>OX376164.1:35000-2789818 GCA_947363495.1 Euzophera pinguis
TTTCAAATTTTTATATCTTCCATAGTCAAAATCCACCTAAGCTATCGTATACCACGATATTTCATAGTTCGAAAGTTCTTAAAACTCCACTTATTCTTCATCGTATCCCTTGCTTATCACTAGGAAGCACCTAATATAACGAATCCACCTGTTTTTCTCCCGTTTTTCACTTAGTTTTTTGCCTTTGTAGATTTCTTCATATAAATTTTCTCGTAGACCCCTGCTGCGGAGCTACTGCGGTACTTCGGAGCATCTGACACCTTCTAATTTGCATTTTTCTTATTCATTCCGTCACCCCGAGTTTTCCGAGGCGCATTCGGCGTCTTTGCGACCCTTATCCGCGCGAATTTTTCGGTTTTTGTCTTAAAATTTCTGTTTTTTCCTCATATTTTCCGAATTTTCTTCTACGCTTTTCCATTTTCTTCGCTTTTCTTGTCCGTCTCGTCGAGCCGCGTCCGTCGACACCACTTTCGCCGGGATCGGACGACAGGAACCTGAAAAATTTCAAATTTTTATATCTTCCATAGTCAAAATCCACCTAAGCTATCGTATACCACGATATTTCATAGTTCGAAAGTTCTTAAAACTCCACTTATTCTTCATCGTATCCCTTGCTTATCACTAGGAAGCACCTAATATAACGAATCCACCTGTTTTTCTCCCGTTTTTCACTTAGTTTTTTGCCTTTGTAGATTTCTTCATATAAATTTTCTCGTAGACCCCTGCTGCGGAGCTACTGCGGTACTTCGGAGCATCTGACACCTTCTAATTTGCATTTTTCTTATTCATTCCGTCACCCCGAGTTTTCCGAGGCGCATTCGGCGTCTTTGCGACCCTTATCCGCGCGAATTTTTCGGTTTTTGTCTTAAAATTTCTGTTTTTTCCTCATATTTTCCGAATTTTCTTCTACGCTTTTCCATTTTCTTCGCTTTTCTTGTCCGTCTCGTCGAGCCGCGTCCGTCGACACCACTTTCGCCGGGATCGGACGACAGGAACCTGAAAAATTTCAAATTTTTATATCTTCCATAGTCAAAATCCACCTAAGCTATCGTATACCACGATATTTCATAGTTCGAAAGTTCTTAAAACTCCACTTATTCTTCATCGTATCCCTTGCTTATCACTAGGAAGCACCTAATATAACGAATCCACCTGTTTTTCTCCCGTTTTTCACTTAGTTTTTTGCCTTTGTAGATTTCTTCATATAAATTTTCTCGTAGACCCCTGCTGCGGAGCTACTGCGGTACTTCGGAGCATCTGACACCTTCTAATTTGCATTTTTCTTATTCATTCCGTCACCCCGAGTTTTCCGAGGCGCATTCGGCGTCTTTGCGACCCTTATCCGCGCGAATTTTTCGGTTTTTGTCTTAAAATTTCTGTTTTTTCCTCATATTTTCCGAATTTTCTTCTACGCTTTTCCATTTTCTTCGCTTTTCTTGTCCGTCTCGTCGAGCCGCGTCCGTCGACACCACTTTCGCCGGGATCGGACGACAGGAACCTGAAAAATTTCAAATTTTTATATCTTCCATAGTCAAAATCCACCTAAGCTATCGTATACCACGATATTTCATAGTTCGAAAGTTCTTAAAACTCCACTTATTCTTCATCGTATCCCTTGCTTATCACTAGGAAGCACCTAATATAACGAATCCACCTGTTTTTCTCCCGTTTTTCACTTAGTTTTTTGCCTTTGTAGATTTCTTCATATAAATTTTCTCGTAGACCCCTGCTGCGGAGCTACTGCGGTACTTCGGAGCATCTGACACCTTCTAATTTGCATTTTTCTTATTCATTCCGTCACCCCGAGTTTTCCGAGGCGCATTCGGCGTCTTTGCGACCCTTATCCGCGCGAATTTTTCGGTTTTTGTCTTAAAATTTCTGTTTTTTCCTCATATTTTCCGAATTTTCTTCTACGCTTTTCCATTTTCTTCGCTTTTCTTGTCCGTCTCGTCGAGCCGCGTCCGTCGACACCACTTTCGCCGGGATCGGACGACAGGAACCTGAAAAATTTCAAATTTTTATATCTTCCATAGTCAAAATCCACCTAAGCTATCGTATACCACGATATTTCATAGTTCGAAAGTTCTTAAAACTCCACTTATTCTTCATCGTATCCCTTGCTTATCACTAGGAAGCACCTAATATAACGAATCCACCTGTTTTTCTCCCGTTTTTCACTTAGTTTTTTGCCTTTGTAGATTTCTTCATATAAATTTTCTCGTAGACCCCTGCTGCGGAGCTACTGCGGTACTTCGGAGCATCTGACACCTTCTAATTTGCATTTTTCTTATTCATTCCGTCACCCCGAGTTTTCCGAGGCGCATTCGGCGTCTTTGCGACCCTTATCCGCGCGAATTTTTCGGTTTTTGTCTTAAAATTTCTGTTTTTTCCTCATATTTTCCGAATTTTCTTCTACGCTTTTCCATTTTCTTCGCTTTTCTTGTCCGTCTCGTCGAGCCGCGTCCGTCGACACCACTTTCGCCGGGATCGGACGACAGGAACCTGAAAAATTTCAAATTTTTATATCTTCCATAGTCAAAATCCACCTAAGCTATCGTATACCACGATATTTCATAGTTCGAAAGTTCTTAAAACTCCACTTATTCTTCATCGTATCCCTTGCTTATCACTAGGAAGCACCTAATATAACGAATCCACCTGTTTTTCTCCCGTTTTTCACTTAGTTTTTTGCCTTTGTAGATTTCTTCATATAAATTTTCTCGTAGACCCCTGCTGCGGAGCTACTGCGGTACTTCGGAGCATCTGACACCTTCTAATTTGCATTTTTCTTATTCATTCCGTCACCCCGAGTTTTCCGAGGCGCATTCGGCGTCTTTGCGACCCTTATCCGCGCGAATTTTTCGGTTTTTGTCTTAAAATTTCTGTTTTTTCCTCATATTTTCCGAATTTTCTTCTACGCTTTTCCATTTTCTTCGCTTTTCTTGTCCGTCTCGTCGAGCCGCGTCCGTCGACACCACTTTCGCCGGGATCGGACGACAGGAACCTGAAAAATTTCAAATTTTTATATCTTCCATAGTCAAAATCCACCTAAGCTATCGTATACCACGATATTTCATAGTTCGAAAGTTCTTAAAACTCCACTTATTCTTCATCGTATCCCTTGCTTATCACTAGGAAGCACCTAATATAACGAATCCACCTGTTTTTCTCCCGTTTTTCACTTAGTTTTTTGCCTTTGTAGATTTCTTCATATAAATTTTCTCGTAGACCCCTGCTGCGGAGCTACTGCGGTACTTCGGAGCATCTGACACCTTCTAATTTGCATTTTTCTTATTCATTCCGTCACCCCGAGTTTTCCGAGGCGCATTCGGCGTCTTTGCGACCCTTATCCGCGCGAATTTTTCGGTTTTTGTCTTAAAATTTCTGTTTTTTCCTCATATTTTCCGAATTTTCTTCTACGCTTTTCCATTTTCTTCGCTTTTCTTGTCCGTCTCGTCGAGCCGCGTCCGTCGACACCACTTTCGCCGGGATCGGACGACAGGAACCTGAAAAATTTCAAATTTTTATATCTTCCATAGTCAAAATCCACCTAAGCTATCGTATACCACGATATTTCATAGTTCGAAAGTTCTTAAAACTCCACTTATTCTTCATCGTATCCCTTGCTTATCACTAGGAAGCACCTAATATAACGAATCCACCTGTTTTTCTCCCGTTTTTCACTTAGTTTTTTGCCTTTGTAGATTTCTTCATATAAATTTTCTCGTAGACCCCTGCTGCGGAGCTACTGCGGTACTTCGGAGCATCTGACACCTTCTAATTTGCATTTTTCTTATTCATTCCGTCACCCCGAGTTTTCCGAGGCGCATTCGGCGTCTTTGCGACCCTTATCCGCGCGAATTTTTCGGTTTTTGTCTTAAAATTTCTGTTTTTTCCTCATATTTTCCGAATTTTCTTCTACGCTTTTCCATTTTCTTCGCTTTTCTTGTCCGTCTCGTCGAGCCGCGTCCGTCGACACCACTTTCGCCGGGATCGGACGACAGGAACCTGAAAAATTTCAAATTTTTATATCTTCCATAGTCAAAATCCACCTAAGCTATCGTATACCACGATATTTCATAGTTCGAAAGTTCTTAAAACTCCACTTATTCTTCATCGTATCCCTTGCTTATCACTAGGAAGCACCTAATATAACGAATCCACCTGTTTTTCTCCCGTTTTTCACTTAGTTTTTTGCCTTTGTAGATTTCTTCATATAAATTTTCTCGTAGACCCCTGCTGCGGAGCTACTGCGGTACTTCGGAGCATCTGACACCTTCTAATTTGCATTTTTCTTATTCATTCCGTCACCCCGAGTTTTCCGAGGCGCATTCGGCGTCTTTGCGACCCTTATCCGCGCGAATTTTTCGGTTTTTGTCTTAAAATTTCTGTTTTTTCCTCATATTTTCCGAATTTTCTTCTACGCTTTTCCATTTTCTTCGCTTTTCTTGTCCGTCTCGTCGAGCCGCGTCCGTCGACACCACTTTCGCCGGGATCGGACGACAGGAACCTGAAAAATTTCAAATTTTTATATCTTCCATAGTCAAAATCCACCTAAGCTATCGTATACCACGATATTTCATAGTTCGAAAGTTCTTAAAACTCCACTTATTCTTCATCGTATCCCTTGCTTATCACTAGGAAGCACCTAATATAACGAATCCACCTGTTTTTCTCCCGTTTTTCACTTAGTTTTTTGCCTTTGTAGATTTCTTCATATAAATTTTCTCGTAGACCCCTGCTGCGGAGCTACTGCGGTACTTCGGAGCATCTGACACCTTCTAATTTGCATTTTTCTTATTCATTCCGTCACCCCGAGTTTTCCGAGGCGCATTCGGCGTCTTTGCGACCCTTATCCGCGCGAATTTTTCGGTTTTTGTCTTAAAATTTCTGTTTTTTCCTCATATTTTCCGAATTTTCTTCTACGCTTTTCCATTTTCTTCGCTTTTCTTGTCCGTCTCGTCGAGCCGCGTCCGTCGACACCACTTTCGCCGGGATCGGACGACAGGAACCTGAAAAATTTCAAATTTTTATATCTTCCATAGTCAAAATCCACCTAAGCTATCGTATACCACGATATTTCATAGTTCGAAAGTTCTTAAAACTCCACTTATTCTTCATCGTATCCCTTGCTTATCACTAGGAAGCACCTAATATAACGAATCCACCTGTTTTTCTCCCGTTTTTCACTTAGTTTTTTGCCTTTGTAGATTTCTTCATATAAATTTTCTCGTAGACCCCTGCTGCGGAGCTACTGCGGTACTTCGGAGCATCTGACACCTTCTAATTTGCATTTTTCTTATTCATTCCGTCACCCCGAGTTTTCCGAGGCGCATTCGGCGTCTTTGCGACCCTTATCCGCGCGAATTTTTCGGTTTTTGTCTTAAAATTTCTGTTTTTTCCTCATATTTTCCGAATTTTCTTCTACGCTTTTCCATTTTCTTCGCTTTTCTTGTCCGTCTCGTCGAGCCGCGTCCGTCGACACCACTTTCGCCGGGATCGGACGACAGGAACCTGAAAAATTTCAAATTTTTATATCTTCCATAGTCAAAATCCACCTAAGCTATCGTATACCACGATATTTCATAGTTCGAAAGTTCTTAAAACTCCACTTATTCTTCATCGTATCCCTTGCTTATCACTAGGAAGCACCTAATATAACGAATCCACCTGTTTTTCTCCCGTTTTTCACTTAGTTTTTTGCCTTTGTAGATTTCTTCATATAAATTTTCTCGTAGACCCCTGCTGCGGAGCTACTGCGGTACTTCGGAGCATCTGACACCTTCTAATTTGCATTTTTCTTATTCATTCCGTCACCCCGAGTTTTCCGAGGCGCATTCGGCGTCTTTGCGACCCTTATCCGCGCGAATTTTTCGGTTTTTGTCTTAAAATTTCTGTTTTTTCCTCATATTTTCCGAATTTTCTTCTACGCTTTTCCATTTTCTTCGCTTTTCTTGTCCGTCTCGTCGAGCCGCGTCCGTCGACACCACTTTCGCCGGGATCGGACGACAGGAACCTGAAAAATTTCAAATTTTTATATCTTCCATAGTCAAAATCCACCTAAGCTATCGTATACCACGATATTTCATAGTTCGAAAGTTCTTAAAACTCCACTTATTCTTCATCGTATCCCTTGCTTATCACTAGGAAGCACCTAATATAACGAATCCACCTGTTTTTCTCCCGTTTTTCACTTAGTTTTTTGCCTTTGTAGATTTCTTCATATAAATTTTCTCGTAGACCCCTGCTGCGGAGCTACTGCGGTACTTCGGAGCATCTGACACCTTCTAATTTGCATTTTTCTTATTCATTCCGTCACCCCGAGTTTTCCGAGGCGCATTCGGCGTCTTTGCGACCCTTATCCGCGCGAATTTTTCGGTTTTTGTCTTAAAATTTCTGTTTTTTCCTCATATTTTCCGAATTTTCTTCTACGCTTTTCCATTTTCTTCGCTTTTCTTGTCCGTCTCGTCGAGCCGCGTCCGTCGACACCACTTTCGCCGGGATCGGACGACAGGAACCTGAAAAATTTCAAATTTTTATATCTTCCATAGTCAAAATCCACCTAAGCTATCGTATACCACGATATTTCATAGTTCGAAAGTTCTTAAAACTCCACTTATTCTTCATCGTATCCCTTGCTTATCACTAGGAAGCACCTAATATAACGAATCCACCTGTTTTTCTCCCGTTTTTCACTTAGTTTTTTGCCTTTGTAGATTTCTTCATATAAATTTTCTCGTAGACCCCTGCTGCGGAGCTACTGCGGTACTTCGGAGCATCTGACACCTTCTAATTTGCATTTTTCTTATTCATTCCGTCACCCCGAGTTTTCCGAGGCGCATTCGGCGTCTTTGCGACCCTTATCCGCGCGAATTTTTCGGTTTTTGTCTTAAAATTTCTGTTTTTTCCTCATATTTTCCGAATTTTCTTCTACGCTTTTCCATTTTCTTCGCTTTTCTTGTCCGTCTCGTCGAGCCGCGTCCGTCGACACCACTTTCGCCGGGATCGGACGACAGGAACCTGAAAAATTTCAAATTTTTATATCTTCCATAGTCAAAATCCACCTAAGCTATCGTATACCACGATATTTCATAGTTCGAAAGTTCTTAAAACTCCACTTATTCTTCATCGTATCCCTTGCTTATCACTAGGAAGCACCTAATATAACGAATCCACCTGTTTTTCTCCCGTTTTTCACTTAGTTTTTTGCCTTTGTAGATTTCTTCATATAAATTTTCTCGTAGACCCCTGCTGCGGAGCTACTGCGGTACTTCGGAGCATCTGACACCTTCTAATTTGCATTTTTCTTATTCATTCCGTCACCCCGAGTTTTCCGAGGCGCATTCGGCGTCTTTGCGACCCTTATCCGCGCGAATTTTTCGGTTTTTGTCTTAAAATTTCTGTTTTTTCCTCATATTTTCCGAATTTTCTTCTACGCTTTTCCATTTTCTTCGCTTTTCTTGTCCGTCTCGTCGAGCCGCGTCCGTCGACACCACTTTCGCCGGGATCGGACGACAGGAACCTGAAAAATTTCAAATTTTTATATCTTCCATAGTCAAAATCCACCTAAGCTATCGTATACCACGATATTTCATAGTTCGAAAGTTCTTAAAACTCCACTTATTCTTCATCGTATCCCTTGCTTATCACTAGGAAGCACCTAATATAACGAATCCACCTGTTTTTCTCCCGTTTTTCACTTAGTTTTTTGCCTTTGTAGATTTCTTCATATAAATTTTCTCGTAGACCCCTGCTGCGGAGCTACTGCGGTACTTCGGAGCATCTGACACCTTCTAATTTGCATTTTTCTTATTCATTCCGTCACCCCGAGTTTTCCGAGGCGCATTCGGCGTCTTTGCGACCCTTATCCGCGCGAATTTTTCGGTTTTTGTCTTAAAATTTCTGTTTTTTCCTCATATTTTCCGAATTTTCTTCTACGCTTTTCCATTTTCTTCGCTTTTCTTGTCCGTCTCGTCGAGCCGCGTCCGTCGACACCACTTTCGCCGGGATCGGACGACAGGAACCTGAAAAATTTCAAATTTTTATATCTTCCATAGTCAAAATCCACCTAAGCTATCGTATACCACGATATTTCATAGTTCGAAAGTTCTTAAAACTCCACTTATTCTTCATCGTATCCCTTGCTTATCACTAGGAAGCACCTAATATAACGAATCCACCTGTTTTTCTCCCGTTTTTCACTTAGTTTTTTGCCTTTGTAGATTTCTTCATATAAATTTTCTCGTAGACCCCTGCTGCGGAGCTACTGCGGTACTTCGGAGCATCTGACACCTTCTAATTTGCATTTTTCTTATTCATTCCGTCACCCCGAGTTTTCCGAGGCGCATTCGGCGTCTTTGCGACCCTTATCCGCGCGAATTTTTCGGTTTTTGTCTTAAAATTTCTGTTTTTTCCTCATATTTTCCGAATTTTCTTCTACGCTTTTCCATTTTCTTCGCTTTTCTTGTCCGTCTCGTCGAGCCGCGTCCGTCGACACCACTTTCGCCGGGATCGGACGACAGGAACCTGAAAAATTTCAAATTTTTATATCTTCCATAGTCAAAATCCACCTAAGCTATCGTATACCACGATATTTCATAGTTCGAAAGTTCTTAAAACTCCACTTATTCTTCATCGTATCCCTTGCTTATCACTAGGAAGCACCTAATATAACGAATCCACCTGTTTTTCTCCCGTTTTTCACTTAGTTTTTTGCCTTTGTAGATTTCTTCATATAAATTTTCTCGTAGACCCCTGCTGCGGAGCTACTGCGGTACTTCGGAGCATCTGACACCTTCTAATTTGCATTTTTCTTATTCATTCCGTCACCCCGAGTTTTCCGAGGCGCATTCGGCGTCTTTGCGACCCTTATCCGCGCGAATTTTTCGGTTTTTGTCTTAAAATTTCTGTTTTTTCCTCATATTTTCCGAATTTTCTTCTACGCTTTTCCATTTTCTTCGCTTTTCTTGTCCGTCTCGTCGAGCCGCGTCCGTCGACACCACTTTCGCCGGGATCGGACGACAGGAACCTGAAAAATTTCAAATTTTTATATCTTCCATAGTCAAAATCCACCTAAGCTATCGTATACCACGATATTTCATAGTTCGAAAGTTCTTAAAACTCCACTTATTCTTCATCGTATCCCTTGCTTATCACTAGGAAGCACCTAATATAACGAATCCACCTGTTTTTCTCCCGTTTTTCACTTAGTTTTTTGCCTTTGTAGATTTCTTCATATAAATTTTCTCGTAGACCCCTGCTGCGGAGCTACTGCGGTACTTCGGAGCATCTGACACCTTCTAATTTGCATTTTTCTTATTCATTCCGTCACCCCGAGTTTTCCGAGGCGCATTCGGCGTCTTTGCGACCCTTATCCGCGCGAATTTTTCGGTTTTTGTCTTAAAATTTCTGTTTTTTCCTCATATTTTCCGAATTTTCTTCTACGCTTTTCCATTTTCTTCGCTTTTCTTGTCCGTCTCGTCGAGCCGCGTCCGTCGACACCACTTTCGCCGGGATCGGACGACAGGAACCTGAAAAATTTCAAATTTTTATATCTTCCATAGTCAAAATCCACCTAAGCTATCGTATACCACGATATTTCATAGTTCGAAAGTTCTTAAAACTCCACTTATTCTTCATCGTATCCCTTGCTTATCACTAGGAAGCACCTAATATAACGAATCCACCTGTTTTTCTCCCGTTTTTCACTTAGTTTTTTGCCTTTGTAGATTTCTTCATATAAATTTTCTCGTAGACCCCTGCTGCGGAGCTACTGCGGTACTTCGGAGCATCTGACACCTTCTAATTTGCATTTTTCTTATTCATTCCGTCACCCCGAGTTTTCCGAGGCGCATTCGGCGTCTTTGCGACCCTTATCCGCGCGAATTTTTCGGTTTTTGTCTTAAAATTTCTGTTTTTTCCTCATATTTTCCGAATTTTCTTCTACGCTTTTCCATTTTCTTCGCTTTTCTTGTCCGTCTCGTCGAGCCGCGTCCGTCGACACCACTTTCGCCGGGATCGGACGACAGGAACCTGAAAAATTTCAAATTTTTATATCTTCCATAGTCAAAATCCACCTAAGCTATCGTATACCACGATATTTCATAGTTCGAAAGTTCTTAAAACTCCACTTATTCTTCATCGTATCCCTTGCTTATCACTAGGAAGCACCTAATATAACGAATCCACCTGTTTTTCTCCCGTTTTTCACTTAGTTTTTTGCCTTTGTAGATTTCTTCATATAAATTTTCTCGTAGACCCCTGCTGCGGAGCTACTGCGGTACTTCGGAGCATCTGACACCTTCTAATTTGCATTTTTCTTATTCATTCCGTCACCCCGAGTTTTCCGAGGCGCATTCGGCGTCTTTGCGACCCTTATCCGCGCGAATTTTTCGGTTTTTGTCTTAAAATTTCTGTTTTTTCCTCATATTTTCCGAATTTTCTTCTACGCTTTTCCATTTTCTTCGCTTTTCTTGTCCGTCTCGTCGAGCCGCGTCCGTCGACACCACTTTCGCCGGGATCGGACGACAGGAACCTGAAAAATTTGCCCCCCCACCCACCCTAGTCTGTATCGGGTATATCAATTTTCCAGTACTGGTAAAATTCAAAGTTTTTAAACAATTATTTTTAGTCACAGCATCTATCCTGAACTGTTCACAGGTTTTACGTTAATTATTTTAAACCGAATCAGGTAGCTTCTGGCAGTTATTTCTGATCTATATTGCACAAATCGTTCACTTTTCATTAGTTTTCATAGAATCGTCTAAATCAACATGGTTCTCACGCGGTCGCCCACTAGAAGGGCGACGGATCCTCCGCCACGGCCTCCGGCAACTCGAACGCCGCCGCCTCCGCAACCTGTGCCTCCGCCGGCATCGGTGCCTGCGTACTCACGTCTATACCCGAGGTTTGAAACCCCGAGTGCTAGCACGGCGACGGCACCGGAGGTTCCTCCAGCCTCGGATAGTGATGTGGTGGCCCCGGCCCCACCTTGCACCCCTCCACTGGTATTTGACATCACTCCTGAAATCATTGAGCCTCTCACCCCGCAAAACCCCATCCAACCTACTCCTGTAGCTCCCATTATTCCGGACTCGAGCGGCTATCAAGCTGTTGTCGCGGCCACTGTCACCCCCACGCCCACTCCCGCCCCGAGCCAGCAACCCCCTGCACCGATGCCGACCCCAATTGAGCCTCAGGTCTCCGAGGATGCAGACGAGATACCGAGCGGATACCGGGCAGCATTTGCTTCGATTGTAGCGTCGGCCAATGAGATCATAACAAAGATCACGGAGGGCAAGAGCGTCACTAGCGCCAACAAGAAGCGTATTCAGGAGTTGGCCAGGGGCATCGTGACTTCCGTAGAGACGGCCCGCGAGCAGCCCCCTCCGAAGCTCCCCAAAGCCGTCTCCGACACTTTGCTTTTGGCCATCCGCGAGGGTATTCGCGAGGAGTTTAAAGAGCAGCAGTCCATCGCTGCGCTCGCGCCCTCGTCGCCTCCGCCGCCGCCTACCCCACTACCGATTTCCCAAAGGAAATCCTTCGCGGCCGCTACATCGGCCCCGCCCCCCAAGCGCTTACCCTCCCGCACCTTGCCCGCAATCATCATCAAGAGCAAAGAGTCCGGTGACCAACAACCGGCCGTCTATGATGCGTGGCGAAAGAACATCTCCTTCAGAGACACCACATATGCGCCCACCAAAGTTCGCTCTCTGCGCCAAAACACGGTAAGAGTCGAGTTCGACACCGCTGCTCAGAGAGACGAAACTCTAAAAAAGGTCAACCAAATTCCTGGCATAAGGGCCGAGGAGGCCCGGCTCCGGCGTCCTCTCATCATACTAAAGGGTATCAGCAAGGAGGTTGAAAGAGAAGAGCTGATAGATGTAGTGAGTCGCCAAAATGAAATCCCGGCTGCAGACCTTCGCCTCTGCTTCCTACTCAACAACCGCAATGAGCGCTTATACAATGCAGTCCTGGAGGTGGCCCCGGCAGTCCGACGTGCTCTGGTCGAGAGCGAGCGCGTCAATGTGGAGCACCAGAGGGTGCACGTGGCGGACTTCAGCCGATTTCTGCAGTGCTATAAATGCCTGCAATTCGGGCACACTAACAACAACTGCAAAGCTGACTTCTACCCGTGCGCTCACTGTGGCTCCTCTGCGCACCACACAACCTCCTGCCCCGATCGCAAAGACTCCTCCAAGCTCTGTTGCTTTAACTGCAAGACGTCCAACGGTGTGGACACTAAACACTCTGCCTTAGATACCAAAACATGCCCGAAAATCATAAAAGCAATAAAATCCCTAGAACAAAGCACCGATTATGGTAACTAATTCACTTAAGATCATCCAGTGCAACTTACACCGTTGTTACGTCACGCAGAGAGAATTCTTCGCATTTTTCCATCAGGAAGAGTTCGATATTGCCATCATTTCAGAGCCGTATGTAGCGAACGCGGAGATGCAGCCCCCCCCGGGTATTAACGTTTACCAGTTTTCAAAAGGCTCCAGGGTGAAGGCGTGCATCATGACCAAGCCGAATGTGGCGGCCCTCGGCATAACCCAACTGTCGTGTGAAAACCTGGCCGTCGTCCGAATAAAGCTGGGATTGAAAAGCCTTGATATTGCCTCGCTCTATATAGAGCCTGACAACGATAGAAAGCAAATCATAGGCAAGGTTGACCACTTTCTTCGGGCGACCGGGTCCTCTTTGCGACTTGTCGGAGGGGATGTCAATGGCAGCCACCAGGAGTGGGGAGAGACGTCGGCGAACGATCGGGGAGAGGAATTCGCGGCACTCATGGCGTCCCACGACATGGCAGTTTGCAACGTCGGCAAGGAGCCTACCTTTGAAGCCATAAGGCACGGTAAGCCTTGCTCCTCGATCGTGGACGTCACGTATGCATCCCAAAACCTGGTAGACTCAGTGCAGAACTGGCGAGTCGACTACTCAGCATGCCCTTCTTCGGATCATAACGCGATACTGTACACACTATCTCCACCGCAGAGACCCGAGAGGGTAAAGAGCACCTCCACTTTCAAGTACTCCACGCACAGGGCAAACTGGCCAGAGTTCCGAACCGAATTGAGCGCAGCTTTGGAACACACCGTGGCCAATACGGATTTCGCCGCTCTCTCGGATGAGGGTTTAAATCTTGTGGTTAAGGATGTGACTGCGATCATCCGAAGGGTCTGCGGCAGGGTGCTGCACCGACGGAGGAACCCCAACTACTTCAATCCCTGGTGGTCCGATGACTTGGAGAAGCAGAAGAAAGACTGCATCAAGCTCCATCATCGCCTCCACGACTTGAGAAAGTCAAACCGACCTATACAGGAGACTGTCAAAGCCTACAAAGAAGCAAAGCAAGCTTACGCCAAGGCCATTTCGGACCACTCAAAGGAGCACTTCCGACAATTCTGCCAAGCGCAGGGCAAGGAGGACGTCTGGGCTGTTACTAACCGAATTATAAAGGACGCCCCCATGCGTAAACCTCCGCAAACCCTCGCAAGCAATAATGTATATACCGATTCCGGTGACAGTACAGCATCGATGCTGTTGAATCGCTTTTATCCGGACGATACGCCTGACTCGACCCAACGGCAGCAGGAACTGCGAAGGGCTGTGGGCGACGTGCCTGACACAGAGGACGACATCCCCTTCACGACCGAAGAAATCAGAGAATGCCTGAACCACATCAGCCCCAAGAAGGCCCCTGGAGCGGATAACCTAACATCTGATATCTGCAGGGAAGCCTTCGAGGCGTGTTCGGGCTTCTTCACTGCGCTCTACAACAGGTGTCTGGAAGTGGGGTGTTTCCCAGAACTGTGGAAACAGGCCGTAGTCAAGGCGATCCCGAAACCCGGCAAACCCGCAGGCAAGATAGAGGCCCTTAGACCTATAGGACTAATCGACGTCTTCGGAAAGGTCCTCGAAAAGTTAATAATCAAAAGACTCGAGCACAAGTCGGAACGCGAGGGAACTTTGAGCGGGAGGCAATTCGGCTTTAGGTCCCAAACGTCGACGACGGACGCACTAGAGGAGGCTCTGGGAGTCATTAGAGGCGCCAAGGACGAGAAGCATCAGGTCGTGGCAGTATCCCTGGACATAAAAGCGGCATTTGATAATGCGTGGTGGCCCGCGCTGTTCAAGCGCCTACATCATATTCGTTGCCCCAGGAACATCTACAAACTGATACAAAATTATTTTGCAGACAGAAGGGTCACCCTTAATTACGCCAACGGAGTCTCGTCCAAGACGATGACGAAGGGATGTGTCCAGGGGTCTGCCTGTGGCCCCGTGTTCTGGAACTTAATCCTAGATGAGCTCCTCACCATGCCTCTGCCAGAGAATGCGCACATTCAGGCATTTGCCGATGATGTGCTGCTGATAGTTCATGGGCGAACACGGGAGGAAGTAGAAGCTATTGCCAACGGTCTCCTGCACGAGATACATTCATGGGGTGAACGCGTCAAGCTGCAATTTGGTCCCGAAAAAACGCAATGCATATCATTCACTCCGAAAACGCAACAGACTGACATCTACATGAATAACATTAAAATCGCAATAACCGACCAAATAAAACTCCTCGGAGTTATCATAGACAACAAATTAAATTTCATTCAGCACACCAAGTACATCATACAAAAGGCAACCAAAATCTTTAAAAACCTATGCAAATTCGTGAGACCGACTTGGGGCGTTCACCCAGAGAATGTGGAGTGCATTTTCAGACAGGTTATTACGCCGATAATAACATATGCCGCAGGAATCTGGGGCACTGCAACAAAATTCTACTCGGTTCGCCGAGCTCTCCGGTCTTTTCAAAGGACGTTCGCGATTAGATCAATCAGGGGGTTCCGCACAATATCCGCGGTAGCGGCGGAGGCGCTTGCGCAGTTCCCGCCACTACATCTGGTGATAGACGAAGTCTACAAAACCCATCAGATTAAACAATCAGGCACTCTGGATGAACTCCCCGAAGACATCACGCTCTATCGCAGAACCAAAACCAGGGAGCTTCTTCACCCGGCAATAAGGATCGACATGGCGTTTAAAGAGGCCAATAGTCAGGAGGAGGTGGATACCCTGTTCGACCCCGACAATCCCAATATTTTCACAGATGGCAGCAAACAGGAGAACGGCGACACTGGCGCTGCATTTGTGGTGATGCACAGGGGACGAGCCACGGCGGTTCGAAAGCTCAAGCTGTGTCGCACGGCGTCGGTGTTTATGAGCGAGTTGTACGCCATTGTCCGTGCTCTGGAATGGCTTCTGAACAGAGGTCACCCCAGAGCTATCATCTTCTCGGACTCAAAGTCGTCCCTGCTTGCCATCCAGGATAGAAGCAACACAGATCCCCTTGTGAACACAATTCATAAGACAATCTACCAACTAAGCACCCAGAATACCATCATCGACTTTGTATGGACCAAGGCTCACGTGGGCATCGCAGGGAACGAGATGGCAGATTTCACGGCCAAGCAGGCGGCTGTAAAGAAGACAGCTGCAGAGCTAAATGTGTTCCCGCTATCGTACGCCAAACGAGCCCTAAGGGCGCAAACCATGGAGCTGTGGCAACAGGACTACGAGTCTACCATTCAAGGAGCCGTCACCAAGAAATTCTTCCCTAAAATATCTGACATAGCCAAGTTCCGCGAGAAGCTCAAACCGTCTTTCCACCTGACACAGTTCCTCACAGGCCACGGATACACCAAAGCCTACCTACATCGTTTTAAGATTGTCGCGGAAAACACCTGTCCGTGTGACAACAAGTCGATTCAGGACTTCCACCACCTGATCATTGATTGCCCCATATTCCGAAACAATAGCGACCCTTATTTAAATTACTGTACAATCAAACAAATAAATCCATTAAAGTTAACTGAAATAATGAAACACCTAGAACTCACAGAAAAACTAGATAAACTTCTCACAACAATTGTGTATAAATTAAAAACAATAAACGGTACCTAAATCAACAACTCAAACCTAAAAACCCCTTTTACTCCCAAACAAAGATGCTTACGCACCTGTATCAAATGGCAGGCGTGTAAGTCTATCTCAAGAGCTGTACGACCATCTGTATAGCCAAAACAGTTGCGCGACCATCAGCGCAACAATAAAAAAAAAAAAAAAAAAAAAACCTAACCTAACCTAACCAGTTGCGCTCCGACCGCCGTCACGAACGCCACGATTTTACAACGCTCCGCGCTCGAAAAATATCGAAAAAGGGCAAAAATCGCCGTATTTAAACAAGTAATACGTCAAAATACGCGTAATTGTGATTGTGAAGTGCTGGTGAAGTTTATTTCAAAAAATCTCCCTCGGGAGAAATTTTATACGGGAAAAAGTGTTTAACCTAAAAATTTTGAACTTTCAAACGCCGATATCTCGGAAACGAGATCGATACCCCACGTGTCTTGAACTGCTATCCGGAGCGCCTTTGGGAGATCTACAGCCCTGGTGATTTTTGGATTTTTCTGCCCAGGGGTTCCCGAGTTACAACCGGAAACCACGTTTCTAACCTTAATTGGGAAGAAAAACGGGAAGACTTAGGAAGATTCTGGAAGCGGCCCGGGATAGTGGACGTCGAGCCCTACTCAACGACGTATCGAGTGTCAAAATCGGACCATCCCCTGACAAGTAATTAAGGTTTATATATTATCTGGACTTTAACCCCCAAAAACTCGGAAACCAAATCGACAACCCCCAAATTTTATTGCTTCAAAATTAAGTTTAAAGACTCTGCTATAAGCCTACTGATTTTCAGATTTTTCTGAAACAGGGTTGTCGAATTACAAATTTTTTAAGTTGGTAGGGATACACGTGCCCGACACGTGCATCCCTAAGGAACATCTGGAGGGGACGGACGACACAGAATCTGGAAAGGCACCGACAAGTAGAATATTCTACAAGAAAAAATTTTTGTAATCGGACTATATTGTGGCCTCTAGTAATTTTATTGATTTTATAACCTATTATTTTGTGTTTTTTGGTATTATTTCGGAAAATTATTAAGAAAATAAATAATTTAAAAATTATAATTAAATTCGTGGGCAAATTCCCGTTAAAACAAGCCCTCACACGGGGCGCTTATGTTAAAAACCACGGGAGTATCGGAATTCCGGGATATCCGGGTTTCAACCCTAGTTCGACCTACCCCGCGGGAAAAAATTTCAAAAAATAGTTTGGTTGATCCTGAACCTCTGTAAATTTTTCCCAAATTTTTGGAGCATTTGGAACAGCCGAAGCAAGCAATTGAAGTTTTTTACCGTCGTCAACTTTTCATCCCCCTTATTTAGGAATTAATTGTAAGCAACCCTTATGGAATTATAAACTCAAAATTATATAAACCTGTAGATATCAATATTTTGGTCAACTTAAGCCTTTAATAAAAATTTTAAGATCAATAGGAGGGGAGAAGATTCGTTTTTAAACGTATGGTTTTTCCTCCCTAGCTCCCCATAACCTTGTAACCCGGATATCTCGGAAACTAGGGGTCGTAGGACAAAAATAATATTTTTATCCTGGTCCCCCCCCCTTAAACCCCCCCCACGGTAACGACTAGAGCGTTACCCTTCGTACCCTCCACTATCATTTGGACGGAGTTTCATCCCCCTACCCCTAAAAACGCACTTCGACTTAGAAAAATTTTAGGTGGCGGAAAAATTTATTTTTCTGAGTCGAGGTTGTAGTTCGGTAGGGTGGGTGAAGACGACCATAGTGGAGAAATTCCCGAATCTGTAGGACCAATATTGAGGGAGATATAGGGGTTTCAAAATACGGCGGCCATTTTGTCCGCCATATTGGAAAAACTAAACCGGACGTATCTCGGCTCCTAGTGGGACTACAGAGTCGGGATTTTCTGTGGTATATAGGGCTTGACGGCGGCTCTCCAACGAGCCCACGTGAGAGACTCTAGGTAGAGTCCAAGTAGAGTTAGGAAAAAATTTTTTGTTTTTCAATATTTTTAAATACGCGCTCAGATTTATAGAGCACGTACACCCTGGAACTCTACCTAGAGCTAAGACAAAGTAGTCAGACTGATTTCATCTGCTGCTTAATATTTGTAATTTAATTGTATTTGTTAATTACTACCTTAACAATAAGTCGTACTCTATGTAGAGCACCTTTAAAATTAAATAAATATCAAAATTGTGTAATTAATTGTTTTAAATATAGAGTATCGGATACTGCCAAACACTGGGCTTCATTGCGCAACAAATCTACTAATCAAGGTAGAGTCTATTTAAATCGACAAAATCAAGTGATTTTATTTATTTATTGACAAATAGTCCTGTATACTGATTATACAACTTTTACAGACTATATAGTATACAGAACTAGACGATTGTGCCATCACCACGATGCAAAGGACCCCACACAACAAATCTGTGGCATTGACCTACCCAAGGAACCTAAATAGGACAGACAACGTCACTCGACGTAGCATGGAAAAAGAGGCAGCGGGCCCAAAAAATGTGAAATCCCCCCCCCCCAACCATGACAAAACAACGAAGCAGGCTGGCCCTGCGGATATAGTTACGACAAACCCACCTTCACCATCCTCATCTTTGTCCCCTTCCCCTAAGTTAAATAAAACGATGACGATCATTGTGGAAAAGGCTCTAATCCATACGAAGAAACCTACCCGGGCAGACGATGCTCAAACCTTGTTCCAAAAGGGAATAGATGGCTTGGAGCAGTTAACTAGCAGGAAAAAGGAAGTAAAGGCCGAGGTCATGCAGGCTCTAACCAAACTCCGGGATATGGTTATGGATATGGTCTCGGAAATGGGAAAGGGGAAGGAACAAACTGGCAGGGGAGAAATAGGAAATGTCAAAATAGGGACTAGGGACAAACTAGGAAACGAAAATGGCAAATTGGATGAATGTATAGGAAAAATAGAAGAATACACAAAAGCTATGGAAGAGCATAAAAAGCTGATGAGTGAATTAAAGGAAGATATGGCAAAGCAAAAAGAAGTGATGGAAAAGGCAATGACGGCCTCATATGCGAATGTTGTGGCAGGAATCCAGAATTTGCCAAATGGCAGGAAACCGGCCGATATTAAAAAGACATTGCACTCGGTGGCCGTCACATCCAGTGACGAAAAGGAGAATGGGGAAGAAATCCTGGAGAGAGTTAGGGAAGTGGTTAAGGCTGAGGATGGATGGATTCAGGTGAAAAGCGTAAGGAAGGCTAAAGATCGCAAAATAATAATAGGTTTAGAGACTAGGGAAGAAAGGGAAAAATTGAAGAAAAGACTTGAAGGAAATAAAAACCTGAACATAGAAGACATGAAAAACAAAAATCCGCTCTTGGTGTTCAAGGGAGTCATGACATTCTACACTGACGACTTTATAAAGGAGGCCTTTGAAAATCAAAACCAGGACATATTTAAGGACTTGGGAAAGGAGGAAAATGCTGTGGAAATAAAATATCGCAAGAAAGCTCGAAACCCGCATCAGAGCCATGTTGTATTAAGTGTAAGCCCGAGAGTATGGCAAAGAGCAACACTAAAAGGTAGAATACACATAGGCATACAATATGTCATGGTGGAGGACCAGAGCCCGCTGGTCCAGTGCACGCGCTGCCTGGGCTTTGGCCATGGAAAGCGTCTTTGCAAGGAGCCAGCGGATCTATGTGGCCACTGTGGCGGGCCTCACCTTCGGGCGGAGTGTGAAGATTGGTCTGCATCGGCGCCACCAAGGTGTAGGAATTGCTCAAACGCTAAGTTTAATGAGGTGGAGCATAATGCCTTTGACCGGTCATGTCAAATACGACAGCGGTGGGACGCAATAGCTCGCTCGACGGTTGCCTACTGCTAAGGGCACCTCAAGGAGAGAAACCCTTTGCAGGTTCGCGCAAGCGAATCTCCAGAGGAAGCAGTTGGCAACCGAAGAGCTGCTAATTGAAGTCGATAAGCGGAAGATCGCGGTGGCGCTCCTCCAGGAGCCCTACGTTGGAGCTGGAAATGTGATGAGGGGTCGCAGGGGCATGAGAGTGTTTCAAGGTTTGGGCAGAGATGGCCGCACAGTGAAGGCAGCAGTAGTAGTCTTCGAACAAGACATCACTGTTATTCAACATCCTGAGCTCACTACTGAGAACATAGCAGTGGTGGAAATAAAGACAGATGCTGGTAGAATTGCGGTTATCTCGTATTACTTTGAGCCCACTGAACCCATCATACCGTACCTAGACCACCTAAGGAAGGTGATGACTATATTGAAGACGACCCATGCGGTTGTTGGAGGAGATGCCAACGCAAAAAATTCCTGGTGGGGCAGCCCCATTATCAATCACCGAGGGATTGAAATGGCGGGGGCGTTTAACGAGTTGGGACTAAGTGTTTTAAACACTGGTCGGACGCCGACCTTTGATACCGTCAGGAACGGAATTCGATTTACAAGTTTCGTCGACATCACGGCTTGCACGATGGCAATGCTGGACCGAATTGAAGACTGGAGGATTTCGGAAGACCTGGTTCACTCGGATCACAACGGCATTACTTTCAACGTACGCCTACAGAAACCAAAAGGCGTTGAAGTCCGTAGGACAACTAGGAGGTACAACACCAGGAAAGCAAACTGGACTCTTTTTGATGAAAAATTCGATGAATTGAAACTAAAGCACAATATTAGACAAGAAACGGTAAGAAAAGTCAAAAATAAAAAAGAGATAGATGAATTGGTTGTGAAAATTACAAACATCATAACTGAGGCTAGTGTGTGTGCCATACCTAGAAAAAATAATAAAGAAGTACTTACCTTGCCGTGGTGGTCTGATGAACTGGCGTCGATGAAGTCCAGGGTCACGACTCTGAGGAACAGAGTCAGGAACGCAGCACCCATCCGGAGAGCGGCCGTGGTCGACGAATATCTGAAAGAAAAAGAAAAATATGAAGAAGCAGCAAGGGAAGCGCAGACTGAGAGCTGGCGGGGCTTCTGTGGCAAACAGACAAATGAGTCTGTTTGGGACGGGATCTACCGAGTAATCTCCCGAACGTCCAAAAGAGAGGAAGATGCGCCCCTCGAAGTAAATGGAAGAAGTCTAACCATGAAGGAATCCGCGGAGCTGTTGGCAGAAACCTTCTACGGAAAGGACCGGGAAAGCCAAGATAGCCTGAGACATCGCAGCATGCGAACTGAGGCCAGAAAAATCAATGCGAGCGAGCAAGATGAAATATGCGAGCGACCATTTACAGAATTGGAACTCAGGACTGCTGCGGAGTCTTTCAGTCCGAAAAAAGCGCCAGGATCGGATGGATTCACGGCAGACATCTGCATGAGAGTCGTGGGAAGAGATCCCGACCTCTTCTTAGAGCTCATGAACAGGTGTCTGTTGTGCGGCCACTTTCCCACACTGTGGAAGGAAGCTACAGTGGTAGTCCTGAAGAAGCCTGGGAAGGACAGTTATGCGAACCCTAAAGCGTTTAGACCCATAGGACTCCTGTCCATACTGGGGAAGATCCTCGAAAAAATGGTAGTGTCCCGACTGAAGCACCATCTTCTACCTAGGTTGAGCAAATGCCAGTATGGCTTCATGCCCCAGAAGGGCACCGAAGACTCCCTCTGTGCCCTGATGAGCCATGTGAAAGCCAGACTGGCTGAAAAGAGAATCGTCACAGTGGTTTCACTAGACATAGAGGGGGCCTTCGATAACGCATGGTGGCCGGCAATTGTGCTCAGATTGGGGAGGGAGGGGTGCCCAGTTGGGATCAGAAGGATCTTCGATAGTTACATGGAGGATAGGAAGGTCTCAGTCAGGTATGGTGGAGAGGAAGTGACGGTCAGGCCTGAGAAGGGCTGCATACAGGGTTCTGTTGCGGGCCCAATTCTTTGGAATTTGCTGCTGGACCCACTTCTTAAAAAATTAGAGGACGCGAATATATACGTGCAAGCCTTTGCTGATGATGTAACGTTGGTGTTCGACGGTACCACCGCCATAGAAATCGAGAATCAGGCCAGAGAAGCACTCGCACATGTTCAGGCGTGGGGAGTGGAAAATAAGCTGACTTTTGCGGCTCACAAAACCCAAGCCATGACTTTGACAAAAAAGCTAAAGTACGACCTACCGCGCCTGAGCATGGGTGGATGCGATATAGAAAATGTTAAAGAAGTGAAAATCTTGGGAATGGTGATTGACTCCAAATTAACTTTTAGAACGCACATCGGGAATGTATGTAGGAAGGCAATCAAAATCTATAGACAGTTAGCAAAAGCGGCAAAAACTAGTTGGGGCCTAAATTCCGAGATAATTAGAACGATCTACAAAGCCACAATCGAACCCATAATTTTGTACGGGGCAAATGTGTGGGCACCAGCGGCGAATAGAATGTGGGCTAGGAAGCAGCTGAACGCGGTGCAGCGCGGTTTTGCTCAGAAGATAAGTAGGGCTTATCGCACGGTCTCCTTGAACTCTGCCCTGGTGTTGGCAGGTCTGCTCCCTCTTGATCTTCGGGTGCGCGAAGTTGCTTTACTGTATGAAATCAAGCGGGGTGCGCCTGTTCCAGGGCTCGCGGACAGGGAGATCGAGCGACTGGCCTCGGCAATTGATACTCCTCATCCGGCGGAGCGAATTGACCTCCAGTTCATCAGCCTGTTAAACCAGCAACAAGTGGACGAAAGCGCGAGAAATACCGTGCAGATTTTCACAGATGGCAGCAAGATGGACGGAATGGTTGGCGCTGCACTTTCAATTTGGAAGGACGGGGTGGAAACCAGACCGGCCAAATTCAAGTTGCCATCATATTGCTCGGTTTATCAGGCTGAGCTGTTGGCGATTCGCGAAGCCACTAGGGGTATCAAAAGGCACAAGGAAAAGTCTTTTGGAGTCTACAGCGACTCAATGTCAGCACTCTCTACCATAACAAACCCGAATTCCCTGCATCCGTTAGTAGTGGAAATTAGAGAGAACCTCAAGTGGGTTTCTCACCAGGGCAAAGAAGTTAAATTGTACTGGGTTAAAGCACATGCAGGATTAATCGGTAATGAGAGAGCTGATGAATTGGCAAAGGAGGCCGCTGTAAACTCCAAGAGGAAAGAAAGTTACGACCTTTGTCCGGTCTCATTCGCGAAGCAAATCCTACGGTCGGATTCGATTCGCGCATGGGACCTGAGGTATGTACTGGGCAAGACCGCGGGCACTACGAAGCTGTTCTTCCCCAAACCGTCCCTCGCATATACAATACTGGGTAGAATCAAATTGGACTACCATGTAACGCAAGTGCTGACGGGGCATGGGGGTTTCGCAGGCTATTTAAATCGATTTAAGTGCCGCGAAAGCCCCCATTGCATCTGTGATCCCAATGTAGTGGAGACGGTAGAGCATATTCTAACAGAGTGCCCAGTGTTTGGCAATGATAGATCAGACATCGAAATTGTATTAGGCTGTAAAGTAACAAAAGAAAATTTAAAAGACATAATGGCAAGCAAAAATGTACATAGCTTCCTAAAATATTGTAAAAAACTGATGGAAATAGTTAATAAAAGATATTGTAATAAAAAGTAGATGTTAAGTATATTAGATTTAATATATAATCAACACTATTATGAAAAATGTAAAAAAGGAACTGTGTTAAGTAAAGAGTTAAAATGAAATAACATTAAGTAAATAATTAAAATAAGTAGGTTAAACTGTAGTAGTAAGCAAAATGTTGAAATAAATAAAATGTACTGTTATTACCCCAACCCAACTAGACGATAAGTAGAAATAAATAAATAAAGAACAAAATATAGTAGGTTAGAATAGGAACGTAGATGGGAGTCCCACCCATATTAGATATAAAAGATGGAAGTATGAATGGTAAGGATGAGGAATGAAATTACGAGAGGAATAGTAGCGAGAACTAGTATGAATCAGGCACAGTGAGCATAGGCACCGACGATGTTGGTGGCACAAGATTTAAAAAAAAAAAAAAAAAAAAAAAAAAAAAAAAAAAAAAAAAAAACCTAACCTAACCTAACCTAACCTAACCTAACCTAACCTAACCTAACCTAACCTAACCTAACCTAACCTAACCTAACCTAACCTAACCTAACCTAACCTAACCTAACCTAACCTAACCTAACCTAACCTAACCTACCCTGTTCGACCCCGACAATCCCAATATTTTCACAGATGGCAGCAAACAGGAGAACGGCGACACTGGCGCTGCATTTGTGGTGATGCACAGGGGACGAGCCACGGCGGTTCGAAAGCTCAAGCTGTGTCGCACGGCGTCGGTGTTTATGAGCGAGTTGTACGCCATTGTCCGTGCTCTGGAATGGCTTCTGAACAGAGGTCACCCCAGGGCTATCATCTTCTCGGACTCAAAGTCGTCCCTGCTTGCCATCCAGGATAGAAGCAACACAGATCCCCTTGTGAACACAATTCATAAGACAATCTACCAACTAAGCACCCAGAATACCATCATCGACTTTGTATGGACCAAGGCTCACGTGGGCATCGCAGGGAACGAGATGGCAGATTTCACGGCCAAGCAGGCGGCTGTAAAGAAGACAGCTGCAGAGCTAAATGTGTTCCCGCTATCGTACGCCAAACGAGCCCTAAGGGCGCAAACCATGGAGTTGTGGCAACAGGACTACGAGTCTACCATTCAAGGAGCCGTCACCAAGAACTTCTTCCCTAAAATATCTGACATAGCCAAGTTCCGCGAGAGTCTCAAACCGTCTTTCCACCTGACACAGTTCCTCACAGGCCACGGATACACCAAAGCCTACCTACATCGTTTTAAGATTGTCGCGGAAAACACCTGTCCGTGTGACAACAAGTCGATTCAGGACTTCCACCACCTGATCATTGATTGCCCCATATTCCGAAACAATAGCGACCCTTATTTAAATTACTGTACAATCAAACAAATAAATCCATTAAAGTTAACAGAAATAATGAAACACCTAGAACTCACAGAAAAACTAGATAAACTTCTCACAACAATTGTGCATAAATTAAAAACAATAAACGGTACCTAAATCAACAACTCAAACCTAAAATCCCCTTTTACTCCCAAACAAAGATGCTTACGCACCTGTATCAAATAGCAGGCGTGTAAGTCTATCTCAAGAGCTGTACTACCATCTGTATAGCCAAAACAGTTGCGCGACCATCAGCGCAACAATAAAAAAAAAAAAAAACCTAACCTAACCTAACCTAACCTAACCTAACCTAACCTAACCTAACCTAACCTAACCTAACCTAACCTAACCTAACCTAACCTAACCTAACCTAACCTAACCAGTCTTGTTCGAGCCGCGGTCGAGTGCGGACGCGTCCCGAGCAGCTCCCTGCAAAAAAATAAAATTTTAGTTAAAACTCAACAAAAATAGTTAAAATAACAGTTAAAAAGTGTTGCGTAGGCTGTTATCTAAAATACTAGCAACCTACTGATCCGAAAGAACCACGGATTCTCAAGATTTCGGTGGATTACGACCGAAATCTCCGGGTTAAACCGAGCTGCAAAAAGGACTGCATCTGCCCTTGGACTACCCAAAATAACGACGAAGGTACAACCACCCGGAAGTCACCCGGGAAGCCGCAAGAACGCCACAGGAGCTTGGGGGATTGTCACTAGACAAAGCCGCTCGAAGCCTCCACGCGACTACACCTGTACCTGACTTAGCTTTTAAAAAAAAAAAAAAAAAAAAAAAACTTTTTAACCCCTGACCCTTCAAATATATATATTTTACAACTTTTACAAACTTACTTTTAAAACATGACTCTGACTAAGGTTAAGCCGAAAATAAAATTCGCAAAAAACAATAAGACTGTGAAGCCTACCGGCCCAAGCGACGAAGAACAAAAAATGCCCGAAAATTCCAGTAATGCAGCGAAGACTTCAGAAAAAGAGGAGACGATAAATCGGTACCACGAGCTGATATATGGGATCAAGGAGGAGATTGGAAAAATAACGTCAAAACTCAGGTATGAATCCTACCACGAAAGCTCTGTAGTCATGCGTGCACGCTTTGCAGAGCTTGAACAGCTTTTCCTGGAGGTCACCGAAACAGCTCCTCAAAGCGTGAAGCCGGTCCTCAAGTCGATAAAAATACAAACCGTCCCAGTCGATAAGCAAACAATAAAAACGCAAACTACCCCCGTAAAAACAAAGGAAAAATCAAAACACATAACGACAGTCGAGACACAGACTACTCCACCCAAAGTAATAGCTAAACCCTCAAAAAGAACTTCAGAAGATGACAGGTTCGACCGACTAGCATTGGCCATCGAGGAGAACAATAAAAATATTCGAGAGCTGAAGGAAAAATTTGACCAACAGAAC
Organism: Euzophera pinguis; assembly: GCA_947363495.1. Taxonomy (NCBI): domain Eukaryota; kingdom Metazoa; phylum Arthropoda; class Insecta; order Lepidoptera; family Pyralidae; genus Euzophera; species Euzophera pinguis. Next base: position 61,279 of record OX376164.1, read on the forward strand.
AATGCGCATGTAAGAATTAGGACTTCGGAAAGGGAAGAAACGAGAAACCAGACGCAAAGACTAACACAAGAAACCCTGCACTCTGTAATAATCACCTCAAGAGATAACAAATATACAGGGGAACAAGTTCTGGATCAAATTAGGGAAGCGGTTGGAGTACAGGATGGAGAGGTACGAGTGGAAAAAGTGAGAAAGGCGAGGGATCGGAAGATAATTGTGGGATGTAAAACTGAAGAAGACCGAAATAGACTGAAAAAGAAAATATTGGAAACAAACAACCTTCAAATTGCAGAAGTGCAAAATCGGGACCCATTGTTAATTCTTAAAAACGTTGTAAAGAAAAATCTAGACAATGATATAATAGTAGGTATTACGAACCAAAATAAAAAATTACTAAATAATATTACACCGAACGATTATAGAATGGAGGTAAGATTCAGAAAAATAGCCCGCAACCAACTTCTGAACCATGTCGTGCTGAAGGTATCTCCAATAATTTGGAAGAGGGTAGTTGAGGCCGGCACGGTGCACATAGGTATGCAGCGGATACACGTCGAGGATTACTCCCCCGTTATCCAATGCTCTATGTGCCTCGGGTACGGGCATGGCAGAAAGCATTGTAAGGCGAGCACTGAAAAATGTAGCCACTGTGGAGGAGACCACAAAAAGGACAAGTGCCAGGGATACCTCGCAGGAGCGCCCCCGTCCTGCCTGAACTGCACCAAGGAAGAAAACGGCATCGCGAATCATAACGCATTTAGCCAGGAGTGTCAGGTCTGGCGGAGGTGGGACGCTTTGGCGAGGTCCAAGGTAGCCTACAACTGAGGCCAAAACAAGTGATACACAAACCCTGGAGTCCCACGCTGAAGCCTATCGACGTTCAGGATGTTAAACATCACGAACCCGATGCTGAGGAATCAGCGTGGGTTCAGGAATAAAAGATCATGCAGACAACAAGTGCCTCAAGCTGGGACTCTGCACCAGCAGATAATTATCTAACTGGTGCAAAGACTGTAAGGAGTGCAAGAGTAGTGTAGTGTAATAAAAGTCAGAATAGTGTAAACAGTGAAAAAAGTGGATCAAGTGTAAACAGGAAAATAAACAACAAGGCAATCTAAGGTCAGTACAAATCTTGATTGTAAACAAAACTGTATAGTAACCGTACGAAAAGTAAATCTGAGAGTTAATGAAAGTAGGTAAATATAAACATATATATAAATATATATACAATAAGAAATGAAAATGTTATCATGTAAACATATAAACTAGTACACAAAAATAATTATATGTTGGAAATAGTGAATATAACATGAAAACAATTACTATTGCTAAAATAATAAATTGTAGAATAAGTGACCAGATTATAAATTATGTAAATATAAAGTCTACAATAATACAGGTAAAAATTTAAAAATAGTTAGTTGTAAAATGACAAACATAGGAAGTATTGTGACATAACCTACAAATAAGTAGTAAAAAATGTTTTGAAATTTTAAATTAGTACCTACAGTAACCAAATATAATAGACTATGTAAATAATACATAAATTTTAATGATAAGACAATAATCCATAGTAGGAAAGTGACTAATAAAGACTTATAAATAGAAAGACAAGAGATCCTAGTAGGAAAAGTCATAGCAGACTATGTAAATAATACATAAAGCGTATCAAACAATACGCTAGGAATAATAAGTAATAATAAGACGTGCAATTAATAATGTTAGCAAAAATTTTCTTAGTGTAAAAATAAAAATGACGGTATTTAAAAAAAAAAAAAAAAAAAAAAAAAATTCTTATTAGAATTAGTAACAAAGAACATTGTAAACAAAAAAGTAACTGTATGTTAAAATAGAAATAGCTAGAAATAACCAAGTACTATGTTAGAATGGAGTAAACAATCAAAAATTGTAAACAAAATAAGCAAATTGTAGAAAATATCATTAAATTGCAAGAATTTTAAACGAACTATAAATCTGTAAATAAAAATATGTAAAACGCAGAACTATTGTAAATAAATATTAAGATCGGAAAATTGATTAGAGATAAATAGTTTGTACCAGTATAGCACTATGTAATAAACAGTACAGTACATAAAACAGACATGAATAGTAATATCGAACAGACTGTAAATACTGTAAAAAAGGACAAATTGTAATAAAAACAACATATGTATTAGCTTAAGTAGAAAATAAGACATTTTTGTAATCAAGGGTGCCAAGTCATGACCGTGGCAGTGCTACTGGCAATAAACTCCTCCCAGTCGTGGTGTAACGACTGGGAGAAACATTAAAAAAAAAAAAAACCTAACCTAACCTAACCTAACCTAACCTAACCTAACCTAACCTAACCTAACCTAACCTAACCTAACCTAACCTAACCTAACCTAACCTAACCTAACCCCTCCGGCGTTTCCGCACCAGCCGTTGAGGGCGCCATAACCTAACATAACCTAACATAACCTAACATAACCTAACATAACCTAACATAACCTAACATAACCTAACATAACCTAACATAACCTAACATAACCTTTTTTTTTTTTTTTTTTTTTTTTTTTTTTTTTTTTTTTTTTTTGATTTCGCAGGGGAATGCATTTACGCACGAAGTGTGGGGCTCCTGGGCCGCTAGTCGGCCCAGACTACCCACTAAACCCCTGCGGGTGCCGTCGGCCGCATTGCAGGGAGGCGCCTCGGATCTAACTAGCACAAGACGCCTCTGCGACTGGCCGGTTTCTCACCAGAAACCGGACTCTCCACTCTCAGAAGTCCTCCGACACCTGGAGGACCTCTGCCACCGGGTGGGACTATTACAGTCCCACCGTTTACGGGGGGGGCGCTTCCAGGCGCGCTAAGTAGCGCCTGCGTCGCACCCCCCCTCTCCGCCGCCGGATCGGGTCCGCGAGGGGATCGTCCTCGCGGTCCCTTTCCTCGACCTCCCTCTGCGACATGACGACCTCGCAGAAGGAGGCCATTGCCGCCCAAGCTCTGTCGCTCTCGAGCATCGCGTTGGCGACACTCGGGAGCGACAGGTCCGTGACGCCAAGCGCGGCGGCCAGCTCATGGCGCTGCCGGCTCCACCTGGGACACCGCTCAAGGACGTGTTGAGCGGTGTCCTGAGCCTCGCCACAATCGTGGCAGCGAGGCTCGGCCTCCCTCCGGGCCACGCGGTGCAGGTACTCACCGAAGCAACCGTGCCCGGTGAGCACCTGCGTCATGCGGAAGGTGAGAGGCTTGCGCCGCCTCATCATCCACTTCTCCAGGACCTGACGCAGGGCCTCCGCTGTGCGGACACCGAACGCTGCCTGCGCCAGGTCCGCCTCCCACCTCCGCACGACTTCCGTCTGCGCTCGCAGGCGCACCCGCCGCACGATCTCCGCCGAGGGGCGCTCGCCGATTTCCCTCCTATTTGCCACAAAGTGGTACACTTCGGCGAGCGCCTCCGCCACCAATTCCCACGGCGGGTCGCCCGCGAGGGCCGTGGCCGCAGAGAAGGCCACTGTACGGTACCCCCGTATCACCCTCACCGCGATCACCTTCTGCGCCTGTCGCAGAAGGCGTTATCCTAACATAACCTAACATAACCTAACATAACCTAACATAACCTAACATAACCTAACATAACCTAACATAACCTAACATAACCTAACATAACCTAACATAACCTAACATAACCTAACATAACCTAACATAACCTAACATAACCTAACATAACCTAACATAACCTAACATAACCTAACATAACCTTTTTTTTTTTTTTTTTTTTTTTTTTTTTTTTTTTTTTTTTTTACGGAGGGGAAATGCATTTACGCACAAAGTGTGGGACTCGCCGGGCTGCTAGTCAGCCCGGAATACCCACTAAAACCCCTCCGGCGTTTCCGCACCGGCTGTTGAGGGCGCCATGGGGTCGCGTTAGCATTCTACCACGACGCCCTCCAGCCATGGCCTTTCGGCCCCCTCATGTTGGCCTTTCGGCCCCCTCCCCAAATCGGGCGTGGTCCATTTATGGGCCACGTCCGATTCCCCCAGACCCACATCCATTCGCCGTCTCATCATAGACGGCGGTGGAGTGGGCAGTTGGCAGAAATTGGCCGACAGTCAACAAGACCCCGACTACCAGGGAGTTATTAACTGTCACCCAGGATGCACCGTCCCGAATCCCTTGTCAGCCCGCCCTCTCACCGGATCAAGGATCAAGTGAGAATGCAAAGCTTTCAAAGGACCGGGCACTCGAGGAGGTTCTCTGCCCTGCACCCCTTCTCTACCCTGCACCCCAACCTAACATAACCTAACATAACCTAACATAACCTAACATAACCTAACATAACCTAACATAACCTAACATAACCTAACATAACCTAACATAACCTAACATAACCTAACATAACCTAACATAACCTTTTTTTTTTTTTTTTTTTTGTTAACGGAGGGGAAATGCATTTACGCACAAAGTGTGGGACTCCCAGGCAGAGTGCCTGGACTACCCACTAAAACCCCTCCGGCGTTTCCGCACCGGCTGTTGAGGGCGCCATGGGGTCGCGTTAGCATTCTACCACGACGCCCTCCAGCCATGGCCTTTCGGCCCCCTCATTTGGCCTTTCGGCCCCTCCCCTAAATCGGGCAGTAGCCCATAAATGGACCACGCCCGTCCCCCAAACCCACATCCATTCGCCGTCTCATCATAGACGGCGGTGGAGTGGGCTGTTGGCAGAAATTGGCCGACAGCCAATAAGACCCCGACTACCAGGGAGTTATTAACTGTCGCCCAGGGTGCACCGTCCCGAGTCCCTTGTCAGCCCGCCCTCTCACCGGATCCTTGGGATCAAATGAGAATGCAAAGCTTTCAAAGGACCGGGCACTCGAGGAGGTTCCCTGCCCTGCACCCCAACCTAACATAACCTAACATAACCTAACATAACCTAACATAACCTAACATAACCTAACATAACCTAACATAACCTAACATAACCTAACATAACCTAACATAACCTTTTTTTTTTTTTTTTTTTTTTTTTTTTTTTTTTTTTTTTTTTTTTTTGTTAACGGAGGGGAAATGCATTTACGCACAAAGTGTGGGACTCGCCGGGCTGCTAGTCAGCCCGGAATACCCACTAAAACCCCTCCGGCGTTTCCGCACCGGCTGTTGAGGGCGCCATGGGGTCGCGTTAGCATTCTACCACGACGCCCTCCAGCCATGGCCTTTCGGCCCCCTCATTTTGGCCTTTCGGCCCCCCCCCAAATCGGGCAGTGGCCCATAAATGGACCACGCCCGTCCCCCAGACCCACATCCATTCGCCGTCTCATCATAGACGGCGGTGGAGTGGGCTGTTGGCAGAAATTGGCCGACAGCCAATAAGACCCCGACTACCAGGGAGTTATTAACTGTCGCCCAGGGTGCACCGTCCCGAGTCCCTTGTCAGCCCGCCCTCTCACCGGATCCTTGGGATCAAGTGAGAATGCAAAGCTTTCAAAGGACCGGGCACTCGAGGAGGTTCTCTGCCCTGCACCCTAACCTAACATAACCTAACATAACCTAACATAACCTAACATAACCTAACATAACCTAACATAACCTAACATAACCTAACATAACCTAACATAACCTAACATAACCTAACATAACCTAACATAACCTAACATAACCTAACATAACCTAACATAACCTAACATAACCTAACATAACCTAACATAACCTAACATAACCTAACATAACCTAACATAACCTAACATAACCTAACATAACCTAACATAACCTAACATAACCTAACATAACCTAACATAACCTAACATAACCTAACATAACCTAACATAACCTAACATAACCTAACATAACCTAACATAACCTAACATAACCTAACATAACCTAACATAACCTAACATAACCTAACATAACCTAACATAACCTAACATAACCTAACATAACCTAACATAACCTAACATAACCTAACATAACCTAACATAACCTAACATAACCTAACATAACCTAACATAACCTAACATAACCTAACATAACCTAACATAACCTAACATAACCTAACATAACCTAACATAACCTAACATAACCTAACATAACCTAACATAACCTAACATAACCTAACATAACCTAACATAACCTAACATAACCTAACATAACCTAACATAACCTAACATAACCTAACATAACCTAACATAACCTAACATAACCTAACATAACCTAACATAACCTAACATAACCTAACATAACCTAACATAACCTAACATAACCTAACATAACCTAACATAACCTAACATAACCTAACATAACCTAACATAACCTAACATAACCTAACATAACCTAACATAACCTAACATAACCTAACATAACCTAACATAACCTAACATAACCTAACATAACCTAACATAACCTAACATAACCTAACATAACCTAACATAACCTAACATAACCTAACATAACCTAACATAACCTAACATAACCTAACATAACCTAACATAACCTAACATAACCTAACATAACCTAACATAACCTAACATAACCTAACATAACCTAACATAACCTAACATAACCTAACATAACCTAACATAACCTAACATAACCTAACATAACCTAACATAACCTAACATAACCTAACATAACCTAACATAACCTAACATAACCTAACATAACCTAACATAACCTAACATAACCTAACATAACCTAACATAACCTAACATAACCTAACATAACCTAACATAACCTAACATAACCTAACATAACCTAACATAACCTAACATAACCTAACATAACCTAACATAACCTAACATAACCTAACATAACCTAACATAACCTAACATAACCTAACATAACCTAACATAACCTAACATAACCTAACATAACCTAACATAACCTAACATAACCTAACATAACCTAACATAACCTAACATAACCTAACATAACCTAACATAACCTAACATAACCTAACATAACCTAACATAACCTAACATAACCTAACATAACCTAACATAACCTAACATAACCTAACATAACCTAACATAACCTAACATAACCTAACATAACCTAACATACCCGACCCAAAGCCCTGGGGTTTATTTTGTACATCAAATGTTATATATTTGTAATGACGCAAAACCATAGCGAGTTTTATTTTTATACAACGCCATCTAGTGTAGCCGTAAAGAAAAACGGTTTGTACCAAGATGTTTTATTTCTACTTAACATTAGATGTCGCTTGAGATGTTTTTATTCTCTGAGTCCTTGAACTGTTTTTTTTTTATTTTTTGATTACTCACGATTATTTGTTTTTATAGCTATGGTCATGGTAAAAAATATTAAACTAAAGAATTATTGTAATTAATTTTTCTACTTAGTCTATGTCATTGTCTTTCAAGTTCCTCCATTTCTCCTGTCGTCTTTATCATTTATTTGCTACTAAAACTAGTATAACGTTCGATATAAAGATTTGATTCCCAAGGGAATTATTCAGTTTGGTTAAGGCATTGCAGGCTTGAATAACAGCTGCTGATTGCTGATAATAAAGATGATTCCGTTGATGGTTAAACGTTAAGGTTAAGATGGTCGTTGAAGAACATCATGATCCTAATGGTCTAGTTTTCCTATCAGAAACTTGTAGGGAAGTCAGACGGCAGTCGCTTTAATGTAGTAACCAGTACTGCCAAATCTAGGACCATGATTAAAGCGTACCCTAGGTTCCGAAGGAAATGCACGCTAGAATGAAGAAGAGAGCACTTCCTTTTGCTTATAACAAGTATTTGACAAGCACATCCGGACATCAGATAACAATATATGTTGTTCATGAAATGTTCTAGTTTTCTAATAGAAAAGACCATTCATTGTTCGTGACGGCTAGAGGGTAAAAACTTAAATAAAAACAAATATGTTATGAGAAATATATTTACTTTTAATGAAAATTTTAATTCAAACATACACAAATCACCTAGATAAGTACTAAATTCACATGTCGAATCATAGATGCCCTTATAATAAAATATTTGACTGATACTACTAACTCGCTTTCGTTTCATAATCACAACAATAGTAAAGTCTACCAGCGACCATTCCATGAGATTCAAAGGAACAGGGACGCGACGTCCGACAAGGCTACGAAAATATACGATCGGGGACAGAGGGGGATCTGGGACTACTCGCTATTTTCAAGTTACATATGGTTTTTTATTTCTTTGGTCCCATCAATTATTGGATTTACGGCCTGCATAAAAAAAAAAAATGCTTATGTTTGACCTAGCTATATTCATACTAAATTTTACCAAAACACCATCATCAGAGTTTCGCATATAATCAGAGTTTCGCATAATAATTAATGGTTAAACAAACTTACCTTCGTGACGTTTGACCATAATTATACTACGCCGTTGCATCCTCGAGATTTATATAATTCACTAAGTAGTTCCACTCTTCAATGTACTGGGCATGTAGCACAATTTTAGTCAAGTTTCAAATAAAAAGAAGTTCGTAAACGACTCACATAATAGTTCCGGTTTCCTCCGCCTCGGCACCTAGGCGGCGCTCGTGTGCCCCGCTTCATTACTTTAGAGGCAAATTTCACAAATCAAAAATGGGGTCCATATGAACCTGGCTTAAAAAGTCATATGGATAAGGGTTAGTAAGAAAATACGATTGGGTGGGATAAAAATCTCTTCGGATGCAACGTCTCGTATAATTATGGTCAAACGTCACGAAGATAAGTGTTACTACGCCGTTGCATCCTCGAGATTTATATAATTCACTAAGTAGAATGTTTAGAGCTTTGTGAAATTTGAAATATGAGTTAGTACAGGATCTGGCGGAGATAAATTATAATTAAGTACAAATAATTTAATCAATATTAAGTTTTTAAATTTACTATATCTTAATGACAATTAAACAATGAGAGGTTGTGACGTTATAGTTAATCAATTAATTATAAACTGCTTCCGCAAAGGTGCTTTCATCGTTTTCTATACTTAATGGACGATTATAAAATCTAGCAAAAGTTTGACTATTTCCCGACCAACCAGCGGACGTCTTAATCTAATCTAAAGACAAGCCGCGTCTAAATGCTGCTGAGGCGGACGAATGGCGAGTACTATGTGCTGAAAAATTATTTATATCAATACCAATATCAAGCGCCTTGCGGGACAAACTTCAATTTTGTTGGGAAAAAAAGGAATAACTAAATGAGGCATTGATCGATTAAGAGCTGAAGTTTTGATCAAATCAGTTATTATTATTTCAACTTTGGAATTACTAACTATTATATTTGATAATCTTATAAGAGACAATGTCTGAACTCGTTGTCCGGACGACAATGCGAGTAGAATTGCGACCTTTTTGGTGATTTTTACTAATGATAATTCTTCATTGGGGAAAAGTTTACTTACAGAATCAAGTATTACATTAGGATTCCACGTTGATTGATATCGCGGAAAACTAGGTCTAGATCTAAAAACACCTCTTAAAAACGAGTAACGGTATCATTTTCTGTAAAGTTTTTTCCAAAAATTAAACCTAGGGCTGAACGGTGAGTGTTCATACTAGAATAACAAATACCAGTATTAAATTCTGTGGTCAGAAATTCTAACAATAACGGTAAATCATAATCTAAGGCAGTAGTTCCCAAACTTATTTTTCTCGTGGACCACTTTCAAAATTTTACTGGTTTCGGTGGACCCCCTGCTGCTACATTTCTACCACATTCTTAAAGTCGCCAAAAAATAAAAATTGTGTCACTTCTGAGTTCTGTCCCTATATTTCGATATGTAAAATAAAAACGAAAAATGGTACATTTTATATCACTTTATTTATTAAAAGAATAGAATTACAAGAAAAAAATATTAAGGTAATATAGGTTCAGGTCATAATTTTAATTAATGGGAAGGACATCCTTCAGATACATATCTGATGGAGTGTCAGCAAACGATCAATGTTTGGCTTTATTTTTGTGAGCAATAACCGCAAATCCCCCCGCTCTGTGATGTTTAATTTGCTCCTTTTTTTTGTTAAGAGGTTTGTAACGGCACTAAAACTCCTTTCGACAAGATATGACGAGGGAAAAGCTATTAAAAATTTCCTTGCGATTTCCCACAGTCCAGGATATTTTTCGGGTATTTCTGCTTGCAGCCAAAATGTTGGGTAGCCTTTTCTAAATTTCACCTTCAGCTCCTCATTAGTGCTTAGCTCGAGCAGCTCCTCTTGTAATACAACATTGGCCACTTCCGTTTCATCAAATGGATTTATTATCCATGGTGGTATATCCATCGTCAGTATATCTTCAAACCTGGTTTTGAAGTCATCATGCAGGGCACTTAAATGTTGACTGTAGGTATGGATATCCTCATCAATACATTCTACCTGCGACAAGTTTGGAAATTGAGAGAATTCGCGCCGACTAATGTTTTGCTTCATAAATTTCAATTTCCCAAGAAAAGCCGAAATTATCCCCTTTGTTTTTATTAAATTCAGGCTGTCCCCTTGTAACTGCAAGTTAATATCATTAAATTTTTTAAACAAATCTGTCAAATACGCAATGTCTGCTTTGAATTTGATCAAGTTTTCTTTTAAATCTGGATCTCTACTTTCTAAGAACTCTAATATGGAATCGAAAACAGAGTAAAATCTCGTTAAGCATGCACCTTTCGACAACCAGCGTACTTCAGTATGTAAGAGCAGTCGTTGGAAGTCTTCATCATTTTCGTCGCACAATTGAGCAAATAAACGTGTATTCAATGCATTGCTTCTGATTTTGTTGACAGCTTTTATTACAAAATGAAGAGATTGGTTCAACCTGTCACTTAAATGTTTTGCCACAAGATGTTGTCGGTGGATTACGCAATGAATAGCTGTAAGTCCTGGTATAATTCTTTTGAGATGACTTATAAACCCACGATATCGCCCGACCATTGCAGGAGCTCCGTCTGTTGCCACTGAAATAATGTTTGTAAATGGGATCGATTTTTCCGTAAAAAAATTACTCAGGACATTAAATATTGATTCGCCTTTAGTGTCAGTCTCCAAAGTTCTGGCAAATAGCAATTCTTCGTGAATTTCTTCCTCAACAATAAATCGGACATATGCCAATAGTAATGCTTCATTACTGGGTAACGTTGACTCGTCCAGTTGTATAGAAAAATGAGTTTTTTGCAGATGGTTGCACAAAAAGCTTTCGATATCAGAGCTCATTTCATCAATGCGTCTTTGTACAGTATTGTTACTTAATGGAATTCTTTTTAGTACGTCAAATGGAGATTTGTGCAAAACAGTTTTTAAAACCTCTTCAACAGCGGGTAAAATTAATTGTTCTCCGATAGTGTGCGGTTTTCCAGATTTTGCTATAAGTAATGAGATATTGTAAGATGCCCGCAAGCCATCATCGTTACTTTGAGATGTTGAAGCGAACATACTGTGCATGGTGGGTCTCTTTCCATATTTTTCTTTCAATGTTTGAAAATATTTTAAATCTTTACCTATTTTATCAGTATGACACCTTTTTAGATGATCTTCGAGCTTTGATGGTTTCATAGAGTCATTGCTCAAAACTTTGTTGCATAATAGGCACATGGGCAATTGTTTGTCTGCCTCTGATGGAACAAAACCATATTTCAAATAATCGACACTATATTGTCGACATTTTTTCTTTGCTGTAGCCATGTATCGTGTCAGTTACCTTACCTGTAAAAAAAATGTTTTAGTAACCAAGTTTTTTTCTGAATATAGGTATCACACCGCAGCCTTTGTCAGCACGCGGAAATAGAATTACGGCTTGTAAAGGGACCAACTAATAAACCGCTGAGACAAATACAAACGTTTTCACAAAACGGTATCAATTTTAAAGTACATAATTTACCACTAATTTTTAATAGTATAAATAAAAATTAGTGTACTCAGTATCGAATACTGATCATATTTGTGTAGGAAAAAATAAACGTCGAAATCCCAAAATTGTCCATAAAAACGATAACTAACATTTTATTAAATCAATGAGTTCACGCGCTCCGTGTATTTGCGTATTTTTTGTCTGCGGCTTCATTGTTAAAACGTGACAAACAGGCATCGAAGTTCAAGCCCCGCCCTTTTCCCGTCGCCCGCGCACCGCTCGCTCTTTCCGAAAAGGAATAGTTTTGATAAAATAGTTACTTCAAAATCAATTTAACATGATTATGAAATTACTGTTTTATAAAATTAGTAGTTATTTGCAAGAAAAATTACAAAATTAATTGCTCTGCAATATTGCTTATTCGGCCTTTTTAGAGAGGCAGTGCTTCTCTCGTGAAAAAACAATTGAATAAAACGTGCTGTGTTTGTCTTCAAATCGAAAGAGGACAATTAAAATATCTTTAAGTTACTAAGTTACCTATCTATACAGGCCGTTGTGATCAACCGACTAGTACACGTAAACAAAATACTTAAGTACTATAACAAAAAAAGGTAGGTTACTTACTTTTCTCCGGCACTAGCAAACACAGATATAAATTTTCTCACAACTTTTTTCCAAATTCCGCCTTGTTTTCGAAATTCCGGAAACAAATGAATGCGTTTGGTTGCCTTTGGCATCAAGTATTTATAGTGTTGATCAAGTTCATGTCTGAACAAGCATTAAGCATTGTCGGGCGGATAGCGCTTTGCAAGTCTGTACACGAAATTGTACGTAATATCGAATACACAAGTTTGGACAAGTAACAGTCGCTTGCCTTATTAAAATATTATCTGCTTAGATAGGTACTTAAAACAATGTAGGTAGGCCCTTATAAAAACTATGCTTACATTTTTGCTCTTTACTATCAAAAGCAGATAAATTTTCGTGGACCCCCATTAACATCTTATGGACCCCCATTTTTTGTTCACGCCTACGTAGACCCCCAGCAAGTCTCCCGTGGACCCCTGGGGGTCCACCTGGACCACTTTGGGAATCACTGATCTAAGGGATCACAGTTTTTTCTCGAGCAAAAGAGCCACCACTTTTTTAATGTAACATTGTACTGTTTAAGGGAGTTTTTAGATAGAGACGACATAATTATGTTAATCGTTTCTGGAGGGAGTGAGCGTCGCGTGAAGACTGTCCGGATAACAGACACGACACCAGGGTAAGTTGTCTCCAACGGGGGTGAGATTTTCTGGAAGGAGACAATAGGAGATGTTCATCGGGATGGAAATATATTGGTTCAGTCGTCATGAGTGATTGTAATAGAGGGTACCATGGCTGGCTCGGCCAGTATGGTACTACTATGATACATGTCGCTTGATCGTTTATAATCTTCCTAAGACATTTCAAAATCAATGAAAATGGCGGAAATAAATAGCACACATTAGTACTCCAATCTATTGTAAAGGCGTCAACATTTATAGCGGAAGGGTCTCTCTTCCACGATATATATTTCTGACATTTTTGCGTTTAGGCGAGATGCAAACAAATCAATTTCGGGTTCGCCAAATTCTAGTACAATTTTATTATATGCGGCAAGAGATAAATCCCATTCCGTGTCTATGTTAGTACGCCTAGACTCTTCATCTGCTTCTACATTTTCGCGAGATTTGATATATGAAGCGAAAATATACAATTGTCTATCTTCGCACCATTCCCATATCTCTCGAGTAATATTATTCAATAGTGTAGATTGAATGCCACCCATTCTATTAATGTAAGAAATAGCTACGATGATGTTTTAATGACTAGAAATCTTGACAATAGTATCAGTCACACTGTGTACAGAAAGCCCACCCACACAGACAAATATCTCAACGGTAAATCTCACCATCATCCATGTCAGTTAGCTACCGTAGGCAAATCTTTGTTACAGAGAGCACACGGCATCTGTGACACCCACCATCTTAAGGAGGAGCTTCACCGAGTCAAGTCTGTCTTAAGAAGCAACAATCTCAGCCTCCCACACATATGTCTCAGAAGTCGACCCAAGCCGCACACAGTTGATCGTTTTCCTGCCATCTTACCATACATATAGGGAGTCACGGACAAGATTGGTAACATACTTAGGCGAGCTTCAATCAAGACCTATTACAAGCCGCATAAGAAAATAAACCAATTTTTAAGACCTGTAAAATCCAAATGCAAGATGCTGGAGTTTATAAAATTGACTGTGACTGTGGTTTATCATACATTGGGCAAACAAAGAGAAGCATTAATTAATACTCGTATAAAAGAACATATTGCTGACATGAAAAATAGACGCTCAACCAAGTCTGCAGTCTGTGAACATGCTCTAGACAAACCCAACCATTATATGCGTTTTGATAATCCTCAAGTCCTTGCAAAGGAAAACAGATTCATTCCAAGGATGTTACGTGAAGCTATTGAAATTAAAAAAACATTCTAATTTCAATAGAGAGGATGGATGGCAGGTACCGCCAGCTTGGGACCCAGTCATTAACTTAATAAAATCGCAAACTCGGAAGCAGACTGCAAGACCCTTGGATACTGTGAGCCAATACTGCGTGAATCGGAATAGTTCCCAATAAAAAAAAAATCAGGCGGTAGTTTGTAATCTTATGACATCAAAGACAAATGTTAACTTAGTCTGCCTGCGACCATGAACGCTGTAAAGTGTTTGAAACGTCAGGTGTAAATAAATAAGTAATAAACGCGATAAAACCGAATTAAAATAGTTTAATTTAATGAGCTATAGTATTGTCAATGCGTAATAATATTTCGGAATTACGATACTTATTAGCAAAACACTTAAGTCCTATAAAGGCTGCATTTCTAGTAAATTTATATGTAATTTATTTCTTTAGAATCCCAAAGCCCATTTGAGCGTTCGCCATTACACATTACCCCCAACCAGATATAGATGCATCAGAAAAAATTTCGAGCGCGTATCGTCCATTATGTATTCGGTTGAATGATTTCATTATATGGGATTCCCACCACACAAAATCATGTTTTAATTCATTATTTAAAGTCATGTAGCAATCGTAATGCTAAAAGATTTTCTCTTTCAAAGGCTTTTGTGTACACCCAGCCATATGCAACAGCTGGGCAAGCCGATGTTAGAATCCTGAGATATTTAGCAAAGTCACGAATTATTATTTTCTTTTTTCTAGATATACTTTTAGTTAATTTTAATATTTTATTTCTTTTTTCTGCAGGGAGGCCTAAGCTCATATTTAAGGAATCAAATTCAAATCCTAAGAATTTTCTACGTTGAGAGGGTACAAGTTGACTTTTGTCATAATTTATTACAAAACCCAATAATGATAATAATCGTATGGTTTCCATATCGCAATTATAGCAGTGTTCGTAGGAAGACCCAAAACACAAGTAATCGTCCAAATAATTGACTAAAAATAGGCCTTTATTTCTAAGATAAGACACGATTGGTTTCATCAATTTTGTAAATATAAATGGTGCTGAAGAGAGTCCAAACGGTAAACATTGAAATTCATAAGTTTGTTGTTCAAATTTAAATCTCAAGAATTTTTTCGATGACTCATGCATGCTAAATAAGAAATATGCGTCTTTTAAATCAACAGTAGCCATAAAGCCTGAATTAGACATTAATTTAGTAGCTGTTCTATTATCCTCCATTTTAAAATGTTAAGTGTCAACAAATTTGTTAAACGATTTAAGATTGAGGATAAATCTAAAACTGTTATTGGGTTTTGGAACCAAAAATATTTTTGTTATGAATTGGCCAGATTCATCATCACAGCGTTTTATAGCACCCATGTCTAATAACTTACTTAATTCAGTCTTGAGTGCTCTAATTTCTGTTTTTCAAAAATCCATATTCATAGGTTGCTTGGACTGGTATACCTGTTTTAAAAGAGGATATTCATAACCTGACACTATTTTTAAAATAAACTTATCGTTTGTGATAGATTTCCATCTAGATGTAAAGTATTGTAATCGACCAGCATGTTGGGATACCTCTAACGATTCCCGGAGCGTGGTCTCGACCGAGTCTTCGACGTCTCCTGGCGACGATCCGTAGATGCTGCTGATGTCTTCGAGGAGCGGTAACTCGGGTAGTTCTTGGCCACGCCCCGTCGATTCCCGCGCTGAGATTGACGGGGAGGGCCCTTCCAGTTTCCCTGCTGACGATTAGATTTCTTTGAAGACATTGTGTCGGATGTATTGGTTTTCTTTATCTGCAAACCAGATTTTTCTGCAGACTTCGATGCCTTAATTTTTTCTGTTCGATTTTCTCCAAAGTGAAAGAAGTCTCTTTCTACATCTTGCACCATATCCAGAATTTTTTTGTCAAGTGAATAAGTAATTAGTTTTCGTCTATTTAACGTATTCTCATAATGAAGGTCTAATAATATTTGGATGTCTAATTATATCCATTTTCTCCAAATCCTTATCGATCAGGAATGAAATGACACTTGTCAGTGCTGCTATCCCTAAGCCAAGGTGATTTTGCGCTCCATCTAGGCGCTTGTCACGATTCCTAGTGGACTCGATTGTTACCGCAGCAATTTCTGGGTTCAATATTGGAGCTTTCACTAATTGGAAATTTTCAGGCACTAAAATATTTTCCATGATCTCTTTCTTCTGTTCTCGTTTAAGCCCTTCACACAGGATACGCCCCCAACGTTTAGAAATCTCTTCCTGGATTTTTGGACCAAAAACTTTATGTTTTTTCTTAGAGTCTCCTAACATATCCAATATATCGATAGGAAGGCTATCAGATGCCTGTTGGGTTTGAATTTCCACTGTATGACACGTGTCATCCTTACTGGTAGACGGCATGGGATCAACCACAACTGATTCCACAGTCGGGCTATCGGGATCCGATTCAATAATTGAGCCATCGAGCCATTGGGGATCCAGTATCCATACCAGCGTGAAACGCTAGAAAGAAAAATAAGCAGCGGTCATAATCTCGCCATGACTCCAAGTGCTTGTATTTTATGTATATTTTACTTAGTCTCATCGTGAACGCATCACGATAGTTGACTAGGGAACAGGACTACGATCGCATCGTAGTACATTATGTGCGTGACTATGATCGCATCATAGTACTATGCACTATATGTTTTTAAAGACCAGACTGTTTATTCCATGTTCAAATGAATAATACACTAACTTAAAGATGATGAGCAGTAATATCAACAGTGCAACTTTTTACGTAATACATAAAATCAAGTATTAATAAAACAGATGGGGGTAGCTGAATTATTATTGCAAAGTACAATCTAAAAATAGAATGATTCGTGGGGATATACGTTTCTTCTAGCTTTTAATTCATGTAATGTTATCACGAAATAAAATTCAGACAGGTACACAAAATGAGTGATTAATAATATATTATACTTACATTCTTCACTGCAAGATGAACTTCCGCGGCGACAACGTAAACGTTTCTCCAATCGTCGTATCTTAGCCTTAATGTATTCAGATGATTCTTTCTGTTTTCGTTCACCCATGGTATTTAACACACCACTAAATACACAAAAAAAAAACTAAATAAAATTTTAATAGTTGAGATACTGTACTACGATGCCTGCACACAAAAAGCGAATGAAGCGGGGCACACGAGCGCCGCCTAGGTGCCGAGGCGGAGGAAACCGGAACTATTATGTGAGTCGTTTACGAACTTCTTTTTATTTGAAACTTGACTCTAAAATTGTGCTACATGCCCAGTACATTGAAGAGTGGAACTACTTAGTGAATTATATAAATCTCGAGGATGCAACGGCGTAGTATAATCTATTTTTTCCGCCATTTCATATTTGTAGAGCTGTTGCAAGTCAGATTTGTAGACCTGTTTGCCAAGTTTTATTTCGCTTTTCTCACTGCTCAACTGTGAAAGATAATTGATACTTCGAGACTGAACTCCTAATTCCTGCCAGACCTTTACTATTTTTTTATTTTTACAGCAGGACTAACTAATGAGAAACTGGGAATCAGGTTTTGATAAAATAATAACGTAGATAGTTTTATTATATTATTTTATTTGGCTAATAAATCATATTTGTAGCTATGTTAACATTATTAATAGCATTAAGGTACATGTTGAGGTTCGGTATTACCTCATCAATAAAATAAGGCAAAAGTCTTACATCATAAAAGTACTTAAACAATTTCTCCGTCGTCAATCATTGTTATTTAGAAAGACTTCAAAAATTGAGACAAATGTTCTCTGGTTAAACTTATGTCATGAATTAAAAAAAAATATATTTATGACTAGGGGAATTATTAAGACTAGATGAGATAAATCAGTATCCTTCAAAACCGTCTCTGTTTTTGCTGGTTTTGCTTCTGCCTCGCTTTTTCGCCCGCATTAAACTTTTTCCGGTCACGTAGGAACTGTTTGTAGTTCTGCCTGTCGGTGTTGAAGATGCTCTTCTCATCGGGGAACTTCGCGGCGGAGGCGAGGCTGCGCACTCTCCTGTCGTCCAGCACGTCCTCCTCGGCCAGCAGCGGGTAGGACGGCGCGGTGTGCACGCCGGCCGCGTTGGTAGGTCCGTGCAAGTGCACGTACCCGTGCTTGCCGGTGAGCCCCCACGAGTTCTTGGCGATGAAGTAGAGGCCGTGCAGCTTGTGCTTGCTGAAGCCGACGGCGGTGATGGCGTGTCCTCGTGCCGCCGGGTTGCAGCGCTGGTCGATGAGGACGCCCGCCTTGAAGTAGATGAAGCTCTCGCAGAGCCCGTCCACCTCGATCACGTTGGGGCCGTACCGCGCGATCGACACCTGTATTCAGACATTTTATTATTCTTTGTTTACTTTTCAATTTTCAGATGTTTTGTTACGTATAAAATATCGTAATTTTTAGATTACGATAAAAGAATAAAGACAAATAATAATAAATAGGAAGAAATATGCATTCGGTATATTGATAAATATTCTTGTGATCAAGAATATTTTGTTTAAATAGTTAAAATATTAAAAAAAAAACTACATAAGTTTCATCATACATCGTCGATGGCATTTTCTGTAATAAGATTTGAAAATCAGTTCTGTTAAGCTATCGACACATTGACAGACAGACAGTGGCACACATACCTTGAGCGCGTCAGCGTTGTTCGGCACATTGACGTAACCACTGATCTTAGTGATCGGTCTTTCGTCCTTTCCGCATTGATGATACTACAAATAATGAATGACATCTTTAGAACGGTTCATTTTAATAATCACAACAACATTGAAAGTAAGTATAATGTTATCGTTTACCTGCGGGTGCTCGTAGTTGTACCGCGTGTAGTTGGCGAGCGGTACGATACCGGCGTCGCGCACGCGTCTGAAGGCGTGTCGCACGTGGTTGCCGCGCTCGCACGTACGCTTGCTGGACGTGCAGTCCACCAGCTGCTGGTCGCTCAGAGGTACCAGAGACTTCGTGCGCAGGAACAGCGCTCCCTCGATCGACGCGATCACTGCGAACGCCCAGCACGTCTTGCATTCGCCTTGGTCTGTAAATGTCACATACAATTAGTCAATTAAAGAAAAACATTATGGAAAATAAAAATAACGACAAGTTTGCGCAGAAGATGTTCAAACAGGTCACGGACTCGATATACAATTATACTCGTTGTCACGAGCAAAACATTAATTTACTGCTACATCCTAACAATCACAGACCAT
The DNA here is from genome assembly GCA_947363495.1 of Euzophera pinguis. NCBI lineage: Eukaryota > Metazoa > Arthropoda > Insecta > Lepidoptera > Pyralidae > Euzophera > Euzophera pinguis. The sequence continues at coordinate 80,808 of OX376164.1, forward strand.
CGACATCGTCAGTATCAATATTATACCAAAAGTTTATTGAGGATGGTTTTGAGAACGGTTTGGCTACCGGAGCCGTGTTTGTGGATTGGTCAGCCGCGTATGACACTGTGAATATAAGGTGACTACTTGGTCAAATTCGAATGATGACTGGCGACTCTCAGTTTGTTAAAGTACTCACCGAGCTCTTGCATAATCGTAGATTCCAAGTTCACCTTCAATCGAAACAAAGTAGATGGAGACTGCAAAGAAAGAGCCTTCCCCAGGGAAGCGTCCTGCCTCCAATTCTACTCAACATTTATACAATTGACCAATCAGTTCCCGTGAACACCCGCAGTTTTGGCTAAGCCGATGATCTTGCGCTAGCATGCCAACCTAAATCGTTTGATGATATGGAATCAGGTCTCTCATCAGCGCTGAACGACCTGGACCAATATTCCAAATTCCAAATCCTGCTAAAACAGAATCCTGCATTTTCCATCTTCGTAATTACTGTTCTAACCGTATTTTGAGAATCCAATGGAAAGGGCTCCCGATTGCCATAGCCATCCAAAATATCTGGGCATTACTCTAGATCGTTCTGTTACCTATAAAGAAATTTGCCGTAACATCAGACATAAAGTATGTGCACACAACAACCTGCTCCTCCGTCTCAGTACCTCCTGGTGGGGTGCATCACTCAACGTGTTGTGAACGACCTGTTTAGCACTCTGTTTCGATCCGGCATAGCTTTTTAATTGCACAAAAGCACTTGATGGCAACATAAAAGAGGCCAGAATAGAAGTATGGGAGAGAGACCACACGTTGCAAAATTTCTTATGCCCACGAGAACTTACCGATGGCCATTACTTGCCTTGGCCCGTTTGAAAGTCTCATAATAGGTTGCGAACCCAAGTTAGTCGATGTAGAGATAACCTCAGCAAATTGCGAATTACTGACGGCACACAAACCCAGTGCGATTGTGACTTCTCGCCTCAAACTATGGCGCATCTGTTGTCGTGTGCTGGCCCTTGACAGAGCCGTTCAGTTGACTTCTTACTGGGTTGGGAGAGTGTAATGCCATCGATACGCAAAGAAGAAGACCAAAAATTACAATATTAATATCAGTAATTCATTGAAATATTAGTTCAATACAGTTCTTTTTAACTTTCATAACTATGTTCCATAGAGGGCGCCACTTTGAGACGTCAAGTTGACAAAAGACAAATAAGTTTAAAAGTTATCAAATATCCTAATAGCCTTTAAGCTTCGCCGTATTTAATGGCAAACACTAACAGCAATAAATTTACGTTTTAATAAACAAATTGAAATAATAAAACTATTTTATGTCCAGTACATCTTAATTTTAAAAAAGTACTAACTGCGGACGTGCGTGACGCCGCCCTGTCGCTTCCAGCTGAAAGCAGCCGGCAACTGCCGCGCGAACTGCACCACCTCATCCGCCGAATGCGGGAAGGCCTCAGCGCCGCCTCCGCCTGCGCCTGCGCCTGCGAACTCCGACGGGATCGCGCCCACTTCCCCGGCCTCGTCTTCGTCGTCGGTGTCCAAGCCCTGCAGCAACAACTTCTCCTCCCAGAGCAACACGCCGATTTCGTTAACCTCCATCAATGCGGACGCTCCTTGCCGGTTAGCGGATTCGACGAAGCGAGTGCTTCTTATTAATAATGTTTTGCGCATGGCTTCCTCCTTTACGGTAGGATAATTGACTTCGTAGGTTTCCTTGAATCTGAAAAGTCGATGCAAAATAATATTACTAATTTGTTTGATCTTGAATTTGTAATGTTGTTACTTAAATTTCAAACTGTACCGGCAACAATTAAATAAAGTGCCCTTTCTACTGGACTCAAACTCAATATTAAACTAGATTATACCCAAAACATGCTGGGTTTAACTGTAAGTGATTGTACAATTAGGTTTCACAGTCAATAGAGTCACGTACTTGTCAAAGTCTGTATCGCAGCGGGTATCCCGATGCGTCATGACGAACTCCCTCAGCGGATCAGCATGCTCGAGCCGCGACGCGCGCTCGGTGACGTCACACTCGCGGGACACATCTATAGTCATGTAGCTGGGGTCGGGCTGCTGCTCGCGCACTTCCAGGTAGCGGTGCTCGTACCAGTCCACCGACGGCCCGAGGACTGAACTGTCCACTGCTACGTGGTACCTGATGAGAAACATTGAAATAGTTTTGGCAGATGTTGCATAAGTTTGAGTTGTATTACTGGTGTCAAATTCTGATTTTAATCTTGCTGTTTAGTTGGGTAAAAATATTAGCACTTTTAGTCCTTAGGGGCTTAGTGATTTTTTAAAGGTTAAGTTGGTGAAAAATTCGGTTTCTGATATCGGGGTAAATAAAAACAGAAACAAAATCGATGACTTGTAGGAAAAGCTAAGAGAGACCTTTACACTTTTCACTAAGTAAGAATGAACATCTATTCAGATTGGTCGTTCCGCATGTTGTGGCACCAAAGTCCTTGTAAGAACCGACTGCCTCCGATATCTAGATACAAGTCTGCCGGCTCGCTGTTGAAGCACTCACTTGTAGGGCACGGCGACGTCAGCGGACACGCGCGCCACCAGCAGCGAGTGCCGGAACAACAACGCCTCCCCCCGCGCCGCGCCCAGCTCTCCCGTCTGCCCCGCTAGCGTGTACGTCCAGTGCTCCAGTCGCCCGTGTTCTGTCTCCTTGTAGCCTGCGCCAGAGATAGTTCAGACGGTCATAAGGGCGTTCCATGATGCATTTGTGCAAAGTTTAATCAAGATCAAGCGAAATAGTTTAACAGTATGGTCACCGGGCAATCCACCACGGCGAATTTTGCCGCGGTGCCACTGGCGACTAAAAGAAATACATACGAATGCATTTATCACGAATGTAGCGAGTGATTCCATTTGTAAGTATTATGCGAAGTGAGTGAAAGCACTTTGATCTCTTGTTAAACATACAACTTAACTTTGGATAAAATTTAGCCATCCTTACTTATATTAAAATAGTTAAGTAGTATACTACTACAAAAGAGATAGGAAGACCAGATAAGATAAAATATGACAATAGTACTGTCTCACAATATTCTTAGTGCTTTTAGATACCTAGTTACCTTATTGACTCGCATCAAAACAAAAGTCTATAACCCACTGATTATATTATTCTTTTAACTAATCTTATACTAAAACGTTAAGATTGAAAAAATTGAAATAGAACTTAAATGTCAATACATATGCTATCGAAATAAAATTTAAAAAAATAATTTTATTTATTTATTTATTCAATTTGGTACACCAACAGGTTACATGAAATAACATACAATAGACATTCCCAGAAATGTGCTAGCATGCAACCCAATTACAGGTGAACACAGCACTCATAAACATTTTGGCAGCAAGCAAAATAAATCAAATATTGTAAATTGTGAATTGTAAATTGAATTTGGAAAAATGAAATATATTAGATATAAATTGAATTTGAATTAAATTGAATTTGAATTAAATTGAATAAGGAATTAAATTAAATTCGACTTTAATTTGAATTATAAGATTAGATTAAGTCGATACTAAATTAAATTAACATGCATTTTGGTGGGATGACTGAATTTTCGATTTAAAATTAGGCAATGGGTCATAGAAAATATCTAGGTCGCATTTCGAATTAATTTTATTGTAAGAAGTAAGAACTCTGGGCAAGGGCGCATGTCTGCCAAGGTTAGTATTTGCTCGTGGGACAATAAATGTGTTTGTAACCTTTCTACGGGCGTTTGGTCGGAATTTTGATACAGCTTTAAGCTATAAGTATGGACAGCTGTATCATAATGTATCTCTTTTTCATTCACGTATAGCTTGACCTGGACCAAGGAGGTTGAAATGCAGTTTTTCTACATCGCGACCTCCTTGGTCCTTTATAATCTGTAGACGCGGTTAACAAGCGTGTCCGATCAGGATCAGCGATGGATTCCATTTTCAAATTTGTTTCTGTTTTTCAAAAATGTCTGAAAACGTAGCAATATTGAGGAAAATTTTACACAATTTTTTATGTTTTAACTAATTTTATGAGATTAGATAAAGTAGTGTATGAAACTGTTCATATTTAGTATTTAATACTCGTGTAATGTAATACAAAAACTCGCCTACGGCTCGTTTTTTTAACTTACACTCGTATTGTTAGAAACTACTATTATGCAATAGATACACTTACCTACAGCATGAAAGATTAAATCACATTAGTTGCTAGTACTCACCAGCAAAACTGAATGGTTCAGGGTCGGGCAGTCCGGGCGGAGAGCGGTCGGCGTCTACGGCACTCGACGACAAGTGCCAGCAGCGACGATTCTCTTCTTCCTCGTAGCGCTCGATGCGCAACTGTATAACCGAGACCACTTGATATATTATAATAATAAGATAAAATCAATGAGCAAAGATGAATTATATAAGTATTGAGGATACAACTAAAAAAGTACGAAGGATCAAATCAAAGTTAACTTCTTTCATAGAATCCATAAAATAAGCAAAAAGAAATTAAACTATTTTAATACGGTTTTATCGCGTTTATTACTTATTTATTTACACCTGACGTTTCAAACACTTTACAGCGTTCATGGTCGCAGGCAGACTAAGTTAACATTTGTCTTTAATATTAAAATACTCCGACACATTAAACTTAGACATCACGTCGCTCGTGCCTTCCTGTGTGAAACCACCAAAATTATATGGCCTTCCAAAAATACACAAAAAAGACCACCCATTAAGACCAATTGTAAGCCAAATAGATTCGCCAACTTATAAACTAGCACAACACCTGGTGAAGATATTATCACAACTTCGTGGTCATACTGATACTAATGTCAAGGACTCTTATCACTTTATCAGCTTAATTAAAGATCTACGATTAACTGATGAAGACACAATGGTCAGTTTTGATGTACAGTCATTATTTACCAGCCTACCTTTACATGACTGTATTGATATTGTCAAGAGAAGGCTTGAGGACCACCATCTACCTCAAGAGTATGCAGAGTTACTTGAGCATTGCTTAACATCAGGCTATCTCTTCTGGGAAAACAAATTCTACATGCAAATTGACGGTGTAGCTATGGGGTCTCCAGTCTCTCCCATTGTTGCCGACATTTTCATGGAAGACCTTGAGGAGAAGGCTCTTTCAAGCACCCTGGCTATGCCGAAGATGTTCAAACGGTACGTAGATGATACTTTTGTTGTACTCCCCAAAACTCAAGTCTCTGTTTTGTTAGATCATTTAAATTCCATTAATAGTAAAATTAAATTCACTATGGAACCTGAGATCAATAATTCATTAGCCTTTCTTGATGTTTTAATAACTAGAAATCTTGACAATAGTATCAGTCACACTGTGTACAGAAAGCCCACCCACACAGACAAATATCTCAATGGTAAATCTCACCATCATCCATGTCAGTTAGCTACCGTAGGCAAATCTTTGTTACAGAGAGCACACGGCATCTGTGACACCCACCATCTTAAGGAGGAGCTTCAACGAGTCAAGTCTGTCTTAAGAAGCAACAATCTCAGCCTCCCACACATTTGTCACAGAAGTCGACCCAAGCCACACACAGTTGATCGTTTTCCTGCCATCTTACCATACATAAAGGGAGTCACGGACAAGATTGGTAACATACTTAGGCGAGCTTCAATCAAGACCTATTACAAGCCGCATAAGAAAATAAACCAATTTTTAAGACCTGTAAAATCCAATATCCCATTGCAAGATGCTGGAGTTTATAAAATTGACTGTGACTGTGGTTTATCATACATTGGGCAAACAAAGAGAAGCATTAATACTCGTATAAAAGAACATATTGCTGACATGAAAAATAGACGCTCAACCAAGTCTGCAGTCTGTGAACATGCTCTAGACAAACCCAACCACTATATGCGTTTTGATAATCCTCAAGTCCTTGCAAAGGAAAACAGATTCATTCCAAGGATGTTACGTGAAGCTATTGAAATTAAAAAACATCCTAATTTCAATAGAGAGGATGGATGGCAGGTACCGCCAGCTTGGGACCCAGTCATTAACTTAATAAAATTGCAAACTCGGAAGCAGACTGCAAGACCCTTAGATACTGTGAGCCAATACTGCGTGAATCGGAATAGTTCCCAATAAAAATTTCAGGCGGTAGTTTTGTAATCTTATGACATCAAAGACAAATGTTAACTTAGTCTGCCTGCGACCATGAACGCTGTAAAGTGTTTGAAACGTCAGGTGTAAATAAATAAGTAATAAACGCGATAAAACCGTATTAAAATAGTTTAATTTAATGAATAACAATCGCGAAAACATAAGAAAACATTAAGCAAAAAGAAACTAGTAAGTAAAAATTTATTCAAAACCATCAATGCCTACGCAATGCCGGTCTTGACATATTCATTGGGGATTATTAAATGGTGTAAATCTGAACTAAAAAATATAGAAATCAAGCTTTGGACAATTTTAACTCATTATAGATTCCATCATCCAAAATCAGCCATAGAAAGACTCACTATTCCCAGGAATGAAGTAGGTAGAGGACTAATAGATATTAGCCACTTACATAAAAAATAGATAGTTAATTTGAAATCTTCTTTTCAGAAAAAAGAAATCTAGTTTACTCGTACTACACAATGATATTTGTAAAATAGATGTTTACTTTACACCTTTAAACCAAGCCGAAGATACATTAGAAATTATAGATGCAGCACAAAACTATAAGCAAACCGTCCAGCACCTTGGCCATAGAAGTAGCCAAAGAAATCGGTCGATAAGTTTTCTCGTCCGAGATGTCTCTTGTCCTTTTCTTGACGATAACGACGCGGTAAATATGAATGACTTACGCACAAAGTATGGACAGGACAGGTCCCTCGGAAAACGTACCACCGCGTATTTAAAATGCTCGATAGGGTTTGCCTTAAGTCATCTTTTTTATAACATTTTTCACCTGGCTAGCAGTAAATCTCAGGATTTTTCTTCACAGCGCGGTATCTAGTGGTAGCGCCGCAGAGACCAATTATTAATGTATGGCAATCTCATAATCATAAAGCCAAGTCTTCTGCAGTCATATTACATGAGACCTATTACATAAGTTCCTTATGTTAATAATCGACCTTAAAGGATTTGCAATTAAAACTAGTAAATCTACATTTATATTACTTATTTTGCTAGCCATGTTAAATAAATAAAAAGTAAGCTCATTTCATTTCAATGAAATTTTATTTTACACGTTTGTATTTCTATGTACAAATTGCACAAATCGTTGAAAGTAATGCCGCTAGGCCCGAGTTCATCATCCAAAATATATCTAATTTAGTTTTTAAAACAAACAATCTGTACGCATTATACTTTTTAGTTGTTTTTTATTTTTATCATTTTCAAGGACACATTTTCGTTAGTTTTACTCCTTATATAATCAACTATATCCTGTTCACTAGTTGCTCTACTCACATTCGAGATGAACAAAGGAACGCCGCTTGGAAGCGACCATCTTTAGATAATTTAACCATCTATAATAGTTGGTGGCAGTGCAGGAACCATTTTGTTCCATAGGTCATCAGTTTTCCAACCTTCCTTTTTCAGCATACTTATCATAAAAAGGATGATAAAATTAAAAAAAAAAAACTGGATATAATAAAGCTGGCCTAAATATCGTAGAACTGGTGTATAATAATCGCCAGTAGGTTTGCGTTGCGTAACATAAAGCAGTACGCACCTGCACGCGCTGCACATCGCCGTCGGGCCGCACGGTGCGGTACAGCACGGTGGTGCCGCCGTGCATGTCCACGCGAGACGACCCTGTCTGCGCATCATACCTACACATACACACATACGTATTTATACGATAAGGTCGAATTAGAGACAAATCTCGTAAAACATGACGGATGTCTACTGAAAACTTCTTAAGTTAGTTCATGAAAATATTCTATAAAATTTTATTTCTAGTCCTTTGAAATACCTACTGTAGTGTATGTATCTACTAAGAAGTACTGTGAGCTGTCTCAGACACACAAGTTGGTAACACAGGGACATAATTCAGACTCGTATCAGACTTCGCTGTGGTGGTGAGACAGCGTACGCTATTTACTAAGTAGCATCATGGAACTAAAGGTAAAGATGGATGACAAGCTGCCTGCTTGTACAACAGGCTGGTTCAAGAAAATTTGACCTGGAGTAACCCCTGTTTGCCCAAAGTATTACCATCACTTCAAAAATTTTGCCTAGTCAGAAATACAGAACAATAAAAATGTCAGTTTGCTTAATATAATTGGGCTTTATATTTCTATATCAAAAACAAGTATAATTATTTGTCATTTTTTAATAAAAATCTACCTCAAAATAAAGATTATATTGCTACGTAACTGTTTATCATTTTTTCCAACTTTTGGGGTTGATATTAAGTGCTGTGATGGAAACCCAGATTCACACTCTTAACACATCACGAGTTAGAAAGAGAGAGGTGGGTAACGAAATGCATTCAGGTCAAATTTTCTTGAACCAGCCTGTTGTATGCCTGCTTGTTTTCCATCTTTACCTTTAGTTTCATGAGATGCATACACTAACCTTGTATTCATGTGCAGTAGGATATATAGGTATGATTTCATAAAATTTCTTTAAATAATTACAAATAGCTAATAAACCATGTACTAATTAATAAGTATATTTACCAAACAGTGTAAGGCTCAGTGTAGTCAGAATAGTAGACGGTGAGTTCAGCGCGGATCAGCAGCGAGCGAGTGAAGCGAAGGCGCGCGGGGTGCGGGTCGGAGGAGGGCGGCGGCAAGGGCGCGGGCGGCGCGGGAGGGGGGGACTCGGGCAGCAGCATAGGGGGGAGGAGTGGCGCGCGCGGCTCGTACTCGCGGAACAGCTTCAGCAGCCATTCCACGTACTCGTCGTCGGAGTCCGGTCGCACGTATCTTGAATCTGAACACAATTAAATACGTTTTTGTATTTTTTTGTTTGATGGAAATCATGGGTATGACTTTACAGAATCTGTTTTTGGTCCGAGAGTGTTTAACGAGTTGCGTCCTCAGCTTACGCTTCGGAGCTTAGCGTAAGCTGTAAGCCATGGTCCTAGATTTGACGGTACTGGTTATTACAATGGAACGACTGAAGTCTGACCTCCGTAACCCTTTTTAGAGGGAAGCCAGACCAACAAGAACATGGCCCAAGGTGTGTTGGATTTACTGTCAGATTTTATCAAGCTGCCTAAAGGCATCTGACCATGGAGCAAATACAAATATGTACCACAATTAAATTATGAAAATCCTCCATGGTCGTGCTAGGAAGAATTTCTTAGAGGAGACGGCGTATCGACTGGTGCACCGTTACGGTCATTGGCGCAGTGACATCGGAAGTGGGCGGAGCATTTTTCGTTCAACTGTGAACGAAGCGTGACGTGGAGCAAGCTCTTATGTTTTTCTAATTTACGTTTCGCCATCTCCTCTTTGTTATAACTTCGTGACCGGGACCAACGACTTAACGTGCATTCCGAAGCAACGACGAACTCGAGATAGAAAATGCCACTAAATGGCGACCAATTCATTACGAGTCGCGTCTCGCCGTCGTCGCTTGACACTCGCATTCGCTAAGGATACGCGCATCGAGCTCCTCCGATTTCACAGAATCTACCTATTGAGAAATAAAATGTTCATTTATTTATTACTGGCTGTTTCCCGCAGCTCCGCCTGGGTCAAATTGTATATTTTTTGGGTCTTTCATATAAACGTTCACCCTAAATGACAAAACCTCGTTTTATGGAAAAACACAAATAACTTATTGAAATTATTTATTTAAACTTTATTGTACAAATACAATTGTAAAGCACAATAGGTGAATTTAATGCTAAAAGCATTATCTGACAATCAACCTTTGGGTCAAGCAGAGAGAAAGAGGTGTAAAATAAAGTTAAATTAACAGAAAAGCATAAAAAAATAATTTAAAATACATATATAAATATAGCATATACTTACATATAATATAAACACTTATTTACAATATACCTACATAAACAATAAATATATACAATTATTAATGCAATGCAAAATAAACAACATATGCGGCAAATAGATTCCCACATCATTCAGCTGCGCGAGAAAATGCTCGTAAACAAGAGCTTTGAAACCCGTACGGCTGGAGGCTTTTCTAATTGATTAGCGTTTCAGAGTCTGACAGCCGTGACAGCGAAGGAGTTGGAGTAAAACCCAGTATGGTGAGAGGGAGTGGCAAGATTCAAATTGTTTAAAGAACGCAGGTACCCTTTCGTGAGTCGAACTTAAAAATTTGAAATCTGTTTTGAGATACTTTGGGGAAGATGGATTATTAAGCACATTATATAACTGACAAAGGATATGGAGATTCCTGCGTTGACGGATAACCTACATATGTTTGACCTAGAGTCTTTAGATATATCTATACATATTTGCCTTTCATCAAAATCGGTGACAGAAATATAGACAGACTTTCGCACTTATATAATTAGTATGGATATTAGACACACACATTGCTCGGATAACATATTTTTCTCGAAAGATAAAAACAGGCTTCTATTCGTTAACTGGGGCCAACATCATTATGTTGTTGTATCGTGATATTCTGAACTTGACAGCTTCATACCCCAGGGTCAATTGACTATTTAAATTAAAGGAGACAGAAGTAGTGAGGCGGCTTTGAAAAAATTACACCAGGACAACCAGAGTCGATTGAACCATCTTCATAATACCAGGGAGTAAAAGATAGACCCTCTGACACCAGGAAGTAAAAGATCAATGGACTTAACCTAACAATCAAGGCCTTAACAATTTGAATTTTACCCTAATAAAACTGGACCTCTAACTGAACCTAAAATAATAATCATAATCATTTATTCTTTTGTAAACATGTTGAATTCAAGTTGGTGCATTGAAAATATTAAGCACATACATGTTTTGCCTACCAGGCATATAAAAGTGAAGCCAGTGGTGTCACACATCATCCAAACAAAATCATGAAAAACAATATAAAACCAGAAAATAAATGCGAGTTAATCTTACAAAAATTAGATCAGCTGTCCTTTAAAGTCACAATCAACATTTTGTCAGAAAAGAATTCATGCAAGTGATAATAACATTTGGTTACCAACAACTCTTTCAGATGAGCTTTAAATTTATTTAGGTGTAATTCCTTCAAATTCCGAGGCAGTTTATTATACACTTTTGGTGCCATGCTAAAGATACTATTACCCATGAGCCTCGTTTTTCACTTTGACAATAGCAATGTAGTAGGATCTCTTCTATTTCTATTATTGGCATCAGTTAGTCTTGTAAATAGACGAGGATCAGATTTTACAAATACACTAACCTCTAAAGATATAGAGCGAATGCACAGTCAATAATTTAAATTTACGGAAATATGATTGGCAGCTATCTGCAGGTTTTAGTCCAAACATTGCTCTAATGCATCGCTTCTGGGTTTTGAAAATTTGGCTTTTATTAGTTGAGTTGCCCCAAAATATAATCCCATATCTCAGTACTGAGGATACCAGCCCATGGTACGCTGTCAGTATTGCTGTCTCATTAAGTACCGATGAGATTTTATAAAGAGCAAACGATGATTTGTTTAGTCTTTTAAACAATTCTTCCGTGTGTGTTTTCCAATTAAGACTTTTGTCAATTATTATGCCTAGGAATATAGTCTTATTTACTACATTTATAATATTATTTTGATAGTGAATGTCAGCATCCGGTTTGTTGTTGTTTGTTGTTTGTTTGTTGTAAAAATACTTATAATCGCTGTGAGGGTTTCGTAATACTGACACCATCTTTCCGTATTTATTTGAATAATCAAATCTTTTTTTTTCAGCATTTTTTCATAATTTGACAGTTAAACCACAGATATTTAGAACAATTTTAAAAATCGGGTAAATATTACAGACTAGCTGCCGGCAAACTTCGTAACGCCGCCAATATAAGTTGCATGGTAATATCATTCTTCTATCATCACAACCCTCGCCATCAATTTGGAAATTCATGTGACGTTGCAGACGGTACGCTTAATATCAGAACGCCAAATACTTATTTGCCTACAAAATACTTAGTTGTTGTAAAAATATCCCATTCATTGGACTCATAATATATTGTACGCCTGGAATGGCAGAATTTGGAGATTATTGTTATTGTCAATAAGACATCTTACTTGTACCTAAATTCAAACAATAAAGGCCTTTTATCTTTATCTTTTATCTTTATCTTTATAATAAAACTGTTTTCATTTTCTTTGCAATTTCAATATACACACATATTTCGAGTGTATCATTTTGAAACAATATTAACGATTGTTTAGTAATACTTTAAAATAATAAATTGATCTCAAATTGACGGAGTCATCAAATAAATCCTGTGATTTATTTGCTACAATTAATTGATCTGTATCAATTAATTGTAGCAAGCTACAGTAAATACATCCGAATTAAGAACCTTACCATACATTTTAGAAAGTCGGTTGAAATATCTAATTAATTTATAAACACGGAGTTTGACAACAATACATATTTATTATTTCTGACTTTACGAAGGTCAAACTTTAAATTCTTAAAATCTTCTACCTTCGCACTTCTCGTCACCAACAGGGAATTCATTCTCATTTATGTATATCTTCCTAATAATCATGTCTAGTCGGTTAAAAATAAACATTTTCTGCACGCAGAGTTCGACGATCATACTTGTCTATTATTTTTGACTCAAAAGATGAAAAAATTAACAAAAGCCAAGACTCGTATCCAGGGCCGTAAAACATATTAGAAGAGCATACGGCCGCTCCTACAAAAAAAAATCTCTCAAAATGACGAACTATAATAATAATACATTGTACAATAATACAATAAAGAAGCTTAATTAAAGATCTACGATTAACTGATGAAGACACAATGGTCAGTTTTGATGTACAGTCATTATTTACCAGCCTACCTTTACATGACTGTATTGATATTGTCAAGAGAAGGCTTGAGGACCACCATCTACCTCAAGAGTATGCAGAGTTACTTGAGCATTGCTTAACATCAGGCTATCTCTTCTGGGAAAACAAATTCTACATGCAAATTGACGGTGTAGCTATGGGGTCTCCAGTCTCTCCCATTGTTGCCGACATTTTCATGGAAGACCTTGAGGAGAAGGCTCTTTCAAGCACCCTGGCTATGCCGAAGATGTTCAAACGGTACGTAGATGATACTTTTGTTGTACTCCCCAAAACTCAAGTCTCTGTTTTGTTAGATCATTTAAATTCCATTAATAGTAAAATTAAATTCACTATGGAACCTGAGATCAATAATTCATTAGCCTTTCTTGATGTTTTAATAACTAGAAATCTTGACAATAGTATCAGTCACACTGTGTACAGAAAGCCCACCCACACAGACAAATATCTCAATGGTAAATCTCACCATCATCCATGTCAGTTAGCTACCGTAGGCAAATCTTTGTTACAGAGAGCACACGGCATCTGTGACACCCACCATCTTAAGGAGGAGCTTCAACGAGTCAAGTCTGTCTTAAGAAGCAACAATCTCAGCCTCCCACACATTTGTCACAGAAGTCGACCCAAGCCACACACAGTTGATCGTTTTCCTGCCATCTTACCATACATAAAGGGAGTCACGGACAAGATTGGTAACATACTTAGGCGAGCTTCAATCAAGACCTATTACAAGCCGCATAAGAAAATAAACCAATTTTTAAGACCTGTAAAATCCAATATCCCATTGCAAGATGCTGGAGTTTATAAAATTGACTGTGACTGTGGTTTATCATACATTGGGCAAACAAAGAGAAGCATTAATACTCGTATAAAAGAACATATTGCTGACATGAAAAATAGACGCTCAACCAAGTCTGCAGTCTGTGAACATGCTCTAGACAAACCCAACCACTATATGCGTTTTGATAATCCTCAAGTCCTTGCAAAGGAAAACAGATTCATTCCAAGGATGTTACGTGAAGCTATTGAAATTAAAAAACATCCTAATTTCAATAGAGAGGATGGATGGCAGGTACCGCCAGCTTGGGACCCAGTCATTAACTTAATAAAATTGCAAACTCGGAAGCAGACTGCAAGACCCTTAGATACTGTGAGCCAATACTGCGTGAATCGGAATAGTTCCCAATAAAAATTTCAGGCGGTAGTTTTGTAATCTTATGACATCAAAGACAAATGTTAACTTAGTCTGCCTGCGACCATGAACGCTGTAAAGTGTTTGAAACGTCAGGTGTAAATAAATAAGTAATAAACGCGATAAAACCGTATTAAAATAGTTTAATTTAATGAATAACAATCGCGAAAACATAAGAAAACAATAAAGAATTTAAGATATCTTGATCCACATCGTGTTAGTACATGATTAAAAAAACCAAAAATTACGACTAATGTTAGTACGAGTAGGTACTGTCTCAAAGTAATAATTAAATATTGGTATGTATGGGGGCTAAGATTATTTATATCTCCCCATGCAATGCAACAGACATAGTGCCCTTCACAAGGTGCTGCATTATGTGTGCATTACTATAAACTACCGTTTAACATTTGAACAATATACAGCCTAGTTACATATCCTACTTACCCTATTTTATGCAAATAAATGATTTGATTTGATTTGATTTTTATTAAAGGTAAATTCAACCCGTATGATGGGTACAATGTTTTAAACCCTCTCGTTAACAGTGGAATCACAGTAACCGTTGTTATTAGGCCGTTATACTACAAGGTCAATTGATAAAATAAGATAATTGATGCCCTCAGTAAATGGAAGTTGGTTTTTGATAATTTTTGCACAAGATTTTTTTTTTTATATTGATACTTTATAATTTCTCCTTGTTCTGTTCTGAAATGTGGACGAAAGTGTAAAATATTTTTTATTTTGCAAGTAAATGTATTGATTGATCTCTTTATGTTTTTCAGAGATTAGTGTTTGTCTGATATAAAAAAAAAACGCCAAGCATTGATAAAAATCACGATTGTATTAATTAATTTTGTAAAGTATTAGTTAAATATTTACATATATGTGCATTAGTATTTACCAGGTGTGACTGGCGGGTCGGCGGTGGCGGTGTGCGGGGGGAGGTACTCCTCGGGGGGCTGCAGGTGTGGCGGGGGGGAGGATACCTTCGACGCTGAACATTCTGAAATAAGACGTTTCATTAGTACTTTCGACTCGATAAAGAAGAATAATGACTTCGAAAATCGCACAGCGCAGCTACTTAAAACATCTGAATTTTGTTATTGGTCTGGTTTCCCTGTAAAAACGAGGTCAAATGGCAGTCACTCCACTGCTAACCAATATCGCAATATTTAGGACAATGATTGAAGCATACTCTGGGCTTAAGCTGCTGCTAAATTTTGGTCGGCTAAAACAGGCCTCAACTACTGTCTATGTTTGCAGAACCACTAGGAAGTAACACTGGTAAATAAACTCACGGTCATCGGGCACAGCCACAGGCACCAGCAGTACGGGCAGCGGCAGCTGGCCGTCCGCATTCCCAGGTCCGCCCACTGGAACAAACGTACATATTCATGAATGTTTACATTGATGCGTAAAAGTGCCTTTAGAGTTTACCGCCATTGAATTTGACTGGCATCAATTTCAATACACATTTGCGTAGTCTGCGATATTTTCACTAGTGATAACAAAAATAAGCTTTTCTTTTAAATAAAGATTTGTTGAATTATTGATTGAATTACCCAGTAATTGTCCGCCGCGTGCGTGCAGTAACTCTCGTCCTTCTTTTGATGTCTTCAAGAACTCTGGAAAATTACAAAAAATGAAGTTAGGTACTAGGAATAGGTTTAAGTCGTTGGTCGTTTATAGAGAAAAACGGTCAAATTGTAAAACTATTTAAGAGTGGTCAGAAATTAGACTTAAAACTTGTTTACTTCATGTTAATGACAAATGTGAATAATATAGAGACTAGTCTATATTCCCTCAGCTAAACTACTTAATTCTCACTTTTTTGAAAACTGTTTAGTGCCCTTCATCTATATAGATTACCCGATTGAAAAGGAAGTTGTGAGATAAAAATAAACTAACCTTCTAAAATCTTAAGCCACCGCTGACCATCTGAATCGATGTTGCGTGACGGGCCAGTGTTTCTGTTCCTGTCAGAACCGAACCCTGCCCGTCCAGTCGCGTCACTCCCATAGTCGTTCACTCGAGTTGGTTGGAAACTCCGATCCACTTCATCTCTGCCTCGGCCGCCGATAGCACCGTAATCTCGGCTTCTGCTATTTCCCACTTTTCTCTTAGAATCAGGATCTCTACCTTCGTTAGCCTCAAAATTGTAGGGCCGTTTAAACGCCCCGGTGTCTCTGTCCGCTGAATATCTATTATTATCTCTGTTCTGTCCTGAAAACCTATTATCTCTATCCACTCCCGAATACCTATCAGTATTTGTATTCACTCCTGAATATCTATCTCTAGGGTCGTAGGTCTGTTCTGCCACGAAACTTCTGCCCCTCGCGTCTCCGAAGTCTCGGTCCTTCTTGACGTCCAGTTCCCTGAAGGTGTTCCCCCTGAAGTATCTCTCGACGTTGCTGAGGTAGTCGTCGTCACGGCTCTCGACGTCCCTACTGGCGCGCGCTGCCGCGAGTCGAGCTCCTCGCGTCCCCCGCGCCGCCTTCCTCAGCCCCCGCGGTGCTCCGTTGGAAGCTGTGATCTCAGCTTGTTGACCATAGACACCTAGCACAGTTGGGTCAGTGTTACTAATTTACTGATTATGTTCTTCTACGTGTATTCTTCATCTTTCATTAAAAAAAAAGTTATTAACTTTTCTAGACCTTATATGAAGTACGTAAAAAATTGTTAATTCATCTCCGAAAGAGCTGAAATAGGAATTTATAACTTTGGTTTGATATTTTTTATTTCTTTTTCAACACATTTGCTCATAAAGTGGCTTTTATTTAATTGTAATAAGGTCATTAATGGTAATTGTGAACAGCGCATTGTTTATAAAATAATAGCACTTGTAAAGTAATGGTTTAGCGTCATGGTCCACACCATGACATTAAGCTGAGCGGATACCATTTTGGTAGGTACATATAAAAATACTTTTTATATTTTTTTCTCAACTCTCAAATTTGTGTTTTTTTTAGTGTTTGTGCATAATAATGGTGGATTATTATTCGCAAAGTGTTCGATAACAAGCGTGAGTGTTGGGAAGTGATAGAGTGTTTGATTTATGTGATTTTCATGCTTGTTGCCAAAAGCTCCTAGCTCCTAGTAATCGCTAAGTACAGTTTTTCTACCACTTCACTTAGCCTGATTCTTCTGTCGAGACTTAACTACCGACTGGACTTTTGGACTTGACTGGGACTTGACGAAACCACACCGTAGGACTGAAGAAGATAGAAAAATTGAGAAGGGCTATAAAAAAAAAAACTTTCTGTGTCTATTTGTTTCTGTATTTAATTTACTATTAATAACAAATATCTATTTAACTTAGAAAATAATACCTCAATTTGACTCCGCTAAATATACTAATCCAGGCGAAAATTAAATGTTGATAACTGACTAAGTAGGCTGACTATGCCTACTTAAGTTAAATCTTCAAAGGAAGAAATAAGGACGAAGCTATAAAACAGAATTTAGAACTACTTATTTGAAGATACCTAGCAATGCAACAAACACACAAGCCTAATTTGACTCAAATGGTGTTTCTTAATGTGAAGTGTTTAAAGTGTACCAACAAAAGTTAATGTGAAGAAATGTACCTTGTACTTTCTTTTCCTCTTATGTATAATCCTTTGAATTTTTATTGTGTACATGAATAAAGTAAGTAAATAAATGTTTTGATATCGCTTGAGAACTTTTATTTATTCTGTAAATAATAAAAAGTTAATAATATAAGTCTGTTTTTCTTCGCAAATGTGTTGAAAATTGTCGTAACTACCTATGACAACTCGTGAGCGAAATTGGTCATATACTCTGCTTCCATAGGCATTAGCCTTCTATATACCGCCTCGTAAATAATGACCAACTTCGCACCCTTGTATCATAATCTACTATTATGGATTTACAATATTAATATAGAAGAGATAAGATTCAATAATAAAGACAGACTTTCAAAACAAATAAACTAGGATTCCAGTTTATCCACCAGTCTATGCTATATTTTTTTTAAAATTTGTAATATGGATTTTAAGCTACGGTAGCTTAAATAAGCTACTTCTTAATCTACGTAAGCTTAGGTAAGCTACTTCTTATGAAGCATAAAATATGTTATTAAAATGTTTGTTCGTAAAAAATCGAAATTATAGATATTATATTTATAAAGTTTCATAAAAAAACGATCTCCAATGTAAAAAAATGTGTATTTCACACAAAAATTTCGCATCTAAACAAAGCATACCTACTGCTAGTAATGCTTAATTCAAAGAGGCTGTTGGTGTGGCATAAAGGCAACCATGTTACAAGAATTCGACTCAAGCTTAACCAGGTTAAAATAAAAAATCTATACAGTAACTTGTATGATAGGAGCAAAAAAGGACTCACCGAGACATAAAACCAGGGTGAGCGCCACCAACTCGGCGCCTCGGCACGGCCACATCCCGTTGTTGTGGGATTACCAAAATAACACTAGCACTAACACGCGAGACTAGAGGACGATTGAAAAACCGCGGGGTCGTGCGGTGACACGCACTGATGGAATAGCCAGCCGGCTCGGTGACTTAACTTTATGTATGGAGTGTGCTGGCGCCCCACCGCGGGCTTGTGCAGCGGCTGTCGACAGCGACTCTGCACCCGGGGGCAGACTGCATCTTGGATGGCCAGTAGACATAGACGCTGCATTAAAAACAAGTGTCTGTAGTACCGATTTAAAGAGCATTTTATCGGACCGGGTGAGTGAAAATATCATGAAAATATCCCAAATGTGCAGAGATAAGCAGCAATGGTCTTTCTTCAGCATTCAAATTTTGGCTACGAGTTGGAAGCCCATTGACACCCGCAAAATATCTCCCGTGAATTAATATATCATCCCATCGGACGGAGGAGATCGATGACCAAGCGTATCCATAAAGATTGCGCGTCTCAAGCGACGACGTTCTTTGGAAGACACGTTGTTGTCAGTCGTTACGCTGTGTCACGGCAGTCTGATAAATCTGACAGATGTTGGCCACTATCACACAGCAGATCCTCCGCCCTTGCACCTATTGGCCAGGTTTCCCTGTAAAAAAAGGGTTACAGAGGTCAATCAATCAATAACAATTTATAATCGCCATTACAATTTGCCAAATATAAACGTTCTTTAGTATCTATACTTACTTAATTGAGAAAGGAATGTGCTACTTACAAGTCAACGAATTTCTATCAAAATTGTATACTTACCGACTTACGAGTATGTCAATTAATATATCGATAACTACTTAAGACCTTCTTCATCCTAGCGTATATCAGACCAACAGGAACATGTTACATTTACAAGTATCTAGCCTCCAGTGTTAAAACATCGGGAATATCGTCGCACCCTCGTCCCTGGGACCACTGATTCTAGGTTCGGCTGCCACGTAAAAGTGTCTGTGTTTTATTTAATTTTCATTTAGTACAAGCCAGCGTTAAAAAGTAGCCTATGTTTGACCCCGGGACTTCAACTATATTCATTCATACCAAATTTAATCAAAATCCGTTCAGCGGTTTGGCCGTAAAAGCGTAACAGACATACAGACAGACTTTCGCATTTATATTTATAATATTAATATGGATTAGTATGGAAGTCAGGGGTGTTGTTTCCTAGCATCTGTCCGATGGCTTGGATACATAACACACGGGTACGCGAGCCCGACTTACCCGAGCTGCTACTAAGTCAACCCATGTCCATCCGAGTCAGGAGCATCCTAGTACCTCATCCTTTCCCCAAACCCAACCACATCCCACACTTCCCTAGCTAGAGAAAACTTCAGATGGGCAGCAGCGTCGGAAGTAAAATAAGCCGTTGAAACTGCGTTCGCCAATCCGCCTGCCAAGCGTGGCGAGTATGGCAACAACCCCTCCATTTGGGGGAGGTCTAAGTCCAGCAGTGGACTGATTGCGGCTGAAACGAGTATGGAAGTATGGATATGAATAGTAATTTTATACAATTAAGTAGGCAAGAAGGCACGTATAATATATAGTAAGTATGGATGGAAGTACGATTTTGTTTGTATAATCTATTTTTATTTCCCATAAGATCGAGACTTAATGAATACAAAATAACCGGCTAAACAGGCAAAGCACACCGGATCTCAGCGATTATTCCCACTTGCCCACCCGGGGTGGAGACATTGTAACAATTTCCTTGCGGCTTGAGCCTTGGCAAACTTGCGCAATTTTAAATTATTGAAGACCTAAAAATAGTTTGTTTATTGATATTAGTCGGTTTTTGGACTATTATATAAATCGGCTATTTGATACATGTTATGGCGCGGCGTTCTTGAACTTTATGTTGCGACATCGTGACCTTTCGCTAGCTCCCAGCCCAGACGAATCTAGGCATCTGCAATGGTCGCTTTAATTGATGTATTACATAACAAGTATAACTAATACAATTATATAATCCAAACAATGTTTACCTTCTCATAAGCCCTACACACGGGATCGATTTCGTGTCTGACCAGAAGTGCTATTTTTGAAAAGTGTGTCTCACGCTAAATCGACGAGGGGCATAACTTTTGTTCGATAACGAACGAATTTCACTCTACATTATGTGGCTCCAGAAGCAAATTGTCGCGTTCATAAAGGAAAGTCGATATAAATTTATTCTTCATTCCAAACGCGCGCAGATTCTGAATTATTTTTTGGTCATCATCATTTCATGTAGGTTACATTGTCAGTGTCAATCGATCATGTACACCCTGGTGTCAGAGTTGTTTGGAACCGCCTCTCGGCCTCTGAATTGGTTCCTTTCACGGCGACCAGATGGCAGCCGCGACCAACGGCTTAACGCACCCTCAGAAGCACGGAATCATGTTTATTATCATACAATCAGGTGATTCAAGACTGCAAAAAAAATAAAAAGTTACTTAACATGGCTGTCAATTTAGTTGAGTGAGTACTTAGTTGGTGTTATGCTGATGATGAACACCACACGAACAGTGCTGTACCTACTTATGTCTGCATGTTGTTAGTTGCCCTCATCGTCTACAATTATTGAAGGCATGAGAACGTACCTCAGACATTATCCAAAAGCTACAAAACTGCTAACGTAACCAACCTACATTGTTCTAATAATTTTAACATTTACATTAGGCAGTAAACCAATGACAAATATGGTAATAATTAGCATAAAAATGTTTTGAAGCTTGATTAGTTGGTAGATTATGCATATTGGAAGGTGAATAAACAAATAAAATGTAAAAAAATGCCGCGACGCCGACGAAGGTCTCGAACAGAGCCTCGATCTCAAATTGAAATCGTCTTCAAATTTTTATCAAAGCGGAACAGTTTAGTACCTATTTATTTATTTTAACTTTAATGCACCATTTGTAGGTTTATCGCGAAATACGAAATTTTTAAATACATTATCTATTGATGAAATGAAATAATAATTTAATTTTTGAAATCTCCTGCACGGTTGAGGATTAGGAGGAGGCTAACGACAGGGCGCCGAATGTAGCCACATACTGCTTCAAACACAATAAATAGCCATTTCGACTCGAGAAGATTTATTTTATTAAGTAACTAAATATTACTATTTTATTATTATTTCGAAGCAGCTACTTTAGGTGCAATCGGGAAAACGCTGAGAATACAAGAATGTTTAGTGTTCATCCGCTGGTGTATCCCCCTTTTTCTACACATTTTCTTTGCCCTCACACATTGAGTAAGGAACTTGTAACTCCGCGTTCGGTGTCAATGCTCTTCTCACACCAGCATCGGCAGGCGCAAGTAAAAGTTAAGAGTTCTAATCTGTAATCATTTCAAGGTAATTTTCTTAAAATCCTTTTACCTGATGATGTCTTCCATATATTACAAGATAGATATAATTGCCATAATATTTTTATTACTTACGATGTTGAGATTTAGGTGTGACCTTTTGCTGTTATTTCATGGATTTCATTTTTTGCAAGCGATGACACAATGCACATCTCATAGATTAATAATTGGTCTCGCGCGCTCGACTAGATACCGCGCTGTGAAGAAAAATCAGTTTCCAGAATGCCGCCACTTAATAGGAAAGTGTGTGTAAAACAATGTGCAAAGACGCACACTAGCGTCGATTATGGTGTTGCCAGCTACTTGACTGGTGCCCGACCAATGGGAAAATTATTAATTGCTGCGGTCTTGTTACGTATTATAAAAAGTAGCTCAGAAAAACCTTTAAAATGAAATTAAAATAAAACTGGCCAAGTGTGAGTCGGCTCGCATGTAGAGGGTTCTATACTATTTTTTATTTTTCTCCATTTGGACCTCCTAAACAAATTTAATATTATCTCATAGGTTTTCCTGTAATTTATGAATCGAAATTCTGAAATCGATAGTTTCGGAGATAAGGTAGGGGAAATGGTTAGTTTTTGTCTACTTTATTTTATAATTCTAATAAAGAATCCAAAAATTGCAAAAAAACTTTTTTTTGATTTATTATTACACAGTACAGTATGTTAAACGTTACTTTAATTTTCTATTTAGCTTGGAGCTAATTGATTACTGACCTCTTTTTAGTTGTAACCCAGGTTTAAATACAGATAAATAAATAGACATACACATCCTATTAATATTATAAACGCGAAAGTTTGTAAGTATGGATGGATGTTTGTTACTCTTTCACAACTAAACCGCTGAATTGATTTTTATGAAATTTGGTACGGATATAGTTCAAGACCCGGAGTCAAACATAGGCTACCTTTTGACGCAGGCGGAGCTGCGGTAAACATCTTGTACATACGAGTAGATATTATCATGGCCTTTTTCCATACAGTAGTGTTGCCGGAAAATACATTACACATCGAATAATAATCGATTCTTTGATAGTATATAATATAATCTAATGTATCGATAGTGATCATATATCGATAGTATCGATATTGATTCTATTGATAATATATTTCTGTATGAGTTGAATGACGATGATTTGTGTCATGCCCGCTGTACATCCCGCCGCCGAGTTCCGGTATATCTGTATAGTATCGGTGCCTGAAATGCTTGGTATTGTTGTTAATCCATTAATCGATTATTTTTCATAAATTCTCAAAAAACAATACTACAGATTAGATTATATCGATACTACAGATACATAATCGATTAATAACCATTGATATAAACGATTACCTTTGTTGATTAAATCGATATAATTTATATCAACCCATTTCAATAATCGACTAATTGTTTGATATTGCAGTTAATAATCGATTAATTGACAAAAATCGATTAAATTTATTATATCAATACTTTTGATATCCTAGATTATTAAAAAAAAAAACCAAATTCGATTAATCAATTATCCGGCAACATACCCTACGGGGTACCAACTACCCAAAGGCCATATTTAGAATGTTGGTGGGCGTAAAGTGGAAATGGAATCAAAATAGTGATAGGTTGCTAGTCGCATCGCCTACTGATAGGTATGGTTCTTTGATTTTCGCCCACTTCCTCGGCCGGCTTATATGGTCTTCTTGGGAAGAGAAGCAGTAGTACATTCCACGTATTTACTTTTCTCCCAGATCAGCATTAAAGAAATAAGATGTTAAAGACAGACAAAATTGTCAGAAAACGTCAAAATTACAACATCCCTCTTTTGGGGTCGGGAGTTAAAAAACAAAATATCTAAATAATAAAAATCTAAACCTCGGGGAATTTGGGATTATTTAATACACGGCAACATTGAGCACCGAGCGGTACTTCGCGCCATATTTTAAGGTTATATTATTTTCGTGAGTAATTTATGTCCATATTTCGAAATAATACAATACATAATGATGGTATGTAATACCAGTATCTTCCTTATTTCTTGTAGTATTATTCTTACACAGTTTGACTACGCAAACTGCACATTTTGCGTCTACTTTTACATTAAATTTTATATTTATCTATACATCCAACTCACTCATCGGTCGCGGCATGACTGACGCGGGTATGTCGCAACCATGCCGATTTCGGCTTGGTTTTAGTTGCGAATTTATGTAGTATGCCGACGGTATCTAGTCGTAGCGCCGCGGAGACCAATTATTAATCTATGGCACATCTTATAAGATCTTTCTTTACCTATATGTATGGGTGATAAATAGGATATCACACAAGTACCAAATTACTATTGTCTGCGGCATAGGCTGTCACACATACACAGAAACAGGTTCGACAAACGTGTGCGACATTCATAGATGAAGGCACTTTGATAACCTTTCATCTTTAGGAAAAAATGTGAATCTATTCTATTAACATATTCTGGTTTGCAGCGTGATGTGTGGGAGTCTGCTGTGGCCAGTGGATCTAAAAAGGCCACTTTGCACGAATTACAATATGAACATATTATAAATCATTGCAAAATTTAAAATAGCCACGTTTTGGCAGTTCATGAAATGAATCATTTCATGGCAATTCTGCTGTTTGACGGAAAGTCGCAAAATGGCTTACTTTTCGTGAATTGCTTTACCTTATTGCTAGGCGTAAAAATATTTTTTTTTATTATTAATATAGCAATACTCAAACGAAAAGTGATTCAAGAAATGAATCACGAAATGAATTGAATTAGAGTTGAAACGTCAATGTCAAAATTTGCAGAATTGCTAAGCTTTGCAATTTACGAAATGATTCGTTTTGATAAATTGCTCAAAGTGGCCATTTTAGACCTGCTGGTGTTTACACAGACGACCGAGAATGAGATATATATATGATAGAGAATGTATATATTTGCTAAAAAGCCAAAATTTGCTACTAAAATAAACTAGTTGTTCGCCGCGAACATAGACCTCGCGAATTTCACTCAATAAAGTTTAGCCACAAAAATAAAAATAAGTCTTCCCATCATTTACTGGGGCCATATTTAAGATATTTTGAACCCAAAAGTTTCATACACCTGGGAGAGAAAACACCTCTGACCATGTTTCTGTTCATCCCGAAGGTCAGAAGGCAGTCGCTTCATAGGAATAACCAGTACTGCCAAATCTAGGAACACGAATAACAACATACCTTACGTTCCGAAGCGTAAGCTCAGGACGCGATTGGGAAATACGCTTGGACGATGAAGACCAAGGCAAACAGAGTCAATTAACAGGGTGTAAACTATTGATTGACAATTGGAGTTCAAGCTACATCAATACCCAGCCTGTAAGACTGACTGATCCCAAAAATAGCATTTTAATAGCCGTGAATTGATTTCGTAGTAATATGGGGTCGATTAGTCTTCGATAACATAAACAAAAATATTTTGAAAATAAATAAATAAATAACATTTTAAGATCAAGAAAGTGAATTTAAAAATATGAAAGATCAAAAATGTTGAATTGAGTGTTCGGTGTTGCAGGCGTTCATAGGCTACGGTAACCACTTACCATCAGGTGGGCCGTACGCCTGTTTGCCTACTTAGTTATATAAAAAAAAATAAGTTTATTTGGATGCTAGAACCGTATTAAAATAGTTTTTCTACGATTTTACTAAAGTTGTTTGTTTCTACGGAATTTGGAATTTCTATGGAATCTCATAGAAAGAAGTTATCCTTTTAGACAAAAAATAAACAAATCGGTTCAGACATGATGGAGTTATACTCTCTGTCTTCTCCATATCCAGTAACATTTAAAAATTTTACTTGACTGAACTGAAAATATGCCTTATCGGACTTAAAACTAGTTTTTTCAATCGTTTCAGTATTTAAGTAACAAACGGAGTTATTAAGTAACAAATAGGAAAAAAAACAATAGATCCTCTTTTTTTAAAGTCGGTTGAATATCAATCACTAAATCTATTTTGATATCATACGTATCATAACGTTTCCTACATACATTCTGATTATCAACGAAAACGGACTTATAGCTTTGGAGTTATCAATAAATAATATTTATTAAATATTTATTTTTACATTAATGCCAATATCTCAAAAACTACTAAGCCGATTTTGATGTCAAACAAACTTAAAAATTCTATAAGTATATGCCTACTATACACATTTTACTATATATACACTTTGAATTTTATCGAAATCGGACTAACGGTTCGAGAGTTATCACGGAACATACATACACACACAAACAATGTATTTTCGCCCTAACTTGGAATTATAGCCCTCGCTAGTAGGATTCCATAATAATAAAAAGAAAACTTAGAAAGTACCTACATTACTTTGCTGTGGGCCTCACCTGCGACATTTTTCCAATTCAAATGGCATAAAAATAAATGTTTTGTTTATTTTGTTTGAAAATACCAATATAAAAAAATAAAAAAAAATCGCATAAGTAAATATTTTTGTTAATTTTCTCATAAAATTATTCATAATATTTAGGAAGTCTCAACATTTTCCATTAATGCCATGCATTGATTAAAACTCCAAAGTTGAAACGAAAACAAGTCTTTAATATAAGTCTAGGTCAGCACTATAATTAATTCCAAACACTATGTAATCTACATAATATTATTTAACCAGCTCGTCTCTAGGAAAAAAGGCAATGTTCCGTCATGGCCACGCTGCATTTCGACACAAGTCAAATGTAGCTGACACTGACCACCAAACTATATCAATTTCCAATCTATACATCTTATACTCTATACATATAAAAAAAATTGGAGTGTCTGTTTGTAATATTGAAATAACCGTTTTGTACTACATGCATATGAATACGGTACATACACCAAAATAACATTTTTTACAATTTTTGTCTGTCTGTCTGTCTGTTTGTTCCGGCTAATCTCTGAAATGGCTGGACCGATTTTGGGGGGACTTTTATTGGCAGGTAGCTGATGTAATAAGGAGTAACTTAGGCTACGTTTATTTAAAAAAAAAAAAAATTTTTAGAAAAATAAAGTAAAAAAACTAAAAATTAAAGAATCGACTGTTAGGCGGAACGAAGTTCGCCGGGTCAGCTAGTTAGAAATATATAAGGAATGTACTAGATACACTAAAACAGTACAAAATGCATGTGAGTGAATAGAATAATAGAATATTAGAGAATTTTGCTCTATTCTTTTATATGAGTAGAATAATGTTTTAGAATAGTATTCTTTTTTTGTATTTATTGACCTTCCTATCACATACCTATCTAATTCACTTGACACAAGATCGACCGGAACTGTTTTAAATTTAGACTAAAATATGTTATTACATTCTGCATAATTGCATATTTAACATTAAGTAATTTGTTTTCGGAATATTAACAGAGAGCATTGGAGATCTGTAAATTATGTTTGTTTCCGGCTTAACAGTGTACCAATCCCATCCTTCCAATATGGGGAGGCTGATTCCACCAGCAAGGGAAATCCCAAGTTAAGATGGAAGGTAACAGAATGAAATGTCCGCATCACCGTACATATTACTAACAGAACAATTGGTTTGATCTCAATTTCGTAGGACTTAGGATGTAACCGGGAAAACAACTTTACATATTTACAAGAATTTGAATTGAAAATTCATTGTCCGATCTTTCCATACATTTCTACAATTGCAATCGAATATTTTTAGAGTTTTGAATAATCCAAACTTTATTGGCGAACTGGCAATACTGGCATGTAAATTGTTAACTAAAAGATAATGACATTATCTACCAATCAACTTTTAGTCCACTCCCAAACCAGCATGGAAAACACATAGATTCAATAATATAAATCACATAATAATACAAGGTTACGGCCTCCATATTGGAACATCGCCTTCGTCGCGCTAACAGCACATGAGAAGATATACGGAACAGAGTGTTCATACATTTACGCTATTTAAAAAGTTATAAAATTTTACTAATACCTTAGGTGACTCAGTGCCATCTCAGTACCTACAAATTACGTTGTAAAATAAAATAAAAAAGTTGTGTTTTTTTTCTAGATCTTATTAGTTACACGTTTGATTGAGTGAACTTTGCTATATCGAGCTTTCCGTCTGTGTCATTGTTTACCTGTAAGTGTATCAATCTCAGCACAGTTGCATGAACTTTCTCTCTATTCCGTATTCACGGAACTAGTGACGCGGCGTCGCTGGCGGCCTCCAGCGCCTCGGCCAGCTCGTCGTCGTCTTCGTCGTCGTAGTCGTCGCGGCCGTACAGCGAGGGGAAGCCCGCCATGCACTCCTGCATCACGCTGAACTTATCGTAGCAGTCGCTGCCTTTTGGATCCGCCTCGCTACAAACAGTACGCTACTTGACTGTGTTCATACTTGGACAACATTTTTATACCAAACAAAATTATAAACTAAAAATACATACACACGAACATAGAACCTTCTTCTTTTTTGAAGTTGATTAAAATATAGCCAATTCCGAAAACTACATCAAAATTGATTGATTAAACCAGTAATTAGCATTTAAAACTTAAGAAAAGTGAAACTTAAAGAGCTTGGTGGGGACCACGGGGACGTCTTGGTTGGTACTTACCTCTTTGTGTGTAACCAAGTGGTAATGACGTAACTCCATCTCTATGTGCGTCTTTTTCTTGTTTATTGCCGGTTCTGATTTTTTTTTTATACAACAAAGTAGGCAAACAGGCGTACGGCCCACCTGATGGTAAGTGGTTACCGTAGTCTATGAACGCCTGCAACACCGGAGATGTCACGATCACGGCCGCGTTGCCGACCCTGAAGGGATTAAAAAAATCTTTCTGTTTTCGATGTCTGGCACTGATATTTTTAATATGAATGATAAAAATAAATTGAGCAGAACATAAAATAAGCATGATTGACAATGGCGGTCTAAATGTGTCATTGAGTTTGCCGTTGTCAGATGGAGCCAAGTTCATATACATATGCATTCTGGATATGGATTCTGGCTAAAATAGCTCCTACCCCACCTATGGCTTTACTCATGAAGCTGGCATAGTCACGATATGTGACTGAAGCCTCTTTTCACGACGAACTGAACGTTTAAGTCCTATTTTTTTGTATACGATTAGGTCTAATAGACCTAATCGGACCTAAGGGATACCTTCTTGTATTCTTACTGGACGCACTATAAAACCTATACTTTTTTTTTTTTTTGTTTACGGAGGGGAAATGCATTTACGCACAAAGTGTGGGACTCCTGGGCCGCTAATCGGCTCAGACTACCCACGTCATGGGTTCGCTTTCGCATTCTACCACGACGCCCTCCGGCTTAGCCTTACGGCTCGGCTATTGCTGGGCGAGGCGGGCATAGCGCGCCCGCCGTCGACCCCTTCCTCGGCCTCGCCTTATGCGGGGCGCGTCGGCTCTCGCCTCGCGCTCCCTCTCAGCGGCCTCCTTCTGTGACATGACAGTTTCACAAAAGGAGGCCACCGCATCCCAGTACCTCTCGCCACACAGCATCATTGCAATGACGCTGTGCAGCGCGAGGTCCAGGTGCCCAAACTCAACTCCGAGCCGCACCCTCTCCGGTGCCCACATTTGGCAGTCTGCCAGAGTGTGAGCCGTGTCATCCGGCACCCACACTCATGGCAGACCGGGCTCTCTTCCCGTCCTATTTGACGCAGGTAATGGCCGAAGCACCCATGTCCGGTCATCACCTGCGCCATTCGGAACGTCAACCGGCCGTGCCTCCGGTCTAACCACTCCCGGAACGATGGGAGGAGCGCCCCTATGGTCTGAGTGCCATATGGGGAGTTCTCCAGCTCAACTCTCCATCGTTCCCTCAACCTATCCACGGCCAGCTGACGGACCGCCCTCATTTCTCTGGGAGCGGGCTCACCACCGCGTGCTCGCACTCTCGCCCGCTCCCACTATAAAACCTATACTGCATTAAGTACAATACATAAAGATGTGTTGTATACAGTAAATACACTACTGCTATTGTTGATCCAAAGTTGTTACTTTTTTAGCCTTTAAAAGTAAATATCTAATTACTTAAATATCTTCCTGTTATAACCAGAGTGAGACTGTTCTCTTTTGAATGTTTGTGGGTTCATTGAAGTGAGCACCTCTTTCATAATTGTTTGGGTAAGGCATGACATTTTCTGTTTATTTTTATTTTTTCTAAAAGTGTACCTCTATTTTACGGTAGTGTTGTGTTTATGGGACATTAACCTACTTAATTCTGTACTTGCCTCTTTTATAAGTTTTATTTATAACACTTACTTAGGGTGGAGGGTTGATACCCTGAGATACAGGAGTAATCCTAGTTCAGGTGTCAATCCACCATATGCGTATAGCATAGAATATTTAAACATATTCTGCACCTTTTCTATAAAATGATTACATTTTTAGTTACTGTGTGTGTACCGTATGGTGAGCAATAAACTTATTTTATTTTATTTTTATTTTATATACTATAAACAGTTAAAGCGCAAATAAACGCTGATTGCAGATACAAAACGGAAGAAAGAAAAAGCAGCTTTTTTTTTGAAACTCATTATGGTGATTTTAAGCATTAAGATAAGGGATCCAAGACTTTTCGACCAAGAATATTAGTATGGATTAATCCATACTCATACAAAACTTTCCATCCATACTAATAAAATAAATGCAAAAGTCTGCCTGTCTGTCTGTTACGCTTTTACGGCCAAAACGCTGAACGAATTTTAATGAAATTTGGTATGGATATAGTTGAAGACCCAGGGTCAAACATGGCTATTTTTTGACGCAGGCGGAGCTGCGGGAAACAGCTAGTAAGTAATAAACGCGATAAAAACCGTATTAAAATAGTTTTTCTGAGATTTTATTAAAGTTGTTTGTTTCTACGGAATTTGGAATTTCTATGGAATCTCATTGAAAGTAAGTATATTCTTTAAGACAAAAAAGAAATAAACCGACAAATTGTCGAATTGTCTCTAGATATGAAAAGAGATAATTTGCGGCGGCGCCCTATCTATAGTCGCATTCCTTCTTGTTGTAACTATTCCTATAATTTGGCTAATATTTTACGACCGGCCGTCTAACTGACGTCAACTCTCCTTAGGAATGCTGTTGTTTTCAGAGCCTCGTTAGCCGGGTAACTCTTAATTGTACCTACCTGTACTAATTGTGCCCTACGTGGGCCAGATGTTGATAAACCGGACGAGAGGTTGTGTTGGAGAGTTATGCTGTCAAAATTCACTCGATTTGAGAACCTCCTCCGTTTCGGATTTTGGAAGAACCTTGTAGGTCAATCAATTCTTTATAACCTGTATGTTTGAGAGATTTATCTACTTTAAAAAGCACCTCCTTCTGTTATTGTTAATTTTTAGTCCGTTAGACTATAAAGTCCATTGATCCGTCTACTCCCACCCTTGTAGATTTATATCCCGACTTCAAAATATCTTTACGATGGCCCCACTAATTTGAGAGAAAACATTATTTTTGTGATTTGAAAAAAAAATGATTAGTTTTACTTCGACGACATCATCACTACAATTCTAGATGTTTTACAGTTATTATTATTTTATTACTAAACTACTAAACCAATAGCTTTAAAAATTTTACTGGACTAAACTGAAAGTATGCCTTATCATCAAACATATATCAAAAAACATTAGATCCTCTTTTTTTAAAAGTCGGTTGAATATCACTAAATCTATTTTGATATCATACGTATCATAACGTTTCCTACATACATTCTGATTATCAACGAAAACGGACTTACAGCTTTGGAGTTATCAATAAATATTTATTTTTACATTAATGCCAATATCTCAAAAATTACGAAACGGATATTGATGCCAAACGAACTTAAAAATTCTATATACATGCCTACTATACACATTTTGAATTTAATCGAAATCGGACTAACGGCACGAGAGTATATGTATGTAAGTAATTATATATATTATATATAGTAACTTACATACAAACAATGTTATTTCAAAAACTACTAAACTGATTTAAAAGTTATATTGAGTTTCTCGATGTATTCGCTTTTAATTAACTACAACCGCTTCCCTTTAACCGATTTCGACATTTCTAATACAATTAATTCCCTAAGTAACACCTAGATGGCGCTATCCAAATTTAAAATGCGCTATGGTTTCGTTTACTATATAATTGCTGACATTTTTATGAATATGTCCAAAACTACTTAACCGATTTTGATGCCAAACGAACTTGAAAATTCTTTTGATATTTCCTACATGCCTACAAAGTTTCAACAAAATCATACCATCGGTTCGGCAGTTATCGCGGTATAAACATACATAAATACAATGTGTTTTACTCACACAATCATCAATGAACTTTTACTCACTTTTTTATTCACCTCTTAAAAAGCACTCAGTCTCACAACCAAGAAACACAATTGAAAACATATGACAAAAGAGAATTATTGAGAATCGGGTACTCGGCTCGAATTGTTGCTTTGCATCAATTCAATTTGTTTATTGTCTAGAGGTCTACTTTTCTCATTATTATTTTACTATAATATGATGTAAGAGGGAGAAAAATTGAGCATATAACTAGTACCATTCCTCTCATCACCATGCTCTTTGTCCATCTCTGTACAACATGGCTCTCCCGAATTTATGGGACCAGCTTCATTAGATCCACATTCCACATAACAGGCCACATCTACTGTCTGTGCAGAACCTGCTGAGACAAAACTTATATTCAGGGCCGTCTCGGCCAATATGTTTCATACAAAAGACTTATTAGGTTAATTATATATTCATGTAAACTTAATATAACACAGAAACATTATACAATAAATATAAAGTACAAGGGTATTTTAATTTATATTTAATTTAAATTTTTTAGTAGTTAGGATAATTCATTAATTGCTTTAAGTGTGAACTAGTAAGTTAGTCATGAAGCAATGAATGAATTAAAATTAGTTAAATAATAGTAGATTTCTATCTGCAACACATTCCTTGCAATACCTCTTGTTCAACATTGGCAACATCTGTCTCATCTTTGATCCCTACAGATGTCAGTGACATAGAGTAAATGTATTTGCCACTGGAGACCCTCAGCGGGGCTCATAAACCAATAGCCTGGCGGTCAGTCTGAATTTTTATTACCATAAATTCCATTCAGAAAAAATAATAATAATTATTATTATTATATTTAATAAACATATTCAGCTTGATGACGCACAATTCGGCTTCAGGGCTGGATTATCCACAGAGAGCGCCATTTTCTGTCTCAAGGAAACTGTCCAATACTACACATCCCGAAGGACGCCTGTCTATGCATGTTATTTAGATTATTCTAAAGCTTTCGATTTGGTGCAATACGACACACTATGGGAAAAATTAAAAAACGAATCAAGCGTGCCAGCGGAATGTATATCATTGCTTAAGTTTTGGTACAGTAGTCAGACTAACTGCGTGCGCTGGGCAGGGGTCCAGTCGGATGTATACAGGTTGGAATGCGGGGTGCGACAGGGTGGCCTAAGCTCACCACGACTTTTTAATTTGTACATTAATGGTCTTATCGAGGAACTCAGGAGGACCGGAATCGGTTGTCACATTGGTGGAGTTTGTATTAATAATATATGCTATGCAGACGATATGGTGCTCCTGAGTCCCTCGATTCAAGCCTTGGGAAGATTGTTACATGTTTGCGAAAACTATGCGGAGGTTCATGGACTCAGATATAACGTAGCGAAGAGTCAGTATATGGTATTTAAGTCCAGCGCAAAAGACCGCAGTCACTCGCTACCTTTATATCTTTACGGCATTCCACTAAAACAAGTAACTGAATTTAAGTCGGGTCACTGGATCTCCGGTAGTCTCAATGACAACTTGGACATCGAGAGGGAGCGTAGGGCTTTGTCTGTCCGGTGCAATATGTTGGCTCGAAGATTTGCACGTTGTACTGACAAGGTGAAAGTGACACTTTTCCAGGCTTTCTGTCAGTCATTTTACACGTGCAGTCTTTGGGTCAATTATACGCGGCGGGCATATGACGCCCTGCGAATCCAGTATAACAACGCGTTTAGGGTGATGTTGCGGCTGCCGCGGTTCTGCAGCGCTTCGGGAATGTTCGCAGATGCCCGAGTAGATGACTTTTACGCGATTATTAGAAAGAGAAGTTCGTCGCTGCTGTCCCGCTTGCGTTCCAGCCCAAACAGCATCCTAAACGCGTTAGTGGACCGGTGGGACTCCCCGTTACTGGGACGGTGGATTCGCTTACACACAGTGTTGTGCCGAGTGTAGTCTGATATCTTGGTGTGGTGGGGTCCTACTACTTTGTATTTGACGTATGTAAAAGTTGACATTTAAAATTTTATATTTTTGTGTATATTTGTAATTTTTGGAAATTAATTTAATTATTATTTAGTTCCTGTCTCGTTAAATGGATTTTTAATCTGAAAATAAATGATTTATTATTTATTATTATTATTTTATTATGTATCTCCGCTTGGGATTCACGGGTTACCCCGGTCCTTTGAGAGGCTTGCGCGGGGATATGGATCCAACACGTAGAGGCCCTTTGGAGAAGTTGATGTCATGTGGTGCTCCTGCCAAAACCCGTTCTCGGCTATATCAATAGTTGACATTTCCATGAACAGGTCTCGGCAGGAGGAGGAACTATTTCTAATAGGTGAAAAGAATAAATGGGTTATGGTGATAAAGTTTGGATGGATTTAAACTGGGCTATTGCAATAGAAATCGGACGCCTGCCATAATCATGATTACTGACTATTAGTGGCAGGCGGTGACTCGCCACTCAGTGAATGGGCCCCCCAAATAGCCGCCGCATTTGGCAACAGAGGGGCAACATTGGGATGAGCGGCTAAGGGTGCCGAGAGGTGCGGCTCCGGTTTCGCCATCGCGAGTTGCCTCGTGAGCGGGTTTCCCCGTTATTACGCCATTACGTGCAATACACTTCCACCCTCGAGCATATAGCTCTTGCGACTCCACTCTGGCCGGCCGGCTAAGGCAAGCCAGAGGTAGGGGTCCTGTCCCTCATCGGCGTCCACTCCGACCTTGGCGAAGGAAGGTCGGAGGTGAGGGACGGAGGCCTCCCCTGGGAGCACTCAGGTCCGCGGTGTCGCCACTCACCAACAGCTAGCCACAAGCTGCCCTGCGGAGACTGACTGCACTGGGAAGAGAACCCAGTGGAGTTATTATTTTATTATTATTATTACCATAGACAGTCAAACTTGTGTCTATATTTTTATATTCCTGAGCAAAATGTTTATAAAGTTACCTTAGAATGTTTATGTAATATAGCATTCATCACAATCTCTGCTCAGGTCAGCATTAAAATGTTGCATTTGGTAAGATGAGCGTAGCAGATGTAGCAGGCTGCCACAGACCTCCCGTCATTTGTATGGAGCTGAAATATTAATATTGAATTTTTGAAAGGACCATTCAAATTTCTGACTTCTATCCGATCGTGTCATTGTAATACTCACAGTGGTCTTTGTTATCCTCTCGTTTATCAACTACAGAGAGCCGGCAATGGTCAACAACCGCGCGTCCACCGCCAGACAGAATCGGCAGGCAGCTGTAGCGGGTGACATGCCTGACCTGACAGTTAGCACAGGTAATTATTATGATACCAAAGAATCGGCTGTGTCCGAGATTATTTAAGATCTGCCATTCTATCAAACAATTCACAAAACAAAACAATTCCTTTGTAAACATTTTTTTTTACGTGACTGACACTTTGATGTGTCACTGAGATGTGACACTGACTTATGATTGTCAATTTGACAGTTTACTTTTTAATTTGTTTCTCTGAAAAACAAATAGCTTGGATATGTCGTGGCCAGTTGATCATTTCATGATGTGGTTGATCATATCATGAAATGTGACCATTTCGTGATAAGGCCTAAACCTTAGATTAATAATTGGTCTCGCGTGCTCGACTAGATACCGTCGGCATACTAGAAAAATTCGCAACTAAAACCATGCCGAATTCGGCATACTTGCGGCATAGGTACCCGCGTCAGTCATGCCGCGACCGATGAGTGAGTTGGATGTCTAGATAAATTTAAAATTTAATGTAAAAGCAGACGCAAAATGTGCAGTTTGCGTAGTCAAACTGTGTGAGAATAATACTAAAAGAAATAAGAAAGATACTGGTATTACATACCATCAATAAGTTTTGTATAATTTCGAAATAGGTATGGACATAAATTACTCACGAAAATAATATAACCCTAACCCTATATGGCGTGAAGTACCGCTCGGTGCTCAATGTTGCCGTTGATTAAAAAATCCCAAATTCCCCGAGGTTTTGATTTTTATTATTTAGATATTTTGTTTTTTAACTCTCGACCCCAAAAGAGGGATGTTGTAATTTTGACATTTTCTGACAATTTTGTCTGTCTTTAACATCTTGAATGTACTAGCTGCTTCTCTTCCCGCGCAGACCATATAAGCCGGCCGAGGGAGTGGGCGAAAATTGAAGAACCATACCTATCAGTAGGCGATGCGACTAGCAACCTATCACTATTTTGATTCCATTTCCACTTTACGCCCACCAACATTCTAAATATGGCCTTTGGGTAGTTGGTACCCCGTAGGGTAATATTGGCGGATAATCGATTAATCGAATTTGGGGTTTTTTTAAATAATCTAGGATATCGAAAGTATTGATATAATAAATTTAATCGGTTTTTGACAATTAATCGAAAATAATCGACTATTAACTGCAATATTAAACAATTAGTTGATTATTGTGATGGGACGATACAAATTAAATCGATTTAATCAACATAGGTAATAGTTTATATCAATCGATTATGTATCTATAGTATCGAAATAATCTAATCTGTAGTAATGATTTTTGAGAATTTATGAAAAATAATCGATTAATGGATTCACAATAATACCAAGCATTCAGGGACCGGTACTATACAGATATACCGGAACTCGGCGGCGGGATGTACACCGGGCATAACACAAATCATCGTCATTCAACTCATACAGAAAAAAATATTGTACTTACAGAAATGTATTATCGATAGTATCAATATCGATACTATCGATATATGATCACAATCGATACCTTAGATTATATTTTCAACTATCAAAGAATCGATTATTATTCGATGTGTAATCGATTTTCCGGCAACACTACTGTATGGAAAAAGGCCATGATAATATGTATGTACTGTTTCCCGCAGCTTCGCCTGCGTCAAAAGGTAGCCTATATTTGACTCCGGGTCTTGAACTATATCCGTACCAAATTTCATTAAAATCAATTCAGCGGTTTAGTTGTGAAAGAGTAACAAATATCCATCCATATTTACAATCTTTTGCGTTTTTAATATTAGTAGGATGTGTATGTCTATTTATTTATCTGTATTTAAACCCGGGTTACAACTAAAAAGAGGTCAGTAATAAATTAGCTCCAAGCTAAATAGGAAATTTAAGTAACGTTTAACATACTGTACTGTGTAATAATAATTCAAATAAAAGTTTTTTTGCAATTTTAGGATTCTATATTAGAATAATAGAATAAAGTAGACAAAAATTAACCATTTCCTAGAGGAAATGGTTAATTTTTGTAGGTGTTGTTTAAGGTAGACCTTATCTCCGAAACTATCGATTCCAGAATTTCGATGCATAAATTACAGGAAAACCTATGAGATAATTTTAAATTTGTTTAGGAGGTCCAAATGGAGAAAGATAAAAAAAAGTACAGAACCCTCTCCACGCGAGCAGACTCATACTTGGCCAGTTTTGTTTTAATTTCATTTTAAAGGATTTTCTGAGCTACTTTTTATAATACGTAACAAGACCACAGCAATTAATAATTTTTTCATTGGTCGGGCACCAGTCAAGTAGCTGGCAACACCATAACCAACGCTAGTGTGCGTCTTTGCACATTGTTTTACACACACTTTCCTATTATGTAGAGGCGCTGAAGTTGATACTTTTTCGCTCCATGGCTTTTATTACTCTATATTGTGTTTGTAATATCCACAAACACAACATTGTAGAAGTAGGCTAGGTACACTACACACACACATACATAAAAAATATCTTAAAACAGGTGGAAAGTGTTTAAAACAGATTCCTGCATAATGATTTCTTATGTTTTCGCGATTGTTATTCATTAAATTAAACTATTTTAATACGGTTTTTATAGCGTTTATTACTTATTTATTTACACCTGACGTTTCAAACACTTTACAGCGTTCATGGTTGCAGGCAGACTAAGTTAACATTTGTCTTTGATGTCATAAGATTACAAACTACCGCCTGAAATTTTTATTGGGAACTATTCCGATTCACGCAGTATTGGCTCACAGTATTTAAGGGTCTTGCAGTCTGCTTCCGAGTTTGCGATTTTATTAAGTTAATTTTATAAAATCCAATATCCCATTGCAAGATGCTGGAGTTTATAAAATTGTCTGTGAACACGCTCTAGACAAACCTAACCACTATATGCGTTTTGATAATCCTCAAGTCCTTGCAAAGGAAAACAGATTCATTCCAAGGATGTTACGTGAAGCTATTGAAATTAAAAAACATACTTATTTCAATAGAGAGGATGGATGGCAGGTACCACCAGCTTGGGACCCAGTCATTAACTTAATAAAATCGCAAACTCGGAAGCAGACTGCAAGACCCTTAGATACTGTGAGCCAATAGGTACTGCTTGAATCGGAATAGTTCCCAATAAAAATTTCAGGCGGTAGTTTGTAATCTTATGACATCAAAGACAAATGTTAACTTAGTCTGCCTGCGACCATGAACGCTGTAAAGTGTTTGAAACGTCAGGTGTAAATAAATAAGTAATAAACGCGATAAAAACCGTATTAAAATAGATTCCTGCAAATCTGTTACACTTTCATTAAGGTTTTGCTTGAAACAGGTTCAAAGCACTTTTATAGCTGTACCACTTTGAAAGGGTTACACTTTGATTCTGTTACACTTATATATCTGTACCACTTTTGAAAGGGGTTTAAGTCCCTGCTTACGCCTATCTTGATGAGATTACTGTCGGAGGACGTATAAGGGATGAGCACGACAACAATTTGCAGCGTTTTATGAGCGCTGTATAGAAATATGGTCTCACTCTTAGTACAGAAAAAGTTTTCACGAGATTGTATTAATATACTTGGATACACCATAAACAATTATGTAATCAAGCCTGACGCCTAGCGCCTTAAGTCTCTGTTAAATTTACCACCACCTTGTAATAATATCAGCTTTAAGAAGATCTCTTGGTATGTTCGCTCAATATTCTAAATGGATTCTCAATTTTTCTGAAAGAATTCATACACTGGCCAAGACGGTAAATTTCCCTCTTTCAAAGGATCAAGAATGCTTTGACGGACTTAATGATAGATAGATAAAAACTTTATTCACTTTTACTTTTACAGTAGGTAACAACATAAATCTAACGTTGAAAATATATAATAGAATCCTAAAATTGCAAAAGAAATTTCATTTGATTTATGATTACACAGTACAGTATGTTAAACGTTACTTTTAATTTTCTATTTAGCTTGGAGCTAATTATTTTCTGACCCCTTTTTAGTTGTGACCCGGGTTTAAACATACATAATATTCATATATTATTCATACATACATATTATCACGGCCTTTTTCCATACGGTAGTATTGCCGGAAAATCGATTACACATCGATTATTATGCGATTCTTTGATAGTTGGAAAAATAATCTAAGGTATCGATAGTGATCATATATCGATAGTATCGATATTGATACCATCGACAATATATTTCTGTAGGAAAGTAATACCCGCTGTACACCCCGCCGCCGATTTCCGGTATATCTGTATAGTACCGGTACCTAAATGCTTGGTATTTCAATTGATAATCCATTAATCGATTATTTTCGATAAATTGACAAAAATCAATACTACAGATTAGATTACATCGATACTATCGATACATAATTGATATAAGTATAATCGATACATAATTGATACATAATCGATATATAATCGATACAAAATCGATAAACAATCAATTCATCTCGAAAATCGATTATTCGATAATCGATTATACAGCCACACTACCCTGCAGGGTACCACTACCCAAAGGCCGCATTTAGAATGTTGGTGGGCACAAAGGTGGAAAATAGAATCAAAATAATAATCAAAATCACTCCCTCAGCTGGCTTGTATGGTCTGCGCGGGAAGAGAAGCAGCTAGTACATTCCACGTTATAACTTTTCTCCCAGACCAGCATTGAAGAAACAGACAAAATTAAAGTCAAACTTATAACATCCCTCTTTTGGGGTCTATCTTATTTCTTTTAGTATTATTCTTAAACAGTTTGATTACGCAAACTGCCTTTTTGCTTCTGCTTTTACGTTAAATTTATCTAGACGTTCAACTCATTCATCGGTTGCGGTGTGACTGACGCGGGTACACCGCAAGTACGCCGAATTCGGCGTAGTTTTAGTTGCCACATTTTTCTAGTACGCCGACGGTATCTAGTCGAGCGCGCGAGACCAATTATTATTAATCTAAGCCCCTCACATTCATAAAATGATTTGATTTTTTATTAAATATTATGATTATAATTGGCCAGCCTCTTATGCATACCTACCTATTTTTTTCGCAATACTTTTTTAGTGTATAATATATAGATCTTGTTCTACTATGTGATCAAGCTTAGACGTAGTCAAAAATTCTAAATCTATGTGATCAAGGGTCAATTATTAACAAAGTTTTTAATGCAGAATATAAGCAGCTTTTGTTATAGTCTCAAACTAATATAAAAATTTATTATAGAAACTTACATAAATAAGTACATAAGTGCTTTTTCAGTTACCAAAGTAACTTCTGATGGTTGTAATTATTTGCTTCATCGGTTGTATTGTGACTTAAATTAAGTCATATTGGGGCGAAAAAAAACATTGTTTGTATACATATATGTATGTTTATATGTTTCAATGTATGTTCCACGATAACTCTTGAGCCGTTAGTTCGATTTCAATGAAATTCAGAAGGTGTACTTCAAGAAGGTGTAATTCAGACTTGCATAGAATTTTCAAGTTAGTTTGACATCAAAATCGGTTAAGTAGTTTTAAAGGTACCTATTTGCATTATGGTAAAAACAAATATTTCTTAATAATTCCAAAGCCGTAGGTCGGATTTTACTGATATCCAGAATGTATGTAGAAAACGTTAAATACATCTGGTAAAAAATAGATTTAGTTGTGTTTAACCGACTTTCAAAAATAGTAATCAGTTCAGTATTTTTGTTAAAAAATAAAAATTACTGAAAAAATACCTGGGATGATCGATTATAGCGATGTGAGAAACTCAAAAGTCTCGCGAAGTCTACTGGTCACAGAACAGTATTTAATAAACTTGCGTTTTGTCAACGTGCCTTGGGTCAGCTCACAGTCGGTATTAAAGTTTACTAGGTCTAGGTATTGTACTATGTAGGCAGAGGCTTACTGCCTACGCAAGTATTTACGGCTAGTTGGTAAATATTTTCTGACTGTAGTGTAGTGAGTTGTTGGAATATAGTTAGTGACGAGGGTCGCGGAAGGAGTCACTACAGGTGTCGTGGTGCCGCTCAATCAATCTATTTCCGATCGGCGATCGCTAGTCGGATCTATTTTCCGATCAGTGTCGATCAGGGTGACCAATTATATTTGGCATTGTTGGGATAATTAACATATTATCAACAATTTTTTTATTACTAAGAAGTTATGGAATAAGTAGAGAGCATTTTTTTACATTGATTTCGAATACAATCTTCCGTAAACCGTGCCAAATATTTGTAGAAATAAAAAAATTGGTGAGATTTAATAACCAGTTAAGTTCGTATGCAAAAAAAATATATATATCTAAATCTATATAGAGATGCCTACGGTGCGGGCTGTATTAGAGACGACTGGCAATAGCGGGACCTCCTAGAATACAGATACTAGACATCATTTCAATAGTCGACCGGACCCACATCTGCGAAGAGGGGAAATAAGCCACACCGAGTGTTATTAGAAGAGTGAGGGGCAGGATGTATGCTAGAGTGACAACCTCATGCCTTTATGTCGAATAACGAATGTTTGTAGAGTTGATGTATATCATAAATCTCATTGTTCAATTTTGAATTAAATTGATGAGATTTGTTAAAATTTACAACATTTTACGCCCTACCACCAGAAGTTAGACTTCTCTCACTTTGAACCATCTCTGGTAAATTTTCTGACTGTTGAACGTGATAAATTTGAAAAACGCATGGTCACAACATTGTCGATGCAATTAGCATCGCATCGGGATGATGGTCTTAAATGGCAGTCGCAGGCGCAGCGAGCTCGTCCGGGGCGCGGGGCGGCACTGCCTTGTACGGGGCGCGCGCCCGCCGCCGCCCGCTATATAGCCGCCCCGCGCGGCGCCAGCCCGCCACTACCGCCGCCGCGACCGCCCGGACCGCGCTGTGAGTCCGCTTCTCTTGCTAAACTAACTCCATCCGCTTCACTCTCATTGCTGCCCCGCTTCTGCAGCGAAATAACTCTGTTGTAGCTCACATCCGACGAACATCGTAAAAGCAAAGTATAAAAGTGTTCCGTTGTCTCATTTCAGGTAACTAGTGATATCGTGTGGAGTGCGTGGTGTAGTCAGCAAACATGTGTGATGATGATGCGGGCGCGCTTGTTGTGGACAATGGGTCCGGAATGTGCAAGGCAGGATTTGCGGGAGATGACGCCCCGCGGGCCGTGTTTCCTTCCATCGTTGGCCGTCCACGCCACCAGGGCGTCATGGTGGGCATGGGTCAGAAAGACTCCTACGTAGGTGATGAGGCCCAGAGCAAGAGAGGTATCCTAACGCTCAAATACCCCATCGAACACGGCATCATCACCAATTGGGACGACATGGAAAAGATCTGGCATCACACATTCTACAATGAGTTGCGTGTCGCACCTGAGGAGCATCCGATCCTGCTGACCGAAGCCCCACTAAACCCAAAAGCGAACCGTGAAAAGATGACGCAGATCATGTTTGAAACGTTCAACTGCCCGGCGATGTACGTCGCGATCCAGGCCGTACTGTCTCTATACGCATCTGGTCGTACCACCGGTATCGTGCTGGACTCCGGCGATGGCGTATCTCACACTGTGCCCATTTATGAAGGTTACGCTCTTCCTCATGCCATCCTCCGATTGGACTTGGCTGGTCGTGATCTCACCGACTACCTCATGAAGATCCTGACGGAACGTGGCTACTCTTTCACGACAACGGCTGAGCGTGAGATAGTGCGGGATATCAAGGAGAAGCTTTGCTATGTGGCTCTGGACTTCGAGCAGGAAATGCAAACAGCGGCTGCGTCCACGTCACTTGAGAAGTCTTACGAGCTTCCTGATGGGCAGGTCATTACTATCGGTAACGAGAGGTTCCGCTGTCCCGAGGCCCTATTCCAGCCATCCTTCCTGGGTATGGAGTCGTGCGGCATCCACGAAACCGTATACAACTCCATCATGAAGTGCGATGTAGATATCCGCAAGGACCTGTACGCTAACACTGTCTTATCAGGCGGTACCACTATGTACCCCGGTATTGCTGACAGGATGCAAAAGGAAATTACAGCTCTGGCACCTTCGACGATTAAAATCAAGATCATCGCGCCCCCTGAGCGCAAGTACTCCGTGTGGATCGGCGGCTCCATCTTGGCCTCGCTGTCCACCTTCCAGCAGATGTGGATCTCCAAGCAGGAGTACGACGAGTCGGGCCCTGGCATCGTGCACCGCAAGTGCTTCTAGACTGGTCCCCCGGCCGGGAGGCTTCACCTTACATTTTTTTACAATCATTTATGAAATTGTATTTATTTTATATTTTGGTCGGAGACTGCACGCTCTTGCGTTACATGTAAGTGAGCTTATGTAAGTTAATGTGCTTTAATTATAATTTTTGTTACTAGCCGTTGTTTGCTTTCCCTGTTACCATACAAGGCTCGGTGATCAACGTAGTATAAATATCGTAGCGATCGACGGGCAGTTAATTCTGTCTCGATGCGTCGCCAATTTATTTATCTGCATCGAGTGCGAAACAATGCACTATCAGGCGTGCCACAAATGTCTAAAGGCGGTCAATGCTTGGCATAAGGAGCCGGTAGACAAGTCACGTCTTATTGTACTCGTAGGTTACATAGTATTTAATATTACAAGTAGTGCCTCAGTAGTTTTGACAGTAAAGTTAATTTGAAACTTAGATTTTGGGATAAGTCAGCAGCTAAGTCAGCACACAAGTTGTTTAGTGCAACTTGAGTTCAAACTAGTCAATCAGTTTTTGCAAATACTTAGATTTTTCATATTTTTACCTAGGGAAAGTTGTTAGGTATCAAAGATCTCGCTTAGGTAATTCAAATTTTACGGTGTCTATACAATATATTCAGTGGAACATATATCCTCCTTCTTGTTTGATGTTGATTAATTGTGTCTCCTACTCATTTCTGCTGACTTTATGTAGGTAGATAGATATCATTGGGACCAGGAGCCTTATTTTTGAAGAGCGTGTCTCACGCAAAATTGGCGAGTCGAATATTTTTATTCGACATCTAACGATTTTCATTCGACATTATTATGTCATACATTTCAAAAATAGGGCTCTTCGTCTCTATGCGTACAAATATAGATGTATTTTTTTAAACACGAGTGTTCATGAGGTATAATAATTATTTTAATTATCTTCTCACTCTTACCGTACTGCGAGCCAAGTTGGCTGTCTGATTTTCAACGCCTAATATGGAAATGATCTGCGCGTGGCAAACTCATTGATGCACAGATGTTTATGAGTATGCAAGCGCATGTACAGTATTGTACAGCCAGAGGTAGATAAAACTGATCCCCATACCATATTTACCGTAACATCTGGGGGCCAGATTTATTTTGTGTGCGACTGTACTACGAGTAATTTTGGATTGATTTACAGTGCAATTGACAAATGAATCATGTTTATTTAGATTGGATGGTGTTA
Organism: Euzophera pinguis; assembly: GCA_947363495.1. NCBI lineage: Eukaryota > Metazoa > Arthropoda > Insecta > Lepidoptera > Pyralidae > Euzophera > Euzophera pinguis. The sequence goes on from OX376164.1 coordinate 125,661, forward strand.
CGAAAAGCGAAGTAAACATTTGTAATTAATTTTTATCTTGATTAGTGAGAGTGAAATCTTGAATTCTTTGTTTGTCTTCAATTACCAACTCGTACCTATGGATTTAGCAGGAGATCCTGATCTAAATCTTGAAAGGTTAGCAAGCGGGGCAAACGGTGCTTGCCAATAATGATGCAAATTTGACATATTTTAACCACTCTCTCTCTCCCTGTAAAAGAAGACTATGAGGGATGATTTCAGATAAGAGAGTACTGGTAACCCAAAATTTACCAGGCCTAACTTCACATACTTTAACCACTTTTTCATAGATTTTGATTAAGGTGTAGTGTAGAGCTTGTAGGTTTAGAGTGTGTAGTCTTTAGAGCTTGGCTTTATACGAGATCTAATAACTTTTTCACAGGGTAAGCAAGCTATGTAGACTCGTCTTTACAACATTTTTACATAAAAATGGTTTTAGTGGGATTTCATATATTTTTGTAAGTTGGTTAATGGACTTTTTTGAGTTTATTATAAGTATTTTATTTTATTATTTTTTTCATATATATGTAGTTAGTGCAAATGTAGTGCAAGTCTCATACAAACTTTCACCTCCTATTCAGAAGGGATAGGTTAGGTTAGGTTTGGTTTTTGAATTTTTTTAAAAGCTTACATTCCAAATTTTAGCGTTTTAGGACTTCAGGAAGTACCTTAAAAATTTTGATGATCAGTGAGTGAGTGTATGAGTGAATCAGTGACGAAATCGGGGGGTTTTAGACATTAGTAGCTACGACAATCAAACTTTGTATGTTTAATGATTGTACTGATGTCACTATATCTTGAAATTTTTAACTATTTAGCATCACTCAATCTGAAGTTATGAGAGTTCAAAAAAACGTCGAAACGTTTCGAGAAAAGGTAGGCAGTGCCCTTGCGCTCCACTTGGCTCGTCTCCAGATACATTTTTACATTTTGCGAAAAACTACTTTTAATTTATTTGAGGCAGATGGCTGATTTCTTCAACACGATCTCCCAGGAGAGCAGTCGCTTCTCACAACTCTCCTAGGTAATAACTACCTATCTAGTTAGGCGTACTAAGTATTCTACGAGTAAGTCAATAATAAAAACCAACTATTTATGAAATAATCAAAGTCCAGTCGCCTTCTTGTAACACCTTTATTTTTATTAATATACAAAACTATATACAACATTACATATTTACATTTGTATGTTTCAACATATACAGCATAGCAGTGATCTGCCCCACTTAGAGTCGGCCAGAAGTTCCGCAGCTCAACTACGAAATACATTAAAAGGTACAGCTTTTCCCCTCTATCGAAGCTTAGGTATTTACAAAGTCGTTGTACGTAACTATATCGTTTAAGTACCTGTATATCTTAACATTAATAACTTACAACAAGTATGTACAAAACGTCACGAGTCAACAACAGATATATTGATTACAACAACCAGTTTCACTGTTAAAAAGTCTTCTGTTCTGATGAACTACGACCACATTTTGCTAAATGTCCATGTTCACAAAACAGAGTAGAGAGAAAGGTCCACAACTCAAAGAAATAATATTAAGTCTATAATAAAATTCTACACAAGCGCGTGTTGGGTGTGGTTAATTTTTAGTCACCCAACTCACGTGAGTAGTTAATAAGTATAAGGAATAGAGAGACAGATATATATAAGTAGACTCTGAGATTGCTAGGTGTACTTCCCAGTATTGTGCATATGCAAGAATCCAGTACACAACTAGTGAGACCATCCTAGCGCGATTAATAAACCTTTTTCTCTGTTCTATGATCTACTGTACCCCAAGCACGAATATTTGCAAGTTTCGTAACGTAAACGTATCGAGTAGTCAACACGATAACGGAACATAACGAAAGGTGGAAGCACGAAGCACTATCGTAGGCATGTCGAGACCTCGACACGATAACGTTAGTGACGTCATGCTAATGTAAATAAGGATGAGCAAAATCGAATGAAAGATCTAAAAATTGAATGAACATTTCGTTCAAAAACTATATCCGTATTTAATTAATAAAAAAAGATTGTGATTTCAGGGCATATTAAACCTTAAAACTCTTCGAAATTTGATGCAATATGAAGAATTTGCAGTAAAAGTTTATATTCACTTAAAAAAAATGATTTTGTTGTTTAATTTATTATTTGAACTTTGCTTGGTGAGACTGCCGCCGCCGCCGTGCCACGGGCCGCGCGTTTCTAAACGATCGACGCGGAGGTACCTAGCACTTGAGACGATAGCAAAGCTCATTCACTAATCACTTCAAGGACAACCTTTGTTTTGAAATGAACTTGTGTCGTGAAACTTGTGATTTATAAAAAGTTTGGACTTATTTTATTTACTTTAAATGGATTTTCTGTGGATATTTCTGTAGATACTTGGAATATGTTTTTTGTGTAGGTTATAAAAGTGCTAAAGTGCATATTCTGTAGAGGTACTCAATTAAAGAAATTAGGCTGGTCATATTTATTTATTTGTAAACAAAGTGATTTTTAAATAAACTGTGATGGCGTAAGTATGTGCCTTATTTATGTCAAACTCTTCTTCGTCCAAGCATATTTTCCCAGTTATATATTCACCTTGCGCTTCAGAGAATATTTGTGCTTCGAAAACTAGTTCTAATTACGCACACTAGAGGCGCTGTTCAAGTGCCCATACTAAATGCTCACGTTAACGATACGAAAGTTTTTTCGATAATGATTCGTGCTTGGGGTACTGTTATGCTTCCCGACGCAACGAGTCCATGTTCACACGAACACTTGGATCTTTACCATAGCTTGTTGTGCATTTAGGTCACTTTCCTCATGCTTGGCGAATGTACTTATGACAGTTCTATGAGTCACTCTTTGCTCTGATTAGCTACTGATCGGTCAATAATCGGGCGGCGGCGAATTTTATCGAGGGTGTTCACAGAAGGCGGGTTTCAGGCGGGGCCTCATCGTCGCTGTCGACGAGCTCGAAGCGGATGTGCCGCGCGGCGTTGTTGCGCCGGCGCTCGTCCCCCGCCTCCCCCGCCTCGACCTCCGCTTCACCTCCTCCCTCGCCACCGCCCGCCGCTAGTCACACCTTGTCTTCGCCAGCGCCCGGCGCCGCAGACCGCACGAACTGAAAAGAATAGGAATCAAACCTTATAAAACATCAACATGGGCATGGGTAGTTGAGATAATTATCATCCGCTATGATGTCATTAATACGTGGTATACTGGGTAGACAGCTTCACGGCTGTCGAAGGCGGTTACCGAACTGAACGTTGGTAACACCAACCAAACAATCGATCAATTTATTAACAGGAAATCTCAAAAATAAAAACCGGCGCAGAAGAAATCTTTCCCTTCTCTTCTCGGGGTGAAGGAATAGGTTAATTTGTAATAGTTGTGGAAACAGGGCATAAATTGATAGTCCGGATATTAGAGAATTAGGATTATAGAATTTTTTAGGATTCCCTTCACATAGAAATTTCTCTAACCAACTGCCAGAGGCAATAAGTGCACTGCTATTATAGGTATAGCCTAATTGTTGGAGTGGGATTGTTAGTATTTTTTAGAAATCATTGTATAGTATTGTTCATATCACGTGGGATACAAAATCAATCGGTTTTACACATATTGATTCCATAGGAAAACCCTGGTTTTTACCCTGTAACGGTATTTTTTTTATAAATTCTTTAACTAGTACTCTTTAACTCATATTAAATGAATGTTTACATTCATTCCTAAACTTAAAATAATAAAATCAACTATCTTATAATAAAATCAACTAGCTAATAATAAAATCAACTATATAATATAATATAGAAAATAATACAATGTTTTGCTATAATATCTTGTTTCCACAATTTTTGTTTGGCATTATAAGATAATGCTAAACAAAAATTGTTTAGCATTATCTTATAATTTTGGCGTAAAGACTGTTTCTTTAGTGCCCTTAGTTTATCCGGTACAAGTGGACCCTCAATCCTCTATGTGTGGACTGAGGGTCCAAATTTAAATCCCATAACTCGCTTATTTGATTTTTACAAAATCTGGTTCCAACTTTCACAATTCTTTGGGAATGTTCACTAAATCCTGAGCATGTTTTTTCAAGAAAAGAATTCTGCACACGCATATTTAATGTTCTCATGTTCTGTTATTGTTTTTTTTTTAAATTAAGTTTAATTTTAATTAAATTGTTACTTTATATATTTTTCTTATTTTATGTTACCCTATTCTCTAAGACTGTACAACCCCCACTAGAAGGTTTCCAGGAACAAGTTGGCTTTCAAAGCAAAATCAAACCATCTAAAGGTCATCTCTACAATATCCTAAATCAGAATAGGATTCACTACCTGCATAAAGTTTACTTCATACATTGAGATAATTGAGGTAAACTATCTATCTACGACAAAAAAAAGTTCAGACAAACACGTGTTACTAACACTGGCTTGTCAACAAGCGCAGGCGAGCAGCGGGCGCCGCATACGCACCGAGACCGTGGTGTTGGTGGTGGAGTTGGCGCGCGGGCGGAACGTCAGCACGCGCCAGCGCCGCCGCAGCTGCGCCAGCACCTCGCCGTTGCAAAAGCAGTACAGCACGGCCACGCACAGGCCTTGCAGGGACGTGGTGAGCGCTGACACGAACTCGTACACCAACCACCAACTCGCCGTCTTCGGCGGACGGAACGGAGTCAGTAAGTACTGTAAGCCTGCAAAGGAGACAGTAAGAGGTTGAAGGAGAAGAAAATTTGTTTTGGAACGAAGTTCCTTATCGCGCGTTGCGAAAGGGGGCTAGACGGAAAAAATTAAGACCAAAAGTTGTAACGACACTCTGTCTGTCTGTCTGTTTGTCTCTCTCTCTCTCTCTCTCTCTCTCTCTCTCATAGAAAGCAAGCCAGTTATTTTCGTTTCGTCTTTCAATTTCGCATTGAAGAGTGTGGTGTTCAACAAAACTTCTTCCCATCCGGGTGTCCCTTAACACCTCACCCCTTTTTATTTATTTAATTCGTTCATTTATATCGAGTGGGTTATATGGTTGGTGTCAGAGTTTTTGGAATAGCTTCTTGCTTGCTCACGACGCGATTCCATTAAAGACCGTCAGACGTCAGCTAGGTCTAATGGTATGGAACCGTGTTTACAACAGACAATAAACTAATTCAAGCCTGCAATGTCCTAATTATACTGGACAACAAAATAAAGCTGCCCCTGGGAATGGAACCTACAATCTCTAGATGAGCTAGCAAACGCTTTAACTACTAAACCACAGACACAATTGAGTAATGCGATGAAGAAATAAGACAAACCCAGTAGCGGCGCCAACAGACACGTTGCTCGTAAAGCGTGAAGCGCCGTAGCCGAAGGTCGCGACGAGCCACCCGCGCCGCCCCCCAACGCACCGCCAGCGCGTAACTTCGTACACAACACGCGCACGATGTTGCAAAGAAACGCCAAGTTCAGAAGTACTGCCACACAGACCAGTATAGCTAGCTCTGGTCGCGGTGCGCCTTCATCCATCCAACACACTTGCTCGTCAGCGGCCGCTCGTCGCGCCGCGTGGACTGCTGCCGATGGAACTGGTAACAACCAACCAGCCACTAATAACGCTCGGACGAGACGCCTTTCAGAGACAAATGCGCTAACGAGGACCGTGTGAAGATATAACCCTTCACAGAGCATCCACGTGTAGTTGGTCAGGAGTGCGTATTGTAAAGTGGCGTTGAGCGCTCTGCACCACGCGGGCGAGGCTGTCAGGGTCTCTGGTGAGCGCACCACGAGCGCGTACCACGCCAGCCACAGCGCGTTGTTAAAGGCGAATGACGCGAACAGGTTCATATGCACTGTTATCCGTGCACATCGTAGGCTCCTGAAACAGATGATTTTGTATAGGTCTTATGTAGGTAAAAAGTTTGTGAAAAATAAACTACTTCTTCATATTTAACCCACAATCGTCTTCTTCTTCCGTGTCTTATCTCTTTGCTTGCGGTCAGCTTCTATCAGAAATCTAACCTGGCGAAAACGTCCAGATATCTGAACAACAATCAACAATGTAAAAACGCCTTTGCGCAAGGTTGTTTTTCTTGTAATTGCTTGTATTTTTAACAATGTATCCTTGTTGTGCAATAAATAGTTTTTGTTTGTATTGTAAATCTACTGCTGTTTGGCAACATTAAAAGGGAATCATGCAGATAAAAAGTTTTTTTTTTGTAATATTTGATGTTTTCATGGATTAGTTAGGTACCTTATGCTATGACCTAGCTGAATTATTATTCCAGATATAGGAAAGAAAGAATGTACTCACTTGAAGTAAGATAGGATGCAGAGCGACAGCAGTAGCGCCACCAGCGACACGCTGTAGCCAGCCTCGTATACCGCGATGATGTCACTGACGTCCTGGAAATTGACAGTGTTTTGTTTATTTTACGAGTTCTTTCAGAGTTTCCTCGAGGCTCAGCGTCTTAAATTAATTAGTGTGAATTACAGGCATATAGTAGTACGTAACTAATAATAATAATAATCAGTCTTACTCACGTCTTCTGGTTTGACACAGGTGGTGTAGTTGGACCATACTCTGTTGGTTTCTGGATGCTTCCACCAGGTGCCGTCGGCCGTGCATTCCTTGTGAGCTTGTACTGTAACAATCAAAAAGGTATACAAAATTTTCAATATTGAACATATGTTGCTTCAAAACCATGATTTCTTAGATCATGCCATCTAAGTAATAAAATTTTCGTTAAATAATATATTCATAGTGGCTTTGTGGCCAAGGCATAATTAATGATTTTAATAACTTCCTCTACAGTTACTCAACAGATTTGGAAGGGATATTATCGATAAGTGCAATACAATAGTATTCATGGATCTACCTGTGGATTGAAGAGATAGACTAATCCAGACATCGACTTGTGGATCTTAACGGAGAATGTAAGAGGACGGTGGGAAATTTAAAAAGTAATTAATCGCGCTGTTGGCCACGTCCTTACAAATATAAATATTAATAGCTAGATGATAAAAAATTTGAGCAACTTACATTCAGGACTAAACCCAGGTATAAAATCAGGGCAGTACGCATAGGCCGTGGTATTGGCAGGAGTGGGGGGCCAGCACAGCCAGGAGTCGAAGACGCCGGGGCAGTGCAGGCCGCGCGGCGGCGCCGTGCTGTTCAACGTCAGCTCGCATTCGGCCTGGTCGCGCGCGATCCGCTCCTCGTCCTCCATGGCTGGTTGTGGTGGCCCCTCACTGCATTCTGATCCAGTACCTGGAATTTGATTTTACAAGTTTTTAATTCTCACACTGCATATTTACATGTTCGTTTCTACAATGTTATTTACAACTATTAGAAAGTACGGAAGTACTTGGGTCAAGTCGATGTTAAAAGTAGTGGAGCTGGTAGAGTCACTGTCAAAATTGTGTCGGTAGTGTCGTTCTTCTTCTTCTCTCCTTGCCTTATACGGGGCCGGTCCCCCTTATATTATCGGTAGTGTAACAATTTTTTTTTCTGTTTTTAATATTTCTTGTTATACCCCAGAGATATACAGAATCATGCTATCAAGGTTCATGAGATACCGCCATCTGGCGACATAAAGCACGGGCAGTGGAGTGTGTGTTAGTAGTAGTAGAGTCTTGTTTTTACCCAGTTCTCCCAGAGAACTAGTTATACACTACTTAAATAACGGACACAAAATAAGTAATACTGGTTCATCACCCTTTTTTTTCTTAATTCAGAACGTAATTTTTTGTGAAAGCTTTATCATAGGGATTTCTCATTAATTAGCTGATTGCTTAAGAAAATGGAGTTCATTACTCTGTTGTGGCCTTATGATTCGATATAATTTGTTAAGGTAAGGATGGTACGTTCATAACTACTCGGTAAAGCAAATACCTTCCTAAGGATTCTTCTAAGTCACAAAATGTTAAATATACATTATTGGATACGGAGGGTACACAAGAGCCGGGCGCGACACAATCTGCGTTTTCTATTTAAATGGTAATGCCGGCTATCTGAATTCCAGTATCGATGTTTACTGAAGCCGGCTGATTCAGGGTCTGATAGACCCTCTGTGCTATTATTTGTTTAGGGGCTTGGCTGTCGCGCTAACTGCTAATTAAATAAGCAACTAGTTCGCAACTGGTGCTAGGGGTAATAATATAATATAATTTACACATTATATTACAACTAATTCAGAAAACCAATGTGTCCTCTTGTTACTACTATATGTATTGTCAATATTGTTTGTATGATAGCTTTAATCGTAAAGAAAAAGGAAAACACGTTATTTGAAGTCTCTATCAATAACGGTTTATAATCTACAGAGGACGGACAAAGGACATCATAGGCGCGTAAAATACGATTCCTTTTGTAGATTAAGCGTAATACCCTAAACACTTTTTTTTAAATATTCTCTACATCAACTAGCTGAACTACTGCTGTTCGAAAAATTTAATTGCTAGCCACTTTTTATTATTATAGCCCGACCAGGAAAACAAAAACCCTGCATTGGCGTCGCTACTGATCGCCTTTAGGTGGCAACATGTTGTATGTGTCGTGTCAACAACAAAATTGACAATGTCATTTTCGAAATAAATCCTTCGTTTTCATTTGCATCAAATATGATAACATCTTATAAATCAGTTTTCTCTCATTACTATATATTATTTTTACCATTTCGATAAATATTTTTATTTCATAATCACAAAATACATAATGTTCACTCCTGTCTCTTTTTGGCAGATGACATTATGATTACGGAATGTTACTTGAATACCTTGTTGCCCAGTAAAAGAAATTAGTTCTAATATTTTTCCGCAATATGGCCAAGGCTGCTATTTTCCTAGTCGGGCTATATAACTTTATATTCATTGATGTAAAGTTATACTTATTAGTAAACCTAATGTTTTTCTAGCTATCGAGCGCGGTACCAATTGTTGGCTAAAGTCCAAATTCAACTAATTGCTTCACAAATTTGAATATTTGTTAATAAACCACTGACGCCAGCTTTTAGTGAGAAAGCTCGGTAAACAGGATTGAAAGGCAGTAGTAATGAGATGATAGAGTCGCTATTGTGATGCAAGAGTACAAGTGCAAAGCGCAGTATTTATTACAAAGAATTATAAATTTTGCCTTCCGCCTGCCTGCGCACAACACAACAAATTCATTAGGTAGTTTACTGCTAATAAGTATTTTGTTGATTTCTGAATCCTTTTTGATTGACACGTAGCTGGGAAAACAGAGAAGACTAAGAATTGAAACAACATTTGAAATTAAAAATTTTCATTAAAAATTACTTACCATGTTATAGCCAATAGTATCTTATCGTACCTTCAGAAATAATTGCTGATGTTTCGAGGGCTCGCTTTTGTAAATACCAATTTGTCACGATACAAAATTGATCCTGTAATTGCATGCCTCTTATTTATGGCTATTTTGACTCTTCCAGCGTGAACTGATAAACCTGTTGTAAACTATGTGTTACCATCTTTATTTGCTCATTAAGTAGAAAGAGTGATATATGTTGGTAATGGCTGGGAGGTGGTCATAGACCCCCCCCCCACCACCACAATATACGCCGTATAGCTCACGAAATCGCCAATTATACCATAAAAGTGTCGGGCCCTTTATGACCCATGCCGAGCTGCGACGTGAACAACCGTTATTAGATACCGCTGATAGTGTCACGTTATATGTAGTTCTAATACGTAAAGAACTTTCGTGAGTTGACCAAATGCAATTTCAATTTTATTTATTGGCGGCATACTAAGTGTTACAGAGTGATCTTAAGTAATTAATTCAATTAATTTTTAATTTACAGGTATTGCAAATAGGAATGCAAAATATACAATACTAGCTATTGCCCGCGGCTCCGCCCGCGGTTTCAAACACAGGATTACGAACAGAGCAAGCTCTGTAGACGGCAATATTAAACCAAATTATGGCCTAGACAGTAAGTAAACTTGTAAGCTTTAACTGCAAAAACGTGATAGTGTAAGACAGTTGTGTCTCACTTCGGATATTATAGCTCTGCAAGAAACTTGGCTATTGTCAAATGAGCTCAGTTTCCTGCAAAGTATCGATGGGAACTTCAGCGCGACTGGTACTTTCGCAATGGATATCTCGGCGGGTATAGGCATAAAGGCAGTGTTTTGGGGCCTTTACTATTTATCATTTATATAAATGATCTACCATGGATCACGGATGAACCAATGTCATTATTTGCGGATGATAGTGCAATTACAATAGAAAGTAAAGATCAGGACATCGGAAATTATGTTAATAATATTAATAATAATTTATCGAAAATTATAGAATAGCTTAATAATAATAATTTGAAAATTAATTAAAAAAAACATTAATTATGCACTTTAATCAAAGAATTGACAACAAACCGGATGCTGACATTCACTATCAATATAATATTATTATTGTAGTAAATATGACGAAATTTCTAGGCATAATAATTGACAAAAGTCTTAATTGGAAAGCACATACGGAAGAATTGTTTAAAAGACTAAACTAATCATCTTTTGCTCTTAATATTAATCTCCTCGGTACTAAATGAGACAGCAATACTGACAGCGTACCATGGGCTGGTATCCTCAGTACTGAGATATGGGATTATATTTTGGGGCAACTCAACTAATAAAAGCCAAATTTTTAAAGCCCAGAAGCGATGCATTAGAGCAATGTTTGGACTAAAACCTTCAGATAGCTGCCAATCATACTTCTGTAAATTTAAATTATTGACTGTGCATTCGCTCTATATCTTTGAGGTTAGTGTATTTGTAAAATCTAATCCTCGTCTATTTACAAGACTAGCTGATGCCAATAATAGAAATAGAAGAGATCCTACTTCATTGCTATTGCCAAAGTGCAAAACGAGGCTCATGAGTAATAGTATCTATAGCATGGCACCAAAAGTGTATAATAAACTGCCTCGGAATTTGAAGGAATTACCCCTAAATAAATTTAAAGCTCATCGGAAACAGTTGTTGGTAACCAAATGTTATTATCACTTGCATGAATGATTTTCTGACAAAATGTTGATTGTGACTTTAAAGGACAGCTGATCTAATTTTTGTAAGATTAACTCGCATTTATTTTCTGGTTTTATATTGTTTTGAATGATTTTGTTTGGATGATGTGTGACACCACTGACTTCACTTTTGTATGCCTAGTAGGCTTAACATGTATGTGCTTAATATTTTCAATGTACCATCTTGAATTCAACATTTTTACAAAAGAATAAGTGATTATGATTATGATTATACTGCGAGGCCGGCCCTACGGCGGGGTGGCCCTGCTGTGGAGGAGTGCTGTTTTTAACAATGTGTCTGTGCTGCCATGTGATAGTGATCTGTTATGTGCTATAAAATTTGTGACAGGGGAACATCCCATTATAGTGATATGTGTGTATATGCCTACGGATACCATTGCTAATTTACCGGAATTCACAGACTGTCTAGGTAAAATAAGTACTCTGGTAGATGAATATGGCAGTGAATCTATTTATGTATTGGGCGATTTTAATGCTCACCCGGGTGAGTTATTTTATGATGAGCTCACAGACTTTTGTCATGAATAAAACTGGTTTTGTGCAGATGTAAATAAGCTTGGATTGTTATCAAATACACCTTTATAAGTGATGTTCATTTGTGTAGGCGATTGCTAGATCACTGTATTGTATCACATTTTGTTATGCATACAGTAAGAAAGGTGTATGTTAAACATAATTTAACATGGTCCGATTACTTTCCTCTGATACTGGAGTGTGACTTAAAGTTATATATCATCTAAGATAATAAAAAAAGAGTTAGCTGCTAATCGCACTGTTGTGTGGGGGGAAAGATGCAGTGAACAGATATCTCTGTATAGGACAAACTGTAATAAAAATTTAAATAAAATTAATTCACCATCTGAGTGTTTATCTTGTGATTGTAAATATTGTAATGCTGCTTCTCACAAATTACAAATAGATTAATTTTATTGTGATATAGTGTGTGTTTTGAGGGAGGCTGCATCAATATCTAGAGGTAATGTAAAGTGTAAAGGTAATAGACCGGTTATAGGATGAAATAAGTACGTCAAAGAGTATCACTCAGAGATGCATGACGTTCTGCATCCAAGAGTTGTCGTGCCTGAGACTCCTCTGAGTTCTCGGCTGCCCTCAGAGACGCATGACATTCTTTGTCTGCAGTCCGGCCAAGTTCAGATTGCTCCTGGCTTTCCTGGTTTCGAGCCATTTTTTGTGCTCGAGCTCTTGATGAGCTTTGTGACAAATTAGATTTATGTTTGCGAGGCATAATATTAGTCAAATCCGGAAATTACTCTTAATAAATTTTTAAGAAAACTTTTTCTATTAATTGAACTAATCTGTATTGACAAACTGAACGAATCGACACGACACACCCATTAATCCAACCAATATTTAAATCCGAAAATTACTCTTATTAACTTTTTAAGAGTTATTAAGAAAACTTTTCCTATTAACTAAGCTAATTCCTAATAGGTACCACAGTACCTATTAAGTATTAAATTAAGAAACTGAACGAATCGACCGACACACACAACAATAAGACCAATATTTATTTTCTGGAAAAACAAATAACCAAGAATCTTCGCGAAGAACAACAATAAAACACAACCACTTTCATAGTCTTATTATTTCCGTACGACAAACTAATATAGTTTAATTTTATGGTGGCGCCATATGTTGGTGTATATATTTCAATATGTTTTATATTTTTTTAAATATAAGCAACGCCATCTAATGTTGAATAAACAAACAATTAAATATAAGCAGCGCCATTTATTGACAAACAGCCAAACAATTAAATAAATGAATATATGGCAGCGCCATTTTCTTTTAACAAATAGCCAAACAAATTTTCATACATATTTTCTTCTTTTATAGCAACAATTTGGGGACTAAATTTTGGAAAAAAAGTAGCCTATGTTTGACCCTGGGTCTTTAAATATATCCATACCAAATTTCAACAAATTCCGTTCAGCGGTTTGGCCGTGAAATCGAACAGACAGAACGACTTTCGCATTTATAATATTAGTATGGAAGTATGGATATTGCAAATAGAAATGCAAACTATATATCATACAATAGAAATGCAAATTATACAATGCAAAATTTTTGTACCTCTATTATTCACAAGTGTGCACAATCACACTTATTTTATTACTTAAAATTTTACTATAAGTTTTAAAAATAAATTGGTTTAACAAAACTAGAGCTAAACATTAATTTGTTCGTGAATTTTTATCTTTTAAATATTGATCTACTGAATAGAAAGTCTTATTTATTAGGAGTTCTTTTAATTTTTTATTTAACGAATTGTACTTTTTTTCATTCTATAAATAGTTAGGTAATTTATTGTATAATTTTATGGCCATAAATTGTGGGCTAAAATTCAACATTTTTATTCTAGAGTGAAGTAAGTGTAATTTATTTTTGTGTCTTGTATTGATATTGTGTGTTTCATGTATTTTTTTTAATATATTGAGGTTTTTTTTGGACAAATAAACAAATGTCATGAATATATATTGATGGTAGTGTAAGTAGTTTATATTTTATAAAGTATGGTTTACAGCTTTGGGTATTGTCTATTTGGGCTATGATTCGGACACATTTCTTTTGTACAATAAAGAGCTTTTGTATATTTCCCCACAACATTATTCTGTACTTGAACTAAGAATTGGCATATGCGTAGTAGGTTGATAGCGTTGTTTCTATATTGGTGCTTTGTTTGATTTCAAATAGTGCCTATATGAATTTAGATAAATTAGTTTCTAGCTTTTCTATGTGTGTTTTCCAAATAATGTGTGTATTTATGCCAAGTAAGTTAAATGACTCTACTATTTCTATTTAAGGATTTTAAAAATGATATTTATGTGAATAGGACTTTTATTATATGGTCTAAATTGGATAGCTTTGGTCTTTTTTATGTTTATTTGCAAATTATGATCATCTAGCCATTGGTGTATATTTTTTAATGTTGTATCAATTAATGGTTTTAGGTCAATTTCAAAAGACAAAACCTCTAGATGTTGCAGGTCCGTATAGGTATAGACCGTCCGGATTGACTATTACGGTGTCTTACAATCTAGCGGGCCGTATGCTTGTTTGCTTACACAATTGTTTAAGTAGCGGCAACACGCAAGTGACACTCATTGTCTTATATCCATACTAATATAATAAGTGCGAAAGTCTGTCTGTCTGTCTGTTATGCTTTCACGGCCAAACCGCTGAACGGATTTTGATGAAATTTGGTATGAATATAGTTGAAGACCCGGGGTCAAACATAGGCTACTTTTTAATGCAGGCGGGAAACAACTAGTTTGTCTATAAACTATTTGGATCCGATTTACTTGGAGAAGAGCTAAATCAGAAACACCACGTTACGTTCGTTTATTTTGCGCGCAGGTAAGAATTTCATTGTTATTTCCCGAACGGTAGATATTGATTTCTTCACTACAAGCATTGCGAGGGCTAAGTAACTTTTACATGACATTTGTTCCAGCAGGGTTTAGGGTAGTTTGTAAATTTTTAGCTTTAAATTGTTTTCCTTTACAAAACTAAACGATGTTGCTTTCGATTCACGGCAATATTTGATTTCAATTATTATTTTTTTTTTAATCAAAATGCAGTGTGTTGTGTATACTATGTTTGGTTCTTTAGTTGGACTATTCTAGTTCTATCTGTGAGGACCTATAATTGGCTTCTAAATTGCTTAAGTTAGTTACCTATTGTATAGATATAAGCTGTTGGTCTTCCTTATAATAAATAAATCACTTATAAATAATACATATTATTATGTATTAATATATAAAAGGAATATTGTGCAAAATGTTGACATACATGTGAATTCGTTAATTTAACTAGTTAAATAAGGAAAGTTCTTCTCTTAATATAAAACTTAATATAAGTAAATTGACGTCAATAAGTGATATTCATATCCCATATTGAAAATAAACCATTTCATTTCATTTCAGTAATTTACGATCAAAATAATCTTATACCTAAGATTCGCCGACAAATATCGGCTATTCCTAGGTTTATCCGAAATGATGCCGGCCCCGGCATTGATCCCGCCACCCTTGCAGATTAACTTCACGACTTCAAAATATCTTCAAGTTGGTCTCAGTAAAAGAATAGAAAAAGGTTTTCTTGTTGTTAAATAAAAAAATGATTATTCGTTTACTTGGACGACGTGATCATTTAGGTATATTTTCATTTATTTTTATTTTATAGCGGAACTACTTAACCGATTACATTATAAAATTCTGGAGAATAAACTGAAAGTGTACGCATTTAAACATAAAACAATTTTTAAATCGGCTTATGGACCACGATGTTATTAGATAACAATATAACAAACATCAAAACCTCCTATTTTTGAAAGTCGGTTGAAAACAACTAAAACTATTTTTACCATGATGTACATAGTATATCTCATTATATGACTTAAACTTAAATAAAACTTAAAATACCTAAGAAACTATAGAAAAATCTGGTCGGTGGATGTCCAGCGTTGCGATTGCCGGTTCGTGGTCGTCATTCGCGAACCTTCGGCCATCGGTTCTCCGCGCTATCTGCCCCGCTCACTGCCACTTCACAGAGCTAATCCGCTGGGCTATGTCGGCGACTTTTGTCCTCCTACGGATCTCCTCATTTCTGATTCGATCTCGTAGGGAAACACCGAGCATCGCCCTCTCTATAGCTCTTTGGGCGACCTTGAGATTTCTTATGAGTCCTATAGTCAAGGACCACGTTTCGAACCCATATGTCATCACTGGTAACACACACTGGTCGAAGACCTTAGTTTTATGAGACTGAGACCGCTACGTAGCTTCCCGAACGACGCCCAGCCAAGTCGAATTTAACGAAAGACCTCAAACACTTCAAAACCTTGCGCAAGCCCATATCCAAAGACAAGAAAATTGAAAAAAATCACAATTAATTAACTAAGCATCAAGAAAAAGCTTGATGTAGCGAAATTCGTAGCAGCTCGTAGCTCGTAGCAGCCTACGCGTATAAGCCTACAGTGACAATTGCGTTTTATTATCCAACTACGCTAAATATAGGTTTATGCTTTCAGAATTTTATTGTGAAAGTGGCAACACTTCCTTTTATCAAATGCAGTGAAGTGTTTTATGTTTTATACCATTTTTTTATTACATTAATTAACTTTGCTTTATTTACAATAATATTTATGAAAATAGTAATTTATACCATTAAAACATAAAATTTTAATGATATGTATGTTTGTGAGCTTAAAGACTTTTAGCAGGGATTCCTCAGGGATAGTTTAAGTAACATTCAATCAATATTTATAGCTTAGATTAATAATTGGTCTCGCGCGCTCGACTAGATACCGTCGGTATACTACAAAAATTCGCAACTAAAACCATGCCGAATTCGGCATGGTTGCGGCATACCCGCGTCAGTCATGCCGCGACCGATGAGTGAGTTGGATGTCTAGATAAATTTAAAATTTAATGTAAAAGTAGACGAAAAATGTGCAGTTTGCGTAGTCAAACTGTGTAAGAATAATACTGGTATTACATACCATCAATAAGTATTGTATAATTTCGAAATATGGACATAAATTACTCATAAAAACATGGACATAAAGGACAGAATTTGGTTTTTTTTAATAATCTAGGATATCGAAAGTATTGATATAATTAATTTAATCGATTATTGACAATAAATCGATTATTAACTGCAATATCAAACAATTAGTCGATTATTGAAATGGTGGTTCCGCCACTTCTACATAGGTGGCGATTAAATTTGATGAATGTTTTATAACATTTATTTCGCGCTCGTTGATTTCACATTGATGGTAAGGACAGGTAACTGCTTGACCGTATGTGGATCCTTTTGAGGCGCTTAAATCTGGTTGGTTTGCGCCGACGCAGCGAGCGAGTAGTTGGCCAGTAACACCGCTAATGGAAGGACGTTTTGTCGTCCATCTCTCGGCCGGGACACGCGCTTGACGTCGAGCTGTCGACAGCCATTTTTGTAGGGGAGCTTCTGATTTGCCAAGTAAGTGCCTACCTTGCTTATTGTGGTATTAACGACGCAATTTAATTATTTTCATATAGTTTTGAACCAGTGCCTTGCCTCCAAGCGCCTATGCTTAGAACCCGTGGCTGGGTTATTTTTCGAAGGCTTAAGCTCGGGCGCTTCCATAATTATTTTTGGTCACATCGAGCCGATTTCGAATTCAATACTTTGTAAATTGTGTTATCGAATGGTGGTATAATCGTTAATTAATATCATAAAATAGTATCTAGAAATTGAATCAAAAAATAGACTTCATTGCATTACATTCATTTCTTGAGCTACAAAAGGGTAGATAAATTATAATTATTAATCTGGAATGTTCTGACTTGCAATTTGGCTTATTGCTTAAATCTAATTATCGATTTCGGTATTTGTAATTGCGCATCATAAAGTATTTATTTCGCCAATCTGTCTATTTAACGATATTCTTTTTTCTGTTAATATATAACGTATCTTTTTTCTGCTTACTAGCGGATGTTAATTGCGATAGGTATATAGATGAGTGGACGAATATTAAATAAAATACATAATTAGTAATTGAATTTCAATTGCTAATTATTTCAATCGCGTAATTTATATCGATATAATTGCAATCATACACATATTACGTCAGCACGAAGTCAGTAAGTTACTCTGCTTAGTGCTTACTTTGCCTCTGATCTTAGCGCTATCCCGGTCACTTTAATCCCTAGGTTCGCCTAGTATTTGCCTGTAATAGGCGTTTTATTAAGCGTTGTGGTGGACAGGTTGCAATTAAGTATACACATGTATTGTAATGTAACACATGATTTAGTTTTGTAAGTTAAGACTAGGCTACACAAATAAATTATTTTTGGTGGCATAGTTTATACATTCTTGAGCTGAATTATTGTATGCATTTTTGTTGCTAAGTATACAAGGCATAAGTTACTTGCTTTGTATTTTAACCAAGCTATTGTTGTTTGGTGTTTTTATTTTCTTTGTGCATAAAATATTTGCACGAAGTCATTAAATAGGCATAAGTTATTTGCTTTAATGATTAATTTAATGCTTGGAATTTATTTTATGAATGCATAAGTTATTTGCATTTATAGAAATATTTATTCCTAAAATTTATAAATAATTGCAACCTATTGTCTACAACTTGCTTAATTAATTTACACTTATATACTATTGGCAGCTATATAGCTCCGTAGCTATATGTAGGTATAGTACATATGTACTATAGTATTTTTTCTTTCTTTATCTTTCACGCTTAACAGAAACAGATAGGTACCTACATCACAGCATAACATACATACGTCACTTGTACGGTAAACGTTTGGCTTGTTGAGTACTTATTTACTTGTTTATTTCTTAGGCCGTATGCTTGGTTAACGGCCATAGTAAGTAAAGGCTTTATATAAGGCTTAATAAGGCTCAAAGAAATTAAATATCTTGTTCAAGTTATTTATTAATTTGTCGTTCATTCGTCGCCTGTTTACGTACTGCAGTGCTGTGGCTAGCGATAACGTTAGGTACATACCTACTCGCATCTGCACGGAACAGGTTTGTTTCGTGTACGCGTGATAACTGTGCGTTTTTTTTTGTTGCGTATTAGTAATCTAGTTTTCTTTAAAATATTAAGCTATTATTTTAGTAGTTTATTTATTACTTTATTAATCAGGAAAAATGGTTATTGAACGTAAACTTAAACTTGCGGAGGCTAAACGCTCTCAATGTTTTTTAAGGATGCAGTCTATTTATGATTTGATCCCTCAGTTGGATGATCATAAGATTGTTAAGCAATTTATTAGTCAAGCTCAGATGATTGAGCAATTGAGGTCTGAATTTATGCAAACAATGGACGACATCAATATGTTAAATTTGGAATTAAAGCCTGAATATGCTGTTAGTTATAAGGCATTGGATGCTTTCGACGATCTTTATTGTGTGGTAAAGCGTAAAATAAATGAAATCGATGCACATTCTTCGAGCGTATCTTCGAAGAAGGCAGACCATGTTCACGCGTGCCGAGAAGAATCTATTAAGATACCTCGAATAGATTTACCGACTTTTGATGGAGATATTCAAAACTTTCCTTTTTTCTTTGAAACCTTTAAACGGGTAATTCATGAAAATAATAAACTAACGGATTCAGAACGAGTCCATTATTTGTTTAGTCATTTGACAGGAAAGGCTAAATCAATATGTGCTGGAATTATTCCAGCGGCAGAAAATTATCATATTGTTTGGGAAGCTCTCATAGCAAAGTACCACGATGAACGTGCGTTAGCTACTTCCTATTTAAACCAGTTGTTTTCTATGAAACCCATAAACGGTCCTTCGGCATTTAATTTGGAAAAATTAATCGATAGTTTTACGGCTACTATTTCAGCTATAAAACAACTTAAAATCGATAATTTGAGCGATTTTATTTTTATTCATTTCGGTCTTAAATTATTAGACTCGGATACTGCAAAAAGTTTTGAAATGTCTATTCGGGATTTAAAAACACTGCCTGATTATGAGGATTTTATTAAATTCGTTCGTGAGCAAGTTAAGATTTTATATCGTACGTCACAGCGGCCTATCGCTACCGCTCCGCCCGCGAAGTCGGACAGCGGCCGCTCGAGCGGCGGCGCTCGTACCGGTCAAAATCGCGTACCGCACGCGTACGTTAGCACGCAAGCGACTTCTTGTACCATGTGCAATAGTGTTGAGCATTTGCAACTATACAATTGCAATAACTTTTTGAAACTTACGCCTAATGAGAGATTTAGTTTCATAAAAAAGATTCAGGCTTGTACCAACTGTTTAAATACGCAACATACCGCATCTAAATGTAATTCTAAAGGGACATGCAGGAAATGCAAGGGTGTGCATCATTCTCTTTTGCACTTTGATAACTCTTCACAAAAATTTGGGTTAAAAAATAAGGAACCAAAGACCAACTCGAGCCGTAATTACGATGATAACTCACTTGCATCCAATAACTCTTCTACTACCGCTACCGCTAGTCCATCAAATTCTACCAAGGAACCTGTATGCACTTTGTCTTCAGTAGGCCGTAATAGGACACCTACTACAGAAGTCCTCGCCACCGCGAAAGTTTTGGTGATTGGTCGAAATGGAAAGGAGCGACTAGTGAGATGCTTGTTGGATCCAGGTTCACAAAAACATTATGCCACTTCTAAATGCTGTCAAATGTTGGGGTTATCGGTTGGTCGCGGTTTATTAAAAACTGTCAAAGGTATTGGCGGTGCTACTCAACCTGTGAAGGGTAGTATAAACATAACGTTTAGATCAAGATTTGGATCTGGCGTGAAATACACTATCGAAGCACTTGTGCTGGACGAAATCACGGCTCAGTTGCCGACGTGTCATATTAATATTTCATCCGCGAACATGTTTGATGATGTTCCATTAGCAGATGATACTTGGTCTATTCCGGGACCAATTGATCTTCTTATAGGCGTAAACTTATTTGCAGATATGTTACTACCGGGTAAAATTATTAATCAACCTGGTCTTCCTGATGCTCTTGAAACGGCATTAGGCTATATAGTTTTGGGCGATGCACCTGCATCTGCGTCACCTACTTCTTCTGTGGGATACCTTTCAACCTGTGATGTTAATGAATTAATAAAAAAATTCTGGGAAATTGAAGATTTGGGCAATGAGACGGTATTTAGCTATGAAGAAAAACAAGCCGAAGAGTTTTTTAAATCAACGGTTAAACGTAAAGATGATGGTCGTTATCAAGTAGCTCTTCCGTTCAAGCTTCATCCCAACAATTTGGGCCAATCCTATCAGACCGCAGAACGAAGGTTTATGGCATTGGAACGAAAATTGCTAGCTCAACCTGAATTGAAATCCCTATATGATGCCGTCATAAAGGAACACTTAGAGAAAAGTTACTTGTCTGAAGTGTCTACAGAGCAAATTGATGATGGGTATTATATTCCTCATCATGCAGTGTGTCGTGAGGACAAAACTACTACTCGTCTTAGAGTCGTTCTGGATGCCAGCGCTGAAACTACCAGCGGCTTTTCATTAAATGATGTTCTTCATGCCGGTCCTGGCCTTCAGGCTGATTTGTTCTGTATTCTGTTAAATCTGCGGCTTTTTGCTATTGCGGTAACTGCTGATGTGCGACAGATGTATCTTTGTATAGATGTGCGCCCTGAAGATCGCAAGTATCAACGCTTACTTTATAGGTTTGATCCGAAATCTCCCGTTCAGATTTATCATTATAATAGGGTGGCATTTGGGTTACGCAGTAGTCCCTTTTTGGCCTTGCGTACAATACAGCAACTACTATCTGATGATGGTAATAGGTTTCCAGAAGCAAAGGAAATCGCATCCAGAGATATTTACATGGATGATATTGCGAGTTCAATAATGAACGAAACGCTGGCTATGACTGCCACCAACCAGCTCATAGATCTATTTAAAGGTGGAGGATTTATATTAGCTAAATGGTCGTCAAATTCAGTAAATGTGCTGAATCAGATACCAAGCGAACTTCATTTATCACAAAGCGTTGCCTTTGATGATGAAACTACTCTTAAGATTTTAGGACTTCGTTGGTACCCATCGGACGATGTTTTTGGGTTTGAAGTTAAACCCGATGATCGACCTTGTACCAAGCGTAATATTTTGTCATCAATTGCTCGTTTATTCGATGTCCTGGGCCTTGTGGCCCCGATAATTTTGTTCGCCAAGCTACTAATTAAGGAGCTGTGGCTTCAGCGAATCGACTGGGATGAGATACCACCTGATAATATTGTACGCCAGTGGCAACGGTTTCAGAGGGAGCTGCCATTGATCTCCAGTATGAGATTCCCTCGCCACCTTGGTGTAATTGAGACTTGTTCTGTGACTGTATTAGGTTTTGCCGATGCTAGTGAAAAGGCTTACGGCGGAGTGGTTTATGTATATGTCACAATGCCTAATAATGACAATGGCTCAGTTCAGCTAGTTTGTGCTAAGTCAAGGGTGGCACCCTTGAGAATTGTTTCGCTGGCGCGTCTTGAATTGTGTGCATGTTTATTATTATCTCAATTAATGAAAAAGGTTTTAGATACCTATACACCGAGATATCCCATCGATTCTATTCTGGCCTTTTCTGACTCAACGGTGGCTCTTTGTTGGATCCATTCATCACCCCACCGCTGGCAAACTTTCGTTGCCAATCGTGTTGCGAAAATACAGGAAAATCTGTCTAGTAGCCATTTTTTCCATATCAAAGGCATAGATAACCCTAGTGACTGCCTGTCAAGAGGACTGACACCAGCTCAATTGATAGATCACCCTCTTTGGCAAAATGGTCCACCATGGTTGAGACTACCTAAACATGAATGGCCTATCAGCCAGTTTGAGACAGGAGATGGAGATGCTCCGGAAGCTAAATCGGTATCTCTCGTGGCTCGGGATTTTGCTACAAAAAATATAATTTATGAATTATCTCTCCGCTTCTCCTCTTGGAGCAAATATATCAGGACGGTTGCTTATATTTTAAAATTTGGTAAAGGGCTACCTAGGGGTCCTGTAACAGCGAATGATTTAACTATCGCTGAATTGAAAGTTCTTCATTCATTACAATTGGTCTATTTTGGCCAGGATATTGCAAACTTAACTGCTAATAAACCATGTACTGACACTATTTTAAAACTCAAACCGTATCTAGATAACGGAATTTTACGTGTGGGTGGTCGTTTAACAAATTCGAACGAAGCTTATGATTACAAGCACCCAGTGTTACTGCCGCGAGGTGATCATATTGTAGACATATTAATCGATCACTATCATGAGCAGAATTTTCACACTGGCCCGGAGACTTTGATGTCGATCCTTAGACAGAAGTATTGGATCGTTTCAGCTAGGCGTATTATTCGTCAAAGAATTCATAAATGCGTTTTTTGTTTTCGTACAAAACCTCGCGCTACATATCCCAGCATGGCTGATTTACCAGCCTTACGCGTTAACCAAGTTGAAAAAGCTTTCATACACACCGGTTGTGACTATGCTGGTCCCATATTTTACACTCCTATTCGCCGAAGAGGTGTAAAGAGTCAAAAGGCATATTTGTGTTTGTTTACATGTCTTACAACTCGGGCAATTCACCTCGAAATTGCTTCTGACTTGACCACTGGTTGTTTTTTGTCGGCTTTTAAAAGATTTCTTGCTAGGCGCGGACCAATTAAATTCATATACTCCGATAATGGCACTAATTTTATTGGCGCAAAAACTTACTTAAAGGAAATAAGTGAGTTTTTGTTAAATAATTACAAGGAGTCTTGGGAGCGTGAACTAGCGGATAATAACATTGTTTGGAGATTTCTTCCTCCAAAATCGCCGCATTTCGGTGGATGCTGGGAAAGTAATGTTAAATGTGTAAAATCACATCTCTTTCGCACAATAGGGAAACAGATATTGTCTTATGAAGAGCTTTCCACAGTCTTAACTCAGATAGAGGCATTATTAAACTCTCGTCCCTTGACAGTGCTCAGTTCTGATCCATCAGAACCTACCGCATTAACACCAGCTCATTTTTTGAATGTAACTCCTTTAAAATTTCTTCCGGCAGTTCCGGTTATTGATTCTTCGGATAATTTATTACAAAGGTTTCAACTTTTAGACAAGCTGATCCAGTCGTTCTGGAACAGATGGCGAAATGAATATTTGCATACATTGCAAGTACGTCAGAAATGGAACTCCCCTTCTGACCCAGTCAAAGAGGGAACTATAGTTATATTAATGCAGGAGAATGTCTCTCCCTTATATTGGCCTTTGGGTCGTATTATTCAAATTTTTCCTGGGTAAGATGGAATTGTTCGTGTAGCTTTGGTAAAAACAAAAATGGGAGTTTTTAAAAGACCTGTAGTTAAGCTATGTCCACTTCCATCACAATGATTTCTGTAATTTTACACAAGTATATTAGAGTGGTTATCTTAGGAAATCTAGGGTTGCCACCAATTCATAACACAATTTATATTTAAGTTAGATTTATTGTTGTTTATTTTCTTTTTTTTTTCTTTTGAAAGCCGTTCCTTTCAAGGCCGGGGGAAATGGTTCCGCCACTTCTACATAGGTGGCGATTAAATTTGATGAATGTTTTATAACATTTATTTCGCGCTCGTTGATTTCACATTGATGGTAAGGACAGGTAACTGCTTGACCGTATGTGGATCCTTTTGAGGCGCTTAAATCTGGTTGGTTTGCGCCGACGCAGCGAGCGAGTAGTTGGCCAGTAACACCGCTAATGGAAGGACGTTTTGTCGTCCATCTCTCGGCCGGGACACGCGCTTGACGTCGAGCTGTCGACAGCCATTTTTGTAGGGGAGCTTCTGATTTGCCAAGTAAGTGCCTACCTTGCTTATTGTGGTATTAACGACGCAATTTAATTATTTTCATATAGTTTTGAACCAGTGCCTTGCCTCCAAGCGCCTATGCTTAGAACCCGTGGCTGGGTTATTTTTCGAAGGCTTAAGCTCGGGCGCTTCCAAATGGGTTGATATAAATTATATCGATTTTATCAACATAGGTAATCGTTTATATCAATGGTTATTAATCGATTATGTGATTAATGAATTAACAACAATACCAAGCATTTTAGGCACCGATACTATACAGATATACCGGAACTCGGCGGCGGGATGTACAGCGGGCATAACACAAATCATCGTCATTCAACTCATACAGAAAAAAATATTGTACTTACAGAAATATATTATCGATAGTATCAATATCGATACTATCGATATATGATCATCGTCATTCAACTCATACAGAAAAAAATATTGTACTTACAGAAATATATTATCGATAGTATCAATATCGATACTATCGATATATGATTACTATCGTTTCACAGCGAATTTGAAGGGCGGGCCCTGCGTAGCTCCTACAATGTTCGTCTAGTGATGCCTGATTACAATGGCCCATTTTTTCCTCAATCCTACACAGTGCAAGCTGCGAGACTCTGGAACGCTCTGCCAGTTGAAATTCGGCGTGCTCAAACTCTTGTGAGTTTTAAAGCACTAGTGAAAAAGCATTTTCTAGATGGGGGTGAATGATGTGAGATGTTACGTTAGGTCCTAAAATTTATCTTACATCATTATTTGAGGTATTATAGTACATTTATTTATTTAATTCTGTATCCTATATGTGTACTGCGATATGTAACTTTATGTAAGTTTATTTTAGTTTATTTTGTGTAAGTTTATATTATTATTTATACTTAGCTTATGTTTCTGCACCATACCTGTCTCTTTTCCTGAAATGTTTCCTACAAAAAGGGTTGCCTGTAAGAGATTGCTATTGCGATAAGGCCGCCTTTGCACACCATTATGTCTACATGTACGTGTCTCAAAATTGTATTTTCCTGGTGCAATAAAGTGTTTATTATTATTATTATTATTATATTTCTGTAAGTACAATATTTTTTTCTGTATGAGTTGAATGACGATGATTTGTGTTATGCCCGCTGTATATCCCGCCGCCGAGTTCCGGTATATCTGTATAGTATCGGTGCCTAAAATGCTTGGTATTGTTGTTAATCCATTAATCACATAATCGATTAATAACCATTGATATAAACGATTACCTATGTTGATAAAATCGATATAATTTATATCAACCCATTTCAATAATCGACTAATTGTTTGATATTGCAGTTAATAATCGATTTATTGTCAATAATCGATTAAATTAATTATATCAATACTTTCGATATCCTAGATTATTAAAAAAAAACAAATTCTGTCCTTTATGTCCATGTTTTTATGAGTAATTTATGTCCATATTTCGAAATTATACAATACTTATTGATGGTATGTAATACCAGTATTATTCTTACACAGTTTGACTACGCAAACTGCACATTTTTCGTCTACTTTTACATTAAATTTTAAATTTATCTAGACATCCAACTCACTCATCGGTCGCGGCATGACTGACGCGGGTATGCCGCAACCATGCCGAATTCGGCATGGTTTTAGTTGCGAATTTTTGTAGTATGCCGACGGTATCTAGTCGAGCGCGCGAGACCAATTATTAATCTAAGCTATAAATATTGATTGAATGTTACTTAAACTATCCCTGAGGAATCCCTGCTAAAAGTCTTTAAGCTCACAAACATACATATCATTAAAATTTTATGTTTTAATGGTATAAATTATTATTTTCATAAATATTATTGTAAATAAAGCAAAGTTAATTAATGTAATAAAAAAATGGTATAAAACATAAAACACTTCACTGCATTTGATAAAAGGAAGTGTTGCCACTTTCACAATAAAATTCTGAAAGCATAAACCTATTTTAGCGTAGTTGGATAATAAAACGCAATTATCACTGTAGGCTTATACGCGTAGGCTGCTACGAGCTACGAGCTGCTACGAATTTCGCTACATCAAGCTTTTTCTTGATGCTTAGTTAATTAATTGTGATTTTTTTCAATTTTCTTGTCTTTGGATATGGGCTTGCGCAAGGTTTTGAAGTGTTTGAGGTCTTTCGTTAAATTCGACTTGGCTGGGCGTCGTTCGGGAAGCTACGTAGCGGTCTCAGTCTCATAAAACTAAGGTCTTCGACCAGTGTGTGTTACCAGTGATGACATATGGGTTCGAAACGTGGTCCTTGACTATAGGACTCATAAGAAATCTCAAGGTCGCCCAAAGAGCTATAGAGAGGGCGATGCTCGGTGTTTCCCTACGAGATCGAATCAGAAATGAGGAGATCCGTAGGAGGACAAAAGTCGCCGACATAGCCCAGCGGATTAGCTCTGTGAAGTGGCAGTGAGCGGGGCAGATAGCGCGGAGAACCGATGGCCGAAGGTTCGCGAATGACGACCACGAACCGGCAATCGCAACGCTGGACATCCACCGACCAGATTTTTCTATAGTTTCTTAGGTATTTTAAGTTTTATTTAAGTTTAAGTCATATAATGAGATATACTATGTACATCATGGTAAAAATAGTTTTAGTTGTTTTCAACCGACTTTCAAAAATAGGAGGATACTATACAGATATACCGGAACTCGGCGGCGGGATGTACAGCGGGCATAACACAAATCATCGTCATTCAACTCATACAGAAAAAAATATTGTACTTACAGAAATATATTATCGATAGTATCAATATCGATACTATCGATATATGATTACTATCGATACCTTAGATTATATTTTCAACTATCAAAGAATCTATTATTATTCGATGTGTAATCGATTTTCCGGCAACACTACTGTATGGAAAAAGGCCATGATAATATCTACTCGTATGTACAAGATGTTTACCGCAGCTCCGCCTGCGTCAAAAAGTAGCCTATGTTTGACTCCGGGTCTTGAACTATATCCGTACCAAATTTCATTTAAAACCAATTCAGCGGTTTAGTTGTAAAACAGTAACAAACATCCATCCATACTTACAAACTTTCGTGTTTATAATATTATTAGGATGTGTATGTCTATTTATTTATCTGTATTTAAACCCGTGTTACAACTAAAAAGAGTTCAGTAATCAATTAGCTCCAAGCTAAATAGAAAATTAAAGTAACTTTTAACATACTGTTCTGTGTAATAATAAATCAAAAGAAAGTTTTTTTGCAATTTTAGGATTCTATATTGGAATTATAAAATAAAGTAGACAAAAATTAACCATTTCCCCTACCTTATCTCCGAAACTATCGATTCCAGAATTTCGATTCATAAATTACAGGAAAACCTATGAGATAATTTTAAATTTGTTTAGGAGGTCCAAATGGAGAAAAATAAAAATGAAATGAAATGAAATATTTATTTTGCTAAAACATGGTAACAGTAATTTTATGTTAGATGTAATAAGTAGTGAAGGATCTACATGTTTCACCATTACTGGCATGCAAAAATTAAAAAAAAAAAGTTATGATTATAAATGACTTTACGGAGCAATTCAGCAATGTACGAGCAGATGATCAATTTTGTTCGTGATTACAATTTAATTAATGTCAGTTTATAATGCCTAGATACAATAATGTCAATGTTATATTTGATGAAAGTCAGTTTTTATTTATTTATTTATATAAATAGTATAATTATAAAAAATAGTACAAAACCCTCTCCATGCGAGCCGACTCACACTTGGCCAGTTTTATTTTAATTTCATTTCAAAGGATTTTCTGAGCTACTTTTTATAATACGTAACAAGACCACAGCAATTAATAATTTTCCCATTGGTCGGGCACCAGTCAAGTAGCTGGCAACACCATAATCGACGCTAGTGTGCGTCTTTGCACATTTACACACACTTTCCTATTAAGTAACCGCATTCTGGAAACTGTTTTTCTTCACAGCGCGGTATCTAGTCGTAGCGCCGCGGAGACCAATTATTAATCTATGATTTATAGAATTGAAATTGAAAAAAATTATATACGGTGTCTAGGAAATATTATAAGACATATTTTTCAGACACTGCATGTCTCTAGTAGGATTTATACGTTTTTAGATTTGATCAAATACAGTCATTTAGTATGTATACAGATACAGAAATTATGAACACTAAGTAATTGGAAAATGCAACGAGTGAAAACAATAACGGGTACTAGGCCACCGGAAGTGGTGGGTAGGAGGTGATAGGAGTGAAGGGAGGCACTCTCGCCCCTGCGAAATGTGATAATGTTCGTGGCTACCACGTGCTTCTGTTATAGAATGTAATGGTGTACTATCAGCTGCGTTTGGTACTTATACAACCTTTCGGTCGCAAAGGCAACTGATTTGACGAAAAAAAAAATGTATAGTAAGTAGGCACATCTTAAATCTAGGTAATTTGTGTGTAATTACAAAAGGATGTAGCTCAGTGTGGTAAATTGCCCGCAGGCAAACACTGATTTTCAGCAGTTGTCTACAAGGACTTTCAAGTCTTTATTGGCAACCAGTTGCTGTAGAAGATTATTTAGTCTCGTTACACAACCAGTTGTGAACAAGGACAGTCTACGTTAGATTAGAAAAATATTATTTTTCTCCTTAGTTGCCTTTTACCCGGATGTCGTGGGTTCGATGGTAAGCGGTAGCCGGCAGATGCCCATAACATGCAGACGCGCATTATAGTGCGCATTGTCACTACATAAATAATATGCATTGATGGTCAACATTATGTTAGTTAGTACTATCTATCTTTTCTAAACCCTTGTTAACATAGTTTTGAAAAAATCTCCAAGTAAAACCACGACTACAACAGTAGGCTTTATAAGTAGGCCTTGAAGAAAAGCCTATTCAAAAGTTATGGCGGTGATTAGTTGATAAGAGAAATGTGCGTTGACCTTCGTTTAAAAATGATTGTTGCCAACTCTGATATTTCCAAGCAAGCTACGGTTTTTATTTTGACGTCGGCAACATTATATACTTTAAGTACCTACCGTGTTTTACTATCACAGGCCACAATTATTCAGCGCCGCCTTTGAACTCGTAACAAAGCTAAACAAATGCTAAAAAATTCCTTGAATCTTTCGCTGAAAATGCTGAAAGGAAGCCCGTGTGGGGAAAAGGAATATAATAATTTAAAAGTGGAGACGGGATGTGCCGTGTGGCCCCTGGGATTTAATTACGAGCAAAATGACACAAATGCGTGCCAACTTTCAGGAGACATTTACATTAATAAACCTGTAAAATTACAAATTTTCGATTCAAAGTCATCTGGAATTAGATAAAATTTCACAGTCAGCAAAAATTGTAATTTTATTCAGAATTTTACCTCGAAATTTGTCCTTGCAATAAAATAAGGTCATTTATTTTACGACTCAGTAAAAACTTTTAAATTTCAAGCTTTAATCTGATTGGAGTAAAGATCTTAGAGTACGCAGATAATAATAAATTTTAAGCTATTCAAGGCAACTTTAAATTTCGGTCATGGCAACAATAACTAATAATGAGTTTTAAATTCAAACATCGTCTGTTCATACTCGCCATAAATCAACATCTGTAAACATTCCCGCCAAAAGTTCGCAGACGGATTTATGACCAACCTGCGACTCGTCGAGCTTTATTACCGGGAGTTTTCGTACTCAGCCGCGGAAGAGAGTGAAATTAGCTTTGATTGTCAAAGGCTCTTCCATTGTTCCCAATTGCGGCTTCCGTTTTCAAGGAAACGTATATTAAAAGAGAGGTAAATAACTACTTATTTTTATATTTGAAATTTTTGACAAAAACTGAGCTTTTGTTTTGAAAAAGCTTAGTTCTTGTCGGTAGATTCAATTGTTTATTTGTTTGTTTAATTTTTAGAAAATATCCAACCAATATTCCATTGGCAACGATTCACTGTTTGGATTCCTCACACAATGGTTGTTTTAGATTTTAAGGGTCTGAATGAATGTATTATATACATTCAGAAGTGATTGTTCAGTTCAACATATCTTAGATTTTTCAGACGAACATAGCTCCGGCTCACCTGCCAGGTAATTATGTAATTAATATTTTTATTTTAAACTTATTTTACACATATCTTATCGTTAATAGCCTGTAATAGATACTTGAAACTTTAAATCAAGGTTTTTACGACAACAACTTTCATTAAAAACACTGAAAATTTTCTGTACATACAGAATGTTATCTGCCCTACAGGTCGTGCCGACTAAGTAGTTGACATGGCAACTTCACTTAGTCCTAAGCTCATTCCACTCGGAAGGCGGCGACGACGCGGATTAAGAGATTAACTACTTAGCGAGTGGCACTATGCTAAACTACTGAGAACTTTCCTTACTTAACAAGTCGACATATGAAGTAATTATAAAAGTGGTTTCATCTGGGGTTTCACCCTATGTACTCTATTAACCTTTACTTTCTCTAGTAATGGACTACCATACGCAAAGACTTTGTTCTGGTCTTTTAATTATATACTTATCAAACAAATCTATCAGAAAATCGTAATGGCCAGTAGTTCACTTCGCACTTTGCTTTTCTTTTTAAAACACATATATTTATCAAAACGCACGGGTTTACGCGCGAAAAACATAACCCGTCATT
Organism: Euzophera pinguis; assembly: GCA_947363495.1. Classification (NCBI taxonomy): domain Eukaryota; kingdom Metazoa; phylum Arthropoda; class Insecta; order Lepidoptera; family Pyralidae; genus Euzophera; species Euzophera pinguis. The sequence goes on from OX376164.1 coordinate 156,679, forward strand.
GGCTAATAAAAGCTGACTATTAAATGCGTTTCCGTTGGTGATTTCATTTAATTTTACTAGTTCACCCGAGTTTCGAAACTATCACCTGTAGTGCGGTATGGGAGGGGGGGGGGGGCATAAAGTGTTGATTTACGTCTCCGGCGACGCGGGCCGGTAAATGCTGGAATAGCACGTAAACAATGAAACGCCTGCCTGACGTAGGCCGGTAGTATACATACATGAGTAAAGACTGAGTTTGGGTACCTGCGCGTTAGACACGATGATAGAATAATGATGGAACTGGTATATACGTACCTTCATCATTAACTATTATTTATTCACCAAATATGCAAGCTTAATTTATTTATTTGTTTGATCTTCTACATTTTACTTTTCAAGATGCGCAAAATCTTCGAGTTGACATAGCGACTGTTAATAGATAGTGTGACTGTATGCTACACGAATCCCTGGCTAAAGGCACGGAACACTTAGAAGGAGAAAAACATTATTTTAGCAATTCATACTTACATATCGTTTGTCATGCAAAATGATAAATGATGATGATCTTTGGATCGGAGAGTAAGTAGTTATGTATATTTGTAATCTGAAATCGATTAGCATTCTAAAGCTTATGTTGAGTTTGTGTTCAAAGAAATGCGCAGTTTTATTCTCGTAAATGATTACGAAGTCAAGAGATAGTGTTTGTTTAAACTGGTTGTTCGCCGCGAACATAGACTTCGCGATTATTTTATTTATGTAGACATGATTCAAATAGACGTTAGAGTTTGCGTGTCGTCGACCTTTAAACAATTTTGTAGACAAAAAAGCATACTGCCTGCCAGCTAAAAGGTCAAAGTAGTCTATAGACATCTGCATATTCTGGAGTATCACGTGTGCATTGCCGACTTTTAAACAATTTAGTGGGCAAGTATGCATAAGGCCCGCCTAATGGTGAGATTTCACAGTAGTTTATAGGCAGCTACAATACCTGGATAGTCACATCGGCGTTGCGGACCATTAAACAATTTATTAGGCAAACAGGCGTATGTCCTGTAAGAAGTTGTAGACATCTATAGACACGCGCAACATCTGGAGGTCACGTGCGCATTTCCAATCCTTAAACAATTTAGTAGACAAACAAGCATACGGGTCGTCTAATAATATGACGTCGTAGTAGTCTATAGACACCTGCAACACCTGGAATATCACATGCGCATTGCCGACCACCCAGACCCCCAAACAGTTTAGTAGGAAAATAGGCATACGGTCTGCCTGATGGTAAGAGGTCTACATTCGCACATACAATACGGTCTCAGTAGTTATGGTCGCAATTTCAAAACATATCTTGATAGAATTTATAAATTACAACACAACATTTTGAAACTAATCGTAAACAAAAAAACAAAACATCAGTTTGATGACAACGAAATCTGCTTATTCAAACACTGTAAAGTATTACCAGTTCACACTTTAATTATATGTAATCTTCTCAAAGAATACTTTTTTAATGATGAATTATTCAAAAAAATAAATCGCCTATATTCACTCGTGCAGTGGCTAAAGCACATCTGTGCACGTCAATTGCCAACAACACGTACGGGGAGCGGACAGCGCGCTATCTCCTCCCGCGGTTAATTAACGCACTACCCGCTTCGTTAAAAGTTGTCTTAACACAGAGCAATATCAAAAGGAAACTTAAATATTACCTACTTGAAAATCTATAGATTTAGACTCGTTAAACTGTTATCGATACTTACGTACGTACGTGGTTCCTGTGTGTACTACAATAATATTTTTTAGTATATTGTTGAACTGACGCTAATCATCAGCGCTGTAGACAAACCTCAGTGGTTTACAACAGTGTTATTTTACTTATAGTACATTATTATGTCTATGTTATATTGTGAAAATTATGAAATAAATAAATAAAAATAAATTACTAAGACTACTAAGTCAATGGACACCGGCAACATATATGTGGACTGTGGAAAGAAAGAAAGAAAGGAAGAAAACATTTATTTGCATTGAAAGAGTACAATCAGATATTACACATTAATAATTCGTCCTAACAATCAACCATTTAGGTATGCAAATGTAAATATGATTTAATATTCAAATAACTACATTAATTATAATAACAAGTCAAATATTATTATTTCCTTCATCAGTAAAACATGTCAATTTACTATCCAAATGGAGTATCCAAGTAATCCAATGGAGTCTTATAAATGTCTATAGACCACTTGGATCAGATTTACTTGGAGAGTAGGTAAATCAAAAACATCAGTCATAAATAGTAATATACGGTAAAAATTATCCTGCACCTAATATTAGTCAACAGAGATCGGCTACACGGTAGGTTTAGCCGAAATAATGCCGTCTAAACTTCTAGCCGAAGATAACAGGCTACAACCGTGACCACGCCACCCTTGTAGGTTAACTAGATGATTTAAAAATATCTTCAAGTTGGTTCCAGTTAATGAATAGAAAAAAAAAATTTTTTTTGAATAAAAATATTTAAAATCTAATTGCAAAAAAAAAAATCAGGAGAATAAACTGAAAGTGTACGCTTTCAAATTTGAAAACAATTTTTAAAATCGGCTTAGAAACGACGGTGTTATTAGGTAACAAATATAAAATAAATATCAAACCTCTTATTTTTGAAATTCGATTAAAACAACTAAATCTATTTTTTTACCAGGTGTATTTTAACGTTTTCTTTATACATTCAGAATATCAGCAAAATCTGACCAACAGCTTTGGAATTGTTAAGAAATATTGGTTTTTACCTTAATACAAATACGTCAAACACTACTAAACCGATTTTAATGTCAAACGAACTTGAAAATTTTATACATGTCTCCTATACACCTTTTCAATTTCATCGAAATCGGACTAATGGCTCGAGAGTTATCGCGGAACATACATAGAAACATATATACTACATACATACAATGTTTTTTCGCTCCAACTAGAATACATGAATTACATGAAATATAATGTTTTCTTATGTTTTCGCGATTGTTATTCATTAAATTAAACTATTTTAATACGGTTTTATCGCGTTTATTACTTATTTATTTACACCTGACGTTTCAAACACTTTACAGCGTTCATGGTCGCAGGCAGACTAAGTTAACATTTGTCTTTGATGTCATAAGATTACAAAACTACCGCCTGAAATTTTTATTGGGAACTATTCCGATTCACGCAGTATTGGCTCACAGTATCTAAGGGTCTTGCAGTCTGCTTCCGAGTTTGCAATTTTATTAAGTTAATGACTGGGTCCCAAGCTGGCGGTACCTGCCATCCATCCTCTCTATTGAAATTAGGATGTTTTTTAATTTCAATAGCTTCACGTAACATCCTTGGAATGAATCTGTTTTCCTTTGCAAGGACTTGAGGGTTATCAAAACGCATATAGTGGTTGGGTTTGTCTAGAGCATGTTCACAGACTGCAGACTTGGTTGCAGACTTTGTTGTACCTATTACAAGCCGCATAAGAAAATAAACCAATTTTTAAGACCTGTAAAATCCAATATCCCATTGCAAGATGCTGGAGTTTATAAAATTGACTGTGACTGTGGTTTATCATACATTGGGCAAACAAAGAGAAGCATTAATACTCGTATAAAAGAACATATTGCTGACATGAAAAATAGACGCTCAACCAAGTCTGCAGTCTGTGAACATGCTCTAGACAAACCCAACCACTATATGCGTTTTGATAATCCTCAAGTCCTTGCAAAGGAAAACAGATTCATTCCAAGGATGTTACGTGAAGCTATTGAAATTAAAAAACATCCTAATTTCAATAGAGAGGATGGATGGCAGGTACCGCCAGCTTGGGACCCAGTCATTAACTTAATAAAATTGCAAACTCGGAAGCAGACTGCAAGACCCTTAGATACTGTGAGCCAATACTGCGTGAATCGGAATAGTTCCCAATAAAAATTTCAGGCGGTAGTTTTGTAATCTTATGACATCAAAGACAAATGTTAACTTAGTCTGCCTGCGACCATGAACGCTGTAAAGTGTTTGAAACGTCAGGTGTAAATAAATAAGTAATAAACGCGATAAAACCGTATTAAAATAGTTTAATTTACATGAAATATGATATAATTTATACTTATTTAGTAATTCTTCCCCCGTGCTTAGTTAGTTAAAAAAAAATATATATATATATATATATATTCACGTCACTCAAGTTGATCCACACTAACTCAATACATACATCACTTTTTCCCCTACATTCCCTAATCAACATACATACACACACACATTAATACTACTAATATAATATTACTGAAATCTGGTAACTGTCGCACACATCGTCCGAATCAGTTCTTTTACTTTTTGGACTTTTCTATTTATTTATTTATTTTGATGTTTAGGTTTTTTTTTGTTTCCTCTGTAATTAACCTTCACAAATAGCCACCCAGTGTACCTGCATTGATGTACATAGTGTATATCAATGTAGACAAATAAAAAGTGATCCGCGGGAGAGGCCTAGTTACCTGTAGCACAGGTTCCACTATCTCGGAATCTATTTCAGGAACTAGTCTCTTCACGAGATGCTGGAACATAATACATATTATTATGTATTATGTTTTTACATTTGACATTTTTTTTTAATATTATTACTTTTATTAAATTTAAATAATCTTAAATCACAATAAAATATTGTGCAAAATGTTGACAAACATGTAAATTCGTTCATTTAACTAGTTATAAAGGAAAGTTTATCTTATTTGTAAATTGATGTTTTGAAAAAAAAAATGCTGCAGTGGAGTTTGTGGCGCCGCTTCTTCTCCACTTCCGCTTTGGAAGTGGTGGTAAACTTAATTTAAGTAAATTGACGTCAATAAGTGTTATTTATATCCTATATTGAAAATAAACGATTTCATTTCATTTCAATGGAGGGGAGGGGTCAGGTTTATTTGCTCCGACTGTGCCGTTTATAGCACTACTGTTGCTTTCTCTCTGTTCCGTTGCTACTCCAAGCCAGCGTGATCCCGGTTTGCATTCCAATCCAGGAATCAAATTCCGGCGCCGCCAGGAATTTAATTCGCGGTCTTTGCATTCTTATCCAATCGCCTTTGGATCTCAGACTGTCGTCAATCCTTCCCTTAAGAGCCCATAGTCCAAGCACTGGTCTTGTAAAACTCATTTTATATAAAACGTACTCCAACATTTATTCTGTAATATATGGTATTCTTAATGAGTTATGGCAATCCTCACAAATTCTGAAAACACGATTCAATTAAATGTTCTCGATAGAAATAATTCACGAAATATGAGAAAAATATAAATATAAAACGGAAAACTATTTTCATTTATTTAATCGATAAAAATAAAACATGAAAATTGGTATTAGTTATAAATAATAAAAAGACATAAGGAACAGCTCTCAAAATTCAAAATAATACAAATGAATGAATTTATTTATTTATGTATTATCAATGACTCATATTTGTTAGTAATACTTACTTATGACTATGTTAGTATATATTTTTTTATGTTAATTTAAAAAAAAAAGACAGCAATAACTCACATAGGCCATTTCTGTACCATCCCTCCGGATATGGCACAGCAATGGTTTATCTGGCGGCTGTCCAGTTTCCGTGCAATCATGTCTAGGATGCTGTGGCCGCTCCCGCGCACCCTGCGCACCAGGGACGCGCATCTCTCCCGCATGGTTGCGTAAAAGCAAGCCACTCGTGCTTCCGCGAACATCCCTGATGCGCTACAGAAGCGCGGAAGCCCCAGCAGCACCCTGAACGCGTTGTTGTACTGCACACGAAAGACGCACCCCCAAAGTCTCCGCACCAGTCCCGCTGTGGCGGTTGGAGGAGATACCCGTATCGCTCTCGGTCATAAAATGTCAAAAAATAAAATTTTAAAACACGTCAATCACAACTATGCGAGACTAAAAATACGGAAAACAGGCTGGCACAACCTGTCAAATATTTATTTTTGCATCTTTATATCTATTATGAAACTTTGTTTGATTGTAGATACAAATAAAATCCCGGAAAAATATACGTATAAGCAAAAATTGTTCTAGGAGGCGGTTAATTGAAAAACTACCGCACCGATTGACTTGTAATTTAGCATGAACCTACCCTATGTGCCGGGTCAACATATTAAGTACAAATCATGTCGGCAAAAGGAATCTCGAGGGATACGCAAAAATGTGTCTTCTTGGCAGATAACTATGATATTTGAAATGAGTGGAACCAATTAATGGTAAAGCGTTTAAAATATATTTTATCCAGAAAAAGTCATAGAACCCCGAGGGATAAGGAAAAACGTATTCGTACTCGGCAGGTTAAGGTCATAGCCCAAGTGGGCTGATTGGCAATTCAAACATTAAGGGATAATTAAATCTTAAATTAAACTATGTAACGCATTTTAATTAATTTGTTAAAGATTGCTTTTCTAAAACATTTCTGAAAATCGTTGTTAATAATGAGCCATACATTCGGTAGATGTCGTTATTAGTCTCATTTGAACGAAATTCCATTATTATTAAGTTTTCAGACCAGACTAGGCAAAGAAGAGAACATGCCACGTTACAAAGTCATCATGAATTTATTTTTAATGCAAATATATGACTTGATTTGATTTGATACGTCAATGTCGTAAAACGTCCAGCCTCAAAAATACGTCCAGATAGTAATGACGTTTATATTTTATTCTTACAAAGCACAACCAAGCTATCGGAATTTAGGAAAATCAGTACTCCGGATCCTTACATTAACAAATTTAAACCTAACTTCGTTCCAAAGTTTAGCTTTCGAAACAGTAGTTTGGATTGTGCGCTGATAAACCCAGTGAGTCAGTACAAACAATTTCATAAGTTTGGATCTGTAAATCAAATTACGAGCTGCAAACATTGTTGAAGGCGTTGTAGCTGATTAGTGTCAGGCATCAAAGCCTCCGATAGTTGTGGACTTGGCAAACATTCCACCGTTTATTGGATTGTCCCCAAATAGAAACGAGAGGGCGAACACTCTGTCTCCAGAAAATTTGATTTATTTGAGATTCGGCTGTCGTCGTCGCATCGCAACGAGCCTTTAGTTAAGCGTACATTTTCAGTACGTATTGGTTATAGAATGATCTATTACATTACCGAACCTTGCAATATTGTTGTGATAGAGAATATTCATATGAAAATTGATATTGTGGAGAGGAAAGAACAGCGCACCGACAGTATACAATTTTTATGTAGGTATCTACTCGTATCAAATTTATAAAAAACTTAAATTGGAAAAACAAAGCCGGGCTTTGAAGCAATAAGTTTAGAGCGAAACCGAGAAAACCCTCAGAGAGAGAGAGAGAGAGAGATAGAGCTTGATGTATATTCAGAGGCATTGTGATGATTCGTAGAAGGTACTTAGAGAAGGTTTAATCTTCTATGAATATGTCTACATACGGGACAATAAAGGATAATCATTTAATCAAAACCACAACAAAATAAGAACCTACGCCTGGCCGTAATACATTTTCCGTGCCCTCAGGCGACTGGCAACCCGTTGTTATTGCTGTTAAACAGGAATAAAAAGTATTAGATTGGCTATTATTAGTAGCAGGGCAGAAAGGAACGGAATTACTCGGTTTAATTAAAAATAACATTCACCCGTAGCGAACTATGCCGCTGCCGTGCCGTCAGCAGTTTTATTTTATGAGAGTTGTGTACCTTTATAGCTATAAGTACTGACACAATTACTGCTGGGTGTATTTGAATAGTTTGTTTTACCCCTACCGCAAAACTAGGATTTGACAGTTAAATCGCTTAGTTCTAATAACCACTAGATGTACCACTGTCAGATCGTAATCTGCTATAATTATGAGTAAAATTGTTTTATCTTCAATAAAAATATTCAATCATGTTTTGCATTAAAATAAAGGATTTCCCTTTCCACACATTTCTACAAGTCACGGGAAAAACTTGTTGCAATTTTTTTTTTATATAAGGATATAAATATGAGCTCATTATCAAACGAGATGAAAAGAGGAAAATAATCTATACATATAATCAATGAATAATTTTCTTAATGCACAAGAAATAGCTATGGATATAGATGACAAATCAAATTTGTTTGGAATTTTTGTTTGTCTGTCTCTCTGTCTGTGCACGTATCACAGGAAAACTACTGAACTTATTGACTTGAAATTTAACCTACCTTATACACCAGGTCAACATCTGAAGTACAATTTATCCCGGTAAAATATACGGATCCCGAGGGATAAGCAAAAATTGTTCTACGAGGCAGGTAATTGAAAACTGCTGCACTGATTGACTTGAAATTTGGCATGGACCTACCCTATGTACCGGGTCAACATCTGAAGTAAAAAATTTATTCGCAAAATAAAGTAATCTCGAGGGATAATTAAAAATGTATCTACTTGGCAGATAATTATGATATTTGAAATGCGTGGAACTAATGTATGTATAACATTTAAAATATATTTCATCCAGAAAAAAGTCATAGGATCCCGAAAGATAAGCAAAAGCTTATGTACTCGGCATATTAAGGACAAAGTCCACTTACACGACTTCGCTCACACCCGGCAAAAATAATAACATTAAATTATGGGCTTTAAGTATTGCTTTAAAGATCTTATTTTACAATGACAAATCAAATTTAACTTTTCCTGTTTTTTGCATTGACATTTAAATTAAGAAAGAAAGAACATAATTTATTTTAGAAAAACACAAAAAGAAAAAAAATATACATAAAAGAAAAAGCATTAGGAAAAAGGTTGTGTGTTTCCAAAAAAGGTCCTAACTCAATATATTGCCATCCGATGATATTGACAGCGCTGATCTTCCGTTAGGACCTAGGATGAGAATAATAATTACGCTTAAAATATAGTCGATTTCACAATATTAGGAGGGCAATAAAATTTTGTATTATTGATCCATATCTTACATTTACACTCAGTCTCGTTGATTAATCCATCAGCAACTGTTAGGCAGTACGCGTGTATGCATTACACTTGTGTGTGTAAGCGTACCGACTACAATGCAGTTGATTGAAGCTTTATCTCCGTTTCGTTACTTACTCATGTGCTGATATCGCTAGCAAGCAAATTAAATCGAATCACTGAAATTATTTGGAAAGTTCTTAGAAATATTTCAATATGAATTGTTCATTTAAACCCAGTGAAAGTCAAAGAAATGTTAATTAAGTTACCGATGAAAATTAAATAAAATGAATGAAAGTTAATTATTCAAATAAAACATCAAAATTTTAGGGTACACTCAAAAAGTACCAATTTTCTTATTTATATTACTTAAATTACTGACATTCGGGCCGCCTGATGGAAAGCGGTTACCTCAATCTACGAGGCACATGATTATTAATAGTACTGTCTGAGATATTAAGTGTGTGTTGCTAAAGGTGAAAATATTTTTCACAACCTTTTTGAGTTATGAAACACTTCATTATTTATTTTCCTCTACATTTCTCTACATCTGTCCTTTTAACGTAGCGTTCAAATTAAGGAGAGTATCTATGAAACGAAATAAGCTGAAACTTTAGAACTTGTATTTTGTTGTATAAAGTGCAATAAAGATGAAATAAATCAGTGAAGAGTCATGAGTGTCCCAAAGTGTGGTTTTCATTTTCCGCTACAAAAAGCAATAAAAATATAGAGGTGACCTGAAGTACTTACACGTAGTCTAAATTTTAATTAAAACTTTAATTATTTTTAATTTTTAGCATACTTACTCAATTCAAAAATGAAAACGTGGGCACAGAATGTGGATTCGACTAGCAATGGCTGATTTTTCAACATATGCTAATTACAAATAAACATTGGAAGCTGAAGAAACTCAATTTAGTATCTCTAACATATCAAGTTAATAAGCAGTTCAAGCGCTGAGTGAATACCAAGATAAAATCTAAAGCGCTGCATTTTCAGCGATGATAGCACAGTCGCTCGTCGACTGAGATTACCCTCGGGAAGGACGAGAGTTCTCGGGGCGCAGGTCAGACATGACGAGGTCTAATCGACCTCCGGAGACAGGGAGGTCGCTGTGGGCACGAGACTATTAGCACGGTGATTTTATTAGGATACTTCGATATTTCAATAGTGCTCATGAAGTTATTTTGATTTCAATTCATAAAAGTATTTACTTTATCATATGACGCAATTTCCTGAAATATCCTAAGCTTTGAGTTGATAGTTCGCTAGCGACATTCTCAAAGATTAGGTACCTAAAAATAGAAAACGTAAACTCAGCACTTTAAATAATTATGTGCCACATCCGAGCTCCGTCCATATTGCAATTTTGCAGCAGTGAACGCCCAGAAAAGCGTATAAACAACCATGAAATTGGCACAACTTAATATGTGGAAGTAATCTGTATGCGGAGCTCCGTCGTGTCGTCGTGTAATTGCAATAAAATCGTGGAGATATCACGAGTGTAGCGCGAGAGATAACCTCCTTCGCGGGACGCATTCTAATGAACAAGTTGTGCTACCCGACATTTTGTAATTAAATGTGTACAAATAAACAAATGTAGCAGTGTACGTGTGCAGTGTCCAATCATAAGTCAGGGCGGTCCGACTTCGGACTGAGGCTAATTCGCACAAAACGAAACACGTTAGGAATGCCGATGAGAAAAAGTCTAGTGACATTTTCTGTCTGAAATTTAATTACTGTCGACGTCGGATAGTGGCTCAGAATATTGGAAAACTTTGACACGTAGTTTGGCAACTAAGTACATCTTCTAATTAGCCCTCTAGTAAGAGCTGCATGCTGTCTTGTAGGGCTCTCTTCATAAAATATAAAATTATTATAAAGCAGCAAGAAGTATATTCGAAAGTGAATATGGACCGAGATTATTCTCTAGTGATGAATGAATGAATGAATGAATGAACGAACACTTTATTGCACCATTTACATACATTTCCCATTTCCCTTCACTAATTACTTAGATTATACTTAGATTCAAATGTTGTCTCTATATTTTGTTCGTATAATCAAAGAAGTACGACAACCTAAAATATTGCTTTAGGTATTTATATTTGCAACCTAGTTGACAAATTACACGTAAAGACTCCGTGGGACGTGCTGCAGGATACCCGCTAAAAGGGCTTCCGTACTAAAGGCACTAAAAGGCTTTACGAGGTCTTTTATGAGCTCGGTGATAACACTACAGACTCACAGGTGATGTGTATCCGCTATCTGTCCTCAGTCTTGGTTTTAGATAACTTTGTTGCCTAAGCCAACCACGTCGTAGGATATGGGTTCTGTATTAAACGCCGAAAATTCTTGTACGTATCTTCACATTCACCAAAATGGAAAGTTATATAATTTTTAAATTAAGAATACTTTTTACATAGGTACCTTTAAGTATTCAAGTTTGTTAAATATCTTTACACTGAGATGAATTTCGTGAAATCTGAAATAGACTGAATCTTGGTGAAGACTACTTTCAAACTATTATTGAGAGGAAGAGCGGATGTCTATAACTTTTAGGTTCTGCTAAAAGCTCGGCTTCAAGACATCATTTACTTCCTCTTGATCCCGCACGAGGCAAATTGCTTTCTGAAAGAAATCCAACAAAGTTTTAACTCAAATTGCTATCCAACGGCGAATTTAATATAACGAGGTGCGCAAGGTGTGTTTATACGTTAATAGCGTTTATACGAACAGACGGGATGCGGCCAATGAAAACATCATAACATGGAGTTTGTTCATGGCTAAATATGAAGGCGGATACGTTTTGAGCTTTGCCATGACGCGTGGGCGACCTGTTTCAATACGGATTAAAATTAATACGTTAATTAAATTTTGACAGTCTCATATTAAGCAATTATTTTATGCTTCCCTTTATTCATGATTAAGAATATACCACTTCGGCTCATTTTCGCTCCTGTGGATGTCGTTTAATAAGGGACAAACAGAATATCTTACTTATTTTCTTGATTATTTGGGTGCGCGTATGAATATTATTTAGTATGTACATATTCTTTGAAATCATTGCACAATATTTAATTATACAAGCCTTACGATGAATTCCGAAAAAATCTGTTTCATCTGTCGGAAACTACTAAATCGAAGATTATGAGCGTTTCAAAGATAGATTCATTCTTCGTAAAGATGCGGCGATGTAAATATTTACGGGTTTCGTTTGATGTCGATCACAGAGACTGCGTCGCATGCAAGGGCTCTTTGTATCACTTTAATTACGACTGAAACTCCCAGTTTTTATTTCTCACTCGGCCTCGTCCATTCTTTCGCTAATTGCATCCTTAGTTTTATGCAAATCGCTGAGGACGCGAGGTGGCGGAGCCATTGCAATTGCTACTCTGTAAATTAATTAACATTGAAGCAGAAATTATGAAGCATGACTGTCATTCCAAATTCAAAGTTTTAAGTTATATTTCATTAATTCTACGAGTAAGTAATAATTTGACGTTCCTTCTCTCTGGCTCTTGCCAACACGTGTATCAGTCCTACGATCTATCTAGCAGCTAATCCTTCCATAAACATGCGACATCATGTATCTTGGGACAGCCTCCCTTCCCCCTAGTACCCGACATTACTGAGATACAAAACGAGATAAAATTTATGTTCAGTATGTCAGTCGCTGTTGCCATTGAATGTGTTACTATATTTACCAGGTCATCCATCATACCCTCGGGAACTGGAAATATACTCGTTTGTAGCTAGTGAAATGTGTGAAATGTTAGTGCTACATGTATATTTCTCTTCAGATTGTGATATGATTGAAGAACTCTTATCCTGTTGGTATGGGTTACAAGGCCTTCTACAATTCAATATACTTATATAATTCCTTATACAATAGTACATTCTTAATCGCATCATAATTAGTCCTGACCCCTATATAAAAGTAAAAAGACTCCAAGGCGGCGTTTCGTCGTTTAAGATTATCAAGAAAGATAGTAAATATTTTAATTATGACACTCTTTTCTTATACAATATGCAAGTGCTCAATGGATGATTGATGGAACCAAACATACTCCAATCCAATAGCTATACTTGATTTATTTAGAAGCCCTGAGATATGAGGGCATTTCAATGACATGGGTGCTAATGAAATTCCATAAATAATATTTGCATAATTTGCCACTGACAAAAGAAATAGTACAGTGGTTTTCGATGATGTTGCTAAATAGAAGTAAACTGATGAAATCTTTATTCCCAGCAAATATACCATTTACCAAAATGCGCAACAAGTAAATATTCTCTGTTCGTAGTGTGTGTGTCTCACTTATCGCTGTAACATAACCTGGAATGAAAGGGGACCATGCCGACACAATCGGGCTTGTACAGGAAAATAAACAGGAGCGGCTGAGGGGGTGGGCAGGGACGATGTGAGGGGGAGGGGGAAGAACCTGTTGCTGCCGGCGATTTTACTTGAGAGCCGAGCCCGCCATGTTTACACTAGCATCCACTTTGGCTCTTTACGAACGAACAGCTTTTAACAAGGCCGTCATTAGATCTTTATTTTAAGAAGTGGCGATTCGAAGGTGATTTTAGTAGAAACATTTTTATACTCCTGAGTAGAGACAGATTTATAGCTAAGTACATCATCATTCTAGCGTGTATTCCTAGTTGCGTCGTCAGCTTACGCTTTGGAGCCTAGGGTACGCTGTAAGTCACGCTCCTAGATTTGACGGAACTTGTTATTACAATGGAGCGACTGCCGTCTGACCTCCTTAACCCTTTTTACAGGGAAACCAGACCAACAGGAACATGACCCGAGGTGTGTTAGTGGCCAACACTGTCAGAATTTTTCAGGCTGCCCTAAGGCATCTGACACAGCCTCACGACTGCTATCTATCGCTAAACAACCGGGACCAACGGCTTAACGTACCTTCCGAAGCACGGAGCAGCTCAAGATAGAAAATTCCACTAAATGGCGACCAATCCAATAGTGGTCGCGTCATGTCGTCGGTTGACACTCGTGTTCGCTACGGATACGCGGGTCGCGTTCGACTAACGAGCTCCTTGTTTATAGCTAAGTACGATACAGCGAATATTGACAATGGCAACACAGTTTCTGCAATCGGTGATTTTGGCAACAATCCCGTAGAATTCTACACGTCTCGGTTTGTTTACAGATAAAGAAACAAAGAAGAAGGTGTAGAGGTTTTAAGTTGACCGATTCAGCAAATAGTGCAGTTTCAAGTGCACGAAGTCTAACCGCTCCATAGTCACACTAATTTAATACACCAATGTGACTAAGGTTAATTTTAGGAGCACATTCCTGCAAAGGATTTTCTGAACGTTTTGGCTTGTTTAAACCGCCGTTGAAGATATTGAAATAAATCACCGCGTAGGTGTTATGTAAGAGATATAAATGCCACAATCATCATTTACACCTCCTTAAGTCTATAGCTGAACAAATCTCTTTTGCTCTGTTTCTAAGACCGAAACAAAACCAATCTATATTATGTATTGGATGCAAATATACTTATCCAGAAGCTTCCTCAAAACTTTTCACTAGCAACATCGTTGTGAAACTAGCAACGAATAGTCTGAAAACCGATATCGAAGAAACAGAACTATATTGTTATCGCTCGCAGTTTCAGTTGCAGGTGCTATTGCAATGTTCGACGGCGGAGGAAGTGTGATGCTATCGGTGTCCGGCATGCTCCGGTCGCCGTCTGGGCATTGTCCGGTCGCCGTCCGGTAGACTACAATCGGCACCGGATCGTACACATGTATATGTTAGTTATCCACTCTGTTAGTAGAGTTTTGAAGGTTTTGCCCTAACGGTCCTTTGAACAAATGTCTAAGAGCTTTGCTATTTTCATTCTTTCATAATTTAAAAAATATATATATATTATTTGAAATTGGAAACGGTATGGGTTTTATTAATAGATACGATTTGATTTTATTTGTATGTAAGAAGATTTATTGAATTATGCGATCGACAACACAAACGCAATCTTCCTATTCGTTATTCTACACAATGTGAGTTCTAACTACAATTCAACACTGACAACATTCTTCGTCGAAACTAAAGTCGAAAATTAGTAGATACACTTCTAGAGTAAAGAGTTTAAATAATTTCTTTCTTTTGAATTCCCTTTCACAGTGGTTTTTATTATATTAATCAAAATTGAATGTTCTTGGAAGGTCCGCTGTATACAATCGCTGCTCATTTCATCAAATCACGCTTCAATATACATTTCCATTTGACGAGATTTCACACTCCAAAACACAAGAGATTCAAATTTATAGTAAATATTTAATATTTAATTTGAAGAAATATTGTTTTTAATGATTTTAATTTATAATCTTCTCTTGTCTATTCCTTGTGATGGAGCTAGGAATATGTATCGTAATTTCACTGCCCTTTACGCAAACATTGTTGTTTCCCAGCCGAAATACAATACAATATATCTTTGTTGCCCACATACAGAAACAAACAATTACAAAACCTAAGTAAATAGATGAGAGTATTAAGTTCTATCCCAACTATGTCCGTCTCTGGTGAATGTTCATTATTCATCAGAGCTGCAAATTTTCCGCTAATACAAAAGGGACTGCAATTAGTATTTGACAGGAAACTGCCCAAAATCAAACGCCTATTGTGCAAATTTAAGCTCCATTTGCTATTCTCGTGTGTGCTTTCCTTTCCACCTTTGGATCATGCGCGAATAATTGGAACAGAGAGAAGTTCACACGACCAATAGGCTACTTGACTATATTCATACTTGGGCATTATTTGCATACGAAACAATATGTACACTAAAAAGTAACCGATTATGAAAAAAACAACAAAATTGTTTGTTAATTATGGCAGTAATTGGATTTTAAAGTTTTCTCAAGAAGAAAAGTGGGAGCGTGGTGGGGACGTCTTACTATCTTTTTTGTACGCATGAAACCAAGTGGCAGTGACGCAGTGCACACACAGTGCATCCCTTTCTTGTTTTTTGACAGTTTCCACCGAATTTCAAAGGCTTATAACTTATTTATTAACGGATTCAAAAAAAATCTTTCTGTTTTCGGTTTCTGATAGTAAAATGTTTGTTATGAATGATAAAAATAAATTGAGTAGAATACCCAATTTTGTAACAACTTTTTCTACACGTATTCTTGCCCGTATGTTAGCCCTGGTGTGGCAGAGATCCACGGGATACTGTTATTATTTTGTATTGTGAATTTCTAAATCAATTATTTCTGCAAACACTGCGGCCAGATTTATGAAAATAAAGTCGTCTTTTTGTCGTCCTGTCGTTCATAATCATGAATAAAGATTCGGTAAGTAAGTTGCTTTTTACCTTCAACAGTATTCCCTAAAACAGTAGTCACAAAATGTTGAACTCTTTCTTCCGTTGTCTCCGTGTTCCGATTGACTCACGACCCTTTTACGCTGACAATTACTGTTATCGCTCCTGTGGGCACTGCTCTCATTTTAGGGTCACTACTTATTTATTTATTTAAACTTTATTGTACATAATACAATTGTATAGCACAATAGGCGAACTTAATGCTAAAAGCATTATCTAACAGTCAACCTTTGGGTTAAACAGATATCGTCATGTGGGTATTTAAACATATAGCTATAAATACAAAAAATTACTTCTAAAATTTGTACGTTAGGGAACATGTTTTAAATTATTTTTTGCATCTATAATTATATATTCATAATCGATATATATATATTATATCTATATAGTTTCGCTGGGCAAAATTCTCCCCCCTTTGTTTCCATACCTCCCAATTCGTTTATGTTCCACTCTTTATTAGGTCAGGGTAGAATTAGGAACATGCATATTTATTTATAAAAACCTTGTCTGTTGTATAGGAGCACCCTCAAATATTTATTTTGTTTTGTTTTTTTTTTTAGTATTTGTTATATAAAGTTTTATTCTATTCATTTCGAATAAATAGATATGTTTATTCTCAAATAAAAACACAAGACACATTTTTTGTAGGCATAAAGATATACTCTACTACTTATTACTACTTGTTTTGATGGTTTCAGACTTTTTCGAAACCGCCTTACAGCCTCTGACTTACTTTAACGACCACCAAATGGCAGCCGGGACCAACGGCTTAAGTTACCTTCCGAAGCACGGAATCATCGTTACTATCAGGCATTAGGTGATTCTAGCCTTGTTATCATCATTTCAGCCCCAGTCAGTCCACTGCTGGGCATAGCCTCTCCTAATTATTTTCAAAATAACCGGTTGTGACCAGAAAGCATGAAAAATAACCTTTACAAAAGGAAAATGCGAAAAAAAGCGACCCTAGTAGGCGCTGCAATGGTAGAGTCGTAACTCGGTCATAACATTTTTTATTCAGCTCTGTTATGTTGATCGCAGCCGACTCCTGAGGGACCCAGGGCGACAAACGAAGCTGCATTCACGAGTTTTGACCCCATTTCAGACCTTTGTAGAAAAAGGTCACAAAATAAATTTTAAGTTTTTGTTTGACTAGGCCGGTTGATTGAATTGTTGTCTTACAACTAACGATGTTGAAATTTCTGAGGAAATGTTAGGATTAGAAAGAAGGATGGACGTGGGGCTACCTTATCCTTGGGGAATTTCACTCTGTACTTGTAGCCTCTACCACAGTACCAGGTATTTTATGTGCAGATATGGTCTGACATATGAAACACAACATCGTTAAGTATTAGCGGAAATGAACAATGCAAGCACTACTGTCTGGAAGAATTAGGTACTATGGATCCTTTGTAGGTACGAAAGTCTACCTCTACAAGAATAACTCTCGTATTAATTAATAGTTTAGCTGCTTCTAACAAAAACGATATAGAAGATAATTCAACATGATTCGTACAATTATCGAGAGCAAGCCGCCCGCTGCGACACCACCCAAATCAATTTGCGAGCTCGGCGATAAACCCGTAATGGAGGCCTGCAATTATTTCCAATCACAAAACGTAATAACCCACTGCTTCGTAAAACACGGGATACTCCATCTTTTGATTAAAATTGGAGCTTTATTACTGTACTTATTGATTTTGGAAAAATAAGAAGGGATCAGATGTCTAACCGCGAGGCGCGAAGTTTGTGACGATGTAATTAGATTATCGAAACGATTATTTCAAAATATGGACTATACGATACAAGTTTCATAATTTTTCGAAATGTATGTTTTGAAAAGAGATATGAAAATGAATTGCAAAAAAGTAGACTTGTTTCTTTCACTGTCCATTCCTTCAAAATGAGTTGAATATTATGAGATAATTCTCTGTTTGTTCAAACAAGAACTATTATTTATTCCATATGACAGAATAGAATAGAAACTTTATTTGTGAGACATAGGTTAGTACATAATAATGCAGATCGAACAAAGTAAAAGACACAAATCGCTATGCTCTTTTCAGGCTTATTGTTAGTACTGGTTTCGAACATTTCAATTTTAATTGTATCTTTTAGAAAATTATTTATGGTATTGTAGGATTTTCCCACTTACAGGATTTTCTTTTTATAATTTCTGAGGCAGTTTGTTATATATTTTCGGAGCCAAACAAAAGTTTTGATGAAACTTGCAACTTCCAATAAAGAAGGCAGTGTAAGAATGCTCAGTTTTATAAATGCATTCTTGCAGCTTTGTATACTTTTAAAGTTGCTCTCATATACCTTTTTTGAGCTTTAAATATAATATTTTTATTCACAGAGTTGCCCCAGAAAATTAGACCGTATCTTAATATTGAGGCCACGAAACCATTGTATGCTGTTAAGGCTGTTGTCGTGCTCGATAGTTTTCGAAGATTTCTCAGGGCATAAGCATAACTATTTATCCTTTTAGATAAATCTCCAGTATGTTTGATTACCTTTTGGCGCTTAATCTCACAATACACACATGACCCCAGTGATGGGCGCGGGACGACGCAGACCGCGTCGGTGACGTGCGGCATCTGATACGATATGAATAGATTACGAAATTATGAAATTAAATGAAATACATTTATTTACAGGCAACATTTCACTACTTGAATAATATTTTTTCCTAAATGTATTATTCAAGTAGTGAAATGTTGAATCTGGAGTACTATTTTTGAAAAGCGTATCCCACACAAAACTTGTGAGTAGAATGATTTTTGTTTGACATAATATGTCATACATTTCAAAAATAGGTCTCCGGTCTAAGTTAGGATCGGATTTGCGGCACTATTAAAACATGTATTATCAAGAATACGTATCAAAAATTTTCAATAATAAAAGCCGTTTAAAGTAATAAGTTCAGCACTGAAATAGCAGTCGAGAAGTATTGGAAAAGCGTTAAATTTGCAGAACAAATGGACGGGAAACGTCTATTGTACAAAGCGTAACGACAGTTTTAATAAAGAGAACTTTATTTCTGAGTTCTGAGGTACAAGCATAATTTAAAGTTATTGCTGTAATATTGGAAAAAGCACTTCTATTTATCCACATAACCATGTTTTGTGTAAATAAGTAAATTTCATTTCATTTTCACGTCTCGGTGTAGGTTTATATTTCGCGAGCAAATGCAATATGTTTATGTTATAGATTTTTTTCCACTAGTGGATCCTAATCTAAGATTTTTTCTACGTCTACAGATGATGACAGTAAATCTTAGATTAAGCCTACAGGTTTACTGAAAGACTCTATCTCAAAATGAGGATGAAAAAAAAGTAACTTTCGAGTCATTTCAATAGTGACAGCTTCAATATATTAAAAGAGTGAAAATTGGTACAATACAATACCAAACCCTTTATTTCTCAACAAGAGGAAACATTTTTTTAAATACAAGCAATTAAAAGAAAAAACCATGCGCATAAATGTATTCGGTAATGTAGTCGAGCTTTTACAATTCAATTGGTTATCATTTAGTTTGGCTTCAGCTATAGCACGTTTCTACCAGTCTCTGGTGCTCTATTTTATTAAATGGCACCAAGGTCATAAATCCACATGGAGATTATTTTCACACGCTATTATCGTTCGTTTTCAAACAATTTTCATTTAACATATCACAATCGGTGCTTCATTTGGCTCACCGGTTCTCAGTGAATCACAGATCTCAAAAATAGGACTCCGAATCTAGTTCCACAAAACATGCCAAAATGTCACGGAAATTAAACATCGGTCACGTACCAAGTTTTATCTTACTTCGAGAGAGCATTCAACATCTTCATTATCCGAGCGTGTTAATTTCCAATTAATTTCTCATACGATTAAGAGCCCAAGCTACGCTTTTTGATTATAGTGATTTGACCCCGTGATCCTTCTCACACGGAAACCGGATAATCTAGGTGGGCTTTAACGATTACCGCGACTAATTTAACCTGACTACCGAAGCAGGGAATTATATTTATTATCAGGCAATCCAATGGTGCAAACCAGAGGCTTTTAAAACCGATTCACGCGCCTTTGATTAAAACGTCCGCCATTATTTATACGCCGCATTCGACTTAATCTCTAAAGGCGCGAGAATCAGCGTTCAACAATGTTACTGGAAACAACAAAATAAAGTACTCCCGATGGTAATACACGACCGATCTTCAGGAATACGCCGTAACCACTGAACCTTAGTGGCAGTTAAGCTGAAACTGCTGAAAGAAAACCAAGTCGAATCAAGATCACCAATCACCATCCCTAGTCAAGTTCGCCAAATGCACTACTTATGTGAAGTTTACTCCCAATAAGTACATCCAAGGTTGTAATGTGTGCTGTCAGTCCATCGGACAGGTACATTAGCAGCCTTTCTTCTCGGGCTGAACGCAGCCGCCCTAACGAGGTTACTGCCTCGCCGCCGCCGATGCGATTCAATTTCTCGGAGTGACATCACTGAGCGCCGGCTACTCTACGAGGTCACACCTGTAGGACACCTACACATGTGTCAATAGTATGTTGGTGTGCTCGCCTTAGATGCGTTTCCCAGGATATAACAGTGTATTTCATTGTGTTTCAGATCGCTTTCGGAGGCGCTATTTCAACGGGATTTGTTTTTCCTTCTTTGTACATTAAATACAAGTAAGTTTGGCCAACTTCCTTGGGAAACCTTTTGTTATCAGAATCCGATACTATTAAAATAGAAGTGCAAGTCAATTGAGAACTCTATTATTTTATTATATGGAGAAGGGAAGAGAGGACTTATCTATCTTTGTCGCAAACAAGAAGACTTGAAATTTGTCTTTTACTGCAGCAAAATTGTCTCTCCTCTACCCGAGATATTGCTAACGTGTTCCAAACAAAATTACCTTATTACGTCACAGACTTACAGCGGAAACTGTCGCCTCAGACAAAAGATGCAGTTTACAACCGAGTAGATAGATTCGTAAACTATGCGTTTAGGGAGACGCGCCACAGCGGCGCCGCAAGTAAATGATCTCACTTGCACTGTATTTCAATGGCTTCGTAGTTTCAACTTATAGTATTACCAGCTTCATCTCGTTGATTAAAACATTTACGGAGTACAGACAGACAGACGATGGTTTAAATGAGGGATTATTCGTCTGAAAACGTCGAGAGTGATCGGTCCTCACGATTGTTGAATTTAATAAAAGAAATATAAAACAATTAAATAAGACAAAATTTAATGATTTCATAACAACAAAAGTTTTATAAGACATTCATTAACAAGAATGATAGATCGATATGTAAGGTCAAAGATACAGCCTAAGAAACGTAAGCTATGTTAACTTAAAACGTCTTTTATCTCGTTCGTTCTGGTTAAATAAAAATAAGAGAGAATTAAAGATTTTAGCTAATATGGGCTTAACAAAAGTTTTTTAATGCGGGGATTAACGTCATAATTTATTATTCTAGTCATGTTTATGTCAAAGTTACGTATATTTTGTAATTCAGATATTTCCGATGAAAATTTCTTTTCAAACGGTTACTCGTATGGGCAAACAATGCAACATTAAGCGGGTCTTTGTCGACCAAACCGTAAAACCTTACCACATTCTTTTCCCGCAGGTCGTAAAAACTTTTACAACCCCAATCGTGGGTCTCAAATCCCTAACACGAAGTCTGCAAGTGGGACAGTTGATATTATTTGTGACTTGTAAGTTGTACGTGGTGTATTAGGCCGTATTTGGGAGCGGATAGAAAATGTCTTCGAATAGTTGAGAGAAAATTCAGGCATCTATGCGTGGCATAAGTATTGTACAGCAATACGTATCTTCCGCTACGTCCGGTAGATACATGCTTATTAAAAGGTTTATTGGAAAATAGCGTCCCGTATATTTAGAATTAAGAATTTTGTTTGTAGAGAGCCTATACTTTGACGTCGTACAGATATTCCATTATGTTTGTGTCGATCAGGCGTATATGACATGTTAATAATATCACAAATAGCCTTTAAATTATGGATTCAGTAAAATAAAGTGATTATTCATTCATTAATTTCATTTTCTTTTAAATGAAAATATGGAAACGTAAACTGCACGTTTTCTACTAAGTAGTTCGTGAGTATTTTCAAATTTGTACATAAACTCGTCTGTATGACCAATAACTACTATTCATTTATATCATTTTCATTTAAAACTTCAGTCCGTTATCTGATTTTGTTTAAGTTTACACGTTTCTCAAAATTTTCCTCAAAATTAAAGCTCGGGCGAAGCATTATAGTTCTAACAATTGCAACAAAATTCAATACAATTGATAATCTTTCGTTCAATTTCCGAGTTTAAGACATAAAGACTGATGACCCTACATAAGGGGATACAGACAGACATTAAGAAAAAAATGATGAAAAATGCGGTTATTAGAGATAAAATCTCGACAGCCTCATTGAATGCTGGGTCGGATTTATCGCAGAGATGGAGGCGGGGCGGATAATGAGCAGTTTTTACCGTTTTTCATTGAAATGGCGGGAATTATTGCCGTAACACAATGGAAACGAAATGTCTTCCAGAAACAGATGACGCAATATATTTGTAATGGTGATCAAAACTAGAGGGCATTTGAGCAAAGTCAAACGTAACATTTGTAAATTTATTTATTCTTGGCATTTTTGTATAAAAATAATTCCTAAGTTTCATTATTTTAAAGCTACCCACTTTTTTAATTCAGACATATCATTTTTATTTAAAATTTCGCTCATTGGTACAAAAAGTGTCTGCATGAGTAGTGGCTAGATGGTATTTTCATATTTATTTTATTATATAATCAATTATTTAAAAAAAACTAACATTTTAATTAAATTGCACCCGAAAATCAAATACAAAATCCCGAGCTCAGACATGCATTAATTTCGCCGCCAATTCAGATCGGGTTTTAATTGAATCATCGTATATCCGGCTTCGGCGGCTATCGCTGTGTCGGCGTGACGTCACTGTCGGCCGGACTGTTTCCATTAGCAGCCGTGTGACACAGCTTGTCAATATTTGACACCACACGAGCCAATTTCGAGGGAGAGCAATCAAGGCTACGCTTCACCGGCGCTGAGTTGTCCTGTGAGGAAATAACAAGACAGACAGAAAATGTCATAAAACTGTTCTGAGATCACAGAACAAATTTTACCGCCTAATACTTTAAACTCTACCAATGAGAGATTTGATGATATCAATTTTTGTTGTTGTCCACTAATCTATATACTTACACGTGAAAAACATACATGCACGCTGCTTACTGGTAGGCTGGAAGAATATAAAAGAAAATCGTGTTCGCTCTTCTAGCACTGACTCATCGCCTCATCGGTCGGTGCAATGAGTTCTTGTGTGCATACACTGCCTCATGAGTGTACCGATCTCAACGTTAAGTCTCAGATTGTAAAGATTTCTCTCTGTTTCGTTGTTTACTCATGTGGTCAAGTTTGCGCGTGGTTAGGCGTTCACACGAATTCGGAAAGTTCTGTATTTGTTCAATAAGAACAACAAAACATTACGCACAATTCAAACAAAAGTTTAAGTAATTTATCTTCTTTGAAAGGAAAACAATGACAGACTTTAGGAATTTTCTTCGGTTTTGACTAATTTACCTGTTTTACTCAATATACTTCTGCCTGTTATGCCCAATATTTTTTCCACAGTCAATGATAGATTTACTTTGAGAAGCTCGTTAGTCGAGCGTGTTAGATTCGGAGATACATAGAGATATAAAATTAGTCAGTATGAATGTCAAAGGCTAATATTTATCTAGAAATAAAGCATATAAACTTCTTATTAGTTATCATTCCACAAACAGATTAATATCAAGAGTTTTACCACCCTATTCAAATAAGGTATATGCATTATATCTTCTGAATTATAGCTGATCTGTAATTTATGCCACTGTTTGTGAAATAAGTTAAGGGTAGGAAAATAATAAGACTAGATTATTTTTCTCGATAATTTCATTTATTCGAACTGGCTACTTTAGCACCTTCGAATTGTCCAAATATCTGTTACACTCTACGGTACATCGTAACTGCCACTGTAGGAAAGAGTACCCAGAAAACCTATTCAATATTGGCTCCTAACGTGCCAAAAGGACTTTGGACATTACTCTTAGAATTCATTTATTTTATCACAATATTTTTATAAAACTCATTTGAATGAAGATTTACAGTACAATAATTCTCACATAAGTAAAACATGATACAACTATTAATCCAAATATTGAAATATAGGCACACAGCGTATATAACATGTTGTGATATTATTTTTCAACTACCATCAATCTTCATAAAATATTAGATATAAGTTATTAAATAATAATAATACTTATCCTCGTTTCCACGAGCCACCAAACAACCATCTCAATAGAAGATACATATTTATCAAGTAACTATATTTAATTATTACTTTACTTCACTTTATAACTATTGTTATATTATACAATAATAAATACTTCTAAATATCGTCAGTACAGTCACACAGCTGAATATGAATGAGCCTTCCATTAGCAATGCGTTTTGTCATACCTCCCACTGAACTATGTTTCAAAAAAGAAGTTTGAAATGTTTTCATTTTGGGTAGTTGTCGTTTTGGGAATTTGTCATTTTGGGTAGTTGTCGCTTCGAGAAGTTGTCTTTTTGGGAAGTTAATTTTATTAGTTGACCTTTTGGGAAAATGACGTTTTGACACAGTTGTCCATATGAACCTAAACGGTTTCAACCAATCACAGAAGACTGTTGATTACAATATCATTAAAACCGTTGACTATTTGAATTATAAAGTAGTTTATTAAATTATGAATTTTAAACCATAAGAATTTAACTAAAAAATATTTATAACCATTATTACTAATATGACAAGCGCGACCCGCGTGTCCGTAGCGAATGCGCGTGTCAAGCGACGACATGACGCGACCACTATTGGATTAGTCGCCATCTCTGTACTGAGTTACGTTCTACCTATATATATTTTTTTTATACAACTAAGTAGGCAACAACTAAGTAGGCTGTTTGCCTACTTAGTTGTATAAAATATATATATTTATATATATATATATATATACATTACACTTATCATCAGGTGGGCCGTACGCCTGTTTGCCTACTAAGTAGATAGACGCAAATAAGAAAAAATACTAAGTATATGCAATGTCTTTACGTGGTATCTACAATACCCGCTCTACAACGAGCATTGAAATCGCACACCTTTCTCGCTCTAGGACGCTTCATAGCGTGTTAATTACGGCAAATTTTATCACAGGTACTCGTACGATACACATTTCTATATGGACGACATTTATAAATGCACTGCCACCGGTAGGTACTATTTGTAGTTGTTTATGGGAACACCCACAATCCCGAGTCGAGTGCACGAGGCGCGACATGCACCGCTTATGAAACTTTGGGAACTTGAGTTGAAATGATTTGCATAGTTTGTTTCTTAGAGTGCGGGTTGCCTCGAGCCTTGTATATAGTAGTGTGGCTCTTGATGTGAAGCTATCGTAAACATACCACTGAATATAATGTCAACATTTAAATATTATTATTATTTATATATTAAATTTTTATTGTTCCATGAGTGACACTACTTCAACTTAAGAAATAACAATTGGCGAACCTAATGCTGTGTTTCGATGAAGCAGGGCCACGTGATCTAAATGACAAAACCTAGTGACAATGCATTGGGTAAAACAGATATTTCGGCGCAAAAAAATTACATTTAAGTTATTATTTAGATTTTTCGGATGAAACTAAAGCTATTTTGGACTAACGGTAAATGCATTCCGTCGGCAAATCGTTCATAAACGGCGCTATCGTTTAATCGCTCGTTGCCCAAAAATTCTCTCGCTCGCAGATGAAAAACCCTGTCATCGACGAAAAGTTACGTCGTCTAACGATTCGTAGCCAAACCTAGAAGGATTTCCTAAAATCATAACTTGCGGTAATTTATTGTAAGTTAATAAGTCATCATCATAAATTAAAGGTTGGGCTCTTGTCGGAGGAGCTTCTTCAATTCTTCTACATGAAGCAAATAAAGGAGAAAGTAAACGTCGTGTCGTATCACGAACTAGAGGATCTCGCTTACAATCGAGTAAGTAAGTAAACACACTATATTACTAGATTACATTTAATTAAGTGCGCCTTCATATCTTCGTCATTTTTGAAAATCAGCTAGTTGTAATATCAACAACAATAAATGTAATTGTTTTCGGCGCCTATTTAGTACATTGTTGAAAACACTTCTCAGCGAATTCTATTTATACCACAATCATAAGTAATCATAACACGGAAATGCAAGGTCGTAGTCAGGGCAAAGGCCAAGTCAAGGCTGGAGTGCATTCATCTCACATAACATTTTCTTGGTGTTATTTATTTGAGTGAATGCGTAATTGTGCATACGTAAAAATAAGAATTATTCATAGACTCTTACATATTGAACTTATTAAAATCGTAAGCAAAATGGCGACTAATCCAATAGTGGTAGCGTCATGCCGTCGCTTGACACCCGCATTCGCTACGGACACGCGGGTCGTGCTTGTTATATTAGTAATAATGGTTAAAAATAATTTTTAGTTAAATTCTTATGTTAATAGGTTTAATAAACTATTTTATAATTCAAATAGTCAACGGTTTTAATGATATTGTAATCAACAGTCTTCTGTGATTGGTTGAAACATAGTTCAGTGGGAGGTATGATAAAACGCATTGCTAATGGAAGGCTCATTCATATTCAGCTGTGTGCCTGTACAGACGATATTTAGAAGTATTTATTATTGTATAATATAACAATAGTTATAAAGTGAAGTAAAGTAATAATTAAACATAGTTGATAAATAATTGATAAATATGTATCTTCTATTGTGATGGTTGTTTGGTGGCTCGTGGAAACGAGAATATTAAGATAAGTATTATCATTATTTAATATTACGATGTTTTGATATTTGATCTAATATTTTATGAAGATTGATGGTAGTTGAAAAATAATATCATAACATGTTATATACGCTGTGTGCCTATCTATCTATATAAATAAAAGCGAAAATCACTCACTCACTCATCACAAAATCTCGAAAACTACTAAGCCGAAGAAAATGAAATTTGGCTAAAAAATCCAAGAAAGAAATAGTCCAATATGCTCAATTTCTCTTAAAAAAATCTCTAGAAAAATGGTCGTCAAATGTAAAGCATTCAAAGTGTAATTTCCGTGGCGTGAGCAGCCCGCCACAGTCAGCGACAGTCGCCGCAGGTTGCACCTCTAAAACTAACACTTCACGCCACAATAGCATTTTCATTAGTATTTCTAATTCATTGTAAGTGTTATACTTGTTTCAAGCCGTCTCTGTTTTATTGTAGGTTTTCATTTGCATCTTTGTTTACAATTTTTTGTTTTTATTTATTTTATTCTAAGTATCCAATTTCTATTATACGATATACGATAACGAGCTTCAGCTGCTAATGTGAGTATTCTTTTGTCGCCTTGTGACTACTCAACCGATTAAGATTTTACAGATTGAGAGATTAGATAAAGAAATCACATTAAATGCTAATGTTTAATGACCATGTTGCGACATCGCCGATTTCTGTTGAGAGCCACACCCTTGAAGCTGTAGACCATTATGTCTACTCCAGCTTCAAGGACGAGGTCTTTAGGCGAATCAGACTCGGCTGGCCAGCGAAGTAAGTTCCGTAGCCTCTTCTTGTCCAAGATACCTCAGTCTCTTAAAACTAAAGTCTTTTACCAGTGTGTGATACCAGTGATGACATATGGGCCCGAAACGTGGCCCTGACTATGGACCTCATAAGAAAGCTCAAGGTCAAGGTCGCCCAAAGAGCCATGGAGAGGGCGATGCTCGGTGTTTCCCTACGAGATCTAATAAGAAATGGGGAGATCCGTAGGAGAACAAAAGCCACCGATATAGCCCAGCGGATTAGTTCTTTGAAGTGGCAGTGGGCGGCGTACATAGCGCGGAGTACCGATGGCCGATGGGGACAGAGAGTTTCTAGAATAGCGACCACGCATTGGCAAGCGTAGCGTTGGACATCCACCGACCAGATGGTCAGATGACCTAAAAAAGTCGCAGGCTGCTGCCAACCGGTCATTTTGGAGATCATTAGAAAAGGCCTATGTCCAGCAGTAGACTGACTGAAATGATGATGATGATGAC
This sequence comes from Euzophera pinguis, assembly GCA_947363495.1. NCBI lineage: Eukaryota > Metazoa > Arthropoda > Insecta > Lepidoptera > Pyralidae > Euzophera > Euzophera pinguis. Next base: position 185,133 of record OX376164.1, read on the forward strand.
ATAAAATGCATTTTACGAAACCGAGGTTTTTTAATAAATTCACTAAAAATGATAAAATTGGATATGGTCACGCATACTCTAATGTATCTCTTTCTGACCTATTTTTTTCTACAGTGTAAGCCTGCAAAGAATATTGCGCGAGTGAAAATGCGAGTAAAAATTGATAAGGAACATTGTAAAAAAACATTTACTTTGATGAAAACATTAGCCAAAGTTATGGAGAAGCGACAAAAGTACAGTCACAAGTTGAATTCGGTATACAACTACCATACGTCAATGGAATCAAACATGTTTTTTTAAATGCTGTAGCTGAGTGTACTTCTTTTGCTAAGTGAGGGTGGGGAGAAGGGTGTTGTGTTGAAAATTTATAAATTGCCTCGAGCGATACCGCAGGCTACAAAGGAGCAATTCAAGTTATTGCCGACGTAATAAATAGCAGACGGCTATCAATATCCGCCTTTTTAAGTAAAGGAAAAAAGAAAAAATATTTTTAACATTAATTCCCATCGTGTCCAGCAAAGATGTTAGCCTTCTGGATACCTTTTAAACTAAGTAGGTATTTTAAAAAAAATGATAAAAAGGCCAACCCTTGTGTTTTCCCCCTATTTTATTTTTATTTATTTTTTTCTTATAACTTCTTACGCTAGTTACATTATGTGATTTTGCCAAACTACAAATTATTATTTTGTCAATTCAACACATAGGGCGTTGTACTGCCACTGGTTGTGAATCAAACTTATAACTAAACAATGATCAATGAACAGACCTATGCCACTACGTTTCGCTGCCTCAACAAACCATTACCCAGTTTAAGTAAACGTTTCAAAACTAGGTATCAAAATGAAACAAAAAATTTAATTCAATTCCTTCTCCACAGATGGTTTCCATATAGGTTATAAACTAAAACTTAAAGGGGAAACGTACGGTATAGAGCAGTGTCCTTTTTAATACAATAAGAAAATAGAATATTAAAAACTCTGAAATTATGAGATCTGCTAAGTTCTTAGGGAGAAGACAGAATAGTACGGAACCTTGATTTGTTCAATATTTTTGTAGGTATTTGTACAACAGTGATGTCGCAGACATGTAGACACAGAGAATGGCCAAATATACATTTAGCCATTCTGTGCATCCACAGATCCGCACCTATGGACACTTGGATAGATAGTGCTTACGCAATAGATTTCTTAAATGATTTCTAGAGGTTGCTTTACTGATAAGTTCCATAGGTAGCTCATTACAAAGTGTGGGTGTTAGCCATTTCCTCGTACGCTTACCGTATTTATTGTTGACTTTCGGGACTATTAGTTTACCCCTCTTTTTAGACGCACGGGTTGGGTAGGTATGAGCTTTTGGTATTTTAAATGATTCATTGGCATACTGTTCTATTAAAATTGTACTTTTTACTTTTTGATCAACCAGTAATACATTACATATATTAAATATTTTTTCATATTGACCCTTCAAGTTATTTTTCTTTTTTTTACTAATTAATAATTTTTCTTAAAAATGCGCGGAAATATTGTCATTACTTTTGAATAAAAAACACGCGAAGTAACATATTTACGTAGACTGAAAATCAAATTCACTTCCGCGTTCTTTGAATTTGGAACGAAGAGCGCGCCGGCAATGTTGTATGAAACGGTGTGCTGTTTGAATTTAGAACTTTTTCATCTATCGTACACATTGCGTTCTCATGGCTGTATCTGAAAAACCAAAATCATTTCCCGGCGCGTTCTTTGAATTTGGAACGATGAGCGCGCCGGCAATGTTGTATGAAACGGTGTGCTGTTTGAATTTAGAACTCTTTTAACTATCGTACACATTGCGTTCTCGTGGCTGTATAGCCACAGATGCGTTTACCTTTCGGCACAAACTGTAAAATAAATTAAATTTATTATGTAAAAGGCCCCTTTTTTATTTCCTTGCATTTTTTTAAGAAAAGCACTATGCCTCGGCCGAAATGGCAATTGCCTGTCTCGTATCATTGAAGTCCTCGCCTGCGGCTCGGCCTTCAAACTCATACTCGACCTGCAATTGCCTATTTCGCTGCCTTTGCAATAATGCACTAATTTGCAAACTTTTTATATTATTTAGATGTGTGTCTGCTGTAAGTCCATATCCACACAACCCGTAGTCAATGTTTGATTCTACTAATGAATAGTACAGCATATACATTACTTTTTTATTTAAGCAATAACTTAACTAGTTTACTCAAAATGCTTCGCAATTTGTTACAGACATAATCCACATGTTTGTCCCATATGAAGGAGCTATCTATGTTAACACCTAGGTATTTAGATGTCTGTACACATTCCAATGGTTCACAGTTGCAGTTACTTTTCCCATTATGTAGACATTCATAAGAATGACCCTTTATTTGGATATTGATATTTTTATATTTATTATCGTGGGGTGATCGTATAGCCATGCATTTAGTTTTGGAATTATTTATTATTAATCCGTTGTCATGTGCCCAGCGTATGATATTTTCGAAATCTTCCTGTAATATCTTTAAAACCTCATCAATGTTCGTTCCACTATACGCTAGGCATGTGTCATCGGCATACATATAACACATATAACAATACACATATAACCTATGTATGTTTTTTGAGTTGTGTCTATAAAGCGTGATTTCGTCATTTTTTATAGACTGTCTGTCTAAACTAAGTTGCTTTTCTCTGTACATGTCATAAAATTCATTTATGAATCGAAGTAGAGACGTCAATTATCACTTTATCACACTGGCTAAAATAAAAGTCTTTTAATGAATTAAAAGGTCAAGAAACAGCATTTCTAATTTTCCAAGCAAGATCGAGACAATGTTGACGGGCAACTTTATACAAATAACAATAAATTGAAATTGGTTTTTACAAACACCTTAGTTTTTTGTTCTGTGATAGCCGGCGAGTCTCGTCTAGATTCATCATCCGCAAGCCGCGGTGACAGAAAACCGATATAATGGAATATGTAGCAATTTATCTTAATGATACTTTGTCAGTCTGTCAATGTCTTGAACTACTTAATTAATAGATTTAGCCCATTGGGATGCTCCGACTTCGACTGAGGTTACGTTGCCAAATATTTGATTGTCAAAGTCTAATCTAAATCGTTATCTTCATCCGATCCGAACACAGTAGATTTTTTACGGAGACAAAAATACATACATTTATATAATGACACCAACTTCCCGTAGGGGTAATGACTACACACTTGCTACGATCCATACATGCCTCCCTCGCCTTCCCTACGATCATCATTCTCCTCATACACGCTCGTTACGTTTACTTCTAAGATCTCCCCTTCAAGATAATATAAAAAAAATATACCACTTCATGATATCCATGATTCTTCGGCTTAAAAGGAAATAGTGAAGTTTTTAGTAAAATGGACGAAAATCACTTTTCACTTTTTAACTTTGCCTCTGTACAAGTAATAAATCCAAAAATTGGTTTTAATATAGACATTTTGTAACGTACTATTTATTATACACCGGATGTCCGTTCGAAAGAACTTGCTTTTAGGGGTAAATTAAGGTGCCAGCTATTTATACTCCGGACCTCTACTTTATTGGACAATTTCGGACATGTGATAAAATTAAATTCATTCAGCTCTGAGAATAGGATATTTTATTTATAGATTACTAAATTTACACCAGAGTCTGTGATAAGCTACAAAACCTTTAATATGCTATTCTTGACAAGTGCAAATGGAGGTCGATTACTACATTTTTTCTATTTTTGTGGGTTCTTCTTGTCGAGTCAAGATGGCTGGTTGACTGCACTATATTTTTACCCAATACTTTGCCACCTCTATTGCTCGGTGATAGTGATGTATTCGACTCTGTTTATCGATATGATGATGATGAGTGGTGTATTAATGTATAAAGTCGTGCAGACGCACAAATATTTTGTTTAAATCTGAGATTACCTAATATGTTTATGTTATGAATTTAAAATTTAACATTGAGGAATAGAAAATTGGGTATCCTATCATAAGATAAAAACGTATGACAAACAATCATTTGACAAAAAAACGTTTTACGAAAAATATTTTTAAAATCACTTATTTGACAAACAAATCGAAGGTACACTAAAACATTTAAAAACTAATAATTTTATAACTGTTCCAATTTAAAAACCAACGTATATCATAATAACGTTTCAAAAAATGCATTATTTGATAATTGATTCAATTGCCACAATTATCTGTGAGAAACCTATGGAATCTGTTTTCTTGGTCTATTTATATATATACTAGCAGCCCGCCCCGACTTCGTCCGGGTTATACAAAGTATGTAGTAAGTTAAAGATAAACACTTCATTATCCATCTCTTTCAAAACCGGCTACATAGATCTTTCTGGCGCCGAGTAGTTCCTAATCCATACTTATCCATATTATAAATGCGAAAGTCTATCTGTCTGTTACGCTTTCACGGCCAAACCGCTGAACGGATTTTGATGAAATTTGGTATGAATATAGTTGAAGACCCGGGGTCAAACATAGGCTACTTAAAGACGCAGGCGGAGCTGCAGGAAAAAGCTAGTAACCTATAAATAATGTACAAATGTATTTCCAAGGAAAAGATCGAAAGTATAGGCATATGCCCATAGAGCCATCAAGATCAATTTTTTTAGGGGAATTAAATGTGATTATTTTTAAAAATTAATTGGCTGATCCTAAAAATCTGATATCTTTTCGAATAAAAAGAAACCTTATTCTTACACCAGAAAAATAATCAAGGTATCAATAATTTTCATTAGTTCCCTCCACGGGGTAAAAGGAGTGTATAGTGTACGTAAAATTAAACTCTTGAAATACTAATCTATAATATACTACAAAAATTCTTAGCATTCTCCCAGTTTCGTCCTCAGCTCCCGCTTCAATGACGCTTTCTCTTCTTGGTGTTTCCATTCCTATTGTTATTTTGGCATGTTTAATGATCGGCCGCCTACGTTAACCTTCCTTGGGAACACAGAATGTACAGTTAGATATAATCATACTTTTAACGACACTTACGCGTCGATATCCTGAGATAAAAAAACGTTTGACGAACAATCATTTGACAAAAACGTTATATAACTTTTTGCTTGACAAAGTTATACCATATGATCTTTTGGGCATTTTAAAAGGATAAAAAAAATTAAACTGCTGTTAAGTTGTAAGTTAAATGTACAATATATATATATATATTTATTATCAGCTAGTATTTACTGAAAAAATGGGTTTAGTTCTGAAAAGAACTTTTGTTTAGTTTTTAAAAAACTTTTTTGTTGTATTTAATTACCTACTAAACGAATCCAAAATATTTTCAAGCGAAAATTATTCGATTCCGCACACGACCGCTGCGTAGGGAGGCGACCGCGCGGCGACCACGCGACTTTTTTCTAATAGTTTTTTGAACTCGTGATATCTTTCGAATGGAAAGTCCGAATTGAATAATTCAAAAAGTTATATAAAGGTATTGAAGCATTCTTGAATATGAAGTTATTTATTTTGATAAGGATTAATACGAAGGTAGAAATAAAGAACCTTTTCTAACGGCGGTAATTTAATTAAATTTTTAAAATAAAAAACCACTTATTACACCTTGAAATGTTGAGACCGATAATAAAACTGGTTGCACCTTTTTTAGTTGACATAATTAATAGTTCACTGTCTTCAGGCATATTTCCGTCTGCATGGAAATATGCGCATATAATTCCGCTGCCTAAAGTATCTAACCCTTCGTTAAATTGTCACTTTCGACCAATTTCAATTCTTCCAGTCCTTTCCAAAATTATAGAACAGTTCGTCCAGCATCGAAACATCTAACATACTATAATTTATTAAGCCAAAATCAGTCGGGTTTCCGTTCTGGGCACAGCACTACAACAGCCTTGTTGAAAATTACGGATGACATTCGTTATAACATTGAGAAAAAAGAACTAACTGTTCTTGTACTACTTGATTTCTCAACTGCCTTTAATATGGTTGACTTTGATATAATGCTAGGTGTTCTTAAGTCTTTAAATTTTTCTTGCTCTTCAATCAATTGGTTTTCCTCTTACCTTTTGGGTCGCCATCAATTAGTTAAGTGTGATCGACGTAAATCGGATTGGTGCGAGTTGGCAACTGGAGTCCCTCAAGGTGGAGTACTTTCTCCTATACTTTTTTCAATGTTCATTGATGGCATCACAAAACTTCTTTCCTCTTCATTTCACCTTTATGCAGATGATCTGCAGATATATATGTCTGCTCCTCTTGATGACTTTGATCGTGCTATTGCCGTCATTAATTCTGATCTTAATATTATTACATCATGGTCACGCAACTTTGGACTTAAGTTGAATGCAAATAAAACTCAAGCCATTATTATCGGTAGCTCATATTTCATTTCTAAATTGAATTCTTTATCTTTTTCTAATTTAGTTCTTGATGGTAATATTATTCCTTTTTCTCCTAGTGTTAAAAACTTGGGCATTATATTTGATCAAACCCTGTCCTGGTTACCACAAATTAATGATGTTAGTCGTAAAATGTTTGTAGCTCTACATTCATTACGACGTCTGCAAAATTTTCTCCCTTTTCAAACCAAAATATTATTAGCGCAGTCTTTGTTGATATCTATCTTAGATTATGCTGACGTTGCTTACTTGGATCCAACGGAAGAACTTTTAAATAAATTGGAGAGGCTGCAGAATCAGTCCATTAGATTTATATTTGGATTGCGTAAATTTGACCATATTTCGGAATTCCGTAATAAGCTAAAGTAGTTGCCTATTAGATTACGTAGAAACGTTCATATCTTGTATCTTCTTTTTAAAGTTCTCTTTATCCCTTCTTCTCCTATCTATTTAAATGAAAAATTTTCCTTTCGTCGGATTGATGACCGGTTACGCTCTGCCGGTAACCCAACCCTTGACGTGCCGCCTTGTTCATCACATTCGTACTCAAAGTCGTTTGCTGTTGTGGCAGCTAAGCTTTGGAATTCGCTTCCTGTTGAAGTAAGGTTGTCACAAAGTTTAAACGCTTTTAAAATTAATCTTTCAAATTCTCCTTTGCTGAACTCAGACATTTAAAGTATAAGCTAGTTACATGGATGTATGTATGTTTATTTATATGTATGTATGATTATTATATATAGGTATGTAGGTTTATTTGATGTATGTGTATATCTATATATTTTTTATAATAATATTATATTGTACACACTTCTACCCTTCTGGTAAGCATATCTTCTCCTGTCACTCGCTGGTTGACTGTAAGAGATCCCTAAGTGGGATAAGTCCGCCATTGTACTTATTGTTATTTCATGCTTGTGTATGTAATTATTTGTTTTATTCTGTACAATAAAGATATTACAAACAAACAAACAAACAAACTTATTGTGACTTAAATATAATAGTCAGACATATGCTGTCGCGACATTTTTTGTAGATAATGATGTGTTCTGCAAAGTTGTAGTACATTATTTTGTTCTATCATCAATAGTTTTCGCAGCGCACTCGATGTAAGCAATTTTTAGGTCTTTTTTTTGCACCTTGGGTTACATTATTGCAGTTTTTTTAAGGATCCCTAATGTTTTTGAAAATAAAATATAGCCTTTATTCACCGGGAATAATGTAGCTTTCCAACGGTGAATGAATTTTTTAAATCGGTCTAGTATTTTCGGAGCCTATTCAATTCAAACAAACAAACAAGCAAATCTTTCCTCTTTATAATATTATATTTTGTTTTTGTTTTTTTTAAATAATCTAGGGTATCGATAGTATTGATATAATCAATTTAATAAATTTTTGACAAATAATCGAATATAATCGATTATATCGAAGTATTGGTTTAGATAGAATTGTTATGCCATATGAGGTAGTATAGAGCACGTGCCTAAGATTGGGTATACTATTCGGTATATTATGTATGATATTATGTACGATTATGTATCGATAGTATCGATGTAATCTGTAGTATCGACCTATATTTTTATTTAACCTTTCTCTGATCCAAAAACTCCCAACCAGTGGTAAATTCCCCTTTGTACAGTCTTTAAATAGGAGAAACAGTTTGAGATGTGGGTTTCCAACTAACAACCTCTGTGACATTGCTAGTATAGCCCCTCCAAATGAATGCAGACAGGTAACTGGCACCACAAAACATAAGACCTATTTGCAAGACTGCTTCTGAATTACCACTTTTCTGAAAACTGATGCAAGCTATTAACTGTATATATAGAGAATGCTAGGTCCAAACTTCGTGAGAAAGAGACCACGAAGTAGCCAAGACATGCATAGGCTGCAAACCCAAGTGGTTCGGTGAACGGACATCCTGGCATAGTGGTGTTTACCTCCCTTGACAGGTCGCTGTACCGTGTGCGTGTGTGGTTCAGTACTCGTGGCAGCCTAGTGGTGCAATCTATGAAGCTATGAAAATGTTAAAACACTTTGAGAAAGGTGCTTATGGATATTGTTACTAACAATTATGGATAATAATCTGTTATAAAAATATTTTATTTATTTATTTAAAGTAATATGTTTGTCAAGTGATTGAATTTTCTATAGTTATTTTTAAAATGATCATTTTTTAATCCTTTTTTTGTCAAACATTAGGGTACCAGAAAATTGACATAGATCTAGCCTAATCGTGCGGCAAAAGTACATTTCTCCTACCTCCAAATACAGTTCCCAGTCTGCGAAGCACTTCACATTGTTTCTTTAACACAGAACTGAATAATATGTACCGAGTGTGAATGTGGTCGTAATTAAGTGAATATCGTCTGTGGGCTTCGTAAACACGACATAAACTAGTTGCCTGAAGTCAGCTGTCAGCCACACTAATATAAAGTAATCCGTAACATCTGGCGCCAATTCCTTGGCTAGATGAGCTTGCAATGCAGTTGACGGAGTCCAAGTGTCATGCAAATTAATTGTTTTTTTTTTTTTATATTTTGAAAAGGAACGTAATGTCCTTTAAGTTATACAATAAAAATGAAATTAATGAAATTTAATCTTTAACTTACGTCTATAACAGTATATGTAAGTTTATTGAATACTTGTCTGCAAACTTATTGAATGTTTTTATCATTTCAGAAGAAATAAATATTTAGGAAAAAATTGCACAGATTAAGTTAGCCTAAAAATTAGTTCGAGTCTTGTATTATGGGAAACTAATTCAACGATACAATTCATATCAAATACATTATTGATATACATCAAAGACGTAGAGCAATCAGAAAAAGATCTTTTTCTTTATTGACCTGACTGAGGATTGAACCTGGGATCTAATGAATAGCGAGCAGAAATCTTCTTCTTCTTAGCGAGTCGACTCTTTATTTATTTATCATGAACAAAATACATCCGAATATTACAAAATAAATCATAATTATATATTCTGGCAGTTTTAAAATTTCTGGGGAACAAAACAGCATGCGAACAGGCATGAATTGTTTATAGAATAAACCAACCCTTCTTCTCGTGGTTCCTTATTTCTTTGTTCTGATTGCATGTTCTCTGTAGTTTTTTTAATCTGTGCCTTAGGGCCAGTGGTCTGCGTCACGTCGACTCATAACATTTTATTTTACTGTATCGTTGGTTGAGCTCGGACGCCTACGAAGCGAGCATTTGTTTACGTTTGCGCTTTTTAAAACTATTTTAGATAAATATTGTATCCGTTGCTTTCATCTGCTGTCATAAATATTCGTTGCACAAGAATTTCTCTAGAAAAGATATCAAAATGTTTTGCTAGTTTATAAGAAACGGTTTTTGTAAACATAATGTAAGCGATCACTGAAAGACGTACGAGATTTTGTAAAATATTAATAAACTAAAGGTTTTCTTTTTAGTTCCATCTCATTGTTTCCACTAACGAAATTTAAAAACATTAAATACCAAATAAAAAAACTCGTACTCCTAAATTATACGGGTTAGCCGTAATCCGTATAAGGTCAGATGACAAAATGCAAGGCACGCTCGGATGAATACCAGTATAAAGGAACGCGAATTCCGATCGCCTGGTGGAACGCCCACAGAAATAAGAATCGGTAGAAGAGTCGTAGCGTGTGCCAAAGTTAACTGGCCCGCTAATGAAACTTCTATATGTTCTTATTTCTATGGACGTCCCGCCAGTCGCGCGGGATTCGCGTCAGTTTGAACGGTCCTTAATTATTCTGTAAGCTTGAAAATTAGTAACACGAGTTCGTCCAGCCTAATTACTAACTTTTCTGATAATAAAAGTGTTGGCAACATTATTTAAAAAATAATTGTCACTTTAGCAGCTCTTTTTTCTGCCTCTCTGATTTTTTATATCTAACAACTTTGTCGTGTACATGTGTGTTGTAAAGATGAGTGCAAAATAAATACAAGTTTTTCGTCAAGAACCAACGTTAGATTTGCCTATTACAGCCCGCTAAATCTGTTAAAAAAGATACAACGGAGTGTGAAATGAACTTGGTCTTATGCACGAATCAAAAAAAAAAAAAAATTCCTTAAAACACGTAGAATTGTAAAATCTTGTCTTCAGCTCGAGTCAGTGAATGCGGTCATAGCAATCACAATTTATTTGCGTTGGCACGCCCACACATTTATTCAGTTTCAAATGAGCATTATTAACAAACATTGAATAAATGTAGAATCATTGTTTTGGAAGATTGAACATGTCAATAATGTGCCTAGAATATTTACTTAATTCTTACCACAAACATGTTTCATTTAGTAAGAGAGAACTAAATTTTGGGTAATTTCAACGAATCATATCACTGGTGAAGGAACCTATTTATTTATATTAAGTATTAAAAAATATAAATTAAAAACTAAACAATTTTTGGGTGTTCTGATTACATAGAAATGGCATAGAACAGTTAAATAAAGCATTACTGCCTCCTTGGTTCAGTGGTTAAGGCGTTCGCCTATGGTCCGGGGGTCGTGGGTACAATTCCCACGGGAAGCATACTTTGTTTAGTTGTTTCCAGTTTGGTTAGGACATTGCAGGCTTGAATCACCAGATTATCTGATAATAATGATGATTCCGTGCTTCGGAAGACACGTTAAGCCGTTGGTCCCGGCTGACATTTGGTAGTCGTTAAAGGAACCACGTCAGAGGCCAAGAGGCGGTTCCGCACAACTCTGACAACAGGGTGTACATGGTCGATTAACAATGTACCCTACACGAAATGATGATGAGCATTACTTAATAATAATTTCTACACCATCTCATGACGGACATACTTTTTGATTGCCTTTAAAACTCAGGGTATTATATCCCGAATTTAAAGCTCTCATTGAAAACCAAAGTTCATTGTGTAATACCTGCCTATGAATAAAATATGTCCACCGAATAGAAACTCTTTTGCGAAAATAGTTCAACGGGCTGAACTTTGCTGACGTAGAGTCGTAACACCGGCAACAGTTTGTTTCTAATCTCACAAACTTCTCAGCTCTCCGAAAACTAACGGAGTGACAAGTTTTTCGATCACTTAGAGACTCCAAGACTCGATAATTATAAGTAACATGCTAAAGAAACTTCGTTAAAGCACTTTTAAATCTCTTCATAATCATAAAAAAGACGAACAAAGAACATTTTGCTTGCACAGTGCACATTAAATTTTCCGTCTGCAACGACATTCGGATTCCCACTTTTGTTGTTGTTTTGTTGAACACTTTAGTCATACGTAGTATATTATGTATGTATTATATAGTATATACTATTTATATATATGTATATATAATTATGTTGTATGTATGTATAGTTAATGTAAGTTTAAGAGTTTGTGGCGCCGCTTCTTCTCCACTTGCGCTTTGGAAGTGGTGGTAAACTTAATTTAAGTAAATTGACGTCAATAAGTGATATTTATACATATATCCTATATTGAAAATAAACAATTTCATTTCATTTCATTTCATTTATAATATTTGGCATTTTAAGTATGTTACTGTTATTGTACACCCACACTAAAGATATCGATACCTAAAGGTCGGCTGTTAGATAATGCTTTAAGCATTAAGTCCACCTATTGTCATATACAACTGTATATTTGTACAATAAAGTTTAAATAAATGAATAAGACATGTCTAAATTTTGCGAGCTTTTTACAAAGCCTTCGTTAATTGTCTGGCCGTCTATCTGTCAGCAGGCTATGTAGGTATTGTAGGTATACCATACCTAATACTGTAAAAGGGATCATCAAATAAAAGCCATACAATTAAATAATATCTACGTCTGTGATAAAAGCGTACGCTCAGAAGCGTAAGCTAATGATGCAGCTAAGAAACATACCAGGATGACGAAGATATGCCAGACAATTTAATCATCGTTCAAAAGTTCCAAATAACCTTGAAATATGGTCTGATGGAACTTTTATCTGGCAAGAGCTGACTTTTCAAAGTTTATGAGTAATATACTAAGGGTTCCGCGAAAGACGCCAAGTCACAGAAATAAGTTGCTTTAAGAGAAAGTTATTTCATCAAGTCGCAACTTACAATTAAGTAAATGAGGATAGGTGTCTTTGAATCTTTTAGGAACTTGTTTTAGGGAAAATGAGAGCTTTATGTGTGCTTAGGGAGATTTTTGGGCAAGATGCCAAAGGATATTTTGTTTTTGTACTTCTTGCTAAGACAGGGTATCTTCATTAGCTTTTATTAATATAAACGTATTTTTGTTGGAAATCCATACTTCCATATCCATACTAATAAAATTATGACTGCGAATGTATGTCTGTCTTTCTGTTACGCTTTCACGGCGAAACCGCTGAACGGATATGAAACTATTTAAGTTTACATTGTATTTATTACATTGTCGACTTGAAGGAGCTGAAATTTTGATGAAATTTGGTAGTTGAATATCCAGGGTCAAACTTAGGCTTCTGTTTGACGCAGGTGGAGCTGCGGGAAACAACTAGTAATCTATACTTCTAAAATGATGAAGATGAATTATTTTTAAATTTATCAGTTTGTATTTTTAGTTTCAGCATCTTCATAACTTTAAAGCTTCTTTAAAGTCTGTACTTCCTACGATACGGGTTGGCCGTGAAAGCAGACTGACAGACCGACAGATAGACAAACGGACTTTCGCACTTGTAATATTAAGTATGGAAGTAATGGATTGCCGAACTATTACACAAACTAAATCTATGAAAGAATAATTACATCGGCTACAGGCTTTCCATTTCAGCGCCACTACGGCTGTATCGGCCCGAGATTGGCATCGCTAATTAAAACAGGTTTCCGCGTCGCACGGTTTCGTAAGTGGGTTCATAAGGATTAATCCACACTTAACTAGTCAAAGCTGGAAGCTTTTAATGAAAACGCTGTGTAAAGTGCTTTTAGGCATTCTGGAAATTCATCTTCTGGAAATCAGCAGGTATTTGAAAATGTGAAGAAATCTGACAGTGTCGGTCACAAATACACATTGATCATAATTCTAGACCGAACGGTTTGGTTTTCCAGTAAAATGGTTGAGGTCAGTCAAAAGCCACTCCAATGTAATGTAAATAATTAATCACGCATTTAAAATGTCAGTTTATGTGAATTGGGTCTAAATATTCCCTTCCACTATTATCGCGGCCGCCAGCCACTGAACATCAATGCGTTCGATCAAATCCACAATGGCAGCCGATCAGAGCGATCACAACGATGACATTGGTAATTTACGTTTTATTCACTCAAACCGACAATCCATTTGTAAATCAACACCTAAAAGCATTACTGTCAAACTTTGGATATATTAATCTAAGAAGAAGATATCATTAATTTAAATTAACTTTCTGGAAGAAACTGTCGTGCCTGTTTCCAACAAATGTGATATAAGTTTGCATTGTCTTTTTTTTTCAGAAATAATCTCAGATGTTACAAATGGAGTCCTGGATTTTCATCAAATTAACTTTCCTCTTTAATCTTACTCTGAAGCTGAGTTAGAATTTCAGCTCTTTTGTAATCTATTGTGACGGTTTTCAAGTGGACACATCCTACATGTAACGATATCTCGGTAACAGTAACAGAATGGAGTCAGTGATGCAAATTTGTCACGTCCGGAAAGTCAACCCCAAACTCCGCGGCACGCTAAATGAGTTGGCGTAAAGAAATAAAATACAAATTTGTTAAATTTGTCACGTCCGGAGAGCAACGCGAGTCAACATCAGCACATTGTGGCACGCTCAATGAGTTTGCGGTTAAATATAATGCCGGGATTAGTTACAGTAAGACACGTTCGGGAAGAATTAGATAAATTGGATATCATCTGTCACGCTTAGAGAGTATTATTAGAGAAACGTAGCGGCAGTTGTATGCCAAAGCATGAGTTTGAAAATACAACAACTTGAATATAAAATATAATATACGCGAATAACTACTTATATCATAATTTTTGATTATAGTGATATGTGCGAAAAAACAGGGTTTATAGAAAAAATTGTGGTTAGGAAAAACCGTTATGAAAATGAACACAAGAACAGAGACAGACATAGAGAGACAAATAGATATACACTTAAGCACAAAAGTAAAATTAAAAAAAAAAACATTTAAACAATTATGTAGATTATTTTTAAGAATCAAAAACCTTACATTTTTTTTGCCGTCATGTCACGTAGGTATTCCAATTTAAAACTGTTAATCCTCTATAAAATGCTGGCAAAATGTTTAATATTGAAGTATAATTTTATTTCCAAAGTTAATAAAATTCCCAAAACACCGTGGCTGTGACACTTGCTGAGCTGAGAGTTCAAACAAGTCGAACTATTGACTGTACCTATGTGACTGTTAAATTAACGAAAAAGATACATACAATGCTCATACACAATACAACACACAACTACAAAATTTGTTGCACCTTTTTATCTACAATATTTTAAAAAACAAAATATGGTTAACAAAACAAAAGGTGTCAGAGTTTCACGGAATCGCCTTTTGGCAGCCAGAATATAAAAAAATAAATAAAGGCAAAGATGAAAATATCATGACAAAAAATATGACTACTACGAGTACCATACATAATAAAAAAAAGAAACGCATAAGAAATGAATCGTAAACACAAATCACTCGTTTTGGTCAGTTGTTTAATATAATAATGTTTACTTTGCTAACGGGGTCAAACAGATCACACCTCAATTGGATAAATACCCTTTCAATCGTCCGCTGACCGAATGAAAGAGATCCCATCTCGGGATCACCTGCTATTATTGACTTCTTTGTAGGAAATCTTTCGTATTGTTTACCTGCAACCTACTTTAAGATAAAATCGTCTATTAGCTATTGTAAAGTCAAAATCTATTGAATAGAAATTATGAAATAATAAAACCTTTATACATATACCTGTAGATATGTATACACTTAGTAGATACTGTGCGCTGTCTCAAATACATTTTTCTTACTATCTTCATTTACTTTACACGGTCATCGGCATCCTTGGTTATGAGACCATTTACCACGTCCTCCGTAACGCTTTTTAAATTTACACTTTCTTCCTTGACACTGGTTCTCTACATCACTAGCCGTACAACACCAAAGGTCGATTTGAACATAAATATCGTATAATAAAAACCTACATCGCAATATTCACAATCTATAAACTGTCTTTTCCAACGTCACATAAAGGATATTTTCTCGCTATTGACAGCCTTATCTAGTGAATATGTTGCCATCTGTATAGAAAATATAATAATTTATAAGGTGCACTGCATTTGACGTCAATTTCATAATAATATGCGGATGATTTGAATTTTGAGATTATAAGGTCGAGAGTAATTATAAAACATAATAAACAATTAAAATAGTAGTATTTAGCATTGTGTAAACCATTTCCGCACCAAACACTACGTAAGTTGTTAAAACAGTGGATTTGTTTGTTCTTACGATTTTAAACTCATATCTTCATCTGCATTATGGCTTTGTATACGTCTTGCGTGCTTTCCTAGTTGCATCCTCAGTTTACGCTTTGGGCTTCCCATCAAATATTCGTATCATATCAAATGTTAGCATTATTAAACGGACTGAATCTTAATTGGCATACTGCATTCCAGATCAGACATACTTGGTACATATTTGATTGCTCCCCTTGAATGCCAGGCAGCCAAATATCGTCTGATATAGCTCGGGGTTCGGAAATAGCACGATATTGTCGGGAATCGGGAATAGCGTGCTATTAGCGAGTATTGGTTCCCGAGTTCAAACAGTTTGATGGATTGTCGGAGAGAAACTTTGTATTGTATTTTCAAGTAATAATTGTATTTTGCTGGCGCAAATAATCCATCATCCTAGCGTGTATTCCTAGTCGCTTAGTCAGGCTAGGGTACGCTATAAGTCATGGTCCTAGATTTGGCGGAACTGGTTATTAAAATGGAGCGACTGCCGTCTGACCTCTGTAACCCTTTTTACAGGGAAACCAGACCAACAGGAACATGACCCGAGGTGTATTAGTGGCCAACACTGTCAGAATTTTTCAGGCTGTCTAAAGGCATCTGACATAGCCTCACGACTGATATCCATCGATAACAACCGGGACCAGAGGCTTAACGTGCCTTCCGAAGCTCAGAAAAGCTCGAGATAAAAAATGCCTTTAAAAACCATTATTGGATTGGGCGACCAATCCAATAATGGTCGCGTCTCGTCGTTGCTTGAAACTCGCATTTGCTGCGGATATGCGGGTCGCGCTCTACTAACGAGCTCCTCAAAATAATACGGAGGAGTAATTTGTTTGTGTTTGGTTATTTTAAGATGAAATTGGAGTCAGATTTTGCAGATTTAGTACGGGAACAATCGAATTTTTTAAATGGGTTACTTGCTCATAAAATGAGGCACTGTGGACAGCCAACAAAAAGAAGTTACGTAGAATAAATAAGTAAATTAACAAAGGAAAAAGTAGAAGTCGTTTAGCCTATAACCTGGAGGCCGATCGCGCTAATTTTAAATTTTATTACCAAAATTAAACCACGACGAAAAGTTATATTTTCAAAATCCACACGTAACCGGTGAGTCGAATGAAATTCATTGGAAATTGAACAAAAATCATTGGACTAGCAGGTAATAAAGGATGGCCTCCCTGAAGGAAATGCACCGTCAAGAGCAAGATGGGATTCCCCCTAGCTGAATATAAATGCTAAACCTTAGGTTCCAAGGAAAATATAAAACATAAAAAAGATTCACGATTTGGTTACTTTTATAGTGTCATAAAGACACTATAAAAGACATTACATTTACATATGTATTTAGAGCGCTGTAACGGTAATGACACGTTATTCTTGTAAAATTATGTATTGTTTACCTCTCATGTTCATAAATAAATAAAACTCGTCTTTATTTAACCTCGCCTTGTTTGCTTTTTCCTCGTGATTGGAAAAACAGTCAATGAAAAACATCCGTTTACGTTAAAAAAAAATCAGAATAGGTTTAATATTAATTAGATTGGTACAACCATCACTATAATGATGTTGAGGTGTATGATACTATTTGGATAAAATCAACCCACCCAGATGTGAAGCTTTTTAAACCACTTTCCGGTTTCTAACGTGGCCGCTGTGACCAACGGCTTAACGTGCCTTCCGAAGCACAAACTAAACATTATTGTAGACAATCAGGGTGATTCAAGACTACAATGTCTTAACCAAACTGGAAACAACAAAGTAAACTTCCCGTGGGAATCGAACTCACGACCTCCTGGTCTGAGGTAAACGCCTTAACCACTAGACCACGGAGGCACTTAAACATTCATTTGTGAAAATAAATCTCATTGCTGTCCTGGCTTCAGCCCAGCGCAACGTAAAGTGTTTGCATTCGATAAAACTGCGGACACGCACGACAAGGTATAAAAATTCCCTATTTGGGCAATATCACACATCGGAATCCCGTTTCGCAATTTGGATTGGAATTCCGATGGGCACTCGTACAAATAAAGGGACCTACGACATACTATTGGTAGTTTTACGAAGAATGGAATTCTGAATGTGGAACCCAAACCTTAAATTAATATCAGCAGTAATCTGCTAATGATCATGGACCTGTTTCCCTGTACAAAGGGTGTCGGTAGTCAGACGGCAGTTACCACTTGCGCTGGTGAATGTTACGTCCTCAAGATTTGAAAATATAGAGGACTAGTTCTGCCTCCTAATATAGATAGGTACTTTATTGTACAGCCGAGGGCAGATAAACCTGACCCTCTGGCCATTACGGTAAGTATAGTATAAGGGTTTCGTATATCTGCCCCCGACTCTATCAATGACAAAGAAATTATCAAATCAATATATACTCGAAGAACGAGCTGAAGAAGTATCTTAAAAACAAGCTCGAAAGAAGGCAATATGTTATGCTTTCTACATTTCAAAATTATGACCTCTTTCGACTCACCGATTAGAACAAATTAAAATCATTTGATATCGAACGAATATCATTCGACTCATCGATTATGCGTGAATCACACTTTTCAAAAATAGTACTCCAGTATCTATCAGGTCAATATCAAATAAATGCGACGAAATACGACGCCTCGCCTCAGATTGATAGCAAATAAGAATATATTTAATTCCAGTTATTTGTCTTCCGACGGAGCAATCAGATCAGCTTTATTGTAAGAGATAATAAATACCACAGACATATAAGACGTACACAGACGGAGCATAAGTTAATAGTTATACTTATGGAGCAAGTAATTGTTGTTATCCTTTTCTCACGTATTCGGATCTATATGGCGATATCTCTTTTTAACACCTGTAGCAACATTCACTCACACATAGATATTAAGCTACGCGTGGCAATTTTTGGCCGTGACGCCATTTTGTAATCTACGTTGTTGGATCGGTGAACACTAAAAATAATAGAGTAGAATACCGTATAAATGATCTCAGATCATGCACTCTACACAACATTCATACATTCCTTGAAATCATGGGGAGCAATAACATAAACATCTTACCCCAGACTAGATACAGCCCAGGCTGCATAGTTTTGCATGTGTGTGTTTTGCTACGCTAAGTAATAGCATACCTTCCGTCTGTTTACATCTTATATGTCTGTGATAAATACGGAGTTACGGACGAAACTTGTCCAAATATGATGTGATTTTGAGACCTTATTCTGTTAAATAAGTACTTAAAATATAAATAAATAATATAAACCGCAATATCACATTTCGTCTAAATCCGCGTCATAATTTAGGCATCATTTTTCTATAAGTCACTTTTGTCTCTTGTTTGAGTCTTTTGAGCACCAGAATTGTTCGAAGATCAAAAGAAAGAGTAAAGATGAACTACAATATAATACCTTCATATTTCTGACGTTTCAATCGTAACCACGGAATGACGACCACTGTCATTGTTACACGGTTGAAACTTCGGAAGTATTGTTTTGTCGAACGTATTGCACGCACTTAATCCTGTTAGTTTAAAAGTAAAAAAAGCAAATTAGCCCCAATATTTGCGATTTACACTACTAAAACCAAATTATTGAATAATGTCTTCTAGGATGATGTATGGCGACCTCGACCCTAAATATTGACGTATTACACAGATATATCAAATTCGGTTTAAGCGAAGGTCGAAGATCGCACATTGGCGCGTGTGGGGCGGAAAATAACTGTTGACCAAACAGTTTAATGGATATTATGGACCATTACACTAGGTCATTCTATGAGACAGTCCACTTAACCAGGCGAATGTTACCCACATGTGAAATAAATCAGTGCAATCGTAGTGAGAAAATATACATTAGGGACACATCAGCAGATGCACCATGGACTGAACATCTCCTAATTTACATAACCTGTCAGTCAAGAACCCCCATCTAACTCTGTTCTCTTAAATTGGCATCTCCCAACATCAGCCCGGAATCTGTTTAAGGCCTTCAATGCAATGCAACGAACTATCTTCAATCTATTGCAGCTGTCATTGTGAATTGGCTTCGCGCGTAAAAGGTCTTTACGTATGTTAGTGGACAAAACTTGCTTGAGATTCTTCAAGCTGCCTAACTAAACCTTACTTAGTTTAAGAAATTCAATCTAGCGTTGTCAAATGATTTTCGAAGCACTTTGTCAAGAGGTTATGATAAAACGCAATTAGTAAGTGGCGGCTACCGTGTCTATGGGTTGCTTTTATTGAGAAAAACACGTCGGAACACTTAATATTTAACTCACACAAAATCGTATAAAAGTATATGAAAATTTCTCCAGAAAATGAGAACACATAAGTTTAAGTTCAATCACGTCACGTGTAGGTAGTTGTTATAACCATCCTTTTTCCCTACTCGACTTCACAATATCCACAAGTGATTTTTAAAGATCCTTGAACCAACGATGTTTCCCGTATCCTAAACTAAGCAAATAACGGTCGGTCCAGAAGACAGCAGTAACTATCGGAATAACTTCTCGTCGTAAAAAGGGTTAACGTCCCGCGTAAATAAACATGGCCTACAACAGATATATGTAACAGTCTTGGTAATGTTAGAAAACAGATGTGGTTAAGGTCAACGTGAGAAGGTGAATAGCTATGAAAATTTTCCTTATGTTAAAGATTGTGTAGTGCAAAAAAGAAACCTTTGTCGTATGACTAGAATATATATAATACGTACTAACAAAACATAAGCTGTTTACAAAGCGCTGTGAACGATGCCCTCATGAGTTTCACTAAAAATTAGAGAAGCCGGCTAGTTTTCACGTTCCTTACCTTATGTTCTGTAGTCTGTCTGTTTGGCTGCACCAGGGATGACTTAATGGGAGCAAAACTTAAAACCACTCGGCTAACCTTTGTTATACCGAATAGAAAAGATAGAGACATAAATGCGCATAAATAACCTAATAACCTGTTGCCGTTTTCTTTTTTTAGCTTTAGGACAAAGGTATAAACAAGATAGAATGAGATAAATAAATCCCACCAAAAACATTTTCATGTAAAAATGTTGCCAAGACGAGTCTACATAGGTTACTTTAGAAAAAGTTATCAGATCTCGTATAAAGGCAAGCTCTACACGCTGTAAATCTACAAGCTCTACACTACACCTTGAGTGAGTGAATCAGTGACGAAATCGGGGGTTTTTAGACATTAATAAAATCTAAAGTATAATAGCTACGATATTCAAACTTTGTATGTTTAATGATTGTACTGGTGTCATTATATCTTGAAATTTTTAACTATTTAGCATCATCCAAACCAAAGTTATGAGAGTTCAAAAAAACGACGAAACGTTTCGAGAAAAGGTAGGTAGTGCCCTTGCGCTCCGCTTGGCTCGTCTTGGCGGGGGCACTCCCGTGCCCCCAGATGTGATCGTGTGAAACTACTGCGTAGATTTTGTATGGAATTTCTAAGTAAATTCTCATTGAAGACTCGTAAAATTATTATAGGTAAGGGTAACGCAGAAGCACTGAATTGGTAATAGTAAAAAACGCAAAAGGGGAATAGTTGACATGAATAATATATTCCACGCGCCCTCTACCCAAAACAGCTTTGTATAAATGACAATAAAAAATACGAAGGTAACCTCATTTATTTCAACAACACACGTTTATTTAGCGACATGAAGGGTTCACGATTGTCGAAATGGAGCGAAAGCCGCGTTAAATTTTCATTATTGCCCAACACGGTGTCGGATGAAATATGAGGCTTGTTTGATGCGAACGTTTATTGGGATCGCGCCACAATATACGGCTGTCGTATACGCGGACAAATATAATGTGCAGATGAGACGCTCTTAACAATAAATTATGAGATTTTGCATAATTACTTAAACTTGTTAACAACTAAATCTTTTTTTTTCGTTAGAAACTCCGCTTTATTCATGAAACATGCCGAAAACTCTGAAACCAGGGTGTACAAGGTCACTTACCACTCGATATGAATGAATCAGTATCACCATCTATCTACAAATTTAATATTCTCGCACTTGAGATTGTTTAAAAAGATATAATTAGGTAATGCCAAAGCTATTTTTTTTCTATTTTGCGTTCGTCAAGGACGCAAGAATCATCTCTCATTTTACGTATATTATATTCTAGGTAAGTTTTTAAACATAAAATAATTTGTAATAATTTGTTTTATAAATGCACGTCTGTTTGTTCATAGAGCAGTGTTAATGCCAAGTCTTATGTATGGTAGTAAAAGTTGGGTCTGGCAGAAAAAAAATGAAAGCAGAGTGAATGCAGTTGAAATGAGAGCTTTACGGAGTGTGGCGTACGTCTGAGAGATAAAATTAGAAATAGTGAGATAAGGAAAAGGTGTGGGGTGAATGAGGATGTAGTGACAAAGATAGAAAAAGGGATGTTATGATGGTTTGGGCATGTAAAAAGGATGAATGAAAGGTGACTTACGGGAAAAAGGCGTGATGTATGTGTACGATCTATGATGTACATCGCTTGCCCGTGAGTGCTCCGTCAGCAAATTGACGCCACGCTTTACTTTTTACATTATTTTAATTTCAGTACACATTTAATTAACCATCGAACCAGTCGCGAGTTCTGTACAACCAAACAGTTCCCGTCGCGTGTGCTCGTACCATTTTCTACCATTTAATTCAAACCATTAACCATACTTCACCACCATTAATTCATCTCTAGAAATATTTATTATAATTATTCTCATTATACCGTTTATTTGTGTTTATCGCAATAAAGTTCTTTCATATATAACCAATCTATTTTTCTTTTAACCTCCTCTACATTTCTACCAATCATACACTTCTCTCAGATGTACACAACAACCCGTACAGTATGTTTGTAAATAATTTGTGTCTCAAATTATTTTGTCAAAATGTCGTCCTTTGTGCCTCGACTCCTGTTATTATATAATATAATGGTTTATTGTTATAGTTTCTGGGTCACACTCCTATCTAAGGGAATTCGTAATGACAGGTTGGGGAGCCAGAAGGCTTCTGTGTGGTTTAAACGAAAATTGTATAAATACGTATGTTTAAAAACTAAATCTTATTGAGTAATTAACACTTTCGCTGACAGTAACGTCTCTAGACGTACATAACAATTTTATTTTATTTTATTTATTTGGAATAACAAACAGAAACAAAATATATGTTGACAGTGCTTAATATAAACAATATGTAAATGTAACAATTCTGTCACCAACCACGTTATCCACAGATTAAAGAAACAAGTATTTATTATATAATTACTAGAGGGAAATTATAATGAAAGTGTGTAAGGGTAAGTACAAAATAACTCAGCAAGCATACAAGGTGAATAACAACATACAGGTCGCATAATCTACCTTTACAGTGAGTCTTGTTCAGAGAGTAATGACAATAAAAGTTTTTTATACGTAAAAGGAGAACAGTTAAATATGTCAATGCTTTCAAATAATGCAAATTAAGTTAATGCAATTAAATGCAATTGTTATTTCCTTGACTGTCAGTGAAAGTGTTAATGACAGTATTTTGTGTCAGAGTTTGTACATCAACTTACGGCCTTTGAAGTGCTAAACGTACATTATAACGCTGGAGCAATGACCTAAAAGGCTTCTAAGAGCGGTATCCCAACTCCCACTGAGTTGAGATACTCGGAAGTATATGGGGGAGACCCAGAGATTTTTCCAGTAGTGGGACGAAATATAAAAATAAACTTAAAAATATTTTTTCTAATGGACACCATTACTGCCGCCGCACTTCGGTCAAATTTGTCTAACAAATTTGATGACATATTTGTTGTACCTAGATCCTGGATGTAGATAAGCTACAGAGAGTTCGAACACACGTATAACTTTTTTTTTCTAAATCTTGCAATCAGTCTTAAAACTATAAGCAGATGTGTTAATGGAATGGTTGCTTGTCGAGAGGGTTCCCCAGTGGGAACCTCTTCTCTCTCGATATTAACTTTTTAAGGATTGTTGTCAGTTGCAAAATCCATTATGGCATGTCTCCTCAGGCGCCTCTTATGAGCTGGCTCAGCTAGACAGATGGCCAGTTGATTAGTGGGCCTTTCCAGCCTTCGTCTGTAACGGTTTGCAGCTACATTTACAGTTACTACATCCGTATAACTGCAGCTGGCAACAAGTAGTATACTTAAAATACTTAGAGATTATTTCCACTGTACGAATGTTACAAACTGGTACAATAGAGGCATTAGTAATTGTCACAACCTTTCAACGTTACAATTAATAATAACTCAAAATTCATTGTTTTGTCGTGAGAACCTTCAGCTGATACAGGTAGATGTTACAGTTAGTAACCGAGAGACAATACTACTGACTTCAGATTTTGTTGACGCTTGACAGGAGAGGAACTATGGAGGAGTTTTGAAGTATTTGTACTCCGGAAACGGTAACTCAGTAAGTATTTATTAATTTGTTTTTCAATATCGACTGTCTTACATGTTAATAGAGCGAGTTAATAATTGACGTCAATACAATACAACTTTATTGCCCACATCTAGGAAATCACAAAATTAAAATTACAACATTGTTAACAATATGGAGCAAAGGCGGGACTTATTGCTTAGCAATCTCTTCCAGCCAACCTTTGTACAATAAGGGAACATAATGTAAGGGTGGGCCCAGTAGAATCAATACTAATATTAAAAATGCGAAAGTCTGTCTGTCTGTCTGTCTGTTACGCTTTCACGGCCAAAACGCTGAACGGATTATGATGAAATTTAATATGAATATAGTTGAAGACCCGGTGCCAATCATAGGCTACTTTTTGACGCAGGCGGACCTGCGGGAAACAGCTTGTTTTCAATATATAGGATATAAATATCACTTATTGACTTATTTCCGCATTTATGATATTAGTATGGAAAGTATGGATGGTCCTCCACCAATGCATGTCATCTGTGTCACTTATAAGTAGAAGTGTTAGTAAGTTTATTTATAGGGGTAAACTTTGGAACTAAAAACCGATTTCAAAAATATCTAATGGTTTGTTCTGTAGCTTGAAAGATTCTTCAATAATAAAACAAACAAAATATCATTTAAGATTTCTTCTTGACCCAAAGGTTGCCTGTTAGATGCTTTTAGCATTAGGTCCATCTGTTGTGCTATAAGTTCATTGTATATTTTCTACAATAAAGTTTAAATTAATAAATAAACAAGTACATCTAGGGTTTTTTTTCGCTAGTAGAAAAGGCAGAAATCCACGGAGAACAGCAACACGTATACATGAGCTTAGGACCGGGAAAATGTTATGGCGCTTAATATAGAGATGCCTGTAGTTCTGATGTTGATGTATTACTCGTACCAATATTTGTCAGTAATCACTCGCCCGTTTTGGAACTACCGACGTGGATTGAGTTGAGTGTCGTCTAAATATAGGTTGATTTATATGCAAATTGGTGTGGCGAGACGACACGGCTCAGGCAAACAGCGCTGATTGTGTGCAGTTTCACATAGCTGTTGTTAGAATATCACTTTGTTGAACCTGTCTGTTTTTCAGTGAGATTTCTCCTCTCATTCATTTATATAAATGGGTTACAAGGTAAATCGAGCCGCTACACTCTGTTGTAAAAGATTTTCAAAATCGCCATTCGGCCTCTGAGGTGGTTCCTTTAAAGACTGCCAGTTGGCAACCGGGACCAACGGCCTAACCAAACCGAAAATACACACCTACTATTATCATAGATGTGTTCAAATATTAAATGAATGAACATAAGGTCCAAATAAATCAGCTGAGGATGCAACTATAATAAATCAATGAAATTCAATTTGTTTAATGCTTGAAACAACATAATTTAAGGAAGAAAAGTATTACCGTTAAAAATATGGCTTATCGAATCAAATCACATCACAAAATGTAACTTTACTCCCTAATGACACGTAACGTGATAGTAGATATCACAGTATGTTATTAAAACACGCAGGACTCGTCAATACTAATAATGACTCAAACTTTTGTTTTCATTTTGGGTAGAAATTGACGTGTTACTTACGACTATGTAGGTTGTCCAAACACCTAACACTGTCATAACAGTGTTTTCAACTTTGCTTTTTGATCAGCTCGAAACGGGTTAATTTTTTTAGACAAATTTAGTAATTCAATGGCCGTTTTCTACAGATTACACTTTGCAGGCCAAAAATTGGATTTCAGAAGATGCAGCATAGTCTAAATTGCCTGTCCACATTGGTTTTTAAACCAAATTTAGATATCGCCCTGATGCCAGGTCTACCTCAGTATGAAGGCGATTTGGGGTGTTCAATAATGGCTGTTTTAATTTGTGTCCTGGATAATTTTGGCTGGCTTCCTGACGGACGCATATCATGATTAATATTAAACTAAACAATATAATCATAATCATCGCAATGCTGATGAAACCACAGAGCATAGCTATTCGTATCATTTATTAAGATTTTGTATGGTACATCATAGGTATGTTGCCTGTCTTTCTCGAGCAACTTTATACAATGAACAAGATGGCGAGTAAGATAAACAAATGCCATCAAGTGACTCCCTTTGACAAGATGGCGGCGGTCTCAAGGTATGGAGTAATTAATGGCAAGTAATGAGGGTGCACTGTGATGAAAGGGTTTATTAATAATAATAAATATTTATTATTATTTGTTTATTGGTTCAATCCCTTGAATATCGAGTAGGATGCAAGGTCAATCTTGTATGACGAAGTATCGCTGTACTTGATGGGAGGTACTGGATTTTTTAGGATTTTCAACTGGTGGAAACCGAAAATCAGTGGTTAGCTCTCGGAGCAAACATATTATTGTATTGTGGCTTCTGTTTTTTTTTCTGTCTTTTTGATTTTAGTAAAGCATTTTATTTATTTAACTTTGATTTCATATGGACAATAAAACTTATTATGCTAGTGTACAACATAACATACTTCCCAATGTGTTAACCCTTGGCGTATGTCATTTATAATGCCTCTTTACCCCAAATCATACTTGATGTCACATCCATAACGTCACAAACAGATTCCCGTTCGGATGTCCCTATTCGGAATGCGTACGCGTACGCGTACGTATCGTACGTGATAATTATCGAGCGCTGAAAGCGCTTACGATTAATCATAAGATATTTTTGGTCCTAAAATGGAAACTATTTGGTTGCACCGCATTTGCCACGTTTGTAAGTATTGCAACCTTTGAATCTTTCTGCACAAGTAATAAATTAATTATGGTTTTTAGGTCGGTAAGGGCCGGCCTCGAAAAACATACTGCGACCAAATCGCAAACATATTAAAAAAGGAAGATGTCAGGAGTACCCGTAATCGACGAGCGTGCATGAGCGCTCAACACGAGAGTGATGAACGCAGAGGAAGCGAGGGCAGTCTGTAAGGATCGTAGCAAACGTAAATCTGAAGTCTCTGCCTACCCCTACGGGAAAAGGCGTGATGATATGTATGTATGGTTTTTTCTCTAAGCATCAATGGATAATGACACTAAGATCATACGTCTTCTTTATAATATAGAAAGTAAGTTGGCAAACAGATAAGGGTCGACGGTCACGACTGCGATGGAGTGACGTCACGTACGTCATAAAGTCCAGACGTGCAGGACGCGATGTCTTTATGGGCACGCAACGTCTCGCACGTGCGACGCCATTAAAATCGAGAATAATAAAACAACCTTTTAATGTTTTCATCATAGAAATTACATCACTTTTGTGACGTAAAAACCTCTGTAAATTAGTGTGCGATAAATTTTATCAAAAGTCATATTTGGCATAACTTCTACTTTACTGTCGCGAATAGCTAAACTCGTCGTAGGTAGTAGTAGTAGCTGAAACGTATGTTTTGACGAAAGACTAAAAATGGATAAAGATCTATCCTTACCGATCTTTCGTGTCTATATTTTTGGTTGGCTCTCTTAGCAAGTTTGCTCCATGTCTGTTTTGCGTTGTCTGAATGCTATTGAGTTACGACATTTGTTTCTCAGGGAAAATTATACTTTATCAATTTTTAAACAAGTTAATATCCTGTTTATTTAAGTGATTACATTCAGCGGTAATGTTAACTTGAAACTAAGGTCTTCCTGTAACTAATTTGAATGGGAAGGACAGGTGCGTGCGTCTCGTTTTTTGGTAAACAAGTATATTTTACAACCCAATGGATCAACACGCAGTGAGCAATGTGTCCTTTACATCCCAGTTTTAAAGAAAAATATATGGTTAAGCCGATGAAAAAATGGGATGTAAAAGCAAATTTTTAAGCCCGATTGAAATGTCATATTACACAGTTACACAGATATAGCGTCAAAAGTTAAGGCTATATCAAAAACTCATTTTCGCCAAAATGGCTTTTACGCCATTTTTTAAGGCATCGATATTACGTATAGGTTAAAAATAAGTATCAAAATAACATATAATAACAGAGCCAAAAGTCTAATTTAAAACATTGGTTTACAGAACCCCCGATTAATTCCTTTGACGATATTTTGAAATAATAAGAAGCAAATCCAATTTCGTTTGGGCGTTCAACAGAGGTTCGGAAGCCAATTAAATCAGGGGTTTAAAACAAGATCTGAAGACATTTTTCTTTAGAAAAGGTTTTGCTGAAAGTTCTTTGTTTTGTTGTAACAGTGTAACAATGTGTTTGTTTATTCAAATATCGTTAATTAAATGATGATTTCTGTACTCTCTCATTTATAAAAAATAATGAATGTTCTTTGAGCCTGTTTTAACTAAAATACGTTTAGCCCTTTCGAAGAATGAACGAGACAGAACAGAAACGAACAGAACGAGAATAAATAAGTCAGAGTCCTTCTGAAAGTTGAAAAAAATCTGTCACGGTGTTTGCCACTTACACACAAAATATTATAAAAGCTTCGATCGATAAGAAAAAAAAAAGATTTAAACAACATTCACGTTAAAAAGGTAAACACAAGAATATAATTTTCTTTAAGAATTAATTAAAAATTCGCATTTATAATATAAGTATGGATATGGATTAGTATGGAATATGAATTGTTGTCACCTGTGGGCGGGAGCACCTGAATGTTAGCTTAAGCCGTTTGACTCAATACAGAGACGCGCTGTCAGAATTGCCGAAGATCCCGTGATTACAAGCGGTATTGAGCCTTTGAGTCTTAGGAGGGACTTCGCTTTCTTATGCGTATTCTACCGCTTGTATAATGGGCTATGCTCGGAGGAATTATTTGACATGATGCCAACAGCCACTTTTTACCATCGCACCTCTAGCCATCGTCAGGGATTTCATCCCCATATCTTAGATCCCATGTTATGGCGTATAGTTCGCTTCAAACGGAATTTCCTTCCTCGTACACTGCGATTATGGAACGAACTCCCTGCCATGGTTTTCCCTAGTGACTATAACATGGGAGCCTTCAAAAAGGGCGTGAAAAAATTCCTACAGGGTCGGCAACACTCTCGTGACATCTCCGGTGTTGCAGGCGTTCATCGGCTACGGTAACCACTTATCATCAGGTGGGCCGTACGCCTGTTTGCCTATTTAGTTGTATATAAAAAAAAAAGATAACATCTTCCAGACACGTACAATATAACTTAAACGACAGCTAAGCACTGATGAACAGCTTAAATTTAAATATGTGGGATGTAGGCGGACTACAATGTTTGCTGGCGCAGTCAGCTTCGGACGCAGCGGTTAAAATGTATCATCTGGCAGCAGCTGCGCAACAGTAACTGTCTCCGTGTGCTAACATAGGTAAGGATACGATAAGGCTGACATGTTAAAAACAAAAGCCTTCAAAAAAATAAAAAGATTATAAAAAAAAGCTAAGCACTGATGGATATTGCGTTCACGTCATCAAAAAGTAATCGCCAGCAACAATGCCTCACTCCACTGCTATGTATACTACAACTACGTGTTAAAATACGGCATTACTGCCTTAAATATTTATAATATTCAAACAAACAAGGGCGGAATGAACTCGTCGCCCGTGGTACAATGCTCCATTGTGTCATACGACAAAAGATTTGACGTCTCGCGCGACAACGGGCCACAAAATTTTCACGCGATAATCGCCACTTATTTTACTCCGCTAAATAATTACCAGTTTTACTCTAACGTGCGTCAAACAAAGACGCTATCAAGTACAGAATAGGTAATGGTAGAGACAAGGCTATTGACTGTTGTTGGTATACCTGCACTTGCTTTTGTTACTGTTTCTTTGACAAATCATACGTGAAATTAGTCACCTTGTCCATATTTTCATGAGTACTTTTTGCAAACTTATATAGTTAAGTTTAAAAAAATCTTTGAAGAATTTAACCAGATAGTTTTGTACGTCTGAATGGTCAATATTATATATGTTTTTATATCAAAACTACATGCGTTAAACTTTGACAAATATTTAGCGTATTAAAAATAAGGTTAACACCCAAGCGTTATCGCTTATGAGCAAGACAAATAAATTATTTTTACGAGACCCATTCGCCTCGGCCGTAAAACTTGGGAGTATAAATGCTGTTCTTTAAATAACTCTTTCGCATGAGGCGAAGGTAATATTTTTGCAAATATCCCATTGAGCAGATAAGACAACGTGTGCGGTGATCCGTGATCGCTTTGACTGTGAGGGTGTGCTCAAGGATGCAAATATACTTTTATTATTTTATCATTTCGTTATGCGCTTTATTTAATAAGACTGACTCAGCTTAACACGGGGTTATAGTTTCTAATACGTTTTATAGCAATATCGTTTTGTGAAAAAAAGAAATAGTATGTTTTCAAGCTTTTTATTATTGGAGACATTATTAAACGTTTAGTATTTTCACACAATTTATTCGTACAGTAACGATTGGTTACTGCTGGTATTTATAAATTTATTTGCATTTATATATGTATATTTTGTTTGTATATATTTTGTTATATATGATTGTATGTGATATTTACGTAGATTTGTATGTACATGTTATATGTATGTGGTATATATATATATATATACATATATATATATATATAAAATTTGTATTTTGGTGCAATAAACAGTGTATTGTATGTGCTTCAAATTCCTTCCGTACTTACATCTTCTTTCATGTCAATGACTAAAACTACAAACATATGCAGTAGTTAATCTGATTAATTATTCTTGTCCTCTCTCTCTCTCTCTTTAAATGTCATTTATAGGGAGAGCCACCAGACATGTATGAAAACCTGCGCGAGAAATCGGACGAAGTAAGACATTACTGTCTCGAGCAGCGGCTTATAAGTGAAAATCAGCATGGTGTCGTCAAACCTCCTATGGGAGAAGAATGAGAAGAAAAAGGTGACGTTCGCTCTACTTGAGAAATAAGAACCAGTTTCCGGAATCACGACTTACTCGTATGTAGCCCTCATAATGATTCGGGTCAAAACGATCTAATCATGCTGCATTGTCATTCAGGCCGATTATATAAAAACAATTGTTCATATTACGTGCGACATTGAGTTATTTTGAGATAATTATTTAAAAGCCAATATATTTTCTGTAGTATATTTGATGCTAAATGCTGTAATTTGAGGCTCGTATCATTTTCGAAATAGGTCATTCCAAAAATATATGAGCTCTCCGGAACTCGATAGCTATTTCAGGAGTAATTTATTTAGGTGATCCAAAAAGCCATCAAAGATTCATGACGAACTGTTGATTAGTAGTGGATTACCTTTGTCAGACTGGTGCCGGATTCCAATAAAACAGGTTGACACTTGATATCAAGTAAGAAGGGACGGAAAATAATAGGACACAGGATAAGCTACAAGTCTGCGATGCGACCAGTCTTCTTCTTTCGTGTCAATAATGGCACAAAACCGCTCTACGAGTATATTGGCCCAGTAAGACGCAACAACCACGGCCGAGTCATAGTCTTGCAAGAAGTAAAACCCTGGATTCATGATGATCATGATTTTTATGTTTCTCTCTGCAAATAAAGCTTTAAATAGTTTGCCACTTCGTTAACACTACCATTTGACGTAAACCCCTCTAAAACACGCGTCCAATAATATTAAACAGTCGACATTTGCGGCCACACAAACCCAACCGCATTTGAAACTCTGACGTTAGGCAAACATTGTTAATACTCCAATTACGCCCGAATAAAGTTGGGACATAGAATATGAAAACAATTACAGAAGGTACACTATTTGGTAAGTAGGAATGATGGCGTTATGCTTGCCACAAAGGGAAAATCTTTCCATCAGATCGGGTGATGCCAATTATTGGGTATCACCTCGACCCCCATGATATTTTGTCCTTGCAACTTTGTAATTTCCATTTCAATCCATGGAAATTTTGTAATTACACGAAGAATGATTCTCCATTTCAGCGCCATCTGTCGTATAGTACTAAATTATCTGAGCTATTTCGCAAAATCTATTCACGATTCTTAACAACAATTTACATTCAAATCAAATCTTGTTTCGAAATGCACCTCTAGTCCATGATATGACAGATAATATTATATTCCAGGCATGAAAAAAGATGAGTCTAAATACAATTGACGAATACATCAACGATGCTAGTCTTAAATTATTAATTAGTCTCCGGCGCGAGACCATTTATTAATCTAAGGATGCTAGTATTTCTCATTTAAAACACTTCTCTAAATAACTATTCTGTGACTAGTTTCATTGATGTGTGGACGGAAGAAAAGGTCGGAACCCAACTTGTCTCCCCGGGAAGCTGTTAATCCTCGGCAGCAGGGTGTAATGCGTGCTGTGGAAAGGATCAACGGTTTTACGAGTTTTGCAGTGTTTCTTATAAACTTGTTATGAGGAATAGATTATTTTATGGACAAAAACAATTATGAAAAGAGGTCTAAAAGAAGTTCCACCTAACCTGTGTGTGAAACTAGACGGAGAATGGAGAGAGAAGAAAATTGAAATCTTACTTCCATACTATAATTCCATACTACTTATTACTATATTTGTTGTTCTTTCTGTACAATAAAGTTTTTACATATATACATACTAATCTCACAAATCCATTCTATCCATACTCAATAATATTAAGTATGGAAGCATTTATAATATTACTAACAGCCCGTCCCGACTTCGTCCGGGTTATACATATAAATTATGTAGTAGTAGGTTGAAGCTAACTTCTTCATTTAGCAGTCATACTTTATTTTGGCCTATTTTAAGATTGGCCGCCTGCCTAACGTCAATCTTCATTGGGAATGCAGAATGTACTTGTAGATTGAAACCGCTAGTTTTTTCCTCATCGTATTTGACGACACCTAAGCACCACGGGAAGAAAGCGTGTACTTCGTACCGTTTCGCCACGCGAAAGGATTGTAACACAAAGCAAAATCAGTAATATCTTTGGAATGAAATGTCCGATTTCATTCATTTAAAGAGTAATTTACAGGTATTAAAGCATCCTTGAATATGAGATGAATTATTTGGATAAGGATCAATACCGAGAAACGAATAATATGGTCTAGTTTGTACCGGCATTACTATTGCAAATTTTAACATAAAAAAGTAGTAGTTATGACGTAAATAAAATAGTTAGACATATGGTACCAGGAACTTTTTTGTAGATATTTTCAAGATGTACAATACTGTAGTACATTATTTTGATTTATCTCTTATGGTATAGCCAACGTTTGCAATGTAAGAGCAAAAAAATGTGTCAATTTACAACATCACATTAGAAACCTCTAAAATTGTCAGTGTTCCTCTACTATATTATGCATGTATTATACATATAAACCTTCCTCTTGAAACACCTTATATATTAAAAGAAACCACATCTAATTCTGATGCGTAGTTTTAAAGATTTAAGCATACATAGGGACAGACAGACAGGAAAGCGACTTTGTTTTACACTATGTAATCCATATACTATAATATTATAAATGCGAAAGTCTGTCTGTCTGTTACGCTTTCACGGCCAAACCGCTGAACGGATTTTGATGAAATTTAGTATGAATATAGTTGAAGACCCAGGGTCAAACTTTGGCTACTTTTTGACGCAGGCGGAGCCGCGGGAAACAGCTAGTGATTAATAATTATAAATGCAAAAGTCTGTCTGTCTGTCTGTTACGCACGGCCAAACCGCTGAACGGATTTTGATGAAATTTGGTATGAATATAGTTGAAGACCCGGGGTCAAACATAGGCTACTATTTGACGCAGGCGGAGCTGCGGGAAACGGCTAGTAAATTATAAACACGAAAGTTACTGGATATGTGCGGATTGGACGAATTTTTGTTATTATTTCAAGGCTAAACCGCTCTATTACACTCTCTTTCTGGTTTCATCCCTACCATTATCTGTACCCTACCCGAAGTCAATCTTCCTTGAAAATACTTTCGTGTAAAAATCAACAGCAGTTTGCATTGCTATCTTTTACTAGACGCAGTTAAAAGTTCTGTACTTCGGAAGGCTCGTATGGTAGAACTATTGGTCACGGGTGCCAAAGTAAGTCATCAAAGAAACCACATTAGAAGCTATGAGTCTATTTTGAAAAAAATTGACAGAAAGGCAGACCTTGGATCACCTACCATCAAGTCATAAATGAGTGACCGGCATCGGCTATGTTTACAGTAGCCTTATTTTTAAAATGTATGACATATATGTCGAATGAAAAACGTTCGATATCGAACACACTTTCCAAAAATAACACTCCAGGTCATGAGATCGCTTAGTCCTTTAATCGAATAATGGCGACGGAAACGCCCATACAATCGTGTCGCAGCCGGCTTATCAGTCGACTTGGACCAAGTTCCCGATACGCTTATTAAGATTACGAGAATACAGGCCGTGTTTTTCTTAGGAAATCTTTGAGAGAGAAGGTACATTCAGTTTGAATAATGTATTACAGAATATGCATGCACTTATGCAGCTGACTGTACATGGAATGATGACGATTACATTTTTAATGAAAAGATCATTGCACCATTTATTATTATTTATTTATTTTCTTCTATGTTTGTAAATGGTGCAATAAAGTGTTCATTTATTCATTTACATAGTCAAAACTTGGAACAAGAACACATAATTATTATAATAGTACTAACGAAAAGAAGAAAATAAAGGGTTGTGCCAAAACAAAAACTACTCGAAACGAAACATTTAAGCTACTAAATATCCTACTTTGTCTTGAATTTAATCCTTATGGGAGAATACAATTAAAAAAAGTCTTTGACATGTAATGTGTGAGTGTGGAAAAGAGTTATTCATCATTATAAATAAGACTACAAATATACTTATTACTAGAACTAGAAGTGACGATGTCGGATTCTTCCGCAACTCTGATTTGACTAGCTCCTTCGACCTTTGAAAAAGTTGAAGACCTACTTTGTCGTTATATTATCTCATAAAATATCCAAAGAAAAGTTGCAGAGCAATATCAAATTGGTAAGTGTCAATAAAAGCAATCTGGAAGTGTTCGTAAGTACTTCTAAACGATCGTTGATAGATACATTCTTTTATGTTCGCTTTATGCAAATATCAAGTACCTCTTTTACGACGAAGGTTTGTGACTACATATTGAGCAAGAAACTTTTTGATCTAGATATACATTTGATACTTATAATTTTATCTTTTACTCACAGGAATAAGCTGAAAAGTTTTTGTTTGTATCCGTTCAAAAAAGCTAGATTTTATTATTTGTAAATTTAATATCATGCCTCCATAATCCGGTGGTTATATCATTTGGCTTAGGCCCGGAGGCCGTGGGTTCGATTTCCACGGTAAGCATACTTTATTTATTGTTTCCAGTGTGGAGGAACCACTTCAGAGGCCGAGAAGCGATTCCGAACAACTCTGACACCAGGGTGTACATGGTCAATAGACAATGTAACCTACACGAAATGGTGATGATTGCAGGCTTGAATCACCTGATTGTCTGTTTGTAATAATGATTCCGTGCTTTGGAAGGCACGTTAAGCCGTTGGGTCTGGCTGCCATTTGGTGGTAGTTATAGGAACCAAGTCAGAGGCTAGAGATAGAGAGTATAGAATCGATTGACCATGTGACCCACTCGATTCATATCGAATGAATGTACCACAGGTTACAGAGCATAAGCTATATCATCGTACATATATTAAAGAGCTAATTTTAAGTGAAAGTATCGAGAAAAATGTTGCCGATCGTTAGAATTATTTACTAAACTTATGTTTATACATTACTTACGCGGAAACGGTATAGGGAGGTAAAATTATTCTTTGTTATCCCAACCAAGGATAACAAAGAACACTTTTATATCTTATTTTAACATTGTTGTATGTAAACAAACTGATCGTCTTTCATGATGGATCTATATCATGGAAATTTCTTTACGAAAATCAAGAATATATAAGTACAATTTATTCCAGAAATCTTCTCATATAGAAAGAGCTAGAAAGAGCGAACAACTATAATTTTCAATTCTGTGACCTAAATTTTATCGTGATAAAATGGCACAGGAGCGAGCAAAAGGTTCTAGAATATTCGACAAGCCGTTCCGATTTTGCGACATCAGCGCCATCTGAATAGTGACAATTCTCATGCATACATAAATGTATTTTCCGAATGGTTGCATTAATACTCATACTCTGTTACATGTACACCACTTGTAATGGTTTTGTTGTGGCGAACTATTCCTTGAGTTGCCCCTTATTTTTAACGTGAGAAAAAGGCCATCTCCTACCAACCTGTCTAGGTACTCATAAGACGCCCTGACTCGAAGCTGAGCGATGGGGCTTGAACCCAATAAAACCACACAGTGTCCGTCCGTCACGTCCGCATGTGCAGAGCATTTCCGGGACCATATAAATTATTATTACGTCATTTCTCCGAAACTGTTTACCGCTGCTCTGGAAGATGCCTTCAAACTCCTGGAATGGGAAGGACTTGGCATCAAAATCAATGGCGAGTATATCACTCACCTTCGTTTTGCCGACGATATCGTGGTTATGGCGGAATCGCTGGAGGACTTAAGTACCATGCTCAGCGACCTCAACGTGGTCTCCCAACAGGTGGGCCTTAAAATGAACATGGACAAAACCAAGGCAATGTGTAATGTCCATGTTACGCCATCACCGGTTTCAGTCGGGAACCACACCCTTGAAGTTGTAGACCAGTATGTCTACCTGGGTCAGATGATCCAGGCTGGCAACTCCAGCTTCGAGGACGAGGTCTTTCGTCGAATCCGACTCGGATGGGCGGCGTTCGGGAAGCTACGTAGCGTCTTCTCGTCTAAAATACCTCAGTCCCTTAAAACGAAGGTATTCGACCAGTGTGTGTTACCAGTGATGACATACGGGTCCGAAACGTGGTCTTTGACTATGGGCCTCATAAGAAAGCTCAAGGTCGCCCAGAGAGCTATGGAGAGGGCGATGCTCGGTGTTTCCCTACGAGATCGAATCAGAAATGAAGAGATCCGTAGGAGAACAAAAGTCACCGACATAGCCCAACGGATTAGTTCTTTGAAGTGGCAGTGGGCGGGGCACATAGCGCGGAGAACCGATGGCCGATGGGGCAGAAAGGTTCTCGAATGGCGACCACGTACCGGTAAGCGCAGCGTTGGACATCCGCCGACCAGATGGTCAGATGACCTGAAAAGGGTCGCAGGCAGACGCTGGATGCAGACTGCTGCCAACCGATCATTTTGGAAATCATTGGGAGAGGCCTATGTCCAGCAGTGGACTGACTGCGGCTGAAATGATGATGATGATGATGATGCTCCATAGCCCAGGAGCATCTTGAGTTGTCGAAACATCTTGAAATTGTCGACCTATACAGAAGATTTCAAGGTCGCGAAAGGTTTTCTTTTATAGATAAACGAAAATTCACATGCTTGTACCAAAATCATCCCCTATTTTGATAAGTCATAAGTTTTTACGACATCATCATTATAATTAAATTAATTGATAGTTTACTTATGATGATGATGTCCTAAAGCAATCTATTTCGACAAAGCTCACACCGTTACGACATAAAATTCAATTTTAATTAAATACACCCATACTAATATCCATACTTCAATACTAATACTAATCCATTATAAATGCGAAAGTATGTCTGTCTGTCTGTCAGTTAGGCTTTCACGGCCACACAGCTGAACGGATTTTGATGAAATTTGGTATGAATATAGATGAAGACCCGGGGTCAAATATAGGCTACTTTTTGACGCAGGCGGAGCTGCGGGAAACAGCTAGTTGTCCAATAAAAATAAAAAGGCAGTCCAGTGTATTTTCCAAGAGACCCGAAGACAGGAAATTGGAAATCAAGGGGTTTGATAGCTCGGGCCAGACGTCGGTCGCCTGCTAAGATGTCACATGCAGATATTCAGAGGCTCAGTGAATCATGGCAATTTACATTACGACTTGAATTTTAACAAAAATTTAAAATATATTACATTTTTAAAGACTTTACATTTTTGTGCAAAAAAGTGCCAAGTATGCAGTTTACACATAGGGATTGTAATTTTTACGCATGGATGAGTCGGGATTAACCATAGATCAACGCTTACTCGTGTAAGGCCAATGACATCTGTGATTTGGAAACGACCATTCATTTACTTGAGCTAGTCTCTTGTCGGTGGAGATGACATGACTGAATTGCAAAGTATATGAGTAGTCAAAGATTCCACGGTATCATTCACTGCATATTTCAAACTGTACGAAACAAAGCACTGCATATTTCAAACTGTACGAAACAAAGCACTACATATTTAAAACTGTACGAAACAAAGCACTGCATATTTCAAACTGTACGAAACAAAGCACTGCATATTTCAAACTGTACGAAACAAAGCACTACATATTTCAAACTGTACGAAACAAAGCACTGCATATTTCAAACTGTACGAAACAAAGCTGGCGGTTCGAGAGGAATAGGCACTTCCCTTTTCATCTTCCTATTTATAAATTGGACCTGTCTTCCTGAGATCTGCAAGCTGGATTTGTAAATCCAGTTAAATGCAAATTGTTGGGTCATCATAAATTCACTAAGAAAAATGACAGGTGATAATCAGTACCGCCAAATTTAAGATCATGATTAACAGCGTACCCTGGGCTCTGAAGTGGACTGGAGAAGACTGAAGAAGCATCTGGTAAAAAGTCTTTCACGAAGAAGAATGTTAGGCAGAGAATAGTGATCAATCGATCGTTGTATAAAGAGTCAAAGACCAAAATCAAAATGGGACGGAAATATAAAACCAAAACTGTAATATTGCAAAATCTACTTTGAAATGATTGCACTCTCGGGAAACGCCAAGACGGCGACATTTTGTCGAACGAACTGCGACCAAATTTTGTAAAGTTATTTTCAGTTTTAACAACCATTCGTATGTTTAACTAAGGTGTGTATTCACGTACGTTCTCGCTTCGACGGTGACGTTGTGAGTCGGTTCTCGTTCCACAGAATAAATATATAGTCCATGGCCATGAGTAGGGAACAGAATAGACAATCACATAGCAATAAAGGTGGCAAACGATTTGACAAGAAACTATGTAGAATTTTACTGACTTTAGTAAAAAACATGTCCTGAGTTGCGGGAAATGTGCAAACGACGACGCGCCCATATGTTCGTGTTTCGCTTTTGGCAAAAACATTTTGAAAACGATGAAAATAGCCTTTATCTAGACTAACCACTTAGAAATATTTTTAATTTGACAAATAAGAAGTTCTCAGTATTTTTTTTATACAACTCAGTAGGCAAACAGGCTTACGGCCCACCTGATGGTAAGCGGTTACCGTAGCCTATGAACGCCTGCAACATCGGAGATGTTACGAGCGCGTTGCCGACCTGTCCGAACCCTCTAGAGCCTGGCGACCTTACTCACCAGCAGGAACACAAAACTGCATCACAGTGTTATTTGGCTGCGATCTTCTGTATGGTGTAGGTGATTCCTCAGACCGACTACTCCTTAAAATGTCCTATCTCTCTTAATATGCTTGAGAATTGTGTAAGAGAAACATTACACTTAGTGCGCCAAGACGCCTCTACCTTTCAAATATATATGTCGGCATATGACTAACCTAACTATCTATAATTTAATATAGAAAGTAAAATAAGAGGGGTATGGCGCGTTGTTATAAACAACACGTTCGCCTAACACCTCCACCATTATTCCTAGTGTTGGCCTTTTTTATTGCAGCGGGTACAAATCGATCGCACAATGACTGAACCGTCAGTCTAAGTCTTGGCCAATCATGGCTCTGACTCGGTGAGGTGCACTTCGATGCACTATCCTTGTTTAATTCGGACTCTTGTTGAGTTGTCTCCTAATATGGCATATGGCATAGGAGAGATCCAGGTACACTATTGATTGTGGAACATCGTCGTGTGCGTCTGCTTTAACCATGATTTGGGATTCCGTCCCTCTATCGAGAGGAACAGGCCCTTTGTGCAATTTAAAAAGACCGTAATGATAACTGATTGTTAACCTAATCATATCTCTATCATTAAAGAGAGCTTTCATTACCGTCATCCTGTCCTATCACTTGATGACAGCCTACCATTTTCGTCATTTCGACATATTTATATTTTTGATTCTCGAAAAAGAAACTAAAAAAAATAATATTTATGACTCTAGAAAAAAATATATTTACGTGTACCAATGAAGCTTTACCTCTCACTGTATCCATTCATGCATCACAAGCACCGACCTTGCGGCGACAGATTGCGCCCGTTTGAACATCCAATCTTCAAAACCAATAGACGCTGCTGTGACTACATTTTACATTTTAAATCTGTTTTCTAGAATAACCGGCGCTCTTTTGTTTTATAGATTCGCTTTTAGTCGCAGAGCCGACGGTGTAAACGTGGCTTTAGACATTTCAATATGAATGAATTGACGGTCGTCATTGTAAATGTATGGCTTTAGACTATAATACCATGACAATACCACACTAGGAAGGTTTAAATACTACAGTGTTAGTATTCAGCAGACTCTATCTATTCATTTTCCCGTGAGACAAAATGTCAACAAATTTTTTTTTCTTGTGATTTAATTGTTTTTTAGCTGTAGTCCTAAGATTATGATGCTCTAGAGTCATTTCAATAAAATTGACATCAAACCCGAAGTTGTAATGCCACTTAACTTACGTATACAACACTCTAAAAGTAAAACCTCAATCCATCTTCAAGAAAATATTTTATAATAATCCTTCGTAAAATTAAGTAGCATTTTTATAAAGCGAACTTTTATAAAGAGGACTTATTAAATGATAATTCAATTAATGGTATTAAAAAGAAATTAAAAAGCGCTCCACTCCAGCGCCCCGTATGGAAGGCCATAGCATATTTCAGCAAACTTTGTGAAGTGATTAAATGAAGACCAGCGAGGTGAAGCCTCCTCCCTCCCCTTTGACCCCTCCCTCCTCTGGATTAATTTAATGAACCTTTTTTGTCGCCTTCCGTTTGTTTCTCGGGTGTGTCGGATTGGTTTCATTAATTTCTATGAAAACCGCGGCTCACGGTAGGTTATTATGATCATAATAAAGATGGGACAATAGTATAATATGACAATAAGAGAGGAATATTTACGAGATACAAAAACCGCGTAAATACGTTCTCTTTTTAACCGACTATGACAGAAGGAGGGTTATATTTTTCGAGAGTATGTATGTATAATTGTTTGGCACGCTTTGCAGCTTGAACAGCTCGATCAATTTTGACTTGAAAGGTGTCGTTAGATTCGTATTTACTAAAAGAGTAACACTGGGTTTTTTATTTCCAAATTACACAGAAACGCAGTCGGATTTTTAAGTATTTAAATTTACGTTTCTTGTTAATTTTATCATCATATCGGGAGTTTTTCGAAGTTTTTAAGTCGTAGCCTGGGTTTTGGTAAAATACGATGTATCATCTTCCGCCAATTTTTCGTAAATTAGCTAAATTCTGACGTCTGATCCCATAGCCGCTAAAAATGCGAGTCTTTGGCTTGAGAATAGACCACTCCATCTTTTCCAGTAGTTGCTGTTACTGGAAGAGATGGAGTGGTCTATTGTCAAGCCAAAGACTAGCATATTTTCAAACTGTGGCGCATCTACTGTAGTGAATTTTAGTGGCCGTTCGCCCCAAAAGATTTTTAAGTTATGTTAATTTTTTTTAAGATGCGTATTAGTTTAATTTATTTTTATATTATATTAGTTTCATTTATTAGTTATTATTAATCATTTATTTATTAGAGAGGCATATGTCCAGCAGTGGACTAACTGCGGTTGAAATTATGATGATGATTAATCATTTGTATGTTTTCTTCAATAAAATTTCTCATTTCGCTTTTCACATCTTCAGTATTCTGCATAATTTTAATGATTTTTCGCCTACCAACGTCATCCCTTCTTGGGAATGCCGTTGAATCCACTAAATGTACAGAAAGCCAAATAGGGTCACGTCATAGTATGTCCCCACTTATGTTCGATTATTGACAGGAGTGTACACTTAACGTCAAATATTATTTGTTATACTGCCCCTATTCCGATCATAATGTTTTAATATATTTTCCTTATTTTTTGTGTATATGTCATACATTAATCGCAATTTTTCAACTACTGATCCACTATTTTTGAAGTATGGCTTTGGGTCCTTTAGCTAAGTCTTCCCCGCAAGGGTGTTAGACGAGGAGACGACGACGATGAGTGAATATATGAATATTTTTGGTTTTGGTAATTTGTCGTTTGTTCAAATTTGTTTAAAGGTGTACTTACCAAAGTTCCTTCCTCTTTTTTGCCAGCAGTTAGTTCATGCAAACTGCTGCCTGAAAGGAAGAAAAAATTGATTTGATTTCAGCAATTAGGTGAGGAGAAAAAAAAAGGTACGTATCCTGGTGGATCGTAGTTCTAGACCTAAGTGGAAGGATGGTTCTATTTTCTATATACCTATTTGTTTTTTTTTATACAACTAAGTAGGCAAACAGGCGTACGGCCCACCTGATGGTAAGTGGTTACCGTAGCCTATGAACGCCTGCAACACCGGAGATGTCAAGAGCGCGTTGCCGACCCTGAAGGAATTTTTTCACGTCCTTTTTGAAGGCTCCAATGTTATAGTCACTAGAGAAAACCATGGCAGGGATTTATTTTTGATTATAATTTGTTGAAGTGTATTCAATTTGGACATTGCTTGTGCAATGAATATTTTGAGCTTCGAAAAGCTTTTGACACCTTACTGACTGTTAATTTATTTACAGAAAGTTCTGATATCACTTTGACCACTCATGTCATGTCAGGGTTTTTTTATATCGATTTGGCTACGTGGTCAATCGACCCTGTGAACCCTGATATCAGAGTTTTCGGAACAGCCTTATGGCCTTTGACTGTTGAATGAATATAATTATAGTTTTTTTGGTACCGCAGCCTACCAGATATACAAATATAAATAAAGTTTTTTTTTGTGTGCTTAATCTTTAAAGAGGCTAAAATTTTTTAATTTACATGAAACTGAAAATTATTCCGATAAACTTAGAATTTAACAGTATACTTAAAGTCGAGTTCGAGGATCATGTGATTATTTGTTTCAGTTATTTTAAGTTTTTCCTTTTCTTTACAATACTGAAAATGTTTAAATTTTTAAAACCGGCTGTCTGCCTAACTTCAAATAAGTTAGTATAATGAAAGCTATTATTATTGGAATCGGAATCAGACTTTAGTCTGAATTAGGTGCACCTACAATTCTATTTAAGAAGGCCGAAAGGCAGTTCCGAAATTCTCTGACACCAGGGTATATATGGTCGATTGTTCATATAACCCACTCAAAATGATGATGGCTATTTAGATATCTGTTTTTAGGAAAGCCACACGACCATACAGTTTCAGTGGTATTCTAATTACTATAAGATTACCTATGAATTGAATTCTATAAACCTAATAATTTTTTTTTCATTTAAAATCAAATCTAATCATTTATTTGCATTAAAAGTAGATATTACATGTCTTGTTAAATAATAATATAATGTTCCCATATAGTCACTATAAACACTAATACTCTATAATCACTTTTAACTAGTCTTCTAACAGACATCAAATATCCATATTCATATCCTCTAACTATGAAGCTGCAGGGCTCACCCTAATTTTGATCTTGTACAACAAATAAGTTAACTTTCACTACAACTCCCAAGTATTCGGAAACATTTCCCACATACGATAGTACAGAGAGCAACATAAATAATGACACCATTTTACCTACAGCTTACATCTCAGATAGTATACTTTTTAAGTGGCCACTGTACATCCACATTGGTACAATAATTGGAATTACCTCATCTGGAGGGTAGGGGGTTATTGGAATGCAGTAAAGGGTCGGTGGTTAGAACTACACCAATAAACCCTTCAAATTCCGGTCGATACAGTTATATGAAGTTTCAGTTATTATGGTAAAACGGTAAGTCTATAGGATTAGTCTTGTTTCTGGAAGCGTTTTCGGAAGTTACAACCTCTTACGTTTCAGTGTCTAGCATATCATGGTCCTACTTACAAGAATTTAAAAAAAAACTTAGGTATAACATTTTAGCGTTGCACAGCAACTGAAAATGACGAAGATTTTTCTTTCTTTACCTAAAAATTGAAACGAATAAACTATCTTTTGATTAGCTACTTAGAGAGGTAGTGATAGGGAAGAATGGAAAAATCTCCACCGACAACTAGGGTAGTTTTCCCCACTTAATTGATAATTGCAAAGTATATTAATAATTAATACAAAATGAATGAAAAAAAACTCTTTTAAATTTATGAATCTTCTTCCGTTCCTTATCTCTTTATTTGGGGTCGGCCCTCCCCGTACGTTTGCGCCAGTACAATCTGTCCTGGATTGTCTGAGTGCTCAGTTTAACCTGTTCCAAATCCTTGGCAATGATTGTCTTCCTCATCTTATGAATGAATGAAAAAATAAATTTAATCTTATTCGACAGCGGTCTTATCCTATTACATGTATGATCAAAATTCAATCATGTAACATCGAACTACCATCTAAATAGTAATAGAGTGTAGGTCACCGGACACATCTCGTGGTCAATCGCCAGCCATTAGCCGCTGACCTCGCACTTCCACTTTGATCAAGATGATTTAAGATATCATTAAGGCCCGCAGCATATTTAAGATACCAGAGAGTTTATGCTAAATCTTCTTCGCCATTGCTCA
This sequence comes from Euzophera pinguis, assembly GCA_947363495.1. Lineage (NCBI taxonomy): Eukaryota > Metazoa > Arthropoda > Insecta > Lepidoptera > Pyralidae > Euzophera > Euzophera pinguis. Next base: position 229,994 of record OX376164.1, read on the forward strand.
TTCCACTTCATGTAGGGTCGGCTCTCCTAGTTACATTGCACCAGTCTGTCCTGTTTAAGGTGTATGCTAAATAGATTCTTTATTATCCGTATATCTCGTTTCTCTTATATTTCAAACGTATACTTCTCCAGAATACGATCAATCGCTGTACAGAATGAACAGACTTTCTTTCGCATCTCTTATTAAAATACGAGTATCTTGTATACAATCCGAAGTTACATTTTCATAAATTTACGAACTTAGGTCAACATCGCAAAAGTTGACAACAAAGTTTTTACATAAAGTTTTGTTCTTTAAAAGGGATTAAAATTAGTCGAAGTGATCTTTCGTCAAAGCGATACGTTCGCTTTAGAGAGAGAACAATGTTTGATTGAGCTTTAGATATTTAAATATGGAAGTTTGTAACGTATTTGGAATTGTGTGTAAATTAAATTCCTTTTGTGATAAAAATAATTTTGAAACATTGTTGTCAACAGCGTTTAGTTTTATATTCGAAGCTAATTTCTGATATACATTTTTAACTTGGGTCTCTGTGAAGGTAGTGTGAATAGGCTATAGAGCAAGGAGCTCCAGTATAGACCACCTTGACATTAGGTGGGATCGCGGTCAATCGCTAGACATTTTTACATAAAAAAAAACTTACGCCAAAAAATGAATCTGTGTACACCAAGATATCAGAGTTTTTAACTGCCTCGTGGTTCAGGGGTTAAGATCTAAAGCCTTTGACTAAGAGGTCGCGGGTTCGATTCCCACCGGAAGCATACTTTGTTTAGTTGTTTCCAGTTTGGTCAGGACATTGCAGGCTTGAATCACCGGATTGTCTGATAAAAAAGGGGTGAGGTGTCAAGGGACACCCGGATGGAACGAAGTTTTGTTGAACACCACACTGTTCAATGCGAAATAGAAAGACGAAACGAAAATAACTGGCTTGCTTTCTATGAGAGAGAGAGAGGGAGAGAGAGAGACAGACAGAGAAACATGTGCACGCCGCACGGCTTACAACTATAGCAAAAAGTGTCGTTACAACTTTTGGTCCCTTTCGCAACGCGCGATAATGAACTTCGTTCCAATAAATACGATTCCGTGCTTCGAAGGGTACGTTAAGCAGTTGGTCCCGACTGCCATTTAGTGGTCGTTAAAGAACATTATGATCCTATTCCCTATTAAAAAGGGTTACGGAGGTCAGACGGCAGTCGCTCTTATGTAATAACCAATACTGCCGAATCTAGGACCCTGGTACCCTGGGCTCCGAAGAGTAAGCTGACGGCGCACATAGGAATATACGCCAGGATGAAAAAGGTATCACAATTTTTTAAAGCCTTATACATTAAAATATTAATACAGATATGGGTAACGTATATTTTTCCAGCATTATAATGCAACATCCCCCGAGAGCGTCATATGTAATAAGACGCTGTTTTCTCAAAGTACCATAACTTATCAACTGACGAGGGTGTAGCTACATAGAAAAATATACTTAAGATGTAAATGTATGAGTACGGTGGTATATGGTTGTTTTCGGCGGCTCTGCTCGCCACTTAATGTATATAGTTATTTTATGTATTATTCATACAATATACCTATTTGTATGAATAATACATAAAATAATAATCCCTTATTAATGTGAACTGAAAAAAGCAGCCTATGAAAAATTTAATGAAATGAAATGAAATCATTTATTTTCAATATAGGATAAAAATATCACTATTGACGTTAATTTACTTATATTCAGTTTACCGCAACTTTCAAAGCGCAAGTGGAGAAGAAGCGGCGCCACAAACTCCACTGCAGCATTTTCTTCAATGAACGAATTCACATGTTTGTCAACATTTTGCACAATGTAAATCGGTCCAGCGGTTTAGTTGTAAAAACGTCATAGACAACATGCCTTTGCATTTATAAATGGAGTATGAATTCTAAACCCTCCGTGGCACAGTGGTAATATACGTAGTAGGTACGGTAGTCCGATAAGTTTAAGGTTCTGGAATCGATTCCCTTTTAGCTCAATTCGTATATTGCTTATTAAAAAAACTGTTTGAATTTCAGTTCAAATATTTCTAAGGTTTTCTTATTACTTAAAATCCCGTAACTCTAGAAGAACTTAGAAAAGGTCTTCTAGAAAAGCCTTAGTTTTGAAAGTGTGACTAGCGCAAAATAATTTTCGTTCGACATCGAATTATTTTCATTCGGTTAGTGGAACAATTTTCATTCAACAATGAGTCGTATATTATAAATAGGGCTCCTAAAAAGATACAAACAAAATTTTTAAGTCACAGACGGGGGGCCACAGACGAATGTCTGGCTCTTAAATATTTGATAAATTGATCCCACGTTAAATTCTTCAGGCGTCGTCTCAAAAACTTAATTTAAAGAGGAAAATGACTATTTCTTTCAATAAAACTGGTCGAAAATTGCTTTATTTCGGGCCTCGCAGTAATGTAAGAAGCGTCTCTGATAAGAACAATTTGATTACCAGCTCACTTTGCGAGATACGAGAGGTATACAGGTCTCTCGGAAGAAACGATTTCGTCCTTATTAGAGGAGTGCTAAAATGGAGTTATTACAGGGATGACTTTTTGTCAAACACTGTACACTATATGTAGGTATGTTGCAGTGGACTGGGCATTACGGTTTTATAGGGTTAAGTGGGTATATTTGTATATTCTTGTCCAACGTTTTAATAGTGTTTATTGTTATGATCACACTGGATATAAATGCTATCAAGATTATTATTTTTTGTTATTACTTACTGCATTGGCTCAGCGAACCGAAACGGATTTTGGCATTCGACACAAAACTTCTCCACTTCTCCCTATTCTGTGTGATTGTTTTTTTTTTCTTGTTATATAGGAAAATTTGTCAATACTCTATTCAACATCGCCTAAAACATTTCTTTGGACTGAAATAAAAATGAAAGTATTTTTGGCAAAAGACGTGATATCAAAGTAATTTAGCTTTGCCCTTTAGGGACCTGGCTGTTCACATAACATGCCATAGTAGGATCACAAGGTACTTTCACAAAACACAAGTCTCCAAAAACATAACCCTCTATCGTACAGTCTGATCAAATAAATTTAAAAGCAAGCTTTATGAACACAGAACAAATTTATGACACAATCTTTTAGAAAATTGAAAATGAAAATTTCAATTTCATAATAACATTAGAACAGAGAGCTCAAAACAATAGAAAATCTTTGAAGTCGCCGACATTGTTATTTAATTTTCACATTTCAATTAAATTTTATAATAAATAATAAATTGAAACAATAATTTCGCGTCTTATATTTTTAGTACTTAAAATAATTCATAATTTACGAATTTTAATGAATTTATTTCCTTAGGAGTACATTGAACTGTGTTCATTATTACACTTTATTCTCTAATCTGTTATTCGGTAAATGGCGTAAAAATGGACTAATTATTAATTGGATTTATTTATTTAGACCTATATTCTGACAGATAGAGAAAAAAATTACCTACCAAAACGAATGTTCGTTTTTGGATAGGTTAAAAAATTAGAGGAATCTGTAATTTAGTACCTCAAGACGAATAGGTTTGCAATTGGAATATCTTTTCTAACTCGCCGTATAATACCCGACTTGAGAACCCTTCCCGTAAATGTCATAAAAAGAAGAATGGGGGATTAAGAGAAGTCTAAGATTTTCTTGTACCTCTCAGACTGGGTGGATCAAATAAGTAAATGAAAATATTACTGAATTTCGTATGGCAAGTTAAGCCGTTGGTACCAGCTGCCAGCGTCAAAGGTTCTGCAAAAATTTGACGGTGTGCAAGATCGATTGACCATGTAATCCACTCGAAATGAATGAATCTAGATATTAAACGTCAGTTGCATTATTATATTATTTCATGCCCAATATTGGCAGGCAGGGCACAGTGGTACGAATTAAAACTAAACCTTTTGTTTTAACTGTGTTTCACAACAAATACCTTTTGAATTATTTTTTTTGTAATTTAGTGTTCGGCCACGCATAACGTCTTCTAGGATATTCAAATTTAAGTTTTTTGCGTTTAAACGCATCTCTGGTTCTAAAGCGACACGGCTTGGGTAAAGCTGGGTTGTTGATTATTGTATTGTCCGTGTAAACTTCCGTCAAAAGAGAAAAAGAAATAAGGTTAACTGTACATGGCGGCCACCATTAAAACATAGAAGATAACGGGTTATCCACTAACTAGTTTTTCTACAAACATTTCATATGTTTTGGAAAATCATAATAAAGATTTTAGATAGATTTTTTATTATTTATTCTAAAGAAATATTAATATAAATAACTACTTAGTTAATTAAGAAAAAAGTAAAAACTTTAACTTGTTACACTAACTATAAGTGAAATGAAAAAAATAATGTGCCTTCTGTATCAGAATTAATAATAACTTACCTATTTATTAACAATTTTTGATTTTGTGTTTTCTACATTTAAACAATTTTCTTAAATTTGTGTCAAATGCCTAATTGCAATTTATTTTGTCTTAGATTATTCGAAAACTTTAACATAATAATTCTCAATCCTATAATCTTCAAACAAAAAACAGCCATCTCAAACGACCGATAAATTTCAAATTTCCTCGCTTCAAAACCGAATTGACAATATCTGAACGCGTGCGGTAAACATTCGCAGAAGCAACAGGTGTCTTAAAACTTTACTTACTTATTTATTCAGCATTAAAATTACACTAAACAGTTCCACTATTATTGTCCTTCACTATATTAATTAGCACTGTATGAGATGTAACTATGAAACTTATATTTCGGAAGGGCAGCGCGCGCGAGCGTCGTGAAAAGCGGCCGGTAACCAACTGAATTGGAAAACGTAGTCGCGTTCGCTTGTGTCGGGTTTTCAGCTTTTAATTGCAGGCTAAAGCCGTCACAACTATAGCTATAATATGATATACACCGTGATATTGTAGTCATTTTGGACACATCGTCCAGTGACTCCATTCATGCAACCGAACAAATTTCCCCAAGGAACATAGCTCGAAACATGAAAAACAAATTTGGACTTCCCATAGTAAGTTAGGTTACGTGATGAGACATTTTGTATGGGAGGTCTAAAAATTTACTCCATATTTCGACCCATGCATCTTGGGGAAAGTTGTTCAGTTGCATGAATGGAGTCACTGGACGATGGGTCCAAAACGACTAAAATATTTCACGGTGTATATGTATTATAAGGTATATTACGATATAGTATAAGATATGAAATGTATTAAAACAGTTTTATGATTGAACACACTGAAATAGAAAAGAAAAAAAAATATTTAACCGATTCAGGCGTTACTTTGCGGAAGTTAAAGTTACAAGCACTTAATAAATTATTTTGCGTGCTTCCGCCACCAGTTAGTTCATGCAAACTATTGCCGGCCGGCACCCACCCACTACTATTAGTCCCAACATGCCCGCCACCACTAGCTTGCACATGCAACACGTGTTTCGCCTCTACGCGAGGCATCTTCAGGCACTAGACCAAGCTGTTAATAGTCCGACGTATAAACGACGAATGACACAAAACCATCGTACCCGTCCTATTATACTACTACCCCCACCACTAAGAGGTGGGATTATGAAACATGTTAAGTAATGGAGAATTATTTAAATCAGTTTGTTTATTAATTAAGGGAATTTTTAAATTTTTATGTTTATTTATTTCTAACTGCTCTAAAATGTTAAGTTTTAACCCTTTCTCTTCAACATGTAATATTTCATATGTATGATTAGGTGACAAATTATGATTATGTTCTAATAAATGTTCCGCAAAATGAGACCTCTCTGGGTGTTTATTTTTAAATGCGTTTAAATGTTCGTTATAACGAGTTTTGAAATTACGACCAGTCTGACCAATGTATATATGTTGACAATCATCGCAGCTCAATTTATATATGCCCGATTTTTTATCTGACTTAATTTTGTCTTTTGTATTACAAATGCTCCTTAAAGTATTATTTGGTTTTAGGGCTACATGCACATTATTTTTTCTAAATATTCTAGTTATTTTATCTGTAACATTACCTAAATAACATAAACTCGCCGTATATTTATGTCCTGAACTGGAAAAAGCTGCATATAATAGATGTTTTATAATGTTTTGATTTTTCTTTTGTATAATTTTATTAACTATATTTTTTGTATAACCGTTTGATTGAGCTATTTGATATATAATATTCAATTCCTTATTATAATTATCGCTGTTGAGTGGTACAGTCATTAAACGATGTACCATAGATTTATACGCGGCGAGTTTATGCTGCCAGGGATGATTAGATGTCACAGGAATTGTTGTATCTGTATATGTGGGTTTGCGATATATCGAAAATTCCACTTTATTATTGTTTCTAGTAATAGTTAAATCCAAGTAATTTAATGCTTTATTTTGTTCTAATTCTATTGTAAATTTTATTTTTGGATGAATCATATTTAATTCGGAAACAAAATTGCTTAATTGTCTGTTGGTGCCAGTCCAACATATGAAAATATCATCAACATACCTATAATAATGAAAAATGTAATTCGATTTCCCAATAATATTATTTTGTTCAAAATTATCCATGAATACATCAGCCATAAGTGGACTAAGGGGTGAACCCATTGCTAAACCTTCCTTTTGAACGTAATATTTGTCATTAAATTGAAAATAATTTTGAATCATACAAAGTCTCGTTAACCGTATTATCTCATTAATTTCACCTGGATGTAGTTTTTTCTTTTCCCATTCCGATTCCAAAATCTTCAAACAATCATCATAAGGAACGTTGGTAAATAAGCTTTCTACATCTAAAGATATTAATTTTGAATTTGCCGGAAGGTCTATATCTTTAATATTTTCAATCAACTCTAAACTATTTTTTAGACTATTTTTGGGATTAAAATTTATTTTATCCCTAATGTAATTATTCAAAAATTTTGCCAATTCATAAGTAGGAGCTCTTATGTAGGATACAACTGGTCTAACAGGTATATTGTCCTTATGTATTTTCGGTTGACCATATAACATAGGAGCATTTGAATTCATTGGTATTAATTTCGACTTTAAATAAGAATTTTCAGAAAAAATAAACTTTGAATCTTTAATAGCTAATTTTAGTTGAGCTAAATATTTATTAGTTGGATCACGATTTATGTTTTGGAATTCTGGTTTCTGTAAAATGTCATTTACTTTCAAAATATATTCACCACGCTCCATGACGACTATTGTATTCCCCTTATCTGCCTTTGAAATAACAATATTATTAGATTTTAATTTTTCTTGGACGGATACCAACGTTTTTATTTCTTTATTTGAATGATCATTTAATTTACATAATTTTATATTTTGTGCAATGGAATGTCTTAAAAAATTATCTTTTTTATTTCTGATGATTGCTGCTTCTGCGTCAACTGCTAATAATTCAAGAGAGGTTTGCGATAATTTCGGTGTAATACTATATTTTAATCCTTTTTCTAAAAGTGAATTTTCCTCTGATGTAAATTGAATATTTGTTAGATTTTTAATACGAGGGTAAAAAGTATGATAATTGTTATTATTATAATTATTACTATGATGATTATTAATTTGTTGTTCTGAAATGAGTTTGTGAAGCTTATCATTTTGTGATAAATATTTTTTATGTACTGATTTTGATGCAAGTTCCCTAGCTTTTTGATCAACTAAATCAAATTCTACAGGATGTAAATTATAGGCCAATTCAGTGTGAAGTACTTTAAGATGTGATTTTAAATTATCTCTAACTGAAAACCACCGACGTGACTCTTCACTTAGCCAGATCTGCTTGGCTTTACGAATAGCTGTATCAGCCGCCAGGGAGCATGAATTTGTTTTTAAATTGATGTAATTTGGAATAACATTATTGTGTTTACATTGTTGATTGAACCAAATATTTTGGACAGCAATACGATGAAGTTTTGTAAGTTTTAGATATATTTTAACCTGATCAGCTATGCATGCTGTTTTAAGATATTTAACCGATTCAGGCGTTACTTTGCGGAAGTTAAAGTTACAAGCACTTAATAAATTATTTTGCGTGCTTCCGCCACCAGTTAGTTCATGCAAACTATTGCCGGCCGGCACCCACCCACTACTATTAGTCCCAACATGCCCGCCACCACTAGTTTGCACATGCAACACGTGTTTCGCCTCTACGCGAGGCATCTTCAGGCACTAGACCAAGCTGTTAATAGTCCGACGTATAAACGACGAATGACACAAAACCATCGTACCCGTCCTATTATACTACTACCCCCACCACTAAGAGGTGGGATTATGAAACATGTTAAGTAATGGAGAATTATTTAAATCAGTTTGTTTATTAATTAAGGGAATTTTTAAATTTTTATGTTTATTTATTTCTAACTGCTCTAAAATGTTAAGTTTTAACCCTTTCTCTTCAACATGTAATATTTCATATGTATGATTAGGTGACAAATTATGATTATGTTCTAATAAATGTTCCGCAAAATGAGACCTCTCTGGGTGTTTATTTTTAAATGCGTTTAAATGTTCGTTATAACGAGTTTTGAAATTACGACCAGTCTGACCAATGTATATATGTTGACAATCATCGCAGCTCAATTTATATATGCCCGATTTTTTATCTGACTTAATTTTGTCTTTTGTATTACAAATGCTCCTTAAAGTATTATTTGGTTTTAGGGCTACATGCACATTATTTTTTCTAAATATTCTAGTTATTTTATCTGTAACATTACCTAAATAACATAAACTCGCCGTATATTTATGTCCTGAACTGGAAAAAGCTGCATATAATAGATGTTTTATAATGTTTTGATTTTTCTTTTGTATAATTTTATTAACTATATTTTTTGTATAACCGTTTGATTGAGCTATTTGATATATAATATTCAATTCCTTATTATAATTATCGCTGTTGAGTGGTACAGTCATTAAACGATGTACCATAGATTTATACGCGGCGAGTTTATGCTGCCAGGGATGATTAGATGTCACAGGAATTGTTGTATCTGTATATGTGGGTTTGCGATATATCGAAAATTCCACTTTATTATTGTTTCTAGTAATAGTTAAATCCAAGTAATTTAATGCTTTATTTTGTTCTAATTCTATTGTAAATTTTATTTTTGGATGAATCATATTTAATTCGGAAACAAAATTGCTTAATTGTCTGTTGGTGCCAGTCCAACATATGAAAATATCATCAACATACCTATAATAATGAAAAATGTAATTCGATTTCCCAATAATATTATTTTGTTCAAAATTATCCATGAATACATCAGCCATAAGTGGACTAAGGGGTGAACCCATTGCTAAACCTTCCTTTTGAACGTAATATTTGTCATTAAATTGAAAATAATTTTGAATCATACAAAGTCTCGTTAACCGTATTATCTCATTAATTTCACCTGGATGTAGTTTTTTCTTTTCCCATTCCGATTCCAAAATCTTCAAACAATCATCATAAGGAACGTTGGTAAATAAGCTTTCTACATCTAAAGATATTAATTTTGAATTTGCCGGAAGGTCTATATCTTTAATATTTTCAATCAACTCTAAACTATTTTTTAGACTATTTTATTCAAAAATTTTGCCAATTCATAAGTAGGAGCTCTTATGTAGGATACAACTGGTCTAACAGGTATATTGTCCTTATGTATTTTCGGTTGACCATATAACATAGGAGCATTTGAATTCATTGGTATTAATTTCGACTTTAAATAAGAATTTTCAGAAAAAATAAACTTTGAATCTTTAATAGCTAATTTTAGTTGAGCTAAATATTTATTAGTTGGATCACGATTTATGTTTTGGAATTCTGGTTTCTGTAAAATGTCATTTACTTTCAAAATATATTCACCACGCTCCATGACGACTATTGTATTCCCCTTATCTGCCTTTGAAATAACAATATTATTAGATTTTAATTTTTCTTGGACGGATACCAACGTTTTTATTTCTTTATTTGAATGATCATTTAATTTACATAATTTTATATTTTGTGCAATGGAATGTCTTAAAAAATTATCTTTTTTATTTCTGATGATTGCTGCTTCTGCGTCAACTGCTAATAATTCAAGAGAGGTTTGCGATAATTTCGGTGTAATACTATATTTTAATCCTTTTTCTAAAAGTGAATTTTCCTCTGATGTAAATTGAATATTTGTTAGATTTTTAATACGAGGGTAAAAAGTATGATAATTGTTATTATTATAATTATTACTATGATGATTATTAATTTGTTGTTCTGAAATGAGTTTGTGAAGCTTATCATTTTGTGATAAATATTTTTTATGTACTGATTTTGATGCAAGTTCCCTAGCTTTTTGATCAACTAAATCAAATTCTACAGGATGTAAATTATAGGCCAATTCAGTGTGAAGTACTTTAAGATGTGATTTTAAATTATCTCTAACTGAAAACCACCGACGTGACTCTTCACTTAGCCAGATCTGCTTGGCTTTACGAATAGCTGTATCAGCCGCCAGGGAGCATGAATTTGTTTTTAAATTGATGTAATTTGGAATAACATTATTGTGTTTACATTGTTGATTGAACCAAATATTTTGGACAGCAATACGATGAAGTTTTGTAAGTTTTAGATATATTTTAACCTGATCAGCTATGCATGCTGTTTTAAGATATTTAACCGATTCAGGCGTTACTTTGCGGAAGTTAAAGTTACAAGCACTTAATAAATTATTTTGCGTGCTTCCGCCACCAGTTAGTTCATGCAAACTATTGCCGGCCGGCACCCACCCACTACTATTAGTCCCAACATGCCCGCCACCACTAGCTTGCACATGCAACACGTGTTTCGCCTCTACGCGAGGCATCTTCAGGCACTAGACCAAGCTGTTAATAGTCCGACGTATAAACGACGAATGACACAAAACCATCGTACCCGTCCTATTATACTACTACCCCCACCACTAAGAGGTGGGATTATGAAACATGTTAAGTAATGGAGAATTATTTAAATCAGTTTGTTTATTAATTAAGGGAATTTTTAAATTTTTATGTTTATTTATTTCTAACTGCTCTAAAATGTTAAGTTTTAACCCTTTCTCTTCAACATGTAATATTTCATATGTATGATTAGGTGACAAATTATGATTATGTTCTAATAAATGTTCCGCAAAATGAGACCTCTCTGGGTGTTTATTTTTAAATGCGTTTAAATGTTCGTTATAACGAGTTTTGAAATTACGACCAGTCTGACCAATGTATATATGTTGACAATCATCGCAGCTCAATTTATATATGCCCGATTTTTTATCTGACTTAATTTTGTCTTTTGTATTACAAATGCTCCTTAAAGTATTATTTGGTTTTAGGGCTACATGCACATTATTTTTTCTAAATATTCTAGTTATTTTATCTGTAACATTACCTAAATAACATAAACTCGCCGTATATTTATGTCCTGAACTGGAAAAAGCTGCATATAATAGATGTTTTATAATGTTTTGATTTTTCTTTTGTATAATTTTATTAACTATATTTTTTGTATAACCGTTTGATTGAGCTATTTGATATATAATATTCAATTCCTTATTATAATTATCGCTGTTGAGTGGTACAGTCATTAAACGATGTACCATAGATTTATACGCGGCGAGTTTATGCTGCCAGGGATGATTAGATGTCACAGGAATTGTTGTATCTGTATATGTGGGTTTGCGATATATCGAAAATTCCACTTTATTATTGTTTCTAGTAATAGTTAAATCCAAGTAATTTAATGCTTTATTTTGTTCTAATTCTATTGTAAATTTTATTTTTGGATGAATCATATTTAATTCGGAAACAAAATTGCTTAATTGTCTGTTGGTGCCAGTCCAACATATGAAAATATCATCAACATACCTATAATAATGAAAAATGTAATTCGATTTCCCAATAATATTATTTTGTTCAAAATTATCCATGAATACATCAGCCATAAGTGGACTAAGGGGTGAACCCATTGCTAAACCTTCCTTTTGAACGTAATATTTGTCATTAAATTGAAAATAATTTTGAATCATACAAAGTCTCGTTAACCGTATTATCTCATTAATTTCACCTGGATGTAGTTTTTTCTTTTCCCATTCCGATTCCAAAATCTTCAAACAATCATCATAAGGAACGTTGGTAAATAAGCTTTCTACATCTAAAGATATTAATTTTGAATTTGCCGGAAGGTCTATATCTTTAATATTTTCAATCAACTCTAAACTATTTTTTAGACTATTTTTGGGATTAAAATTTATTTTATCCCTAATGTAATTATTCAAAAATTTTGCCAATTCATAAGTAGGAGCTCTTATGTAGGATACAACTGGTCTAACAGGTATATTGTCCTTATGTATTTTCGGTTGACCATATAACATAGGAGCATTTGAATTCATTGGTATTAATTTCGACTTTAAATAAGAATTTTCAGAAAAAATAAACTTTGAATCTTTAATAGCTAATTTTAGTTGAGCTAAATATTTATTAGTTGGATCACGATTTATGTTTTGGAATTCTGGGGGTCTACCGCCTAACTAGCGTCGATTTCAAATTATCGTCGGCATCGAATTCAATTTGACAGTTGACGCTGATTTTGTACCGCGCATTCCCTGATATCGATGCGTCGATTTGGAAGACGATTACGACGCCAATTGAACGAATGGTTTCAGTGATTTTGACAGATAAAAGCTACCGCGCAAAGTTTTGACACCGACGCATCGGCTTCAAGCCGATACCGACGCTTCAAATTGAATACGGCGACTCTTGGGATACCGCATTGAACCGTCGATAAGAAATATTCTTCAATTAAACTTGCTTTTTTTAATTATATTGCTGTATTACGAAAGCTTTAGGCTTTTTCTTATTGTTGTATAGTCATATTTCACAAATTTTGTTTCGTTTTTGTTTGTTTGTGTGTTTTAGGACAAAGGCGGGAAACCGTGGCTTGGATGGCGCTCATAGGTGCAGCGGCTGAAAAAACTCAACATTGAGCGGAGACGCCAACAGCGCGCAGTGGCGCAGCCTTTGCTGCTGCCTGAGATGGAATTTCAAGGACGATTTCGCGTGAACAAAGCTACATTTGTCAGGCTATGCGGGGACATCATTCCGTTTTTGCCCACAAATGAAAGGAGCAGTGGAATAAAACCCGAAATTAAGGTATGTACTTCATTTGTTAAACTTAGGTAACCTATTGACAAATGCTGAAGTGTTAAAATATTTTGCTTGTTTCAGGTGTTAGCGGCATTGAACTTTTACGCTACCGGCAGTTACCAAGGAAGTGTAGGAGATAACGACGTTCTTCACCTTAGCCAGCAATCAACATCAGAATGCTTGCAAGAGGCTCTTAACAGGCCTGAAATACTCAGAAAGTATATAAAATTTCCACATACTCAAACAGAACGAGACTCGGTAGCAAGGAGGTATGTTCTTGCAAATTTCACACTTGTACTTAATAATAATAAATGCATGCTACCCAAAAGTTACAGCCACCAATGGTACCTACTTATTGTTATTTGTTTATTTTTAGATATGTGATGCGGATCTCAGGATTTTGTATGTTGATGCATCTTTTGGTGGTGCAAGCCATGATTCCCATGTATGGAACATGTCTCCTGTCAACACAGCCATAATGAGACTGCATGATGAAGGGCAGGTTTACTGGTTGTTGGGTAAGTTGGATATTATGATACCTTAGATTATGTCTCAAATAGCAGTCACAAGGAAATGATTGACAGTCATATTACTTTACATTCTAGTCAATCTATAAAATACTATTTGGTCCATAAAAAGTTGATTAGTATTTGTCTAAATTATATTTGTAATACATAATATTCTACATAAGACATGCAAGTAGTGGAGTTGAAAAATGAGTGCACATTCATTTTATATGAAAAACAAAATAAAAAAAGAGAGGTATTTGAAAAAACTAACAAAGATTTAATTATATTTCAGGTGACTCTGGCTATGCCCAGCGACAATGGATGATGACTCCCATCCTCGGCACCCTACCAAATTCTCCAGAAGCCAATTACACAGCAGTCCACGTGCGGACACGTAATGTGGTCGAGCGAACCTTCGGGGTACTTAAGTCCCGGTTTTGCTGTCTCTTGGGTCATAGAACTTTGCACTATACACCAAGAAAGGCTGCACAGATTATGAATGCGTGTGTTGTTCTTCATAATCTAATAAACTACCCAAACTTCGAGGTTGATAGCGATGCAATGCGTCGCGATGCAGAGCGACAGCCTCCTCGCTTGCCAGTGCCAGCTGATGATGATGGGCGTTTAAGTGCTGATAGGCAAAGTGTGGTCATTCGGTTGTGGCGCAACCGACGACGCTAAGTATGTATATATCTAGATTAATAAGAGAATTATACCTTTAGTGCTTTTGGGTAGGTATATTGTAAAATAAAATGAACATTTATAACTTTAAATAATGATCTTTCTCAAATCAAATGTTAAAAAGACACTTTATTGCAGAGTAAAGAAGATACCAGAGGAGAGAAGTGGACAACCACCGGAATGGGGCTTTGAAGATTAAGGTTTTTTTTTGTATAAGTACTCTTTTTCTATGTATCAAATTGCATATTGTAAATTAGTTATTATAGTTGTACAAATGTAAGTACTTAATTTTAGTTTATGCGTAGGGTAAGTACATAAATGACTAAGTTTTCTTCTGTTTTTTATTTATTTATAAATCATTCAAATACTAGGTTCATAACAAATAAAACTAGTTGTTTCCGAAAGATTGTGTATTATTTTTATGACATATATTTAAAACTGTTATTTTTTATAAATGCGTAGGGTAAGTACATAAATGACTAAGTTTTCTTCTGTTCTTTCATTCAAATACTAGGTTCATAACAAATAAAACTAGTCGGCTAGGTGTTGGTCCACTTCCAGACGTGAAGCCATCGACCTAGCCATAGACTCTAGCGTCAGCAACTCGTTCCTCCGCCTGCAGTCGGCGCTCGTCCAGCGCCCGCCGATCCTGCTCGGCCTCCCAAGCCCACCGAGGCTGTGGTATCTCCACGGTACCTAAAACAAGACATAAGTGATATTAAGTATTGATAAGATAATAAACATACAATAAAAAATAATAAGATTTAATAAAATCACACACAGTCATCCGTCCCAAACTAGGCTAAGCCACTATACTACGGGCATCACAGACTGATAACCATACTTAGTTTGTAATGTTTTAAAACGCTAAAAAACACGTTTTTTGTATGAGGACCCCCTTTAATTTTTAAGATTTAGTTTCGTGCAACAAGCATCACAGAAAAACATTGTGTTAATAAAAACAAAACATAGGTTAAAAACATACTCATTATGGATGTATATAGGAAATGAATACCCTTGACACAAAGCATAAATAACACACTTAGAAAGATTTGTATACACTTACGTCCCGCCACTCCGAAAAAGTTTTATGTACGCCCGTGCCTTGGGCGTTAAGTGTGGCCGCTAAATCCTCCCACAGCCTGCGAACTGCCACCTTGGCTTGTGGGGTGTCAGCGGCCTGCCCTTTCGCCATATCCATGTGGTCCTCCATGTAATTCAGCAGGATTTCCACCTGCTGAAGGCTCACTTTTCTTGGTGCTGGCATCTACAAATTACAAAGGAATGAAGTCCCAGAGGTCTGTGCAACTAGTTAAATGTTTGTTTTATCATATAATAACAAAAAAGCAAGTTATTTACTTACTGTTTTTTAATTCACTACACAATCACGTCAATAAACAAAGTGACTTAAGTGAGGTTATGAATTCGTAATTGTCAAATATTACCCCATTCGGTTTTACGGAACGCATTTGTTGATAATGTGATAAAACACAATTATATATATATATACGCAATTGTACCACCTTCCAATCAATTTTTTTTACTTATTTAAACAAAACTATACCAATAATTGTTGTTTTTAACATTATTATTAAATTAAAAAACAAAGTACTATAAAAAAAATTGTACTTAAATTGAGTAAAATGAATCGCAAATCGACGCTCTTTTTTCCGTTCACTTGTATTCGACGGTCTTCAAGGCGACGCCGCTATCATTGCGCGGTACCAATGAAATGATATCGACGGCATCGGCATCGTAATCGGAATACGACGTCGGCTTGAAATCGACGCTAGTTAGGCGGTAGCCCCCCTGGTTTCTGTAAAATGTCATTTACTTTCAAAATATATTCACCACGCTCCATGACGACTATTGTATTCCCCTTATCTGCCTTTGAAATAACAATATTATTAGATTTTAATTTTTCTTGGACGGATACCAACGTTTTTATTTCTTTATTTGAATGATCATTTAATTTACATAATTTTATATTTTGTGCAATGGAATGTCTTAAAAAATTATCTTTTTTATTTCTGATGATTGCTGCTTCTGCGTCAACTGCTAATAATTCAAGAGAGGTTTGCGATAATTTCGGTGTAATACTATATTTTAATCCTTTTTCTAAAAGTGAATTTTCCTCTGATGTAAATTGAATATTTGTTAGATTTTTAATACGAGGGTAAAAAGTATGATAATTGTTATTATTATAATTATTACTATGATGATTATTAATTTGTTGTTCTGAAATGAGTTTGTGAAGCTTATCATTTTGTGATAAATATTTTTTATGTACTGATTTTGATGCAAGTTCCCTAGCTTTTTGATCAACTAAATCAAATTCTACAGGATGTAAATTATAGGCCAATTCAGTGTGAAGTACTTTAAGATGTGATTTTAAATTATCTCTAACTGAAAACCACCGACGTGACTCTTCACTTAGCCAGATCTGCTTGGCTTTACGAATAGCTGTATCAGCCGCCAGGGAGCATGAATTTGTTTTTAAATTGATGTAATTTGGAATAACATTATTGTGTTTACATTGTTGATTGAACCAAATATTTTGGACAGCAATACGATGAAGTTTTGTAAGTTTTAGATATATTTTAACCTGATCAGCTATGCATGCTGTTTTAAGATATTTAACCGATTCAGGCGTTACTTTGCGGAAGTTAAAGTTACAAGCACTTAATAAATTATTTTGCGTGCTTCCGCCACCAGTTAGTTCATGCAAACTATTGCCGGCCGGCACCCACCCACTACTATTAGTCCCAACATGCCCGCCACCACTAGCTTGCACATGCAACACGTGTTTCGCCTCTACGCGAGGCATCTTCAGGCACTAGACCAAGCTGTTAATAGTCCGACGTATAAACGACGAATGACACAAAACCATCGTACCCGTCCTATTATACTACTACCCCCACCACTAAGAGGTGGGATTATGAAACATGTTAAGTAATGGAGAATTATTTAAATCAGTTTGTTTATTAATTAAGGGAATTTTTAAATTTTTATGTTTATTTATTTCTAACTGCTCTAAAATGTTAAGTTTTAACCCTTTCTCTTCAACATGTAATATTTCATATGTATGATTAGGTGACAAATTATGATTATGTTCTAATAAATGTTCCGCAAAATGAGACCTCTCTGGGTGTTTATTTTTAAATGCGTTTAAATGTTCGTTATAACGAGTTTTGAAATTACGACCAGTCTGACCAATGTATATATGTTGACAATCATCGCAGCTCAATTTATATATGCCCGATTTTTTATCTGACTTAATTTTGTCTTTTGTATTACAAATGCTCCTTAAAGTATTATTTGGTTTTAGGGCTACATGCACATTATTTTTTCTAAATATTCTAGTTATTTTATCTGTAACATTACCTAAATAACATAAACTCGCCGTATATTTATGTCCTGAACTGGAAAAAGCTGCATATAATAGATGTTTTATAATGTTTTGATTTTTCTTTTGTATAATTTTATTAACTATATTTTTTGTATAACCGTTTGATTGAGCTATTTGATATATAATATTCAATTCCTTATTATAATTATCGCTGTTGAGTGGTACAGTCATTAAACGATGTACCATAGATTTATACGCGGCGAGTTTATGCTGCCAGGGATGATTTGATGTCACAGGAATTGTTGTATCTGTATATGTGGGTTTGCGATATATCGAAAATTCCACTTTATTATTGTTTCTAGTAATAGTTAAATCCAAGTAATTTAATGCTTTATTTTGTTCTAATTCTATTGTAGATTAAGATGCCTCGCGTAGAGGCGAAACACGTGTTGCATGTGCAAGCTAGTGGTGGCGGGCATGTTGGGACTAATAGTAGTGGGTGGGTGCCGGCCGGCAATAGTTTGCATGAACTAACTGGTGGCGGAAGCACGCAAAATAATTTATTAAGTGCTTGTAAGAAAAAAAAAAGCAAAAAAAAATTTAAGTATCGTAGACAAGTTGAAATTTGAAAAACGATAACGACATTCGTTTTCGCGATCTTTCGGAATTAGTATGAAAATCGAGCACGCGGCTAATGTCAATCCCATATATTTTTTGTTTTTATTTTCAAATTGTAACTGGTCTACGGAGCCCAGTACCGCCAACATGTCGACTTGCGGTAGTGTGAATGAATTAACACTTTACTGCACCATTTACATACATAGAAAAAAATACCGCACTGAAAGTGTCAGTGTGCCCAGATGGCTGGCAGCGGTGCCAAATTCTATGGCAATACTGATCGTCTGTTCCAAGATTTTTTTTTGTACTGTAAAAAGAAGTATTAAATAAATAAATAATTTCTAGCGACGAGGTCACGAGATATGTCCACCAACTTTTTCGACCCAACAAATAACTAATTAAGTACTAACTAGCAGCCCGTCTCTACTTTGTCCGGATAGTCTATAATAGCCTTCCTCAATAAATAGGCTATCCAAAGCTGAAATAATTTTTCAAATCGAACCAGTAGTTCCTGTGATTAACGCGTTCAAACAAACAAACTCTTTACCTTTATAATATTAGGATAGATTTTACTATAAATTTATTATAACGCTTTCTCTCGTCATAGCGGCTTCCTAGTTGATCCCTTTGATATTTGGTAACACATATACGTCCGCGGTTTTCATTCTTAGCAAATTTTTCTCCTACATTTCCACACTAAATAGTAACGTAATTCCTAATTCCGAACAGATGAAAAATCTGATCCCGACCGTCTTACAGAGTACATTTGACAGCAGATCACACCTTTATATTTAGTCCTTTAAAGCCTAGGTGATAAAGACGAATTTCTAGTAAATTTGCACTGTTCGTTTACTTCTAATCTGTACATAGTTTATCGAAAGGAGACAATGATAAATTGCCAACAAAAATCTCTAAATATACTAGTTTAAAAAGCTGATGAGTTCAGCTTTGTTACCTTGTGTAGAGGTGACGCGTGTATGTGATTGTGTGCAAACAGTTGGTGGCGGGCATGCTAAGCTGGTTTTAGTAAATAAATGATATAAAATTCATTGCACTTTTATAAAATGTTCAACGACAAGGATCTAATAATCTTTATTGTACCACATACAAAAATTGCAAAGCACAATAGGCGGACTCAATGCTAAAAGCATTCATCAATTCATATCAAGTGCGATTTATGGTCAATCAAGCCAGTACACTCTGGTGTCAGAGTTTTTTGAAACCGCCTTTCGGCCTCTTTAGTGGTTTCTTTAAAGACCACCAAATAACAGTCAACGGCTAAACGTTCGTTCCGATCATGAAATCATCATTATTATCAGACAATTATTATTATTAGCCTGCAATATCCAAATCAATTAAACAAATCAATTATAATATATTTTTCTCTCTAAAAAATATATAAAATCTCCCTCTCCCTGAAGGTCTCAGGGCGGGACTGCAGCTCAATACCGATCTCACGGAGGTCGAGGAAACAAACAACTAATATAATATATAAATTATAATAAAAAAAAACCTTTGCACCTGTTTGCCCTCAGTTTTTCTTCAATCAAAAAAATCATATCGTTCTCTGCTGCAAAGCCGCCATTTTAAAATTAAAACAATTATACCTTAAAATAGTGTACGTCAGACGTACATAATGTACACGTGCCTTTATCGCTGTACGTGCACTAGGTAATGAGAAAATTAACATTAATGGCGGCTCTGCTGCTGAGCATACTCTCTACCAGAGCCACCAAGAACATGTACTCAGAAACTTTAAATGACACCTTTTATTGATAAAAGCTCTTAGACTATTAAATATCTTTATTACATAGTAGTTTATTTATTTTACATTTACTAAAACTTCATACAAAGCGCCTGTTTATTTTATGATAGCAAAATTTAAATAATAAAAATAGAACAATTTTCAAACTAATATTATTTAAATTTTCGTGACATAAATTCATTTCAGAATCACTGGTATTCTCACTTTATTAAGTCGGAATTGCTGACTAGTTTCGTTTTGTTACGAAGACCATCATCCGAACGAGTGTTTGTAGTCAGCGATTCCGACGTGAGAAAAAAAGAAACTATGTATATTGATTGAGTTTATACTTTGTCAGTCATCTCAGATTTTTTTTTCTTTGGTATGATTTTTTATGTATTTCTTTTAACATTAAAAAAGTAAATAACAAATAAAAATTAAATAAATCAAGGAACAAGTGTCTCAAGTTTCGTAACGATCCGTTGAGAAATGCGTCCTCTAGCCCCATTGAGAAAGGAACGTCATTTGTAGATGCTCTTTGTCTAGCCCAGAACATACATTTCTCTATACAAAATCAAAATTGACCAGTCTAGAGACTTCGCTTAACGCTCGGTCGATAAGCAAAACCGGAGCAGAAAGCTTAGTAATGTTTAATATTCGTAGCTGTATCTACGTTACGTGGAAGTAATAGCTTTGTGAAACATCTTCGTGTACAACTAATTAATATTAAGCGAAGGCTAATTAATGCCTAGCGCAAAAAAAATAATGCCCGTATTTTATTCGCTTGTTCTATGTGAGGCTACACACATTGTACTCGTAATGGGTAAATGAATTTGCAAGACTGCAGGCTCGAATCACCTGATTGTCTTTTAATAAAGATGATTTCAAGCTTAGGAAGGCACGTGAAGTCGTTGGTCGCCATCAGTGGTTAAAGGAACCAAGTCAGTGGCCAAATGAAGTTGCGATTTATTTTTATAATCTCTTCCAGATTCATCTTCTAAACCAAATTTCCCGAAATCTCACATATACACGCATATCGATATGGTACTTTTCACCTCAAAAAAAGTACTATACCTGTGTGATGTACGGGTGCGAAGCCGCGGATAAAAGCTAATTAAAACAAGTAATCTAAAATATGACATTCCTTTTCACAGTTGAGTAATTAAGTAATAAACGAAATGAATTAGGTGCGGCGAAATGAAATTGTACAATTGTCTCGTTGCTTGTCACACGAGCGATGTACGCAATAATCCAACAGCAAAATGCCGCTTTAATGATAAACAACTTTACAGGGCCACTGTAATCCGATTATGAAGTAATACGTTGCTTCATGTGACAGGGATAAAGGGACTTAATTAATTGGCGAATTGCAATTGAAAAATAACGCAGTTTCAGTAGACGGTGGGTCAGAATGATTCTCGAGTGGTGAGCACGTACAGGCAAGCGCAACGTTGGACACCACCAGGGTGGGCAAACTCGCGCCTTTAGAGATAAGTCGAGTTCGAGATTTCTCGAAAAACCATGGCGGCTAAGTACAAAAAACCCTGGCGTTCACTATTTTTAGAAAAATCTCGCATTCCACTTAAAATTAATTCTGTAAAGGCATGAATTGCCGCCGCAAAGAACATCGAAACCGCCACTGATGTTACTTTCTCCATGCGCTGTTCAGATGGACAGATGACTAAACTTGAAGAATGTTACAATAAATTCATTCATTCATGATTTCAACTGGTTATTCTGGAAAAAACTAATCAATCAATTAATTTATTTATCAAATAGATTAAGTAGGTCCAAAAATCATACTTTGACAGTTAGGGTGCTATGCCTTTTCTAATCAAAACAAATGAAGCGCAATTTGTTATGTGTAGGCAAGCAGGCGTATAACCCACTTATATGGCAAATAGTTGCAACAGCAGTATCATAAGTATCACAACCGAATTGCCAAACCTTAATAACTTTTAATTTAGTTTTTTGGACCCCGATTTTTTTCACTTCCAATACGAAATAAATACCAAAGTAATAATACATACAGTTCTGGGGGTTACACTGGTAACATTATTTCTGATTTAACACTCGCTTTAAGTACAATTGTACAATGAAGAATAATGCTCATTTAGAAAACTCACATTGAATATTTGCTTAATATCTCTAAGGGACCAATCACTTTATTTTTGTTTACAAAATGCTACCTTTAATTATGTGCATTAAAACAGAATTTTCAACAAAACAAAAACATAAATAACGAAAGTTTTTTATTACTAAGATTTCCTTTCGTGCGTTCAATTATATAAATGCGGTCAGAGCTAAAATTTTAATGTGCCTTTTTGTAATAAAAGACGGCAATTTTATCGGAGTATATCAGATGCAAAAAAACGAGTATACAGAAAAAGTAATTTAAGTAAACACGTGAAGAAAACACGAAAATGGTTTCCATCGCTTTTTGAATCAATTATGCTTAGAAGAAATTCAACCAGCAATGTAAAGTCTATTTGATACCGATTTTTTTCAGACTTTTTTTTAAATTTAGAATTCTCTCTGATTTTTGATTCTGATTCCGACTATATAAGTATAAAGGCTGGAGCAGATCGTATACGTAACGTATACGTGCCCGTAGACACGCAAGCGGTGTGCTATGTCTCATAAAGTTCCAAACATTACAACGTAATTGTACGTCTATGTAAACGTGCACGTCGTACGTATACCTACGCATACGGTGTGATCCAGCCTTTAATCACTTCCGAACCACTTCTACATTTTCATTATTTTGTTTTATTGATCGAGTTTATTATTTCTCATAAACATATAAATTAGCCTGGTTTCAAATTAAATTAAGTGAATTTTCCAAACAATTTCAAGGTCATCATTTAATAGTGCTCTGCACGAACCGCTTCATAATTGCTATCATTATTATTAACTCCAACATATTAAGTACTTTATATTGACTTTGACCAGTAAAATTATTCCAGTAGTATATGGAATCTATTATCAAACACTTTCCGATAAAATACCAAAACTTGAACCAATAATAGTTTCAGGTAGTCTAAAATACAAATAAAAAAAAAAATTGGGTTTGGCAGTTTCTTTGAAAATACAGTACCGTTGCAATCACTGGCGAATGTAAAAGATTCCGTATTGAATTAGGGAGAGCTCAACGCAGTACGTTCAGGATTCAATAAAGATTAACGCGAGGAAGTAATTACTTTGTGGCTTACCTCAATGCGGTTGCTAATTGACTTTGATTTAATGGTGCTTCAATTGTTTTTCGTCTTACAAAGCCGATAAAAGTATATTAAACTACTAGTTGACCCGGCGAACTTCGTACCGCCTAACAGTCGATTCTTTAATTTTTTAGGTTTAAAGGTTTAATTTTTTTTCTCCGTAAGATCCACCCTCGTACTTCAAGGAATATTCTAAAAAAAGAATTAGCGAAATCGGTTCACCTGCTCTCGAGATTTGCGCTTAGCAACACATTCAGTGATTCATTTTTATATTATAGACGATATGTTATCTTACGCAGCCTTTTGACGTTCGCTACACTGAGTCGACATCTTTAGTTTTTCCTAGTAGTCCCAAGTGAACGGATCAACCTTCTTTTTTGTCTTTGCTCATTTCCACTTCAGATGGGGTCGGTTTTCCTGGTTAATTTGTCCTGGGTTGTCGGTTGAGGTAGGCTTTCCACTTTGAACAGCTTCGTCATGCCAGTCCACCGGGTAGTGGGTGGGCGTCATCTGTTTTTTCCCCCTTCTGGTATGTTTAACGCTTGATGAAGAAGAAGAAGAATGAATAAACGATCGGCTGGCTGCATCCGACATAGTTTGAGTTTTCTCTAAATCTATTTCGGACCAGAAAACCGCAACTCTTATTGCATTGTCCGACCGACCCCTTCATGAGGTCCTCGAGGGTGCAGTCGTCAGAGCAGGACGGACAATGAAACAGATTCTCCATGGTCTGCGTCGGATGTTCACACAAGCATCGGGTTTTGGGCCCATTCGGTGCAAGACCCCACCCCACCATATCGCTTTTACAGCGACCAACTTGGGTCCTTAATCTGTTCAAAGACCTCCACACTGGCCATGGCAGGTCTATTTATTTATTTCACTTCAATATTATTATTTTTATTTCGAATATAATTTTGTTAAATAAATAATTAATTTGTAATTTAATTAAAACTAAATAAAAACTAATACCTAATATGAAAAAAACCTAAATAAAAACTAATTAAAATCTAATCTTTGTCCTTGCGGGATGGTGCCAAGAACTCCTGCAGCAATCCCGCGCATGGCGGTTGCTATCCTCTGCGCGAGGAATGAGCCGGCCCTCATGTCACCAGCAGAATCGACAAAGTTGGGGGCCAGGATTTTGAAAAATAATTTCATAGCAGGACCCCACGGCCCGAAAGTTTGAACACCAAGCGGAATAAATATATAGTCACAAGCCACTGACTCATATTTGAGCCGCTTGGCGTCTTCCGCAGCCTCCGCCGCGGCTCCAGCCCTTGAAACTGTCCCCCAAAAATAATATAAATAATGTTAAGGGCGGTAATTATCCTTATGGAAGGCCGATATAGCTTATATAAATGTAAAATGATGATGATGAACACTGAAGTCAAAGTTTTTAATTTCTATTATGTGGCAAATAGGAATGACGGTGCGACTTGCCATCTGAACGTGGGAATCAACTTTCTTAACAGACAATCTGGTAATTCAATTAATATGCTTACGAAATTATGATTGTTTCCCGTAAGAGCCGAACCCGCGAACTCAAGGTTTTAACCAAAGCACAGAATTATTAATAGAACTAACGTAAGTAATCTAACTAAAGTCCTTTACATTACAGATCCACAGAGCCCGTCTTCAAGTCGTTCCCATTAAATTCCGTTTAGTGTTTTTCAAAATTCACACAAAAAACGTTGGAATCCTAAGATTTTACTGCCTAATAGTTGTATACTTAGATTTATATTTATAAACGTAAAGCTCCTTTGTCATTTCCACTTTCAGTGTATTTATACAACAAAACATAGTCAAAATAAATCTGTTATGTTAAGATTTGCAGGATTTGAATCCGAAGTAACACATATCGTATTCCACAACATCTAAGAATTTTAAGTGAAATGGTTGTTTGATATTCCGATACGCTCTTCTAATTATTTTTATTTTGAATTTTATTTGTTTTAGTTAAATTTTTACTACATCGTAAGTGCCTCTGTGATTCAGAGTCCTCCAGGTCGAGGATTTTAAGAGAGGTAGGACATTATGTAAGGAGTAGTCCGTCTGAGGAAGTAACTCCACCCTACAGAAGACCGCAGCCAAATAACACTGTGATGCAGTGTTGTGTTCCTGCTGGTGGGTAGTATCGCCAGGCTCCAGAGGGGTCGCTGTGCTGATAGCGGACAGGTCGGCAACGCGCTCGTGACATCTCGTTCATAGGCTACGGTAACCACTTACCATCAGGTGGGCTGTACGCCTGTTTGCTTACTTAGTTATATAAAAAAAGGTCCACATCAACGGTCATGGGTTCGATTCCCATGACAAGCATATTTTGTTTAATTCTTGCCAGTTTGGTTAAGACATCAGGCTTGAATCACCTGATTGTCTGATAATAAAGATAATTCCGTTCTTCTGAAGACACGTTAAGCCGTTGGTACTGGCTGCCATCAGGTGGCCTTGAAAGAAACCAATTCAGAGGCCGTAATACGCTTCTGCAAATACTCTGACAAAAGGATTGTTCGTGTAATCCACTCTATATGAATGAATGTATATCAAACAACGTGGTGACGTAGTAAAGGTATCTGTTCCGTTGCCCATAATTGACAAGAGGGGCTTCGTTCGAAGTAGAGATCCTTGTCGGACGCCCGCTACGCCATCTGTCGTCGATTACTCTGTTTTTCTTTTGCCCACTAATTTTCTAGACTCTGGAATATTTACCATTGACAAAGTGATGTCTGTACAAACAGCGATCGTAATTATTTGCTTACTCCTCGCCACTTCGGCGCAACTGCTCAATTATGCGGGCAAATAGGAGGTAATCTGCTCACAAACTCGCAACGCCAGGTTTATTTAGGCAGATTACGAGAAAATCAACAGAAAAAAAACATCGCACCTGAGGGACTGACCATTCAGGACTAATAGATCTAAGAGGTTAATTTTTAAGATTAGTTGTCCGTCTTAGGAGAGGGCCTCATGGCTTCTAATCATGGAGTAATTACAAAGAGGAGATGCCGTTTGAAATGGCGCAGTGATGTGATCATTGGCGCCTCGCCGACACAAAGTGGGCGGAGCTTGTCATTGTTCGTGCTCCATGATTGGAGTCACGGCCGAAACCAAGCACCCCGCACGTCTGCCTTCCGCCCCGTGTAGCCTCACAAACACTTTCTTACAAAACGCTTATTACGGCATCTCCTCTTTGTAATTACTCCATGCTTCTAATGTACCAGTTATAGTTTGCTTGTGCAGTGTTAGAATTATTGCATCTGGAACGTCGGAATATTTTTTATTTATTTAACCTTCATTGTATAAATAACAAAATGTAAAGTACAATAGGTAGTCTTAATGCTGAAAGAAAGCATTGCCTAACAGTCAACGTTTGGGAAAAGCAGAGAGGTGGAGTGTGAATAAAGGTTCATACATGTGGGAATGGTATGTATCCGAATATGTAAAAGATATGACGATTTTTCCATTTCTACGATGTGCAAGTCGACACACGCTGCCAGTATTAATATTTTTCAAAAGTTGTGAAAAAAGCAATAAACGTTGAGTTAAAGTGAATTTCTGCCGTTTCACTTGCCAGCCCTGATATCCCAGACCACATACAACCGCACTAAGCTAACGTTCATAAAGACGTAACGGCACACACGTAAAGCTTCGTAAATACACTTTCCGACGCATGCGACGAGTGTGTTTGTGATTTTTAAAATGTTTCTCTGTCCCGTTATTCACTACTGTGGTAGGGCGTTCTGTGTAGAGATTTTAAGCTTGACGCCCGATCCCTATTTAGTAAGACCATCAGAGCGTGAACCATCATGAGATTCCCAGATTTGCATGATTGATGTTTGTCCGAACAAAACCATAGCGGGAAATAAAAAATGGCCACTCGCATTGGAGGAAAATGACGTCACAGATATCAAGCAGGAACAGAAAATATAAAACTGAAGAACTACGAAAGTCCTTTGATTTTATTTGCAAAAAAAAATTTTCTTTTCATATTACACACGTCTGAGTGATACGTATGATTGACTGATTAAAATATGATCTCTGGTTTTGAAAATATGTTGAGGCGTCAATTTCGCTACTTGTGATCTAAAAATAAAGTCAAAAATACACCAAGACTTACAAATTCGATAAACCTTTGCAATGCATAATACTTAAATACAAATAACATGAAGTAAATAACGAAGTCTAAAAAAAATAATAAAAATAACTTACGTTTCGTATGGAGCTATTTCACTTCTTGATTTAGAGCCTCTCCCCAGCTTTTTGTTTTCGTATAACAAATGCAACAATAGCTACGGCGTAGCACGCTCTACGGGCTACGAGAATGATGGCCTCGCGTCCGCTCGTAGAGGGGTTACGATACGAGTTTTTTTATTTAATGACTGCTTTTTTGTGGCAAGTCCATGAAACAAGTTCTGAAGCGATATAGTAATTTTCTCATACACGGTAATTTCAGATCGAATAGTATTGTGTATTGCGTTGAGTGGGTTTCGTCTTACAAATAAAAGTTAATTCTCTTTCTATGAATTCCGTAAATGTCTAACAATACTATAACGTAGATTAAACACTGTCTTCCTTATTCATATAAATTTCCTTAAATCTTTTGAACCTATTTTAACCATAATATGTTTGTTATGTTATCACAGACAAATATTAACTTAGTCTGCCTGCGACCATGATCGCTGTAAATTGTTTGAAACTTTTGGTGTAAGTAAATAAGTAATAAACGCGATAAAAACCCTATTAATTAAAATAGTTAGATTTAATGTATAACATCGCGAAAACAAAATAAATAATTTAAACATGTTTCGTCTCATTATTTTACGTCATATTATTGAAGACCTCTTTAACGCCATTATGGTACATGTCAAACAAAATGTTTATCTCTTTCGTTTGACAAACTATTGCAAGTATTTAACCAACTTAAAGAAAAACCTTAATACAGCGTCTTTTATTCACGACATTTTGTCCTAGTATCGCCGTGATTGCATTTCCTTGGACGGAAACCTAAGCCAAACGTGTCTGAGAAACTTTCGCCCGCGAACTCGCAAATATATTTAAAAACTTGCCGGACGACCCGGCGCGGATGTTGAAATACTATCTTCACTACTTTATATAAGGAGAAACATTTTCCTAGCAAGGTACGCTAATACAGACCTATTTATTTATGTACAATACAATACAAATACTTTTTATTTCATTTATATTATAACTAATCGCTGAAATAACATTAATTTTCTAGGAAATATCAATTATTTGCCAATACCATTTCAGACGAAAAAAAATCTTAGATACTATTTATATAATTAGATAATTGTCGCTCGTTTTTTTTTTCTAGTTGCATGCTCAGCTTACACTACGGAGCCTAGTACGCTGTAAGTCATAGTCCTAGATTGGGCGGTACTAGTCCTAGATTGGGCGGTACTGGTTATTGCAATGGAGCGACTGCCATCTGACTTTTGCAGGGAAACAAGACCAACAGGTACATGACTCAAGGTGTGTTGGTGACCAACACTCTCTGATTTTTTCACGCTGCCTAAAGGCATTGGACACAACCTATCTAAACCAAAACAAAGGTTGACTGTTAGATAATGAATGGTTTTAGCATGAAGCCCACCTATTGTGCTTTACAATTGTATTTTGCACTTTGTTTGCATATTCTTTTCATTCCAACACAAAGGTTTTTATTTATTTATTTATTAAAACTTTATTGTTCCACAAAATGCTAAGAGCATTCTCTACCAGTCAACCATTGGGACTACTTACTACCTCACATAAATATTATAATATTTTTTATTTCGATTCCGATGCATGTAAATTTCGAATTAGATTCTAAGGTATATATATAGTTTTAACCTAATTGTCACATGTAATTTATCATTAAATTAATTTTAAAAAAATGTACAATAAAGTTTAAATATAATAAATAAATAACGGTAAGGGCAGCGTTGGACATCCACCGACCAGATGGTCAGATGACTTGAAAAAGGTCGCAGGCAAACGCTGGATGCAGACTGCTGCCAACCAATCATTTTAGAAATCATTGGGAGAGGCCTATGTCCAGCAGTGGAGTAACTGCGGCTGAAATGATGATGATGATAAAATAAATAACTACTGCCATCTTCTTTCGATAACAATCGGTACTAACGGCTTAACATCCGATTGAGATAGAAAATGCCACTAAATGGGGACCAATCCAATACGGGTCGCTTCTCGCCGTCGTTTGACACGAGCTTTCGCTACGCATACGCGCGTCCGCTTGTCTATCGAGCTCCAAGATATACTGTATATATGAGCATATTATATTATAAAACAGTACATTATTTTCCTATGCAATAATGTCGGTCCACTTGCTATCCCGCCGAGCGCCGAGCGCCGTCCTGCGAGATTTTCATAATAGGTTTATCGAACAATGTGATATGAAATTCTAAATGGATTTCATTTTGCGGGATATTTTCAAGGACTTGAACTGTAGAGTGGTGCTCTAAGGAATATGGAGCACTACTGTCTACAAAACCTTATTTTAATACGTTCATAATATGAATATCATTAATTCATATTAAGTGGAAAATACAGTCAATTGACCCTATAAATGTTATAGATAACAAGAACAAGACTCCTATTCGTAATGTAATCGACACGAACATGCTAGCCCTGCTAGCCTTCTAGAATAATCATTCATTCATATCGAGTGGGTTACGTGGTCAATCGACACTCTGGTGTCCGAGTTTTGGTGTGAAAGTTTTGCAAAACAGCCTTTCCGCCTCGGACGTGGTTCTATTGAAGACCACCAAATGACAGTCGGGACAAGCCAACAAGCATTCCGATGTCATAACCAAACTGGAAAAAGACAAATCATTCTAGTTTTTTCTGATTTCCGACATATTTCCATTCCTACTTTCCTTTCTAAAATTCTTGAAAGAGCAGTTCAATACCAGCTCAATTCCTTTCTCAATAGGAATGCTATTCTCAGCCCTTTTCAGTCAGGTTTTCGGAGGGGGCACAGTCGTCAGACGGCTCTTGTTAAAATTACCGACGATATCTGTTCTGCCATGAACAGAACGGAACTTAACATTTTGTGTCTTTAAGATTTTAGCAATGCTTTTAACACTGTCGATTTCGATGTACTCCTTGGTTTCCTTTGCTCTTTGAACATTTCTCCATCAGCGGTTGACTGGTTTTATTCCTACCTGAACGGACGTCGGCAACAGGTGTTTATTGAGGATAACCTCTCATCGTGGAGTTCCACATCCTGCGGTGTGCCTCAATATGGTATGCTGTCTCCTCTTCTGTTTGCTATATTTATTAATTCTATTACTTTTAAAATTCACGCTTGTTATCATCTTTATGCTGATGATCTTCTAATTTATTGTCACTCTTCTTAAGATAATCTTTCACAGGTTATAACTGACATTAACAATGACCTAATGCGAATAGCGGAATGGAGTAAATTTCATGGGCTCCTAGTCAATCCAGTCAAAACACAGGCACAACACACATATTATCTTGGGTAGTTCCCGTCTAGTTTCTAGGATTGACTGGGTGTCTCTTTCCCCTTTTTCTTTTCCGTTTTTCATAATACTAGTAAAATATTAGTGAGAAGGTTAAAAATCTGGGAGTATTTTTTGATTGTAATATATCTTTGATGCCGCAAATAGCAGAAGTAAGTAGAAAAGATGTTTGCTGCGGCTGGGGCGGTTAGAAGTCTTAGAAACTTCTTGCCGACTAAGACCAAAATCTCACTTGCACAATCATGGCTCCATCCAATCCTTGACTATGCTGACACCTACTATCTAGATCTCACTGAAGACCAATCAAATAAGCTTGAGCGCCTTCAGAACTTTTGTCTAAGATTCATATTAGGTTTACGTATATAAGATCACGTCTCTTCTTTTCGCTCTAAACTCAAATGGCTCCCCATAAGACTTCGACCAAATTTACATATCCTTTCACTCTATCCTTTTCATAGCCTGGACTCCTTCTTACCTTACGGAATGCTTCAGATTTCTCAGTGAGGTTAATAATCGCGAACAACGTGAATCTAATACTTATCGTCTAGCTATCCCTTCTGCTGCTACCTCTTTCTATTCCCATTCCTTTACGGTCCAGGTTGCTCAGTTATGGAATGCTTTGCCAGGTGAAATGCGAAAATCTTTCAATAATCAAGTGAGAAAACAATATGAGAAGGAGGACATTTTGTAAGGAGTAGTCCGTCTAGGGAACTACCTCCACCCTACACAAGACCGCAGCCAAATTTGAAGGCCGAGCCGCAAGCGAGGACTTCAATGATACGAGACAGGCAATTGCCATTTCGGCCGAGGCATATATAGTGCTTTTCTTAAAAAAATGCAAGGAAATAGAAAAGGGCGTTTAAAATAATAAATTTAATTTATTTTAGTCGCATCTGTGGCTATACAGCCACGAGAACGCAATGTGTACGATAGATAAGAGTTCTAAATTCAAACAGAACACCGTTTCATACAACATTGCCGGCGCGCTCTTCGTTCCAAATTCAAAGAACGCGCCGGGAAGTGATTTTAGTTTTTCAGATACAGCCATGAGAACACAATGTGTACGATAGATGAAAAAGTTCTAAATTCAAACAGCACACCGTTTCATACAACATTGCCGGCGCGCTCTTCGTTGCAAATTCAAAGAACGCGCCGGGAAGTGAATTTGATTTTCAGTCTACGTAAATATGTTACTTCGCGTGTTCTTTATTCAAAAGTAATGACAATATTTCCGCGCATGTTTAAGAAAACTTCATTACTCATCAAAAAAAAAAAATTAATAAAACTTCGTCGATTTTCAAAAAGAATTAGAAGTTTACTAGAGTTCGCGTGCTCTCGAGTTTATTTGGTTTCTTTGGCGGCTATCTGTCATTGTCCGGTAAATTGTGATGGAAGACTGGAGCGCCACGCTTCTCGTGAAATGAAAACTAAAATAATAATTTTATTTATTTATTACTAGCTGTTTCCCGCAGCTCCACCTGCGTCAGTACCCTATGTTTGGCCCCCGGGGTCAACTACCTATATTCATACCAAATTTCATCAAAATCCGTTTCGCGATTTGTACGTTAGGCGTAACAGACAGACAGACTTTCGCAATAATGTTATGTATGGTTAAAGAAGTATGGAAATATAAAAGTATGGATAATGTACAGGGCCCATATACAAGACTAGATTTATAACTTTTGATTTATAATATCGTTTATTTAGCACTGGTACATTTTTAGATCCCTCGAGTTAGGGCAGCAATTTGCCTTCGGCTTGGGGTCCCGATGCCCCGCATCAGTGTCCCTGTGGCAGTGCTGTCGACCGTCTGGGGCATCACGGGCTATCTTGCCAGAGAAGTGCCGGCCGCTTCTCGAGGCACGCTGCTTTGAATGACATCCTTCGCCGGTCTCTTGCCTTGGCCAATGTACCGGCAATATTAGAACCAACAGGTATATCAAGAATCGACGGCAAGAGCGATGGGATGTCGTTGATTCCTTGGAGATGGGCAGGGTGCTGGTGTGGGATGCCACATGTGTGGACACACTAGCTCCTCCTCATCTCCAGGGAGGCGAAAAAGGTAAAATTAGCAAATATAGCGGTCTCGGCGCGGAATACATTTTTATGCCATTCGGCGTTAAGACTCTAGGTCCTTGGGGCCCCGCAGCAATAGGCCTCTTCAAAGATATTTCGAAGAGGCTTATTGATGCGACGGGAGACCGAAGAGCTGGCGCTTTCCTCGGTCAAACGAATCAGTTTGGCAATCCAACGAGGAAATGCTGCCAGCATCATCGGCACAATGCCACAGGGACCATTTTATGTTTTTTTTTAAGATAAGTATTTTTTTTATATTTTAAAATTGGGTTTTTTTCTGTAGTACTGTTAGTTTAATTGTATTTATAAAAGTTTAATTAAATAAAAAATATTGTTTATTCTTTCATTAAGAGCTAAACTCTTAACGTTGGAGTATTTTTCATTCGTTCCTACGACATGCCAGTTCTTCAATTCTATTGATACGACACGACTTTTGCTTTCTCCTTTATTTGATTTATGTAACTTTAATAGAAGAGGAAACATGTTTGGACATTTGGTACAATATGATAGCTCTATGAGGAACATCATAGAAGGAAATTTATATAGACCAAGGCACATTTGCATAAAACAAATAATATTTTTATTAATTGTAAAAAGAGATCTAATTGCCAAAAATTAACTTGGAATTTACTCACATTACTGTGGATGTATGTTTCATACAGAGTTCATACTCGTACACTTCGATATACGTAATTTAAATTCCACCCACGTCTAATATTGTAAAATTGCATTCTTTGTGACGTCACATGTAATATCGTAGACAAAGACGTCTACATGACTGTCTGCGTGGGTGGTTCTACTAACATGTATAAATAACGGATTGTTGTTAATAAGGTTACGTATAGATTGAGATAATTGTTTTGATACAATGTCTCATTAAGTTTGGTGCTGCGTTTGACCACAGAATTAAAAGAACTACAGACGTAGCCTTATATATAACACGAAATAAGAATCCAAACTCAGAACATTTTATCTGTCAGATAAAAATTTCACTCGCAAAAATACACAAACTCTATGCTATCGCGGTTACACACATACATAGGTGATTACACTTTTGATTCAATGATTGAAACATCATCATCATCATCCTAGCGTGTATTCCTAGTTGCGTCGTCAGTTTACGCCTTGGAGCCTAGGGTACGCTGTAACTCATGGTCCTAGATTTGGCGGAACTGGTTATTACAATGGACCAGCTGCCGTCTGACCTCCGTAATCCTTTTAAGAGGGAAACCAGACCAACAGGAACATGACCCGAGGTGTGTTAGTGGCCAACACTGTCAGAATTTTTCAGGCTGCCCCAAGGCATTGGACATAGCCTAACGACTGCTATATATCGACAACAACCGGGACCAACGGCTTAACGTGCCTTCACAAGCACGAAGAAGCTCAAGATAGAAATTGCCACTAAATGGCGACCAATTTGATATTGTGGAGAGTGCATCATTCACATGGTCGACATTTCCGCTATGGCGATCCATTTTGAAAATCAAAGACGTATCGTCTGCAAACAAAACTATGCCAGCCTTTTTTTTCAACCGCGTAAGGCAAGTCATTGACATAAATTAAAAAGAGTAAGGGTCCTAGTATCGAGCCTTGGGGTACGCCTATCTTTACCGTAGAAGCGCCTTTTTTTTTTTTGTTAACGGAGGGGAAATGTATTTACGCACAAAGTGTGGGACTCGCCGGGCTGCTAGTCAGCCCGGAATACCCACTAAAACCCCTCCGGCGTTTCCGCACCGGCTGTTGAGGGCGCCATGGGGTCGCGTAAGCATTCTACCACGACGCCCTCCAGCCATGGCCTTTCGGCCCCCTCATTTTGGCCTTTCGGCCCCCTCCCCAAATCGGACGTGGCCCATAAATGGACCACGCCCGTCCCCCAGACCCACATCCATTCGCCGTCTCATCATAGACGGCGGTGGAGTGGGCAGTTGGCAAAAATTGGCCGACAGTCAACAAGACCCCGACTACCAGGGAGTTGTTAACTGTCACCCAGGGTGCACCGTCCCGAATCCCTTGTCAGCCCGCCCTCTCACCGGATCCTTGGGATCAAGTGAGAATGCAAAGCTTTTAAAGGACCGGGCACTCGAGGAGGTTCCCTGCCCTGCACCCCACCGTAGAACCGCCTGCCTTAACGTTATTTATGTAAACAGTCTGACGCCTATCATTTAAATATGAATTCAATAACTTTATTGCTTTAGCGTCAAAACCATAATGTGCAAGCTTGAGCAGAAGTGTCTCATGATCAACACAGTCGAATTGCCCCAAAGGTCACAGAATACTCCAATAGCATCCTGAGACTCCTCCCAGGCGGTGTAAATATGAGTGATGAGAGCCACTCCCGCATCGGTTGTTGATTTGCCGGCAGTAAAACCAAACTGTTGCCTATGAAAAATATCATAGACCTTAAAGTGCCGCAGCATTTGATTGAGCATAATCTTTTCGAATATTTTACTCAATACGGGCAATATAGAGATAGGTCTATAAGGCTCCAACTTCTCTCCTTTTTTAAATAATGGGATTAATTTACTATACTTCATCAAATTTGGGAAGATGCCTTGATCAATACATTCATTGAATATATAAGCCAAGTCAGGAGCAACAATACCAATGATGTGATAAATTACACTAACAGACATACCCCAGTGATCTTCAGATTTTTTCAGGTTAAGCTGTTTATATGTTTTAATAATATCACTGGGATTAATATGCGAAAATTTAAAGTTGGACTCACAAGGGGTGACATTTGTTTTAAGTAGTGTTTCAGCAGTCTGAGGGCTTGAATTTATATTTGAAGTTACTTCTAGTGGAATATTCGAAAAATAATATATTTTATAGACATCGATGCAGCCATTTATTAAAAAATCTTCTCATTTGATAGTATCCTAATAAGAATCTAGACATTTCTGGAAACACTTACACTACCTTGATGTGTTTTTCTAATTACTTTTGTGTTATGTACTAAAAAGAGCTCTGTATTTATTTATGATAAGGAAGACCAACAGCTTATATCTATACAATAGGTAACTAACTTAAGCAATTTAGAAGCCAATTATATTCTATAATATTATTATTATTTATACTCTGTATGTATATCTATCTCATACATATCAGGTGTTTTTGTAAATTTTCAGTATTTAACCAGTGTGTAATAAATGTTTTGTTACTAAGACCCATTTTCACCAATGTAAAAATCTATGTAAATTATATTTACATACATTATATTCTTTGTCATAACGGCTGATCAATGTTAACAAAGCGATTAAGTAATCAATGATTAAGTAGTTGATGAACTCGGGTCTAAGTAGCTTATTACTTAGTCAACACATCATCAGCTACCCAAAACATCACGCAAATAATTAGCATTGTAATGCGCGCTGTACATTACGGGATTGGTTTGGTTCGAGGAACGATTAATTAAATAGCGAGCGGAAATGAAATGAGTTACGCCCTACTGCACCTTTGTAGTTTTTGCTGATTAATGTGATTATTACATTACTAATGTTATTCTCTTTGCAGAGATATTTTTGATTGACAAAAATATACGATTTTATTTTTGATACTTTTAGACCTCTACCATGAAATTTCGTAAGCATAGTGGCTAGAAACTGCCTTAAGATTTTCTAAAAAGTATGATAGTGATTGATATTCAAAACTGAATAACTTGAGTAATCGAACTTTGCTTAATTTATTGAATTTACTCAGTAAATCGACCCCATTTATTTACATATCAAATTCCGGTAAAATTATAAGTTAACGCAATAATTGCCAGTTAAAACTTATTACATTACTAATATTAGCAAACTGCTTGTTTGAAAGCGGAGCTAAACATGTTTGGTACATTTTGGTAGTTTAATTATGTTGAAGTTTAATCAAGTGTTATTAAGACAAACACGGTTATAATGTAACTAGCTAGAGTATTCTCATTATTAGGGATTTAGTACCCTGAATGTATTATGAATTATTTATTTATTTATTTGGGTTAACAAACGATTACACAATCATCTTAACTTAAATTAATACAAAATGATAGGGCATATGTGTAACCAGCAACGTTAGCCACAGAGTAAATGACAGACGTGTGTTAATGTGTGTTTTAATGCAGTGATTGCACTACTGAACGGCTTCAAATGCTCTTATTCATTCCAGGGAAAATGGAAACCTGTAAGTACGATAAAATGAGTTGGCAAATGAAACCTTTCAACAGGAAACTTTAGAATTGTGCTGGTTAATTACAATGATGTAAACTTGGTGTAATTTAAAAGATAGAACAAAAAGAAAAATCGACCTGATTATCCATGTTTCAAAGATTCAACAATTTCTTTTTTGAATTTATAATAGGATAACAAGAATATATCCAAATCGTTGAAGTGTAAATTATAAATGTCTACAAGACGTCTGAGAGGTGCACGTACCTCCGCATTTGTTCGACAAGAATTCGTGTAAAATAACTCACCATACTAGATCTAGGAACCCAATAACTTAGTTTACTGGAAAGATCAATACAATCGAATTTATTGTTACATATTTTATACAATACTATAGTAGAAAGGTAAAAACGTCTTGATTCTAGACTTAAAAGATTATATTTATTTAATAGTACATCATTAGGCAGTAGTTCACGAAAACACTTGTAATGCGCGGAGCGGAGGAATTTACGTTGAACAATTTCAATAGTGTCAATATATTTAGCGTAGAATGGATGCCATATTGGAGCAGCGTATTCGAGTTAGGATCGAACTAGCGAACTAAATCTCATGACGAAACCATAAAGCCTATAAATGCTTTGTTTAAAACAGTAAATTAAACATATCCCGTAAAGAGTGCCCGAATTTCGGTTGCAGAAATTTTGTCACATAAATTCCGTTTCATCTAATACCCAGGAATCATGGGAATAATAACTAACATTCCCCTATAGGATTCTACATATTGGAGTTAAAGATACATCCGGTAAACAAAGTTTATCCATCCTTAATTAAACACAACTGTGCACAGGCAAAAAATAATATTATTTATAACACTCCATGTAATTGCAGTAACCGATGTAATAAATCTTTAACTCAGTATGTGGAGTCCAAAATAAGCGACGTAGACATCAAAGGTGCAGCAAGAATCCTATTCTCTGATGACGCCGTAGCGCCCAATTGCCCGGGAACTCACATCCACCTTTTGGCAACCTTGACCTAAATCAACCAGATGATACGCATATCCCCCTGACAACATCTCCGGGAGAGGTTTACAGGGCCTTGATGTCTTTCCGAAGCGGTTCTGCTGGCGGTCTAGATGGTCTGTCTCCTCAACACCTGAAGGACTTATGAGGAGGCGACTGCGGGATGGCCGACACAGAACTGCTGAAGAATGTTACTGCTCTGGTGAACTTAATGCTCGCTGGAGATGTTGTTTCTACTATTACAGATATTTTATATGGCGCGAACCTATGTGCCCTTAAAAAAAAAAAGAACGGCGGCATCAGGCCCATAGCGGTTGGGACGTGCTATCGGCGTATCACCTCTAAAATATGTTGAAAGGCCATCGCACCCACTCCTAACTTTCAGTCGGAAGATTTTATGGACAACCAAGAGGGAGAGGTTTTGCTGAAGGTGGATCTAAAAAATGCATTTCACTGTGTGGACAGAGGAGCCTTGTCCATACGGTGAAACTGGAAGTCAAGGACAAAATTCCCTTTTCTATATAAATTTTTGAAGAATATAAGACTTTACTTCCTTCCTATGCTTCCTATGCTCCAGATATCAACATTATTAACAAAGATTTGCTTCATCTCCTTGGATCACCTATTTTTGATGAATCTTTTCTTAATTTCTTTGTCAAACAAATTCATAAATTTCACATTGGTTTGGATCGCATTCTAAATTTACAAACTTTGTTTTCACAATTATTCGGAACTACTGTCTTTTTACTCCAACTTTCACATATTATTTACTCATAACATTCAGATCTTTTCACAAGTTAGATGCATTTATACAAAATTTTCTTTCGGCAATATTAAATATCAATTTTGATGATCGTACCTGGGCTCAGGCCTGCCAGTAAGGTACGGAAGCTTGGGTATCCGCAAAATCTCAAGTGTTGCTCTCCCGGCTTTCCTGTCTTCAGTGCATAGTATTGAAAACTTATTTAGGAAAATATGTCGAAATTCCGATATTGGCGTAAGCTATACATTGGAGGCCAAGAATGCCTGGACTAGCTTATTACCAAATTCAAAATTACCTGTACATCCATCTTCGCAAAGACAATGCAATGGACTGCTTTGCAAAGTTGCAAAAGATAATTTATTAGAAACATTGGCAACTCTGCAGAGCGCGCCCGCCTATTGGCTGTGGTGAAGGGAGTCCGGGCTTTGGTTGCAAGCTTTACCATCTGCCAACTTTTGCACGCTGATGCACAATGATGTCTTCCGTTTGGCAACATCTTTGTACCTGGGAACTCATTGTACAGTTCCGCACCGATGCTACTGCGGAGATATGATCGACGCCCTTGGACATCACGGTCTTTCTTGCTCTAGAAGCGCCGGTTGGGACGTCACGCCGCCATAAACAACATAATCCACCGGACTCTACGGACTGACTGGCTGGAACCTAACGGACTGGCTCGGGATGATGGCAAGAGACCGGATGGAATGACGCTGGTAACATGGAATTTGAGACGTCCGCTTGTGTGGGACGCAACTTATGTCGACACGCTCGCTTCTTCCTATCTCCAGGTTACCAGATCAAAGGCCGGTGCTACTGCAGCCGAAGCACAGAATCTCAAAAGGCGACAATATGTATGTACCAACTACATATTTGAGCCTTTTGGGGTAGAAACTTAAAAAGGAAGACTAGAAATAGGGTATTATACTCGATTTTTTTTTTATATTTCATATTACATATTTTGTCCTTGAATTCGAAAACAGAAATATTTTTTTTAATCCGTTCAATATTAAATAAGTGATAAGCCTTTGAAATCCTGTGGAAGGGGAAACTGTCAAGAAACAAGAAAAGGACGCACTTAATGGTAGAGTGACGTCACTGCCACTTGTTTTCATGCGTACAAAAGATAAAGCAAGATTTCCCCACCTGTATGGATAATGGCCAGAATGGACTGTATTTTATTATTAAAGCTGGAATTAAACACAAGGATCTTGCACACACTGTTTATTCGCCATGCGTAGGCAAAAGAGAGGGAAAAAGGTAACAATGTTGCCATATCTTAAAAAACTAGTGTTGGGATTCCAACATGCTGCCCAGCAAGTTGCAAGTACTTGAGGCAAAGACATGATATCAAGGTATTGTATTACAAGAAAGGATATTGAACCAATGATTTTAACAAATGCAAATGTGTCTACATGACAAAAATTCTAACAAGTTAAACTACAACATAACAAGTTTATATGTCTACAATTTAAATGAAAAAATTGCATAGGCAGCCTCTTTAAACTATATTCTAGCTTATTATAGGGTTAAACTATAAATCTTTTACATCTAAGGTTAAAGCTTACAGAACTAATTAATAGGTATTATCTGACAGCGGTTCATGATTTCTGTTAACATTAAGTTATCAGAATCAGACATGCATGTAAGAATTACAATAAAGTATGGCTATGTTATTACACATCATTGTCTTTATGATCAATAGGTAAAACACTAACCTTTACAATAGACCTTTTGTGAGTTCTGCCATTCGCAGTTCTCACTTCGACTACTCGTACCCTATTATCGGTACCAGGATAGACTTGAATTACTCTGGCCATCGGCCAATACATAGGTGAAGTATCATCATTTCTTAAAATTACTAATGAGCCAACCTTTACATTAGGTTGAGAATCTCTCCATTTTGGACGTGACTGTAGCATGTTTAAATAGTTTTTACTCCATACCTTCCAAAATGAATTTCTTATGCTAGTACATAATTTCCAGAATTTTAAATTATCGCTAGGGTATGATACATTCTGTTCTGGGTAGCTATTTAGAGCATTCCCTATAATGAAATGACCTGGTGTGAGATAACTAAAATCATTTACATCTGCTGACAATGGCATGAGTGGTCGACTATTCAACATGGATTCAATTTGGCAAAGTACAGTATTCATTTCTTCATATGTCAGCAATGTTTTTTGAACTACTCGCTTCAGATGGAACTTCATACTTTTCACACTAGATTCTGCCAAACCCGAGAACGTAGGTGAGTAACAAGGCAAGTGATGAAAGGTTATGTTCTTTTGTGATGAGAAGGTATGAATTTCCCTCTGATGATTCTTACAATTTTGTAATTTATACAACTCATTCAACTGATTACTTGCACATTTAAATGTTGATGCGTTGTCACTGTAAATGTCAGTTGGCAAACCTCTGCGAGATATAAACCTTTTTAAACAAGCTAAAAATGTTTCTGTTTTTAAATCAGATGCCAATTCTAAATGTATTGCCTTAGTGGCAAAGCATACAAACACACAGACGTAGGCTTTTGTTTGCAGAGCCTTTCTTAATCTAGATTGCCTAATCATTATTGGACCAGCATAGTCTAAACCGACCTTTTGAAATATTCTACAGACATTTATTCTATCATATGGCAGTGAGCCCATTAGTTGCTTCGCAGCATTAGATTTCAGTCTAAAACATACAATACATTTATGAATAACCTTCTTAATCTGTCTAATGCCGTGAACAACCCAAAATCTTTGATTTATTGTTGAGAGAAGCAGTCTTGGTCCCGCATGTAAACCTTTTATATGCTCACTTTGAATAATTAAATTTGTGACACGAGAATCTCGAGGTAAAATAACAGGGTGTTTTTGAGAATATGGAATAGACGCGTTTTCTAAACGACCGCCAACTCTGACTAAACCTCTGTCATCAATAAATGGGAACAATTGTTTTAAATTGCCTTTAACAATTTTATTCTTACATTTTAAATCGCAAATATCATTTTTTAAGTAAGTTTGTTGTTCATATTTGACAATTGAATGTAATGAGTCATTTAATTCTTTACTTGTTAGATAGTTTAAACTATTTTTTACCATTTTAGACCTTGCATTTTGAATAAAACGTAGCATGTAAGCCAATATACGTTGCATTTTATTGATATCAGAATATTTATGCAAAAAATCTAAATTTAAAGGCTTTTCAATAGAAACAGTACAGAGCAATGCGTGGGAGGGTGCAGAGCCAACATGGTCTACTTTCAGATTTAAAGGAGGCTGACACTCGGTTAGGTTTTGTGGACTATAATCGCAAGTGTTAATAGCACTTGAGCCTCGCCACCACAAGGGATGATCTGACAACCTATCTGGCATGATGCCTCTGCTTAAACAATCTGCAGGATTTTCATCTGAACTTATATAAGACCATATGTAAGAAGACGTCAATTGTGAAATTATCTTCACTCTGTTAGCCACATAAGCATCAAGCTTGGATGCACTCATACTGTTTTTGATCCATGCTAATACAATTTGAGAATCTGAATGCAAAATAATGTTGTCAATTTTTAATTTAAGCTGCAATATAATATGCACTCTGTTAATTAGCTTTGAGAGTAGTACTGCCGCATTAAGCTCGAGTTTTGGTATAGTTATGGCTTGCCGCAACGGATTCACACGTGACTTTGAACAGAGTAGAGAAACCTTCACCATACCTGTGCTGTCCGTGACCCTTAAGTAGACACAGCAGCCATGAGCTGTTGAACTGGCAGCATCAGCAAAACCTATAATTTGAACTGAACGTGCATTGCTTAAATTAATGTATCGTGGTATAGCAATTGGTGACATAGATAGCAAACCCTTATAAAATTCACACCATGCGTTAAATAAATTGCCAGCAGGCTGTTCATCCCACCCGATTTGTGCCTGCCAAAGCTTTTGCATGATAACCTTAGCAGTTACCACCACAGGTCCAGCAAAACCCATGGGGTCATAGAAACTCCCGATGAAGCTTAATATAGAACGCTTAGAAGCAGGCATGACAGAGTTTGTGTTAGGGCATGAAAGCATAAATGAATCTGTTTTAACATCATATTTAACCCCTAAAGTTTTTATAGCAAGATTATTTTTCTCTAAATCAATATCATTGAAGTGCTGAAGTGGTTTTGGAAT
Source organism: Euzophera pinguis (assembly GCA_947363495.1). Lineage (NCBI taxonomy): Eukaryota > Metazoa > Arthropoda > Insecta > Lepidoptera > Pyralidae > Euzophera > Euzophera pinguis. The sequence goes on from OX376164.1 coordinate 272,908, forward strand.
TGTCTCTAATAGTTGTGGATGGTTTGAATACCACTTATGCAAATGAAATCCACCAATTTCTAAAAGACTACAAAGCTGCCTCTTAGATTCGATTAATAATTCAGGAGAACTTTGACAGACAAGTGCATCGTCTACATACATAGAATTTTCAACTATGAAAGCCGCTAAAGGAAATTCTTTTTTGTACCGGTCTGCCAATTCTTTCAAACAGCGTGTAGCTAAATAGGAGGAGCTTTTGAGACCATAAGTAACCGTATTTAATTGAATACATTTGACATTATCCTTGGGGGTATCCCTCCAAAGGATATTTTGTAATGATCTGTACTTTGGGTCTAACAAAATTTGTCTAAACATTCCTTTTATGTCAGATATAAAAATAAACTCGTCAACTCTGAATAACAATAAGACATCTATTAAATCTTTTTGGACTACAGGGCCATTTAACTGCAAATCATTGAGTGACACCTTGTTACTGGTCTTCATTGAGCCACTGAAAACTACACGACATTTTGTGAATTTTTTGTCAAGCCTTAGAACAGGATGATGTGGCATAAAGTACACTGGATCATTAGAAAGATCATATTGACTAATATCTATTACTGTACCATGACCTTGTTGTATGTAGTCATTAATAAATTCTTTATATAGTTTAAAGAGAAATGAGTCCTTTTGGAGCCTGGCTTCCAAATTGTAAAACATTTTTAAAGCTAAGTTAAAGGAATGGCCAAGAGTTTTATTGACAGACTCTAGTGGTAGCTTGAGCGGTAGTGCAACTTGAAACTTTTTATTTTCTGCATCTAATAAAACTGTATCGCAGAACAACTTTTCACATGCTTGGTGATCAGGCAAACTTTCAGGAAAAATTTCAGGAACTTTCTCACTTTCCCAAAATTGAGAAATAGTTTCATTTAGAGAAACATCACATTCAGTACAAAATAAAGAGGTTACCGGTTTTACATGCAGAGCAGTAGGGACTGATCCCCCTATAACATAGCCAAATTGAGTGTGCAAAGCTGGTAGTGAATTGGATGTGCCTGGTTGTGCAGCTTGGCATGCTGAGGCGTCGACATCACGAGGCTCAGGCGGCAACAGCACCTGGAAAAACACGTCAGCACCCAGTAAGATATGAATCACACTTGGTATGTTAAATTGTTTGTCTGCTAATGGGCCTACTAAAGGTAAAGAAATATTTTCTAAATTAATTTTGAATTGTGGTAATTTACTGGTAATTTTGTCCAATTTGTAACATGTCACTGAAATGTTGAAGTCCCTGGTGAGAGAGTGCAATTTAATATCAACACTTTCCTTAATGTGACTAGCCTTGTTGCCGATACCTATAATTGGGGCATTTATTCTGTTTGTTTTTAATTCTAATAATTCAGCAAGTTCACTTGTCACAAATGATAATTGTGAGCCGCTGTCAAAAATCGCTTTTACATGATATATTGTGCCATTACTCGCAACAACCTTAACCAGTGCAGTGGGCAAGAGTGTCTGTTCAGATCCAGATTTTGAAAATAATGTCACTGGAGACTGGGCCTTGTCCTGATGTAGTAAGGTGTTGTGCCTTTGTTTGCAACTGTCACATTTAAAGAAAAATCTGCATTTATTGCTGTGGCTGTTGAGGCATATTTGGCAAAGCTTGTTGTTAATTACAAAGTTTAATCGGTCCTCCGCTGGTTTTAGTTTGAATGTCGGACAGTTAAATAATTTATGATTGGACTTACATAGTATGCAGCTTTGAGGCGAAGACGGCTTCTTCATCATAGTTACCGTGTGCACAGCCTTGGAATTTATTGAAGGATGTGCTTGTCGCTCTGCATTCTCCAACGCAAGTGCTCTGTTGTCTAGAAAATGTAACAAACTATTGACGGTTGGTTCGTTATCTCTTGACAATTGGAACTCCCTACTGCAGATAACATCTAATTTCCTGGTCAGAATACAAATGATGATTGGGTCCCAAGTGTTAATCTCATGACCTAAATTGTTCAAGGCAGCTAATTGCTGTTTAATTGTTGACAAAAATTGACGTATGTTGGTTGCAGTAGACTTACATAATGGGGGCATATCTAGTAGAATTGAGATATGATCATTTGTAATTTTGTAATTGTTGTTGTATCGGTCATCAAGTATTTTCTTGGCTTGTATATAACTCTCTGACACCAATGGCAAGTTTTTTACAAGGTCTAAAGGCTCATTTACAAGAAAACTGCGCAAATAGAACAACTTTTGTACATTTTCCATGGTATTGTTTTTGTCAATTAAAGCATCAAAAAGGCTTATAAAAGGCTTGTACTCGGAATACTTGCCTGTAAAGTTTTGCACATTGATTTGAGGCAGCTTACATTGTTGTTTGGTAGGCAACTGTTGCTGCTGCGCTGAAGGGCACGGATCACTTGACAAAAGCTTTTTAATTTTTGTAATAACTTCTAGAAACTTATCCTCAACATCGTCATAGTCTCCACCGGCATTAGGATCTATGGCACAAATTTTTAAGTTTAATGAATCGAACTTGTCGAAAGTGGCACGTAGTCGCTCTTCTTTTACTAGGAGAGCTTCTCGACTATGATCGACCTTTTCTAGATTGCTGAAGTAGTTAAAATGTTTTGTTAACGCACCTTTCAACGCAGCCCGCTTCCTTTGAAGCCCCATTATGGCTTTTACACTTGTATCAGAATCGGATTCAGACATTTTGTTTTCTTGATGTCGAAAACTTTTTTATAATTTTAAACTAAACGGAGATAAGTAGCACAAGATTTTTGTTCGTAACCGTATATAGAGAAAAATGGAGGAAATCACAAAAACTGACAATACAAAACGTAATCACACGCAAATCACAATAGATAGATAGAAAGCTGGCGTAGGCGTCGGTCGTACGTCACTTGAGTTGCGCAAACACGAACGCAAGATGTCGTTGCAGACTTTGTTCGGCCAATGAGAAGGCAGCCTGCGGCCCGCGAGGACGCAAACACGAAGTTACCGCAACGTCTAGCGCCGCGCGGCGATATTACGGAAACAAGATAGACCAATCCGCGGCACACAATGACACTTGACGTTTCTTCTGAGTGATACGATTAGCGCACCAAAAATTGAAAATTAGGGCGGCAATTATGAATTGACAAATTAGAATCAGGTTCTTGTTCTTGATGGCTTCCTTTTTTTTCTGTGTAAAGCGATGATTTCCTTTGACTCTTTTCTACTCACGTAGGTTATGTTTATTATCTATGCACCTTTGTAGACGCAGATTGATATCGTGATGATGACGATTTTACACAACAACACTTGTATCTTGGCTCTTTACTTTGGGAGGCCTTACGGTATTGATGGCGTTGATCGGCGGCGGGTATGATGGCGTCGGTTTACTTTACTGCACAACACACTTTTCCTGCACGATTTTTGTGTGGCGATGACCCTGTGACACTTTTCGAAGGACCATGTATGGATAATGGCCAGAATGGACTGTATTTTATTATTAAAGCTGGAATTAAACACAAGGATCTTGCACACACTGTTTATTCGCCATGCGTAGGCAAAAGAGAGGGAAAAAGGTAACAATGTTGCCATATCTTAAAAAACTAGTGTTGGGATTCCAACACCACCACACTCCCAGTTTTCTTCATTAGAAAACTTTAAGTGCTTATTATCGCTTTAATTAATTACCAATTTTGTTTTTAATTCGTTAGAATCGGTTACTTTTTGGTGTATGTATTGTTCTGTATAAAAATCTTACCAAACTGTGAACACAGTCAAGTAGCCTATTACCTCGCACAGAGGATTAGCATTGCCATTCTATTTAGCAATGCTGCCAGCCTTCTGGGCGCTCTACCACAGATAGACACATTGGCAGAACAGTATAGTTTATAATTATTTTAATTTTTAGTATTAATTTTTTAGTTGAATAACTAAGTTGAATAGTGTATATTGTAATAACCTAAACATATATGAAATGATATCATACAAAGCTTTATAATATAGCTCCCATAAAGAATTATAAATAAATAAATGATTTATGAAATCGTTATTGAAATCATTACCTCGAAATAACCCGCTAACCGAGCGTGTTTTCCAGTTGCATCCTCAACTTGTAGTTCAATGCCCAGAGCTAAAATACCAAAAAATCACTGTAACATTTTTGGTCTAAATATCTCTAACTATTTTAAAATAAAGTCAATATTTGCTAGATAATATCAGAAAACATTATCTGACGGAACAGGCTTTGAGAAGATCTAAAGCTCAGAGCTTTCACTCGTAGGACGTTTAGTTTGACGTCAATCAAGCTCGCTACAAAAGCTCTGGCTGATATTTATATTGAATCGGTTGTATACAAAGCGAATGGTTTACAATACGATTGTGAAGTCGTCGGATTAGGGAAAAGAGGAGATGATAAAATCATTTGTAGTATTTTAGTCAGAGACTAGAATTTAGAAAGGAATAATGCAGATTTATGGTTCCGGCACGTTTTTTTATGCTGGGGTTATTAATTATGGCCTAGATTCGTATTGATTACGTAGGAAGTACGGACGAAATACCGGTTCATCAACATCATCATTCATCAGTTAGAAACAGCCTGCAGCCTGCGTTTACCGGCTTAAGGACTGGTAAATACCGTATGTATGGTATGGAGTAGGAATGGAAAGCTCCAAGTGGCGCTGTTGTGCGTCTCGTTACTTTGCTGTGTTGACATTCTTGACATTGCTTCGCCCATTGTCAAGTCTTTGCGTATACCAGACCAAACATGATACCAATCGAACTGTTGCTTTCACATCGGGATGGCTGAGTCGATGGAGCGTGTCGAAGATCTTCTTAAATGTACCCGTAGTAAACATCAAGTCTTCAGAGAACTTCATCCCTAAAACGTTGGAACATCTGTGCGGTGTTTCGTAGTCCAAACGTCATGAATGGAAATTCGAACAGACAGAAGGGTCAAGCACTTAATAAATTATTTTGCGTGCTTCCGCCACCAAACGACGTCGTTTATACGTCGGACTATTAACAGCTTGGTCTAGTGCCTGAAGATGCCTCGCGTAGAGGCGAAACACGTGTTGCATGTGCAAGCTAGTGGTGGCGGGCATGTTGGGACTAATAGTAGTGGGTGGGTGCCGGCCGGCAATAGTTTGCATGAACTAACTGGTGGCGGAAGCACGCAAAATAATTTATTAAGTGCTTGTAACTTTAACTTCCGCAAAGTAACGCCTGAATCGGTTAAATATCTTAAGACAGAAGGGTGTTGTAATTGCCGATTTCTGTATATCCTCTGCATAAACTGGAATTCGATAATACGCTTTAATTAAATCGATAAAGGAAGCGAGGGAAGTCTGTAAGGATCGTAGCAAATGGAAATCCGTAGTCTCTGTCTACCCCTGCGGGAAAAAGGCGTGATGGTATGTATGTATGTAAATCGATAAAGGTAGTAGTATCAGCCAGGTGATGCGCGAAGTCCTGGATATGTCTGACAGGGTAGCGGTCAGGAATCGTGCGTGCATTCAACGCCCTGTAATCGCCGCAAGGAAGCCAGCCATTTAGCTCGCAAGAAGAACGACTTCTTGTGAGCTAGATGGAGTGGTGAAGACCATGGACTTTCAGAAGGTCGATGTACCATTTTGCAACATCTCTTCAAACACCTTCTTCGCGATCTTGAGCCGTTCTGGGTCCAATCTACGCGGGCGGCATGAGTGGTGCGGATGTGATGTACCATCTAATGTTGGGGTACTTACCAGCAGGTCGTGTGATTACGTTGTATTCTCGCACAAGATTGTGGTAAGTAGAATCTTCAGTAGTAGTAGTGGTGCGCACTGATGAAATCGTGTTCGTCGAGTCTTGGCATGGTAAGTAGATAGTCAGGGAAATGACGCCGTCGACTAAACGTTGATTGCGGACGTAACAGACAGGGTTATTTTGAAATTCATTTATACCACAGATAGTCTTGTCTCCTCAATTCACTGATCTCGTTCAAACGGGAACAAACTTATGAGCAGGTTGCGGCGCCATGGCGGTGTGACGTCACGGGAGGCGTCGTAATGGCGTGTTAGTGGTGACGAGGGTCGACGTGTCGCGGACACTTGTTGCGCGACTTGTCCAATATTGCCGGGTTGGAAGAATCGGGAAGAGAAAGATTTTTTTTTTCTAAAATAAGGTCATGATTTACGAAATTGTTATTGTTAAGATTAGTCCGAGAAAACTTGGAGAAATGAGTTTTATAAATATTATCTTTATCTAACTAGTGGACTATCTTCAGGCGTTCACATAATAATACGAATACAGATCTGAGAATAGCTTAATACAATTATTTCTCAAAATATTTGATCCTTTTTTTAAATTTTGAATCACTGAATTCAAATTTTATAAACGGAGAAAAAAGTGAGACGGCGCGGCGGTCCGTGGTAGTCATGGTGGTCGTCAGAATACTCTGAATACCAACCTTGAAAACCTTGAATACCAAGGTTTATTATCCCGCCAGGAAAACGCTCAGAAGATAATAACTTTCACATTACACTCTGCTATAGTTTGCTACAAAGGAGTCTTTGACTTATACACATAAATAGATAACTCGTAGCTCGTAGAAGTTGGTAGTTGTGCTACGAACACTCGTAGCTCGTAGCAAAGTTCGTAGTTGTTTAATATTAATGCAACAATTTGCTTGTAGTAAAAGCACACAAAGCTTGTGAAAGTTGTAAAATTTCGTTTATTTTCAGCGCTTTGAATAACACAATATGTAATTATTTCACTAGTGTCGTAAAACGAAAACTCTCTTCGTCCAAGCGTGTTTCCTAGTTGCGTTTTCAGCTTAAGCTTCAGAGCCTAGGGTGCGCTGTTTATCATGGTCTGAGGCTTAGTGATACGGTTATTACAATGGAGTCATCATCATCATCATCACTGCTGCCATTTAACCTCGTTAACATTTAACTCCGTAACCTATTTTACAGAGAAACTTCAACATCAGGAACATGGCACAATGTGTGTTAGTGACCAAATCAGACTGCTTAAAAGCATCTGACACAGCCTAATGACTGTTCCCAATTGATAACAACCGGGACCAAAGGCTTAACGTACCTTCCGAAGCACGAGATAAAAAATCCAACTTGCACGTCTTCTTTAATTTTTGTTATGCCTACCTTATCTAATTATCTATTCCTTATTGAATATCAAACTAGTTATTTAAATTTTACCAAATTTTATCACAACGCATTGTCAAGCGACTGCGTACCTATAACCTTCGTTTGAACTAACAAACAATTAATTTTATAATAACGTACACTATGTAAACGTGCCTTCATCAAGTATATTATAATATATTATTACAAATTGGTTCCCACAGAAATTGATGATATCATTTTAGAGATCGTCTATTGCTAAGAAACAATTAACTGTCTCCAATTAATCTTAAATTAACATAGATATTGTTATAAATACACGAGTTTCGGCAATAAATACTGAGACAAGCGTGCTAGTGAGAGTTGTAAGACAACGCCGATTGTGGCCCAAATTGGATCGATCACTATTTTTGGGTGTACCTACTGCGCAACTATTAGCAGTTGAGCATTTATTTGTTTAACTTATTACATAATTGTAAACGGCGGACTTAAAGCATACACACTCGAAGAATAATTGTGTTTTGGAATGTAGGCTAAGAATGCTACAAAGAATGAGGATGCTACAAAGGAGGAGGAGAAACTCCGGATTGAAGAGATAGAGAGATCACGCACGAACCGTCTGGACAAATTTTCAAATATTTTCAAAGCACCATTCCAATGGTCTTAACCTTATCAAGACAGTCACATTTGCTCCACTTAAGGCTCTTTACCGATGCCGCTGTGACTCGTAAGTAAGCAGGGAAACATAAGATGGCGAAATACACATTTCATTTCAGCTGTTTCCTTATTTGCTAATAGATCGTCCTATCGTCCTATATCGTCGTCTGCAGTGAGGTGGGGCTTTTCGAGCAATTCCCTGTGTGACTGCGTGGCTGTCAAGTTTATGGCTGACCTATTGGAATGCCCCAATCGCCCAGTCTCTTGCACGGCTGAGGATTTGTAGGTGACTAAAGAACAGAGTGGTGAAGGTACTGGTCCAAACACATATGATAAAAATAGCCATTTCGACTCGAAAAGAAGATTGATCGTCCGATGTCGTGCACCAGTAGCCTTTACTCATGCACAAAGAGTAATTTGATGTTTCCACCGACTCGGTTGTGAATGAATTTACGAAATGAAAAATATCATCATTGAATTAAATTAAAAAAGTACGAAGTCGGACTTACTGCTAATGCAATTTTCTTTTTATTTTCGTAAAATATAGTTACAACATTAAATTATGAACTTAGCTATAGGGCTTAAAACACAAGTGGTTTGACCAAGCGCTGCGTATTGGCATTTTTATTAGAGAAATTATTAACCGATTTTACAAATGGCCTATTTGCTAGCAAAATGTACATGAAAGGGGAATGTTGCGTTCTACTATTATACTACTTGCATATACTTAGAAGAGTATTCCTAATATTTACTTAAATCTTTGTACAGCGTTGCTTTTGTATGGAAACTTTATCAAAAACCCCTTTCACCGAATGATCGCACACGAAGATTTTCTCATCAGAATATCAAGATGTTTCCGCCTCAGTCCATTTTGTTATTTCGAGTTGGGTTACAGATTATAGAGTAAATAAATACAGATACGTCATTTCCATGATTGAATCATTCGGTTTGAGGACAAACGCATCATTCCTTCTCTTAGAATTCGTTAATGGGCTTAAGTGTTTAGAATATTACAGGCTGGTTTACACACGATCCAGTGCCGGCAATCCAGTGCTGGATCGGGCCCCGCCCATCCAGTGAAATTTTGCGCCAATCCAGCGACTTCTTGCGCCGATCCAGCGATCCAGTATACTGGATTGGCTCTGGCGGCGTCCGCGCCGGGCTTGAATCCAGTAGCCATTTGCTTTGTTGAGGTGACAATACGTTCGTCGCAATTATGAGTATAACGCGATTACATAGAAAAAGAAATTAAATGTCTGTCTAAAAAAATATGTCTGAAAAAATTGTATTTTTGTGACATATTTTAATGTTTAGAGCGAATTTAAAACTAAGAATAGTTTAAGATGATTCTGTTGCTCGCCGCAACCACGTGTATTTCATGATTAGCTGTACGTTTTATCTCATTTATTTGTTTAGATGGGAAAACTGAACCAGCTGCTATTGCCGAAATGTTTAAGGAGCATTTTAAAGTGAATTCTCCTCTGGGCTCATCCATACCGGTTCTTGAGTCTGTAACCAAGTCTAAAGAGGAGGCTCCCCTTACAAGGGTAACTGCAAAGGAGATAAAGACTGCTCTTAAAAACATGACAGGTGGGAAATCCACTGGTCATGATGGTATCAGCGTCGAACATCTGCAGAATGCGGGTGATCATCTTCCTAGGGTACTGGCCATGTTCTTTTCCTTGTGCATGAGTCACTCGTACTTGCCGCATGACTTACTTAAAACAATCATAGTACCTATTGTGAAGGACAGGACGGGTGATGTCGCGAGTAGGAAGAACTATAGGCCCATCTCATTAGCAAGCACTATAGCAAAGGTGCTGAACAGTGTGCTCAATTCATATGTAGCAAAAATTGCTAATATACATGACGCACAGTTTGGGTTCCGATCCGGACTATCTACCGAGAGTGCAATAGTGAGCCTGAAACACGCTGTTCAGTACTACACGGATCGAAGAACACCGGTATACGCCTGTTTTCCCGATCTCTCACAGGCGTATGACCTAGTGTTATATGACAAACTTTGGGAGAAGCTGGGTGGCAGGGGTATGCCGGTTGAAATACTGAATTTGTTTAAGTATTGGTATGCAAACCAAACAAACTTTGTAAAGTGGTCTGGATCTCTTTCGTAAGCATATTTGTTGGAGAGTGGGATAAGGCAGGGTGGCTTGACTTCACCAACGCTCTTTAACATATATGTTAACGATCTCATCGTGGAGCTGAGCAGCATGCGTGTCGGTTGCCGAATAGATGATGTGAGCATAAATAACATAAGTTACGCGGACGACATGGTGCTGCTCAGCCCGACGGCTAGAGGCCTAAACGAGCTGATTAGAGTTTGTGAGTCGTATGCTGTTGAACATGGGCTCAAGTATAATGATAAAAAGACGGAATACATGGTCTTTAAGGCCGCAGGCAAAAGTCCTGCACACACAATTAATATTACCCTTAATGGCATGAACGTCAAGCGTGTTACAAAATTTAAGTATCTGGGGCACATAATTGTCGACGACCTTAAGGACGGTTCCAACATTGAGAGAGAACGCAGGGCTCTGGCAGTTAGAGGAAACATGTTGGCTCGCAGATTCGCGTGGTGTACTAAAGAAGTCAAGGTCACGCTCTTTAAAGCATACTGTCAGAACATGTACACCGGTAGTCTGTGGGTCAATTATACCAAAAGCTCCTTAGTTACCCTGCGTGTTCTATATAATAATGTGTTTAGGATGTTGTTGGGGCTGTCCCGGTATTGCAGCGCGTCGGCTATGTTTGCCCAATACCACATTGATGGGTTTGCGGCCCTAATCCGCAAAAAAACAACATCTGTTATCGGCAGAGTGCGGGGCAGCCGCAACAGTATCCTAAGTACTCTGGCGGTACTCTGGCGATAGGTACACGTCGCCGCTGTGGAGGTGCCTGGTGAGGAGGGTCATTTTATAATATTTACTTACTCATATTATTTTATTACTAACTTAGTGTAAGAATTCTGTACTAACATATTATGGATCCTAGTTATCTGATAATAAAATATTATTATTTTTATTTTATTTTATTTATTTATTTTTAAAAGTGAAAAGATAAATTGTCACCAAATCAAAATGACGGGCAAAATGTTAACATTCACTGAGCCGGACTCGTTCCTGGAGTTCGTTTCCTATTTTTAAAAGTGTGACTCACGCAAATTCAGCGAGTCGACAAATTTTTATTCATTATCGAAGGATTTTTGTTCGATATCGAACGACTTTTCATTCGACATAAATGTCACACTTTTCAAAAAAATTGCACTCGTGGAGCCCTTATTTTTGAAATGTATGCCATATATGTCATATGAAAATCGTTCGATATCGAACAAAAATAATTCGACTTACCGATTTTGCGTGAGTCACACTTTCAAAAATAGGGCTTCTGAACTACTGAGTTGCAGTAGAGATTAGTTTGTTTACTAAATTTATAGCTTGTCGAGACGGGGACTTTACCTACTTACATACGTACATACTATCACGCCTTTTTCCCGTAGGGGTAGGCAGAGACTACGGATTTCCATTTGCTACGATCCTTACAAACTTCACTCGCTTCTTCTACGCTCATCACTCTCGTCATACACGCTCGTCGATTACGGGTACTCCTGACATCTCCTTTTTTTAATATGTCTGCGATTTGGTCGCAGTATGTTCTCTGAGGTCGGCCCTTACCGATTTTTCCTGTCACCTTTGATTTATAAATACCTTTCGTAAGTCTCCTTTCATCCATCCTTTCTATATGCCCAAACCATCTTAACATGCCTTTTTCTATTTTTGTCACTACATCCTCATTCACACCACACCTTTTCCTTATCTTACTTTTTCTAATTTTATCGCTCAGACGTTCTCCACACATACTCCGTAAAGCTCTCATTTCAACTGCATTTACTCTGCTTTCATTATTTTTCTGCCAGACCCAACTTTCACTACCATACATAAGAGTTAGCATTACGTTTTTACAAACCATTATAGCTTTCATATTATGGAATAGAATAGAATATAATTTATTGAAACGTTTATCAATATACAGAAAATAATTTACAAAAATAGACGTCTCAATAAGTGGCGGCTCAGTATTACGCTAGACATAGTGGTTTTGAAGACCATAGTCATATTAATTACACAATAGTGCTTGGTTTCGGCCGTGCCAGGCCTACCCATATCCATCTTACGGAAAGTAGCAGTACTATTATATTTACAAACTAGCTGACCCAGCAAACTTCGTACCGCCTCCGAATATATTCACCTTTTAAACCTTCCCTGGACTTCCACAAATAATTCAAAACCAAAAATAGCCAATCGGAACAGAATTTTATATACATATTAACTAATCGTGCAAAATACGCTCAAAATTAATAATTTCATAGTTAATATAAGAGTTACACGGAGATAGCAAAATAATAATTGTCAACGTTACTACTACACTTGATGCATAAACAATAATGATGGCCGACAACTGTGTAGGGAGTGAGAGAGAAAGGAGACCGTCTTCGTTCTCATTCCCACTCCGTGCTGTTTACTGGGTCAGAAGTGACACCTGTAGACATCTGCCGGTGATACTAATTGAATGACGATTGATCAGTTTTCGACCGGAGATGAAAAATGATTAAATTACTAAAATGGCTATAAAAAAATAAGGGTTGATTGTAGAAGGGTGAAAATTTAGGATTGTATGTATATTTGTTTGTTGTATCATAAAAAAATAGAAACTAAAAATTTTGTCTAAAAAATAAAAAATTAAAATTAGAGGTGGGCTACCCCTAACATTTAGGGGGATGAAAAATAGATGTTGGCTGAATCTCAGACCTACTCAATACGCTCACAAAATTTCATGAGAATCGGTCAAGCCGTTTCGGAGGAGTATGGGAACGAAAACTGTGACACGATAATTTTATATATAAGATAACAAGAAACCTGAAATTCAGACACTTGACGCAAGATGTCTTACTGTTGCTGCGACACCACCGGGTCGATATTAGGGTGACCACCCTCAATAATAAATAATAATAATAATCTCATTATCGATATGAGCTCGTGTCGCTCATAACTTGCCAAGTTATATGCCGCCGGGTATACCATAGCTAATTAAGAAAGAATACCGGACGTACGCAGAAGTGTGGTTACTATAGCATGAGGTGTGCGGAGTGCAGGTGGAGGGATCGAAAACCGCAATCCAGTGATCCAGTATACTGGATCGTCGCGATCCAGCACTGGATTGCGGCGTAGATTTGTGTGTGTGGGTAAACTGTTTGTGTGTGTCGGTAATTTCGTGTCCATGACGCCACTGGATTGCCGCCACTGAATCGTGTGTGAAGTTTGTATATACAAGAGTTGCAAGCCGATTAAAAACTATTGTTTTGAATAAACCGATCTTGAGCTTGTAATTTTTTTTTTTTTTTTTTTTTTTTTATTTTATTTATTATGATACACATAACAAATTGTCACCTTAAGTTAACAATATTTCTATGACTAAATATAAATCTAGGCAACAACTCAACACATGTGTATACAGCTAGTTCACATTACGAAAACAGTTAAATGAGAGCTAAATAGTGTACTAATCTGTATAATATAGAAAGGTACAATAGCTGACAAATACCCTCAAAACTAGAGAGGATATTAAATTCAACATTTACAATTTATAAAAAAGAAATTATGACTCTTTAACAAGGACAATCGAGAGATTAAAAATAATATTAGTTCAGATATCTAATATTTTCCGAATTTTGTTTTTGAAAGAGGACAAAGTGTCTCCAAGAATATCAGTGGATTTGTGGTTGATAACTAGACTGTTGTAAGCTCTGCACATTCGAACAATAGGACTATAATAAGAAGTGTTATTTTTATAAACCTGAAGAACAAACAACTTATGAGTGGGATTACGTGGTCTGAATCTAGTATTGAAACAAATGAGAGATAACAGTGGAGGGGCATCAATTAGAGAATTAACAATTTTATGTAAATAAATTAGATCACTGCAGCTACGACGAGTTTCTAAAGAGGGTATGTTAAAGTGTTTAAGTCTGTCAGTATACGAAGTCAACTTACGATGATTACCAGTTCGAAAAGAAATTATTTTTAAGCATCTATTTTGAACTTGTTCGATACGATCTATGTGTATTTTATAATATGGAGACCAGATCACCGAATTATACTCAAGTATACTCCTTATAAGAGCAAAGTATAAATATTGCACACAACGAATATTTTTGAAACCTTTAGTACTTCTGGAAATAAAGCCCAATAATCTATTGCTTCTGGCAATAATAGAATCATAGTGATTACGAAATGAGAGGCCGCTGTCAAATATCACACCAAGGTCTTTAATTGTTTCAGTTCGTTCTAGTTCCTGGTTATTAACTTTGTAATCAAATACAATTTTATTTCGTTTACGCGTAAATGAGATGACAATTTTCAATGTCAATTGGATTTTAGTCTTAAATAAAAGATGAACTTCCAAAAACACAAATTTATTTGGCATATCTTTAGTGAAACTCTTAATTCTAGTTTTAAACTAATTTTACACATGTGTCTTCATAACTAGATTCCGCCATGCTTTTTTTTTACCCCCTCTCCTTCACTCATCTTTCATTCATTCGCTGCGTTCCATTTAATCTAATTACAAGTTGTGTTCCTTTTTTATTAAATTTTAATATAGTATTTTAACAAATGAAAAAAAATAACATTAAAATATTATGATATCTTTTAAATAATAAGGAGCATCTATATTTAATTGCTCTGTGGTCGGAAACTTGGGTTCACCTGAGCCCGTCCTAATAAAAAACATCTTTTGATGAGATGCCGCCATTTTGTTCTTGTAGTAGACCATTTATTTTTACCACAGAATTTATTAACACACTACTACTTTTAAACAAACCCTTTTATGTTAGCTTAGATGCAATGTAGTATTTCTAGTTTACTTATATCTTAAGATAGTTTTCTCGTTCTTCATTTCGAGTTTAATATTACCTGATTATATCTGAAACAAAGACATGTCTTTTTTTTATTGATTACTAACAAATATAAAAGAACGTGACGGCAACTTAAAATAATATGCTAGTTTCCTAAAAAAAATATAATTAATCCGTCAGTTAAATAATAAAAAAATATTGAAGGCGTATTTTTTCTTTTGAGTTTGAATTGAATATGGCGCATTAAAGTTCCGTGTGACGTAACAGTGTGCTACACTATTTCGCAATATGTGACGTCACGAGCCCGCACTCCTAAACTTGGATGCGTTATATATTTATAATTATATCGCTCAATTTTCAAAAGAAAAAGTACGTCACTAATATATTTTGATTCCCCAAATGACGAACTAATTTTAAAGGCGCTCTGCTAATTCATTAAATTACGTTTGAAGAGCATTTATGATCATCACCATTCAAAGCGAAACAATTGTTAAAAACTGCTATTTCAATTCAATTGCAAGTTTTGGGTGTGCCCATGCCCAGCCTTCTGGGCACTCTACGGCGGCTCTAACACTTTGAAAGAAAGAAAGAAATAGGTTGGTGGTGTACAACTTATAATTATTTTTATTTCTCTTTCACATTTTTATATTTAGTTGTGTTGATAGTTTTATAGTATTATTAAAGCTTAATTTAGGTTAATAATGTAGTAAAGTAAATATTAATGTTTTCTTATGTTTTCGCGATTGTTATTTATATTATACATATACTATGTTTAAAACGTCAGGTGTAAATAAATAAGTAATAAACGCGATAAAACCGTATTAAAATAGTTTAATTTAAAAAGTAAATATTGTTATATTGTAGTTAAAACCCCCAACGAGTAACTAGTATTTGAATAAATCAAATCAGACAGGCGTGGCATCTCGACTCGTTTACTTTTACAAGAAAAATCTTATCTCGATTAAAGATCATCTCGTATTCCCGCTCTGTTCCAGTCCCGAAGGGTTTAAGCTGTTTTCGAAAACGATCACGTAGCTCCGACCAAGGCGTCAATTCTTGAATTCCATCTAGTTTTCTAATTCGTGTTCGTAAAATATCACATTATATTTTGTCATATATTATTTACAACACACGTGCACCCTGCACAGGATCAATTGACGGTAACCCACTTTATTAAATTTAAGAGCTGGGCTCTTGGCGGTATATGCTCTAGTTTATTTTTTAATATTTTTATACGACACGACCTTTACTTTCTCCTTTAATTGCTTTATGTAACTGTGCCTTGATCCACCTGATATGAATTATTTCAGAAAAAAAGATCTTTCAATAAAATCCAAGAAACAGAACTCGAATTCGCTTCTTTACTTTTCGTAAACGTATGAAATTCAAACATCGAGGCCTTGATTGGAATGATAACTTTGTTACGCAGCCTACATGTTACACAGAGGAGCAGATTACAAAATGTATTCTGCAAACAACTTCTAATCATGATGATTACTGGGAACGGAAACTCTGCGAACGGATCGATGATTAACTCAAAAACAATCTAGTTGCCTTTATAAAATAATACAGAAATATATGGAATACTAATGCGTAATAGTTACGTTATTTTATGCAACTTGAACTTAAAGGCAATGGTCCTCCATAACATACTAACTAATATTATTAGTGCGAAAGTATGTCTGTCTGTCGCTATCTTTCTGTCTGTCTGTTACTTATTCACGGCTGAACCGTTGGATTTGATATGAATATACACCGTGAAATTTTAGTCGTTTTGGACCCATCGTCCAGTGACTCCATTCATGCAACTGAACAACTTTCCCCAAGATACATGGGTCGAAATATGGAGTAAATTTTTAGACCTCCCATACAAAATGTCTCTTCACGCGACCTAACGTCAACAATGGGAAGTCCAAATTTCTTTTCATGTTTCGAACTATGTTCCTTGGGGAAATTTATTCGGTTGCATGAATGGAGTCACTGGACGATGGGTTAAAAACGACTAAAATTTCACGGTGTAGATAAAGACTTGGGGTCAAATTAGGCTACTTGTTGACGCAGGCAGAGCTGCGGGAAACAGTTAGTGTACCTATAAAGTTAAACTGCATTAAAATAGTGCTAGGCTACAGATTAGAAAATCAATTAATTAAGAAAATCAATTACCGGCCCGAGGTGTTACGGAAATTGGCTCTCGACAGGAGTTCACAACTTCAGGTGTTTTAGCAGAAGTTAGATCTTTAAATAAATAGTCTTGTAAAGTTCCGGTTCAACTTTGATTAATTATAATACTTTTGGAGCTGTTTGCTTTGCCGTTTAATTAATTGCGGGGAGAATAGTGGCGCAAGTTCAACAAATTTGGAAGTTAAGTCTACCGAAATGATTAAGCGAGTGACAGAGACTTTTATTGTAATTCATGGCTAAAGAATTACAATTTTGGCACTGCTCCGTTGGTAGAAAAATTAGCATCATTCCTTACTTATATTTGCGGGCAACATATCTAGTGTACGCCAGACCCTTTCAGACGCTACCGCAGCAGTGACTGCTTTTTGCAACTGGTTGTCTACGAGCACTCATTAGTATTTACTGGCAACCAGTGGCGGTAGAAGATTATTAAGAACTATTTAAAAACTTTTTAACGAGTCTACTCTGGCTAAATTTTGACCATTGAGTCGTGGTAGTAGGATCGGCCAGTCTACATTACCGACTTGTCGTCGCAGAATGTTGTCCAGTTGTTTCAAAACTAGTTGACTACAAGGGGAACTACTTTGAAGCTCAAGAGGAGATTGTTCTCTGAAAAATCTATTTAACCTCATACCACCCTTTGAGGTCATTCACATCTTTTTAAAAAAAACCCTTCAAACCAAGATGTTTTGTTACACGCAAAAGAATAGATGAGAATGATTTCTTATCTCCGCGTCGTATAACCCGCAGATGAAAACAATCGTAAAGATTTATGTACGCATCTGTACCAACCAAAAATACGGCGATGTTATTTCGCCAAACGTCGTGTACCGTCAGTCGGCTGAATTTATGTCTTGAACTCTTGAGTTATCATTGTACTATCTTTGAATATCAGCAATAAAATATAAGTTTGGAAAATCAAAATGTTATATGTGTTACCTTCTCTCTCGCTGTTATGCATAACTAGGCGGCTTGGTGAAAGTAAACAAGCAAAATCATTAGTGGAATCTGCTACTAGTAGGACAGAGGTACAAGTAAACTGAGACTTTTATTAGCTAGAAAAGGGAAGAGATACGAGAAGAAGAGAGTCTTACAGCCGCACTAAGAGTTGATAATGAGAATCAAAGTAAACTCCTTAAGCTCAACAAAAAACTTCTCCGTTGCAGGGTTTTTTTGTAAATTACGTATAACTACATTTTAGCAACACCTTAAATTGAACCTAAAAACTTAAAAAAACGAACTAAAAGTAAAAAATTAAAATTAAAAAAATAAATACTTATAATTTAAATCTAAACAATGCCCGTGTGGAATGGTGCCAAGAACATTAGCTGCATTTCCACGAATTGCAATTGCAATTCAACGTGGAATCTTTGCGCTAGGATTGGTCCAGCCCTCTTGTCACCTACAGCGTCAGCAAGCTTAGGAGAAATTTCCTTAAATTGATTAAAGGAAATTTCTCTCTAAGGCAAAATTTTTCATCGGAGATTGATGGATTCGCTAAGTGATTAACTTCTCTGAGCGCGGCGGTTAGTTGTCGAAAAGAGGTACAGTGTTTGAGATATTTGTTCCATAAAAATGAGTATGCCTTACCCGGAAGCTACACTCAAAGTCAGTTAAGTTAATTGTCTTTGTAATATATCGACTGAACGAATGAATGATAAACTTTATTGCAACGAAGGCAACGAGATGTCTGATAACATGTGTAGAGTCAATTCCGCGCCGCCCTGTTTTACGAGCACTGTCGCGGTAATTTTGATTATCATCGGTTTTATTATAATAGGCCTTCGTAGTACACAATATGTACACATAGTCTTGGTATTTAATGGAATGTAAAGGCTGTAAAATAAACGTTACATATCTGGACAAGTGCAAGTTAGCGCAAAAAAGATTTCAGTTTTTTTTTTCTCCTTAACCTTTTGTGGTTATGAATTAGAAAAGCTCCTGATCTCATAGTGTTTTAACCTTAATGTTTGAAAGTGTTTTGAGATATAATATTTATTAATCTTGTTGACTCTCAAATTTTGTGAGCCCAAAACGGTGACACCAGTGCGGCACCTGTTGTAGCCATCGGGAGATCGCCTCTGATACATATAGCAGGGCATTGGAGGCATTGGATCCTTGGCCTATTTGGATGTCTCTCAATACGTTGTGAACCCAAGTTAGTCGAAGTAGAGACAACCTTAGCAAGTGAGGAATAACTGACGGCACACAATACCAGTGCGAGTGGGGTTTCTCCCCTCAAACTATGATACACCTGCTGTCGTGTGATGGGTGCCCAACCATCTGCACCATGAATGACTTGTGTTTGATGGGTTTTTGGGCATAAAAGAAAGAACAGGAGTTCGATTTATTCAGATTTATTGTTTTGCAATAAATACATGCGAGACGACGAGAGCAAAAAAAGAGGTCAAGAGGGCGGCGAAAAATACTTAGTTCAACAATGTTATGTGACATATGACAGTGACAGCTGCCTTAGTCTTTTTTTTTTTTTTTTTTTTTATTATTATACAACTACCATCAACAAGCAAGTTCTGTTGATGCCTATACGAACTTGTGCCTTTTTCACTCCAGTTCTATCTTTCATGCCTCTCGTACTATCATACTTCATCCGTTCCTTTCATGCCTCCTCTTTTGTGCTAACTACTGGTGAGATGCTCGTCTATATTATCTATTCTTCTATCCTATCCTTATTTATTTCTTAAATTTTATTTATAAGTGGGTTCCGGGTAATAATACACTTCTCCTCTTTATTTTACAGGTTATTACAATTTCTCTTTATGTTACATTGCTTAGTGTTGTTGCATAGGGGTTTTATGATACATTTATAACTTATTTATCTCCTTTACATTTTCACTTATTTCTATAACTTATTCTAATTATATATCTATTTTTATTTTTAACATTTTCCTTATATTGAATACTATAATTGTATAACACATGGTGTGCTGTAATATACTTATATATTATGCCATCATGTTTTTCTTGCCATTTGTTTTGTTTACGATATTGGTTATTTCTACACAGAATTTTAGAAAATTATTGACTTGTTTACCCTTTATTATGTCCGGTAGTGAATTTTTGCATATCTTGCATCCTATCTCTATTTCTAAATTTGTTCTTTGGCGGCCAAAGACCGGGCATTCCGCAAGTAGGTGCAACACTGTTTCCTCCTCGTTAGGATCGCAGGTGCACGAGGGGCTCTCGCGACGCTTGAATCTATGCAAGTATCCCGCCAACCCCCCGTGCCCCGTTAATATTTGGGTCAATTTGCCTGTCGGTTTTAACTCCCTTATCGTTTTATAGGCCTCTGACGCCACAGGGAAGAAAATTTTTGTAGTACTCGCGGTCTTGCCCACTCTGTACCTCTCGTCCCATTCGCGAATCGAGTCCAAACGTAGGACTCGCTTCACATATGAGACTGGACATAGATCATACTTAGCCTTAGTTTTGGAATTCATAGCAGCATCCTTTGCCAGCTCATCCGCCCTTTCGTTACCCTCCAGCCCCGCGTGCGCCTTTATCCAATACAATTTCATGGTTTTGTTTTGTTGGAATATTGTTCTTATGTTATCCCTTGTCTCCACAGCTAGTGGGTGGAGGGAACCCGGGTTTACTATGGTCATCAGGGCTGACATAGAGTCGCAGTAAATTCCAAAATCATCGGCTTTGTAAGCTTTGATTCTCCCCGTGGCTTCACGTATCGCCAGGAGCTCAGCCTGATAAACCGAGCAATAGGACGGCAGGCAAAACTTTGATTTCCCAGTTTCCACCCCACTCTCCCAAATGGAGAGCGCGGCGCCCACCTTTCCATCAATTTTGCTGCCATCTGTATAGATTTGAACCGAGGAGTCTCTGCTCTCATCCACTTGTTGCCGGTTTGCCAGGCTGGAGTATTCGAGGTCGAGCCGCTCCGCCGGATGAGGTGCCTCAATCGCTGGGGCCAATCGCTCGATCTCCCTGTCGCCCAGCTCCGGTATGGGTGCCCCCCTCTTGATCCTGTACAGCTAGGCTACCTCACGCACACGCAGATCAAGGGAAAGCAAACCAGCTAACACGAGAGCCGCGTTCAGGGAGACCGTGCGGTAGGCTCTGCTGATCTTTTGGGCAAAACCGCGCAGCACAGCGTTAAGCTGCATTTTAATGCCTACCCTTTTAGCCACGGGTGCCCAAACACTAGCACCATACAAAATAATGGGCTCGATCGTTGCCTTGTATATGGTGCGAACTATTTCGGAGTTTAGGCCCCAGCTTATATATCCTATTGCTTTCCTACAAATATTACATAAATGCGTTTTGAAAGTTAGGTTTGCATCGATTGTTACTCCCAACAGTTTTATTTCCTTCACCATTTCAACAACGCTCCCGTTCATGCTCAGACGGGGTTCATCGAATTTTCGCTTCCTAGTTATTACCATCGCTTTGGTCTTTTGTGCAGCGAACTTCAGCTTGTTGTCTGCTCCCCATGTCTGAACAAGCGCGAGAGCCTCCCTGGCTTGGCTTTCAATTTCGATGGCATAATTACCATCAAAAATTAGGACCACGTCGTCTGCAAAGGCCTGTGCGCATATACCTTTTCCTTCCAACTCTTTTAGGAGGGGGTCCAAAAGCAGGTTCCAGAGTATTGGCCCTGCAATGGATCCCTGGATGCATCCTTTTGTTGGCTCAACAGTTATCTCACGTCCACCATATCTTAGGGATACCTTCCTGTCCTGTAGATAGCTGTCTTCCTGATACCCATTGAGCAGCTCTCCTCTGCGAGTCTGAGCACCACCGCCGGCCACCAGGCGTTGTCGAAGGCCCCCTCTATGTCCAGTGATACAACCGTAACGATTTTCTTTTCCGCGAGTTTGGCTCTCACGTGTTCCATCAGGGCATAGAGGGAGTCTTCGGTACTCCTCTGCGTATTTTCCCTAGTATTGGCAATAAGCCTATAGGTCTGTATGCTTTCGGGTTCGTATAGGTTTCCTTTCCTGGTTTCTTCAGGATTATAGTTACGGCCTCTTTCCATTGCGTGGGGAAATGGCTGTACGTCAGACACACGTTCATGAGAGCCAGAAAGAGATCAGGGTCCCTTCCTATTACTCTCATGCATATGTCTGCCGTAAAGCCATCCACCCCGGGAGCCTTCTTTGGGTTGAACGACTCGGTCGCCGCCTTTAGTTCTGCTTTTGTAAATGGTGATTCACAGTTACCTTGTTGTTCACTCGCATTTACATTTCTTGCTTTCATTCTAGCATTTCTGTGTCTGACATTGTCTTCGCTCTCAGAATCTTTTTGGTAGAATGTTTTAACTAGTAGTTCGGCTGACTCCTTGATCGTTAGGCTTATCCCGTCTTTCTGCAATGGGACGTCTTCCTCTCTCTTCGACGTTTTCATCAGGACCCTGTATATACCGTCCCAGACCGTCTCTTTCTCCTGTTTTACCACAGAATTCCCGCCAGCTCTCTATTTTTGTCTCCTTTACCTTGCTTTCATAGTCTTTTGTCTATTGCCTTAGTCTTTATAGACTAGTTATGCATTTATACATTTAAACAGTGCTTGCACTCTGACAGAGCTGTCTAGGTGACTTCTTACTGAGTTGGGCAGACACGCAAATAACAAGAAAGGGGCATTTAGGGGCACTCCAACCGGTGAGCCATTATTTGCATTTCGTACTGCTAATATTATTTCTGTAGGGTCGCTTTTTTACTAAGAGCTTCTTCAAATACCTACTCTGTATTAATTATACTTAATGGGACTAGTTGCTAAATCCACTTAAAGCTAAAATAAATGAATCTCATCACGAAACAGGCTCCAAAATGATAAAACAAATTGTTTGACAAAAATATTATCGAAAAGTGTCATCATATCCGAATTAATTTACTTTCCAGTGGTTGGGTACGAATAATATTTGTTGTGACGTTAACTGAACACAATATTTCAAGTGAATATTCATTATTTACTTACAATAAGTTAAATTTCCATTGACAAATACGCAGCAATGGATAAAAACATGGCTTGGTGGAAAAAATTGTGCAAAAAGAGGGAAAGCTTGCTGTTCATTTATTTCTAAATGGATCATTAAAAAACTTTCAAAAAATTTACCAATCAAGGAACATGTGTTCCTTGATTTGTCACATTTTTTGTCGAGAGCTTTGATTGGGGGTATAAACTCACATACATACAAACATATATCACCGCTAAAAAACATAACACTCTTTGGTCAGTCGTGTAAAAAGAGAAGGAAATAAAGGGTGGTGCCATAAAAAAAACAAATAGTAACTTCTTAGATAAACTACTTTCTATAGTAACATTAATAGGATATACCTGGTATTAAAATATGATAAGTATAAGTTAAAATTATATCAAGAATTAAACTATGAATAAAGTCTAGTAACAACTTAGAAGTTCGCAGTTTGAGCTGTAGTTAAGAATTTCTCTCTCATCCTACGGAAACAAAGGCTTTAGCAACAGTTCTAATAAAAAAATAAATATTGTACAAGTTAAGGCGCTTCCCAGTTATCTCAATTAAAGGGTACCGTCTGCGATCTTAATTGCCATTCAAACCGAACAACCGCCCCAATTACTTGAAATATTCACCAAGTTTAAAGTTATTTACGACCAACGCCTGCTTAGATCTACCTTATAGTCATGGATGTAAGACCCAGGTCCAGTGGTTAAGGCGTTTGTCTTAGACCCAGATGTCATGGGTTCGATTCACATGGGAAGAATACTTTGTTTATGCGGTTGTTTAAGACATTACAGACTTGGATTACCTGATTTTCTGATAACCCGTGCCTCGAAAGGTTCTTAACACTTTCGCGGACAGTAACGCCTCTCGACGTAGATAACAATTGAGTGCCATTGTTATTTTCTTGACTGTCCGTGAAAGTGTGAAATAAGGTCCGTGAGACTGCGCTGATGGAAGTGAGGTGGGGCTGACACACTTACAAATGCTTCATTTTGCTATTTTGCAGTGCGACATCCGTCAATTTCTTACCCCCATACTCTTAATATATATTACTAGCTGTTTCCCGCAGCTCCGTCTGCGGTATATAGCCTATGTTACTCAGGGTGAATGTAGCTTTCCAATGGTAAAAGAATTTTTGAAATCGGCACAGAAGTTTCTGAGTTGCACACAAAAATACAAATCTTTCCTCTTTATAATATTAGTGTAGATATAATGAAATTATTATACCATATAATGAGAGCAGAAAGAGTTACAGATTCCGTCAAGCAATTGTAGTTCCTAACATTTGCTTGTGGTCCCTGGTCAATTGTTTTTGACTCAGGCGTTACTTTGCAGAATTCAAAATGCAATGCCTACATCCATACTAATATTATAAATGCGAAAATCTGTCGGTCTGTCTGTTACACTTTCACGGCCAAACCGCTGAACGGATTTTGATGAAATTTGGTATGAATATAGTTGAAGACCCGAAGTCAAACAAAGGCTACTTTTTATGCTTTTGATGTTTTTAAAAAAAACATAAATGTAACGAGAAATAGATAATTATGATTACTAAGCATTTACCATTTCTAATGGTGGCGGGCATGATATGACTAACAGTAGTGAGAGGGCGCCGGGCGGCAGTTGTTTTCATAAATTAATTGTGCCGCTACCATGATTTTATTCTAACGCAGACGCTAGCCAGCGATCACATAGAAAGCAGCCGACAACAGCTAGTACAAACGATATTTACAAATATAAGCTGTACATAAGTTTTTTTCTTTTACCTATCATCATATAGTACACACAATAACAACTATTTAAATTTAAAAATACAGAATACGTACGATGTACGTACGATGATGGTGGATTAACACCTGGATTACTAGGATTACTCCTGTATCTCAGGTAATCAACCCTCCACCCTAAGTCGACGTATATCCAATAATAAAGTTAACACCATATCTATATTACACACAAATTACTAGCGATTCATTTTAACAAGTGACAAATATAGTTGCAAAAGTGCATTCCATTCCATTTGTCATCCGCCATCGCGACGGTAGCTGCCGACACCACAATTTCCTCAAGCGATGATTGATGATGTCATTTCTTTACCATGTTGCTGCGATTTGCGTTGACCAGGAGGTCAATCGCGCTAATACAAATAAGGTTAGCGGATTTACTAAAACCAAAAGACAACTGCAAGGGCTATCTTTGACTATGTAAAATCGTTGAGTCGACTGAAAATAGTTCTACTAATATTACGTACGTCCGTCTGTTACGCTTTCACGGCCAAACCGCTGAACGGATTTTGATGAAACTTAGTATGAATTTAGTCGAAGACACGAGGTCAAACATAGGCTACTTTATGACGCAAGGCTGTGGGAAAAAGCTCGTGGCAAAAGGACAACGCCCTTGCTTATCTTCCTTTGATATTTCCATTTATCCACAAATCGCGCAGAAAATTCGCGCACAAAATGAGAATCTTATTCGCAACAAGGATTTACATAATTACAGTTTATTTAAATAAAAGCTAATCAGTCCGAATTTATATTGCCTCCATTCGTTTATATAAGAATCGTTTTTTTTTTTAAATATATATTTCTAAAAGCTTTTGTTGTTCTATAAAATAATATTTTTGGTAATAAGTAACGTTTATTTTTTTAACAAATTATTTTATCGACTAAATATTGTACAAAGGTTATCATAAATACAGCACAAAATCTACATTCATACTTTATATTATTGGAGCTAATGCCAACATACTATTATGATCGGAATATGAGCCAGAATCAGTTGTATTCTTTTCATACACATAATACATTTTCTGGATGGCTTCATAGCAACTCAATTTAGAATTAAATAAATATTAGCAGTAATTCTGACAGTTGTAACAAATGTGCGGAAATATCTCAGCAGATGTGAATGTGGTACATTAATCTCGGTATGCTGACGTCACGCCTTAAATCATAACCCCACTTTTATGTTCAAGTGGGCAACGGAATTCTTTTGCACAATGATGTATGACGTCTGTGTTAATCTGGTTAATATCTTATTAAATGTAGTTACCATGTAACAATAACCAAGTAGATTCCGACGATATATCATAATAGTAGTAAAAAAAAAAATATAATTTTAATTGGTGTTTACGTTACAAAATGTTGAAATTTTTAATCAATTGTTGTGGACGCTCAATATGTTGCGAACTCAAGTTGGCCGGTGTAAGGATAGCCTGGCCAGTTTGGGGTTCAAACATTCCTCGCAAAATGCGTGTGAGTGTGGTGTCTCTCCCCAAACGATGAAGCACTTGTTGTGCCCCCTGTGCGCTAACACCTGCACTCGGGAATTACCTGATGGCGGCTACCGTTGAGGCCCTGAATGTGGCAGAATACTTCTCGGGAAGTATTTAATTTATTTCGTCGACATCGACACGCAAAGAAGAAAAAGAAGAACACATTCAGAGCTGGAAACGGACATGTGCGTCGAAAACAATTCAAAATGCATTGTTATAATATTTTGTGTAATACCATACTGTTAGTCATTGTATTTAATATTTTTTGTCTCTTTTCAATGTAAAGTAAGCAACAAAAATTAAACATTGATTCGTTCAGTCGAGCCAGCAGCGTAAGAGGAAAACGTTGTAACTCGTGCACTTACGGAGAATGCATGAAATCGAATACATTTAGCTACGGAAAGTGCATCGGCAAGCACATTACTAGTGCTGAATCACTTAAATCGCTTATTTAAAGTGTTCTTTATGTAAAGTACATTTTTGTACTTATTACATGACGATATGTCAAGCATATGGCGCGCAAAATATGGACGCGCGTGAAACGTGATTTATTTTTGTGATTGAAAGTTAGTTACATAATTAAGATTTCACCTTCTTTTTTCTCATTAACATGTAAAATTAAACTCGTTGACGTAATTAAATAAGCATTCAAGTAAATACTTTTATCTTGATCACCGGTTACAGTCTCAAAGCATATCATTTTCATACTCATTCACTACTAGTAGTAATTTCGCTCAGGCCATCGGCACATGAGTAAATAAGGGAACAAAGAGATAACATAAAATGTTTTGAAAACTGGCCACTAGTTGTCCCTTGAAGGGTCTGAATAAAAGTCATCTTCAAGCATACTTTGTTTAGTTGTATTTAGTTTGGTTAGGACATTGCAGGCTTGAATTACTTCATTGTCTGATAATAAAGATGATTCCGTGCTTCTGAAGGGACGTTAAGCCGTTGGGCCCGGCTGCCATCTGGTGGTCGTTAAAGGAACCACGTCAGAGGCCGAGAGGCTTTTCAGTACAACCATGACACCAGGGTATACATGATAGATTGACAATCATCATCATTTCAGCCGTGGTCAGACCACTGCTTGACAAAGGCCTCTCCTAATGATTTCCAAATTGACCGGTTGTAAGCGGCCTGCGTCCATAGTTTGCCTGCTTTTTCAGGTCATCTTTTCAATCATCATTGGCAATGTAACCTACACGAAATGATGATGATGATGATCATGATTTCAACCGCAAGCAATCTGCTGGATATACGCATCCTTTAAAGATTTCCGAAATAGCCAGTTGATTGCGGCCTGTTTCCAGCGCTTGCTTGCCACCTTCTTCAGGTAGACGTATGTCCAACGCTGCGCTTGTGAAGTGTTCCTCCCTTATTCATTAAAAATAACGAATGTTTGATAAGCCCATCATTTAATTATTTATCGTTTTTTTTTGTCTTGTTCATTTAAATTAGAATATTTCTAGTTTTGGTAATTTTTGTGATTTTAACTGTGTCACTGATAAATTCCACCTATTAGAGTTACAGTTGTGTAAACTTTATCTTCAGATATTAACAAAGATTAATGTCCGATTAATTTCGCAACTCAGTACTAGATGGCGCCACCAACAAAGTAGAACGCACTACGGTTTCGATTTATATAATGTTCATAGTATTGAGATGTATTTGTTAAAGTCTTTAATATAGATTACTCTTTCGTATATCGTGTTTCTTTTCTGGACCCTACGGCAGTGAATAGGTAGCCATTGGTCCTTCGGCGCGGATGTGTAAGGTAGAAAATCGAGTGACAAAGTGTGCAGTGCAGTGAAAAGTTAAAGTGACAGTTCGGGACTTAGCGGATTTCAGTGTGGATACGGACTTGTAAAAATCGTGAGTTATGAACAATCTTTAAAAAAAATACAAGTGCTAAAGACTTAGAATAATTTGATCTGATCATAAACATTAAAAATTTACAAGTGTAAAAGACTTAGAAAAATTCGCTAGTGAAGGAACTTTAAAAATTTGCAAGTGTTTCCAAAGACTTAGAAAAATCAGAGTGAAGTTAAACTTAAAATTTTACAAGTGCTTAACACTTAGAAAAATTTACTGGAATTAAATTAACTTACAAATAATCGTTATATCTTAAACTATTTAATTTAACTTTATGTAAACTTAGTGCAATTGCGTTGATAAATTAGTTGTGTTTGAACATTAGACTTTGTATATTCGCTTAATTTTGAACATAAACAATGGAGAAAATAAACCAATTACTTAGTCTTCAAGATGAAAGGATGGAGTCTATGAAAAAGGCTCAAACTAACTATGGCAAAGCTCCTAAAGCAAGAATTACACCTAGCTATTTAGATACTCGTTTGGAAAACTTAGAAGCAACATGGAAATTATTCAAATCTTCGCATGAGCACTTGGTTGCGAATATTTCTAAAGAAACAAGAAGCGGACTAAGTTATTTCTCGGAGGATATGTATGAAACGTGTGAGGAATTATATATTACATACAAAAGTGATCTGAGAACAAAAATTAGTGACTTAACTGCTGCTGCACAGACAACTATCTTACCTGAACCAAAGAAAACAACTACTGAAATAAAACTGCCGCAGATTCATCTACCACGTTTTTCTGGCAAATATACCGATTGGACATCTTTTCACGATCTGTTTAACTCAATTATACATACAAATGAATCACTAGACAATGTTCAGAAATTGCATTATTTAAAGTCAAGTCTGTCTGGTGAAGCTGAACAACTGCTGCGAGCTATACCTATTACAAATCAAAATTATAGTCAGGCATGGGAAATACTCAAAAATAGATACAATAACAAAAGATATATTTCAAATTGTATTTTCAAGAGATTATTTAGCATTAAAAATATAACAACGGAATCAGCTTCTCTTCTAAAACAATTGCTGGATACTACAGTTGAATGCCTGAGCTCACTAACGAATCTAGGATTACCAACAAAAACTTGGGATGCAATCGTCATCTACTTGACTGTTTCTAAATTAGATCCTGAAAGTCATCGTCTGTGGGAACAAAATATTTCAGCTGAAAGAGAAGATTTCCCGTCGTTTGACAATCTTAAACAATTTATGGAGAATAGGTTTAGATCTCTTGAAATGATTGAACCAACAAACAAATCTACTAAATATAAAACATTTCATGCCACTGTAGAAACTGGTAACTGCTCGTTCTGTAAAGAAGATCATTACATTTATCAGTGTAAGCCATTCGCAAAATTACAATACAAGGAAAGACATGACTTCGTACAAAACAACAATTTATGCTTTAATTGCTTGATACCAAATCATTCTGCTAGCAAATGTATGAGGAAAACATCGTGTCGGATATGCTACAAGAAACACCACTCTCTATTACACCCAGAGAGGAAAGAAGAATCTGTAAGGGATGAATGTCATAAAGACTCAAGTCAAAACATAGTGTCACATTTTGTAAATCAACCTGGTCAAATACTATTAGCCACAGCACTCGTAGATGTGACATCGCGTCATGGTCAAACACACGTCTACCGTGCCCTCATTGACCAAGGCTCACAGGCCTCGTTCGTAACAGAAGATTTAGTTCAAACTATGGGTTTGAAGAAGACAAAAGTCAACGGCGTGGTCTCAGGATTGAATAATGGAAATCAGCTTCACACCAAATACATGGTTGAAGTACAACTACAGTCAAGATGCAATCCAAAGGTTACAATCCTGATTAAGGCTTATATTCTAAGGACTATCACAAACTACTTACCTTCACAATCAATCACAGTTTCTAATTGGCCTGAGCTGAAGGAAATAACACTTGCAGATCCTACATTCGATATACCCAACAGAATTCACATTCTGCTAGGAGCTGAAGTCTATAGCGAAATCATAGAAGCTGGATTGATAAAGAGTTCATCTGGTATCATAGCACAAAAAACACAACTGGGTTGGATTCTTTCTGGTGACTCTAGCAATACAAAACCTGCAAAACAAAAACAAATCATTAGTATGCATCTCTGCGTATGTGAAAATGAAATACTAAGGAAATTCTGGGAAGTAGAAAATGAAATACTTACCTGTGAAAGAAAATTAACAAAAGAAGAGAAAAGATGTGAAGAGATCTATAAGGAAACTACAATTAGAACAGAATCTGGAAGATACCAAGTAAATTTACCTTTTAAAGAAGACATACTTACACCAGTAGAAAAATGCGGAATGACAAAGGAAATAGCTACTTCAAGATTCTTACAACTTGAACGAAAATTTCAGCAAAATAGTAACCTAAAAGAAGAATACATAAAAGTTATCAAAGAATATGAAACATTAGGACACATGAAGTTAGCAAATGAAGAAGAAAAAGAAGTGATGTACTTACCTCATCACGCGGTTATTAGAAATGACAAAGACACCAGTAAATTGAGGGTTGTATTTGATGCCTCTGCAAAAGGATCTAGAGGATACTCGCTGAATGATACGCTGCTTACTGGGCCTGTAATTCAAAAAGATTTACGTACTTTGATAACAGAATGGAGAAAACACAAGATAGCTCTAGTAAGTGACATAATAAAAATGTATAGACAAGTTTTAGTTTCAGAAGATCACAGAAACTATCAGCGTATCATATGGCGAGATAACCCACATGAGGATTGCAAATCATACAACTTACTTACTGTTACTTTCGGTACTGCCTGTGCTCCCTTTTTAGCAGTTCGAACCTTATTTCAAGTGGCGGAAGACGAAAAGCATAAGTACCCAATTGGCGCTGAAATAGTAAAATCTTCCTTCTATATGGATGACTTAATGACAGGCGCTCATAATGAAGAGAAAGCTACTGAAATTTACAACCAGGTAAATGATCTGTTGACTAGTGCAGGATTTGTATTACAAAAGTGGTCTAGTACTCAAAACAATAGAAGAAACTAAAGATAAACTACAACCATATGAAATTAAATTTGATAAAATTATTAAAATTCTAGGCATATCATGGGATCGCGATGATGATAAATTCAAAATATCGGTTAACTTACCTGAACCATCTTTACCAATCACAAAACGAAGTATATTGTCGGATGTGGCACGATTATTTGATCCATTTGGATGGCTTGCTCCAGTGATCATCAGAGCGAAGGTGCTGATACAAAAATTATGGCTTTCTAATGCTGAATGGGATGCACAGATACCAGACAATCTTCGAGAAGAGTGGCTTGTGTTTCGTAATCAATTAGTTACTTTAAAAAATATACATCTAGACAGATGGATTCACACTCATCCTGACAATGATCAAGTTGAGCTTGTTGGATTCGCAGACGCTTCAACATTAGCATACGCTGCAGTTTTATATGTAAGAGTAATTCAGGGAGAAGAAATCCATGTTACAATATTGGAAAGCAAAACAAGGGTGGCACCTCTGAAACAAATATCGGTGGCAAGACTGGAATTATGTGCTGCAGTTCTTCTGGCAAAACTTCTAGCTGAAGCCGCAAATAATTTGAAGATTCCTAAACATCAAGTTTATGCCTACACTGATTCGACAGTAGTATTGGCCTGGATACAATCACAACCTATACGTTGGCAAACATTTGTAGCCAATCGAATTACTGAAATTCAAACCAGATTAGACAATGATAGATGGAACCACGTAGCCTCAGAAGAAAACCCAGCTGATATTGCGACTCGTGGAATCGAGCCTTCGGAATTAAAAAACAGTCAGTTGTGGTGGAAGGGGCCTCTGTGGATGAAAAGGAAAACATTAAATACAAATAAAAAATATATACCAGAAACTAAACTAGAAGAAAGAAAAATAAATAAAGTATTTTATAACAAAATAGAAGAAAAGTCAATTTTAGAAAATTTCTCTACACTAAATAGAATGATTAGAGTACTTACCTATTGCCGAAGATTCTTGAAGGTGAAAACATCAAAAGAAATAAACAAACTCCCTACTTACCTCACTGCAGATGAAATGAAAACAACTTTAGATAATTGTATCAGAGGTATACAGGAAACAGAATTTAGTGAAGAAATTGAAGACCTGAAACAGAAAGGAATGGTTAAAAAACGTAGTAAATTGCTATAATTGACACCATACATAGATGAAAATGGATTGGTACGCGTGGGTGGTCGGTTGCAAGCAGCAGTTATATCACATGATCAAAAACACCCAATTATCATACCAAATAATACTCACCTTGGAGAGCTGTTAATCAAAGATGCTCACGAGAGATTGATGCACGGTGGAACAGCTGCTACCATGAATTATTTGAGATCAAGATATTGGATCATCGGTTTAAAACCTTCGGTTAAGAAGCATCTTCGCAAATGCATACGGTGCATAAGGTACAATGCTAAACCAAAACAACCACTTATGGGCGAGCTGCCGAGTGTACGAATTAACCCTGGAAGAGCTTTTGAGACATGCGGTGTTGATTTCGCCGGTCCTATTCAGATGCGAGTATCCAAAGGAAGAGGACAAAAATCATTTAAAGGATATATCTCATTGTTTGTCTGCATGAAAACGAAGGCAATACACTTGGAAGCTGTCAGCGATCTTACTACTCCCGGATTTATTGCCGCATTTCGTAGATTTGTGTCACGCCGAGGACACTGCTCAGACATGTGGAGTGACAACGGCCTGAACTTCGTTGGAACAGCCAATGAACTGACACAAATGTTAGGTCAAAGTATGTCTGGTGTGATTAGAGAGATAGAGGAGCTACTAGCGAATGACGGCACAAGATGGCACTTTATTCCTCCAAAAAGCCCAAATTTTGGAGGCCTCTGGGAGACAGGAGTCAAAGCAGTTAAGACACACTTACTAAAAACAATCGGGGATTCCACACTCACATTTGAGGAAATGACAACAGTTCTGTGTCAAATCGAGGCGTGTCTCAACTCGAGACCCATTTGTGAACTAAGTGATTATCCGGAAGATGTCAACCCATTAACACCTGCACATTTCCTCGTAGGAGAACCGCTGATACTGATACCAGACAGAAAGTACGATGCAAACGAAGTGATCAGCCCTTTACAAAGATGGAAGCTCCTACAAAGAATGACAAATGATTTCTGGAACAGATGGTCAAAGGATTATTTAAATAGTTTACAACAGAGACACAAATGGCAAACCAGAGCTGAAGCACCCAGAATGGGAGACTTGGTCATAATTAGAGAAGACGAATTACCCCCGGCAAAATGGATGTTGGGCCGAATAACAGCATTACACCCAGGACCTGATGGTGAAATTAGAGTTGCCACATTAAAAACTAAATCCACAGTGTTAAAACGTCCCACATCAAAACTCATTACACTCCTTCAAGTAGAAACTCCCCAACAAAAAATGTTGAATACAGCCTAGATAGAGTGTAATAGTAAAGAACAGAGTTCTTGGAGAGCGGGATGTCCGATTAATTTCGCAACTCAGTACTAGATGGCGCCACCAACAAAGTAGAACGCACTACGGTTTCGATTTATATAATGTTCATAGTATTGAGATGTATTTGTTAAAGTCTTTAATATAGATTACTCTTTCGTATATCGTGTTTCTTTTCTGGACACTAGTACGGCAGTGGATAGGTAGCCAATTAAAAAAAAGAATAAATTAATATTTTAGGGGGTTCCCACAAAACAGATAAGAATGTATGCTGCTTTTTATGGATTATGGTACGGAACCCTTCGTGCGCGAGTCCGGCTCGCTCTTGACCGGTTTTTTAGTCATGAGCCATTGGACTATATACTTAGTTGTGGACTCATCGTGCTATAACTATCAAATCTCCAAAGTGCCTGCTTTACTTTAAAAGCTTCTCAAGTAACCAAAGCTCTGTATAAAATTTATGTAAAGCTCTGCATCTATTGAGCTTTCCCTTTTAGTGAAAGAGTCATAATGAATAACTATCATTTTTAATTGAAATAGGCAGAATTGTGATACCTCATCATCCTACCGTGTATTCCTAGTTGCTTCGGAGCCTAGGGTACGCTCTAAGTCATGCTCCTAAATTTGGCAGTACTGGTTATTACAATTAAGCGACTATATTTATGGGTTGCGGAGGTGTCTGACCTTTTCACAGGGAAACCAGACCAACAGGAACATGACCCGAGGGACCAAGGCCTTAACGTGCCTTCAGAAGCACGGAGGAGCTCAAGATAGAAAATGCCACTAAATATATATATGTAATATATATATATATATATATATATATATATATAAGTAAGTGTGTAATATACATTATATGTGTAAGTTTATGTTTTGATATTTATTAAAATTATTATGTTTCTTCTTACTCTTGTTGACACCTACCGCGCACAATCTTTAATATTTTTACTCAATTTTCCGTAAGGTTGCCTGGAAGAAATTGCTATTGCGATAAGGCCGCCTTTGCGCAAGGTTATTTTTCTTGTAATTACTTGTATTTAACAATGTATCCTTGTTGTGTAATAAAGAGTTTTTGTATTGTATTGTATTGTATATTAAATTAATCCAATAGTCGTTGCGTCGGGTCGTCTCTTGACACGCGCTTTCGCTACTGATACGCGGGTCGCGCTCGACTAACGAGCTGTTTGAATAAGCACAATTGTGATGCCTATGGAATGCTAAATTAATTTTATTTACAGAAAGTATAAGGGTAATGAATTAGGTATTGTTCTTGCTTACACTTAAAAACAGTAGGAATATATTCAGTTTTTTAGTAGCACAGAGCAGAGTAGGTTTACCCATCTAAACTATAATTTACCTGAAAATTAAAAATGTTGGGTGCAGCGTGTTAGTCTACAATTTGTGACCATTTCGACTGTCACATATTGCCACTTGTCACTCAGCGAAGCATGCATGTCCGTAACTATCTTGTATCAATATCAAGCGGTGGAGAGCGTTTCGTTAGACATTTTTACGCGTGTATTTCTACCTTATTAAAATTAAAAAAAAATTGAATAATAAAATTAGCAAAATGTCGTATTTTCATCTGAACCTATTTAGTGAGTTAAGCTTTAATTTAAATAATACATTCTATGTTACAAATTGACTAGTTAGTAATAAAATGTCATCTTGTTTGAGCTGAGGTTGAACTCCCTACCCCTGATCGTTATATAGATTAGACAAATGACTCTCCATCGAACCGTACAGCCTTCGATATTAAACGAACTTCCACCCAATTTCCAATTTTCGTGACTCTGTAAAAGTTATCTAATTTCAGCTGTTAAAAGTTTGATTTTTAATTTCATCCCCAAGGGTCAATAGACTGATCGTAGCGTGGTATTATGTAAAGCTAGTCACACAGAGTTTTCATACCTCTTGTATCTATTTCGAAAAACTTTGTGAAACTAAACCGCTTTCAATAAATAAGTTAAAGGTAATTTAAAAAACTAAAAAAACCTAGAGACTGCGCTGGCTTGGGCACTTATAGAGAATTGAGGAACATCGAGGGGTGAAGAGAGCATATGTGGGAGGCCTCCGGTTAGCCGGCACTGATATCGCTGGATTGACGAGGTGCGGAGGGATCTGCGCGAACTGCACGCCGATGAATGGCAGGAGATGGCGTAGGATAGATCGAAGTGGAGATCCGTATCATCGGAGGCCAAGACTCACTTTGGGTCGCTGCACCATCTTAGTAAGTAAGTAAGTAAAAAACCCGAATTTTTTTCTTTGTAATTTGGAAGTGATAAAAACCAAAAAAAATCCGTGGTTTTTTATTTATTTTCATTAAGATATACCCCGTGTCACTCTTACAGTAAATAAGTACGAATTTAACGATACCTCTCAAGCCAAAATCCATCTAACCGTTAAGGCTGCAGAGCGTGTCACACAATTATACATAAACTCTCCTTATGGCGCAGTCGGGTAATAAAAATATAATACGGTTTTCCCTTTTTTATTTTAAGTGAGTTAACATTCACGTTTAAAATTTGCCATACCTACTGCAGGATTAGGTATAGTATGATTAGAATAACGTCACAAAAAAATGTGCATGTACTCTTAGTTTACAAAAACTCCTTTTAGTTTTAAACCACATACATCAGCAATACTTTTGTTAGTAGTTGTAATATGGGATGTTTGGAGTACGGGTTATGATAATGAGGGTCGCGGGCTTCGACGGCAGCTTCAACTACCTACATTATTTATAACTTGTGTGCTTTAGTACTAATATTTATTCTGTGCTTATGTTCAATTACACTGAATTACGAGATTGTTGAAAACTCCTTGATCGCTACAAGGAAGGATCCACGATAAGAGAAGAGGTTCTAAAAAACTGATACTAGGGTTCACGGTTTACGGGGTCGATTAATAGAGGCCGAGGGGCGGTTCTCGACAACTTTGATACCAGGGTGTACGGGGTCGATTGGCCATATGTAACCCCCTCTAAATAAACGTATTCTAGGCAGAATGTAATACCAGGGAAACCAAAGATAATTTAAAATAAAATTTAGTTGGAAGTATTAGATCAGTAAAAGGCTCTTCTCAGGAAAGCCGGTCGGACCACGCACGTGGCTTATAGCGTATGAAGCACCTCTGTGCTTCAGAACTAAAGGATGGGGCAATGACTCAAAGTGAGTCTTGGTCTCCCATAAAAGGATCTTTGATTTATCCTGCGCCACCTCTTGCCAGTCATCCACATTCAGCTCTCGCAGATTTTCTCCTTACCTCGTCATATATCAGTGCCGCCGTCCACACGGCTTTCTCACATATGCTTTCTTTGCTCCGCGATGCTCCTACATTATCTATAAATGGCCATACTAGCGGAGTCTATGAACTTTTAGATCGTCTTCATCATTTCGTGTAGGTTACTTTGTCTATCGACCATGTACACCCAGGTGTAAGAGTTGTTCGGAATCGCATCTCGGGACTCCCGGGACCTACGGGTTGACGTGTCTTCAGAAGCACGGAATCATTTTTAATATCAGATGATTCAAGCTCGCAAAGTCCTAACCAAACTGAAAATAACTGAACAAAGTATGTTTCCGGTGGAAATCGAACCCACCACCCCCGGGGTCGAAGGCGAACGCCTTAACCACTGGACCACGGAGGCAATTAGAGGCAGAACTTTTAGATGTATTAACATCGGGTTATACGGCAGTCGCTTTTTTGAGTCATATTCTGTTCGATTCATAAACTAAATCTATTGCTTTTCAATATTTTAAAACCCCGTTTACCATACAATTTTAGCATTTACTAACCGGATCAAGAGGACTTGCTGTTTGGATTGTTATAAAGCAGTTCAAACTTGTTGAACCAAGTTTTATAACAATCCAAACAGACAGCTGTCTGGTAAATTCATAATCCGAGAGCTAACCTCGTAATCCTATTCGGAAGAACACAAACTAATCCAATCAAACATCCGACATTTCAACCCTGTGATGATACTTGGAGAGGTCAAAATATTAATTTAATGTGAATGAACAATTAATTGCGCCATTTATATAGATTAAAAAAAATATGTAATTTTAATACGCTGGTAGAAGATGAAGTACGGAGCTGTAGAAATGCTGAGCCAGTCACGCACGGAGCAGTTGAAACTTCGGAAGCATGAAAATATTATACGCACTTTATCCTGTAATTTTATGTTATTAATATGCAGTGCGTTCGTTTAAAAGTTAATAATATTTAACTTATGACCTTGTTAAAAACATTTGTGAGCTTTTACTCACCATTTATTATGTAACACGGAGATGACAAACGAGCTTTGGGCTTTTTGCGGTGGCTTTCGGGCGGCTCATGATAAATGCAGGCGCGTAATGACCGCCCTCGCATTACCATACTGCGGTGTGACGTCACATCAAGGAATACGAGTTTAAATCTGAGCCACATAATTATAAGGTTATATAGCTATAACTATATAGTACTTCCTCGTACGTAGTATGGAAAAAGGACGACCTCTGAAAATTATTGGTACTGTAATTTACATATTTTCTTACAGAGATGTACTGTAAGAAAATATGTAAAGGGGTTTGAAGATTTTACTATGGAGCGTGGCATACCTACTGCCGCCATTTTGTTTTTTCTTCAAAATCGCGGCCAGCCATGAAACCTTTATAAATCAATAGCTGATATTAATACCAGCATAAAATATTAAGAAATCAATCCTCGTAAAGTGTCAGGTTTCTGAGTTATAAAGTGTTAAAGTTGACCACGTGATTTCTATTTCATTTTGAATAGCAACTATAAACCCATATAATTGGAATAACAATGGGTAAATATTTATAACATTTACTTTGGCCATAATTTTTGATGACAGGGATACAATGTTGCGGCTACACTACGACTCCCTGTTCAAACAACTAACTCAATTCTAAACATCAATCATCGCTACCAAAATGTATGAACAACTACCTGACCCACACTCCGCTGCCACTACGCACGCTGCCGCTAACCGTCTGCCCCACCACGCGTTGCTAATACAATAAGATTCTCATATTTTTTATATGGAACGACTAACTACACATAGGTAAGATGCAAAAAGTCAAAGGTGACGTACCCTTCATTGTTCATTACTGTTTTCCTCTTTTTTGTTTGATGCGTTGCAAGGAAGAAACAAAATCGTAGGTCAATATTGCACATGTCTCGTTGGCAAAAGAACTTTAGGATGTTGTTTACACGTGATAACGCTATATATGGTTCATGGCATGGGCAAGATATCAAGAAACAGTTCCTAACCCTCCCGCCGGGTTTCTAGACCATGTGATAGTCCGTAATATTAGAGACTTTAATGATTGGAATGTTAGTGTTATACAAATATCACTTGTATTAACATTATATTGGTTTGTTTGTGATTCATTCCAATTTCAAAAACTTCTAATCCTAATAAAAATGTTTCTCACTTATACATGAAAGTTAAAAAAATGTTTTTTGTTACCGATGTGACGAATATTAATTTAAGCTTTTAATCTCAGAATTGTTTAAATTGTATAATAAAAAAATGACACGTAAAATTGTTTGATAGGCAATAAAAATGTTCCTAAAACCGGACTTTTAATTTTTCTAACCCTTTTTGTGCCAATGTTATTATATTGTAAATTAATTTTTAAATGACAATTTTAATGTGGACATAATTGTTTAATAACTGACATGAATATACTTTAGGATAATTAATTTGTAATGACTATTTAGAATAATTCGGATGATAAATTGAGAATACTTAAATTGTAATATATTTGTTTAAGAATTTGCACACCTTTATCGGTAAAATGTATATGGAAACATTATATTATTATTTAACAAGACATGTAATACCTACATTTTATGCAAATAAATATTTTGATTGATTGATTGATTGAATGTATTTAAAAAAAAGAGACAAGTTACATATTTATACTTTTCTTTTATTTACTCTAAAACTGTCGTATTAATAGTTAAATCAAATGAAGATCTCACATTCACACAAGGTTAGACGGTTATAAAATAAGTTATTAAGTACAAAGAGTAGATTATATTAAATGTATAAATGTTTAAATAACGTTTAGATATAATGCAACATACATATTTGTTCTAAACGTCATTTTTCGTCGTCGTAATACACTCGAACACATACACTCAGCTTAAAAATATGTATGTCACGTGATCAACTTTGCCGGTTATTATCTCGGAAACCTGACACTTTATGGGGGGTTTTGTATTAATATTTATTGTTGGTATTAACGTCAGCTATCGATTTTTTAAAGTTTCATAACTGGCCGCGATTTTGAAAAAAAATCAAAATGGCGGCAGTAGGTATGCCACAAATCTTCAATCCCCTTTCCAAAAAGAAATAAGTGCATAATTAAAATGAAATATAAATACGCATTTTTAATAAACAAACATTAATTATTGTATTATGGGCAATAAAGGTATATTGTATTGTAAATAACAAGAGTTTTCCAAATAAATCTAGAATTACGAAAGTTTCTTTACTTTTTGGAAGTAAATTACACATAAAATTTACGCAATTTTCACGAACCTAAACAAAAACATAACTCACTGTACAGAAAAAGAGAATGAAATCAAAGAAAATACTATAAATAAAAGTGCAAGTACTTAACTCCCACGAAAAGAGAAAACTCCAAATAACCTTTCCTATTCATATACTAGCACTATCAAGACCATTGACCTGTCTTGCGCAAAACAACACCACCTGGTGGCAACGCTCTCAAACAGCATTCGTGCTCGGATGCATAATAATCTTCTATCTCGGGGCTCGCCAGGGGATCGGTACCATAATCTCATTCGCATCCTTGTGAATGCACACTGCTGAACTTAAACTTAGTGCATTGAGGTAGGAGTTTTTATAAAAAAAAAAAAAAAAAGTATTGTAATACTTACTTAACTTTTTTTTTATTGTGGAACAAGGTTACAAAATAAGATTTTATAATTTAATGACAATGTTTGGGTAGGCAGATGATGG
Source organism: Euzophera pinguis (assembly GCA_947363495.1). NCBI lineage: Eukaryota > Metazoa > Arthropoda > Insecta > Lepidoptera > Pyralidae > Euzophera > Euzophera pinguis. Next base: position 313,342 of record OX376164.1, read on the forward strand.
AAGAGATAATTGGAGTAGAAAGAGAGAGGCTTATGCCCAGCAGTGGGTTATATAGTGTTGATGACGAAGTATCTAAATGTTCATTAGTATTGGGTGATCAATCGAACCTCTAAAGTATCAGAGTTATAAAGTTATTTTGAAAAACAGGCAATTCTATCGAAACATGATCGAAACAGAAGAATGCCATATGGCAAAAAAAGCGTTGTAATTTATATAAGTACACTTTTTGCTTATGTTTTTTATTTATACTAAATTTTTCTATTAAACGTACAATTAAGTTTTATTTTTGTTATGATTTTTTTGTATTTTATTTTGTGTGCCTCTTTTATCTGAAATTATTGTATTTTTTTTTTCTTTTATCTTTATCTAAGCGTGTTTTTCCTAGTTAATCAACTTACGCTTCGGAGCCTACAGTATGCTGTAAGTCATGATACTAGATTTTGCGGCACTGGTTATTACAATGGAGCGACTGCTATTTTTTTCATTTAAATAGTCTGTTTATCAAGTTATAGCTACAGTACAATACAATACAACAACTCTTTATTGCGCCAAAATCAAGTTTGATCGAAAGTAACACGCCATGAAATCTGTGTAGAGTCAATGATCCCATAAATGATTGATTTATATTTGTTTCGTCGAAGAAAATGCCGAATTATTTAGAAGAATTGACGTTTAAATATTCACAGCTCGCGAAATTTTCTTAAAAACATTGTTATTATTTCCAAATACCGGGAGCTGCTGTTATTAAATTACTTTTGATGTTTATTGTTTGCTAAAATTCAACCTAATTTTGGAAATATTTTTCAAATATTCGACCTAATAATAAAAATTCTGAACAACTACAAATTATAAAGATTTATCAAATTAATAATGAATTAGTGGATTCTACAGGATACAGTAAATTTGATGACGGTTAAGTATTGAGTACAATTGATTACATGAGAATTCTGCCTAATTTTGCCTGATTACTTAACGCAAGTCTTGTGCAACCAACTTGCTACGAGAAATTCAATTCATTCTTCAATCAAAAAACAAAGAGTGTGCGAGCGAGATCCTTTTATTCGACTACAGCAATGATTTTGACTGGTATGTGTTCCGTACACAAAGGGTAAAACGAGACCCTATTACTAAGCTATAATAGGGTCGTCGCCGCTGCCTGTAACCATGCTGTATTTCATGAACAATGAAACTTTGTGTACTATATCCTTCATTATTGTCGGCTCTTAGATGCGCGTGCCCTCTCACTCCCGCCGCTCACAGCTGACTGAGCTGTTTACGACCGCCCGTGCGCTAGAGATGACATAATACTTCCCTCTCTTCCACTCACATACACTACATCCTTTCCTTATTTTATTATTTTTTGTTTAATTAAACAATTCAAATTATCATTAATTATTTCATTATTACCATGTCTTCCGACTACATCCTCCAAAACAAAAACATTTCGAATTCCTCCTTTCACACTGCCAAGTTCAACTTTCACAGGTGCACCTCGACTTCAACGAATACTTAGTGCAGATGTGAACATATCCCTAGCATCCACAAAAATTATCAATAAAACAGCCACAAAAGCAGACAAAACTTAGCTTCTGGAGCGACAGACGCACGACCAACTTCAATTGTGCCACCCAGCGCCAAAATATTGAAAGGAGCACAACGCGAAACTCTTTGAAGCGATTCAAATCAGAGCGCCAAGATTTGGCGCCGAAGACAGCATCCACCACGCAGAAGGGCACAACCCCAATCAACGAATAAATATAGGATATCACTAGTCAATGCTGTTAGCCTTCTAGGCCTCCAGCCGTATATGACACTTCCGGCCGACCCACCCGCCACTATAGGTCTCAACACATCCACCACCAAGAGGCCCTAGCTAGAACAAAAACCCTAGAGGATGAAAAGGCCTCTGACAAAAACATACTTATTCCCTTGAGCTCAACCCAGAGGCAACAGACAGAAGTCTTCGGAGCTCCAGCCTCGAGGTGCACAATGTCCCCAAAAAAGATGGTGAAGCAAAAGGGACCTCACCAACACATTGCAGAGCGCGGGGAAGTCACCGGAAGCACCAGTGACCTCTATGGAGATTCATGACGTTTACAGGATCAACACAAAAATGAAAACAGTCAGCCCATAGTAGCCAGACTCTCCAAAGTACCATTCAGAGACAAATCAGTAGGCGCTGCGAAGTCGTTCAACAGAAAGTACTCCACCAACAAGCTTAACACCAAAACCTTAGAAACCATATAACGTAGTTAATATTTACTACTAAAGGTATGTGTGAGGAGAGAAGATAAATCCAGGTTTCAGCGAATAGCACAATATTTATTATTTCTACTTTACAAGTTTAGACTCTTATGGATATACGAAGAAATATAGATAGGGGTCGTGAGATCGAAGTAGGCACGAGATCCAGTCAGGCAGCCGCTATGAAATAGCCAGCCACTTAACTTCGAGATGACGAGATGATCCGAGCAGGCCTCTGGTGGACGCGCGCAGGCTTATATATGGCCCTCGGGGTGATGCGGCGCGGGGAAGCGGGGAAAGGCAGCCGTTGATGAAGGCACGACGTCACAACCAACCCTCGCGTCCGAAAGTCTCTCAACACAGACAAAGAAGCTCCCCTTTATGGCCAGAGAATTCGCCAAAGAAAGCGACCAAGCACTGCTGGACCACAAGAGGCAAAACACACCTCCGTAAATCAGACGGCTTGCCGCTGGTTAGAATCAACAACGCAAGTGACCTAGACAATCTTAAGAACAAGTGACCAGTCGACCCGCCACTGACTCTTCCACATATATTTCTTTTATTTTTTTTAATTTTTTTTTTTTTTATTACATTTGCGTGTACATTTTCACTTGCACTATTTTTCCTTAGTAATCTATAGTATTGTTGACAAACTATAATTCTTAAAAATACACAGATGGTACTTTATTTGCACAACACACTTACACGTCTCATAAACATTTCAAATATAAAATATTCAATAATAATTTACTTAGACTGAAAAATTTATAAATATGTGCAATTTCACTAAAATACTTATATTAGTTTTGGAAAGGTTCCAGACAAAAACAACACTTTCGCTGCTGCTATGAACACACGCTCGTTGCAATTATGTGTGCCCAGGTACGCTATCGATCTCCCGATTAAAAATTTTGTTTGCTTATTATATAAGTATGACTTTAAAGCAAATATCAAAGACACAATATAAACAGATCAGACTAACTATTTTTACTTCAAATCAGCTAATTATTCTGCACCTTTATTACTTATTCAATAAACAATCTTTGAATTCCATATGAATAGTGAACCGTTACTCCTTGCATGTTACTACCAGGAAATAGCAAACGAACAAACAGTTATGTCCTAACATATTGTAAAGTTAATGGTGGCTATCTACTCATTTATTCATACTATCGAGTGGGTCGCATGGTCAATCGAGTCTGCACACCTTGGTATTTGGTCTTTTACATGTAATCGGAACACTATAATTTAAACTTATTAAATTAGCGTATTTATTGTATACCCTGCACTTGCTTACTTGTGTAAGTAATTCGTGTAAGTATTTGATTGTAGGTGATGTGCCTTTTTGTTCGATTCTACAGCTCGCCTGGGTAGCATAATAATATATATAAATCATCTAAGTCATGTGCACTCATTTTTGAAATCAAAATGGTTTGAAAAAAGTTGAATTCAACTTCGTGATTCGTTCTCTGCTTTTGTTGACAATTGGAGTAAATACTAAGTAGGTATTGTCTTTTCATTACCATAAAATAGTAACACTTGGCCAATAACAATTTAAAATTATGAGATAAATTTAATTGAGTGCCTGCCTATTTAGTCAACCACTGAATTCTAACTAAAAATACCTACAGCCCACACCGGTCGGTCGGGTCAGTCCATCGTTAATGTGAATACATGATGTTCAATGACACAGCGTTTTGCTTGTTTCTGTCGGCAAATATGACTATTTTTTATTTTGGAATACATCTACACTTTACCTAACTTACACATTACTATATTAACACACGAGCCTTTACTCATACCATGATTTTAATGAGTATAATAGGTATGTATTGTTAAGAACACACAGACATATCCAAAGTCTTGAAATTCTACAGTATCAAACACACACAACTGCAATTACATAACCTAGCTTAGTTTAGTACTTAGTGGATTATATTTCTACCTAAATTTTATTCATCTCATCATTATTTGTGTCTCAACCAAAAGATAATAAATTCGTATCTAGAGGCTGTGGTGGTCTGTAATACAGGTTTCTTCGGAAACCTATCTCAGACACCACCCTCTCACAACACTGGTATTATCAGTTGCTTTAATATTGTACCTACTATAAAGCACTTGCCAATTGTGTTGAAAAAATAAATAATTTTTATTTCTTCTTTTTTAATTAACCCTGGCGGTGACGTCACGCCCAGGCAATTCACAAGACTAAGTCTGTTGGACAACTACCCTAAACATTGCGCCTATGTAAACAGTTCCTAAATGAAAGTCCCTTCACTTATGTATTCATCGATTTTTTTTTTTTTTTTTAAATAAAATTCCAAAATTCATCTGCCCATCGATACTGAATCGTTATAAATAATCACCTGTGCAAAACTTCAAAGTGAAAATTTCAACAATTAGGTTAAATACATGTATGCTATCACTATCATGCAATCACATTACTTTTTTTAAATTTTGAACCTTGTCGTCTACCCAAATAATGAAATTTTAAAATATTACTATTGTAGCTGACGCTACCAAACGGCTACGCTTCGGCCACCGCTTATTTATAGTAGCGCTACGCTTTTTGATAAGTGACTAACATGTAGCGGCTAGTTGGATTAACGCGGCCGACTTGGTTTTGCATGAAAGCTTGAATAATTTGTTTTGTTTTATTTTATATATGCTGTAGAGAACCCTATGGTGTCACTATAGGAATTGGTGTGGATAAACTGTGACAAGATATATGATCTGTCTGACTCCAATTAATAAAAGGTTTGATTCTAAAGTTGTATAATTGTTCCAGTGTGTAGTGTTGAACACTTCATTGTTCGTTTACTGTTCAATACAACACATGAGTTACAGTTTATGGCAAAAGGTAATGAGTCTATGACCAAATAATAAGTTCAAAGATATTTATTTCTCTTAAGAATACACATTCATTCACTTACAGAGAAAAAAAAAATTAACTTACAGTAAAGCCTTTGAGCGTGAACTTCGTGTACTTACACACACATGAACACAACACTTTGAATACCTACAAATTCCAAAATTCGCATTCAGATTGTGGTACAACACGGTTATATTATTTTTCTATAGTAAATCCCAAGTACTAAGTTTAGTAAGGTTAAGAACATTGAACGGAATATATAGGTGGAGTCAGAAAAATTAATAAAATATGGAGATCACCGAAGTGACATTGTCTATTTTCCAATTAATTTTTGAAATACTTATTTAGGGTTTACGACAATCATGACTAGGACCTAATACACACATGTATTTCTTTAAGCATATTTAGACATACTCAATTTAATCCTTATTATAACAACCTGACACATTCATTATTTATTCCTTACAACTTTTTCGGAACACTAATAAGTTACCGAACAATAATAAATGGGCGTAACCCATATAAAATTTAGTTTTACGGGCGCTACCCGTATAAGCTTCAAACTACGGGCGTCATCCGTAATGCTTCAGAATACGGGCGTCACCCGTCCAAATTACGGGCGTCATCCGTAATGCTTCAGAATACGGGCGTCACCCGTCCAAATTACGGGCGTCATCCGTAATGCTTCAGAATACGGGCGTCACTCGTATATCTTCCACATATCATACTCTGCTGTTCTTACATTGCATCGTAACAAGTACTCACAGGCATCATCTGTACTTAGTTACATTACGTACGAAGTCCCTACAGGCATCACCCGTATCAGGACTACCAGGCATCATCTGGTAACATCATAATTTAGATACAAACGCCACTTGTTCGTATACTACTCATTTCGTTAAACAATTAGAACTTACATAACATACACCGCGTTATCTGTTATTATTTCTTCCAGCCTCAGAACGGGATACGATAAAATGAACAGTCAAATATCAGTCTAATAGTAATAAAACAAACATGCACCACACTGTATATACATATTTTAATATAATTATTATTATTATTTTTGATAAGATTCATAATAGTAAGCAGACCTGGAATCGAACCCGGTCACTCGTAGTTCAGAGGCAATAATTAATTTTTATGTATTCGTTCTTATAAACACAATGTATACACGCATTTTAATCATTTTCTTAAAAGATTCACAATAGTGAGCAGACCTGGAATCGAACCTGGTCTCATATGGTGCAGACGCAATGATTTACATTACCTGATTAAGTATGTGGCGACACAATCGCACACAGTAAATAGTTACAACACAACGCAACCGATGGCGCCTATAGACTAAATCGCGCAATTGGAGTGTCTGAAAATTGGAGCATATATACAACCTCCGACAAAATATCGTCGGAGCCGCGGTTTCCCAGGCATAACACCACGCCTGACGGGAAGTAATTCCCTTTGCGGCGGTCGAGCAATAACACCATCGCTTCCACCGTACTCCAAAAGTAATTGTTCATCATGTATTAAATAATAAGCAATCACGTAAGTTATTCATAAGAATCACAAATGTAACATCGACAAAACAATAGATAAGGCGCGGTCGTCCCGTAAGTATATCATAGGTACAGGTAGCCATAGTAAGAAATGTTTACATCAACTAACATAGCAATTTTATTAATGCAAATGTCATTAAATACTTTATAATTCAAAATATAAAGTACCACACCACATCTCTGTTTTATCCCTTTTTTTTTTTAAAAAAATATTTGACAATAATTACTCACAGTTTCATCCTCGTTGCCAAAATGTACTATATCCTTCATTATTGTCGGCTCTTAGACGCGCGTGCCCTCTCACTCCCGCCGCTCACAGCTGACTGAGCTGTTTACGACCGCCCGTGCGCTAGAGATGACATAATACTTCCCTCTCTTCCACTCACATACACTACACTTTGACAGTTGACATTTTAACAGTTGATTACCAGTTGCTGTACTTACGAGATAGCTCAATAAAGATATACTCTATTCTATTCTATGTATTCCTGCCTCGCACTTGACCTGTTTTCATAATAAAAATATTATCTAGAGATATAGGTCGTTAAGTCTCGAGTGACCCGGCGACTCGTGTCTCCGTTTTTCGGAGCTCCGGGGCTTCCGACAGCGTCCGGGGAACGACGACGGAAGGCACACTGCAGGAACAAACACAGTCAGGAAATAATGATGTTTTCAAGAAACTGTTGTTGGGTTGTGGACGTCTTTATGTGAAATCTAGGCTGCTTATTGTAATTATTAAAACTTTTTTCCCAGCCTGAGGCTATTGTGACCCACTGTTGGACAAACACCTTTGGTCTTCACGCCCTTATTAGAGCTTTCTGCATCCAATCTTGCTAGAAACTGTTCAAATAGTCGAGCCATCCTCTCCTTGGTCTTGCTCTACCTTGGCGACTGTCCGTAATCCATTAGGTAGCCAGTCTCGCCCACCTTTCTAGCCACGTGCGACAACATGTCCTGCAGTCCCAAACACCTACATCATTTATTTACGTTAGAGAGAGCAGCTTGGTGTTCCTTTCCTTCGAATGCCTAGTAAGCTGTGCTCAATTTAAATTAATAACCAATTAAAATCGAAGCGCTTTACTTGGCAGTACAGCGAGAAATTAATTAAGACGTGTAAAAATAAGTCCAATGACAATTAATGAATTTTGAAGAAAGGTAATATTTGTAACCCCAGAATTTAAAATAACATTTGTGATTTTACAAGCTGCCTAAAGTCGTAGGACTCAACTCATCCTAATCCTAACGACTGTTAAGTTTTAATTAAAGTCCCCTGCTGAGATTGTTAGGTTAATCTCAGAAACGGCTGTATAGATGTTCATTCGCTTTTAACTACTAATAAAGGGATAATCTGGGAACGTTATAAATTATAATTTATGAGCAATTGTACAGAGCTCATCCGGCCACAAATTATTAACTGCCAACAATGAAAACCCACGTTGGCATTAAATACGACCATTAAATTATTTTAATTGTTAATACCTACCCACCCTGCTAACTATGTTTTATACATGTATACGAGTACGTATTTATGTACTTATAAATTTTATATCGAGTCTGTAATAAAGTCTGTCACTTCCGAGTTATAAGACAAATAAGTACGTATATAACAGAGGCATTTGAATCCATCACTTTCAGAGGACTGTACCCATTTAAAAAGAAACATAATACGAATAGAATAGTAAGTAGAGATTTTGAAATATGTAGGTACTATATCAAAACAATATTTAAAAAATATTTTATGCGTTTCGAACTTTATAAATTAAAATATTACCATGTTAAACATAATTTAAAAGATTCCAGCTCAAACTTAACCTTGAAGTGGCTACTTCTCTACGAGGATAACAAGTAACTTCATGCATGGTCTACTTAAGTACTACTATTATCTGTGTCATGATTGAATTCTTTTTATTCTCTCCTCTTCGTCTAGTGTCAACCTACGAGGCTGATTATAAACTACGTTTACACTGAAATAAAAATTAACATAAACTATAATAAAATTTCATAATATTGTCGGCGGCACCTGCTTTAAAGGTAAACACTTGCTAACAGCCAGTTAATGTTGACTACAGTCCTGCCAAAGTTAAAGTTTAAATTACAGTATATTCCTCGGCTACCTACCCGTGCTACTAACACAGACTTAGCAGAACTACAGACAAACCGTTTAAGAAACAACAGTAAAGCTTGGCCGCCTATAATATGTTATGTATGTTGCTGCGATGCTTAACACTTTCGCTGACTGTTAAGGAAATAAAAATGTCACTCAATTGTTATATACGTCGAGAGACGTTACTGTCAACTAAAGTGTTAATGGCGATTGGCGGCGTCAGTTCATATTTTTTATTATCCTATTTCGTCCCACTGCTGAACAATGGTCTCCTAGCAACGTTTGTCAGATAGTATTAATAAAACCCGTCCTAAACTGAACAGACGTAGAACATGCTGGGAGTGGCGCATATGTTAGTCAGTTAACCAGTGGAATTTTTCCTTGAAAAAATTAGTGGAACTACACTCCACTAATTACCGCAGCTCTTTTTACGTGAAACGGTCTAAGTATATGAAATATTAGGCCAATAGTACTTTTAAGTCTGTGTTTACTAATAAGCTACTTCTGAAATCGGTCACGTAGCTGTAACTTAAGTCTAGATTAAAACATACTTTTGTAATAATTTCTCGCGCTCGGAGAAATGTTGTGCTACCTTAATTGCATTTTCTAATTAGTGTGATGCAGTGAAGCACTTTTGAAATAAAGATGGGAAGGTGAAATGGCAAAATGCATTACTAGGAGTGGGTTCAATTAGTTTTGAGATGATAAGGTCAAGTTATATGTAATTTATATATTTATTTAAACTTTATTAAACATAATACAGTTGTATAGCACAATAGGCGAACTTAATGCTAAAAGCATTATCTAACAGTCAACCTTTGGGTTAACCAGATATCGTCATGTAGTTAATTGAAATTACTTAGAAAAGTATACTATTGTTACCGGCGATAAATATTGCACATCGACTTTTCAGCTTTGTAAAGTTTTATCTCTATCGCACATACCTATTTAGACATTTTTCTTTGACTTTTAATTGACTTCTGGCGACGATCAATCTCTACCTAACTACCTATTGAGACGTCTGTCATGCATATATTGTAATTTGTCAATTATTTTTGTAAATCAATTTCTGTATATTGATAAACGTTTCAATAAATTCTATTCTGTTCTAATCTACATCTGGATATCTTAATAGCAGTGGCGAAGCCTCCATAGAACACGATTCCCACCGGCTTACCTTGGCTAATCTCTAATATATACATATTTTTAATTATTGATAATAATAGCTCATCCCAGCTTATTACTCTTCCACGAAAATGTATACACTATACCGCTATTGTTCTTAGCTATACCCATATACCTACTTATATGACACTGTCATAAAATGTAAGCCGACGACTGACGGCCTTACCGGTAATACGGAAACTAAGGAGTCTAATTATCGCAAGCGACACAATTACATTGAGCGCTTTGTAAAAAGTATTCTTCAATACGCTGGACACAAAATACGCAATGTATTTGAAATCGCGCATACGCACACACACACGATTTAGCAATGGTAAGACGCAATCCGCGCCGAATACACGCCAAGTGAACTCGCTCAAGATATCGGGAATCCAAATATTTCCAATATATGAAATTGACACACACATACATGTCACTACTACATGAAAAGTACTCGTTGATATTGTTAACTGATAACCCGATTTAAGATAGCCTACCAAACTCTTTATAGGTCCTTTCGTATCACTAGAAAAGTTTTCGTCCAATTAGCGCTGCCGCAGCAGGCCGGCCATTGGCCGACCTGCTGCGGCCGCCGGCCAATTGTCTTTCTAATTCGGATAATCGGACGGATTGTCACTATGTCACTTCACTTATTATGCGCGCATTTGCAGGGATTAATTTTATGCTAATTGATTTAATGTGATAAGTGATTAGATTGTGGTATATAGTTTAAAAGAATCGAAATTAGTGAAGTTTAACACAGGCTGTTGTGTATTCTGATATAGTGTTTGTTTTGTTTCATCGTAAAGGTTGGTTTGTTTCATTTTGTTTTATGTCGTTGTTGTTGTTAGGCGAGAAATGGCGGCATTAGTACAAATAGATTGTTGTCTTACAGATTACTTATTGAATGAATCAACTTCGTTCTCAAAACAATCGTTCGATAATAAAAAATATATCAATAACCTTGGACGGGCTCGTCCCGATATAAAAATTGATTATAAGCGTAAGGATGGGTTTTTCAAACATTTTCACAGTTCGATGTATGATAAATACAATTGGATAACAGGCAGTTGTAAATTAAATAAGTTATTTTGCTTTCCATGTCTGCTGTTTTCCGATACAAATAGTGCTTGGAATAAAATGGGTTTCTCAGACATAAATAATTTGACCAATTCGGCTAGAAAACATAGTCAAACTGAAAAACATTTACGCAGTTGTTTATTGTTACACGTATGTGTTACAGGTATGTATGCTGAGATTTTTAAAACTACGCAACAGATTTTGACGCTTTTTTTTATACATAACGATTAAAGTACGGGCTAAGTTATACGACGACAACAGAAGACAAGTAACAAAATGAAACAAACGGTATTTCTGCTGATATATATATATTTCTTATAGATAGATATTTCACTTATTTTGGTTTTTGTTTTTCTATATATTTATAATCTCCGTGCGAGTGACGTGTGCTTTAAACGGCTTTTTTCAAAGCCACTTTTATCATACTCGACATGCACTGTTTATATCATACCTGTGATGTCTTGTATGGTGAAGGTGGTGAACACTAACAACACCCAGCAAGCATGATCTGTCGCATGAAAAAACAACGCAACACAGGCAAAGCACAATACCTAACATTTCGTCGTACTCAGTTATGGGAAAGGAAGGTTCTCACAGTCTTTTAAGGTATTTAGGTAATTTATTTCATGTTTTTTTTACAAATGTTAAGTTTTGATTATTTACGCGTCGGCCGTTTTTTGCTCGGGCTTTACCTCTCTTTTTCTTCACCCCACGCCACTGTTAAATAGTCACAGAATAAGTAAAAAGTATTATTGTATTACTCTTTCCCTGTTAAAGGGGAAATTGTGCACAGTGGAACTTTGTGCCTAACTAAGGTCACTAGGAAACACGCTTGGATGAAGAATGTAACTCACTTATTTTTCTCATGTGTTAAACTTTTGATAGAAAATACATAGAAATAACTTACTGAAAGGGCAAGGTAAGCGTTTTTAAAGTCGTCTTCAAAGCAATTCGTTGTAAGTTCATGAAGATACAAAGAAGGGATTTCTCTAATTTCACTAGTTTTGTATTTCCCTATCATGATACAATTATCCCGTCGCACTCTTAATCAAGTTACAATAATTACAGGATTCTGATCAAGGAATCATGATAAGCCATAAAGGACTAATTAATAAATAGGTGAACGTCGATAATAAGTTTGATTTAAAACCTAAAAATCCATTGCGTACATAAATAAATAAAGAAAAGTAAAATCACTGGGAATATGAAGTGTTGAAAGACTTACGGAGCTTGGGAGTGAGTGACTGGCGGCAGCTGGCGGAAGACCGCAAGAATTGGCGGATTCTCGTGTCAGAGGCCAAGATCCACTTTGGGCTTCGCGCCATCGCAATAAGTAAAATTGACATTACAATTGGAGTGAAATTAACATTGCCTGTTATCAAAAGCCATTCCATTTGGCACACGTGGCTGCTTTTTCCGCATGGCATGACGTCACGACTCACGACGATGCACACCGCTCACTCCATTTGCTCGCTCACTGGTTACTTTGTACAATTTTGGCAAAAGACATTTCGTAAATTACGCGTTGAGCGTTTTGTTTAATTTCCATCTCTCTTTACATAAATCATTTCAGGGATTCGTAATGGAAATTCGTAAAAGAAATATTTTATTTACATAAAATTCTATTGTTTTTGATACATTGAAGAAGGAACTTTCGACTCTGTGGAAAGTATTATTAGAGACGTAAAGACTTGATTTTGACAGATTATTAATTTTGAAACAAATTTGCATGTTTAGATCCGGCAACAATCAAAACTCATTTTTCTGAAACCTATCCTGATTGTAACGACATTTTGGAGCCGCCGTCGACATCATCGAATCAATATTTTTTAATCGAAATAGGATTAACGTCAAAACTATATATTTTTTTTCCAATGTTTCGGAACAATAACCGCTGGGCCATACGTCGAAAAAGTAAAACAGTTTTTTTTTTTTACTATGAATCCTTGTGTCTGCAAACTGTCTCCGTGGTCCAGTGGTTAAGGCGTTCGCCTTCGGCCCGGGGGTCGTGGGTTCAATTCCCACGGGAAGCATACTTTGTGTAGTTGTTTCCAGTTTGTCGCCTGATTGTCTGATAATAAAGATGAATCCATGCTTCGGAAGGCACGTTAAGCTGTTGGTCCCGGCTGCTATTACGTGGTCGTTAAAAGAACCACGTCAGAGGCCGAAAGGCGATTCCGCACAACTCTGACACCAGGGTGTTCATGATTGATTGACAATGTAACCTACACAAAATGATGATGATGAGTTTCTGCAAAAAAGATTCTCAATTCAATTCAAATCATGTCTTGCATTTCATATACGAGGGTCAAACTGAAAGTTCTTAGAAAATCAAAAACTGAGCACACTAGCAAGTTATTCCTTTTATTACATCTTTTTAAAATAGTGTCCTTTCACGTCAATACATGTCTCCATCCGATGGAACCACTGAGAAAAGCACTTTGCCCACTCTCTTTAGGGGTCTCTTCGACGGCGTTTTGAAACGCAGCCACTGCTTCTTCGGGGTCCATAAAACGTTTTCCTCGAAGTTTTTCTTTTATTTTCGGGAATAAATAAAAATCGCAAGGTGCGAGGTCGGGGCTATATGCCGGGTGACCTAGTAATTCCACGCTTGATGTCGCCAAATAGTCGATCGTTAGCCTGGCGGTGTGCGACGAGGCGTTGTCGTGGTGAAGGAGGATCCTACTGCGAGGTCGTTTCTCCCGAACTTTTTCCAAGACAAGTGGCAAACAATTGTTAGTATACCACTCTGCAGTAACTGTTTTTCGATCCTCTAAAACAATTGTCGAGTAATGTCCGGTCCTTCGGAAGAACGAGGCCACCATCTTTTTTCCCACGCTTCGACCTCTCTTCACTTTCGTTGGCAACTCCTCGGAAGAAAACACCCACCGAGCAGACTGTCTTTTGGTTTCGGAATCATAACAGTAAATCCAGCTTTCATCACCCGTAAGTATGTCAAACACAGCATTTGAGTCACCTCCGTTAAATCTTTGAACCATTTCACGGCACCAATCAACACGACGGATTTTTTGGGCCTCGGTCAAATCGTGAGGCATCCACCGGGCACAAAGCTTCCTGACCGCTAAATGTCCATGCAGGATTTTGTGCACTTGGCTCATCTGCTCATCCGCACATCCGAATCTGCTGATAGGTCACTATTTTGTCAGTCTCTATCATATGCCGCACAACACTGATGTTATCTTCAGTCGTCGCCGTAGAAGGCCGTCCCTCACGCAGATCATCAGTGTGATTAGTGCGACCAAGTTTGAACTTATTAAACCGTCGCACGAGATGGGGCTTCATCGTGAAAGGCCAATCGAAGTCTATTATAACTTTCTTGTTGACTTAAATGACAACGAAAGTCATAAAAAATCATAGCACGAAAATTTTCTCGCGTTAAATTCATGCTGACATGACACAGACAATTTTCAATTTGCCGCCAAATAGTAAAACAAATGACAAATGTAATAAAATACATACTCAATAATATTGGCAAAGAGTTCCAATTTTTAAAATGTAACTATTTTTTTATTATACTGTTTACAAGTGGTCAGTTCTAAAGACTTTCAGTATCGCCCTCGTAGTAGATTAACAGTATCTGGAACATTTTATACCTTTAAGCCTAAGTAAAATAGAAGCAATAGGCTCATTAAAGTTATGATAAGTGACTTCCTTCAGTTCGTGTTTTGAGGGAAAAAAATTGTATAAAACTATCTCTATGTCGACATGTCACTTGACGAATACCCTCGTCATTACTAATACGCCATTACTGCGACGTGATTGGTGACGTCATAAACACTTCACCTTTCTACGGAACTGGCAACATTCATATGATTTTCCTTTTTTTTGCCCAAAAAATGTAGGTTCATCTCTGAAAAAAATGTCACATATCTTGGTCACGTCTTAAGAAATTCACAGATTATCTTCTTCCATGGATAATTTCCAATCACGATGATAAAATTGCCGGAAAGCGTCAACATGCCATTGACAGGCGGGAAATATACACCGTGAAAATTTTGTCGTTTTGGACCCATCGTCCAGTGACTCCATTCAGAGCGAGGAACATCGCTCGAAACATGAAAAACAAATTTGGTCTTCCCATAGTAAGTTAGGTCACGTGATAAGACATTTTGTATGGGAGGTCCAAAAATGTACTCCATATTTCGACCCATATATCCTGGGGAAATTTGTTCGGTTGCATGAATGGAGCCACTGGACGATGGGTCCAAAACGACTAAAATTTTACGGTGTATTACCCAGCAAATAAATCATTTCATTTCAAATACAAAACCAGCGTGAGCGGGGTTTCTCTTCAAACTATGGCTCATCTGCAGTAGGGTGCTGGGTGCCCAAACACCTGCACCATGAATGACTTATACTTGGCATCTGACAAAGCTGTTCAGGTGGCTTCTTTCAGGATGAGAAGAGTATATACCATTGGCATGCAAAGAAGAAGAATTGGATCAAAACAGTGGAACAGATATGCACTCTTGAAAGAAAGAAAGAAATAGTTTATTTGCAATGACATGGATAAGAGGTTTAAAGAACTGACAGGTAACCTTCAATGGTGAAGTGACACCTAAAGAGAAAGGATTCTTCCGAATCAATTATTTGCATACTATTACATTGCCAAAGATCGTAGAAAACCAAGTCTAAAATTATTATTTTTTCATTGTGCTCTATATACCGCTACATTTCTTTTATCTTTTTTTCAAAATGGCTCTTACTTTCGTATTTGACTCCTCAGAAGGTGGTGGCTGAAAATCAGTGCTAGTCCTGCTTGCATGTCTAGCGTATCACTGAGCCGCCACCTATTGAGACGTCTGTCACGCATTTTATGTATGTACTTGTAAGACCTTTCAAGTGTTGTGATGGACTAATCAATAAAGATTTATTCTATTCTACATAGGGCGCACTGTAAGTTTCCGGAACTGGCCACTTACATAAACAATATTTAAAAATTTATTGCAACATTTGAAAATAGAACTCTTTGGCTGTAGAATGCAGTTTGTTTCATCTGACTGTCTTTTGTATTTACCTTGTGGCGCCATTTAAAAAATTGTGTGTCTGCATCAACATGGATTTAACTCGGGAAAATTTTCGTAGTATGATTTTCTACGATTTTAAGTGTCAAGTGTCAGCTCAACAGAGCATCGCTCGGCTTGAAACAGCTTTTGGCAATGAAGCACCATGCAAGACAACTGTTTATAGCTCGTTTGCAGAATTCAAGCGTGGTCGTATCAATCTCAGTGACGAATCTCGCGATGGTCGGCCGTCCACCGCTGTGACCAACAAAAACATCAATGCTGTGCGCCGTATGATTGAAACAGACAGGCATGTGACCTACCATGAAATTCGCGCATCCTTAGAAATAGGCATGAGTCAAATACAATTAATCCTACACAAACATTTGGGTGTGAGAAAGCTGTGCTCGCGGTGGATCCCACACAACTTGACCGAGGCTCAAAAAACGGACCGCGTCACTTGGTGCAGTGCCATGCTTACCAGATTCAACGAAGGTGCGTCAAATTTGGTGTGGGACATAGTAACAGGTGACGAAACATGGATTTATTGCTACGATCCCAAAACAAAGCAGCAATCGAGCGTATGGGTCTTTCAAGATGAGTCGAAACCAACCAAAGTGGCGCGCGTGAAAAGTGCATCTAAGCGGATGATTGCTTCTTTTTTTAATAAAACTGGACACGTGGCTACTGTTGCTTTAGAGAATCGTCGTACAGTGAATAGTGACTGGTACACAACCATTTGTTTGCCGGAAGTTATTGACGAACTCCGTAAAAATAACCGTAAACGCCGTATCATCCTGCACCACGACAATGCTAGTTCTCACATGGCCAGACACACAAACGACTTTTTGAAGGCGAAAAATGTAGAACTCATGAGTCGTCCTGCATACAGTCCCGACCTGGCACCTTGTGACTTTTTTCTGTTCCCAAAAATTAAGAACCAATTACGCGGTCAACGATTTTCATCACCAGAAGAGGCTGTCGAGGAGTATGAAAAACACGTTTCAGAGGTCACCACAGAGGAGTGGCACAAAAGTTTTCAAAACTGGTTTCATCGAATGAAAAAGTGCATAGACGCCAAGGGAGATTATTTTGAAAAACAATAAATTAATTTTGTACCTTTAATAGTATTTTTTCATATTCATTCCGGAAACTTATAGTGCGCCCCACGTATTTAGCCATTAACAAGTAAAAATTTTAAATTAAGTTGTTTAGCCAAGCAACTCTAAAGTCACGTCAGTAGTTAAGTGAAGTCAAGTCGAGTCAGAAGGAAAAGTCAGGCTAAGTGAAGTGGTAGAAAAACTGCACTTAGTGATTTCCAGGAGCTTTTGGCAACAAGCAAGGAAATCACATAAATCGAACACTGTATCACTTCCCAACACTCGCGCTTGTTCTCGAACACTTTGCAAATAGTATCCACCATTATTAAGCACAAACACTCAAAAAACCACAAATTTTGGAATATAAAATACACCTCCGAAACTGCTCTTTTCAGCTTCCCGCCAAAAGTCCATCGCTACATTTGTTTAACTCTCTCATATTTTTCAACAAAGTAAGCGACTTTTAGCCACAGGAAAGTTAGGAAACTACATTTAAGGCTAAAATATTTAAAATACAGCTATTTTTTAACCACATCGTCCCAACCGTGCTCGCTAGCGCGTCACGAGCAGTATTTGTTTATACTCGTATTCGCCTTTGTTGCACTAAACTAACTGTTTTAACTTTGCACAGCGCGAATTTACACGTACAAAGTTGGCAACATTAATTAAAAATACATAGAGAAGTTTCTATTTGTACATTTAGTCACTTTTCCCTACTACAAGGGTAATGTGAAAGAATCTTTAAAAAGCAAAAATATTTTTTTCGCCAATAGAAAATCACGTACTTACATCTCAAATACGCGATGTCTTTTCTGTGCATAAGGTTGGCATATACTAAAATATGCATTTTATAACCAACCGCCTGCCTGACGTTAATCCTCTCTTAAGTTCGTCTAAAATCAAAAAGACATTGTTGTAAGTTGACGCGAACTTTCTAGGGGTTCAGTAGATACGATGTAATATCTGTTGTTTAGTTTTGAATAAAGTTACTGACTTCTTCGGGCATTACACTCCGATGGGAATTCCAGGATAAAAATATGAAATAACCCAAAAATAGAATAAAAATTGTTGAAGTCAGTTTCGCGTGTGTATCAAGATTTTCTTAACAGCAACTCTTTATTCTTTGACGATAAGTATGCCATTTTATTATAAACTTAGTAAATTACTTTTTAATAATTAAATAAATAAATAAAAATCATTTATTGTCCTGTTTCTTAATAGCAAAAGATTACAATAGTGCTGTTTAGAAATTAGTCCATCATTCTGCCACCCACCATCAACTAGGCGTAAGTCTGTATCTCGATGGAGAGGAGCATCACGAAGGATAAACTATTTTATGTTAATTCGATAAAGTTTCAAACACCCGTATTCTTAAACCTTCACTCAAGCTCGACTCAACCTTACTCCACCTCATTGGTATGATTAGTTGTCACAAGCTTCCTTGACTTGAGATGAGTTCTCATTGGAGGTGAGTATCGAACTGTCAAACATAAGGTTGGTCGAGAGGAGCCGAAGCCGAAGTCAATATCGAAATCGAAATTCAAATTCAAAATATTTATTGTGAAACACAGGTAAATAAAACCAAAGGTTATATATTATAATTCGTATCACTGTGCCCATAATCGACGTACAATATGATAATAATAATACATGCAGTTGAAAATACCGACAGTTTTGCAGACCTTAAATAATTCATGCAGAATTAGCCTGTTTGAAAATAGTTCAAAATACACGAGTTAATGACGCAACTAGAATACGTGATGAGGGACACGTTTGAGGGATTAGCAGGCCGGCGACCGGACCGGCGGCGGACGGATCCGCCGGCTGTCCGGTCCGACATAACCTCTTTAAATTTTAAACAGCACCTAAGTCTGGTACACGTTTTTTCAGAAAATTATGTTTTACGAATGTGGTGTGTGAATAACACCTTAGACTTATGACATTCAGCGATGGTGGGTTCGTGTCGTGAGATATCAGCAGAGTGATCACTTTCAATTCAATTCAAATCATTTATTGCGTTTTATATAGTACATTAACAGTACTTAACTAAGTACACACACTGTTTTTATAAAATAAGTACCTACAATATGAACCCTTTTGGTTATTGCAATGTAATAAATGGAACGGCAAGCGGTTAGTGGATTTTAATAACTTATGTGTAAAGAAAATTAAAATAAGTTAAAACTTAGTAATATATACTGTATGGAATCGGACAGAAATCGGAAGGTGGTCTTGATCGTAGCCTCATGAGTCATCTGCTGACCGGTCCGTTGCAAGCCGAGCGCCATTGGCAGTGCTTGAGCCGCGCCTATTCAATGCAGGCGCATATTGCTTTCTCATGCAAATTTAAGCTTACGCATTTACCTAGTGTTTACTTCGCTGACTATTGTTTCGAACCGTATTACCTCTTTTTTCTATGCCTTGCTATACTCGCTCTGTGAACTGTACCTGTGCTATCCAATAAACTGAAGAAATTGTGGAAGTATTGTGTTTTCAATTACTAACCTCCACATTTTCTATCTAGAGCTCCTTAATGTCTCGGAAGGAATGTTTATATCTTAAAAAGGAACTTGATAAACGAAATTACAAAAAAAGAATGTTATAAGTAGACCCCGAACTCCGAAGCACTTGCAACGATGCTTTAAATAAATAAATTCAGATTTGACCAAGGAGAGCACACTGGTGCATATTTTAATGCAAATGTTGCTACCTACAGCGACAATAAATTAAAGAAATGAGTCGCTCGAGTGTACGAAAGAATCAACTCGTGCGGCAATTACATAAGGGACTCTGGGACTAGAACGGCAAAGCAGGTTATAATTTATTTTATGAATGTGTGCCCTTTATGTGGTTACCTTATGCTATGTGTGGGTATTCTCTTATTTACTGAGTTTCTTAAAATTATTATCATAATATATTATTTACTTAAAGATCTTATGGTTCCGTACACGAAATCATGTAACCTATTCAGTGCCAGTATCTCAACTTTCTGTCTGTCTGTCAGCGGGTCGTTTCTCAGAAACTATAACAGCTATATTAATTCACTGCATATTAATCTTTACACTACTAGTTAATTAAGGAAAGCTTTTTTTTCTTATTTGTAAATTGACGTTTTGAACAAAATGCTGCAGTGGAGTTTGTGGCGCCGCTTCTTCTCCACTTGCGCTTTGGAAGTGGTGGTAAACTTAATATAAGTAAATTGACGTCAATAAGTGATATTTATATCCTATATTGAAAATAAACGATTTCATTTCATTTCATTTCCCATGCTCAATACAAGATAGAAAGACTGCGAACCCAGGGGAGTCTATTCACTTTGATCTATTCTACCTGTGCCGCCTCTTGCTAGTTAATCAATCAATCAAATATTTATTTGCATAAAATGTAGGTTTTACAATGATTTTACAATATAAATAGGTACCCAAATACATTTTACCTTTGTAAAAGGTGTGCAAAAATACATAATTAATAAAATAATACATTTCAAATTCAATTTGATTTCTAATGTCATACAATGTCAAATTCAAATTTAACAATCAATTAAATTAGTATCATTTAAAAAGTCGTTAATGGAATAATAGCATTTTTTGATTAATAATGTTAGTAATTGTTCACGAAATTCTATTATATTAAGGCTTCTAATTGATTTTGGAACTTTATTAAATACTAGCTGTGCCCGCGACTTCGTCCGCGTGCAATAGTTATTTTGGGAATCATGGGCGAGAGCTCATCACGCGGCGCGTGTGAATTTTGTTTCAGAGTTATTTTAAAATTGTATTATTTTATAAGATGTTTATTGAAATTAAGTGATGTCAAAGACAATTTTGTTCACAGTTAAATACTCTTAATCAATAACATATTTATTTGGATAAAGATTAATATTATTATGTTGATACAACTCTGACAAATAATTTGTAATAATGCATTAATTTCGACCAAATTTGATTATCATCGTTTCGCAGGGCACGCAACGGAAGCCCTCAAAGATGAATAATTTTCCCAGTTTTTTCCACATTTTCGACTGTTTCTTCGCTCCTATTAGTCGCAACGTGATGTTATATAGCCTAAAGCCTTCCTCGATTAATGATCTTTCCACGACAAAAAGAATTTTTCAACTCGAACCAGTAGTTACTGAGGCGCGTTCAAACAAACAAACAAACTCTTCAGCTTTATAATATTAGTATAGATCTTTAGGGCCATACCAAAAACACTCGACCCGAACATGGCAGTACTGTGTGTTATGTGTCGAATTTTTTCACTATCACGTACAGATCTGATACACTCAAATTTATTCATGTTACATTTCACAAAGACGGCTAACTCATATATATACATAGAGGGCAATGTCAGTATTTTAAGTTTTTTTAAAATGTGGCTCACTGATTCGGGTGGACGAATACCACACATCGCTCTAATACACTTTTTTTGTGCTTTAAAAGCAATTTCTTTACCCGAGGAGTTACCCCAGAAAATGATAGCATACCTTAATGTCGATGCTACATATCCATGATATGCAGCTAATAGTGCTTGTTGGTTTACCACCTGTTTAAGCATATACAACGCATACGAAAATTTATTTAACTGTTTACAAATGTGTGAGATGTGAGTTTTCCACGACATGTTATTATCAATGTATAGGCCAAGAAACTTGGTTACATCTGTATGTAAAATAGATTTTCCGATACAAGATGAAGTATCTTTTATCAGTTCAGGATTCCACTTATAACATTTCTCGAAGACGAAGAATTGTTATAATCAATAAATTCCATTAAAATCAAATTAATTTAATTTGATAAGACTACCACAACACAATTCTGTTTATTTTCTTAACTCTGCTGGAAAATGGTAACAAGAATGAAATGCCGTTAATTTACCTAAATCCGGACGAACAGTAACGTTGAATTAAGCATTCAGAGAGCATTATCATTTAAATTTTCTGTTTTCAATCTTTTGTTTTTTTGTACAACTAAGTAGGCCCTAAACAGGCGTACGGCCCACCTGATAGTTAGTGGTTACCGTAGCCTATGAACGCCTGCAACACCGGAGATGTCACGAGCGCGTTGCCGACCTGTCCGCTATCAGCACAGCGACCCCTCTGGACCCTGGCGACCTACTCACCAAGGCACACAACACTGCATCACAGTGTTATTTGGTTGCGGTCTTCTGTAAGGTGGACGTACTTCCCCAGACGGACTACTCCTTACATAATGTCCTACCTCAAAAAAATATAAATCAAATTTTATAAAATAGAGTCAAAATATTCGACGTTGAAAAATAATAAATATTCAATTTGGTAAAAAAATCGTTGGTTAAACTTGACACGCCCGATAGGATTTATTTTATTTTATCATCTTGTACCTACGAATTTATCTATTAACAACTAATGCCACAGACACGAAGTCAACAGGAGACAATAATATAATTAGTGGAGAGTGGAGTCCAATCCCAGTCACACCTTGGTTGCTTGACATAAAAACTCAACAATTACAATGAGATTTCATTTGAACTAAGTAATTCGGTAATTCCAATACTATAAGTACCCAATTGATTGGAAAAGCGTGTCCGCAAATAGGTAGGTGTGACGCAGCATTTAGATCATTGTTTTTAGGGTTCCGTGAATTGCATAAACGGAAGCCTACTAATATTATTCCGCTATTTGTTCTGTAATATATGAATTTTCTTCAATTCGTTGAAAAGACAATCTTGACATGGTGTACGGAAGCAAGGATAAGAGACAAAGGAGTTTGATTTAGTACAACGCTCCGAGTGGTACTTGGTCCAGAGGATATCCATTGCGATTCAGATAGGAAATGAATACACCCTTCATATAATGGACTTAATTTATGTTTTTGTATTATTGTATTTGTATTTTATGTGCATGTAAGTATTAAAAATGGAAAAATTGAATTGGTAATCTGGCAAAAATGTTATTTGTCATGTTTTCTATGTAGTCAGCTCACTCTTCACCATAATTCCTTCAATTTCCGTCACACCCACAACTGTGCAACCAAAAACTAGTCATTGACATAGTAGCCCAATAAATTAAGTATTACTGTCACACGCCGCCATTACCCCCACTCCTCCCCCCTCCAGCGGTCGATTGATCGGCTGCAATTAGTCAGACGTCGTCACTGCGTTCCCGAGAGCAGTCCTTACTTCATTACCGTCTCTAATGATCCAAGTGGACGGTGACCAATAGAATTATGTCCGCATTATACGCTGTAAGCTATTCTCATGAGCATACTGCTGAGGAATAAAATCGATGCACGAATTTTTAGTACTACAAAATCATCCACTTTCTGATAAAATAGTATCGTTCAGTTACCTTTCTAAGGTTCAATAAGCTTGTCTCTTTTTTTTATGACACTACTGTCCTACTCGTTTTATGTATTTTATTTATTTAAGTATTTTATGTAGAATTATATAAACAAAAATATGTAAGTTCTGTTTTGTTGTAGATGACATGTTAGCTTCCTACACCGCTCGCTCAAGTATTTTTTTATTATCTGCTCCTTTCTTCCATAAGCTTGGTTGGAAGAGATTGCATTAACGATAAGTCCGCCTTAGTACTCATTTCTCTTAATGTTAATTGGTTTCTTTGCTGTATCTTTTCTTATATGTATGTAAATGGTGCAATAAAGTGTTCATTCATTCAGTTAATATTCTAT
The DNA here is from genome assembly GCA_947363495.1 of Euzophera pinguis. Lineage (NCBI taxonomy): Eukaryota > Metazoa > Arthropoda > Insecta > Lepidoptera > Pyralidae > Euzophera > Euzophera pinguis. The sequence goes on from OX376164.1 coordinate 337,154, forward strand.
TGCTCAAATCTCGAACTTTTTTTGGGGCTATCTCAATTTGTTTGAATTGTCCTAATACGTATATATTTATTTATTACGAAAAGACGCCTACAAAAATATATCAACTTCGGATCACAACAAGTAAATCCTACTTGTAAACTGCTGTATTTACACAACATACTAGAAACAAGAAAAGTAACATTGGCAACAGAAACCAGAACAGATTCCAGCCATATTTGCATGGTATAGAAACTTTTAAGTATTTGCATGTTGGCAATACGAACTTTGTAAGCCATGAGTGTATTGCAAGAGTTTGTAAACTAAGTTTAAACTACTAGTCCAAATACGAGATTAATTGATGAACAAACGAATTATTCATAAAAAAAATTGAGTTTTTGTACAGCACTTGTAGAGAACCGAAATGATGTTGTTATCAAATAAGTTTGATTAAAATCCGTTAAATAATGTAACAACAATCATTCGTTTCTGCCCTCATTTTTCCCCCAATCAAAAAAGCTCTCGACAAAAGTTTTAAATAAATCAAGGAACATGTGTGCCAAGTTTTGTAAGGAAGTAAGTAATAAAAGCATAATTGGCCAGTCTCGAAATGGAGATTTCGCTTACGTTCAGTCAATTACTGACAATAAGTTTTTAACTTACATAAATTCTTCTTTTGTCTTGTCAATGGCTAAAAGAATAAAGAGCTAAGCTATATTTAAATGAATATGAATAGGCTGGATACTACCTCAAAAGTGGTTTGTCTTGAATATAATTTTTGCATAGTTACTTTATTAGAATGATTTCTTATGTTTTCGCGATTGTTATTCATTAAATTAATCTATTTTAATACGGTTTTATCGCGTTTATTACTTATTTATTTACACCTGACGTTTCAAACACTTTACAGCCGGCCTGCGACCATGAACGCTGAAAATAGTTTAATTTAATACTTTATTAGATATTGACTATTGGACGTAAGTATTATTATTGTTGATAATATTCCGTCAAAAATGTAAAAATAATAGACTTTTGTCAATTAACAAGTTTTATTAGATGAAATACAAAAGACAGAATCTTCATGACATTGGTGTAATAACAAAATGAAATAAAACTCAAATATTATTCTACTATAATACTTACTAATTAGGTATTTAAAAAAAATATGTGAATTTCAACAAACGTTAACATAATAAAATCACTTAGAGTGCGATCCTTGAGTCGCATTCCGATCATCAGTCTTCTCTAATAATAGAATCCAAATAAAATCGTTTATTTATTAGAACAATAATAACCTTATTAAATTACCTCTGAAAGTCGGTATTTTTCCGCCCTTAGAGATTCGTCTCTAAACCCACGCCCTTGGCAAAATCGCAAGGGTGTAATCCATTTCCCAGTTAATATATATTCTGATAATTTTTAATAACTCTGTTATGATCATAGGATTAGAAGTGGAGAAGGCAAATCATTTATTCATAACCAGTGGGTCACATGGTCAATCGACCCTGTACACCCTGATGTCAATATTTACGAAGCTGACTTTTGACCTTTGTCTTGGCTCATATATCTACCAGATGGCCATGACTAACGGCTTAACGAGCCTTCTGATCACGGAATCATCTTTATTAGCAAACAATCAGATGATTCAAGGCTGCAATGTCATATCATGGTCCTAAACCACATATGAAACCACTAAATAAAATATGCTTATCCACTGGTACCATGTAGTCAATTAATAATTTTGTAGTAAGTTATGATAGTACAGCCACGAACATTAACATTATACACATTGGTTCTTATGGCATTGTAACAAGGTCTAAAATTGAATACAATTGTATATATATTAATGCTCGTGGCTGTACTCTTTTCCATGGTATATAGTTTCATCGACCATAGATATGATATAAACAGCTGCCCACTTCCGTTTTGCACTGGTTGTGTACTGTCAAACGTGTGAAGTGTAAATAAATAGGTAGTGAATATAATATTGATTTTTAACGAAATTTCATTACCTTTATCAGGAAACCATGGAAGATTTAAACTACAGTAAGAAGCCAACCGACGTTTCAACCATGTTACAACGGCCGTGGTCGCAGAACAACTTGCTCAACATTTCTAAGTACAGCTGAAAAACATGAATTTTTTCTAGTACCCTTCATAATGAACCTTAATAAGTATGATAGACTTTTGTTAGGATCTAGATCTACGTACTTATCCTTTGAAGATACTTACGCTTGCCGGCTTCGCATTGTTGTGGATTTGGATCAGGTGAGTTCAAACCATTTACTATTGTAGAGGCCAATAACTGCGCATCCCGCTTGGCCATTTTTTGTTGCCTATTGTCTGGTATTGCTTTTAAGACCTTTGCTTTATATTTAACCTATTAACTGAAAATCTTTAATAAGCATCCCATACAAATATATAGTAGTGCCATGCTTTCAGTGCATCAATCAAACCATCAATCATATCGATAGTTAATTTTTCGTGTATTAAAGTAAACCATATGTCAGTGGCTGATATGATGATATGATATGATATGATATGATATGATATGATGATAAATTTATCCTCAATCTTTCACGCTATACGTCAAAGGTTAATATGATTTTAGTAATAAATTGGCTTAATTTTTTCATTTATTTTTTTCGCGTCAAAGAATATCCTTTGTTTGACCCCGGCTCTTCAACTAAATTTCATCAAAATCCGTTCAGCGGTTCGGCCGTGAAAGTGTAACAGACAGACAGACAGACTTTCGCATTTATAATATAAGTATGGATTCCAAACTTAGAATTATCATATAATGACAGGTCTACCTAAAGCAGCCATTAATAATTCTGTGCCTAAAGTCAAACCTACTTCACGAGTGCTATTTTTGAAAAGTGTCACTAAAGCAAAATCGGCGAGACGAATTTTTTTTTTCCAAATCCAATGATTTTCGTTCGTTAACGAAGTTTTTATTCGATGTCGAACGATTTTCATTCGACATATATGTCACACATTTCAAAACTAGGGCTCCAGAATGTAAGAACAACCGCGTACTGGTAAGCGCAGCGTTGGACATCCACCGACCAGATGGTCAGATGACCTGAAAAAGGTCGCAGGCAAACGCTGGATGCAGACTGCTGCCAACCGATAATTTTGGAAATCATTGGGAGAGGCCTATGTCCAGCAGCGGACTGACTGCGGCTGAAATGATGATGATGATGATATAGAATTTAGTGTCATTTTCTATCTGGAGCTCCTCCGTCTTTCGGAAGGCACTTTAAGCTGGTGTGGTAGTCTCGGTCCCCGTTGTTATCGATAGATGGCAGTCGTGAGGCTGTGTCAGATGCCTTTCGCCAGCCTGAAAAATCATTGTTGGCCACTAACACACCTCGGATCATGTTTATGTTGTCTGGTTCCCCTCTGGTCAGACGGCAGTAGCTCCATTGTAAAAACCACTGCCGCCAAATCTAGGACCGCGACTTCAACGTACCCTGGGCTCGAAAGCGTAAGCTGAGGACGCAACTAGGAAAAACACTCATGGTAAAGTAACATAGAAACATGTAAGTCAAACACACAACCCCTTCTATTTTCTCTTCGCCTCAGTTGGGCAAAAAAGAAGAAATAAATAAATGATGTTTTTCTCTCAAATGCCGTATTTACTACATAATAACGTTGTGTTAAGTTGCCGCGGGGCTGTCGCTCCACAGGAATAAGATTAGATAGAAGTGCCAGGCCCAGTTACACCTCTCAAGTCTTAACTTAAGGACTCCTGTTCAAGACATCATCATCATATCGTGTAGGTTACATTGTCTATCGACCATGTACACCCTGGTGTCGGAGTTGTTCGGAATCGTCAGTCGGCCTCTGACGTGGTTCCTTTAACGACTACCAAATGGCAGCCGGGACCAACGGCTTAACGTACATTCCGAAGCACGAAATCATCTTTATTATCAGACAATCAGGTGATACAAGCTTGCAAAGTCGTAACCAAACTGATACAACTAAACAAAGTATGCTTCCGGTGGTAATCGAACCCACCACACCCGGGTCGAAGGCGAATGCCTTAACCACTGGACCACGGAGGCAGTTCCTTTTCGATTATTCTTAACCTTTTCCAAGTGTTTATGTGTAACAATGTTGCCATCGCTGGTTACCAATGTAAAAGATAAGTTAAAGATAAATGCCTTTATTGTTTGAATTTAGGTACAAGTATGATGTCAATAAAAATAACAATAATCTCCAAATTTTGCCATTCCAGGCGTACAATATATTATGAGTCCAATGAATGTATCAGATATATCGGTTGTGTTCAGAGGAATTTTTCGACATGATGCCAACATCACATTCATCGCACATCTCGCTATCGACAGGGAGTTCATCCTCATACCCTAAAGTCCTAGACTCTGAAGTATCCCGGACAGTACGCTTTAAAATAAATTTTCTACTGCGTACACTTAGATTATGGAATGAACTCCCTGCCTCGGTTTTTCCCAGTGACTACAACGTAAGGGCTTTCAAAAAGGGTGTGAATAAATTTCTTCAGGGTTGGGAACGCGCCCGTGATACTTTCTGGTATTGCAGGCGTCCATACTGCTGTAACCACTTAGCAGCAGGCGGGCCGGGCCACATACCTGTTTGCCTACTACTTAAATTGTATAAAAATAAACGGTGAAGTGAGAGTCAAACTCACGCACGAAGGGTTCCTTACCAAAATCTGTAAAAACCGAAAAAATAAAGTTTGTAGTATGGGAGCCCCCTTAAGTTTATATTTTATTCTAGTTTTTAGTAGTTGTTGTCATAGCGAAAAATACATCATATGTGAAAATTTCAACTGTCTAACTACACAACTCAAGAGATACAGCCTAGTGATAGACAGGACAGCGAAGTTTTAGTAATAGGGACCCGTTTTACCCTTTTTTGTTCCGGCTCGAAGGACCACATGTAGCGGCTCGCCCTAACGTATCAGAGATCACCGCTATACGATTTCATAATGGTTCTCAATGGTTTTTGGTTAGAGTTACACATAATTAATGGTTTTGTATAAAGTTTATTGTAACGTTATTACAGTGTACTACAAATTGTACAATAAAATGAAAAAATGATATAAAAGAATAATGGTAATAAGTTTAAAAGGCGATTTAAATGATAAAATAACAAATAGATGTCGATCGGCTGACAATTGGTTGCGTACTAAAGTAAAATTGTGTTATACATTAAAATAATGGATTCTGCTGATTGACAGAAAAGTGTTCGGTTGCGTAGCCTCGTACAGGTACGGTACCCTAAAAAGGTTGACTTTTGGAATATCGAATCCACACCACTTCTGCACCAGGGCTCCAGTTGAGTCACTAGGAAGACTGAGCTAGAGAAATACAAACTTAATATGGCGAGGCTTAACGCAGGCAGGCCCCGCTTGGCACTTCTAGCTAATCTTATTTCTGTATGTAGTTCGGACGGAATGCGCTGTATTTCTTAGAACTATGTCGTAAAACACGATTGCGGGATTTTCAGGCAATCGTATTTTGTGCTTTCATATTATGCGGTTTCATTTAATTCTTTATTTTTCTTTCATTTGTGAAAATTGGATCTTATTTATCCGACTACGGGAAACAAAAAGAAGGTTACGTGTTTGATCTGTAAATATGAATGCCCGTCCCTTTGTTCCCTCGTAAGCAAAAAACAGCTAAACTGACTTTGATAAATTATATATTTTTAAATTCGAATTATTTACGCTAGTGTCACTGGGTAGGTCAATATTGTAAAAGTCAAAATGGCGGATTTTTGGCGCTAAATAGAACTTTAAACCTAAAAAAAAAGTTTCCAAAGGCTAATTGCAAAAATATAATGTAACTTATGTACTCGTATTTTACGTTCAAATGCATTTTGGTATGCGAAATTATTATTTTTTATATTAAGCTCATCGAGGCAATATTTATTAGCAATTACATTTTTGTTTCCGTCGAACAGCATAGTCATTCATTCACATCAAGTGGGTTACATGGTCAATCGACCCTTTACACCTTGGTGCCAGAGTTTTTCACATAGTGTCAGTTATAGCTTAGAGAGCTGTAGCAATCGTAGCACACTGCGTAGCTCTCACGGCTTAAGCTACGAGAATTTCGTAGCGTTTGTGCCTGAGCTACGAGATTTTTGTAGATTGGATTTTTATCGTAGTTAAACTCCGGACCCTGTTTAACTTTAAAACCCTCCGTATTAAGGTTTTATTTAGGATCTTTATTAGCTATTAGAGCTCCGGGCTCCGAGCTAAAATATACCACATTGTCTCTACCCATGAGTGTCGTGAGAGGTAACTAAGGGAGGTTTTAATTTACTAGTTTATATAGTCGCCCATACAAAATCCAGTCAGCTGATCAACAGATTTGAAGTGTTTTGTTTTCACTTATTTTTTTAATGAATTTACTTATTTAAATTGTTTTATTTCACGTATTAAAACACACTGTAAAAATTTGGGTAATGGTTGCAAAATAACCCTGTATGTCTTAGAATGCATGGATCTTGATGGATTTGATGAGTCGAGTTTGAGAATCCATGTGTCTGTGTCCTACTTCTGGATGTTTTATTTTAGAATTTCACGACTTGGAAACAGTAACGAAAGCCAAACGTTAGTCGCTCCATTGTATATACCAGTACAACCAAATCTGCAACCGTAAGGCGCGTACACTGGGCTTTAAAGCGTTATGATAAAAAGGCAACTGGACATAAAAGACTTTACGTGTACAGTCAGGGGCAGATGAATTGGCCCAGCTGTCATCCTCACCGTAATGACACGGGTCAGATTCTGCCCACACTATACTCTTGACTTAATACTGTAATAAACCTAGTGCTGCCACTAATCTGGACTATCAGTAATGCCTAATGACGGCGCGCGCGAATAAGGGGGGCATTTACCTAAACAATACAACTTGAAAATACTATAAGTGGGAAGTCTGCCCCTTTGTCTCTCTGTTACGCTTTCACGGCTAAACCTCTGGACCGATTCTATACCGATATAGTCTAAGACCCGGGTTCAAGTATAGGTTAGTTTTTGACGCGGGCAGAACGGCGGGAAATAGTTAATGCAGTTATTTATAGGTACAAACAATGAGAGCACACACAGTTTCCCAATGCATGATGTGAGTTAGGATAGGACAAATTCTAAATTGTAGAAGAATAGCCAAACGCGGCTCGCATATCCGTAACGATTGCATGTGCCAGGCGACGGTGAAACGTAGCCGTGTTAGATTGGTCGCCATTAGTAGAATTTTCTATCTTGAGCTTCTCTAACCTCGGATGTCATGTTAAGCCGGTCTCGGTTGTTCCCGATAGATGGCAGTGTCAGATGCCTTTGGGAAGCCTGAAAATTCTGACAGTGTTGACCACATGCTTCGGTTCATGTTTCTGTTGGTATGGCTTCCATGTAAGTATGACTGTCTGTTCGGTCAGATCAAACCTGGAACCATGATTAAAGCGTACCCTAGATTTTGAAGCGTAAGTTGATGACACAACGGGGAAATAAATCGTAGGAGACTCAACTGTATACTCCATGCTAATTAGTCAGCATGGCAAAGACCTTCATTGAGATATTCAATCAAACATGTTAGAGTATGGCTATAAAGAGACTAAAAAAGTGGGATTATGAGATATTCGATTTAGTCGTGATGTAATCCCATTAAAACTCCTTTAGTCCACAATTAACGTTCATAGTCTTAAGGAATATTTTCAAAGTTTACTACTAACATAAAGCTCAATCATTAAAAGCTGAGCTCACGATGATGGCGTCTGTCTGCTGTCTTGCATTTTAATTACAAGATTATTTAAAAATGTCTAGACTTTTAATGTTAGGCTGTTTAAAAGAATAACAGTGCCTGGTCTTTAAAATCGATGGTAGATAAGAGTTGTCTTTGTCCAAGCGTGTTAAACCTAATAATAAGCCATTTGGTGGTCTTTAAAGGAGCCACGTCTGAGGACAAATGCAATAGCGTGTTCAGGGTCTATTGACTGTTTAGCCACTCGATATGAATGAATGATTGAATGAGATAATAAGCATCAAAAATACCAGTCACATTATGTTAAAGCTAACCCACACAACTTTGACATTTGACTTTGCTTATTCAATAACTAAAATATTATTAAAAATTAGTATCACAAACTAAAACTAAGCTTTTTCTTCTAAAAAAAGTTAGCTTCATTAGCGGCGGACAAAATTATAAATAGCCACTCTCAGTCCGCGCTGGATTAACCAAATTAATTTGAACTTTTTACTGCTTCAGAGGCTTAAGATTTATTTTAACAAACTCTCTCATCTCGACTTGTATTTAATCTCTCAACTTGATTGGACCAAAAAGATAATTAATTTGACATTGGTCAAGTGAACTGGAACATTGACCCTACTACATATCACTAAAGGCATGTTTTTTAGCGGGGAGTAGAAAACATTCTTCTTTATATAGCGTTTCCTAATTGCATCCTCACCTGGTTCCTTCAAAGCCCAGGCTCCACTTTCCCACTTTTGAAGAATGAAATGAGGGGCGACATAACACAGTACTTACCTGGGGTACTTACATACATTAACTTCGTTATTCTAAATTTAATTTTCTGTCATGGTTCGCCCTTCTCTGAACTTGGGACAACTTTTTGTTCTCATAATTTCACTCGCATAATAAATCTACACAAATATTATAAAGAGGAAAGATTTGTATTTTTGTGTGTATGTTTGTAATGAATAAACTCAAAAACTACTGTGCCGATTTCAAAAATTATTTCACCCTTGGAAAGCTACATTTACTCTGAGTAACATAGGCTATATACCGCAGGTGGAGCTGCGGGAAACAGCTAGTTATAGATATATTTTAACACGTTAAATTAAACTATTTTATTATACGTTTTTATCGTGTCTATTACTTATTTACACCTAACGTTTCAAACACTTTGGCTCGAGACGGCGAGCGTATCCGTAGCGTATTGGATTGGTCGCACTTAAAGTAGCAATTTCTATTTCGAGCTCCTCCGTGCTTCGGAAGGCACGTTAAGCCATTGGTCTCGGTTGTTATTGATAGAGGGCAGTCGTTAAACTGTGTCAGATTGCCTTTAGGTAGCCTGAAAAAAAATGAAATGAAGGCGGTTCCGCACAACTCTGACACCATGGTCGATTGACAATGAAATCTACACGAAATGATGATGATGATTGTCACAGGTGGTCTAAGTTAACATTTGTCTTTGAATAAGAATACAAAACTGCCGCTCATATACTACAGTCGTACCTAGAAAAGAATGCTTTTAGCATTACGTCCGCCAATAATAATTGTCAAAGTATTTTTATCTGTGGTACACAGTAAAGATTTATAAATAAACTAGCTGACCCGGCGAACTTCTTTCCGCCTAACAGTCGATTCTTTATTTTTTTTAGTTTTTTACTTTATTTTTCTAAAATAAAAGATTTTTTCTAAAATAAACGTAGCCTAAGTTACTCCTTATTACATCAGCTACCTGCCAATAAAAATCCCGTCAAAATCTGTCCAGCCATTTCAGAGATTAGCCGGAACAAACAGATAGATAGACAGACAAAATTGTGTGTGCCAGTTGTTTGCTAAACTCTACTTTTTCGGCTCGCCTATTGAACTCGTGAAATGTACTCGCGAACTTGATTCAAAATTCCACGCATACGAATGGCTGGCAAGTGATATACTTTTTTCAGGCATTAATTGAAAAATAATAATTGCAAGCCTATTTTATTTTAATAATAAATCTTTGAATAGGATTTAGTCATTAGATGCTAGCTCAAAGTAATCTAATCTCGAGATGCCGATTTCCTTACTCCACTTTCCTCTAATGAAAACCACTCGGAAAACTACATTTCTAAGCACAGGCGTACCAGCAGACGTATTTACAACCTGGGTCTCTTCAAAGCTAGAGTGAATAGGCTATTAATGAGCCAACTGGATCATAGACCATATTTGCACTTAACGTCAGGCGGGATCGTGGTCAATCGCTGGACATTTTAAGATAAAACAAAACCTCTGGCACTCGGGGACTACCGCGGTAAAGCTATTGCATAGCATTTTTTATCAACTTATGCAATTAATTTTTTTTATTTATTTTTTATTTATGCAGTATTTTTTTTTTCTTTGATATTAATTCAAGTTTTTTCTTTAATATTCAAGTTACACTTTTTGAGCGTGGTGACCGATAAGAAAACATTTTTTTTTTCTTTTATTGAATAAATGAGAAGTTAATATCGTTTAAAATATTTTTATTATCTTATAATTGTAGTAATTATCATTATTATAGTTGACTACTAAAGTTATTGCAACGGACGTAAGCATAAAATAAATGATTCTGATTCTGATTCTGATTCTAAGGTACCTAGGTAGATAGATACTTACATACCTACATTTTTGCACAGAATGATAAAGATTCTAGTGTCTACGACGATTTGTGATAAATTTGCTTGTAAGCCTACCTGGTAGGCGGAGCCTACAGGGTTATTAGGTTTTATTTTCGTTACGGAATTTCTTGATTCGATCGCCGCGCTCAAAGCCCGCAATAAAAGCTATGCAATAGCTTAAAAACTTTTTTTTTCTTATTTATTTCCACTTACACGTCTACCATTACGGATAAGTCCATTACGATAGAGTAGCACTATTTAAATATACATTTACAATACATATATTTTATGCCTTATAACAAATTTTCGATAATGATATATTTGTGAATTCACTCATAGTGCAACTACATAGGTCGATCTCAAGAGCCACAGCATTCAGTGTTCGCAACGCTCGCGTCAGTGGGGCTTCTCGCATCAAGATACATCAACGGGTAGAACGGGTAAACTCCATACAGTCTCATGTACAGATACCTACCAAACTTGTTTTGTATCTTTTCCAGCATGAGACTATATTTGGCTTCATGGGGATCCCAGATCATAGAGTTCACTTCAAGTTGACTGCGAACCAGAGTATTATACAGACATATGATGGCATGTATATTTGTAAAGCCCTTCACAGTACGCAGCACAAAACCTAGATTCCTAAAAGCTCTCTTGCATATTTTAGAAATATGCACCCTAAATGTCACCCTAAAGGTCACGCCCAGGTCCCTAACCTCATTTACCTTTTGCATAGTAACCCTGTTCATGTTGTAATCATATTGGATCGGGGTGCGCGCCCGTGAGAATGTAATCGTTACGCACTTCGTGGAGTTGAATTCCAAATGATTATGTGTGCTCCAAGCTACAACCCTGCCAATATCACCCTGAAGATTTTCGCAGTCTTCTTTACATGTTATTGTCCTTGTCAGTTTGAGGTCGTCAGCGAAAAGTAAACATTTAAACCCTTTTATCACTAGCGGGAGGTCATTTATCATTAGGATGAATTGCAAATGCCCAAGGTTACTGCCCTGACTTACTCCTGATCTAGTGAAATATGACCTAGAAAGATGCCCTGCGTACTCCACATATTGTCTCCTATCACTCAAATAACTTGCGAATAACCTCAGCAACAGCGGGGAGAAGCCAAATCGTGCCAGCTTCGTCAGTAATGTGACATTATCGACTAAGTCGAAAGCCACCGTCCACCGTCGGCACTATAGACACCATATGACTCATTAGATTTGTGGCAGTACTCTTGGTTGGCCTAAAACCGTGTTGAGCGTCAGAAAGTTGAGCGCTTACCTGGGGAAAAATGCTATTATTAACCGTCGTCTCAAACACCTTCGCCGGAATTGATAGTACTGCCACTGTTATGTGGTCCTCAATAGCGTTTCCCAATTGCCCTTTTGGTATCGAAACTACTGTCGTAGCTTTCCATACATCCGGGAAAACAGCAGACTTTATATACAAATTATAAATATGCAATAGTGGTTCGGCCAATACTGGTCTGCAATCCCTAAAGATGTAAGGCGGTAAGCCGTCTGGACCTGCTGACTTTTTTGGCTTCAGCTGCTGTAGAGCTCGTTGAACGTCACATAACTGCAGCTCACCAATGTGAACCCGATACTTGTGTATAATAGTAACAAATGTCATCACTAATATTTTAATTTCATGTTTCCCTTCGAAAGGTTACGGTTAACGCTAGATGGCAGTTGTAAGGATGTGTCAAATCGTTGAATGTAACAATTATTGAGAATTAGGAAAATGGTAAAACATCACTCAGCAAATTATATCGCGAAATTATGTCAAAAGTAGGATTCCTAAAAGCCGCGAAATCTCCGCGTATAATTAGCTGCTACAGACTTATACCGCAAAATTCCGGAAATTTCCTGTATTTACTGAATTTCCCCGGATTCTCGACAACTGTTTCTTTGGAATCAAGAAATATCGATCGTATTGAGTTGAAAGTGTCGATAATTTGTTCTAATGCTTTCGCAACTGCTCGAGCAAAGAGTAAAGAGCCGCACTTGAAAAAAAACTATAATGTCGAATTGTTCATAAAGCTAATAGTATATCTCCGGGATTCTCTAAACCAAGGAAGGTAAAGGTTTTTAGACTGACTTATTTGCACTACAGCAACAGGAACCAAAGACTATGTTTTCCAAAGCACTGTAACAATTTTCTTTGAAAATTGATGGTTCATGCTTGCAAACCTCGACCCGAAGCGATTTTCTAAACAAATTTCTAAGATTTGTGCCAAATGAACTATTTGGCCTAAAGATTTCTGAGAAGGGTAACTAACAACGGGACGAGTGAAAAAAAAAATTAAATTTATTCACATCTTTCAAAATTTCATTCATTCTTGAAAAATAACTTAAAGCATCGGAAATTTTCAATTTATGTAAAAAAAAACACAAAATACACGAGGTACAGCCTTGGGCTTCCGATCAAATTATAAATAAGCTTTCTCGACCCAGTGGAGATCAAAGCTGTGCTCTGCATCGTTATTTTATGAATTCATGGAGCTTTCCACGTAAGTAATATACTCCTACGAAGCTCGTTTTATGTTCCATTACTTTCGTTTATGTATTTACTTATTTTTTATTGTGTATAGGTATATGTTTTAAATTGAATTTAAAGTTATAAAACCTCTAAGTAAGTCGGCATTTTATTAAAGTTTTGTATTGGTGTCTGTGTCATTACGAGCATCGCGAGTATGATCTTTACTCGAATTACTTATCGCCTTCTAGAATAAAGTCGACGACTCTTTCTCCAACAGCAATAGCAGAAGCTGCTGTATTGCCACGAACAAGTCGCGGCAATACTCCCAGGTCTGCCACCCTCAGACCTTTAACTCCGTAAACTCTCAACTTCTCATCCACCACGCGACCTATCGCCGTCGTCCCTACGGCGTGGTTTAGTGATTGCGTCATATGCCTCAAGTAGCATCTCCAATAACCCAAGCTGGATTCATAAGGACCGCCTTCCAACTTAACAGTTGCAAACGCACTATTTTTGCGTTGTGTCTCTTGAATGGTAGTCTCGACCAGATCTTCAATGATGCTAATCGCACGAAGCGTCTCCTCCAAATCAAGATCATTTGATAAAATATTTGGAAATATAGCAGGTGCGTCTAATGGGTTTTGCTAGCCAAACGAAAATTGCCTACCGATTTAGTCTGGAGAACACTAGGAGATATCGCCAACAGTTGGTGACCAGCGTTAATAAGTGCAAGTTGCTTCACTACATCTGATTTTATATTCAGAATCTGTTGAATTGACGGAGCTGCACTTAATACACCTCGAGGTATCATAAAGTGTACGATCTGCGTTGTCGGTAACTCACATTGTTGTTGATTAGTCGTCGATTTTTTTATCATAACACCAAGTGTTTGCAAATACGTTGATATCAGTTACCATGATTGAAGCTAGCGGTCCAGTTTTTTTAGTTAGGTGCTCACCAATAGAATCAATAGCATTAACAACAGTAGTTGTTTTTTTAACAATCCTATTTTTACCGTGGAATTGAAGAAAGATCAAGGTAATGACATGATCCGCCATATCATTTCCTACAGGCAAATCTACCGAGACAGGGATGTTCATCTCATTCAAGTGATCCGCATTTCCAATTCCTGACAACATGAGAATCTGAGGAGTCCCAATGGCACCGGCGCTCAAAATAACTTCTTTTTTTGCATATATGTTCAAGGTTCTTCTTAAGGGCAGTAACAACAGTGAGTATAGTGACACCTTTAGCTACTACTCGTAGGTCTGACTCTAAGATAACTTAAATACATCTTGTGTTTTTCGCTATTTTAAGTCTCTTCTTAACATCATCCTTGCTGAGGTAACCTCTTACTCATTCGCTCGCCGTCATGCACATACCCGATAGTCGACGTCACACCAATTTTAGATACACCATTTACATCTGGGCTGTAAGGAAAATTTAATGTAAGGAATCCTTGAACTATACGTGCATGCTAAGGGTCGTCAGATTCATCAAAGAAGCCTACTTTCATAGTGCCACTTGTATTATGATATGATTTTGAAGAGACAGGCAAAAAATTTAAATCTTGTAACCCTTCATATCGTAGAAAGTATGGCTTTATGTCTCGCCATATCCACCAGGGGATGTCTAAAACATCCCAATCATGTGGGTGGCCTCTAACGTAGAACATGTGATTGATGCTGGTGCTGCCGCCAATGCATTTTCCGCGGCTGATACGGCACTGCTCTCCTCGGAAAGATAGACAGAATTTGTTGTAGGGTATGGTTTCATATTGCCAGTCTGTGTCGGAGCCTAATAGAGCTAGCGATGCGCTAGGTACCTGAAAAACAAAGTAAACACATTGAACAACAGCGAAGAGTAGCCCATAGTCATAAGCGGTTACGGCTTGTTTTCGTGTCATTGGTAATACGTATCCTACACGTTATTAGCCCAGAAAGAGACCACATTACTTTAATTATTACTAACCCTATATGGGCTTATGGTCAGAAATAAAAGAATTTTATTTATTATATTTATTTACTAGGTTTCCCTTTCTTTACCTTCGAAAAGTAATAACTAGTGTAGCGGGACATGGAAATTGTAAATGTTGTATTGTTAATTTATTCTATGGGATTTGTTAAGTATTCTAAAACGACCTGTTGTTAGAAAAAGCTTAGCTAGTAAATCAAGTCTTTGAAAGTCCATCATTATTTTTTGTTCTGCTAACTTCTCAAAATATCTAAAAATATACGTCAGTAGTCTAACGTGGATTTTGGGTAATGTTGTTATTGGTAAAATTTATATCCTGTCTGACAGAAGCACAATTAAAATATCGTGACTCCTTCTTGTTATCTCTCACGCCATCGGGAGTAGAGTGCAGTATCGGTCTATCTTGCAGCTCACCAGGTTTTTTATTTATTTATATACAACTTACACTATCATCACAGGTTTTCCTAATGCAATAGTGAAGTCACTTCATATCCAGGTTAAAATATACTTATGTGGGAACTATCTTTCTTTACCATAGCATAAAACAAACAGAGTAACCCTCGTGAATTCAATCGTTGAACGATACAATACAATATAACTTTATTGCCCACATCTGGGAAATCACAAAACTGAATTATAAAATTGTTAACAATATGGAGCAAAGGCGGACTTATTCTTTACTAGACTCTTTTAGATAAATAGGGGTACAAGGAGTAAAGAGAACTGAGAACAGGAGTACAAGGATGTGATAGTTACGACGAAGCCTAATCGGAGGCCACTTGAGTTGTGCGCGGAAAGTAGAGACGTGATCATATTTGCGGTGTCCAAATATAAATCGAATGCAAAAGTTTTGGAGGCGCTCAAGTTTATTCAATTGTTCTTCAGTAACATCAAGGTAACATGAGTTGGAATAATCAAAAATTAAAGTACGATGTCCTTTCTATCATCAGTTATTTCTGTGGCGACCAAATTCCTGCATTGCATTCCAAGTGGCTTCTGACCAATGCATCATACAGCCCCCGTACTGATTAACAAACTAATATTTACCCATGATAGTATAGCAGGGTCTCCACCAGCTTCGACCAGTAGCACGGAAGCCCCAGTGAGCGAGAGCCGCGCTGCAGCAGCCGCGCCCGCTCCACCGGCACCCACCACGATATAGTCAAACTGCTGACCATCTGCCCATAACGCAAAGTTCAAGTTCAAAAACAACAACACAATCATGTGTTGAAAATAATTCAAAGAAAACTAAAAGAAATAGCGAGATATTTGCACATATCACGTTTGAAGTGGAAAAATGATTGGAAATTCGATGATGACAACCAAAGTTACACTGGTTTCATAGCTATACGGGAGCCCGTACGTTCCCGAAACGGAGAAACACATGAGGCCGTAGACAGAGAATCTCTGTCTACGCATGAGGCGCTAGAACATGGTTTCACAGCGGATTGGTCCGTACGCGACCCACTCCGGGTAAAGCCCGTGCAGCGTATCGTACTGAAACATTGTTTCACAGGGTCTTCCGTGCACGGACAGCCCGTACATGTATCCCGGACAGCTGTGTAACAAGCCTTAATCCAGATGTTACTGTGTGAGCTGCGATCCGATAATTGGCTAGAAGTAACTACGCCATCATTTAAGTAGTTTTATTTACCTTTGAGAACAACTCCATCAGGTAGATCGTACCGACTGCTTCGTTTTATGGCGGTGACAAGAATGCCCACCATCGTCACTGTGAATACCATGAGCAGCAATCTGGAAGACAAGCAAGGAATTACCTATCGTTATCGTCTATTCTTCTTTATCTTAGAGTTTTTCCAGTTTCATACTCATTTGGGGGTTTCGAAGTGAGAGCTTGCTTTCCTAATTTTTCTTATCCACTTCCCCTGGTCTTCGACATCCGTCATCATCCTCATGCAAGCTAAAATTGTATTGCATCTATTCATCATAAGCTCTTCCGAATGGCTTTTGAGCCTGGCAGATTAACTTTTTTCCTGCTTGAGGTTGCTTAAGTAGTATCACTTGTTCTGTCATAAGGTGCTAAGTTTACTAAGGGGTTATAAGCCCAAATAAACTTACCTGGACAAAAATTCTTTCCACTACATTATTACGAACTAAATATTCCTAATATCCTAACGAACTAATTAATTTCTTGTTAATTCGTTCTAGTAGGATAATTAAAATTTCTAATTATGCACCATCCGTCTTTTCTTTCCGTAAAAAGTGCACGAACAAGTAAAAAAAAACTGCATTTTATACAATGCTAGATGAGTGGCATTATTGACGTTTCTTTTGTTCAAATATGAACAAATGTCTCCTGCAATATTATGTTATGCTGTTAATGTAATGTTTGTTATGCTAAATAATTAATAGGAATGTATCCTTGTTAATGTCATCGTTGAATTTTTATCAGTTTGTAAACACTGTATATTTTTTACTAAAACTCTGCTGAAAAACTAGTATAATATTTTTTCTCTTGGTTATGTAAGTTGGGTTGATACCTCTCTCCACTCATTATCATCGAACAACTTTTTGAACAAGTTCTCACCATTTGGCCCGATCTTGTGCGTATCAGACTGCTGTCACTACAGATATCCAGTTGGCTCTTAAACTAGTCCGACCACCGAATGGGGAAAAGCCCTCCGGTCTCCGAGCAATATGTTGCAGTATTCTTCTCAGACAGATTGATGAAAGTATGTCCTGAATCTACTAGGTTACACATTTTTTTTATATAGCATTTTTAGGTTCCACTGTTGGACAAAAGCCTCCCCTCTTTCCTTCCACACTTCTCTATTCAGGGTCACGTCTCGCCAATTTTTATTGTACACACAATACGACAAAATATTGATTTAAAAAAAAAATGTTTTTGATCTGAATAATTTGTAAATATGGAGATTATTTTAGCCGCATGGCGGAGTATGAAGGAGACCTACACCGACTTGAACTTTATGTAGAAAAAGGCTGAAAACATAATGTTTTAGCCGTTTGGAGTTCTGTTTTATCAAATAAAATCATCATTGTAATCACAAGTACCGCCTAATCTAGGACCACGTACCCTAGGCTCTGAAGCGTGCGGTGAAGTCGTCACTGGCAGACACGCTTGGACGAAGAAGGGAGTCGTCAGATGGCTTTATTCTGTCAGATAACTGTGACAGTGTTTGTCAGTTACACACCTCGGGTCATGTTCTTGTTGTTCTGGTTTCTCTGTTACGGAGTTCAGACGGCAGTCGCTCTTTTGTAATAATCAGTACAGCCAAATCTGGTATTATGATGAACTTCGAACCCTACGTTCTGAAACGTTAGCTGAGGACGCAATTCAAAAATACGCTTACATAAAGAAGATACCGAGGCAAACAAAGTCGCCTGTAACCAGGAGCTATCTATCTTTGGCTATTTTTGAAAAGTGTGACTCACGCAAAATCGGCGAGTCGAATAATTTTCGTTCGATATCGAAGGTTTTTTGTTCGACATATATGTCATACATTTCAAAAATAGGGCTCCAAGGGTGCAAAACATACAACATGATTTTAACATTAAAAATGCCCTTCGCTTGCTGCAACTAGTTAACAATAATAATTCCATTGATAAGAACCAAATATGGTTTCCGCGCAGGTTTTGCCCTTAGGGTTTGCCCTGAGATGGTTTCGTAGTATTGACACCATGGCATATGGGATCCATTGGCTAAGATTTACTAAACTAGGGTTTTCAAAGGAAAACTATTTAAAATCAAGCAAGTGGCTTTAAAAGATGTAAAAGATCAAATATGTTGAATTTTGTTTATTTAAATCAATTCCTTATTTTTCCAGTCGTATTGTTTCTACAATAAAACTACAGTACCGATTTTAATAAAATATCCATAAGAGCTAAAATGGAAAGTATAAGAGAGACAGAAATAAAGAAACAGTATTATGTATGACACCTTTAAAAACAAGATTTTTTGAAATTGGTTTAAATAACGGAATAATGCTGTAACAAATTTAAAAAACATTCTCTCGATTTGGGAACCTCCATCTTTTGGATTGTGTTGTGGTTGTCGGTTGAAAATTTACCAAAAAAAGGAGGAAAAATTCTACCACGCTCTTATGAAAGAAATATTGACGAGATGATACAGCATTAACAGCTGTTAATTTGAGTACATATTACTTAGAACACGTAAAATTAAAATACCTATCTATGTTCAGTTAAAGCTTCACTGGTCAAAACCCCTAAATTTCAAATACCTTAAATTTCAAAAACCCTAATCAACCTAACATCGATAGCAACAAAAGTTTGTAATTTTTAAATTTTTAAATTATTTATTGGTTCAAAATATCTATAGTCATAATATAAGTTCACAATTTGTAACACCTAAATCTACAATCTACATAGATATTATTATAATAAGATAAAATTGAAAAAAGGAGTAATCCATACTAATATTATAAATGCGAAAGTCTGTCTGTCTGTTACGTTTTCACGGTCAAACCGCTGAACGGATTTTAATGAAATTTGGTATGAATATAGTTGAAGACCCGGGGGCAAACATAGGCTACTTTTTGACGCAGGCTGAGCTGCGGAAAACAGCTAGTTTTAAATAATTTCGACTTATTATACATAATTTGTCCAACTACTTAAATTGTAGGATAACGCTGCTAAAAAATAAAAAAACTACGTTTTATTTTATTTATTTATTATATTATTAAAAAATAATATTTTTTTTTATTTGTAAATGTCGTAAAGCACTTAGTAGAATTAGACATTATTAAAGTGATTGAAATGAATCATTTTTAACGATAAAGTCAATTCTAGTTGGCCTTATCATGAAATAGTTGCAGATGTGGCCCCGACATTTGAACCTGTTGGATTCAGAATATCGTCAAGATGTCTCAAATAACCATCGAGATTGGTTTTTGTTTCTTGTAAAAAATTCTTCCAACCCAGAAAGAAGCCACCTCTGGTCAGCATTGCAACAACAGCTCTGTCAGAGGCGAAGCACAAGATATTCATGATGGGCGTTTGGGCACAGCAAATTAATGAAAACTTATAAATGAAAATCAAGTATTTAAACCTGAATATCTTAAATTTAAAAAATAATCAACAACATTTCTTAATTGAAAAAAAATCTTAACAGAATGACTGATTGAGAACCAGCAAAAGTTTTACAGTGTCCCTAATACGTGAAACTAAACCACTTTCAATTTTAAAAAATTAATGTAAACCCATATTAGTTTACGACCCTCCAAAATCTTGCGGTTTTTCTCTGTTTTTACTTTTATTTTATTGATTTATTTTCACATACTAAGCACACATAAAAATTTGGCTCAGTCATGTCATGTAAGTAAAGTTACTTTAAAAAATTTTAATCTGTTCATTTTGTGTAAAAGGTCCAAATTATAAATTAATTTAAATAATTAAACACAATCTTTACTTCCAATAAAAATTTAATTATCAAATTTTTATAAACTACCATCTAAAATATGTCTAATACAGGAGACTTCTGAATCACCAGCAATTTTTTTAGAGTGTGTTAATGTATATGTAGTGTTTTAGTACGTGAAGCTAGAATAATTTTAAATTTGTCAGCCACGACCACAGCTGTTGTAATTTGAAACTTCGGAAATATTAAGGTGTTATACAAACATAAGCCTGTAATTTGATATTTTGAATATGATTTAGATAATGTCTATCGTTATTTTAATCGCAGGCTTGAGCTCTTACAATGCGTTAATCACCTCCAAGAACAAAATCGGCAACTCTTTCTCCAAGAGCAATAGCAGAAGCTGCAGTATTTCCACGAACAAGTCGAGGCAATACTCCAAGGTCTGCCACCCTCAGACCTTCAACTCCATATACTCTCAACTTCTTATCCACCACGCGACCTATTGCCGTCGTCCCCACAGCATGGTAAATTGAATGACTCAAATGTCGAACGTAACATCTCCAATAACCCTCGTCGTCTCCATCAGGACAGCCATCCAATTTCAAACGCGAAATTTCAGCATTGTGTCTCTTGAATGGCCTTGTTTCTACCAGATCCTCGATGATGCTAATTGCACGAAGCATCTCCTCTAAATCAAGATCATTGGATAAAATATTCGGGAAAATAGCAGGTATATCAAATGGGTCAGTACTAGCCAACCGCACATTACCCACAGATGCTGGTTGGAGGACAATGGGAGTCATTATCATAAGGTCGTGCTCAGCGTTAATAGCCGCTAATTGCTTCAATACATCCACTTTAAGATTCAAAACCTGTTGAATTAACGCCATTCCAGTAAATACTCCTTTGGGTAGGAAAGAATGGCTGACCTGCATTGTAGGCAACTCGCAGTCTGTACTGTTTTTAATAAGTTGGCGAATTTTTTTATCATAACATTGTGTATTTGCGAATGCGTTGACATCGGTAACACCGATTGATGCTAAAGGACCTGTCTTTTTAAGTAGGTACTCAGTAACCGAATCAACAGTATGAACGAGAGAAGTTATCTTTTTTACTTTACGATCTTCGCTGGCGATCTTAAGAAATATAAAAGGCAAAATATGATCAGTCAAATCATCTCCCACCGGCAAGTCAACGGCAACCGGGATTTTAAAATCATCCAAGTGATCAGAGTTTCCTATACCTGACAGCATGAGAATCTGAGGTGTCCCAATGGCACCGGCGCTTAAAATCACTTCTTTTTTTGCATATATGTTCAAGGTTCTCTTAAGGGCAGTAACAACAGTGACCCCTTTAGCTATTAGGTCAGAATCTAAGATGACTTTAGTACATCTTGTATTCTTCGCTATTCTAAGACTCTTTTTGACATCATCTCTGCTGAGGTAACCTCGTGCGGTACTCATTCGCTCGCCTTCGTGGACAAACCCTATGGTCTGCGAAATCCCAATCTTAGATACACCATTCACATCAGGATTGTAAGGGAAATTTAGTAAAAGGAATCCTTCAATAATATTGGCATGCCAAGGGTTTTCAGATTCATCAAAAAACCCTATTTTCATAGTGCCGCTTGTATTATGGTATGGTATTGAAGAGACAGGCAAATAATTTAAATCTTGCAATCCCTCATACCTTAGGAAGTATGGTTTCATATCTTCCCAGGTCCACCCTGGAATGTCTAAAATGTCCCAGTCGTGAGGGTGACCTCTAACGTAGTGCATATAATTTATGCTGGTGGAACCGCCAAGGCACTTTCCGCGGCTGGCAGGACAGTGGTCCCCTTGAAAAGATAGACAGGATTTGTTGTTGGGTACAGTATCATAATGCCAGTCTGTATCGGAGCCTGTTAGAGCTAGTGCGGCGCCAGGCACCTGTAAAAAATAAACTCATTGCAATAGTTCTTCTTAAGTTTCTTCTTCTTCTTCAATTCGTGTCAATGGCACAAAGTGTACACGTAGCCCAGATAGGCTACTTCTGTAGCCTTTAGGTTTGCCTCCACCACGGTGTCTTTCTTCCTGTATCATGGAAGACAGTTTTACCATAGTTTGTATCCTCATTGTAAAAGTGGTGTTTTTTGTTTGTTCTATGTAACTTATGTGTGTTCATAAGATCCTTTATTTAAAAAAGGTTAGATCGTAAGTTTTGTGTTGGGAAAGTCTATGTATACAGTGCACGCAATACATTCTGATTCTGATTACATCATTATTTTTGGGTCCGCCACCTGCCTCATCTTGCCAATCCACATCCAGTTTGTCAGAAGTAAGTTTTGAATCTCTGATATTTCTTACTAGCTGTTTCCCGCAGCTTCAATTGCATCAAAAAATTGCCTATTTTGACCCCAGGTCTTCAACTAAATTCATACCAAATTTTAACAAAATCCGTTCAGCGGCGAAATTGTGGCGAATATATCCAGGAGCCCTTAGATTAATAATTGGTCTCGCGCGCTCGACTAGATACCGCGCTGTGAAGAAAAATCAGTTTCCAGAATGCGGCCACTTAATAGGAAAGTGTGTGTAAAACAATGTGCAAAGACGCACACTAGCGTCGATTATGGTGTTGCCAGCTACTTGACTGGTGCCCGACCAATAGGAAAATTATTAATTGCTGTGGTCTTGTTACGTATTATAAAAAGTAGCTCAGAAAATCCTTTAAAATGAAATTAAAATAAAACTGGCCAAGTGTAAATCGGCTCGCATGTAGAGGGTTCTGTACTATTTTTTATTTTTCTCCATTTGGACCTCCTAAACAAATATAAAATTATCTCATTGGTTTTCCTGTAATCGAATAATCGAAATTCTGAAATCGATAGTTTCGGAGATAAGGTAGGGGAAATGGTTAGTTTTTGTCTACTTTATTTTATAATTCTAATATAGAATCCTAAAATTGCAAAAAAACTTTCTTTTGATTTATTATTACACAGTACAGTATGTTAAACATTATACTTTAATTTTCTATTTAGCTTGGAGCTAATTGATTACTGACTTCTTTTTAGTTGTAACTCGGGTTTAAATACAGATAAATAAAAAGACATACACATCCTATTAATACTCGTATTATAAACGTTAAAGTTTGTAAGTATGGATGGATGTTTGTTACTCTTTCACAACTAAACCGCTGAATTGATTTTCATGAAATTTGGTACGGATATAGTTCAAGACCCGGAGTCAAACATAGGCTACCTATTGACGCAGGCAGAGCTGCGGTAAACATCTTGTGCATACGAGTAGATATTATCATGGCCTTTTTCCATACAGTAGTGTTGCCGGAAAATCGATTACACATCGAATAATAATCGATTCTTTGATAGTTGAAAATATAATCTAAGGTATATATATAATATAATCTAATATATTTCTGTAAATTTTTTCTGTATGAGTTGAATGACGATGATTTGTGTTATGTCCGTTGTACATCCCGCCACCGCCGAGTTCCGGTATATCTGTATAGTATCGGTGCCTGAAATGCTTGGTATTGTTGTTAATCCATTAATCGATTATTTTTCATAAATTCTCAAAAATTAATACTACAGATTAGATTTTATTATCGATACTACAGATACATAACCGATTAATAACTATTGATATAAACGATAACCTATGTTGATTAAATCGATACATATAACTTATATCAACCCATTTCAATAATCGACTAATGAATGAATGAATGAATGAATGAATGACTAATTGTTTGATATTGCAGTTAATAATCGATTAATTGTCAAAAATCGATTAAATTTATTATATCAATACTTTCGATATCCTAGATTATTTAAAAAAAAACCCAAATTCGATTATTCGATTATCCGGCAACATTAACCTACGGGGTACCAACTACCTAAAGGCCATATTTAGAATGTTGATGGGCGTAAAGTGGAAATGGAATCAAAATAGTGATAGGTTGCTAGTCGCATCGCCTACTGGTTCTTCGATTTTCGCCAGCTTCCTCGGCCGGCTTATATGGTCTGCGCGGAAAGAGAAGCAGCTAGTACATTCCA
Organism: Euzophera pinguis; assembly: GCA_947363495.1. NCBI lineage: Eukaryota > Metazoa > Arthropoda > Insecta > Lepidoptera > Pyralidae > Euzophera > Euzophera pinguis. The sequence continues at coordinate 361,367 of OX376164.1, forward strand.
CGTATTTACTTTTCTCCCATTAGCATTAAAGAAATAAGATGTTAAAGACAGACAAAGTTGTCAGAAAAAGTCAAAATTACAACATCCCTCTTTTGGGGTCGGGAGTTAAAAAACAAAATATCTAAATAATAAAAATCGAGCGGTACTTCGCGCCATATTTTAGGGTTATATTATTTTCGTGAGTAATTTTTGTCCATATTTCGAAATTATACAATACTTATTGATGGTATGTAATACCAGTATCTTCCTTATTTCTTTTAGTATTATTTTTACACAGTTTGACTACGCAAACTACACATTTTGCATCTACTTTTACATTAAATTTTATATTTATCTAGACATCCAACTCACTCATCGGTCGCGGCATGACTGGCGCGGGTATGCCGCAACCATGCCGAATTCGGCATGGTTTTAGTTGCGAATTTTTGTAGTATGCCGACGGTATCTAGTCGTAGCGCCGCGGAGACCAATTATTAATCTATGCAGGAGCTAATAAATGACCCTCGTCTCAAAACATGGTAAAAGCAAAGTCTACGAACTGAGAGAGCAGCATCGAATTATCTGTATGCAACCTGATTAAAAGGTTATAGTTACCCAGGATAGAATAGCAGGGTCGCCTCCAGCTTCAACCAGTAGCACCGAAGCCCCAGTGAGCGAGAGACGCGCAGCAGCAGGCGCGCCCGCTCCACCGGCACCCACCACGATGTAGTCAAACTGCTGACCATCTGCACACCACACAGAAACAAATGTATCGTCACAGTTAAGTAAGTTAATTTATTTTATGTTGGAACTAACAGTAGTGGGTGGGTGCCGGCCGGCAATAGTTTGCATAACTAACTGGTGGCGGAAGCAGGCAAAATCATTTGGTAAGTGCTTGTAAGTAAGTTAAGTCGACGTGAATAAGTGTGTCAAGCGATGGCTAGTCTTTTGGTGGCTTATTACACTTTGGCCACTGCTATCTAACCTCAGAAGGATAAGTAAACCAACGCCACCACCAGAAGTGTACTAAACACTGTCAGATATTTCAAGAATCAGAATCAGAATCATTTATCTACCTACCAGAACCTTATTCAGCCTTATGACTGCCATCTATCGATAACAACCCGGATCACGCAGTTCGTTTAACCGCATCTAGCATAGTGGGTTGCGATAAGGGTTTCTATACATTTGTATTAACCAAAGCGGCGTTCCTGCTACATCTGCTGAAGGAATACTGATACTGGTGTGTTTTAAGTTTTTTTTTTTTTTTGGACTACGCGCAATATATGATTCCGTCCCTACAATTCGCCGATTGCGCGTGGGTGATCATACACTTGACCACATTTTAATTAAATACCTTTGAGAACAACTCCATCAGGTAGATCGTATCGGCTGCTCCGTTTGATGGCGGTGGCGGGAATGCCCACCAGCATCACTGTGAATACCAGGAGCAGCAATCTGGAAGAAAAGCAAAGAATTAAAACCATCAAGTAACCCATTAAAGAAATATCATCAACGAGGCGAGTCTAAAATAATTAAAAGTTTTAAAAATTAATACAAAATATTTTTGTTAGATTTATCAAAAGTCTTAAACGCAGAGATCCATGTAAATGTTTTTATTTTATTTTTTATGCATTTTTTGTGTTTTTGCGCCGTTGAGCACTTGTAATTTTTTATTTTATTTTATTATTTTACTTTTAAGGAAAACAGTAGTCATTATAGTAAATAATGTTATACTAGTTTTATAGCTAGTTCATACGGTGTCCGCGGAAGACCAGCGTCATAGTTATACTACGACATATGCTGAGCGGAGACCATTTTGGTACTCTTCTCTTTTTGTAATAATTATATTAATATGTATTGTAAATTTTTGTGAAGTACCAAATAAACGTCTTTTCTTTCTTTGTTTTTTTCTTTCAAACTAAACTGTGTTGCTTTCGATTCACGGCAATATTTAATTTCAATTATTACGAGTATATTACTAGCAGCCCGTCTCGACTTCGTCCGGGTTGGTTATACAAATTATGTAGGTTGAAGCTAACCTCTTCATTTAGCATTTCTTCCAAAACCGGCTACATAGATCTCCCTAAGGCCGAGTCAAGTCGTCCTATTTACCGATGAATACCATATGTATTCATCTCATGATGTGGTGGTGAATCCTGCCACCGAACGTAAATATTTACTACAAAATTTTTGAACACTCCCTCAGTTTCGTCATCAGCTCCCGCTTCCATAACGCATGCCTTCCGGTTGCTTTCATTCCCATTATTATCTTGGCATGTTTTGGCCTGCCTAACGTCAACCTTTATTGGGAACGCAGAATGTACGTTTAGATTGATACCACTAGTTTTTTTCTTCATCTTATTTGACGACACCTAAGCGCCACGGGAAGAAAGCGTGTTCTTCATACCGTTTCACCATGCGAAGGGATTGTAACACAAAACAAAATCCGTAATATCTTTGGAATGAATTGTCCGATTTCATTCATTCAAAGAGTAATTTACAGGTATTAATCCACCCTTGAATATGGAATGATTTATTTGGATAAGGATAAATACCGAGAAATGAATAATATAGGCCTAGTTTATGTATATCGGCGTTACTATTGCAAATTTTAACATGAAAAAGTAATTGTTGTGAACTTGTGACGTAACTAAAATAGTCAGTCATATAGTAACACGTACTTATTTGTAGATCTTTTTAAGATGTACAATACTGTAGTACATTATTTTGATCTATCTATTATGGTATAGCCAGCGTTTGCAAAGTAATAGCAAGAAATGTGTCAATTTACGACATCACATCAGAAACCTCTAAAATTATCAGTGTTCCTCTACTATATTATGCATGTATTAAACATATAAACCTTAAATATATAATAAAAAACTCCATCTAATTCCGATACGTAGTTTTAAAGATTTAAGCATACATAGTGACAGACAGACGGGAAAGCGACTTTGTTTTATACTATGTAATGATAATGATAATGATTTTTCTTTAAGCGGCTTGCGCGGGGATATGGGTCCAACGCGTAGAGGCCCTTTGGAAAAGTTGATGTCATGTGGTGCTCCTGTCCACTCGTGCCCACCTGCTATATCAATAAATGACATTTCCATGAACAGGTCTAGGCAGGTGGAGGAATTATTGCTATTATTATTATTTATGTTAATTCATTTTTTTCTCTCTCAGTCTAAGACTAAGTGATTGATTACGCAGGCTTGCGGCCAAGCGAAATAAAATATGAAAGATTCAAAAATTTTAATATAGAAACATACGAACAATGCGGCATGTGTTTAAAATTGCAGCTTTCTGCATCAAAATGAAAGTAAATGGGTGAATTTGTAACATTTTTAGACTGTCGTGTAAAGTTTTTGGTATGACGCCAGTTGAATTAATAATTATAGGTACGGTTTTAACAGTGCCAACGCGCCATTGTGACTTTAATTCTATCGCAAGGTCCGTGTATTTTGTTATATTTTCCGTATGAGTTGAGCTGAGGATTCTTATTATCAAAATGCAGTGTGTATACTATGTTTGGTTCTTAGTTGGACTATTCTAGTTCTATCTGCGAGGACCTATAATTGGCTTCTAAATTGCTTAAGTCAGCTAGATATAAGCTGTTGGTCTTCCTTATAATAAATAAATAAACTCACTCGATGAATGAATGACCCATCACCACCTAATTGATTTAGCGTTATCCTGGTGCATCATCATCATCACATCTTCGCAGCTTTGGAGTTCAGAAAGGAGTGCTATTTTTAAAAAAAGTGTCATTCACACATATTTGTTGAGTCGAATGTTTCATTTGACTATGAGTGATACATTTAAAAATTCAAATATACTTACCTGGAAAACGAAACTCTCTGCTGCATTTCCACGAACTAAATATTCGTAATATTCCAAAGAACTGATTAATTTCTTATTCATTTGTTTTAGTAGGATAACTAAAAATTTTGATTACAGTACCCATCCGTCTTTTCTTTCCATAAAAAGTGCAGCAACAAGTCAAATAAACTGCATTTTATACAATGATAGATGAGTGTCATTATTGACATTTCTTTTGTTCAAATATGAACAGATGTCTGCAATGTTATATTATGTTCTTGATGTAATGTTTGGTATCCTTAATCTAGTTGAAAGACAAGAAATAAACAATTTTTTTGCTTGTTTTTTAGTTTTGTGTTCCACGGGGGGTAATAAGGACGACGACAAGGTTCAAAAATACAAAAAGTAATGATATTTCATGATAGCATACATGTATTTAAATTTGTTATTAAAATTAACACTTTAAATTTTTGCACATGAAATTTTTATAACAATTTAAAAATCGCTGGAAAAGTCCATTTTGAAAATATAAAATTATATTATAACCGATGAACACATAAAAAAATTAAGAAACTTTTATTTAGGAACTATGTACATAAACGCATATTTAAGGTAGTTGTCGAACAAATTTTCGTCTCACCCTTGTAAATTACCAAGGCGTAACGTCACCGCTAGGTGACCCATTAGCTCGGGGCGCTTGGTATCGTTAGTTTAAGTTTTATCCGCGTTTTTTTTTTTTTATCAATGTTGCTTTCCTTTTTGTCTCTGCTCGTAGTAACAATCAGAAACACAATCACATAAAATAACTAAAAAAATCTTTTAACTGTTTATAAACAAACCCCATTTGTATTGTAAGATCATCGACTCCATTTCTAGGGCTATCTTCATGAAGGTATTTTTACATTTTATTTATTTTCTCCATAAATACTTGTTTAAACAATAACTGTTTATTTATCTATATTTACGTGATATTTATTCAAACTGTTTGTAGGCACATTATTAGCATTTTTGTTGTGACAAATTTTCGCTGAAATGGCACCTGGAAAATAAATTTATTATATATTATTCTATCAGCCATGGCGTTAAAATAAATTTATTTACGGAGAAGATTTTAGCCGTTTGGAGTTTTAGAACACCAAACGGCTGACTTATAAAATCCTTGCCAATTGTTGGCGCAACACGCTTAACCTAATGAAATCAAATCTCTTTGATTATACTATTTGTATCGGGCTGGTTTTGGTATCATTAAATTTTAAAGAAGATAATTCCAATTACAAATTAGGAAAATGTGTTAGAAACACGATAGTAAACTTGTAAGAGGCGACAACGGTATCGATACTATCGATAGCATAGCGATTATCAAGGATTAATACTATCGATACTATTGCAAATCATCAATAGTATTACCACATTTTGCACTATTGATACTTTCGATACTATCGATACGTTCGATACTATCGATAGTCCTATCGATATTCCCACTATTGCCGCAGTATCGACAGGCTATCGATAGTCTATCGATAGTGGTCTATCGATCGGTAACACTACCGGCCAGGCTTCACAGTCTGTGGCGAAACCCGGGTTAACTCGCAACAAAGTGATGCTGTGTATGTGTTGCGATTGGAAAGGCATTATTCATTATGAGCTGTTACCATCAGACTGGAACATCGATTCCAAACTCTACTGCGAACAACTGATGAAATTAAAGGAAAGCGGCCGGAATTAATCAACAGAAAGGGTGTGGTTTTTCATCATGATAACGCTAGACCTCGCACATCTTTAGCCACTCAGCAAAAGTTAAGAGAGTTTGGCTGGGAGGTGTTAATGCATCCGCCGTATAGTCCTGACCTTGCACCTTCAGATCTCCACCTGTTAAATACCTCTTAATTGAAACCTCTAATCAAAAAACATTTTAAGAGTACCGAGAATATTTTTCGAATACCTATCGAATGATATAAAACAATATGAAAGTCGAAAAAAACATTTTCACCCCCCACTTTACACTTAGGGGTACCCGAAAAATAAATATTTTTCATAATTTAATGTTAAAGTTCGCTCCGCGTAAGTGATATACATAGGCATAACACATTTTAGCTTTCTAGGTCTAATAGTCGCTGAGAAAAAGGTAGGACAGACAGACGGACAGACAGACGTATGGAGGTTGGTAATTGACAACACAACACTTTTACAATTTCTTCAGTTTATTGGATAGTGCAGGTACAGTTCACGAGCGAGTATAGCAAAGCACAAGAGTAGAAACAGTCTGAAGAGTTAGGTTAGTTAGTTATAAAGAAAAAGAGGAAATACAGTTCGAAATGATGTTAAGCGAAGAAAACACTAGGTAAATTCGTAAGCTAAAATTTGCATAAGAATGCAATATGCGCCTGCGTTGAATAGGCGCGGCTCAAGCACTGCCGATGGCGCTCGGCTTGCAACGGACCGGTCAGCAGGTACATGACGTAGGCCTTTGTTCTCTCGTATCATCGAGGACTCTGTATTTACAGGCCACGATCATGATTTATGCCCGACTACATACAGTATATATTACTAAGTATATTTTATTTATTTTTAACAATATTTAACTACTGTATTATATTTATTATGCAATATAAAAATTGTAGTATATTTATTTATAAATTATACATGTCATTGATTTAGCCATTTATATGTAAGTTTATATAATGAAGTTTATATAATTACTGCTTATACAAACTTAATGTTTCGGTTTCTAAAGTATAATTTAGTTATATATGTTATCTATACATCTATACATATAAATAAAATTGGAGTGTCTGTTTGTAATATTGAAATAACCGTTTTTTAGTACATGCATATGAATATATATACGGTACATGGACCAAAATAACATTTTTTACAATTTTTGTCTGTCTGTCTGTTTGTTCCGGCTAATCTCTGAAATCGCTGGACCGATTTTGACAGGACTTTTATTGGCAGGTAGCTGATGTATTATGGAGTAACTTAGGCTACGTTTATTTTAGAAAAAATCTTTTATTTTGGAAAAAAAAAAGTAATGTTGCAATGTCCAAGTACTGTCCAAAACCGCGCGCAGCTCACGCGCATGCCACCACATAAAAAATTAAAGAATCGACTGTTAGGCGGAACGAAGTTCACCGGCAGCTAGTATATAAGTATTATTTAGTTTATATTTTAGGTGCAATTATAGCTAAGTATGCCACATACGGACAGACATGACGAAACTATAAGGGTTACTTGTGTTTACTACGGAACCCTAATAAAAATAGTAATTAGAACTAAATAAGAAAATATATAAGAATCTATTTCATTTTTTTCAAACTAACTTCCAAATCAAGTTGGCGAAGTGATTAACATATTTTACACCATATCATATTACATGTTCTATCATATTTTGACGTGACAACGTCTAATAACTTGATACTACGGGCTGCATGCACGAAAAAGATGACGTCATCGTCCCGTTACGCTCATTGTCGCGTTCTGCAAGCGAGAGCGCGGCACGAACGAGAGAGAGGCATGATCATGTGTATTATACTACTGTAATGTTTGACGTTGTCACGTCAAACTACCGTCCGTAAACCGACTTTACAGACAACCAACTTTTTTTTTAATATGCCTACAGTACTTTTAGTAACAGATCTCATAATAAAACAATAAATTATTCCAAACATTTGATGAATTGATAAATCATGAAAGTGTTCAATAGAGCAGTGAGAATAAGCTGTACGTTGACTTCACGATCTGAAAACAAATTACAAATATTAACGTAGTGAATAAACAAGAAATAATCCAATTTATTCAGAGTTATTGTGAAGCTCTTGGCAAAATTTTTACAGTTTCTTTTTAAGTAATTATTTCAATAAAAAGTGAAAAAATAAGTAAAAACAGACAAACATTTTTCGACCTTCCATACAAATCGAGTGATCGTCGAAAAATGTTTGTCTGTTTTCACTTATTTTTTCAATTGAAAGTGGTTTCGTTTCACGGTCTAAACATACTGTGAAAATTTGGCCAGAAATATAAAAATAAACGATATACCTTAGATTAATAATTGGTCTCGCGAGGTCGTAGCGCCGCGGAGACCAATTATTAATCTATGCGATATACGTACAGCAACAAAAGTTTCATATGACATCGGTATCAGGCCCAGCGCCCATAAGATTTCCGGTTCCTAAAAAATAACAAATTATTTTAATGTATTATTATTATGTATTATTTTCACTTTTGGAAGACTATCGACTATTTACACATGGTTGCTACAATATAGTTCAAAAAAGTAATTTAAACGTTTCCACTGATAGAATTATCTTAATCTAATTTTGAACCGACAATTTGGCCAAATGATAACCTCAAATTAAGGACTGACTACATTCTTGTAGCTACGTACATGTTACTGTTTATGTGTTACGATGCGATGTGTATTGCTGAGAAGAGTGCACTAATTCAAATTGGAAAAGAATAAATCGTTTAAACTTTTCTTTAGAGAGCTAACCTTGCCACCAAGGATGTCAACGTCTAACCGAGGAGATAGCTAAATGTATTCTTCACAGGCTTGACGGAGAAAAGCGTTCTGGTCCTGGTGATAATTTACTTTCCCTTAGCGTAGTCTCCACTCCGAGACTGGCCAACTTCGGTACAAAAGTACCGAAAAATGTATGTTCCGAGCAAGTTTCGTAACAATCCGTTCAGAAATTTTATTTAAAGGTCGCATCACATCGCATCGTGTTCCTTGATTTATTTTAAAAAAAATATCGAGAGATTTTGTTGATTGGGGGAAAAATTAGGGCAAAAGGAGGAAAGTTTAGTGTAACATTATTTAACAATCATACATAATTGAACTTGACTCTAAATCGAGTTGGGGCAAAAACACATCGTTTGTATGTATGTACGTAAGTGTGTATTTATGTTTATACCGCGATAACTCTTGAGTCGTTAGTCCGATTTCGATGAAATTCAAAATGTCTATAGAAGACATGTATAGAATTTTCAAGTTCGTTTGGCATCAAAATCGGTCTAGTAGTTTTTGAGATATTGGTATTAATGTAAAAATAATTATTTATCCAATTACATATATAACTCCAAAGCTGTAGGTCCATTTTCGTTGATAATCAGAATGTATGTAGGAAGCGTTATAATACTTATGATATCAAAATCGATTTAGTGATGTTTAACCGACTTTCAATGAATGGGTGTAATGTTTTTTTCCGTATTTGTTACTTAATAACTTCGTTATTACTGTTAAGATATTTATTTCTTTAAACAACTCCCTAAGAGATTCCCTTGGGGCTAAACCATAGATGGCACGAACTGCTCGCTTTTGTAAGATAAATATTGTCTGTATGTCACTTGCCCTTCCCCAAAGCAGTAATCCATAAGACATTAAGCTATGAAAGTAACTAAAGTAGACTAGCTTAGCAGTTGCCACATCTGTTATTTGTCTAATTTTTCTGACAGCATATGTCGCGGAGCCAAGTTTTTTGGAGAGAGTTGAAACGTATGAACCCCATTGCAATTTTGCATCAATTTTGATTACTGGAAAGGTGGTGTCATCTACAAGAACTAACTTTCCTCCATTTAACATTACGTCCACTTGAGTCTGTCTCACATTTGGTAGAGAAAATTGTATGCGTTGGGTCTTATTAGCATTCAGCATTAAGTTGTTGGCGGAGAACCAATTTGATATTGTGGACAGTGCATCATTCACATCCATTTTGAAAATCAAAGACGTATCGTCTGCAAACAAAACTATGCCAGCCTTTTTTTCAACCGCGCGTAAGGCAAGTCATTGACGTAAATCAAAAAAAAAAAAGGGTCCTAGTATCGAGCCTTGGGGTACGCCTATCTTTACCGTTGAACCGCCCGACTTAACGTTATTTATGTCAACAGTCTGACGCCTATCATTTAAATATGAATTCAATAACTTTATTGCTTTAGCGTCAAAACCATAATGTGCAAGCTTGAGCAGAAGTGTCTCATGATCAACACAGTCGAATGCCTTGGAAAGGTCACAGAACACTCCAATAGCATCCTGAGACTCCTCCCAGGCGGTGTAAATATGAGTGATGAGAGCCACTCCCGCATCGGTTGTTGATTTGCCGGCAGTAAAACCAAACTGTTGCCTATGAAAAATATCATAGACCTTAAAGTGCCGCAGCATTTGATTGAGCATAATCTTTTCGAATATTTTACTCAATACGGGCAATATAGAGATAGGTCTATAATTGCCAGGCTCCAACTTCTCTCCTTTTTTAAATAATGGGATTAATTTACTATATTATTACATTAAATTTGGGAAGATGCCTTGATCAATACATTCATTGAATATATAAGCCAAGTCAGGAGCAACAATACCAATGATGTGATAAATTACACTAACAGACATACTCCAGTGATCTTCAGATTTTTTCAGGTTAAGCTGTTTAAATGTTTTAATAATATCACTGGGATCAATATGCGAAAATTCAAAGTTGGACTCACAAGAGGTGACATTTGTTTTAAGCAGTGTTTCAGCAGTCTGAGGGCTTGAATTTATATTTGAAGTTACTTCTAGTGGAATATTCGAAAAATAATTTTCAAAAGAATTCTTTAGGGGAAGAAATTATACTATCCTGAAATTTAATTTCTTGTATATTTTCTTTATTTTTACATTTGCCGGTTTCTATTATTATTATTATTTATTAGGAGCGTTATTTATCTTTTTCCTAATATAATTGGCTTTAGCCACCTTACAAACATTTTTGAATAATTTTTGATATGACTAACAAAACTGCTATCAAACGTGTACTGTCTTTGGGCATGCAGGTCAAACAATTTTTGTCCACTCTTGTGAATACCTGTAGTAGCCCATTCATTTAATTTTAATTTATTACTACGTTTAAGTTTTTTTCTGTTTGAAATTCTTTGAAAAGCTGTCGTAGATGACACCAAATAGTTTATTGTAATGATTATCAGGATTATTACTTGTATAAGTCACTGAGCATAAAGTATTTTCGATCGATTTTTTGATTTGTGACAGGTCTGCAAGTAATATTAACTTCATGTACACGAGTATTTTTCTTTAAAGTTATCAATTGACCGCAATGGTCAGACGGTAATTTACTAAAAACCGATTTATTTAATGGTGTTTGTTGTTGTTGTTGTTCAAAAAAAACATTCTCCAAATTGTAGCTGTTAAAAAGGTTTAAAAATTGGGTACTTGTTGCTGAATGTACTAAGATGTCAATATTAAAGTCACCACAAATGTTAATCCTTTATTACTTTTTGATGCTATTCATAGGATACCATCAACAACCTTTAAAAAGTCTTTGAAACTGCTATTGGGTGGACTGTACACACAAACAATTATATATTCCTCAAGCTCGACGCAGGAGACCTCAGCACAGCGTTCAACAGAAAGTCTAGAAATGTCTGGCCGCTCTTTAAAGGATAAACCATTCTTAATATAAATAGCTGAACCGCCTCTGATAGCAGACTTTCTCCTAAAACAGCTTGCAATATCAAAATTGTTTAAGCTAAGCATCATCTTACTCTCTTTAATTCAATGCTCAGTCAAACGTAAAATATATATTTAAAGATTCTAAAAATAACTCAACAATGAGTTCTTTGCCAGGAAGTCCTTCTATATTTTGATGTACTAATCTTAATTCTTGAGGATTTCCTGTTGTCAGTGTTTGCAGTATGGAAGTATGGATAGTATGGAAGCAGGTATGGATGGATAGTATAGTATGCAGTATGGATTATTAAATGGTGTATGAAGCTTTTGGGTTCAGAATCTTAAATATGGCCCCAGTAAATGATGGGAAGTTTTATTTTTGTGGCTAAACCTTATTGAGTATAATTCTCGAGGTCTATGCTCTCGGCGAACAACTATTAGCATGTTGGGTTCTCTACAAGTGATGTAAAAAAACTTAAAAAACCACGCAAGCCAGGGGGGTAAATGAGGAAAGTTCATGGCAGCATTTTATGAATAAATCTCGATATTTGGAGGTAGTTCGCGAAATCTACTGTTCACAGTACTACAAGATACTCATCAATAATTGTTGATGACAACACTGTTAGTCTATTTCGAGACTGGGCCATTTTGTTTTTTTTAAATATGTCCCGTGCTAAGGTCTCATTACTGAAAAGATGGATCCTTATGAAATTTGGCACACGTTTTCCTAGATTTATTTGATTGGGAGAATAATGAGGACAAAAAGGGGGAAGGTTTGTATATATGTCTGTCCTATCATACATGTTTCTTTCATGTCTTTTTTCTTATTTTATTTATTCTGAAAGTAAATATATTTTTTATGTACAATTAATTATTACAAAAAACTGTCCGCATGTACTGGTACCTGTCCTCGCATCATGGCGCATACCACCAGTTTGCGCACACGCACCATGGATGTCGCACAGTTCTCCCAGCCCGACTGGTACATCGCCGTTGGTATTTCAAGAGCCTGGCAACAATATTCAGTTAGGTTATTTAGCAAAAGTTCAAAAAATATGGTAACTCATTATTATCCGAGCATATTTCCCAGTAGCTTAAACAGTCCAGGCTAGATCCGAGTTCAGAGATTTCAACCCTATTTTTGAAATGTATGATTCATATGTCGAATGAAAATAGACTCACCAGTTATGACTAATGATATTCATTCGATATAGATGGAAAATCATTCGACTCACTGTGTATTTGTTGTGCGAGTACCTGTTTGCTAGTACTAGCTATTACAATGGAGTAGACTACTGTCTGCCCCCGAAACCATTTGTACAGATACAAAGCAACAAGATTTGATTGATAACCAGCGTCTCAACAATGTACCTAACTTACCTATCTAGTCAATAAGTATTGAACCTAACTGCAATTCGTACCTCGATGGTGACGTCTCCAGCATTCATCATGAAGATACCAGTGCTGGATAGGATCGTGAATATCGTGGACATGCTTGCGATCAGCGATGGCAGGGTCCGGTCCTAATAGATAGAAAGATATCAGCTAACCATATCGGTAAATATAACATTAGATACAACTAGCGTTGAAAATTTCAAATGATCCCTGTATTTTTCTATAAAATACAGTAACTCTCCTTCAGAGTAAAAACAAACAGTTGGACAAACATGAGGGTCCTTGTTGTCTCAGTTTCAACTGGCCGAAAATTATTTTATCCATCTGTCTGTCTGTTCTTTATGATTGATTTTTTTAAATGGCGGTTGGTTCAAAACTTAAAAAATGTCATATCCATACTTCCATACTAATATTACTAGTGGCTCTGTGAGCTGTAGACCTCGCGAGCTTATAGAGATTGCAGATCAAAGGAACTTTTCACACCATATGTTTTTCATTGAATATTAAAATCTTGATAATGTTCGTTCCGCTAATCTTTTTAGTCTTTTTTCCTCCTCTGTTCTTAACAGAAGGAGTAGTAAATAGAAAGAGTAAGCAAAAACTTGGAGTTTATACCAACAACGATGAAGTAAATTATTCAATTATAATAATCAATTCATTTTTTTTCTTTTACCAGCTTGTTATTGTTACGAAATCAAAAATAAATAAAAATAAAATGCGGCCCGCGGAAGTTTGAGTAGCGCTGTCCACGGAAAATTCTCGTACAATCGTCGCGTGTTTCCATACGGGAATAATATCGCGAACGATCTAGTACATCGATTATCTCGCTCTGACATATTGCTTTGTCTCGCTCTCGCACTTCTAGTATGTACTAAGGGAACGAGACAGAGAGTATCCCTCTCTCTCTATTCCGGAGTAGTTGTGATCTTTCTAGAAACTTCTGGAGCGGGTTTCCCGGGCCATATAAATATCGGAAGGTGCCTCAGGAGGGCAGTTCTAATTTAACTGAGCTACAAGTGCGATCAAGAAGCGATATCCGGAGCGAATAACAAGTGATACAAGCGACCTCGGCAAGTTATAGTGACTGTGATTAGCAAGTGTTTTGGACATTGTTAGTGATAAGTGAAGTGAAGTGACGTCGGCGACCATCCTTGTGGGAATAAACGTTTTTAAAGAGTCATCAGGTGTTTTTCTCCAAATTGCGAACCCCGAGCTCGTAACAATTGGTGTCATAAGTGGATTTGGAGATGCCATTGACTCCGAGAGAAGACGTCACTAGTGAGGGTGTGAAGACGAGGGCGAAGCGGGCTGCGGAAGCCACTTCTACTGGATCTGCTGACCAGGCCGCTCCCGCCGCGCTCACCGCCCGGCAGGTCACGTCCAACGGCAACCAGGCTACGTCCAACGTCTACCAGGACACGTCCAACGCCCGGCAGGTCACGTCCAACGGCAACCAGGCTACGTCCAACGTCTACCAGGACACGTCCAACGCCCACCAGGCCATGTCCAACACCCACCAGGCCATGTCCAACACCAACCAGGCCACGTCCAACGCCTACCAGGACACGCCCAACGCCCACCAGGCCATGTCCAACACCCACCAGGCCATGTCCAACACCCACCAGGCCACGTCCAACGCCCACCAGGCTGCGCCTGTCTTTGATTTTGGGGAATTGATGCGAATGCTGGACAACAAATTTACAATGCTGGACAACAAATTTACAATGCAGGAGAAGCTTCAACAAAAGGCTCAACAACAACTCCTGTCAGCTATTGGTGAAGTTAGTGGCGTGGTTACCAAATTACGCAAGGATGTTGATTTGGTGGAGGAACGCGTCACGACTCTTGGGAACGACATGGAAAATTTGAAGACGGACCTTTCCACATTACAGAAGAAGTTCGTGCGCCTTGAAACAACGGGAGTAGCAGTTGCATCTGGCGGAACAGTCATTGCCCACCACGGACCCAGCGTGAAATTGCCGCCATATGACGGAACCTCGTCCTGGACCGCATACCGTCAACAGTTCCAGACCATCGCAGCTGCTAACGGATGGACAGATGAACAGTGCCTGACAGCTCTCACCGTCGCACTCCGAGGACAGGCTCTGACGGTCTTGGAGGTTCTTCCGTCGGGCAGTGGATTCAAGGACCTGCTGGAGGCACTGGAATCGCGATACGGGGAACGGCATTTGGAGCACGTCTTCCGCGCTCAACTCCGCGACAGAGTCCAGCACTCAGGAGAGGGTCTGCAGCAATGGGCGCTGGAAATAGAAAAACTCGTCCGCAAGGCGTATCCAGGGGCCGATTTGAAGATGCTTGAGTCCAACACCGTACAGGCGTTCGTCGACGGCATCAAGGATTCGGAAGTCAGAGCTGCAGTAAGGCTAAACCATCATGCCTCATTAAAAGATGCACTGGCCCACGCTTTGGAGGTGGAAGCCGTCAGACATGACATTCGTCATTCCGTGACTCACAAAGTGCGCGAAGTAGTGGAGGAAGTTAGGGAAATAAAAGCTCCGCTAAGGAAGAGACCTGGATCCATGTGCTATAGGTGCGGCGACCGAGGGCACCTACAAATGAATTGCCCAAAGATCAAGAAGCTTGAAGACGACGTGAAGGAACTGAAGATGAAGCAGGAGGCTTTATCATCGGAGAGGAACCAGGGAAACGAGTAAGAGCCAGGACTAGGGGGCGAGTACTGGCTGGCGCGGAGGAAGCCCCGACAACTATTATCTCTCAGGCATGCAA
The DNA here is from genome assembly GCA_947363495.1 of Euzophera pinguis. Lineage (NCBI taxonomy): Eukaryota > Metazoa > Arthropoda > Insecta > Lepidoptera > Pyralidae > Euzophera > Euzophera pinguis. The sequence continues at coordinate 376,743 of OX376164.1, forward strand.
CGGAAATAGTCTCGTAATATCTGGAACTGTAAATGGGATCAACTGCAGGATGACGCTGGATACCGGAGCATCAAGAACAATAGTCCGACCTCACTTAGTAAGGACCATAATGAGAAGCATGAGGAAACTGGACTGTCAGCTTCTTTCTGCCTCCGGCCAGCCAATACCCGTCCTGGGAGAAGTGTCTGTAAAAATGTCTATGGGAGAAACCACATATACCCACAACGTCATCGTGGCTGAAATTATGGACGATTGTGTATTGGGATTAGATTTCATGAAAAAGTACAACTGTAGAATAGACGTTGCTAGTGGTGTATTCAAGAGTGGTGAAGAAGAGATCATCATCCTAGGAGGCATTAACGGGAGAGTGACATGTTTAAAGCAAACGGTCATACCTGGGAAAGCAGAAGCCCAAGTACTAGTAAAGTTACCAGTAACAAGGAACAAGAAATCTACCGGATGCGTGTTGATTGAGGAGATAGCTAATAAACCTGCGGCTCGAGGACTCATGACCGCGAGGACTCTCGTGAAAGGAAGAAACACCGCAGTAGTAAGAGTACTTAATCTAGGCGACCAAGAGAGGACCTTAAACAAAGGCGACATCATTGGAAAATGTGAGGAAGTTGTCTGGCTGAAAAAGTGCAGTACAACACAAAGCTCAGATACAACGAGTACCAGTGATTCTACAGTCAAGGAGCTTCTAAGTAACTGCAAAAGCAATCTAACGTACTCGCAGAGCATTAAAGCTAAGAAGTTTCTACTGCGCTACGCCAACATCTTCACCAGCCAAGAAGGAGACTTAGGAAGAACGTCGCTAGTACAACACAGGATTGACACCGGAAATGAGAGACCCATCCGACAGCGAGCGAGAAGAATCCCTATAGCCAAAGAAATAGAAGTCAAAGAGCTGCTGGCGGATATGGAAAGGAATAAAATTATTGAACCATCAGCAAGTCCATGGTGTTCACCAGTCGTGCTAGTAAAGAAGAAGGACGGAAGCACGCGGTTCTGTGTTGACTACAGACGACTTAATGACATCACCAAGAAGGACAGTTACCCGCTGCCTCGGATTGATGACACCTTGGATACCCTTAGTGGCATGAAATGGTTTTCAACATTGGACTTAAAATCTGGGTACTGGCAAGTGGAAATCCATCCGAAGGATAAGGAGAAGACTGCATTCTCGACGGGCAAGGGATTATGGCAGTTCAACGTCATGCCATTCGGATTATGTAACGCGCCAGCTACCTTCGAGCGACTGATGGAATGTGTACTAGCAGGATTGGTAGGAGAAGCCTGTCTAGTATATTTGGATGACGTTATCATCGTTGGCCGAGACTTTGAGGACCACTTGCGGAACTTGGAGCAAGTCTTCGAGAAAATTCATGGAGCCAACCTAAAATTGAATCCGAAAAAGTGCCGCTTATTCAGGAACGAAGTGAGCTATCTAGGCCATGTCATTACCAGTGAAGGAATCCTGACTGATCCGGAGAAAGTGGAAGCCGTTCAGAAGTGGCCTACCCCCAAGGACAAGACAGAAGTACGGGCATTCCTTGGCCTTTGCTCGTACTATAGACGTTTCGTGAAAGGATTCTCGGAGATTGCAAAGCCATTACACCGACTAACTGAAGAGAAACGTCAATTTAGTTGGGATGAAGCTTGCGAAATTGCCTTCGAAAAACTGAAGAAACATCTGTGCGAAACACCAGTCTTGGGATACCCTCAACCAGAAGGTCAATTTATAGTGGATACGGATGCAAGTAATACCGCAATCGGTGGGGTACTGTCTCAAAAGCAGGAAGACAGGGAAGTTGTTATAGCGTACTTCAGTAAGTCGCTGTCTAAACCGGAAAGGAACTATTGTGTGACAAGAAGGGAGCTACTGGCAGTAGTGAAGACGCTACAATACTTCAGCAAATACCTCATCGGTAGGCAGTTTTTACTTCGCACGGATCATGCAGCGTTAAAATGGCTGTTGCAATTCAAGAACCCAGAAGGTCAAGTTGCTCGATGGATTGAACAACTTCAGGAATATGACTTCATTATCGAACACCGTCGAGGACAGGCCCATGGAAACGCGGATGCGCTGTCACGCAGACCCTGCCCAGAAGATTGTAAGCACTGTATCAGGCAGGAGTTTAAAGAAATGACAGTAAAGCTAACTCGGACAGAACCATTAGAGACCTGGGAGAACGATGCGATGAGAAAGGAGCAAGAGAATGATGATGACCTACGGCACATCATCAGGTGGAAGGCACAAAGTAATGATAAGCCAAAGTGGAGTGAAGTTGCACCGACAGGCACTGTTTCCAAGGCGTACTGGGCGCAATGGGATAGCCTCGTTGTACAAAACGGAATACTCTACCGGAAATGGGATAAACCTAACGGCAGAGAGTTTCAACTGCAAATTGTGGTTCCAAGAACAAAAATACGTGATGTTCTTCGGGAAGTACACGACGGCGTGTCCGGTGGACATTTGGGAGTCAAGAGGACGCTAACGAAAATCCGCGAAAGGTTCTACTGGCTCCATTGTCGGGAGGATGTGGAGGACTGGTGCCGCAAGTGTACAACTTGTGCTGCCGTAAAAGGGCCACATACCAGGAGCCGAGGGAATCTACGACTGTACAACGTCGGTGCACCTTGGGAACGCATTGCAGTCGACGTAGCTGGACCATTTCCTGTCACTGACTCAGGGAACAAGTATTTCATGGTTGTCATGGACTACTTCACTAAGTGGCCGGAAGTGTACGCCATACCAAACCAAGAAGCTACGACAGTTGCAACCAAGATAGTGGAAGAAGTGATTTGTCGCTTTGGAGTGCCCTTGGAAATCCATTCCGACCAAGGCAGGAATTTTGAGTCACAGGTTTTTCAAGAAGTTTGCAGGATTATGGGAATGAACAAAACCCGAACCACGGCTTACCATCCTCAGTCAGACGGGATGGTCGAACGGTTTAATCAGACGATCGAGAGACATCTGGCAAAAATAGTGGAAAGCCATCAAAGGGACTGGGACAAGTACATTTCACTGTTCCTGCTAGCGTACAGAACAGCAGAACATGAAAGCATAAAGGCAACTCCGGCATATGTCAACTACGGTCGTGAGCTGCGGTTGCCAGTGGACCTCCTAACAGGAGGCTCACCAGATGAACCTCAAAGTGTTCAAGACTACGTTTCTGATCTGCGTGACCGAATGCGAGAAATACACGCCGCAGTTCGAGAAAACGGGTTGCAGTCGAGTCAGAACATGAAGACCAGATACGACAGAATGTCGAATACAAATGGCTTCGAGGAGGGCGCTCTAGTCTGGCTTCACAACCCGACTCGCCGGAAAGGGAAATCGCCAAAGTTACAAACCAAGTGGGAGGGCCCATACAAGGTGGTAACGCGACTAAATGATGTGACGTATCGGATACAGCGTCAACCAAGAGGAGCAATGAAGATTGTTCACATCGACCGCTTGGCGAAATATCACGGAAGTAATGATGATGCTCGGGACGAGCATCTCTAAGAAGGGGGCAGTGTTACGAAATCAAAAATAAATAAAAATAAAATGCGGCCCGCGGAAGTTTGAGTAGCGCTGTCCACGGAAAATTCTCGTACAATCGTCGCGTGTTTCCATACGGGAATAATATCGCGAACGATCTAGTACATCGATTATCTCGCTCTGACATATTGCTTTGTCTCGCTCTCGCACTTCTAGTATGTACTAAGGGAACGAGACAGAGAGTATCCCTCTCTCTCTATTCCGGAGTAGTTGTGATCTTTCTAGAAACTTCTGGAGCGGGTTTCCCGGGCCATATAAATATCGGAAGGTGCCTCAGGAGGGCAGTTCTAATTTAACTGAGCTACAAGTGCGATCAAGAAGCGATATCCGGAGCGAATAACAAGTGATACAAGCGACCTCGGCAAGTTATAGTGACTGTGATTAGCAAGTGTTTTGGACATTGTTAGTGATAAGTGAAGTGAAGTGACGTCGGCGACCATCCTTGTGGGAATAAACGTTTTTAAGAGTCATCAGTTGTTTTTCTCCAAATTGCGAACCCCGAGCTCGTAACATTATTTAACTTGCAATCTATGTATATATGTATGTTCAGGTCAAATCTCGTAAGATAAATTTCATCTACATTCCGGTTTCCAATTAAGCTTTTGCACACATATGTATATCGCATGGCAATGCAATATTATAATGTCTTGGAGCTGGTCTGATGATGGAGCTGGGAATCGGTCATAGGAGGGTCAATTTGAAAGTTCTTAGAAAATCAAAAACTGAGCACACTAGCAAGTTATTCCTTTTATTACATCTTTTCAAATAGTGTCCTTTCACGTCAATACATCTCTGCATCCGATGGAACCACTGAGAAAAGCACTTTGCCCACTCGTCTTTAGGTGCCTCTTCGACGGTGTTTTGAAACGTAGCCACTGCTTCCTCGGCGTCCATAAAACGTTTTCCTCGAAGTTTTTCTTTTATTTTCGGGAATAAATAAAAATCGCAAGGTGCGAGGTCGGGGCTATATGGCGGGTGACCTAGTAATTCCACGTTTGATGTCGCCAAATAGTCGATCGTCCGCCTTGCGGTGTGCGACGAGGCGTTGTCGTAGTGAAGGAGGATCCTACCGCGAGGTCGTTTCTCCCGAACTTTTTCCAAGACAAGTGGCAAACAATTGTTAGTATACCACTCTGCAGTAACTGTTTTTCGATCCTCTAAAACAATTGTCGCGTACTGTCCGGTCCTTCCGAAGAACGAGGCCACCATCTTTTTTCCTACGCTTCGACCTCTCTTTACTTTAGTTGGCAACTCCTCAGAAGGAAACACCCACTGAGCAGACTGTCTTTTGGTTTCGGGATCATAACAGTAAATCCAGCTTTCGTCACCCGTAAGTATGTCAAACACAGCATATGAGTCACCTCCGTTAAATCTTTGAACCATTTCACGGCACCAATCAACACGACGAATTTATTGGGCCTCGGTAAAATCGTGAGGTATCCACCGGGCACAAAGCTTCCTGACCGCTAAATGTTCATGCAGGATTTTGTGCACTTGGCTCATACAGATGCCTAAACTTGCCCGAATCTGCTGATAGGTCACTCTTTTGTCAGTCTCTATCATACGCCGCACAACACTGATGTTATCTTCAGTTGTCGCCGTAGAAGGCCGTCCCTCACGCCGATCATCGGTGAGATTAGTGCGACTACGTTTGAACTCATTAAACCAGTTGTAAACAGTGGCACGAGATGGGGCTTCGTCGTGAAAGGCCAATCGAAGTCTATCATAACTTTCTTGTTGACTTAAATGACAACGAAAATCATTGCACGAAAATTTTCTCGCGTTAAATTCATGCTGACGTGACACAGACAATTTTCAATTTGCCGCCAAATCGTAAAACGAATGACAAATTAATAAAATACATACTCAATAATATTGGCAAAGAGTTCCATTTTCAAAATTTAACCTTATTTTTTTATTATACTGTTTACAAGTGGTCAGTTCTAAAGACTTTCAGTGTCGCCCTCGTAGGAACTCTTTGATGAAACAACGTAATCTCATCATCGTTTACTTTGGTCTCACAATAAAAGATTATCTAAAAAAAAAACTTCTTAATTTAGTTAAGAAAATGAATTCTTATAAAATTTAGGTAAACTGGTAATTTTGGTAAAGTAGACTAAACGAATGTTTCCTGTAGTTATATAATTCCCAAGAAAACAAATAAGTATACTCGTACTTTTAAAAAACTTTTAAAATAAAAATAAATACATTGAACTAAAAAGAGAACACCTTCCGGTGAGATTCGAACTCTAGACGCTTAAGTCGATCAGATCTCTATAAAAATAAACTGGACTATTCATCTTTTGACAATGCTGTTGAAAATATACGTCTATTGTATGTCATAATAGAAAATAAAATTTCTTTGTTATTTCGTTGTCACTACAAACACAAAATGGTCGTAAGAGCCATAAAATCCTAAGGTGCTTAGGCCCATTGTGTCAACTCCGTCATTTTTAAAAATTCCAAAAAATGGCTCGACTATCGATTTTCATATGTTTATCGAACCTGCTCCCAAAATTTCACGGTGATCGGATGAGAAATGCGACCTCTAGAGGAGAACACACAAACATACCAAAGCATTTTTGGCCAAGTTGAAACGGAGACCTCGCTCGCTCGGTCAATAAATGCGAAAGTCTGTCTGTTACGCTTTCACGACCAAACCGCTAAGCGGATTTTGATGAAATTTGGTATGAATATAGTTCAAGACCCGGAGTCAAACATAGGCTACTTTAAGACGCAGGCGGAGCTGCGGGAAAGAGCTAGTTTCAGATATTTAAAAAAAAAAAAGTCATTAGAATTTATAACTTTTTTGTCTTAACAATTTTTTTATACGATAAACTAGAACGTGTTTATACTCGTAGTCAGCAATTAGCCTAAAAGTTCTATTTTTTGCATATTTTGTATTAATGCGTACAGTATGATGTCGTAATTACAAATCTCTGGGATGACAAGTACGAAAATGGTGTGTAGTAACTGTGACGTCGGCGATACAGAGATTTTTTTTAAATATATAAACATACCATGTGCGGTATCAAATGAATCTTCGTCCCCATATTGATCAAACCCACAGACTATATGTAGTACAAAGGTAAATAAAAAAATGGAAATGAAATAAGTTGAAGTACATTAATAAGAGTGTAAACAATACCAATTTTAATAGACTGAAAGGTCTGAACCGGCCTACAGCTAGAGTGCCGGCTGCCGGCTGACCACAATAATAAAGAAGCTGTACAGACCTGTGCAGATCAGCAGGCCCAAGGGTTGGAAAAGACACTTTATATATGTGTCGGGAGCAGACTCGTGCTTAAGACCAATGATTGATTTACCCTCCAAATTGCGCCCCACCTACAGATCGACCTTTGGTGATTATGGTGCAATTTGACACTTATTACACTGGGCCAAATATTAACAATTCAGTGCCTATAGCGGCCGTTACTCGAACTTGACGTTCTGGCGAAATCAGTTGCTCCAGAACACAGAAAATCCACAAATCGCAGGGTTTGACACTGGCAAGGGTGGTTGTAGATTTAGGAACTCGTCAGTTAGCAGCAAAATGTTCCAAAGTTGCTCTCTCTCGCTCTCACCGGCTACCAGATTATGTACAATGAAACTTCTTTTTTTAATAATAGAGGAGAAAAAATTATTAAAAAAGCTTGCAAATGTGTAAGGGGTGGATAAAGGGAAGTAAGGAGGGGTAAAATACACTACGTTTTTTTTTTTAATGATTTTATTAGTTTTCCGCCCTATAGGAGAGGGGCACCCTTGGCTACTGTTTTTTGTTTTTTGTGTATCTTATGTAAAAAATGTGTGTTTGTTTTTTATACTTTGTTATCTACTTTTGCTACTAGAATTATTTCATCCTAATATTATTTTATTCTTTGAGTATAGTTTGTTTTACTTTGTCCAATTTACTTGTATCTATTAGATTTAATTTTGCTTATTTTTATTTCTATTATTTATTTTTATTTTTTTATTTTTTATTTACTTTTCTATTAAGATTCTAATTATTGTTGCTTCATAATGCTGTTTATCTATTTCTTTAATTCTATTTTATCTATGTTTTATCTATGTATTTAATTATCTTTATTTATTATCTGGTCTATTCAATTTTAATTTGTTTAATTAACTTTATTTCTTTTATATTTATTTTTACTTATTTTATTTACTTTTCAATTTGGACTCTAATGATCTATGTTTTATCATTTGTAGTTGTCTTTACCTTTAGTTCTATTCTCAATTTGTGTTGTATTGAGTTACTTTTATTTGTTACATACAAATTATGTTTATATACTTTTATAAACATATATACAAATATAGTTTGATGACTGCTATAATGTTTTTTTTTTGTTATCCTTCTGTTTTATTATCTTTCCTATGATTATAAATACCCAGTTTTTCAGCTTATTGTAGACAATAATCGACCACTAGGCACAAGGTATTTATTAAAAGTGATCGGGCCAAATTTAAAGAAAAGTACTTCTGATAAGGAATAAATCTTACACGAGACATTTGTAAATTTGTTACACAGAAATTGCAAAGTGTAATTAAGTTTTCTTTCGTGTAAAAATGATTATATGGTATCTCACTGACAATTACATTTGTGTTATCAACTGAACGTAACCACATGCCTATATGAGTTTGAATATCATAAGGATTCTTATCGTTAGTACCACATATTAAAATAACAAAGTCGTCACGGGTTAGCTTATTTATATCTGTCTTCATAAAGTTCACGACATCACTCAGGCGTGCCCCCGGCTTTATGTAACATTTTACGTTAAATTCGGTACCAAGCAAGTCTTGTAAATGTTGCCTTAGTCCTTTTCCCTGTTGATCCGCCAGTATAATAACTTGTCTCTTCGGTTTATTTTCGTGATTTCTTTTTATACTTTCCTTGCAAGATGTTATTACCCTGTCCAAACTGTTAGATTTGCAGTAGTCAATAGATTGGAATGTTGTTTCATTATTATATGATTTGTGTTCCGTTGTACGTGCATGTTTGGGTGGAGTCTTTATGTTAGAGAAAGTCGCACATACACTTCTATCTAGATGCAAGGGAGAAATTCTGGAGGTCTTTAATTTTATATTTAACATTTTTTTGCGTAGTGGTGTTGACACTATCTTTTTACTTGTACAGCAGTCAGTAGTGAGTTTCTTCAAAAAATCTATTTTCTTTTCTTGGTCCTTATTTGCTTGTTTTAATTTATTGTTTTCAAAATTTAATTCTTCAATTTCCTTGTCAGCACTCTTTAATCGTTCCGTTAATGTCTTGATTTCAGTTCTTAATTCTTCTGCAAATGAATTATCTTTATGTTGAGTTGCGCTGTGTAAACTTAAAGCAGTCGAGTCTATAGTGTTGAGTTGAGCATATCATCATAGCTATCATGTTTCTGTGTTACGTATAAGTCCAGTTCAGATTTGGATCTAGATATCTTCTTTCTAATAGTGACGTTTTCCATAGTGATACTATTCAAAGTACAACTCTCGGCTGAAAAAAAAACTACACACTTGCTGGGATTCGATCGCGAGACCTCTCGGTCAGCGTCCATACGTTCAACCGCACGACCAGTGATACTTTTGACAGACTGACGAAATATGCAGTCTAAAGAAACCGTCCTCTGTGTGTTTACAATCTATTTTATTGAAGAAAGTGTAGATGGCGTTAGTTGACTTATGTGCTTCTGCTTTATACTACGAGCATGCTTTTACACGTGTTTTACACCTTGCTTCTACGTAGTTGTAGTGAATCTGAGTGCTTTTTGTTAATCAATCACTTAAAATTTGAATTTTGTAACGAAATATTTTATCTCATTTTTACAATTTAGAGCACATTTATTAGTATAGGTTCTTATAAAGTGTATTTATTTAGTTATTTATGTTTTATGGCATCAGATACAATTTTGATATCACAGCATTACATAAGTTTTATTAATAAATGTCTTTGTTTTAAGGCACTGCAAGATCCAGTTGTCTAAGATGCACTTTTTTACACTTTTCTTCGAGAAAACACCTTCACAATATAATCACAGCTTATTTCATCAATTTATTTTACACGTATACACTTTTATTTATGTAGTATTTTAGCGAGAGTATTTTTAATTATTTAATTAGCGCGGAGCCGATGTTACCGGTGCTCAGTGGCGACACCAATCAATTTCAAAATTATATCTTTCTGATCAATGCTCTTATCCAATACTTGTGCCTACGTACTAGATTACTGTCTCTGCGTACACATCCTTCATGCATAGGCCACATTGGCCCTAGCCAGGGCCTCACGCCTCTGCCTAATAGGGCATTCGGAGCTGAAGGCATTATGAACCAGTAATTTAGCCTCTTTGCAGTTTCTACAGGAAGGCGGAACTCCCGCCTCAAGTTCTGCACATTGAGCCCTCATATGCGGACCACCGCAGTAGCTGCACACCTCGACCTCCAGCTTACAGAACCATGCCCGTACCCCAGACAGCGCGAGGACTGTATGAGGGGGGACTGGTCGGCCACTCTCACTCGCTGGAGGTCAATGTGCACAGCCCCTGCAGAGGTTAGTCTCTGCCACAACTTTGGCGAGACTCTGAGTACTCTATGGCACCTGTGCGGGTCTTTCGTCCGCTTCCTGTAGATAACTTCCACCCGAACTTTCTGGTCATCTAGTCCATCGAATAGATGGCCGTTCTGAGTTTTTAATGCTCTCAGCACCGTCTCGTCAGAGTTTTCTTCCAGGAGGTTCCAGAAGATGACAAGCGGGTCCTTGTTCTTCAAGTCTTGTACCGTTAGATTGCTATCTTCTCTTAACTTTTCTTTAATTTTGTCCATCTCTTTTTTATCTTTTCACCCGATTATCACCTTCTGGTCCTTCGACTTCCTCATCATATCCACCTTACTTCCTTCCTCGGTCGCATTTAATACTTTTTTAATTTTATTTAATACCTTTTCTCCTGTATCAAAATCGTCTTTTGAGACGAAGACTACCGAGTGCATGGCCGTGCCTTTCCTTGGCTCCCCTTTTGGGGGACCGGTCACGACACTCGCGTATGTCGTCGCCTTCTTTCCTTTCTTTTGTTTTACTATTTCTGATAGTTCTTCTATATATTTCTTGTTTTCTATCAATATTTTTCGATTTTGCAGAATCTCTTCTATTATACATCCTTATCATTTATTTTGCTGACCGAAGATTCTTCTTTGTTTGTCTTTTCCTCTATTTCCAACACCAATTCGAACATACTTGACAGTATTCTAAGCACATTCTCCTTGATTGACGTTTTTATGTTGCCGGATTGCTGCAATTGGGATTTGCCCTCTTGAAGCAACCGGTGCCTTTGATGTTGCACTTATTTCCCCCATCTCTCTCTCTCTTCCAAAATACCAGACGCAGACGCCGTCATCCCCCGTGGATATTTCTCCGCCGGTCCAGCAACGTCCTTTTCTTTATTTGTCAACTTTTTAATCATTTTTGGCTTTTTTGTTTTTGTTAAAGTTTTATCTGGGTCGGCAGTTTCATCGTACACCTCAGGTGAGTAAACGAGCGTCCGTCTGGGCTTCGGGGTGTGAAACATCTTAATAGGTGAGATATGATAATGTAGGAGTCAATTATTGGAATAATCAAGATTAAAATATATAGTTTTGTAAAAGTTGTATATAGTTTTTTAAAATATTTGTATGTATCAATTGTGTAAATAAATAATGTAAAATAGTAGTTAGTTATAGTTTAATAATTATTTTTTATCACAGCACTTAGTCAAGATATTTAAAACTGTATATTTTCTATATATTAGTTAAGACTATAAGTTGCATGTATAGGGTGCAACTTATAATAAACAATGTGTTAAAAAAAATTTCAGTGCTAGTTATGTTTGGCTAACTACCTCGTTTTATGGGCACCTGCCCTGTCCTGTAGATACTAATCTATAGCACTTTAGTAGGCGGAGTCAACAACGGATTATATGATAATTCTAATGTTATTTGTTTTTGTTTCAGATGCAGTGGCTATTTATACACCAGCGTGCACCGTAAGTATAGTAGGAATATAGCACAATATTCCCTACAGGTCAACAGTTGCGATATCTTTCAATTCGAATTTTTCAAAAAGTGTGTGTCCGATTCTCAAAAATGAGATGTCGTTGGACTCGTCTCGGCGAGACGGATCTAATAAAGCCAAAAGCAGAAAATTTTTAGAGGAAAATTTATAAATTCTCTAAGAAAATGTAGTTTTTTGAATTTTGGAAATGGCGTAGCAAGTCCAAACATAGTCCGATGAGACCGAGAAGCGGCTCAATCGACGCGGGGCGACGGAATCTACTAGAATAATTTGAATTTTGAACAACCAGTGTTCGTGGAAAATTTGGAAAATTCGAAAATGCAAATTTTATGTGTTTTTTGAAAATTTTTGTATGGGGCATTCACGAAAAACAAATCCGTATGCGCACCGTTCAATTAGCGCCAAATTATCGAATCCAACGATGTATCACACTTGTATGTTAGATGAAAATTTTTGAAAATTCGAATCAATACACTACGGTTGGGCTTAGGGTCTTTCTACTTTTTTCCAGCATTGGTAGGTTGGTTTCAAAACTCCTAAATGGCTTTGCTTAGCCAGGGAAATAGTAAAATATCGGTTATTTCCTGGTTGTAATGGCTCGCGAGGTCTACTGTCTCACAGAACCACTAGTATTTACTACGGAGCCCCAACAGGCTCTATTTGATTGTTAAATATGAAAAATATACATTATACGCTTTTATACAGTATTGAACGTTTTATGATTGTATTTTTGAGCCTTGAATTTGTATAATGATGAAAAATGACATGTATTTTACAGAAGTAATTGAAAGTTTCGAAAGAAACAAAATTTATTTTACACCATTTTGCAATCTTACCTTATTTATGACCATTTGAAACAGCATAAGAGTCAGCAAACTGATGTTCAACAATACTTGAATACTGTAAACCACGTTCAAGATGGACTGCAATTCCTGTTTACACCTGGAATTTTTGGAAATTTTAAACGTATTATTGGATACATCGTAGGAGATTCTGGCAAAAATCTCATAAGACAGCTAACTTCACTTTGCAATTTTATGCGGTGGGATAAAGTTGTCAATGACAATTTTTCCTGTATCTGTGCTTAAGACGTTGCTTCATACCAAATTTCAAGATTCTGAGTTCTAGGGAAGTAACTGTAGGTTTTGATTCCCTTGCGAGTGTCGAAAATTTGCGGATAATCGTCTGTATCTTTTCATTGCATTGGCCTAGAAGTTCGATTTTTTCACAGTTCCAAGGGACAATAGACCTGAGTATATGGTATAAATTCCTCCTTGATACCTCCACGCAATCCTAAGATAAAGGGTCTTGACAGATAGATAGACGGACGGACGGACAACAAAGTGATCCTATAAGGGTTTTTTTTTACCTATTGAGGTACGGAACTTAATTCTGTCCTTCCAAACATATGTTTGGAATGGTTGAAAAGTAAGTAGTGTTGGTTCTGTCTCTCTTCCACTATCAAGGACAAATTAGATAAATTTAATACTTTCACAAATCGTCTTTTGGAAATAAATCAACACATGGCTCTTTACGAATGTAGGCAGTCTTTTTACACCAAAATTAACCTACCTACTTAGATGCTCTCCTCATTAACTTCATCCGTTGATTTGGCCTAAAGATCTATTTATCTATCTATAAGATCTATAACTAAAATATTGGCACAGCGTTGGACTCATTCGATCTCCGCATAGCCGTAAGTTTACGGTTAGGCACGAGAGTGTTGTCATGCGGCCGAGAAGTGGACCAATTTGGACGCCACGGCCTCTATTTTCCCAGAAGTGCCGGACGAGCAGCGCTCTCAATGACCTGGTACGTCGGTTCCAGCCACCGTTTTTGGTCCTGCAATCCACGAACCCAATGGCTTAAGCAAAGGCGATGGTAAGAGACCAGACGGTGTAACCCTAGGGCCATGGTCATTGGGAAAAACTTTAGTCTCAGAATAGGCTAGTTTCCTAAAAAAATATAATAAGTCCGTCAGTTAGATAATCAAAAAATATTAAAGACGTATTTTTTCTTTTGAAAATTAAACAAGGAATGGCGCGTTAAAGTTCCATTTGACGTCACAGTGTCCTACACTTTTTCGCAATATGTGACGTCACGAGCGTTTCACGTGACAAAAGAAAAAATACGACACTAATATATTTTGATTTCCTAAACGACGGACTAATTTTAATGTTAGTCTTTTGACCCTGGAAACTAGCCTATTATTAATAGACTTTAGTATGGGTCGTGACCTCTGCCGATACTCTTGCTGACGTCCACAGACCACGTCCGGCAGACCAATGCCGAAGCTGCGGCAGAAAATGCTTAGGCACTAAAGCGCTGCAAATATTGTAACTTAATTAACAGTTACAAGTTTGCGGCGCTCGCAGTGGAGACCATGGTACCGTGGTCTTCTGATATGAAAAAAATATGAAATCTATTTCGGCACGACTGGTCCATGAATCTTGTGACCTGAGGGCTGGCAGCTATCTCGCACAACTATACAGCGAGGGAACTCTTAATTTAGGTAATTTCTATAGTTTTCTATTACTTAGTTCCAGCAGTGTTTGTTTTGTTAATGTTTTGTGAGGTCTGTGATAGATATCTTGAAAAGCTGAATTTCTCTTTTCAATATTGGATGTCAAATATTTTATGAGAAACAATAAACTCGATGCCGGAATAATTTGACAAAACCTGAGTAGCATCCTCAACAGCATCCTCGAGAATTTTCATCATTATAGTTTTAGTAGTTTGTCTAAGTCCGGTTTTATAAAAATGCAGCATTTTTTTTAAATCAAAATGTTGCAGTTCTAACAGCCACCAATTGGCATTACAATCTAAACCAACCAAAAAGTTCTTGCATGCAGTGAGATGCCCAACTTGAACTGGGCCTCATATTTCGCTTCCTTCTGCTTCTGGCTCAGGTTCTCTTCAAATATCTTCGACAAATTGTAGAAGTAGCTCTGAAATATTTTTAGCATTTAATATATTTTAGGACTGAACCACTTTTATGTTAATCCAAATAAATAAAGCCAAGTCACAGAAGCTTCAACATGCTAGGTAAAAATACAATATCTTATGCAAAAACAAATAAAAAACAATACAGCCCACAGCATAGAATGTTTAATCTTGAAAATAAGCCTAGCCTAGTCAATCTTCCTAAACATATTATTAATTAAAGTTGCACTTGTCTGTCTCTTATGACAAGCTTAGTTATAAGCTTGTCAACAACAACAGTTCTTTAGTTATAACGAACTTTTTTAACAGGTTTCAATAATAGACAGAGGGCGCCTTTCACCTATTGGTGATTATCAGATGTTGGGTAAAATATGAATAATTAAATCAGTATAAATCCTAGCGAAGCTGGGGCGGGTCACTAGTAAGAAATAAGTTTAAAAGATATAAAAAAGGTATACCTGCAGGTTCCTGTAATGGCTGCTGAGGCAGATGGTCACCGAGATGTTGATGATGTAGACGACACCAAGCAGGATCATGAAGTACAGGAAAATTATGTAGATAATGACCCGGGCGATGTTAGCCTGCAGCGAGCGGTGGTGGGTCTGCGGCCAGGCCACTATCACCGTAGTGAATGCTGCATCTGGAAGTCACGGTTCGCTGGTTGTAGAGATGGTTTGGAATTTCTACTTTTACAGTTCTTGATCGGACCGCTTCAGTGAAATTATAGTGTGGTTTCTTAATTTTTAAAAGTAAGAGGAGACAGTAATCGACTGTAAAATATGTATTCAATTTTCTTCTTCTTGGCAAGTCGACTCTGGCTAATATTTGTGAGCATTTTAGCCAGTATAGTATTATTATTTAGTAGGTATAGTATTATAAACAAATAAATAATTCTATACTTCAGACAACAACAGTATCCATATCATATCACAAAAAAAAACAAAAGCACACAAAGACATACAATTAATAATATTATAATAATAATAACGCAACATGAAAACCAAAACATAGATCTGACACAATTTCTAGACACCATAAAACAAAAAATAAATGTAGCTGCTAACAGATTACGCAGATACAAAGAAACAAACAAGAGGAAGCAGCAAAATAAACAGTTCACTAATAATGAGAAAATATTTTACAGAGGCCTGGGACAAAAGGAAAATAATAATAATAATAAATTCATTTATTTCAGACCATAGATCCATATTAGTGTTAGTAACAATGATTGACCTTATAAACTAGTGTTAGTAACATACATAAAACAGACAAACAGTACACAAAAAGCCAGCTGAAAACAGCTGCAACCAGTCTATGAAATGACTGCGTGCAGCCTTATCCAACGAGCTAGCATTGGCGAGTCCCACCGATCTGCCAGCGCGCACAGAATACTGTTGGGACTGTCGCGCATGCGCCTTAGATGTGAGGCGCATCGCTTCCTCATGATGGCCGCGAACCCATCTACATGAGCTGAGGCAAACATGGCTGAGGCGCTGCAGTAGCGCGGCAGTCCCATCAATGCCCGGAACGCGTTATTGTATTGTACGCGAAGATCGCTGTATACTCCCTGCTTATAGTCAACCCACAGACTGCAAGTATAGAACGATTGGCAGTATGCCCTAAAGAGCGTAATTTTAGCCTCACTTGTACACCTAGCAAATCTGCGGGCCAACATATTACAGCGAACAGACAGCGACCTCCGCTCCCTTTCGATATCCTGATTGTCCTTCATGTCTTCCGTGACCCAGTGACCCAAATACTTGAAACTGTCAACTTTTTTCATTGCGGTGCCTGAGAGAGTGAGTTTTCACTCTGCCTGTTTAGGCACATTAGTGTAACGCTGGCGGTCCGGTTTAAAAAACATGAATTCACTCTTAACCGCATTGTATTTGAGTCCATGAGTCACAGCATAACGCTCACAAATTTTTAAAAGCTTGTTCAAAGCTCCACTTGATGGGCTCAGCAGCACCATATCGTCCGCATAACTAATATTATTAATGCAGACTCCGTCCACATGACAACCGATACCAGTACTGCTGAGCTCATCAAGCAGCCTATTCATATATAGATTGAAGAGCATCGGAGAACTTAAACCCCCCTGTCTCACACCGCACTCCAATCTATATTCTTCAGATAAGGAACCAGCCCATCTAACATTATTTATTTGCTTGCTGTACCAATGTCTAAAAAGCGATATTATTTCTTTAGGTAAATCGGTGTCCGAATTCATTTTTTCCCATAGAACATCGTATGATACAAGATCAAATGCAGATGACAGGTCCAAAAAACAAGCGTACACTGGCGTCTTTCTTGTCGTGTAGTACCGGACAGTTTGCTTTAGGCACAGGATAGCACTGTCTGTGGAGAGGCCTGGTCTAAAACCAAATTGGGCATCATTTAAGGTGACATGCTCATCCAGACGCCTGCCAAGCAAACTATCCAGAACCTTAGCTACGATCGTTGCAAGTGAGATCGGTCTATAATTGGACACATCTGAGGCGTCACCTGTCTTGTTCTTTGGGATTGGTACCACTATCGTTCGCATTAACTTATCCGGAAGATATGAATGTCCAATGCATAAATTAAAAAACATAGACAAAACCCTTGGCAGATGGACACCAGCATGTTGCAGATGCTCGATGCTGAGGTGGTCATGTCCAGGGGATTTTCCCCTCACCATATTTTTAATAATTTCGGCTACAGCTTTAGCTGAGAAAAACACACTACGACTCGGACCATTCACCCCAGCATTGGTCAACGGCGGCGGCGCTGCCGGCCCCAGTGGTGACTCTACACGAAAACGTTGCTTAAATACATTTGCAATATCGCTCGGTACACGAGCACCCGATATACACATGGGAAGGCTAGTGCTATGATTAAGTTTATTTGTGGCCTTCCAAAATTGACCAAAATTTTTATTTTGATGGTGTTCAGCAATTTTGTCCATCTTTATTTGTTGCTGATTATTTTGGCACCACTTCAGCTTTGCTTTAAAAACGCGCCTAGATTCACGCATATCATTATAATAGCGGCCTGACCTCGGTCTGCCATGAAGTGACCAAGTTTCAAAGCAGCGTCGAGCCCTCCCATGCGCTTCGCGCACATATTTATCCCACCCAGGTACATTTTTACCTTTCCTCTTTTTTAAAGTACAATGACTATAAATTGCAGCATTAGAAAGTATACAAATAATATTGTCATACATTTCGTCCAATAAAACTCTATGATTCTGGTTGTCACACATGTTGTCACAACATTTTGTGCAGTCCGTCGGGAAATCTATTAATTTAAATTCAGCGTTACAATAATTATGATATTTCGCTATTTGTTCAGAGTCACGTTCCCCCCACGTAACTCCACTTATGCATGTACTGCCAGTCTTTACTACTTTTGGTATTACAACATTTAAATTACATTCTATTAATACAGGATAATGATCCGACCAGTAAACACCGTAAATAACAGACGCGGAAAGTACACAAGTCAGCGCGGCGTTCGTGACCACAACGTGATCCAACCACCTAAGGCAACCATGCACGTCACTCACAAAAGTATAGCTATTTATGGGTAGCAAGTCTCTGTCCACACACGACCATGATTGTTCGGAGCAAAACGCTAAGAGTTCATTATCAAAAGACTCACCAGGATGTGCATTGAAGTCCCCTAACATAAATACAGATTCCACGTTATGACTTTCCACAATCGCGGCCATCTCACTGAGACACTCTGTGAACTCCACTAAATTTTTACTCAAATCCGTAGGCATATAGACCGAAAATAAGATGATACACCGATCACTAAGGTCAACTTTTATGGCGGCGAGCCTGACACTGTTACACCTCACTATAGAAACTGAAGGAAATATAGCCTTTCTCCAGAGAAGGGCTACTCCGCCGTAAGGCCTTCCACGTAACACACCAGCCGTCGTATCGACAGCGGAGGTGCCCGTGAAGGCGAAGTCGCTGTCTATAGTCCCCAGGAACGCGAGATCTTCCTGCAGCAGCCAAGTTTCTTGAAGACAAACAACGTCGGCTGTGCGACACAGTCGACGCACACATTCCAGCGATCTGTGTACACCCTTACAGTTAAAACTTACAAATTTTACGTTACTAATCTTGAGTTGTGACGCAACACCCCGGCCTTAGAGGCATTTCCATTCTCACGATATTTAAAATCGATAAAACGCCTATAGGCTACTCCCTCTGGCCAAAAACTCTCAGACATAAATATATTTAATTTATGTTTGGGTACAAATATTTTAAAGGACTCGTAGTTCTTTGCTATCTTCATATTCATCTTTTCCACGTTACAATCAATGCTACTTTTGTTCCTAACATAATCTGAGATGTCACACACTGACACTCCCTTCGCCACATTATAAATATAAACCGGCACCTTAATTTCAGCTGCTCTAAAATTAGCTCCAGCCTCCAAAACAGCTTTCCCCCTATTTCCCAAAAAACGATTACGTAATCTTTTCCTTTGTACTCGAGTACAAAGATTACGTAATCGTCCCTCGCTCTGTTCTTCTTTCTTCCAATTTCCTTCTCGCATAATTTCTGCTACAGATTTTATTTTAGCAGGCGTATGCTGAATATAATGCCACTAACACACCACAACCTGAAGCACTCCATACATTCTGGTCAAATATATGGTCCAATCCGGTCACACACCAAAATAATACATGGATTGAACAGGACAAACTACTTATGGGAGATGTACCAAATATGCAGTTCAACAACGTAACAATTGAAACTTTACAATCTGTTATAGCTAAAAGTCACAACTGGAAAGCCACAGGATCGGATAATATACATAATTACTGGTATAAAAAATTCACTATTGTACATAATATCTTACTTAAACATATCAATAACTTTATATTATGCCCAGAAACAGTACCACCATATTTGACACAAGGGCTTACATACATGCTTCCAAAAGACAATACTGACACAGAAAATCCATCTAAATATCGACCTATAACGTGCCTACAAACTATTTACAAAATTATGACATCCTGTATTAACGAATCGATATATTCTCATATTCTAGATAACAAAATTCTGGCTGATGAACAAAAAGGTTGTCGTCGGAATAGTAGGGGCTGTAAAGAACAATTGATTATAGACGCGATAGTATCCAAACAGGCATACAACAGAAAACGAAATATATACAACATGTATATAGATTATCAAAAGGCGTATGATTCCATCCCTCACTCTTGGCTGTTATACATTTTAGAACACTATAAAATCCACCCTACAATCATACATTTTTTAAAAAATCTTATGCTGACCTGGAACACAAAACTCATACTAAGCAATAACAATTCTAATATAGAAACAGAGGTTATTAAAATACGAAGGGGCATTTTTCAAGGTGATGCATTAAGCCCACTCTGGTTTTGTTTGGCACTTAATCCTCTCTCCAGTCTATTACAAAACAGCGGTAAAGGCTTTCAAATCAAATCGGAAAACACTAGTTACATTTTATCTCACCTCCTCTATATGGACGATATAAAACTTTTCGGGCAGTCATTAGAAGACATAAATATACTAGCAGGTATAACACAGACTTTTTCTTCAGATATAAATATGAACTTCGGTATAGATAAATGTAAGATACAATCAGTACGAAGGGGGAAAATAGAAAATAATCCATACGTACTCCAGAATGAAGAGATCATAGAACCGTTAGATATGAATACAGGTTATAAATACTTAGGATACCAACAAAGTCAACAAATACATCACAAGGAAATAAAACAAAAACTAACAAACGAATTTCGAACAAGGTTACATCGCATTTTCAATAGTCTTCTTAACGCGCGAAATACCATCAAAGCTATCAATAGTTACGCAGTACCCATCCTCACTTACTCGTTTGGAATAATAAACTGGTCCCAAACTGATCTTAAAAACCTTCAGCGCACCATCAACACACTCATGACTAAGTACCGAAAACATCACCCCCGATCGTGCATACAGAGACTTACATTACCGAAACACGAAGGAGGCAGAGGATTAATTGACATACAAAACTTACATAATAAACAAATAACAACACTCCGATCTTATTTCCATTCACAACAAACGCCTATACATATAGCAATCACACAGACAGATAAAAAATATACGCCTTTAAATTTAACAGATATTACCAAACAGACAAAAGAAATCATAAACACAGTACAACAAAAATTGGACGCATGGACCCTGAAATCCCTTCACGGCAGGCATCGCCTCGACTTGACCAATCCAAACGTTGACAAAGCTGCGTCAAACGCCTGGCTCAAGCGAGGAGAGCTGTTCCCGGAAACGGAAGGGTTCATTTTAGCCATACAGGACCAAGTAATAGATACTAAAAACTATAGAAAGTACATAATCAAGGACGTAAATGCACAAAATGATACATGTCGACACTGCCATAGTAGTCCTGAAACAATACAGCATATTACTGGTGCCTGCAGAGTCATAACGCAGACAGATTACAAACACCGACACGATCAGGTTGCATCCATTATTCACCAATATCTAGCTTCTAAATATAAATTAATTAACGAAAAAACCGCATACTATAAATACACACCCCAAGTAGTTCTGGATTCATCTGAATATAAGTTGTATTGGGACAGGACTATTCTGACAGACAAGACTATACACCACAATAGACCGGACATCACACTCTATGATAAAAACAAAAAAACAGTATATCTAATAGATATTGCGATTCCCAATACCCAAAATATTACATCCAGTTACACCGAAAAAATTACAAAGTATACCGGGTTAGCAATAGAACTGAAAACACAGTGGCGCGTAGATACAGTTAAAACAGTCCCTATCATAATTTCATCCACAGGAGTCATACCTAAAACATTACATACTAGTTTAAAAGCTTTAAATATCCATCCCCTTACCTACATACTCATGCAAAAAGCAGTAATACTAAACACGTGTCGTATTGTTAGAAAATTTCTTTCTTCGTACTCATGAAACCGCTTGCGTTTGGCCACAAGCCCGCGTAAGCAGGAAAATCCCCAAAAACAAAAAAAAAATAACAAAATTGGGAGAAAAACAACAAAATAAAGCCTTTTATTTCCTAGCTTTTAACAATTTATAACATGGTGTTTTAATTATAAAAAGTCCCTAAACACGGTTTGCCTTTCGGCATTGGCCTCTTTCAACCTCCTCCATTGTTCCCTGTCCGCTGCCACTCTGTGCCAGCAGGGCCCTAGGGTCATTTTTAGGTCGTCCTCCCATCTCAGTGCTTTTCGTTCACGACTCCTGCTGACATCTCTCGGGTACCAGATAGGTAACTGTCTGGTAAACGACGACGACTCTGTAGCTTTTAGTGAGGGCCCAGCTTTTGCAACCATTAGTGATGCAGGGAAGAATGCTGGCATCAAAAGTCTTCTTTTTATTTTTTATTATATCTTTGCTCTTCATAATTTCCTTTAATGCCCAGAAAGTTTTCCATCCAGTTGCGATTCTTTTATCAATTTCTTTGGAAATTTGGTCATTGGGTGATATAATCTGTCCCAGATACACATATTTCGTAACATATTCTATATTTCTTTGCGTGTTGTGCCCTCTTCTGTGCCCATATGTCTATGTCCTATGTTAGTTTGGATGACTGGAAAAGATCCCTATTTGGGATAAGTCCGCCTTTTGTTGTAACCTGTATTCTAATACTATGTTCTTTGTGTACAATAAAGATTTTTACATATATACATACATACATATTCAAGGTTTTTTTCCATCTACAGTTATGTCAGTAACTGTGGTGTTTGTCATTACCTTTGTCTTGTCAGAGTTCATTTCTAAGCCCACTTGACGACTCCTGTCTGTCATTTATTCCAATTTTTCGGGGTTTTTTTCTAGTATGATCAGGTGCCTTACTATCATCTCTAATAGCAGGGCAGAAACGAGTGAGCAAGCGAGATGTCGCCTTACACTTTGTATTGCGCCATATCGTTCACTTACTCGTTTCTGCCCTGCGTTTAGAGGTGATGATAAGGGCCAAGGTCGTCAGCAAATCTTAGATGGTTCAGACGTTCTCCATTTATACATATTTAGTCCCAGATTGTCTCGTTTCAGTCTACTAAACATATGCTTCAGAACCGCAGAGAACAGTTTCGGCGAGAGTGGGTCGCCTTGTCTGACTCCCCTGTTGATTGGAAATGCAGGTCCCAGAGATTCCAACTTCACACTACTTTTACTTTCTCTGTAGATGTTTTTTGTAATTTTAATATAGGCATTTTCTATTTCTTGCTCTGCCAAGTTTTCCCATACTGATTCATGTTTGATGCTATCAAAAGCTTTAGAATAGTCTAGGAATCCTATATAAATACTATTTTTGTACTCATTGTATTTTTGTAGAAGCTGTTTAATGGTATGTATGTGATCTATGGTACTGAAATTTTTGCGGAACCCGACTTTTTCTACTTATTGGTTTTCCTCAAGTCTTTTTGTTATTCTGCCAAGTATGACTTTTGCGAAGACTGTATATATGTTAGAAATGAGGGAAATGGGTCTGTAATTTTCTTGTAGAGAAGTATCCCATCAAAACATAAATGTGAAATGAGAGCCAAGTTCAATATTATGATATATCAAGATCTTCTTGATAAGCTTGATCGCTTTATAAACAATTGCATCCGTTTTATTTTTTGTCTAAAAAAATTTGATCACATATCTCCTTATCGCTCCGAGCTGAAATGGCTTCCTGTACGACAACGTCGTCAACTTCGCTTGTTAACTACACTTTTCCCCATTCTCACAGATTCTCAGTCTCCGGAGTATCTAAAATGCAAATTCCAATATCTTTCTGACGGCCATGATCGGCAGCTCAGATCTTCCAACACACGTCGCCTTGCTACTCCTTCCTTTCGGACCGGTTTCGTTGAATATTCTTTCACTGTACAAGCCATTCGGCTGTGGAATGTTTTGCACAATGACATTAAAGAGACCTCAACAAAATTTGCCTTCAAGAAAAAGGTTCAAGCTCATCTAATGAATTCTCTCTAATTTATAAACCAGAATCACAATTTCTCTACATTAAAATCTTTAAATATATATGTATGTATATTATACTCCCTATTTGTGTAAATCTATGTATGTTTATTAAGCTGTAGGGTTCTTTTTTTTCTGTAATATCACACGAAGCTTTTTTGCGCCGCTTTGTATTTTCTCTGTTTTTCCTAATGGTTGACTGGGAGAGAATGCTTTTAGCATTAAGTCCGCCAATTGTATTTTTACTTGTGGTATAATAAAGTTTTAATAAATAAATATATGCCTTGGTTGTTGACTTCAGCTACAAAAGAAGTGAGATCTAAATGGGCGCCAAGTTCAATGGTCAGTCCTGATTTTTTTTTATAATAACATAAAATATCTTTTCTTCTTATAACTTAGGATAATATATTGTAGCCTAAGGTAGCCTGACTTGGCTAGTTCTCATATCCAAATTATTATGTTATTATTATGTGTATCGATGGCTAGTTTCTACAAGTCTGACAAGTAACAGGTTTAGAACTTGTGAAGGATATATAATAATTAGGACTATGCTCCTCAATGCCGGTCAAAAAGCTGCCGTCCCATATGCACAATCCCTCAGGCAAGCCGGAAGATGGCAACTTCGATAGAAGACCCCGATGCCAGACCCGATCGAATGCCTTAGCCATATGTAAGCTGAATACCAAAGCCTCGCTTTGACTCTCGAAGGCAGAAGCCAACTGATGAGTCAAAACCAAGAGGAGATCCCCCGTGGAGCGACCATGGCGAAAACCATATTGTTGGTCACAGATTAAGTTCTCGTTTTCCAAACATCGCAACAACTGCGTATTGACTACACGGTCCATGACCTTTGAGAGAAGGGAGGTGATGGCGATTGGCCTGTAATTCGACGGGTCTGATCTATCGCCTTTTTTGGGCACTGGGTGTACGAGTGCAGTCTTCCACGATGTTGGGACTTGCCCTGTTTTGTAATAAGAGTGCGAATAAACGCGTTAAGACCTAACACAACTCGTGAGCACATTTTTTCTATACCACCGCTGGGATGCCATCTGGCCCAGTCGACTTGTGAACGTCCAGAGCTAGTAGCTCCCGCCGGATCACGCGTTGCGAAATGGAAATCTCCGCTATAAACGAGCCACACTGTGGAATGGAAGTACAACTCCGTCGTCCAGTGTCGAATTTGATGCAAAAACTGAGCCCGAAGCTGTGAGACGGTCAGCTTTTACTTTTGCGCTGTGAGCCAGATTACCATCGGGCTTCTACAAAGGTGGTGAAGACGACTGGCAAAAGTTTCCCTCGGCTGCTTTGGCAAGCGCCCAGAATGCTTCGCATCGGAGACACCTGTGTCAGCAGCCTGAGCCGCGATCCAAGCCTCATATACATCTTGTTTTTTATGAAAAATAAAGGAGAAGTCGCTGTACTAACAGCAATCGGGTCCACTCCGGTCTCCTTCTCCGGCCCGACTGCTGCAGCAGGCACTTTGCACAGACTGGCAGTTCAGCCTCCTGGGGCGGAGATTGCGTGATCCCTGGGTTCGGAAACCCGTTCAGCCTGCGGGCGGCCAGCAAGCAGCCGTTTCACCGGGTCTCCCTGACCGCCGTGCCCGTGCGCCGTCACGGCAGACTGCTACGTCGCGGGTCTGTCCGCTGTCAGCACAGCGACCCCTCTGGAGTCTCAGTACTCACCAGCAGGAACACAACATTGCATCACAGTGTTATTTGGCTGCGGTCTTCTGTAGGGTGGAGGTACTTCCCCCCAAACGGACTACTCCTTACAAAATGACCTACTTCTCTTAAAATATATATATGCTTTGCATAATTCCTAAACCTTTCTATTATTAATTATCGATATCAATTACTTACTAATTTGTGTGAAACTCTGCAATCATCATCGTTGCGTATAGCATTCATCCTACGCGGATCATACATCCAGATTTTGCAGCGGCTGGCGTAAGATTGTGCAATTCCGTCATGTCTCCGGGAAAACAATGAAGTCCACATTTGTTTGCCAGGCGGGATAGAGTCTGGTCGGGTGCTCTTCAATAGCACTGTGGTTACTCCCTCAATCCCCATTTATGTATGTAATGATTAAGTTTTTCGTGGTCCGAGCGGAATCTATTCAGTAGTAGATATCTAGGTTTTACGGTCTGAGTCAAAGCTGGGTAACACACCAGATGGGTTTTCCATGAGGTTCTTATTTATTTAGTTATAAATCTTTATTGTACCACAAGTAAAAAAAAATACTTTTACAATTGGCGGACTTAATGCTAAAAGCATTCTCTCCCAGTCAACCATTAGGAAAAACAGAAAAATTATGTGCGGCGCGAATTCTTTATGTGATCGAAATAATCCTCCACGCGCCATTCCTCATTCAGGTCAAACTGATTTTTCATCCGTTCGACCGACCAAATTGGAGTCCTTAGATTAATAATTGGTCTTGCTGCGGAGACCAATTATTAATCTAAGTTGGAGTCCTTGGGATCAGACGGAAAGGATAGGTCGTCCAGTATCTTCCTTATCGGCATGATTTCAGATCGGTTTTTTCATTGACATTTTTGCCATTCGTGGGCAGCGAGTTATATATCTGCGAAGCTTTGGCCGTGTCCCTGTGCACTAGCACTAGAAGCCGTGGTGGTGGGGTCGATTTTAGAATACACCTGCTATTAGGCACATGACCTCATTTAGCTGGATGCCCACTTTGTTTATGAATATACTATACGGAGCGCCGCGGTCGAATAAACAAGCGCTAGAGCTGATGTGCGGAGAACAGATGCTTGCAATAACGGAGGATAGATGAAAAGTACTACCACAACAGGAGTTTCGTAGCATTACATAGTAAGGGAAGTAAAATAATCGAATGTTACGCGGACGAAGTAACGGGCACAGCTAGTAAATAAATAAACATGTAGAAAACCAACATTCTACAAAGGACGAGGCATTATTTACGAGCGATTACAGACGAGCAATTAAAAACACCTGTCCGTTTGCACCGTGTCCTATATTCATGTGAATCTATGAATGCTGTAAATATGTGCACTTTGCATAATTCGCCAAATTACAGTAATTTATTGCTGTTTCGAACTTAATTCTGATATTATTCAATAAATCAATCAAATTTCTTTATTTGTAAAATCAGGTTACAAAAGATATTCATGCAAGTAGCATCAAAGTTAGAATTCCGTTTTCTGCCGAAAGCATTGAAAAAGGAACGGCATCGGTCACGTTGCTCTGTTGCCGGAAGGCGTACAAATGTTGTTATGATTATGCATTTATTTCAATTTAAACAGATTAAAAATACTTGCAGTTCCTTACGATACATTTTCAGTTTGTCATTTAAAAAATCATTGAGATTGTAGTAACATTTTTGCACTAGAATATCATGCAGGGTCCCCTTGAACACCTCTAAATGACATTTAGAGTGGCGTGCACAGACATTTACCTCAGGATAGGCACATTTACTTGCATACGTTACATATACCAATCGTTCGATCGTATCGTGTGGGTTATGTGGTCAATCGACCATGTACACCCTGGTGTTAGAACTCTATTTGGAACCAATACCAATTAAATAATGTTTACCTAGTGTTTTACAGTGTAAAAATACATAATTTTTAGTAACGTTTTAAAATCAGGAGGCGTTTAGCAAAGGTTCGAAAATAAAATTTAAAAAATAACTCGCCTAAATGTTGAGGCTTGTTCATCTACTCTCCAGTCTCCTACACTTAGGCTCATTCAGACACAGACACTCATCATTCGAAAAATCTTGGAACTTACAGAAGTATTGTTTTCGTTGTATATTGGTTTGCGCACCTCAAGTATTTGATAGGTTTGATAACCCGGTGAATGAACTACTATGATTTTGCAAAGTTTTCCAAAATGCCGTCGTATTTGGCAAGCAAATCAACAATTTCTTAGTAATTTCCTCTATTATTTGACGAAGCGGACTCATCGTTACCTCGAAAAGGTATTTCTTGTTCACCTAAACAAACTATGTCAATCAAAGGCTTAAATAAATTACGATTACGATCTACTTTTGCCTTATGCCGGTCAATGTCTATCTATAATTGAGAATTTAAACGCGTTTCTCTTCTATTTTTACCAAAGCAGTGAAATTTTAACGAACATCCTAAATGATTTTCAGATTTTTCATGCTTTTGAGCAGCTATATTAAAATTATGGATATCAGCATAACCGGCGTCTGTCCGTACATTTTTAGTATTTACATTTGAAAATAATAAACAAAAGAAACAATAAAGCCTATTGGTATGTTTACATCCTGCGAGCCAGAGAAACGCGTCATATTGTTTTATATTAAATTTTCTAGTTACTTTACCTTTCATTTGAGTTAAATTTAATCCCAGGTGATATCGTCCATTTAATATTAATGCCTTTTTTTCATCAAAAGCGATATTTGCAAACGAGTTATTCTTTAGCTTTTTTAAACAAGCACTCAGCATACAACAATCACACGAAAACTTTTCCATTTTAAACTAGAAACAAGTAATAAACCATGTTAAAAAAATGAGAAAAATAAAGTTTGTCCTTCATTCACTTTCACTGTAAACAACAAAATGCAAAATAGTTGTCGAAATATTTTCGGAAACTATCACTCTACACTTTCCTTCATCTACGAAATCTTCCAAAGTATATAACTTTTTAAATTTGCAGCAATAGACATGGTATTATCCAATTTGATAATAACACGCGATGTTGCATTATGGATTGCAGTCGATGATATTAGCTAATCAAAACAAGTAATTATAATGCCCGATTGTAATTGTCGAAATGAAAGTTGGAGCGAGCGAGACAAGATGTCAATCTAACCCATTTCTAAGTCTTGGCATTTCGGGTGTTTTCGTTGTATAGGTATTCGCGAACTCTATAGATAAAGACACAGGCTGGATTTTCGACACACATCCATATTTTTGCTTTCATGCGTGTATGTGTCTAAATTGCTTACTAACACAACTAAATGCGCAAAAGGCTTGTCTGTACACAACACAACATAAGTGATTTTGTAAGCGTTTGTAAATTTTTTGAGTTTTTGGAAAAAGGCTGGCCACGCTCTCGCTGCCCGCGGTTTCGTTTCGGCTAGAGGTCGTTTACCGCGTAGCGCGCGAATAAGTACGTACGCTATCTATACTAATATTATAAAGAGGAAGGATTTGATTGTTTGTTTGTTTGAATTGAATAGGCTCCGAAAATACTAGACCGATTTAAAAAATTCTTTCACCGTTGGAAAGCTACATTATTCCCGGTAAACATAGGCTATATTTTATTTTCAAAAACATTAGGGATCCTTAAAAAACGGCAATAATGTAACCCAAGGTGCAAAAAAAGACCTAAAAAATTGCTTACATCGAGTGCGCTGCGAAAACTATTGATGATAGAACAAAATAATGTACTACAACTTTGCAGAACACATCATTATCTACAAAAAATGTCGCGACAGCATATGTCTGACTATTATATTTAAGTCACAATAAGTGGTTTTTTATTTTAAAAATTTAATTAAATTGCCGCCGTTATAAAAGGTTCTTTATTTCTACCTTCGTATTAATCCTTATCAAAAAAATAACTTCATATTCAAGAATGTTTCAATACCTTTATATAACTTTTTGAATTATTCAATTCGGACTTTCCATTCGAAAGATATCACGAGTTCAAAAAACTATTAGAAAAAAGTCGCGTGGTCGCTGCGCGGTCCGCCTCCCTACGCAGCGGTCGTGTGCGAAATGGAATGATTTTCGATTTAAAATATTTTGGATTCGTTTAGTAGGTAATTAAATACAACAAAAACGTTTTTTTAAAACTAAACAAAAGTTCTTTTCAGAACTAAACCCATTTTTTTAGTAAATACTAGCTGATAATAAATATATATATATATTGTACATTTAACTTACAACTTAACAGCAGTTTAATTTTTTTTATCCTTTTAAAATGCCCAAAAGATCATATGGTATAACTTTGTCAAGCAAAAAGTTATATAACTTTTTTGTCAAATGATTGTTCGTTAAATGTTTTTTATCTCAGGATATCGACGCGTAAGTGTCGTTAAATGTATGATTATATCTAACTGTACATTCTGTGTTCCCAAGGAAGGTTAACGTAGGCAGGCGGCCGATCGTAAAACATGCCAAAATAACAATAGGAATGGAAACACCAAGAAGAGAAAGCGTCATGGAAGCGGGAGCTGAGGACGAAACTGGGAGAATGCTAAGAATTTTTGTAGTATATTATAGATTAGTATTTCAAGAGTTTAATTTTACGTACACTATACACTCCTTTTACCCCGTGGAGGGAACTAATGAAAATTATTGATACCTTGATTATTTTTCTCGTGTAAGAATAAGGTTTCTTTTTATTCTAAAAGATATCAGATTTTATGGATCAGCCAATTAATTTTTAAAAATAACCACATTTAATTCCCCTGAAAAATTGATCTTGATGGCTCTATGGGCATATGCCTATACTTTCGATCTTCCTTGGAAATATATTCGTACATTATTTATAGGTTACTAGCTTTTTCCTGCAGCTCCGCCTGCGTCTTTAAGTAGCCTATGTTTGACCGCGGGTCTTCAACTATATTCATACCAAATTTCATCATAATCCGTTCAGCGGTTTGGCCGTGAAAGCGTAACAGACAGACAGACAGACTTTCGCATTTATAATATGGATAAGTATGGATTAGGAACTACTCGGCGTCAGAAAGATCTATGTAGCCGGTTTTGAAAGAGATGGATAATGAAGTGTTTAACTTACTACATACTTTGTATAACCCGGACGAAGTCGGGGCGGGCTGCTAGTTATTTATAAGGAGCGAATGGAAAATTGCGCTCGGCGTTGTTTTTTATTATGGAATTATATTGTATGAAAAAATATGTGATTATGCACGGTGGCTGGAGCTCTATTTTTGAAATATATGACTCAGATGTCAAATGAAAATCATTCGACACACCGATTTGGCGTTATTCATAATTTTCAAAAATAGCACTCCTGAAGTTGATCACATTTCCGGAAACATTTCCGGCTATAATTCAAATTGGGGTGAAAAAATATTGTTTGTGTTTATGTTTGTATGTGGGTACGTATTATAATTAAAATATCTACAGTTAAACCTCAAATACCCTAAAGACATAACACCGATGTACATACACAACACCAAAATTTGTAATTCTTAATGACCGAATTATCTAATGTGTACTAACAAATATATATTGTGTACTTACAAATATATGTACACAATATCTTAGTTTGAATCATGCACATAAAATATAACAAAACTCATAACAAAATAGTAATTTTAAATATAGTACACATTGTATTTGTACAATAAAGTTTAGATAAATAAAACGCCATGCACTATTATGTATTTTGTCTAATTCGCTTAAATTCCTCAAAATATTTGACATTTCTCATTGAGGTTAAAACAAGAATTAGGACACGAGAATTAAAGCGATGTAGTAAGATTTTTTGTTTAAATACTTACAATAAAAAATCAATTATCTTAGCTAAAAAATCAACTAAATTTGCAATATAAATAGAAAATAATTAATTGTTAGGCATTATGAAACACATGCGAACTGCAACAACTGCTATTTATAATAACGAATATCTGTGACACGTCTAATTGCATTCAACCCTAGAGGTGGGATGAGAGGAGCTAAGCGACGAGCATTAGGTAGAACATGAAAATCCACGCACAAGGCGAGCGAGCGTCCTTATTTATGTAAGACTAGCCGTTTCCTGCAGCTCCGGCTGCGTCAAAAAGTGGCCTATGTTTGACCCCGGGTCTACAACTATATTCATACCAAATTTCATCAAAATCCGTTCAACGGTTCGGCCGTGAAAGCGTAACAGACAGAGAGACAGACAGACTTTCGCATTTATAAAATTAGTATGGATTTGTATGGATTATTTCTTTCTCAACCACCAGTGCCACCAAAAAAAGGGCCAAGACTTACCCTACGCTCCGTAACTGCCGACACAACTAGAAAAAAACGCTTGGGTGGGTGAAGATATTTTTCAAACACAATAAAAAAGGATCTTATAAGAAAAATTAGGATGTAGGTATGTTTTCTTTCATGTAGAACCTAATGCTCGTCGCTTCGCTCCTCGCAACCTACCAAAAGTAGAGGATGGAATTTCATTAAAAATGTAACACAAATTACTATTAAAAGTAATTGTTTTTGCAGTTCGTATGTTTTTTTAAATTGTTTTTTAGAATTTGAGTTTATTTTTAGGGAGTTTTGGTATTAAGCTTTTTGTACATAAGGTATTTAGATTTTGGATAAAAAGACAGTAAGTATGTATTGTAAATTAAATTAAGCTGTTTTGTCCGTTAGGGTTTTAACTGTAGATATTTTAATTTTACGTATTCTAATACGTACCCGACTACGTATGTTCCACGGTAACTCTCGAGTGGTTAGTCCGATTTCGATAAAATTCAAAATGTATATAGAAGACGTGTATAGAATTTTTAATTCGTTTGGCATCAAAATCGGTTCAGTAGTTTTTGAAATATTGGCATTTATGTAAAATTAATATTCATTGATAACACCAAAGCTGTTAGTTCGATTTCACTGGTAATCAGAATGTAAGTTGGAGACGTTATAATAAATACCTTTGGTAAATAGATTTAGTGATTATAAACCGACTTAAAAAAAAGGTTCTAATGTTATTTACTTAAAAGTTAATAACTCTGTCCATTATTTCTGAACCGGTTGTAATAGTAGATTGTTAAACTAGGATCGGATGACATCAATTCCCATACGATATAATCCGAGTATGAATTGATGTCATCCACCCGCGGGGAACACTCTACTTTTCATTTCGAATATAAGGAAAGTAAAAAAAAACATTTTTCTTAAATATTTATTTAAAATTAATGGAAAAGTTCGAACAATTCGTAAAGTTTAAAGTGACATTTTTATTCACTCTATCACTTACTCCACTATTACAAACTTGGCTAAGCTGAATTTCTGTAAAAGTAGGGGATAGATTAGTTATTTGATTAGATGATGGAATCCATGGCTGAGAATCTTTTGAAGTGGTTGGTTTAGTTTAGGCGAACTGGGGAGTATATTAATGGATTCAGTCAATTTGTTCGATATCTTCGTTTTTTGTTGAACAGAATCTTCAATATATCCTTCGGCGACTGTGCTGGATTTCCATCCACCCTGTCTCTTTAACATAGTCATATTTGCTCCAGAATCGGCTAATAGTGTCGCTGACGTTCTTCTATAACAATGGCCGGTATACTCGTTACAATTAGGCAAATTCAGATATGTCGCTATCTGCTTGGGCATACCTGATATTTTATTTTTACAGATCACTTGTTTATAGCATTTTCCCTTTTGATAGTTGAGAAAAAAACGATCCGTTTTTATGTTTTCTGGTCTTATTTTTTGATATTTTTTAACTATTTTCGAAAAGTCTTCTCGCACTACAAACGTGCGCTCAATATTTGTTTTTGTTTTGGTTAATTTAACAAGTAGTAACTGGCCTTGATTTTCAACATCATGGATTGTTAGATTTGTGAGCTCACTGCTTCTGCAAGCGCCGCTTATGCCAAATATCAACACTACCTGTGAAGAACATAATTTTGTTGGTATAGATAGAGATTTAAAAATATTTTGAAAACACACACCATTCAACATCTATGTTCCCATTTTATGCATTCTGACAACGGAAACCATGTTGGTTTTGCATAAAAACATTTACTTATCAGCTTACCTTCACTGCCAAATATATCTCGTCAGGGGCTTCATTTAAAAATGTTTCCACTTCGTTAGAGGAGAATACTTTTGATTTTTTACTTTTAAACCCCTGTGACTGTCTTTTTAAGAATGATGTTAAATTATGGATTTTTGTCAAATCTATATTGTGTTTCACACTTAGTGTACTCTTAAGCATTGAATATCTGCTCCATAGCGTAGAAGGTTTAACTTTGCCAGACTGTCCATTAAAGTATGTTAGAAACACACTTTCGGAAAATGAATTTCTCTTCTTGTCAGCTCGCCAATTCATAAAATTATTATATACAATTAAGTATCTTTCTTTAGAAATTGCTGGTAAAAGATTTTCGATTACTGAATTTGCTACATTTTTAACCGAATCTGGGGTCAGTATTTCAGTATCAATTGAACTCATTTTTAAACAAATCTCTTGTAAAAATAGTTCTGCAATGCAAACAAACAGCTCTAATCCCGCCAAATAATTTTTCAAGTCTTTTTTTTCTAGCTTTTATTTTTTTAATTTTAAATATGGAACACAAAGCTTCTCCGCCGCAGGCCATCCATTTCGATGTTAAAAAAAAAATGTTTGTTTTATTTTTTAAATACTGTGTAGGCATGCAGTGATTTTTTTATGATTTTTTTTTTATTTTAGAAGTCAAGTTAAAAGAAGTAATTTAAAAAATTATATTTGTCTATATTTTGTCACTATCATTTAAAAAAAATATATAAATCTATAATTTTCTTAATTATATATAATTATTTTAATACATAGGGTTGTTTTATGTAAAAAATAATATCTATACCTACATAGAAATATGTCACCGATTTATTTATGATAAAAAAAATCAATAAAAAGGCACTGCATACCTACATACACAGTATTTAAAAAATAAAACAAACATTTTTTTTTTAACATCGAAATGGATGGCCTGCGGCGGAGAAGCTTTGTGTTCCATATTTAAAATTAAAAAAATAAAAGCTAAAAAAAAAAAGACTTGAAAAATTATTTGGCGGGATTAGAGCTGTTTGTTTGCATTGCAGAACTATTTTTACAAGAGATTTGTTTAAAAATGAGTTCAAGTGATACTGAAATACTGACCCCAGATTCGGTTAAAGATGTAGCAAATTCAGTAATCGAAAATCTTTTACCAGCAATTTCTAAAGAAAGATACTTAATTGTATATAATGATTTTATGAATTGGCGAGCTGACAAGAAGAGAAATTCATTTTCCGAAAGAGTGTTTCTAACATACTTTAATGGACAGTCTGGCAAAGTTAAACCTTCTACGCTATGGAGCAGATATTCAATGCTTAAGAGTACACTAAGTGTGAAACACAATATAGATTTGACAAAAATCCATAATTTAACATCATTCTTAAAAAGACAGTCACAGGGATTTAAAAGTAAAAAATCAAAAGTATTCTCCTCTAACGAAGTGGAAACATTTTTAAATGAAGCCCCTGACGAGATATATTTGGCAGTGAAGGTAAGCTAATAAGTAAATGTTTTTATGCAAAACCAACATGGTTTCCGTTGTCAGAATGCATAAAATGGGAACATAGATGTTGAATGGTGTGTGTTTTCAAAATATTTTTAAATCTCTATCTATACCAACAAAATTATGTTCTTCACAGGTAGTGTTGATATTTGGCATAAGCGGCGCTTGCAGAAGCAGTGAGCTCACAAATCTAACAATCCATGATGTTGAAAATCAAGGCCAGTTACTACTTGTTAAATTAACCAAAACAAAAACAAATATTGAGCGCACGTTTGTAGTGCGAGAAGACTTTTCGAAAATAGTTAAAAAATATCAAAAAATAAGACCAGAAAACATAAAAACGGATCGTTTTTTTCTCAACTATCAAAAGGGGAAAATGCTATAAACAAGTGATCGGTAAAAATAAAATATCAGATATGCCCAAGCAGATAGCGACATATCTGAATTTGCCTAATTGTAACGAGTATACCGGCCATTGTTATAGAAGAACGTCAGCGACACTATTAGCCGATTCTGGAGCAAATATGACTATGTTAAAGAGACACGGTGGATGGAAATCCAGCACAGTCGCCGAAGGATATATTGAAGATTCTGTTCAACAAAAAACGAAGATATCGAACAAATTGACTGAATCCATTAATATACTCCCCAGTTCGCCTAAACTAAACCAACCACTTCAAAAGATTCTCAGCCATGGATTCCATCATCTAATCAAATAACTAATCTATCCCCTACTTTTACAGAAATTCAGCTTAGCCAAGTTTGTAATAGTGGAGTAAGTGATAGAGTAAATAAAAATGCACTTTAAACTTTACGAATTGTTCGAACTTTTCCATTAATTTTAAATAAATATTTAAGAAAAATGTTTTTTTTTACTTTCCTTATATTCGATATGAAAAGTAGAGTGTTCCCCGCGGGTGGATGACATCAATTCATACTCGGATTATATCCGCCTGGGAATTGATGTCATCCGACCCTAGTTTAACAATCTACTATTAAGTGGATAAGGCGTACTGTCAGTTTAGTCTAGTAAATTTTTTTCAGTGCAATAGTTTGAAATAACTGTAAAATACCTAGAATGATTATTTATGATTATGTAAATAAACTAATACTTTTTTTCTCGTTTAACAAAAAAACATTCCTGATAATTTACTGAGGTCATCATACATTTTATGTTATTACATAGTGCTCAGATAAGAAAGGTTTTTTTCCTAAGTACGTATGGGGGAAGGAGATTAGTTAGTCCGATTCATTCGAAACTTCACAAGATGTTTTGATGAAGGTTTTGATTAATTATTAAACATCATCAGGATTTCCAAAATTCACCCCCTTAAAGGGGGAAAAGGAGACAAACGCCGAAAATGTAAAACTTAAAAGATCACTGATTTGTCAATGAATTTTGGCATATGGATTCCTGTTTTGGTCAAGGGGTGCACTAAGAATAGATTTCCCAAAATTCGCCAACAAAGGGGTTCAAACGGGGGTCCAAAATGCAAGACCCAAACGATTACTGATCTTTTAATGAATTTTAGCATGTGGGTTCCTGTCATGGTCAAGAGGTGCACTGAGAATGGATTCCTCAAAATTCACCCTCGAAGGGGGTCAAATGAGGGTCCAAAGTGTGTATGAGGGAAGGAGATGAGGTAAGTCAGTTTCATTTAAATGAAACCTGTTTCAGGATTTTTCAGAATTCACCCTCTAAAGGGAAGAAAAGGTAGACATAAGCTGAAAGAGAAAAAACTTAATGATCACTGAGATCTCAATAAAATTAGGCCTGTGGGCTTTTTTGAGATTAAGGGGTTCATAGCAAGATTTTTTTTTAAATGCACATCTTATGGGGATTTATTAAATCTAAATAGCTAAATCTTGACTTTTTAAATTTAACTCCTGTAGGTAAGGGACAAATGGGACAAAGTCTGGAAAAAGAAAAACTATAATATCATTGATCGTCAATGA
The DNA here is from genome assembly GCA_947363495.1 of Euzophera pinguis. NCBI lineage: Eukaryota > Metazoa > Arthropoda > Insecta > Lepidoptera > Pyralidae > Euzophera > Euzophera pinguis. The sequence goes on from OX376164.1 coordinate 413,470, forward strand.
ATTTTAGCAAATATTTTTCCAAATTCACCTGCTAAGAGGGTGAAATGGGGTCCAAAAATGTATGGAGAAATATGACCATTTTATACAAAACTTTACAAAATTATTTCTTATGATGAAAGAGTGAATACTTAATATTTTAGGATATTTTGTATTAACCCCTAAAAGGGAGTAAAGGTTTTGTATCTATGATTGTGTTTATTTTAGTCTTTTGTAATCAGCGGTTGAACTAAGCAAAGAGTTTTCAAAACGCACCACCTAAGGGGGTGTGATGGGGTCTGAAGTAGGTAAGGGGGAGAGAGATTAGTTTTATTAGAAACTTCTCAAAATTATTTCTTTTGATGAATGAATAAATACCCATAAGGCCGCCTTTGCGCACGGTTATTTTTCTTGTAATTGCTTGTGTTTAAAAATATATCCTTGTTGTGCAATAAAGGGATTTTGTATTGTATTATATTGTATCAGTATTTTTAAAATTCCAGTTCTAAAAGGGGAGACCCTGACTAAACTGTAATTGATCTGTCATTGAATTTTTTCAAGTGGAGTTTCTTTTGTAATCAGAGGGTGCACTAAGGAATATTTTTTCAAAATTGACCCCCCAAAAGGCTTTGACTTTACGAGACCAACTGATACGAAGCATGCGACGGTAACACCACATCTCGAACGCCTCAATACACCGTCTGCCATCCTCTTTTATAGTCCATGCTTCGCAACCGTAAAGGACTACCGGCCAAATATAGCACTGAAGCATCAGTTCTCTAAGTTTGACGTTAATATATCGGCAACATAGTACCATCCGTGACTTAATTTCTTGATCGGAGTCTCATAGTTCATTCACCCAAGCACCAAGGTACTTATATTTCCCAACTCGCTCCAAATCTCTGCCAGCCACTGAAAACTTTGGCTGTAAGTCAGCGTTTTGGGCTACAACAATATATTTGGTCTTCGCGACGTTGATGGTGAGACCGGCCCTTTCAGAACTTCCATGCACTCGATTCAATATCTCCTGTAGTTCGCTTTCAGAAGAAGCAATAAGAAATGTGTCGTCAACTTTACTTTTCGATGCCAGTTCTATGCCATCCAAAGCTTCAGACATTGGAATTTTGTACAGAGTAATATTTAAATCTCTCCCAACTTCCTTGAAATTTATTACGCGAGCTCCTAAATATTAGGTCCTTACATATGAAATTGGCGTTTTGTATGGAAGAAACAAAATGTCGAACATTTTTTAATTAATATATTTATTTAATCAAAGTATGAACCATTGTTATCTATGCACTTTTGCCATCTCATAGGTAGTTCATTGGCCCCTTTTCCAAAAAAATCCATTCGTACGGGAATCAATAAAATCTTCATCGGAGTTGAATATTTTCCCTTGCAAGAAGTTATCCAAATTTTAAAAATAAATTGGTAATCTGTTGGAGCAAGGTCCGGGGAGTACGGTGGGAGTCTTAGACATTCCAATTTGAGCTCTTCTAATTTGGTAGCCGTCGGTTGTGCAGTATGAGTGTGATGTCGTGCCTTCGTCAACGGCTGCCTTTCCTCGCTTCCCCGCACCGCATCACCCCGAGGGCCATATATAAGCCTGCGCGCGTCCACCAGAGGACCTCTCTCGGATCATCTCGCCATCTCCAAGTTAAGTGGCTGGCTATTTCATAGCGGCTACCTGACTGGATCTCGTGCCTACTTCGATCTCACGACCCCTATCTATATTTCTTATTAACGTGTATCCTTATGAGTCTAAATTTGTAAAGTAGAAATATATAATAAATATTGTGCTATTTGCTGAAACCTGGATTTATCTTCTCTCCTCACACATACCTTAAGTAGAAAAATTTCTCTTCGTTATATGAGGTCTAGCATTGTCGTGAAGCAGTAGTGGCGTAGAGCGATTGCCGGTTTGCTTAACTCAATTCGTGAGGAACCCACCTTTCAAGCTTTTTCATCTTCCCAATTTGCTTCAAGTGGATTAAAACAGTTTATCACTAACACCTCAGCCTGCAGCTAACTCGGACGTGGTTTGCCATAGATCCGCTTCCAAAATAGCCTTCAATTCTTCATTGTCAACTTGGGTCTCCGGCCGTCCACGGGGCTTGTTACGCAGGTCGAAATTTCCAGAACGGAAACGCATCATTTTGCATGCTTTTATTAATTTAAAATATATTGTACGTCCAAATTGGACAAAGCACAGTGATACCAAAGAGAAAACTGTACCTATAACCTTGTAAACTACCTGTGTTTCACAATAAAAATATTTGTATTTTTGTAACGTTGGAACCAAAAAAGCACTGTGTTTTCTTTTGCGACACGACACATCATTAACCCTTCGAGCCGTTTCCGCAGCACTGGTGCCACGTTGGAACTCATAAATAACGCGACATTTCATATTTTCCATTTTATAAACTGAGCGCCGCAAAAAAAAAAAAGAAGAAAAAAACAAATGAATAACTTTAGAACTAAATCCTCAACACTTACTGCTACTATTGATCTAGTCTCTCAAATTAAAACAAATATTGACAATAAAAAGTTTGGTTTAGGTGTTTTTATTGATTTTAAAAAAGCCTTTGATACCATAAGTCACTCGTTACTTTTAGAAAATCTCGGCGTAAAAGGTATACCTTATGAAATTTTTCGGTCATATTAAACAAATAGGTACCAAATTGTTAAAATAGAAGAGTATCGGAGTACACCAAAAAGAATTACCTGTGGAATTCCACAAGGATCAATTTAAGGACCCCTATTATTCATAATATTTATTAATAATGTCACTACAATCGGACTTACGGGTCATGTTACTCTATATGATGACTGTACGGTGTTACCGTACAAATCGTCAACTCAGCAATTTACGCTATATGCGCACATTACTTATGACCTAATCAGTACACGTACACTTGGCTAGCATCGTGCCACGCGTGTCCTCTTAGCAGCAATTATCAATTAATATCAATCTATCAGATTATCATCAAATCATCATCCTTTTATCACTAGCAATTAATAGTTATCATCAGTGTTTTGTGAACTTATTGTATTGTGTGTTTTGGACAATATATCGGTTATCGGACTTAGTGGTTTCTATTACACTTCCCATAAGCATAGCAATCATTATCATCAAATGTATGTAGGGGTTACCCATAGCCCCTACATATTGGTCCTTCGAGCTTTTTGGACATCTTGCTGACGTGTGAATTCTCCGCGATTGTGTGTGACTGTTCCACGTATGGACATAAGGTGTTCTCATCAGTGAACTAGCAACTTTTAGTGGAGTTATCGAAGTGTGTGAACTTTACCAATCTGACTATCATCAACATATCAGTGAACTCTTATCATCAGCAACTAACACCGGGTACCGTCAGCAACCAGGTTCCCGTACCGTAACTACATATCAAGTATCAAGCTATCAAGTAAGATCGTTTCATTTTTTATACACCATCATGTCTAACATTGAAGACCTTATAGCGACGCAGCAGCAAATCGCTACGTCCATTGAACAAACATATACAAACTTTAAAAAAGACGGCTCCGACAGGAAAACAGCCGACTATATCAAACGTAGACTAGACACTTTAGACAAATACTGGCATGAGTTCCAGTCCAATCATGTCACTCTTTGCAGTTTTGGGATAAGGACGGACCCTTATTTCACTTCTAATCAGTACGAGGTGATGAGGGAACGCTTTGACAACATTCGAGCAGCTTTACAAAATTATCACCCTTCAAAGGAAAGTAGGCCATCAACACCTACACTAATGAAACCAGCAACTCCTCTCGGATTTCCGGGGCCCTCGGGCCTCTCAACAGCCTCCAAGGGCACCACTAGCAAAACTGAAGACATGTTAAAAAAGCAGGCTAGCAATTTTAGAGCATTTAAACGAACTGTATCGGCTATTAACATTGATTCGGTATCAGAAAAATGGGAATTCGACGACCTTTTAAAATCATTACAAGCACGTTGGTCGGTTATCGACTCCTTGCACTGGGAGCTCGATAGTGACCTTGAAGGTTCTAATCAGGAATATGAGGCAATGTTTTCACATTACGAACAAATTTATAACGAAGTAAAAACAGCAATTAATAAAAAACTTTGGCCTACATCTCATAGGGAAAAAGTAACACCCAAAATGGACATTCCAGTGTTCTCGGGAAATATTCATCAGTGGTCCTCATTTAAGGATTTATTTACGGAGAGCATCCATAGCAATCCACATATCACTAATGCACAAAAAATGCAATTTCTGAAAGCAAAAATAAGAGGCGAAGCGGAGCGGCTTATTCAGCATTTATCAATCAGCGCAGATAACTATCCCGTTTGTTGGGACATTCTCAATCATAGGTACAATAACCGCAAATTAATATTTACGTCGCACGCCAATATTTTACTTTCTTTACCTACGACTCAAAAAATATCAATCAGCCATATAAAACGCATTCATGACGTCACATTAGAAAGTCTTAATGCAATAAAAAATTTAGGGGTGGACACCGCATCATGGGACCCACTAATCGTACATATTTTAGCACAGAAATTAGATTCTGAAACCTATAACGATTATGTACAATCAGTAAAACAGCCACGGGAATTGCCGGTACTCAAGGAATTTTTAGACTTTTTAGAAAGTAAATTTACGAGCATGGAAACATTTGGTAGGAAATTGGATACTCAAGCAACCTCGAGTACAAGTAAACCAGCATATCAACATCAGAAGCCTAATTTTTATAAAGCAGCGTACTCTTTTTAATAGTACTAATAAAACATCATTATCGGATTCTAACAAAAATAAATCATCGAACAATGATAACACAAAACAATATAAATGCGTAGTATGCAGTAACAACGATCATGCCATATATCATTGCCATAAGTTCCTGGACATGTCACCATTCATCAGGAAACGTACTATATCAAGATTTAATTTGTGCCATAATTGTCTGTATAATCACCACGGTAAGGACTGTATTTCAGAAAAAAGATGTCGTAATTGTAATGGAAAACATAATACGATATTACACGAAGCGTACACCGCTACTAGCAATCAGACACCGTCCACATCAAGCATCGCGCCGACCGTCGGGCAAGTGACGCAAAGTACGCGCGGTTCACATGTGTCGGTACAAAATGAAGCACCCGAAATTCTTTTAGCAACAGCTATTGTTAGGGTCCAAAATTTGACGGGTCATTTATCTATTTGAGATCGCTTATCGATCAAGGATCTCAAATTTCACTCATATCAGAATCAGCATTTAAGCAGTTAGGATTCCCTCGTCAAGGAGCCAAAGGAAAAATCATTTCAGGAATCGGAAACAAGCCTAGCAGTTGCAAAGGAGGTGTTAACATCAATTGCGCTTCCATACACAGCGATTACTCATTTAACCTCGATGTACTCATTATGAAAACATTAACTATATATTTACCAAGTGCATCGTTCAGCAAAATATCAAGTCCGTATTTAGATAACATTCAACTTGCCGATCCTGAATACTTTGTTCAACGACCGATCGACCTATTACTAGGCGCGGAAGTTTATTCAGATATTTTGTTAGAGGGTGTGTGCAAACCAAGCGGCACTCTACCCATAGCACAGCAAACCCGACTAGGATGGATTCTTAGCGGTAAGGTGCAAAACACATTGCACTGTAATGTTGTCACACATGACATGGAGCAAATAAGCAAGTTCTGGGAGATCGAAGATATCAAGGGAGAGCAAATCCTATCAGCAAAAGATCAACAATGTGTTGAGTACTACAAATCAACCACTATCAGGCGCCCTAATGGTCAGTACGAAGTTAGGTTGCCATTAAAATTAAATTTTGAACAAATATTAGGAAATTCTCGTGGAAAAGCAATTGCACAATTCAAACAGCTAGAAAGGAAATTTGATCATCAAAAGGAACTTGCACAACAATATAAGTCATTCATTAATGAATATATTTCGCTCGGACACATGACGCCAACTCATGTAAACGCAAACGTAGCACAATGTTTCTTACCGCACCATAGCGTTCATAAGGCCAATTCCACACTATCAAAATTTCGCGTTGTTTTCAATGCTTCATCAAAAACATCGTCTGGTCATAGCCTTAATGACGCCTTGGAATGTGGACCCAACCTACAGCATGACTTACAGAGACTTATCATTGAATGGAGACAATTCAAATTCGCCTTCACAGCAGATTTGGAAAAAATGTTTAGATATATTTGGCTTAACGAATCAGATCAAAATTTACAACAAATCGTTTGGAGAAACAACCCCAACGAACCTTTACAAACATATAAATTAGCAACAGTTACGTATGGCACCAAACCTGCCCCTTTTCTCGCGATGATGACCTTGCGTCAGCTCGCACAAGACGAGAAGTCAAATTATCAAGATAGTGAAGCAATCAGTGTATTAGAGAGATCGTTCTATACTGACGATTTAATTTACGGATCACACTCTATAGATCAAGGGAAAAAATTACAAAAGGACTTGGTGAACTTGTTAAAAGCAGGCGGATTCAATTTAAGAAAATGGAGATCAAATTGTAAGGAATTATTGAAGGATGTCGAGCATGACAATAGCAATCAGCAAGGATTTGACTTCAACCAACCAGAGACATCGAAAACATTAGGACTCAGATGGAGCCCATGTGAAGATGCCTTTATTTTGCAATTTGAAATAGATACATCTACGGAACAGCAGTTAACAAAACGAGCTTTATTATCAGCAATTTCAAAATGTTTCGATCCAATCGGACTAGTTTCACCTTTTATCACTAAACTTAAAATCCTTTTCCAAAAAACTTGGCTCATGAACATTGGATGGGACGACACATTGCCCGAGTCAATAGTAAAGGAATGGCGGAAAATCACAGATGACATCAAGAATATAAAACCATTTATATTACAAAGATGGTTAAATACTCATCAAGGAGAATCAATAGAACTGCATGGCTTTTGCGATGCCTCAACAAAGGTCTATGCGTGTGTGATCTACTGTAAAACCAGCAATCGGGGTAAACCATCTATCAACATTGTAGCGGCTAAAGCAAAATTAGTACCTACCAGTAAAAAAGTGTCTCTACCTAGGCTAGAACTTTGTGGAGCATTATTGTTATCAACACTAATGGACAAAGTACGGAAGTGTTTTAAAAACAATAACATCAGGATATATTGTTGGGCGGACTCTATGGTCGTGTTAGGGTGGCTCAACGGTGACCCTGGTCGCTGGCAAACATTCGTCGCGAATAGAGTCACTCAAATTACAGCAGTTATACCAGCGTCTAATTGGCGCTACGTAAAATCAGACGACAATTCAGCTGACTGCGCGAGCAGAGGATTAGACGCAGCACAGCTTCAAAACTACACTCTGTGGTGGCAAGGTCCATCTTGGTTACCACTACATCAGCAAATAAATGACGTTATCAATCAATACTCTACAAACGAAGAGAAGAAGAAACTTAAACATACTAATTTAGTCGTATCAACAGAAAATAAGCACTCTATCATAGAAGAATTACTAGAGAAGTTTAGTTCTTACAGAAAAATCAAGAGACTAGTAGCATGGATTTTACGTTTTAAAAATATCAAGCAACATAAGCAAAACAAGCAATCCTATTTATCAATACAAGAATTAAAAAGAGCAAATATATTATTAGTTAAGCATGTTCAACAGCAAGCATTTTATGATGAAATAAGCAGTTTAAAAAAGCAAACCAAAATCAAATCAACAAGCAAATTACTAAACTTAAATCCTTACCTCGACGAGGATGATATCCTTAGAGTCGGCGGAAGGTTGCGACACGCATCGTTAAAAGAAGATATGAAACATCCCATAATTTTACCAACTGAAAGCAGATTATCAGATCTAATCATAGACTTCACTCACAACGTTCTCACTCTTCACGGTGGAGCAAGAGTGACGTCGGCAGCAATTCGACAAAGGTATTGGATACTTGGAGGAAATCGAGCAGTTAAGAAGCGGTTACGTCATTGTGTCACGTGCCGTAAACACAACCCTCTCAAGCAACAACAACTCATGGGGGACTTACCAGCAGCCAGATGCAATGAATCGACACCCTTTTACAACACGGGGTGCGATTTTACAGGTCATGTATCAAGAAAGGCCAACAAGGGCCGTGGCGTAAAAACCACAAAAGGATATATCGCTGTTTTCGTATGCATGTCTACTAAACTCATTCATCTGGAACTAGTATCAGATTTATCAGCATCTGGGTTTCTCGCAGCATTAAGAAGGATGGCAGCTCGGAGAGGCTGTCCACACCATATGTACACAGACAACGGAACTAATTTCGTCGGTTCAAGCAAGATTTTAGAGCAGGAGTATGAACATTATCAAAAAATTTTCACTGACGAACAGTTATTAATTGATATCACGGAAATGCAGATCGAATTTCACTTCAACGCAGCGTCGTGGCCATCGGCTGGTGGCCTCTGGGAGAGCGCTGTGAGAAGCTTGAAATATCACTTAAAAAGAATCATCGGAGATCAAAAGCTCACCTACGAGGAGTATTCAACAATTCTAGCACAGTGCGAAGCAATCTTAAACTCAAGGCCGCTGTGCCCTCTGACAGAGGATCCAGAGGATCTTGACTTCCTTACACCATCATCATTCATCAATATCAGCAGCAACCTAAATGTAATGGAAACCGAGTCAGATATGCGCACTCGTTGGTATCTGACACAAAAAATCGTGCAAGACATATGGAAGAAGTGGCGCAATGAATACATCTGTCAACTTACTTCCAGGAGCAAATGGAAAACGGAACAAAGCAATTTTCAGATCGATGATATAGTAACAATCAACGACGCCAACCTACCCCCGGGTAAATGGGCGATGGGACGAGTTACAGAGTTACATCCCGGCAAGGACGGCTTGGTTAGGGTAGTCCAGACAGCGTCGGCGGCGCCGCGGTCTTATCGACGGGGTCGGGTACCTAGCCAATAGTCTCTTCGGCGTATTGGATGCTCGATTCGCGGAAAAGTATCAATCAGACATACAACTCGTACGAGACAACGAAGATCACTTAGCATCTCTTATCAAAAATCAAACATCAGTAATTGAAGCAGAGTTCAACGTGTTAAAACGCAATCAAGATTCCATCGACAAACAGCATAAGATGTCAAATCAACTATCAATGAAGTTAGAACAGCTGTCAAAGGAAACTAACTTGGATATTCAACGAAATTACATCATCAGCGACTTTAGTTTAGGAGCATTAGCCGCAAGCAACATACTACGGCATTTAAAAACAATACAAACAACATTATTAGACACTGTTACGGAAATCTACCACGGACGTTTCAATTTTCATCTTATATCTCCGGAGCAACTGAAGGAAGAGCTCAGCATCATATCAAGTTATCTCACAAAAGACCTCTTACTCCCGATCAACATCCAAACAGACTTTAAAAATATATATCATTTATTAAAAATCAAAACAAGAATGTCAGAAGATTATTTAATATTTGAAATAAAATTACCACTTGTAAGTCGAGACTCTTATGAAGTCATGCGCCTCATACCTATACCTCGCGCCGTTGGTAACAGCATGGTCAGCGTTATTCCCGTCGCAGAGTACCTGGCTATTAATTTACGGAAGGATTCTTATTTTGGCTTATCTAAATACGATTTGCAATCATGTACTCACGAAGATGAAGAAAGCTTCTTATGTTTTATTCAAAAACCAATTCATCATATCACTAATCAAGAAAAATTTTGTGCGATAACTCCGAACACAGGGAAATGCAAAGTTAAAACTGAAATATGCCTTAACAAATGGATTGAGACAAACAAAGTCAACAAGTACTTCTTCTTTTGTTGCAATCATTGCCTAATACGTGTGTTATGTGAACATCAAAGAGTTTCGAGTCAGTTAATAAGAACAGGAATTATCAGCATTGATTATGGATGTGTCGTAAAAGCAGAAAGTTTTACTGTTTACTCTCATTACAAAGGTCAAAGTTCTTTCACAACGAAACCAGACATAATGACATTAGAAATCGAACCCATAAATCACGTTTTGAATTTATCAATTCCCACTACCGAATTTCAAAATAATACCGATTCGAACAGTTCTTACTATTTACAACAAATACAAAAGCAAATCAAGATTATACAGCAGAACTCAAGCCTATCAAGTAAAATATCATATCATGATGTACATCACTATACAGCATTCTACACCGTTCTTGGAGTAGTTATCATTGTTGCCCTGGCGTTCTGGTGGGGAAGAATCCGTAGGAGCAAGCAGCAACGACAGCAACCGAACATACATCAGGCAGAACGGGGAGTATCAGCAGAGGATGGAGACATCGAAATGCGGACCCTACCTCGGCGCCCCGCTCGCTCACGAGCGGCGCCCGAGGCCAGCACCAGCAGCGACCAATGTGTTAGTGAAGTGCAATGTGTGTACAGTGAAATAACAAAAGATGTGTGTAAAGTGAATAAGTGTACGACGCCTATTGTTAGAAAGGCCGAATTCAAGTAGGGACATTAGCAACTAATTAAAGATCATTGTTACTTCACCATGTAAACATAAACATCCAATAACATCATCTCATCTATCATCCAGCATCTCTCAGCTGCGGCCGGGAGCATGTACGGTGTTACCGTACAAATCGTCAACTCAGCAATTTACGCTATATGCGCACATTACTTATGACCTAATCAGTACACGTACACTTGGCTAGCATCGTGCCACGCGTGTCCTCTTAGCAGCAATTATCAATTAATATCAATCTATCAGATTATCATCAAATCATCATCCTTTTATCACTAGCAATTAATAGTTATCATCAGTGTTTTGTGAACTTATTGTATTGTGTGTTTTGGACAATATATCGGTTATCGGACTTAGTGGTTTCTATTACACTTCCCATAAGCATAGCAATCATTATCATCAAATGTATGTAGGGGTTACCCATAGCCCCTACAATGACGATACCTGTTTATTTTATGTTGGAGGTGACTTCTTGGATCTTATTCATGAAGCACAAATAGACCTCGATAAATTTAACTACAGGTGCCAATGTAATCTATTAACGATTAACACAAAAAAAAAAACAAGTTATATGATATTTGTTGCGAAGAATAAAAAAATACACCATTCTACCCTTGCCTTACTAATAAATGCTGAGAAATTACATCGCTCCAATCAAGAAAAATATATAGGACTACATCTTGATGATAAACTTACCTGGAAACCTCATATTGAATATCTAAGAGGGAAGCTTGTTTCCTTATGTACGAGTAGTAGCATCTTGCGGAGAATTAACTCATATATTCCATTTAAAATTAAGCATATGTTATACAACTCATTGGTAAAATCACACCTCGAATATCTCATTGAAATTTGGGGTAGTGAAAATAAAACTAATATGAATCTGATACAAAGATCTCAAAATAAAGTAATAAAGACGCTATTCCAGTTTGATTATTTCATAAAAACGACAACTTTATATATTAAAACCAAAATATTCAATTTGAAACAATTATATACATACAAAATGTGCATTCTAATTAGCAAAATCCTAACAAAAGAAGTCCATACACAAATAACTTTTACCATAAGAAAATATAAACACCATTCGAGAAATACCAACAAAATAAAATTAACAACACCTAGTACAAACTATAAGCACTTAATAAATTATTTTGCGTGCTTCCGCCACCAGTTAGTTCATGCAAACTATTGCCGGCCGGCACCCACCCACTACTATTAGTCCCAACATGCCCGCCACCACTAGCTTGCACATGCAACACGTGTTTCGCCTCTACGCGAGGCATCTTCAGGCACTAGATTCGTCGTTTATACGTCGGACTATTAACAGCTTGGTCTAGTGCCTGAAGATGCCTCGCGTAGAGGCGAACCACGTGTTGCATGTGCAAATTAGTGGTGGCGGGCATGTTGGGACTAATAGTAGTGGGTGGGTGCCGGCCGGCAATAGTTTGCATGAACTAACTGGTGGCGGAAGCACGCAAAATAATTTATTAAGTGCTTGTAACTTTAACTTCCGCAAAGTAACGCCTGAATCGGTTAAATATAGTACAAACTATGTTAAGAGTGATATAATATATGAAGGAGCGAAAATGTTTAATGACTTACCCAAATATTTGAAAGATGTTGATACTTTGACTTAGTTTAAAGTAAGATTTAAAAAATATATAAAATTTTGTAATTTAATTTAAAATTTTGAAAAACTACACTGTATTATTTTTAAGTTTACATTTATAAATTTAGTATACTCATTATAAGTGAATTTGTATTCTTGAGTTAATAAAGATTCTTTAAACCTTAAATACATGTAGAAATAGCTGTATAAATTTGAATTTTTAATTCCGAACCAAAGAGGAGGAATTTGTGATTAAAGTGGATTAAAGGACCAGTATTATGCAAACGCACACTAATAAGGGATCTTGAAAAATTTTTACCCTAAAGGAAATAAAATAGGGGTTGGGAATTTGTATGAAAAATCTTTAAATCAGCTACGATTTTCATAACTATTGAGTTTATGTTCTTATAAAGATTTCATTGAATAACTGTTTCATGGTTTATTAAAATTTATTCCCTAAGTCGTTGAACATTTAAATCAGATGGGCAATTGATAAATACAGAGCCACTTAATTAAGAACAAATGATACCCAAAAAGCACTCGAATTAGAAGTGAATAATAGGTTTACTGGTCTGGAAATACAAGAAGATGAATGAGACGTGGGAACAAGTAAAGTCAGTGGTTAGGGAAGTTGGGCTCAAGATCTTAGGGAAAAGTAAACAGACCAAAAAAACGGAAATGGTGGTCGCAAGATTGTGAACAGGCCTTTGAAGAAAAACAGAAATATAATGTCTTAGCTCTTCAGAGTAATGAGTGGAAACACGATCTCGACCAAGCGCGGAAGAAATTCCCAAGATAGTGAAAGAAGCGAAACAAAGACAGTTCGACAGAAAACTCGATGACATGGAGATGCTGTTGAAATCAAACAACACTCGAATTTTTTATCGAGAATTTAATTCAGTTAAACCTAATGTCCAACTGCTGGAAAATGACAATGGGAAATTAATATCCGATCCCGAAGAGTTCAGTGAATAGAGACGGTATTTCGAAGCATTACTTAACGGCCCACCTGTAACTGGAATGACTGTCTCTATAGTTGACTCACACCAGGACCATGAAGAGGTGGAAATTGATGTGCCAAGTTTTGAGGAGGTGAATTGCTAGACTCATAAACAACAAAAGCCCAGGCATCGATGGTATACCGGGAGAATTATGGAAGTATGGTGGGGAGGCAGTGCAATCATAACTCTTCGACCTGGATTCCAGGATTTGGAGAGAAGAAAAACAACCACGAGTGGAACATGGGTACAATATGCCCAATACATAAAAAAGGTTGTCGGCGAAAGTGTTTCAACTACCGAGGAATTGTAGTGCTTCCAACTGCATACAAGGTGTTTTCATACGTTCACCTGGGCCTTTTAGGGCCCTATATGGAGGAAATTATGAGATACTACCAATGTGGCTTTCGAAGTAACCGTAGCACATCCGATCAAATCTTTCTCCTTAAACAAATTATGGAGAAGAAGTAAGAATATGATGCCCAAAGTGTCCACGCACTTATTGTGGACTTCAGAAAGGCCTACGACAGTGTGGATCGGAATTCACTGTAAACTGTTTTGAGGGGCTTTGGGATCCCACTGGAATTGGCAAAGATGATCGAAATCGCCATACGGCACAGTAAAATGAAAGTGGAAGTGGGCCCAAACTTGACGGAGGACTTTAAGGTGGTGACGGTCCTTGACAGAGAGACGCACTATCCCCGGCGCTTTTCAACTTGATACTCGAATACATTATTAGGAAAGTTCTAGATGTTGACGGCGGAGTGCAGTTGAATGGCGTCCACAAATCAATAGATATGCCGACGAGTAGAGCCATACTTGGTCAACAAGAGCAAGAGTTAAAACCCCGGAGCGAAATGGCGGATATCTTTCATGGCAGCGAAAGGGAAGAAGGCTGGTCTTAGAATACAAGGGGTACTGAAAAACGTGAAAGGGGCCATTTATAAAGGTGTAAGCAAATTTAAGTACCTAGGTTGCACAGTGACGGACACCAACAGCAGAGAGAAAGAGATTGTCATCCAAATTCACAACGCCCTCAGATGTACGGCTGCACTTCACAAGATCTTGGCGTCCAAGTTAATCCGGAGAAAAATCAAAATTCGTGTCTACATGACAGTTATTTAAACCAATCTTCATGCACGAATATAAGGCTTAGACGCTAACCTTGAAAGAAGAAAATGAGCTGCTAGTGGTGGAGCGGAGAATCTTCCGAAAAATCCGAGGACCAACCGAAAGGGAAGATGGGTCTTGGAGAGCGAGAAAAAACCAACAGGTCGAAGACTAATGTCTGAACCAAATATCATTGGTGAAATCAAAGCGGCCAGACTTCGCTGGTTCGGACATGTTGAGAGGATGGAGGACGATCGAGCCGTAAAGAGAGCATACTCAAGCAGGCCAAATGGACGTCGACCGGTTGGTCGCCCCAAGTATCGCTGGGGAGATGAGGTGCTAAAGGACCGACGGAGCCTGGGAGTGAGCGACTGGCGGCGCCGGCGGCTGGCGGAAGACCGCAAGAAATGGCGCCTTCTCGGGCCAAGATCCACTTTGTGTTTATACGCCATCGCAGTAAGTAAGAATTTATTTTTTGTTTTGTTTCCTTAATGTCTATGACAAGAAAAAAAGGAGTCAAAATAATAGAAAATTTATTGGCATCTATAGCCTGCAGTATCCTGCAGTAGCCCCATCAACTGCAACTGGTAATCTCGCTTGGCCGAAGGTTTTATTGGCACTTTTCCTTGATCACGGTGGCGAAGCCGCGGGTAACAGATAGTTTAGATAGCTAGATGCAAGGCAGAGTAAGTAAGTTAAACTTCCTAAAATGTGGCACACACTAAACCGGTATTAATCTGGAATACTTTATTTACTATATCACTAGTTTATATGTGTACTAACATATATACTTGTATAATAGTGGGGTAGCTTGCTGAATTAAGAATACGCGCTCTGTAGGTCTAAAATCGCCACTTTGAGCAATTCATCAAAAGGAATTCATTTCGTGAATTCCTAGCAATTCCTTTGCAATTCTTCTTTTTTTTTATAAAATGGACACGCATCATTTGCAATTCACTAACAATTCAGTTCATTTCGTGAATCATTTGTCGTGTTAATATTGCCATAGCAATTCTTCAAAAACAAAACTGATTCATTATTTTTTATATAATTCTTTTTTATTAATGATGTTAGACGTACTGTGAAACAGGAAATTAAGATTATTGTTTATTTGACGTGCGTACATTAGGATTTGAGTACGCAATAAAGAAAATAGAGACTACTTGAATAATTATTTTTAATAGTGGCAATAAAGATAAGTCTATCATATCAGCATATATCAGTCAATGTCAATCAAGTGCAGTCATCTGTCAACAAAAAATGGGTTTTACGGCCGTGGAAACAAGTCTTTTAGGCTCTTCTTATTTAACTTAAATAACTAAGGAAGGCGATACCTAGGTACATCTCTATAGAAGTACAATGTGGGCGTTACCTGCGTGCCACGCACGTGAAGCCCACGTTTAGCATCGCCATATAAAATTAAGATTCAAGAGGCTTAACTGGCACACAAACATGATACCTTATCTTATTTTTGCGATATCGTTAGTACTAGTAATTATTTTATGGTGATATGATGTTAATTCGTAAAGGCAAGTCGGTTGCTTTGTTTTTGTGTGATCACAGAAATAAGATTAGTTAAAAGAAGTGCCATGTATCGGCCAGTTAATCCTCTCAAGTCATAACTTTTTATGAAGAAAAGGAAGCACACACCAAAAAAAGGGCTACCATGATCTCTTAATTCTATCCAATAAATGCGAATGAGTAAGCGAGATGTGTGCCCTACATTACATCCCTTATAGCGCTATCACGCCTACTCACTCGCATTTAGATGAATTTTATATATCATGGTAATCCCCCTATAGGTATCGGTTTGGTCGTTATTCTCGCACTGCGATGACGGCAACGTCTAGCTAGACGCGTCTTTCCTACCTTTAATACATGTTTCTACCTCATATAGGCACATGTTCTAAAAAAAAATTCGGACAAACCGAGATCTTTACACGAAATAATAACAATTTAATCAAACGTTGGTGATTATAATTCTCTTTGCAATTTAATACGAAATCTTATTAGTACTTATTTGACGAATTTAAACAACAATAAATGATAAAAATTCGCTTGACGAATCGAAACAGTTTTAAAACTTGACGAATTACCCTAAAATCAAAATAACAAAGTATTCTCACTCCACAATTGAGCAAATTTTTGTGAAATTTGGAGAAATGAACTGTAGATGTTGCTGAAGAGTAACTTTTTATGATTTTGCTATTTGACAGTAAAGCAATTCTGTAAAAGTGACCCATTTTACGAAATTCCATAGAAAACTGTCAAACAGCAGATTTGCATAAAATGAATTGGTCGTGATTCATTTTATGAACTGCCAAATTATGGCTATTTTAGTATTTGCAATGACATTCATATTGTGATCATATTGTGATTCGCGCTAAGTGGCGATTTTAGACCCGATTCTGCTGATTGACATAAAGGCAATTCCTTTTATGTGAGCCATTTTACATATTTCCATAGAAAAATGTCAAACTGCAGAATTGCATGCAATGAATTGTAAGTGATTCATTTTATGAACTGCCAAATTATGGCCATTTTAGGATTTGCAATGTGATTCATATTGTGATCATATTGTGATTCGAGCGAAGTGGCGATTTTAGACCCGCTGGTGTACTGCAATATAAATACATTTCAATTGAAACAGACCTGACGCAAGGGTTTTGCGCTTTAAATATATGATCTCCCTTTCTGTTGCATTATTGCCCCAAAATATTGTTCCGTGGTTTAATGGTGCACCTACGTGCAAGCATGCATGATATGTTGTCAAAACTGTGTTATGTTATGTCGTATTCTCTTTAATTACTATTGTTATGTGAATACTTATATCTCGAAGGAAGCAGCATTCGGAAATAAAACTTACAAACAATCGCAAAATCTACAAAAATATCGTGATACGTATTTTAACCATCTCATTGAAATGAAATATCTTACCATTCAAAACAGCATTCAATAAGGCATCGACTCCATAAAAAACTATAGCCATAGTTAAAAATGAACCATATAATCTTGAGAATAGCCTCATCTTTTTCACCGTCTGTATTTCAATCTCTTCATCATTATACTCTGCTTTCAACTCCACCACAAGAGTATACAACAAACGCTTCATTTTCTCCTCATGATACAAAGCATTCAATACAAAGATTAATGCCGAAGGCTGGCCAATCATGAACATGACCAAATTTATTTGCTGGCGTTTATTCAACTCCTGCTGGGTAAATAAGGCTCCAAACTGGAATAATAAAAGCAACGTTATTAAAATAACCCAAGATTTGTTGAAGACGTCATGAATTTTGGACACTGTTTTGGATCTTGGAACTTCTTGCATCCAAATATCTGGCAGACCTAGCCAATAAGTTATCTCTGAGAGACTTTTAAAATATCGCATGGTACTGTTTGAAACGTCCATGTTGATGAAGTTAATGTTTCAAACGAAGTCATGCTCGAGCTTGAAACCGAAACAATATATTACTTTGTTAATTCTCTATAATTAGCTATAATGAACTATAATTCGTGCGTAGGGGTGTACGTCGGTCTTTCTCACGGCAAAGTATTGTCATGCTAATTTTCGTGTAGTTTTTCATTTTTACGTTAAATCCTATATTGAGCAAAAAATATGGAAGAGTGAAGAAAATGTGTATATTTGGCTTGAACTTATTTTTTTGGGTGTGACAAAAATTAGGTTCAGTGACGAAAATAAATATTTTTCTTTTTGTTAAAGATTATGGTTTCGCTTTTCGGTTTCGTTTTTACGCCAACCTTGATATATTTGACTTCAAAGGGGGCAAAATATAATTTGTATAATTACTTGGTTTTGCTTGCGGCTTCACAATGAAAACGTAAGTACGGAAAATTTCATCATTGGTTCAGGAAATGAAGTGTAAAGCAACAAACAAATTGCCATTATTATATGGGTTGGTTGTTGGTATTTGTATTGTATGGTTAGAAGGAATTAGGATGACGTACATGTTGTTCTAATGTACTTAGGCATACCGAGTTAGGCATAAAATATTTTGGCATAATAGTTCTTAGGCACAATTATTTTTGGCATACTGATAATATTAGCATAATTATTTAACTTTAAGGTTAATTTGCTTTGGCATAATGTTAATTCGCATAATCTCCGAAAGCATATTAACTGCAAGACTAATAGTATTTAGTCATACTATTTTTAGGAATAAGGGAAATAAAATTAAAGTTTGTATTCACAATATTATTGTCAAAGTATGGTTAGAAGTAAAGTATGGATTTGTGCAATATAGTGCATCAATAAGTTATGGTGCGGCGGCGTGGCCCTTGGGCCACCCATAAGCAGCCAATATCTATACTATAATAAAAGAGTAGAATCAACGTGTCTGTACATTTATTATTTTGGCTGGAAAATGAGAGGGAACGCCTTATGATGAATCCCACCAAAAACATACCTGTTAAAAAGGGGGCCAAGTTCCTATCGGCTAATTCTTCGCCTAAAAAAGGGTTGAAATCCAATCTCATGCCAAGTTTAGATGCACTTTAAAATCGATCATAATCATCTTCATCAACAGCCTGATCCACTGGTAAACATTTGCCATTCCCAAGACTCGCCACCAGTCCTCCGCCTTCCGCATCCAGCCACTACCCGCCACCTTATTCACGTCAACGGTCCATCTGGCCGAAATTCACTTTACCATACACCCAACTTAAAATATGGTATAGTTGTGAAAATATGTAGGTACTTGGTTAAAAATATCTAAAATTATAATACTTCTAAATTTGAACTTAGAGGTCTGGGACTAGAGAGAGTACCCTCAACTTTGTAGCGGAAAGATCTGTTCGACAAGAAGTCCCGGTAGGCCCATTATGGCCATCTTGGCTACCAAGCCAACATGCCAGACTTTGTCGAAAGCTTTAGCTACATCGAAGAAGGATGTGTTCGGAAAGGCGGTGCAGTTGGTTCACGCAAGAGTGTTTTGCGCGAAAGCCCATTTGCTCGTCGGGAATCAGCTTCGTGGATTCAATGTAATCCTTGAGTCTGGCTGAAATAATTCTCTCGTATATCTTACCAATGCAGCTCAAGAAACTGATTGGTCGATATAAGGACGGGTTCATCAGGTCTTTGCCTGGTTTGGGGATGCCTATTACTGTTGCTTGTTTCCAGGCGTCTGGGAACGTGCAATTTGGTAAGCAATCATTGAAAATGTTAACTAGCAGCAGTAGTAGGGTCTGAGGGAGGCATTTGAGTAGGCCATTGAATACCCCGTCAGCACCGGCAGCTTTCCGGGGTTTTAGGGACTTTATAATCGATTGTACCCCTTCAATCGTGGTCGGGGGGAGTGCGATAACGGGAGGGCTCGATGCAGAGGACGCTATGTTCTCTACAAGAGTTTCCGTCCGCTCTACGTGTTCGGGATCTACTGGCTCACGATTAGGAGAGCATTGACTCTTCAGGCTGTCTGCGAGGCATTCAGCGTTTTCGTCATCATCAAAAGCGATGGAGCCGTCTGGTCTGTTAAGAGGAGGAGTAGAAGATATCTGATCGCACTTCAGACTTCAAGCCACACGCCTATAAGTGACATGTGACGGTTTAAGTTCTGAGAGGAATTCACCCCACCGTTCGTCCCTTAGTTCCTTCATTCGCTCCTTAACTCGACGTTGAAGGTAACGAAGTCTGGAACGGGCTTCATCGGTGGGATAGAGGTCGTGAACTCTTGTCGCGGCGTACTTTTCCGTCAGCAACCTAAGGCCTGAAGACGCAAGGTCGATATTAGATTGAGCCAACTCACGCTTAACCGATTTCTTAAGTTTCTTAATTTTTTGTTAATCTACATATAACACACGACCTGTGTGCCAAATTTCATAACGCTAGGACAATTATTGGAAGTGGCCTAAAGGTTTTGATTACCGGTCAGTGAGTCAGTCAGTGCCAAAATAAGCTTTTTTCACAGGGTCATATTTCAGGATCTACTGAAGCTATATCTATGTTTGGCATACTGCTTTAGTACTAGTATATGATTACGTAGGTACAATTTTACCTCTGTACTTGCAATAGGCACTGAGCTACAGGGGGGTCAAAAGTGGGTCGATACGGTTCGTGTAAATAGTGCACGGCATGCGCGCGGCCTGTTGCTGGAACTTGGCCTGCGCACTACCGTGCGCTTAGATAATAGATTGCAAAAAAAAGTTTTATATCAATTTTGTCTATCTGTCTGAACACGCTAATCTCAGGTATTACAGACAGATTTTAATTAGATTTCACAAACTTATTGGACTTAGCTCAGGGCAACATGTAATCTTTGTTTGATCAAAATCGGACAGCAGGAAAGAAAGTTATCACTAAGTCGTCAAAATCACATAATTTCAGCATTTTCCTCAGAGTTGTTTGCTAGATCATGAAGAAGTTGTCTCGGTCGATCGACCCTGTAAGCCTGGTGTTACATAGGGCGCACTGTAAGTTTCCGGAACTGGCCACTTACATAAACAATATTTAAAAATTTAATGCAACATTTGAAAATAGAACTCTTTGGCTGTAGAATGCAGTTTGTTTCATCTGACTGTCTTTTGTTTTTACCTTGTGGCGCCATTTAAAAAATTGTGTGTCTGCATCACCATGGATTTAACTCGGGAAAATTTTCGTAGTATGATTTTCTACGATTTTAAGTGTAATTTGACAGCTCAACAGAGCATCGCTCGGCTTGAAACAGCTTTTGGCAATGAAGCACCATGCAAGACAACTGTTTAACTGGTTTGCAGAATTCAAGCGTGGTCGTATCAATCTCAGTGACGAATCTCGCGATGGTCGGCCGTCCACCGTTGTGACCAACAAAAACATCAATGCTGTGCGCCGTATGATTGAAACAGACAGGCATGTGACCTACCATGAAATTCGCGCATCCTTAGAAATAGGCATGAGTCAAATACAATTAATCCTACACAAACATTTGGGTGTGAGAAAGCTGTGCTCGCGGTGGATCCCACACAACTTGACCGAGGCTCAAAAAATGGATCGCGTCACTTGGTGCAGTGCCATGCTTACCAGATTCAACGAAGGTGCGTCAAATTTGGTGTGGGACATAGTTACAGGTGACGAAACATGGATTTATTGCTACGATCCCAAAACAAAGCAGCAATCGAGCGTATGGGTCTTTCAAGATGAGCCGAAACCAACCAAAGTGGCGCGCGTGAAAAGTGCATCTAAGCGGATGATTGCTTCTTTTTTTAATAAAACTGGACACGTGGCTACTGTTGCTTTAGAGAATCGTCGTACAGTGAATAGTGACTGGTATACGACCATTTGTTTGCCGGAAGTTATTGACGAACTCCGTAAAAATAACCGTAAACGCCGTATCATCCAGCACCACGACAATGCTAGTTCTCACACGGCCAGACAGACAAACGACTTTTTGAAGGCGAAAAATGTAGAACTCATGAGTCATCCTACATACAGTCCCGACCTGGCACCTTGTGACTTTTTTCTGTTCCCAAAAATTAAGAACCAATTACGCGGTCAACGATTTTCATCACCAGAAGAGGCTGTCGAGGAGTATGAAATACACGTTTCAGAGGTCACCACAGAGGAGTGGCACAAAAGTTTTCAAAACTGGTTTCATCGAATGAAAAGTGCATAGACGCCAAGGGAGATTATTTTGAAAAACAATAAATTAATTTTGTACCTTTAATAGTATTTTTTCATATTCATTCCGGAAACTTATAGTGCGCCCCACGTATTGTTTCAAGTTTTCCCTTCAAGGTGCATTTGACGTCCATTTCTCTTGGTTCATTCAATTCATGTCCCATAAGCTGCTCATTCTGGTGTCAAAGGGTCAGTCGACCCTGTATGCCTTAGTATCACTGTTTCAACTTTGCCTCACTGTACTGTAAGGTTAATTCTGTATATCTGAAATGAAAATGAAATGAAATTGTTTATTTTCAATATACGATATAAATATCATCGGTTTCAGCCTCAATCAGTCCACTTCTAAACTTAGGCCCAAATTGAGGGGTTGTTGCCATACTCGCCACGCTTGGCAGGCGGGTTGGCGAGCGCAGTTTCAACGGCTTATTGTACTTTCCGACGCTGCTGCCCATTGGAAGTATTCTTAAGCTAGAGAAGGGTGGGATGTGATTGGGTTTGGGAAAAGGATGAGGTACTAGGAGTACATAGTATATAGGGCTCTAATTATGTGTTGTACTCATATTACTCTGGCATGAAGATTTCTGAGTAGGGTAACGCACACGTTAAACGGTACGTGAATTTGGATAATACCAAATGCTCCATATTAATGGAACTGAAACGGTGACGTCACGCCTAGATAATTAAAGGTGAGATTGTTCGACAGTTCTACCTTAAACTATTTACATATTTAAGTTTTTAATCTTTAGGTTTTGAAGACCTTTACAAAATGTACAACAAAAAAAAATAAGCACTAACCAGTGAAGAAAAACAAAAAATAAAGCTACTTAGTTTTTCAATTATTAACACAGTTTATTAACACGACTAAGGCTAATCCTTATTCGACTTTTTGCTTGCCTAAATTGCCGGGCGCCAGTATAACATTAAACTTTAATTAGAACTTCCCTATTTGGGATAAGTCCGCCTTTTGTTGTAACCTGTATTCTGATACTATGTTCTTTGTGTAAAATAAAGATTTTTACATACATATATACATACTTTTAAGGACTTCAAAAAGGAACCCTTATAGTCTCACTCATGTCGTCTGTGTGTCTGTCTGTCACAGTCAATTTTCTCCGAATTTACCAAACCGATCAAATCGAAATTTGATATATATGTTACCGGCCAAACCCGATTTTAGGACAAACTAGTTTTTCTTAGGCTCAATCAGTTCATCCTAAAGGTGATAGGGTAAAACAGTACAGACTAGGCTAAACTGGTTTGTCCTGTGGCCGATAGGAGAAACTAGTTTAACCTATGCTGATCTAGTTGATCCAAGTAAGAACGAGTACTCTTCAAGATAAACTTGTTTGGCGTAGTCTAAACTAATTCTTTCGATGAAGATTCGAATTATAACCAAAGCGACGAAAGCAATAGTGGCATTGTGGAAATTGATCCACAAAATTTTCAAGATGCTTGAATAGCTTAGTCAGAAGATCTTGAAAAGCAAGCTAAATAAATGAAAGCCCATCCACCTTGGGGGCAATGTTACTGTACCAATTCCAGACCTCAGAAACGTCTTGGACTTATAGAAATGATAATGGCTTTTACAAATTGGCGTATTGTCCGTCTGTTACCAAACAGGTGATTTATTTCCGTGCCGCTATAAAAACAAATACCAAAAAAAAAATGCGGTTTTTATAGATAAATCTATACGTACACAGGGTACGAAACTCTTGTAGTCCGACTCGCATTTGACCGGTTTATTTTTTATTTTTTCACAACTGAATTCGATGTTTGCATCCAGATATTTTTAGAGGTCGTTGTTAATAAAGGTATTGAAATATCTTTGAAAATTGCAGCTACAAATCTGCAGTTGGATCGGTACAATGTTTTGTAAGGTGTGGCTGCGTAAAGAACTGTCCGACAAACAGGTGTTTGTCGGACAGTTCGTCGTTCTTGACATTTTCTTTGTAAAAAAAAAAAAAATTGGGTGAAGTTGCTCTTGTAGCTTAGCAACCGCGTAGCAATGCCGCTTCTTGGCCAATAGCTGCACTGGAAAAGTCGGTTGCTGTGGGCGACGCCTTATAAATATGCCTCCTTGATTTCTTGTCAGATTTCACCACCAGTTAAATAAATAAAAACATTAAATAACAGCTGATCGGGGGCTTCCTAGGGCCCCTCCACACACAATGAAATAAATATGCTGTTTATTTATCCGCCAAGCAGAAAAAGAGCTTTATAATTCTATAGTGCAATTTTTTTAAATATTTTTTGTGGGAGCCGTGGCAAATACGTCAATTTTTGTAAATACTTATTATATTTGTAAAATCTGTTCTTACTTATTAATTTAATAAGAAAAACCTGCTCTTTTACTATAATTAGTGCTTTCAAGTTGGTTCAGATAAAAGTTTGTTTTGATGCGGTACCCTGATTAATGGTATTTATGTGTTTCCATCAGCTCCGTCTGTGTCCTAAAGTCGCCTATGTTTGACCCCGAATCTTCAACTATATTCATACAATTTCATCAAAATCCATTCAGCAGTTTGGACGTGAAAGTGTAACAGACAGACTCACTCTTATAATATTATTAGTTTTAGTGTGGATGTGATGTAAGTTGTGTATATTATATCAACATATGATGAAAAATGTATTGTTTGTCATGGCTTTGACTTTGAAGACCTCTTTTCTGTAGCAACTTGAAGAAATGGTTCAGTACAAACGATAACCAAGGCCACTTATTGGTCTAATCTGAATAGTCAGCCATTTCAACTCTGCAAGAAGTCCAATCTGGATGAATATTAAGAAAATGCTAAATTAATTTTTTTTAATTTGCAGGTGTTCGGTCGACC
Organism: Euzophera pinguis; assembly: GCA_947363495.1. Lineage (NCBI taxonomy): Eukaryota > Metazoa > Arthropoda > Insecta > Lepidoptera > Pyralidae > Euzophera > Euzophera pinguis. The sequence continues at coordinate 438,130 of OX376164.1, forward strand.
ATCTGCAAAGAACATGGAAGATAACATCCGTACTGCATTCATGAAGTAAAGCGAATTATACAAATAGATGGGCACTAACCTAACAAACAATTAATGGGATGCAAATAATGAATGGAATACCTAAGAAAGCTGAAAAAAATTGTGATATTATGTGTGATCCAAATATATTTCTTTTTGCAAGCAGTCTTGGCCTTATTTATACAATTTATTTATATTTTACTAGATACAATATGCATTACAGAAAATAAAATAAATTGATGCTGTTCAATGTGAAATAAACACTTTTTACATCATATCAGCAGAAAACTTCAACTTCAGCCAAAGAATAACAAAGGAGAAATAAGAACAATTCATTTATAGAATAATTGTTTATTGGGAAACATTCACAAATATTTAAGAAATTTTATGTACCAGTTTAGGATCTGATACACTTACATTAAGAATACTGTAGGTACAATATTTTGAAATTTACATTAAAAGTTTGAAGGGTTGGACACAGGCCGCTTGCATTATTCCCTTCCAGTTGACCTTGTCCCCCACACATTCTCGCACTCTCTTCTAAATTGAGATCCCAATGCGCTCCCACTAAAACAATGAAGATTATACATAATATTATATAGATATATCATAACATTATCAAAAATAATATAAAAAGTCACAAAACGTCCATGACGGGAAAAAGCCATTACATAACTGCCATTCTGGCCATTAATGATTGATGAGGTGCATTTTATTACTACTCTAAATTTAAGATTTATGAGATCAATTATTTAACTTATCAACTACAAATTGATATATAATTTAGATTAATGTGTTCTTCCCTTGGGTGTCATCATAATAACCAAATATAATCAAAAATCACTATGGGTATATCACATTCACAGCAAACACATCTTCGTCTAAGCATGTTTTTCCGAGTTGTTGCTGTAAGTCAGTCCTAGATGTGGTGGCACTGGTTATCACAACAACCACATTATTTCCTAGGAACCCTTATTACTTTCTTACTAGACTTATGCCAATAATAAAATGATACAGAAAAATGAAAGCTGATATTAACATTTTTGTTATTGAACAACAATCATAATATAAAAGGTATTTAAATAAATTATAATTATCAGATATAATTCAAATTCATTACACCTCAATTTATTTGCAAAACCTACCTGTGTACTTACCTACCTATTCTCTAACACATAAACATACAAACAAAATACTTACTTGTGAACTGTCGTAGAAGTTTTTCTCGTACAAATCCAAAGATGAGGCATATTCTACAGCAAAAAGGTTATCGTAATATCGTAGTATAAGTAATCGGATACACTTTACCCAGCAACATAATAGTGCTACAGGCTTCTTCTGCGTGAGAAGCGGGTGTTCTGAAATATCAATAGGTAATTAAATAAAACATAATTATATATAGTCAATAATACATAGGGCGCACTGTAAGTTTCCGGAACTGGCCACTTATTCACAAACATTTGGGTGTGAGAAAGCTGTGCTCGCGGTGGATCCCACACAACTTCACCGAGGCTCAAAAAACGGACCGCGTCACTTGGTGCAGTGCCATGCTTACCAGATTCAACGAAGGTGCGTCAAATTTGGTGTGGGACATAGTAACAGGTGACGAAACATGGATTTATTGCTACGATCCCAAAACAAAGCAGCAATCGAGCGTATGGGTCTTTCAAGATGAGCCGAAACCAACCAAAGTGGCGCGCGTGAAAAGTGCATCTAAGCAGATGATTGCTTCTTTTTTTAATAAAACTGGACACGTGGCTACTGTTGCTTTAGAGAATCGTCGTACAGTGAATAGTGACTGGTACACGACCATTTGTTTGCCGGAAGTTATTGACGAACTCCGTAAAAATAACCGTAAACGCCGTATCATCCTGCACCACGACAATGCTAGTTCTCACACGGCCAGACAGACAAACGACTTTTTGAAGGCGAAAAATGTAGAACTCATGAGTCATCCTGCATACAGTCCCGACCTGGCACCTTGTGACTTTTTTCTGTTCCCAAAAATTAAGAACCAATTACGCGGTCAACGATTTTCATCACCAGAAGAGGCTGTCGAGGAGTATGAAAAACACGTTTCAGAGGTCACCACAGAGGAGTGGCACAAAAGTTTTCAAAACTGGTTTCATCGAATGAAAAAATGCATAGACGCCAAGGGAGATTATTTTGAATAACAATAAATTAATTTTGTACCTTTAATAGTATTTTTTCATATTCATTCCGGAAACTTATAGTGCGCCCCACGTAGGATAGATAAAACTGAAAATAAAATACCGTACGTTGTAGTTGTAGCTTGTTAAGGTATCGTCGCAAAATGTCCCTTTAATTTTAAACGTTAGTTATTTTACAATATACTATAGCTTTTGTGTATGAAATCACGAAAATGTTCACCACAGTAAAAAAAAAATCGTAATAATGGATAAAACCATATTTTTTTTATATTTATTACGGGTATGACCCTTCCACATTGTATAGAAAACATGAAAATTTGCACAAGGTATATTTTTGCCACCAGGAGACATTTTTCTACCAGGGGGCATTTTGCTACTAGGGGGCATTTTGCTACCAGGGGGCATTTTGCTACCAGGGGACATATTGCGAAAGGGACATTTTGCGAAAGGGACGTTTTGCGAAAGGGACATTTTGCGAAAGGGAAATTTTGCGAAAGGGACATTTTGCGAAAGGGCCATTTTGCGACTAGGGGGCATTTTGCATACGGGACATTTTGCGACGATACGGTTACAAATATTTAATCATATATAAATCAGTGTTTGTTGGGATAGTATCAACACAGGACAACTAAGTATTAAAAAAGCATAAATTAAGGTACCTACTACTTACGTTTAATCGCTTAAACATGCTTAGATATGAATTATACTATTTATTATGGTCTTTATCTTTTATTATTTACAATCGCGCGCAAAAGAAAAAAGACATTCATTTTGAATTTCAGTACAGCTTTTACTAGACGTATTTAGCCAGGAGAAGTTATTTAAAGAGAGTTGTCGCGCCGATAGCTCTCTAGTCAGAAGAAGTATTTTAATACGGGCTATCACCTTTTTAAGAAGGTTAGAAACGAGCGAGTAAACGAGTTGGTGCAATACAAGTTGTAAGGCGACATCTTCTTTAGTCAAGTCACTTCGTAAGGCCCCAGGCCAAATGAAGTGGTAGAAACTGTAATTAGCGATTTTCATGGAGCTTTTGGCAACAAGCGAAAAAATCACTGAAACATCACAGAAACAAGAATACGTAGAAGTACCATAGGCAAGCAAGTAAAGCATCTCGAATCTTAACTTAGTATAGAGAGTCTTAACTTTGGCCGCGATAAGGCACTTCTATGGTTTCTACCCTGCTTTTAGAGGTTTCTTTGTTCATTTTTTAATTGGAATTGGCTAAATATGTCTAGTAAAGGCCCGTTTATTTAAAGAACAAATTCTAAAATTAGAATATGAGAAAAAATCTATTACAGACCCAGTGGAAATCGCAAATACTTTTAATAATCACTTTTTAGATAAAATAAAAACTTCAACTAATGACAATACTAACTACAGCTCAACAATTCCTGAAAATCGTACTTTAAACTCTATGTTCATGCCACCAGTTACATCAGATGATATCATCAACTTAATATATATTAAGAGCTATTAAATCACTTAAAAATACAAGTAGTGTGGATATATGATGTCTCAACAAAAATTGTTAAATATGTTGCGGTTAATATAGCAGAACCCCTTAGCTTTATATAAAATTTATGCGTAGAACAAGGTATATATCCTGATGAATTAAAAAAAACATTAATAAAACCACTTTAAAAAAAAATAGATAAAAGCGATGTAAACAATTTTAGACCAATTGCTATTCCATCGATATTTTCAAAAATATTTGAAAAGTGCATACATGAAGCTTTAATTAGTTACATTGAAAAAAATTATATCCTTAGAAACAAGTAAAATATAAATGATGCTCTAAGTAATGTAATGAATTGGCTTGACATGAATAATTTAGTATACAACTTAAACAAGACTTGCATTATGCATTTTAAACCTGGAAATTCTAATTCAGTAATAAACATTAAATATGATGACACAAAATTAGACGTAGTAAAAAAAACAAAACTTCTAGGGATCACTATTGATAATCAACTTAAATGGTCTGAACATGTTAAAATTATTAGTAAAAAACTTAATAAATCTGCATCTGCGCTTTATAAATTACGTAAAGTTGCAAAAATAGATGCTGTACTGACTGCCTACCATGGGCTAGTCGCATCAATACTTCGATACGGAATCATATTTTGGGGAAACTGTACTGACAGGGAGACTGTATTTAAAGCACAAAAACGCTGCATACGTGCTATGTATGGTTTGAAGACCAGAGATAGTTGTATACCGATTTTCAAACAATATAAAATACTGACATTTCCTTCACTATACATATATGAAATGGCTACATTTGTTAGACTGAATTTAGGATTGTTTGTAAAGTAATCAACACTGAAAAAGAATCCGACACGGTCCCTTCACAGGCACACATTATGCAATCAAAAATTAAATTTTAAATTAGTCAAGAAAAATGTTCTGGGTATGGCGGTAAGAATTTATAATAAGCTACCAAATTACCTGAAAGATTTAAATACTTATCTGTTTAAGGAGCAACTTCTACAGAAATTAATTACTACAGCGTTAATGATTTTTTAATAACAATTTTTAAGTATTGACATCACTATTGCATAATTAACTATATGACATGTTTATTAATCGCCTATAATCACCTTAATTGTTGTATTGTTTGTGCATGAAATTTTTATTTTTGACTTTAAATTTGGAATTGTTTTAGCTGTGAGCCTGTAACCATACACGTATTAGTATTAAATTTATACTTATTTGTATGCTGTGAAAAAATAGCAAAACATAGTGCGTCTTATACTCTGTAAAACATCTAATTATGTACCTATGTTTAACAAATAAATAAATGATTGATTGATTGATTGAATAAATCATCAATATACTACTGGTGGAAAGAGTGACATTTTATATCTAAATCTATACTTAATATTATAAAGCCAAAGAGTTTGTTTGTTTGTTTGAACGCGCTAATCTCAGGAACTACTGGTTTGAATTGAAAAATTCTTTTTGTGTTGGATAGATCATTTATCGAGGAAGGCTTTAGGCTATATAAAATCACGTTGCGACTAATAGGAGCGAAGAAACAGTCGAAAATGTGGACACAACGGGGAAAATTATTCATCTTTGAGGGCTTCCGTTGCGTGCGCTGCGAAAACCGTTCGAGATACCCAAAAATATGTATGAATTATTCCCCTTTAAATTATCTAAAAAAATGTCTGCGACAGTATATGCCTATCTTTTAAGATTAACTTACAATAACAGTTTTTATGATAATCAAATTTGGTCGAAATTAATGCATTATTACAAATTATTTGTCAGAGTTGTATCAACATAATAATATTAATCTTTATATATGTGTTATTGATCCTGCCACAAGAAAATAAAACTAAAAAAAAAAAATTTACGCAAAACTACTTTAAAATATATTCTAATAATTATGTAACTAAGTCGTCTAAAATAAGTCGTAGGTAACAGCTATAGGTAATTTATAATAAAGCTGAGGAGGTAGGTTTGTAAACAAAAAATAAATATGATTCCCAAAAGAACTATTCCACGTGGACGAAGTCGCGGGCACAGCTAGTTGATTATAAATGACATTGAATATGATTGTCATAAGAATTAATTAAATGAATGACATAAAAAAATTAATAATAATGTCGAAAAAGGTAATATTAAAACAACTAATTAAATTCTGATTTGATACAAGAGACAATGTAAGAAAGTGTTCAGTAAAGCAGTGAGAATACGCTGTACGTTGACTTCACAATCTGAAAACAAATAACAAATATTAATGTAGTGACTAAACAAGAAATAATTCAATTTATTCAGGGTTATTGTGAAACTCTTGACAAAATTTTTACAGTTTTTTTAAGTAATTTTTTAAAACTATACTAATTTCAATAAAAAGTGAAAACAGACAAACATTTTTCGACCTTCCATACAAATCGAGATTTTGTATGGAACGTCGAAAAATGTTTGTCTGTCTTCACTTATTTTTTCAATTGAAAGTAGTTTAGTTTCACGGTCTAAACACACTGTGAAAATTTGGCCAGTATAATATCAAAATAACCGATATACGTACAGAAACAAAAGATTCATAAGACATCGGTATCAGGCCCAGCGCCCATAAGATTTCCGGTTCCTGAAATATAACAAATTATTTTAATTTACTTTCCTTAATGACAGAGACTAAGCGTAGTCTCCATTTTGAGGCTGGCCAATTTACTTTTGTACCGAAAAATATGTATGTTCCGAGCAAGTTTCGTAACAATCCGTTCAGAAATGTTATTAGAGGTCGCATAAGATCGTGTTCCTTGATTTATTAAAAAAAAAAATATCAAGAGATTTGGTCGATTGTGGAAAAAATGAGGGCAAAAAGAAGGAACGTTTAGTGTAACATTATTAAACGCGGATTACAATCATACATAATTGATAATAGATAGCCACGCAAACCAGGGAGGTGAAGCGGAGTGCGTGCGAAATGTGTATGTTGAGTGTGTTATGAGGCTGGATACTATGTGGGATATTTAAAGAAAGGCAATTTTCAACACTATTGTTTTATCTTGAAATGAAAAGTATATACACAGGCACATAAAGCTAACAAAACACAAGAAGTATTGTGGACTGTATTAAAAGGCACTATTTTTCTTCACTTGTTTTATTGTTCACCCTTTTTGTTCCACTTTTTCACTGTTCTATATCACCGAATGAACTGAATGCCGCCATACAATTCCGCGCTCAATTTATAGAAAACTCCGACCAATCAGAGGGCTTGAATTTTTGCACACGGCACTAATTCTTTGCACACGGCACTAATTCATGCTATCTCGTTCCTGTTTATAGCCCTGTCCTTGTCTAGGCGAGTTTTTGGAATTTTCCTATTTTTCCCTATGGTGGCATTTAGTTCTTACAAATTTCGTATTTTTTACATATAAAGAACCATATTCCTGACTATTTACAACAAATTTCAAGTGAATAACTCTTCTATTCCTAGTTATTCGCAAAAAACCGTGGCCGGCTCTCGTTATGGTATTGCTCGGCAAGGGTACCCCTATTTCTATACATTTTCCTTACAAATTCCTATTTTCTAGCTTATTTCTTAAAGAAAATGACCTATTCTAATTATAATCATGGCCCTAATCTAAAATTAATCAACTTTATTTATCATAAATTAAGCTGTCCGCATCATTCTCCCCCCGGCGAAGTCTTCACGCAGCCATCATTCACGGGGAGGACAGCTAATTTCGTTGTCGGTCGTCGAAAAACGCCACCTCTCGTGCGAACGTCCGCCGACCGCACTCCTCCGTCAGGTCCTGGGTATACTCGTTCCACCACGCCTCTGGGCCATGTGTTGCGGGGTAGCGCCGGGTCTACTATGATCACTAGGTCTCCAGGTTGCAATTGTCGTTGCGTCTCGTTTCGGGATTCTCCACGGGCGACGAGTGTCGGCAGATACTCCTTCACCCACCGACGCCAGAATTCATCTGCCAGCGCTTGGGATGCCTTCCACGTGCGTCGATCTGCGATGTCACAAGGCCCGGTTCTGGGTAGGCCTGATGATGACCCCAGCAGAAAATGGTTCGGGGTCAACGCCTCCGGATCATCTGGTTCTACAGAGACGTGGGTCAGAGGCCTAGCGTTGATACTATGTTCCGCCTCTGTTAACACTGTCTGAAGCACTTCTTCTTTAGGTGTTTTCTCTTTCATGACGACTTCTAGGGCTACTTTCACTGATCGAACTAGCCTCTCCCAAGCGCCCCCTTGGTTCGGAGCTCCCGGTGGGATGAATCGCCACTCCATATTGTGTTGCAAGCCATACTCCCTCAATGCTGGAGCCCACTCGGCGTATGCTTTTCGTAGCTCGACGTCAGCACCCCTGAAGTTGGTGGCGTTATCGCTGTACATAGTCAATGGCCACCCTCTTCGCGCCGCCATCCTCCTTAGTGCCATGATCGCAGAGTCGGTTGATAGACTTCCCACTAGCTCCAAATGTACGGCTCTCGTAGTCATACAGGTAAATAGAGCTCCCCAGCGCTTTTCACGTCTTCTTCCTATTGCCACAGTCATGGGGCCGAAGTAGTCTACTCCGCAATTGGTGAAGGGGCGGTAGGCATCCACGCGGACTGCTGGAAGATCTCCACACACTGGTACGCAAGGTCTTGCTTTTCTCATTCGGCACATCAGACAATTCTTCGCCACTGTGCGCACCGTAGGTCGAAGTTTCAGTATCCAATATTTCTGGCGTAGTTCATTCACCACCCGTTCTCGTCCTGCATGTCCTGCTCTTTTGTGTTCTTGCAGAACGATGAGCCTTGTGAGCGGGTGTTTGCCATCCAAAATGATGGGATTCTTCATCTCTGGAGGTTGATTGGCCGCGTTTATTCTTCCCTTTACACGCAGCAATCCATCTCGGTCCATTTCCGGGTCTAGTCTTGTCAGGCGACTTTCTCGTTGGAGTAGCCTTCCGTCTCTCAGTCTGTTGATTTCCTCGGGGAAGCTATCTCGTTGGGCACTCAGTAGTAATAGTTTTTCTGCTTTATTCATGTGTGCCGTTGTCAGATGCGTCGCTCGTCGTCTACACTTGTCGACAAATAACAATATGTTAGCGGTTGCTCTCAACAGACGCATGTAATTTGAAAAACGTTTCACATCGGGTAGCGTCTTCTCTTCCCGCTCTATAGTGACATGGTTTATAACTTCTTCGTCACTGGGTTCCGCTGGCTCAGACTCCTCAGGCCATTGGTCTTCTGTTAATCGCAGAAAGGTTGGGCCAGTGAACCACCAATCTTCTTCATTTTTCGGGACATAATTGACTCTTGTCGCCGAGTCTGCTACGTTCTCGTCGGTAGGCACCCATCTCGATTGGCGTGGCTGAGTACATTCTGCAATTTCACCCAACCTGTGGGCAACGAAGGGGGTGTATCTTCTTGCGTTCTTCCGAATCCAGTGTAGGACTGTTCTTGAGTCTGTCCAGAAGATTGTCTCTTGGTCCGCTCTCCACCTGTGCCCTTGTTGTACTCCCTTGTTGTACTGCGTTGGCCAATCTCGTTCCGATCAATGCGGCCTGCAATTCCAGCCTTGGTATGCTTTGCGTCTTGATGGGAGACACTTTCGACTTCGCCGCTGCCAGAACGACATGAACTGTTCCGTCTTCCTTTTCCAGGCGCCAGTACACTGCTGCGGCACACGCATCTTGGCTTGCGTCACAAAACACATGTAGTTGCTTCTTCCTGATGTTTTGCTCGCTGCTGTAGCATCGCGGCAGGCGAATTAGGGCGATACGCTCGAGGTTCTCCAACCAGCTCATTAACGATTCGGCATGTTCGTCGGGTAGCGCCTCGTCCCAGCCGACTTGCAGACACCACAGTCGTTGTAAGCAAATCTTAGCGCTTATGGTGAAGCAACTAAAAAGTCCAAGCGGGTCGTATACCGACATTACCGCACTTAAGGCTTCTCGTTTTGTGGGTGCGCGTTGCCGTGTTCGTACTTCCGTGGGAACGCGGGGCATCTTGGTGTTGAAGCCAAGTGTGTCTTCCTTCGAATTCCATACTAGGCCTAAAGTCCTGTCCTCATGACCCAGTTGTGTTACAGACTTGGCGTGTAACTCGGTGGGCACGTTGTCCAATACACTCCTTTTGTTCGAGTTCCAGCCGCGCAATCTGAAGCCAGCCTTTGAGTGTACTTCGTTAACCTCGTCGATGACAACTGTAGCCTCCTTTTCCGTTGTGTAACTATTTACAAAATCGTCCATGTAGTGGTGTTCGGTTATCGCCTTGACGGCTGCAGGATGAGTTTCTGCATGTAGGCGTGCGTTGTAATTTCGAACACTATGCGCTAGAAATGGAGAACACGATGCACCGAAGATCATTGATTTCATTTTCAACTCCTTTGGAGGTTTCTTCCTTTCCTTGCCACGCCATAAAAACATTTGAGCCGCTTGGTCTTCACTTCGAATTTTAATTCGGAGAAACATTTCTTCGATATCTGCCGTGATAGCTATTGGATACTCTCTGAATTTAAATAAAATTTCCAATAGTGAGCGAAGCAAATCCGGTCCTTCTAGTAGCATGTTGTTAAGGCTTGTACCGTTGGTGACCGCGGCGGCGTCAAACACCAGGCGAATCTTCCCAGGCTTATTGGGGTTTGTTACTGCGAAGTGTGGAAGAAACCAGCTGTGCGGTTGCATCTTCTCAGTTCCATCACATTCCTTAGCGTATCCTTTCTTTACAAGGTTCTCGATTTGTGCGTTATACTGCTCAGCAAACTCGGAGTCCTTGTCCATTCTTCTTTCGATGCTTCTTAATCTTTTGAAGGCATTGTCGTAACTGGTTGGCATCACGGGAGCTTCTTCCTTCCATGTTAATCCTACTTCGTAATAATTTTCTTTGCGGGTGACTGTGTTCTCGAAGATTTCTATCGCTCTTTTTTCTTCTGGCGACATCTTGATCGTCGGCGTGATTCCTATTGCGTCGATCTTGAAGTGTTCCTCAACCCTTTCATGGAGTTGTGATGCCTCGCTGCCCTTTACGCAAACATGTAGGACGGAAGCCTCTTCATTGATCATTTTCCGCGGTGCACTGCCATGGACGACCCATCCTAGTTGCGTTCTCGAAGCAGCAGGTTCAGCCTTCTTCCCAGTTCTTAATTCTCTCGTTACAATTAATTCCCAGTTATCAGCTCCAATGAGTATTTGTGGCATAGCCGACTCATAACTTAGTTTCTCCACTGGGAGGTCTCGCAGGTGCTCACATTCCATTAAGCGCGCCGGGACTGTTTGATTAGACAATGTGAGTCCTTCAATGGTCCACGCTTTGATTTCGTGAGCTCCGTCACCAGTCTTCAAAATTACTTTAACGTGTCGACTGTCTGCTTCACGCGTCGAGTTAATTCCTTTTATATGCAGCGGCAATGCAGGTCCGTTTGCGTTGATCTTTCGTGCCAAATCTGCATCTATAAGAGTGGCCGATGATCCTTCATCTAACAAGGCATATGTTTCGACTTCACCTCCGGGCCCAGTAACCGTTACCTGGCACACTTTCAACAATACCGCTTGTTCCTTTGTACTTGTTTTCACGGAGAGTACAGTCTCGTCGCTAGTAGGTGCGGCTTCGGTAACAGTTGGTGCGGCGGTGGTGGGGATCGATGCATGCAACAATGAGTGATGCAATCTCGTACAGTTGCCAACTCCACATGCTTTGTTTCTGCAGTTGCTGCGTCGATGTGTCTTATTGATACATTTGAAACATATTCTCTTGTCTTTCACCCATTGCCACCGTTCTTCCAAACTGAGTGCTTTAAACTTCTCGCACTGCGGTACCTTGTGTTTCGACCCACAATATAAACATTTATGTTCCTCGTTACTGTTGCTTGGATCTGTAGTTATAGTGTATGTCGAAGCCTTGCGTATGTCTCGTCGTCGCGCTGCAATGTTGCCGTCAGTTGCCTTCATGGTTCGTGCTGACGTACCGATGCTCGGTGTGTAGGAATACTTCAACTCTCGGTCTGCTTCCTTCATCAAAAATCTTGAAAGCGTCACTATTTGCGGTTCGCCGTGAGTATGATTCTCTTCTGCGTAGACACACCAGCGAGACTTCAAGTGTGGGCTCAACTTCTCTATAACTTCTCTTGATAACATAGGGTTGTGTAAATACCCACGCTCGTCCAAGCTATCCAACACTTGCACTATGTTTTGTAATTTCACTGCTAAATTATTCAAATCTTTAGCACTTGTACCCGATCGTGGTAGCTTCTTAATTTCTTCCAGAGTTTGGTCAATTATTATTTCAGGGCGACCAAAACATTGTTCCAGAGTCTTCATGATTATCTCCGGATCTCGACTTGTATGCAATAAGGCGCGTACTGCTTCTCGTGCTTCACCTCTAAGGCTATTTCTCAGTCTTGCCATGTTCTCGACGTCACTGAATTGATAAATGAGTGCGGAGTCTCGCATGGCTGCTTTAAACGATAGCCACTCACCAGGTGCTCCCGAAAAGGTAGGTAGCTCTGTTACTTGTCTCGGCGGGGCTCTGGTTCTTGCCATTTGCATAATTGCATCAGCGAGCTGTTCGATGCCTCGGCCTGTGCTTCGATTTCTTTGTTGAGTCGGCGTTGGTGAGCGTGGTCGCTGATATTGCCGTCTCGGTGTGTGCTCCCATTCTATGTCTCTTCTGATTGCCTGAGGTTCTTCCTGTATGTTGTCTTGCTCCCCCCGTAATGGTTGCGGGTGAGCGACATCGTTGCGTGCAGGCATGTTCAACTGAGACGTTGGCTGATGAGGTGCAGCGACTGTGGCAGTGGATGGTAAATCCGTTGGTTGCAACGGGCTCATATACGTCGGCTCTTGATTCGATGCAGAGGGTCCATGCGGTAACGGGGTGCGCAGCGGTGGCACTCGACCCATACACTGTCGCGGAAACGCGAGGCGCGGAAGAGGGGATCACGCTACTTGCGGAGGCGGAGGGGCGTGTGACGGTCGGCGCGGCGCGCTCACCCAGCTCCAGTTCGGCGGCGGCGGCCTCTGGGATACGACGCCCGGCGTGAGTACCTCGTTCGGTGACACTCGGTGAGCCGGGTGGATCGTCAAAGACCAATCGCTGTGTACGCCGTTCTTCTTCTCCGCTCTGGCTACGTGTAACCACCATTTCTTCGGATGCTGATTAACTTCTGACCCGATGTGGTTGTTCCAGATGCGCGTTCTTCAAGGCTTCTACCCTCTTGGATTTTCTTCAGTATCCTGCGCTCAATGGACCGCTTTCCCCCCAGTCGGTGCGAATTCTTCAATATCCGGTTCGCCAAGGACCACTTTTATTGTGGACTGTATTAAAAGGCACTATTTTTCTTCACTTGTTTTATTGTTCACCCTTTTTGTTCCACTTTTTCACTGTTCTATATCACCGAATGAACTGAATGCCGCCATACAATTCCGCGCTCAATTTATAGAAAACTCCGACCAATCAGAGGGCTTGAATTTTTGCACACGGCACTAATTCTTTGCACACGGCACTAATTCATGCTATCTCGTTCCTGTTTATAGCCCTGTCCTTGTCTAGGCGAGTTTTTGGAATTTTCCTATTTTTCCCTATGGTGGCATTTAGTTCTTACAAATTTCGTATTTTTACATATAAAGAACCATATTCCTGACTATTTACAACAAATTTCAAGTGAATAACTCTTCTATTTTCCTAGTTATTCGCAAAAAACCGTGGCCGGCTCTCGTTATGGTATTGCTCGGCAAGGGTACCCCTATTTCTATACATTTTCCTTACAAATTCCTATTTTCTAGCTTATTTCTTAAAGAAAATGACCTATTCTAATTATAATCATGGCCCTAATCTAAAATTAATCAACTTTATTTATCATAAATTAAGCTGTCCGCATCAAGAAGGTTGGATGAGTACTAAATAAAGGTAAGAAAAGTTAAGGAACGGAACAAGCGGGAAATAAAATTTCGTAAGCACACGAATGCGAGCGCAGGCAACGTGCATTCCGTCTCAATATGAGATGGACTGGCGACGGCGAGGCAGCTCAGGCAGCGAGCGAGCCGCGCGGATCGCCGCCGTGGCATGGGCTGCGCGCGCATCTTCAGAGCCGGTCGCACCGGCTGGCATGCATGCGCGCGCATCGCATTCCCTATCCATATAAAATTACAATGTTTGTCCGTTCGTATGTTGACATAAAATTATGTATACAAATTATTAAATTAAATAATTTAAAATTAACAGTTTTAGTATTGTAAATAATATGCAATATTTACAAGTAATTTACAAAATAAAAACTTAAAATACTAATAATACAATACAACGTATAAACCTAATGAAACTATATACAACAATAAAAATTAAGTTTTTAATTAAAATACGTGGAGGCACGCCACAGGGGTAAATGAGGAAAATTCTTTTATGAATAAATCTCGTATTTGAAGGTAGTTCGCGAACTACTAGATACTCCTGAATAAATTGTTGCTGTCCATTGATGATGACAACACTGTTAGTGACTGAGCAAAAGCGAAACCTCTATTTCGACTACTTTATTACTGGGCCATTTTGTTTTTTTTATATAAGTTCCGTGCTAAGGTCGCATTACTGAAAACATGGATCCTTATGTGTCCTATCATACATGTTTCTTTCATGTTTTTTTTTTTCTTTTTTTATTTATTCTGCAAATAAATATTTCTTTTTATGTACATTATTACAAAAAACTGTCCGCATGTACTGGTACCTGTCCTCGCATCATGGCGCATACCACCAGTTTGCGCACACGCACCGTGGATGTCACACAATTTTGCCAGCCCGACTGATACATCGCCGTTGGTATTTTAATAGCCTGGCAACAATATTCAGTCAGGTTATATAAAGGTAAAATGTATTTGTGTACCTATATATTGTAACATCATTCTACTATCTATTTGATTGATTGATTAAGGTTATTTTGCTAAAGATTATATGGTAACCTGGAACCATTTGTACAGGTACATAGAAACACGACCTGATTGGTTAAAACCTGTGTCTCAACAATGTAGCTAAAACCTAAAAGCAATTGGCTAGTCAACTTTTTCATGAAAATGTCTTATTCGTAAACCATTTCGAGGGATAGGCTTAGGGAACAGATTACATTAATCAGATCTTTAGTTAAACAAGTATTTTTTAAGAAAATCGCAGAAAACCCAATGACCTTCATTTTTAAGCAAGGTTAACGTGTGACGTAGCCGGTAACTTCCGGCTTTCAAATTAAAGTAAAACGTTGGGAGCACAGGGTAGTGAATAAATATTTTTTGTTTGGTAGCGCTAATTAGGCGCTTTACGTACTTGTCATCCATGTCAATCTTTGTTCGAGTTAACCGTGGGAGTAAACATAACCCATATATAACCTAACTACATCATTACATTAATTCATACATTATTATGAAGAATCCGTGTACAATTGATGATATCAACGGATGAAGAGACGGCAGAAAAGTTCAATAAATAGGCCAATATGCAATAGATATATGGATACGAGAAATAGAGTAGATACTTAGGTTATATAAAAAAATAAATATAATTTATAGAATTGTTTCGTTCAATTTGTATCTCCGGTGTAACGTACCGGAAATTTAAATGAAACGCCGGTAACGTTAACAACAAATTTATTCGTAGTGTTCAAACTGATGGCCGCCTAACCCTGCCACGCAGCCAGTACTTCCCTTGTGGGCCGAATCGGGATAAGGTCTTGTCGTCCGGGCGTAAAGAAGTCACGAACACCAGACGTCCTTCCGTGACTTCAGCCAGAAAGTTGGACCCCTATCGGGGTTTAATAGTCCAAGAAAAGGGTTGAATTATTGGTGTCCCACACAACGGCCTATACTAGGCTGATTTACTAAAGTAATTAAGTGGTCCAATATGAATATTTAAAAATAGTCGTCGTTCGCACTCAGCGGTGAATTGGCAAACAGTACGTGCCCGTCTCTTCACAAGATAACCGGGCGACTGCGAACGATTGCGGACGGCCGGAGGCGACGGCGGGCGCGCATCGGTAAAACAAGTTTTGTGTGGCGATAGAAATTTTAGGGATCCGTATCGAAAACGCGCGCGCGAGAAAAACCTTTAAATGATAACTGTAAATAAAATAAGTTGTATTAAGGTAATTTAAGAATTAAGATGAAGTTATTTTTTTTATTAGGAATGAAGTAGTATTAAAGTAAAAAGTAACATTATTTATTATGTAGTATTGTAACGAATTCGTTACAACGTTACACCGGAATAGTATATTATTCTATCAACAAAATACGTAAAACACAATTAATTTTTTAATTGACTAGCCAATTCGTACCTCAATGGTGATGTCTCCAGCATTCATCATGAAGATACCAGTGCAGGATAGTACCGAGAATATCGTGGATATGCATGCGATCAGCGATGCCGGGGTCCGCTCCTAAAATATATGAAAAATATTAGCTAAACACATCGGAAAACATAACATACCATACAACTAGCATTGAAAATTACAAACGACCCCTGTATTTTTCTATAAAATACAGTAACTATCCTTCAGGGTAAAAAAAAACAGACAGTTGGACAAACATGAACCCTTACTTGTTGAGCGGCCATGCGGCGGCACTGCCGCCGGCGCGGTGTGTAGGAGCCTTAACAGGCTCTATTTGATTGTTAAATATGAAAAATATACTATCACGTCACAGTATTGTACGTTTTATGATTGTATTTTCGAGCCTTGCATTTGTTTAATAATAAAAAAAATGACATGTAATTTACAGAAAGAATTGAAAGTTTCGAAAGAAACAAAATGTATCTATTTATTCACCACTTTCAACGTTAATCGCCACAAAAAGCAAGTTTACCTTATTTATGACCATTTGAAACAGCATAAGAGTCAGCAAACTGATGGTTAATAATATTTGCATACTGTAAACCACGTTGCAGATGGACTGCAATTCCTTTTTACACCTGGAATTTTTGGAAATTTTAAACGAATTACTGGATACATCGTGGGAGATTCTGGCAAAAATCTCATGAGAACTAACTTCAATTTGCAATTTTATGCTGTGGGGTAAAGTTAACAATGACAATATCGAAATTTTCTTAATAAAAAAACCGGTCAAGTGCGCGTCGGCTCCCGCACGAAGGGTCCCGTACCAAAAAATGGAAAAGAAAAAAACTTGTGTTATGGGAGTCCCCGTTCAATATTTGTTTTATTTAAATTGAAATATTTATATTTAAAGTGAATATACAACTGATTATTCTGTGAATATTCCAAATGTTGCCGTTATTAATATCAAGCAAAAACAAGCATAAAAAATTACGGTAACTAAACATTTAAGGTTTTTAGAATATTTCCCATATGTGCTATATAATTATATATTGCTTCAAACCAAATTTCAAGATTTTAGGTCGACTGGAAGTTCCCTTTAGGTTTTGATTCCCTTGCGAGTAGTTGCGAGTTTGATAGTATGCGGCTTAAATTGCTGTTTTTTTTTTGCGTTGACATAAAACTTTGATTTTGTTACAGCTTAAAGGTCTATAATAATAGACCTGAGTATTTGATATTAATTTAAATTTAATACCTCTACGCGTTCAGGAGGAAAGGGGTAGTAAGTTTAAAATTATTAAAAAAAATAATAATATATGATGTAACTTTATCTGTCCTTAATGAAATGATGATTGACGTTCCTTCGTACCAAATTTGAAGATTTTGGGTTCACGAGAAGTAGGTACCCTGTCGGTTTGTTGATTCCCTTGCGAGTGTCGAAAATTTGCGACGTAAACGGCTGTATCTTTTCATTGCGTTGGCTTAGAAGTTTGATTTTTTTACAGCTCCAAGGAACAATAGACCTGAGTATATAATATAAATTCCAGCTTGATAACTCCACGCGATCCTAAGGAAGGGTCTTAACAGACGGATGGACGGACAACAAAGTGATCCTATAAGGGTTCCTTTTTTACCTTTTGAGGTACAGAACCCTAAAAATCGGGGTATAAGACCAATAGCCGTGGGGAGTACATTTAGACGAACAGTAGGTACCTAAGTTAGCTTGCCAAAAATATTGCTCAGATTTTAAACGATCGAACCAAGGCAGTATGGTTTCGGTAATATGTCTGGTGGCTGTGTGGCTGCGGTTCACGAAGCGCGAACCAAATTTCGAGGTGTTTGTTAAAATGGACGCGAAAAATGAAAAAATAGCTTCAAGTGTTGGCTGCCAAGTGGAAGATCCATTGGTCCTGCTATATTTAGCCTCGCAATCAACCCAATTATTTGCAAATTTAATTCTAGTTTCAATCTTTGGTATTTGAACAAGTGGTCACTAAGTGGCGACGCGTCTGCTGTTCTACAAGATCTCCATACCAGGAATTCGCTTTAATAGCCCTATCTCTAAATAGTACTAAATGTGAAATTTATATGTCTGTCTCAGTTCCAAACAATCTATATCTATCTATATGTCGTGGCCAGGTCATTAAATTGATCATTTCATGATGTGGTCTGTCATATCTGTCAGTTCTTTTACACGTGCAGTCTTTGGGTCAATTATACGCGGCGGGCATATGACGCCCTGCGAATCCAGTATAACAACGCGTTTAGGGTGATGTTGCGGCTGCCGCGGTTCTACAGCGCTTCGGGAATGTTCGCAGATGCCCGAGTAGATGACTTTTACGCGATTATTAGAAAGAGAAGTTCGTCGCTGCTGTCCCGCTTGCGTTCCAGTCCCAACAGAATCCTTAACGCGACGTTGGATTCGCTTACACACCTCGTTGTTCCGAGTGTAGTCTGATGTCTTGGTGTGGTGGGGTCCTATTACTTTGTATTGTAGTAATATTATATTTTATATTTTTAATAAGTATACCGTCGCAGTGCATGATGTAGGTAGTTAAGGATGGCTATTGAATAAATCAGTCTTGTACCAATCGGCTTGTTTCATTCACGTGTCCACTCTAATAACTAAAGAAACATGGCGCAGTCGAAATAAACTGATAAAAAATAATAATAATTAATAAAATAAAAAAATAAAAGAAAAATAAATAATTTAAAATACCAAACTGAATAAAGTGAAATCCCAGTTAAATTTTTAAGATGGAAGCCATTTTACAGCCACCTCCGCCATTTGTCTTTGATAATGATTTGGTAAATGTTACATCCGGAAATTTGAGTAAAGAGTGGGAAAAATGGAAAAACTCTTTTCTAATATATTATGAGGCGTGCGAGCTACACAAAAAGGACAACAAGGTACAAGTGAATATTTTGCTGCATGTTATCGGAGAAAAATGTCGGGAGGTCCACTCACAGTTTAAAGGGGAATTTAAAACTATAGAGGATTTAATCAAGGAATTCGACAAATTCTTTCTGCCAAGAAAAAATCTGACAATTGAGAGGCATAGATTTTTTACTCGTGAACAGAAGGAAATGGAGTCAACTGAACAATACGTTTTTGAATTGAAAAAGATAGCCGTTAATTGTGAGTTTAAAGAATTGTCCAGTGAGTTGGTACGTGACAAAATGATTTGTGGCATTAGAGATGGAACGTTACGAGAGCGATTATTAAGGGAACCAGAATTAACACTGTCGAAGGCTCTCGATATTTGCAGATTGGCGGAAATGTCTCGCGTACAAGCAAACAGTATAAAAACAGAACATGAACAGGAAATTCATGCGGTTGCATCAGTATCAGATAATAATCATCTACATTATGTACGGGGTATTTCAAAAAATTATTCGCAACGTGGTAATGGAACAAAATGGCGAAATGGATCGCGTAGGAATATCAATAATCAAACTTCATCTAATTTTGCACAAACAAAAGTGCCAGAGGATGTTAAAAAACCGTCTCAAAGTATTTCAAATCCGACTTCCTGTACGAGATGCGGAACCAAACACCGGAAATTCGAATGTCCAGCCTACGGTCAACGCTGCGTGGCCTGTAAAAAAATGAACCATTACGCGCGTATGTGTCGAATTTTTGAGATAACCGGAGACTCCAGCGATCAGGTAAATTCTAAAAAACATTTAATTTCAGATAATGATTGGTTTGTAGATTTGATAATAGAAAACAAGGTCATTAATTTTAAACTGGATACTGGAGCAGACGTGAACATTTTGCCTAAATCTTATTTAGAAAAAATTAATATATCTAAGAAAAGTGTAACTAAAACATCAGTAAAGTTACAGGGTTATTCGGGTAGTTCAATAAATGGATGGGCAAGTGTTATCTTAAAACAACATATAAATCAAAAGTGTATATTTTGAAGTTTATAATAGTAGATACTTGTTCCCCTCCGATTTTGGGTAAACAATCATGTCAAGAAATGAAATTGATTAAAAGAATATTAAATGTTAAACAAACAAGTAGCAGTAGTAAATCAATTCTTGATGAATTTCCAGATTTATTCGTAGGTATAGGTTGTTTGCCAGGAAGTTACAAAATACAGCTAAAAAGTAACGTCCAGCCCGTGGTACATGCCCCTAGGAAGTTGCCTGTAGCTTTAAAAGATCAGGTTAAAAATAAATTGCTAGAAATGGAGAATGAAGGTATAATAAAAAAGGTTCAGGGACCAACTGATTGGGTTAACAGTATGACAGTTGTAAAAAAACCCAACGGCGACTTGCGTATTTGCTTAGATCCTCGGGACTTAAACAAAGCTATAAAACGAGAACATTTTAAGTTACCTACTCTTGAAGAAATAACTTCAAACTTGTCTGGGGCTAAATACTTCAGCACATTAGATGCTAAGCAAGGTTTTTGGCATGTTAAATTAGAAAATAGTAGCACGGACCTATGTACGTTCAATACAGTATTTGGTAGATATAAATTTTTACGCATGCCGTACGGTATCTCGTCGGCATCCGAAATTTTTCATAAGAGATTATATGAACACTTTGAAAATATGGAAGGTGTAATTCAATTTATAGATGATATTTTAATATTTGCAGAAAATAAGGAAACTCACGACAGAATTTTACGTACAGTTTTAAAGAAATGTCAAGAAATAAATATCAAATTAAATAAAGAAAAATGCAAAATAGGTCTTAGTGAGTTAACTTATTTAGGCCACAAAATAACAAAAGATGGTATATTTCCCGATGAAAAGCATGTTTCAGCCATTAAAAACATGCCTAGGCCTCAAAATGTAAAAGATGTTGAGCGATTTCTAGGTATAGTTACATATGTCAGTAGTTTTATTCCAAATTTTTCTGAGAAAACGTTCCCGCTAAGAGAATTGTTAAAAAAAGATATAGCATGGCACTGGGAAAGTAAACACGAAGAATGTTTTAAAATGATAAAAAATCAATTAAGTAACCCTCCCATTCTAAAGTATTATGACCTTGATAAATCCATCGTAATCTCCGTCGATGCCAGTAAAAATGGCCTTGGGGCCTGTTTACTACAAGACAATTTGCCAGTCTGTTACGCATCTAAATCTTTAACTAAAACTGAACAAAATTATGCCCAAATAGAAAAAGAATTATACGCTTGCGTCTTCGCGTGCGAAAGATTCTACATGTACATATATGGCAGGTCAGACATTACTATTGAGACAGATCATAAGCCTCTAGTGAACATAATAAACAAACCGTTAGCCAGTGCCCCGCCACGGTTGCAACGAATGCTGATGAGATTACAACCTTATTCATTCACACTTGTTTACAAGCCAGGTAAATATCTGTTTATCGCCGATGCACTGTCGCGTGCAGTTGCACCGGCGCCGGCCGGCAGTGAGGACACCGCCCCCCGCGACCATCTAGACGCACAGGCCCAGGTTTGTGAGATATCGGCTAGCAACCCGCTTACAGACTCACATTTTCTAAAAATACAGCGATGCACCCATGATGATGCAGAAATGCAAGCTTTGAAAAGAATAATTAAGCGCGGTTGGCCAACTCACAAAAATGAGGTAAGTGAAAATCATTTAAGACAATTCTGGGACTGTAGGGACGAATTAAAGGTAAATTATGGTTTAATTTGGCGGGGAAGTCGAATTATAATACCAAAATGTATGAGAAATGATATGATAAAAAAAATTCACGTAGGTCATTTAGGTATAGAAAAATGCAAACTTAGGGCTCGAGAAATTATGTACTGGCCGAATATGAATTCACAATTAGAAGACTATTTATCTCATTGTCAAGCTTGCTTATCTTATCGAAAACAAAACGCAAAAGAACCGCTTATCTCGCACGAAGTTCCTAAGAGGTGTTGGTTTAAGATCGGGGCCGATATATTTCATTTTGGTGTGCATATTTACTTAATTGTTATTGACTACTACAGCAAATTTATTGAAGTAGTAGAATTACAGTCAAAAACTTCTTACGAAATAATACAACAACTAAAATACATATTTAGACGCCAAGGTATCCCACAAATACTAATGTCTGATAACGGCCCTGAATTTTCTTCTCAGTTATTCAAGGAGTTTGCCTTAAGTTGGAATTTTGAGCACACTACTTCATCGCCGAGATATGCACAATCTAATGGCCAGGTAGAACGTGCAATACAAACAATAAAAAACATAATGAAAAAGACTAGTTATAGCAACTCTGATTTCAATTTGGCTTTATTGGAATACCTAAACACCCCCATTGATAATAAATTGGGCTCTCCGGCCGAATTGTTGTACAATAGAAAATTACGCAGTATTGTTCCATGTGCACCACAATTATTATTACTAAAAATTAATAAGGATGTTTGTAAAAAATTACAACATCGCCAATTACATCAGAAAAAATATTATGATAGGAGTTCAAAACTTTTAAAACCTTTAATAACAAATCAAAAAGTTAAAATAAGAATGCATAATCAATGGGTTGCAGCTGTGGTTAATAAAATAATAGGCGATAGGTCATATTTGTTACGCGTCGTGAAAACAGGTAATATTTTAAGACGAAACCGAAAACATATAATTATTGATTCAGAGCGAAGGTGCGATGATTCATTTGTTGACTATGACATATTAGAAGATACAAATACAGAAACCAGTCGGCTGTCTCCCTCTCCCCACGAAGGCATTCTCGTTAGCTCCAGCACTCCACCACCAGTACCAATACCTAATTCTAATAATAACTTTTATCAAACTCGTTTCGGCAGGACAGTGAGGCCACCTGATCGCTGGGTTCATCCGGGAGTCGTGAGGACACGGCACTAATGACCCATGTAAACACGTAACAGTATCTTTCAAAAGATCGAATTTATTTAATGTAAAGCATGGTAATTAAATAAAAATATACTTATTTACTATTAAAATAAATGATCAATTACATAACTATTCAATAATAGATTTCCTGAAAAGTTGAAGATTACTATTCTACATTCATTTGTTTGGTCTGTAGCAGTAATTTGTATTTATTTTGTTAATTCAATCAATGTAAAATGGCTGCTGAGAAATATTTTTAAGAGGTGTAATACTCTTATGTTTTTTCAATTGTACTTACATGATGTTATAATAATGCAAAATACTCCGTGTTTCATAAATAAAATTTGATTGTTAATTTTTGTGTATTAATTTGTATTGTCTATAGATTCTATATCAATGATTGATAATAATGTTATTAATTTTCAATTTTTATTTAATAAATATTTATAATTGATAGTATGAAATGATAATGTAATAAAATAATAATTTAAATGTATTAAGTATTAAAATTAATAGAAGCTTCTATTCTTCAATATTGATAGATGTATAAGTGGGATCATTTTTGTGTTGTTAAGCAAAATAATATAATTTCAATGTTTTGTATATTTTTATGAATAATTTAACCCGGTAATGTTTTTGTTTTCTTCAGCAAAATAAAATTCATTTACTTAAAAGGTATTTGTAAAATATTCCACAATAAATACTAATTGAATTTGATGATTTTGCTATGTAAGATAGAATTAAATAATAATGTAGTAACTTAATTAAATGTGTGTAAATGTACATAATTTTTCTTAATAATTTATTGATGTGAAAATGAATAGTTGGCATTTCTATTTTTGTTTAAGGAGGAAATGAATGGTAAATACAACATTCAAATAAATGATCACTTTGCTAACTTAATTTTATATACTTTTAAGTATTGAATAGATTACAATTTGATTGTTAATTTCAATTCATCTGAGTAAAATTTTAAATCTTAAAAGTAGGCCTAACCATTGCATTTGGTCATCAAAGAAGGGGGTTGTAGTAATATTATATTTTATATTTTTAATAAGTATACCGTCGCAGTGCATGATGTAGGTAGTTAAGGATGGCTATTGAATAAATCAGTCTTGTACCAACCGGCTTGTTTCATTCACGTGTCCACTCTAATAACTAAAGAAACATGTATTTGAGGTTTGTAATAGTTAACATTTGAACGCGCCGTTTTCAAATTTTAATCATTTTTTTTCTTTAATATATCCATCCCTTTCCCGTGCACAACATTCCCGCAAGAGAGAACGAGAAGAATGCTCTCGCCAAACGAAGATGCACGACCGCATACGAGCATACCCAATGGATGGAGGGGAGCTGCTTGGTTGGTTGCTTCCGTTTTTTTCGAATTGACGCAACTGTCGTGTAACCGCTCCGCTTAAGAAAATTCATTAATTACTCAATTACTGCATGGAAATCTAAAATAACCACTTAATTCTTATCTTAATACCGCTGTGCACAGCTAGTGAAGTGTTCCGTAATTATTTAAAAGACTTTTTTTATAAAATCCGTCGTCGTGTTTGAAAACGCTCCTGGCCGCCATTATTCGAAATATCCATTATAGAAAAACATCAAGAAAATATCTTCGTTATATCAGAAGAAAGAAAAGTACGGGCTCAGGTACGTGTTGTGCACACCCGCTAATTGTCCTTCATTTTTCTATTACTCTTCTTCAAAAAACCCCAGCGATCTAACCGCATTTACAAAATTTCATTTTCTGTATCCGCCATTTGTTTGGTCTTACTTCGAACCGGATAGTATCGCATCGCTTTCTATCATTTTGTCTAATGAATAATAATCATTATTATCCTAATTACCTACCATACTTCAACATATGTATTGTTATTGAGATGAGAATTTAATTTACCGCGATCTGTAAAGGTCATTAACCGCTACGCGTCGACGCCTGGTCTACACCTAAGTACCTACCTAGTATCTTAGGGCATTTCGCTCCCGCTTAGAAACTACCTATCCACTGCATAAGTTTTTTGCATCGCATTACACCGCTTTAAGTGTTTCTATAAATACGCAGTTTACTAATCCCTACCCATAGGAACATTGTTCTTGTATCGGTTGAGTAATATTTTTCTAACTACCTACTACATACATTTTTTCGCAATAAGGCCTGTCCTTCACCTTAAAGCGATAATATTTTTGTTGGAAAATATATCGCATACTTTTATTTTCTGTAAGAATTGTTTCATTTCTAATAACAACGTTTAGTGTTATATTGTTATATAAATACATATTCGTATTTAAATAAATTCTTTTTGCCATCTTTGCCATGGAATCGAAATTAAAGTTACTTCGTGCTAAAAATAAGGTAATATTTGAACGCATTTCGAAATTATATAATGTCGGTAAGAACCTATCACCCGCTACTACCGAATTGAGGTCGGTGGAAAACTTTATGTGTGAGAGTGAGACTATAGACGTTTTACGTGGTGAATTCATATTAAATTTAGATTTAATAAATGAGACTGAAATGGAGCTTAACCCTCAATTTGAGCCTAATTACCAGGCACTTTCGTCTTTTGAAGATATTTTTACCCGATTGAAAAGATACCGCGCTAACTTAGGTGGAGTAAAGCCCTTACCTTCGTCAAACGGACATCACAATAATAAGGCTCCCTTCAAACTAGCTCCGCTTAATATACCTGGTTTTGACGGAAAAATTGAGAATTGGCCCGTATTTTACGAATCTTTTAAAGCTAACATTCATTGTAACACTGATTTAACTGATTCTCAACGAGTACAATATTTGGTAGGTAGACTCACAGGAAACGCTCAAAAAATTATCGCTGGTGTGATCCCAGCCGGCGAAAACTATACTTCGATTTGGGAAAGTCTCGTAAACAAATATCAAGACAAAAGGGCACTTGGTTCACACTATGTATCAATGTTGCTTAATGTTAAAACCGCTGCAAATAATTCCGCATCTTTAAATAATTTTATTGAAACATTTGACGCTGCTGTCGCTGCACTTAAACAATTAAAAATTGAAGATAATTTTGATTTTCTTTTATTTAATTTAGCTTTTCGGAAAATTGATAATAATACTGCTCAGGCTTTTGAAATGTCTGCGAGAAATACCGATATACCAACTTACGAGGATTTTTCCACATTTGTTAAGTCGCAAGCAAAAATATTAGATAGAACTAACAATAACAATTGTTCCAACCGCATCACTAAAAATAACACTAATAATATTAACCACCCCCGCAATACAGTCCATTCGTTCGTAACTCGAGATAATAATAATTATAGTAACCGTTCTTCTTGTTCTATATGCAATACATCAGAACACTATCAACTATATAGTTGTCCCGCATTTAAATCCATGTTACCGAAAAATCGTTTCGAATTAATTAAGTCCAAAAGAGGGTGTGTAAACTGCCTTAGTTTGACTCACTCGACTTTGAATTGTAAATCAAAGTACAAATGTAAACAGTGTGGAAAATCACATCACACCTTACTTCATTTGGAAAATAATCGTACGTCCACCGCGGGTAACGTCAGACAGGAGGCCGTCTCTGCGAGACAAACCGACGGAAGTACTTCGGGAACATCGGCACCGTCGCCGCCACCCGTTACCGCGCAATCGTTCGTGTCGCCCGTATCGCTTTGTTCTCGCTCTCCTGTCGCTACAAATGCAAGACCCGACAGTTTGTCGCGTGTTAACCGAAGTGAAATACTTCTTTCTACCGCTAGTGTTTACGGTCATAATTATAATAAAAATGTAAAAATTACTGTTCGGGCTTTAATTGATAACGCTTCTCAAAATAATTTAATAACTCTAAATTGTTGTAAAAAACTTAAATTACACATTATACCTCTTTCAAACTCGACTTTAAAGGGTGTTGGTTTAACTTCTCGACCTATTATAGGTTATGTAAATTTAGAAATTTCCGCTAAAAATAATAAAAATAATTTTAACTTAACCGCGTTGGTAATTGATTGTATTACCGATAGACTTCCATACGACTATGTCGATGAAAATATTATTAGTCACTTAGTTGACGTACCGCTCGCAGACCCTCACTGGCACGTACCAAGTGAGATAGATTTGGTATTAGGTTCCGGATTATTCCCTTTTATTCTCCTTAGTGGAAAAATAATTTCTCCGCCTGCTCCACCCGCTATTGAAACTGTGTTCGGCTTTGTGTTCATGGGTGAGACAGCCGCTAAGGCCGCTTCACTAGTTCACGGCGATCCAACTAATTTAGATTGTTCGCCAACCGCGTCTTTCTTTACTTGTATCGACAATAAGTTAGACATTTCTCTTTCTAAGTTTTGGGAATTGGAAGAAATCCCTATTAAGAAATTCTTCAGTAAATCTGAAGAAGAATGTGAACAAATATATACATCTACAGTCACCCGCGATTCTTCTGGTCGTTATTGCACCACATTACCATTTTCTAAAGACCCCAGTTGCTTGGGAAATTCTTACGCTGTAGCTCATCGCCGATTGTTGGCATTGGAACGTAAACTCTCCGATAGCGATTTAAGTGCAAGTTATAACTCCGCTATTATGGATTACATTGATAATAAATATTTATCTCTTGTTCCCTCATCTGATAATGATGATGGAGGGTATATTATTCCTCATCACCCTGTAATCAGACAGGACAAGTTAACTTCTAAAGTCAGAATTGTACTAGACGCGAGTAGTAAATGTCATAATGGTGTATCTCTCAATGATATTTTACACGCAGGACCTAATCTTCAAGCTGATTTATTTTTACTTTTACTTAACTTCCGCCTTTTTCCAATCGCTATAACCGCTGACATAAAACAAATGTACCTTCAAATATTAGTAAATGACGAGCATCAAAAATATCAAAAAATACTTTTCCGCTTTAACACTTCTGATCGAATTAGTACTTTTAAATTTAACAGGGTGACATTTGGTCTCAAGTCAAGCCCATACGTTGCGATGCGCACCGTGCGTCAACTTTGTAATGATGAACGCAATAATTTTCCTGTAGCTGCTGCCATAGCAGAAAAGGAGCTTTATATGGATGATTTGGCTAGTTCAATTGCTAGTGAAGCTGATGCAGTTGAGGCTTCAGCTCAATTAATTAAAATGTTCAAAGCTGGTGGGTTCGATTTAGTAAAATGGTCGTCAAACTCAAAAAGGGTGCTTGACAGTATTGGGCCTACGTTCAGACTTACACAACAAGTAGATTTTGATAAGAGCGAATCTCTTAAGATACTTGGCCTAGAATGGCAACCGGAAAAAGATATTTTTGTTTTTAAAATTAATATTGATACCCGCTCATGTACCAAGCGTTCTATACTTTCTTTAATTGCTAGATTATGGGACGTCTTAGGTTTCGCCGCGCCTGTTATTCTTTATGCTAAATTACTCATAAAAGAACTCTGGCTGCAAAACGTCGGATGGGACGACGAGCCCCCGACTTATATAACCGCTGCTTTTAACAAATTTAGAGAACAATTGCCGCTTCTTGTTGATTTAAAAATACCGCGTCATGTTGCCGTTACACCTGGTTGTACGGTAAATATTGTTTCTTTTGCCGATGCTAGTATGAAAGCATATGGTTGTGTTGTTTTCTTACATGTAACTGACTCCGCCGGTGAAATTTTCATTAGACTGGTTTGTGCAAAGTCAAAGGTAGCTCCTGTAAAAGTAGTTTCACTCGCACGTCTAGAGCTTTGTGCTGCAGTTTTAATGTCTAAAGTAACTAAATTAGTTTATGATTCATATTCAACCCGCATACCTATACAAAATATTTACGCCTTTTCTGATTCTAAAATCGCCCTCTCATGGATTCATTCATCACCACATCGGTGGAATATTTTTGTTAGCAATCGTGTAGCTAAATGCCATGAAAATTTAAAACCTGAATATTTTCACCATATCACGGGAGTTCAAAATCCTGCTGACTGTTTGTCTCGAGGTCTACTGCCCGAACAATTGCTCACTCACGAGTTATGGTGGAATGGTCCCGCTTGGCTAAATAAACCTACACAGGAGTGGCCGATAGAATCTTTCAAACCAGAAAAATGTGAGGATTTACCAGAATTTAATAGTAAATCATTTGTTACAACCCTTTCCAATACATTAGAATCTTCACCACTTTGCTCTATTACAGTCAAGGTCTCGTCCTGGAATAAGTTATTGAGAATTGTCGTATACATTTTAAAATTTGCTCGATTAATAA
Source organism: Euzophera pinguis (assembly GCA_947363495.1). Taxonomy (NCBI): domain Eukaryota; kingdom Metazoa; phylum Arthropoda; class Insecta; order Lepidoptera; family Pyralidae; genus Euzophera; species Euzophera pinguis. The sequence goes on from OX376164.1 coordinate 467,104, forward strand.
CCCGCTCTAAAAATATTGATACCGCTAATCTGCTTACCGCTGAAATTTATTTACTACGCGCTGTTCAGGCTTTTCATTTCCCGCATGTATTTAAAGATCTTAAAAAAGGTAATTTACCTTCTACACCGCTAAATAAATTAGATTTGTTTATTTCTGAAGACAACTTGATAAGAGTAGGAGGTAGGTTATCAAACTCAAATTTGCCTTTTGATGCAAAGCATCCGATTTTACTACCCAAACATGACAAGGTTACAAACTTGATAATTGATCATTTTCACCGCGTTAATTGTCATACTGGTGCCGCTCTTCTTAGTTCCTTAATTCGTCAAAAATATTGGATAATATCCGCTAGGTCTATCATTAGACAACGTGTCCATAATTGTAACTTTTGTTTTAAAAATTCACCAACACATCCAATACCTAAAATGGCGAATCTTCCCGCATTTCGTGTTCAGGAGACTAAGGCCTTTGTACATACTGGTGTGGATTACGCTGGTCCTATAAACATTACGCTGTGCAGACGCCGAGGTCAAAGAGGTCAGAAGGCGTACATTTGTCTTTTCATATGCTTAGTAACGAAAGCCGTCCATATTGAACTCGCATCAGATTTATCATCTGTAACATTTCTTTCCGCTTTTAAAAGATTTATTTCCCGTAGAGGTCCAGTTAGCTGTCTCTATTCGGACAATGGGACTAATTTCGTTGGGGCTAAATCTCATTTAAACGAATTGTACGAACTTTTGGATTCTTCTGAATACAATAACACTCTTTCGAATGAGTTGTCTAGTCACCGCATCCAATGGCGTATGATACCCCCCCGGGGACCTCACTTTGGGGGCATATGGGAGGTTAATATTAAAAGTTTAAAGACACATTTGTATCGCGTCATTGGTAATCAACTTCTTACGTATGAAGAACTTTTAACCGTCTTGACACAGATTGAAACTATAATGAATTCGAGACCGCTCTGTCTATTACAAGAGGAACCGCATCCTGAACCTTTAACTCCCGCGCATTTCATTATGGCGTCTCCTTTGCAAAACTTGCCGCTTGCTCCGCTTTCAAATACTCCGCTTCTTACTCGTAAATCTTTATTAGATCAAATGATTCGTTCCTATTGGAAAAGATGGCACATTGAATATCTTAATAATTTACAAGTTAGGAAAAATGGGTTAAGGACGCCTCGAATGTTAAAGTTGGAACTGTAGTATTAATACACGAGGATAATACGCCACCATTGCGATGGCCAATGGGTGTTATTGAGAAGACCTATCCAGGTTCGGATGGTGTCACGCGTGTCGCTTTAGTTAAGACTCAATCCGGTCTTTTGAAAAGGCCAATTGTAAAATTAAGTCCTTTACCATCTCAATAACAAAACCTCTATGTTAATTTCTTTAGTATTTTATGTATTTTAGTTTTAAGAAGCTATAATACTTCTCTAATTATTTAACCTTTCTTTTCTTTGAGAAATCTACGTTTCTCAAGGCGCCGGAGGATGAACGCGCCGTTTTCAAATTTTAATCATTTTTTTTCTTTAATATATCCATCCCTTTCCCGTGGACAACATTCCCGCAAGAGAGAACGAGAAGAATGCTCTCGCCAAACGAAGATGCACGACCGCATACGAGCATACCCAATGGACGGAGGGGAGCTGCTTGGTTGGTTGCTTCCGTTTTTTTCGAATTGACGCAACTGTCGTGTAACCGCTCCGCTTAAGAAAATTCATTAATTACTCAATTACTGCATGGAAATCTAAAATAACCACTTAATTCTTATCTTAATACCGCTGTGCACAGCTAGTGAAGTGTTCCGTAATTATTTAAAAGACTTTTTTTATAAAATCCGTCGTCGTGTTTGAAAACGCTCCTGGCCGCCATTATTCGAAATATCCATTATAGAAAAACCATCAAGAAAATATCTTCGTTATATCAGAAGAAAGAAAAGTACGAGCTCAGGTACGTGTTGTGCACACCCGCTAATTGTCCTTCATTTTTCTTACTCTTTTTCAAAAAACCCCAGCGATCTAACCGCATTTTCAAAATTTCATTTTCTGTATCCGCCAACATTTAAAATGTTATATGTTTGTGATAATTTGTAATTTTTGGAAATTAATTTAATTATTATTTAGTTCTTGTCTTGTAAAATGGATTTTTAATCTGAAAATAAATGATTTATTATTATGATTTATTATATCATGAAATGCGACCATTTCATGAAATGGCCAGAACAGAATTGACCAGATCCTTAATTGCTGGTTATGTTCAACGTAAATCACTCGACGCATAGGTTTTTGGTGAGTAATAAATGCTTCTCGAAAATAAGTAAATTTCAATATAATTAGCATTCCTGCTACCAACTAGTCTTCGTCAAAGAAACTTTCACACACGAATCATATTTTTATTCTGTTAAGAGTTTACGTGTGGATAAGATAATTTTCTTAACAGATCACGATTATTTGACTTTTTTGTACTTCGTCGCAATATTTTACATGGCAACGTCCTGAACCTTTTAATAGCATCAAAGATTTTGTGTTAAACTCGGCAATGACGAATAATAAGTAAGGAAAGTGATACGTACGCGAAAGAAGTCGCGGGCACAGCTAGTATTAATTAAATCAAGTTACCTGGCAGACTTTAATTCTGTCCTTCCAAATGTTTGGAATTGTTGAAAAGTAAGTAGTATTGGTTCTGTCTCTTATCCCTTCCACTATCAAGTACAAATTAGATAAATACTTTCGCAAATCGTTTTGGAAATAAATCAACACATGGCTCTTCACACATTTCGGCAGTCTTTTTACACCAAAATTAACCTACCTACTTAGATGCTCTCCTTATTAACTTCATCCGTAGATTTGGCCTAAAGCTCTATCACAACTAAAATTTTAAATTTACAGTCGAACGATTGTTAATGGGACCAAGCAACCCTGCCAGTTAAGTTTGGTGGTTTGGGCATACGTGCATGTTCTGAATATGCATTTCTTTCCTCGTCATACAGCTCCGTGGTTTTCATCAGCAATATATTATCATATATATTGACTGCTGGGTACGTGGCGTGTCTTGACCAGGCCCGAACAAGGTGATGCAATTCTTTTACTAGTGCAAGTGGCCCCTCTGACACCAAAAGTCAGCAGGTTTGGGATCTTCCTCTGATAAACAGTCCACACTTCTCTGCTTGAACAGTGTCCCGACGAGTTCGACCACGCAAGATTACTTGCAGTGTCTGAAAAAGAGTCTGGACACTGGCTTAAAGCACTACCCTTCAAACAGGCGAGCGTTGGACTCATTCAATCTCCGCATAGCCGTAAGTTTACGATTAGGCACCAGTGTGTTGTCCTGCGGCCGAGAAGTGGACCATTTTGGACGCCACGGCCTCTATTTTCCCAGAAGTGCCGGACGAGCAGCGCCCTCAATGACCTGGTACGTCGGTTCCAGCCACCGTTTCTGTTCCTGCAATCCACGAACCCAATGGTTTAAGCAAAGGCGATGGTAAGAGACCAGACGGTTTAACCCTAGAGCCATGGTCATTGGGAAGACCTTTAGTCTTAGAATTATAAATAGACTTTAGTATGGGACGTGACCTCTGCCGATACTCTTGCTGACGTTCACAGACCAGGTCCGGCAGACCAATGCCAAAGCTGCGACAGAAAATACTCAGGCACTAAACCGCTGCAAATATTGTAACTTAATTCAGTTACAAGTTTGCGGCGCTCGCAGTGAATACAATGGTGCCGTGGTCTTCTGATATGACAAAAAAAATTAAATCAATTTCGGCCCAACTGGTCCATGAATCGGGTGACCTGAGGGCGGGTAGCTATCTCGCACAACTATACAGCGAGGTAACGCTGCCAGCATTCAGGACACCATGCCGCAGGTGGAATGCCTCGACGGGGATTTCATTTTTTTATGTAAGTTTAGGTTTATTTAGTTTAGGTAATTTATATAGTTTTTAATTTTTATAAACTAAATATGTCAATGGAGTATTTTAACGCTAAAGTTCTAGTCCCCTACTAACGCTAGTTCCAGCAGTGTCTGTTTTGTTAATGTTTTTGAGAGGCATTATGTAGGTCTTTAATAGATCTGATAAGCTGAATTTCTCTTTCCAATATTGGGTGTCAAATATTTTATAAGAAGCAATAAACTCGATGCCGGAATAATTTGACAAAACTTGAGTAGCATCCTCAACAGCATCCTCAAGAATTTTCATTATTATAGTTTTAGTAGTTTGTTCTAAGTCCGGTTTCATACAAACTCAGCATATTTTTATCAAAATTTTGCAGTTCTAACAGCCACCAATTGGCATTACAATCTAAACCAACCAAAAAGTTCTTGCATGCAGTGAGATGCCCAACTTGAACTGGGCCTCATATTTCGCTTCCTTCTGCTTCTGGCTCAGGTTCTCTTCAAATATCTTCGACAAATTGTAGAAGTAGCTCTGAAATATTTTTAGCATTTAATATATTTTAGGACTGAACCACTTTTATGTTAATCCAAATAAATAAAGCCAAGTCACAGAAGCTTCAACATGCTAGGTAAAAATACAATATCTCATGCAAAAACAAATAAAAAACAATACAGCCCACAGCATAGAATGTTTAATCTTGAAAATAAGCCTAGCCTAGACAATCTTTCTAAACATATTATTAATTAAAGTTGCACTTGTCTGTCTCTTATGACAAGCTTAGTTATAAGCTTGTCAACAACAACAGTTCTTTAGTTATAACGAACTTTTTTAACAGGTTTCAATAATAGACAGAGGGCGCCTTTCACCTATTGGTGATTATCAGATGTTGGGTAAAATATGAATAATTAAATCAGTATAAATCCTAGCGAAGCTGGGGCGGGTCACTAGTAAGAAATAAGTTTAAAAGATATAAAAAAGGTATACCTGCAGGTTCCTGTAATGGCTGCTGAGGCAGATGGTCACCGAGATGTTGATGATGTAGACGACACCAAGCAGGATCATGAAGTACAGGAAAATTATGTAGATAATGACCCGGGCGATGTTAGCCTGCAGCGAGCGGTGGTGGGTCTGCGGCCAGGCCACTATCACCGTAGTGAATGCTGCATCTGGAAGTCACGGTTCGCTGGTTGTAGAGATGGTTTGGAATTTCTACTTTTACAGTTCTTGATCGGACCGCTTCATGAAATTATAGTGTGGTTTCTTAATTTTTAAAAGTAAGAGGAGACAGTAATCGACTGTAAAATATGTATTCAATTTTCTTCTTCTTGGCAAGTCGACTCTGGCTAATATTTGTGAGCATTTTAGCCAGTATAGTATTATTATTTAGTAGGTATAGTATTATAAACAAATAAATAATTCTATACTTCAGACAACAACAGTATCCATATCATATCACAAAAAAAAACAAAAGCACACAAAGACATACAATTAATAATATTATAATAATAATAACGCAACATGAAAACCAAAACATAGATCTGACACAATTTCTAGACACCATAAAACAAAAAATAAATGTAGCTGCTAACAGATTACGCAGATACAAAGAAACAAACAAGAGGAAGCAGCAAAATAAACAGTTCACTAATAATGAGAAAATATTTTACAGAGGCCTGGGACAAAAGGAAAATAATAATAATAATAAATTCATTTATTTCAGACCATAGATCCATATTAGTGTTAGTAACAATGATTGACCTTATAAACTAGTGTTAGTAACATACATAAAACAGACAAACAGTACACAAAAAGCCAGCTGAAAACAGCTGCAACCAGTCTATGAAATGACTGCGTGCAGCCTTATCCAACGAGCTAGCATTGGCGAGTCCCACCGATCTGCCAGCGCGCACAGAATACTGTTGGGACTGTCGCGCATGCGCCTTAGATGTGAGGCGCATCGCTTCCTCATGATGGCCGCGAACCCATCTACATGAGCTGAGGCAAACATGGCTGAGGCGCTGCAGTAGCGCGGCAGTCCCATCAATGCCCGGAACGCGTTATTGTATTGTACGCGAAGATCGCTGTATACTCCCTGCTTATAGTCAACCCACAGACTGCAAGTATAGAACGATTGGCAGTATGCCCTAAAGAGCGTAATTTTAGCCTCACTTGTACACCTAGCAAATCTGCGGGCCAACATATTACAGCGAACAGACAGCGACCTCCGCTCCCTTTCGATATCCTGATTGTCCTTCATGTCTTCCGTGACCCAGTGACCCAAATACTTGAAACTGTCAACTTTTTTCATTGCGGTGCCTGAGAGAGTGAAAACAGGCACATTAGTGTAACGCTGGCGGTCCGGTTTAAAAAACATGAATTCACTCTTAACCGCATTGTATTTGAGTCCATGAGTCACAGCATAACGCTCACAAATTTTTAAAAGCTTGTTCAAAGCTCCACTTGATGGGCTCAGCAGCACCATATCGTCCGCATAACTAATATTATTAATGCAGACTCCGTCCACATGACAACCGATACCAGTACTGCTGAGCTCATCAAGCAGCCTATTCATATATAGATTGAAGAGCATCGGAGAACTTAAACCCCCCTGTCTCACACCGCACTCCAATCTATATTCTTCAGATAAGGAACCAGCCCATCTAACATTATTTATTTGCTTGCTGTACCAATGTCTAAAAAGCGATATTATTTCTTTAGGTAAATCGGTGTCCGAACTAATTTTTTCCCATAGAACATCGTATGATACAAGATCAAATGCAGATGACAGGTCCAAAAAACAAGCGTACACTGGCGTCTTTCTTGTCGTGTAGTACCGGACAGTTTGCTTTAGGCACAGGATAGCACTGTCTGTGGAGAGGCCTGGTCTAAAACCAAATTGGGCATCATTTAAGGTGACATGCTCATCCAGACGCCTGCCAAGCAAACTATCCAGAACCTTAGCTACGATCGTTGCAAGTGAGATCGGTCTATAATTGGACACATCTGAGGCGTCACCTGTCTTGTTCTTTGGGATTGGTACCACTATCGTTCGCATTAACTTATCCGGAAGATATGAATGTCCAATGCATAAATTAAAAAACATAGACAAAACCCTTGGCAGATGGACACCAGCATGTTGCAGATGCTCGATGCTGAGGTGGTCATGTCCAGGGGATTTTCCCCTCACCATATTTTTAATAATTTCGGCTACAGCTTTAGCTGAGAAAAACACACTACGACTCGGACCATTCACCCCAGCATTGGTCAACGGCGGCGGCGCTGCCGGCCCCAGTGGTGACTCTACACGAAAACGTTGCTTAAATACATTTGCAATATCGCTCGGTACACGAGCACCCGATATACACATGGGAAGGCTAGTGCTATGATTAAGTTTATTTGTGGCCTTCCAAAATTGACCAAAATTTTTATTTTGATGGTGTTCAGCAATTTTGTCCATCTTTATTTGTTGCTGATTATTTTGGCACCACTTCAGCTTTGCTTTAAAAACGCGCCTAGATTCACGCATATCATTATAATAGCGGCCTGACCTCGGTCTGCCATGAAGTGACCAAGTTTCAAAGCAGCGTCGAGCCCTCCCATGCGCTTCGCGCACATATTTATCCCACCCAGGTACATTTTTACCTTTCCTCTTTTTTAAAGTACAATGACTATAAATTGCAGCATTAGAAAGTATACAAATAATATTGTCATACATTTCGTCCAATAAAACTCTATGATTCTGGTTGTCACACATGTTGTCACAACATTTTGTGCAGTCCGTCGGGAAATCTATTAATTTAAATTCAGCGTTACAATAATTATGATATTTCGCTATTTGTTCAGAGTCACGTTCCCCCCACGTAACTCCACTTATGCATGTACTGCCAGTCTTTACTACTTTTGGTATTACAACATTTAAATTACATTCTATTAATACAGGATAATGATCCGACCAGTAAACACCGTAAATAACAGACGCGGAAAGTACACAAGTCAGCGCGGCGTTCGTGACCACAACGTGATCCAACCACCTAAGGCAACCATGCACGTCACTCACAAAAGTATAGCTATTTATGGGTAGCAAGTCTCTGTCCACACACGACCATGATTGTTCGGAGCAAAACGCTAAGAGTTCATTATCAAAAGACTCACCAGGATGTGCGTTGAAGTCCCCTAACATAAATACAGATTCCACGTTATGACTTTCCACAATCGCGGCCATCTCACTGAGACACTCTGTGAACTCCACTAAATTTTTACTCAAATCCGTAGGCATATAGACCGAAAATAAGATGATACACCGATCACTAAGGTCAACTTTTATGGCGGCGAGCCTGACACTGTTACACCTCACTATAGAAACTGAAGGAAATATAGCCTTTCTCCAGAGAAGGGCTACTCCGCCGTAAGGCCTTCCACGTAACACACCAGCCGTCGTATCGACAGCGGAGGTGCCCGTGAAGGCGAAGTCGCTGTCTATAGTCCCCAGGAACGCGAGATCTTCCTGCAGCAGCCAAGTTTCTTGAAGACAAACAACGTCGGCTGTGCGACACAGTCGACGCACACATTCCAGCGATCTGTGTACACCCTTACAGTTAAAACTTACAAATTTTACGTTACTAATCTTGAGTTGTGACGCAACACCCCGGCCTTAGAGGCATTTCCATTCTCACGATATTTAAAATCGATAAAACGCCTATAGGCTACTCCCTCTGGCCAAAAACTCTCAGACATAAATATATTTAATTTATGTTTGGGTACAAATATTTTAAAGGACTCGTAGTTCTTTGCTATCTTCATATTCATCTTTTCCACGTTACAATCAATGCTACTTTTGTTCCTAACATAATCTGAGATGTCACACACTGACACTCCCTTCGCCACATTATAAATATAAACCGGCACCTTAATTTCAGCTGCTCTAAAATTAGCTCCAGCCTCCAAAACAGCTTTCCCCCTATTTCCCAAAAAACGATTACGTAATCTTTTCCTTTGTACTCGAGTACAAAGGAAAAGATTACGTAATCGTCCCTCGCTCTGTTCTTCTTTCTTCCAATTTCCTTCTCGCATAATTTCTGCTACAGATTTTATTTTAGCAGGCGTATGCTGAATATAATGCCACTAACACACCACAACCTGAAGCACTCCATACATTCTGGTCAAATATATGGTCCAATCCGGTCACACACCAAAATAATACATGGATTGAACAGGACAAACTACTTATGGGAGATGTACCAAATATGCAGTTCAACAACGTAACAATTGAAACTTTACAATCTGTTATAGCTAAAAGTCACAACTGGAAAGCCACAGGATCGGATAATATACATAATTACTGGTATAAAAAATTCACTATTGTACATAATATCTTACTTAAACATATCAATAACTTTATATTATGCCCAGAAACAGTACCACCATATTTGACACAAGGGCTTACATACATGCTTCCAAAAGACAATACTGACACAGAAAATCCATCTAAATATCGACCTATAACGTGCCTACAAACTATTTACAAAATTATGACATCCTGTATTAACGAATCGATATATTCTCATATTCTAGATAACAAAATTCTGGCTGATGAACAAAAAGGTTGTCGTCGGAATAGTAGGGGCTGTAAAGAACAATTGATTATAGACGCGATAGTATCCAAACAGGCATACAACAGAAAACGAAATATATACAACATGTATATAGATTATCAAAAGGCGTATGATTCCATCCCTCACTCTTGGCTGTTATACATTTTAGAACACTATAAAATCCACCCTACAATCATACATTTTTTAAAAAATCTTATGCTGACCTGGAACACAAAACTCATACTAAGCAATAACAATTCTAATATAGAAACAGAGGTTATTAAAATACGAAGGGGCATTTTTCAAGGTGATGCATTAAGCCCACTCTGGTTTTGTTTGGCACTTAATCCTCTCTCCAGTCTATTACAAAACAGCGGTAAAGGCTTTCAAATCAAATCGGAAAACACTAGTTACATTTTATCTCACCTCCTCTATATGGACGATATAAAACTTTTCGGGCAGTCATTAGAAGACATAAATATACTAGCAGGTATAACACAGACTTTTTCTTCAGATATAAATATGAACTTCGGTATAGATAAATGTAAGATACAATCAGTACGAAGGGGGAAAATAGAAAATAATCCATACGTACTCCAGAATGAAGAGATCATAGAACCGTTAGATATGAATACAGGTTATAAATACTTAGGATACCAACAAAGTCAACAAATACATCACAAGGAAATAAAACAAAAACTAACAAACGAATTTCGAACAAGGTTACATCGCATTTTCAATAGTCTTCTTAACGCGCGAAATACCATCAAAGCTATCAATAGTTACGCAGTACCCATCCTCACTTACTCGTTTGGAATAATAAACTGGTCCCAAACTGATCTTAAAAACCTTCAGCGCACCATCAACACACTCATGACTAAGTACCGAAAACATCACCCCCGATCGTGCATACAGAGACTTACATTACCGAAACACGAAGGAGGCAGAGGATTAATTGACATACAAAACTTACATAATAAACAAATAACAACACTCCGATCTTATTTCCATTCACAACAAACGCTTATACATATAGCAATCACACAGACAGATAAAAAATATACGCCTTTAAATTTAACAGATATTACCAAACAGACAAAAGAAATCATAAACACAGTACAACAAAAATTGGACGCATGGACCCTGAAATCCCTTCACGGCAGGCATCGCCTCGACTTGACCAATCCAAACGTTGACAAAGCTGCGTCAAACGCCTGGCTCAAGCGAGGAGAGCTGTTCCCGGAAACGGAAGGGTTCATTTTAGCCATACAGGACCAAGTAATAGATACTAAAAACTATAGAAAGTACATAATCAAGGACGTAAATGCACAAAATGATACATGTCGACACTGCCATAGTAGTCCTGAAACAATACAGCATATTACTGGTGCCTGCAGAGTCATAACGCAGACAGATTACAAACACCGACACGATCAGGTTGCATCCATTATTCACCAATATCTAGCTTCTAAATATAAATTAATTAACGAAAAAACCGCATACTATAAATACACACCCCAAGTAGTTCTGGATTCATCTGAATATAAGTTGTATTGGGACAGGACTATTCTGACAGACAAGACTATACACCACAATAGACCGGACATCACACTCTATGATAAAAACAAAAAAACAGTATATCTAATAGATATTGCGATTCCCAATACCCAAAATATTACATCCAGTTACACCGAAAAAATTACAAAGTATACCGGGTTAGCAATAGAACTGAAAACACAGTGGCGCGTAGATACAGTTAAAACAGTCCCTATCATAATTTCATCCACAGGAGTCATACCTAAAACATTACATACTAGTTTAAAAGCTTTAAATATCCATCCCCTTACCTACATACTCATGCAAAAAGCAGTAATACTAAACACGTGTCGTATTGTTAGAAAATTTCTTTCTTCGTACTCATGAAACCGCTTGCGTTTGGCCACAAGCCCGCGTAAGCAGGAAAATCCCCAAAAACAAAAAAAAAATAACAAAATTGGGAGAAAAACAACAAAATAAAGCCTTTTATTTCCTAGCTTTTAACAATTTATAACATGGTGTTTTAATTATAAAAAGTCCCTAAACACGGTTTGCCTTTCGGCATTGGCCTCTTTCAACCTCCTCCATTGTTCCCTGTCCGCTGCCACTCTGTGCCAGCAGGGCCCTAGGGTCATTTTTAGGTCGTCCTCCCATCTCAGTGCTTTTCGTTCACGACTCCTGCTGACATCTCTCGGGTACCAGATAGGTAACTGTCTGGTAAACGACGACGACTCTGTAGCTTTTAGTGAGGGCCCAGCTTTTGCAACCATTAGTGATGCAGGGAAGAATGCTGGCATCAAAAGTCTTCTTTTTATTTTTTATTATATCTTTGCTCTTCATAATTTCCTTTAATGCCCAGAAAGTTTTCCATCCAGTTGCGATTCTTTTATCAATTTCTTTGGAAATTTGGTCATTGGGTGATATAATCTGTCCCAGATACACATATTTCGTAACATATTCTATATTTCTTTGCGTGTTGTGCCCTCTTCTGTGCCCATATGTCTATGTCCTATGTTAGTTTGGATGACTGGAAAAGATCCCTATTTGGGATAAGTCCGCCTTTTGTTGTAACCTGTATTCTAATACTATGTTCTTTGTGTACAATAAAGATTTTTACATATATACATACATACATATTCAAGGTTTTTTTCCATCTACAGTTATGTCAGTAACTGTGGTGTTTGTCATTACCTTTGTCTTGTCAGAGTTCATTTCTAAGCCCACTTGACGACTCCTGTCTGTCATTTATTCCAATTTTTCGGGGTTTTTTTCTAGTATGATCAGGTGCCTTACTATCATCTCTAATAGCAGGGCAGAAACGAGTGAGCAAGCGAGATGTCGCCTTACACTTTGTATTGCGCCATATCGTTCACTTACTCGTTTCTGCCCTGCGTTTAGAGGTGATGATAAGGGCCAAGGTCGTCAGCAAATCTTAGATGGTTCAGACGTTCTCCATTTATACATATTTAGTCCCAGATTGTCTCGTTTCAGTCTACTAAACATATGCTTCAGAACCGCAGAGAACAGTTTCGGCGAGAGTGGGTCGCCTTGTCTGACTCCCCTGTTGATTGGAAATGCAGGTCCCAGAGATTCCAACTTCACACTACTTTTACTTTCTCTGTAGATGTTTTTTGTAATTTTAATATAGGCATTTTCTATTTCTTGCTCTGCCAAGTTTTCCCATACTGATTCATGTTTGATGCTATCAAAAGCTTTAGAATAGTCTAGGAATCCTATATAAATACTATTTTTGTACTCATTGTATTTTTGTAGAAGCTGTTTAATGGTATGTATGTGATCTATGGTACTGAAATTTTTGCGGAACCCGACTTTTTCTACTTATTGGTTTTCCTCAAGTCTTTTTGTTATTCTGCCAAGTATGACTTTTGCGAAGACTGTATATATGTTAGAAATGAGGGAAATGGGTCTGTAATTTTCTTGTAGAGAAGTATCCCATCAAAACATAAATGTGAAATGAGAGCCAAGTTCAATATTATGATATATCAAGATCTTCTTGATAAGCTTGATCGCTTTATAAACAATTGCATCCGTTTTATTTTTTGTCTAAAAAAATTTGATCACATATCTCCTTATCGCTCCGAGCTGAAATGGCTTCCTGTACGACAACGTCGTCAACTTCGCTTGTTAACTACACTTTTCCCCATTCTCACAGATTCTCAGTCTCCGGAGTATCTAAAATGCAAATTCCAATATCTTTCTGACGGCCATGATCGGCAGCTCAGATCTTCCAACACACGTCGCCTTGCTACTCCTTCCTTTCGGACCGGTTTCGTTGAATATTCTTTCACTGTACAAGCCATTCGGCTGTGGAATGTTTTGCACAATGACATTAAAGAGACCTCAACAAAATTTGCCTTCAAGAAAAAGGTTCAAGCTCATCTAATGAATTCTCTCTAATTTATAAACCAGAATCACAATTTCTCTACATTAAAATCTTTAAATATATATGTATGTATATTATACTCCCTATTTGTGTAAATCTATGTATGTTTATTAAGCTGTAGGGTTCTTTTTTTTCTGTAATATCACACGAAGCTTTTTTGCGCCGCTTTGTATTTTCTCTGTTTTTCCTAATGGTTGACTGGGAGAGAATGCTTTTAGCATTAAGTCCGCCAATTGTATTTTTACTTGTGGTATAATAAAGTTTTAATAAATAAATATATGCCTTGGTTGTTGACTTCAGCTACAAAAGAAGTGAGATCTAAATGGGCGCCAAGTTCAATGGTCAGTCCTGATTTTTTTTTATAATAACATAAAATATCTTTTCTTCTTATAACTTAGGATAATATATTGTAGCCTAAGGTAGCCTGACTTGGCTAGTTCTCATATCCAAATTATTATGTTATTATTATGTGTATCGATGGCTAGTTTCTACAAGTCTGACAAGTAACAGGTTTAGAACTTGTGAAGGATATATAATAATTAGGACTATGCTCCTCAATGCCGGTCAAAAAGCTGCCGTCCCATATGCACAATCCCTCAGGCAAGCCGGAAGATGGCAACTTCGATAGAAGACCCCGATGCCAGACCCGATCGAATGCCTTAGCCATATGTAAGCTGAATACCAAAGCCTCGCTTTGACTCTCGAAGGCAGAAGCCAACTGATGAGTCAAAACCAAGAGGAGATCCCCCGTGGAGCGACCATGGCGAAAACCATATTGTTGGTCACAGATTAAGTTCTCGTTTTCCAAACATCGCAACAACTGCGTATTGACTACACGGTCCATGACCTTTGAGAGAAGGGAGGTGATGGCGATTGGCCTGTAATTCGACGGGTCTGATCTATCGCCTTTTTTGGGCACTGGGTGTACGAGTGCAGTCTTCCACGATGTTGGGACTTGCCCTGTTTTGTAATAAGAGTGCGAATAAACGCGTTAAGACCTAACACAACTCGTGAGCACATTTTTTCTATACCACCGCTGGGATGCCATCTGGCCCAGTCGACTTGTGAACGTCCAGAGCTAGTAGCTCCCGCCGGATCACGCGTTGCGAAATGGAAATCTCCGCTATAAACGAGCCACACTGTGGAATGGAAGTACAACTCCGTCGTCCAGTGTCGAATTTGATGCAAAAACTGAGCCCGAAGCTGTGAGACGGTCAGCTTTTACTTTTGCGCTGTGAGCCAGATTACCATCGGGCTTCTACAAAGGTGGTGAAGACGACTGGCAAAAGTTTCCCTCGGCTGCTTTGGCAAGCGCCCAGAATGCTTCGCATCGGAGACACCTGTGTCAGCAGCCTGAGCCGCGATCCAAGCCTCATATACATCTTGTTTTTTATGAAAAATAAAGGAGAAGTCGCTGTACTAACAGCAATCGGGTCCACTCCGGTCTCCTTCTCCGGCCCGACTGCTGCAGCAGGCACTTTGCACAGACTGGCAGTTCAGCCTCCTGGGGCGGAGATTGCGTGATCCCTGGGTTCGGAAACCCGTTCAGCCTGCGGGCGGCCAGCAAGCAGCCGTTTCACCGGGTCTCCCTGACCGCCGTGCCCGTGCGCCGTCACGGCAGACTGCTACGTCGCGGGTCTGTCCGCTGTCAGCACAGCGACCCCTCTGGAGTCTCAGTACTCACCAGCAGGAACACAACATTGCATCACAGTGTTATTTGGCTGCGGTCTTCTGTAGGGTGGAGGTACTTCCCCCCAAACGGACTACTCCTTACAAAATGACCTACTTCTCTTAAAATATATATATGCTTTGCATAATTCCTAAACCTTTCTATTATTAATTATCGATATCAATTACTTACTAATTTGTGTGAAACTCTGCAATCATCATCGTTGCGTATAGCATTCATCCTACGCGGATCATACATCCAGATTTTGCAGCGGCTGGCGTAAGATTGTGCAATTCCGTCATGTCTCCGGGAAAACAATGAAGTCCACATTTGTTTGCCAGGCGGGATAGAGTCTGGTCGGGTGCTCTTCAATAGCACTGTGGTTACTCCCTCAATCCCCATTTATGTATGTAATGATTAAGTTTTTCGTGGTCCGAGCGGAATCTATTCAGTAGTAGATATCTAGGTTTTACGGTCTGAGTCAAAGCTGGGTAACACACCAGATGGGTTTTCCATGAGGTTCTTATTTATTTAGTTATAAATCTTTATTGTACCACAAGTAAAAAAAAATACTTTTACAATTGGCGGACTTAATGCTAAAAGCATTCTCTCCCAGTCAACCATTAGGAAAAACAGAAAAATTATGTGCGGCGCGAATTCTTTATGTGATCGAAATAATCCTCCACGCGCCATTCCTCATTCAGGTCAAACTGATTTTTCATCCGTTCGACCGACCAAATTGGAGTCCTTAGATTAATAATTGGTCTTGCTGCGGAGACCAATTATTAATCTAAGTTGGAGTCCTTGGGATCAGACGGAAAGGATAGGTCGTCCAGTATCTTCCTTATCGGCATGATTTCAGATCGGTTTTTTCATTGACATTTTTGCCATTCGTGGGCAGCGAGTTATATATCTGCGAAGCTTTGGCCGTGTCCCTGTGCACTAGCACTAGAAGCCGTGGTGGTGGGGTCGATTTTAGAATACACCTGCTATTAGGCACATGACCTCATTTAGCTGGATGCCCACTTTGTTTATGAATATACTATACGGAGCGCCGCGGTCGAATAAACAAGCGCTAGAGCTGATGTGCGGAGAACAGATGCTTGCAATAACGGAGGATAGATGAAAAGTACTACCACAACAGGAGTTTCGTAGCATTACATAGTAAGGGAAGTAAAATAATCGAATGTTACGCGGACGAAGTAACGGGCACAGCTAGTAAATAAATAAACATGTAGAAAACCAACATTCTACAAAGGACGAGGCATTATTTACGAGCGATTACAGACGAGCAATTAAAAACACCTGTCCGTTTGCACCGTGTCCTATATTCATGTGAATCTATGAATGCTGTAAATATGTGCACTTTGCATAATTCGCCAAATTACAGTAATTTATTGCTGTTTCGAACTTAATTCTGATATTATTCAATAAATCAATCAAATTTCTTTATTTGTAAAATCAGGTTACAAAAGATATTCATGCAAGTAGCATCAAAGTTAGAATTCCGTTTTCTGCCGAAAGCATTGAAAAAGGAACGGCATCGGTCACGTTGCTCTGTTGCCGGAAGGCGTACAAATGTTGTTATGATTATGCATTTATTTCAATTTAAACAGATTAAAAATACTTGCAGTTCCTTACGATACATTTTCAGTTTGTCATTTAAAAAATCATTGAGATTGTAGTAACATTTTTGCACTAGAATATCATGCAGGGTCCCCTTGAACACCTCTAAATGACATTTAGAGTGGCGTGCACAGACATTTACCTCAGGATAGGCACATTTACTTGCATACGTTACATATACCAATCGTTCGATCGTATCGTGTGGGTTATGTGGTCAATCGACCATGTACACCCTGGTGTTAGAACTCTATTTGGAACCAATACCAATTAAATAATGTTTACCTAGTGTTTTACAGTGTAAAAATACATAATTTTTAGTAACGTTTTAAAATCAGGAGGCGTTTAGCAAAGGTTCGAAAATAAAATTTAAAAAATAACTCGCCTAAATGTTGAGGCTTGTTCATCTACTCTCCAGTCTCCTACACTTAGGCTCATTCAGACACAGACACTCATCATTCGAAAAATCTTGGAACTTACAGAAGTATTGTTTTCGTTGTATATTGGTTTGCGCACCTCAAGTATTTGATAGGTTTGATAACCCGGTGAATGAACTACTATGATTTTGCAAAGTTTTCCAAAATGCCGTCGTATTTGGCAAGCAAATCAACAATTTCTTAGTAATTTCCTCTATTATTTGACGAAGCGGACTCATCGTTACCTCGAAAAGGTATTTCTTGTTCACCTAAACAAACTATGTCAATCAAAGGCTTAAATAAATTACGATTACGATCTACTTTTGCCTTATGCCGGTCAATGTCTATCTATAATTGAGAATTTAAACGCGTTTCTCTTCTATTTTTACCAAAGCAGTGAAATTTTAACGAACATCCTAAATGATTTTCAGATTTTTCATGCTTTTGAGCAGCTATAATAAAATTATGGATATCAGCATAACCGGCGTCTGTCCGTACATTTTTAGTATTTACATTTGAAAATAATAAACAAAAGAAACAATAAAGCCTATTGGTATGTTTACATCCTGCGAGCCAGAGAAACGCGTCATATTGTTTTATATTAAATTTTCTAGTTACTTTACCTTTCATTTGAGTTAAATTTAATCCCAGGTGATATCGTCCATTTAATATTAATGCCTTTTTTTCATCAAAAGCGATATTTGCAAACGAGTTATTCTTTAGCTTTTTTAAACAAGCACTCAGCATACAACAATCACACGAAAACTTTTCCATTTTAAACTAGAAACAAGTAATAAACCATGTTAAAAAAATGAGAAAAATAAAGTTTGTCCTTCATTCACTTTCACTGTAAACAACAAAATGCAAAATAGTTGTCGAAATATTTTCGGAAACTATCACTCTACACTTTCCTTCATCTACGAAATCTTCCAAAGTATATAACTTTTTAAATTTGCAGCAATAGACATGGTATTATCCAATTTGATAATAACACGCGATGTTGCATTATGGATTGCAGTCGATGATATTAGCTAATCAAAACAAGTAATTATAATGCCCGATTGTAATTGTCGAAATGAAAGTTGGAGCGAGCGAGACAAGATGTCAATCTAACCCATTTCTAAGTCTTGGCATTTCGGGTGTTTTCGTTGTATAGGTATTCGCGAACTCTATAGATAAAGACACAGGCTGGATTTTCGACACACATCCATATTTTTGCTTTCATGCGTGTATGTGTCTAAATTGCTTACTAACACAACTAAATGCGCAAAAGGCTTGTCTGTACACAACACAACATAAGTGATTTTGTAAGCGTTTGTAAATTTTTTGAGTTTTTGGAAAAAGGCTGGCCACGCTCTCGCTGCCCGCGGTTTCGTTTCGGCTAGAGGTCGTTTACCGCGTAGCGCGCGAATAAGTACGTACGCTATCTATACTAATATTATAAAGAGGAAGGATTTGATTGTTTGTTTGTTTGAATTGAATAGGCTCCGAAAATACTAGACCGATTTAAAAAATTCTTTCACCGTTGGAAAGCTACATTATTCCCGGTAAACATAGGCTATATTTTATTTTCAAAAACATTAGGGATCCTTAAAAAACGGCAATAATGTAACCCAAGGTGCAAAAAAAGACCTAAAAAATTGCTTACATCGAGTGCGCTGCGAAAACTATTGATGATAGAACAAAATAATGTACTACAACTTTGCAGAACACATCATTATCTACAAAAAATGTCGCGACAGCATATGTCTGACTATTATATTTAAGTCACAATAAGTGGTTTTTTATTTTAAAAATTTAATTAAATTGCCGCCGTTATAAAAGGTTCTTTATTTCTACCTTCGTATTAATCCTTATCAAAAAAATAACTTCATATTCAAGAATGTTTCAATACCTTTATATAACTTTTTGAATTATTCAATTCGGACTTTCCATTCGAAAGATATCACGAGTTCAAAAAACTATTAGAAAAAAGTCGCGTGGTCGCTGCGCGGTCCGCCTCCCTACGCAGCGGTCGTGTGCGAAATGGAATGATTTTCGATTTAAAATATTTTGGATTCGTTTAGTAGGTAATTAAATACAACAAAAACGTTTTTTTAAAACTAAACAAAAGTTCTTTTCAGAACTAAACCCATTTTTTTAGTAAATACTAGCTGATAATAAATATATATATATATTGTACATTTAACTTACAACTTAACAGCAGTTTAATTTTTTTTATCCTTTTAAAATGCCCAAAAGATCATATGGTATAACTTTGTCAAGCAAAAAGTTATATAACTTTTTTGTCAAATGATTGTTCGTTAAATGTTTTTTATCTCAGGATATCGACGCGTAAGTGTCGTTAAATGTATGATTATATCTAACTGTACATTCTGTGTTCCCAAGGAAGGTTAACGTAGGCAGGCGGCCGATCGTAAAACATGCCAAAATAACAATAGGAATGGAAACACCAAGAAGAGAAAGCGTCATGGAAGCGGGAGCTGAGGACGAAACTGGGAGAATGCTAAGAATTTTTGTAGTATATTATAGATTAGTATTTCAAGAGTTTAATTTTACGTACACTATACACTCCTTTTACCCCGTGGAGGGAACTAATGAAAATTATTGATACCTTGATTATTTTTCTCGTGTAAGAATAAGGTTTCTTTTTATTCTAAAAGATATCAGATTTTATGGATCAGCCAATTAATTTTTAAAAATAACCACATTTAATTCCCCTGAAAAATTGATCTTGATGGCTCTATGGGCATATGCCTATACTTTCGATCTTCCTTGGAAATATATTCGTACATTATTTATAGGTTACTAGCTTTTTCCTGCAGCTCCGCCTGCGTCTTTAAGTAGCCTATGTTTGACCGCGGGTCTTCAACTATATTCATACCAAATTTCATCATAATCCGTTCAGCGGTTTGGCCGTGAAAGCGTAACAGACAGACAGACAGACTTTCGCATTTATAATATGGATAAGTATGGATTAGGAACTACTCGGCGTCAGAAAGATCTATGTAGCCGGTTTTGAAAGAGATGGATAATGAAGTGTTTAACTTACTACATACTTTGTATAACCCGGACGAAGTCGGGGCGGGCTGCTAGTTATTTATAAGGAGCGAATGGAAAATTGCGCTCGGCGTTGTTTTTTATTATGGAATTATATTGTATGAAAAAATATGTGATTATGCACGGTGGCTGGAGCTCTATTTTTGAAATATATGACTCAGATGTCAAATGAAAATCATTCGACACACCGATTTGGCGTTATTCATAATTTTCAAAAATAGCACTCCTGAAGTTGATCACATTTCCGGAAACATTTCCGGCTATAATTCAAATTGGGGTGAAAAAATATTGTTTGTGTTTATGTTTGTATGTGGGTACGTATTATAATTAAAATATCTACAGTTAAACCTCAAATACCCTAAAGACATAACACCGATGTACATACACAACACCAAAATTTGTAATTCTTAATGACCGAATTATCTAATGTGTACTAACAAATATATATTGTGTACTTACAAATATATGTACACAATATCTTAGTTTGAATCATGCACATAAAATATAACAAAACTCATAACAAAATAGTAATTTTAAATATAGTACACATTGTATTTGTACAATAAAGTTTAGATAAATAAAACGCCATGCACTATTATGTATTTTGTCTAATTCGCTTAAATTCCTCAAAATATTTGACATTTCTCATTGAGGTTAAAACAAGAATTAGGACACGAGAATTAAAGCGATGTAGTAAGATTTTTTGTTTAAATACTTACAATAAAAAATCAATTATCTTAGCTAAAAAATCAACTAAATTTGCAATATAAATAGAAAATAATTAATTGTTAGGCATTATGAAACACATGCGAACTGCAACAACTGCTATTTATAATAACGAATATCTGTGACACGTCTAATTGCATTCAACCCTAGAGGTGGGATGAGAGGAGCTAAGCGACGAGCATTAGGTAGAACATGAAAATCCACGCACAAGGCGAGCGAGCGTCCTTATTTATGTAAGACTAGCCGTTTCCTGCAGCTCCGGCTGCGTCAAAAAGTGGCCTATGTTTGACCCCGGGTCTACAACTATATTCATACCAAATTTCATCAAAATCCGTTCAACGGTTCGGCCGTGAAAGCGTAACAGACAGAGAGACAGACAGACTTTCGCATTTATAAAATTAGTATGGATTTGTATGGATTATTTCTTTCTCAACAACCAGTGCCACCAAAAAAAGGGCCAAGACTTACCCTACGCTCCGTAACTGCCGACACAACTAGAAAAAAACGCTTGGGTGGGTGAAGATATTTTTCAAACACAATAAAAAAGGATCTTATAAGAAAAATTAGGATGTAGGTATGTTTTCTTTCATGTAGAACCTAATGCTCGTCGCTTCGCTCCTCGCAACCTACCAAAAGTAGAGGATGGAATTTCATTAAAAATGTAACACAAATTACTATTAAAAGTAATTGTTTTTGCAGTTCGTATGTTTTTTTAAATTGTTTTTTAGAATTTGAGTTTATTTTTAGGGAGTTTTGGTATTAAGCTTTTTGTACATAAGGTATTTAGATTTTGGATAAAAAGACAGTAAGTATGTATTGTAAATTAAATTAAGCTGTTTTGTCCGTTAGGGTTTTAACTGTAGATATTTTAATTTTACGTATTCTAATACGTACCCGACTACGTATGTTCCACGGTAACTCTCGAGTGGTTAGTCCGATTTCGATAAAATTCAAAATGTATATAGAAGACGTGTATAGAATTTTTAATTCGTTTGGCATCAAAATCGGTTCAGTAGTTTTTGAAATATTGGCATTTATGTAAAATTAATATTCATTGATAACACCAAAGCTGTTAGTTCGATTTCACTGGTAATCAGAATGTAAGTTGGAGACGTTATAATAAATACCTTTGGTAAATAGATTTAGTGATTATAAACCGACTTAAAAAAAAGGTTCTAATGTTATTTACTTAAAAGTTAATAACTCTGTCCATTATTTCTGAACCGGTTGTAATAGTAGATTGTTAAACTAGGATCGGATGACATCAATTCCCATACGATATAATCCGAGTATGAATTGATGTCATCCACCCGCGGGGAACACTCTACTTTTCATTTCGAATATAAGGAAAGTAAAAAAAAACATTTTTCTTAAATATTTATTTAAAATTAATGGAAAAGTTCGAACAATTCGTAAAGTTTAAAGTGACATTTTTATTCACTCTATCACTTACTCCACTATTACAAACTTGGCTAAGCTGAATTTCTGTAAAAGTAGGGGATAGATTAGTTATTTGATTAGATGATGGAATCCATGGCTGAGAATCTTTTGAAGTGGTTGGTTTAGTTTAGGCGAACTGGGGAGTATATTAATGGATTCAGTCAATTTGTTCGATATCTTCGTTTTTTGTTGAACAGAATCTTCAATATATCCTTCGGCGACTGTGCTGGATTTCCATCCACCGTGTCTCTTTAACATAGTCATATTTGCTCCAGAATCGGCTAATAGTGTCGCTGACGTTCTTCTATAACAATGGCCGGTATACTCGTTACAATTAGGCAAATTCAGATATGTCGCTATCTGCTTGGGCATACCTGATATTTTATTTTTACAGATCACTTGTTTATAGCATTTTCCCTTTTGATAGTTGAGAAAAAAACGATCCGTTTTTATGTTTTCTGGTCTTATTTTTTGATATTTTTTAACTATTTTCGAAAAGTCTTCTCGCACTACAAACGTGCGCTCAATATTTGTTTTTGTTTTGGTTAATTTAACAAGTAGTAACTGGCCTTGATTTTCAACATCATGGATTGTTAGATTTGTGAGCTCACTGCTTCTGCAAGCGCCGCTTATGCCAAATATCAACACTACCTGTGAAGAACATAATTTTGTTGGTATAGATAGAGATTTAAAAATATTTTGAAAACACACACCATTCAACATCTATGTTCCCATTTTATGCATTCTGACAACGGAAACCATGTTGGTTTTGCATAAAAACATTTACTTATCAGCTTACCTTCACTGCCAAATATATCTCGTCAGGGGCTTCATTTAAAAATGTTTCCACTTCGTTAGAGGAGAATACTTTTGATTTTTTACTTTTAAACCCCTGTGACTGTCTTTTTAAGAATGATGTTAAATTATGGATTTTTGTCAAATCTATATTGTGTTTCACACTTAGTGTACTCTTAAGCATTGAATATCTGCTCCATAGCGTAGAAGGTTTAACTTTGCCAGACTGTCCATTAAAGTATGTTAGAAACACACTTTCGGAAAATGAATTTCTCTTCTTGTCAGCTCGCCAATTCATAAAATTATTATATACAATTAAGTATCTTTCTTTAGAAATTGCTGGTAAAAGATTTTCGATTACTGAATTTGCTACATTTTTAACCGAATCTGGGGTCAGTATTTCAGTATCAATTGAACTCATTTTTAAACAAATCTCTTGTAAAAATAGTTCTGCAATGCAAACAAACAGCTCTAATCCCGCCAAATAATTTTTCAAGTCTTTTTTTTCTAGCTTTTATTTTTTTAATTTTAAATATGGAACACAAAGCTTCTCCGCCGCAGGCCATCCATTTCGATGTTAAAAAAAAAATGTTTGTTTTATTTTTTAAATACTGTGTAGGCATGCAGTGATTTTTTTATGATTTTTTTTTTATTTTAGAAGTCAAGTTAAAAGAAGTAATTTAAAAAATTATATTTGTCTATATTTTGTCACTATCATTTAAAAAAAATATATAAATCTATAATTTTCTTAATTATATATAATTATTTTAATACATAGGGTTGTTTTATGTAAAAAATAATATCTATACCTACATAGAAATATGTCACCGATTTATTTATGATAAAAAAAATCAATAAAAAGGCACTGCATACCTACATACACAGTATTTAAAAAATAAAACAAACATTTTTTTTTTAACATCGAAATGGATGGCCTGCGGCGGAGAAGCTTTGTGTTCCATATTTAAAATTAAAAAAATAAAAGCTAAAAAAAAAAAGACTTGAAAAATTATTTGGCGGGATTAGAGCTGTTTGTTTGCATTGCAGAACTATTTTTACAAGAGATTTGTTTAAAAATGAGTTCAAGTGATACTGAAATACTGACCCCAGATTCGGTTAAAGATGTAGCAAATTCAGTAATCGAAAATCTTTTACCAGCAATTTCTAAAGAAAGATACTTAATTGTATATAATGATTTTATGAATTGGCGAGCTGACAAGAAGAGAAATTCATTTTCCGAAAGAGTGTTTCTAACATACTTTAATGGACAGTCTGGCAAAGTTAAACCTTCTACGCTATGGAGCAGATATTCAATGCTTAAGAGTACACTAAGTGTGAAACACAATATAGATTTGACAAAAATCCATAATTTAACATCATTCTTAAAAAGACAGTCACAGGGATTTAAAAGTAAAAAATCAAAAGTATTCTCCTCTAACGAAGTGGAAACATTTTTAAATGAAGCCCCTGACGAGATATATTTGGCAGTGAAGGTAAGCTAATAAGTAAATGTTTTTATGCAAAACCAACATGGTTTCCGTTGTCAGAATGCATAAAATGGGAACATAGATGTTGAATGGTGTGTGTTTTCAAAATATTTTTAAATCTCTATCTATACCAACAAAATTATGTTCTTCACAGGTAGTGTTGATATTTGGCATAAGCGGCGCTTGCAGAAGCAGTGAGCTCACAAATCTAACAATCCATGATGTTGAAAATCAAGGCCAGTTACTACTTGTTAAATTAACCAAAACAAAAACAAATATTGAGCGCACGTTTGTAGTGCGAGAAGACTTTTCGAAAATAGTTAAAAAATATCAAAAAATAAGACCAGAAAACATAAAAACGGATCGTTTTTTTCTCAACTATCAAAAGGGGAAAATGCTATAAACAAGTGATCGGTAAAAATAAAATATCAGATATGCCCAAGCAGATAGCGACATATCTGAATTTGCCTAATTGTAACGAGTATACCGGCCATTGTTATAGAAGAACGTCAGCGACACTATTAGCCGATTCTGGAGCAAATATGACTATGTTAAAGAGACACGGTGGATGGAAATCCAGCACAGTCGCCGAAGGATATATTGAAGATTCTGTTCAACAAAAAACGAAGATATCGAACAAATTGACTGAATCCATTAATATACTCCCCAGTTCGCCTAAACTAAACCAACCACTTCAAAAGATTCTCAGCCATGGATTCCATCATCTAATCAAATAACTAATCTATCCCCTACTTTTACAGAAATTCAGCTTAGCCAAGTTTGTAATAGTGGAGTAAGTGATAGAGTAAATAAAAATGCACTTTAAACTTTACGAATTGTTCGAACTTTTCCATTAATTTTAAATAAATATTTAAGAAAAATGTTTTTTTTTACTTTCCTTATATTCGATATGAAAAGTAGAGTGTTCCCCGCGGGTGGATGACATCAATTCATACTCGGATTATATCCGCCTGGGAATTGATGTCATCCGACCCTAGTTTAACAATCTACTATTAAGTGGATAAGGCGTACTGTCAGTTTAGTCTAGTAAATTTTTTTCAGTGCAATAGTTTGAAATAACTGTAAAATACCTAGAATGATTATTTATGATTATGTAAATAAACTAATACTTTTTTTCTCGTTTAACAAAAAAACATTCCTGATAATTTACTGAGGTCATCATACATTTTATGTTATTACATAGTGCTCAGATAAGAAAGGTTTTTTTCCTAAGTACGTATGGGGGAAGGAGATTAGTTAGTCCGATTCATTCGAAACTTCACAAGATGTTTTGATGAAGGTTTTGATTAATTATTAAACATCATCAGGATTTCCAAAATTCACCCCCTTAAAGGGGGAAAAGGAGACAAACGCCGAAAATGTAAAACTTAAAAGATCACTGATTTGTCAATGAATTTTGGCATATGGATTCCTGTTTTGGTCAAGGGGTGCACTAAGAATAGATTTCCCAAAATTCGCCAACAAAGGGGTTCAAACGGGGGTCCAAAATGCAAGACCCAAACGATTACTGATCTTTTAATGAATTTTAGCATGTGGGTTCCTGTCATGGTCAAGAGGTGCACTGAGAATGGATTCCTCAAAATTCACCCTCGAAGGGGGTCAAATGAGGGTCCAAAGTGTGTATGAGGGAAGGAGATGAGGTAAGTCAGTTTCATTTAAATGAAACCTGTTTCAGGATTTTTCAGAATTCACCCTCTAAAGGGAAGAAAAGGTAGACATAAGCTGAAAGAGAAAAAACTTAATGATCACTGAGATCTCAATAAAATTAGGCCTGTGGGCTTTTTTGAGATTAAGGGGTTCATAGCAAGATTTTTTTTTAAATGCACATCTTATGGGGATTTATTAAATCTAAATAGCTAAATCTTGACTTTTTAAATTTAACTCCTGTAGGTAAGGGACAAATGGGACAAAGTCTGGAAAAAGAAAAACTATAATATCATTGATCGTCAATGAATTTTAGCAAATATTTTTCCAAATTCACCTGCTAAGAGGGTGAAATGGGGTCCAAAAATGTATGGAGAAATATGACCATTTTATACAAAACTTTACAAAATTATTTCTTATGATGAAAGAGTGAATACTTAATATTTTAGGATATTTTGTATTAACCCCTAAAAGGGAGTAAAGGTTTTGTATCTATGATTGTGTTTATTTTAGTCTTTTGTAATCAGCGGTTGAACTAAGCAAAGAGTTTTCAAAACGCACCACCTAAGGGGGTGTGATGGGGTCTGAAGTAGGTAAGGGGGAGAGAGATTAGTTTTATTAGAAACTTCTCAAAATTATTTCTTTTGATGAATGAATAAATACCCATAAGGCCGCCTTTGCGCACGGTTATTTTTCTTGTAATTGCTTGTGTTTAAAAATATATCCTTGTTGTGCAATAAAGGGATTTTGTATTGTATTATATTGTATCAGTATTTTTAAAATTCCAGTTCTAAAAGGGGAGACCCTGACTAAACTGTAATTGATCTGTCATTGAATTTTTTCAAGTGGAGTTTCTTTTGTAATCAGAGGGTGCACTAAGGAATATTTTTTCAAAATTGACCCCCCAAAAGGCTTTGACTTTACGAGACCAACTGATACGAAGCATGCGACGGTAACACCACATCTCGAACGCCTCAATACACCGTCTGCCATCCTCTTTTATAGTCCATGCTTCGCAACCGTAAAGGACTACCGGCCAAATATAGCACTGAAGCATCAGTTCTCTAAGTTTGACGTTAATATATCGGCAACATAGTACCATCCGTGACTTAATTTCTTGATCGGAGTCTCATAGTTCATTCACCCAAGCACCAAGGTACTTATATTTCCCAACTCGCTCCAAATCTCTGCCAGCCACTGAAAACTTTGGCTGTAAGTCAGCGTTTTGGGCTACAACAATATATTTGGTCTTCGCGACGTTGATGGTGAGACCGGCCCTTTCAGAACTTCCATGCACTCGATTCAATATCTCCTGTAGTTCGCTTTCAGAAGAAGCAATAAGAAATGTGTCGTCAACTTTACTTTTCGATGCCAGTTCTATGCCATCCAAAGCTTCAGACATTGGAATTTTGTACAGAGTAATATTTAAATCTCTCCCAACTTCCTTGAAATTTATTACGCGAGCTCCTAAATATTAGGTCCTTACATATGAAATTGGCGTTTTGTATGGAAGAAACAAAATGTCGAACATTTTTTAATTAATATATTTATTTAATCAAAGTATGAACCATTGTTATCTATGCACTTTTGCCATCTCATAGGTAGTTCATTGGCCCCTTTTCCAAAAAAATCCATTCGTACGGGAATCAATAAAATCTTCATCGGAGTTGAATATTTTCCCTTGCAAGAAGTTATCCAAATTTTAAAAATAAATTGGTAATCTGTTGGAGCAAGGTCCGGGGAGTACGGTGGGAGTCTTAGACATTCCAATTTGAGCTCTTCTAATTTGGTAGCCGTCGGTTGTGCAGTATGAGTGTGATGTCGTGCCTTCGTCAACGGCTGCCTTTCCTCGCTTCCCCGCACCGCATCACCCCGAGGGCCATATATAAGCCTGCGCGCGTCCACCAGAGGACCTCTCTCGGATCATCTCGCCATCTCCAAGTTAAGTGGCTGGCTATTTCATAGCGGCTACCTGACTGGATCTCGTGCCTACTTCGATCTCACGACCCCTATCTATATTTCTTATTAACGTGTATCCTTATGAGTCTAAATTTGTAAAGTAGAAATATATAATAAATATTGTGCTATTTGCTGAAACCTGGATTTATCTTCTCTCCTCACACATACCTTAAGTAGAAAAATTTCTCTTCGTTATATGAGGTCTAGCATTGTCGTGAAGCAGTAGTGGCGTAGAGCGATTGCCGGTTTGCTTAACTCAATTCGTGAGGAACCCACCTTTCAAGCTTTTTCATCTTCCCAATTTGCTTCAAGTGGATTAAAACAGTTTATCACTAACACCTCAGCCTGCAGCTAACTCGGACGTGGTTTGCCATAGATCCGCTTCCAAAATAGCCTTCAATTCTTCATTGTCAACTTGGGTCTCCGGCCGTCCACGGGGCTTGTTACGCAGGTCGAAATTTCCAGAACGGAAACGCATCATTTTGCATGCTTTTATTAATTTAAAATATATTGTACGTCCAAATTGGACAAAGCACAGTGATACCAAAGAGAAAACTGTACCTATAACCTTGTAAACTACCTGTGTTTCACAATAAAAATATTTGTATTTTTGTAACGTTGGAACCAAAAAAGCACTGTGTTTTCTTTTGCGACACGACACATCATTAACCCTTCGAGCCGTTTCCGCAGCACTGGTGCCACGTTGGAACTCATAAATAACGCGACATTTCATATTTTCCATTTTATAAACTGAGCGCCGCAAAAAAAAAAAAGAAGAAAAAAACAAATGAATAACTTTAGAACTAAATCCTCAACACTTACTGCTACTATTGATCTAGTCTCTCAAATTAAAACAAATATTGACAATAAAAAGTTTGGTTTAGGTGTTTTTATTGATTTTAAAAAAGCCTTTGATACCATAAGTCACTCGTTACTTTTAGAAAATCTCGGCGTAAAAGGTATACCTTATGAAATTTTTCGGTCATATTAAACAAATAGGTACCAAATTGTTAAAATAGAAGAGTATCGGAGTACACCAAAAAGAATTACCTGTGGAATTCCACAAGGATCAATTTAAGGACCCCTATTATTCATAATATTTATTAATAATGTCACTACAATCGGACTTACGGGTCATGTTACTCTATATGATGACTGTACGGTGTTACCGTACAAATCGTCAACTCAGCAATTTACGCTATATGCGCACATTACTTATGACCTAATCAGTACACGTACACTTGGCTAGCATCGTGCCACGCGTGTCCTCTTAGCAGCAATTATCAATTAATATCAATCTATCAGATTATCATCAAATCATCATCCTTTTATCACTAGCAATTAATAGTTATCATCAGTGTTTTGTGAACTTATTGTATTGTGTGTTTTGGACAATATATCGGTTATCGGACTTAGTGGTTTCTATTACACTTCCCATAAGCATAGCAATCATTATCATCAAATGTATGTAGGGGTTACCCATAGCCCCTACATATTGGTCCTTCGAGCTTTTTGGACATCTTGCTGACGTGTGAATTCTCCGCGATTGTGTGTGACTGTTCCACGTATGGACATAAGGTGTTCTCATCAGTGAACTAGCAACTTTTAGTGGAGTTATCGAAGTGTGTGAACTTTACCAATCTGACTATCATCAACATATCAGTGAACTCTTATCATCAGCAACTAACACCGGGTACCGTCAGCAACCAGGTTCCCGTACCGTAACTACATATCAAGTATCAAGCTATCAAGTAAGATCGTTTCATTTTTTATACACCATCATGTCTAACATTGAAGACCTTATAGCGACGCAGCAGCAAATCGCTACGTCCATTGAACAAACATATACAAACTTTAAAAAAGACGGCTCCGACAGGAAAACAGCCGACTATATCAAACGTAGACTAGACACTTTAGACAAATACTGGCATGAGTTCCAGTCCAATCATGTCACTCTTTGCAGTTTTGGGATAAGGACGGACCCTTATTTCACTTCTAATCAGTACGAGGTGATGAGGGAACGCTTTGACAACATTCGAGCAGCTTTACAAAATTATCACCCTTCAAAGGAAAGTAGGCCATCAACACCTACACTAATGAAACCAGCAACTCCTCTCGGATTTCCGGGGCCCTCGGGCCTCTCAACAGCCTCCAAGGGCACCACTAGCAAAACTGAAGACATGTTAAAAAAGCAGGCTAGCAATTTTAGAGCATTTAAACGAACTGTATCGGCTATTAACATTGATTCGGTATCAGAAAAATGGGAATTCGACGACCTTTTAAAATCATTACAAGCACGTTGGTCGGTTATCGACTCCTTGCACTGGGAGCTCGATAGTGACCTTGAAGGTTCTAATCAGGAATATGAGGCAATGTTTTCACATTACGAACAAATTTATAACGAAGTAAAAACAGCAATTAATAAAAAACTTTGGCCTACATCTCATAGGGAAAAAGTAACACCCAAAATGGACATTCCAGTGTTCTCGGGAAATATTCATCAGTGGTCCTCATTTAAGGATTTATTTACGGAGAGCATCCATAGCAATCCACATATCACTAATGCACAAAAAATGCAATTTCTGAAAGCAAAAATAAGAGGCGAAGCGGAGCGGCTTATTCAGCATTTATCAATCAGCGCAGATAACTATCCCGTTTGTTGGGACATTCTCAATCATAGGTACAATAACCGCAAATTAATATTTACGTCGCACGCCAATATTTTACTTTCTTTACCTACGACTCAAAAAATATCAATCAGCCATATAAAACGCATTCATGACGTCACATTAGAAAGTCTTAATGCAATAAAAAATTTAGGGGTGGACACCGCATCATGGGACCCACTAATCGTACATATTTTAGCACAGAAATTAGATTCTGAAACCTATAACGATTATGTACAATCAGTAAAACAGCCACGGGAATTGCCGGTACTCAAGGAATTTTTAGACTTTTTAGAAAGTAAATTTACGAGCATGGAAACATTTGGTAGGAAATTGGATACTCAAGCAACCTCGAGTACAAGTAAACCAGCATATCAACATCAGAAGCCTAATTTTTATAAAGCAGCGTACTCTTTTTAATAGTACTAATAAAACATCATTATCGGATTCTAACAAAAATAAATCATCGAACAATGATAACACAAAACAATATAAATGCGTAGTATGCAGTAACAACGATCATGCCATATATCATTGCCATAAGTTCCTGGACATGTCACCATTCATCAGGAAACGTACTATATCAAGATTTAATTTGTGCCATAATTGTCTGTATAATCACCACGGTAAGGACTGTATTTCAGAAAAAAGATGTCGTAATTGTAATGGAAAACATAATACGATATTACACGAAGCGTACACCGCTACTAGCAATCAGACACCGTCCACATCAAGCATCGCGCCGACCGTCGGGCAAGTGACGCAAAGTACGCGCGGTTCACATGTGTCGGTACAAAATGAAGCACCCGAAATTCTTTTAGCAACAGCTATTGTTAGGGTCCAAAATTTGACGGGTCATTTATCTATTTGAGATCGCTTATCGATCAAGGATCTCAAATTTCACTCATATCAGAATCAGCATTTAAGCAGTTAGGATTCCCTCGTCAAGGAGCCAAAGGAAAAATCATTTCAGGAATCGGAAACAAGCCTAGCAGTTGCAAAGGAGGTGTTAACATCAATTGCGCTTCCATACACAGCGATTACTCATTTAACCTCGATGTACTCATTATGAAAACATTAACTATATATTTACCAAGTGCATCGTTCAGCAAAATATCAAGTCCGTATTTAGATAACATTCAACTTGCCGATCCTGAATACTTTGTTCAACGACCGATCGACCTATTACTAGGCGCGGAAGTTTATTCAGATATTTTGTTAGAGGGTGTGTGCAAACCAAGCGGCACTCTACCCATAGCACAGCAAACCCGACTAGGATGGATTCTTAGCGGTAAGGTGCAAAACACATTGCACTGTAATGTTGTCACACATGACATGGAGCAAATAAGCAAGTTCTGGGAGATCGAAGATATCAAGGGAGAGCAAATCCTATCAGCAAAAGATCAACAATGTGTTGAGTACTACAAATCAACCACTATCAGGCGCCCTAATGGTCAGTACGAAGTTAGGTTGCCATTAAAATTAAATTTTTAACAAATATTAGGAAATTCTCGTGGAAAAGCAATTGCACAATTCAAACAGCTAGAAAGGAAATTTGATCATCAAAAGGAACTTGCACAACAATATAAGTCATTCATTAATGAATATATTTCGCTCGGACACATGACGCCAACTCATGTAAACGCAAACGTAGCACAATGTTTCTTACCGCACCATAGCGTTCATAAGGCCAATTCCACACTATCAAAATTTCGCGTTGTTTTCAATGCTTCATCAAAAACATCGTCTGGTCATAGCCTTAATGACGCCTTGGAATGTGGACCCAACCTACAGCATGACTTACAGAGACTTATCATTGAATGGAGACAATTCAAATTCGCCTTCACAGCAGATTTGGAAAAAATGTTTAGATATATTTGGCTTAACGAATCAGATCAAAATTTACAACAAATCGTTTGGAGAAACAACCCCAACGAACCTTTACAAACATATAAATTAGCAACAGTTACGTATGGCACCAAACCTGCCCCTTTTCTCGCGATGATGACCTTGCGTCAGCTCGCACAAGACGAGAAGTCAAATTATCAAGATAGTGAAGCAATCAGTGTATTAGAGAGATCGTTCTATACTGACGATTTAATTTACGGATCACACTCTATAGATCAAGGGAAAAAATTACAAAAGGACTTGGTGAACTTGTTAAAAGCAGGCGGATTCAATTTAAGAAAATGGAGATCAAATTGTAAGGAATTATTGAAGGATGTCGAGCATGACAATAGCAATCAGCAAGGATTTGACTTCAACCAACCAGAGACATCGAAAACATTAGGACTCAGATGGAGCCCATGTGAAGATGCCTTTATTTTGCAATTTGAAATAGATACATCTACGGAACAGCAGTTAACAAAACGAGCTTTATTATCAGCAATTTCAAAATGTTTCGATCCAATCGGACTAGTTTCACCTTTTATCACTAAACTTAAAATCCTTTTCCAAAAAACTTGGCTCATGAACATTGGATGGGACGACACATTGCCCGAGTCAATAGTAAAGGAATGGCGGAAAATCACAGATGACATCAAGAATATAAAACCATTTATATTACAAAGATGGTTAAATACTCATCAAGGAGAATCAATAGAACTGCATGGCTTTTGCGATGCCTCAACAAAGGTCTATGCGTGTGTGATCTACTGTAAAACCAGCAATCGGGGTAAACCATCTATCAACATTGTAGCGGCTAAAGCAAAATTAGTACCTACCAGTAAAAAAGTGTCTCTACCTAGGCTAGAACTTTGTGGAGCATTATTGTTATCAACACTAATGGACAAAGTACGGAAGTGTTTTAAAAACAATAACATCAGGATATATTGTTGGGCGGACTCTATGGTCGTGTTAGGGTGGCTCAACGGTGACCCTGGTCGCTGGCAAACATTCGTCGCGAATAGAGTCACTCAAATTACAGCAGTTATACCAGCGTCTAATTGGCGCTACGTAAAATCAGACGACAATTCAGCTGACTGCGCGAGCAGAGGATTAGACGCAGCACAGCTTCAAAACTACACTCTGTGGTGGCAAGGTCCATCTTGGTTACCACTACATCAGCAAATAAATGACGTTATCAATCAATACTCTACAAACGAAGAGAAGAAGAAACTTAAACATACTAATTTAGTCGTATCAACAGAAAATAAGCACTCTATCATAGAAGAATTACTAGAGAAGTTTAGTTCTTACAGAAAAATCAAGAGACTAGTAGCATGGATTTTACGTTTTAAAAATATCAAGCAACATAAGCAAAACAAGCAATCCTATTTATCAATACAAGAATTAAAAAGAGCAAATATATTATTAGTTAAGCATGTTCAACAGCAAGCATTTTATGATGAAATAAGCAGTTTAAAAAAGCAAACCAAAATCAAATCAACAAGCAAATTACTAAACTTAAATCCTTACCTCGACGAGGATGATATCCTTAGAGTCGGCGGAAGGTTGCGACACGCATCGTTAAAAGAAGATATGAAACATCCCATAATTTTACCAACTGAAAGCAGATTATCAGATCTAATCATAGACTTCACTCACAACGTTCTCACTCTTCACGGTGGAGCAAGAGTGACGTCGGCAGCAATTCGACAAAGGTATTGGATACTTGGAGGAAATCGAGCAGTTAAGAAGCGGTTACGTCATTGTGTCACGTGCCGTAAACACAACCCTCTCAAGCAACAACAACTCATGGGGGACTTACCAGCAGCCAGATGCAATGAATCGACACCCTTTTACAACACGGGGTGCGATTTTACAGGTCATGTATCAAGAAAGGCCAACAAGGGCCGTGGCGTAAAAACCACAAAAGGATATATCGCTGTTTTCGTATGCATGTCTACTAAACTCATTCATCTGGAACTAGTATCAGATTTATCAGCATCTGGGTTTCTCGCAGCATTAAGAAGGATGGCAGCTCGGAGAGGCTGTCCACACCATATGTACACAGACAACGGAACTAATTTCGTCGGTTCAAGCAAGATTTTAGAGCAGGAGTATGAACATTATCAAAAAATTTTCACTGACGAACAGTTATTAATTGATATCACGGAAATGCAGATCGAATTTCACTTCAACGCAGCGTCGTGGCCATCGGCTGGTGGCCTCTGGGAGAGCGCTGTGAGAAGCTTGAAATATCACTTAAAAAGAATCATCGGAGATCAAAAGCTCACCTACGAGGAGTATTCAACAATTCTAGCACAGTGCGAAGCAATCTTAAACTCAAGGCCGCTGTGCCCTCTGACAGAGGATCCAGAGGATCTTGACTTCCTTACACCATCATCATTCATCAATATCAGCAGCAACCTAAATGTAATGGAAACCGAGTCAGATATGCGCACTCGTTGGTATCTGACACAAAAAATCGTGCAAGACATATGGAAGAAGTGGCGCAATGAATACATCTGTCAACTTACTTCCAGGAGCAAATGGAAAACGGAACAAAGCAATTTTCAGATCGATGATATAGTAACAATCAACGACGCCAACCTACCCCCGGGTAAATGGGCGATGGGACGAGTTACAGAGTTACATCCCGGCAAGGACGGCTTGGTTAGGGTAGTCCAGACAGCGTCGGCGGCGCCGCGGTCTTATCGACGGGGTCGGGTACCTAGCCAATAGTCTCTTCGGCGTATTGGATGCTCGATTCGCGGAAAAGTATCAATCAGACATACAACTCGTACGAGACAACGAAGATCACTTAGCATCTCTTATCAAAAATCAAACATCAGTAATTGAAGCAGAGTTCAACGTGTTAAAACGCAATCAAGATTCCATCGACAAACAGCATAAGATGTCAAATCAACTATCAATGAAGTTAGAACAGCTGTCAAAGGAAACTAACTTGGATATTCAACGAAATTACATTATCAGCGACTTTAGTTTAGGAGCATTAGCCGCAAGCAACATACTACGGCATTTAAAAACAATACAAACAACATTATTAGACACTGTTACGGAAATCTACCACGGACGTTTCAATTTTCATCTTATATCTCCGGAGCAACTGAAGGAAGAGCTCAGCATCATATCAAGTTATCTCACAAAAGACCTCTTACTCCCGATCAACATCCAAACAGACTTTAAAAATATATATCATTTATTAAAAATCAAAACAAGAATGTCAGAAGATTATTTAATATTTGAAATAAAATTACCACTTGTAAGTCGAGACTCTTATGAAGTCATGCGCCTCATACCTATACCTCGCGCCGTTGGTAACAGCATGGTCAGCGTTATTCCCGTCGCAGAGTACCTGGCTATTAATTTACGGAAGGATTCTTATTTTGGCTTATCTAAATACGATTTGCAATCATGTACTCACGAAGATGAAGAAAGCTTCTTATGTTTTATTCAAAAACCAATTCATCATATCACTAATCAAGAAAAATTTTGTGCGATAACTCCGAACACAGGGAAATGCAAAGTTAAAACTGAAATATGCCTTAACAAATGGATTGAGACAAACAAAGTCAACAAGTACTTCTTCTTTTGTTGCAATCATTGCCTAATACGTGTGTTATGTGAACATCAAAGAGTTTCGAGTCAGTTAATAAGAACAGGAATTATCAGCATTGATTATGGATGTGTCGTAAAAGCAGAAAGTTTTACTGTTTACTCTCATTACAAAGGTCAAAGTTCTTTCACAACGAAACCAGACATAATGACATTAGAAATCGAACCCATAAATCACGTTTTGAATTTATCAATTCCCACTACCGAATTTCAAAATAATACCGATTCGAACAGTTCTTACTATTTACAACAAATACAAAAGCAAATCAAGATTATACAGCAGAACTCAAGCCTATCAAGTAAAATATCATATCATGATGTACATCACTATACAGCATTCTACACCGTTCTTGGAGTAGTTATCATTGTTGCCCTGGCGTTCTGGTGGGGAAGAATCCGTAGGAGCAAGCAGCAACGACAGCAACCGAACATACATCAGGCAGAACGGGGAGTATCAGCAGAGGATGGAGACATCGAAATGCGGACCCTACCTCGGCGCCCCGCTCGCTCACGAGCGGCGCCCGAGGCCAGCACCAGCAGCGACCAATGTGTTAGTGAAGTGCAATGTGTGTACAGTGAAATAACAAAAGATGTGTGTAAAGTGAATAAGTGTACGACGCCTATTGTTAGAAAGGCCGAATTCAAGTAGGGACATTAGCAACTAATTAAAGATCATTGTTACTTCACCATGTAAACATAAACATCCAATAACATCATCTCATCTATCATCCAGCATCTCTCAGCTGCGGCCGGGAGCATGTACGGTGTTACCGTACAAATCGTCAACTCAGCAATTTACGCTATATGCGCACATTACTTATGACCTAATCAGTACACGTACACTTGGCTAGCATCGTGCCACGCGTGTCCTCTTAGCAGCAATTATCAATTAATATCAATCTATCAGATTATCATCAAATCATCATCCTTTTATCACTAGCAATTAATAGTTATCATCAGTGTTTTGTGAACTTATTGTATTGTGTGTTTTGGACAATATATCGGTTATCGGACTTAGTGGTTTCTATTACACTTCCCATAAGCATAGCAATCATTATCATCAAATGTATGTAGGGGTTACCCATAGCCCCTACAATGACGATACCTGTTTATTTTATGTTGGAGGTGACTTCTTGGATCTTATTCATGAAGCACAAATAGACCTCGATAAATTTAACTACAGGTGCCAATGTAATCTATTAACGATTAACACAAAAAAAAAAACAAGTTATATGATATTTGTTGCGAAGAATAAAAAAATACACCATTCTACCCTTGCCTTACTAATAAATGCTGAGAAATTACATCGCTCCAATCAAGAAAAATATATAGGACTACATCTTGATGATAAACTTACCTGGAAACCTCATATTGAATATCTAAGAGGGAAGCTTGTTTCCTTATGTACGAGTAGTAGCATCTTGCGGAGAATTAACTCATATATTCCATTTAAAATTAAGCATATGTTATACAACTCATTGGTAAAATCACACCTCGAATATCTCATTGAAATTTGGGGTAGTGAAAATAAAACTAATATGAATCTGATACAAAGATCTCAAAATAAAGTAATAAAGACGCTATTCCAGTTTGATTATTTCATAAAAACGACAACTTTATATATTAAAACCAAAATATTCAATTTGAAACAATTATATACATACAAAATGTGCATTCTAATTAGCAAAATCCTAACAAAAGAAGTCCATACACAAATAACTTTTACCATAAGAAAATATAAACACCATTCGAGAAATACCAACAAAATAAAATTAACAACACCTAGTACAAACTATAAGCACTTAATAAATTATTTTGCGTGCTTCCGCCACCAGTTAGTTCATGCAAACTATTGCCGGCCGGCACCCACCCACTACTATTAGTCCCAACATGCCCGCCACCACTAGCTTGCACATGCAACACGTGTTTCGCCTCTACGCGAGGCATCTTCAGGCACTAGATTCGTCGTTTATACGTCGGACTATTAACAGCTTGGTCTAGTGCCTGAAGATGCCTCGCGTAGAGGCGAACCACGTGTTGCATGTGCAAATTAGTGGTGGCGGGCATGTTGGGACTAATAGTAGTGGGTGGGTGCCGGCCGGCAATAGTTTGCATGAACTAACTGGTGGCGGAAGCACGCAAAATAATTTATTAAGTGCTTGTAACTTTAACTTCCGCAAAGTAACGCCTGAATCGGTTAAATATAGTACAAACTATGTTAAGAGTGATATAATATATGAAGGAGCGAAAATGTTTAATGACTTACCCAAATATTTGAAAGATGTTGATACTTTGACTTAGTTTAAAGTAAGATTTAAAAAATATATAAAATTTTGTAATTTAATTTAAAATTTTGAAAAACTACACTGTATTATTTTTAAGTTTACATTTATAAATTTAGTATACTCATTATAAGTGAATTTGTATTCTTGAGTTAATAAAGATTCTTTAAACCTTAAATACATGTAGAAATAGCTGTATAAATTTGAATTTTTAATTCCGAACCAAAGAGGAGGAATTTGTGATTAAAGTGGATTAAAGGACCAGTATTATGCAAACGCACACTAATAAGGGATCTTGAAAAATTTTTACCCTAAAGGAAATAAAATAGGGGTTGGGAATTTGTATGAAAAATCTTTAAATCAGCTACGATTTTCATAACTATTGAGTTTATGTTCTTATAAAGATTTCATTGAATAACTGTTTCATGGTTTATTAAAATTTATTCCCTAAGTCGTTGAACATTTAAATCAGATGGGCAATTGATAAATACAGAGCCACTTAATTAAGAACAAATGATACCCAAAAAGCACTCGAATTAGAAGTGAATAATAGGTTTACTGGTCTGGAAATACAAGAAGATGAATGAGACGTGGGAACAAGTAAAGTCAGTGGTTAGGGAAGTTGGGCTCAAGATCTTAGGGAAAAGTAAACAGACCAAAAAAACGGAAATGGTGGTCGCAAGATTGTGAACAGGCCTTTGAAGAAAAACAGAAATATAATGTCTTAGCTCTTCAGAGTAATGAGTGGAAACACGATCTCGACCAAGCGCGGAAGAAATTCCCAAGATAGTGAAAGAAGCGAAACAAAGACAGTTCGACAGAAAACTCGATGACATGGAGATGCTGTTGAAATCAAACAACACTCGAATTTTTTATCGAGAATTTAATTCAGTTAAACCTAATGTCCAACTGCTGGAAAATGACAATGGGAAATTAATATCCGATCCCGAAGAGTTCAGTGAATAGAGACGGTATTTCGAAGCATTACTTAACGGCCCACCTGTAACTGGAATGACTGTCTCTATAGTTGACTCACACCAGGACCATGAAGAGGTGGAAATTGATGTGCCAAGTTTTGAGGAGGTGAATTGCTAGACTCATAAACAACAAAAGCCCAGGCATCGATGGTATACCGGGAGAATTATGGAAGTATGGTGGGGAGGCAGTGCAATCATAACTCTTCGACCTGGATTCCAGGATTTGGAGAGAAGAAAAACAACCACGAGTGGAACATGGGTACAATATGCCCAATACATAAAAAAGGTTGTCGGCGAAAGTGTTTCAACTACCGAGGAATTGTAGTGCTTCCAACTGCATACAAGGTGTTTTCATACGTTCACCTGGGCCTTTTAGGGCCCTATATGGAGGAAATTATGAGATACTACCAATGTGGCTTTCGAAGTAACCGTAGCACATCCGATCAAATCTTTCTCCTTAAACAAATTATGGAGAAGAAGTAAGAATATGATGCCCAAAGTGTCCACGCACTTATTGTGGACTTCAGAAAGGCCTACGACAGTGTGGATCGGAATTCACTGTAAACTGTTTTGAGGGGCTTTGGGATCCCACTGGAATTGGCAAAGATGATCGAAATCGCCATACGGCACAGTAAAATGAAAGTGGAAGTGGGCCCAAACTTGACGGAGGACTTTAAGGTGGTGACGGTCCTTGACAGAGAGACGCACTATCCCCGGCGCTTTTCAACTTGATACTCGAATACATTATTAGGAAAGTTCTAGATGTTGACGGCGGAGTGCAGTTGAATGGCGTCCACAAATCAATAGATATGCCGACGAGTAGAGCCATACTTGGTCAACAAGAGCAAGAGTTAAAACCCCGGAGCGAAATGGCGGATATCTTTCATGGCAGCGAAAGGGAAGAAGGCTGGTCTTAGAATACAAGGGGTACTGAAAAACGTGAAAGGGGCCATTTATAAAGGTGTAAGCAAATTTAAGTACCTAGGTTGCACAGTGACGGACACCAACAGCAGAGAGAAAGAGATTGTCATCCAAATTCACAACGCCCTCAGATGTACGGCTGCACTTCACAAGATCTTGGCGTCCAAGTTAATCCGGAGAAAAATCAAAATTCGTGTCTACATGACAGTTATTTAAACCAATCTTCATGCACGAATATAAGGCTTAGACGCTAACCTTGAAAGAAGAAAATGAGCTGCTAGTGGTGGAGCGGAGAATCTTCCGAAAAATCCGAGGACCAACCGAAAGGGAAGATGGGTCTTGGAGAGCGAGAAAGAACCAACAGGTCGAAGACTAATGTCTGAACCAAATATCATTGGTGAAATCAAAGCGGCCAGACTTCGCTGGTTCGGACATGTTGAGAGGATGGAGGACGATCGAGCCGTAAAGAGAGCATACTCAAGCAGGCCAAATGGACGTCGACCGGTTGGTCGCCCCAAGTATCGCTGGGGAGATGAGGTGCTAAAGGACCGACGGAGCCTGGGAGTGAGCGACTGGCGGCGCCGGCGGCTGGCGGAAGACCGCAAGAAATGGCGCCTTCTCGGGCCAAGATCCACTTTGTGTTTATACGCCATCGCAGTAAGTAAGAATTTATTTTTTGTTTTGTTTCCTTAATGTCTATGACAAGAAAAAAAGGAGTCAAAATAATAGAAAATTTATTGGCATCTATAGCCTGCAGTATCCTGCAGTAGCCCCATCAACTGCAACTGGTAATCTCGCTTGGCCGAAGGTTTTATTGGCACTTTTCCTTGATCACGGTGGCGAAGCCGCGGGTAACAGATAGTTTAGATAGCTAGATGCAAGGCAGAGTAAGTAAGTTAAACTTCCTAAAATGTGGCACACACTAAACCGGTATTAATCTGGAATACTTTATTTACTATATCACTAGTTTATATGTGTACTAACATATATACTTGTATAATAGTGGGGTAGCTTGCTGAATTAAGAATACGCGCTCTGTAGGTCTAAAATCGCCACTTTGAGCAATTCATCAAAAGGAATTCATTTCGTGAATTCCTAGCAATTCCTTTGCAATTCTTCTTTTTTTTTATAAAATGGACACGCATCATTTGCAATTCACTAACAATTCAGTTCATTTCGTGAATCATTTGTCGTGTTAATATTGCCATAGCAATTCTTCAAAAACAAAACTGATTCATTATTTTTTATATAATTCTTTTTTATTAATGATGTTAGACGTACTGTGAAACAGGAAATTAAGATTATTGTTTATTTGACGTGCGTACATTAGGATTTGAGTACGCAATAAAGAAAATAGAGACTACTTGAATAATTATTTTTAATAGTGGCAATAAAGATAAGTCTATCATATCAGCATATATCAGTCAATGTCAATCAAGTGCAGTCATCTGTCAACAAAAAATGGGTTTTACGGCCGTGGAAACAAGTCTTTTAGGCTCTTCTTATTTAACTTAAATAACTAAGGAAGGCGATACCTAGGTACATCTCTATAGAAGTACAATGTGGGCGTTACCTGCGTGCCACGCACGTGAAGCCCACGTTTAGCATCGCCATATAAAATTAAGATTCAAGAGGCTTAACTGGCACACAAACATGATACCTTATCTTATTTTTGCGATATCGTTAGTACTAGTAATTATTTTATGGTGATATGATGTTAATTCGTAAAGGCAAGTCGGTTGCTTTGTTTTTGTGTGATCACAGAAATAAGATTAGTTAAAAGAAGTGCCATGTATCGGCCAGTTAATCCTCTCAAGTCATAACTTTTTATGAAGAAAAGGAAGCACACACCAAAAAAAGGGCTACCATGATCTCTTAATTCTATCCAATAAATGCGAATGAGTAAGCGAGATGTGTGCCCTACATTACATCCCTTATAGCGCTATCACGCCTACTCACTCGCATTTAGATGAATTTTATATATCATGGTAATCCCCCTATAGGTATCGGTTTGGTCGTTATTCTCGCACTGCGATGACGGCAACGTCTAGCTAGACGCGTCTTTCCTACCTTTAATACATGTTTCTACCTCATATAGGCACATGTTCTAAAAAAAAATTCGGACAAACCGAGATCTTTACACGAAATAATAACAATTTAATCAAACGTTGGTGATTATAATTCTCTTTGCAATTTAATACGAAATCTTATTAGTACTTATTTGACGAATTTAAACAACAATAAATGATAAAAATTCGCTTGACGAATCGAAACAGTTTTAAAACTTGACGAATTACCCTAAAATCAAAATAACAAAGTATTCTCACTCCACAATTGAGCAAATTTTTGTGAAATTTGGAGAAATGAACTGTAGATGTTGCTGAAGAGTAACTTTTTATGATTTTGCTATTTGACAGTACCTAAAGCAATTCTGTAAAAGTGACCCATTTTACGAAATTCCATAGAAAACTGTCAAACAGCAGATTTGCATAAAATGAATTGGTCGTGATTCATTTTATGAACTGCCAAATTATGGCTATTTTAGTATTTGCAATGACATTCATATTGTGATCATATTGTGATTCGCGCTAAGTGGCGATTTTAGACCCGATTCTGCTGATTGACATAAAGGCAATTCCTTTTATGTGAGCCATTTTACATATTTCCATAGAAAAATGTCAAACTGCAGAATTGCATGCAATGAATTGTAAGTGATTCATTTTATGAACTGCCAAATTATGGCCATTTTAGGATTTGCAATGTGATTCATATTGTGATCATATTGTGATTCGAGCGAAGTGGCGATTTTAGACCCGCTGGTGTACTGCAATATAAATACATTTCAATTGAAACAGACCTGACGCAAGGGTTTTGCGCTTTAAATATATGATCTCCCTTTCTGTTGCATTATTGCCCCAAAATATTGTTCCGTGGTTTAATGGTGCACCTACGTGCAAGCATGCATGATATGTTGTCAAAACTGTGTTATGTTATGTCGTATTCTCTTTAATTACTATTGTTATGTGAATACTTATATCTCGAAGGAAGCAGCATTCGGAAATAAAACTTACAAACAATCGCAAAATCTACAAAAATATCGTGATACGTATTTTAACCATCTCATTGAAATGAAATATCTTACCATTCAAAACAGCATTCAATAAGGCATCGACTCCATAAAAAACTATAGCCATAGTTAAAAATGAACCATATAATCTTGAGAATAGCCTCATCTTTTTCACCGTCTGTATTTCAATCTCTTCATCATTATACTCTGCTTTCAACTCCACCACAAGAGTATACAACAAACGCTTCATTTTCTCCTCATGATACAAAGCATTCAATACAAAGATTAATGCCGAAGGCTGGCCAATCATGAACATGACCAAATTTATTTGCTGGCGTTTATTCAACTCCTGCTGGGTAAATAAGGCTCCAAACTGGAATAATAAAAGCAACGTTATTAAAATAACCCAAGATTTGTTGAAGACGTCATGAATTTTGGACACTGTTTTGGATCTTGGAACTTCTTGCATCCAAATATCTGGCAGACCTAGCCAATAAGTTATCTCTGAGAGACTTTTAAAATATCGCATGGTACTGTTTGAAACGTCCATGTTGATGAAGTTAATGTTTCAAACGAAGTCATGCTCGAGCTTGAAACCGAAACAATATATTACTTTGTTAATTCTCTATAATTAGCTATAATGAACTATAATTCGTGCGTAGGGGTGTACGTCGGTCTTTCTCACGGCAAAGTATTGTCATGCTAATTTTCGTGTAGTTTTTCATTTTTACGTTAAATCCTATATTGAGCAAAAAATATGGAAGAGTAGAAGAAAATGTGTATATTTGGCTTGAACTTATTTTTTTGGGTGTGACAAAAATTAGGTTCAGTGACGAAAATAAATATTTTTCTTTTTGTTAAAGATTATGGTTTCGCTTTTCGGTTTCGTTTTTACGCCAACCTTGATATATTTGACTTCAAAGGGGGCAAAATATAATTTGTATAATTACTTGGTTTTGCTTGCGGCTTCACAATGAAAACGTAAGTACGGAAAATTTCATCATTGGTTCAGGAAATGAAGTGTAAAGCAACAAACAAATTGCCATTATTATATGGGTTGGTTGTTGGTATTTGTATTGTATGGTTAGAAGGAATTAGGATGACGTACATGTTGTTCTAAT
The DNA here is from genome assembly GCA_947363495.1 of Euzophera pinguis. Taxonomy (NCBI): domain Eukaryota; kingdom Metazoa; phylum Arthropoda; class Insecta; order Lepidoptera; family Pyralidae; genus Euzophera; species Euzophera pinguis. Next base: position 511,929 of record OX376164.1, read on the forward strand.
GTACTTAGGCATACCGAGTTAGGCATAAAATATTTTGGCATAATAGTTCTTAGGCACAATTATTTTTGGCATACTGATAATATTAGCATAATTATTTAACTTTAAGGTTAATTTGCTTTGGCATAATGTTAATTCGCATAATCTCCGAAAGCATATTAACTGCAAGACTAATAGTATTTAGTCATACTATTTTTAGGAATAAGGGAAATAAAATTAAAGTTTGTATTCACAATATTATTGTCAAAGTATGGTTAGAAGTAAAGTATGGATTTGTGCAATATAGTGCATCAATAAGTTATGGTGCGGCGGCGTGGCCCTTGGGCCACCCATAAGCAGCCAATATCTATACTATAATAAAAGAGTAGAATCAACGTGTCTGTACATTTATTATTTTGGCTGGAAAATGAGAGGGAACGCCTTATGATGAATCCCACCAAAAACATACCTGTTAAAAAGGGGGCCAAGTTCCTATCGGCTAATTCTTCGCCTAAAAAAGGGTTGAAATCCAATCTCATGCCAAGTTTAGATGCACTTTAAAATCGATCATAATCATCTTCATCAACAGCCTGATCCACTGGTAAACATTTGCCATTCCCAAGACTCGCCACCAGTCCTCCGCCTTCCGCATCCAGCCACTACCCGCCACCTTATTCACGTCAACGGTCCATCTGGCCGAAATTCACTTTACCATACACCCAACTTAAAATATGGTATAGTTGTGAAAATATGTAGGTACTTGGTTAAAAATATCTAAAATTATAATACTTCTAAATTTGAACTTAGAGGTCTGGGACTAGAGAGAGTACCCTCAACTTTGTAGCGGAAAGATCTGTTCGACAAGAAGTCCCGGTAGGCCCATTATGGCCATCTTGGCTACCAAGCCAACATGCCAGACTTTGTCGAAAGCTTTAGCTACATCGAAGAAGGATGTGTTCGGAAAGGCGGTGCAGTTGGTTCACGCAAGAGTGTTTTGCGCGAAAGCCCATTTGCTCGTCGGGAATCAGCTTCGTGGATTCAATGTAATCCTTGAGTCTGGCTGAAATAATTCTCTCGTATATCTTACCAATGCAGCTCAAGAAACTGATTGGTCGATATAAGGACGGGTTCATCAGGTCTTTGCCTGGTTTGGGGATGCCTATTACTGTTGCTTGTTTCCAGGCGTCTGGGAACGTGCAATTTGGTAAGCAATCATTGAAAATGTTAACTAGCAGCAGTAGTAGGGTCTGAGGGAGGCATTTGAGTAGGCCATTGAATACCCCGTCAGCACCGGCAGCTTTCCGGGGTTTTAGGGACTTTATAATCGATTGTACCCCTTCAATCGTGGTCGGGGGGAGTGCGATAACGGGAGGGCTCGATGCAGAGGACGCTATGTTCTCTACAAGAGTTTCCGTCCGCTCTACGTGTTCGGGATCTACTGGCTCACGATTAGGAGAGCATTGACTCTTCAGGCTGTCTGCTAGGCATTCAGCGTTTTCGTCATCATCAAAAGCGATGGAGCCGTCTGGTCTGTTAAGAGGAGGAGTAGAAGATATCTGATCGCACTTCAGACTTCAAGCCACACGCCTATAAGTGACATGTGACGGTTTAAGTTCTGAGAGGAATTCACCCCACCGTTCGTCCCTTAGTTCCTTCATTCGCTCCTTAACTCGACGTTGAAGGTAACGAAGTCTGGAACGGGCTTCATCGGTGGGATAGAGGTCGTGAACTCTTGTCGCGGCGTACTTTTCCGTCAGCAACCTAAGGCCTGAAGACGCAAGGTCGATATTAGATTGAGCCAACTCACGCTTAACCGATTTCTTAAGTTTCTTAATTTTTTGTTAATCTACATATAACACACGACCTGTGTGCCAAATTTCATAACGCTAGGACAATTATTGGAAGTGGCCTAAAGGTTTTGATTACCGGTCAGTGAGTCAGTCAGTGCCAAAATAAGCTTTTTTCACAGGGTCATATTTCAGGATCTACTGAAGCTATATCTATGTTTGGCATACTGCTTTAGTACTAGTATATGATTACGTAGGTACAATTTTACCTCTGTACTTGCAATAGGCACTGAGCTACAGGGGGGTCAAAAGTGGGTCGATACGGTTCGTGTAAATAGTGCACGGCATGCGCGCGGCCTGTTGCTGGAACTTGGCCTGCGCACTACCGTGCGCTTAGATAATAGATTGCAAAAAAAAGTTTTATATCAATTTTGTCTATCTGTCTGAACACGCTAATCTCAGGTATTACAGACAGATTTTAATTAGATTTCACAAACTTATTGGACTTAGCTCAGGGCAACATGTAATCTTTGTTTGATCAAAATCGGACAGCAGGAAAGAAAGTTATCACTAAGTCGTCAAAATCACATAATTTCAGCATTTTCCTCAGAGTTGTTTGCTAGATCATGAAGAAGTTGTCTCGGTCGATCGACCCTGTAAGCCTGGTGTTACATAGGGCGCACTGTAAGTTTCCGGAACTGGCCACTTACATAAACAATATTTAAAAATTTAATGCAACATTTGAAAATAGAACTCTTTGGCTGTAGAATGCAGTTTGTTTCATCTGACTGTCTTTTGTTTTTACCTTGTGGCGCCATTTAAAAAATTGTGTGTCTGCATCACCATGGATTTAACTCGGGAAAATTTTCGTAGTATGATTTTCTACGATTTTAAGTGTAATTTGACAGCTCAACAGAGCATCGCTCGGCTTGAAACAGCTTTTGGCAATGAAGCACCATGCAAGACAACTGTTTATAGCTGGTTTGCAGAATTCAAGCGTGGTCGTATCAATCTCAGTGACGAATCTCGCGATGGTCGGCCGTCCACCGTTGTGACCAACAAAAACATCAATGCTGTGCGCCGTATGATTGAAACAGACAGGCATGTGACCTACCATGAAATTCGCGCATCCTTAGAAATAGGCATGAGTCAAATACAATTAATCCTACACAAACATTTGGGTGTGAGAAAGCTGTGCTCGCGGTGGATCCCACACAACTTGACCGAGGCTCAAAAAATGGATCGCGTCACTTGGTGCAGTGCCATGCTTACCAGATTCAACGAAGGTGCGTCAAATTTGGTGTGGGACATAGTTACAGGTGACGAAACATGGATTTATTGCTACGATCCCAAAACAAAGCAGCAATCGAGCGTATGGGTCTTTCAAGATGAGCCGAAACCAACCAAAGTGGCGCGCGTGAAAAGTGCATCTAAGCGGATGATTGCTTCTTTTTTTAATAAAACTGGACACGTGGCTACTGTTGCTTTAGAGAATCGTCGTACAGTGAATAGTGACTGGTATACGACCATTTGTTTGCCGGAAGTTATTGACGAACTCCGTAAAAATAACCGTAAACGCCGTATCATCCAGCACCACGACAATGCTAGTTCTCACACGGCCAGACAGACAAACGACTTTTTGAAGGCGAAAAATGTAGAACTCATGAGTCATCCTACATACAGTCCCGACCTGGCACCTTGTGACTTTTTTCTGTTCCCAAAAATTAAGAACCAATTACGCGGTCAACGATTTTCATCACCAGAAGAGGCTGTCGAGGAGTATGAAATACACGTTTCAGAGGTCACCACAGAGGAGTGGCACAAAAGTTTTCAAAACTGGTTTCATCGAATGAAAAGTGCATAGACGCCAAGGGAGATTATTTTGAAAAACAATAAATTAATTTTGTACCTTTAATAGTATTTTTTCATATTCATTCCGGAAACTTATAGTGCGCCCCACGTATTGTTTCAAGTTTTCCCTTCAAGGTGCATTTGACGTCCATTTCTCTTGGTTCATTCAATTCATGTCCCATAAGCTGCTCATTCTGGTGTCAAAGGGTCAGTCGACCCTGTATGCCTTAGTATCACTGTTTCAACTTTGCCTCACTGTACTGTAAGGTTAATTCTGTATATCTGAAATGAAAATGAAATGAAATTGTTTATTTTCAATATACGATATAAATATCATCGGTTTCAGCCTCAATCAGTCCACTTCTAAACTTAGGCCCAAATTGAGGGGTTGTTGCCATACTCGCCACGCTTGGCAGGCGGGTTGGCGAGCGCAGTTTCAACGGCTTATTGTACTTTCCGACGCTGCTGCCCATTGGAAGTATTCTTAAGCTAGAGAAGGGTGGGATGTGATTGGGTTTGGGAAAAGGATGAGGTACTAGGAGTACATAGTATATAGGGCTCTAATTATGTGTTGTACTCATATTACTCTGGCATGAAGATTTCTGAGTAGGGTAACGCACACGTTAAACGGTACGTGAATTTGGATAATACCAAATGCTCCATATTAATGGAACTGAAACGGTGACGTCACGCCTAGATAATTAAAGGTGAGATTGTTCGACAGTTCTACCTTAAACTATTTACATATTTAAGTTTTTAATCTTTAGGTTTTGAAGATCTTTACAAAATGTACAACAAAAAAAAATAAGCACTAACCAGTGAAGAAAAACAAAAAATAAAGCTACTTAGTTTTTCAATTATTAACACAGTTTATTAACACGACTAAGGCTAATCCTTATTCGACTTTTTGCTTGCCTAAATTGCCGGGCGCCAGTATAACATTAAACTTTAATTAGAACTTCCCTATTTGGGATAAGTCCGCCTTTTGTTGTAACCTGTATTCTGATACTATGTTCTTTGTGTAAAATAAAGATTTTTACATACATATATACATACTTTTAAGGACTTCAAAAAGGAACCCTTATAGTCTCACTCATGTCGTCTGTGTGTCTGTCTGTCACAGTCAATTTTCTCCGAATTTACCAAACCGATCAAATCGAAATTTGATATATATGTTACCGGCCAAACCCGATTTTAGGACAAACTAGTTTTTCTTAGGCTCAATCAGTTCATCCTAAAGGTGATAGGGTAAAACAGTACAGACTAGGCTAAACTGGTTTGTCCTGTGGCCGATAGGAGAAACTAGTTTAACCTATGCTGATCTAGTTGATCCAAGTAAGAACGAGTACTCTTCAAGATAAACTTGTTTGGCGTAGTCTAAACTAATTCTTTCGATGAAGATTCGAATTATAACCAAAGCGACGAAAGCAATAGTGGCATTGTGGAAATTGATCCACAAAATTTTCAAGATGCTTGAATAGCTTAGTCAGAAGATCTTGAAAAGCAAGCTAAATAAATGAAAGCCCATCCACCTTGGGGGCAATGTTACTGTACCAATTCCAGACCTCAGAAACGTCTTGGACTTATAGAAATGATAATGGCTTTTACAAATTGGCGTATTGTCCGTCTGTTACCAAACAGGTGATTTATTTCCGTGCCGCTATAAAAACAAATACCAAAAAAAAAATGCGGTTTTTATAGATAAATCTATACGTACACAGGGTACGAAACTCTTGTAGTCCGACTCGCATTTGACCGGTTTATTTTTTATTTTTTCACAACTGAATTCGATGTTTGCATCCAGATATTTTTAGAGGTCGTTGTTAATAAAGGTATTGAAATATCTTTGAAAATTGCAGCTACAAATCTGCAGTTGGATCGGTACAATGTTTTGTAAGGTGTGGCTGCGTAAAGAACTGTCCGACAAACAGGTGTTTGTCGGACAGTTCGTCGTTCTTGACATTTTCTTTGTAAAAAAAAAAAAAATTGGGTGAAGTTGCTCTTGTAGCTTAGCAACCGCGTAGCAATGCCGCTTCTTGGCCAATAGCTGCACTGGAAAAGTCGGTTGCTGTGGGCGACGCCTTATAAATATGCCTCCTTGATTTCTTGTCAGATTTCACCACCAGTTAAATAAATAAAAACATTAAATAACAGCTGATCGGGGGCTTCCTAGGGCCCCTCCACACACAATGAAATAAATATGCTGTTTATTTATCCGCCAAGCAGAAAAAGAGCTTTATAATTCTATAGTGCAATTTTTTTAAATATTTTTTGTGGGAGCCGTGGCAAATACGTCAATTTTTGTAAATACTTATTATATTTGTAAAATCTGTTCTTACTTATTAATTTAATAAGAAAAACCTGCTCTTTTACTATAATTAGTGCTTTCAAGTTGGTTCAGATAAAAGTTTGTTTTGATGCGGTACCCTGATTAATGGTATTTATGTGTTTCCATCAGCTCCGTCTGTGTCCTAAAGTCGCCTATGTTTGACCCCGAATCTTCAACTATATTCATACAATTTCATCAAAATCCATTCAGCAGTTTGGACGTGAAAGTGTAACAGACAGACTCACTCTTATAATATTATTAGTTTTAGTGTGGATGTGATGTAAGTTGTGTATATTATATCAACATATGATGAAAAATGTATTGTTTGTCATGGCTTTGACTTTGAAGACCTCTTTTCTGTAGCAACTTGAAGAAATGGTTCAGTACAAACGATAACCAAGGCCACTTATTGGTCTAATCTGAATAGTCAGCCATTTCAACTCTGCAAGAAGTCCAATCTGGATGAATATTAAGAAAATGCTAAATTAATTTTTTTTAATTTGCAGGTGTTCGGTCGACCATCTGCAAAGAACATGGAAGATAACATCCGTACTGCATTCATGAAGTAAAGCGAATTATACAAATAGATGGGCACTAACCTAACAAACAATTAATGGGATGCAAATAATGAATGGAATACCTAAGAAAGCTGAAAAAAATTGTGATATTATGTGTGATCCAAATATATTTCTTTTTGCAAGCAGTCTTGGCCTTATTTATACAATTTATTTATATTTTACTAGATACAATATGCATTACAGAAAATAAAATAAATTGATGCTGTTCAATGTGAAATAAACACTTTTTACATCATATCAGCAGAAAACTTCAACTTCAGCCAAAGAATAACAAAGGAGAAATAAGAACAATTCATTTATAGAATAATTGTTTATTGGGAAACATTCACAAATATTTAAGAAATTTTATGTACCAGTTTAGGATCTGATACACTTACATTAAGAATACTGTAGGTACAATATTTTGAAATTTACATTAAAAGTTTGAAGGGTTGGACACAGGCCGCTTGCATTATTCCCTTCCAGTTGACCTTGTCCCCCACACATTCTCGCACTCTCTTCTAAATTGAGATCCCAATGCGCTCCCACTAAAACAATGAAGATTATACATAATATTATATAGATATATCATAACATTATCAAAAATAATATAAAAAGTCACAAAACGTCCATGACGGGAAAAAGCCATTACATAACTGCCATTCTGGCCATTAATGATTGATGAGGTGCATTTTATTACTACTCTAAATTTAAGATTTATGAGATCAATTATTTAACTTATCAACTACAAATTGATATATAATTTAGATTAATGTGTTCTTCCCTTGGGTGTCATCATAATAACCAAATATAATCAAAAATCACTATGGGTATATCACATTCACAGCAAACACATCTTCGTCTAAGCATGTTTTTCCGAGTTGTTGCTGTAAGTCAGTCCTAGATGTGGTGGCACTGGTTATCACAACAACCACATTATTTCCTAGGAACCCTTATTACTTTCTTACTAGACTTATGCCAATAATAAAATGATACAGAAAAATGAAAGCTGATATTAACATTTTTGTTATTGAACAACAATCATAATATAAAAGGTATTTAAATAAATTATAATTATCAGATATAATTCAAATTCATTACACCTCAATTTATTTGCAAAACCTACCTGTGTACTTACCTACCTATTCTCTAACACATAAACATACAAACAAAATACTTACTTGTGAACTGTCGTAGAAGTTTTTCTCGTACAAATCCAAAGATGAGGCATATTCTACAGCAAAAAGGTTATCGTAATATCGTAGTATAAGTAATCGGATACACTTTACCCAGCAACATAATAGTGCTACAGGCTTCTTCTGCGTGAGAAGCGGGTGTTCTGAAATATCAATAGGTAATTAAATAAAACATAATTATATATAGTCAATAATACATAGGGCGCACTGTAAGTTTCCGGAACTGGCCACTTATTCACAAACATTTGGGTGTGAGAAAGCTGTGCTCGCGGTGGATCCCACACAACTTCACCGAGGCTCAAAAAACGGACCGCGTCACTTGGTGCAGTGCCATGCTTACCAGATTCAACGAAGGTGCGTCAAATTTGGTGTGGGACATAGTAACAGGTGACGAAACATGGATTTATTGCTACGATCCCAAAACAAAGCAGCAATCGAGCGTATGGGTCTTTCAAGATGAGCCGAAACCAACCAAAGTGGCGCGCGTGAAAAGTGCATCTAAGCAGATGATTGCTTCTTTTTTTAATAAAACTGGACACGTGGCTACTGTTGCTTTAGAGAATCGTCGTACAGTGAATAGTGACTGGTACACGACCATTTGTTTGCCGGAAGTTATTGACGAACTCCGTAAAAATAACCGTAAACGCCGTATCATCCTGCACCACGACAATGCTAGTTCTCACACGGCCAGACAGACAAACGACTTTTTGAAGGCGAAAAATGTAGAACTCATGAGTCATCCTGCATACAGTCCCGACCTGGCACCTTGTGACTTTTTTCTGTTCCCAAAAATTAAGAACCAATTACGCGGTCAACGATTTTCATCACCAGAAGAGGCTGTCGAGGAGTATGAAAAACACGTTTCAGAGGTCACCACAGAGGAGTGGCACAAAAGTTTTCAAAACTGGTTTCATCGAATGAAAAAATGCATAGACGCCAAGGGAGATTATTTTGAATAACAATAAATTAATTTTGTACCTTTAATAGTATTTTTTCATATTCATTCCGGAAACTTATAGTGCGCCCCACGTAGGATAGATAAAACTGAAAATAAAATACCGTACGTTGTAGTTGTAGCTTGTTAAGGTATCGTCGCAAAATGTCCCTTTAATTTTAAACGTTAGTTATTTTACAATATACTATAGCTTTTGTGTATGAAATCACGAAAATGTTCACCACAGTAAAAAAAAAATCGTAATAATGGATAAAACCATATTTTTTTTATATTTATTACGGGTATGACCCTTCCACATTGTATAGAAAACATGAAAATTTGCACAAGGTATATTTTTGCCACCAGGAGACATTTTTCTACCAGGGGGCATTTTGCTACTAGGGGGCATTTTGCTACCAGGGGGCATTTTGCTACCAGGGGACATATTGCGAAAGGGACATTTTGCGAAAGGGACGTTTTGCGAAAGGGACATTTTGCGAAAGGGAAATTTTGCGAAAGGGACATTTTGCGAAAGGGCCATTTTGCGACTAGGGGGCATTTTGCATACGGGACATTTTGCGACGATACGGTTACAAATATTTAATCATATATAAATCAGTGTTTGTTGGGATAGTATCAACACAGGACAACTAAGTATTAAAAAAGCATAAATTAAGGTACCTACTACTTACGTTTAATCGCTTAAACATGCTTAGATATGAATTATACTATTTATTATGGTCTTTATCTCATTTCCTACTTAATTTTATCAGTTTAATTTCAATGTTGTTATTTACGTGGTTATTTACAATCGCGCGCAAAAGAAAAAAGACATTCATTTTGAATTTCAGTACAGCTTTTACTAGACGTATTTAGCCAGGAGAAGTTATTTAAAGAGAGTTGTCGCGCCGATAGCTCTCTAGTCAGAAGAAGTATTTTAATACGGGCTATCACCTTTTTAAGAAGGTTAGAAACGAGCGAGTAAACGAGTTGGTGCAATACAAGTTGTAAGGCGACATCTTCTTTAGTCAAGTCACTTCGTAAGGCCCCAGGCCAAATGAAGTGGTAGAAACTGTAATTAGCGATTTTCATGGAGCTTTTGGCAACAAGCGAAAAAATCACTGAAACATCACAGAAACAAGAATACGTAGAAGTACCATAGGCAAGCAAGTAAAGCATCTCGAATCTTAACTTAGTATAGAGAGTCTTAACTTTGGCCGCGATAAGGCACTTCTATGGTTTCTACCCTGCTTTTAGAGGTTTCTTTGTTCATTTTTTAATTGGAATTGGCTAAATATGTCTAGTAAAGGCCCGTTTATTTAAAGAACAAATTCTAAAATTAGAATATGAGAAAAAATCTATTACAGACCCAGTGGAAATCGCAAATACTTTTAATAATCACTTTTTAGATAAAATAAAAACTTCAACTAATGACAATACTAACTACAGCTCAACAATTCCTGAAAATCGTACTTTAAACTCTATGTTCATGCCACCAGTTACATCAGATGATATCATCAACTTAATATATATTAAGAGCTATTAAATCACTTAAAAATACAAGTAGTGTGGATATATGATGTCTCAACAAAAATTGTTAAATATGTTGCGGTTAATATAGCAGAACCCCTTAGCTTTATATAAAATTTATGCGTAGAACAAGGTATATATCCTGATGAATTAAAAAAAACATTAATAAAACCACTTTAAAAAAAAATAGATAAAAGCGATGTAAACAATTTTAGACCAATTGCTATTCCATCGATATTTTCAAAAATATTTGAAAAGTGCATACATGAAGCTTTAATTAGTTACATTGAAAAAAATTATATCCTTAGAAACAAGTAAAATATAAATGATGCTCTAAGTAATGTAATGAATTGGCTTGACATGAATAATTTAGTATACAACTTAAACAAGACTTGCATTATGCATTTTAAACCTGGAAATTCTAATTCAGTAATAAACATTAAATATGATGACACAAAATTAGACGTAGTAAAAAAAACAAAACTTCTAGGGATCACTATTGATAATCAACTTAAATGGTCTGAACATGTTAAAATTATTAGTAAAAAACTTAATAAATCTGCATCTGCGCTTTATAAATTACGTAAAGTTGCAAAAATAGATGCTGTACTGACTGCCTACCATGGGCTAGTCGCATCAATACTTCGATACGGAATCATATTTTGGGGAAACTGTACTGACAGGGAGACTGTATTTAAAGCACAAAAACGCTGCATACGTGCTATGTATGGTTTGAAGACCAGAGATAGTTGTATACCGATTTTCAAACAATATAAAATACTGACATTTCCTTCACTATACATATATGAAATGGCTACATTTGTTAGACTGAATTTAGGATTGTTTGTAAAGTAATCAACACTGAAAAAGAATCCGACACGGTCCCTTCACAGGCACACATTATGCAATCAAAAATTAAATTTTAAATTAGTCAAGAAAAATGTTCTGGGTATGGCGGTAAGAATTTATAATAAGCTACCAAATTACCTGAAAGATTTAAATACTTATCTGTTTAAGGAGCAACTTCTACAGAAATTAATTACTACAGCGTTAATGATTTTTTAATAACAATTTTTAAGTATTGACATCACTATTGCATAATTAACTATATGACATGTTTATTAATCGCCTATAATCACCTTAATTGTTGTATTGTTTGTGCATGAAATTTTTATTTTTGACTTTAAATTTGGAATTGTTTTAGCTGTGAGCCTGTAACCATACACGTATTAGTATTAAATTTATACTTATTTGTATGCTGTGAAAAAATAGCAAAACATAGTGCGTCTTATACTCTGTAAAACATCTAATTATGTACCTATGTTTAACAAATAAATAAATGATTGATTGATTGATTGAATAAATCATCAATATACTACTGGTGGAAAGAGTGACATTTTATATCTAAATCTATACTTAATATTATAAAGCCAAAGAGTTTGTTTGTTTGTTTGAACGCGCTAATCTCAGGAACTACTGGTTTGAATTGAAAAATTCTTTTTGTGTTGGATAGATCATTTATCGAGGAAGGCTTTAGGCTATATAAAATCACGTTGCGACTAATAGGAGCGAAGAAACAGTCGAAAATGTGGACACAACGGGGAAAATTATTCATCTTTGAGGGCTTCCGTTGCGTGCGCTGCGAAAACCGTTCGAGATACCCAAAAATATGTATGAATTATTCCCCTTTAAATTATCTAAAAAAATGTCTGCGACAGTATATGCCTATCTTTTAAGATTAACTTACAATAACAGTTTTTATGATAATCAAATTTGGTCGAAATTAATGCATTATTACAAATTATTTGTCAGAGTTGTATCAACATAATAATATTAATCTTTATATATGTGTTATTGATCCTGCCACAAGAAAATAAAACTAAAAAAAAAAAATTTACGCAAAACTACTTTAAAATATATTCTAATAATTATGTAACTAAGTCGTCTAAAATAAGTCGTAGGTAACAGCTATAGGTAATTTATAATAAAGCTGAGGAGGTAGGTTTGTAAACAAAAAATAAATATGATTCCCAAAAGAACTATTCCACGTGGACGAAGTCGCGGGCACAGCTAGTTGATTATAAATGACATTGAATATGATTGTCATAAGAATTAATTAAATGAATGACATAAAAAAATTAATAATAATGTCGAAAAAGGTAATATTAAAACAACTAATTAAATTCTGATTTGATACAAGAGACAATGTAAGAAAGTGTTCAGTAAAGCAGTGAGAATACGCTGTACGTTGACTTCACAATCTGAAAACAAATAACAAATATTAATGTAGTGACTAAACAAGAAATAATTCAATTTATTCAGGGTTATTGTGAAACTCTTGACAAAATTTTTACAGTTTTTTTAAGTAATTTTTTAAAACTATACTAATTTCAATAAAAAGTGAAAACAGACAAACATTTTTCGACCTTCCATACAAATCGAGATTTTGTATGGAACGTCGAAAAATGTTTGTCTGTCTTCACTTATTTTTTCAATTGAAAGTAGTTTAGTTTCACGGTCTAAACACACTGTGAAAATTTGGCCAGTATAATATCAAAATAACCGATATACGTACAGAAACAAAAGATTCATAAGACATCGGTATCAGGCCCAGCGCCCATAAGATTTCCGGTTCCTGAAATATAACAAATTATTTTAATTTACTTTCCTTAATGACAGAGACTAAGCGTAGTCTCCATTTTGAGGCTGGCCAATTTACTTTTGTACCGAAAAATATGTATGTTCCGAGCAAGTTTCGTAACAATCCGTTCAGAAATGTTATTAGAGGTCGCATAAGATCGTGTTCCTTGATTTATTAAAAAAAAAAATATCAAGAGATTTGGTCGATTGTGGAAAAAATGAGGGCAAAAAGAAGGAACGTTTAGTGTAACATTATTAAACGCGGATTACAATCATACATAATTGATAATAGATAGCCACGCAAACCAGGGAGGTGAAGCGGAGTGCGTGCGAAATGTGTATGTTGAGTGTGTTATGAGGCTGGATACTATGTGGGATATTTAAAGAAAGGCAATTTTCAACACTATTGTTTTATCTTGAAATGAAAAGTATATACACAGGCACATAAAGCTAACAAAACACAAGAAGTATTGTGGACTGTATTAAAAGGCACTATTTTTCTTCACTTGTTTTATTGTTCACCCTTTTTGTTCCACTTTTTCACTGTTCTATATCACCGAATGAACTGAATGCCGCCATACAATTCCGCGCTCAATTTATAGAAAACTCCGACCAATCAGAGGGCTTGAATTTTTGCACACGGCACTAATTCTTTGCACACGGCACTAATTCATGCTATCTCGTTCCTGTTTATAGCCCTGTCCTTGTCTAGGCGAGTTTTTGGAATTTTCCTATTTTTCCCTATGGTGGCATTTAGTTCTTACAAATTTCGTATTTTTTACATATAAAGAACCATATTCCTGACTATTTACAACAAATTTCAAGTGAATAACTCTTCTATTCCTAGTTATTCGCAAAAAACCGTGGCCGGCTCTCGTTATGGTATTGCTCGGCAAGGGTACCCCTATTTCTATACATTTTCCTTACAAATTCCTATTTTCTAGCTTATTTCTTAAAGAAAATGACCTATTCTAATTATAATCATGGCCCTAATCTAAAATTAATCAACTTTATTTATCATAAATTAAGCTGTCCGCATCATTCTCCCCCCGGCGAAGTCTTCACGCAGCCATCATTCACGGGGAGGACAGCTAATTTCGTTGTCGGTCGTCGAAAAACGCCACCTCTCGTGCGAACGTCCGCCGACCGCACTCCTCCGTCAGGTCCTGGGTATACTCGTTCCACCACGCCTCTGGGCCATGTGTTGCGGGGTAGCGCCGGGTCTACTATGATCACTAGGTCTCCAGGTTGCAATTGTCGTTGCGTCTCGTTTCGGGATTCTCCACGGGCGACGAGTGTCGGCAGATACTCCTTCACCCACCGACGCCAGAATTCATCTGCCAGCGCTTGGGATGCCTTCCACGTGCGTCGATCTGCGATGTCACAAGGCCCGGTTCTGGGTAGGCCTGATGATGACCCCAGCAGAAAATGGTTCGGGGTCAACGCCTCCGGATCATCTGGTTCTACAGAGACGTGGGTCAGAGGCCTAGCGTTGATACTATGTTCCGCCTCTGTTAACACTGTCTGAAGCACTTCTTCTTTAGGTGTTTTCTCTTTCATGACGACTTCTAGGGCTACTTTCACTGATCGAACTAGCCTCTCCCAAGCGCCCCCTTGGTTCGGAGCTCCCGGTGGGATGAATCGCCACTCCATATTGTGTTGCAAGCCATACTCCCTCAATGCTGGAGCCCACTCGGCGTATGCTTTTCGTAGCTCGACGTCAGCACCCCTGAAGTTGGTGGCGTTATCGCTGTACATAGTCAATGGCCACCCTCTTCGCGCCGCCATCCTCCTTAGTGCCATGATCGCAGAGTCGGTTGATAGACTTCCCACTAGCTCCAAATGTACGGCTCTCGTAGTCATACAGGTAAATAGAGCTCCCCAGCGCTTTTCACGTCTTCTTCCTATTGCCACAGTCATGGGGCCGAAGTAGTCTACTCCGCAATTGGTGAAGGGGCGGTAGGCATCCACGCGGACTGCTGGAAGATCTCCACACACTGGTACGCAAGGTCTTGCTTTTCTCATTCGGCACATCAGACAATTCTTCGCCACTGTGCGCACCGTAGGTCGAAGTTTCAGTATCCAATATTTCTGGCGTAGTTCATTCACCACCCGTTCTCGTCCTGCATGTCCTGCTCTTTTGTGTTCTTGCAGAACGATGAGCCTTGTGAGCGGGTGTTTGCCATCCAAAATGATGGGATTCTTCATCTCTGGAGGTTGATTGGCCGCGTTTATTCTTCCCTTTACACGCAGCAATCCATCTCGGTCCATTTCCGGGTCTAGTCTTGTCAGGCGACTTTCTCGTTGGAGTAGCCTTCCGTCTCTCAGTCTGTTGATTTCCTCGGGGAAGCTATCTCGTTGGGCACTCAGTAGTAATAGTTTTTCTGCTTTATTCATGTGTGCCGTTGTCAGATGCGTCGCTCGTCGTCTACACTTGTCGACAAATAACAATATGTTAGCGGTTGCTCTCAACAGACGCATGTAATTTGAAAAACGTTTCACATCGGGTAGCGTCTTCTCTTCCCGCTCTATAGTGACATGGTTTATAACTTCTTCGTCACTGGGTTCCGCTGGCTCAGACTCCTCAGGCCATTGGTCTTCTGTTAATCGCAGAAAGGTTGGGCCAGTGAACCACCAATCTTCTTCATTTTTCGGGACATAATTGACTCTTGTCGCCGAGTCTGCTACGTTCTCGTCGGTAGGCACCCATCTCGATTGGCGTGGCTGAGTACATTCTGCAATTTCACCCAACCTGTGGGCAACGAAGGGGGTGTATCTTCTTGCGTTCTTCCGAATCCAGTGTAGGACTGTTCTTGAGTCTGTCCAGAAGATTGTCTCTTGGTCCGCTCTCCACCTGTGCCCTTGTTGTACTGCGTTGGCCAATCTCGTTCCGATCAATGCGGCCTGCAATTCCAGCCTTGGTATGCTTTGCGTCTTGATGGGAGACACTTTCGACTTCGCCGCTGCCAGAACGACATGAACTGTTCCGTCTTCCTTTTCCAGGCGCCAGTACACTGCTGCGGCACACGCATCTTGGCTTGCGTCACAAAACACATGTAGTTGCTTCTTCCTGATGTTTTGCTCGCTGCTGTAGCATCGCGGCAGGCGAATTAGGGCGATACGCTCGAGGTTCTCCAACCAGCTCATTAACGATTCGGCATGTTCGTCGGGTAGCGCCTCGTCCCAGCCGACTTGCAGACACCACAGTCGTTGTAAGCAAATCTTAGCGCTTATGGTGAAGCAACTAAAAAGTCCAAGCGGGTCGTATACCGACATTACCGCACTTAAGGCTTCTCGTTTTGTGGGTGCGCGTTGCCGTGTTCGTACTTCCGTGGGAACGCGGGGCATCTTGGTGTTGAAGCCAAGTGTGTCTTCCTTCGAATTCCATACTAGGCCTAAAGTCCTGTCCTCATGACCCAGTTGTGTTACAGACTTGGCGTGTAACTCGGTGGGCACGTTGTCCAATACACTCCTTTTGTTCGAGTTCCAGCCGCGCAATCTGAAGCCAGCCTTTGAGTGTACTTCGTTAACCTCGTCGATGACAACTGTAGCCTCCTTTTCCGTTGTGTAACTATTTACAAAATCGTCCATGTAGTGGTGTTCGGTTATCGCCTTGACGGCTGCAGGATGAGTTTCTGCATGTAGGCGTGCGTTGTAATTTCGAACACTATGCGCTAGAAATGGAGAACACGATGCACCGAAGATCATTGATTTCATTTTCAACTCCTTTGGAGGTTTCTTCCTTTCCTTGCCACGCCATAAAAACATTTGAGCCGCTTGGTCTTCACTTCGAATTTTAATTCGGAGAAACATTTCTTCGATATCTGCCGTGATAGCTATTGGATACTCTCTGAATTTAAATAAAATTTCCAATAGTGAGCGAAGCAAATCCGGTCCTTCTAGTAGCATGTTGTTAAGGCTTGTACCGTTGGTGACCGCGGCGGCGTCAAACACCAGGCGAATCTTCCCAGGCTTATTGGGGTTTGTTACTGCGAAGTGTGGAAGAAACCAGCTGTGCGGTTGCATCTTCTCAGTTCCATCACATTCCTTAGCGTATCCTTTCTTTACAAGGTTCTCGATTTGTGCGTTATACTGCTCAGCAAACTCGGAGTCCTTGTCCATTCTTCTTTCGATGCTTCTTAATCTTTTGAAGGCATTGTCGTAACTGGTTGGCATCACGGGAGCTTCTTCCTTCCATGTTAATCCTACTTCGTAAT
Source organism: Euzophera pinguis (assembly GCA_947363495.1). Lineage (NCBI taxonomy): Eukaryota > Metazoa > Arthropoda > Insecta > Lepidoptera > Pyralidae > Euzophera > Euzophera pinguis. The sequence continues at coordinate 528,946 of OX376164.1, forward strand.
AATTTTCTTTGCGGGTGACTGTGTTCTCGAAGATTTCTATCGCTCTTTTTTCTTCTGGCGACATCTTGATCGTCGGCGTGATTCCTATTGCGTCGATCTTGAAGTGTTCCTCAACCCTTTCATGGAGTTGTGATGCCTCGCTGCCCTTTACGCAAACATGTAGGACGGAAGCCTCTTCATTGATCATTTTCCGCGGTGCACTGCCATGGACGACCCATCCTAGTTGCGTTCTCGAAGCAGCAGGTTCAGCCTTCTTCCCAGTTCTTAATTCTCTCGTTACAATTAATTCCCAGTTATCAGCTCCAATGAGTATTTGTGGCATAGCCGACTCATAACTTAGTTTCTCCACTGGGAGGTCTCGCAGGTGCTCACATTCCATTAAGCGCGCCGGGACTGTTTGATTAGACAATGTGAGTCCTTCAATGGTCCACGCTTTGATTTCGTGAGCTCCGTCACCAGTCTTCAAAATTACTTTAACGTGTCGACTGTCTGCTTCACGCGTCGAGTTAATTCCTTTTATATGCAGCGGCAATGCAGGTCCGTTTGCGTTGATCTTTCGTGCCAAATCTGCATCTATAAGAGTGGCCGATGATCCTTCATCTAACAAGGCATATGTTTCGACTTCACCTCCGGGCCCAGTAACCGTTACCTGGCACACTTTCAACAATACCGCTTGTTCCTTTGTACTTGTTTTCACGGAGAGTACAGTCTCGTCGCTAGTAGGTGCGGCTTCGGTAACAGTTGGTGCGGCGGTGGTGGGGATCGATGCATGCAACAATGAGTGATGCAATCTCGTACAGTTGCCAACTCCACATGCTTTGTTTCTGCAGTTGCTGCGTCGATGTGTCTTATTGATACATTTGAAACATATTCTCTTGTCTTTCACCCATTGCCACCGTTCTTCCAAACTGAGTGCTTTAAACTTCTCGCACTGCGGTACCTTGTGTTTCGACCCACAATATAAACATTTATGTTCCTCGTTACTGTTGCTTGGATCTGTAGTTATAGTGTATGTCGAAGCCTTGCGTATGTCTCGTCGTCGCGCTGCAATGTTGCCGTCAGTTGCCTTCATGGTTCGTGCTGACGTACCGATGCTCGGTGTGTAGGAATACTTCAACTCTCGGTCTGCTTCCTTCATCAAAAATCTTGAAAGCGTCACTATTTGCGGTTCGCCGTGAGTATGATTCTCTTCTGCGTAGACACACCAGCGAGACTTCAAGTGTGGGCTCAACTTCTCTATAACTTCTCTTGATAACATAGGGTTGTGTAAATACCCACGCTCGTCCAAGCTATCCAACACTTGCACTATGTTTTGTAATTTCACTGCTAAATTATTCAAATCTTTAGCACTTGTACCCGATCGTGGTAGCTTCTTAATTTCTTCCAGAGTTTGGTCAATTATTATTTCAGGGCGACCAAAACATTGTTCCAGAGTCTTCATGATTATCTCCGGATCTCGACTTGTATGCAATAAGGCGCGTACTGCTTCTCGTGCTTCACCTCTAAGGCTATTTCTCAGTCTTGCCATGTTCTCGACGTCACTGAATTGATAAATGAGTGCGGAGTCTCGCATGGCTGCTTTAAACGATAGCCACTCACCAGGTGCTCCCGAAAAGGTAGGTAGCTCTGTTACTTGTCTCGGCGGGGCTCTGGTTCTTGCCATTTGCATAATTGCATCAGCGAGCTGTTCGATGCCTCGGCCTGTGCTTCGATTTCTTTGTTGAGTCGGCGTTGGTGAGCGTGGTCGCTGATATTGCCGTCTCGGTGTGTGCTCCCATTCTATGTCTCTTCTGATTGCCTGAGGTTCTTCCTGTATGTTGTCTTGCTCCCCCCGTAATGGTTGCGGGTGAGCGACATCGTTGCGTGCAGGCATGTTCAACTGAGACGTTGGCTGATGAGGTGCAGCGACTGTGGCAGTGGATGGTAAATCCGTTGGTTGCAACGGGCTCATATACGTCGGCTCTTGATTCGATGCAGAGGGTCCATGCGGTAACGGGGTGCGCAGCGGTGGCACTCGACCCATACACTGTCGCGGAAACGCGAGGCGCGGAAGAGGGGATCACGCTACTTGCGGAGGCGGAGGGGCGTGTGACGGTCGGCGCGGCGCGCTCACCCAGCTCCAGTTCGGCGGCGGCGGCCTCTGGGATACGACGCCCGGCGTGAGTACCTCGTTCGGTGACACTCGGTGAGCCGGGTGGATCGTCAAAGACCAATCGCTGTGTACGCCGTTCTTCTTCTCCGCTCTGGCTACGTGTAACCACCATTTCTTCGGATGCTGATTAACTTCTGACCCGATGTGGTTGTTCCAGATGCGCGTTCTTCAAGGCTTCTACCCTCTTGGATTTTCTTCAGTATCCTGCGCTCAATGGACCGCTTTCCCCCCAGTCGGTGCGAATTCTTCAATATCCGGTTCGCCAAGGACCACTTTTATTGTGGACTGTATTAAAAGGCACTATTTTTCTTCACTTGTTTTATTGTTCACCCTTTTTGTTCCACTTTTTCACTGTTCTATATCACCGAATGAACTGAATGCCGCCATACAATTCCGCGCTCAATTTATAGAAAACTCCGACCAATCAGAGGGCTTGAATTTTTGCACACGGCACTAATTCTTTGCACACGGCACTAATTCATGCTATCTCGTTCCTGTTTATAGCCCTGTCCTTGTCTAGGCGAGTTTTTGGAATTTTCCTATTTTTCCCTATGGTGGCATTTAGTTCTTACAAATTTCGTATTTTTACATATAAAGAACCATATTCCTGACTATTTACAACAAATTTCAAGTGAATAACTCTTCTATTTTCCTAGTTATTCGCAAAAAACCGTGGCCGGCTCTCGTTATGGTATTGCTCGGCAAGGGTACCCCTATTTCTATACATTTTCCTTACAAATTCCTATTTTCTAGCTTATTTCTTAAAGAAAATGACCTATTCTAATTATAATCATGGCCCTAATCTAAAATTAATCAACTTTATTTATCATAAATTAAGCTGTCCGCATCAAGAAGGTTGGATGAGTACTAAATAAAGGTAAGAAAAGTTAAGGAACGGAACAAGCGGGAAATAAAATTTCGTAAGCACACGAATGCGAGCGCAGGCAACGTGCATTCCGTCTCAATATGAGATGGACTGGCGACGGCGAGGCAGCTCAGGCAGCGAGCGAGCCGCGCGGATCGCCGCCGTGGCATGGGCTGCGCGCGCATCTTCAGAGCCGGTCGCACCGGCTGGCATGCATGCGCGCGCATCGCATTCCCTATCCATATAAAATTACAATGTTTGTCCGTTCGTATGTTGACATAAAATTATGTATACAAATTATTAAATTAAATAATTTAAAATTAACAGTTTTAGTATTGTAAATAATATGCAATATTTACAAGTAATTTACAAAATAAAAACTTAAAATACTAATAATACAATACAACGTATAAACCTAATGAAACTATATACAACAATAAAAATTAAGTTTTTAATTAAAATACGTGGAGGCACGCCACAGGGGTAAATGAGGAAAATTCTTTTATGAATAAATCTCGTATTTGAAGGTAGTTCGCGAACTACTAGATACTCCTGAATAAATTGTTGCTGTCCATTGATGATGACAACACTGTTAGTGACTGAGCAAAAGCGAAACCTCTATTTCGACTACTTTATTACTGGGCCATTTTGTTTTTTTTATATAAGTTCCGTGCTAAGGTCGCATTACTGAAAACATGGATCCTTATGTGTCCTATCATACATGTTTCTTTCATGTTTTTTTTTTTCTTTTTTTATTTATTCTGCAAATAAATATTTCTTTTTATGTACATTATTACAAAAAACTGTCCGCATGTACTGGTACCTGTCCTCGCATCATGGCGCATACCACCAGTTTGCGCACACGCACCGTGGATGTCACACAATTTTGCCAGCCCGACTGATACATCGCCGTTGGTATTTTAATAGCCTGGCAACAATATTCAGTCAGGTTATATAAAGGTAAAATGTATTTGTGTACCTATATATTGTAACATCATTCTACTATCTATTTGATTGATTGATTAAGGTTATTTTGCTAAAGATTATATGGTAACCTGGAACCATTTGTACAGGTACATAGAAACACGACCTGATTGGTTAAAACCTGTGTCTCAACAATGTAGCTAAAACCTAAAAGCAATTGGCTAGTCAACTTTTTCATGAAAATGTCTTATTCGTAAACCATTTCGAGGGATAGGCTTAGGGAACAGATTACATTAATCAGATCTTTAGTTAAACAAGTATTTTTTAAGAAAATCGCAGAAAACCCAATGACCTTCATTTTTAAGCAAGGTTAACGTGTGACGTAGCCGGTAACTTCCGGCTTTCAAATTAAAGTAAAACGTTGGGAGCACAGGGTAGTGAATAAATATTTTTTGTTTGGTAGCGCTAATTAGGCGCTTTACGTACTTGTCATCCATGTCAATCTTTGTTCGAGTTAACCGTGGGAGTAAACATAACCCATATATAACCTAACTACATCATTACATTAATTCATACATTATTATGAAGAATCCGTGTACAATTGATGATATCAACGGATGAAGAGACGGCAGAAAAGTTCAATAAATAGGCCAATATGCAATAGATATATGGATACGAGAAATAGAGTAGATACTTAGGTTATATAAAAAAATAAATATAATTTATAGAATTGTTTCGTTCAATTTGTATCTCCGGTGTAACGTACCGGAAATTTAAATGAAACGCCGGTAACGTTAACAACAAATTTATTCGTAGTGTTCAAACTGATGGCCGCCTAACCCTGCCACGCAGCCAGTACTTCCCTTGTGGGCCGAATCGGGATAAGGTCTTGTCGTCCGGGCGTAAAGAAGTCACGAACACCAGACGTCCTTCCGTGACTTCAGCCAGAAAGTTGGACCCCTATCGGGGTTTAATAGTCCAAGAAAAGGGTTGAATTATTGGTGTCCCACACAACGGCCTATACTAGGCTGATTTACTAAAGTAATTAAGTGGTCCAATATGAATATTTAAAAATAGTCGTCGTTCGCACTCAGCGGTGAATTGGCAAACAGTACGTGCCCGTCTCTTCACAAGATAACCGGGCGACTGCGAACGATTGCGGACGGCCGGAGGCGACGGCGGGCGCGCATCGGTAAAACAAGTTTTGTGTGGCGATAGAAATTTTAGGGATCCGTATCGAAAACGCGCGCGCGAGAAAAACCTTTAAATGATAACTGTAAATAAAATAAGTTGTATTAAGGTAATTTAAGAATTAAGATGAAGTTATTTTTTTTATTAGGAATGAAGTAGTATTAAAGTAAAAAGTAACATTATTTATTATGTAGTATTGTAACGAATTCGTTACAACGTTACACCGGAATAGTATATTATTCTATCAACAAAATACGTAAAACACAATTAATTTTTTAATTGACTAGCCAATTCGTACCTCAATGGTGATGTCTCCAGCATTCATCATGAAGATACCAGTGCAGGATAGTACCGAGAATATCGTGGATATGCATGCGATCAGCGATGCCGGGGTCCGCTCCTAAAATATATGAAAAATATTAGCTAAACACATCGGAAAACATAACATACCATACAACTAGCATTGAAAATTACAAACGACCCCTGTATTTTTCTATAAAATACAGTAACTATCCTTCAGGGTAAAAAAAAACAGACAGTTGGACAAACATGAACCCTTACTTGTTGAGCGGCCATGCGGCGGCACTGCCGCCGGCGCGGTGTGTAGGAGCCTTAACAGGCTCTATTTGATTGTTAAATATGAAAAATATACTATCACGTCACAGTATTGTACGTTTTATGATTGTATTTTCGAGCCTTGCATTTGTTTAATAATAAAAAAAATGACATGTAATTTACAGAAAGAATTGAAAGTTTCGAAAGAAACAAAATGTATCTATTTATTCACCACTTTCAACGTTAATCGCCACAAAAAGCAAGTTTACCTTATTTATGACCATTTGAAACAGCATAAGAGTCAGCAAACTGATGGTTAATAATATTTGCATACTGTAAACCACGTTGCAGATGGACTGCAATTCCTTTTTACACCTGGAATTTTTGGAAATTTTAAACGAATTACTGGATACATCGTGGGAGATTCTGGCAAAAATCTCATGAGAACTAACTTCAATTTGCAATTTTATGCTGTGGGGTAAAGTTAACAATGACAATATCGAAATTTTCTTAATAAAAAAACCGGTCAAGTGCGCGTCGGCTCCCGCACGAAGGGTCCCGTACCAAAAAATGGAAAAGAAAAAAACTTGTGTTATGGGAGTCCCCGTTCAATATTTGTTTTATTTAAATTGAAATATTTATATTTAAAGTGAATATACAACTGATTATTCTGTGAATATTCCAAATGTTGCCGTTATTAATATCAAGCAAAAACAAGCATAAAAAATTACGGTAACTAAACATTTAAGGTTTTTAGAATATTTCCCATATGTGCTATATAATTATATATTGCTTCAAACCAAATTTCAAGATTTTAGGTCGACTGGAAGTTCCCTTTAGGTTTTGATTCCCTTGCGAGTAGTTGCGAGTTTGATAGTATGCGGCTTAAATTGCTGTTTTTTTTTTGCGTTGACATAAAACTTTGATTTTGTTACAGCTTAAAGGTCTATAATAATAGACCTGAGTATTTGATATTAATTTAAATTTAATACCTCTACGCGTTCAGGAGGAAAGGGGTAGTAAGTTTAAAATTATTAAAAAAAATAATAATATATGATGTAACTTTATCTGTCCTTAATGAAATGATGATTGACGTTCCTTCGTACCAAATTTGAAGATTTTGGGTTCACGAGAAGTAGGTACCCTGTCGGTTTGTTGATTCCCTTGCGAGTGTCGAAAATTTGCGACGTAAACGGCTGTATCTTTTCATTGCGTTGGCTTAGAAGTTTGATTTTTTTACAGCTCCAAGGAACAATAGACCTGAGTATATAATATAAATTCCAGCTTGATAACTCCACGCGATCCTAAGGAAGGGTCTTAACAGACGGATGGACGGACAACAAAGTGATCCTATAAGGGTTCCTTTTTTACCTTTTGAGGTACAGAACCCTAAAAATCGGGGTATAAGACCAATAGCCGTGGGGAGTACATTTAGACGAACAGTAGGTACCTAAGTTAGCTTGCCAAAAATATTGCTCAGATTTTAAACGATCGAACCAAGGCAGTATGGTTTCGGTAATATGTCTGGTGGCTGTGTGGCTGCGGTTCACGAAGCGCGAACCAAATTTCGAGGTGTTTGTTAAAATGGACGCGAAAAATGAAAAAATAGCTTCAAGTGTTGGCTGCCAAGTGGAAGATCCATTGGTCCTGCTATATTTAGCCTCGCAATCAACCCAATTATTTGCAAATTTAATTCTAGTTTCAATCTTTGGTATTTGAACAAGTGGTCACTAAGTGGCGACGCGTCTGCTGTTCTACAAGATCTCCATACCAGGAATTCGCTTTAATAGCCCTATCTCTAAATAGTACTAAATGTGAAATTTATATGTCTGTCTCAGTTCCAAACAATCTATATCTATCTATATGTCGTGGCCAGGTCATTAAATTGATCATTTCATGATGTGGTCTGTCATATCTGTCAGTTCTTTTACACGTGCAGTCTTTGGGTCAATTATACGCGGCGGGCATATGACGCCCTGCGAATCCAGTATAACAACGCGTTTAGGGTGATGTTGCGGCTGCCGCGGTTCTACAGCGCTTCGGGAATGTTCGCAGATGCCCGAGTAGATGACTTTTACGCGATTATTAGAAAGAGAAGTTCGTCGCTGCTGTCCCGCTTGCGTTCCAGTCCCAACAGAATCCTTAACGCGACGTTGGATTCGCTTACACACCTCGTTGTTCCGAGTGTAGTCTGATGTCTTGGTGTGGTGGGGTCCTATTACTTTGTATTGTAGTAATATTATATTTTATATTTTTAATAAGTATACCGTCGCAGTGCATGATGTAGGTAGTTAAGGATGGCTATTGAATAAATCAGTCTTGTACCAATCGGCTTGTTTCATTCACGTGTCCACTCTAATAACTAAAGAAACATGGCGCAGTCGAAATAAACTGATAAAAAATAATAATAATTAATAAAATAAAAAAATAAAAGAAAAATAAATAATTTAAAATACCAAACTGAATAAAGTGAAATCCCAGTTAAATTTTTAAGATGGAAGCCATTTTACAGCCACCTCCGCCATTTGTCTTTGATAATGATTTGGTAAATGTTACATCCGGAAATTTGAGTAAAGAGTGGGAAAAATGGAAAAACTCTTTTCTAATATATTATGAGGCGTGCGAGCTACACAAAAAGGACAACAAGGTACAAGTGAATATTTTGCTGCATGTTATCGGAGAAAAATGTCGGGAGGTCCACTCACAGTTTAAAGGGGAATTTAAAACTATAGAGGATTTAATCAAGGAATTCGACAAATTCTTTCTGCCAAGAAAAAATCTGACAATTGAGAGGCATAGATTTTTTACTCGTGAACAGAAGGAAATGGAGTCAACTGAACAATACGTTTTTGAATTGAAAAAGATAGCCGTTAATTGTGAGTTTAAAGAATTGTCCAGTGAGTTGGTACGTGACAAAATGATTTGTGGCATTAGAGATGGAACGTTACGAGAGCGATTATTAAGGGAACCAGAATTAACACTGTCGAAGGCTCTCGATATTTGCAGATTGGCGGAAATGTCTCGCGTACAAGCAAACAGTATAAAAACAGAACATGAACAGGAAATTCATGCGGTTGCATCAGTATCAGATAATAATCATCTACATTATGTACGGGGTATTTCAAAAAATTATTCGCAACGTGGTAATGGAACAAAATGGCGAAATGGATCGCGTAGGAATATCAATAATCAAACTTCATCTAATTTTGCACAAACAAAAGTGCCAGAGGATGTTAAAAAACCGTCTCAAAGTATTTCAAATCCGACTTCCTGTACGAGATGCGGAACCAAACACCGGAAATTCGAATGTCCAGCCTACGGTCAACGCTGCGTGGCCTGTAAAAAAATGAACCATTACGCGCGTATGTGTCGAATTTTTGAGATAACCGGAGACTCCAGCGATCAGGTAAATTCTAAAAAACATTTAATTTCAGATAATGATTGGTTTGTAGATTTGATAATAGAAAACAAGGTCATTAATTTTAAACTGGATACTGGAGCAGACGTGAACATTTTGCCTAAATCTTATTTAGAAAAAATTAATATATCTAAGAAAAGTGTAACTAAAACATCAGTAAAGTTACAGGGTTATTCGGGTAGTTCAATAAATGGATGGGCAAGTGTTATCTTAAAACAACATATAAATCAAAAGTGTATATTTTGAAGTTTATAATAGTAGATACTTGTTCCCCTCCGATTTTGGGTAAACAATCATGTCAAGAAATGAAATTGATTAAAAGAATATTAAATGTTAAACAAACAAGTAGCAGTAGTAAATCAATTCTTGATGAATTTCCAGATTTATTCGTAGGTATAGGTTGTTTGCCAGGAAGTTACAAAATACAGCTAAAAAGTAACGTCCAGCCCGTGGTACATGCCCCTAGGAAGTTGCCTGTAGCTTTAAAAGATCAGGTTAAAAATAAATTGCTAGAAATGGAGAATGAAGGTATAATAAAAAAGGTTCAGGGACCAACTGATTGGGTTAACAGTATGACAGTTGTAAAAAAACCCAACGGCGACTTGCGTATTTGCTTAGATCCTCGGGACTTAAACAAAGCTATAAAACGAGAACATTTTAAGTTACCTACTCTTGAAGAAATAACTTCAAACTTGTCTGGGGCTAAATACTTCAGCACATTAGATGCTAAGCAAGGTTTTTGGCATGTTAAATTAGAAAATAGTAGCACGGACCTATGTACGTTCAATACAGTATTTGGTAGATATAAATTTTTACGCATGCCGTACGGTATCTCGTCGGCATCCGAAATTTTTCATAAGAGATTATATGAACACTTTGAAAATATGGAAGGTGTAATTCAATTTATAGATGATATTTTAATATTTGCAGAAAATAAGGAAACTCACGACAGAATTTTACGTACAGTTTTAAAGAAATGTCAAGAAATAAATATCAAATTAAATAAAGAAAAATGCAAAATAGGTCTTAGTGAGTTAACTTATTTAGGCCACAAAATAACAAAAGATGGTATATTTCCCGATGAAAAGCATGTTTCAGCCATTAAAAACATGCCTAGGCCTCAAAATGTAAAAGATGTTGAGCGATTTCTAGGTATAGTTACATATGTCAGTAGTTTTATTCCAAATTTTTCTGAGAAAACGTTCCCGCTAAGAGAATTGTTAAAAAAAGATATAGCATGGCACTGGGAAAGTAAACACGAAGAATGTTTTAAAATGATAAAAAATCAATTAAGTAACCCTCCCATTCTAAAGTATTATGACCTTGATAAATCCATCGTAATCTCCGTCGATGCCAGTAAAAATGGCCTTGGGGCCTGTTTACTACAAGACAATTTGCCAGTCTGTTACGCATCTAAATCTTTAACTAAAACTGAACAAAATTATGCCCAAATAGAAAAAGAATTATACGCTTGCGTCTTCGCGTGCGAAAGATTCTACATGTACATATATGGCAGGTCAGACATTACTATTGAGACAGATCATAAGCCTCTAGTGAACATAATAAACAAACCGTTAGCCAGTGCCCCGCCACGGTTGCAACGAATGCTGATGAGATTACAACCTTATTCATTCACACTTGTTTACAAGCCAGGTAAATATCTGTTTATCGCCGATGCACTGTCGCGTGCAGTTGCACCGGCGCCGGCCGGCAGTGAGGACACCGCCCCCCGCGACCATCTAGACGCACAGGCCCAGGTTTGTGAGATATCGGCTAGCAACCCGCTTACAGACTCACATTTTCTAAAAATACAGCGATGCACCCATGATGATGCAGAAATGCAAGCTTTGAAAAGAATAATTAAGCGCGGTTGGCCAACTCACAAAAATGAGGTAAGTGAAAATCATTTAAGACAATTCTGGGACTGTAGGGACGAATTAAAGGTAAATTATGGTTTAATTTGGCGGGGAAGTCGAATTATAATACCAAAATGTATGAGAAATGATATGATAAAAAAAATTCACGTAGGTCATTTAGGTATAGAAAAATGCAAACTTAGGGCTCGAGAAATTATGTACTGGCCGAATATGAATTCACAATTAGAAGACTATTTATCTCATTGTCAAGCTTGCTTATCTTATCGAAAACAAAACGCAAAAGAACCGCTTATCTCGCACGAAGTTCCTAAGAGGTGTTGGTTTAAGATCGGGGCCGATATATTTCATTTTGGTGTGCATATTTACTTAATTGTTATTGACTACTACAGCAAATTTATTGAAGTAGTAGAATTACAGTCAAAAACTTCTTACGAAATAATACAACAACTAAAATACATATTTAGACGCCAAGGTATCCCACAAATACTAATGTCTGATAACGGCCCTGAATTTTCTTCTCAGTTATTCAAGGAGTTTGCCTTAAGTTGGAATTTTGAGCACACTACTTCATCGCCGAGATATGCACAATCTAATGGCCAGGTAGAACGTGCAATACAAACAATAAAAAACATAATGAAAAAGACTAGTTATAGCAACTCTGATTTCAATTTGGCTTTATTGGAATACCTAAACACCCCCATTGATAATAAATTGGGCTCTCCGGCCGAATTGTTGTACAATAGAAAATTACGCAGTATTGTTCCATGTGCACCACAATTATTATTACTAAAAATTAATAAGGATGTTTGTAAAAAATTACAACATCGCCAATTACATCAGAAAAAATATTATGATAGGAGTTCAAAACTTTTAAAACCTTTAATAACAAATCAAAAAGTTAAAATAAGAATGCATAATCAATGGGTTGCAGCTGTGGTTAATAAAATAATAGGCGATAGGTCATATTTGTTACGCGTCGTGAAAACAGGTAATATTTTAAGACGAAACCGAAAACATATAATTATTGATTCAGAGCGAAGGTGCGATGATTCATTTGTTGACTATGACATATTAGAAGATACAAATACAGAAACCAGTCGGCTGTCTCCCTCTCCCCACGAAGGCATTCTCGTTAGCTCCAGCACTCCACCACCAGTACCAATACCTAATTCTAATAATAACTTTTATCAAACTCGTTTCGGCAGGACAGTGAGGCCACCTGATCGCTGGGTTCATCCGGGAGTCGTGAGGACACGGCACTAATGACCCATGTAAACACGTAACAGTATCTTTCAAAAGATCGAATTTATTTAATGTAAAGCATGGTAATTAAATAAAAATATACTTATTTACTATTAAAATAAATGATCAATTACATAACTATTCAATAATAGATTTCCTGAAAAGTTGAAGATTACTATTCTACATTCATTTGTTTGGTCTGTAGCAGTAATTTGTATTTATTTTGTTAATTCAATCAATGTAAAATGGCTGCTGAGAAATATTTTTAAGAGGTGTAATACTCTTATGTTTTTTCAATTGTACTTACATGATGTTATAATAATGCAAAATACTCCGTGTTTCATAAATAAAATTTGATTGTTAATTTTTGTGTATTAATTTGTATTGTCTATAGATTCTATATCAATGATTGATAATAATGTTATTAATTTTCAATTTTTATTTAATAAATATTTATAATTGATAGTATGAAATGATAATGTAATAAAATAATAATTTAAATGTATTAAGTATTAAAATTAATAGAAGCTTCTATTCTTCAATATTGATAGATGTATAAGTGGGATCATTTTTGTGTTGTTAAGCAAAATAATATAATTTCAATGTTTTGTATATTTTTATGAATAATTTAACCCGGTAATGTTTTTGTTTTCTTCAGCAAAATAAAATTCATTTACTTAAAAGGTATTTGTAAAATATTCCACAATAAATACTAATTGAATTTGATGATTTTGCTATGTAAGATAGAATTAAATAATAATGTAGTAACTTAATTAAATGTGTGTAAATGTACATAATTTTTCTTAATAATTTATTGATGTGAAAATGAATAGTTGGCATTTCTATTTTTGTTTAAGGAGGAAATGAATGGTAAATACAACATTCAAATAAATGATCACTTTGCTAACTTAATTTTATATACTTTTAAGTATTGAATAGATTACAATTTGATTGTTAATTTCAATTCATCTGAGTAAAATTTTAAATCTTAAAAGTAGGCCTAACCATTGCATTTGGTCATCAAAGAAGGGGGTTGTAGTAATATTATATTTTATATTTTTAATAAGTATACCGTCGCAGTGCATGATGTAGGTAGTTAAGGATGGCTATTGAATAAATCAGTCTTGTACCAACCGGCTTGTTTCATTCACGTGTCCACTCTAATAACTAAAGAAACATGTATTTGAGGTTTGTAATAGTTAACATTTGAACGCGCCGTTTTCAAATTTTAATCATTTTTTTTCTTTAATATATCCATCCCTTTCCCGTGCACAACATTCCCGCAAGAGAGAACGAGAAGAATGCTCTCGCCAAACGAAGATGCACGACCGCATACGAGCATACCCAATGGATGGAGGGGAGCTGCTTGGTTGGTTGCTTCCGTTTTTTTCGAATTGACGCAACTGTCGTGTAACCGCTCCGCTTAAGAAAATTCATTAATTACTCAATTACTGCATGGAAATCTAAAATAACCACTTAATTCTTATCTTAATACCGCTGTGCACAGCTAGTGAAGTGTTCCGTAATTATTTAAAAGACTTTTTTTATAAAATCCGTCGTCGTGTTTGAAAACGCTCCTGGCCGCCATTATTCGAAATATCCATTATAGAAAAACATCAAGAAAATATCTTCGTTATATCAGAAGAAAGAAAAGTACGGGCTCAGGTACGTGTTGTGCACACCCGCTAATTGTCCTTCATTTTTCTATTACTCTTCTTCAAAAAACCCCAGCGATCTAACCGCATTTACAAAATTTCATTTTCTGTATCCGCCATTTGTTTGGTCTTACTTCGAACCGGATAGTATCGCATCGCTTTCTATCATTTTGTCTAATGAATAATAATCATTATTATCCTAATTACCTACCATACTTCAACATATGTATTGTTATTGAGATGAGAATTTAATTTACCGCGATCTGTAAAGGTCATTAACCGCTACGCGTCGACGCCTGGTCTACACCTAAGTACCTACCTAGTATCTTAGGGCATTTCGCTCCCGCTTAGAAACTACCTATCCACTGCATAAGTTTTTTGCATCGCATTACACCGCTTTAAGTGTTTCTATAAATACGCAGTTTACTAATCCCTACCCATAGGAACATTGTTCTTGTATCGGTTGAGTAATATTTTTCTAACTACCTACTACATACATTTTTTCGCAATAAGGCCTGTCCTTCACCTTAAAGCGATAATATTTTTGTTGGAAAATATATCGCATACTTTTATTTTCTGTAAGAATTGTTTCATTTCTAATAACAACGTTTAGTGTTATATTGTTATATAAATACATATTCGTATTTAAATAAATTCTTTTTGCCATCTTTGCCATGGAATCGAAATTAAAGTTACTTCGTGCTAAAAATAAGGTAATATTTGAACGCATTTCGAAATTATATAATGTCGGTAAGAACCTATCACCCGCTACTACCGAATTGAGGTCGGTGGAAAACTTTATGTGTGAGAGTGAGACTATAGACGTTTTACGTGGTGAATTCATATTAAATTTAGATTTAATAAATGAGACTGAAATGGAGCTTAACCCTCAATTTGAGCCTAATTACCAGGCACTTTCGTCTTTTGAAGATATTTTTACCCGATTGAAAAGATACCGCGCTAACTTAGGTGGAGTAAAGCCCTTACCTTCGTCAAACGGACATCACAATAATAAGGCTCCCTTCAAACTAGCTCCGCTTAATATACCTGGTTTTGACGGAAAAATTGAGAATTGGCCCGTATTTTACGAATCTTTTAAAGCTAACATTCATTGTAACACTGATTTAACTGATTCTCAACGAGTACAATATTTGGTAGGTAGACTCACAGGAAACGCTCAAAAAATTATCGCTGGTGTGATCCCAGCCGGCGAAAACTATACTTCGATTTGGGAAAGTCTCGTAAACAAATATCAAGACAAAAGGGCACTTGGTTCACACTATGTATCAATGTTGCTTAATGTTAAAACCGCTGCAAATAATTCCGCATCTTTAAATAATTTTATTGAAACATTTGACGCTGCTGTCGCTGCACTTAAACAATTAAAAATTGAAGATAATTTTGATTTTCTTTTATTTAATTTAGCTTTTCGGAAAATTGATAATAATACTGCTCAGGCTTTTGAAATGTCTGCGAGAAATACCGATATACCAACTTACGAGGATTTTTCCACATTTGTTAAGTCGCAAGCAAAAATATTAGATAGAACTAACAATAACAATTGTTCCAACCGCATCACTAAAAATAACACTAATAATATTAACCACCCCCGCAATACAGTCCATTCGTTCGTAACTCGAGATAATAATAATTATAGTAACCGTTCTTCTTGTTCTATATGCAATACATCAGAACACTATCAACTATATAGTTGTCCCGCATTTAAATCCATGTTACCGAAAAATCGTTTCGAATTAATTAAGTCCAAAAGAGGGTGTGTAAACTGCCTTAGTTTGACTCACTCGACTTTGAATTGTAAATCAAAGTACAAATGTAAACAGTGTGGAAAATCACATCACACCTTACTTCATTTGGAAAATAATCGTACGTCCACCGCGGGTAACGTCAGACAGGAGGCCGTCTCTGCGAGACAAACCGACGGAAGTACTTCGGGAACATCGGCACCGTCGCCGCCACCCGTTACCGCGCAATCGTTCGTGTCGCCCGTATCGCTTTGTTCTCGCTCTCCTGTCGCTACAAATGCAAGACCCGACAGTTTGTCGCGTGTTAACCGAAGTGAAATACTTCTTTCTACCGCTAGTGTTTACGGTCATAATTATAATAAAAATGTAAAAATTACTGTTCGGGCTTTAATTGATAACGCTTCTCAAAATAATTTAATAACTCTAAATTGTTGTAAAAAACTTAAATTACACATTATACCTCTTTCAAACTCGACTTTAAAGGGTGTTGGTTTAACTTCTCGACCTATTATAGGTTATGTAAATTTAGAAATTTCCGCTAAAAATAATAAAAATAATTTTAACTTAACCGCGTTGGTAATTGATTGTATTACCGATAGACTTCCATACGACTATGTCGATGAAAATATTATTAGTCACTTAGTTGACGTACCGCTCGCAGACCCTCACTGGCACGTACCAAGTGAGATAGATTTGGTATTAGGTTCCGGATTATTCCCTTTTATTCTCCTTAGTGGAAAAATAATTTCTCCGCCTGCTCCACCCGCTATTGAAACTGTGTTCGGCTTTGTGTTCATGGGTGAGACAGCCGCTAAGGCCGCTTCACTAGTTCACGGCGATCCAACTAATTTAGATTGTTCGCCAACCGCGTCTTTCTTTACTTGTATCGACAATAAGTTAGACATTTCTCTTTCTAAGTTTTGGGAATTGGAAGAAATCCCTATTAAGAAATTCTTCAGTAAATCTGAAGAAGAATGTGAACAAATATATACATCTACAGTCACCCGCGATTCTTCTGGTCGTTATTGCACCACATTACCATTTTCTAAAGACCCCAGTTGCTTGGGAAATTCTTACGCTGTAGCTCATCGCCGATTGTTGGCATTGGAACGTAAACTCTCCGATAGCGATTTAAGTGCAAGTTATAACTCCGCTATTATGGATTACATTGATAATAAATATTTATCTCTTGTTCCCTCATCTGATAATGATGATGGAGGGTATATTATTCCTCATCACCCTGTAATCAGACAGGACAAGTTAACTTCTAAAGTCAGAATTGTACTAGACGCGAGTAGTAAATGTCATAATGGTGTATCTCTCAATGATATTTTACACGCAGGACCTAATCTTCAAGCTGATTTATTTTTACTTTTACTTAACTTCCGCCTTTTTCCAATCGCTATAACCGCTGACATAAAACAAATGTACCTTCAAATATTAGTAAATGACGAGCATCAAAAATATCAAAAAATACTTTTCCGCTTTAACACTTCTGATCGAATTAGTACTTTTAAATTTAACAGGGTGACATTTGGTCTCAAGTCAAGCCCATACGTTGCGATGCGCACCGTGCGTCAACTTTGTAATGATGAACGCAATAATTTTCCTGTAGCTGCTGCCATAGCAGAAAAGGAGCTTTATATGGATGATTTGGCTAGTTCAATTGCTAGTGAAGCTGATGCAGTTGAGGCTTCAGCTCAATTAATTAAAATGTTCAAAGCTGGTGGGTTCGATTTAGTAAAATGGTCGTCAAACTCAAAAAGGGTGCTTGACAGTATTGGGCCTACGTTCAGACTTACACAACAAGTAGATTTTGATAAGAGCGAATCTCTTAAGATACTTGGCCTAGAATGGCAACCGGAAAAAGATATTTTTGTTTTTAAAATTAATATTGATACCCGCTCATGTACCAAGCGTTCTATACTTTCTTTAATTGCTAGATTATGGGACGTCTTAGGTTTCGCCGCGCCTGTTATTCTTTATGCTAAATTACTCATAAAAGAACTCTGGCTGCAAAACGTCGGATGGGACGACGAGCCCCCGACTTATATAACCGCTGCTTTTAACAAATTTAGAGAACAATTGCCGCTTCTTGTTGATTTAAAAATACCGCGTCATGTTGCCGTTACACCTGGTTGTACGGTAAATATTGTTTCTTTTGCCGATGCTAGTATGAAAGCATATGGTTGTGTTGTTTTCTTACATGTAACTGACTCCGCCGGTGAAATTTTCATTAGACTGGTTTGTGCAAAGTCAAAGGTAGCTCCTGTAAAAGTAGTTTCACTCGCACGTCTAGAGCTTTGTGCTGCAGTTTTAATGTCTAAAGTAACTAAATTAGTTTATGATTCATATTCAACCCGCATACCTATACAAAATATTTACGCCTTTTCTGATTCTAAAATCGCCCTCTCATGGATTCATTCATCACCACATCGGTGGAATATTTTTGTTAGCAATCGTGTAGCTAAATGCCATGAAAATTTAAAACCTGAATATTTTCACCATATCACGGGAGTTCAAAATCCTGCTGACTGTTTGTCTCGAGGTCTACTGCCCGAACAATTGCTCACTCACGAGTTATGGTGGAATGGTCCCGCTTGGCTAAATAAACCTACACAGGAGTGGCCGATAGAATCTTTCAAACCAGAAAAATGTGAGGATTTACCAGAATTTAATAGTAAATCATTTGTTACAACCCTTTCCAATACATTAGAATCTTCACCACTTTGCTCTATTACAGTCAAGGTCTCGTCCTGGAATAAGTTATTGAGAATTGTCGTATACATTTTAAAATTTGCTCGATTAATAACCCGCTCTAAAAATATTGATACCGCTAATCTGCTTACCGCTGAAATTTATTTACTACGCGCTGTTCAGGCTTTTCATTTCCCGCATGTATTTAAAGATCTTAAAAAAGGTAATTTACCTTCTACACCGCTAAATAAATTAGATTTGTTTATTTCTGAAGACAACTTGATAAGAGTAGGAGGTAGGTTATCAAACTCAAATTTGCCTTTTGATGCAAAGCATCCGATTTTACTACCCAAACATGACAAGGTTACAAACTTGATAATTGATCATTTTCACCGCGTTAATTGTCATACTGGTGCCGCTCTTCTTAGTTCCTTAATTCGTCAAAAATATTGGATAATATCCGCTAGGTCTATCATTAGACAACGTGTCCATAATTGTAACTTTTGTTTTAAAAATTCACCAACACATCCAATACCTAAAATGGCGAATCTTCCCGCATTTCGTGTTCAGGAGACTAAGGCCTTTGTACATACTGGTGTGGATTACGCTGGTCCTATAAACATTACGCTGTGCAGACGCCGAGGTCAAAGAGGTCAGAAGGCGTACATTTGTCTTTTCATATGCTTAGTAACGAAAGCCGTCCATATTGAACTCGCATCAGATTTATCATCTGTAACATTTCTTTCCGCTTTTAAAAGATTTATTTCCCGTAGAGGTCCAGTTAGCTGTCTCTATTCGGACAATGGGACTAATTTCGTTGGGGCTAAATCTCATTTAAACGAATTGTACGAACTTTTGGATTCTTCTGAATACAATAACACTCTTTCGAATGAGTTGTCTAGTCACCGCATCCAATGGCGTATGATACCCCCCCGGGGACCTCACTTTGGGGGCATATGGGAGGTTAATATTAAAAGTTTAAAGACACATTTGTATCGCGTCATTGGTAATCAACTTCTTACGTATGAAGAACTTTTAACCGTCTTGACACAGATTGAAACTATAATGAATTCGAGACCGCTCTGTCTATTACAAGAGGAACCGCATCCTGAACCTTTAACTCCCGCGCATTTCATTATGGCGTCTCCTTTGCAAAACTTGCCGCTTGCTCCGCTTTCAAATACTCCGCTTCTTACTCGTAAATCTTTATTAGATCAAATGATTCGTTCCTATTGGAAAAGATGGCACATTGAATATCTTAATAATTTACAAGTTAGGCAAAAATGGGTTAAGGACGCCTCGAATGTTAAAGTTGGAACTGTAGTATTAATACACGAGGATAATACGCCACCATTGCGATGGCCAATGGGTGTTATTGAGAAGACCTATCCAGGTTCGGATGGTGTCACGCGTGTCGCTTTAGTTAAGACTCAATCCGGTCTTTTGAAAAGGCCAATTGTAAAATTAAGTCCTTTACCATCTCAATAACAAAACCTCTATGTTAATTTCTTTAGTATTTTATGTATTTTAGTTTTAAGAAGCTATAATACTTCTCTAATTATTTAACCTTTCTTTTCTTTGAGAAATCTACGTTTCTCAAGGCGCCGGAGGATGAACGCGCCGTTTTCAAATTTTAATCATTTTTTTTCTTTAATATATCCATCCCTTTCCCGTGGACAACATTCCCGCAAGAGAGAACGAGAAGAATGCTCTCGCCAAACGAAGATGCACGACCGCATACGAGCATACCCAATGGACGGAGGGGAGCTGCTTGGTTGGTTGCTTCCGTTTTTTTCGAATTGACGCAACTGTCGTGTAACCGCTCCGCTTAAGAAAATTCATTAATTACTCAATTACTGCATGGAAATCTAAAATAACCACTTAATTCTTATCTTAATACCGCTGTGCACAGCTAGTGAAGTGTTCCGTAATTATTTAAAAGACTTTTTTTATAAAATCCGTCGTCGTGTTTGAAAACGCTCCTGGCCGCCATTATTCGAAATATCCATTATAGAAAAACCATCAAGAAAATATCTTCGTTATATCAGAAGAAAGAAAAGTACGAGCTCAGGTACGTGTTGTGCACACCCGCTAATTGTCCTTCATTTTTCTTACTCTTTTTCAAAAAACCCCAGCGATCTAACCGCATTTTCAAAATTTCATTTTCTGTATCCGCCAACATTTAAAATGTTATATGTTTGTGATAATTTGTAATTTTTGGAAATTAATTTAATTATTATTTAGTTCTTGTCTTGTAAAATGGATTTTTAATCTGAAAATAAATGATTTATTATTATGATTTATTATATCATGAAATGCGACCATTTCATGAAATGGCCAGAACAGAATTGACCAGATCCTTAATTGCTGGTTATGTTCAACGTAAATCACTCGACGCATAGGTTTTTGGTGAGTAATAAATGCTTCTCGAAAATAAGTAAATTTCAATATAATTAGCATTCCTGCTACCAACTAGTCTTCGTCAAAGAAACTTTCACACACGAATCATATTTTTATTCTGTTAAGAGTTTACGTGTGGATAAGATAATTTTCTTAACAGATCACGATTATTTGACTTTTTTGTACTTCGTCGCAATATTTTACATGGCAACGTCCTGAACCTTTTAATAGCATCAAAGATTTTGTGTTAAACTCGGCAATGACGAATAATAAGTAAGGAAAGTGATACGTACGCGAAAGAAGTCGCGGGCACAGCTAGTATTAATTAAATCAAGTTACCTGGCAGACTTTAATTCTGTCCTTCCAAATGTTTGGAATTGTTGAAAAGTAAGTAGTATTGGTTCTGTCTCTTATCCCTTCCACTATCAAGTACAAATTAGATAAATACTTTCGCAAATCGTTTTGGAAATAAATCAACACATGGCTCTTCACACATTTCGGCAGTCTTTTTACACCAAAATTAACCTACCTACTTAGATGCTCTCCTTATTAACTTCATCCGTAGATTTGGCCTAAAGCTCTATCACAACTAAAATTTTAAATTTACAGTCGAACGATTGTTAATGGGACCAAGCAACCCTGCCAGTTAAGTTTGGTGGTTTGGGCATACGTGCATGTTCTGAATATGCATTTCTTTCCTCGTCATACAGCTCCGTGGTTTTCATCAGCAATATATTATCATATATATTGACTGCTGGGTACGTGGCGTGTCTTGACCAGGCCCGAACAAGGTGATGCAATTCTTTTACTAGTGCAAGTGGCCCCTCTGACACCAAAAGTCAGCAGGTTTGGGATCTTCCTCTGATAAACAGTCCACACTTCTCTGCTTGAACAGTGTCCCGACGAGTTCGACCACGCAAGATTACTTGCAGTGTCTGAAAAAGAGTCTGGACACTGGCTTAAAGCACTACCCTTCAAACAGGCGAGCGTTGGACTCATTCAATCTCCGCATAGCCGTAAGTTTACGATTAGGCACCAGTGTGTTGTCCTGCGGCCGAGAAGTGGACCATTTTGGACGCCACGGCCTCTATTTTCCCAGAAGTGCCGGACGAGCAGCGCCCTCAATGACCTGGTACGTCGGTTCCAGCCACCGTTTCTGTTCCTGCAATCCACGAACCCAATGGTTTAAGCAAAGGCGATGGTAAGAGACCAGACGGTTTAACCCTAGAGCCATGGTCATTGGGAAGACCTTTAGTCTTAGAATTATAAATAGACTTTAGTATGGGACGTGACCTCTGCCGATACTCTTGCTGACGTTCACAGACCAGGTCCGGCAGACCAATGCCAAAGCTGCGACAGAAAATACTCAGGCACTAAACCGCTGCAAATATTGTAACTTAATTCAGTTACAAGTTTGCGGCGCTCGCAGTGAATACAATGGTGCCGTGGTCTTCTGATATGACAAAAAAAATTAAATCAATTTCGGCCCAACTGGTCCATGAATCGGGTGACCTGAGGGCGGGTAGCTATCTCGCACAACTATACAGCGAGGTAACGCTGCCAGCATTCAGGACACCATGCCGCAGGTGGAATGCCTCGACGGGGATTTCATTTTTTTATGTAAGTTTAGGTTTATTTAGTTTAGGTAATTTATATAGTTTTTAATTTTTATAAACTAAATATGTCAATGGAGTATTTTAACGCTAAAGTTCTAGTCCCCTACTAACGCTAGTTCCAGCAGTGTCTGTTTTGTTAATGTTTTTGAGAGGCATTATGTAGGTCTTTAATAGATCTGATAAGCTGAATTTCTCTTTCCAATATTGGGTGTCAAATATTTTATAAGAAGCAATAAACTCGATGCCGGAATAATTTGACAAAACTTGAGTAGCATCCTCAACAGCATCCTCAAGAATTTTCATTATTATAGTTTTAGTAGTTTGTTCTAAGTCCGGTTTCATACAAACTCAGCATATTTTTATCAAAATTTTGCAGTTCTAACAGCCACCAATTGGCATTACAATCTAAACCAACCAAAAAGTTCTTGCATACAGTGAGATGCCCAACTTGAACTGGGCCTCATATTTCGCTTCCTTCTGCTTCTGGCTCAGGTTCTCTTCAAATATCTTCGACAAATTGTAGAAGTAGCTCTGAAATATTTTTAGCATTTAATATATTTTAGGACTGAACCACTTTTATGTTAATCCAAATAAATAAAGCCAAGTCACAGAAGCTTCAACATGCTAGGTAAAAATACAATATCTCATGCAAAAACAAATAAAAAACAATACAGCCCACAGCATAGAATGTTTAATCTTGAAAATAAGCCTAGCCTAGACAATCTTTCTAAACATATTATTAATTAAAGTTGCACTTGTCTGTCTCTTATGACAAGCTTAGTTATAAGCTTGTCAACAACAACAGTTCTTTAGTTATAACGAACTTTTTTAACAGGTTTCAATAATAGACAGAGGGCGCCTTTCACCTATTGGTGATTATCAGATGTTGGGTAAAATATGAATAATTAAATCAGTATAAATCCTAGCGAAGCTGGGGCGGGTCACTAGTAAGAAATAAGTTTAAAAGATATAAAAAAGGTATACCTGCAGGTTCCTGTAATGGCTGCTGAGGCAGATGGTCACCGAGATGTTGATGATGTAGACGACACCAAGCAGGATCATGAAGTACAGGAAAATTATGTAGATAATGACCCGGGCGATGTTAGCCTGCAGCGAGCGGTGGTGGGTCTGCGGCCAGGCCACTATCACCGTAGTGAATGCTGCATCTGGAAGTCACGGTTCGCTGGTTGTAGAGATGGTTTGGAATTTCTACTTTTACAGTTCTTGATCGGACCGCTTCAGTGAAATTATAGTGTGGTTTCTTAATTTTTAAAAGTAAGAGGAGACAGTAATCGACTGTAAAATATGTATTCAATTTTCTTCTTCTTGGCAAGTCGACTCTGGCTAATATTTGTGAGCATTTTAGCCAGTATAGTATTATTATTTAGTAGGTATAGTATTATAAACAAATAAATAATTCTATACTTCAGACAACAACAGTATCCATATCATATCACAAAAAAAAAACAAAAGCACACAAAGACATACAATTAATAATATTATAATAATAATAAAGCCTTTTATTTCCTAGCTTTTAACAATTTATAACATGGTGTTTTAATTATAAAAAGTCCCTAAACACGGTTTGCCTTTCGGCATTGGCCTCTTTCAACCTCCTCCATTGTTCCCTGTCCGCTGCCACTCTGTGCCAGCAGGGCCCTAGGGTCATTTTTAGGTCGTCCTCCCATCTAAGTGCTTTTAGTTCAGGACTCCTGCTGCCATCTTTCGGGTACCAGATAGTTACTTGTTTGCTCCATTTTTCCAGCTTACACATGAGCATGTGTCCGGTCCATCTCCATTTTTGTTTTCTTCCTTAAGTAATCACTTCTGACTTTATCTTTTAGTCTCACACCTGACATTACTTCTCTCCATTGCCTTTTGGCATTTTGATAACTTGTCGCTGTGGCTTTTAGTGAGGGCCCAGGTTTCGCAACCATAAGTGATGCAGGGAAGAATGCTGGCATCAAAAGTCTTGTTTTTATTTTTTTTTGCTTATTTTTTTGCTCTTCATAATTTCCTTTAATGCACAGAAAGTTTTCCAACCAATTGCGATTCTTTTATCAATTTCTTTGGACATTTGGTCATTGGTGATATAATCTGTCCCAGATACACATATCCCTAAAAATATTCAAGGTTTTTCCGATCTATAGTTATGTCAGTAACTGTGGAGTTTTTACCTTTGTCTTATCAGAGTTCATTTCTAAGCCCACTTGACGACTCCTGTCTGCCAGGGTCTGAATCATAGATTCCAATTTTTCGGGATTTTCTTTGTAGCAAATCTTAGATAGTTCAGACGCTCTCCATTTAACCTGAGTATGTTTGTGTCTCGAACTGATCTTCGATAGGTATGTGAACCATTGTTCAATGGTCCACATATTGAATAACAGAGAAATGTGACGCGTTTTATTTACTTTTTTATGTTTTTTTTTTATTTTTCTTTGTGTTTACTAACGCTAGTTTTTGTAAGATTTTCATTGTTACTCGTACTAACAAAATGATCCCTGGTTGGTTGAATAAAAAAGTTTATTATTATATTTAGTCCCAGATTGTCCCATTCCATTCTCCTAAACATATGCCCCAGAACCACAGAGAACAGTTTCGGCGAGAGTGGGTCGCCAAGTCTGACTCCCCTGTTGATTGGAAATGCAGGTCCTAGAGATTCCAACTTCACACTACTTTTGCTTTCTCTGTGGATGTTTTTTATAATTTTAACATAAGCATTTTCTATTCCTTGCTCTGCCAAGCTTTTCCATACCGATTCATGTTTGATGCTATCAAAAGCTTTAGAATAGTCTATGAATGCTATTTAAATACTTTGCTATATAAATTTGTACATTGTATTTTTGTAGCAGCTGTTTAACGGTATGTATGTGATCTATGGTACTGAATTTTTTGCGGAACTTGGCTTTTTCTACTGGTTGGTTTTCCTCAAGTCTTTTTGTTATTCTGTTAAGTATGACGTTTGCGAAGACTTTGTATATGTTAGAAATGAGGGAAACGGGTCTGTAATTACCTATATCGTAATGTTTTCTTATGTTTTCGCGATTGTTATTCATTAAATTAAACTATTTTAATACGGTTTTATCGCGTTTATTACTTATTTATTTACACCTGACGTTTCAAACACTTTACAGCGTTCATGGTCGCAGGCAGACTAAGTTAACATTTGTCTTTGATGTCATAAGATTACAAATATTATAAATAAATAAGTAATAAACGCGATAAAACCGTATTAAAATAGTTTACCTATATCGTCTTTTGAGGCTTCTATTAGTTTTCTCGTTTTTTCGCTAAGGTACAGTTCCTTTTTCTTGCTTGGTTGGATTTTTAATTGTTCTTTAAACTTGTTCATTATTATATTGTATTTTTCAATTAAACAACACTAGCTTTTCCCGCAGCTCCGCCTGCGTCAAAAAGTAGCCTATGTTTGACCCCGGGTCTTCAACTATATTCATACCCAATTTCATTAAATTCCGTTCAGCGGTTTGGCCGTGAAAGCGTAACAGACAGACAGACAGACTTTCGCATTTATAATATTATATATAATAAGTATGGATTATTTCATTCTCAACCACCAGTGCCGCCAAATCTAGGGAAATGACTTACCCTACGCTCCGTAGTGTAAGCTGACGACACAACTAGGAAAACACTCTTGGGTGAAAAAGATATTTTTCAAACACAATAAAAAACGATCTCGTAAGGCAAATTAGGATGGATGTATTCTTTCATGTAGAACCTAACGCTCGTCGCTTCGCTCCTCGCTACCTACCTAAAATAGTGGATAGAATTTCATTAGAAATGTAACACAAATTACTTATTAAAAATAACAGTTGTTGCAGTTCGTATGTTTTTCAAGATGCTTTGTAATTATCTATTTCTCCGTTTCAACTTCGCCAAAAATGCTTTGGTATGTCTGTGTGTTCTCCTCTAGAGGTCACATTTCTCAACCGATTCCCGTGAAATTTTAGAAGCAGGTTGGATAAACATGTGGAATTTTTGGAAATTTTTGAAAATTACGGAGTTAGCACAATGGGCCTAAGCGCCTTTGGATTTTATGGCTCTTACGACCATTTTGTGTTTGTAGTGACAACGAAATAACAAAGGAATTTTATTTTTTATTATGACAAACAATAGATGTATATTTTTACCAACATTGTCAAAAGATGAATTCAGTCCAGTTTATTTATAAAGAGATCTGATCGACTTAAGCGTCTAGAGTTCGAATCTTAAAGGAAGGTGTTCTCTTTTTAGTTCGATGTATTTATTTTTATTTTGCGACCGTGGTATCTTGAAGATTATTTTAAAAGTACGAATATACTTATTTGTTTTCTTAGGAATTATGTAACTACAGGAAACATTCGTTTAGTCTACTTTACCAAAATTACCAGTTTACCAAAATTTTATAAGAATTCATTTTCATGACTATATAAGAAGTTTTTTTTTTACAATCTTTTATTGTGAGGCCAAAGTAAACGAGCCTAAACTCGATGGGAATACGTTGTTTCATTAAAGAGTTCCTATGACCGCCTCCCAGTTCCATCATCAGACCAGCTCCAAGTTATCATTATTGCATTGCCACGCGATATATACATGACGTGTGCAAACTTTCGGCTTAATGGGAAACCGGAAAGTAGATCATATTATCTTACGAGATTTGACCCGAACATAGGTACATACATACATAGATGGCAAGTTAAATAAAAATCTGGTATAAGAAAAAATAGACTGAATTGATTATTATAATTGAATAATTTACTTCATCGTTGTTTGTATAAACGCCAAGTTTTTGTAATTGGCACTACTCCTTCTGTTAAGAACAGTGAAGGAAAAAAGACTAAAAAGATTAGCGGAACGAGCATTATCAAGATTTTAATATTCAATGAAAAACATATGGTGTGAAAAGTTCCTTCGATCTGCAATCTCTATAAGCCACTAGTTTAGAATTTGAATTTATTTTTAGGGAGTTTAGGTGTTAAGCTTTTTGTACATAAGGTATTTAGATTTAAGTTAAAAACATTGTGTGTATTGTAAATTTAATTCAATTGGTCTTAGATTAATAATTGGTGACCCTTAATAATTGGTAATTTTCACACATCTTTAGCCACTCAGTGCATCCGCCGTATAGTCCTGACCTTGCACCTTCAGATTTCCATCTGTTTCGGTCTCTTCAGAATTCTTTAGGCAGTGTCAGGTTAACATCACGAGATACTAAAACCACTTGTCGCACTATTTTGATTAGAAGACTCAAAATTTCTATAGCAATGGGATCATGTCGCTACCTATAAGATGGCAAAAAGTAATTGAACAAAATGGCACCTACATAATTTAGTTACCTGTAAATAAACTATACCTACATGGGGCACACTAAATGATTTGCACTTCTAGCTAATCGGAACTATTTGAATTTCGAATGTAATATTTTTTGTAACGACTTACTACCTCCTTAGTAATAAAAAAAAAAATTCTCAATTGTTTTTTATCACACATCAAAGTTTTACGTTACGCAACGCAATTGGAATTAAGTCGAAAAGCTTTTAGAGCGATGATTTTTAAGTTCTCTGCAAGACTGTGCCGCTCGTCTTTAAAATGCTTTTGAAAGAGATGCACCTTGTTTGAGCCGTGAGGCGATGGTTTGCTGAATTTGAGAGAGGTCGGGTTTCTTTACATAACGAATTTCGTAAAGGGCGGCCTTCAACTGCCGTCAACGAAAATAATGTTGCTACTGTTAAGCGGCTAATTGAAGAAACCCCGCGGATTACCTATGAGACAATTCAAGGACTATTGGAGATTGATATGAGCCAAATTCAGAAAATTGTACACAAAGAATTAAAGGTTCGGAAACTTTGTTGTCGTTGGATTCCTCATAAACTGACAGTAGAAGTTAATTATACTGGTCACGGAGAGCACTGAAAGCTTTTTGAGTTTACCTAGCCCACAGGATGGACGTGTAGAAAGATGTACAGAAAGTTCTAAACAATGTAATCATAACCTCCAGCGAACAACGTGCAAACCTGCGAGCCAGCATGTTCGCTCTCACTGACAACGCTCTCCGTTGTCAGTGAGAGTCGTAAGGTCGTAAGTCAACATGTGACCCAGATATTTAAACTTGAACACACTTTGTAGAATATTATTGTTTATTTTTACAGATGGTATATGTATTCATATCTTTTACTCCCGGCCCGAATACCATTACTTGGCTCTTTTTGACATTGTAGGATTTGTAGGCCAAACCGTGCTATGTTGCGTACTTCTCACAAATTGAAACCAGTCTACGCAGACCACAGATGGATGCACTCAGCAGCGCCATGTCGTCCGCGTAACTAATATTGTTGACGACGTAGACGCCGTCTATATGACAGCCGACACTGGTGCTGCTCAGCTTACCAATCAGGTCGTTTACGTATAGGTTGAAAAGCGTGGGTGAACTTAACCCCCCCTGCCGCACCCCGCACTCCAACCTGTACGATTCAGACAGGGTCCCATCCCATCGCACGCTGTTGACCTGGTTTCCATACCAGTACTTAAGTACATTAATAAGTTCTACTGGCAAGTGAGCTTTTTGTAACTTATTCCACAAGATGTCATAGGAAACCAGGTC
Source organism: Euzophera pinguis (assembly GCA_947363495.1). Taxonomy (NCBI): domain Eukaryota; kingdom Metazoa; phylum Arthropoda; class Insecta; order Lepidoptera; family Pyralidae; genus Euzophera; species Euzophera pinguis. The sequence goes on from OX376164.1 coordinate 557,899, forward strand.
AAAAGCCTGCTACAGGTCCAGAAAGCAGGCGAAAACTGATGTTTTTCGCTCCACATAGTAGGAGATAGTGTGCACCACACAGTACAGTGCTTTCGGTCGACAATTTAGGTCTGAACCCAAATTGAATGTCATGTCAATTGATAATCACGTGAAGCTGTTCACGTGATTATTCAAATATATGTTAAGCACACTATCAAACACTTTTGAAATTACCGTTGCGAACGATATAGGCCTATAGTTATTTTTATCCGCGAGATCTCCCGTTTTGTTTTTAACTAAAGGCACAACTAAGGTTTGTATCATGTCGTCTGGCATGTAACTATGCGCCAAACAGTAATTAAACAATTAAAACAATACACGAGGAAGGTGCGGGCCGGCAAACTTGAGATGCTCAATACTGAGCCCGTCGTGGCCGGGCGACTTACCTTTTGTCATAGACTTAATTGTGACAGCTATATCTTTGACCGAAAAAGTCACTTTCCTTTCCATGTCGGGCTCAGTATTTAGAGTTGATATTGAGGGCCTGAGGGGAGAATTTACTTTGAAGCGATCTACAAACATATTAGCTATACTTATTGATTGGTGTGTTTCCAAAAAGACAAGAAATCATTTTTAACGTGATGGGAGGCCAGAATGTCCATTTTGATTTGTGTTTCATGATTTTGGCACTACTTTTCTCATTTCAGCCCGCAACCACTTTCCTTTTCGGGTTTTTCCTCTCTTTACTAAATAAGGAGGATTCCTTAAGAGCCAGCACTATATCCTGATAGAAACTATCAATTACAATTTTATGACTATTATTGTTACACATCTTATCGCAACAATTATTTAGTTTAGGAGAACAGTCTAAGTCTTAACCTATGATTGCATTCCTGCCCATACAAATCTATCTGCTCAGATGTCCTTTTTCCCCAAACTACTTCATTTTGACGAGACAAACCATTAATTTTTGTAGGCAAAACAATGTCTAAGTTGCAATCCATTGCTAGAGGATAGTGATCTGACCAAACGATATCATAGACAACATACACATTTTGAATCGAGTTGACTGCTTTAGTTGATAAAATGTGATCTAACCGCCTCCTAGAAGCATTTATCTCACTAACAATAGGTGTGCGTACTAAAATATATATATATATATATATATTATATTAATATCAAAGTCAATACAGCACCACTCTTGGTCCGAACAAAAAGTTAATAGTTCACAATAAAAATGTTCGTGAGGATGGGCATTAATGTATACACAGTCTAACTACAGCTGTCTATTAAGCACTTATCCCACTGAGAACATCCGTAAACTCAGCCAGGTTGGATTTCTCGTCCGTAGGCATATAAACGCACATCACCGAAAACACAACCTTTTTCCCCAACCTATTATATAAAAAAACAAGGGTCACTGATAAATTAACGCCAGGCCTAAACCATAAAAGCTATAAACGTGAAATTTGGACAGAAGTTTTATGTTATTACATAGTACTCAGATAAGAAAGGTTTTCAAAAATTCACCTCCTAAACGAGGGTCCAAAGTATGTATGGGGGAAGGAGATTAGTTAGTCCGTTTCATTTGAAACTTCACAAGATTATTTCTTTTGATAAATGAGTAAATACGTGTTTTAGGACTTTTTAGAATTTACCCCCTTAAAGTGGAAAAAGGGGGACAAACGCCCAAAATGCAAAACTCAAACCATTACTGATCTTTTAATGAATTTTGGCATGTGGGTTCCTGTTTTGGTCAAAGGGTACACTGATAATGGATTTCTCAAAATTCACCCTCGATGGGGGTCAAATGAGGGTACAGAGTACAAAGTGTGTATGGGGGAAGGAGATAAGATTAGTCAGTTTTATTCATAAATTCACAAGATTTTTTCTTTAGTTAAATGAAACCTGTATCAGGATTTTTCAGAATTCACCCTCTAAATGGAGAAATAGGGAATACAGACTGAAAGAGCAAAAACTTAATGATCACTGAAATCTCAATAAAATTCGGCATGTGGGCTCTTTTGAGATTAAGGGGTTCATAGCAAGTTTTTTTTCTAAATACATATCTTATGAGGATTTATAAAATCTAAATTGCTAAATCTTTAGTTTTTAAACTTTACTTCTGAAAGGGACAAATGGAACAAAGTCTGAAAAAAGAAAAACTATATTATATATTTAATCGTCAATGAATTCTAGCAAATATTTTTCCAAATTCACCTGCTAAGAGGGTGAATTGATGGTGAGACCCCCTTTCAGTACTTTTATGCGCTCGATGCAATTTTATTTAAACGGTTTTATTAAAAGTATTTTTTATAGCGGGGGCTCCCCCTCCCCGAGAAGGGGGTTATGCCCCCAGGCACACCTCCTTCCCACTAAAAAAAAAACGTTTTGGTGACACATCACCAACTACTCTACTATCACAATAGTAGTATAAATAAATCATCTGGCAAATAAAAAAAGTTCAAAAGAAACTTCGGTCATTACCAAAAAGTTTTCTTTTTAAATGGGTAAAACATAGTTAAATAAAATGGTACAAATTATATAATTAATAATATTATGCTTTTATAATATTAATATATACCAAACAATACATACAGCAAACAAGACGTCGATGAAACGTGTTGGGTCAAGTGAGATTCGGCAAAGTCAATTTCAGATAATTGATTGGTTCCCCATCGATGGTATACCGGGAGAATTATGGAAGTATGGTGGGAAGGCAGTGCAATCATAACTCTTCGAACTGGATTCCAGGATTTGGAGAGAAGAAAAACAACCCGACGAATGGAACATGGGTACAATATGCTCAATACATAAAAAAGGTTGTCGGCGAAAGTGTTTCAACTACCGAGGAATTTACTTGTGGAGGAGGAAGAGGAGAGAGGAAACGAAAGTATTTTTTAAGACACAACACTCTATTTACAAGAAATATATAAGTCCACAATAGAAATAAGTAAAGAAGGAGTATGATGAGCAGAAATAAAAGTTACTTTATACGATAAAAATAAGCAACGGAAGAAAATTAACAAAACCAGTTGACAGTAAAATCCAAAGTCCAAGAGAAAATTTTTAGTTATGAAAACAGCCGCCAGAGAGCGCAGTTGCCATGGTTGCACGGCGGAGTCTGCGCTCTAAGGCGAACCGTCAACTGCCATCATTTAAAGAACATTAGGAATGACAAAACTATATACATAAAATCGGTTTATCTGTCCGGATGTTACAAAATTAAAATATATTTACAAATTAATAAAAAACTGAAAACACTAAAATTAAACATTATGTACAAAATTAATTAAACCTAAAATCAGTGGCACCACGCCACATCACCCCCCTCCAGAGACCGACAAGGGCGATAATAGGCAGATAGTTACAATCTATAATCTGATAGGAAAATGCACAACACGGCCTGAACGTGTCCGTCGAATAACATCTCGTTCAGAGGGCGTACTTTGATCAGTTGTCGGAACTTGTATCTGTGTGTTTGTACCAGATTTAGTAAAAATGTTTTTATCGCTAGAGTGTGAGGGATGATTGTGTAAGGTGTTTGAGTCAAGCAGTATGTAGGCCGGCTTGATGCGGTCTATCAAAACTGTGACAGGATTACCTCGTAAAATAATTTTAAAAGTTTTATCACCTTTCTCTAGAACTTCGTGAGGTCCAGAGTAAACAGGTGTAAGGGACCCACGAACTGTATCATCACGTATAAAAATGTGTGTAGCTGTGGCTAGATCTTTAAAAACGAAGATAGAATGCTTACCATGACGGGAAGCAGGTGAAGGTTTAATCTTCCTAACAAACGATCTGAGCCGCGCTAAATATTCTGTCACATCAGTGACAACTTCTTGTTCTTCTTTGTTAAAGAACTCACCTGGGAGCCTAAGCGGTTCGCCGTAGGTGAGTTCAGCCGAAGAAGCTGATAAATCTTCCTTAAAAGAACTTCTGATCCCTAACAAGACGAAAGGAAGTGCGTCAATCCAATTTGGACCAGAATGGCATACAATTGCAGCCTTCAGCTGTCGATGGAATCTTTCAATAATACCGTTACAGGCTGGATGGTATGCAGTAGTTCGTCTGTGCTGGAATCCTATAAGTTTGGATAACTGCTTGAACAGTGCAGACTCAAACTGCTTACCTCTATCCGTAACGATACTGATTGGACACCCAAACCTGGAAATCCATCCAGATATCAGGGCTTTAGCTACTGCCTCAGCAGTGATCTCTTGTAGCGGTATAACCTCAGGCCATCGCGTGAATCTATCGATTGCGGTGAGGCAATACCTAAAACCTTGAGATATAGGTAAGGGACCTATAAGATCAATATGGATGTTAGTAAACCGAAAATTTGGAATTTTGAACGATCCTAATGGTGAAGAGACATGTCGTGTGACCTTCGCTCGCTGACAAGCTAAACAGGTCTTTGTCCAATTACGACAGTCTTTTTTAACACCGGGCCAAACAAATCTTTCCGAAATTAACTTGACAGAAGCATTCGCACCCGGATGACTGAGCGAATGAAGACTATCAAATACTTGTCGGCGAAACAATTTTGGGACATATGGTCTAACACAACCATCTCGCTCCTCACAGTACAACTTGGATTTGGCACCTGGCAGTTGCATCCTTTTCAGGCATAACGACGTGGTATTTTCCAGGAGAAGTTGTAGCTCCGGATCAGACTCCTGAGCATCTGCTAAAATATTAAGATCTACGGGTAGAATAATTTCTTCGATCCTGGAAAGGGTATCAGCCACGACGTTATCCTTGCCTGAAATGTGCCTGATATCCGTTGTAAACTGTGAGATGAAGTCTAGATGACGAAACTGGCGAGGAGAACAATTCTCTTTGCGAGAGTGAAATGCGAAACACAAAGGTTTGTGATCGGTATAAATGATGAAATTTCTCCCTTCTACCATATGCCGAAAATATTTGATAGCTTCATAAATCGCTAGAAGCTCGCGGTCGTAAGGAGAGTACTTCTGCTGGGTGGAGGACAACTTTTTAGAAAAGAAAGCAAGGGGTTGCCATCCTTCTTCTTCTTTGAACTGTTGTAAAACAGCACCTAAAGCAGAGTCAGAAGCATCTGTTACGACTGAAAGTTTAGCGTTGCAGTTAGGGTGTGCTAACAAAGTTGCTTGACATAGACCTCTCTTACAGTTCTCGAATGCTTCCATCTCCTTGGACGTAAAACAGACGGGATGTGATCCCTTAACAGATCCTTGTAACAATCCGTTTAATGGCGCTTGATGTTCAGCAGCCTGGGGAATGAAACGCCTGTAAAAGTTAAGCATTCTCAGGAATCTCCGAAGCTCACGTACGGTTTTCGGTGGTGGAAAATTTTGTATGGCATCAACTTTAGCAGGAAGAGGCTTTGTTCCTTCAGCTGAAATAAGGTAGCCTAGGAAAACTACTTCTGAAGTACCAAAAACACACTTAGAAGTATTGATTACCATACCATATTCCCGAAGCCTGGTGAACAGCGTACGGAGATGACTCCTGTGCTCCTCTTCATCCTTTGAGAAAACGAGAAAGTCGTCTAAGTAGGCGTAGCAAAAATCAAGGTCTCGTAGCATCTCGTCTACAAACCGCTGAAAAGTGTGAGCAGCATTACAGAGTCCAAAAGTCATATACGGAAATTCGTAAAGACCAAACGGTGTTGTTATGGCTGTTTTGTGTATATCGTCCGGATTAACAGGAATTTGATGGTATGCCTTCATTAAGTCAATTTTCGAAAATATTTTACAGCATGAAAGGTTATGTGAGAAGTCCTGAATATGTCGGATCGGGTATTTGTCAGGAACGGTCCGAGCGTTAAGCATCCTATAGTCGCCACAGGGACGCCAGCCATTATCTTTTTTGGGGGCCAGATGTAAAGGAGAGGCCCAAGAGGATTTGGAAGGCCTGGCTATATCACTTTGGAGCATAGCTGCAAACTCTTCCTTTGCAATTTTCAACTTATCGGGGGCTAACCTACGTGGCGAACTGGAAACGGGCGGACCGGGTGTTGTTCGGATATAGTGTACAGTATTATGTGTAGGTGTGTGATGTGTGCCATGTGGACGCGTAATGTCAGGGTACTCCCTGAGTATGTCATGAAAGTCCGACTCACCAATCACACACTTGACTGAAGAGATGATATCCGACGGGCGTGCAAGCAAAGCCGCGGTGGTAAGGCTAGTATGATTATCAACTAGGCGCTGGTTTCTGCAATCAACCATCAGATTATAAAAGGATAAAAAATCTACACCTATTATTGCCTTTGTCACATCCGCAACAATAAATTGCCAAGCAAAGTCACGGCGCAAACCTATATCTAAAATTAAATTAATATGGCCGTATGTTGCAATCGGCGTACCATTTGCTGCACACAATTCATAATTGGTTTGAGACCGACGCCCTTTAAAATGAATCCGGGGAAAAACGCACAGATCACTCCCGGTGTCCACCAAAAATTGTAGTCTAGTCCGTTTGTCTGTGACAAATAAGCGACCTGTATTCACGCAATCGTCGGCCGCCATTACTGATTGCTCACTGCGTTTCCCGAAGAAAAGTCACACGGCTTAATACACCACTTCGCCTTATCTCCGTATTTAGCATGATACCAGCAATTAGGGTATTTTCTATACAACGACTGGGATCTTGTCCTAGAACGGGAACGGCTTCGATCACGGTGCCGGTGAGCTAACCGACGGTTACCACCTTCCGATATCTGGTCGAGTTTATTCGTCAGGGCAGCCATCTGCTTAGTTAATGCCGCGATTTGACGATGTACATCCTCAGAACTACTCGAAGGAGCTCTTGAGGTCGATGACGTTGAAGCTACCTGTATATTAGGCGATACTACGTCATGGATACGGTCTGCCAGTTCAGCAAGCTCTTCAAGCGAGGCCTTTATTTGCGATGCAATAATGGTTTGCGTACCTGATGGTAGTCGGCTCGTCCATATAGTTCGCAAAAATTCTTCCGGCACTCCAGGTCCAGCTAGGTTCTGCAGGTGGCGCAGGAATTGCGACGGTTTTCTGTCGCCCAGCTCTTCATGGGCCAGAAGCTGCTTCATTTGTTTTTCTCTAGAGGCTGAAAGGCGCTTAATGAGTTCCAGTTTAAGCTTCTCATATTTATTTTCTGCCGGCGGCGAGATAATAACATCTTCGATCTCAGCCGCGTATTGTGGAGCCAACTGACCTATCGCGTAATAAAATTTCGTCGCGTCTACGGTGATATTGGCTAACTGGAACTGGCCTTCTAGTTGAGCGAACCACAATGCCGGTTTTTCAGGATAGAAAGGAGGTACCTTCACTCCGACGCGGAACGACTCCATGGCCAACTGAAATTCTTCTTTATCCGTGCTCATCTTCAGTGTAAAGACGGGTCACCAATTATGTGGAGGAGGAAGAGGAGAGAGGAAACGAAAGTATTTTTTAAGACACAACACTCTATTTACAAGAAATATATAAGTCCACAATAGAAATAAGTAAAGAAGGAGTATGATGAGCAGAAATAAAAGTTACTTTATACGATAAAAATAAGCAACGGAAGAAAATTAACAAAACCAGTTGACAGTAAAATCCAAAGTCCAAGAGAAAATTTTTAGTTATGAAAACAGCCGCCAGAGAGCGCAGTTGCCATGGTTGCACGGCGGAGTCTGCGCTCTAAGGCGAACCGTCAACTGCCATCATTTCAAGAACATTAGGAATGACAAAACTATATACATAAAATCGGTTTATCTGTCCGGATGTTACAAAATTAAAATATATTTACAAATTAATAAAAAACTGAAAACACTAAAATTAAACATTATGTACAAAATTAATTAAACCTAAAATCAATCACACAGCACCACGCCACATACTGTATACAAGGTGTTTTCATACGTTCTCCTGGGTCGTTTAGAGCCCATATGGAGGAAATTATGGGAGACTACCAATGCTCTGGCGATTAGGGAAAACATGCTGGCTCGCAAATTTTCGCGTTGCACCGAAAAAACGCCAAACCGTAAGTATGATCACATATCGCCTTACTGCTTCTCTGTACACTCTTTTCGATCCTAATGAATCCTCAATCTCCTGATTATTTAAAATGTAATTTTAAATATCTATCCGACTCTCATGATCGTCAGCTTCGCTCTTCTAATTCTCTCTTACTAAATACTCCTCTTTTTCGCACCAGTTTTATGGCTAATTCCTTCACTTTACAATCTATTCGACTTTGAAATGCTTTGCATGCTGATATTAAGGAAAGTCCTAATAAATTTTTATTTAAAAAGCGGGCACGTGTGCACATTTTGGACTCGGTCAGTTAATGAAAACTTCTCAATGTGACTTGACGTCATCATTGACATTTGTGTAGGTATATGTATATATATATATATATATATATATAGGTATATATTTAAAATGAAATAGTATTTGTGCATGTTTTATGTATGTTTACGTAGTGTATAAACTTAAGCTTTTGATAAAATTTGCTCTATAAGTAATACATTTTTCCCCCTTAACTTTTTTGCGCCAAACTATCATTCCGTTTCTCCCAATGGTTGACTGGTAGAGAATGCTCTTAGCATTAAGTCCGCCAATTGTTATTAGTATATGTGTACTTTGTGGAACAATAAAGTTTCAATAAATAAATAAATAAATAACAAGTGAAAATCACTCTTTTTAAGGCATACTGCCAAAACATGTACACCGGAAATCTGTGGCTTAGTTATTCCAAACGTGCACTGAATACTTTAAGGATTCAGTATAACAATGTCTTCAGGATGTTGGTGGGACTGCCTCGTTTCTGCAGAATTCATATCTTTCGTATGTCGATAGGTTTATGGACAAAGACTCATAATTAAAATATGATTGCTAACAACATTTATTTTTGAGAGTTGATTTTAGTGGTTTAAAGTAATGAATTTCTTGTGTTTGTGATTTAATTTAAAAGATAATTTAATTTTGAACCCAAAACAAAGGTGGTTTCCAGTTGTAAATGATGATTTCCTTTTTGTGTGTAATATTATTGTTTGTATTTACGAATACTAAAATTTTGCTTTTATGAATTTTCAAAAGTAAATTAGTTGGTTAATGTGTGTAAGAAATTTCAATAATCTAGGTGTAATAAATAGGTTTTGAGATATCGAATTGTGAAGTCAAGTTAATTTTTTTACTACTGATAAATGACTCCATATTGGGAGCGTGCATTGGTTTCGAGCACCCCCGTAGGTAAAAGGCTAGATACCTATCCAAGACCTATTCTTAGTGGCATCCCGAGCCCTTACGTACTTCATAAAGTACGTTAAGGCGTTGGTACCGGCTGTTATAGATAGATGGCAGTCATTAGGTTGTGACAAATGCCTTTAGGCAACCCGAGAAATGTAGTAATACTGAGTAACCACATTTTTAAGGCCACTAACACACCTCGGTCACTTCCCCGTTGGTCTGATTTCCCTGTAGGTTACAGTGAACAGACTGCAGTAACTCCATCAACTGCAACTGGTAAACACGCTTGGACGAAGGTTTTATTGGCACTTTTCCTTGATCACGTTGGCGAAGCCGCGGGTAACTGCTAGTTCAGATAGCTAGATGCAACGCAAAGTAAGTTAAACTTCCTAAAATACGGCACACACTAAACCACTATTACCGGTATTAATCTGGAATACTTTATTTACTATATCACTAGCTTAAATACTAAAATAAATACAATACATGTATAATAGTGGGGAAGCTTGGTGAATTAAGAATACGTGCTCTGGTGTACTGCAATATAAATCAGTTTTCAATTGAAACATAGCCCTGACGCAACGGTTTTGAGCTTTTAATACGATCTCCTTTCCGTTGAATTATTGCCCCAAAATTACTCCGTGGTTTAATGGTACACCTAGAACCCTATTTTTATACTATTGTTACGTGAATACTTATATCTCGAAGGAAGCAGCATTCGGAAATAAAACTTTCAAAAAATCGCAAGATCGACAAAAATATCATGGTATGTATTTTAATTTAACCATCTCATTGAAATGAAATATCCATAGATTAATAATTGGTCTCGCGCGCTCGACTAGATACCGCGCTGTGAAGAAAAATCTGTTTCCAGAATGCGGCCACTTAATAGGAAAGTGTGTTGCCAGCTACTTGACTGGTGCCCGACCAATGGGAAAATTATTAATTGCTGCGGTCTTGTTACGTATTATAAAAAGTAGCTCAGAAAAACCTTTAAAATGAAATTAAAATAAAACTGGCCAAGTGTGAGTCGGCTCGCGTGTAGAGGGTTCTGTACTATTTTTTATTTTTCTCTATTTGGACCTCCTAAACAAATTTAAAATTATCTCATAGGTTTTCCTGTAATTTATGAATCGAAATTCTGGAATCGATAGTTTCGGAGATAAGGTAGGGGAAATGGTTAGTTTTTGTCTACTTTATTTTATAATTCTAATATTGAATCCTAAAATTGCAGAAAAACTTTCTTTTGATTTATTATTACACAGTACAGTATGTTAAACGTTACTTTAATTTTCTATTTAGCTTGGAGCTAATTGATTACTGACCTCTTTTTAGTTGTAACCCGGGTTTAAAAACACATAAATAAATAGACATACACATCCTATTAATATTATAAACGCGAAAGTTTGTAAGTATGGATGGCTGTTTGTTACTCTTTCACAACTAAACCGCTGAATTGATTTTCATGAAATTTGGTACGGATATAGTTCAAGACCCGGAGTTAAACATAGGCTACCTTTTGACGCAGGCGGAGCTGCGGTAAACATCTTGTACGTACGAGTAGATATTATCATGGCCTTTTTCCATACAGTAGTGTTGCCGGAAAATACATTACACATCGAATAATAATCGATTCTTTGATAGTTGAAAATATAATCTAAGGTTTCGATAGTGATCATATATCGATAGTATCGATATTGATACTATTGATAATATATTTCTGTAATTTTTTTCTGTATGAGTTGAATGAGGATGATTTGTGTTATGCCCGCTGTACATCCCGCCGCCGAGTTCCGGTATATCTGTATAGTATCGGTGCCTGAAATGCTTGGTATTGTTGTTAATCCATTAATCGATTATTTTTCATAAATTCTCAAAATCAATACTACAGATTAGATTATATCGATACTACAGATAAATAATCGATTAATAACCATTGATATGAACGATTACCTTTGTTAATTAAATCGATATAATTTATATTCAACCCATTTCAATAATCGACTAATTGTTTGATATTGCAGTTAATAATCAAAATTCGATTAAATTAATTATATCAATACTTTCGATATCATAGATTATTAAAAAAAAAAAAAAAACAATTTCGATTTATCAATTATCCGGCAACAATACCCTACGGGGTACCAACTACCTAAAGGCCATATTTAGAATGTTGGTCGGCGTAAAGTGGAAATGGAATCAAAATAGTGATAGGTTGCTAGTCGCATCGCCTACTGATTGGTATGGTTCTTCGATTTTCGCCCACTTCCTCGGCCGGCTTATATGGTCTGCGCGGGAAGAGAAGCAGTAGTACATTCCACGTATTTACTTTTCTCCCAGATCAGCATTAAAGAAATAAGATGTTTGTGGCGTGCGTCCACGTCTTTTAATTAAAAAGGAAGCTATAGTTTTATTAAGTTGTATAGTATTAGTATTATAAGTTTTTTATTTTGATAATTACTTGTAAATATTTTAAATAAACTGCAATACTAAAACTTGTTAATTTTAGATAATTTAACTTACAAATTTGTATATTTCTAATGTCAACGAACAAGCGGTTTTTTTTTTTTTTTTTTTTTTTTTTTTGTTATGGACCTACAATTTTAGCTCCTGTGAGCTTTAAAATTTACAGCGGGACAGTTTTAGGCGAGGGCTATTAACCACTCAGCCTTTTCGGCAAATGCGCAAGGGGCTCCCAGTTGGGACGAACCTCGGCCATGGGCTTTGCCTTTGATCAAGCGAGCGATGCAAACTCGCGAGCGGTAGCAAACGCTCAATGCCATAAGGGCCGACACTATTGTGCCTGAAGGGCCTACTAAGAACCTATCGGTGGCGTGAAGCGCCCTGGTACATTTTGGTACCTGGAAAACGAGCTACTGTTCCTACTACGTCGTACTCGCCGCCGAGTACGGTTATATGTTCCTATGGAAAACCCAGGACTCCGTTGAGTCGAGTGGTTTTCGAAGGGAAGGTTCGCCACCGTAATGGGATCGTCAGGGTCAAAGAGAACATTCCTCGGGCGTCTGCGCCGCAGGGGGACATCTTTCGCCGGGCTGTAATTGGCAGCCCGCACAACTAACGGGTTCGGATGGGTTGGGCATTTCTCAAAGTAACGTTGAGACGTTTCTTTGAGATATCTCGAAATGGATGGAAGCTCAAGGTCCCTATGTAGGTCGCGTGTACGCAGGCCCGGGGGCGATCCCGTGGCTCTGCGTGCGAACCTATTCTGAATGAGTTGGAACTTGTTCAGGAGAGATGGAGCTGCATGTGAGAAGATCACACTCGCGTATGTCATGACAGGGCGCGAACAAGCGGACAAGTGTTGTTGTTTTATATAGATAGCGAATGCGATGCGCGCGCATGCATGTCAGCCGCTGCGATCGGCTCGGACGATGCGCGCGCAGCCCACGCCACGGCGATCCGTGCGTCTCTCCGGCTCGCCAGTCCGAATACCATCTTGAGACTGAACGCACGTTGCTTGCGCTCGCATTCGCGCGCTTACGTAAACTCATTTCTCGCTTGATCCGTTCCTTCACTTTTCTCACCTGTATTTTGTGCTTATCAAAACCTTCTGTTAATCTTTAAGTTGTCGGTGTGCTTGTATTGTATTTGTTCTATTTAATTGTGCTGAACTTTTAATTATAGTGGTTATTTACATATTGACTTTATTGAATTATCCCGCCTCATAGCACAATAGCCTAACTTATCATACACATTACGCACGCACCGCAAAGTCAAAATTACAACATCTCTCTTTTGGAGTCGGGAGTTAAAAAACAAAATATCTAAATAATAAAAATCGAAACCTCGGGGAATTTGGGATTATTTAATACACGGCAACATTGAGCACCGAGCGGTACTTCGCGCCATATTTTAGGGTTATATTATTTTCGTGAGTAATTTATGTCCATATTTCGAAATAATACAATACTTATTGATGGTATGTAATACCAGTATCTTCCTTATTTCTTTTAGTATTATTCTTACACAGTTTGACTACGCAAACTGCACATTTTGCGTCTACTTTTACATTAAATTTTATATTTACCTAGACATCCAACTCACTCATCGGTCGCGGCATGACTGACGAGGGTATGCCCCAACCATGCCGGTTTCGGCATGGTTTTAGTTGCGAATTTATGTAGTATGCCGACGGTATCTAGTCGTAGCGCAGCGGAGACCAATTATTAATCTATGGAAATATCTTACCATTCAAAACAGCATTCACTAAGGCATCGACTCCATAAAAAAATATAGCCATACTTAAAAATGAACCATATAATCTTGAGAATAGCCACATCTTCTTCACCGTCTCTGCTTCAATCTCCTTATCATTATACTCTGCTTTCAACTCCACCTCAAGAGTATACAACAAACGCTTCATTTTCTCCTCATGATACAAAGCATTCAATACAAAGATTAATGCCGAAGGCTGGCCAATCATGAACATGACCAAATTTATTTGCTGTCGTTTATTCAACTCCTGCTGGGTAAATAAGGCTCCATACTGAAGTAATAAAAGCAACGTTATCAAAACAACCCAAGATTTGCTGAAGACGTTATGAATTTTGGACACTGTTTTGGATCTTGGAACTTCTTGCATCCAAATATCTGGCAGACCTAGCCAATAAGTTATCTCTGAGAGACTTTTAAAATATCGCATGGTACTGTTTGAAACGTCCATGTTGATGAAGTTAATGTTTCAAACGAAGTCATGCTCGAGCTTGAAATCGAAACAATATATTTACTTTGTTAATTCTCTATAATTAGCTATAATTAACTATAATTCGTGCGTACGTCGGTCTTTCTCACGGCAAAGCATTGTCATGCTAATTATCGTCCAGTTTTTCATTTTTACGTTAAATGCTGTATTAAGCAAAAAATATGGAAGAGTAGAAGAAAACTATTGATATATTTGGCCAACAAATTTATCAAATAATTTAAGGAATAATCGAACTTATTTTTTTGGGTGTACGTTAAAGATTGTGGTTTCGCCAACCTTGATATATTTGACTTCAAAGGGGGCAAAATATAGTTATAATTTGTAAAATTACTAGGTTTTGTTTGCGGCTTCACAATAAAAACGTAAACACGGAAGAAAAAATTTTTTGAGATAAAAAGTAAGTAGGTCTCGCGGTGGTAGCGTTGCAAAGACCAATTCTAATCTAAGTATATATGTATACTTATGCGATAATTTACCTACATTGGTTCAGGAAATGAAGTGTGATGAAGCAACAAACAAATTGTCATTATTATATTGGTAGGTTGTTGGTATTTGTATTGTATTGTACGTGGGACACTCAAAAAGTTTTGAGAAACTAAAAACTAACTTCTGTTGATAAAATATTTTAATTAAATCTTTTCGAAGAACTCTCCACCAGCCTCTTTGCAAAGTTTCATGCGTCTGAACCGCAGTCCGCCGCAAACACCTCTTCCACGGCTTTCTCCAACGCTCGCGTCTTCCGGCGATGAAAATTGCATCCCTTTCAACAGATTTTTTTTTTAGGGAATAAAAAGAAGTCACACGGTGCCAGAGCAGGACTGTAAGGAGGATGCCCCAAGACTCTGACCAGTGTAGTGTCCAGGAAGTCCCTCGTTTTGAGCGCTGAGTGCGCAGGCGCGTTGTCATGGTGAAGCAGTACCCCGCGGAGCCCGGTGTTCGGTCGCTTGTTGCTCATTGCAGACAAAACTTCTGGCATACATTTTGTGGTATACCATTCAGCGTAGATGCTGCTTTGGTCTCGTAATGGAATTGAAACCAGATACCCCGTCAAGTGAAGATAGTTTCTTCACGAGCAAAATTTTCCATGCGCTTCTCGATCGCTTCACTTCCGTAGGCGTTGGTTCGTTTTGAAACAGCCAAACTGTCGACTGACGCTTTGTTTCTGGATCGTATTGATAAATCCAGGATTCGTTACCTATCACAATGGTATAAACGTCCGAGACGACCCTGCTTCAAATTTTTGAATCATATCACGGCACCACTCCACACGGGCCTGCTTCTGAGCTTCGGTGAGGTTGTGCGGCACCCAGCGCGAAACTATCCTCCTCACGCGAAGGTGCTCGTAAAGAATCTTGTAAACGCTTCCTGAAACAATTTGCATTGTATGCTGAATCTCTTCGTATGTAATTTGCCTGTTTTCATGACATAAAAGCCATTTGAAGTCGAAGATCAGGTTTTAGGCCACATTTGAAATCGTAGAAAATATCGCGCGAAAATGTTCTCAATGCAAATCCATTTTTAAATGAGTCACGATAATTTGATTTGATTCTCGAAAAAATGTGGAGGGAAATTCGAAATTCGAACAATTGTGTAGAAAAGTGTTTAGGTTACCTTTAGTACTTAGGTATTTCCTAGGGTATGCTCCTTTCTATCGGAGTAGACGGCAGCACTCGATGTAAGGCAAAGCAATACAAGCAGGTGAAACAGCAGTGAATCGGTGAAGAAAAGTAGGAAGAACACGAAGGTAAAAGAAGAAAATAGTTTGTACAGATAGGCAGTATATTATAGCACTAGTTGAACAGTTTACAATGTTTAGCAAATTCACTTGCACAGCAAAATAAATAAATAGGCACAACAAAAGTCCAAGATCAAAGCGCGGAAGTCGCGATAGGTACGAGAGCGCGCGATACGTTTTATGCGTCAAGCGATGAACCAAAGACTAGCGGCGGCCGGCGGTTGGCCACGCCCCGCGCGCCCGGCTGGATTATTCGAGAAGGCACTATATTGCAGCGCGCACGCAGCGGTCGCATGATGTAAGGTTGCGGTTTGACCTTTGCGAATCATAGTAGCGGCAAGCGACTCGCGACAATCTTATTTTTACTTTAAAATAACTAAATTTTTCAAGTGGCCAGTGCCTTATACATAAAAACTTTCTGAGTGGCCTGGTATTGTTAGAAATAATTAGGATGACATATTGAATTTGTTCTTATGTACTTAGATATACCGAGATAGGCATAAAATATTTTGGCATAATAGTTCTGAGGCACAATTATTTTTTGGCATACTGATAATATTTGCATAATTATTTAACTTTAAGGCTAATTTGTTTTGGCATAATGTTAATTCGCATAATCTTCGAAAGCATATTAAGAGCCGCCTGTAAAGCGAGGCGAACTCCGCGGCCGACTCACGCCCGTACGCGGATTTTGTAGTGCTATTTCACCTGCATGAAAGGGGGCGCTAAACAAGCGAGACCGACGATCTGGTCGCCGACGGGTAGCGGAATGGCACGAACTAACTCGAACGCGCAATTCATTCATATACGTAGGGTGCGTAAACGACGAGTTTTAGTAGGCATTACCACATAGGCACATGTATATGGGTAATTCTTTCATGTTTGCGTATAATATAATTGGGTTTCGAATATAGTTACGAGTTACAGCTTGCTTCGTCGCATCGTACCATGCGCATTTTGTACTTGCGCGACTAATTGAAAAAGTACCTAGTGACTAATAGGTAGGTAGCTTTTACTACATCATGTTTATTAATTGATTTCCATCTCAGTAATACTTTTAGATATTATACTTACATTTCTAGTTGCTATAACGATTCCTAGAACGCCCTGCATTCTAGGAGAGACTTCTTATCAACGATACAATGTAATAGATAGCTAGGAAATTTAGATTTATCAAGATGTTCTAGTAAATACATATAATTTGCTATCTGTACTTTCTAATATTTATTTTTGTGATGAAAACTAAAAGTGCTTATTTTGACGCACTACGAGTATCGGTGTTTTTTTAGCATGGCTGTAATTTAAACTTCAAAACATGACAAGCGCGTGAGTGCCGCAGTGTTACTGAATAGTTCCGAAAAATGTGGGAGGGGGGAGTGGGGGAGGTGGTGTATACAGCAAAGATAGTGTTTGAAAATCTAATGTCAAAAAAACATTTATTTCAGATAAAACACAAGTTAAAATATAAAAAGATAATCTTATAATCTATACTAATATTATAAAGCTGAAGAATTTGTTTGTTTGTTTGTTTGTTTGAACGCTCTAATCTCAGCATCTACTGGTCCGATTTGAAAAATTCTAGAAATAATTCACGTCATTCTCCTTGCCTCCTTGCAGAAACAAATCTTCTGTACAACTGAAAAAAAATATATTATAAGTAGAGATAATATAAATGTTATAAGAAAATGATTACTAAAACTTTTATAATATAAAAAGTAATAAACAAAAGTAGCAAAGCCAAATTAAAAATTTGAATAACTTACCAATCGGACTTAGCCAGTGCAGTAGAAACAGTATCTTTATTGTTTTTGAACCGATTCTTCGCCAATTTAAATTTATTTTTGCAATGAGTGTTTAGCCTCAAACGAGATTTCCTCCCTTTGCGATAGTCCATTTTTTCTGTAAAAAAAATTTTAAATGTAATTATTATTTAACATTTTAATGCATATTATGAATTTTAATATATGTATATATTTGTGCATTTTGCCACTCAAAAACATCTATTCTATATTATATGTTTATGATAGTATAGAGAGTCATTCGTGAACTAGTGCGTGTGAAACTCGCGACTGCGCGCGTCTTGGCACCTTCCGATTTTATTATAATTTTTTATCGACAACTCGCGTGTGTATATGTACAGACAACATAAAAACGGATTGTCCTAAACATTTTAGATATATACATAATACGGTAGATGAATGAAAAAATATAATCAGTCTGTCAGTTAGATAATAAAAAAATATTGGATACGTATTTTTTCCTTTGTGATTTAAACTAACAATCATGAAGATATAGCCCTGCAAACTTCCGTGTGACGTCACTGTTTCGTACACTTTTTACTAAACAGTAGCGTTACAAGCCCCCACTCCTGAACTTTGACGCCCTATATCTTTATCATTTATTGTTTAATCGATAAAAGAAAAAACACGTGTCCAATATTTTTCGATTATCTAACTGACGGACAAATTATAATTTTATTATTTTGACCCATTCATCATGCCTATTAATAATAGATTCAAAACATTTTTGTAGCTACTGACAAATTTTTACAGTCGAGCGAGTCGACGACGGAAAAATAGGTAAAATTGGAAGTCGCAAATTCGCGCGTAGTAGCGAGTTTCTGACGCGCCAGTTGACTAATGAAATTACTCTATAGAAAACATACATAACACACCATACTTCCATACTTCAGGTACATGCAAGCAGACCGAGTTGTTGGTTTTTGAGTCTTTCGACTGGCCACTGTAAAACTCGTGACTGTGCGCGAGCTAGCACCTTCCAATTCTACCTTTTAATTGTAGTCAACTCGCCGACGGTGAAAATCTGTACACTCAGCTTTAAAAATGTTAAATTTAAAATAGGTAAAACTGACAACTCGCGCGCTGATGCGCGTTTTACAATCGCCACTTGACGAACAACTAACCTACGATAGGTAAACATGAACAATTATTATAACGATTTTTCTCATGAATTTACTTATTTGATACTTTCAAATCTGGCGTGGAAGAGAAGAAAACACGTAGAATGCACCACCTGCTTTTCTTCCCACGAAGACCGCTGAAGCCGGTCGAGGGAATGGGCGATCTTGGAATTATGTCAATATGCGATGTGGATAACTACATAAACTTATGGTCATACAAAGAGGGGTGGACAAAGCCCAGGTCTTTAAATCCTAAAAAGGAAGCATAAAAAGGTGGAAACGGAATTAAAATATTGAAATGAAACCGGAATTGCTAGTCGCATCACCTAACATCATTCCATCGATCAGCTTTTACGATCGCACGGGAAAAAAACAAGGTACAATCAATTTTTAAATATCTTTACTTACTACCTATATAGGTACTTACTACGCTAGGTAACTATGCCTACCTATTAACATTATTATCGTGAAACGGCCCTTATTATTAATAGGTATCTAATGTCTGGTGCAATTACCTATTTCACTTATTATATTATATACGTAAGACTGCCGAAAAGTAGTGTAATTACACGACCAAACTTTAAAAACATTACACTATAAATACATGCCTATCACATTTGATATATAAAAGTGCCAAATAAGTTCATCTTTTTTTAGGGGTATATAATATTTTAATAATGCGTAATTACCTAGAACGAAATGAGTGTATTAGGTAAATATTCTATACTTATTTGTAAGTAAGTAGGTAGGTTATCTATACATATTATTATGTGCGACATAATATATATAAGTACCAAGATATGTTTCGGGGAATATAGGCTGACTCCCTTATTACTCTCTGTTAGGGATCCTTCGATAACTATTTGTATAAATAAATAAAATAATGGACTGTACGTAAGAAATTATAATATTGGAAAACTATGGAGAACTATGCTATACAAAAAAAAGAGTGGTTGTTGTCGGTGCCCAAAAGCAAGTAAGTCTTTCGGCGCGAACACTCTCATTAGTCATCATTACATTACATTACACTAAGAAGTCTACTTTAGAAATGAAAAGTTTTATGTTAGGCCCTTTGCGTCTCAATTTACTATTTTAACCTAGCTACGTATAGGTATAGGTACCTACTTCTTCAGTGCATTTAGTAGGTAAGTACCTATAATTATCTTACAGACCTCCTATCTGCTGACGTGCCTATTTATACTTAAACTTATCTAAAAAATACAAATTGGTGGCAAGGTAAAACTACTTCTATTACTTTTACAAGAAAAACAAGTATGAAAGTATAACTTACCCATGAAAAAACACAAATCCACTAATAGTAGTCCAGTCCGTAATGAAAACTAATCCGATGTCGATACCAGGGGTCAATTTAATAAAATCACTGTGTTAACGTCCAATCTGAATGCAAAAAACAGAGTCCAAAAGAATAGCCAAAACGAGAAAGTTGAAAGCAGATCACGCACAAAACACAACAGTAGTTACGAACACGACAAGCGAGACGTCACTGATTACTCTGACTGATTAGTACTTAGTAGAAAATTCCTAATTCCCAAGGTTCGGGGCGGCGCTAGCGCACCCCCCGTCCCGCCAACCGCGCGCCACCCGCGGGCCTCTCCGGTATGGCTGAGATCATCTGAGAGCATCTCAGTGAGATGCACAGAGTTTTAAAAAATAATACGGCCGCGTAAATCGTTGTGAACTTTCCTCTAGGAAAAAAGGAATTTTGAAAAAAATATTAGATATTCTTACGAAAAATTTGGTTATTTCAACTTATGAATAATAAAACTATGACTGTTGCCCAAAAATATTAGAATCTTCTTGTTCATAATGGTACTTTTTTACGTTCCAAGTTGGGTTCAAAATTATGCTAAAACGTGAATGTTTCGAGGCTTATATTTTTCAAACCAATAATTTTTTGAACAAGTTATATAGCAACGAGCGTAGTTTATGATGGGATTAATTAATTAAAATGAAAATTTTTATCCAAGATTATCTATTATTGCCGTAATTCGCTTTCCCCGTTTGTATGGAGATATCGGTCTCCAGGCGACTCTTAACTGTAAAGTATTTAGTTAAACTATTTTTAGGAATAACGGAAACAAAATTAAAGTAAGAATTCACAATATTATTGTAGGAGTATGGATAGAAGTGAAGTATGGATAATAGAAGAGTAGAATCAACGTGTCTCTACATTTATTATTTCGGCTAGAAAATGAAAGGGAACGACTAAAGATGAATAATAGATTACAAAAAAATATTTTATATCCATCTAGTCTATCTGTCTGAACACGCTAATAGCTCTACTAGACAGATGTGAATTTAGTTTTCTAAAACTGATTGGGCTTAGCTCAGGGCAACATGTAATCTTTGTTTCATCAAAATTGAACATCAGGAAAGAAAGTAATCATCATTTAAAGATTTTTTCAATTTCCCCTGATAAATTGTTTATAGCAGAGTTATAAGCGGTAAGTTGTCAAAATCACATAATTTCAGCATTTTCCTCCAAGTTTTTTGCTAGATCATGAAGACGTTATCAAGGTCAATCGACCCTGTAAGCCCTGATGTTATTGTTTCAAGTTTTCCCTTCAAGGTGCATTTGACGTCCCGTTCTTTTGGTTCATTCAATTCATGCTGCTCATTCTGGTGTCAAAAGGTCAATCAACCCTGTATGCCTTGGTATCACTTTTTCAGCTTTGCCTCACTGTACTCTAAGGTTAATTTTGTACATCTATATATAAATGTAATGAAACTGTAGAAAGGTTAATTCTGTACATTTAATATAAAATGAAAAATGTAGTTACAACAGATATAACATTACGTGTAAACAAAATTGACTTGTACCAACTAACGTTTAAAGAATGTTCAACGGCCAAGTCACACAACATTAACTTATAATAATAAGAAATCGCAGTAAGGACCCTTAGACTTGGCACGACTTTGTCTAGATTTCATTACTTTTTAGAGATAAACAAGCAGCTCCATCGAGACTTGGCTAGTTTTTTACAGAACGTTTTATTGAAGAGAAAAAGTGAATATAAAAATTTTTTAGAGAATCCAAGTTTTTATTTATTGAAAGAATGACAACCAAAAATATAAACAATACAATCACCATAGCAATGTGGCAGTAGACTTCAGTAGAGGTTATACAACCTCTACTGAAGTCTACATGCATCTTTAACATGTTTTTGGTGGGATTTCACTTCTTTTTGTAGAAACGTGGGCGTATTGATTTATTTTATTAGATTTTCTTAATTGACACAGTTTTTTTCTTTTTAGAAGTAGTTTTTTTTATTATTACAAGTTAATCGTTCGACTATTTCTTCTTGTAAACTTGTAAGTATAAGTATAAAAGCCAGTCTAGTCTTATCCAGAGTTTTCCTTTAATTTTATTTATATGCGTATTAAAAGCAGAAGGGGATTCATTCGCCCAGCAGTGGGACGCCATAGGCTAGATTAAATTAGAAGATGTGTCCCACTACGCTGGATTTTTGCAATGACAGTCGATTTTTATGTACCAATAGTAGAAGGGGGCATTACCATATCTCTAATACAGCTGAGACCAGCTGAGGGTTCTTCATCAGATACTTCAGACCTTCGATTTTTGACATCAAATGAAGCGGCCCACCAAGTTAAATATTTTTTGTAAACGCGATATGTCGATCTCTAATAGTTACTACTTACTCTCTAGTATTTTTATTTTTAACGAGCTCTCTGACTCGACTTCGAATTGATGGTCAGTATAAACTTTGTTATAATTTTGAGACTAGCTACCGATTTTCGCTCTACTGAAAACTGTATTAAAAGTGTTTACTATATTATATTAAGTACTAGCAGCCCGTCCCGAATTCGCTAGGCCTATAGCCTTCCTCTATAAATAGGCTATCCAACACTGAAAGAATTTTTCAAATCGGACCAGTAGTTCCTAAGATTAGCGCGTTCAAACAAACAAACAAACTCTTCAGCTTTATAATATAAGTATAGATTACTAAGTATATTAAGTTAAGTATTACTGTATTAAAATGTTTACTACACATAGTTGAATATATTTTGGAAAACCATTCTTCTCTGCCAATCATTTTAAGCCATTTATCGCAAATATTTAAATTAGATATAAATCAGAAACGTAGGTATTTAATAGAAATTGTAATATTACAATTACGAGAGATGAATGAGAATACGAACACGGGGTTTTCAGTAGAAATCCGCCATGTTTTTTCAAGAAATCTCGATTTTGACTTATAAAACAAACAAAAAAAAACCTTTTATTTCAGACCGTAGTCCATATCTGTTAGTAATACACGCACTTACATACTAATGTTAGTTCCTTACATAATTAAATTGGAATTTTAGTACAGCGTCCCAGTGGCACTGCATATGCCCGCCCCATCTTTCTGACAGCGCTCTCAGAATGATATTGCCGCTGCCACGCATCCTGCCCATCAGAGAGTGCACCTTTTTACGCATCACAGCATGATAATCATCAGTGTGGGCATCTGCAAACATCCCTGATGCGCTACAAAAACGTGGCAACCACAACAGTGCCCTAAATATATTATTATAAAGGACCCGGAGGTCACTGTAGGCACGTTGGGTGTATGAGGTCCACAGGCCACACGAATAAAATGATTGGCAGTAAGATTTAAAAAGAGTAATCTTTACTTCGTTACTGCATCGTGCGAACCTGCGAATCAAAATATTCCCCCGCACCGACAGTGCCCTCCGCTCCCTCTCAATGTCCATATTATCCTTACAATCCTCAGTGAGATAGTGCCCTAAATATTTAAACTTTCTCACTCTAGTAAGAGCAGTCCCATTCAGCATAATTGGAGGCACTTGTCTCTGAGACGCGAGAATCATTTACTCGCGTTCGTAGCGAACTTTTTTCATAAACCGTGTCGGATTGCTGAATTTTAAATATATAGGTACGTTTGATACCAGTAGGTAGGTATTAATTCCTTCCTAGCGTTTGGGTGCAATACTATCGATATGATGTTAGACAGCATCGATGTCAATCCCTAAACTTCAAGAATTAGTTTAAAAATTGTGAAAATTCGCGTATTTATTTTTATCCAAATTTGTATTTTTATGCATCTACACAATCATGTGATAAAACTACATGATATTTCTCATATAGTAGTGCGGAAAAACTATCAAAACAATTATGAAATCATGCATTTATACAGTGATTAACTTTGGTGGTACTTATGTGTAAAATGTGAAATTGTGTGGTAATTTTATTTGTTACTTGAGTTACATTTAGGCACTGCACATGAAACCATATTTATGCACTTCTACTGAACACTTTTTTAACACTAACGACTAGATAACTACTTTGTTTATAATTTAAATATTTGTTTTTGACAAGAAATACGTAATGCTGCTATGGGACATTATTATGTATATGAAATGGTCTCGCTCTCTATCTCATTCTAACATAGGCATATCCAATATATTTTTCTTTCGCATTTCCCGTCTATTGGATCCAAAGTCTAAGTACGAAAGGGTTGTTTTTGAACATGCTAGGAACATTCAACAATAAAAATCTGGCAGAAGTGAAACTTACTATACACTTGATAGATGGCGTTATGATGATAGCGATTCTGAAGTCATCACTCATATTATGTCGAATGAAAATCGTTCGCCTCAAGATCCCTATCTTTGAAATCTATGATGACATATATGTCGCATGGAAATCGTTCGATATCGAAAAAAATTATTCGACTCGCCGATTTTGGGTAAATCACACTTTTCAAAAATTGCACTCCAGCTTATATAAAACCACAGATGGAGCCACTGCCGAAACCAAGCACTCCGCACGTCTGCTTTCCACCCCGTGTAGCCTCACAAATACTTCCTTACAGAACGGCATCTCCTCTTTGTAATTGCTCCGTGAGTTAACTAGGCAAACAGTGGCAAAAAACCATCGAGATATATGTACTAACTTACTAGAGAAGCTACGTAGAACATTTGCATTGTTCCATTTTTGGTAATTTATCATTATAGCCGCTGCAGCGCTGAAACAATAATACAACTCAAAACATCATTCAAAAATACAGCGCTACATTTGCTACAAACGTGTATTTTTTTCATAGATGTCTGCCCTATAGATAATGACATGTACGGTACAGAATGGACAATGTAGGTATTTTACATATGTGGTTCCATAATAATAAAAAAAGATAAATTGCTTTTTGTGATTATTTTTATTGATTTTCTTTAATAATTAAACGATGCGAGTTTAGTTATCTTTTGTCTATTTGACGTGGTGTGAGTTTTTTTGGCAAATCTAAGAACATTTTTGTTTGGAGTTTATTAAGATTTATCAGTAACTGGCAATTTATTTTCTATCCATCTTGGTTAAATAACAATCTCGTATTTACAAATCAAACAACATGCATTTAATGGTATATTTTACTATTTTCACTATCGGACTAACTTTGTCTTTAGTACCTAATTAGTTTTCTCTTTTCATCACTTAACATTTATATTCACTTAATATTCTCTTGGCATTATCTCAGTCAAACTAATCCACCTACGACCTATATACATTTCACTGTGTATTAGTTAGTCTATGACGAATGATTTAAAATGGCGCGCGGCAATTATATTGGTGGTATTTACATTTAAAACAGTGTAATTAGATTACTTACCGATGAAAAGTTATTCCTTTACACTTTGCCGTGTTCCTTGAATTTTTGCTACAATACCTCAACACCACGGAGTAATAACATAGAGGAGATGGTGAACGAAAAATGACGTAAGCCACGCCCACTTCTGACGTCACTGCGCCAATTTCCTTAACGATGCACCAGTTGATAGGCCGTCTCCTCTTTGTATTTGCTTCATGCTCAACACACACCAATGCATTTTTAAAGACTTTCACAGTGTTTTTGATTATTAGGTAAACGACTAAGTGAGTTGCAGCGCGATCACCGCAGTGAACGGGGCAAAGTAAGGAAGTGCGGTGTCTGTCATCTCTAGGACGTTAGTACATATATCTCGATGCAAAAAACTGATTTATAACTATTTTCGAGGCCGCCTCAAGGTACCTCTTGACCAACCTTATATTTGACAGTTCGATACTCACCTCCAATAAGGAATCTTCTTAAGTCAAGTAAGCTAGTGACGACTAATCATACCAATGAGTTGGAGTAACGTTGAGTCGAGTTTGAGGAAACGTTTGAGAATGTGGGTGTTAGAGTGCGCACGTACTGCGTTTGCTCCGAGAACTGCGTCTCGTCTTAATAATAATAACCAATGTTCCTTAATAATATTGATTATTGCTTGATGTATTTAGCGATACGTGCCATTATATTACTTATTTGTGTTTAACTTGCTTACACTCCTAATTGGGGTTCAAGATTGGGAGTTCGAATCCACGGCTGTTGCCAGCGTTGGACATCGCGGTCCGACCTGCTATCGTCCCTCTCGTCCAGGAATCCATCTGGACCATCAACTGCTACCGTCGACCGCGCCCCGGGGAAGTACTTACCTACCTACCACCAAGCCAGCAATTAATTACGGCACGTACGTGACCTTTGTCTGTTTTTTCTTTAAATAAATAATTTCTTTTTTGTTAGTTGATCCGTTATTTTTATTTATAAATCCTGGGTCGCTAGACAAATCGAAACGAATCGAAGCAAATGGAAAAACATATCTAAATAAATAAAAATAATGAATTAAAACGAATTGAAATGAATTGAAGCGAATTGAAATGAATTGAAACGAAGTGAAACGAAGTGAAAGGTGAAACGAATTGAAACAAATTGAAATGTAAAAAACCAATTGAAACGAAATAAAACGAATTGTAATAAATTAAAATGAGTTGAATTGAAATGAATTTTAACAAATAAAAATTAGTTTTAACGAATTCAAATGAATTTCAACGAATAAAAAATAAATATTAACGAAAAAAAAAACTAATCAAAATTAATGAAATTCGAGCTTAGTTGTCTTCGACTATCTCACGAACATTATGCTCGAATAAGATCCTCGACAGTAACTTTTTTCAAACGTTCAAATCGTAGTGGCTCGCACGTTTATTTTGTCAAAAACGTTAGTCAAAAAATAGCGCGATAACGTTGCAACACAGAAAGTTCGACCAAACATAAATGCGGCCAACAAAGTTCACAATAAAAATATATTTTCTTTGTTTATTTTTTACTAGACTTATTTAGCCTACGATATTTTTATTTAAAATTGTCTTGTCGATTGAAAATAGTTCGATTTTGAATTACTGTTATTCGACATAATTGATGAGTAAAAATAGCCGTCGCGTTCGCAAATTGGTTTTAGTTTGAACGTTCGCGTCATTTAAAATACCGCGATCGCCTTCCAGATCTGCTTCTATCTGACGCGTACAGCTTCTACGAGTATCAGCCGCGTAAGAATGGAAAAGCCGTCAGCCGTCTTCACTGAAACGCTTCTATCAACTGCGTACACCGCTGAATATGCTGCAAAGATGGTAAGCTACTCATAGTATTGTGCTTGCTTTCTACATGGTGTTAGGATAGGCAATTCAGTCTCAAGTTCGTAGGAAAAAATCATAGAACATTGTACAATTTAACAAAACTTTAATCAATTACCAGAAGGAGAATGATTATTACATTTAAACTTTAAACAAATATAATCAATATTATTACTATATTGTAACTAATATATATTATAACTAATACATCGAAATAACTAAACTTTTACTTACATCAATAGAATTATCGTATCTTAAATCAAATTCATACCGAATCCAAAATATCCACAATCCATCCTAAAATCCATAATTCACAAAAATTAATAATTGTCTATTTTCACGTCCGATCCGTATCGCGTCTCGAACAAGAATGCCAGCGGAGCAAACGTATTCGTTCTAGTTTGAACGAAATGAATTGATTCGTTGGCATTTTGTTCAGACGAATGACAAAATGTGTAAAAGCTAACAATAGACACTTCTATGTGTGATATTTTTATCGTTTCGCAACTTGTCGTCAAAGAGTCGAGAACTATCCGTGTGCAGCGCTGAACTCTATCTATAGCACTCGCATGATTAAAAACACATTTGTCTTTATTTTATACTCGTTCCCCGATAAAGCTGAATAGACACGGAAAGCTAAACGGATGCGTACGAGTTTTCATACAAAATCGTTGTTTTCTATGGACAAACGCTGAATAGAGCTGAAAAATGTGATAAGACATATATATCAATAAATGTGAGTTGACCCGATATGTAATTGAATGACAAGAGGTCTAAAAAATGTTTCGATACTAAAAGGAAATTATAACTGAGCTATAGAAAATCAAAGTGTAGCTACAAGAGGAAAAAATATTGTTATTTAAATTATTCTCGTATTCTTAAAAGGCTGCTTGGAGTATAATAAATCATCAATATACTACTGGTGGCAATATTGACATTTTATATCTAAATTAATTATAATTGACATTGAATATGATTGTCATAAGAATTATTTAAATAAATGACATAAAAAATAAACAATAATAATATCGACAAAGGTAATATTAAAACAACAAATTAATTAAAGTCTGATTTGATACAGGAGACAATTTAAGAAAGTGTTCAGTAGAGCAGTGAGAATAAGCTGTACGTTGACTTCACAATCTGAAAACAAATTACAAATATTAATGTAGTGACTAAACAAAAAACTATTCAATTTATAAAACTACAATTTATAAATACTTACCGAAACAAAAGATCCGTAAGACATCGGTATCAAGCCCAGCGCCCACAAGATTTCTGGTTTCTGAAAAAAAAAAAGATTTTTTTAATTTACTTTCCTTCATTATTTCTTCGGAAATTATTGCTGTCCTTTGATGATGGTAACACTGTTAGTGACTGAACGAAAGCGAAGGCTGTATTTCGAGACTGGCCCATTTTGCTTTTTTATATAGGTACACGTATCACAGATAAGTATGTATGTACCTCGGATCCACTGGTGGATCTAAGTGGAATGAGGTTCCACGCTAGAGCTAAATGTCGCATTTCTGAATGGATCCTGAAAGTTGGCACACACGTTTCTTGATTTATTTAATTTGAAGAATAATGAAGACAAAAAGAGGAAAAGTTTCGTGTAGCATTTGTTAACTATTAATTCAACTTTCAAATGAAAGACTTCTTGATTATTGGTGAGTCACGGATTTCCAAAATAACACTCCTAAATTGCACTTTATTGTGGAGCAGCACAGCAAGAGTATCTATTAATTTCCTGACTATCTTTGGTATTCTGATAAGTAGGTTGATTGATCAAGCATCACTATGCAATTAAATTTACCTGTCCCCGCGTTATGGCACAGACCACTAGTTTGCGCACACGCACCGTGGATGTCACACAATTCTCCCAGCCCGACTGGTACATCGCCGTTGGTATTTCAAGAGCCTGGCAACAATATTAAGTCAGGTTACTTTGTAATGCTATTAAATGGCTCTGTTGCTCCTCAATGTCCGAGCTTATTTCCCAGTACCATATTCAACACACCATTCCGAACCCAGGGTATGCTTATGAATAGACATATTTGTACTGAGTATTTGTTGTTATTGTGAGTTCTACCTATATGGTTGTACTTCTTCTTAGTGAGGTGACTCTGGCAAACTATATTTGTGATGGCCAAAACTTCGCAGAGATCCATAAGCGTGCAGGTGACTGGGCACGTAGGGAAGGACAAGAGATGTGCCATAATCTGTGGAGAAGCACCACCCTGGCAGGCCTGCACCGCGCTATAGCCCCACCTGCACATGTTCTCCCTGCTTCGACCGACTTGAGTCCGGAGTCTGTTCCAAGACTTCCATGTCATCCGTGGCAGGTCATGTCAAGAAGGGAGACTCTCAGAAAGCTGTAGAAGAGATGTCGTGGGCTATAGCCTCTTCCAGACGTCTGTTTTAGGCTGACAGACTTCATGGTTGTAGTACTTACTTAGTTATTACAATGGATAGACTACTGTCTGCCCTCTGTAACCATTTCTACAGGTACTCGTACATAGAAACTCGATCTGATTGTGTTAGTGACCACACTATGTGTTCTTTAAATCTGCATATTGTTATATGAGTAAAAAATTAAAACTACTTCGTCTTCCGTGCTTAATGCTCTTAACCCTTAATTTGGGATCGGCCCTCCTCGTACGTTTGCGCCAGAATCTAACTTATAGTCTATTTTACATAAAAGAAATGTAGAGTTTTTATGGATTAAAAAATACATACCTCGATGGTGACGTCTCCTGCATTCATCATGAATACACCAGTGCTGGATAGGATTGTGAACATGGTGGAAAAGCTTGCGATCAGCGATGCCAGGGTCCGCTCCTAAAATATATAAAAGGTAACTAGCCTCATTGAGAAACTTCAACTGTGCAACATTGAAAGTTGAAAATGACATGTAAAGATATTATTTTACTGTTGTGTAAAATACATGTATGTTTCAAACGACCCCTGTATTTTTCAATTAAATACAAAAACTTTTGTTTTGAACAAAACCTGGGACAGACAGCTGGACAGACATGAGGGTTCCTTGTATTTACTACGGATTTTTTTCTCGCTCGCTTTGATTGTTTTAAATATGAAAAATAAAAAGTGAAATATATTACATATTTTGCAGTGCTTTACGTTTTAAATTTGCATTTTTGAGACGGACCTTGAATTTGTTTAATACAAACATTACATAAAAATAATTGAAAGTTTGGAAAGAAACAAAATGTAAAATTATGTTAATTCATCGCCAGCTAAAGCAGTCATACCTTACTCAAGACCGTTTGAAACAGCATAAGAGTCAGCAAAAAGATATTCAACAATACTTGGAAACTGAAAACCACGTTGCAGATGGACTGCCATTCCTGTTTACACCTGGAAAATTTTGAAAATTTCAAACGCTGGTTAATTAATGTGAATTCAAAACATTTTCTATTTTCTATTAACAACGCAAGGACTGCTTGAACTAAGTACTTAACTTAGTTCAAGCAGTCCTTGCGTTGTTTACCTTCTGTTATGAGAGACATAATATTTTAAGAGGCTTTAAAATATTTTATGACAAACAATAATCTCGACATGTTTGCACAAATGAATTATTTGATTTGATTTGATTCGATGCCGGAAAATTTTTACAAAACCCGAGTAGCATCCTCGACAGCATACTCCATCATTACAGTTGTAGCAAAACAATCTACTAAAAATAAAAAAGTTTTGTAAAGAAGTTTTTGAGTGAAATAGAATGTAGCTTAAGAGACAGAGGATTTGACAATCGCTCCGAATGGCTTAGAACCAAGTCTAAGGATTCATTGCGATTCAATTCATTCAGTGGGAGAATGCTGCCAGGGAAATGGGTACCTTTGGACCGCTTACCGTTCGGGGTGGTATATTTTCGGATTAAAAATGTTTTTGTTATTTTGTTTTTGTTGTTACTTATTATGAAACATTTTACTTTCAAACATCTACTTCGCCGTTCTATGCCCAATTTCACTAACACAAGTTTCTTGTAGTCAAAAAGATCCCATCCCACATCTTTGGTTTTTGCAATTTTGTTTATTTTTATCTAAATATTTTTATTCTAACAGCCACCAATTGACATTACAATCTATACCAACCAAAAAGTTCTTGAATGCAGTGAGACGCCCAACTTAAACTGAGCCTCATATTTAGCTTCCTTCTGCTCCTGACTCAGATTTTCTTCAAATATCTTCGACAAATTGCAGAAGTAGCTCTGTAAAGAAGGCATTTTACGTTAATGTTAATTTAAATCATTGACGCCACAGAATAAATAAAAAATAGGTGCACTGACGGGTTAGATGTTGGTTAGAACCTGCAAATGAAGGATGGTTCATGTGCCATATTTGATGCAAAGCTACTAAACCGTGGCGGAACGCCAGGGGCTCCATACTTAGACGTTTACTTTTTATTTTGTACACCGCAACTTTTCCCATCATCAAATCATGCAAATTACATTGTTATGCCGATGACATCCAGTAAGTACATACCGATGAAACCAAGTAACGTAAGTAAGACATCAAAATCCTTAAACGAAGATCTAGAAGCTATTGCTGCTTGTTCTTTCAATAACTCGCTCCAAATAAACCAATCTAAATCGAAAAGTATGATTTTTGAAACAAAACACCAGATTTAAAAAAATTTAATCCTGTCGTTGAACTCTGATGCAGAGATTTCTTCTGTAAGAGAAGCAAAAAAAACCTGAAAGCCATATAAGGAATTTAATATTATTTAACAATAAATCCACAGCCCTTGTTACAATGACGTAGTTATTAATGGACTAGATTGTCTGAATAAATAAATAAATATTTCTTATAACTAAGTCCTACGGCCAATATCGGATTTTGAATCTTCTTAAAAATTGCCTTTTTAGGTTAAAATTAAATTATAAAATACGAAATTATTTCAAGGGTATAATTCGAGAATCGTGATTTTCCTTAAACTAATGATTTTCGCTTCTGTTTTAATGACCCCCTAGAAGTCATACATCCCCAATCATAACGCAAATTGGCTTAAAATAAAGGCAATAAGTCGGTTTACACTCGTCAATGCTGATGATTGACCTAATTAAATACAAGAGGTCAGATTATATCTACAACAAATTTAAATTCCTGACTCTTCACAAAGGGTGCGGACCGAATAATCCAAAATCTTTTTGGTCTTTTAGATAGTGCTTCTGCTTCCAGGCAACTATGTGCTGGCAGCTCTCTGGTCTGTCTGTTCACGAAAAACTTATAACTACCGAACTGTTTTTTACACGATTCAATAAAAGATAGAGTGTGCTAACGAATGATTCTCGGGGTTGGAATTCGAATATTTTGATTGAGATTTTTCAGTAATTGGATGAAATATGAATAATGACGGCAATAAAAATCCTAGCAAAGCTGGGGCGGGTCCGTAGTACAAAAATAAATTTAAAAGACACCTGAAGGTTCTTGTACTGGCTGCTGAGGCAGATGGTCACCGAAATGTTGATCATGTAGACGACACCAAGAAGGATCATGAAGTTCAGAAAAATGACGTAAAAGAACGCCCGGGCAAAGTCAGCCTGCAGCGAGCGGTGATGGGTCTGCGGCCAGGCCAGTATCACCGTGGTGAATGCTGCATCTGGAAGTCATGTTGTCGGTGGAGGTGGTACGAAAATTTTATTTGTACAGTTATTTCGCTTCAGTAAATTCGGAATGTGATTGCTTTATTTTTTTAAAGAATATAATGTAATCGACTGATAATTCTGTATTTAATTTTTCTTCTTCTTCTTGGCGAGTCGATTCTGGCTAATATTTGTGAAAAAATGTAGAAAACCAAGTGGCAGAAGCCAGTGAAGAGGCATTATTAGAGCAATTAAAAACAACTGTTCGTGTACTGTATTCTTTTGAATCTATGAATGTGCTGTAAATGTGTCCACTTTGCATAATCCGCCAATTTGCAATAATTAATGCTGTTTTGAACTAAATTCCGATATTAATCAATCAAATTTCTTTATTTCTAAATAAGTTAAAAAACTTCCTAAAATGATGATATGATATATAATGATGTCCAACCGATTTCGGTCATGGCGACCAATTTCAGAAATTTATGGCTATATCGTGAGCTCTAATGTGGCTTATGTAGCACAATCTCGCTGTTTCCTCATGTTCATACTAATTTGTCATACCGGTATGACTACGAGGATATTCTTATACAATACGTTCCTAAAATATGGTTCACATGAATCAGTTAATTTCCATAGAATGACAGATAGACCTGACGCAACGTTTTCGCGCTTAAAATTCGATCTCCCTTTCTGTTTGAAGCAGCATTAGGAAATAAAACTTTCATACATTCACAAGATCTACAAAGATATCCTGATATTTTAACCATCTCATTGTAATGTAATATCTTACCATTCAAAATAGCATTCACTAAAGCATCGACTCCATAAAAAAATATAGCCATAGTTAGAAATGCACCAAATAATCTTGAGAATAGCCTCATCTTCTTCACGGTCTCTGCTTCAATCTCCTCATCATTATACTCTGCTTTCAACTCCACCGCAAGAGTATACATCAAACGCTTCATTTTCTCCTCATAATACAAGGCATTCAGAATAAAGATTAATACCAATGGATGACAAACCAGGAACATTACCATATTCGCTTGCTGGTGTCCACTCAACTCCTGCTGCGTAAACAATGCTCCATACTCAAAGAATAATAGCAATGTTATCAAAACAACACAAGTATAACAGTAGACATCATGAATTTTGGAGATAATTTTGGATCTTGGAACTTCTTGTATCCAAATATCTGGCAGACCTAGCCAATAGGTGAACTGTGCGAGACTTTTGAAGTATTGCATGGTACTGTTTGGGATATCCATAATAATGAAGATAATGTTTTAAACGAAGTGAGGATTAAGCTTGATAACCGAAACTACTTATTGCTTTGTTCATTTGACATAGCTTAATTTAATCATACGATTATTATTAGTACTTGGTAATTATAATTCGCGCGCACGTTTTGAGATAACTCGTTTCTAGGAGTTTCAATAAATGACGAATGTGGTGGATCATATAAAATAAATGTATAAATTTGCTTCTCTATGTTCTTCAAAATTGTAAATTAGGTAGGAAAGTCGTCAACCTATTTTTTTTTTCATTTGTAAAACTTACAGCTAGCGTTTCATATTTATATCATGTTATATTATATATATAAGGCGACTTTGTAATGCATACGTATTCTGCAAATAAATTATACTGATGCTTTACAGAAAAATTGATAGTATTGAAGTTAGTATATTTGTTTGTCTCTTAAAAAGAATCGGTAAACTATGAGTCAGTCCTGCCTGAACACATAAGTGTGGTGACGATTAGCTACTTATGGACATTTGTAGCCAGCTCTAATCACGTCAATTAAGTATTTAATTTTCACAGTACCTACTTATTACTTACATATAGCAAGTCAATATAATTACATACTTGTGTAATGTCTCAATACTGTTAATTGCGTGTAACTACCGGGTTTTAAAATCGATCATTTTTAGAATCATGCTCAAAAAAGATTTGCAGATGTCGTCTATGATGTAAATCCAATAGCGAATTCACTCTAGCCTTAAAAAAAAGTGTGTTCTTTATAAACATGTTGATCAATGTTAGTGGTCGACATGAAATATGAATTTCGACGACAACGAGATGGACAATGAACAACTTAATAGATCGTAAAGAGAGAGTGGCTAGTTCAGTCAGATATTAAAGTTGTAAAGAAATTGTACCTAATACAAACATTAAGTGCTTCGATGAAGATTATTTACACGACTGTATCCAGAAATCCATTTAATGGATCCTATCGCTGATTCTAATTCACTTATTAAGCAAATTTTAGCAATATCTTTTTTTTTATGAAATGAAGGTGTAGTTAATAAATAAAACCCGACCTCTAGCTGATTTAGTAGATACTTTATTTGAAAAGTTACGTTCATCAAAACAATGTCTCACTCCCGCCATCTGACACACATTCAATGCTTTTGTATGAAAAAAAGACAGATTAAATAAAAAGTGTTTATTGTCGGGGCAAGCCAACAAATACTTTTGACCTGGATTTAAGGCTAAAGGATTTGATGAAGTTTGACGCATGATGACGACTTTATCGCAGGCTTGAGTTTTAATTAAACAATGTATTAATCATCACCTCCGAGAATAAAATCGGCTACTC
This sequence comes from Euzophera pinguis, assembly GCA_947363495.1. Taxonomy (NCBI): domain Eukaryota; kingdom Metazoa; phylum Arthropoda; class Insecta; order Lepidoptera; family Pyralidae; genus Euzophera; species Euzophera pinguis. Next base: position 593,121 of record OX376164.1, read on the forward strand.
TTTCTCCAACAGCAATAGCAGAAGCTGCAGTATTACCACGAACAAGTCGCGGCAATACTCCCAGGTCTGCCACCCTCAGACCTTCAACTCCGTACACTCTCAACTTCTCATCCACCACGCGACCTATCGCCGTCGTTCCCACCGCGTGGTAAATCGATTGAGTCATATGCCTGACGTAGCATCTCCAATAACCCTCGTCGTCTCCATCAGGACAACCGTCCAATTTCAAGCGTGATATTTCAGCATTATGTCTCTTGAATGGCCTAGTTTCTACCAGATCCTCAATGATGCTAATCGCGCGAAGCATCTCCTCCAAATCAAGATCATTTGATAAAATATTCGGGAAAATAGCAGGTATATCAAATGGGTCAGTACTAGCCAACCGCACATTACCCACAGATTCTGGTTGGAGAACAATGGGAGACATTATCATAAGATTATGACCAGCGTTAATAGCCGCTAATTGCTTTAATACGTCCAATTTAACATTCAAACCCTGCTGAACTAACGCTGCTACAGTAAATATTCCTTTTGGAATCAAAGAATGGATGACCTGCATTGTAGGCAACTCACAGTCTGTACTATTATTAATAAGTTGCCGATTTGTTTTATCATAACACTTGGTGTTTGCGAATGCGTTGACATCAGTTACATCGATAGAGGCTAGGGGTCCTGCCTTTTCAATAATATACTCAGTAGCAGAATCAAGAGTATCAACAAGAGACGTTAAAATTTTTACTGGACGATCTTCACTGTCGATCTTAAGAAATATTAAAGGCAAAATATGATCAGTCATTTCGTCTCCCACAGGCAAGTCAACGGCAACCGGGATTTTCATATCATTCAAGTGATCAGAGTTTCCTATACCTGAGAGCATTAGAATCTGAGGCGTCCCATAAGCACCTGCGCTTAAAATTACTTCTTTTCTTGCATATATGTTCAACGTCCTCTTAAGAGCAGTAACAATAGTGACGCCTTTGGCTACGTGGTCAGAATCTAAAATGACTTTAGTACATCTGGTGTTCTTAGCTATTTTAAGACTCTTCTTGACGTCGTCTCTGCTGAGATAACCTCGCGCAGTACTCATTCGCTCACCGTCATGCACGTACCCAACGGTCTGCGTAATCCCAATCTGTGATATACCATTCACATCAGAATTGTAAGGGAAGTTTAGTGAAAGGAATCCTTCCTTAATATTGGCATGCCAAGGATTTTCAGATTCATCAAAGAACCCTACTTTCATAGTGCCGCTTGTATTATGGTATGGTATTGAAGAGACAGGCAAATAATTTAAATTTTGCAACCCCTCGTACCGTAGAAAGTATGGTTTCATATCTTCCCAGGTCCATCCTGGGATATCTAAAACGTCCCAGTCGTGAGGGTGGCCTCTAGTGTAGAGCATATAGTTGATGCTGGTAGAGCCACCAAGGCACTTTCCGCGGCTGGCACGACACTGTTCTCCTTGGAAAGATAAACAGGATTGGTTGTTGGGTACGGTTTCATAATGCCAGTCAGTAAATGAACCTAGCAGAGCCGGTGCGGCACCAGGAATCTGTAAGTAAAGAGTAAACAATTGTCAGGTTCCGGTAGCATTTAAAAAAATGCATAAAAGTAAACACCATGATCATATTAGCTTTAAGCCCACGTTATCCAAATCCAAGTCCACCCATAAGACCAACTCAGCAGCACTAGTGAAAAGTTCTACATATTTTTCAAGCTATCTTAAACACGCCCAGAACACATGTCAGATACTAAAAACAGCTACATTACGTGCAGAACAAATTTCATTATTCAGGCCCCGGTTGCCGATACGGGGGCCTGAATAATGAAATTTTAAAACACGTTTCTCTGGAAATCGCATTTGCAAAACCTGCTCCGCCATATTTAAACGATGGTCCAGACTCTAATGCTGAAACTGAGAAAATAGAAAACAGGTTTAAATAATTACCCAGGAGAGAATATCAGGGTCTCCACCAGCCTCTACCAGTAGTACTGAAGCCCCAGAGAGCGAGAGCCGTGCTGCAGCAGCCGCGCCTCCCCCGCCAGCGCCCACCACGATGTAGTCATACTCCTCATTATCTGAAGACCATATCAAAGACAATGTCATCATCATCATGTGGCTCTATATGTAGGTACTCCTTGTACGCTGGATGACTTGTAAATGTACAGAGCTACAGACGACTATACGGGTGGCCCAGTTTTGGGCATGAAAGAGCATAAGATGAACGTCGACACTATAAAAAGAAGAAAATGTAGGTGTATTACGTATATCACCCTCAGGGAGAGTTTATATCTATCTTCTTCTATACTATAATATGAGGAACATGCCAAAAGTACTAGATTATAATACTTATTATTTATTAATACTATCTATTTTTTCAAATTACTCACCCTGAGCATGTATACACGTTTCCATGCGTTTATACCACTTGGAAAGTACCTCTGACTCTTTTCCAGATATCTAAGAAATTTCGAATTTATAGGGAGCTAGTTCATCTTCCTTATAATAATAATAAACATTTTATTGCACCAGAAAAAATACAATTTTGAGACACATATATGTAGACATAATGATGTGCAAAGGCGGCCCTTACTCTAATATATCTTCCCTTTCAAATTTTCTTAAATTTTGCGCACAAGTAACAAACGCAAGGTCCTAAGCTAGAGGAATATGGTGGATCAGCTAGAATGGACATCTCAAATCAAGTGTTTTGGCAACGTTTGTTGGGGGGGGCGTTGTCGAGGTGCTAAAGATGGTGCCGGATTCCTTACTTCGGTCACTTGTCATACCAAGATGATAATATTGCTGACCCCAAACTGACACATACTACTCAGAATTAACTATTCATTGATATTGTAGCACCAAAGTAGCGATATAACAGGCAAAAAAAAATTTAATCTACTATGTTTTGTATTCAAATTTATCACTAACTTGGTTATTTGGTTTAAGATGGTGTAATATATAACATGCCAGTATTAAATTATAGAGTAAAGAGTATCTAATTACTTTTGGCATGGTCCTCGTAATTGAGTAGAATCGACGTGTCTGTAATTTATTATTTTGGGAAGAAAATGAGAGGGAAATGAAATGAAATCGTTTATTTTCAATATATAATATAAATATCATATAATGACGTCAATTTACTTTTATTAAGTTTACCACCACTTCCAAAGCGCAAGTGGAGAAGAAGCGAACGATTAAAGATGAATAATGATAGATTACAAAAAAATGACATAAATAAATCTTGTCTGTCGTTTGAATCTCAGGAAATACTAGACAGATTTTATTTTAGTTTCGACAAACTGAATGGCTTTAGCACAGGGCAACATCTCATCTTTGTTTCATCAAAATCGGACATCAGGAAAGAAAGTTATCATCATTTAAAGACTTTTTTAATTTCCTCTGATAAAAATTTCATAGTAAAGTAATAAGCGGAGTAAGTAGTAAGTCGCCAAAGTCACAACATTTCCCGAGTTGTCTGCTAGATCATGAAGAAGTTGTCTCGGTCAATCGACCCTGTAAGCCCTAGTATTATTGATTCAAAGTTCCTTCCCTTCAAGGTGCATTTGATGTCCATCTATCTCTCTTGGTTCATTCAATTTATAAGCTGCTCATTCTGGTGTCAAAGGGCATTCGACCATGTATGGCTTGGTATCACTGTTTCAGCATTGCCCCACTGTCAATATTCTATAATCTACATGTAATAAAACTGTAGAAAGGTCAATTCTGTACATTGAATAAAAACTGAAAAAAAATATTACTAAGGCTCTTTATACGTGTAACAGAAGCAAAAAAATTATTTTGACGAATTAGAACTAAAATAGATTTGACGAATCGCAACATATTAAGATATGACAACTTGAATTGACCTCACCCTCCCTCTTAAATCTGTATATGGATTCACTGATTGTTGCGCTCAGCAGTCGATATAAAGGTTGCCATGTTGACGGCGTGTGTGTTAACAACCTGAGTTACGCTGATGACATGGCGCTGCTGAGCGCTTCAATCTGTGGCCTGAGGGAACTCATACAGATTTGTGAGAAATACGCGGTTGACAACGGGTTGAAATATAATGTGACCAAAAGTAAGTACATGGTGTTTGAGTCCGTCGGTGCAAATGTCCACAAAAATTACCATCTGTCAGCCTTAACGGAATTCATATAGAAAGAGTGAACCAATTCACATATCTAGGGCATATAGTTAGGGCGGATCTCGGGGACCATGCGGATATTGAGCGGGAGAGGAGAGCGCTGTCGAGACGGGCGAACATGCTGGCTCGCAGGATGCTCCCAAGAGGTAAAAATAAAACTTTTTCGAGCCTACTGCACGTCATTATATACCTGCAGCCTGTGGGCTAGATACTTGCAGAGGATTTACGGCGTTCTTCGGGTTCAGTTTAATAATGCCTTCCGGGCGATGGTGGGGCTGCCTCGTTACTGTAGTGCATTAGGAATGTTTGCAGCGGCACGCATAGACTGCTTCCACGCTACATTACGTAAACGTGCCGCGTCCCTGGTGCGCAGGGTACGGGACAGCCCCAACGTCGTCCTGGCGATGATAGCCGAGCGACACGATTGCCCCTACATTCGGCATTGCTGCGACAGACATGTCCCGTGCTGCCGGACGGAGAGACAATTTTAAAACTGTTGATAAACATAAAATACGACTGATTATATTGTTAATTTATTATTTTAGACCATTTAGTAATTCATATAAATTTAATCATTTATTTATTTATTTTAATGTTAATTTATTTATTTTTATTCTAATGTAATTTTTAATATTAATTCATTCATTATTTTATTTTATTTTTAAGTAATTATTGTGCTGAATTTTATTTGTATTGAATTTTGTTGCTAATATGGGTCATGATGCCTGAAATAAATAAATTTTAATTTTTTAATTTAATAGGCTTGGCAAGTTAGAACTTTTCGTAGGCATGTAACCAGAACCTTTGACATGCGAAATAAAACCATTTTGACAAGTGACGAACTGGAACAACAATAGGTGATAAAAATTTGCATGACGAATCGAAACAACTTTCAGACATGACGAATTATGCCCTAAATCAATATTTTATTATATAGATAATAGTCCTCGGCAACATAAGGCATTAATTAGTCCCGAAAATAATACCAGTTCTCGAAGGACATATAACCAACTTAAATTGACTCCTAAAATGTATGGCGCGCATACTATATGAGAGGTCAAAGAACTTTTCTGGGAAGAGACAGACACGACAGATTTTTTTATTTGCTCTGCTTTGTAATTATTGGAGTAATTGATGGCGGTGTTCATAATGTGAGTTATTTTTAAATGTATGCCATTACGTATTTACTTAAATGTTTTTTTATTCATTCACATCGAGTGGATGTGCATGGCCAATTAACCATGCACATCCAGGTGATATTTATTTATTTATTTAACCTTCAATGTACAAATTAGAATTTGTAAAGCACAATAGGCGGACTTAATGCCAAAAGCATTATCTAACAGTCAATCTTTGGGTAAAGCAGAGAGCTTAAATGTGGGTGTACTAAAAATACCATGGAAACGGCTAGTAAAATGTATACTTAAACGAATAAACCTACACAACCATACATCTTATAATACAATAAAGATACATAAACAATACATATACCTAGTCAAATAATATATACATAAACATATAAGTTAAACTATTTTAATACGGTTTTATCGCGTTTATTACTTATTTATTTACTCCCACATTTAAGCTCTCTGCTTTACCTAAAGGTTGAAAGGTTTAATTTAATGAATAACAATCGCGAAAACATAAGAAATCATTATAAACATATAAATTCATATATTATAATGTTATATAAAATTCAGATGCAATGTACGTCATTAAACTAAGTATGGTTAATTAATTATTTACATTTAATCAGTTGCTTTGCTGAGCGAGAAAATGTCCGAATACGAGAGTTTTGAAACCATCGCGGCACTCCTAATAGATTCGGAAGCGTGTTCCAGAGTCTGACAGCCGTAACGGCGAAAGAGTTGGAGTAGAACCCAGTACGGTGAGAAGGACTGGCGAGAGTTAACTTATTTGAAGAACGCAGGGCTCTTTCGTGAGTTGAACTTTAAAGTTGGAAGTCTTTTTTAAGGTAGCTTGGAAAAGAGGGATTATTTAGAATATTGTACAATTGACAAAGCATGTGGAGATTCCTGTGTTGACGGATTGAAAGCCATTTAAGCTGTTAACGGTATTTCGAGACATGTCTTATTTACGGAGGCAGAAAACGAATCTAATGCAGTTGTTATGTTTTTATTTTATATTAAAAAAGACTTATTTAGGCATATTCTCAAAAAAATTCATTAGTTTTAATAAAGGATAACTTCACCAGCCAGGCACTTTCCCGTACCACTCAACACTAGAATAAATGAGACCTGTCAAGGTCAACTTCAAATTCGATTTATAAAAACAATGGTGTGTTATCCTACTTCCTACTCGTACTAATATTTATTTATTTATTAAAACTTTATTGTTCCACAAAGTACACATATACTTATAACAATTGGCGGACTTAATGCTAAGCATTCTCTACCGGTCAACCATTGGGAGAAACGGAAAGATAGTTTGGCGCAAAAAAGTTAAGGGGGAAAAATGTATTACTTATAAAGCAAATTTTATCAAAAGCTTAAGTTTATACACTACGTAAACATACATAAAACATACACAAATACTATTTCATTTTAAATATATACCTATATATATGCATATACCTACACAAATATCAATGATGAAGTCAAGTCACATTGAGAAGATTTCATTAACTGAGCGAGTCCAAAATGTGCACACGTGCCCGCTTTTTAAATAAAAATTTGTTAGGACTTTCCATAATATCAGCAGGCAAAGCATTCCAAAGTCGCGATAACGCGAAAGTTTGTAAGTTTGAATGGATGTTTGTTACTCTTTCACGTAAAAACTACTGAATGGATTTTAATGAAACTTTACAGTAATATAGCTTATACATCAGAATAACACATAGGCTACAACTTATAAAGATATTGTGTGAATTTTTCAAAATATGACGATAAGTGTCAAGTAAGTAGGAAAAAATCTACCATCTGCGACCTATTCTGGCTTGCGCTGCCAAAACCGCTAGAGTTACACATAGGTAATGTATGATGGAAATGTTTATCTTAAATAGTCCTACAAAAAAGCCCGCCACATCATATACCTATATCTTACGCGTAAGCCATTAAAGCCAAAATAGTGAACCATAACTACAATAAAAATTAATAATTTATTTCAAATGCACATTTGGTAGTAATAAATTGATATAATAAATAACGCCCAAAATAGATACTTTTATCGCTTCTGGTATTTATTATTTTAATAGTTATGACCATGGAGTAATTACAAAGGGGAGATGCCGTACTAAGCGTTTTGTAAGAAACCATTTGTGAGGCTACACGGGGCGGAAGGCAGACGTGCGGGGTGCTTGGTTTCGGCCGTGGCTCCGTTAAGTAATGATATCCATCTTACGGAAAGTAGCAGTACTACGTTATTTACAAATTATCAAGTACTTCAGACACCCGACACTAGATGTCACTACTGTTTACTTACTGTTGTTTTTAATATTAGGTATAACTTTTAGAGCGCTAAATATATCTTATTTAGCAGAAACCAAAGAAAATTATTTCTAATTAATACATTTATAAAACGTAACTAAGTACAACTTACCTGTGGAAAGATATTTGTTGATTATATTCCAATTTTTTGTCAGAAAAGTTTTTACACTGAAGCACACAACACTTCATCCCTTATATTTATATGAAACAAAATTATTCAATACTAAATTCCTAAAAAAGTCGTGGAAAATCGTGACAAACTTAGAACCTCGCGATCTGTTTCTCGGTACGCTTTTGAACGAGCAATGACAAGCTCCGCCCACTGTTGTGTCGGCGAGGCGCCAATGATTATATTACTGCGCCATTTCAAACGGCATCTCCCCTTTGTAATTACTCCATGGTTATGACGATGACAAACCGAGTGCGCGATACTACGGTGCGGTCCAGCGGCACGACCCCGAACCGGGCGGTGGCGGGCGACCGAACTAGGAAGGTACATTGTGAAGGCCACCATTTTAACTGTAGAAGCCAAGGGACACAATTTTCTTATACCGCGCATCCCAATCATACCCAACAACTTGCCATTTAATTTTAAACGCCTGCAGTTCCCATTAAAAGACGCATTTTCAATGACGATCAACAAATCGCAGGGCACGCCATGTTTTTCTCACGGTCAGCTCTATATGGCTTGCTCACGTGTTTCCAAAGCGAAAAATCTGCATGTTTTTAATAAATAATAATAAATTCATTTATTTCAGACCATAGATCCATATTAGTGTTAGTAACAATGATTGGCCTTATAAACTAGTGTTAGTAACATACATAAAACAGACAGACAGTACACAAAAAGCAAACATGGCTGAGGCGCTGCAGTAGCGCGGCAGTCCCATCAATGCCCGGAACGCGTTATTGTATTGTACGCGAAGATCGCTGTATGCTCCCTGCTTATAGTCAACCCACAGACTGCAAGTATAGAACGATTGGCAGTATGCCCTAAAGAGCGTAATTTTAGCCTCACTTGTACACCTAGCAAATCTGCGGGCCAACATATTACAGCGAACAGACAGCGACCTCCGCTCCCTTTCGATATCCTGATTGTCCTTCATGTCTTCCGTGACCCAGTGACCCAAATACTTGAAACTGTCAACTTTTTTCATTGCGGTGCCTGAGAGAGTGAAAACAGGCACATTAGTGTAACGCTGGCGGTCCGGTTTAAAAAACATGAATTCACTCTTAACCGCATTGTATAGAATAGAATAGAATAGAATAGAATAGAATAATTTTATTTGCATAAAATATGGTTACAGGGATGTTACAGTTTAATTTGGATCTACATATTTCACCATACATAGCATGCAAAATAATATAATTATTTATGTCAACATTTTTGAATTATTAAAAATTAAAATTACAATTATAATGTCAATAAAAGAATCAATTACAAAAGTTATTTGTCATTTGTCCTATTTAGAAATTCAGTCACTGAGTAGAAGCATTTATTCTTAAGCCAATCTTTTAAACACGTATAAAATTCATCATCTGGAAGTGTTTTCATTGCTTCAGGTAGCGCATTAAATACCTTTCCACACATTGCATAGCAGTTTTTGGCATATAGTGCTGTGCTAGGTTTTTTTGGTAGGACTATCCTATCTGGATTTCTAGTATTTCTAGGATATATTTCTTTAGCCGTTAGAAATAGCTGTGGATGCAATTTCACAAATTTACTCACTTCAAAAATATACAAACAGGGCAGAGAAAGAAGACCAAGCTTTTTGAACAGAGGTCTGCAAGAAGTCCATGGTGTTACTCTACACATGGCTCGAATGCACTTTTTTTGGACTATGAATACCTTATTAACCTCAACAGAATTACCCCACAAAATAAGTCCATATCTAAGGGTCGAACAAACGTATCCATGAATAGCAGACAAGGTTGTACTTTGATTTGATATTGTTGCCAACTTATATAGTACATACACAAACCGATTGAGTTTTTTACAAACTTGATCGACATGCGCTTTCCAATTAACATGTTTGTCAAGCACAAGTCCAAGAAATCTTGTTTGATTAACGTCTGTGAGAATGTCCTTATTATAATCTATTTGTAAATTACTAACTGTTTTTTGGTAAGAATGAAATTGTATTAGATTCGTTTTTGATAAATTAATTTGTAAATTATTACTAAGCAACCAGTTCGTCACTGTGTCAATTGTATTTTTAATGACAACTGTAATATTATTATCTTTTGACGATTTAACAATAATAGAAATGTCATCCGCAAATAATATACAAGAGTGGTGCGTTACTTCAGGTAAATCATTAATATAAGTATTAAACAGTAATGGACCAAGAACACTGCCTTGTGGGACACCATACTTGTTTATTCTTCTATATGTTGATTTATGAGTCTCCACTTCCCTATTTTCATTTAGACTTGATATTTCAACACATTGCAAACGGTTAGTCAAATACGATGATAACCACATCAGTGCCGGCCCTCGAATGCCGTACTTCTCCAACTTCTCGAGCAATCTTTCATGGGAAACTAAATCGAATGCGCGAGACATGTCGAAAAATACAACAGTTGTTGTTACTCCACCGTCCATGTTATCGACTATCTGAGAAATCAAGTTAAAAGCAGCCAGTGTTGTATTTTTTATGCTGAAGGAAAAAAATCATTAAATATACTCGTAGTTTATAGGAGCTTACTGCATTAGCTACCTATAGGCCTATGATTAGGGCTCTTCAGTGCTTAGTTACGGTATTTCTTATGTTGACAATATTGTTACGTAATTATAGTGCGACTGTAACATCTCAATATTGTCAGGCTGTTATATTTTTCAAATGCGACCCAAAAATTATTTATGTGTTAATTTTAATGTCATAATGTTAGTTCTTTTCTACGCCACGCTAATATAAGCTACTCGAAATACTAATCCTGCGCAGACGAAGTCGCGGGCACCAGCTAGTAATTAAATAATAGATATAATTTAATTTTTAAATATGTATGGTTAGTAGTACCAAATAAACATTTTTTCTTTCTTCCGAGAAAGAGAGAAAGAATTCTCTTGAATGACGACGTAAAAACGTACTTTTAAGAACAACTCCTTTAGGTAGATCGTGTCGGCTGCTCAGCTTGATCAGGGCCTTGGCGGGAATCCCCAACAGCGTTACTGCGAACGTCAGGAGCAGCAACCTGGAAGGCAGGGAAGTCAAGTGATCAACTTCAACCTGCTTCAGAAGCTTGAGGGGTTTCCAATTGTTTAAGATTTCTCGTGCAAACACGAGATTGTTGAGAATATGAAATATTTTTGCAATCTTTAGTTTTGTATTATTTTGAGCTTCTCTGTGCATCGGATGAAACGTTAAGACCAGTTGCAATTCGTAGATAGTTCAAGGGTTACTATGTCAATACCTTCAAGCAGCTTAATAATCTGTGATTAATGTTGTTGAACACTGACACACTCGATAAGAGGGAAAGTAAAAAATAAAGAAAAGGAAAATACTTAACTTGTAAATAACTATTATTAGAAGAAACTACTTAACTCTAATAAAAAATCGAATAACTTACCTGAAAATAAATTCTGTCCGCAGCATTTTTGCGGACCAAATATTCCGAATAGGTTAATAAGTTTTATTGGAGTGCGGAATCAATCCGTCTTTTTATTCCAAAATATTCATTACTAATAAGCCTAACAAACTACATTTTATTCACACAATAGATGAAAAGTTGTATTGTCTTATCTGTTGTTTAAATATGAACAGATGCCTCTTTACAACTTATTATTTTTTTAGATTTTATTGATCTAATCCATTCTAATATGTATTGCGAAAGTCTGTCTGTCTGTCTGTTACGCTTTCACGGCCAAACGATTTTGATGAAATTTGTAATGAATATAGTTGAAGACCCGGGGTTAAACATAGGCTACTTTTTATAGCAGGCGGAGCTGCGGCAAACGGCTAGTGTTAGATATGCTAAATGATAATTTAAAAAGGTATCAAATTGTTACGCTCGTCAACAACTCGTGTAGGAAATGTACAATGGGAAAGATCGACCTTCTAGGCGAGACTTCTTTCCATTAATCAATTTACAATATTGTGACGTCGTGCCTTCGCCAACGGCCGCCCTTCCCCTCACCGCATCACCCCGAGGGCCATATATAAGCTTGCACGCGTCCACCAGAGGACCTCTCTCGGATCATCTTGTCATCTCCAAGTTAAGTGGCTGGCTTTTTCATAGCGGCTACCTGACTGGATCTCGTGCCTACTTCGATCTCACGACCCCTATCTATATTTCTTATTAACGTGTATCCTTGGAGTCTAAATTTGTAAAGTAAAAATAATAAATATTGTCTATTCCCTGAAACCTGGATTTATCTTCTCTCCTCACACATACCTCAAGTAGAAAACTTTAACCACATTATAATATCTCTCAGTTACATGAGTAACTATAAAATTTTCTTTTAAAGATCAGCGTCTTTTTTTTTTTTAAGTTCTCTCGATAAAACCTTTATGAGGCTCGCAAAAACAATAGTGGCAATTATCTAGAACGATGAGTGTGTCTCATCGTTCAAAGGTGAAAGGAAGAAGTTTCTTTAAAGCGGCCCTTTTACATAGTTCTTGCTTAATGTTAAGACACGAACAACTGACTATACATATCCTGGTTTCAAACATTTTGAAAAGCGACTCTCGACCTCTATTCATATTTAATGATAAATACTACATATTCAGCAGAGCTTTTATTTTTGTGAATTTCCATGTAATTTAGCAACTCTTTAGAAAAGTCGGCTAAGCGCCATGTTTTATCTCCAGAGATAAGAGTTGGGAAGTGAATCGAAAAGTTCCTTCAACTCGTCAGCAGTCTTCAGGGACCGGCCGCATTATGAAAACCGTTAATTGATTGACGGATGAACTTGGGCGTTATTGATTTTCTTATTTCAGTGTATTTTTTGAACTTTCACAATTTTTATGCAATACGTCTTGTCGGAACAAGCAAACAGCATATCTACTTAAATGGAGCACGCGGTTATAGTAGCAAGTTAATTTTACTACGTAGGTATCTTTCTATCAGAAATTGTTCATTCTTTGGTTTTTCAGTAAACATTAATATGATCTGGAGCGCCGTTTTTGGCAATTAATGATTCATATTGTGTCTGATGAAAGTCGTTCAAAATCGAGCGAAAATCGTTTGACAGACAGGTTTTGATCAACAATATTCATTTCAAAAATTGGGTACCTGTCGCATGTTTCTTCATTAACTTTTGGTTTGGTCTTCAGAGTCTTCTGCAAGCACCATACTGGTGCCCTAATCCTGATTTCGATGTTTTATGAATTAGCGATAACGTTATTTTACTCTAAAAAAACTCATTCAATGGAGGGATTATATAAAGCGAAAGACACTAGGCTATATTGTCAGATGTATTTAGGCAATCTGAAAAATCTGGATCATAGTTATTTTACTATTCTGTAATCTGTGCATATACAGAGTTACTGAGGTGAAACGGTGCGGTTGTCGCTCCATTGTAAAATCACTGCCATATTTAGGAACATGATTGATGATGAAGAGCTCGATAGTCGTGCGCGATGCGCGTAGATATTGGTAGCGAATGCGCGTGTCAAGCGACGGCGAGACGCAATCACTATCGGATTGGTCGCCATTCAGTGGCATTTTCTATATCGAGTTCTGCCGTGCTTCGGAAGATTGTTATCGATAGATAGTAGTCGTGAGGCTTTGTCAAATGCATTATGGTAGCCTGAAAAATTCTGAGTGTTGGCCACTAACACACTCCATTCATCATGTTCCTGTTGGTCTGGTTTCCCTGTAGAAAAGGGTTACGAAGGTCAGACAGCAATCGCTCCGTTGTAATAACCAGTGCCGCCAAATCTAGAACCATGACTGACTTACTACAAACTGGAAGATGTTTTTAATATGAAGCTGACACCACAACAGAAAAAGCGGATATACGACCAATGCGTTCTGTCAGTTCTAACTTATGGAGCAGAGATCTGGGTTACAATAAAAGAGGAAATACATAAACTGTGCGTGGTTCAGAGAGCAATGGAAAGAAAAATGGTCGGTGTCAGCTTAACAGCCTAGCTTAAAATGTTTAACTTAATTACATTGTTGAATTGTTTTGATTGTAACCTGTTGTGTATACCTACCTTAAATAAATAAATAAATAAACAGACAAGAAAAAGAAACAAATGGCTAAGAACTCAAAGCAAAGTATCTGACATCGGTCAAAGAGCATAAAAATCGGCAAAAAAGCATCGGGTAAAGCTTAAGTGGGAGTGGGCTGGCCACATCGCCAGACCAACTGACTCTTGGTGTAAGCGGCTATTGGAGTGGAGACCATACGATCAGAAATGTCAAATCAAATCAAATCAAATCATTTATTTGCTAAAACACAGTATAGAAAGTTCTTTAAAACAGTGATGTCGCTCCCATTGTCCCAGAGCAAGACCGTAAATGAGATGGAAAGACGACATCGAAAAGATAGCGAGCAGCAACTGGATTCTTACTGCCCAGGATAGAGAGAGATGGAGGAGTCTGAATGAGGCCTACACCAACTCTTTGGTAGAGAAAGGCTGAAAAAGACAGAAAGACTTGCTAACAGAGCTTACCCTAGGCTTCGAAGCGTAAGTTGACGACGCAACTAGGAATACTCGTACACGCTAGGACATAGAAGATTTAGGAACATGATTGAACATGATTGACCCACCCTAGGTCTTGAAGCGTGTGCATAGAATAAGACTGGGAAACACGCTCAGTAGAAGTAAAGATATTAAATTTTCATAACATGAGTGCCGATCTATAAACATTCTATATTCTGTGCAATTGAGATACAAACTTCGGTGTACCGTGAAAAAATATCTGACTTGGAATGCGAAAATATGATTACCACGTAAATAAGAAATGCTCCTAGAAAATTACATTACTCTGAGTTCGAGAGCACTCCAGAGAAGTCAATAAAATAATGGAGCCAATATACGACCGTGTGTTATGCGCGAGGAAGCCGTAGGATCATTTTAAATTAATTATGTTGTACCTTCCGTGGATCGTACATGAAGGTAGAATTGTAGAGTGAAAATGGGACTTTATTACTGAAATTGTCCTCCTAGTTCCTTCTATAACATTTGGTCAGGAGAGCTATTTTTGAAAAAGCGTGACTCATGCAAAATAAGCGCATCGAATATTTTTTTGTTCGATATCGCACTATTTTCATTCGACATATATTTTTTCAAAAATAAGGCTCCAGTTCAATCAAACATCTCCATACCGCCCAAGAGGCTTGCATCCAGAGCTACTAGATCGTCGTCGTTACTAAAAAAAAAAAAAAACCTTAGAAGTGGAATGTACCTAACGAATTCACAGCCACTGAATCCAAACTAGGACAAGCCTGTATTTTAGCAGTTCTGTTCATCCGACAAGTCATGTGCTCAAGATAATGAGTATTGTACCTTAAAAATAAATTGTTTATTTTTTAAAAAGAGCACTTATTTCCCAAGCTAGTTATAGACTGTAATTTGGGAATAAGAAAACATTGTTTTACAAGTATACTCGATTACTCGTACTATTTATTACGATTACTAACTAATTTTAAATTTTAGGGAGTTCAAGCCGTGTAATAATAAATAAGTATGCATGGGTGTGTATTTGTGTGTAAAATAAGTGAGTGTGTTTATGTGCAGCACGGGCAGCATGGTTAGCGCGACAACTGTTTTAACCTATGATTTTATCGCACTTCCCGCGTTATCTAACGTTGCGAGCATGGGTTCTAAACATTGGTTTAAATTTTGCAATCGACCTGTCATTTTATCTAAGACCGCGATAATTTGTCTCAAGTGCGAGCATGGCTACAAGATGGCTGCCGTGTTTTGAAGATAAATTGTCGACTTTTGATAGTTTAGTGGCTTAAATTTATCTGCGATTTTCGAGACCCAGATAAAAGGTAAGTTTATTAAAAATATCGTTTTTACTTATTAAATTGAGCGGTTTTATGTAAATGATCAATAGAATTACTTTAAACTTACTGTCAATTAGTTCAAAGTAAGTAAAGAATACATATTTATTAAAATTTTATTACAGTTTGCAATTTGTAATCTTTGGCCCTTTCTATATATGTTTGTTTTTGTTATAGATGTCAAGAGGCTATATTAGACATATTTTGTCCTTTTGGAAGAAAAGGAGGCAAGGAAGCGTCAAAGGACGGAAGTAAGGGAGCTTGCCCATATTTGGAGTCTACCTAGGGAAGAATTTTTAGAAAATTATAAAATCAGCCCGGTAATGGTGCAATATTTATGCGAGGAACTGGAGGAAGACTTGGCTCCCCGTACTGTCGAAGGATATCCAGTACTTATCAAAGTAAAGAAGAGTTACAGATATATGATATTCAAAAAATGATTTATGATAGTAAAACAAAAACTCGTATTTATCGAAGCTTTATCTTACTTTTTTCAGGTACTCACTTCACTAAGAATTTTAATAAATGGCCATTATCAGCGTGGTTAATGGTCAAGACCTTATGTCGCGTCGTTAAAAATCTATCTAGGGGAGATACTATATCGCGCTGTCAACCCATGCTCGCATAATAGATAGAAATAGCGTGGAGTTTAAGAAGTTTATGCGCCGCGACTCTTATCTATCGCGCGAGCCATGCTACGGCCGCAGGAAGATTGGCAGCGGTAAATAGTATTTGCATTCTATACGATGAACTCTAACAGGTTCTCAGTCTCCAAGTAGTTTTTAGGTAATAGCCACGAGTATAGTTTATCTTTACTTAGAACAAGGAAAGATGTTATTAACTTAATTGCCCTTATTGTATAGATAGCCCCCAAGGACTCTGAAATGACGACGAGCCAACGCTGTTGTATGTTCTACCGCCGGACAAACTCGTCGTTTACGTATATATATTGTAGGGTCATAGGGTAAAGATTTATGCCATTTTCTCAAAATAGTGAGCTTAACAAATAACTGTCTCACTGTCAACAACTCCGCATCCTTATAAAGTTATGCAGTTGGATACTGAAAGGGCTTCCGAAAAATAACCTTTAGTACCGCTCTTTGAGCTCACTCTAATGATAACATCACCGTCTTTCCAGTTCCTCCCCATATCGTAATACCATAAGTAATAATAGATTGGCATAGGGCAAAATAAAGAAATTTTAGTGTTGCCGCATTTGCAATATCTCGTAGATTATTAAATATGAAAATAAGTTTCCTTACTCTTTTGGTATCAATGACGAAATATGTGAATTCCAGTTAAGAATCTGGTCATATGTATACCCAAATACTTTATACACGTTGTTCGGAGAACAGGTAGGCAGCCACATGTTGGGGAAAGTTGTCCGCATCTATGAGCTTTGACGACAAAACTAGTCAGCGAGGCAGTGAAGCAGGCTTTAGTTGCAAATGTCATGAAGTGAGTTTTTTGGATGTTAATAGTTAGAAGGTTAACGGTAAGCCAAGTTATAACCACAGACAGGGCATATTCAGCCCTTTTACGAACTTCATCCCAATTGGAACCATTGATTATAAAAGCCGTATCATCAGCATAGACAAAAACCCTGCAGTGAGGCAGGCGCAAGAGACACAAGTCATTTACGTACATTGTTAACAATGTAGGGCCCAAGATACTTCCTTGCGGTACTCCAAATACAAGCCTGCTTTCATCACTAATGTAGTCTCCCATTACTACTGATTGAGTGCGATTAGTTAAGTAATCCCGAAAGAGGTTAAGCGCCACACCTCTGATTCCAATGGCTTCTAGTTTCTTTAGCAAAATTGGTATAGAAACAGTGTCGAAGACCTTGGAGAGATCCAGAAATGTACCCAAGCACCTCACCCCCTCGTCCATGCAACCGACGACATGATCAATTAAGGAGGAAACTGCATCTTCTGTAGAGACACCTTTCTTGAATCCATACTGGTTTTTAGCTATGATGCCTTTAGATTGTAGGTATGTAATCAATCTATTATTGATAACCTTTTCCAAGACCTTCGACATAACCGGAAGCACAGAAATACAGGGTGACGCAATAGAACGTGCATTTATTAAGTATAGGCTAAAAAAATGTATACAAAAGGTATAGTTGAAATAAAAGATAGGATGAAAAGGTAATTAAATGTAGTTTATTTAAAAAATATAACATCATCTAAATGACGGCCCTCTTGAAGACGGCACTCCTCTAAACGCGAACGCAGATTTGTGAAAACTCTTGTCAATAAATCTGGGGTGATTGCTGCCATTTCCCTACGGATATTTTCCCTTAGCTGACTGATGTTCCTCGGATTGTTCATGTAGTCTTTATGTTTGAGGTATCCCCACAAAAAAAAAGACAGGAGGCGTCAAGTCAGGGCTACGTGGGGGTCAAGGGATATCACCTCTTTTGGAAATTAGTCTTTTAGGAAACATCTGTCTTACAACCGCCATAGAGTCATTTGTTGTGTGACAGGTCGCTTCGTCTTGTTGGAACCAAGTCCTCGTATTCGCTATTCTTGATCTCGTAAGTTCTGGAGTCAAATATTCCTCTAACATCGCAACATAGAGGTCGTTGTTGACGGTGATGTTTCGTCCTCGTGAATCTCTAAAGAAGAAAGGGCCAATAATTCCTTTGCTTGAGATTGCTGCCCATACCGTTACTTTCGGACTATGCAGTGGTTTTTGATGTTTCATTTTTGGATTCTCGTCGTTCCATTAACGGCAATTTTGTCGGTTTACGAACCCATTTAAATAGAAATGAGCCTCGTCAGAAAAAAGGATGTTGTCAAAAGTGGAAAATCGACTAAGCATTTCTTCAGCAAATGCCAACCTTGCTCCGAAGTCGGCCACTTTTAATTCCTGTGTTAACTGGAGCTTATAAGGATGCAGTTTAGGATCCAACTCCAAAATTCGCTGTAAACTTCGTCGCGACAAGTTTAAAGCCGCCGATCGCTTCCGAGTAGACACTTGCTTATTACCTATTATGATCAATTATATCGCGTGTTGACTTTATTGACGGCAATTTTGCAGACAGTGAGGCATTTACTTGTAGTAGGCTTGACAAAATTTCATGAGGGTTCAGTACCAATATCTATACAGAAAACAGATCGTGTCGCTTGTATTGGAGCCCGTTAAAATAATAAAGTTTCTATTCTATTCTTAAAATATTCTGTTTTTTAGTAAGTATTGTTAAAACGACAACAGAAATACATATCATCTGAAAATTTCAACTTTCTATCACGCTTGATATATAGCCTGATAGACGGACGGACGGAGTCCTAGTAATAGGTTCAAGTTTTACCCTTTAGATACGGAACCCTAAAAATCTAATTGTGTGATAACGCACTGGCAAGCAAAGTAGGTCATCCAACGTCTGGTACGTTTACATATTTTGGTAATACCATTTGTACCAGTTGCATAGCCTTATACGTCTCTATTTAAAAAATAAAACAATGGTTTTGTTTCTACATTTATTGTATGTCACAACATATAAAACATAGATTAACAACAATATACAACGGGCGCGGCAGTGCCGCTATATTTCTATAATATTTTATTTATCGTCAACACAGAACGGGACGTCGCTGCCCTAGTACTCGTCATCGCCGCTAGGGGCGCTACTGTCAAATGTTTGAAACAATATATTTCTAGACTACTAGCTTTTTCCCGCAGCTCAGCCTGCGTCAAAAAGTAGCCTTTATTTGACCTCGGGTCTTCAACTATATTCATATCAAAATCCGTTCAGCAGTTTGGCCGTGAAAGCGTAACAGACAGACAGACAGACTTTCGCATTTATAATATTAGTATGGATTGATGCTTGTGATACTTTGATCTTCTTTTTCGGCCGCTGTCACAACCGATCATCATCATCCTAGCGTGTATTCCTAGATGCGTCGTCAGCTTACGCTTTGGAGCCTAGGGTACGCTGTAAGTCATGGTCCTAGATTTGGCGGAAGTGGTTATTACAATGGAACGACTGCCGTCTGACCTTTTCAGGCTGCCCCAAGGCATCTGACACAGCCTAACGACCGCTATCTATCGACATCAACCGGGACCAACGGCTTAATGTGCCTTCCGAAGCACGGAGGAGCTCATGATAGAAAATGCCACTAAATGGCGACCAATCCAATAGTGATCGCTTCCCGCCGTCGCTCGACGCGCGCATTCAGTACGGATACGCGGGTCGCGTTCGACTAACGAGCTCCTCAACCGACCACAACCCGAGGTATACGCGGACTTTTTAGTTACTGTTATTTGCGTATGGAGCAGCGAATTCGGATGGAAAAAGGAAGGCAGTCTATCCACGCGGTCCTGTATGTTTTGTGAATCTTACACAATCTGTCTTTAAACAGAAACAAAACAACGCAAACCACCGCCGCAAGTATATCTCAAACATAATACCCACATCCGTAATATATGAATTATTTTGAAACCTTCCTCGGCATACCCTCACTCGCCAGTGGCGCCATCTTTTCAGCCTAAACTGCAGCTTTGTTTTCAACTTTGTTTGGTACATCTATTGATATCTATTGAATGGAAACCTTTATTCGCGTATCTTACACGAGTAAGAGAGCAGTGAGGTCACGCTAAGCCTTTTATTGAAGGTATTTGCTTGTATGACTAGCTGAGTAAATACATTGCGCAATATATTCAATTTATGGTTGATTATGTAACTGATGTTTTTTAACATAACACCTTTTAAAAGAATACCCAAGTTATTTGAACACTGCGAAATAATAATGGGGGCCTAAATACCCAGGTACATTTTATGAATAATAAACAAAGATTTGTTATGCCAATTTTTACCAATATTTAACACGATAGCTTTTTACCCGGATCCGGCAGGATAGTGGCCCAGGAGTGTTAGGTATATTTGAAAAGTATGACTCATACAAAGTCGATGAGTCGAATGATTTTCGTTCGATATCGAATGATTCCCATTCGTCATAATCAGTGAGTTGAACGTTTTTATTTGACATATTAATAAGTCATACATTTCAAAAACAGGGCTCAAAGACGTGAAAATTGGTTTCTTTTTTATTTCATCTTCGTTGAATGAAATTAAATATTTTTCAACAAGGATTGTTTATAAAAAGTTTCAGTCTCCATACTTCTTGATGTTTTGCAAAAAACCTCGCGTTTCTCAATCGATTATTGGTGGAGGCATAGCTGAGACAGTATTCTATCATTTTTTCAATTTCATTGGGCTTGCTAAGTACTGGTAAAAATTAGATCTATGCCTGTGTTGATTTATCTATTCAGTAGACATTATTTTTAATTCTACTGGGCCCATCTTATACCATGTTCTCTTATTGTACAAAGGTTGGCTGAAAGAGATTGCAATAGTCCGCCTTTTCTCCATATTGTTAACAATGTTATAATTTCAGTTTTGTGATTTCCCAGATGTGGGCAATAAAGTTATATTGTATTGTAAAAGTCTGGAAGCTCTAAATAACTAACTTTTAAAGCTAAGTTCGTCGGGTTCGTGTTGGCTGGAAGATCTATGATCTATACTACACCTCATTATATTTGGTCGTAATATATATCTAATATTAAACATTCGTTTCAATAATGTAAAGTTTGACCAACTATGAGTCTCTCACAGAGCAAGACAAATCACAGTAGTTAATATGGGCTTATTTTTTATGAATGGAGGTATTTTATTGTTTGATTGATGCATCCCTTTCGCTTGGCAGGTGGGTTACTATCAAATCTTAATGGCATTAAAATGTGAGTAAGCGAGATCCTGCTTTACACAGCAGATGGCATTCCGTAGATATTTTAATAAAACAGCTTATTTAAATAGCACGCTGAGTTTTTTATTAGTATAGCGCCATCTTGCTTACACACTAGCATTTGGAAGGAATTAAGAGATGATAGTAAGCCCCCAGTACGTCTAGGCGAACTGTTAGCGACCTGCAGGGTAGTGGCACAAATATTACGTTTCTAGTACACAATATTTCATTTTATTTGGAGAACTTTGTTCAAATTAACATTATGATTATACTATTTAACATTTTGTGTACAAATGGCTCATACTATTACAACACATACCGAGCTATACGCTCGCCTTATCTAAAGGCCTCTTTACATTTTGTCAGTGCAGGTGTAAAGTAGAAACGATCACTGTTATGTGTCAATGAGCTATACAAAAAGGGGCCTTATGTCGGCCACGGAAAATGCAACGGAGGTGGCGGGTTTTTGGTATAACAAAATTTAGAATTATTTTGAACTTTTTTTATACAATTAAGTATGCAAAAAGGCAAACGGCCACCTGATGGTAAGTAGTCACCGTAGCCCATGGACGCCCGCAACACCAGGGGCATCACGTGCGTATTGCCGACCCTTGAGAAAAAGGATGGGGGGCGATAAAAGTACCTAAGGAGCCTTCCGGACCAAAAAGTCAACTATAGTCAATAGTGTTCTGGAAGAGTTTGTTCGTTGCTTTCGTCTATTCGTTTCGTCGATTAAGGAGGTAGTTAAAATTTTATTTATTTTAAAAACATATCCTTCCTAGATCGTCGCCGATCCCAAGATAACAGGCGGTGTGGAGCCACTGAGTCTAAGACGTGACTTCGCGTCTATGTGTTTTCTACTGCCTGTATAAAGGGTTGTGCTCCGAGGAACTATTTGAAATAATGCCAATGCCAACACCCACCTTCTACCATCGAACCTCTCGCCATCGACAGGGATTCATCCGCATTCATTGGAATACAAAGGATCGCGTACGGTGCGTTATAATATAAAATTTCTCCCACGTACGCTCAGACTGTGGAATGAGCTCCCCAAATGGTTTTCCTAAGAGATTACAACATGGGGTCTATCAAAAAGGGCGTTAAAGGATTTCTCCAGGGTTAGCAACGCGCACGTGATGTCCCTGGTGTTGCGGGCGTCCATGGACTACGGTGATCACTTACCGTAGGCCGTTGCCTTTTTGCCTACTTAATTGTCTAAAAAAATCCCTTATTACTCGAGTAGTAACAATCTAAAAGCAAAAAAAATTATTAAATTAATTGAAATAAATATGAAAAAAGAATAGGGGAGGAGGCCTTTGACAAGTAGTGGGCCAGTATGGGTCAATATAAAAACAAAAAAAATATATCATGACATATAAATATTCAACCTGCGTATGTATTTATTTTAGTACTTACGCCTTTTTCACAGTGTAAAGTTATCTCATAATTCACACCTGCACTTAACAAAATATAAACGGGTCATAGTGGAACACTTACCTTACACTTAGTTCACAAGTTCAATTCCTTTTTCTCGTTAATTTACGTGTAACATCTACTTAGTCTACCTACAATACAAATGTGCGCTCGAGGGCTGCGTGCCACCAGCTCTTTTTTTGAATAGTATGACTAAAACAAAATCTTAGTTCGAAATAATTGGTGAGTCGAACGATTTTCATCCGATTCACCCATTTTGGATGACTCATACTTTTCGGAAATAGGACATCCAGATAGATCAAAATATCATCAAACATACTAATGTTGATAACATTTTGATATAAAACATAATAATGAGATCGTGCAACATTGCATGATAACCGTGCTCATATAGTCCTTTATATGAAATTTTAGTTCAAATTAGCCCTTCTTTTTTACTGTATAAAATTAATATTAACGAAGAACAAAATAAAATAATTTGATCATGTGATCTAGTCAGTTGCGGCCACAGAAATAACATTAGCTGAAGTGCCTCTCCATATTAAGATAAGACTCCAGAGGCTTAACTGGCCCACACATGGCACTAATCCTATTTCTGTGGTTGCAGCCTCTCGATATTAAGTTAAGACTCGAGAGGCTTAACTGGCCGACACGTGGCACTAATCCTATTTCTGCGGTTGCGGCAGTGCTATTATCTATTATGTAGTTACCGGAGGTTTAAAATAAGGAAATTGCGCTGAACATGAACTTAAAGATTAACAGGCAAACATTTTATGCAATCAATTGCAACCAAATGGAGACACCAGTACAAAAAGGCATTAAAAAGTACATGGTTCCATATTGTTAACAATGTTATAATTTCAATTTTGTGATTTCCCACATGTGGAAAATAAAGTTATATTGTATTGTATTGTATGATTCCAGTAACATTATTTTTTTTATTTTTACAAACCACTACAAGTTGGCGTGCGGCGCGTTAACGCCGCGTGCCGAAGCTCTACACTAAATGGTATTGGGTTATTCGGTCGAACATCAGCCTTGCGTGTTATCATTATCATTACGTAATATAAAACAAAGTCGCCTTCCTGTCTGTCTGTCCCTATGTATGCTTATATCTGTAAAACTACGCATCGGATTTAGATGGGGTTTAGTGTTTTAATAGATAGGGTGTTTCAAGAGGAAGGTTTATACGTATAATACATGCATAATATAGTAAGGAACACTTATAATTTTAGGGGTTTTAATGTGATGTCGTAAATTGACACATTTTTTTCTCTTACATTGCAAACGCTGGCTATACCATGAGAGATAGATTAAAATAATGTACTACAGTATTGTACATCTTAAAAAGATCTACAAAAAAGTCCGCGGTACCTGTCTATTTTAGTTCCGTCACAACAACTACTTTTTCATGTTAAAATTTGCAATAGAAACGTTGTTACAACCTAGGCTATATTATTAGTTTCTCGGTATTGATCCTCATCCAAATAAATCATTCCATATTCAAGGATGGTTTAATACCTGTAAATTACTCTTTGAAAGAATGAAATTGGACATTACATTCCAAAGATATTACGGATTTTGTTTTGTGTTACAATACCTTCGCGTGGCGAAACGGTACGAACTACACGCTTTCTTCCCGTGGCGCTTAGGTGTCGTCAAATACGATGAGGAAAAACCAGTGGTATCAATCTAAACGTACATTCTGCGTTTCCAATGAAGATTGACGTTAGACAGGCGAACAGTCGTAAAGCAGGGCAAAATAATAGGAATGGAATCACTCAGGAGTGATTTTTATGAAAAGTGTGACTCAGCATAATTGGCGAATCGAATAATTTTTGTATTCCATATGGAAGGTTTTTCATTCGACACACATTTCAAAAATTAAATCATTCATTTAAAATTTTTGCAATAATAAACAGGTAGTAGGGGCTCACTATTTAAGTAAATAAAAACCTGTATTAAAAATAGGGCTCCAGAAGGGAAAGCATCATGGAAGCGGGAGCTAAGGACGCGGAGGTTTGACGTTAGGCAGGCGGCCCGTCGTAAAAACATGCCAAGATTATAATAGGAATGGATGCAACCGGAACGCATGCGTCATGGAAGCGGGAGCTGATGATGAAACTGAGGGAGTGTTAAAAAAAATTGTAGTAAATATTTACGGTTAAATTTTACGTGTTTTTCCCCGTGGATGTTTTAAAAGAGGACGTTCTGATACTGTCAGCTGGGTAGACAGATTATATGAGAGTGGCGGGATTCACCACCACATCATGAGATGAATACATATGGTATTCATCGGTTAATAGGATTTTGAAAGAAATGCTAAATGAAGAGGTTAGCTTCAACCTACTACTACATAATTTGTATAACCCAGACGAAGTCGGGACGGGCTGATGAGTAAAAATAAATGCTTACCTGTTCTTATTAAAGTATGTTTTGTCCCTATCTCTCTTTACTATATTTGCCATAGAAAAAAAGAGACAAAAAATATTCCACTAAAACAGCGTTAAAATGAGATTGTTTTCATTTTTTTTAAATTATCAACTGATAGTAAAATTTGACTAGTAAATATTGCTAACAGTTTTAACGGCCGCACTCCGAGACGTAATGATTACTTAAGGAAATTCTTCAAACTCAATAAATCCCTCAGAGAGAACTAAGTAACTCTGCAACTCCGTAGTATAGATCTAAAAATATTTTTGTCATACATAGGTGCGGCTGTAAGACGAATTATGTTTCAAATCTTAAAAAAAAAAAAAAAACTTTCGATTACTTAAGAACCAGTCATATACATGAATACATGTTTCGCTTAAAATCAAAAAATAAATAATTATGAGTATTTTGGTGATTAATAATACAATTTTGTGTAAAATGCGTCTTGATACAAAATATTTCGCACATTTTCGTGCCGGGGTTAACATTAGGCTTCTAGTGCCCAGTTCCCACGAGCTTAATAGCTAGTCGCTTAGTTAACAATAAAGAAATACTAGTATTTTAATTTCTTCGTTTCATGAATATTATTACTGTGAATGAACATCGTAAAAGTATTGCATTTTGGAAAAGCAAATGCCTGCTGGGTCATAGCTATTCACGTGACACAATTTTTTTTACGTTTAAATTCCAATGTGCTATAGAACTATGCTAAATATCGATCAAGACTACTACTAATATGATATCAAAATGAGATGAAACTATAAACAGAAACGTACTATCATCTTGAAGTTTTCTGCGTCAAAACGTAGCCTATGTTTGACCCCGAGTCTTCAACTATATTCATACCAAATTTCATCAAAATCCGTTCAGCGGTTTGGCCGTAAAACGTAACAGACAGACAGACAGACTTTCACATTTATAATATTAGTATGGATGATATTACAAAATGGCAATTTAGACAATGTTATTTTTAATTTATACTTGTTACCACATTTGTAACATTTCGAATCTGTCGCGGTAGCTTAAGTCCTAATGTCATATGCAACAATTTTACAGGACACAGCGATAATCATTTACATTCCCAATGAGGTGGTACTAGCAAAGAAACTAAGCGCCAGTTACTAAGTCCGTGTAAACCAACCTTATCACGGAACATTAAATTCGGTTACACAACGATTACACCCAGTGCTTAACCTACGATATTCTACAGCTAACAAATGCTATGCATCATAAAATACGACTAAAATACTGAATAGCCGAGCAATTTAATCGCTCGTGGTATAAAAAATATGGTTATTTCTTTCGCGTAATGAATGAAACTATTTATCAATACACTCTACGGTTTTATTTATACAATTTTACAGAAGGTCAGGGTCGGCAACGCGCTCGTGACATCTCCGGTGTCGCAGGCGTTCATAGGCTACGGTGACCACTTACCATCAGGTGGGCCGTACGCCTGTTTGCCTACTTAATTGTATAAAAAGGTTGCCTGCAAAAGTCCGCTCCTTGGGCATGATTGTTGTTGACAAATGTCATTTCGTAGATATTTGTATTATTTAAAAATCGCTTGTAAAACCTATTAACTAAAATGTTTTCTCTTCTTTCTTTATGAAGAAAGAGAAAGATACAAAACATATTTAGTAAAAATGGGCTAGACAAGCGTTTGTTACACGAATAATAGCCTAGCTTTTAATCATGCATGTCTAGAACTACAGAATGGGGCTCCAAAGCCATAGTGCCACGGATTCCGGGATCCTTTGACATGAAATAAAATAAGGCATAACTTTTATAACCGGCCGACGAGCTTTACGTTAACCTTCCTGCTGCTGTTGTTGGTTTAGTCCACGACAAAGACGCCAGAACTAATACCTTCCATTTTGTTGAAATATGTTGTTTCATTTATTACGCAAATGTCTTAGCCATCTTTTATAAACTGTGATACTTTTGTGCAAAATCTTTGGTTGAAAGCATAAAAATACATTTATACACAAATAAATTATTCTATAAAACTGATAACACTGAATTAAATGCAAAGACGAAATATAAAAAAAAAAAAAAATACAAATTTCGACTAGCAAAACGTAAATTGTGCACAAGAGCTTGTGCAATACAAAATACTGAAAATACATTGTGTATTTAATTTTTTTCGTAACGTAACAAACACTGTATTCATAACATTATCAGGAGTATAAAAATTTTTGCAACCATCACATCAAACATGACGTTTGGTCGAGATTTCTGAACCAGATCTTTAATATTTATAAAGTTGTGTGTAAATTTACGCTGCGCAGACTAGAGATCCGGCCGTATTTCAATGACCAATCCAAATGCTGTGATGTTTCTGTTAAAAAAAAGGGAATTAGAAATAAGTTTAACAATGATTTAGGTATAGATCACTTTATATTTCAGAAAACTTCGTATTATTTTTAAAAAACTCACGTCCAAAATATCTACGGACTTGAATCATAACTTTAGGCTTTAAAAAAATAATTAAAAGACTACATTTGTTATTATTACGAGTAATTACTAGCTTTTTCCCGCAGCTCCGCCTGCGTCGAAAAGTAGCCTATGTTTGACCTCGGGTCTTCAACTATATTCATACCAAATTTCATCAAAATCCGTTCAACGGTTTGGCCGTGAAAGCTTAACAGACAGACAGACTTTCGCATTTATAATATTAGTATGGACGTTTTTCTTTTAAATTACGACGGTAAACGCATTCCAGAGATGTTCGCAGATATTTTCGACGGCTTGTATGCGGTATTCAATAGTCACCGGCAATTTATTTTCGACATTTCAGCGGAATCGGTCCCAGGCTACACCCCGGACACTCCATACAACAGCGGCGAGCCCGATACCTATTTCTACTACCCCGATTCGGTCGCGTACGCACACGCGTCAATGTGTGTGTTACTTGCAGGGTTGGTTCTTTATAGTGTCTGCGTCATAGCAGTCGCAGCGGCCGGGCGACCGAAGTGTCATCCTTGCATTGTTTTGCACTCGATTTTTACCCTAAATCTGCGCGGTGAGGGGTGGTATCTGTTTCGGGTGGGCAGGTGCGTGTGTACATTCTATTAATAATTGTGTGCTCAGGCACAGTTTGAAGGAAACCCCCATATAACCAACATTGATCTTAGTAAGTGGACAAAACAGCTGAAAAATACTAAAGGTTTATGAAAAGAGTATACCTGTCTCAGAGCCGCCGCGATGACGTCACGAGTGGTGTATACGTGTGTGCGTGCGTGTGTGGTCACAGCAACGCACACTTGCCGAGCTTGCGGCGCCGCTGCTTGTCTTCTTGCTGCGGGTGCGTGCGGATGATGCGCACCAACTGGTATTAACGATAACTTACGTTTATTTATTAAATTAAACTATTTTAATACGGTTTTTATCGCGTTTATTACTTATTTATTTACACCTGACCGTATTAAAATAGTTTAATGAATAACAAACGCGAAAACATAAGAAATCATTACGTTTATTTATTGAGTGATAAATTATAAAGATATAACGCATCAAAATTTAGGAGTAGGTGCTCGTGACGTCACATATTGCGATAAAGTGTAGCACACTGTGACGTCACAAGGAACTTTAGCGCTCCATATCTTTACCATTCTTTGTTTAATTTTCAAAAGAAAAAATACGTCTCCAATATTTTTTGATTATCTAACTTACGGACTAATTATATTTTTTTAGGGAACTAGCCTATTGATACGACAATAATACTACGCATAGCCCGACCAGGTAAATAAAAACCCTACATTAGCGTCCGTTGCAATGTTTCATGAATGCCTGATTGCCAGTAAAATAAATTTGTTCCAATATTTTTCCGCAATATGGCGAAGGCTTCTATTTTTTTTTAAATGATTCGATATAACAGGCACAGATATCTTTGATGCTCACTTTTAGGCTATCCGCACACGACGCTATTCAAATGTAACTTGAGAAACGCTACACAGTCGTATTTCATACAAAATCGTTACAGACTCGTGCAACGCGACTTCATCCGATTTTGTATGACTTGAGTAGCGTATCTTAAATTGCATTGAAAAAGCGCCGTGTGCGGAGGGTCATAGTCAGCTGTTGACGACGCCTTAGTTTTTATAAAGTGCTCTACTCATGTTGTGTGCACGTGACGTACTTGCAAAAAGTGTTAATTTCGCAATAGAATTGTTTTCACAATTTAGCAAAATACGTGAATCTCCAGATCACGTATGCTAGCAGCCCCTCCACTGTACATGTATTTACTAGTATATAAGCTAATGTAAGAATCATAAAGATACGAGGATGGGTTGATAAGAAGTTAGCTTACCCTACTTATAATTGTCCGATTTGTAAAAAATATATGTCACGTTATAGTTCAGTTTTCTATCTACCGGCGAAAAAAAAATTAAGTCAGTCACGCGAATACGTTGTCGTAAACGAATTTTTTTAATAAGTGCTGTTTCGTTATTTTTTTAAATGGATAAAATCGAACAAAGGGCTGTGATTAAGTTTTTGCATATGAACGGAATAAAGGGTTCAGAGATTTTTGAAGAAATACGAAACGTTTTAGATGATATTGCTCCATCGTATGCAACAGTAAAAAAACTGGGTGGCCGAGTTTAAAAGGGGCCGTACAAGCGTTCAAGATGAACATCGTTCCGGCCGCCCAAAAAGTGTCACCACACCAGAAATGATTACCAAAGTGCACGATATGGTTTTATCACACCGGCGATTAAAATTATCTGAAATAGCTATGGAACTAGGCATTTCAGAAGAACGGATCCACCACATATTAAGTGAAGAATTGGGTATGAAAAAATTATCGGCAAGGTGGGTGCCGCGTTTGCTTACGGTTGATCAGAAACGAATTCGAATGCTAATGTCGCAAGAATGTTTAGATCGTTTTAAGAGTGATACGACTGATTTTTTGCGGCCACTAAACACCAGAAACCAAAAATCTGTCAAAACAATGGACAGAGGCAGGAACTTCGGCTCCAAAGAAGGCAAAGGCCGTGAAATCTGCAGGAAAAGTGATGGCATCAGTGTTTTGGGATGCAAAAGAAATTTTGATGATCGATTACCTTCCAAAGGGGCAAACGATAACTGGCGATTATTATGCAAATCTTTTGGACAAATTACAAGAATCCATTCGTGAAAAACGACTAGGGTTGGCTAGAAAAAAAATAATCTTTCACCAATACAATGCGCGGGTTCACATATGCGTCACTGCCATGGCGAAAATCAACGAACTGCGTTACGACTTGCTTCCACACCCTCCTTATTCGTCCGATCTAGCACCCTCAGACTTTCACCTTTTCCCTAAACTAAAAACAGTTTTATGTGGACAAAAATTTGAAACTGATGAGGACGTTAAGTCTGCGGTGGACCGCTATTTTTCCGACCTCGATGAAAATCATTTTAGAACATCGATGGTCCAAGTGCATTGAAGTTCAAGGAGATTATATTAAAAAGTAAAAATAGATTTGTTTCATTTAAAAAATTGTTTTACTATTAAGCTAAGTACTTATCAACCCATCCTCGTATCTTCCATCTCAGATTTATACTGCTTTAGTGGTTTCATGTAATACCCTGACGTGATAGCATATGCTCGTTTTACGAAACCTTCCGAACTAGTTCCGTCGGGATCTTCGTTGGCTATGCCAGTAATGAGTCAAATAACGACCACACACTGTATACCTCGTGGAAGGCCGCGTCCACGTTGAGCGGCGGCTCCTTGGCGCTGGTCTCGATGTACGGAGCGCCGAGCTGTCTCGCGAGCTCGCGGCCTGCCTCCTCGCTTACTGCTCGCACATGAACCAGGTCCACCTTGTTGGCAGCCACTAGCATCGGGTACGACTCTCTACAGACAACAAACATTAGGTTGGGAAAAAAGGCTTTTCGCATATAGTATGTATGAACTTGTAATAAAATCTCTTTGGCTATACTATTTGTATGTGGCTGGTTTTGGTATCATCAAATGTTGAAATTTTAATAGAAGATAATGCCAAATTCAATTTAGGAAAACGTGTAATTTTCATTTGTTTTTCTTACTGCAAGTTAAGTGAATCTAATGAAGAAATTCGATACATTTTAAAATTTTACTACAAAAAATGTAAAAATGCATCGCAAGTCGCGAAAAAAAATTTGCGATGTTTATGGACCTAGTGCAGTGTCTGTGAGAGCAGCACAAATTTGGTTGAAGCGTTTTCAATCCGGAAATTTTGATGTCAAAGATACACGTCGCTCTGGTCGCCCTATTACGGATAAAATGGATGCCATTTTTTAAAAAGTGGAGAAGATCGGCATATCAGTAATAACGACATAGCTGAAGAACTGAAAATTGACCACAAAACAGTATTGACGCATTTAAAAAAAACTGGGTACACAAAAGCTCGATATTTGGGTATCTCACGAGCTCACTGAAAGAAATCTAATGAACCGTGTACTCATTTGTGATTCTTTATTACGACGTAATGAAACCGAACCATTTTTGAAGAAGCTGATAACTGGTGATTAAAAGTGGATCACGTACGACTAGAACGTGCGAAAAAGGTCGTGGTCAAAGACCGGTCAGGCTTCACAGACTGTAGCGAAACCCGGGTTAACTCGCAACAAGGATGCTGTGTGTGTGGTGGGATTCGAAGGACATTATTCATTATGAGCTGTTACCAGGTCAGGCAGGACCATCGATTCTGAACTCTACTGCGAACAACTGATGAGATTAAAGCAATAAGTTGAAAGAAAGCGGCCGGAATTAATCAACAGAAAGGGTGTGGTTTTTCACATGATAACGCTAGACTTCACACATCTTTAGCCACTCAGCAAAAATTAAGAGAGTTTGGCTGGGAAGTGTTAATGCATCCGCCGTATAGTCTCTTCAGAATTCTTTAGGCAGTGTCAGGTTAACATCACGAGAGGACTGCCAAAACCACTTGTCGCGGTATTTTAATCAGAATCTATAGCAATGCAATCCAATAATAGCAATCCTCAAAATATCTATAGCAATGGGATCATGTTCCTACCTACAAGATGGCAAAAAGAAATCAAACAAAATGGCACCTACATACTTAAGTTAAATGTAAATAAACTATATTAAAATATGTTTTGAATTTTCTTAAAAAATCAAATCAAATCAAATCATCTTTGCGAAGAAACTTTTTCCCCAACCGATTATATCGGCTCGTGGTTGATTGAATGCAGAGGCTGAATGAGAGTGGAACTTTAGCCTACATTCTTTCAACTCCGACAATACTCCGACGCGTATGTCAGTTTGGACTTTTGGCGGGAAGCTACATCAACACTGTATTTTATTTTCCAAAATTTGTGTTTTTATGAGTGTTTGTGCATAATAATGGTGGATTATTATTCGCAAAGTGTTCGATAACAAGCGTGTGTGTTGGGAAGTAAAGTGTTTATGTGATTCGTGCTTGTTGCCTAAAGCTTCTAGTAATCGCTAAGTGCAGTTTTTCTACAACTTCACTTAGCCTGATTCTTCTGACTAGACTCGACTACCGACTAAACTTTTAGACTTTATTAGGATTTGACGAAACTACACTGTAGGACTGAAGAACATAGAAAAATTAAGAAGGGTTTAAAAGGACTTGTATCCCATTATTAAAAAAAATATATATATATGTCATCATGACTTTGACGTAACGTCATGGCGGCGAAAGGAAGCCGTTTCGACGCGGCCGCGACGTAAAAATGGGAGAGCTGGTTATAACGTGCTCAATGGAGTGTCGGCCTGCAAATCTTTGTAACCCAAGGACTTGACAATGAAAGATGGAATCGTTTGAGCCTTCAAATAAATAATAGTAGATTGTGATACAAGGGTGCGAATTTGGTCATTATTTACGAGGCGGTAGGCGAATGCCTATAGAAGCCGAGTATATAGCCAATTTCGCTCAAGAGTTGTCATACGACGATTTTCAACACATTTGTGAGGAAAAACACACTAATATTATTAACCTTTTATTATTTACACAATAAATAAACGTTCTCAAAATATTTCAAACAGTAAAATTGACATAGCGCAAATAATGCTCTCAAAATAAATATTTTGATAAAATGATAATATTTGACTGGTTTATTATTATTTTAGGTATTATTTTATTGTGAATTGAATTAATTTAAATGATAATGTGTAATATAGATTGAATTGTTTTAATTTTCTTTGCATACCTAATAAGGTTGATTGTGCGGCCATATTATTATTTAACACCAGACTGTGCCACTTTCAATGCAAATAAACTATTTCCTTACATTAACTTTTGTTGGTACACTTTAAACACTTTTCACAATTAGATACGCCATTAGAGTGAAATTGGGCTTGTGTGTTTGTCAATGCATTGCTAGGTATCTCTAAATACATATATAAGTAGTTCTTAATATTCTGTTTTAAAGCTTCGTCCACGCTTTCCTTATTTCTTCCTTTAAAAATTTAAAGTTAAGTAGCTAAAGTCAGCCTACTTATTCCATTATCATCATTCGATTTTCGCCTGAGTTAGTTATATCTGGCGGAGTCAAATTTAGGTATTCTTCCCTAAATTAAATCGACATTTGTTATTAATAGTAAATTAAATACAAAAACAAATAGATTTAAAAAATGGCGCCACTGGTACGGATTTTACGGCCATGGATACAAGTCCTTTATAGCCCTTCTTAAATTTTCTACACAAATTAATATTTGTAGTCTCCAATACGGTTAATGTTCAGTAAAGTAAATATAAATAGTGTTGATTTATCATTTGGAAGCTAAAATAGTTTATATTTTTTTGCAAAAACAATGAATTGGTTTGAGACTTAAAATCCTCTTGGCGTACATTAAAAAAAATGTGACGTAACTATGGAAATCATTACTTTACAAGTGCGATTATAATATAAACAACATGTTGTTTACAACCGTCATTAATAGCCAAATTAAAATTAAATAAAAGACACTTTGTGAGCGAATGTGTTCATCATCATTTTGTGCAGGTGACATTAGCCTATCGACTAATATTGCTTCTCCAAAAACACAGTTCATATAAAAACAAATAGGTCCATGCTTCTTAGGAACTAAACCACAACAACAGGACACATGTCAATATGTGCTATCAGATTTAGGTGTGACCCGTATTTGATTGGTCGCCATATCGCATTTTCTATATCGAGCTCCCCCGTGTTTCGGAAAGCACAGCGGCTGGTCCTGGTTGTCATCGATAGATGGATGACGTTAAGCTGTGTCAAATGCCTTTAGGCAGCCTGAAAATATTCTCACAGTGTCAACCACTAATGCACCTAGTCAAAATATAAAATTTCACTCTTATCTATCAAAATCAACATCAATGATTGTCAAAAAACACGTTACAAAAATGCATTAGTACAAACAATAAATTCTCACACTGTCAGCAAGTTCAATGAACTTATTATTTACCAGTACGATGAAGCAGACAAATAGACAAACAGACCTACGACACAGAATTATTAATAGTACTAACGTACAGAACGGACACTCGCACACTCCCACCCGAATCAGATACCACACCGAGCCAAGCAGATTTAGGATAAAAATTGAAAACAAAATAGTGCAAGGATGACACTTTTGACGCCCGGCCGAGCCAACCCCGCGTATATATTGACGCGTGTGCGTACGCGATCGAATTGTAGTATTCGTAATAGGTATCGCGCTCGCCGCTGTTGTATGAAGTGTCCAGAATGTGACTACGCCTGAAGGGAGGCGGCGGAAGCCTGCAATAACAAAACTGTCGAGTACATGTTGCCGACCCTAATCTTCCGCAAAATCAAATATAATAATTTTTATTATCACCTGTCTTTGACCCGCAAGATCTGCGTGTGGAAGTGGCGAATGTTCTCGAAGCTCTGCTTGTCAGTGACGGAGTAGACCAGCAGGAAGCCATCTCCTTTACGCATGTACTGTTCGCGCATCGCACTGAACTCCTCCTGTCCGGCTGTGTCCAGCACTGGACATAGAAATGATTATTAGATTAATAATTTTAGGGAAAAGCCTTTGTACAAAGATCGTCTGCTTTAGTTAAGGAAAAATAACAATCAATTTAGAATCGTTTAGCCACGAATTTGAACAGTGAGGATAGATATCATGTTGTCTCGTTTCTTCACACTTGCCTGGTAATTTTCCGTCTGATGCCATTCCTACTTTTTCATACTAGATTCCCCAATGTAAGACGAGTAGAGGCCTGAAGGATGCCGCCTCAAACTCAGTCACATCGCGTTAATCTACATATGATTTCGATATAAAGATTCTGTCTCCAGAATAAAAATGTCTGCTATCCATTTTTATGCTTAGATTAGTTACTCTTTGATAGGAATGATGTTGGTGAAATCGGCCCTTATAGTTTATTGTGGACAGACAAAGTGTATGTCGACTTCTATTTATAATTATGTGTGAATAAATAACACATTACCATCAAGTATACACCACTGGCCGTCCACCTCTGTATGCTGTATGTAAGAGTCCTCGATAGTTGGGTCGTAGTCAGTCACGAAGAGCTTTTGGAAAAACTGGATGGTGATGGCGCTCTTCCCCACACCTCCATCTCCTACCACCACCAATTTCACCTGAAAACATTGCCAATTTGGATCAGTAATGTCTGCCTCCTCCATATTTAAGTTCTATTGATCTATGGAGGTTGGGAAACAGTTAAATTATGGGGCTGGCGCAAGAGCTCATGGTATTTTGGTTTGTGGGGTGATGATGACCAAATAAATGAGGACCATTTTGTATCTCAGAATGATGACAGTTTTAGAATTGAGATACTGTACAGTACTCAGACATATATAAGCACATTGAACATTTATAGTATATTATACAGAAAACAGAAGGGTGAATAGCAGTGCAAAAAGGAAAACTAGACCCAGGCAAACTTGATTTGTTTGATTCAATAGGGGATACAAACATCTACTATGTTTTTTTTATCTGTCATAAATTTTTCACATTCACAGCCTAAGATGACAGGCATAGGTCGTTGTTATGGTACTCTTAACAAAACTAATAACTGGTTCAGGATAAGTTCAGATCATCATAAACATAAAAAGGGGATAGACATCGAAGGACTGCAAAAGGGAACCTCACAACTAAAAACAGAAACATACACCGTCACAATCTTTGAATATAGACATGTCTCAGCGTGAAGAACTATCTGGAAAACAAAAGCCAAACATCATTGCACGGTCACGTAAGTCTCTATAAGTGGTGACATAGTGTGACGTTGCTGCCTCTCTCCTCGCCGCATATGTCCTTCACTCCCTATGTAAACGAAAGCTACATCATTCTGCGTGTGCAGTCTTCACTCAGGTCTCGGAAGTTAAGTATTCATTATTGGTGTTGCTTTCGTTTTGTTAGGTCTCCGACTTTGTGCCTAGAATCAGCAACCTTAGGTCTTGTGTAAATTTTTATAACTATTTCAAAAATCTATATGTATACAAAGCAAGCAAAAGTTGACCTTGGGCTCTGAAAAAAACAGCTGAAGACACTACTAGCAGAATGCTAAGATGAGTGATTATGTTATGCAACCTTTAAATAATCTTTATCTTGACTTGTGAGGTGTCTTCTAGAAGGCCTGCATTCTATAAGGCTTTTTTAATACAGATAGCCCGATTCTCTAGGAAGGTAGTATTTACACATCACAGACAGGCAAAACCAAGTTGGGTTAGAGTGTACAAAAGGGTGCGCAGGACTCAGAAAAAATTTTGATCGATATTTGGTGTCCTAACAACGCCTGTTTTTATTTCAGGGTTTGGGGATCATTATATGTATGATTTAAGGTCTTGTGACTATTTTTCCTGCGGATGATATTTTCAGAGTTGCGGTCACTTTTCTGAAAAATCTCTGGTCACTGAACCGACTTCATGGAAGAGTCATTAGGTTAAGTTATAGGTTATCTTGCAACCACCGAAATAAGGGAGCGAGCATTCAACTTTGTCACAAAATGTTATATTGTGTATAAAAAAAATAATTGCCCACCCTTTCCGACACTCTGATCGAAAAGCATTTTCTAGAGCAATTGGAATATGTGTATTTTCTGTATGATTTTGATAAATTACTACCTATTTATAAGCACAGAAAAGGTAATGTTTTGGTTTTATTCTTGATGTAGCTTTCAGTGGAAGCATAGTGGCACACGAAAATTAATGGAATAAAACAAAATGTATCATACTGTGGGTAAGTTTTCATTAGGTGGGCCTGGCCTCGTCATTTCGCTTCCTTCCGCGGTTCCTCCGTAGTACCAGGAAACACCAAACTTCGCTCTTCGCTCATAGATTATTGATTATCTGCAAACCACCATTATTTATCAGCTTCGCTTAAACACTTCGCGGGCTCACAAATAAAATTCTTATGAATTTCACTCAGAGATCCCGGCAGAAACTCAGCTGATGGGGCGTATCAAATCAATTGAATGATTTAAACATCGAAACTCGCCTCAATAATTATGTGTTTCCTTTCAGCTCGGCTGATGGTTTACGTGCTGCCGTGAAATGTGAATTTAGTTACACACATGGGAAAACCAACTTAATGGACATTTTCTTTTTAGAAATCTATTTTTTATATAATATTTAATATAGAAGGAAAAGCGAAGCGAAGAAGACGAAACGAGATCACGACACGAACAGTGTTTTTTTTATTACCGTCTGACAACTGACATCTGTCATGTCATTGTCACGGGCGCCCGCCGTGATTGCAACACGTCTATCGATAGGTAGGAGTATCGTTAATGCCAATTCTATCGACAGTACCTGTTGATAATTTATGCTAGCCATGAGGCCCTGCGATAGTGATGGGTAATGGAAAAATTTCGGAAAGAAATGAAAAGAAAAAAAGAAAAATTTCCAATATTTTTCCAATTTTTCCAAATATTTTTCCAAATCGGAAAGTCAACCAAGATCAACAAGATAATTACAGGATAACATTAAAGATTTTATTTATTCTTTTTCTTGAAAACTTCTATGATTTGTTGCATAAGATTATAGCGTTCATCACCAGTATATCGGTCAAGTTCATGCGAGATAAACTTACAAAACATTAAATTTGAAATTCTTATATTCTTTTGGAGCACGGCGGGAGCAATGGTGTTATGCTCGACCGCCGCAAAGGGAATTACTTCCCGCCAGGCGAGGTGTTATGCCTGGGGAACCGCGGCTCCAACGGTGTTCTGTCGGAGGTTGTATATATGCTCCAACTTTCAGAAACTCCAATTGCGCGATTTAGTCTTTCAATGCTGATTGTCTTGTTTTTTTGGAATTTCAAATTAGTCGCTTTTAGCGCCATCTATTGCGTTGTGTTGTAACTATTTACTGTGCGATTGTGTCGCCACATTCTCATTTATTTCTTCCGCATTGTTCTCTGGTTCTGTCATCACTGCCGCATCGCAAAACTGTTTTTTCTGGATTTGTGGTTACTTTCTGGGATTCTTTAATTGTATAATCCTGACTAGACCAACGTTGACTAAGCCTGTCTTCAGTAGCCGATTGTTCCGTTAATAAAAAAGACATCGATAAATTGATCGCCTTAGCAACTACAGTATCAAGATCTCCTTCCTATCACTTGGGTAGAACATGCATTATGGAATAAAGTGTATTCTGCTTTAGAGCCATCCTACACATTACCAACACGAAAAACTTTAACAACATACGTGGATAACAGTTATGATGAAATGAAAAAGAGTCAAGATATTAATTTGAAATCTCTTTCGACACTGCATCTTCAGCTAGATGGCTGGTCCAATATAAAAAATGAAGGTATTACACATTTTTTAATCTCCACACCTGTCCTTTTACTCGTAGACTTTGTAAACACGCTTGATAATCGTCATACATCAGAGTACTTGACCACAGAGATTTTCAGAGTGATGAATCATATTGGCCCCGAAAAGTTCTTTGTGTTAATAGGTGATAACGCAAATAATGTTCAAAGAGCCCTGTCGAATGTGAAAGACTTATATCTACATCTAATAACATTACGTTGCACAGCACATACATTGAATTTATTGGCAGAAGACGTTCTAAAGATTAATGTAATTAAGACTATCATGAAAATGGTAGTCGATGTAGTGAAAGAAATAAATATAGTCAAGTTCTCTCGTCACTTTTTACGAAAATTTCAAATAAAAAGAACTGCAACCAAAAATTAAAGCTTCCAGTCAAAACTAGATGGAGCAGTGTACACGACACGCTGCAAGTGATGAAATTTGTCAAACCAGCAATCGTTTGCATTGCTGGTTTGACAAAT
Organism: Euzophera pinguis; assembly: GCA_947363495.1. Classification (NCBI taxonomy): domain Eukaryota; kingdom Metazoa; phylum Arthropoda; class Insecta; order Lepidoptera; family Pyralidae; genus Euzophera; species Euzophera pinguis. The sequence goes on from OX376164.1 coordinate 632,531, forward strand.
TTGGCGGTGCATGAACGAGTACAGTTATCGTCAGAAAACAAATCACATTTGTTAGATGAAAGATTTTGGACAATGACAAACGAAGTTGCTGCAATTGTAGAACCAATCGCTGTTAGCATCTCCCAACTAGCAGGTAACGATTGTTTAATTCAGAAAACAGTTCCTGTGTGAAATACCTTAAAATTAAAACGAAATTTGGCTCACACCAATATTCTCAATGAAGAAGAAAAGCAAAGTCTGCTTGAAAAAGTAGAATCCACAAAAGGAACAGTCGTAAAACCTATACATTTTGCTGCATGTTTGCTAGATCACAAGAACTGTGGTGATAATTTAAGTAGTGAAGAAGATGCTGCAGCAATGAATTTTATCGATAAACTAGCAACTTACTTAAAAATTTAAAATATATTGGCGGAAGTATCCGATTTTAAGTCAAAATCCAACTTTTGGAGCAACCGGTTTGTGTGGTCGCCAATAAATAATGTCACCCCACTTTCTTGGTGGCAAGGTAAATGCACGAAACTGAGAAAAGTGGCTGAAGTTATTTTCACAGCTCCTGTAACGTCTGCCGCGTGTGAACGTTCTTTTAGTACGATAAGTGGAATTTACACAAAGAAGCGTAATAGACTGCTGACGGAGCGAGCTGAAAAATGGCTTTTATTGCATATAATTGAAATATCGTTAATAGAAATAAGGATGATTTGTACAATGTTAATATTCAAGAGGACGATATCAGCCCACCAACTGAAGATTTACTGTTTGTAGATGCAGGCAATGTAAAAAATATTGATGACGATTTGTTTTATGATGATATAGATTCAGATTTAGATTCAAATTAATCATAAAGTTACGTTATTATTTCTAAATTAATTCAAATTGTAATTTCAATACATGTATCCGTAGTATAACTTTGCACTTTTGTTTTTTTTTTTTAACAGCATGTAAAACCATTCAAGCTTTTTAATTTCAACTTAATATGAACCATATTTTATGTTTACTATTTCAATTAAACTAATAATGTCGAAAAAAAAATATTTTTCCATTATTTTCCCAATTTTTCAATTTTTCAGAAAAATAAATTGAAAAATTTCCGAGATTTGAAATTTTTCGGAAAATTACCCATAACTACCCTGCGAGGCCTTTTTTTAGGGGTTCCGCGAGAGAACTTGTATTAATAAAAAAATAAAATAATATCCAACAGACAATATCTACCGTACGTAGGATACTACTTTACACCATAAGTATAGTTAGTGTGAAATGAGAAAAGTGGACTCAGGATCAGTCATGTCGTCTGCTGTCCTGTCACAAATGTCTTCTCAAGTCAAGTTGAAATTTGGTTAAGAAAATGACCGAAACTTGAGCTTTGTCTTGAATATTTATTACAGGAAAAATTGTAAAGAAGAATTATTGAAATGGGGGTAAGTTTTGGGATAGTAAATTGAAAAAAAATAACCTGCACCGCGTGACTTATGGCATAGGTTAGGTATCTATTGATACATATACAAGTTTTTTAAATCAAAGTATTGTTTTGAATATTAAAAAGAATTATTACAAAAATGTAGCGTTCTGAAAAAATAATTATTGTAATATTATTGGCTTTTACAAGACCACGAAATTTTCACAGCACGATAAATGATCGATTATCGTATCGACAATTGCTATCGCACAACACTAGTATATTTTGTTGTGTTATTGTAAAGGTTTTAAAGTGATGTAAACTAAAGTTAAAATAGTAATAACTTACTTGCTTGGTGCTTCTTTTAAGTGTAATAAAAAGCCTTTCTAGTTAATTAATTACAGTTAATCGCTCACTTAAGTACAAACCAAAACTGCGATAAGAAAGATACCTCCTATGATAAGCTGAACATCACGACGAACGAAACATGGAACCAACTGATACGCGATACAGGAAAGCTTGGGTGAGTACCTACTACTCAAACAACAATATTAGGTAGGTATAGAGACGGGCAGAGGGTTTAAACCCAGCTGGACAAAAAAGGTAAATACAAGACCAATAGGGCAAAAACGAATAAACGTATTTTAAACGCCCAAAAACAGGACAAAAACTAAAACTGCTTAAATTCCAAAGTTATTGCGACTTTTATATCAAATAGTGGTGTGTACATATTAGAAACAATGGTTATACCATATGGTAGGATCTCAAATAAATATCTGGAAAAAATATGATCGTAACTTAGATTATTAAATGGTCTCGCGCGCTCGACTCGATACCGCGCTGTGAAGAAAAGTCAGTTTCCAGAATGCGGCAACTTTTTAGGACAGTGTACTAAAGACAAGTAGAATGAGTAGGAAGGGCATTGAAAAGGAAATTGCTAGAGATAGAGGAAAGTGGAAGGAACGAACATACTGTGCCGACCCCACATAAAAAGTGGGACAAGGTAAAGGAGAAAAAGACTCAAGACGAGTAGAATGAAATATTATTTCTAGCGTTTCTATTCCGAGTATGAAAGGGAGAATAGACAATTTAATAGGAAGGTATTAATAAATTCCAGCTTTCAATATTATGCCTTTACCTAGACTGGGAGCAACTTGTATGTAAAAAGTTAATTTTCCATTCAAATTACCAAACAACGAAACCAATGCATAGAAGCATACTTCTTTTAACCCATTGGCTGCCAGAATTTTTATAACAACTGATATTTATTTACGGGACTAATCCGTGTCAAATCAGTCAATAGGTTAACAGTGAACCATGTTCGTTAAGATGAAAATGTAGTGAAAAATTGCCTCTATGTATATATGGTAGTACTGCCCCTGATGAGTTAACACATTCAGAGCTGGAAACGCACATGTGCGTATAATTTATTGGCAGTAAATATTTTATTTAAGTATTTATTTTTATTTATTTATTTATTTTTCACATACACATCTACCATTACGGATAAGTCCATTGTGATAGAGTAGCACTATTTAAGTTATATACTAGTTAACCCAGCTGTTGGCTTAATTATACTTAATTATACTGTTACCTATTCTGTGTTTTTTCTTTCGGTAGTTTACTAACGAATTTAAATTTTGAAATAATAAAAATGTCAAAATTATGTTATGGTTGATATAGTTATATCTAATTTGTGAATATTGGATCAGTCAAAGACAGTTTAATTTAGCAAGAAATTACTCTGTTTTAGTTTCAGAACTTTGTACGCGCTTTAATTGATTTATAATAAATTTAGATGTTAAGTAATTTTATTTCTTATATATCTCTATCTTTGACCCTGGATTTTCTGCTATATTCATACCAAATCTCATATAGAATCATTCAGCGGTTTGGCAGTGAAAGCGTAACAGTATTTCTGTTGCATATTTATTTATTGTTATAACAAGAAATACTAATAAAAACTGGTTAAGTACAAGTTGGACAGCAAACTCTCAGTAATAGGGTCCCGTTTCACAATTTAGGTATGGAACTGTATTAAGCAGAATAAAATAAATATAGGAGTCTTTCAGGAGGTTAATATACATAGATAATGGTACGGAATCCGAAGTACCTACATTTCAATTGAACATAAAAGAATCTAATTTTTCGATAGTTTCGTGTTTTTAAAAATGATTCTCTATCAGTAGTTGCTCCTATGTCTGCGATAAATACCCTTAAACTTAAATCTCACCAAAATTCCAAACAAGTACACATACAAATATTCCGATTCTGATACACGCTTTCCAATTTGTATTACATATAGCCTGCCACAGGCAATAGCTAGAATTGCACAAATAAAATCACACAATATGCCTCAGGTGTTGTTGAATATGACCTTTCCCCATCACAATTTGCAATATCCCTGGGTCCTAGAGAAAAGGATAGAGGATCTAAAAAGTACAGAGCCTAAGTTGATTCAACAAGCGATTATTTCGTGCGGACACGGGATAAGGAACCCTATTTTTAAAGGATGTCTCACGCAAAACCCTAGAGTCTAATGTAAATTGTTCAGATCATGGAGCAATTACAAAGAGCAGATGCCGTTTGAAATGGCGCAGTGATGTGATCATTGGCGCCTCGCCGACATAAAAGTGGGCGGAGCTTGTCACTGCTCGTGCTCCATGATTGGAGCCACGGCCGAAACCAAGCACCCCGCACGTCTGCCTTCAGCCCCGTGTAGCCTCACAAACACTTTCTTATAAAACGCTTATTACGGCATCTCCTCTTTGTAATTACTCTATGGTTCGGATCACCAATTTTCTCTCTCATCTCAGCACATCCAGGTTGCGTCCTCAGCTGTTCGCCTAGAGCCCAGGGTCCGCTTTCCTACCCTTTATTCGACTCACGGATTGTATCGAATGAAAATCATTCAACTCATCGATTTGCATGAGTCATACTAGAGCCATATTTTTTAAAAGAATGACTCGCCCAAAATCGGTTGAGTAAAAATTTTTCGACTCGCCGATTATGTCGATTGAAAATCATTTGATATCGAACGAAAATCGTTCGACTCGCAGTTTTGCGAAAGTTTACATAGATAGGTCCCTGTAGTTTTGACGACTTACTTTGCTCAAAATCACGTATTTTGTGATCTATTCGCGAAGCTTGGACTACATACCTCCTCCGTACATCTTAAGGCAGGAGACAGCCCATGAATATTAGGGGAGCCCAAATGCCTATGCATCAAATATGTATAGGCACGCGGCCCGGCACACTACAGCTACGTATGTTTCCTAAATCTACCAATTTGTCCATGTTAAAGTGAAAGAGTGATAGATTCACAACGCCCGAGATCGCGTTAAAGATAAACCATGGACATACGAGTAGCACTTTGATTTAAAAATTGAGTTAACACCTTAATTTAGAACAAATTGTACCTTTTGATAGGGACACAAGATTTGTAGTGAACTACAAACACAATATGATATCAGCATTTTACAAAACAGCAAGTATAGAAACACAATATTTAGAAACTTACGGCGCCGTTTGAATAGTTGTAGAGAATTCAGACGACATAATTATGTATGGACCACCGTAATTTACGACAAAACTTTCACACACTTGGCATATGAAGAATAGTGTCAAAACAGACGTACAATAGTATTACGGAAAAACAAAAACAAAAAATTAGGTACATAGCATACGAAAACGCTGCTTCGCATATATTTTTTTTTAGTTACAATAATCTCAGTGTCAGTAGTTCGTAATTTGCTGTACCTATAAGACCCCCGAACAGTAAATGAATAAATTGCTTGCGCCCCACGGTTTAACCCTGTCGTGATGTGTTTGTTAACTTTCCTAAAGAATCTGTTGGCTGGTTTAAAGGCGTTCTACAGACAAGTTCTTCAGCTTTATTAGAAAATAATAATTAAGTTATAACTATTTTTAAAACGACCACTTCCTGAAGATTTTCGTCAACGTCTTGATATTTTCACGCACAATATAATCGTACATCAAAACCACACTAATCAGCCATAATAAAATAATCACTGTAGAGTCATCTTATGATTGTTTATCTCTATCACATTCACTCAGGTATTTGATGTCAAAAATTGTTATTTAAAATCAGCATTCTGTGCCACGGTATTTCACTAAATGGTCGTTTACTGGTTCTATACCATCAGGGATCATATAATACCTAATTATAAAGCCTAGATCCATCTGTGCAGAACATTGCATACGATCAAAGCGTTAGCTAATCAACTAGAAAATACCTATTTAACCAACATTGTTTAAGTAGTTATTTTTTAGCAATTGATTTTTTCTCTAACGGCCCTGAATTTTTTTTCATCTAGCTCTAAGTCGAAGCAACAGTAAGTTAGAAAGGTCAATGGACCTTGCACACTGTGATGTCGTGTTCTTTCAAACTGCGTCTCACACCCATATTCTCAAACATTTCCTCAAACTCGACTCAACCTTACTCCAACTCATTAGTCGTCACTAGCTTTCTTGACTTGAGATTTCTTCTCATTGGAGGTGAGTATCGAACTGTCAAATGTAAGGCTGGTCGAGAGGTACCTTGAGGAAGCCTCGAAAGTGGTTATAAATCAGTTTTTTGTCACTTTTTGCCTAGTTAAATACTTAATTTGTTTATTTTTACTTTAGTCTTTTGTATTTTTAAAGTTTTGTGCTTCGGATTGTTATTATAACCTGTGTTTTTCCTCATTGGAGTTTGCTCAAGCAACCAATTAAGAATGTAATTTTTAAGGCAAGTTCGAGGAACTTCTTAAGGCGCTCTTCAATGAGTTTGAGTGAAGGGCGTCCTTAAGGTTATGTTTAAGAATACGGTCAGTTTCGGATGTCGTGATTTTCTTAATGACTCTCACAGATGATAATAAAGATTCCGTACCTTCTGAAGCAAGGAATCATAATGTCAGACAATCAGATACACTGTTCTGTCGAAACTGGAAACAAGAAAGTAAAAGTTACCCATGGTTGCCGTACTTACGACCTCGAGGTCTTCAATCGAAATCCTAAACTTGCACTTGGACTGAAAGTTAGTTAATATCAGGGCAAGTTCCTATCAAAAGTTGCAATAATTGGTTACTTGGACTGTGATGATGATAATGATGACCCATGATGTCTTCTGTGCATGTGGCGACCAAGGGAAAAAATATAGATCTCATTACATCAAAACTTTTATGTCTTATATACTTGTCATCCCTCTTTCCTACTGTTGGTAGTTTTACTCAGACCAGTGAGCAATCATAAAAACGACGTAGTCACAGTTGGAGCCCAGGGTGCGGTTATAACAACGTACATTTATGTAACTACTTAATGCAGTAACTAGGTAAAATTTCGATGTCAGCCCCACCTGCGTTATTTCGTCCCTTCTGACCCATTTCGGCCCCCTTTAGCATGCGGCATCGGAGCTATAGTTAGATTAGTTTGTCCATTGCTTAGACTGTTTACCCACTAACTGCTATGTTATCAAGTAATTAGGTGTTCGCTTGAAGATCTTGAGTTCGTGGGTACGATCCCCTCGTGTAACATTTACTTTTTGTTTCTAGTTTGGATAGTATTTTTCATACATTCCATTCCATTGCAGGCTTGATTGTCCGATATTAAACGTCACGGCGCCTTAAGAGGCGATTTTGAATAACTAGTTAAATAATTAACTAATCTAAAGCGTGCAATTCCACATAAATTTATCACTCACATGATTTATCAATACCAAACTGGGATCCTACTTTTAAATTATTAAAGTTTGTAAACAATACTCATTTTCACAAAAAAATTTAATGAATTTTGGTCGTAGATTCCGGAAGCGATGTGGAGGAGGAAGAAGATGATTATTATGAAGAACCAGGAGATGATTTGAACGTTGAAGAAGAAGATAAAGTAGAAGACTATATTTTGGAAGTTTTTTTCGATGCGAAGTTGGTCAAAGAATTCTTTCCAAATCAAGAGCAAAACCAGGAATCATCAGATGTACATAAAAAGGTACGCCTTATGAGGACTCTAGACGTAATGGAGGTTATTGAGAGCATCGATGAAAAAAATTCAAAAACGGTTTAGAGCATTCTTAAAAGATATTGTTTATGAAATTAAAGGAACAAGTACTATCGAAATTTTTACAGAGCTGATCGACGTCAATTTCGTAAATACTATTATGGACGAAACGAATCGTACCGCAAGGAATACGATCGCTCAGCTGTCCGCAGGGTCGAAGCTACACGTGTGGGTTGATACGTCAGTTTCCAAAGTGTACCGATTTATTGCCATTACTATATTCATGGGACTGTGTGTGTGTGTTGACCATGCATTGCTGACTATTAAACTACTGGAATCCTGGCCCTGTTCCTATTTCAGCGCTTTACGTCGCAAGTCTGAAATCTTCTATTGACGCGGTTTGTCCACTTCATCGACAACGATATAAAATTATCGATTGGACCAAGCCGTTATGATATGTTCTGTCAAAACGCAAAACTGTGCAATCAGATCCATAAAATAAATAAAACCGAATTCGTGGCTACGCCATATAACGTAGGTGCCCCAGCCGATGATATGGAATTAAATAGCGAGCATGTTACAAAAGGAGATGAGAAAGATTTACGATGATTGTTAAGTGTAATCGTATTAAATGCTTAAGTTATTTATAGAGGTAAATTGGGCAAAGACAATAAACTGACGTATCGTGAGTTTCGATATGAACTTGTCGATGAACTGTCTTTGAAATTTAGCGAAGACGAGAACGTAAAGGCTGCTCGTGAGAACACACATGGCAATAGGTTAAACAGAAAACTAAAATGTAATCCGAAGTTTGTCGCAACAAATGACAGCTCTTCTCAGCGGTATAGAAGAGGACGCTGTGCGACTGGTGATCGGAAAATCACCAATTTGTTTTGCAGCGGCCCTTGTTGGGAAGATTATCACTCTAAGGGATTTTGTTGAAGATTAAACGAGTATACGATGCTCTTGTTTGTAGTGCCTCATACCTGCTGAGGCTCCAATCCAATCACTGTAGTTACTGTAATGATTATTTCATGATACTGTGAAAAGATTCTGTGGTGCTGTTAATATTCGCATCACAGGGTCATGTATTTCTTGGTTCTCACGAAGTTTGGAAAACATTTTATTATTGCTAAAAACATGCAACATTTTGTATTTAATGTTATGTGAATTATATAACTACTTTTTGTTTTGGTTGATTTAGGAAGTTGCATTTAAACAATATTAAGTACCTACCATGGAGTAATTACAAAGAGGAGATGCCGTTTGAAATGGCGCAGTGACGTGATCATTGGCGCCTCGCCGACACTGCAGTGGGCGGAGCTTGTCATTGCTCGTGCTCTATGATTGGAGCCACGGCCGAAACCAAGCACCCCGCACGTCTGCCTTCCGCCCCGTGTAGCCTCACAAACGCTTTCTTACAAAACGCTTATTACGGCATCTCCTCTTTGTAATTACTCCATGGTACCTACTGTTTTTTTTATAATCTTTATAATTTGTTACGTTATTGTCATAAATACTTATTGTATAATCTGAATCTTGTAGAGCCGGATAGTTTTAAATTAGTAAGTAATTAAATAAGCATAAGCTATCAGGTTTTAAGTAAATGGAATCCACACATTTTAAATTACTTATTTTTTTTAAATCCATATCCGTACTTCCATACTAATATCCATAACAATATTATAAATGCGAGAGTCTGTCTGTCTATCTTTCTGTCTGTCTGTCTGTTACGCTTTCACGGCCAAACCGCTCAACGGATTTTGATGAAATTTGGTATGAATATAGTTGAAGACCCGGGGTCAAACATAAGCTACTTTTTGACGCAGGCGGAGCTGCGGGAAATACTTATCTTACCGTACACCATTCCTTACGAGTATCATGGCCGTGCAGTGGGGTTATTACGAATTTTAAATAGGTTTTTAGAAATTCATATAGCTGTTAGTACCTAGAAAAAGCAGCCGGGAAAAGGCTTCGATGGAAATGATGTCACCAGGGACTCCTGAAATACAAATACTTTTCGTATCGCTCTGTGACGTTAGTGTACCGCAGGGCTAAATTTCCTTGCAGTGTATAAAGAAAGTGTTCGAAGCCTGCATTTTGCGTGTCATGGCCTATTAAGATTCCATTCAAAGGCTTTTTCATGTTCTACATATCAGCTAAGTCATAGTTCTTTGACGGACTAACAAGAAGAAAACCTATTAAGTCAATAATAATTTACTAAAAGATTAATTCTAGGCAATATGCCAGTTTCCAGGGTCAAAAGACTAACATTAAAATTAGTCCGTCATTTTGGGAATCAAAATATATTAGTGACGTATTTTTTCTTTTGTCAATTGAACGATACATTATAAAGATATAACGCATCAAAGTTTAGAAGTGGGGGCTCGTGACCTCACATATTGCGAAAAAGTGTAGTGTGACTTCACACGTAACTTTAACGCGCGATATCTTTACCATTCTTTGTTTAATTTTCAAAAGAAAAAATACGTCTCCAATATTTTTTGATTATCTAACTGACGGACTTATTATATTTTTTTTAGGAAACTAGCCTATTGCCACATAATTAATAATGAAATATGAGTATAATAAATAAATCAGGAAGTGCATCCCTAGAGTGGCACTTCGTAAGTATACGTAATATGGAGTCTTCACAGCATGGACTTGTAAAATATTTGTTAGGACAAATATCACGCTACTCAGTGGCCCTTGGAGCCGGATTCCAGTTATTGTCGGTGGCTTCGCACAGGCTCTGAATCTGCAGACCGGAAGGCAAGACGACACTAACAAGAATTTAGATAATAATAAGTGGCAAGTGTAGAGTGTTTTAGACAGTTCTCGTATTTTCTATTGTTTACTGCTCCTTAGACTCAGGTAAAAACCGAGAAAAATCGGAATTCACGGTGACTTAATAAACAAGATTAAATTAAAATATGGCCTAAGTGGTTATGGAAGAACGTATTCGACATACATTGAATCTACTTATAAGTTACAACTAAAAATGTTAAAAATAATTATTACAAATAAAATCTTAAAAAAACTAGCTAACAATGATGAGGAGTTATTTAAATATTGCAATATAATGAGTGTCTATGATAAAATTCAACTTCAAATTTTAACTGAATCATGTCAAATAATTTGTTTAATGGAAAAAAATACGATCTAGCTACCTAAGAACACTTTGTTATTTAAATAAATATAGTCTTCCAAAATTTAATAATCTGTATGGGACAAGAATTCCTAATTATATGATACCAAACTATCTAAATAAGCTTCCTTCAGAACTTCAGGAGTTGTATAAAAATAACTTTAAAAAAAAAATGAAAAATACTTTCTTTCTAAATGTAATAGCAACTCACCGAACACAGATAAACCCTTCGAGGTTTCCGCGGTTGGGTAAGTGTTGTATGTGTATATATTGATATTTACTGAATGAATGATTAAAAAAAATTAGGCTCCACATTCACGGTTCTTGTGCATTTCTCGCCAGATCCTCGTGTGAATGTAGAGGTGCCTTCTAATTGTCTCGTTTGGTAATCTAAGATGAAGCGTAAGTAGCTAAACTAATCTCACTAATAAATCTTATTAACGAGGAAATCGGAGCCACCTCCCCAAAGGCTTCCGAGATTTCCATCATGCGACTGCTAACACGGATGTTCGCAGTCTTGATCGGCAGGGCCTTGGACTGGTAAATAATTGACTGTTCCACCTTACATACTTTCTTGTCTACTAAAAAAAACAAAAACTCGCTGAAGTTTGTCTAAATAGGAAAGTATGGATGGTGTACTGTTAGGGCACATAGTATTAATAGTGTCTTTGTAGGTAATTTTTAATTGCATCTAATGAATTTTTATGAAAACCATTGGCTTGTGCTAGATCCATGTACTTTTAGGTACTTCAAGTCCTATTAATAATAAATAAAAAAGTCGGACATAGAGAAAACACTGAGCTATTCAAAGTTTGCATTTGTTTTACGTCTACAAAACACTTTACTCGTAAAACAGCACGTTAAACGTTTCATTACAGTATTCCCAAAGGTTATTTTACAAAACGACAGTAGTCTCAGTCTTCATTAAATTCGATCAAATCGAATAAAATATAGCGTAAGAGAGTTGGAAAGGACGTCTCCCGTGTCGAAATCACGTCTCCATTAAAATTCTACTGCCTTACTCCTGTGACTAAGTGGCAATAGCTTACAAGATTTGGAGCTTCGGCCCCCCAGGTGAGGCGCTGTGGCTCGCCATAAATCAACCTCCGTTATGTCCCCAGGGCAGACGCGATGTCGTAAATATCTGCTAAGCACTACACGTGTAGCCGTCAGGAATCCTTACCTCGTACAAACCCTAGATTTATGATTATGCGGCGAAAGGTTTGAAGGGGAAAGAGGCAGAGATCTTGAGGTGCGTAGCCTGGTCTGAGAAAATCTATTGGATTTATTTCTGACGTGTTAAGCGTACTGACAACTGTATTAGGTAGTAAGCTCAGATTGTAGTATGGATAATGATCATTCCAGCCTAAAGGCTCCTTGGATTCGAAACACCCGCGTCAAGTTGTAGTACCATATTAGAATAGAATAGTCATTGCACATACCGCATCGATGCGGCGCGTTTGAGGAGCGATGCCGATGGTCCATAAACCTAAAAGCATACAAAATTCGACTGCCGGCGGCGGCGGTCACCTCAACGATGGTTTATGGTGGATGGATTAAGTGCATTCTTTTTTATTTTATTTTTTAGTAATGAGTTTTACGGCCATGGGTACAAGTCCTTTAAAGCTCTTCTTAATTTTTCAATCTTCTTCAGTCCTACAGTTTGGTTTCGTAAAGTCCTAGTCAAGTCTATAAGTTAAGTAGTCGGTAGTCAAGTCTAGTCAGAAAAATCAGGCTAAGTAAAGTGATAGAAAAACTGCACTTAGCAATTACTAGAAGCTTTTGGCAACAAGCATAAAAATCACATAAATCCAATACTGTATCACTTCCCAATTATAACGCTTGTTATCGAGCACTTTGCGAATAATAATCCACCATTATTATGCAAAAACCGCAAATTTTGGAAAATAAAATACAGCGCCGATACTGCTCTTCACAGCTTCCCACCAAAAGTCAGTATTTCTAAACATTCGCATCCAAAGAGAATATAATCACTATGTTCGCAAATCGCAATCACTCTCGGGTTACCATGGCGACGCTAGGCAAGATGGCGCAGCAGGCTTCCCGCGCTTTCCTCGCTTTCCCGCGTACCTGCCTATCGATCCAAAATGCGTTCGGAAACGTCGCTGGCCTAGATTTACCAACTCTTTCACAAAATTATTTCAAGTGCTCTTACTTATACTTTTCAAGTAGTCAGTACCTATTACTGAGGGGAAAGGCGACATTGTATTTTCACCCTGAAATGATTTTCTTAAATATTCATCCCCGTTTCATGATTGTTTAAACTTTCCATGATACTTTATCTTTCTTAATTTTTTAGTGTACTACAATTACAATAAAAATGAAAAAGCGGTAATGGCTAATAGTTGTAGTATGAAAATATTCCAAATATAAACAACTACCTTTTTCCCGCAGCTCCGCTTGCGTCAAAAAGTAGCCTATGTTTGACCCCTGGTCTTCAACTATATTCATACCAAATTTTATCAAAATCCGTTCAACGGTTTGGCCGTGACAGCGTAACAGACAGACAAACAGACAGAAAGACAGACAGCATTAAAATATTAATTAAGTATGAAGTATGGATAGTATGGATTAAGTTGTCATAAAGGTTAGCCCTACAAGTCGTGTACATTAGGATAAGTATGTGCATTTTATATATTTAGAAATAGCGTTTACTAAAGAACCGCTTGACCGGCGCGAAACGTAAACAAAAACATAACCCTACTTGGTCGGCGTCGGGTAAAAATTAAGACAAAATATGTCAAAAAGAATCAAAGCAATCGCCAAGTAACTTCGAATGAAAACCAGTTGTGGATAGAAAACAATTAAACTGTTTACGTGTCCATGTTCAACCCACACGCATGAGTCGTGGAGGCGTGGTAGTTCAGTTTCAGTTTGGCTTACGATGGCTGAATGGAACTAGGTTCAGTGACCGGCTGCCGTTGGCCTCCGATAGTTGCGTAACAGTCATGTTTTAATAAGTGCGGAAATTAAAACCTTTCGGAATGGGATCACTGCAGACTTGCTGTCCTAAATGTATGTTTTACAATCAATATTGCCGTCGTTAGAATTAAAATGAGGCAATCTGATTGGTAGACTTTTCTCGCTTTTCATTGCACTACAGCATTAGCTTGAAGTTTTTACGCACTAAACTAGCACTCTATGTAGAGACTCTATGTGTACCCGAGGTAGGAACAGATGTTAATTTATAATGATCAAGCCGCTTTAGATGCAACAAGAATAACGTTAAGATTAGAGATATGTAGCTGGGTGTACAGTAATTTCGTATTTTTCTTCATCAATTTCTTTTCATCTCAATCACTTTCTTTCGATTGTTTTGCACTGAATTGAAATAAAAAATATGACCTTGTAATTAAACATTATTTTGCTCAAATGATGATTGTATCGCAAAACACCAGCCTCAGTATCTCCTGAAACTCAATCCTGCGCGTTACGTACGGAAGGCCGCGCTCCCGACGGCCGGCGCCCTCAGTGCGTCGCCGGTTCTGCGCGCTCGACGCCGCGTCACTCCAAACTCCCGCACGGTTCAATGCACTGTCGTTCAACACAAACAAAGATTACACACATTCGATTACTTAAATTCTAGTGAATGAACGTTTATGTGCCATCACTGTTGACGAAAATCGGATGGGATGCTGAGCTAAGGGCCCCGTGGTGAGTAGTTTGTTTGCTGATATAACCAGTGGCAGGGGAAGCGGCGCGTGCCGAGATTTACTTAGCTGGACATCAGTAATTGAGGGAGGATTGGCCCACATTAAAAGGATGCTGCAGAGCAAAGAAGACAGTTTTATTTTTCAATTGCTTATTTACGTCATGCAATTAACTTCCAAGAAATACTTATGTAACTAATTTTGTGTCAAAAATCCTAAATAGCTCAAATGTTATTCATTGTGTGACATACCGATAGACAGTTTGATAATATACCTAGTTTTCTATTTATAATTAGCAGCATGATCATTGTTTTCAAAAATTGTGGCGCCCAACGCGGTACTGTAATTTATCTAAATTACCTATTCGAATATAACTATGAATCATATCCATACTTTATGGAAGTATATACGTAAGTATGGCATATGAAAGTCTATACTCCCATATTTATATTATAAGTGCTAAAATATGTCTGTCTGTTACGCTTATGCTATGAATATACTTGAAAACCCGGGGTCAAACTTGGCTAGTTTTTGATGCAAGCGGAGCTACGGGAAACAGCTAGTAATCTATATTTCACATTTTCGAAACTCTGTCAAGAACATAGAGAATTACACTAAGCATAACCTCTCTTATCTACGGTATGTTAGATAATTGGCGCCCAACGTGAAACTATTTATTATAGTGTTATATGTCAAGAAGTTGCCGGTTTTATTCATAACTGCTCTCTGTTACTTCGCCACTGAAATGTAAACGAAATTTTTGTGTATGACAGTTTGCAAGTACGATAATGTTTCCCTTTAAGTTGCCATCCGTAAACGAAGAGTTCCTTTATTAATTTGTATTTTTTATGTACAATTAATTAACAATTAGATTCCTACCAATTACTACCATATGCACTAATAACATTTTGCATAGTTAAGCAAATAGACCTTATTCTACATAACCCTAGGATTACTGTGATGTTTTTTGTCTATTAGTTAGGATTTGACGACAAAATGTTTAGGCGCTGTAGACATTAGTTACAGAGCATCCCTTCAGGGTTTACACATCAAGTTCGCATCGCTGAGTGAGGGAGGGCAGTTGATGTAGTTACGGGTGTGGAAATATGAGAAAGTTTTCTATGCAATATATCGAAAAATATGTGTGTGTCATTATTGTTGTCATTCCAGAACATTTCAGCCCCAAAGGCACTCGATATTTTGTGATATTTATATTCACCAATGTGAAAATGTTTAGTCTGATTTAAATTTGTCAGTGACGTATTATAATAACTGGTTTGATTTTTTCTCATAAATTCATAAACCCAATTTATGCGAAAGCCAAACTTTAATCTGCCTTATCTTCATGAGTAATGTAGGGGCCTGCATGATAAACAGATCCTCTAAATTGCTTCCATTAAGAGCCGAACCTTTAGGCAGATTCAGATATGTTTAGTATAGGGTTGACGTCGTCGGACATCACGTGTTTTCCAAAGTTTTCAAATAAGTATCTATCACTTGGAATACAATACATACACTGTTGATGACGATGTATACTTTGATCGTTTTATCACAAAATACTAAAGACAATTGAATTTAACGTCTCTTTCTAAAGTGCAAGTCGCAATTTTAATTTACTAGCTGTTTCCCGCTGCTCCGCCTGCGGTATATAGCCTATGTTACTCAGGATGAATGTAGCTTTCCAATGGTGAAAGAATTTTTGAAATCGGCACATTAGTTTTAGAGTTTATTCATTACAAACATACACACAAAAATACAAATCTTTCCTCTTTATAATATTAGTGTAGATAAATAAATGAATTTTTAATTAGTCTCAAAAATTTATATTTCGAGAACGACATGAAAGAGAAAAGATACCACAAGAAATACAGACATGGAAGAAGAAAATAGTGTTGACTAGAACTGTCTTACATACTTTTTTTTATACCTCAGGATAACTTTGACAGTCATCAAACTTCATGGAAAGTAACAATATCATATCGATTGGACTTAAAAACTAATACTGCAATCACGTAAAAGCTGTGTGGTGAAATTTTGCACTTTGAACATAATCTGGGATTATTCGTTATCGCCATAAAATACCGACCCTTCCTTTGTCTCCGGGATTTACGAGCAATCACAATAGCACTCTAACGTATTAAGGATCAAGGAATAGTTAAAAACTATCGTCTCCTTGATTGCATCTTAAATTGCCGGAACAGAGGTGATCTACTCGTAACACAATGATTTTCATATTTCCCTCTATGTTTATGAGCAGCCACCTGCCTGATAATACCATTTTAAAGAATTTTAGAAATCTTGGCCTATCATCTATTTACCCACCATTTCAGGCATCAGGTAAAATAAAATTAGGTCGTTTTGGCGACATCCACTGGAAGTAAGGAACTCTTAAATCGAGACCTCACACAGCTAAAATTAAATACACTGTTCGTTTTCAAAATAAATCTAATTGCTTCACTAGAAAACCGAGTGGCGAGGGCGATAGCTCCCAATAAATAATGATCAGCAGCATGCAGACCCCTATTACTACCTGACTTGTGGACTGACAGACAGACAGACGCGATGCATAACAACAGCAGTCGGGGTCGTCAACCCCCAGAGTACCGGCTACAATGAACAATACACATTTTTTTAATTGAAATAATGCTCACTTTTGAATGACGCCGTCCACTAAAAGCATTTCATGTTCTAGGGGTCGACTTTGTTCATATTTTCTCTAATTTTGAACTCTTTGATGGGGGTTTAAGGTCGCGATTTGCCCGCAGTTGCAAATATTTCCGCTGAAAGGGAAGTAATATCAAAATATTTGAAATACTGCGGCGGGGCAGGGCTCCACACAAAACAAATCAATAGTTTAATCTACAATCATGATACTCCATGTCCGAATAATTTTTACTTTAATTTTTCACAAAAAAAATATGAAATTTTACAAAAAGTTTACTGGTGCGATATAAAAATTGTCACAAGTGTGTATGTAACGCTTGCAATTCATGTCGGTAATTTCAGACCTACTTTAAGAAGCTTTAGCCGACACACTCTTTGCATCTCTTATCACCCATCTTGAATATGAAGTTTTCATTCTTTTAAATATTTAAGGCCCAATACGAAGAGAACTAGCAAAATTTCATGTGTTTCTATTCACTAGAACTTTAACAAGTAATTCTAAGCTTTTAAACATGTTTTGTAGGTTTGGTGCATCCACAAGGTTAGGACTTCTTAAAATTTTAAAATAAATCATTAAAAAATGTGATTAAATCTAAATTAATTATTTTTCTTCCTTATCTCTGTGAATATACATCTGGGAAAAAATACTTGTATTTTGACCCTGAAAGTGACCGCCTTCTTCATTTACTATAAAATAAATAGCTTTTATTACAAAAACCTAGTTATATTGCTTATGTCAAATGTATGGAAAATGTCATTTTCTTCGGCCTTAATAAAAATGTAAATGCATTTAATTCCGAGTCCATCAATATTTTTTATTTGCTATAAACATTACAGTCCTTCAGCCATTAAAACACCTTTGCAAGCTAAAATCTTTTACAAAAAGCACATTGTGCACTGCGCTACGGCCGCCCCACACGCAACGTAAGGCGGGCGGGAAATCCGATTTGTAGCTCGTCGCCCTAGCCACAGAATAAATAAACCCTAGCTGCACGCAGCCACGACTACTGTGTTCAATTTGAAACAATGTATACTTCTTTTAATATAAATATGTTGCAGATAGTATTAGCATTGTTGGAATGATTTATCAAATTATCAGTAGTAGTTTTTGATTATCTGTTAACGACACGCTGTGAGTGTTTCTCTTGAACATTTGAATTAATGAGTATCATAATGATTTTTATGTTTTCGCATTTAAGTAAATAAACCGTATAAAAACAATTTAATTTAATGAATATAATTTATTTTAAGTGGAAATATTTATCAAACTTTGAGTTTATTTTGTCTACAACAAAGTCTATTCCAAAACTCAAAAATATCCCTTCTTAGCGAGTCGACTCTGCCTAAGTAAAATATCCCTAACAGAGATTTATCGAAGATTTATGTAATTACTAGCTGTTTACCGCAGCTCCGTCTGCGTCAAAAAGTAGCCTATGTTTGACCCCGGGTCTTCAACTATATTCATACCCATTTTCATCAAAATCCGTTCAGCAGTTTGGCCGTGAAAGCGTAACAAACAGACAGACAGACTTTCGCATTTATAATATTAGTATGGATATGGAAGTATAGATTTTATTCTATGTTTTTGTCTGCAATAAACATTTGCCATACAAAATTTGCTGCATTTCGCTATACGACCAATTGGCTAGTCAACTAAAAATAAATTGTGTATATTATATATTTTATTGATAGAATAGACTATTTCGGAGATACAATTTAAACGAAAAAATTCTTAAAATTATATTTATTTCGTTATTTAATTTTAAAGATTTTATAGTGATGACGTCACGCAGCTATAATGGCTATTTCGAAGTGCAAGAAAGCAAAAATTACTAAGGTATTAAAAAATATATATGTCAGTGCCAAATGTCAAAGTCAAGATGGACTGGGAGCCGCGAGTTGGTTTCTTGTTTGTTTACAATCGCCAAATATTTAGATATCCCATTTCTCGTATCTATTGCATATTTTAACCTGTTTATTGGACTTTACTGCAGTCTCTTCATCCGTTTACATCTGATTTTTCAATAATTGGACACCGCTTCTTCATTATAATGTATGAATGAATGTAATTAGGTTATGTTTACTTGAACAGAGATGACATTTGACATGGGTGACAAGTACGTGAAGCGCTTAGTTAGCGCTACCAAACAAAAAATATTAATTCACTACGCTGTGCTGCCAACCTAAAAAATTAAATGTGAATAGCCGGAAGTTATCCGGCTACGTCATACGTCAACCTTGCTAAAAAATGAAAGTCATTGGGTTTTCTGCGATTTTCTTAAAAAATACTTGCTTATCTAAAGATCTGATTAATGTAATCTGTTCCCTAAGCCTATTCCTCGAAATGGTTTACGAATTAGACATTTTCATAAAAAAGTTTACTAGCCAATTGCATTGGGATGCAATGCATGACAACGTCCCCAAAATAATTATCATCGATCGCTAAACCGGTAAGTGCGTACCGTGCTTATCATACAAATGTCTGTCTGTCCGTCGCAGCATCTCCGGAATTTGTATGCTGATTGCGATGGAGAGTTGGTATTGGTATTCATTGTGAATTGCGGGTAATAGAGCGGCAAATTATCCGATTGCCTTTTATTCTCTCCGTAACAGCTTTTCGCTTTTGACCCAAAACGGAAAATTACGAAATGCTGTAATCGTATCTAATCTAAAATAACAGCTATTTGTTTTATATTAAAAAAGGGAGATGTCGGGAGTACCCGTAATCGACGAGAGTGATGAGCGTAGAAGAAGCTAGGGAAGTCTGTAAGGATCGTAGAAAATGGAAATCCGTAGTCGTCTGTCTGTTACGCTTTCACGGCCAAACCGCTGAACGGATTTTGATGAAATTTGGTATGAATATGTTTGAATGCCCGGGGTCAAACACAGGCTACTTTTGACGCAGGCGGAGCTGCGAGAAACAGCTAGTAAATAAATAAACCTAGACAAATCACAAGGATTATTTATGATTAAATGATTGTATGTATAGGTTTTATCCATTTTTTTCTTTTCCTACATCTTCGTCTACATAGGTAGTATAAAAATCCTACTCAACAACAAAATTCTACTATCTTACTTCCGGTATTAATCAGCGCAGCATATACCCAGTGCCCCGTTGGCAGCTCGTTATCCACAAAGCGTCGAAACAAGATAACTGTCCTACACTCCCACCCACCCCCACATTTGGGTGGTCTCTGGGAGGCTGAACTTGCCTTTCAAAGAGAAAAAAGTAGAAAATCACATTAGTGAATTCTGAACGCTGATGGCAGAAAATCAATAAGTACGGAGAAAAAGAAACCATACAAAGTGATAAACCATACAAAGTGATAAATCATACAATCATTTTTACTCCAGGCCACAAAGTTATGGAATGCTCTCCCTGAGACAATCAGAAGAGCCCCCAGCCGTTCTGCCTTCAAGCGCGCAGTTCATAAACTGTTTCTGCAGCAAGTTGCGGAGTCATAGTCATCCAATTTATATCCTATGTATTGTATGTATATATTTTATATACTTATTTTATGCATTTATGTATTAGATGTAATCTTATGTATTATTACTTTTCTTTTGTAAGTTGATTTTATCATATTTTATCTTTCTTGTGTGTTCGTGATTTCGTCTTTATCGCCAACTTTTCTTTCTCTGTTTGGTCTCATGGTTGACTGGTAGAGAATGCCACTTGGCATTAAGTCCATCATTTGTACAATTTTTTGTATTGTGCAATAAAGCTTAAATAAATAAATAAAGTGTGTTGTCTGTCGTTTTGATAATAACCTTTTTCCCTGAGAACTTGTAATAAATTTGATTTATTTATACAAGAGCAACAGGTTATGAGCTTCGATTAATTATAAAGATCACGGCACCTAAATAATCGTTGTTGGCGAATTACTCCATTCGATTGTGTCTACTTGCGGTCTTCGGCGAATCGGACTACTGTCACTAATGACGTAGCAATTTTATATGGGATTTTAATGTTTGCCTTGACTATAATATATTCTATTTTACAATTATATGGACGTCAACAGTCATAAAGCCTTCCTGCCCCCCTCCTCCAGGCTGCCCACAGCCACACACCACAGCCCACATCTTAATTATTAAGCGACACACATGAGTTGGTTCATTCGTCGCGTAGATTGGAATTTATATTGCTATAACTGATATTTCCTACACACGTTCGACATATTATATATAAAGCACAGACATATAAGACGTAAACAGACAGAAAATAAGATACTAGTCGTACTTATATAGCTAGTAATTGTTATTATCCTTTTCACACTTAATCGGATCTATATGGCGACATCTCTTTTTTACACCTGTAGCAACATTCACTCACTCATAGACATTATGCAATGCGTGGCAAATTTGGCCATGACGCCATTTTGTAACGTGCATAAGCTGCTTTCTTGGATCGGTGAATACTGAAAAATAATAGAGTAGAATACCATATAAATGATCAGGTCATGCACACCATACAACATTCATACATTTCTTGAAACCATGGGGAGCATGATCGTAAACAGCTTACCCTAGCCTAGATGCAGGCTTGCATAGTTTTGCATGTGCGTGTTTTTGTTACGCTAATTAATAGCATACCTTCCGTCTGTGTACGTCTTATATGCCTGTGATATAAAGCATGTTTGCATGTTATTCTTGTATGTTCTGCGGCTGCAATTTCAGCCGGAGTGGGATGTGAGCTAAATTAATTTATCATTTACTGAGTGTAATATTATCTCCAATGTTTTTATTTCATTTAGTAGGCAAACAGGCACGCGGACCACCATTTATCTCTCTTTGAACGTTTTACTTAAATATATTTTATTCGAAATAACCACCATGTTGAAGTATCTACAAATCACCTTTTTACTCTAGCCTGGATCTCTCTGCTGGATAAAGACTGTCTATTTTGTTTTTACTCGTCTCTAATCAGAAAATCTACCTGGTAGGAGTAGGTAGTAGGAAAAGTAGGGAAAGGGAATAAAATAATCCACTATACACCATACATTGCATTTTTTTAAATCCTAACCACATCAAAGCAACCCCTTTTTAAGGCGTTGACAATGTTTCGCCACCGAGGGTTTTTGTAAAAAAGACAGGTGACAGGGCAAACGAGGGGTGCAATGAGGGTCACTGGCTTCGGACGGACCTTAATTTAAATTGCGTTTTTTGCACCTTTATATTTATTTAATTGCTTCCGATGTCATCTCTTTTCATGGGTGGACAGAGCTTGGATCACTTATTTTGAACAAGCTATTTCCCGCAGCTCTGCCTACGTCAAAAAGTGTTTGACCCCGGGTATTCAGTTTGGCCGGGAAAGCGTAACAGACAGACAGACTTTCACACTTATAATATTAATATGGATGACTTGCTGAGTCTATTGTCAAGAATGTTTAATGATTTGTAGTTTATTATCATGGTAGTTTTACATGAATTACTGAAATCATTTATTGTAAATGTTAGACTCTGAAAAATCCCCGTTATCCGATCAATCGAACCAACGGGAAATATGATAAAAAATATTTCTTATGTTTTAGCGATATCGGACAAGCCGGTCGGATCATGTAAGGTTTCTCAGCTGAACCGATTTACAGGATTTTTTGAGCGGCTTTAATTCCAATTTAATTTCGCAGTTAATAAGTAGGTTGGCTTCCACCGAGAATAGTAGATTGTGATATGAAGTATTACATCATAACCTCGTGTTATAACCTAATCATTTCACCCTGAATATCTCCAGCTTCACCAAGTTCCGGGGCAAAACTTATAATCTTGCCTGTTGGAAGCCCTATTAATATAAATTATTGCCGACTCGATAAGCCCCCATTTGATACTTTTATTAGACTTGAGGCGGCGAACACCCCCGGGGATGATTCGGAAAAATCTTATCTTAACCCAAACTAAATCATTATGACAAACCCAAATACTAAATTTGATTGAGCCTGATCCTACAAGACATTTAGTATAGTTTCTCAATGACAAGCAATAGTAATGAATACTGTTGGTGCACCTTATTAATTAATAAATAAATAAACAGTAAGTATACGTTACTCGTATACAGTCAAGCTATGAATAATAACAACTTTTTAAACATCACTAAAATTTTCACAAAACTGCTAAATTCCGAAGGTACAATATACTTAGTGATAAGAGGTAAACATTCTTTGGCTTCCCATAAAAAGCATGAAGCTCAGTCACGTCACATTTATCATCCAGTTGAAAACGGCGACCCAGCTCGAATCTGGAAGTTTCTGCGGTCCAACTCCAAACTATTCGCAATTCACTTTTAGTCAGATTTACCGATAGTGATGTTAGGAAAGCAGTGCTATCGATATCATCGAATGCCGTAGCCAATGATAGTGGCAGTCGGGCTATGATCATTCCTATTCTTGATATCCTTATCCCAATAATCGCTCTAATTTTCAATTCTTCACTTAGCTCTGGTATATTCTACTACTCCTACTACATGGAAAGATACTCATTAACTCCTTTGCCCAAAAAAGGTAATCCTTACTCTTTTTCAGATTTCCGTCCTATTTCTATACTCCCATTCCTGTCCAAAGTTCTTGAACGAATCGTTCAAGAGCAAATCAATAACTTCCTAATAAGTAACAACCTCCTAAATCCATTTAAATCCGGTTTCAAAAAATAAAGTGTTTTTACTTACGAGTACTTACTTAATGATACGATGATTGGCTGACGCGATCACAGTTTGGAAAGATTCACTAAAAATAAACAAGAGAATACGACAATATTGAATTCACGGAAACCAAACTCCACTTTGTTTCACAAAGGTACAAAATCCGGATGCATTATTTAACTTGTAATCAATTATTCAGGCTCGCAAACTGCATCCTCCTAATATTTACACGTTGTAAACGATAACTCGGTGTGAGGGGCGCAAATTCCCAATAAACAATACTTATGGGGCGCGCAAGTGGGGCCCGCGGCCCTCAGGGGAGCCCCGTTTCATTTGGCTGCATATGCTGAGTTATATGCGAGGGGACAGTCTTTGAAAGTCTTTGAGGGCTCGTAAGGGGAAATTCTTGATGAGATCTTTGAGATGCGTGGATGGTTCTGGTACTTTAAGATTTTGTTGTGGGGTTTGGTTGCAAGAAATTTTATTTCAGACTTGGTACTCTTAAATTAACTAGGATCGCACTTTCAGGGTAACCGGTAGTTGGTTTAACGGCAGCCGGGATTATTGATCTGTATTATCAGACAATCAGATAATGATCAAGCCTACAATGTCCTACCTAACCCTAACCAAACTGAAAACAAGCTTCTGGACCTTCGCATCTTAAGGCATACGCCATAAACTGTCCTGCCTTATAATTTGGTGGTCGATTAAGAAATCACATCAAGAGACCTATCGGCCTTCTGTGATACTGCCTCTCGGTGTTTAGGGCGGTTCCGAAAAACTGACACCAATGTTTACAGGGTTGATTGGGCATGTAACCCACTCGATATGAATGAATAGGAAACCGCCCTAAACACTGGTCCTCAGAGGCATTATCACAAAGCCACAATTTTGATTGCATATTCTCTCCATTCCAGCTGAGATGTGGAGCTGCGTAGAAAGCGCGACCGGCGGCGGGGCTGCGCCCTGCACGCGCGGCAAACACTCGGCGACCCTGCTCGGGGGGTTCGTGTATGTGCTGGGTGGGAGAGGTGCGGGGGGCTCCGTGCCGCTCAGGGACTTCTGGAGGTACTGTCTTGGTAAGTGAAGTGGTTAAGGGCACTGCCCACCTCAGACCTGTTGGGACAATCTAGTATGAAAGAGTGGGGTTCCAAAATCATGTCGTCTCGACACTCACATCTTCAATCACACTTGACTGCCAATTTTCCGTCTGACGCCATCCCAACTCTTACTTCTTTCTCTCGAGTCAAAATGGCTATTCAATTTTTGAAAAAAAAATTCTGCTTCAGTCATCTTTACCGCTCGGTCTTTTGCCTCTAAGGTCCTCTACTGTGCAAGAGTCAGTGCTTACTTATAATCTGTATATAAGTACATGGTTCTAAGGCAAATGCCCTAATTCGTTATTCGCGTTTGCCGATGATGTGTACGTACAATTAATTTATTATTCCGTTCAAATCCCCGTGCTTTTCACAAAGTTGAACGAGTTACGTAACAGTTACCGAACAACCTTTGCGTTCATCACTATTGAAGTGCCCTCCAGCCAAACGCGTCATGCTCAGCGCTCTTCAAATTGCTCGAGCTGAACTCGGTAATTGGGTCGAGAGAAGTGGACCAATTAGGATCGACGTTTTATACGTTTGTCGGTGAAATCTGGCAGCGTGACAGAAATTATTCGATTTGGAATTTAGAAAGAAAACTGTCTGGAAAGATTAAATTATTGGACGATATGACGGCAACGAGATTTTCCGCAGACCAGACCCCGGACTCCGACATAACTGACTACTAATTCTTTTCTGGACTGTAGCAACTATATGTGTCATTTCATTCAATAGTCTTTAACCTTCCAAAGAGAAATAACTCTACCGAAGAGCGCCGGCAAAGAAATGGATCAAATCGATTATACGAGTAGGTAGGTACCTACAAAATATTGACAATAATATGTACCGCAATTTGCTCCCTTCTTCTTAGCTAGTAGTCAAGTCCTCCGACTAAATTATATTTGTGTAGACCAATATTCGCTACTGACAAGGCAATTGTCATTGGCTTCATAAAGGTATTTGTGAATGCAGGTGGCTGGGCGCTTGGGGCAAGACAAAAGATGGGCGAAATAGTCTGGGAAGAGACGCCACAACGGCAGGATCCTCCGAACTGTAGCCCCATCTAAACATGCTATACATGCATCAGCCGACCTGGGTTCGGAGTCTGTTCAGATACTTCCATTATCAATCAGGGGAAATCATGTCCAACCTATCGCAGGTTAAATTTGCTCCCTTTGAATTTAATCCGATAATTTAATCTTACCATGAAGAATTGGTATTAAAACGGAGATATTTTGTTCACCAGCGACGGGCGAGTGGCAGCGACTGGAGTGCCGCGGAGAGCCCCCGCCCGCGCTGCAGGAGCACAGTGTGACCGCGCACGAGGGGCGCCTCTACGTGTTCGGGGGAGAGAGCGCGCTCACCAACGAGACACCACTCTGGATATATGACACGGAGGTGAGAATGGTCTTACTGGCTAAATTTGATGCTCTATTTATGTCAACTCTCTCTCTCTCTCTCATCTCGGCGCCTTCCCGGTCGCCTCCTCGGCTGTTTGCCTCTCAGAGCCCAGGTTTTAGTTTTAATTTTACAATATGTATTGTGTTATCTTGTGTGTGTTTAAGTATTGCCAAATAAATAATTCATTCATTCACTCCGAGCCCAAGGTCCGCTTTCCTTTTCCCTTCACTTCGCCCCGGTCTATGTATTTTTGTTCACTGTAAAAAGGGGTTCCGGTCGGACCTCCGTAGTAGCTCCATTGTAATGATCAGTGCTGCCAGATTTAGGACCACGACTTACAGCGTACCCTTGGTTCCGATGCGTAAGCTGACGACGCAACTAAGAAAACACGATTGGACGAAGAAGAAGTTGAAACACCTGGATAATGAAACTATTGATTTGGTTTCCCTGTATATAAAAAGATTTGCTGAGGTCAGACAGTGCTGCATTATAACCAGTGCCGCCATATCCAGGACCATGATAAAAAGGTATCTTGGGCTGTGAATTGTAAGCTGACTAAATGTGTGTCCCTTTATAAGGTCACATTATAACCTGTAATATCTTCAATCAGAGTCAGATATGGCGCAAGCTGCCCGGCCACGGCAACCACACCGCCACCCTCCGCAGAAGAGGACCCCGCACACCGCGGTCCCAAGCTGGTCCACGTGGACGTCGAGGGCATTCGGCGCATTCGCTGAAGGATTGTCTGCTCATCTACGGAGGGTATATGGACTTGAGGGGTTCCACTAATGAGCTGTGGGCGTTTCATTATGGTGAGTGGTTGCAATCTTCAAGGTAACTAAAATTTCAAACTTGCTCTTTGTTAGTGAAATCTATTCCAATATTTGGAAGAGCAGTTCCAAGCTATTTTTTGTGTTTTCGTATCCGAGTAGTACAACCAACCTAGTAATACATGCCAAATAACTTTTAAAATTAACTTTTCGTCTCTGAAGTTGGTTGCGTGCGAGCAGTGCCGTAGTAATAGCATTTTTATTTTCAGTAATCGACAGATTGCGGACGCGAGTCAGGGGAAGTTGCTTGCTAGGCAACGCGTTTTCTGTTCTGTACCCATAGATTTAAGAACTTTTTAGTCTGTCTGTAGCTGCGCGAGCTTGACTGTAGTCTAACTTCAGATCAGTGAGGCAAGGTTAATTGGCGTGTATTTGTAAATTTTGTAACTTCTGGCTGATATTTGTCACCTACCTGTTACGAACCACGCGATCCACTTTGTAGCTGAAATGATTAATATCGTTTCAGAGTCAGAAAGCTGGCAGCAAGTCCGCACGGCCGTGCCGGGCCCGGCGCGTCACCGTCACGCGGCCGCGTTACACGGCGCGCGCCTGTACGTGCACGCGGGGCAGCGCGACCTGCGGGACTGCGGCGACCTTTGGCACTACGACACTAGTGAGTGCTGCTCATTCATTTTCCAGTGGGTTACATGGTCAATCGACCCTGACCCCACCTTTCGGCGGCGGGACCTGTAATTTTGCCCACTTCTATTCTTAATTCTGGTTCACACGTTTTATCTCTACATGGCGACCCTGCCAGTCAGTGCTACACTTCTTTTTCTGGACCAGGCCTTAGTCGTCGGTGGTTTGGTGCGAAAGTGAGAACTGCTCCGTCAACAGGAGGACTATTTTTAACAAGATAACAGTACTAATTTAAAAAACTAAAACACCCGACTGCGTTTCTGGGCAATTTGGGAATGAATTAACCCCGAAAAATCCGCCATTTTGTTTTTTTTTTATTATTTTGATGTGCCCAGTGTCACTCACATAGTAAATACGAATCTAATGACACCTCTCAAGCTAAAATCCATCGAGCCGTTCAGGCTGTAGAGCGTGCCAAACAATTATACATACCTACATACATACATATTCTCGAAAAACATAACCCTCCTCCTGTCGCAGTCGGGTAAAAAGTGTGACTCACGCAAAACCGTCTAGTCCAAGAATTTTTGTTCGGTATCAAACGATTTTCATTCGAACTAGATAGCGCGACCCGCGTATCCATAGCAAATGCATGTGTCAAGCGACGGCGAGACGCGACCACTATTGGATTGGTCGTCATTTAGTGGAATTTTCTATCTCGAGCTCCTACGTGCTTCTGAAGGCACGTTAAGCCGTAAGTCCCAGTTGTTTTCGATAGATATCAGCCGTAAGGCGGTGTCAGATGCCCTTGAACAGCCTGAAAAATTCTGAGGGTTGGCCAGTAACACACCTCGGGTCATGTTCCTGTTGGTCTGGTTTTTCTGTAAAAAGGGTTACGGAGGTCAGACGGCAGTCACTTCATTGTAATAACCAATGCCGCCAAATCTGGGACCATGATTTACAGCGTATCCTAGGCTCCGAAGCGTAAGCTGACGACGCAACTAGACTAACTAACCTTATTGTCTAATAATAAAGATGAATGCTTCTGAAAGCAAGTTAAGTTGAGTCGTTAGGCGGTTCTGAAAAAATTGATGCAAGGTAGAATGACCGTGTTACCCAGTTGATTTACACGTAACCAGTGCTGGCAATCCAATGGCGTATTTGTCTATGTAGACGCGTTCGTTTCCATGAACGCTACTGGATTGCTTGCTAGCACTGGATCCGTGTAAACGAGCCTTAATGATTGATAAAATTAAAGGCTCGTTATCAAGGATTCTCACTTACTCACACGAGTGAGTAAGTGCCTTATACACCTTATAGCGCCATCTCGCTTTTTCACTCGAATTTGGATGGAAATAATGTAGTGTATGTAGATAAACGTAAAATTCGTCTCGTGCGCACAGTCATAATTTGTTGGTAGGGCGGGGCAGTCTGTGTCCGATCATCACCAAATCACACGTGGTAATTTTGGCAAGCCAGATGATTTCCACATGTCGTAAAGGCTAGTTTACACACGATCCAGTCACAGACACGAAATCCACCTCACAGACACATCCCCCCATGGCTTACACATTTGAATAATTGTTTGTATGTGTCTGCCCGTGGAAGCACTGGATCGTGTGTAAACCAGCCTTAAGAAGGATTATCCAAGTGCGGTTTGGTTGCAGTATCCCGCGTGTGGACGCAGGTGCGCGTTCCCGCCAAGCTGTCGCCCGGCGTCCGCAGCGGCCACGCGGGGCTGCGCGCCGGAGCACACTTCTACATCTTCGGGGGAGAGGCTAACGGACATCCTACTAATGAGCTGTGGAGGTTTCACTTTGGTAAGGTCTTGGTCTTTCAACTTCTGGCCAAAGATGTCGTCCTGTCGCGAATCATCTTCGCGAATACCCTTGGCGCCGCTGTCGGCAAAAGGCCGGATATCAAAGGATTACGTCGCGACAAAGTTCGTGCTACTTTACTTTGTGGCTACACTAACGCAATCGCCTCTTTTTTCTCTGAAATTAATTTTCGCGACGTTCTAGGTTATCGCGAATAATGTGGCCAGGCACGTCGTCATAAATCGAACACGAAGTTTTATCGTGACAACGCATTTCTTTGTTATTTGGAGGTTCGACAACATCATTGCTATCTTTACTTTGGATGCCGCTCGATACAGCGATGTGTTACTGCGGCTGAACCTGCTGCGGAGGTTTTTCAGCCAGAAGTGGCGTCTTGTCCCAGCGCTCCTTCTACCCAGGATTTTGCCTTGTATGATAAATTTCAAAATCCTGTATTTGCTGTTTCTCATTACGTGGCCAAAGTATTCCAAGTTTCTTTGCTTGATGGTGTTCAGTGGCGATCTTGATACCTATTACGACAACTACGATTTGGACGCGTACGCACACGCGTCAACGTATGTGTTACTCGTAGGGTTGGTTATTTACTGTATGTGCACCATAGTCGTCGCAGCGGCCAGGCGGCCGAAGTGTAATCCTTGCTTTGTTTTGCTCCTGATTTTTACTTTAATTCTACCCGATGAGGTGCGGGTATCTGTTTCAGGCGGGTGTGAGCGTCCGTTCTGTATGTTAGTACTATTAATAACTATTCTGTGCTTACATGTTGCGCTTATGACCTTGATTTACCGTAGTTACTCTTTTCAGAAAATGAAACATGGGAACGTATAATCCAAGGAGTACAGTGGCCCTCCCCGCGCGTCGACTGCTGCGTGTTACTGGTGCCCGCCGGATTGCGGACTGCCGGGGGGGCGCGGCGAGGGGGGAGCGCGGGCATGGGGGACGGCGGCGGCGGGGGAGGGGGAGGGACGGACGCCAGGGGGGAGCACGCCGGGTTCATGCGCGAGATCACCAAGCTGTCTTCCGTGCATATACGCCGCGCCGCGCGATGTTCTTACAGTGTCCTAGCGGCAGAACGAGATTCCACTGAAAGCCTCGTCCGCCACGAAGCTGCTCTGGCTAAATCCCACTCCGCGTACGCCATCGACGAGAGACAACCCGCCGACGGAGGCGACAGCCCGCGAGAGGCCGACACGCCGGAGCGTTGCGACGTCGCACGCGAACCGATCTCCGTCCCGGACTTCGCCGACATGGTCCTCCCCACGCCCGTCCTATCCCCTATCGAAGCCACCAAACTGGTCTACTTAGACTCAGAAGAAGAAGAGGAAGCCAAGCGCGAAACGGCCTTGAGGCGGAAAGCGCGAGCCTTTCCGAAATCCGCTTCCGTGCGATTCACAAAAGACGCGGCGACGATCATCACGCGCGAAGACGACGCAGAGCTGTCCACCTCGGACTACGCCAGCGCCGAGCGGGTCAACAGACTGTCCGGGGCTTCTTTAGGCTTCAGCAACCCGCACTACCTAGGGCCTGACGTGCGAGCCCTGGGCATAGCCCTGACGCCTGATTCAGGCGTCGGCCCGGCGATTGAGATGCAAGACCTGAGATCTAAGGACCCGCCGCGACGCGAGTCCCGCTTGCATTTGCTCCTGGTTGGCGGCAAGGAACCTCCTCACCGCGCGTCGCTGCAGAATCCTCTCTCCATGTGGACGTACAGACTTCTGTAGAATATTTTATCGTCCAATAGCGGTAGACTAGGCCTCTCGGGAATTTTAGCTAGATTAGGAAGGTTCCCCTTTGTGGAAATTCTTGTTTAGATAGAAGAGTCCATAGAGGACAGAAATATCTAGAAAATAAAGCGAGCATTGTTTTTACGAGGCTCAAATGCACGGAGCGTTAGGTCTCACATTATCTCGTCAGAGATCTGGACTTTTCGTCTCATGTCTTTGTAAAACTTAGGATGGCACGTTTAATTTCCAGAAAGGTTTGAAATGTGAAGGTATGAATTGAAGGAACAGATTGATATTGGCAGAATGTGACGTCCAAAACTAGTTTAGTCGTAAGGAGTTTTATGAAAAACTTTGACCGGGGTACAACATGTGCCAATAATTATTCTTAAATTTTTTATAAATACCTCTTTCTGTTATGAATTTATTAATTTTTATATTACTTTAAGTGTTAATAGTTACTTATTTCTATGTGTTGTAGCTGTAGGACAAGTATTTTGACGATATTTTGTTATTTTTTTTTTACCTCGATGATTGCGTCCTAATGTCTGTGACGCAAAAATGTATACTTACCGAAGTACCTTTTAGTTATAAAAAAAGCCAAGAAAATGACTGAAATGAAGCGCGATAAAAACAAGCCACATTAGATAAAATCTTTCTATGGTAGGGATATTAGAAAGCAATCAAAAAAA
This sequence comes from Euzophera pinguis, assembly GCA_947363495.1. NCBI lineage: Eukaryota > Metazoa > Arthropoda > Insecta > Lepidoptera > Pyralidae > Euzophera > Euzophera pinguis. Next base: position 664,187 of record OX376164.1, read on the forward strand.
AATTTATGACCCTTGATATACCTATAAAACAATTATTACTTGATCGTAGCTGGCATTTTATAAGATATTATATAATGTCAGTGTGTTTCATATTACTATGTTTGTTGCGTTTTCCATATACCTTTAGTTCTAGGTAGGATAGTTGAGATTCGTTATACATAAGTCTTGAATTTCATGACGAATGAATGAAAAATCAAACTTATTTTTTTTAATTATCGGACACAAGTATTCAAAAATTGTTTTATTTTTTAAACTTGTAACCACATTAGTCGTATTACTGTTGTAGACGATAATTACCATGGATTTATTATAAACTAGCGTTTATATTATCCGACTTATTTATAAAAGTTAACAGTTTGTTAAGCCAATTTTAAATTAAAAATATGTAATAAATAAGACAAATCATATTTTTAGTTTAAATTGTTTATGGAACTGCATTGTTTATGAAATTTTTATGGATAAGTGTGATAATCATGATCAATGTAGTAAAAAAAAACTATTCTGTACCTAATTATAAGCGAGGTTCGCTACAAGGTGTGTGACGTCCATAGGATTCGCTAAGACTGAGTAGCTGTATTTTAACCAAAGTACTCTTAAATAACTACCACCGAACGTAGTTTTAGTAGTTTTTTAACTTTTAAAGCTGCCTCACCGTTTCTATTTATGTCAATCAGTTGAGTTTTGTGTATCACTGTTTTTGTTGTTTATTTTATACAAAATATACTCTTGTGGCAACTCCAATCGAACGTTCCAGATGTTATTAAATGTAGTAACGTCATACATGTTGTTTTCTCTATCTCACTAAATTAAGATTCCCAAACGCCACCTAGCGGTCATCTTCAAATACGTGGGTGAACCCACAAAGAGCATCGAAACTAAACGTTCTTTCTCAATTAATGCCATTCACTAAAAAACGGACAATTTATCATATTGTTGGCATTCCGAGTAGTTTACGTTCAGGAAGTTTGCAATAAGTCGTCGATTTGCGCACGGACACCAAAGAGCATCGCAACCTACAAATAAACGGTCCTTTCCATCGATGCCCTTTGTTCCTTTCTCTTTGGCGGGCACTCACACTAGTTGTTGCCAACAACAACCAGTGTTCTTGTGGAGCTGTGCAATCCAAAAATGTCTTATGATGTAACAAAAAAAAAATCTAAGATCGATGGTGCATTAAATGGCTCACCTCCTGTCGTGCCCCCCCAATACTCCAGTCTTTTGCACTATGAAAGAAATATTGCGAATTACCGGACATCCATTGCCCGGCGATTCGCCACATTTGCCAGGTGTCAAAACACCACAAGCAAAGTTACCTTGTCTCCCCCGAGGAAACCAACAGGGGAGACAAGTCTACAAAATTAAAGTATTGGGCAAAAATATAGTGCAGTGCAGTTGACACAGAGTTGCCACAAACAAAATATTAATGCTGGTGGCCAACAGGGGAACGACTGAACCGGAAGAAAGGATACTCGTAGAACCGACGCCAATGATAACTATCGATAGTTAAGCATTTTACGAGTCGTTGTACTAAGTAAACGTTCCCAGACGATAGTATCGAAATCCTGTTGATAGTATATTCTTAGCATCAATATGAAAGGTTCAAATCCTCAAAAGGAATAAAAAAAGTGGGTTTTGGGACAGTATTTTATTTGTCTTTATATCCTATCGTTAACAGCTAACAATACTTAAAACTATCAGTAAATAAATGTATGTTTAGCTTAATAATTGTCAAAATCACGTTTAGAACAAAAATAGACATCAGATATACTGGTTGAACCATGGAGCAATTACAAAGAGGAGATGCCGTTTGAAATGGCGCAGTGATGTGATCATTGGCGCCTCGCCGACACAAAAGTGGGCGGAGCTTGTCATTGCTCGTGCTCCATGGTTGGCCGGCCGAACCAAGCACCCCGCACGTCTGCCTTCCGCCCCGCGTAGCCTCACAAATACTTTCTTACAAAACGCTTATTACGGCATCTCCTCTTTGTAATTGCTCCATGGGTTGAACTAATGTGGAAATAATCATACTTATCTACAGAAAAAAAATGTGTCACTATTTTGAGAAATCGAAACATTCTTAATGTGATATTACATGGAGATGTAGCCAATTATGACAGAGATACATAAAAGTGTGATTATTTATTCTGACAATCTCCAAAAGTAGAATTTGAAAATATTCACTTGATAAATAACTGTCGGTATTATAAGGCATGCAAGATAACGGCTAAAGGCGTTTTATCAAGATATAATGGATTATACATACCACGAACCCTATTTTTGAATGTGTGAAAATCAAGCTAAACCGGCGAGTCGAATCATTTTTATTCATGTCAAAGGATTTTTTTCGATATCGAACGAATTTCTTTCGGCATCATGTCATACATTTCAAAAATAGGGCTCCAGGCCGTAAATGATCCTGGTAAGTATAGAAAATTGTAATACATAGTATTACATATATGTAAATACTAATGTAATACGGTTATATTGTGATCACATAAAGTTATGTGATATAAAATTTTTACGTTTGTCGAACTAGGACTAAATACAAAGGAACAAATATTTTCGCAAAATTCGTTAATACCACAAGTACAACATTAATTTTATTATATTACAATCATCTAGCTATATTCTCTAACAGAAATCTAAGAAAATCTTTAACACAATAAACAGGTGACCATAGTGCACAATGTTTTAGACACACTCGATGGCGCTAGTTTTTTTTCCATAATTTTCAATCTTTCTTTAGCCAACATATACGTTATAATGTTAACAATAGTATATCAATCATTAAATTCTGTGTCTTTATATATTTTCCACAGATTCATATACTTTAAGTAGTTAAAGGAAAATAATTAATCTTAGTAATTTCTAACATAAAATATGAAAAATGTTGGGGTAAAAATAGCCTGCGCGAGCACGGCTGTTGACTAAGTTCAGAGTGTAGTTAGACAGTGGCGTCAGTGGCGACAGTGGCGACGACGGGCGCGCTGGCGGAGGCGACGTCGTCGAAGGTGACGGCGAACAACGCCGAGCAAGCTGCACGCGCCGCCGTCTTGCGAGCCTCCTTCTTGTTGGACGCTGCGGGCACACAAACGGATCATCGTCACTACAGCTACCGGTACTCCAAATGCGAGATATATAAAACAAAATCAGTCAAATGAGAGTCGAACTCGCACGCGAAGGACTCCGCACCGTACTAACATTATAAACTAGCAGCCCGTCCCGACTTCGCCCGGGTTATGTAGAAGTAGGTTGAGGCTAATCTCTTCATTTAGCATTTCTTTAAAAACCGGCTACAATAGATCTCCCTAAGGCCGAGTCAAGTAGTCCTATCAACCGATGAATACCATATGTATTTATCTCATGATGTGGTGGTGAATCCCGCCACCGAAAGTATTTATTTCCAAGGAAGATCGAAACATAAAATAATCTATCTTAATGGCTCTATGGGCATATCCCTCTGCCACTTCGGTAGGAATATCAAAATTTAAAAAAGTAAATGTCAGTGTCGAAGTCAAACTACGGTTAAATGTTAGAAAGGTACGTCTACCGATGTGCCCCACAGAGCAGTCAACATCGATTTTTCAAGTTCAAGTTAACTTTCAGTTTTTTTTTTTTTTAAATCGTTCTCAACTTCGTGTCTCCAGCGGTACCTGGGACGACCGACTGGTCGCTTTCCACATAGTCGTCCCGTGTACAATCTCTTAACATCTGTCTACCCAGCTGACAGTATCAGAATATCCTCTTTTAAAACATCCACGGGGAAAACACATAAAATCGAACCGCAAATATTTAGTACGAAATTTTTTAACACTCCCTCAATTTCGTCATCAGCTCCCGCTTCCATGACGCATGCCTTCCGGTTGGTTCCCTTCCTATTATTATCTTGACATGTTTTTACAACTGACCGCCTGCCTAACGTCAACTCTCCTTAGGAATGTGTCCTTAGTTCCCGCTTTCATGACGCTTTTCTTTCTGGAGCTTTATTTTTAATACAGGTTTTTATTAACTTAAATAGCGAGTCCCTACTACCTGTTTATTTTTGTAAGAATTTTGAATTAATAAATGATTTGGTTTAATTTTTTTAAGTTTGCTTGAATGAAAATCGTTCAATATAGTACAAAATTTATTCAACTCGCCGATTTTGCGTGAGTGACACAAAAAAAGCACTCCTGAGTGATTCTATTCCTATTATTTCGGCCTGTTTTACGACTGGCCGGTTGCCTGACCTCAATCTTCGTTGGTAACGCAGAATGTTTAGATTGAAACCGCTGGTTTTTTCCTCATCGTATTTGAAGACACCTAAGCGCCACGGGAAGAAAGCGTGTACTTCCGTACCGTTTCGCCACGCGAAGGGATTGTAACACAAAACAAAATCCGTAATATCTTGGGAATGGAATGTTCGATTTCATTCATTCAAAGAGTGAGAGAATTTCATTAATTCATTCTTGAATATGGAATGATTTGTTTGTATAAGGTCAATACCGAGAAACGAATAATATGGCCTAGTTTGTACTACTTCAAATTTTAACATGAAAAAGTAGTTGTTGTGACGTAACAAAAACAGTTAGACATATGTTACCACGGACTTTTTTGTAGACCTTTTTAAGATGTGCAATACTGTAGTACATTACATTTAATACATTTTGATCTATCTCTTAAGGTATAGTCAGCGTTTGCAATGTAAGAGTAAAAAACACATTAGAAACCTCTAAAATTATCAGTGTTCCTCTTCTATATTATGCATGTATTATACATTTATAGCTTCCTCTTGAAATACCCTATCTATTAAAACATTAAACCCCATCTAAATCCGATGCGTAGTTTTACAGATATAAGCATACATAGGGGCAGACAGACAGGAAAGCGATTTGTTTTATACTATGTAATGATATTGGCTTTTCTTGCACATTCAGTGAATGACTAAAATAGAAATCTGAGTGTAATTTAATACTACAAATATTTACGAAAATACAATAGCCACATAGTTCTGTGATAGCCACTCATACTCCTACTAATGCTGCCATATAGAAAACGCGCCGTCCGCTAATGCTAGACTTCGCGGCATATTGCCGTTGTTTAGATAACTCATATTTCTTTACCTATTGATCCAAATTATATGCAGTAAAAAGCAAAAATCACATATATTAAGTAGTCGTGACGATAGAATTATTTATTTTAATAAGGATTAATAATTGTTGTTAATATCACCAGTTAAAAAACACCTTACGATTTTTTATTATTTTTAAAACATAAAAGTAGTTATTGTGACTGAAATACTAAAGCTAGATATATGCTGTCGCGGACATTTTTGTAGGCCTTTTCAAATTCTTCAACTTTTCTATAGAAGTCATTGATGTACCTCCCACCGTTAAAGCAGCGTTCGAAAGAAAAACTTCAGTTAGACTGTTTTTTCGCCAACTTACTTTGCAAATTCGACTACTATATAAAATCCTTTTTATATGAATAATATATAGCCTATGCCCATCCTGAAAGCCCGTTCTCAATATCGGTGAATAAATTTTTGAAATAGATTCAGTAGTTACGAAGATTACCCTCTACAAACAAACTCACAAACTTACAAATACTTCCTCTTTATAATATAAGTGGGATGTGATGTAACAGTCAGTTTGCTACTCTTTCGCGGCCAAACCGCTGAACCGATTTTAAGTTTAAAACCCGATGGCTTTTTGACGCAGACAGAATTGCAGGAAACAAACAGGGTTATCTATATATAAAAACCGCAAAAAATCACATTGCGAATCACGACAAGATCCTCAACGGGCATTGTCACATAAAATGTGTGAGAAAACCCATAGACAATGAGACCATATACTATAGTATATTACTGATGATACCAAAAATAAATCAATTGACAGTACAGAACACATTTAACATTTATAAAAATGTACTTACAAATATAAATTGAAAATATGTAAAAAAATTATGATATTATGTTAAATAAAAAAAAATATATATATATTGAAATTATATTAAAATCTGTTAATATAAAAATAAAAGATGATACAATTCTTGGGAAACCGAACTATAGCGACGAGAATCGGAGTCACTTCACTTTATAATGCAATATGACACAATACGAACATGACAGCCCTCCCTAATTGGTTTTTGAAGAAGATACACTCACCTTTGCCAACATAAGTAGATCCGTCAACCTCGACGCCGACAGTAAACATCATGTTTTGCGGCTTGTCGCCTTCAACCTAAAAATAAAACACAAAAATAAATAAACAATTTCATAACGAGTATTTTTATAGGTGTAGATCTATTTTTAGACCGGATAACACGCGGTATAAAAAATGAGAACCCTATCGCCGTGATAAAAGAGACTGCACTGATGGAAAGAGATTTTTTTTTATATAACTAAGTAGGCAAACAGGCGTACGGCCCACCTGATGTAAAGTGGTTACCGTAGCCTATGAACGCCTGCAACACCGGAGATGTCACGAGGGCGTTGCCGACCTGTCCGCTGTCAGCGCAGCGACCCCTCTGGAGCCTGGCGACCCTACTCACAAGCAGGAACACAACACTGCATCACAGTGTTATTTGGCTGCGGTCTTCTGTAGGGTGGAGGTACTTCCCCAGACGAACTACTCCTTACATAATGGTCGGTCTATTTGGGGAGAGGTAGGAGCTCCCCAAATAGACCGACCAACCCATACATGGGATTTGTAAAATAAAAAATTCTACCTCCATTCCTTGATGATTTAAATGAAGTTACATACATTTTTAGAAACGTTATTAATTGACAGTTGATGTAATGTACGAATAACTTTGTGGATCGTATAGCTTTTCTTCTTTTTTGTCAAGTGAATAAATTTGAACTGTCAATTGAAAAACATGTCTTCAAATAGGTCAGCTTAGGTAAGATGCTAACTAATATTTATTAATGTTTTCTTATGTTTTCGCGATTGTTATTCATTAAATTAAACTATTTTAATACGATTTTATCGACCTGTAAGTCTGCCTGCGACCATGAACGCTGTAAAGTGTTTGAAACGTCAGGTGTAAATAAATAAGTAATAAACGCGATATAACCGTATTAAAATAGTTTAATTTAATAATATTTATTAATCTTATTGTACGGAACACCGTCCATTAGTTGTTTAACCCTATAATTTTAACGTACATATATTATTGTCCATATAGCTGACGCGGTGTTTTCGTTAATTGTAAATTAGTCATAACTTAACAAATCAGTGCAATACATCAATTCACTCAATTCGGTTGTTTCTTATCATATCCGAAATCAACCCATTTATCATTTATCATTATCGTATCATATCAACTAGTGTGAGGATTTACAACCCTTACATTGTTTTGGTCCTTCGACAGCCCTTTTCACCATACGCGCGGTTTGGTGGAAAAGTGATCCAGTGACAATCATAAATATCATTTAATTATCATTTTGAACATTTTTTTTTATCAGTGATCATCATAATACAGTGGACATTTTTTTTATCATAAACAATCAGTTATCTGAACATCATTGAACGTTTTATCAACTTTGATTATCAATTATCAGTTATTTGAATATCAGAATCTATCAGTGTGTGTGTTGAGTGTGAAAAAAAAAAAGGAAAACAGCTAGGAGCCGTAAGTTAGGATATCATCTGTAAGCATCATAGTTACGCTGACAAGTAACTTTCGTCGAGTCTCAAGTAAGATTGTTCCTTTTTATATCATTACTGAACCTGAATCATTAGCATCATGGAATCCCTTTTAACTAGACAAGCTGAAATCTTCCAAAACCTTCATCGAATTAAAATCAATTTCGGTAAGGATTCTGAATCTCGAAAAACATTAGATTATTTAGAAAACCGTCTTCAAACTATAAAAAACCTTTTTGAAGAATTTGATCAAAATCATAAGGAAATATTGAGTAGAGCGAATGACGAGGATAGGACACATCAGTATTTCCAAGAAAACATTTATGAACAAACCAAGCAAGTCTATCAATCTATCTATGAAGCAGTTTTGTCTCGTATATCTTCACGGCAGGGTGAAGGTTTTTCTACTAAGCGGTTGGAAACGTCGGCCCAAACTAACGACAAACTCGACGACTTACTAGCAAATCAAAGAGCTAATTTTAGAGCATTCAATAGACTTATAAAGAGCATAGACTTATCAAAAATATCAGAGCGTTGGGAGATACAGGACGAAATTAATAATATTCAATTACGTTGGAAATCTATCGATAAACTTCATTTGGAAATAGACAGCATTCTCGAGGGTGCTGATGTATTATACGAAGACGAATTTTACAAAATCGAAGCTTCATACAAATCAATGAAACGCGAATTGAATCATCTTTTGAATTCAACAGTCCACACTGTAGAATCAACCCCTAAACTGGAAATACCCGTTTTTTCTGGTAATTATACCTTCTGGCCCACATTTTTCGACTTATTTTGCGAGTCAATTCACAACAATAAAACTATTACAAAAGCTCAGAAAATGCAACATCTTAAGGGAAAACTTCGAGGCGAACCCGAACGCCTTATTCAGCATCTCCATATCTCTGCTGACAATTATGACACAGCATGGGATATTTTAACTCGCCGGTATAACAATACACAAGTCCTCTTTACTAAACAGATCGAGATATTCCTAAATCAGCCAAATATCAACAAACCTACAGCTTTTGAATTAAAAAAGTTACACGACACTAGCATCGAGTGTATTCACGCTATACACAATATGGGGGTGGACACCCACACATGGGACCCTCTCATTGTACACCTTTTATCTCGTAAATTGGACACCGAAACTTACATCGATTACAAAGAAGCTAGGAAAGCGCCAAGAGAGTTACCAACATTTGACGAATTTATTCAGTTTTTGGAAAATAAATTCACAGCATTAGAACCCATCAACAAACGGGATAAGGAATCATCATCATCAACATTTAAATCTAATCATCAATCGTCAACCTATCAATCGAAATGGTCTTCTCAATATCAACCTAACAATGATAGCAACAAAACCCATAATTATTATCGATATAATACGCCTAACAAGATTTATCAAAATCAGGCCTTAGCAACATACACGCGCCAATGTCCATTGTGCAATCTAGGTCATGATTTATATTTCTGTAGCGATTTTAATAAAATGCCATCGGAGAAGAAATTAACAACTATTTCGAAATTTAGCATATGCCAGAATTGTCTATTTAAGCATAATGGCAAACCTTGTTTTTCAACCAAACGTTGCAAAGAATGCAACGGCGGGCATAATTCTTTGCTTCATGACGCATTTAACAGATCAATGACCTCAACGTCGAGGCCGTTAACTCCACCAGCTTCTCCCAGGTGGTCGACACATTCTCAACCTTCTACATCAACAACAACATCCTCTTCGTCCGACCTTAACAAAAAACAATATAATGTTAATTATCTTGCTGCCGATAACGAAGAAAGCTTACTTACCACTGTACTCTTAAAACTTAAAAGCGCTGATGGAACTTTTTTCACAGTTTCTGGACTTTTAGATCAGTGTGCACAAGTTTCGTTAATATCGAACAATATGGTCCAGATGCTGGGGTTACCGTGTAAGAAGTTACACACGGCAATATCAGGAACAGGAAAAGGCCCTCGATTTAGTCAAGGAGTTGTAACTATCGACTGTCAATCGATTTATGACGATTATCAATTTAGCACGGAAGCATTAGTCGTATCCAGGGTCGTTGGTAATTTACCTAATGAATCATTCCAAAAGAAAAATTGGGAACACTTACAAAACATCAACTTAGCCGATCCGGACTATAACTTATCCAGGCCTATTGAATTTTTATTAGACACTACAGTATATTCAGAAATTATCATGCAGGGTTTAATCAAGGGTCCGCCATTTGCCCCTATGGCACAACAAACTAAAATAGGATGGATATTATCGGGAACAGTTAAAACATATCATTGTCATGTACTTGTCAAAGAAATACTGGATTTCTCCAAGTATTGGGAACTGGAAGACATCAAATCAGACACTGTTTCTAGGACTACTGGAGAACAGTATTGTGAGCAGTTATATCAATCAACAACCAAACGCTTGCCGAACGGTCGATATGAAGTAGCCATACCCATGAAACAAGGATTTGAAAAACAGTTAGGATCGTCAAAATCAAAAGCCGTAGCCCAATTTAGGCAGTTAGAAAGGAAAATGTCAAATAATGTCAATTTTTCTAATCAGTACAAACAAGTAATCCAAGAATATAAAGACTCCAATTACATGCGTCCCGCACTTCAATCAGAGCTCATGGTATACTTACCTCATCACGGCGTTATCAAAGAACAATCAGCTACATCGCGTCTAAGAGTAGTATACAACGCATCATCAAAAACAACCTCTGGTTTTAGCTTAAACGATTTAATGGAAGGAGGTCCAAACCTACAAAAGGACCTTCCCTCTTTAATTTTAAGATGGAGACAGCATAAGTATGTTATAACATGCGACGTCGAAAAGATGTTTCTACAGATAAACGTGAGAGAGGCTGATCAACCCCTTCAATCAATTGTTTGGAGAAACTCTCCTGAAGAATCTCTTCAAGAATATCATCTAACGACCGTCACTTTTGGCACTAAAGCAGCTCCGTTTCTAGCCATGCGTACACTGCTTCAGCTCGCCAGAGACGATCGTTCTAAATTCCCCATGGCCGCCGAAGCCTTAGAAACATCATGCTACATGGACGACGTACTTTGTGGTCACGAAACAATAGAAAAAAGCAAAGAACTCATCTACCAACTTATAGGAATTTTACAAGGAGCAGGAATGAATTTGAGAAAATTCTCGAGCAATAATCCAGACCTTATAAAGGACTTACCTTCTAGCAAACTAAATGATCCGCACGAATTCAGATGCTCAGAATCAAGAAAAACATTAGGCCTCGTATGGACCCCTTTATCGGACACATTTTCATTTTCTTACAACATTGAAAAACCTTCAAACAATCATTTATCAAAACGAATTTTGTTATCAAATATATCTAAAATCTTCGACTCTCAAGGCTGGATATCACCAATTACTATCCGAGCCAAACTCCTATTTCAGCAAGCGTGGGCTTCTGAAGTAACATGGGACGAAGAACTATCATCCGACATCAAGGAGAAATGGTCGAACATACAAACAGACATCAATCAATTACATTTATTATCAATTCCTCGTTACATAGGTAACACGAAAAATAAATATCAACTTCACGGTTTTTGCGATTCATCAGAAAAGGTCTACGCTTGTGCGATATACATTGTTACGTACGATAAAGGTGACTACACATCGAAGCTACTTACAGCAAAAACTAAACTTTCACCTTTAAATAAAGTTTTATCATTGCCCCGACTCGAGCTCTGTGGGGCACTCTTATTATCTCAACTCATGAAGAAAGTCAAAGAATCTTTATCAAACCAGGATGTAGAAGTGAAAATGTACGCATGGACTGACTCCATGATAGTACTTGGTTGGCTACAAGGCGACATTACAAGATGGAAACAGTTTGTAAGCAATAGAGTTGAGAAAATAATTGAAATTATTCCTCCATCATGCTGGCATCACGTCCGTTCTGAAGATAACGCGGCTGATTGTGCAACCAGAGGATTAACAATAACACAACTACTGAAACACTCTTTGTGGTGGGCAGGGCCAGAATGGCTTAAAAATTTCAGTCCTGAACAATTGTCAAAACCAAAAATCGAAACCCCTATCATAGAACTGAAGAAGGTACTTGTGAACACCGCCTTACATCAACAGCAAAATAATTTTACATTTATTTATGAATTACTGCTGAATAGTAGTTCACTCACACGAGTGGTGAGGACAATAGCCTGGATATCACGTTTCATCACTCGAGTTAGAAACAAACAATTATCATATGATAAATCATTAACCTCTTTCGAAATAAATAAAGCTTGTAATATTGTTATTAGAGACATACAAACGCATGATTTCAATTTAAAGAAAAATGAAGACATACTCAGTAATAAGAAATTGGCAAACTTAAACCCTTTCTTTGATCATCACGGAATACTGAGAGTTGGCGGTCGTCTGAAAAACGCGGACATCAGCGAATCAGCAAAACACCCAATCATCTTATCAAATCATAGCAGATTTACAGATTTGCTAATACATCAAGCTCATCTCGCCACATTACATGGAGGCCCTCGGTTAACTCTCACTTACATTCGCGATAAGTATTGGATAATCAGCGGCATACGCACTGTCAAACGACAACTTAGAACTTGCGTCAAGTGTAGGAGGTATAGTAACGAGTATCAACAACAGATCATGGCCGATTTACCTAAGGCAAGAGTTACTCCTTCACGCCCGTTTACGAATTCTGGAGTTGATTTCACTGGTCATTTTGAAATCAAATCAAACAAAGGTCGGGGCGTTAGGACTACTAAAGGATACGTCGCGGTATTTGTCTGCTTATCAACAAAAGCTGTACATCTGGAATTGGTGTCAGACCTCAGCACACAGTCATTCCTTGCTGCCTTTCGTCGTTTTTGTGCGAGACGAGGATCACCTAAGCAAATGTATAGTGATAACGGAACGAACTTCGTCGGAGCTAATCGTATTTTGAAACGGGAGTATCAGGAGATAATCCAAACCATTAATCATCAAGATTTCTTTGATAGTATTAGCGAATTAAACATCTTATGGCACTTCAACGCACCGCTATGGCCAAGCGCGGCAGGCTTATTTGAGGCAGCTGTAAAAAGTCTTAAGTACCATCTCAAGCGCGTGTTAGGTGAACAAAGGCTCACTTACGAAGAATTCACGACTTTATTGCATCAGATAGAGGCTTGTCTGAATTCAAGACCATTATGTCCTCTTACTGAAAACCCTGATGATGAAATCTTGACACCAGGACACTTTCTTATTGGAGGATCCTTAACATCTCGTCCACAAACGGAACCCCATTCGTTCACACTAACTAACCGTTGGCAACTCATTCAAGCGATGAATAAAGAATTTTGGAAACGCTGGTCAAGTGAATACCTACAACAATTGCAAATCAGATCAAAATGGATTAGACCGTCTAAAAATCTCAAAATTAATGACATCGTAATCATCAAGGAAGACAACATGGCTCCCGGAAAATGGGCCTTAGGAAGAGTATTAGAGCTACATCCGGGAAGCGATGGTTACGTCCGAGTAGTAACTTTAAAAACAAGCAAAACCCTTCTCAAACGTCCAATCAATAAATTAATTTTATTGCCTGTAAACAATTCGACGGAACAGAATCATAATGAAACTGCACTCGAAAGCTCACTTACCAACTCTACAATAGCAACACCAACCGAGCAGGACACTCAAAGGTCTACAAGGTCCAAGAAAAGGGTAACCTTTAAGAATATGCTGTGCATAGTTCTATTCTTCTTCGCATCTCTGTTATCCCCTTCAATGCAGCAAGAACAACACTATATCATCGATCAATTTAAAGAAAATCAGAGTCTCTATTTCGACAAAATATCAGATCTCCAATACATCAGGGACGATTGGAAACTCATCATATATTACAATATGTCATCTTATTGGCAGGGAGTCTCGGACTTAGAATATTTCGTAAAAAAGGCAAGCGAATCATGTTACGGAACCGGTACTCAATACAAGGCAATTGTTATTCAATTAGAGCACGAACTAAACGAAATCCAGCACTACAACGCTCTTCTCAATAATCAGTTTAGGTCAAGAAGAAAGCGTGGATTAGTTAATGGCATCGGTATGATTGCAAATACTTTGTTTGGAGTGTTAGACGAAAGATTCGCAGAGCAATATAAGCAAGACATTGAGAAGATCAACCAGAACGAGAATCATCTACAGGAACTATTGAAGAATCAAACTAGTGTTGTGGAAACTGAATACAAAGTTTTACGTGAGAATGAAAACATCATGAATCAACAATTTAAATGGATCAAACAACAAATTCGCAGTGTATCATCTGAAACAAATCAAGTTCGATTCGAGAGTGAACAAGGACTTCGCATACTGTCATCAGTATTATCAACCCAGATCATCATATCAAACATACGACGCATACAGCATACTCTTATCCAAACTGTCTCGGATATCAGTCATGGACAAATAGACTTTCTTCTGTTGCCTCCAGAAGACCTTCAACGACAACTTAATATCATATCCTCACAATTAAAAGGCGACGTCACCCTTCCAGTCGAAAAATCAAATATCATAGATCTCTACAAGTTAATGAAAGTGTTTACACGATTTACTGATAAATATCTCATCATTGAAACGACTATCCCTCTTATAAGCAGTGAAATCTTCCAACTGGATAAAATCATCAGCATCCCTCAAATAGCAATAAAAGATAACGCTCACTATGTAACGTCTACAGCAAATTATATTTCCTTCAACCTCAAGAAAGACTTATTCGTTCTACACTCGGATGCAGACTTACAATCTTGTTTCTATCTCCCAACCAAAACATTATGCTCTTTAAATAAACCGCTCTATAATTTAAAGGAAAACCAATCGTTATGCGATAATAACATTATAAACATTGAATCAATTGGATCCCATTGCAAGTCGAGTAGAATGGCATGCGCCGACAGGTGGATCAAGTTGCACCGACCTAACGTCTGGTTATACTCATGTTGCCAGGATTGCAAAGTGCGCATATTTTGCAATTCCACATTGAAAATGGAACAATTACATTTAAATGGCCTTATTACTCTAGGTCAAGGATGCGCTCTTAAAAGCAATGAATTTACCATCTACAGTCACAATAATTTCATCAGCAATATGAGCCAGCAGTATCAAAAGGAAGCATTTCAAGTATCAATATTGAACACAATCATCAATACTTATTCCATCATTCCCAACAATCTTTCCGAACAATTACCGAATCATGATCAGGTTTATCATCAGCTGAAAAATCAAATCGATAACATAAAGGAACAAACTCACGATCACTTCACTGTACACGACATTCATCACTATGTCGTCTCCTATATCATTGTAGGCATACTTCTAGCCATTTCGGCTGTTCTCATTATTATCAAAGTACGAAGAGCTCGCTCAACATACACTCACGCCGTAGCGGAGCAGCAGCCTCGAGTGAGGCCGCCCCAGGAGGAGCAGACTTCTAGTGATAGTGTTAGTGAAGTGCGTGAAATGTGTAATCTCCCCAGTGATCACCCAAAATCGGTTTTAAGTGTCGATAAAAGCACATCCCCCATGGTTCGTCGACCAGTGCAATTTAATGTCCCCAGTGAATAAGTGTTTAAATAATTTCCCCAAAAACGAGACAATCTACTTAGAATAAATTTTAGCATAAATATATTGTTTTTCACCATGTATCATGTAAAATCAATTTATAACATTTAGTTTAACATGCATCCATATACTTTGTTATCAATAATTGATAGTACATCCTCTCCATATACAGATTTCTTCCTTGAGAGGGCAGGATGTACGGAACACCGTCCATTAGTTGTTTAACCCTATAATTTTAACGTACATATATTATTGTCCATATAGCTGACGCGGTGTTTTCGTTAATTGTAAATTAGTCATAACTTAACAAATCAGTGCAATACATCAATTCACTCAATTCGGTTGTTTCTTATCATATCCGAAATCAACCCATTTATCATTTATCATTATCGTATCATATCAACTAGTGTGAGGATTTACAACCCTTACACTTATATTTAAAATAAAAACTACAAAACATAACAAATTAATATTGCAAACAAAGTTTTAATTTTGTATTCTTTTATGTCATCATTAATTTCTTAATCCCATATATGGGTCCGTCGGCACAAGATGGCACAACCTTAGTACGTTAATTAAAAAAAAAATCTAGTTAATGTAATTTCAACAAATATCATTACATTGCATACCATTTTAATCAAAACATAGTATGCTGTAATGAATCTGATCCAATATTTAACATTTAGTCCACCAAATTACCCTAGCGTCTTACTGTTGAAGGTTCTGGAGAAGAGCGTAATATTTCCAAAATTTGATTACCTACCAGGTTCTAACTTACAGGGGCTACATTCTCATACAATAAACTGCAATAAAAGGTTACTGAAATTTAAAAATAAATGTAATTTATAACAAGAACTCCGCTTTACCGCCAATTTTTTTATTTTATTTTACAGTTTGTGCCGAAAGGTAAACGCATCTGTGGCTATACAGCCACAAGAACGCAATGTGTACGATACATGAAAGAGTTCTAAATTCAAACAGCACACCGTTTCATACAACATTGCCGGCGCGCTCTTCGTCCCAAATTCAAAGAACGCGCCGGGAAGTGATTTTGGTTTTTCAGTCTACGTAAATAAGATACTTCGCGTGTTCTTTATTCAAAAGTAATGACAATATTTTTAAATTACTAAGACATTTTTTTTTAAATTTATGTCAACAATATAGCTTTAAAACGTAGATTACACCTATTTTTATTGACAACAAATGTTGTACTAATATTTTATTGATTCATTTAAAACGTTTTATAGAAAAAGTAAAACGGAGCGCTAGTGCCGACCGACCCATATATGGGATGTTATTTTCTAGCTTTTCCAGAAAAGTTAATTTTTTTTACTATTTTTTAAGAAACTAGGGATATAATAAAACCAATAAAAAAAGATTGCATCTTTCTGCAAAGTTTCAGGCTCACCTGGGTAAAAAATTTCAATCAATTAAAGAGATATCAGTCATAAGCATTTCGAGAACTGAATTGCATTTTACACATCATGTTTAGAGTTGCTCTTTATCTGAATATTTTTTTCTGTACGTCAGTAATTTTATCTATTCTGTGCTGTGGTAGCTAGGGTACCCTCAAGATGATTTTGACCTTGGACACGACACGAGATGACGTGAATTCTTGCAATGTCAGTAGTAGCTAGCTGTGGTTTTCAGCCTCATGGCAAGAATCCTGACACTTCCAACAGCGGCGAGCCCGATAACTATTACTACGATTCGGTCGCCTACGCACGCGCGTCAATGTGTGTGTCGTAGGGTTGGTTATATACCGTATCCGCGTCATAGTCGTCGCAGCGGCCGGGCGGCCGAAGCGTCACCCACGCATTACTTTACCCTAAATCTGCGCGGTGTGAGCGTCCGTTCTGTACTGTAATACTATAGGCTACTTGACTATTTTTTTTTATATTTCATATCACAAATTTAAGTCCGTGAATTCGAAAACAAAAAAATTTTTTGTATTCGTTCAATATTAAATCCATACTTCATTACTAGTATTATAAATGCGAAAGTCTGTCTGTCTGTCTATCTGTTACGCTTTCACGGCCAAACCGCTGAACGGATTTTGGTATGAATATAGTTGGAAGACCCGGGGTCAAACATAGGCTACTTTTGGATGCAGGCGGAGCTGCGGGAAACAGCTAATAAGTTATAAGCCTTTAAAATCCTGTGGAAGGGGAATCTGTCAAGAAACAAGAAAAGGACGCACTTAATGGTGAGTGACGTCATTGCCACTTGATTTCGTACGTACAAAAGAGATAGCAAGACGTCCCCGCCACGCTCCCACTTTTCTTCATTAGAAAACTTTAAATGCTAATTACTGCTTTAATTAATTACCAATTTTGTTTTTGTTTTCAAATATCAGTTACTTTTTAGTGTATGTATTGTTCCGTATAAAATTTTTCTCAAAATGTGAACACGGTCAAGTAGCCCATTCTGTGGTGTAGTCGTATCTGCAGCTCCCGGTATTCAACATGTGATGGATGATGCATGGCCGCTGCTCGTACTTACTATGGTAGCTTGCCTACGTAAAGTCGATCTCGACCTTTGACACAAGATGACGTGAATTCTTGCAATGTTGCCAGTAGTATCTTGCTGCAGTTTTCAGCCTAAATGGTTAAGCTTCAAGTTCGAAACGTGTGTGTAGACTTACTTGCAGCTCGCGGTATTCGACATGCGGTCGCATATAACTGAGCAGCATGGAAGGATGCATGGCCTTGGCGTTGAGAGGCAACTCCCTGGGTTTCTTAGGGGGCGGTGCCGGGGCTTCCATCTCGGCGTCCGAGGATTGCTGCTTGGAGAAATAACAGTGTTAGCAACTGTTATGTTACAGGCCGATTTCATCAAAGACTGATTAGTTTTTTTAATTGACGCCATTCACTCTCATATGATAAAATTTACATTTCAACACACAGTTAACCCGAGAATACACCGTTAATACACGCAAAGGTCCGGTACAAGGATTCTGTCTCTAGAATAAAAATGTCTGCCATCTATTTTTTATACTTCGATTGGATAGAAACTATGTTGGTGAAAGCGGCCCTAAGTCGGACACATGGAATGAAGTACTAAATTAGGTACCATGACAATGTAGGTAAACGAAAAACAAACATTATCAAATCTAAACTTGGAATAAACTCTATTTGGAGATTATTGTTATTTTTATTGACATCTTACTTGTATCTAAATTCAAACAATAAAGGCTTTTTATCTTTTATCTTTAATGCTTATCCACTCTATTGTCCGTGGCTACCCAATCCAAAAAATAAAATGAAAATAATTTACTTATTTAGAATGACTTTCATTATCTAATAGTACATTATTGCAAAGGCAGCGAAATAGGCAATTGCCATTTCGGCCGAGGCATATATAGTGCTTTTCTTAAAAAAATGCAAGGACATAAAAAAGGGCCTTTTACATAATAAATTTAATTTATTTTACAATATTTCCGCGCATGTTTAAGAAAAATAGCTTTTCGTCTAACGCCGTAATGACCAAGCTTATTAGAAAAAGAATAATACTAGTGTCTAAGATCTGACATTGGTTCAGAAAAAAAAAATGCAGTTGACAAAGGCTGTGGTTATATAAACTATAAAATGATAATGCAAAGAAATCAGACATTCAATATCATTTTAATTATTGACGTTTTAACTAAACATTATGACGATGAATGATTTTTATTTAACAACATGTATAATTGTCGAAAGTGCCAAAAAATAACTCAGCAGGTCAGTAATAAATCTATAAACATCTGTTCAGCCCGATAAAACAGATCAATAATGGATTTCCATTTCAATTTTATTTATTTAAAAATGTTTATAGTACCGCAAGTAAAAAAAAAAATACTTTTACAATTGGCGGACTTAATGCTAAAAGTATTCTATCCCAGTCAACCGTTACGAAAAACAGAAAAGTTATGTTCGGCGGGAATTATCTTAAAAATATAATAAGAGATAATTGAAAAAAGGGAAGTAAGCAACCAAAATTAACGGCGTTGGCAGATCGGAAGCCATTTCAGTTCGGTTGGATAAGAAGAGATGTGGTCATATTTACGTAGACAGAAAATAAAATGAATACAGTTATTTATGACACAGGTTTTATGCCATCAATTTACCCAGGAAGAATAACATACAATCTAACCCATCCTTGAGCAAGTAAAAGTGTAAGTGTGTGTTGTGTAGTCCTCGTTGTAATTATTGTAGTGTACACTCACCGAGACGCTGATGGGCTTGATCTGAGGCACCCTGTGTCCCTTGTACTCCCACTCGGAGAACAGCTTGTGCAGAGCAAACGAGGCGATCTGGATCATGGGCAGCGAGTCCTCAGCATCCGTGGCCTCCGAAGCTGCAACATTACACAATCTAATGTTTTAACTACATGAACTCTGTAAGGTAAGGCTTTGAACATAGTATAGTAAGCGACGCGTTTATCCGTAGCGAATGTGCGTGTCAAGTGACCCAAATTGGATTGGTCACTATTTTGCTAAATAGCTATGTAAAAATGTTGGTTCTGATTGTTATCAATTCAATTCAATAAAATCCATACATAATTAAGTTATTGATAGCCTGAAAAAAATCTGACATTTCACCAACACATGTTTCTGTCAGTCTGGTTTCCCTATTAAAAGAGATTTTCCTGTAAGGTCCTCGTATTTGACGATGTATCCTTCTTGTGCAATAAGAAGTGTATTGTATTGTTACAGAGTTCAGACAACAGTGGCCAACACTGTAATAATCAATGCCACCAAATCCAGGAACATCTATGTAAAACAGTCTCGGGTGAATGTATCTCTGTATGTACTCACAGTCCCCGTTGGCCTCGCTGCTGGACAGCTTGGCGAGCCGCTTGATGATGAGATCGCGGATGGCTTGCTCGGCGGCCGCGTTGCGAGCAGTCATCTTGTTCTCACCTGCCAAAACAAATTGTTTATTATAGTCATGGATTTAGTGTAGATTTCATGATTTTTGTTGTTATTTCAATCAATGTTATTCAATCAATGATTACCCTTGAATGACAACTTAAACATTGTCAATGTGATCAATACACCGTAAAATTTTAGTCGTTTTGGACCCATCGTCCAGTGACTCCATTCATGCAAACCGAACAAATTTCAAATACATATAAAGTTGGTCGAGAGGTACCTTGAGGCGGCCTCGAAATGAAATAAAGTGGCTATAGATCAGGTTTTTGCCACTTTACTTACTTTATTTTATTTTATACTCTTATTCTTTTGTAATTTTCAATTTTTGTGTTTAGAATTGTTATTATAAACTGTGACGTTCCTCATTGGAGGTTGCTCAGCAACCAACTAAGTATGGCGTTCGAGGACTTCCTTAAGGCGCCCTCGAATGAGTTTGTGTAAAGGACGTCCTTAAGGTTGTTTTAAAGAATACGGGAGTGAGTTGTCTACTGGGCAAAGGCGTCTCCTTTCGTTTTTCATGCATGTCTTCCAAATGCCATTTGGTGCCATATTCTGTCAAATTCGTACAAATCATCCCGCCATCTTACGTGATCCGAACTGAAACTGCCAATTAACGCCCGAACCCAATATTCAATCCCAATCCATGGATTGAAATCAATCTTGGATTGATCTCAATCCTTAGATCGATCTCCAATCTGTATCTCAATATTGTTACTCGAAACCCGCAAT
Organism: Euzophera pinguis; assembly: GCA_947363495.1. Classification (NCBI taxonomy): domain Eukaryota; kingdom Metazoa; phylum Arthropoda; class Insecta; order Lepidoptera; family Pyralidae; genus Euzophera; species Euzophera pinguis. The sequence continues at coordinate 685,083 of OX376164.1, forward strand.
CCATTTTTTGCACGGATAGCCCGCAATCGTTTGCCTCCCTGACGTTTAGTTTCGCGCAAATCTGGCAGATGCTTGTTTATATTTTTATTGAAAAATTAACTAAACCGCTAAGCAAAAACAAATAAATATTACAGATTTATATTAAACAAACTATTTAACTAACACAAACTATGCTTTGTAGCTATGCTAAGTTTTAATTTGAGCATTAAATATTTTTTTCCTAACATCGATTTGAACAAACGGACAAAACGGAACGCAGACTCTGAGCTGTCAATGTCATCAGCAGTGCAAAAAATATTCATTTCAATCTATTCACTTGGTTTTTCGTTCTTGTATCGAAATTAAAAATATTCTTTTTAGTAAAACATTTAATCATTTTCAGTTAATTTACAATGGACACAGAAGCGGTAAGTTTTATTAATTGTGTTGAAGTATTTAGATAACTTTGTTTATATTTTATAAAGGAGACGCGCGACGCTTTTTTGTGACGCTTAGCGTTTCCCGCCACAAAAGTTTCGTCGAGTTAACTTATTCTAATATGTTTTAGGTAAAAGGCAAGCCTCTTACAAAAGAGGAAACAAAAGCTTTGCTGGAGCTGATAGAATCCAGCAAAATAATTAATAATAGAACTACCAACGCCACCAATAATAAATTAAAAACTGAGGAGTGGAGTCGCATAGCAGTGAGGTTTAATGCCTCCTCTGCGACTGTATGTCGACGTACACCGCAACAGCTGCGTTTAAAATGGGAGAATTTGAAGAAGAATGCACGTAAACGCAGCACGAGAATTAGAATGAATAGTATACAGGTAATATTTAACTTTGAAGTCACAAAAGATTGTTGATGTTGGCATTGTTGTATCAATTTGATGGCCTAAACATCCTGGACAAATTAAAGTTTTTTACAATTTAATACACTTTTCCATTTCAGACTGGTGGAGGAGCTGGTGACTATATTCCTCCAGATGAAATTTTGGAGCGTGTCACCAGTCTATTGGGAAGCACTGCCAACGGATTTGAAGTGCCCTTTGGTGGTGATCGGAATGTTGAATGTGGTGTAGGTGGTGATGGGGAAGGTGATGGTAGTGGTGGTGAAGGGTGTAGTGTTAATAGTGATTTAATTGACTATTACTTCGACCCGAAACCCAGCACTGAAAGTGTTGGTAGTACGGTCCCAGTCCCAGAGGTGTGCGAGGTGTTTGTGGTGCAGGAAGACTGTCCTATTGAAAGACCTAAAAAGTACATGAGCACTCCCAAATCAGGTAATGGTTATTTTTTTTTTATTGGATACTACTATTGGAACTATGTATGATACAGGATATTTCAAGTACAACTTGTGTTTAAATTTTAATTTCAATAGTTTTAGTGGTTGCAATGTAGGGTATTTTTATTATTTCCAATGAATTTAGGTACAAGAAGAAGTTTTACATGTCTAGGAGGGCAATAACAGTGATGTTAACATATTTACCAAATCCAAAACATGACCACAAGGAATATTTTTGAGAATGCAATGAGTAAAATGATTTTCATTCAGCATATTCAGTGTATATTTATTTTACATACTCAAAAATAGCCCTTGGGTCATTGTTTGGTTTTGGCAAATATATTAACGACACCAGCATTGCTCTCCTGGTATCTGTGTGTCATTGTGTTCCATGTTTATTTATACTTGATAATATTTTACAGGTAAGTTGAAAAGGCAGGCAGATCCCCACCCAAGCAAGGTAGCAAAAGACCTTGCCATAGCAGATTATTTTAATATTAAAAAACAATGTATAAAAGGGAAAATAGAGAATATTTTATTATGTAATGAAAAATTAAAATTAGAAAATGAGAGACTTAGGTTAGAGATAGAAAATTTAAAAAAAGGTACAAGTTAATGTAAGTAATGTTTATAGGGATGTATTTATTTTTAATTTTTATATTCTATTAAAACTAAATTTATTTGATGCATGTAAAATAATGTAAGTTACTTTTAAACGGTGTTATGGGTGTTAATGGTGGTAGTGTGTGCTAGATTTTTAGTTTTAGTAAGGTAGCATATTTATTAGTTTAAGGTATGTTTATTATTATTAATAAAATATAAACATTTAAATACAGTAAATTGTTTTATTAAACCTCTTAATTAAAATAGTTATTAATAAGGTCTGTCCTTTGGATAATGTTTGATTCTTCTTGCCATCTTTCTTCAACATTATCCTCAGCCGGCTCTGGAGGCACCTCAACTTCTGGAGGAACTTCTTGAAGATTGAAATTCCTACAAATGTTGTGTAACACTGCTGTAGCTATTATCAATGCATGTATGTTCAGCAGTGACAAACGGAGAGTTAGGCTAATTACAGGGAAGCGACGTTTCCAAACCCCAAATGTCCTAAAATAAAATATATTTCTTTATTTACATATCTATACTTCTATTAAAAGCACATATTTATTTATTCATTCATTTTATGTACAAACTGAACATTGAAAACGTTATGTTTCCAATGTTGTTATTAGGAAATCTGGAATAATAAAATAAAAAATTACAAGCTGTAAAATTGTTACCGTTCAATAGTATTTCTAGTTTTAATATGGGCTTCATTGTATCTATTGTCTGCAGCTGTAGTTGGATTTAGAAGTGGTGTTAATAAATATGATCTGTTTGGATAGGCACTGTCACCAAGCATCCAACGGTTTCCGAACTGACCAGCATCACACTGAGCTAAAAAAAATATAAATTACATTTTTCTCACAGGTAATGAAGTGCAATGATAATGGTGCTTTATGAACTACTAACCCCAATAAATATGACTGGAGCATCTGGATATCATATTTTTCCTCATTTATATCATATTATATTTTTCCTCATATTATATATACATACCTCTTAAAATTGAATTATTAAAGATAGTAGCATCATGAGCAGACCCTGGCCACCGAGCCACAACATTCATTAGCCTCAAGTCAGCGTCACAAACACCTTGAACATTGATAGAAAAGTAACCTTTTCTATTGCGAAATTCTTCACCTATCAAATGACCTAAAAATAAATAAAATACATGAGGAACTAAGTTTCATGAGTTATTAATAGGTATCAATAGTTAATTAAATTTGATCATGTGAAATACATTATAATTAGTGAAACTTACATGGTGATTGTATGCGAATATGGGTGCAGTCTATTGCACCTAAAACGCGAGGAAATCCAGCTATCCTGTAAAATTTCTCAGCACCATTTTGATGAACAAAGATATATTTATCATATAATCTGGCAATTGCTGACGATATGTCCCTGACTATTCTACTTGCAGAGGATTTGGACACTCCAACGAAGTCTGCTACTGATATGAGCATTGTGCCTAATGCATAAAATCGTAACGATAACAGCAGTTGATGTAAAGGCGAGACTCCATAGTTTCTGCAAAGAATTAGTTATTAAATTATTTAAACAAACTAACGCATAGCATATTTAAAACACGAAAAAATGAAGGAACTAAGTATGAAGGTATTTTACGCGCTTAATCCGGTAATTTTATGAATTTGTAAGTTGAAAATATTTGAACAAAATAGTTAGGTATACCATGACATGGCGTTTCTCCTTACCTTGAAGATCTTACTCGTATGAAAGGCATTATTTCTTCTAGTAATGATTGAACTGCAGGTTTAGATAATCTAAATCTAAAAGTAAAGTCGATTTCGTCTAGACTCTGCATGTAGTTCACTCTTCTCATATTACGTGAACAGCGTCTCGGCACATCTTCTTCATCATCGCTCGAAATCAGCATTAGATCTTCCAAATCACTACTATCACTACTTGAGATATGGGACATTTCCATTTTTACTATTAGACAAACCGTGGAATTCGTAAGATTGCAAATTTGGATCAAAACATCAATCGAAAGAAACGTCAAAATTGTAAGATAGGTTATAGAAACGCACAAACTGTCATTTTCGAACAGAGGGCAATCCGTTATCCGAGATTGGACCTCCCGTGGATAGCTTGCATTCACAGATAGCAAATGCGATCTGTGGATACATTATTGGCACACTCAAACACAAATCTGGATTGAAATTTCAATCTCGGATAGGAAAAAACGGATTGGGATCGAATATTGGGATCCGGCGTTAATAATAGGTAACACTCACCATAGCCCTTGTAAGACTGTCCGTCGAGAGTCAAATCGGCACAGAAGCTGTACTTGTTCTTGTCTGTCTTGCTGTTGTCGTTATCCGTGGCCGGCTCCACTTTGAAGTTCTTAAAACAGAAGAATTCTCAATTTCAATTAGATAAACTACCCTGAACTCCTAAAACTAATATCCACACCATAAATACCTAGTGTTCACTCCCTACGGCCAGCTGTTACATTTTAATGGTCATTTAAAAATGTCAAAACTCGATACAATATTTTAATCGAATACGACTGGCATCATAATAGAGTAAAATGAATTAAACTTTCTTTCAACATACATTTTATTTTCTTTTTAAACATTTGCGACGACATTTTTCTCTAAATCAAGCACTAGCTTATTTAAAAAAAGAGAAGTACAAATCAAGAGTGGAAAATTATCTTAACCAGCTAGCCTCACAGCTCGTCATACCTGACTGCTTCCATCACCTAAACTAAAGCTTTGTAGGGTTCTAGAATTACAAAGCCATGTATGTATCTAACTATCTAATAGTGTAACGATTATTCCTAAAAGGCAATAAGTCTTGCAAACAAATCATTTAACGCATCTGGACAGAGCCCTATTTCTGATGACATACATGTCGAATGAAAATCGTTTAATATCGAACAAAAATGATACGATATCGAACGAAAATCATTCAATATCGAACAAAAACCATTCGACTCGCCGATTTCGCACGAGTCACACTTATCAAAAATAGCACTCCTGCTCATAGCTAAAAATGTGGTAAACTCACGTTGGTCATATGCTCGTTGAGCATCATCTCGTTGAGCACCATGAGCGCGTTCTTGGGAGCCAGCAGCCGTCGCAGGTGCGCGTTCTGACGGCGACGCTTTTCCTTCTTGCTAATTTTCTTCACTGCGACAATAGGCATGACAAATAATTTTCCATTTCATTTTTAAATCAAAGACCGCACTCTAATAGGCGCGTTGGTAAAATAAACACGTCGATAAAACTTAAACTAACTGAGATATGACCAAGTTCTCACGTGCATTTTGGACAATACCGAACGCTCCATACTAATGGATACCTAGCGGTGACGTCACGCCTAGGTAATTTACAAGGGTGAGACAACATTTTGTTCGACAACTACCTTAAATATTGCGGTCATGTAAATAGTTCCAAAATGAAAGTTTCTTTACTTTTGTGTTCATCGATTATAATATAGTTTTTTAGTAATTTTATATTTTCGAAATGGACTTTCCCATAGATTTTTAAATTGTTATAAAAAGTCTCAAAATGTAAATTTTAATAATGAATTTAAACACATGTATGCTATCATGAAATATCATTATTTTTTCGTCCTTGTCGTCATCCCAATAATTAAAAACATTAATTTACTTGATAGCAGAGTGCGGTGCCCGTATCAGTAACGAAGGCAAGGCGCGACCCGTATTGGATTGGTAGCCATTCAGTGGCATTTTCTATCTCGAGCTCCTCCATGTTTTGGAAGGCACGTTAATCCGTTGGTCCCGGTCGTTATCGATAGATGGCAGTCATAGGATGTGTCAGATGCCTTTAGGCAGCCTGAGAAAATCTGACAGTGTTGGCCACTAACACATTCAGGTCATGCTCCTGTTGGTCCGGACGGCAGTCGCTCCATTGAACCAGTGCCGCCAAATCAAGGACCATGACTTACAGTGTACCATAGGCTCCGAAGCGCAACCCGAGGACGCAACTAGGAAAACACGCTTGGAAATTAATTTCTTCATTTCTCCTACAAAATAACTCTATAAATAGTACTCACTGCCAGGCAGTTTATGCTTCATCCAGGCGGGCCTCGGTGCGGGAGCTTCGGCTTCGGCTTCCTGCGCGTCGCCCATCGTCACATCCGTGTCCGCGTCCACCTTCATTTCCGTCTCAGTAGTCTGACGACAACATTCTAAGTTATTGTATGAACTTTGGGTACAAGGCAAACTTATAATAAAAAAAAATTGGTTGTCTGTAAAGTCGGTTTACGGACGGTAGTTTGACGTGACAACGTCAAACATTACAGTAGGTATACTAGTATACACTAAACACATGATCATGCCTCTCTCTCGTTCGTGCCGCGCTCTCGCTTGCAGAACGCGACAATGAGCAATAACGTCATCTTTTTCGTGCATGCAGCCCGTACTCCCGTAGTATCGAGTTATTAGACGTTGTCACGTCAAAAACACCAAACTGTACCTTTGCACCAATAGCTTTGCCAAATGTGCATTAGACTTTTGGCCTAGCTGAGAATGGCAATTTCGGCGCTGCGTTTTTTTCAAAACTGTTTTTTTTTTACTATTCATTCTTTACTAGCTGTTTCCCGCAGCTCCGCCTGCGTCAAAAAGTAGCCTATGTTTGACCCCGGGTCTTCAACCATATTCATAGCAAATTTCATCAAAATCCATGCAGCAGTTTGGTCGTGAAAGCGTAACAGACAGACAAACAGAATGACAGACAAACAGACAGACAGAATGACAGACAGACAGACAGACTTTCGCATTTATAATATTAGTATGGATAATTAATGCTTTATAATGGCGGATTATTGAAAAAATTGGGATGAGATACAGTGTTTGATTATGTTGATTTTCTTGCTAGTTGTTAAAAGCTCCTAGAAATCGATAAGTGGAGTTTTTCAATCACTTCACTTAGCCTCATACTTCTGACTGAATTCAACTACCGACTTGACTTTTAGACTTGAGTAAACACTTTGCTTTATTATTTCTTAAAGTTAAAGGACATTCAGGTAAAGGGTCAAGGGTCATATTCTACCAATCTCATGGACTATATTGTACATTGTGCAATGCAATGACTAGAATTTTAAAAAGTACATTAAACTAAACTATCTTAATATGGCTTTTATCTTGTTTATAATTTACTTTAATTTTACATACATACATACTTATTTACACCTTATTGCACAACAAAGATACATTGTCAAATACAAGCAATTACAAGAAAAAAGCTATTATCTAGTTAATTTAATGTGTTACCATCGCTAACATAACAAATCATTAAAATAGTATACAAACTTTGATCTGCTGCAAGTTCTGGTTGAGTGTCGGTATTGGAGCGGGCTTGACTTTCCACGATTTTGGTGAAGCAGGCGCAGGTTGAGTGGTGCACTGCTGGGAGAGGTCGGATTCTTTCGGCTCCTGCCCAAGTAGTTACCGTCATTTGAATTTATCTTCAGCATTATTGCCAGTGCTGTGCTAAAGTGTCTCAATGGAATAAGACAACAATGTAAGTAATGGCAATTTATTAAAATTACTCATCTATCACTTATATTCGATTGTAAATGCTTATCACATTCACATCTCAATGAAACGTCCAATCATTTTCACAAAATCACAATCGACAAATCTGTCTCAATGTCAGGCGGCCATATTTGTTTACATTATTGTCTTTTTACATTGAGACACACTTTATGGTATAATGATTTAATAATGACAAATACTATGTCAGAACTATTTTATGTTCTATGGAGGAAATACTTCAACTCTTTCTATTTTTATGCACTGCACTGGCATATATAATTGTACAAAAGTTTGTTAAAATTAATAACCCCTCACAGAAAATAACAGTTTTAATGGTAAAAAAATTGGTTATGACTAGGTTAGGTACAAAGGCAGATACCAAAGTAAGTTTTTATAACTTTTCTAGTCTTTGCTATTATGACTGCAAATTATACTAATATTATAAGTGTTTGTTTGTTTAAACATGCTAATCTGAGGAACTACTTTAGGTCTAAAATCGCCACTTTGAGCAATTCATCAAAACGAATTCATTTCGTGAATTCCTAGCAATTCCTCTTCAATTCTTCTTTTTTTTTGTAAAATGGACACGCATCTTTCGCAATTCACTAACAATTCAGTTCATTTCGTGAATCATTTGTCGTGTTAATATTGCCATAGCAATAAAATGAAAACCGGTTCTTCACAAACAAAACCGATTCGTTATTTTTTATATAATTCTTTGTTAATAATGATGTTAGACGTACTGTGAAACAGGAAATTAGGATTATTGTTTATTTAACGTGCGTACATTGGGATTTGCGTACGCATTAAAGAAAATAGAGACAACTTGAATAATTATTTTTAATACCTAGTGGCAATAAAGTCTATCATATCAGTCAATGTCAATCAAGTGCAGTCATCTGTCAACAAAAAATGGGTTCTACGGCCGTGAATACAAACAAGTCTTTTAGGCTCTTCTTATTTTTTCTATCTTCTTTAGTCGGGGCTTACTATCAACTCTTTATTCTATTTATATAGCGCACAACGGTGTGTAAATAATTAAGGAAGACGATACCTAGGTACTTCTATATAGAAGTACCATGTGGGCGTTACCTGCGCGCTACACACGTGAAACCCGCGTTTCGCATCGCCATATAAAGTTAAGATTCAAGAGGCTTAACTGGCACACAAACATAATACCTTATCTTATTATTGTGATATGGTTAGCACTAATAACGATTTTATGGTGATATGATGTTAATTCGTAAAGGCAAGCCGGTTGCTTTGTTTTTGTCTGATCACAGAAATAAGATTAGTTAAAAGAAGTGCCACGTGTCGGCCAGTTAACCAGTTAATCCTCTCAAGTCTTTAACTTTATTTGAAAAGGTAACACACACCAAGAAAAGGGCTACCATGATCTCTTAATTCTATCCAAAAAATATGAGTGAGTAAGCGGGATGTGTGCCCTACATCACCTCCCATAAAGCGCTATCACGCCCACTCAGTCTCATTTAGACGAATTTTATATATCATGGTAGTCCCCTTTATGAATCGGTTCGGTCGTTAGATTCGCACTGCTACGACGGCGGCGACGTCTAGCTAGATAAGTCTTTTCTACCTTTAATCCTAGGTACAACTAGCTCACTAAAGCGCATGTTCTAAAAAAAATTTCGGACAAACCGAGATCTTTACACGAAGTAATAACAATTTAATAAAACGTTAGTTATTATAATTCTCTTTGCAATTTAACACAAAACCTTATTAGTATTTGACGAATGTAAACAACAAAAGTTGACGAGTCGAAACAGTTAAAATTTGACGAATTTTACCCTAAAATCAAAATTACAAATTACTCTCACTCTACAATTGAGCAAATTTTTGTGAAATTTGAAGAAATGAACTGTAATGTTGCTGAAGAGTAACTTTTTATGATTCTGCTAATTGGCTAGTAAACTTTTTCATGAAAATGTCTAATTCGTAAACCATTTCGAGGAATAGGCTTAAGAAAAAGATTACATTAATCAGATCTTTAGATAAGCAAGTATTTTTAAAGAAAATCGCGGAAAACCCAATGACTTTCATTTTTTAGCAAAGTTAACATATGACGTAGCCGGATAACTTCCGGTTATTCGCATTTAATTTTTTAGGTTGGTAGCACAGGGTAGTGAATAAATATTTTTTGTTTGGTAGCGCTAATTAGGCGCTTCACGTAATTGTCACTCATGTCAAATGTCATCTCTGTTCAAGTAAACATAACCCATAAATAGCCTAACTACATTTTCATTACATTCATTCATACATTATAATGAAGAATCGGTGTCCAATTATTAAAAAATCAGATGTCAACGAATGAAGAGACGGCAGTAAAGTCCATATGCATACGAGAAATGGGGTAGGTACCTAGATATTTGGCGATTGTAAACAAACAAGAAACCAACTCTCGACTCGGTCCATCCTGACTTTGACATTTGACACTGACATACATATTTTTTAATACCTTAGTAATTTTTGTTTCTTGCAGTTCGAAATGGCCATTATAGCTGTGTAACGTCATCACTATAAAATCTATAAAATTAAATAACAAAATAAATATAATTTTAAGAATTTTTTCGTTTAAATTGTATCTCCGAAATAGTCTATTCTATCAATAAATTATATAAAATACACAATTTATTTTTTAGTTGACTAGCCAATTGACAGTAAAGCAATACTGTAAAAGTGACCCATTTTACGAAATTCCATAGAAAACTGTCAAATGAATTGTTCGTGATTCATTTCATGAACTGCCAAATTATGACCATTTTAGGATTTGCAATGACATTCATATTGTAATCATAATGTGATTCACGCAAAGTGGCGATTTTAGACACGCTGGTCGTTTTTGAAAAATTCTTTCAGTGTTGAATAGCCTATTTAACAAAGGCTATAGGCCTGGGCGAAGTCGGGACGGGGTGCTAGTAACCAAATATACCTTACATATTAAACAGGCCCATCAAAGCCCTTTCTTATATCATCCAGAATATTTCAGAGCCCAGAGTTTACTACAAAATACTTATTTCACTGTCTATATTTTGCACCCTATTGGCCACAACACTCCTAGGGTCATGTTCCTGTTGGTCTGGTTTCCGTATATAAAAGGTTATGGAGGTCAGTTGACAGTCAATCCATTGTAATAACTAGTGCTGCCAAATCTAGGACCACTTACAACTCTGAAGCGTAAGCTGAGGACACAACTTGAAAAACACGCTTACATCTCTAGATTATAAACTATTTATATAGGTTAAATTGTATACTCACTAATGCCGCAAGCTACAGGTCTCGATGCAAACCTGCCGCCGGCACTACGCCCGCTGCCCGGCCGGCGCCTTTCAGCCGAGCAGGCCATGTGTCCCACCTCACACCAACCATACGTCACACTTTCATACCAAAAAGACCTAGACCTCATATTACTGGTGACTGTTTGGTGATCAACATATATACTTAACTTTTTCACTGCCTGTTATTTTTTTAGGCGTTCTTTGAAAGTTACAAGCTCTTACCAAATATTTTTTTGTGCAAATGCTATGGTGTTGTGCATGTTGGGATTGGGACTAACAATAGTAGGTTTGCATGAACTATGGTAAATTATATATGTTGTAGTTAAGTGTTATGTTTGCAACATGTGAATGTTTTTTTTTTTGTGTGAAATTACTATAGATGCACTACTTGACATAGATGCATCACCTGTAACAGCTGCTTGTGTGTAATTAATTAATACAAACTAGTGGCTGAAGCACACAAAATAAAATGGTAAGTACTGGATTGAATATTTACTTTTCATAGACTTATTGAGGTAAAATAGATAGCTACATGTAGCCATTTTTAAATAGTGCTGTATTTTATGAGTCCTTTGGTAGGTACTTTGTACAAGAATGGAAATTAGTTATTCCTATTCCGTGGTGTGTGCACCAGAATCAGAGCATACGGAATGTCAGGTTTTATTGTAAGTATTTCTGTAACACATAATGCACTGAATCAGTGTAGAATGTACTATTGAAATCTATACAACACAAAAAATCTTCTATATGCCGAAATACCAATGCATAAGAAACTAAAACATGTCGAGCTACAAACTTTGCCACATATGAGGCTACATCACACAAGAACATCCATCAGCAGTCGCACAGTGACGGTGGCCACATCACCCATCACCCACATTCCTATCATGACTTCAGCCCATGAAGTTGCAGCTACATTTCCAAACTGACATAATGTAGTTCTGATTTTAATTCAGCTACAAGCTCAAAGGCGTTCGTTACGTTAGGAACTTGGGCCAGCTTACTGTCTACTTAGTCTAGAGAAGCCCGTATGCGCACGAAATGACCATTTCGTGGTCATAGTGTATTCTCAACCCATAGCTGCCCTCGGAGAGTCTCTCGCCCTCACCTCACAATGTCACACCACAGACAATACTTTAAAAATTTTGATAAAATTGTCAATATGCAATGCCATTGGTGGGAACCGATCGTCATGAGAAATTAAAGAGTTTGTTCACTCGGATTTCGCACAACAATGGTTGGCAGGTGACGTAGGCTTGAGCACAGTCAGAGGGAAGCTTACGACTTTGGAGGGCCAGGGCCTGGGCAACAGGACTCTGGTATGGCTGTGATAACAATCAATCCATGTAATAAATGCAATTGTTGATTTATAGTTACCATGCCTTTAAGTTGAAAAATAAATTAAATTTTATTTTGGTATGGTATTTTATAGGCAACCTGATCTGTTTGGACATAAAATATGAGTTTTATGAAGTTTAAAATCATATGTAAAAAATGTTATAATCCTAACCTTGTTAAGCAACTTACCTCAGCTGCTGGAACAAATTGACCTGGTGTGTTGAAACGACCAGAATTGCGTGTTTTATCTGCAAACATTAAACTTCATCACTGATAACGCTGTACTAAACACAATAGCGTGTAAGTACAAATCAATAACCAAGACAAACCACAAATCAATTTTGTGATTACTAACGCTAAATATAACATGTTGAGTTGCTTATTTTTATTACCACTGAGTATTTATTTCATGATGGATTAACAATGTACAATATTTGCTTCAAATGATTAGAAAGGAGGAACGAGTAAGCATAATTAAGAAAAAAATCCAATGCATGCTCGGTAGTCACGTGGTGGAATAAAGAAATAATATGTACAGAAATCACTTACACTGTCTTTTAGAAGCCATCGTATTTAGGTGGTTTTTCAAATTTATTAAACTTAAGACTGACCAATTTTATTAAATTCTTTCTACACGAATTTTTCTTCGACGCGTTGGTTGTGAAGCAAAATCGATCTTTTGTAGATAGAAATGAAAAGAAAATGGCCGGGGCCGGCCAGAATAGTGATGTGCGTGCCGTGATATTATAAAGTACTCTGTGGTGCCGTGACGAGTGAGTCACCGAACTCACTGACTCAGCAAGACTTTTGGTTTGACTCGAAAACTAAAAACTAAACTTCAAGGTACTCATTTAATCTGGTAAAATATTTCTTTTGTTTTATATTGTTTTTATTAAGTCAGGTTAATTTTATCTTCTATCTTTCTTCAATATATATATATATAAATCAATTGCTGTTCGTTAGTCTCGCTAAAACTCGAGAACGGCTGGACCGATTGGGCTATTTTTGGTTTTGAATTATTTGTGGAAGTCCAGGGAAGGTTTAAAAAGTGAGTAATAAAATGCTTGGAATATATTAAAAACAAAAATTTAGCCTTCCCTTAGAAACTATTCCTTTGGTTTTGGACATGGAACTAAAGGTAAAGATGGAAGACAAGCAGGCATACAACAGGGTGGTTCAATAAAATTTTACCTGAATGCATTTCGTTACCCACCTCTCTCTTTCTAACTCGTGATGTGTTAAGGTGTGAATCTGGGTTTCCATACAGCACTTGATAACAACCCCAAAAGTTGTAAAAAATGATAAACAGTTACGTAGCAATATAATCTTTATTTTGCGGTAGATTTTTATTAAAAAATGAATAATAATTATACTTGTTTTTGATAAAGAAATATAAAGCCCAATTATATTATGCAAACTGAAATATTTATTTTACTGTATTTCTGACTAGGCCAAATTTTTTAAGTGATGGTAATACTTTGGGGAAAACAGGGGTTACTCCAGGTCAATTTTTTTTGAACCAGCCTGTTGTATGCTTGCGCGCTTCCATCTTTACTTTTAGTTCCATGGTTTTAAATGTCAAAACAGTGTTATGTAGACTGAAATTTAATTTATTTATTCTTTTTTTTAAGATTTAAAAAGGGAGATGTTACGATATATAGTCTGTAGACCCTAAGCGTTTTGCTGTCGATAGTTGACCTAAGAAATCATCTATAATATCGATAGGCCTTTCGGTACTATCGATACTACCGTCACTATCGACAGTATCGATAGCTCAGTTTGGTAAATTAGTATCAGTATACTGTAATACTATCGATAGTATCGGCTATGACTATTGTAATAACAATTGATATTACAATAGTCATAAATATATTAAATTAATATATTGAAACAACAAGACGTGATAGTATAGATTGTTGTTTCAATATGCAGTAGCAATAGTATCGATACTGTCGATAGTACATTCAATATTGAGCTTCGATAGTTTCGATACTATCGATAGCATTGCTGTGTGTCGATAGTATTTAAGATTACGGGGCAATCGATACGATCGATAGTATCGACAGTATCGATTTCCCTATCGATACTATTGCTTTTGGCCAACTATCGATAGTCTATCGATAGTGGACTATCGAGCGGCAACACTAGTAATAGTGAGTGAAAGAGATGGCGCAATACAAGGTCTAAGGTGACATCACGCTTGCTCACTCGTTTCTGCACTGCTAAAACTTTGTTCAATCTGCTCCAACATCAGATTGTGCGTGTCAGTAGCCGCCCTAAACCAATATCTGGCAACCATCTCAGACCAAATTGGCAACATGCTAGCAACTGGCAACACTAAGTTATTAAAATAAAAGTTCTTGTTTTGTTGCGTTGCGTTGACTGTTAAAATTATGTGCCTATATTGAATCCTGGATCAATCAAATCAATAAATTGATAACCATGCTAACCCCATTATTTCAATAAATTTGTAATAGATTATTACGTTTAATTAATTTTTATGTTGAATTTCAATATTGCTGTGTAGTTGTAAAGTGAATGTGAACACGACGTCAATGAAATAAAGTTTGGTCCAGCCAATTTATCTAAATTAGAATGTTTGAAATTTGAAATATGCACGATGTGCCGTGTGAAGCCAAGAGAATCAGAAGTCTCCCACTCATCAACGCCACAAATTAGGTAGGTAAACAGTATGTTTAAACTTAAACGAAATAGCGACATTAGACGCCTACGCATCGAATCAGCTTCTGAAGCGCTTGGTGTTTGTAGCACGAGTTGAAACGCGCGCGATCTTGACAGTAACTTCAATAAAATAGGACTTCTACCATACAATATATCTTTAATGCCCACATCTCTACCTTCTTAATTTTACTCATTGTTTAACTTAGTAAACAAGCTGACATGACTTCTTTACTTTCAGTTTCTCAGGTAAAATATTAATATTTTTGGTTGCCCAAACCTGGATAAAGAGAACATAATACAAAAGCTTTTGAAATTACTACATAATTAAATGCATTGACAATCTCCTTAAACATAGGAAGTACAAAAGCAATGTTATCTAGCTCATTCCAAGACATTATCATTAAAAAAACAAACATTTGTTTAATCTCAATAGTTATGAGTTATTGTTTTACCCTCAAAAAGGTGTGACAGTTTCACCAAAACTGGCCATTTCGGCCAATCAAATTGAATAGAAAAAAGATGAGATGGAGAAGTAGAAATCTCTGCCTACCCCTATCAGAAATAGGCATGATTAAATGTATGTATGTAAGACGGCCTTAAGATTAGCTATTCCTGTAATTGCATTCCCTGCCCATTACCATTTAAATCTTTATATTTATGTTATGCACTTTTCTTTTTTAAGTGATTGTTCAATATACAAATCAAATTGGAAACCACAAAGTATGCTTCTCATATTTGAAATAGTTAGGTAACCTTTTTGTAGGAATTTTATGGCTGTAATAATATTCCATTTCTCCCAGCAGTCTAGCACTGACCCCCAGGACTGTCCTACTGGGAATAGATTGGTTCTTTTTGACAAAATAATCGGAAAGTAAATGTTTTTTTTTTGAGTGATTGAAAATATCTACATCTACATCTATACTAATATTATAAAGAGGAAAGATTTGTATATTTGTGTGTATGTTTGTAATGAATAAACTCAAAAACGTCTGTGCCGATTTCAAAAATTCTTTCTCTATTGGAAAGCTACATTCACCCTGAGTAACATAGGCTATATACCGCAGGCGGGAAACAGCTAGTAATACATACAGGTTGACTGGAAGAGATTGCTTACCAATAAGCCCGCCTTTGCGCCATAGTTTTAAAGTACAATTAAAATAATTTACACTAGCAGCATAAGCTGATGTGTGTATATCACTGCACTTAATTGTTAAGTTTTGAAGTGTTCATCGAGTCTGGGTTTCCGGTAATGGGTTACACATTTGTACAACATGGTTTGGCAGAAAGTGTTTCTTAAAGTTAATATGTTCATTGTATTTATTGTAATATGGGCAATAAAGATATTATGTATCTTTTTAAGGTGATGCGCCCAATATGTCATCAGTCCACTGCGTGGTGGTCTGGGAATGGCACAGCGACGGCCACTGGCTGCCTCACACACCGAGTGTGGCGCGTACACTGGAACGGGCACATGCTAAGAAGTTGACACGAGTGGTACTCGCCGATGCCGACCCTGCACTCCGAGGGCACTATGTCAATCTGCGCACACTTACTCAGTATTCAGATACTTCTGGCAAGTTTTACCTTTTATTAAACACTTTAAAAACGACTTGTTTCTATGCATTTCTCTGCAATTGATTTGACACATGTTATGTTGACATTTTCAAAAAAGGGTGTGTAGATAAATCATTGTTTATGCATCTGGAAATAGAAGCTACAGCGACTGCAGGCACACTGCACATTGTCACCTTCAGTTGCAGTTGCTGTCCATTCTGGAATCAAACTTTTACATTGCAAACTGCATGGTGTGCTGTTGTTAACTGTGCATGAAGTGTATGCCTTTAAAAGTTAGTATATTTATTTAGCTTAAGTATTGATTGAAGCTCCATTCAAACTGACGCGAATCCCTCCAATGCGACGCCCACAGAAATAAGATTAGGTAGAAGTGCCATAGGGTGTGCCAAAGTTAACTGGCCTGCTTGAGGTGCTTCTACGTCGCGTCAGTTTGAATGGATCTTTAAGCTTTTCAAAATGTATTGATGTAGAGCAACAAGATGTTTGAATGAAGTTGTGTTGCGACAGATGGCGGCACGGTGGAATGTCCAGTGCGACGCTCGTGCTACAGCGTGACGTCGGCGGGCGGACGCGGGGTGCGCTGGGAGTGGAGCGCCGGACGCCGGTACGACCCGCTGCCCATGGAAGTGAGTGACGGATTCTTATTTTCAAAAATTTGTAAATATTGCTGCCGATTTGAGATATAGAATGGTGTATCCTGGTGGATCAATTTTGTACAAAATGCATACTTCCATATTTAAATTATAAATGCAAAAGTCTGTCTGTCTGTCACTCTTTCATGGCCAAACCGCTAAACGTATTTTGACGAAATTTCGTATGAATATAGTTGAAAACTCAGGGTCTTTCAGTGTTGAATAGCCTATTTATCGAGGAAGGCCCGGACGAAGTTTTGACGGGCCGCTAGTCCTCTTATATTTGTTACCAAATCAAGACGTCTGTATCAGGTGCAATGCCGCCTAGAAGAAGCGTGGTCCGTCGGCGAGGAGGCCGTGTCGTTCTCAGGCTGGGCGGCGTCGCTCGGCACCATGTCGGCCAGCGCACGCGGCGTCGTGCGGCTGCTGAGGCGCCGCGTGCAGCCGCCCTACCCACTCACTCGCAGCGAGGCTGACCCGGCCGACGGTGAGTGAGACACTGCTGAGGCGCCGCGTGCAGCCGCCCTACCCACTCACTCGCAGCGAGGCTGACCCGGCCGACGGTGAGTGAGACACTGCTGAGGCGCCGCGTGCAGCCGCCCTACCCACTCACTCGCAGCGAGGCTGACCCGGCCGACGGTGAGTGAGACACTGCTGAGGCGCCGCGTGCAGCCGCCCTACCCACTCACTCGCAGCGAGGCTGACCCGGCCGACGGTGAGTGAGACACTGCTGAGGCGCCGCGTGCAGCCGCCCTACCCACTCACTCGCAGCGAGGCTGACCCGGCCGACGGTGAGTGAGACACTGCTGAGGCGCCGCGTGCAGCCGCCCTACCCACTCACTCGCAGCGAGGCTGACCCGGCCGACGGTGAGTGAGACACTGCTGAGGCGCCGCGTGCAGCCGCCCTACCCACTCACTCGCAGCGAGGCTGACCCGGCCGACGGTGAGTGAGACACTGCTGAGGCGCCGCGTGCAGCCGCCCTACCCACTCACTCGCAGCGAGGCTGACCCGGCCGACGGTGAGTGAGACACTGCTGAGGCGCCGCGTGCAGCCGCCCTACCCACTCACTCGCAGCGAGGCTGACCCGGCCGACGGTGAGTGAGACACTGCTGAGGCGCCGCGTGCAGCCGCCCTACCCACTCACTCGCAGCGAGGCTGACCCGGCCGACGGTGAGTGAGACACTGCTGAGGCGCCGCGTGCAGCCGCCCTACCCACTCACTCGCAGCGAGGCTGACCCGGCCGACGGTAGTAGGGTATTATTGGGGCTTTCAAAACAGGTAGTTTTCATCACACCGCGCTCATTTCATTCGCTTGGTTTGATGAAAACTACCTGTTTTGAAAGCCCCAATAATACCCTTGAGTTTTCGTTTTAAAACTCCCTAGTATTACCCCAATACACAATACGGAATATCAGTCAACGGCGCTTGGAAAAACGGACTGCATAATTTGACTCACCTGATACGATTGCTGTTTGTTCACACTACACAAGATTGTTACATTTTAACTAACATAACTAAACAACTTTTAGTATAAATTTATTATACACTAGTGTTTAATAATGATAAGGAACATCGTTTCCCAGACCGATTGCTCATACCGATGATCAAGTTGATTGGCATCTTATTAACGATCAGTGTCTCAAATGATCTTCGGGACGCCCTTGGGAGACGTCGAGTTGTCCCATTACTGGCCTCGATTAGGTCGTACCGTTCACCGTTTGGTTGGTGGCACCCAGTAAACTAGATAACTCTTTGTCACCATTTAGGACATTGGTACTTTAAAAGCCAGGTCAATGGAAGACACTGATCTTCTTCAACTGGCCTCGATTAGGTCGTACCGTTCACCGTTTGGTTGGTGGCACCCAGTGAAAATGAATCTCAGTGTCAAACCATTAAAACTTGGACAATTCTGTACCCACCGTGACCGAAATTGAGAACTTCTCGCTTTCTGATAAACCATTACCAAATTCGACTGTTGGTATCCGGGAAAACTATATTTCCTGTATCAAAAACACAAGAGGATTTTCTCTAAATTTACACACTTCGTTTCGTACCAACGGTACTCCATCACGGTCACATCACGGTCATTACTAAAATGTTACGAAGGAGTAGGTGTTGCACATTGCGTTATAGTGTTGTGCTCATAGCATTTTATTCAATCGATAAAAAAACTTGGACTTACTTTTACTGCTTCAATGAAATCTACGATCGCTAATCAATTTATACTGAAATGAAATAGAAATGAAATAAATATAGTACTGTGGTTATTTGTTAGTATAGTGATATTACTATTACTTTTAGAAGTCCTACTGTAGGTATATTACGTCGAACAAAATGTTTGAAAACAAAACCATATTAATTATGTACTTTTTAATATATAAGTACATATTTATAAATAAAGAAGTTATTACACCGTTTCTAGCTGACCCAGCTAACGTTGTTTTGCTATATAAAATAGAGCTAACATACCTACCGAATATACATGTCAAATTTTATAAAAATTGGTCAAGCCGTTTCCGAGGAGAATGTAACTAACTATGTGACACGAGAATTTTATATATAAAATAATATTAAACTTAAAAATTATCGATAAACTCTAGTCCAGTACTAGTGCTTGCATTTTGCTGAGTATGATTATTGTATAGTCCCACGCCTGTGTCCTGTACAGCCGGCGGCATGGCAGATAAACCCGACCCAATGTATACTAGGTACAATCTACGACTGTACTTCCCCAGAGCTCAATATTCGTGATTTATGGCTATTCACACACTATGGCTTCTTTTATTAAGTGGGAAAATAACCATATACATATATACATACATACATACAACACTTTATAACAGAATTATGTCGAAAGTTTATAATATATTCAATATATATATATATATATTTAATATGTAGGAACATCAGTAACTTACAAAGTGTAATAATCCAACAAAAATTATATTATATGCACTTCAATTAGTGAATTATTATTACTGTGAGAATCCATACTAATTTATACATATAATCCATACTAATAATATTATAAATGCGAAAGTCTAACTGTCTGTCTGTTACGCTTTCACGGTCAAACCGCTGAACGGATTTTGATGAAATTTGGTATTAATATAGTTAAAGACCCAGGGTAAAACATAGGCTACTTTTTAACGCAGGCGGAGCTGCGGGAAACAGCTAGTATACAAATGTGTTGATAAGAACGATGGCGGTGTGTCGAATCATTACATCGCTAAGCAGATTGCCACGTGATTCTATCGTTCTGTGTGTGACGAGCCTTTCAATAAAAACATAACCCTCCATGATAATGGGTAGTAAAATAAGTAAATGTTACAATAATAATATATGCCTGCATGCATGCGGCATACTTTGAGTATCGTATTTCAAAAGATTTCTCGAAATTAGAAATTTTATTTTGAATTATATTTTATTTACGCAATTATTATTCGATTATGTCTATGTGTCAATAAATGCAGGAGTCGACAACTTTTTCTATTTAAAACGATGCAATGTTTTGAAATCGTCCATAGTGACGTAGGAATATTTTAACATTTTCCAATAGTTAACAACACCTGAAAAACAGTGATGTGTCAGCAAAAACTAATTATTTAAACGTATGAAAGTAGTACTCTTTACGATACTCTTCAATCGGCTATTCTCCGTCTGTGAGAACTCTGCTGCCCAAGACAGAAACTGCCGCCAGTCTTTCTGTCTCTGTACCACAGACTCTCTGTCTCTGTGCCGTGGTGTCAATCGTGCCAGCCGTCGCCCCAGCAGTGTGCCAACTGTCAGCCAGTGTGCCACAATCGACTCCAAAAACGAAGATCCGCTGTTATTCAATCATGTTCGTAAGTTTTATATTTTTTAACTGTTTATTTCACTTCAAATATTTTTGTGTCAGTTAACTTTAACTTCATTTAATTTTATCTAATCTTAATTTTTATATTATGTTTCATGGGGAGTTTTTATTTGCGCGTCTGTTAATTACCAAAGTAGTAGTCTCTGTCAGTATAATGAACATTTTTTTTTGTTTTTTGGGAATAGAATTTTACTGAGTCTGCTCCTACACCTATATATATAATGATTTAGTTCTATTTTTTATTTTTTATTTTTTTGCAGGTCGGACTCCGAGTACTCTGGATATAAAAGCAAAACTGCTAAGAGAGCGGCGCTGGAACTTGATTCGGAATGTGAAGGGACCTCGTCGGGCATTAGGTATGCACCAATTTGATAGCACCACTTGGTGGCCTTTTCTCTCATATACTTTTTAGTTTTCCTATCAAATATCATTCACGATAACTTAGCTGTTAACTTTAACGCGATACCTTATAATACATATTTAACAATAAATGTAATAAATAAATAATTTGAATTTGAATAATACAATTTTAATTTTAAAATAAATGTTTTTTATAGAAATAAATGAGTTAACGATGTGATCACTTTAACGTTACTAATTCTTTCTCTATTTTTACAGCTCACAAAAGCGAAAAAAGGCTACGCCTAAAGGAGCAAGGCAAAAGAAGTCCAGCCCTGCTAAATCTGCTGCTGCTGGTTGGGGCTTCGAGAGTGACAGCGAAGGAGAAGGCGCGGTGAAGCGACCTCCAGCATTGGTGTCTTCTCTTACCAGACGCGTCGCAGATGGGGTGTTACGTCGCACTGCAGATTTGAGAGGCGATGTCTTTGCGGAAATAAAAATATATAACGTGAAGGATATTGAGGGAGTTAATCCCAAAGACCGCTGGGAACGCGCAATAATATCATTAAAATATCAGGGAGAGTCTGACTCTCCAGAACTAGCTCCGTTAAAAAAGGTCCTAAAACTTTGTAAACAGAAGTTTACTTACGAGGGAACGTTCTTTGCGGACAAAAAATAAATTTTCTCTTCCCAGCAGTGTTTTAGTTTTTTTATATAATAAATAATAATAAAAACTTTAATTTGTTTTACATGTAGGTTACTTTATTTTATTTTCTATTTCTTTCTGTATAATCTATTATGGAAATATAAAAGTGAAAAGTGTCATCAAATTTTTGACTTTATTGTACTAAGATCATCTATCACTGTTGTTGGCGACGCGCTCATATGATTTCCATATTTTTTGCCAACGAAAGCTATATTCATATTCTAATTTATTTATGGTGCTCGTATTAGTGATCCGAATTGAGTTCACGATATATTTTTGTATAATTTAATATGTGCGGTACCCACCATATTATTAATATTTATTTTAACTTTTATTGTAAACTTCAGGTAGTTTAAAAACCGTTAGTTAGATTCGCACAGAGGAAGCGAACGAGCGTCTCTTGACTATTTTCTCTGTTTTCCGCGATTTATCAAATTTCCTTCTGTATTTGTGCTCAATATAGCATTTTTAAACCTACAACTCGTTTTCCTGGCACCGCCGAGACCCCACAGCTTACAGAGTGGTCCTTCGAGCCGGATCTATATGTACCGTACACCAGCGAAACCGTCGATAATGGTTGGCACTCGAGGCGCCGCGAGACGCGAGCTTGAACAAAGCGAACGCGATCAGAAGTCAGCTGTTGTAGTGGAGGATTGCAGTTCCGTGAATAGTGTCACAGCCCAGAGAGCGCAGTTCAAGACACCCGCCGCTACGCCCAGTGTTAAAAGTGCCGCCACCCACAAGTCCAAAGGTCATAGCGCCACATCGTCAGCTAAAGCCAGGAAGGCGCAACTGCTTTTAGATGCCGCGAAACAGAAAGCACAGATAAGAATGGAGTTGATAGATATGCAATTAGAGGCGAATTTAGCTGAACTAGAGGATGAAGAGTTGGAGAAGAAATACAGTCCACACGATGAAGATCACATTCGTGATGTGGAGCAATGGCTAAACCAGAGTCGCCCCGAATTGATGGAGTCGGCCCCCGATCATGGTAAATCCACGGGTCTGCTACATCAGCTGAACGTACCGGAAATCGAACCTGAACAAACTACCGCTCCACCAGGTCCCCCAAGGCCACATCTGTTCAATCAGTTGCAGCCACAGGTGATGTCCGTGCCACCATTACCTGAGGAGGCCACCAACATCAACGGCACCATACAGATGCTAGCCAGCGTAGTGAGGGATTTAGCCACAGCTAGTGTACCTAACAAACAAATATTATCTAGACTGAGTGCTCCGAAACAACTACCAGATTACTCAGGAGATCCATTAGAATGGTTGCAATTTAAACAGGCTTTCAACGAGTCCACCGAGCTCTGTAACTTCTCACCGCAAGAAAACTTATGGAGATTGAGGAAATGTCTGCGAGGAGCTGCAAAGGAAGCAGTAGCGGCTTTGCTTTGCACTGCGAGCTCACCATGCAAAATAATGGCAACCTTAGAGCTGCGCTTCGGTAACCCAGAGCTTGTTATATCAAGGATATTGCAAGATATCAAGAAAATTCCTCCTATATCGCAAGACTATCACAAAGAAATTATACAGTTTTCGGTGAAAGTGCAAAATATGGTAGAAGGAGTACGTGCAGTGGGACGAGAGGAATATCTACAAGGTATGAGCATTGTATCTGTTATCTTATCTAAGCTCCCTACAATACTGTTATCTAAATGGTCAGACTATAGTTTTCCACTAATAAATAAAGGAGGAAAGACACGAATGGAAATACTGTCAGATTTTTTGCACGATGAAGCCTTAAAGATATCTGCCACCTCAAATATATACTTTACAACATCATATGATAACAGTAAACAAAGAAGGAATAACACTGATAACATAGGAAATCATACTCAGACCATATTGGTACAGTCAGACACACAGAGGTGTTCTCAAAATGAAAATATATGTCAGTTTTGCCGTACTTCAAAACATATATTAACTGATTGCACGCAATTTAAAAAGGCACTTCGAAAAACGAGATGGCAATTTGTGAAACGTAACGGGATTTGTTACCAATGCCTATTATCACGACACAACAGATCGGAATGTAAAGCAGCTGTGTGTGATAAGGAAGGATGCGGTCAAGCGCATCACAATTTGTTGCATTACAATGTAAACAAACCAGGAACGACCAGTCAGCAACGCGCTTCCGAGACGTCGACATCTTCGGCCGTCGATAGTCCGCAAACAGTGACGCACATCAACGCGAGTGAGAGCAAAGTGCTTTTAAAAATAGTGCCAGTGCGTATCGTTACTAAACGGGGTATTATAAGTACCAATGCGATCCTCGATGACGGCAGTAGTGTCTCCATAATGTCGTCTAAATTATGTAAGCGCGCGGGACTTAGCGGAGTTTCTGAGACCATGCACGTGCGGGGTGCATGGACTGATAACGAACTGGTGTGTAAGGCAGTGGTTACGAACGTCAACCTTTTGAGTATGGACAATAAGGTGCACAATATAAAAGTACGATGCATTGATAAATTAGATTTACCTGTTCAATATTTTTCTGTTGTCGATTGTAGTCAATTTAAAAATTTGTTCGATATTAAAGATAAATTGTGTACTAAAGATGTCAAACCTGAGTTACTCATAGGTCAAGATAATTATCACTTGTTATTACCTCTCGAAGTTAGGCTGGGTAGGTCAAATGAGCCGTCCGCTACGTTAACTCCCTTGGGCTGGTGCATGCACGGTATGATGCGTCCGATACGATCGGAGCGCGTTTCCCGGTCGACGTCTGTGTCGCACGCGTCCTTGCTCTTGTCCGCGGGGGCCGCGCCACCGGTCGCCGCCGCCAGCGCCGATGACAACGAGCGTTCGCTGAGGAAGCTTCACGAGGAGGTGAGGCAGTCGTTTGCTGTCGACGCCTTAGGAGTGACAAGTAAGCCACGTCAAAATATTAATAGTGTTAAAGCTATTAACCGTTTAGAGGAAACCGCGACTTTGTCGGATGGTCGCTGGTATGTCAGCCTACCGTGGAAGGACGATGTTTGTTCCATGCCTGATACTTATCCTAACGCCTTGAAAAGGTTAAAGGGGATAGAACGAAAAATGGGAAGGGATGCAGGGTTCGCAGAGAGATATAGGGAACGCATAGACCATTTATTGGTAAATAACTATGCGGAAAAATTGGTAAATGTTCGACCTGCACCCCGAACTTGGTATTTACCTCATTTTGGGGTTGACAACCCCAATAAGGAAAAATTAAGATTAGTTTTCGATTCTGCAGACTCTGTGCATGGTAAATGTTTGAATGATTACCTACTGACGGGACCAGATTTATTGTCATCTCTTTTAGGTATTATGTTGCGCTTTAGGGAAAATGCAATAGCAGTTACAGGTGACATTAAAGACATGTTCCTGAGGGTAAACATTCACTCTGAAGACCAGCACGCGTTTAGGTTTCTGTGGCGCGAGAACCCTACAGCACAAGTGGATACGTATGTAATGACTTCTTTAATATTTGGAGCCAATTGTTCACCGTTTGTAGCTCAATTTGTGAAGAATATAAACGCGCGTCGGTTCGAGTCGTCACTGCCGGCCGCAGTTAATGCTATATGTAATTCGCACTATATGGACGACTACATAGATAGTTTGCCAGACGAATCGACTGCTATCGAAATGGTAAAAAATATTTCTCACATACATCAGCAAGGTGGTTTCGAAATTCGCAATTGGACAAGTAACAGTTCTGCAGTATTGGACAGCGTACCGAAAGAAACCTTAGGTAAAGCTGCCATAAGGTTTAAAATTGATCAGCAATACCAAGGTGAGCGCACTTTAGGACTTGTTTGGTTTCCATGCGACGATACTATGGGGTTCGATACTTCTATGAAGCGTATTCCTAAAAATATAATTCAGGACAAAGAGAGACCTACTAAACGAATCATGCTACAGGTAGTTATGTCGATTTTTGATGTGTTTGGTTTTCTTACGCCGTACACTATTCAGGGTAAGATCATGTTGCAAGACACCTGGCGATTAAACATAGGCTGGGACGATAACATACCAGACGATATTTATAAAAAATGGTGTAAATGGGTCGATCTACTTCAAGAAATAGATCGTATACGCATACCTAGATACTACGCATCGAGAGTGAAGGACGCATCATGTGCAAGCGAGGTGCAACTACAGTCAGCTGTTCGATGCCATGGCAATGACCTTTCTACAATGGAGCCTGTAGGCACTGCGTGCGAGTTACCGTCTACGAGTCACAGCTACGAAAGTCGTAGTGGGTCTACGAGCATTCCAAGCGATGCTACGACGGCGCAGTGCGCTACGAGGCCTACAACGGTAAGTAGAATGTCCTATGCAGATCTCGAATTACATGTATTTAGTGACGCATCTATTAAAGCAATGTGTGCTGTAGCGTACTGGCGTTGGGTAGATAATGGCGTGACACATGTTGCGTTCATAGCAAGTAAATGCCGCGTAGTGCCAGTTAAACCGTTAACTGTACCTCGAGCCGAGCTACAGGCAGCCTTATTGGCGGCCCGTCTTGCTAACACAATAATAAAGGAACATCGAATAACTCCAGTTCAGCGATTTTTTTGGTGTGATTCTCCAATGTCCAAGTCCTACAATGGATTAGGAATAATAAGCGATCATACAAAACATTTGAAGCTAACCGTTTAGGTGAAATCGATGAACTCACACAAGCTACCGAATGGAGATACGTACCTACTAAAATAAATGTAGCCGATTTAGCTACGCGTGAGGAATTCGATAATACGGTTTTTCAGGACTGCTGGTTTACGGGGCCTGCATTTTTATATGAAGATAGGATGTCATGGCCTGCAGATATTATTTACCCGGAGAAGGACAGTAGCATCGAGTGTGTTGCTACGATGTACGAGTCATCTGCCAGCCTGCCGGTTCCTGATGTGCGGCGCTTTTCCTGCTGGTTTCGCTTGCTTCGTGCTACTGCCGTGGTACTGAAATTTATTGACAGGTGCCAAAAACGTAATGGCGACGTGGATTGTGACGCATTAGTCAAGGCCGAAGTTTTGCTGTTACGACACGCGCAGGCTGACTCCTTTCCTGCTGAATTATCAGCAATAAAAAAGGGTAAATGCATATCAAGAGAAAATAAACTTCTTACCTTATCGCCTTATCTTGACGAGAGCGGGTTACTTCGGCTTGGAGGGCGTATCGACGCTGCTTCTGACTTAGACCTGGAAACTAAAAGACCAATAATATTGGATGGTAAGCACCCGGTGACGCGTCTTCTTGTCAGATACCATCACATCAAGGCGGCTCACGGAAACCAGGAAATGGTAGTGAATAATCTGAAACAAAAATACTGGATTATTCGTTTGAGGCCTACTATAAAAAATGTTGTCTCAAACTGTATGTTATGCCGTTTAGGGAAATGTAAACCGGAGGTACCGAGGATGGGTGACTTGCCTCAGGCTCGTGTAGCTCATCATCAACGTCCTTTCACGTTCTGCGGACTGGATCTTTTTGGACCAATAGACGTCACAGTTGGTAAAGGACGTCATGGACGTCAAAAAAGGTATGGCGTATTATTCACTTGTCTCACGGTCAGGGCTATACATATAGAGGTAGTTACATCGCTCACAACGGACTCCCTGATCATGGCCTTAAGACGTATGGCAGCACGCCGCGGTTGGCCTGCACATCTCTACTCCGATAACGGTACTAATTTGAGAGGGGCTGACAAAGAGCTGCAGCAGGCTGCACAAGGGCTCGATATAGATAATTTGAAGGCAGCTGGTGCCAACAATGCTATGAAATGGCACTTCATACCCCCTGCAAGCCCTGAATGGGGTGGGGGGTGGGAACGGCTTATTCGAAGCGTCAAGGATACTTTACGTGTCATAATGAAGGAACGTGCTCCACGAGATGAAGTTCTTGCGACATTGTTGGCAGAGGTTGAAAATATGGTTAATAGTCGTCCGTTGACTCATGTTTCGGTCGACCACGCTTGTCCGGAAACCCTAACTCCGAACCACTTTCTTATTGGTAGCTCATCCAATTTGCCCATCATTAGTTCATTTAATGACTCTGATTTATTTTTGCGAAAGCAATGGCGTATCGCACAATGTTTAGCAGATATGTTTTGGCGTAGATGGGTCAAAGAGGTTTTACCTGACTTGCTGCCAAGAAGAAAGTGGAACCAGGAAGTGAAACCCCTGCAGGTCGGTGATCTAGTTTTTATTGTGGATCCTGACAGTCCTCGAAATACTTGGCCAAAAGGTATAATTGAACACGTTTACCCAGGTAGGGACGGCCGTGTCCGAGTCGTCGACATAAGGACGAAGACAGGTGTGTGGAAGCGATCGGCGGCGCGTGTCGCTCGTGTTCCGCTAGATGTTGAGTGCTGTGCCAGCACTGGGGTGGGGAATGTTGGCGACGCGCTCATATGATTTCCATATTTTTTGCCAACGAAAGCTATATTCATATTCTAATTTATTTATGGTGCTCGTATTAGTGATCCGAATTGAGTTCACGATATATTTTTGTATAATTTAATATGTGCGGTACCCACCATATTATTAATATTTATTTTAACTTTTATTGTAAACTTCAGGTAGTTTAAAAACCGTTAGTTAGATTCGCACAGAGGAAGCGAACGAGCGTCTCTTGACTATTTTCTCTGTTTTCCGCGATTTATCAAATTTCCTTCTGTATTTGTGCTCAATATAGCATTTTTAAACCTACAACTCGTTTTCCTGGCACCGCCGAGACCCCACAGCTTACAACTGTTTCTTCATCAATATTTTTTGTTCTTCCTTCAAATGAGGAATTATTTTGCATTAATAAACTAACATTACTTTTAAATTATAGTCCATAGTCCTATTTAGTAAATATCTAGTAGACTAGGTTTCAGTACGATTTTTTATTATTATTATAATCTTTAATTCTCTATCTAGCCTTCATAAGACCTCGTACCTTCTCATAGCATAGCATAGGTCGCATATTATTATATCATTGTTTCTTTCAATACTCTTATTTATCAAACATGGTTAAAAAAACTATATATTGTACGGTATGCGATACATCTATAAAAAATAACGCATTCTCCGCTCATTTACGGAGTATGACACATAAAAATAATAATTCAATTGAAATAAGTAATGATATTGATAAAATTAGTAGTGCATTCAGAAGTCGAATAGCATCTTATAGAGTTCGTGACGTAGCTGCGAACGATAATAATGATAGTGAAGGTTTTCAATCACCCGCCCACTTTTTGCATAAAATAAAGGGACGAGTGCACCAATTACTTCTAGCTAGATTAGCAACCTTCAACTCTATTAAAATTAATTTTGAATTATTTTCTGAATTCACTATTCCAAATTGTGACACGTCGGAAATAAAGTCTTTTATCACGGAAAATATAACATGTCATAAACATTTTGATTTTGAACAAGTATATTTGGGAGTAATTGAGAATATATTAAATAAAATTGACGAATTCCAACAAAAAGATTCTGGGTGGTCTTTTTTGAGGAACTTATATTTGGAAGTGAATATCAATAAGTATAATCCTATCAGAGCGTCAAAATTTATAGAGCTACCAAAACGTATCAAATCTAAACGTGCTTGTGTTAATATACAAAATAATGACTCATTTTGTTTCTTGTGGTGTATAGTAGCTGCATTGTATCCTGCCAAACATAATTCCCAGAGAGTGTCATCTTACCCACACTTCAGGCGAGTTCTAAATACCGAAAACATGACATTCCCAGTTGGCTTTTTAGATATTAAAATATTTGAAAAGAACAATTGTCGTATAAGCGTTAATGTGTATGGTCTCTCGGATAAATCTAATATTGTTGGGCCTTTATATAGAACAGAAAAGAAAAAGAAATACCACATTAATTTGTTACTATTAGAAAATAAAGAATTTAAACATTACTGTTTAATAAAAAATATAGGTAGATTACTTAAAAGTCAACTAACCAAACATCATGATAAAGTATTTTTCTGTGATGATTGCTTGAATTTTTTTCACACCGAACATAAACTAAATGATCATTGTTGTGGTGGTATCAGGACATTTCTTCCTGACCCTGGTAGTATTATCCAGTTTACGAATTATGAACGAATGCAAGATGTTCCTTTCGTCATTTATGCAGATTTTGAATCGTTACTGGAGCCTAGTTCACATAATTTAGAAGTCAATTCAAATTGCACAAAAATTTTGCATAAACATATACCTGCAGCATTTGCATATTACATCGTATGTTCCTATGATAGTTCTCTAAATAAATATGTAGCATACAGAGGGCTGGATTGCGTTGGAAAATTTGTTGAGTATCTTCATAAAGATGTATCTAAGATTCATAAGATATTTAAACAACCACTTCCAATGATACCTTTAACACCGAATGAACAGAATAACTTTAATGATTCAAAATATTGTTCTCTTTGCAGTGGTTTATTATTTGATGATAAAATTAAAGACCACTGTCACTTAACAGGTCGGTACAGATTTGCTGTCCATTCTTATTGTAATATGAAGTTTCGTTTACCGAAATTCATTCCTGTCTTTTTTCACAACTTATCAGGTTATGATAGTCATTTGTTCATACGACAGTTAGGGGAAACTCCTGGTCGGATAAAAGTAATAGCAAAAACTAAGGAAAATTATGTATCATTTACAAAATTCTTTCAATTTGGTCTTCAAGAATACATCTCAGTCCGTTTTGTTGATTCATTTAAATTTTTGGGTACTAGTTTAGAGAAACTGGCAGAGAATTTGAAAAGACATGATTTCGTTCACTTATCTCGTTTTTTTATACAAAAGGAACACCTCTATCTTTTGACTCGTAAAGGTGTTTATCCATACGAACACATGACCAATTGGAATTGTTATCAAGAAACACAATTACCACCTCGAGAAAACTTTTATAATGCTTTAACTGACAGTATCATTTCTCAATCAGAATATGCACATGCACAAAAAATTTGGTTGACGTTTCATTTAAACAATATGGGTGAATATACTGACTTATACCTTAAGACAGACGTCCTTTTACTAGCTGATATTTTTGAAATGTTCCGCAAAACTTGTAAATTCAACTATAAATTAGATCCAGCATTTTATTTGACAGCCCCTAGTTTAAGCTTCGATGCGATGTTACTTAAAACAAAGGTACAATTGCAACTTATCGAAGATTTGGAAATGGTACGAATGATTCAAAAAGGGATTCGTGGTGGAGTTTGTCTGTGTTCAAATAGATACTCCGAGTCGAATAATAAATATGTACCAAATTATAATCCGTCAACCCCGAATAATTATTTGTTATACATTGATTGTAATAATTTATACGGCTATGCAATGTGTTCTAGTTTACCGTATTCTAATTTCGAGTTCATGAGTCAATCGGAAATAAATGAACTAAATATTCTTAATGTACCAAATTACTCAGTCTATGGTTTTATTTTAGAAGTGGATTTAGAATACCCAGAAGGGTTACATGATTTACACAATGATCTCCCATTTTGCCCGCAAAAGTTTGCACCACCGGGTTCTAAGATACCTAAATTGATCCCTAACTTATATGACAAATTTAAATATGTTATTCATTACGTTCATTTAAAAACATGTTTAAAACACGGGCTAATATTAAAAAAAATTCATAGAGTAATCAAATTTAAACAGAGTCCATTTTTAAAGCAATATATAGATTTAAATACCGAGTTACGTAAAAATGCTAAATCAGTGTTTGAACAGGATTTTTTTAAACTATTAAATAACAGTATATTTGGGAAAACTTTAGAAAATACGGAAAATAGATTAAAAGTTCATTTAGTTAATCGATGGCATGATAATGATAACAAAACTAAAAAATACTATGGGGCTGAACAATTAATCTCAAGTCTTAATTTTCATAGTTCAACTGTATTTTCAGAAAACTTTGTAGCTATTCAAATGTATCCCGACTCGGTAGTTTTAGATAAACCAATATATATAGGATTTACAGTGTTAGAAATAGCTAAAAATCATATGTACGATTTTCATTATTCAGTGATGAAACCTGTTTATGGGGCTCGCATAAAATTATGTTATACTGACACTGATAGTTTTTTGTACTCAATTGAAACAGAAGATATTTACGAAGACATAAAATCCAATTTTTCATCTTATTTTGACACTAGTAATTATGCACCTAATAATAAGTACGGCATTGTTCCCAGAAACAAAAAAATCCCTGGTCTCTTTAAAGATGAAAATCAGGGTCAAGCAATACTTAATTTTGTAGGGCTACGATCGAAGCTGTATTGCATCAAAACAGAAGATAATGAAGTGAAAAAAGCAAAAGGTGTTCAAAAAGCTATGGTTAAAAGGCTTAATTTTAAAGAATACAATGAGGTTTTATTACGTAATTCTGTAGTACGAAAAAGAAATATAATTTTCAAATCTATGAAACACGAGATATTTACTCAGGCTGTTGACAAGATCGCGTTATCTTCCAATGATGATAAACGTATTATACTCAAAGACAAAATATCAACATTATCTTGGGGGCACAAATCAAGTTTTTTTTAAATAATATAAATAATTTCTTAAAGGTGTAGTTTATTAACGCAAAATAATAATAGATATGTATTTTTAAATAAGGTGTTCTTCTGTTCATTCTAATCTTATTTGTTGTTTTGTGACAGAAATTAATATAAGTTAAGTAATATAAGTTAAGTATATATACATATATATTGTATGTAGATAATAATGTAATGTGTAAATTAGGTGTAAATTAACATATTCTTTATTTTAATAAAATTGGTATTGAATTAAAAAAAACCTTGTTTATTTATTTCTAAATCCATTCTACTAATCCTCCAGTAGGTTGATATAATAATGTATTACATTTGTGATTGCTATCAAAATCTTGTGTGATAGAGAAGGTCAAAAATAAGAATTAATAATATGACTTTATTCATCAGATCAAAGATCCATTTAACAATTAAAATAATTAGAATTGAAATTATAACGATTAAATTAGTACCTATAAGGTAAAATAACGTTTATAAGAATTATAGGAGTTGGTAAAATAATTTGTGATGAAAGTTTGTGATGTACATGATACTTAAAACTAGATGACCAAGACCCAAAGCAATTTGAAAAATACAATTTTTTATTTTGCTTAGGCTGGGAATCGAACCCAGAACCTCGTAATTGGCAGGCGAGCGTGGTAACCTTAATGCCACCGAGGTCGTCAGACGTCATGCACAAAATAGCATTCATAATAAAAATATAATTAAACCGCAGAAATATGATACCTAGTGTTTTGATATACCTCAGCTTGTAACAAAATTATGTATGGACACCGATCATGTCTGTTCCTGTTCATTTGGGTTGGAACGCCATGTTTTGCTGTATAATCATATTTTTCATATAAAAGACTCGCATTGTTTATAATGGTATTTCAGTTTGTATATTGGACAGCAAATCTGTGATACATTATCACCAACTGCTTCTTTTTACTACCAACGCTTCAAGTTTGTAACTGAATGTAAGTACATATATATTATTATTATTTTTTTTTTGGTAATAATTGTCTAATTAATAATGTATTCATGTCTCATCATTGTTTTTTCTTTACAGATCATGTCGGACTCAATTCAATCGCTTCACTCACTTCACTCTCAAGAGACTTGCATACTGTGCCCTCAACATTACGGTCAAGATCCCAACGAAGTTACCCCAGAGTACCTAGACTTAAACACACAAGTATTGAGAAATCGGGTTGCAGAACTAAAGAAAATAGAGGAAAAGAAAGAAGCTGCAAAAAAGAGAAGTGGAATATCGTCTTCCTCTTTCGTAATCAGCAAAGCTAGAAAAGGCATAAGGATGATAAAAGTTCAGGTGTTGGATTTGGAAAACGATGCTACTTCATCGCAGTGCAGTGATGGTGGTGACAAAGTTATGCTCAGTGCGCAATATGTGTTAAGTGATACTTTCGATGAAATTATGGACCTTACAGTAAATGTAATTAATAAAATTAGTAAAAAGCTGTCTGATAATGACTATTAAATGTAAGATAATGTATATTTAAAATAATAAATAAAAAATTATGGTAATGTGTTAAATTTATTTGAGCTTACGATATTATAAATTATTGTTTTGTAATCTAATACTTAAAAATTATTTTAATATGTTGATATATTTAAAATTTGATTAAGATATGAATGTATATTCATAAGTTTGAATACTTTTTTATTTTGAATAAAAGAACTTATCGTTACAAAATTATTTTATTTTCTTTCAACCATTTCTTTATACATAAAACATTTTTTAATGCACAATAATTTTTATGAATAAAACAATTAAATAAAAGCTGATCATCACAAAATTTTTCATGAAG
This sequence comes from Euzophera pinguis, assembly GCA_947363495.1. Classification (NCBI taxonomy): domain Eukaryota; kingdom Metazoa; phylum Arthropoda; class Insecta; order Lepidoptera; family Pyralidae; genus Euzophera; species Euzophera pinguis. The sequence goes on from OX376164.1 coordinate 719,242, forward strand.
AGATTTTAAATTAGGAATACCACTATCTGTTATATCTATTATATTTTCTTGATCACTTAACATTTTCACCCATTTGATCTTCTCTTGACCTTTAATAATAATTTTACGACCATTAAGGTAAGATTTTATAATGCGCAAAAATTCTCGATAATTTATGTTCCCTTCACTCCATCGATATCCTAGGTTTCTTTCAATCCACGAAACACGTTTTTTTTCTTCATGTGTTAGTTTTGAATATGAAAATGGTGGTTTAACTAAGAATATTTGAGTATGTTTTTGAGTAGCTATAACGAATTCTTTAACTATGAATTCATTACGAGCATTTTTGAAACCTTGCAAATCAACGATAATTGTGTTAGGGTTCATGATATCTTTTTAATAATGCCACTTAAAGGCTTATACTCAAATATACAATCGTTTAAAATTAAACAATAAGCTGCGGTCTGATCAGGTATTTCTTCGTCTGTTTCGATTTCAACTCTTACATCAATAGAACCCTTTAAAGTTTCTTGTTGACGAGAACAATCAATTACAAATAATGGAGCGATATCTTTGAACTCTTTCAAACTCATCAACGGTTCAGGTCGGCGACCATAATACGACTGTTGAAATCTCGCATATTGTTCATATAATAAGGTAAACTTATTTTCAGAGAAACTTACGTTCAATCCTTCATATGGGTAATACGATGAATTTAAAAACACTCTTACGTCGCGAACATTACAATGATCGAACTCTGCCATTGATATATCCGCTTGATGTTTACGATTTGTTTGTAATGCAATCACAACAAATCGAGGTTTCTCAATTTGAGATGAAGTTTTGATTGCCCAAGTATGTTTGCGTGTTTTGGGTAACAGTGGATATTCATACAAATCCCAATTCCGAAAAGTGAGTGTTATAGCACGATCTTTTTCTAAATGTTTTAACAAATTTATTCTTTCACGATCTGATACTTTAACATGTGGAACTCGCCAAACAATTTTATTGATAACAATATCTTCAACAATTTCTCCTCTATTTAATTTCAAAGCATTGAGGTTGGTGTTATTTCTTAACAACACTAGCTCATGTTTGCAATTTATAATGATTTTCTCATAGTCTTCTGCAAAACCTAATATTTTGTTTAGCGGTATGGAAGCAGAGAATACACCATCGTTGACTATTGTTGTACCACCGGGAGACCACCCCCAAACTTTTGCGCATTTAGATTCATTGTCATTTAATGACAGATATGATTTAATCGTGGTGGTAATACCTGCATTTTTGATTTTATCAATTTCAATTCCATTTAGCTCGTATCGAATATCTTGAAATAGAAATAAAGCAGGATTGTTCACAAAGTGTACATTTGATATCTTTGCTTTGGTTGTGCTATCGTATAAAATTGCTTTTCCTTCGATATACAAACTGCTGAGAGAGGGTAATACGTACAAGTCTTGCTGGTTGATGGGTATTCGGATTTCATCATTCTTGTTAAAACTTGTTACATATGGTTTGTAAGAATGATATTCGAAACTTTCGACGCTGTTATCGTAAGCAGTTGATTGCGATATATTTAAAAAGTTCATTTTAATAAACCTATTAATTTTAAAAAGTCTTGATTGCTACGTGTGAGCTTCTTTAATTGTTTAAAAGATTTCTTTTTTCGAGGTGTTTTCTTGCAAGATGTTTTCTTGTTACTGACTTGAACACCGGTCGTAGCGTAGTTTTTATTAAAATTTATCATTTTTTTCTAAAGTGTAAATACAGTTGTACTTCCTCTCCACGTAAATTAATTTCCTTATTTTCTGCGTCCAACAATCTTATGTTCAAAGCACAAATCGAATTTTGATTAACCGGGAAATATATTAAGTTCTTAGGTATTTCAATTATTCTATAACCAGGTGGTACATTGGGTGCAAATTCATAAATAATGTGGCTAGCTTTTCCGTTTACAAATGATCCACTCACTACATCACATTCGATGCGCACGATGGTTGTTGGTAAAATACTGACAGGATAACGAGACTCATGACTTATATTAGCTTTAACGGTTTCCATCCCGAAACCTAAAATTCTGCCAATTGAATCACTTTTCTCGAAATGAACATCTTTGGAGCAGAACATTTGTGCTTTCAATGTGTTATTATTACATCTCAATTTAAATAAAGTATTTTTTATATTACTTCTTATAAAATCTTGAATGTCTTGAAGTTCATATGATCCTTCCGGAATCTCGGTTACATCATTACCATAATAGAATTTATTGTTTCTCTCATCAATATTAGGTATTGAATTAAATGTAGAAAAATATAAAAGTCCACATTCATATTCTCCGCATAATTCCAAAGTTGGTGAATAATTTGTTGTCAAGGAGGCTCCCGCACCCGTTATCGACACAGTGAAAGACATTTTTGTACTAACATTTTTTTATTTTAAAATCTATTTAAATACATTGTTCCAAAAATTGGTTAAAAATTGTAAACACAGATGACCACAATTTGTAGAATCAAAGCTTTGAAATTGTTCGTAATTATAATTAATAGATATATTATTTAAGTATTTTACTAATTCCAGTGGTGGTTTCAAATTTCCAAAACTGTCAAAGTACTCGACATATTTATCAAGTTTCACAAAGGCTACCCAATGAGTTCCATTGTTGGAATCACTATCCAGGTTCAGTATTGCACATTCTATATTTTTAGGTTTTGGAGGCAAAGTGTCTCTCATAAAAACACCTCGAAAATAGGGGATATCATTCGCGTGCTTTAATATGTCTATGTTAGTTAATGCTCGCTTGGGTAACCGTTTCATTAGTTTTTTGAACTTTTTAGATATAAGCCTGCTCCTTTTTTAGTAGACCTGATGTACAATCCTTTACCAAGAGCAACCGATTCCATCATTTTATTATGTCGTTCTGACTCTTCAAGACTCTTTTTAGCAACTTTGTAATCATTTACAGCTTTTGCTATTCCTGCTGCACCTCCAGCTAGTGAACCAAGAGCCGATAGTCCAGCAAAGATTGGAATCAAGGGCAAAATACCTCCACATTTTGGAATAGGAATAGAGCGCGGTAACCGTACTCCCTTTTTATTTGTAAATATTTTTTTTGCTGAGGCATATGCGTATTTGATGGCAGCGTGACTGTCTTTTGATTTAAGTTTTTTTAATTGAGATTGTATTTTTTTTACAATTTTCATAAATGAAGGTGCTCCAGCACCCGCACGTATTTTTGCCTTCATAGCATTTTTCACAATCCAAGAGGCAACCTTCTCTTTTTTTCCAGTATTTTTTGACTTTAACCGTTGATTAGCCATATTTAAAAGTTCTAAATCTGCTTTTTTTCGAACGTTCAAATCACTGTTGGTGTAAGCAATATCGTGACGCATACACGCTTCGTCCAGTTTGTTAATACCTCGATCGCCTCTCAATAACCTTTTCTGTAATTTTGTTCCAGGACCACAAAATTGATATCCAGGTAGATGTATTTCAAAAGGTAATTTGTCGATGAAATTGTTAATTATACCACTTCCTTTCTTCATTGATAGGGACATACTAATTTTATTGTATAAAATATTTGCTTTTATACATTCACATATTACTGCAACAGTGCACTCTTTTCAATCCAACTGTTTTCATTTTCGCCAAGTCCTAGCCATTTCACAAAAAATTTTGTTCCTTTTCTTTTTATAACTTTTTCAATGAGATAAAAGTCAGGGTTTTTTGTTTTTTGTAATTCATATCCGTAAAAAGACCCCAATATTCGTTGCTTATGTTGATCTTCTATTTGATAAGTAAGTGGGTTTGTGTTATTAACCTTAATTACAGTAAATATTTCTGTTGACCAGTTAGGTGTATATCCTTTATAAAAATCCCCCTTATATTTGCTAATACGAACTTTATCACCAATATTAAATATTGATCTTCTAAATTCTTTCTGTCTCTGCTGCGTTTTGATTATATTAGCTTTTACAACTTCTTGATTGTACTGATTTATATCTATTGGTTTAAACTTTGTGGTTTTATGAAGAGTTCTATTATATTGTCGAACAACAGAATCAAAGTTATTTCCTAGCCATACGTATTCACCGACCAGACTAAAAAGTTTGTAAAGATGACATTTTAAAGTTTTGATTACTCGTTCCACAATGGAAGCTTTTTTTACAGAGTATGTAGAATAATGATTTATTTTATAATATTTCATAAGTTTCTGAAATGATTCATTGTAAAACTCTTTACCAAAATCTGTTTGCAAATTATCAGGTTTACGACATACATCAGTAAGTATTTTTTGCATAGCTTTTGTAACACATTCCTTTGATTTTGTTTTCAAAGGAGCAATCCAAACGTATTTCGAAAACGCATCAATAATAACTAGAACATATTTGTATCCTCTATTCAGATGTGCATATTTTTGTAGATCTATGAGATCAGCTTGCCACAAATCATCTATGCCTTTTATAATTGTACAACGACGTAGAAAATTTCTCCTTACCGATCTATGTAGCTCGTCAACTATATCTTGTTTACTCATTTTTGCCAGTCTTAGCAGAAATTATACGATCTACTTCCTGTTTTGTATAGTATTGGTAATTCAAATTAGTTGAAAGCAATTGTAAATTATAAATGCAATTTTTCAAATCACTATTAATTTGTTTTATATCTTTCTTTAATTCTTGAATTTCAGTATCTAAATAGGTTTTGTTAACTGCGTCGTCATCTTCCTTTGGATTTAGTAATCCTTTTAACTGCAACGAATTTTTTATTTCTTCTTTTAACTCCAAAATTTCTTTGTCAAGATGAGCTTTGCTTACTGCATCGTCATCTTTCTTTGGATGTAATAATCCTGTTAAACGCGATGATTTTTTAATTTCTTCTTTTAAAAAAATAATTTCTTTATCGAGATATGCTTTGTTCACTGCTTCGTCATCGTCTTCAGGATGTAATAATCCTTTTAATCGCGATGATTTTAGATCATACTTCCCTTCATCTGTCTTGGTTAAGGTTTCATTTAAAATATCTATATAGTCACAAATTCGTAAACGCTTATGAACGTGATGTCCAAATTTATCCACGTTCATTTCTGTGCATAAAGATTGTTAGCTGTAACAAGACTGTTGGATTCCTTTAGTGCATGTTCTTTATATATTTTTTGTTAATAATACCAGCTTCTACTAATTCCTCTATAATTGCTACAATTTCATTATCTAAACCAGTGTTACCCGCATCTCGTGATGCCAATAATAATTGCAATCGTTCTACCAACTCATTGGGATCATCCCAATAAATTAAATCAGTATTTTTATAAACTTTCTTTAAAAGTTTAATACCGTTACCCATTGAAAGACTCTCAGAACTAGTGGTTAGACTTCTGGAAAATTTGAATAAAGGTTTAATTATATTCATATATTTGAAGCCCTTGTTGCTATTAATAGGCTTCTTTGGATCAAAATTACGTCTATGGGCATTGGTTTCATTAAGTAATAATTTGTAATGTTGTAAATCTTCCTCGGTTATCACAACCATGTTTGGCACTTTCTTAAATAATAATTCTTTTAAACCTGGAGTTTTTTTCACAGTAAGTTTTCCGATTTTCCAAATGCAGTCTTGGTCAATAACGCGCGAGTTACCGAGCATGAGTTTTCCGCGATCATGTTTGATCCCGAATGGAATATCTTTCAATACTTCAGAAGTTGTAGACCACGATAGAGTATGATCTTGCAAACTTGGGGATGATTGAAGTGATTTAAAAGACCCATCACTAATGTTATGCTCGGTAGACGGTGAAACAGTAAGAGTTCTGTTAGTTTTATTGTCAAAAACATCTAAACTAGCTTCATCGGCGTCTTGATCGCTAAACTGTTTTTCAAAATCTTCTTCTTCTTCTTCTTTAGAAGTGCACGAGGCTTCACTCTCACTATATTTATTTCTCTTATATAAATGTTTTTCATTTTCTTCAAATTCTTTTTTCTCAGATTTTTTATTATTTTTACTGGCTAACTGGTTCAGTGGATCAACGATAGGTTTAAATATAGTTGCTAATGCCACATTGTTAGTATTTTTTGTATCTTTTATCATATTAACTTTTCTTTTGACAGCTGTAGCTGATTTCACAATTTGTTTTTTTATATTTCTCTCCATTTTAGATGGCTCTTTCTTGTTAGAAAACATAAATGAAAGTGGTAAATCCTATACAAGACACAATCTTATGAATGTTATCACAATAATATGAAGGTATCAAATTTCTTCCTGTAACAGCCTTTATTTCTTTCACAATCTTTATTTATTACTACATAACCATAATGTTCATTCCAAACAGTCGAACACATTTCACGAAATTGTTGCCATGACATATCAGAACCCACGTGCTCATCATAGACGTGTTTCAAGTTTATATCATCTTGTTTAAATAGAACAATGAGGTTTGAATTGTCTCTGACTAGCTGTTTTGGTATTTTTGTATAAGTTTGATTAAGATAAAAACAATCAATATTTTTATGACGTCCCATAGCAAAATAGTCTCTGATGTTGTTTTGGTTTTCACAAGCGACATCGTCGAATACTATTATAGAGTCCGAAGCAGCCTCTTGGGGGCTCAAAACCTCACTATTATGATTAAATTTGTAATATGATACTCCTGGTACCATTGTTAATACTCTTTCTAGAAATATGTATTTCGGTTGATATAAAGATTTTGAATACACGTATAGATTACGAAAACGTAAACCGTTTTCGTGCAGCAAGAGGCTTATCACTAAATTGGTCTTTCCGCAATTCGATGGCCCGCAGACAATGCAACGAATGGTATTGGGTAATAAGTTACCATGTCGCTTTGCTTCGGTTATTAATGCATTAGGACAAATACATGGTAATTTTAACGATTCTTTTTGTTTTATAAATTTCATAACTAAACAGTTAACTTAACTTGACCGCAACGTGTCCCGTGTTTTAGCGAAATGACTTATATATCTTCAATGTTGGAATATTTAAACAATTTTAAACCTTAAAAAAATATTAAGTTGTATGGTTCGTCTGGGTGCCTTAAAAGGGTACGAGTCATCCTCATGTAGTGACGCGAGGGAATTCCTAACCAAAAAATCAAGGGTATTATTGGGGTTTTCAAAACAGGTAGTTTTCATCAAACCAAGCGAATGAAATGAGCGAGGTGTGATGAAAACTACCTGTTTTGAAAGCCCCAATAATACCCTACTGACGGTGAGTGAGACACTGCTGAGGCGCCGCGTGCAGCCGCCCTACCCACTCACTCGCAGCGAGGCTGACCCGGCCGACGGTGAGTGAGACACTGCTGAGGCGCCGCGTGCAGCCGCCCTACCCACTCACTCGCAGCGAGGCTGACCCGGCCGACGGTGAGTGAGACACTGCTGAGGCGCCGCGTGCAGCCGCCCTACCCACTCACTCGCAGCGAGGCTGACCCGGCCGACGGTGAGTGAGACACTGCTGAGGCGCCGCGTGCAGCCGCCCTACCCACTCACTCGCAGCGAGGCTGACCCGGCCGACGGTGAGTGAGACACTGCTGAGGCGCCGCGTGCAGCCGCCCTACCCACTCACTCGCAGCGAGGCTGACCCGGCCGACGGTGAGTGAGACACTGCTGAGGCGCCGCGTGCAGCCGCCCTACCCACTCACTCGCAGCGAGGCTGACCCGGCCGACGGTGAGTGAGACACTGCTGAGGCGCCGCGTGCAGCCGCCCTACCCACTCACTCGCAGCGAGGCTGACCCGGCCGACGGTGAGTGAGACACTGCTGAGGCGCCGCGTGCAGCCGCCCTACCCACTCACTCGCAGCGAGGCTGACCCGGCCGACGGTGAGTGAGACACTGCTGAGGCGCCGCGTGCAGCCGCCCTACCCACTCACTCGCAGCGAGGCTGACCCGGCCGACGGTGAGTGAGACACTGCTGAGGCGCCGCGTGCAGCCGCCCTACCCACTCACTCGCAGCGAGGCTGACCCGGCCGACGGTGAGTGAGACACTGCTGAGGCGCCGCGTGCAGCCGCCCTACCCACTCACTCGCAGCGAGGCTGACCCGGCCGACGGTGAGTGAGACACTGCTGAGGCGCCGCGTGCAGCCGCCCTACCCACTCACTCGCAGCGAGGCTGACCCGGCCGACGGTGAGTGAGACACTGCTGAGGCGCCGCGTGCAGCCGCCCTACCCACTCACTCGCAGCGAGGCTGACCCGGCCGACGGTGAGTGAGACACTGCTGAGGCGCCGCGTGCAGCCGCCCTACCCACTCACTCGCAGCGAGGCTGACCCGGCCGACGGTGAGTGAGACACTGCTGAGGCGCCGCGTGCAGCCGCCCTACCCACTCACTCGCAGCGAGGCTGACCCGGCCGACGGTGAGTGAGACACTGCTGAGGCGCCGCGTGCAGCCGCCCTACCCACTCACTCGCAGCGAGGCTGACCCGGCCGACGGTGAGTGAGACACTGCTGAGGCGCCGCGTGCAGCCGCCCTACCCACTCACTCGCAGCGAGGCTGACCCGGCCGACGGTGAGTGAGACACTGCTGAGGCGCCGCGTGCAGCCGCCCTACCCACTCACTCGCAGCGAGGCTGACCCGGCCGACGGTGAGTGAGACACTGCTGAGGCGCCGCGTGCAGCCGCCCTACCCACTCACTCGCAGCGAGGCTGACCCGGCCGACGGTGAGTGAGACACTGCTGAGGCGCCGCGTGCAGCCGCCCTACCCACTCACTCGCAGCGAGGCTGACCCGGCCGACGGTGAGTGAGACACTGCTGAGGCGCCGCGTGCAGCCGCCCTACCCACTCACTCGCAGCGAGGCTGACCCGGCCGACGGTGAGTGAGACACTGCTGAGGCGCCGCGTGCAGCCGCCCTACCCACTCACTCGCAGCGAGGCTGACCCGGCCGACGGTGAGTGAGACACTGCTGAGGCGCCGCGTGCAGCCGCCCTACCCACTCACTCGCAGCGAGGCTGACAAAAAATAGCAAAGCTCATTCACTAATCACTTCAAGGACAACCTTTGTTTTGAAATGAACTTGTGTCGTGAAACTTGTGATTTATAAATAGTTTGGACTTTTTTATTTACTTTAAATGGATTTTAAGTGGATATTTCTGTGGATACTTGGAATATGTTTTTTGTGTAGGTTATAAAAGTGCTAAAGTGTATATTCTGTAGAGGTACTCAATGAAAGAAATTAGGCTGGTCATATTTATTTATTTGTAAACAAAGTGATTTTTAAATAAACTGTGATGGCGTAAGTATGTGCCTTATTTCTGTCAAACTCTTCTTCGTCCAAGCATATTTTCCCAGTTATATATTCACCTTGCGCTTCAGAGCCTAGGGCACGTTTCAATCATATAACAATGGAGCGACTGCTGTTTGCTCTTCGTAAGCGTTATTAGGAGGCTAGGAGACTGTCTGCGGCTTAAATGATCATGATGAAGATGAAGCCTGCATGTCCTAACCACAGATATATCCTAACCAAACTAAAAACAACTAAACAGAGTATGCTTCCCGCGGGAATTGAACCCGCGACCTCGGGGTCCTCGGAAAAACGACTTTATTAACCACTAGACAACAGAAGCAATTGTTGGCAAATTATATGCAAGTATAAAATAAGAAGATTAAATATTTTTCAAATAACCATTTCTACTTTAAGAAGATATTGTGTTTGTACATGTGGAACAATAAAGTATTTTAATAAATAAATAAGATATTAAATAATACAAAATACGATGTCGAGGGGTACTTCTTGTTTGAATTAATCATTTTATAACAAAATGTATCAATAAAATCACTTTTATTATTATTTTAAGCTTCCAATAAACTTTGACGAATGTTTTCTCACTGCAAAATTTTAAGTGACAAAACTTTCGAGAAACACGCAAGTCAGCCTTCGATAATTACGATACCATACGTCATTTTAAGCATTCGTGCTCGCTATCTTCATACAAACGGCTTCAATTTACGTTACCTATTCGATACGAAGACGATTCGAAACCTAATGTAAATATTTGTGCTTCGAAAACTAGTTCTAATTACGCACACTAGAGGCGCTGTTCAAGTGCCCATACTAAATGCTCACGTTAACGATACGAAAGAGTTTTCGATAGTGATTCGTGCTTGGGGTACTGTTCTAAGGTTTACTTTCCTTTTATTCACATAATTCTTAGATAGCTTTAAATTTCACTATCAATCACACCCCCTTTTACACCCAGGTCGTCGAACTCGCATCCCGCAACAGCACACAGGCTCGAGCGTGCATTCAGTGCAGTCTGTGCAGTCGCTCCACTCGAGCAAGTCACTACAAACGCAGCAATGTACGTCACACACTGCGGTTCGCTCGTGCGGCGCTCGCAGCACTTCGCCTCGGGATAGAAGCACTTCGCCGCATAGAAAACCGGGACTGGCGAGGCAAATATTGCATAATTTGAATATTTTCAGTAAGTTTTCTTATTAATTAAAATTAACTGGCGTTCGTTAAGCTTACTTTAACTTAAATTTTAACTATAATTTAGTCCCTAACTCACTTACTGATTTTTGCTGTGAATGAACGAGAACTAACTCCTTATTTTTCATAAATAAAGCGGTAAATTTTTCTACCACTTTGCTGTTTTCCCGGTGGCATAAGTGAATAGCACAGCCTTACACCTGCCGCCGCAAGCTGGCTGAGAAACCTGGATGTAGATGTATGATCCGCAGGATTAATGCCATACATAAAATAAAATACGTAATGATGATGATTTACAAAATTTTATTGCCCGCGTAAAATGGAAAACTAAGCTGGTCAAGTGACGAAAATGAGAATCCATAGCAATTCGCTAACAACCTTTATATGCAATTGAATATTCTATTGTCAATTGAAAAGTGTTTTGATCTTACATGGCATCCAAAGGCCGACATTTACATGTTTTGTTATAAAGTTAAATAAATGAATACTACGGAACCCTAATAAATAAAGTCTGATGTGGGGCTCTTTAACTAATGGCACAGTATTATTAATAGAACTAACGTACAGAACGGACACTCACACCCTCCCACCCGAAACAGATACCTCACCGAGCCAAGCAGATTAAGAGTAAAAATCGAGAGCAAAACAATGCAAGGTTGACACTTCGGCGCGCGGCCGCGACGGACAACTATGACGAACCCTACGAGTGACACACACATTGACGCGCGTGCGTACACGACCGAATCGTAGTAGTTGTAATCTCGGCGCTGTTGTATGGAGTGTCCGGGGTGTGCTAATGGCATGAACATGTATGAATATTCTTTAATTAATTTTTTTTTTTCATTGAACAGGTCACAACAGCAAGCCGCACCCGTGTCCACCGGACGTCAAACATCGTCCACTAGACTCTGAAACTTCAGAGGAACCCAAAACAGATACAGAATGCGGTTCTACAAGGAGTGGTCGACGGCACAGCGTCGACACCGTGTCCACTTACCTCAGCCACGAGAGCAAGGAGAGCTTGCAGGTGAGTGCTTTTTGTATCGTCCAAAATGCACGTGAGTTTAGGTAAGTTAGTTTAATTCAATTTATTTCAAAAACTATACAATATTGCGTAGAAATATTCACCGCAATTTTAATATATAAGTTAACTAGCTTTATCCCGCAGCTCCGCCTGCGTCAATAAGTAGCCTATGTTTGACTCCGGGTCTTCAATTATATTCATACCAAATTTCATCAAACAGACAGACAGACAGACAGACTTTCGCATTTATAATATTATATTAGTAATTAGTAATATTGGTAATTAGTATTAGTATATTAGTATGGATATATTAGGATGGATGAACATATTTCTAACAGATGTGGTTTTAGTTTTGTATTGAACTCTCTGGTATATAATATTTTTTTCTATTTCATTGGCAACCTATTAAAGAATTTTATGGATTGGTAACGGGAGCCATGTTATCACCAACAAATTTGCGATTTCCTTTGAAGGAAATGTTTCTTCCTAATATATTCCCGTAGATGCCATTCATTCTTTTTGCGTCTCATAATCATGCACATGTTTAGCAAAATGTGTTAATAATACCATAATTTATAATAGGTTAGTTTCCAGGGTCAAAAGACTATCATTAAAATTAGTCCGTCATTTAGGAAAACAAAATATATTAGAGACGTATATTTTCTTTTGTCAATTGAGCGATAAATTATAAAGATGTATATAACGCATCAAAGTTTAGGAGTGGGGGCTCGTGACGTCACATATTACGAAAAAGTGTAGTACACTGTGACGTCACACGGAACTTTAACGCGCCATATCTTTATCATTCTTTGTTTAATTTTCAAAAGAAAAAATATGTCTCCAATATTTTTTGTTTATCTAACTGACGGACTAATTATATATTTTTATTAAACCAGCCTATTATGCTCGGAACAGTCAAAATACCTAACTCAATATAATAATCCTTGCACGCATCCTGCTGTCGTAACGTGTCATAGTTCTAATGGCCCTTTTTTGAAGATCGAAAGCTTTGATTATATTATAATTGGAAATACCCCCCAAAGCAGTATTCCATATATAAATTAAGATTCTATCAGTGCATAACAAACTAATTTAAGTTGTTCAATATTTAGTTCATCTCTTAGAAGTATTTAAGTTTTATCGACGTGTTTTTTTACCAATGTGCCTATTATAGTGAGGTCTTACTTTGAACATAAAATCGAAAATTATTCGTCATGCCTATTCTTCCCATGTCAGAAGTACCTACCGTTAATGGTTACCCTATTTACCAGCAAGCGGCAGTAGGGGAGCTATTGAACTGCAGCGCGGGCTCGGACGACGTGTTCGCGGCTGACACGCTGCCCCCGCTGCCCCCCTCCGACGGCAGCGTGCTCGGTGAGTGTCCGCTGTGTTGTGTCACAGGAGACTGTAGGCGGCCTGTCACACTGTCACCTGGGACACGCTGCCCCCGCTGCCCCCCTCCGACGGCAGCGTGCTCGGTGAGTGTCCGCTGTGTTGTGTCACAGGAGACTGTAGGCGGCCTGTCACACTGTCACCTGGGACACGCTGCCCCCGCTGCCCCCCTCCGACGGCAGCGTGCTCGGTGAGTGTCCGCTGTGTTGTGTCACAGGAGACTGTAGGCGGCCTGTCACACTGTCACCTGGGACACGCTGCCCCCGCTGCCCCCCTCCGACGGCAGCGTGCTCGGTGAGTGTCCGCTGTGTTGTGTCACAGGAGACTGTAGGCGGCCTGTCACACTGTCACCTGGGACACGCTGCCCCCGCTGCCCCCCTCCGACGGCAGCGTGCTCGGTGAGTGTCCGCTGTGTTGTGTCACAGGAGACTGTAGGCGGCCTGTCACACTGTCACCTGGGACACGCTGCCCCCGCTGCCCCCCTCCGACGGCAGCGTGCTCGGTGAGTGTCCGCTGTGTTGTGTCACAGGAGACTGTAGGCGGCCTGTCACACTGTCACCTGGGACACGCTGCCCCCGCTGCCCCCCTCCGACGGCAGCGTGCTCGGTGAGTGTCCGCTGTGTTGTGTCACAGGAGACTGTAGGCGGCCTGTCACACTGTCACCTGGGACACGCTGCCCCCGCTGCCCCCGCTGCCCCCCTCCGACGGCAGCGTGCTCGGTGAGTGTCCGCTGTGTTGTGTCACAGGAGACTGTAGGCGGCCTGTCACACTGTCACCTGGGACACGCTGCCCCCGCTGCCCCCCTCCGACGGCAGCGTGCTCGGTGAGTGTCCGCTGTGTTGTGTCACAGGAGACTGTAGGCGGCCTGTCACACTGTCACCTGGGACACGCTGCCCCCGCTGCCCCCCTCCGACGGCAGCGTGCTCGGTGAGTGTCCGCTGTGTTGTGTCACAGGAGACTGTAGGCGGCCTGTCACACTGTCACCTGGGACACGCTGCCCCCGCCGCCCTCCGTTATGCTTTTCGTATTTTTTATTTTTTTATACAAATAAGTAGGCAAACAGGCGTAACGCCCACCTGATGGTAAGTGGTTACCGTAGCCTATGAACGCCTGCAACACCGGAGATGTCACGAGCGCGTTGCCGACCTGTCCGCTGTCGGCACAGCGACCCCTCTGGAGCCTGGCGACCCTACTCACCAGCAGGAACACAACACTGCATCACTGTGTTATTTGGCTGCGATAAACCGTAGGGTGGAGGTACTTCCCCAGACAGACTACTCCTTACAAAATGTATATTAGCATCATTCCTAGCTTTATAGAACTATAAAAACGTTTCCAAATACAAGGAATGCTCCCGAAATGGTTTCCGGAATCGGGAGTTTTTCAGAACTGCCTTTTGGCCTCTGACGTTGTTCCTTTAACGACAGTCGAGACCACGGAGCAATTACAAAGAGTGCTACTTTCCGTAAGATGGATCATTATTGGTGGAGCCACGGCCGAAACCAAGCAGCCCGCACGTCTGCCTACAAAACGCTTATTATGACATCTCCCCTTCGTAAATGCTACGTGGATTCAACCAACCCGTCAAGGAGCCACCGCTAACTTACAATGGTATCAACAGGTCTAGACCCATCCGCGGCAGCGGTATCGGTGTGGGTCCGGATGGAATCCCACCCGCAGTGGGGTGCGCGGTGCCCAGCTTGCCGGCAGCAGCTGGAGAACTCGGCGCCGTGCGTGGCTCTGACCGGCTGCCAGCACATGCTGCACCTGCACTGCCTCAACCGGCAGCTGCGCGAGCTGGCAAGACGGCAGGTCAGTGTGCCCCGCTAGGCTACACATCGATTGGGTAGACGACAAGGTTCAAAAATTGAAAAAGTAATGTGATGGCATGATAACATCCATGTATTTAATGCTCATTGTTGAAATTTTGCACAGGCGATTTTATATAACAACTAGCTTTTCCCCGCAGCTCCGCCTGCGTCAAAAAGTAGCCTATGTTTGACCCCGGGTCTTCAACTATATTCATATCAAATTATATCAAAATCCATTCAGCTGTTTGGCCGTGAAAGCGTAACAGACAGACAGACAGAAAGAGAGACAGACAGAAAGAGAGACAGACAGAAAGACAGACAGACTTTCGCATTTATAATATTAGTATGGATTAAGTATGGATGTAAAAATCCATTTTAAAAATATGAAATTACTAAAAATTAAATTACAATCGATGTACACATAAAAAATAAACTTTTGGAACTATTTACGTAAACGCAATATTTAAGGTATTTGACGAACAAATTTTAGTTTCACCCTTGTAAATTACCTAGGCGTGACGTCACCGGTATCCATTAGTATGGAGCATTTGGTATCGTCCGAAATGCAAGTAAGTTTAACTTCGTCATATCTCAGTTTAAGTTTTATCGACGTGTTTTTTTACCAATGCGCTTATTACAGTGAGGTTTTTCATTTAAACATGAAATCGAAAATTATTCATCATGTCTTTTACTGAAACTTAATATTTTTTTGTCCGAGCGTGTTTCTAAGGGTTCACCAAAGTCGGAAAAGTTTTATTCCTAGGATAATGACGCAATTTACTCTCATATATTGAAGTTTACATTTCACCACACAGTTAACCCGAGAACATACTGTTAATCCGCATATAGTTCCGGTGTACGGATTTTTTTTTGTGCTTAGATTAGTTACTTTTGGATAGGAACGATGTTGATGAATTCGGCCCTTTAGTTGCTTCTTCAACTTTTGCTTCGTGCTCTGTTTTGATCATGTCCACACCCCTAACACTTCAACAACAGCGGCGAGGCGATACCTATTAGACATGGGTAACTCCGGACTAGAAGATTTAAATGAGCCGATACACCGACAGGAGCCGATTCCCTTAATTAGTCCGAGCAATTCTTATCGACTCCGGGAGTTATTGAATCATTTGAATCGCATCGTGTTCTTGACACCGCCGGGATTCGGCACCTTTCGTGTCGCGACTCGTATTAGTACTCGTGATTTCGGTGCCATGCGAACGGATTTTCTCCAAAGCTGGACAAATTTTAATAGAAAAACGTTCGAGACTCACTTCGACGAAACTGAGTCAATTATTATTTTTGAATCATACTATGTAAAAAAGCCGATTACACATTTTTTGTAAAAAAAAAAGTATAATTACCTAGTGTAAATAAAATAAAAACATAGAAACCAAAAAATAATAATATAAAAACAAAAACGCCAATTTAATCCACATAACAGTTTTATATTTATTTGAATGAAAATTTCAAACGCATGCTAATGTACGACTGACGAGACGATGCAATAAAAATACTTGAATGGTATTAGATTGACAGTCCTAAGCCTGTAAAGTACGAAGGGAAATCAATCAGTTTACTTTGCTTAAGATTGACTCTATTGATTGCACAGACTGTGATTCCACTTTCCAGTACCGGTTTCAATAAATTCTGTATTGAATCTGGTACCAGAACGGACGTCCGTGAGCGGGAGCCGATAAGGGACTCTGAATCATTAAGAGGAGCCGATACCGGTTGCGGATTAAGATTTAGTGAGCCGAAACACGAGTCGGAGTCGAGATTACCCATGGCTAATACCTATTACGACTACTACGATTCGGCCGCGTACGCACGAGCGTCAACGTGTATGAGTCTTAGGGTTGGTTATTTACGGTATCTGCGTCATAGTAGTCGCAGCGGCCGGGCGTTGAAGCGTCATCCTTGCATTGTTTTGCTCTCGATTTTTACCCTAAATCTGCTTGGCTCCGTGCGGTATCTGTTTCGGGTGGGAGGGTGCGAGTGTCCGTTCTGTATCGTACTATTATTAATTCTGTATCATGGCCCTAGATTTACCTTTTAGCGTACATTCATACTAACAATTTTGTGAGATCGCGTTTCTCGAATAATAATTTTTCATTCATTCAATATTTTAATTTAATTATTTATTATTGAAACTAAAATTAGTGCTGTAATGTAGATAGCTTTTTTGTTTCCAAATTGTCTTACTTTTCACGTCATTTACATGCAGGAGGAGTTATACATAAACTGCTTAATGTGCGGTCGCGTATACGGGCGCGGGGAGAACGTGCCCGAAGCAGACAGCGGTGCGCAGCCGGCTGGCAGCATGGCGTGGGCACTGCAGCCCGGGGCCTTGCCGGGCTCGCCGCATGCCGCCTCCATACTCGTAAGTGTAACTTATTTTCATTTAGATAATTAAATTTGAAATCTGTGTAAAATTTGTAAAACTTGCATGATAATTCTAAAAAATTGACATTTTGATAAAGGTATATTTGTAAGCTGTGACTATCAGCAAAATCATAGTGATTCTGAATTGCTGCTCTAACACTAACACCTTTATATACTACCTAAGTATTCACAAATAAATGATTTGATTGATTGATTGTGACTCATTTAAAGAAGAAAGAAAAAGGTTCGCATCAAATGAATTGAATTAAAGAAAAAAATGAGGTGCGGTATCTGGTCCGTGACATGACAACTGTTTCGGGTGAGAGGGAGGATGTGGGTACGAGTGCCCGTTCGTTAGTACTATTTGTATGAGCTATTACACACATTTATAGTAATTATTTATTTATTTATTTATTTATTAGGAAGACCAATAGCTTTACCTTTTCATATTAGGTTGGTAATTGTAGTATGTATGAACTTGTAATAAAATCTCTTTGGCTATACTATTTGTATCAGGCTGGTTTTGGTATCATTAAAAGTTAAAATTTTAAAGAAGATAATTCCAAATTCAAATTAGGAAAATTTATGATTTTCAATTGTTTTTCTTACTGTCAAGATGAGTGAATTCAATGAAGAAATTCGATAAATTTTAAAATTTTACTACAAAAATGTTTAATGGACCTAGTGCTTTATTTTAATTATGATGTCAAAGATGCACGTCGCTCTGGTCGCCCTATTACAGATAAAATGGATGCCATTTTTGGAAAAGTGGAGCAAGGTCGGCATATCAGTAGTTACGACGTAGCTGAAGAACTGGGAATTGACCACAAAACAGTATTTGTTAACTACTGGGTGTTCGTAGTTTAAATAAAAGCAATAACTTCGATAGTGAACTGTATTTCTGTCCTTTACAAAGATATTAAAAATAAGGCGCGCGTCCGTACGGGTTGGGAATAATCGAGGAGAATGAATCAAAATGAGCGCAGAGCCGGCGAAGGTGGGAGGCGCGTCACGTCCCCCGCTCCTCAGCGCTTGAAGTGTCGTAGACATCCTGCCAGCCACGAAGTAGAGTTGGTAGAGTTGTTTGTACGTCTGGTTGTTTGTCTATCCGGAAGTTTCTTGGTTAACAGGTAAAGGGCATATCCTGTTGAAGGCCCTCTTGATAGTTCCATTTTTTGTTTTTATATCTGCCACTCGTGTGACGCTATCCGTGCCTGGGTACAGCCTGACGATCCGCCCGAGTAGCCACTGGATTGGTGGGAGTCCATCGTCTTTAATCACGACGAGATCGCCTTCTTTGAGTTCGCCCTTTGATTGCTGCCACTTAGTTCGAATTTGTAACTGTGAAATATATTCTTTGTAAAATCTCTTCCAATAATGTTGTCGAAGTTGTTCAACTCGTTGATAGCGTGGCAGCTGAAGTATGTTGCGGTCAGTGACATTTGGGTGAGGAAGCGTAGTGAGAGTTCGACCAATCAAGAAATGTGAGGGGGTGAGAACGGAGAGATCTGATGGATCTGTTGACATGGGAGTGAGAGGTCTTGAATTTAGAATACCTTCTATTTGCACTAGTACTGTATACATCTCTTCGTACGTAAGGTGTGCTAAGCCTAATATACGAGTGAGATGATGTTTTGTTGATTTAACACAAGATTCCCAGAGGCCATTTTGGTGAGGACTATATGGGCTTGAAAAATGAAAATTAATACCTTGCTCTGCTGTATAATTCGCAATTGAATTAGAATTGGTTTTTAAAAATTTTGAAATAACGTTCGACGCGCCGACAAAGTTCGTTCCATTATCTGAATATATGTTAGTAGGTTTACCCCTACGGGATATGAATCGATTTAAAGCCGCTATGAAGGACTCCTTGGTCAGGTCAGTAACAAGCTCTAAATGTACTGCTTTGACTGCAAAGCATACAAAAACGCAAATGTACGCTTTTATTAATTGACTACCACGACCTTTGCGGTTACTTATCATAACTGGTCCGGCATAGTCAGTACCTACATTGGTAAATGCAAAATCTGCGTGTGCTCTTTGCTCGGGTAAATTGCCCATTATAGGTATAACTGTATTACCTTTAATTCGTCTACATTTAGTGCATGAAAGCACTGTTTTTCTAGCCAGATTACGACCGCCCAGAGGCCAATACATCTCCCGTACATGTGACAATAACAATTGTGGACCTGCGTGTAAAAGTGATAAATGATAAGTTGAAAAAATTAATTTGCAAATGTGATGATTCGAATCTAGTAACATAGGGAATTTCTTGTCGTATTGAAATTGCGAATTAGACAGTCTTCCCCCCACACGAATAATATTGTTATCATCCATGAAAGGATTTAAAGATGTCAATCTATTTTTTATTGATAAAGAACGCCTTTTGTGTAATGTGTCATACTCGCGCACGAAACTGTCCAATTGTGAAATTTTTACTAACTGAAATTTAGCTAATGTTAAGTCTGATGTAGACAATAATGTATTTTTTGATGTAATTATAGTTCTGTTTATTTTTTGTTTGCAATTACGAATAAATATTAGTATATACGCTGTGATTCTTGTTAATTTTGTAAAATTTGAATAATTAAATATAAAAGAGGAATAATTTTTTACTTGCGTGCAGCAATGAAAATTTGATTGGGACGCATGTGTTTCTAGCAGGTCAGGTTCGCTGATATGCCCTGAATGAGTAGGCCAGCAGCTTTCATCATCCCTGAGAAACTGCGGCCCTGAAAACCAAATTTCAGATTGAACTAGTTCCTGTGCTGTTGCTCCTCTGGAAATTAAATCCGCGGGGTTTTGTTTAGTAGGCACATAGCGCCATGTATGCGACTGTGTACTAGTTTGTATCTCAGTCACTCTGTGCTTGACAAATGGTTGAAGAAAAAATTCCTTTGTATCTGTGAAATTTAATTTTAATGACATGTGACCTAATTCAATGTATTCGTTCATGAATTGAATGTACCGATCTCGATAGACTGGATCTCTGATAAACTTTTTCTCTAATGAAAGAAATCTACGTTTAGCTTGAATGTAAGAATCACCGAGACATTCGGGTGATTCTTTTAATGGAATTTTAACTACAAACCTGCCATTTTCACGGCGTTTCGTAGTATTTGTAAATATATCTTCACAAGTTTGATGATCTTGTGTGATTTTAGAATCTTGAGATATATTGTCAAGTTCCCAAAAACGAGACAACAGATCTACATCGTTAATTATGAAACACGATGATAAAGTATTGTTTTTATGTGAATTCTCCGAGACACAGCCTGACACTAACCACCCCAGTTGTGTTTCTTGAAGGGTAGGTAGCTGTTTACCTAGCTGAATTCGCCCAGAACCTATTAAAGACCAAAATATTTCAGCTCCTAATAATAGGTCTATCGAGGCTGGCACATTGAACTCGGGATCAGCTAATTTTATGTGCTGTGGAATATTGAGTTTGTTTGTATTAATATACATGTTTGGTATATTATTCGAAATCTGATTGAGTACAAAACAATTGACATTTGTCTTGTATGAATTGTGAAGTGATTTGATTTGAATATTACAACTTTGATGAATGTTTGTTTGAATTTTGTTGATACCGCATATTGAACCAGTAATGGTCTTAGTAGGTATTTTTAGTTTTGTAACAAGGGCTTTTGAGATATAACACGAGGTGCTTGCGTTGTCGAGTAAAACTCTAGCTCTGTATTGAGTATTATTTAGACTGATCACATTCACTATAGCTGTTGATAATAGTACTGGAGTACTTAATGAGCTAATCAGCGTGGTTGAACTTTGTGGTTTGTCAACATGTAGCAGTGTGTTATGTTTATGTGAACAATACTTGCATGTACCACCTCTGCATGATTTTGACTCATGACCCGGGTGTAGGCAATTATTACATAATTTTAATTTAGACACCTTCTCCTTTCTCGCCTCAGGCGAAAGTTGCCTGAAACTCGAGCAGGAAAAGAGAAGATGTGGGGCCTTACAGATTGGACATGCAGGTAATGTGTTTAATTTTGTTGTTGTACGTACTTGGGGATCTGACTCACTCTTCAATTTACTATCTTCTAAAGTCTCAAGCAAATCAGCACGATTTTTAAAAAATGTGTCTAGATCCTCAAGCCTCGGTATTTGTGTAATTGTCCCTTTGTATTCTTCCCAATGTCTCAAGGTGGTGGCATCCAACTTGCTTGACACTAAATGAATAATTAGGGTGTCCCAGTGTTCTGTGGGCTCCCCCAAAGTAGACAATGCTCTTAAATTTTTGTGTACATTATCAATGATTTGTCTTAATGCTAAGGATGATTCCTTTTGTATAGCATTTAAATTGAATAAATTTTTGATGTGATTGCTTATTAACTGTCGTTTATTATTGTAACGTTCGCACAATAGGCTCCAAGCAATTTGATAATTATCGGACGATAATTCTAGAGATTTGATAACTAATGAAGCACTACCCCGCAAAGAAGCACGCAAATAATGGAACTTTTGTATGTTCTGAATTGTATTGTTATTGTGTATAATTGATTCAAATGTATCCCTAAATTCCAACCAATCATGATATCCACCGGAAAAGTGTGGCAACTCAATTCTAGGCAGCTTAATAAATGAATCGGTCCCACCTGCGTTCTGTTGAGCTGTTACTGACCCGGCCAGTTCGTCCCTGTTGTCCTGGATCAGCTGTCCGCTAAGAGCCAGGCAGGCGTAGTAGTCGGACTCGAAGTTCCACCGTTCTTTGTACTGATCATCTGGAATTTCCACATGACATTCAATTAGCGTCTGTATTTCATCAAATTGTTGATAAAGTTGGGTGATGATAAATTCATGCCTGAGTTTCAATTGATTTAGATGAAATGTCGATAATGGTTCATTGTTTTTGATTGAATCAATAAATCCTTTAAAAATTGTAAGCTTAGCTTTGTAAGTGCCTCGCTTTTTTATTAATTCTTTTAGTTTAGCATCATCCATAATTGCAAAGCTATAAAAAAATGGTTGGTTTAAAAAATAAAAATAAAATTAGCTGTTACAAAAGATTTGAATAGCAAATAATGGAACGATACTTAAATTTTATAAAAAAAGCAGAATGCAGTGCGAGCGCAGTACAAAGGTGCGTCAAGGTCAATGCTAGGTCGATGCGACCGGTTAACGCGACCCACGGTAGGTGGGCAGGTAGCACAGCGCAGCGGTGAGACAAGCAAAGACACGACGCAACGCTAATTTTACGCGTTGAGCAGAGCAAGGCAAACGTACTGAAACGTAAAATCAAATGTTAGAATTTTGCATAAGCTAGGTATATAGCGAAATATGGTAATGCTACGATGGAAAGGATTTTTTTTTTTTTAAATGTGGGTCAATTTAAAAAAAAATATGCGAAATCGTACTATGATTTTTTGAATTATGGAAAGCTGAATTTAGATTTTTGAAAGAAAATAAATGAAAAATTAAAATGATAATTTGTTTGGGAGGGGACGTAGCTTGTGTGTGTTATTCTATCAGGTCAGATTCGCTGATTGCCCTGAATGGGTAGGCCAGCAATTTTCATCATCCCTGAGAAACACAATTGAAATATATAGGTAGGTGTCAGTGGAGAAAGAAATTGGATCGAACTCACAACTGCTGCAACCAAACCCGTTGTTCACGACTGCTTGTCGTTGTTGGTGATGATGAGGTGGCTAACGGCTGCACGATGATGCTTCGAACAGCTGCAGTTAGGCACAGAGACTACTCGTTCTTCCCGACGTCAACGAACAGCGACTCGTACGTAGAATTTTTCTCCGTGGTGACGCGCGGTAAACGGTCGGCGATGTAACGGTCGAAGCTGGACCGATTTGAATTCGAATCTCTTCGACGCGACGTGAGACGCGCGCGGCACGGAATATATCCACTACGTAATGGTAATAAGCGCGATAAAGGACCACTTGTTAACTACTGGGTGTTCGTAGTTTAAATAAAAGCAATAACTTCGATAGTGAACTGTATTTCTGTCCTTTACAAAGATATTAAAAATAAGGCGCGCGTCCGTACGGGTTGGGAATAATCGAGGAGAAAGAATCAAAATGAGCGCAGAGCCGGCGAAGGTGGGAGGCGCGTCACGTCCCCCGCTCCTCAGCGCTTGAAGTGTCGTAGACAGTATTGGTGCATTTGAAAAAACTGGGTACACAAAAAAGCTTGATATTTGGGTACCTCACGAGCTCACTGAAAGAAACCTAATGAACCGTGTACTTATTTGTGATTCTTTATTACGACGTAATGAAACCGAACCATTTTTGAAGAAGCTGACGATGAGAAGATGAAGCCCAAAAAGGTCGTGGTCAAAGGCCGGTCAGGCTTCACAGACTGTGGCGAAACCCAGGTTAACTCGCAACAAGGTGATGCTGTGTGTGTGGTGGGATTGGAAGGGTATCGATTCTGAACTCTACTTCAAACAACTGATAAGATTAAAGCAAGAAGTTGAAAGAAAGCGGCGGGAATTAATCAACAGAAAGGGTGTGGTTTTTCATCATGATAACGCTAGACCTCGCTCATCAGCCACTCAGCAAAAATTAAGAGATTTTGGCTGGGAGGTGTTAATGCATCCGCCGTATAGTCCTGACCTTGCACCTTCAGATTTCTACCTGTTATAGTCACTGTAAAACTAACCTAACCTACTTTCTTTCTAGTCATCTTTAAAACTAAGACCCTTCTGTTTCAAGCTCTATTGCTCGCTCGCTCACTGTTATAGTCACTGTAAAACTCTAACCTAACCTACTTTCTGTCATAATGTCATCTTTAAAACTAAGTCCCTTCTGTCTCAAGCTCTATTGCTCGCTCGCTCACTGTTATAGTCACTGTAAAACTCTAACCTAACCTACTTTCTGTCATGATGTCATCTTTAAAACTAAGTCCCTTCTGTCTCAAGCTCTATTGCTCGCTCGCTCACTGTTATAGTCACTGTAAAACTCTAACCTACTTTCTGTCACAAAGTCATCTTTAAAACTAAGTCCCTTCTGTCTCAAGCTCTATTGCTCGCTCGCTCACTGTTATAGTCACTGTAAAGCTCTAACCTAACCTACTTTCTGTCACAAAGTCATCTTTAAAACTAAGTCCCTTCTGTCTCATGCTCTATTGCTCGCTCGCTCACTGTTATAGTCACTGTAAAACTCTTACCTAACCTACTTTCTGTCACAAAGTCATCTTTAAAACTAAGTCCCTTCTGTTTCAAGCTCTATTGCTCGCTCGCTAACTGTTATGGTCACTGGTTATAGTCGGAGCAGTGCGAATATCTTCAGGCAAAGCATTCCAGAGACGTGCTGCTTGTACAGTGAAATATTTAGAGTATGCAGCAGAAGTATGAGTTGGAGTTTTAGGGCGAAGGGCGTTGATACTACGAGCAGGTCGCTGGTCATCTTGATGGAGAAAGGTGAAGCGCTCTTTTAGATAATGAGGCGACGTAGGAATAAAGAGTATAGTGAACAGGAGCGACAGAATATGATAATTATGATGAAGTCTGATCGGGAGCCACTTGAGTTGCACGCGGAAAGATGAAACATGATCATACTTGCGTAATTCAAATATGAATTTAATGCAGAAGTTTTGAAGGCGCTCAAGTTTATGACAATGCTGTTCAGAGAGATCGAGATAACATGAGTCGGCATAGTCTAGGATAGAGAGAAGTAAGGTCTGTGCAAGTGAGGTGTTAGCAGCAGCAGGAAGAAAATTCTTAAGCCGCTTAAGTGATCGAGCCGAAGCAAATATCCTCCTACTAACTTCCGCAATCTGAGGAGACCATGTAAGATGTTTACCGAAGACTATCCCAAGGTTCTTGACTTTCTCACTATACTCTATTTGCTCACCATCAAAAATAATGGGTGGAAGGGAAAGCCAATCTAATCTAATTCTAGACATATTCGAAGAACCACCCAGAATGATAGCTTTGTTCTTAGCAGGATTTACGATAAGTGCATGTGCTTTACTCCAATCAGAAATCCAAGACAGATCTTCATTTATTTTATTAGATTGGCATGGCAATATAATATAATGTTATTTGGGTTTACTTTTTTAAATGGAAAGAGCAAACAAAACAAGTATGTAAAAAATTAAGTAGAAGTGCCTATGCCCTACACAATTTAAGAAATGTTGTAAATATTAACTCTGTGTTAACAGCTTATCACGGTCTTGTAACACCAATACTAAGATATGGGATAATTTTTTGGGGTAACAATACTGATAGAGAGACCATTTTCAAAGCACAAAAAAGATGTGTTAGGGCAATGTGTGAACTAAGTCCTAGAGATAGCTGTTTGCCAAAATTTAAGTCATTGAAAATACTGACAATGCCATGTCTATACATTTATGAAGTTGCTGTATTTGTAAAAAGTAATCCACATTTGTTTGCCAGGCTGTCGAATGCACGACAACGATTACGAACACAATATATTTATAATGTCTGCACACAGAGATGCACTATGGCTCAAATAAAAAAGAGTGTTATGGGTATGGCACCCAAGATATATAATAAGCTACCAAATACGATAAAAATGGAATGTCTTATGAAATTCAAAGAGTTATTATTTTCATTTTTAGTTGACGAAAGTTACTATTCTGTAAATGACTTGCATGATAATTCTAATAATTTGACATTTTAATAAAGGTATATTTGTAAGCTGTGTCTATCAGCAAAATCATAGTGATTCTGAATTGCTACTCTAACACTAACTGTTGCGGCGGAAGTTGATTATGTGAGGTCCAGACTTAAGAATGAAAAGTGACTTGATGGGAAAAAAATACTTTGATTTATTGACGGATATGGTACAATGCTAGTTATAAGGTTATAACTAGCATTGTACCATATGACATGCACTCCGCGGTGGTTCCGTGACAAGTGAAGTTTGGTGGGGGACGATTGCTGCATTGGAAGGATGTTTGAATGTGTGCGTATATGGGAACACGATTTCTTTGTTTGTAGAACATCGCTTCTACACTAACACCTTTATGTACTACCTATGTTTTCACAAATAAATGATTTGATTGATTGATTGATTGATATGTTTTCTAATATTGTACGATGTAATACAGGTGACGTACACCTTCCGTTCGGGCCGTCAATCGTGCCACCATCCTCTGCCCGGGGCTCCGTACTACGCGGTGGGGTTCCCGCGGAGCTCCTTGCTGCCCGACACCGCGCTCGGCCGCCGCGTGCTGCAGGCGCTCGCGGTGGCCTGGCAGCGGGGCAGGCTGTTTGCTGTGAGTGTAGTGTATACAGTGCAGCCTGTACTGCACGGTGGGGTGCCCGCGGAGCTCCTTGCTGTCCGACACTCTTTAGTCATTTGAGCCGCAGCCAAGTCCACTGCTGAACATAGCCCTCGCCAAAAGATTTTCAAATTGATCGGTCATCATTATCATTTCGTGTAGGTTACATTGTCAATCGACCATGTACACCCTAGTGTCAGAGTTGTGCGGAACCGCCTCTGACTTGGTTCCATTAACGACCACCTAATGGCAGCCGGGACCAACGGCTTAACGTGCCTTCCGAAGCATCTTTATTGTCAGGCAATCAGGTGATTCAAGCCTGCAATGTCCTAACCAAACTGGAAACAACTAAACAAAGTATTCTCCGGTGGGAATCGAACCCACGACCCCCGGACCAAAGGCGAACGCCTTAACCACTGGACCACTGAAGCAGTCAATTGATCGGCGAAAAGTGACCTGCATCCAGTTCTCTCGCGTGCTTCCTCATATCGTCTAACCTCTGAGTAAAACTGATATGTATTCAATAAAGATGACGTCCTCTTTGACGTATTATCCTCCTTTCTATGCAATCTTGGCATCCGAAACGAGAGAGTGCCAGACTGTTCTGTTTTGCGCGATCGTTTGCCAGTTACAAGTACAAACTCGATACTTAATGCCGACAATGCCTTGTCGGTGGCTGAGTTTTGGTCCTCTGAAGTTTGATAACGGCCAGAGTCGACTCGCAAAGAAGAAAATACTTGATGAGTTTTGAAATAAAAATGTTAATGTTAAATATGATTCTTTGAAATCGTGTAAATGGCTCTATTGAGAATGTAATGCGTTTGTTTCAAGTTCGGCAAGGAAACGATTGAAATTTCCCTTTTCTTCCATACAATGACATGCCGTACAAAAGCTATTTCTTCCAGCCTACATTAGGGTAGAATGGAGTTGCAATGTGCCTTTCATTGTGAGAGTTTACTTCATTTAAACATGAAATGAAACAGTCGTGATTAGAGATGGGCGCCTTCCCGGAAATTTTCCCATTTATTCCCAAAATTTTTAAAAATTCCCGTATATAAATGGGAATTAATTATTTTTTCCCTTTTCTTCCCTTTGCATTTCATTTTTTCCCTCTTGAATTTCTTCCCGCTGCCCATCTCTAGTCGTGATGTCTATTGCATTATATTCGCAGGTAAGCGCATCCCGCACGACCGGTCGCGAACACGTGGTATCGTGGACGATCCCGCCTCCACCGTCAACCAGACAGCAGTATTCATCGCCCGCCGACCCGGAGCGACTGCTGCGCGACACATTGGCCAATCTGCATGCCCTGCTAGCCCCTGCCAATCCGTAGACCACCAGTCAAACGATGAGAGATATTAACTATTGAGAAAGACAATTTTAGCGGAGAATTTTTTTGTGTGTTTTTTGATGCTGGCTGGGTTTTGCGGTTTCTTCTGTTATTCGTGCTAAGAATATTGTCAACAAATGGGGCTTTGTTATGCAAAGATAATTATTAAAATCCAACTAGTAAATTAAACTATTTTAATACGGTTTTTATCGCGTTTATTACTTATTTATTTACACCTGATGTTTCAAACACTTTACAGCGTTCATGGTCACAGGCAGACGCTGAAAAGTGAAACCGTATTAAAATAGTTTAATTTAATGAATAACAATCGCGAAAACATAAGAAATCATTATCCAACTAGTAGTCACAAAGTTGTGAGGGTACGAACAAACACCCCGTTTATTATATTTGTGGACGATGAAATGTCAAATCAGTATTTAATTTAATTTTGTATTTAATTAACAGACTGAGTAGGTACTGTATTGCATTTATTCACCTGTATGGCCAAGACAAAAAATTTAAAAAACTTTAAAGTTCGGAGTCACGATTAATATATTTTATACTAGCTGACCCGGTAAACTTCGTACCGCCTCCGAATATATTCACCTTTTAAACCTTCCCTGGACTTCCACAAATAATTCAAAACCAAAATAGCCAAATCGGTCCAGCCGTTCTCGAGTTTTAGCCAGACTATAACGAACAGCAATTGATTTTTATATATTAATTAGATTGTACACTTATACAAAAAGTTTTGAAATATATGATCAAGAAGAACGAATGTAGGCTGTTTGTCTACTCTTTAATAACAAATACCTATGTACGATTAAAAACCTATGGGACCAATCGATAAATCGAAATCTTTTTATTTCGGTGTTAATTTTTCATCACCAGCCCTTTAATTGTAATTTAAGTCTTCCTGAAAATGTATTAAATTGTATTCTCTAGATTTAATTATTTAGCTCTCTTTCATCATAGCGTGTTCCCAGTGCCATCCTATAGCCATTTTGTTCCGGAGCTCGGGATCCGCTATGATATTGTACAGTATTTTTTGTTACACAAAGAGACTGATATTTGTATATTTTATTTCATGTTTTAAAGCCCCATTTTACGAACTTCCTTAAATATTTGTGTTTTTAAAACTTATTAGTCGGTGTACGCCTAATATATAAATATTACCTTTCGGCCGCCTACGTAACTGTTACACATATATACACTAAATTAATTTGTAAATGTGTGTAACTTTGCTAATAATCTTTGACTTATAAAAGTGCGAATAATTTTTTATTTTAAATTTATCAACTGGGAATTCGTGAAATGGATCCTATCGTAACAATTGATTTGCATATAGAAACAGTAGCGAATCAATGACCCCATTTATATACATAAATACATACATACTTTTTAGTTTATTAGTTGTTATCATATATAACGAAAAATATGTAATTTTCGCCTCGAATCATGATTGATTGTTATTCAACTTTGTACGGGTATACTGAGTGTCATCTTTAGTAAAATTGACACCAATCCATACAATTTTTTCGAGTTTTTGTCTCATTTATAACTTGCCAGTAAGTGCCTTATAGTAGTTTTAGTAGAATTTATACCGTGGATGTATTTTATTAGTTTGAATATAGTAAAGATAGATTTATAGCGAGAAAAGGACAGACAATGTAGGTTGTAGTCACTTCTCATTCACATATTGCTATCTTTTGTCACATCATATAACATTGCTATCTTGATGTACACAGCAATAATTTAATGAGTGAGAGGTGAATAGTTACGCCATCTTTGTCTAACATTATCATTGAATTATAGATTGATTATCTAGAATTGTAATACTACAACTGCTATAGTAAGTGTATAAAAAAGTACAGTGGAAGTCAGATAAACCTGATCCCTCATCTATTACGGTGGTTATAGTAAGAGGGTCACGTTTATTCGTTTCTGACAGTACGTAGTATGTAGGCATCGTCTTCCAGACAACGAAACTTCCAATTTTAAGCTTTATTTGGGATATTTCTTAGAAATATTTTATTTATTAGAAAATACAATGTATAAACTTAAGTTTATGTTATAATTTTAGTTTTTAATAGAAATGAAATTAAGAAATTGTTATGATAAGCACCAAAGGTGTCTGATTTTGAAGGCTGCCCGCTTGTGTTCTAGATGTATAGCAACTTATATGAATTTATAATGTACAACACACGTCCGTCAAACTAATAGTTTGACCGCAACCGCTGTACCTTGCCTTGGGTATGCGCGGGGAGGTAGGGGGGGGGGGGGAGAAAGAAAGAGCATGAGATTCCTAGCCTAGTGCCAGACAGATCTTACGATATTGGATGAAATACATTTTTTTTTTAATTTAAATTTTATGAGGTTAATTAAATCCTGTTTTTGTTCGATTGTTTACAAGCCATCTTTAGATATTTTATCTCATGTGCATCTGACACTTCGCCCTCCCCCCCCGTCTCGTCGCTCGCATACCACAGGCAAGGTACAGTGGTTGTGGTCAAGCTCTTAACTTTTATTTTTAATTTGATAAGTTATTAACATTGGACTATAAAATTTCCCTTTTATTGACAAATAAAGAAGCATACCTACAATTTAAGGAGGAACCTCCCTATACATCAAACTTGGTTATATCATTTAAAATGATCGATTGATTAAAAAATTCGAATTATTCCTACTTGAATTCGGCATTTTATTCATGCATGGATACAATAGGGCGTGTGTTTAGTACATTTTCATAGGAAAATAAGCGCTAGAGAGGCTCTGTATGCCTTGGCAAGTGTCGGTAGTTAAATACAAGTGTTTTTAAGGCAATAAAGATTTATTATTCAGAAGTGTTGGTTTTTAAATTATTTTTTGACTGAGCGAAGCGTCTCCATTGCGACAATTTTGCTTTTGGACCGGGCTAAAGGTCACATTTCTAAACGGATTTTTACGAAACTTGGCTCATGTATTCCTTTTTTTATTAAAATTTTTTGTTGAGAGCTTATTTGATTGGGGAAAAGATGAGGGCGAAAAAGGGGAAAGTTTGCAGTAGCGTTATTTCTGAACGGATATTTACGAAAGTTGGTACACATGTTCCTTGATTTATTAAAAATTTTTGGTCAAACGATTTTTCTCATTGAGGAAAAGTGAGGGCAAAAAAGAGGAAGTTTGCCGTACGGTAATTGACGAATTCGTCGCCTCGTCGGTTAAGCCCTCACTCTTCTATTCAGTTCAGAAGGCCCCGCGTTCAATGTACCCCGGGTCCAATGTGCCCCGGGACTGTAACAGGTACTTACACATACATACTTGCTGCGATGATTGCCTCAAATGTAAACAGTTTTACTTATTACTTTTAATTATTACTTACTGTGAAGTAAGGATGAGAATTTAAAAACACGACAGACACATTTAGCTCGCACTTACAGCAGTAAAACTTTGCTTAGAGTCTATCTAAGCAAAAATACGACTGTTCTCAAACTCTGCCCAGATTTTTTAGCTGGGGCACTTTTCGAGTGCGATTGTGCATCTAGTTGTTATCCTATATCGATTTATCATATCGATAATATTAAGAAATTAAACTATTTATGTAATTTATATTTATTTATCGTATATCATTCATTAGCTAGGCAACTGAAGTTATGTGTTTCATTGGTTTACTTACGTAACGGAAAGAAACTAACGTGTCAATTGTTGTTTGTTATTTAATAATGTATCTGTGTGTTTGCAGTTACCGTAATCACAGATCATAAATCAAGATAATATTGCGCGTTACTATGGCGGCAACGTCTGATAATTATAAAAACAAAAGTGTAAAAAAATAACAAAACAACCTGGATCTATACTTAGCTGGTTCAGCAACCCGAAGTAGATCTTGGCCTCCGAAACAAGAGAGTGCCGGACAGTTCTATTCTGCGCGATGGCTGCCAGTAGTCAGCTTCCATCTCTCACAGATCAGCCTGCAACTTGCAAATATTCGTGCTTGGGGTACTGCATCGCGGTATCTTGGATCGATTAAGTACTAGCTCTTTCCCGCAGCTCCGCCTGCGTCACAAAGTAGCCTATGTTTGACCCCGGGTCTTCAACTATATTCATACCAAATTTCATCAAAATCCGTTTAGCGGTTTGGCTGTGAAAGCGTAACAGACAGTTTTTTTAATATTAGTATGGATATATCTAACATCACAATCTAAACGATGAAAACGTTTATTGAGAGGGTGTGTAAGGTTGATTGACATATTACTACTTTCTATATCAGATAAGAGGAATAGCATCGTATGACATTTATTTATATTACTTATTTTTATAGAAAGGGGATTCTGATGAGTAGATGACGGGATCGGCCCTTGGTGAAGGAATTTTGGCTCCTAAAATTAGGACTTAATTATTCGAAAGTAGTATAGTCAACACCTGCCAACCGAAAAAAGTTATTAAATCTAACGATATATATAAAAATCAATGCCACTTTTCGTTGTAATTTTATAACTCAAGAACACGCTCACCTATCCAAACCAAATGTTTAGGCTTTGTTCGGACTATTTAGTAGATAGTTTATGTGAAGTTTTTCACACTTTATACGTAGCGAAGCACGTACCGGGCCGCTAGTCCATACTAATATTATAAATGCGAAAGTCTGTCTGTCTGTCTTTCTGTCTGTCTGTCTGTCTGTATGTCTGTTACGCTTTCACGGCCAAGCCGCTGAACGGATTTTGATGAAATTTGGTATGAATATAGTTGTAGACCCGGGGTCAAACATAGGCTACTTTTTGACGCAGGCGGAGCTGCGGGAAACAGCTAGTTATACATAAAAAAGATGGTCCATGTCTACATAGCTAGACAAATGCATCTTAATGAAGTGTCCTGCCACTACTGCGCACATGAAAACACAACAATGAAGATTCGATATCACACAACTAAAATCATTTATTAAATATTTATTAAAACAAAAATAAACATGTTATCTTCACGAATCTATTTTACACATTTGTCCCGTGGTGTGTAAATAGCTCCTTACGGCAACTGCCTTAAAGACTATTTTTCAGAATCGATAATTTTGATTTTTAAACTCTGGAACCAAGTTGAAGGTGATTTTAATCGAAGATAAACTATCTATCGTTTATAAGGACTGGAGGAGCTCCGTGAGAGATATTCGTCAACATGGTTGGTGAGAAACCCCAGATAAATTTGTCAGACGTTCTGACGGAGAAGCAGGTGAACAGCATCATAAGAAAGGAGTTGAAAGGTCAAGGTTGGCGAGTCATAGGTTCTGATGTCCGGCAAGCCGTGGATGGCCTAGCTGGGTTCCTGGGAGACCATTTGAGGGTGACGCTGCAGTTGGAGTCGGAAGAAGGCCAGGATACTATCAGATTGTTCCTAAAAAGGCTTCCGATTCACAATCAACCCAAAACAGACTTTATCAGTAGTAACAACTATTTCAAGAGAGAGGAATTGATGTGCCGACTTCTGGATGAAATCACTGCAGCTGATGGTAAGCACATGGACGGTTTAATACCTACATTGACTAACTAAGTATGTATTTTGAGTTTTTGCATTTGGACTTTTTACCATGTCTAGAGCGCCATTATATGGTTGACGTTTCTCTATCTTCGTCAAACTGTTGCGCAAATGTAAATCACTAACAAAAAGACATAATGCAGAATCATAAACAGACGGCTATGAGGGCCTATGGATTTTTAAGACCCTTTGATTTGCCGCAATAGGTTTAACTCCCTTGTATCGGACCACAATAAAAAACTTATAAGGGTGATCGCCCGTATTAACGCTTTCCATATGTTTCTTATATGTGTGTGTGGCTTTTTAGGAGTTTTTTCTTGCCATTATAAGTTTAACTTCCTTGTTCCTTGTCACTATATAACACATATAAGGAAAAAAAGCGGGCAATAAAGCAATTATAAGGGGGGTATAAGGTTATTGACTTTATAAATTGTGCCCAAACGCACCCTTATTAGCGACTAGCGTCTGACCTCCGTAACCCTTTTTACAAAGAATCCAGAACAACAGTAACATGACCCGAAGTGTGTTAGTGGCCAACACTGACAGAATTTTTCAGGTTGCCTAAAGGCATCTGACAAAGCCTCACAACTGCTATCTATCGATAGCAACCGGGACCAACTTAAGGTGCCTTCCGAAGCACGTAGAAGCTCGACTAATCCATCTGAAATTGGTATTTACTCTTTCATCATAAGAAATAAATTTCTGAAGAACCCACATGTCAAAATTTATTGGGATATCAGTGATCGTTAAGTTTGTGAAGGGGGCATTTCCCCCTTTAGAGGGTAAATTCTGAAAAATCTTGAAATAGGTAACTAATAATTTATCGAAATTAATAATCTTGTGAAGTTTCAAATGAAACGGACTAACTAATCTCCTTCCCCCAAACATATTTTGGACCAGCATTTGACCCCTTAGGGGGTGAAATTTGTAAAAGCCTTTCTTATCTGAGCACTATGTAATAACATAAAACTTTTGTCCAAATTTCACGTTTATAGATTTTAGGTTTAGGCTGGGTGTTGATTAATCAGTCAATATATAGATAATATTTCGCAAGCCTAAAATAACCCCGGGGATGTGATTTTTTAAAATCCAGTTAATGAATTATTATTTTTTCAAATATGTAATATCTCGCTTCAAAAATGACAAAGATTAATCCAAATTTGCAACCCCTATTTCACCCCTATAGGGATGTTGTTTTCAAAATCTAATAAATGCATTATCTTTTTCTTCTAACTACTAATATAATTAAACAAATTCATGTGTCTCGCTTAAAAAATGACAAAAGGTTCATACAAACTTGCAACCCCTATTTCGCCCCTATAGGGATGTAATTTTCAAATCTAATAAATGCATTATTATTTTCTACTAACTACAAAAATAAATACAAATATCCATGTGTCTCACTTTAAAAATGACGAAGATTCATGTAAACTGGCAACCCCTATTTCACCCCCTTACGGATGGAATTTGCAAAAATCCTTTCTTAGTGGACGGCTCCTTCCTGCCAAATTTCATCTTTATCGGCTTAGTAGTTTTCGAGATTTTGTGATGATTGAGTGAGTGAGTGATTTTCGCTTTTATATATATAGATAATGCGGCTCCTATAAGAATATTATTTTTGGCAATATAAGCCACTATAAGAGCAGTTTTTGTTTGTTGGGTAGTTGTGGTTGTAAAATTTGCCATAATGATGGTCTAGACTAGATTTAGGAAAAAAGCACAGATTTAAGCATGTTTAAAATAACTAAACAAGAAAACTCAAGAATGGAGACTTATCTTAGATTAATATTGTCACAAATTACGATAGCTTATGATCAGGACTATTCACAATTTATTTTACCAGATTTCCAGCCATGGTGTCCGCAACCGCTGGTATACAACGAATCCCTGATTGTAATGGCTGACCTGGGTCCCCGGGGCTACTCGGTGCGCCCTCAGCTGGACACCCTGGATCTACCCCACGTCTTCGCGACCGTGTCTTCCATTGCTCGCTTCCACGCAGCTACCGCCAACTATGAAACGAAGAAACGACTCACTGACAGCACCTGGACTTTCGCCAGAGAATACCCACAAGTCTGCGAAGAACCCACTTACACAGATTCACCATGGATGCGCTGCGCAGCGAAATTAACAAGCAACTTCCTCAAAATATTCTCTAAAAAATACAATGACATTTCTAACTTAGAATCCAAAATAGTAAAGCTTTACGTCGACGCCTGCGACAGTTTGCACGAGCATGATGATACGCTGAACACATTGGTACACAAGGACTTATGGATAAGCAATATAATGTTTCGTTACGAAAAGGGGTTGCCTGTCAATGCCATACTTATAGACTATCAGTTGCTGCGATACGGGCCTCCAGCGATAGACTTGATGGTCTTTCTGTACCTCACAACCATAAGAGAATTTAGAGAGCAGAACGAAAGAAAAACCTTTTCATATTATTTCTCTGAATTTGTTCGTAATCTAGAGGACTCTACTTTGGAAAGACTACGTCTTTTAAGGTATAATGAGGCTGAGTTCATGCGATGGTGCGAAAAAGGCAGAATGTTTGCTGTGATGATGGCGGCAACCAACTTCCCATACGTCCTTATGGATTCGAAGACAGCCGAAAAGACGTTCGATGACCCGGCCACGTACAAAATGTATTTCGGAGAAGACAGGACAGAGCCGGTGGTGGCTTACAGTCATGGAAACGCTTTGTACCGAAATCGCCATCTTAAAGTCGCTGAAGAATTCATTGAGCGGTACGTTGAAATCAAATCATGGTAACTTTGACGTGTGGTATGATAAAATCTGCAAATTGCTATCACGAGAGAAAAAGAGGATTTGCCTATTCTCGGTCGCTTTCAATATGTTGTGGTTGAAATCATATTCATGAGGAAAAGTAATGAAGATCGCAATGTTTTTGACGCCAGGAAATTTTATATAGACAGGAAATACAATACAATACTCTTTATTGCACAACAAGGATATATTGTCAAATACTAGCAATTATATATACATACATATCTAGCTAAAATCAGCTAAACATCTTATTAAATGTCGTTTTATTAATAGGTATACTTTACGGAATGTTTCCATAATAAAATTGTGCTACGGATATCATTAGTTTTATGTAAATGCATACAACTCATATATTTTCTTTTTATAAATAAATAAAACAAAGGACATTGTATAAATTGTAGGGAGGCTTGGCTCAGCGAACAGGCTGGAGTACTTCCGAAAGTATTTTAACCTGATAGATTACTATTAGAATAATACGCTATGATAGATATTTTTTTTTTATATCAATTAGTTCTGATAAATAGTTATACGCGCTGACAATAGTTGATTTTGAGGTTAGGTTCACTTTATTTATTGTTCAAAATGTATGCAAATTACGTGAAAATAGACTTATAGAAGTAAAGAATAATATTAACATGCCTAATCTCATCCCATCGGGGTTATAAAGGGCCAGAGAGGCATGACTTGGATTGGTTGGTATGCTCATCGGTGCTCCCGGCTTTTATTGCTAAATGACAGTCATGTACATGGTCTCGTATGTATATGGTCTATCAAAGTATGTCAGTTGCCTAGGTAGCCCAAAAAATCTGACACCAGTGTAGGTCACTAAAGCATGACCTCACTGGCATATTTTTATCATGCTATTTGATTTAGCTCGAGTTTAATTAGACTTCTCTGTTCAAATGGTAATATAACTTCACCATTGATGTAGTTAAACTGAAATTTGGTACAGGTTATATAAAACTACTAGCTGTCCTGTGCTGTTTCACCCGCTCCCTGAGGCCCGTAAGGGGATGACAAATAGCCTAAACTATTCCTCAACAATTCGGCTATGAGAATGCAAAATAATTCTTTCAATCGGACCAGTATTTCCAGAGATTAGCGTGTTTAAACAAACAATCTCTTGAGCTCTATTATTTTATATATATATATAGTATAGATACTATGGTTTCTAGGTTATCAAAATAAAGGGTTTTATTTAATAAAAACATTTAAAAAATTCATAGTTTTATTTTATTCTGAGTGATATGCTTATAATACATTATCAAGGAACTGGATAAGTCGAGTAACATTATCCTGGTACCTTGCCCAACTCAAGTACCATATTACACTCATTATGCGAGCACAGCTAACATCTGCTGTCCTTCGAAATACAATGCAGGTGAAATAATATTCTTTTATTGATTCTCTAGTATTTACATTTGCATCATAAAATAAACACTATACGAGTATATACTAGTATGGTCAGACATATGACAAGATAAGTATATACTTTTTGTCTACTTTGTATTTTCAACACAAGTAACAATAACAAGTGTCAATATCAAAAACGCATGCCATTGACTGACAGCCGGAATGAAGTTGTAAAATGTTGCCATTACCGAAAATAACTAACATTATCGTAACCGTCTTTCATATAACATGTAAGCATTGTTATTAAAATATGTAAATTGTTTAAAATAATAAAAGTACGAATGTTACCTATAGATAATGGAGCTGTATATTATTATATTCTGCATTAAAATCATTAAAAAACTCCTTCCGAATATAAAAAATTCAGTTACATGTTAATATAATTTAATCAAATAGCAACACTGGTCGCACCGAGCCAATTGGCTAGTAAACTTTTTCATGAAAATGTCTAATTCGTAAATCATTTCGAGGAATAGGCTTAGGGAACAGATTACATTAATCAGATCTTTAGATAAGCAAGTATTTTTTAAGAAAATCGCAGAAAACCCAATGACTTTCATTTTTTGGCAAGGTTGACGTATGACGTAGCCGGATAACTTCCGGCTATTCACATTTAATTTTTTAGGTTGGCAGCACAGGGTAGTGAATAAATATTTTTTGTTTGGTAGCGCTAACTAAACGCTTCACGTACTTGTCACCCATGTCAAATGTCATCTCTGTTCAAGTAAACAACCTAATTACATTCATTCATACATTATAATGAAGAAGCGGTGTCCAATTATTGAAAAATCAGATGTAAACGGATGAAGAGACTGCAGTAAAGTCCAATAAACAGGCCAATATGCAATAGATACGAGAAATAGGGTACCTAAATATTTGGCGATTGTAAACAAACAAGGAACCAACTCGCGGCTCGCGGTCCATCTTGACTTTGACATTTGACACTGACATATATATTTTTTAATACCTTAGTAATTTTTGCTTTCTTGCAGTTCGAAATGGCCATTATAGCTGCGTGACGTCATCACTATAAAATCTTTAAAATTAAATAACAAAATAAATATAATTTTAAGAATTTTTTCGTTCAAATTGTATCTCCGAAATAGTCTATTCTATCAATAAAATATATAATATACACAATTTATTTTTTAGTTGACTAGCCAATTCTGTACAATGTCTTTTGTGTTTCATTTTTTAATTCTCTACTTACATCGTCAGTTAATATTAATATTTATTGCATATCTTAAACTTAAAATAAACCAAGAAGATATCATTTATAACCGACATTATACTATCTGAAGTAATGACAAATGCGTATAGTAGAGGTTGGGAATAAAATGTGATGTTTCTTGTCTACCATTACTAATGGGTTATCTGGTTCTTCATCTTGAGTCGAAATAGCTACGATGTTATATAAGGCTCGACCAATATTTGGGAACGTTGACCGCTCCATCGTTGGCCGCAATCCTCAACCGCACAAGGATTTGGACAATTGGGACATTTCAGGATTACAGACTATAGACTGGAATCTATGATCTAGTCTGAAAGGTCTGAAGTGAAGTGACCCATGACTGATAGAAATGGCGAAACTCTGGATGACCTCTTTCCCACCTAGGAGCCTTAGGACACTAAGTCAAATCCCTACTGACGGTATTTGATGGTGACAAATGTCTGTCTGAACTACTAGACATGGTGACAGACTTCATCCGTATCCGATTGTAGGCTAAAACCTTCTATTGTATCAGCATCAAGCGAAAGAAGCCGTCTGAGACAGCTAATGAATTCGTAATAACAAAAATAATTAACATCACAGTTTATGCTCGCTGTTTTGTTATCGCTTCCTTACTTTATGTTTTGGCAAATAAAAGATATATAAGTAAAACAATTTTTCCATGCATAAGAAAATTACGCAACAGAGAGAGGATGCAAACAATTGAATTATTTCATTAAGATAAGACATTTCATTTAGATAACACAGCTTGTTGTTACCATATGAACCAACAGTTACAACAAAAGTACGCTTTTAATTACTGAATCAAACAACATGGTCGGAAATCGTGCGTGTCCTAAACAGAAAAAACTCGAAGATGTTTTGACAGAAGAACAAGTCGATTCCATCATCAGTAAAGTGCTGAATAACGGAGGAGAGTGGTGTTTGATCAGCTCGGAGGTGAAGCCAGCAGCTGATGGCCTTTCTGGGTTCCTGGGGGACCACCTCAGGGTAACCTTGAACGTGGCGTCAGGAGGGAATAGCCAGAGTATTCTGCTCTTCATCAAGAGATTGCCTCTTGAAAACCAGCCAAAAGCTGAATTCATTGAGGAGAACAACTTTTTCAAGAGAGAAGCCGTGGTTTGTCAACTCCTCGATGAGCTACAATCTGACGATGGTAAGGAATATAATACTTTGGTGTATTTTCATGTTTTGTCAATGTCATAAACGTAAAATATCTAAGACTAACATCCAAGTTTTTGTGGAATCTTATTTAATCCGAAGCTTTTATCTAGGTTTTTATTTTTTGTGTCTTTACAGATCCTCAACCATGGTGTATTAAAAGCCTAATCGCCAACAATTCCATGATCGTAATGCCGGATGTCCGACCCTTGGGTTATTCAACGAGGTCTTCCCTACAAACCTTAGACTTGCCACATTTACTTCGCACAGCTGCATCCGTCGCCAGATTCCATGCTGCCACCGCCAACTATGAGACCAAACAGTACCTTCGAAGTAACAAACCTTGGTCATTCTCCAAGGAACACGCTGTAATTCTCATTGACCCTTCTTTTAAAGACTGGGTGCGAGCGTGTGCTAAACTCGCAGCTAACATTCTCAAAGTTCTCTCCAAGAAGTACCAAGATTTATTGGATTTAGAACAGAAATTAACCAATAAGTTTATTGAAGCTTGTGACAGTCTCAAGGAATATGAGGATACGCCAAGTGTGTTGCTTCATAAAGATTTATGGATCTCCAATATAATGTTCCGGTACGAGAATGATGAGCCTGTGAATGCGTTGCTTATAGATTACCAATGCCTGCGGTATGGGCCTCCGGCCTTTGATCTCACGGTACTGCTGTATTGCACTACTTCCAAATTCTTGAGAGAACAGCATGAAATTACAATCTTCAAACATTACTACTCAGTATTTTCGGAAAATATAGAAGAGGCGACTAAGCAGAAACTGGTTAAATTGGGTTACGACGAGAAAGAATTTCTTCAATGGTGTGAGAAGGCGCGACTGTTCGGAGCTATGCAGGCTTGTGTATTACTCCCATACGTCCTAATGGATCCTATTACTGCGCAGAAGTTATATGACAACCCTCAGACTTTTAAAGATATTATGTGGGCAGACCGGACCAAGCCGGTCGTGGAGTATTGTCAGCGGAATCTTGTCTACCAGCAGCGGCTGATAGAAGTCTTGGAAGAATTTGTCGAAAGATATTTATGTGGATAAATAAATATTTGCCACCTTGATGTTTTATTTGTAGGGGTCGGTGCTATTTTCTTTTGAACAAGAGTAGACTGCCATGGACATTTGACACTTACCTACTCGTACATTGGTTATACTATAAATGAATACAATAGAATATATCTTTATTGAGAAAACTATCACGTAGGTACAGCAAATGTCTTATAAACTTATGCCAATACTGCGTGAATCGGAATAGTTCCCAATAAAAATTTCAGGCGGTAGTTTGTAATCTTATGACATCAAAGACAAATGTTAACTTAGTCTGCCTGCGACCATGAACTCTGTAAAGTGTTTGAAACGTCAGGTGTAAATAAATAAGTAATAAACGCGATAAAACCGTATTAAAATAGTTTAATTTAATGAATAACAATCGCGAAAACATAAGAAATCATTATGCTACATGTTTATAATGTACGTGACAGAAGTCTCAACAGGTGGTGGCTCAGTGATACATCCATTCCATGTATCATCTTTCTAGCGTTTTCTTTGCTGCATATAGAATGGTATCGCTTTGGAGTCAAACACAGGTTCCCTCCAAAAAGATTAACGGTGTTTTTGGTGGGATCAGACATCAGTGAGACAGATGTAGGTCTTTACACCTTTTTTAATTCCTTGCTCCTCATATAAGTTCAGAAGGCATGTAGGTTTTATGTGAAGTAGTTCATTTTACTTAGGGTACACGCAAAACAGACGAGTAGAATGATTTTAGGTTGATACAGAATATATTTTTTTTCTTCATAATCGGAGAAAGAACCTTTGTTCTCAGTAGTTCCTTTGAAGGAACTAATGATTTTCATTCGACTCACTCATTTCGGGTGAGTCGTCCTTTAAAAAAATAGTGTTCCAGTTTAGTGTACTTATTTAACAAAAATAACATGTAAATTTATGAATCCATAAATGAAATTGATTTTAACTATGTAAAAGCCTTTACCATACTACTTCCACGAGATGAGAAATGTTATTCGTCTTAACGAGTCGACACAAGGGGTGCTATTTTTGAAAAGTGTAACTTACGCAAATTTGTTCGATATCGAACGATTTTTATTTGACATATACAATACAATACAATATAACTTTATTGCCAACATCTGGGAAATCACAAAATTGAAATTATAACATTGTTAACAATATGGAGCACAGGCGGACTTATTGCTAAGCAATCTCTTCCAGCCAACTTTTGTACAATATGAGAATTTATGATGTAAGGATGGGCCCGGTAGAATAAAAAATAAAAATAATGTCTACTGTTTAAATAAATCAACACAGACATAGATTTAATAGATGTCATACATTTCAAAAATAGGGCTGCAGTACGTTTATTTTTCTGAGGTTACCAAAACTCCGCCACTGACAAGGCTGTGGTCACTGGATCTATGGCGAGATATTATGAAATTGTGATAAAAACAATATCTTATACCATTTAGTAGACAAACAGGCATACGGCCACGCCTGTTTTACGTGGGATCGAAATCTTGCAAACTGAATTTGAAGTAGAACCAACTGTCTATATACGTATTCGTATACGTTCGGTTTTATACGTAAGTATATAGTTTGAGACGACAGGTAAGAGCGTATTTTGCTGATAATATATTACTACAAGGGCGACACTGAAAGTTTTTAGAACTGGCCACTTGTAAAAAATATACTAATAAAATAAAATAAAATTTTGAAAATGGAACTCTTTGTGAATATTATTGAGTATTTATTGCATTAAATAAAAGAGCAGTATCGGCACTGTATATAATTTTCCAAAATTTGTGTTTTTTTGAGTGTTTGTATATAATAATGGTGGATTAATATTTGCAGTTTTCGAGAATAAGCGTGAGTCTTGGGAAGTGATACAGTTTTCAATTTATGTGATTGTCTTGCTTATTGCCAAAACCTCCTCGAAATCGCTAAGTGCAGTTTTTCTACCACTTTACTTAACCTAACTCTTCTGAATCGACTCGACTCGACTTAACTACCGACCTGAATTTAGACTTGCTTGGATAAATAACTTTACTAAAGATATGCACTATAAGATACCATAAGATGTGCATGTAAATGCACATCTTATGGGGATTTATAAAATCTAAATAGCTACCTATCTTGACTTTTAAAATTAAACTCCTGAAAGGGACAAATGGGAAAACAGTCTTAACTACACTATATATTAAAAACTATAATATCATTGATCGTCAATAAATTTTAGCAAATATTTTGCCAAATTCACCTGCTAAGAGGGTGAAATGGGGTCCAAACATGTAAAAGGAAATATGACCATTTTATTCAAAACTTCACAAAATATTTCTTACCGGTTTGTCGGTTTCCCGCAGCTCCGCCTGCCTATGTTTGACCCCGGGTCTTCAAGTATATTCATACCAAATTTCATCAAAATTCGTTCAGCGGTTTGGCCGTGAAAGCGTAACAGACAGACAGACAGACTTTCGCATTTTTATTATTAGTATGTATGATGAATGAGTAAATACCTATTTTAGGATAATTTGTATTGATTGTGTTTATTTTAGCAAGAAGGCTTCTTTTGTAATCAAAGGGGTGAACTAAGCAAAGAGTTTTCAAAACGCACCACCTAAGGGGGTGTAATGGGGTCCGAAGTAGGTGAGAAGGAGAGAGATTAGTTAGACCGTTTTA
Source organism: Euzophera pinguis (assembly GCA_947363495.1). Lineage (NCBI taxonomy): Eukaryota > Metazoa > Arthropoda > Insecta > Lepidoptera > Pyralidae > Euzophera > Euzophera pinguis. Next base: position 762,627 of record OX376164.1, read on the forward strand.
ATAGAAACTTCATAAAATTATTTCTTTTGATGAATGAATAAACACCGGTATCAGTATTTGTAAATTCCAGTTCTAAAAGGGGGGACAGACTCTGACTAAACTGTAATTGATCTGGCATTGAATTTTAGCAAGTGGGGCTTCTTTTGTAATAAGAGGGTGCATTAAGGAAGATTTTTTCAAAATTGACCCCAAAAAGGAAAACTGATGTTCAAAGTATGTACGGGGGAAGGAGATTTGTAAGTCCGTTACAGTCGAAACTTCACAAGAATAATTGTTTTGATAAACGATTTGTTACCTGTTTTAAGCTAAAATTTAAAAATAAAAAATTTTAAATAAAAGGTTGTTGTAAAAAATTTTAAACCTTTTTACACATGTATTCTAGCAAAACAAATGATTCTGATTCTGAACGTTTTTAGAATTTAGCCCCTCAATGGGGGACATTATGTGGTTGCTGACTACGAAAATAACACTACAACTAAGTGATTCAGACCTCATTGGAAATCCCTTTTGACCAGGCGGGCGAAGCCGCGGGCAACAGCTAGTAAATGAATAAATTAATATAGTATATCTATAAAAATATATATGCGTCAAAAATTTATAAAAATAACGATAAATGACAAATTTCACTGATATAATAAAAAATATACGGGTTGTTTGAATTGTCCCAGATATTAATTTATTAGTTTCGCCGGAAATTTCGTTCCGGAGATTCCGTGCTTCGGAAGGCCCGGCTGCCATATGGTGGTCGTTAAAGGAACCACGTCAGAGGCCGAAAGGCGGTTCCGCACAACTCTGACACCAGGGTGTATATAATCGATTGACAAAACCTACTCGAAATGATGAATCTAAGACTTCAACGTTAATAAGGTATCTTTTATGGAGTAAAGAAACGTGTCTGTTTATATCTATGTAGAGGACAAAAGGACAATACCTTTTACATTTCAAGTAATCTACGTAGTAAATTATCAGACGTGTTTACTAATATTAATTTTGATACGACACTTATTTCCATATTTAGTTTTTAGATAACAATCAGACTTGCAAAATCAATAAATGTTAAATCAGATTGTTAGTTCTTATGCTTATTATCTTATAAATCATTTCGAAATTCCTCCGTAGCAAGGTTTTCATTATTCGAAACAAAGATAACCTTTAGTTTGTATATTTGCTTGCAAATATAGCAAGTAATATATCTGGTCGTTTCTCGAACTCATAACGACAGTTGAAATTTTCTTCTAGTTCAGTGATTTTACTGCCATTGTTTTCGTATTTCGTACAAGATGGTGGGCAGAACCCGTATATATTAGAAGATGTATTAACTGACAAACAAGTTAACTGCATCCTAAGGCAGTTGCTGAAGAATGGGTTGGATTGGAGTATCACGCACTCCGAGGTCAGGCCCACCTCTGATGAAAGCTCTGGTTTTGTCGGAGAATATTACCACGTAACCCTTCAAGTGAAAGCGAAAGGCCTCAGAGAAACCCTCCATCTCTTTTTGAAGAGAGTGCCTGTTAGAAACCAGCCCAAAGTGGACTTCATGAAGTCCAATCAATTCTATAAGAGAGAGAAGTGCTAGGTTACCAGCTGATAAATGAGATAGCAGTTGTTGATGGTAAGTTTCTTAGCTATTCAGAATTCCAACCAAAAGTAGTCAACTGCTGGTCATCAACATCCTTCTTTCCACTGCTGCTGAAATTATGTTGATTAGATAATTTGCCATCTCTTAAATTAAAGTAAATCTTATGCCACTAAATTTAATAACAGCATACCTATTCAACAGATCCTCTGCCATGGTGCACAAAGGCTCTAGTGTACAACGAGCTATTACTACTAGTGATGCTGGACCTTCGGTCGCTGGGCTACTCGTCGAGACCACAGATGGAGTTGCTAGACCTGCCGCACGTACTTGCCACAATCAACTCCGTCGCCCGGTTTCATGCCGCCTCTGCCAACTACAAGACAAGGAAGTCACTCCAAAACTTGACACGTTGGACAATGTCTCAAGAATATGGCGATATTCTAGGTGAAGCCAATTTCAAGGATACTCCCTAGATGAACTGCGTAGTGAATAACCCAATCTTTTAAAACTGTTTTCAAATAAATACAATAACGTTGATAATTTAGAAACAAAGCTAAGAAAGTTGTTCTTAGCGGCTTGTGACGACTTTAAGGAACAGAAAAATACGGTGAATGTGTTGGTTCATAAGGGTCTTTGGATTAATAATACCTGGGGCGCACTATAAGTTTCCGGAATGAATATGAAAAAATACTATTAAAGGTACAAAATTAATTTATTGTTTTTCAAAATACTCTCCCTTGGCGTCTATGCACTTTTTCATTCGATGAAACCAGTTTTGAAAACTTTTGTGGCACTCCTCTGTGGTGACCTCTGAAATGTGTTTTTCATACTCCTCGACAGCCTCTTCTGGTGATGAAAATCGTTGACCGCGTAATTGGTTCTTAATTTTTGGGAACAGAAAAAAGTCACAAGGTGCCAGGTCGGGACTGTATGCAGGATGACTTATGAGTTCTACATTTTTCGCCTTCAAAAAGTCGTTTGTCTGTCTGGCCGTGTGAGAACTAGCATTGTCGTGGTGCAGGATGATACGGCGTTTACGGTTATTTTTACGGAGTTCGTCAATAACTTCCGGCAAACAAATGGTCGTGTACCAGTCACTATTCACTGTACGACGATTCTCTAAAGCAACAGTAGCCACGTGTCCAGTTTTATTAAAAAAAGAAGCAATCATCCGCTTAGATGCACTTTTCACGCGCGCCACTTCGGTTGGTTTCGGCTCATCTTGAAAGACCCATACGCTCGATTGCTGCTTTGTTTTGAGATCGTAGCAATAAATCCATGTTTCGTCACCTGTTACTATGTCCCACACCAAATTTGACGCACCTTCGTTGAATCTGGTAAGCATGGCACTGCACCAAGTGACGCGGTCCGTTTTTTGAGCCTCGGTCAAGTTGTGTGGGATCCACCGCGAGCACAGCTTTCTCACACCCAAATGTTTGTGTAGGATTAATTGTATTTGACTCATGCCTATTTCTAAGGATGCGCGAATTTCATGGTAGGTCACATGCCTGTCTGTTTCAATCATACGGCGCACAGCATTGATGTTTTTGTTGGTCACAGCGGTGGACGGCCGACCATCGCGAGATTCGTCACTGAGATTGATACGACCACGCTTGAATTCTGCAAACCAGCTATAAACAGTTGTCTTGCATGGTGCTTCATTGCCAAAAGCTGTTTCAAGCCGAGCGATGCTCTGTTGAGCTGTCAAATTACACTTAAAATCGTAGAAAATCATACAACGAAAATTTTCCCGAGTTAAATCCATGTTGATGCAGACACACAATTTTTTAAATGGCGCCACAAGGTAAAAACAAAAGACAGTCAGATGAAACAAACTGCATTCTACAGCCAAAGAGTTCTATTTTCAAATGTTGCAATAAATTTTTAAATATTGTTTATGTAAGTGGCCAGTTCCGGAAACTTACAGTGCGCCCTATGTATAATGTTTCGATATGAGAAAGATATTCCAGTAAACGCGTTGCTTATGCCCCCAACTTTTGATATTATGATGTTTCTCTACTGTACTACTTCCAGGTCATTCAGAGAACAGAACGAGAAGATTGTATTTCAACAATATTACTCAGTATTTATAGATAATCTGGAGGATTCTACCAAACAGAAGCTTATGCATGTAAAGTACGACGAAAAATAATTTCTTTAATGGTGCGAAAGAAGTAGAATGTTCGGTGCTTTGGCAGCTATTAGAATATTTCCGTACATATTGATGGATCCTGTAGTCGCTAAGAAGACGTACGATGATCCAGAAACATACAACGAATACTTGGTTGTAGATCGAACGAGGCCCGTAGTGGAACATTGTCATCAGACACCGGATGGAGTCAGGGATCGCCAACTCAAGTTGTGTGTAGAATTTGTTGAAAGATATGTGGCGCATTAACACTAATGTGAGCTTACGAACAATTCAGTGTAGCAAAGTATATTTCTAAGGTAAAGACTGTAATGAATTAATTAGTTGACTATCAGCACGATGTATTTAGGTGACAAGGTGTCATGATAAGTCAGTTACTCACGGCAAAGCTCAGCAGCAAAAAAAATGTATACTCTGCCATTGTAACGATAACCAATGATTTGTTACAAATAGTGCTACATCTCTCTCGTGATCATCCGCCAGATCAGATCAGATTGAACCAGCTTTTCTAGTTATAACGCCAGTAGGTATGTGTGTAATGCTATCCTCCCTTGATTTTTGCTTTGACTGGTCCGTTTATTTATAACTTTTGCGACAGGGGGTTGGAAGCGATAAACTGGGAACTTTTAAGGGAATATTAGATCTGGGGAAAACATAATGCGTAATGCGTGAAGGCGATGCTGTTATCACTAAGATTATAGGGCTTTAGGTTATTATTTTATTATTCTTCCAACAGTATGACCCTCGCTACTCCTTCTCACCGTTCCGGATTTTTCTCCAATTCCTTCGCTGTGACGGCTGTTAGACTCTGGAATTCTCTTCCTGAGTTCATTAGAACATTCTCCAGCCGTGCCAACTTCAAAAGGCTTGTCCATGAGCTTCTGCTCTCACGGTCACAGGAGCAAAATTTAGGCAGTTAGAAGCACAAATACATGTTGTTGAGTTGCTGTTATTATTTTGTAAATAAGTCTAAAATTAGGTGTGTATGTATTAAATTACCATTGTATATATGTAAGTGTTCACGCGCCTACTGCAAGTTACTAGCAAATTATTATGAACCCTTCATCTATCAAACCAGGCGAATGCTGCATCCGCCTAAAGCTACCGACCTCAAAATTATCATTCATCCACCAACCTTCGTAAAAGCTAGTTCTAATCTAACAGACCGCAGTTAATTGTAAAGTTTTTACTTCAATATACCTTTATATTATCAAGATATCCGGGATTTTTTACTTTACCTGAACCTCCCTGGGGAACATCGTGTACGAGAATACAGTAAGTTATTATGTAAGTAGGTTATGTAAGTGTATAGCATTCTGACATTGTATGTAGATATTTATATATTGTTAATACCCACTTGACGTTCTCTTATTAACCCCAAGGTTGACTGTTAGATAATGCTTTTAGCATTAAGTTCGCCTATTGTGCTATACAATTGTATTTTGAACAATAAAGTTTAAATAAATAAAACGTATTTGCATGACGAGTTGATTCAATAGATCATTAAACATATTTCTTTATTTATATTGCTGATATCAGTTACTGACATGTAACAGCTGCACATGATGACGCAGCTGTAGGTTCTTATTCTCATAATTTTAAAGATCATTTTACTATACTTTTATCTTGTAACTTAAAATTCGAAACAAAGATAACCTTTATATATATTTGCAATTTGCAAGGAATTTATTCGAGTATGTCTCGGCTGCCCAAACTTAAATTCAAGCAACTCGATTTTTTCGATTTTCTGTTTTTAACACCGTTCGATTCTGTATAAATAACGCACAAATCTGCATTTTAAAAATATAAATTTTCCTTATACTTGTTGAATTATTTAAGAAATAAAACTTCAGCAACTTTATTTTCATCAACAAACCACGCTGAATCCAAGTATTTGGACAAGAAAAACTTGAAAACAAGCAACTGAAAACATGGGTGCTTGTTTGCAACGTTTTATTTGACTTGTTTTCACAATTGAAATGTGTTGGATTTTTTGTCTCACAATTTGTATATTTGCTATGGTAAAACAATAATACAGATAAAAAAGAGAATTAAAACCGACTACAACAATTAAAATTTCCATGTGCTTAACATCCAATCGGGCTTCAGACAAGAATTAGGACTAGAAAGAGGGTGAAGGGCATCTCCCCTTCTTCAACAGAGCCCTTGTTTTCATGCTGCTTACAAACCCTAACTGTGGACGTTACGTCTCCCTTACGGAGATCCTTTTGATCAGGCAAACGTGGCCACGCCATTATGCAGAGTCCAATGTGGCATTTCAAAGCTAAACCTTTATAAATATATAGATGTGAGCACTGAGATCCAAAAGGATTTTAGGTATTTAAATTGAAGTGAGATACCTGTACAACGTACTTCAAGACTTAGTATCAAACTGCATTTCAGAGATTAAAATAATTAGTCGCCTCGGCTCTTCATGTATATCGGAGTCCCATGAACCAGTGCGCATAGTAGGAGACAGGTGGCAATGTGTAAGTGAATTCTTCTATGGAGTGAATTGAGAACGATGTTAGAAACTTAGTGGCGAAGATCACAGATAAGAAACAGAAATTTCCTCCGGAGTCCAGTGGTTAAGGCGATTGCCTTTGATCCGGGGGTGGTGGGTTCAATTCCCACCGGAAGCATACTTTGTTTAGTTATATCCAGTTTTGGTTACGAATTTGCAGGCTTGAATCACCTGATTGTCTAATAATAAAGATGATTCTGTGCTTCGGAAGGCACGTTAAGCCGTTAGTTCCGGCTGCCATTTGGTAGTTGTTAAAGGAACCAAGTCAGAGGCCGAGAGGCGGTTCCGAACAACTCTGATACCAGGGTGTACATGGTAGATAGACAATGTAATGTAACCTACACGAAATGATGATGATGTCAGATTTCCAACCTGTAAGCATAATGATGAGAAAAGGTAGAAAGATAGGCCCTGAGCTCCGGCTTAGCCGGGGCTTGATAACTTGCTGGAACATACTCTGGCTGTATCCAGTATTTAAAGCATGAGGATTCAACCGGGAAAGTGTTTTTAATAATATGAAGAAGCATAAAAAACTATTAGTGCTTGGATGTTACTACACAGTTTTTGAGAAAATTGAAAAATGTTTTTTATTTTTGCTATATTATTAATTTAAAGGTATATTTTAATAAATTCAACGACGAAAACATGCATCATTACAGTTGCTTGTTTTCAATCCTCCGAAGACACTTGCTTGTATTCATTGTTGAAAAAACAATTTAGTTTCATTGAATTACCAAGCTGAAAAAGATTCTTGATTTTGTATCTAAAACTACTTCCTATATATGGTAAATCAAGCTTTTACGAAACTAATGTTGAAAGAATTATGTAATATTTCTAGCAGTTTAGGAGATACAGCAATTTGAAAATAAAAATCGTTTTTCGGCTCTCCTGTAAAATTTGGTTACTGTTTGCTTGTTTTCAACTTTGGGAAGCTGATCTGACAGTTTCTCTTATAGATAGATACCCATAGTTGATGTTTTCCTTTCAAGATGGTTGGTGGAGATATTCAAACCCAGTACTATTAGAAGATGTGTTAACAGACAAACAAGTGCACTGCATCATAGAACAGTTGCTGAAAAGTGGACTGGACTGGAGCATCGTGCAGTCTGAAGTCCGACAAGCCTCAATTGACTCGTCTGCTTTCGTTGGCAAATATTTCAACGTGACTCTACGACTCAGTGAGTCGCTCTATATCTTCGTGAAGAGAGTGTCGGTCAAAAACCAGCCCAAAGCTGATTTCATCAAATGCAATCATTTTTACAAAAGAGAAGCATTGATTTACCGACTTATCAATGAGTTAGCAGTAAGTAGCTGATGGTGAATTTAAATTGTGAAGCTTTTGCAACGTTTTCATTTATAATATTTTCACTCTAGTTCATACATTCATAATTACAAGTTTTGAATGTCAGTTACTAGTATTTCATTTTTGTTCAAATTCTTTCATCTGTTTCGCGCTAATGGAACAATCTTTCACCAACGTAAATTTAATCAATATTATGGTGCCTCTTTCATGGTGCACAAGAGCTCTAGCTTGGCTACTACTACTAGATGATGTACTAAAAATGTTCTAGAATATGATGTAGATAATCTGTGCCTACGATATCACTGAAATTCGTTGGTTGAGGGATACCTGTGGCATGTTTTGGAAATAGGTGCTGCACAGAAAAGAGTTACGTTTAATACTTACTCGAAGCAAGCATGTTCTACAGCCCTATTTTTTAAAATGTATGACATATGATATGTCGAATAAAAATCATTATTTTGGTCAGTATCCAGAAAGTAAGTTGTTTGAATGATCTGTTTAAATCAAAGAGCATCGAAAAACGTTTCTCTATCAATGGTTTAAATTTTTTAATTCTGTACATTTTTTATTAATAATGATTATTACTATGGAGCACATTTTTTCTATCAAATTAATTTTTATATTATACTTTTATATTACTATTTTCACTAATTTTATTAAACAAACAAATTAACCTAAAAACTTAAAAAACTAACTAAAAGTAAAAACTTAAAATTTAAAAAAAAAAATACTAAAAATTAAAATCTAAGCAATGCCCGTGTGGTATGGTGTCAAGAACACTGGCTGCATTCCCACGTTGAATTGCAATTGCAATTCTTTGCGTTAGGAATGATCCAGCCCTCTTGTCACCTACTGTAATGTTGTTGTGTTTCAATCAAACACCTGTTTGGTCTTCAAGGGGTTTATTATATTTAATTTTATAGTTACAACTCTTAGTGAATGGTATATAGACTTAGGTAGTTTCTTCTAGTGTCTTCACGACCCCGGCGCTAGATCAAGAGAGCGATATTTCCGAATAGGTTTGATGTTGTGGACCTGACAGATGTCAGTTGAATCTGACAATTGATTTTGGCATTGACAGTTATCTTTTTAATTAGACTATCGTAGCTCCACTACATCATCCCCTTTTAAAAGAAAATTTAAAACTATTACAATATTCATGTGCTCATTGCACATCTAAGAATACACATTTCTATTTTATTACAGAACTTAGATTTTAAAATAACCATACATTCTAAAAACAAATAAACAAAAACTAATTATCTAGTTCCTACTATTAATTGTTACATAGTGATTTTAAACATATTTTTCAAAAGATGAACTCTTCATCCCCTTTTAAAGTAAATGCCCTTTACTTATGATTATGACATTTTATTCATCTTTGTTTCAAGATGTATTATACAATAAAGAATTATGTTAACAATATCTACCAGAACTACATTTCAACATGGAGTGATGAATTGTGCCTTTTAGCTGGACACCTGGTGACACACAAAGCGTTAAGCTGGACGTATGTGATAAGAAGTTCTTATATACTTAACATTATACTTATCTAGTACAGTGTATGATCTGTAATCATTAATTTGTGATATTATACCTTCTTGCCATACATTTTTATCCACATTCTTTTTAAACCATATGTTTTGCCCAATAAAGAACTTATCTTTGTATCTAGTTGTTTTATTATAATTTCTAATATTTCTATTTACTGTTTTATTGAATTGTTTGTCTACATTATAATTCAGTTTCTGTTTCAAATAATTATGGTTTACAATTAGCTTTGTTTTAAGATTTCTACACATTAATAATTCACTAGGAGAAAAATTTGTGCCAGATACGGGTGAGGCCCTGTATTGCAGTAAAGCTATGCGATAATCAGTTTTATCTTCATGACATTTTAATAGTATTTTTTTAGCAATTTGTACTCCTTTTTCCGCCATTCCATTTGACTGAGGATATCTAGGACTGCTGTATGTAAATTTAAATCCCCATTCCTTAGCAAACATTTTACATTCCTTCGAATCAAAAGGTATATGATCGGACACAATCTCATTAGGTATGCCAAAATTACAAAATATGTCTAATAATTTGTTATTTATTATCTTTGCACTTTTATTTGATATGAATTTTATATCTAACCATTTAGAAAAATAATCATAAATCACTAAGTAACTTTTATTTTTGAAATCCATGATATCAATACCTAATTTAAAAAATGGCAAAGTTGGTATATCATGTGGTAACATTGGTTCTTTTATATTATTATTATGGTACATCTGACAGGTAAAACATTTTCTGACAAATTCATCAATATGTGAATCAATTTGGGGCCAGTAATACAGTTTTCTAGCCAACTGTTTCATTTTAGTCATTCCTAAATGGCCCTCATGTAACATTTTAAGAAAAGACAATCTCAAATTTTTTGGAACAATCAATCTTTCATTATAAAATATCAGATGGTTGTCAACTATTAAATCTGATTTTAATTTATGATAAAAGTGTAAATTATCTGGAATACTTTTATTATTTTCAGGCCAACCATTTTTAATATATTCTCTTAGTTGTGACAACTCATAATCTTGCTCGCTTTCCTTAATGAGCATTGTTTTTTGTTCTTCAGTACACTCTAAATAATTAGAAAGTCCTATGCAGTGGATTACTTCATACATATATGATTCATCTACATTTTTACATTCTTGATATGAGCGTGATAACAGATCTGCTATGTACATAAATTTACCTTGCAAGTATTGAAATTCAAAATTATATTTTGCCAATTTTAATTTTAATCTTTGTAGTCTTGGAGAAGGAATTTCATGTAAATGCTTTTGTAGTATTCTTTCTAATGGCTTGTGATCATTTACTACAGTGAATTTCCGTCCGTAAATGTAATAATGAAATTTACGGGTTGCCCATACTATACTTAATAATTCTTTTTCAATTTGTGAAAAATTTATTTCCGCCGGTGTCAAACTTCTAGATGCAAAACAAACCGGTTTACCATTTTGAAGGAGACAACATCCTAAGCCATCCTTAGAAGCATCACTTTGAATTACAATTGGTAAATTAGAATCAAAATTTTGCAAAATTGGTGCTTCACTTATCATTTTCTTAATATTCTTAAATGCATTTTCATGAACTTCAGTCCATAACCAAGTAACATCTTTTTTTAATAACAATTGCAGTGGTGTTGCAATATTAGCCATGTTAGGTACAAATTTACGTAAATAATTTACCATTCCTAGGAATGTTTGTAGTTCCTTTTTATTTACAGGACTTTTAATTTTTATAATGGATTCTATTCTTTCAGGGTCAATTTTCATCCCCATTTCTGAAAATATATGGCCAAAGTACTTGACTTGTTTTACTTTATACTGAAATTTACCCATATTGAAACGAACATTATATTCTTTTGCTCTCTTAAATACTTTCTTTAATATTGCATCATGACTTTCCTCATTATCTGAACATATTAAAATATCATCACAGTATATTACAACACCCGGGATGTCTCCAAAGGCATCTTCACTGTATTTTTGAAATATTTCTGAAGCTATAGCTATGCCAAAAGGTAATCTTAAAAATTTGTAACAACCAAAAGGTGTATTGAACGTACATAAGTCACTAGACTCCTCATCTAATTTTATATTATAAAATCCTTCAGACATATCTAATACTGAGAAAATTTTCTTATTTGTGAGCTTAGGTATTATTTCATCAATAGTAGGTATTAAATGATGTTCTTTAATTAATACTTTATTTAGATCTTTAGGATCTAGGCAAATTCTTAATGAACCATCTTTTTTTTCTACTATAACTAAATTGCTTACAAAATTCTTAGGGTGATCTACCTTTGCTATAACTTTGTGCTTCACCAGAGCGTCCAACTTGTCAGCAAGGCGACTCCTCAGTGCGTGTGGTACTCGCCGAGGCGGTCTTACCACTGGCTCCACTCCAGGTTGAACACGCAGCTTAAGAGGATTTTTAAATTCACCCACACCCTGGAACAGTTCATAATTATTGTTAATAATGGTTTCTTTGTTATTAAAATTTGTTGTTGTAATACTCTCAGTTTTCTTTAATTTAATTTTACTATTATTTAGCAACCCCAATGCTATTAACGACTTAAGTCCCAGGATTGGCTTGACTTTCTCTTTAATAATTACAAAATCAGTTTTAATCTTATGATCATTGTCAACACGAGAGATATGTAATTGAACCATCCCCAATGGCTTTATTTTGGCACCCCCGAAGACCTCAAGAATTATTTTAGTCTCAGACAGTTTTATTTGTTCGTCATCATCGACTATCATTTTAAGGTCGTGTATACTTATGACATTAATTTGTGCCCCAGTGTCACATTTGAAGTTGATTATGTTATTTTCGACTATAATGGACTCAGTCCATTCATTTTTGTTAAGATTTATGGAGCATACTAGTCATAAGTCTTCAGCATCAACAATATTGTGAACCTTTTTAGAAAATGTACAACCAACACTGAAATGGTTAAATTTGTGACAGTTATTACACTTTTTTCCAAAGGCAGGACAACTCTTTGGTCCATGTTTATTATTACATTTCTTACATAAATAAAAGTCTTTAATATCATAATTATTACTGCTAAATTTACTTATATTTTTTGAGCTATTATTATTAATCTTACTATTGTTAATATTAGAATACTTAGCTCGGTGTGTTGTTGGTGATGAAGATGCTCCGCCTCGATGTTGTGATGTAGTCTTCTGAACAGTGTGGATCTCCAGGTGGGCCAGCGTCTTTATATATTCTTTTGAGAGCTCCATAGACCTGCTGATGTCCACTGCCTTGTTCAAAGTCAGGTCTTTAACCTCCAGAAGTTTTTGTTGTAGGCGTTGGTCCCTAACGCCGATGACTATCCTGTCCCGTAGCATCCTATCCTTTTGGGTTTCAAAATTACAATTTTCTGCCATCTTTCTTATCTGAGTATAAAAGGCATCAAAAGTTTCGCCATCTTCCTGTTTCCTGTTGTTAAAGTTGTAGCTGTTTATCACCTCGTTTTGCTTTGGTTTAAAGTATTCGTCGAAGACTGTAATAATTTCTTCTAATCTGACTTTATCTTCAGTCTCTTTGTTTCTAAGTACATTGAAGTATAAGTCCTGAGCCTGTTGCCCCACACAATTCAACAATATTGCTGCCTTTCTTGCCTCAGACAAGCGTTCAAAACCTTATTTTTTGGTCCTGATGTTCTTTTGCGACTGCGCCATGTAATGTTGTTGTGTTTCAATCAAACACCTGTTTGGTCTTCAAGGGGTTTATTATATTTAATTTTATAGTTACAACTCTTAGTGAATGGTATATAGACTTAGGTAGTTTCTTCTAGTGTCTTCACGACCCCGGCGCTAGATCAAGAGAGCGATATTTCCGAATAGGTTTGATGTTGTGGACCTGACAGATGTCAGTTGAATCTGACAATTGATTTTGGCATTGACAGTTATCTTTTTAATTAGACTATCGTAGCTCCACTACACCTACGGCGTCTGCAAGCTTAGGAGAAATTTCAAATTAATTAATCCTAGACGTAATAAGTACTTAGCTAAAACTTAAAAATGTTTCGGCACTGCCTGATTCTAGGAAGCGTCGAAATATTCCTCCGCATCGCTGTCCATCGATGGCAAAGTGCCCTGAAGGCTGGCAGCAATGCCACGTTGAATGGCAATACTTATATTTTGAGCGAAAAATAGGCCAGCCCTCTGGTCACGTGTGCCATCGATGAGGCGCTTGCTCGATTGGTTTAAAATGGTTTAAATCTAAATATATTAGATTTTTAGGAAACTCTAATGAATTTTCTATGTTATAGTAATAATAAATCATTTATTTCAGACAACAGGACCCATTATGACAATAATAATGAAATCCAAAAAGGCGTTAGGTGGTTGATACCGGCAGACAAAGCCGATAGAATAGACTATGGTAAAGCCTAAAACGGACTGGTTTAATCATAGTTTTTTCTACTCTTGATACTGGAAAATAAGTAATTATTAACTAAATAAACTTTAATCAACTCTTTATTGATTAGGACGTTAAAATTAGCATTAACAACGTAAATACATTTTCTATACTATTAGCCGCGGTTACAGTCGTTATTTCGAACATAAGTAAAAAATTTTCTATTAGAGGGAGAATTTTTTAATTTATTCTTATTTGTAGATTACAAAGGCAACTTTAAATGCAAATAAATGATTTGATTTGAACTTATTTTTTAAAATTCAAAAATTCTTTTCCTAAAGGATTTTTTTGAGTTTGAAGAATTTGCTTAATTCTAAAGACTCAGAGCGATAAGGATCAATAAAAAAAGGCTGAAGAACAAGTCTAAGTAAATTGTGCTCAGTGTGGCTTTGGTTCATTACATAGTTTTTCTTTATGCTATTAATAGCTTAGTGTATGCCTGTGAATAAACTATTTTATCATGCTTGATGACAACTCTACAATTTCAATCAAGGATAAAATCTCTATGAAACCTTACATAACCGAAAGTTGAATCCTAATACCTGATCTGATGCAACGTGCCCATATGGCCGGCAGCCATATGTTCTCCCAGTATGGCCTGCAATAGTGTGTTACCTCCATTCACTCATGACGAGCCTTATTCAGAAAAAATGTATTTTACCTCGTGCAGGCTGATTATATTATTTACTCGTATGCACTTGACAGTTGTGAAACTGGCTATACAATAACATTTCATGTGGTGATATTATTAGGTGGCCAAACAGGACTAAGTAAGGTGGACACCTGATGGAACGCTGATACCGGAGCCTGCGAGACGGATGGGAAACCAAGAGCGCCGATCTAGAAGGAACCTTATCAAAACTAAAACCGTTTACGTTTCGTGTCCGTGGTTGTACTTGAACCAATTGGTACATTATGATAAAGTTAAAGAAATATTAAATACTTTTGCTTTCATGTCAAAATGGTATTCGCAGTGTCAGATGCAGATGGAGATATCCATCAGACCTCATCATGCTTTTCGAATAATATAATATAAGATAAAAAATATAATATAAGCCCCTGTATAATCATACAAGGGCTTCCATAAAGGTCTATGGTTTATTTTTTGTTGTGGAAATAAGGGATTTCATCTCCTTGCTTGCAGGCTAATTACATCTATAGATTTTTAGGAAAAATATTTATTTGTGAAAAATACATCATTGATAGATCATCAATCACGGTTATAAATGATGTATGTATAATGTGTAGGTAGGTACATGTAAGACTCGGTGCGTGGAGCCCTGAAGGTTAGCAGTGAGCACCCGCCGGACCGGCCTGGCCGGCACCGGTGACCGCTTCACCGCGCACGCACAATGGACTAGGAAACCTGAACCTTGGGGAATGTTTGTCCTGAATGCTTAAGCTAGCAGTTTGTGTTAAACATGGGGGAAGACATTTTCAGTCATTTACTTCAGTACTTCAGAAAAACCAATAATTATATATATACTTTTAATCTAAATTAGCTGAATTCAGTTATAGGAAGTGTCGGTTCTTCAGATGTTGTTTATTCTAGTTTTATCTCGCGTAGAACCGGGAAAGGTTAAGATTTTTTATATCATGATATTAAATTTTTAAACATATTTTTTTTCTTTATGTTGTTACGTATTACCCATAGAAACCAAAGAGAATAATACAATACGTTACAGAAACATTGAGTTCCTTACTCAATGTACAGAAACGATATGCACAAACTCGGTCGTGCAAGGCACCATATCTAATTTGGCTTCATAGCTAACTTTACAACAACATCTGTATGCTTAAAACTTAAATTATATGTTAGTACAATACACTAAAAAGGGAATGCACACAAAGAATCTCATTTATTTATCTAAATATCTGTCGGCGAACTCTTCGCAAACTTCCAGCATCCGTTCCCGGCTTACAGAGTGCTGGTGACAGTAATCTACGAATGGCTTGCTCCGGTCTGACAACATCACTTCATCGAAAGTGTTCGGGTTGTCGTAAGTCTTTTGAGCAGTTACAGGATCCACCAGGATGTATGGGAAAAAAGTTACCGTCTGCATCACTGAAAACATGCGCGCAATTTCACACCATCGGAGAAATTCCTTCTCGTCATACCCCAACTTGATCAGCTTCTGTTTAGTCGGTTCTTCTAAGTTTTTCCAGAAGACTGAGTAATAATGCTTCAGAATTGTTTCTTCGTGCTGCTCTCTGAAGGATTTCGGAGTAGTGCAATAAAGTAACAACATCGGGTCAAAGGTTGGAGGTCCGTAACGAAGCAGCTGGTAGTCCACAAGCAGCGCATTCACTGGTTCATCCCTCTCGTATCTGAACATTATGTTAGTGATCCACAAATCTTTGTGAAGTAGCACGTTTAACGTATTCTCGTATTCTTTCAGACTGGCACAAGCTTCTAGAAACGATTTGAGTACTTTTGCCTCTAAATCCGATACATTGCTGTATTTTTTGGAAAAAACTTTAAGAACATTCGCAGTGACTTTTGCGGAAGCTCGTAACCATGGAGTGTCTTTGAAAATTGGTTCTATGAGAATATCAGCATACTCTTGAGAGAACGTCCATGGTTTGCTACTTTGTAGACACTTTTTGGTCTCATAGTTTGTTGTGGCGGCGTGGAATCTGGCGACGGATGCGACTGTGAGTAGCAAATGTTGCATGTCCAAGGTCTCCAGGTGGTTCCTGACCAAGTAGCCTAGCGGTTTTACATCCCGCATAACAATCATGCTATCGCTGGAGATAAGGATTTCGACGGTCCAAGGATGCGGATCTGCGGAAAACACAAATACCCTATGCTTTAATCTTGTTTTAAAGAAATCAGGAAAATATTCATAGTAAAAGTCTAAACTAATGCTGTGAGTCTCCTGGCTCCAGTCAAATAAGGCCGGATGGAATAATTTAAGTGTAAATAAATAAATAACTCTTTATTGCACCAAATTGTAGATTGTAGTTGTGTAAAACATTAATAAAATAATATACTTGCAATTGTGACTTACCGTTAGCAATTTGTAACTCATTGAAGAGTTGACCCACCAGAGCTTCTCTCTTGAAATAGTTGTTCCCCAAAATGAAGTTAGCTTTGGGTGGATTATTGTGCGGCACCCGCTTTACAAATAACTGGATACACTTGTTGGTTTCTCCAGCTGCGACGTTCAAAGTGACCCTGAGGTGGTCTCCCATGAAACCAGAAAGCCCATCAGCTGCAGGCTTCACCTCTGAGCTGACCAGATCCCACTCAATTCCATTTTTCAGAATATTCTTCACAATAAAATTAACTTGATTTTCTGTTAACACGTGCTCAAGTTTCTCAAGGCACGCGCTATCGCCGACCATTTTGAACGAGAGACACTGAAGTTCAGAACTTTCCACGGCATACATATATGTTACAATTATCTGAGTATTTGTTCCTTAACTGATAAAATTCATTAAGTTGTCATTAATGAGAATGTATTAGCATGAAACTGACTTTTAGGTGTTTGCTTAGCTTTGTTATCTAATGCCCATAAAGTCTTGATTCTTTATATTTTGTTTGTTTTTACTTTGATTGAAATTTAATGAATGTAGTATTCAGTAAAAAAGAGACTGTAAAAATTTGGCTGGTGTTTAAAAATATCCCTGTTTTATATTTAAGTTTGAGTAAAAATAGTTAGTATCCCATTTCGCAAGTTAAACCTTACTTTGGGGCTAGCTCAATCTGTGCAATTAATCCGTAAAATACATATTATTATACATATATAACATAAGTATCCATTTTTAAGGGTTCCGTAGTAAACTCAAGAAGACCTTTCGCAAAGGACACAGCACGGAAACTGCATTACTGCATGTGTCTGACGATATAACAAATGCCTCTGACATGGGTATGAGTAGTATACTAATGCTTCTAGACTACTCTCGAGCATTTGACAGTCTTCAACCAGATTTCTTAATTACTTAACTAAAATATTATGGCTTTTCTAACAAAACATATACATGGTTTACATCATTTTTAACTAATAGACATCAAATGGTCGTTTCTGAGCTAGACGATGGAACTAAGAGATATTCCTCATTCAAACCACTTATATGTGGAGTACCCCAAGGCTCTCTTTTACGTCCCATTCTTTTTAGTATATTCACAGCTGATCTAGCCAACTGCCTTACAACTTGTAAATACCATCTATATGCCGACGACACACAAATTTATTTTTCATTTAAAGGAAATAAAACAAAAGAATCTATAAAAAAGATTTACAAACCTTGTATGACCGGTCTAAAAACAACTCATTATATCTAAACCCAAATAAATCCAAACAGTGTGTCACAGACTGCGAAGAAAAAATTAAAATTAATAATGTTATTTTAGAAAGAGAGACATCTGCGCGTAACCTAGGTCTAATAATGGACGAGGAACTCTATCAGCTCTATCTTTGGACCTACAATAAACAAAAATACAGAAACTGCGATTCAGAGGGTCCAAAAGTCATGCATAAGATTATGTTTCAATGTGCCTAGAAGGGAGCACATAACACCATATCTAAACATGAAATGCATCTTAAATATGGCAGCTAGACGTGAACATTTGTACGCATGTACCGTGCAGAGGATAATTTGGAATAAGAATACCTGTTTGAAAAGTTAAACTGGATAAACAATGAAGAAAACTGCACTCGCCTCCAATCTGCCACCCAGAATCTCATCAGAACGCCGCCCACAAATCTACACGATATAAAGCATAATTTCGAACAACATATCTCATGAAAAAAGTCATAAAATACACATCATTGGAGATCATCACCTTTCTGGACTGTCATCAGTACTTTCATCTAGCAGGAATGGAAATTGGAATGACAAATATGCAACCTCTGCGCACATAATGACTAATTCTCCCAGCTCGGAAAACATGAAATATTGTCTTGGAATACAAAATTATTTGAGTAATAATGATATTGTTATATTGAGCATAGGTAGTAACGATGAAAACCTTCAGGTATTACAGTACAACCTAAGCGTTTCTTTACATGCAATGAAAAATGCAACCATTTACATTTTACCAGTTCTATATAATCCATATCTCAATGTATAGAAATTTAAAACTATGGACCTCACATTTGAATAATTGTACATTTATTGACATTGATTTTCATAGTTATTTTATTAGTAGACATGACTATTTGCAACACATATGTGATGTAATTAACCCAAAAATCGACTATTTTGAATACAGCATGCAATTTTGACATTTTCCAATTTAAAATCTAAAATGAATTTATGCTTATCACAGAACTATACATGTAAAAAAATATATAAAAAAGGTACTATACCTTATTATTTTGCTAAACAAAAAACCACAATGCCTGACTCTCAACATGATCAAGTATCAAGTGTAGGTTATTCTGATAATCAGCTTTTTCGTTAGTAATTCTAGATTTGAGAATATAAGAATTTTGAACCAAAATATTGGAGGACTCAGTGGTAAATTGGACTTGGTAGAAATAGCTCTTAAAGACCTTCATGATAGTGGCAAGAAGGGTCGATATAATCTGTCTAAGCGAAACATTTATTAAGCAGGGATCGGAAGCAAATATCAAACTTGATGACTATAAACTTGTTTCCTTCTATAGTCGTGACGATAGGAGTCGTGGAGGTACTTGTATTCTGACAATATCCCACTTAGATGGTCGACCTCTGAAATTTATTTCTGAATTCGCCATTAAGCACTTTTTTGAATGCTGTGGCATGGAAATATTCGGTATGGGTCTTGTTGTAGTTAATATTTACAGAATACCAAATCGTATAAAGTCTATTGTTAATATATTTTTAAACAACCTTGACAAATTATTACATCGACTAACCAATAAATTCAAAAATAAAAAAATTGTGTTATGTGGTGATTGGAATATCGATCTTCTGAAAAATGATACTTTTGCTAAAGACCTGATACATATATTAACGAATTACGGTTTCACAGCCCATATTAAAGCACCGACTAGAATAAACTCGTGCATTGACCAAATCGCTAGTAATGTTAGACGAGCAGTTCCTGAAGTTATTGAGTTGGATCTATCTGATCACGAAACTGCACAGATGCTTACGTTAAAAGTAAAAAAACAAACTACATTTTCTACCTGGTTTGAATATAAATATGACTACAGCGATGATAATATCCTAAAATTTTGTCAATGTATGTCAGCTCTGTCCTTTTCTGAGGTTTTAGTTTGTCTAGATTTTCCTAAAGCGTTTAAAACATTATACGACGAATTATGCCTTTTTCATAATTTATGTTTTCCTCGTATCAGGGTTAAAATTCATAATTTCTCTCAGAAACGCAACTGGATAAGTAAGGGAATCAGAGTATCTTGCAAAACTAAACGTTTGTTACATCAGAAATATAGAAGAGAGGGATTAATAAAGAAAGAATCTAATAAAATGAAAATTAAAAAATATAATAACGTTCTAAAAAAGTGTGTGTCAAATGCCCGTAAATTACATAATAAAAAATATATAAAGAATAGCAAAAATAAATGCAAGGCTGCTTGGAATGTTATAGCTTCGACAATCTCAAATAATGTAGCTGACAATGACATTAATAAAATGCAATTTAAAAACAATGTATATACCAACCCTTATGACATTTGCAATGAATTTAATGATTATTTTATAGAATTGAGAAATGGATTAAATCATAATCAAGATATGACATTCAAGCAATTTTTGACTAATACAATTTCACAGACAATATTTCTTAGACCTGTCCTGAGACTGAAATGTATAATACTATAATGTCACTTAAAAATAGTAAATGTAGTGGTTACGACAATATTCCAGTCAAGGTTCTCAAACTGTCAGCTCAATATTTGTGCGGTGTCTTGGCTCATGTTGTCAATCTTTCATTTACTCAGGGCACATTTCCAGATGAACTAAAGGTATGCATAGTTAAACCTCTACACAAAAAAGGTAATAAGGAAGATCCAAATAATTTCAGGCCAATTACACTTCCTTCTATACTTTCGAAAGTGTTCGAGAAGCCTATGCATGCAAGGTTATTAGAATTTTTAAACAAGTTTAATATTTTACACACAGATCAATATGGCTTTAAAAAGGGCAGTTCTACAACATTGGCCTGTTTTGAACTTATAAAAACAGTAACAGAATGTATCAATAATAAGGTTTCTATACCTGTATTGTCTACATTCTTTGATATGAGTAAGGCATTTGATCTGGTTAATCACAATAAACTTCTGGAGAAGCTTCGGCATTATGGTATTAGGGGAAAGGCTTTAGATTGGATTAAAAGTTATTTAAAAAGTAGACCTCAATGCACTGAAATTACTAAATTTAACAAGAAAGGCAATACACTGATAAAGTAACATATAGATCTAATTTTAGAAACTGTAACGTGGGCATACCACAGGGAAGCATTCTTGGTCCACTGCTATTTTTGTTGTACATAAATGATCTCCCCAGTTCTATTGATCATAAAAGTATATTATTTGCTGATGATACCACTATAATTATAAAATGTGACGATGCAGAATCCTACGAAAGTACTGTCAATAAAGCACTTGGAGATGTGGTAAAGTGGATGAATGTAAATGACTTGCGGGTAAATATCGGTAAAACAAACTATATGCAATTTTCGTCATATAACTCCAAACAAAAATCGCTTCAAGTAAGCTATGATGAAGTTGTTATTGAGAAAGTGGATACTTACAAATTCCTGGGTATTGTGATTGATGAAAATCTAAATTGGAAGGCACATATTGAAGAACTATGTAATAAGCTTAATCGTTTTGTTTTTGCATTACGACGATTGAGGCAGACTATTTCTAAGGAATCATCATTATTGGCCTATCATGGTTATGTGTCGTCTCGACTAAATTATGGTTTTATTTTATGGGGAAATTCGGTAGAAATGGAACGGGCATTTAAGGTTCAAAAAAAATGCATTCGTGCTGTCTGCAATGCTTGGGTCGACGAAAGTTGTAAACCGCTTTTTGCAGAGCTGAAGATACTGCCCCTACCTAGTCTTTATATCAGAGAAGTATGCATATTTGTGAAATCACATCAATACTACTTTACTAAGAAAAGCGGCATTAACTCTAGGGAAACACGAGCTATAATTATGAACAGATTGTATCAGCCTACTTGTCACAAAAATATTTACAAAAGAAACGTATATAATATGTGCATAACATTATTTAATTATCTACCAGATGATTTGAAAATGTTAAAAGGAATGACATTTAAGTTAAAATTGACGGAATGGTTACAGAAACATTGTTTTTACTCTGTACGAGAATATATTGACTATTGTAAATTGCACAAAAGTAATGACTAATTAGGTACTGGATATATTTTCATCTTTCAATGTAAAATATTTAATTTTATTAGTAACTGGACATAGAGTGTGTTTGATAATTGTTGGACTTATTTTTGTTAACTGTTGGTTAGATATTTGGTTGACATTTGCATGCCTTGATGTGAGGTCAAATACATTTAGCGACATAACTGTTTTAAAGAACTTTCTATACTGTGTTTTAGCAAATAAATGATTTGATTTGATTTCAAATTCAGGTCGGCAAAAATATGGAACGATCTATCTCCTCCTCTTAGAAATAAACTATATGAAAGTAATTTTAGAAGCAAATATAAGAGTGCTCTCCAAAGAAAACAATTTACTGCTGGAAAGATCTACAACTAGAACACTATTTATAAAAAATGTAGATACCCATTATGAACAAAGATAAATTACAAAATTAACCCTTATCAAATATCAAATGTAAATGAATGCAACATTCACACCATACACTATATACACACACACATACACATCACACATACACCTCAAACTGTAATAAATATACCTAAAAGATACGAATTTGTACTAATTGTCAATAGAATAGTTATAGATTCTTAACGATTATGTCAATAAGATAGATTATTTTTTATACATATCTAATTTGTATCTTCTATATATATCTAATAATAAGGTCACTTTCGTCTTTAAGGACATCTTCGAGAACTCACGTCTACACCTATATCTCCCATACTTTATCCTCAGGGAGTGGGGATGCCTGAAAAACAGCGTTACTCCAGTCGAGGCTAGGGTAACACAAGCTGAGGCATTCCTTTGCTACACGCTTTTCATATAATTTTTTTTATTATTATTTTTTATTTCATTCTTCTTTTGCATGTTTATTGTAAAAACTTGTAATTGTGTGGCAATAAACAACATTTTTATTTTTTATTTTATTTTTAAAGAAACCCTTATAGTTTCGTCATGTCTGTCCGTCTGTCTGTCCTATGTTTTTCTCAGAGACTATTAAATCAGAAAGCTAAAATTTTGTATGCCTATGTTTTATCACTTACGCGGAGCGAACTGTGAAATAGAATTATGAAAAATATTTTTTTAGGGTACCCACTCCCCTACGTATAAAGTGGGAAATGATTTTTTTTTTCGGTTATCTTATAATGTAATGGGTATCATTTGATAGGTATTACAAAAACATTATGAGTAATTTCTAAGTGTTTTTCGATTAACAGTTTCGTTTACGAAATATTTAATTTTTATATGATTTTTCTATAGGTGTCCTCACCTGGTCCTGTAAAACGGGACCATTTGGAAACCTGAAAAAGTTCATGACGATAGTAAATATAATGTCTACCTAATGATACTTGTGTATTTTAAATTTAAATTATTTATCATTTGAACAACTACGGAACCCTACATCGCGCCTGACAAGCACTTGACTACTTATTAATCTTTGTAAATTTCTATAGTATTGGTTCTTTTGATTATAAGGATATCTATTGAGTGAGGTCTATGAAGAATTTACAAGTAAGTATTTAAATCACCTCTATCTACATTCTATCTTACACGTGCCGCCGCAAGCTGGCTAAGAAACATGGATGGAGATGTTTGATCCGCAGGATGGATAGCATACTCAATGATGATGTTTACATAGAGCATTCCCTAGAGTATCCTCAATGTATAACATAGTTCTTCGTAAATAAACATTCACTGTAGAATTAATTTGACGCGGTATCTTTTTACTGTCAAATAAAACTTAATACCTACCAACCAACGTAAACAACATTATGAATGGGGAAGCTATATTCAAACACTTAGATAAATTAATTTAATCCATCACTAGTTCTGTCACTAATTATATATTTTGCCTGTTTGTTTCTTTAAATACTTATGTAACTACTTACGATATGTGTGTTTTCCGCAGATTCATTCTTAGTTTACGAATTGAATACGCTTCAGGAGGCCTATTTTTGAATTAAGTGACTCACCGAGTCGAATAAAAATCGTACGACTCACTAATTATGTCGAATTGAAAATCATTTATTATCTAATTAAAAAGATTTAAAAATGTTAAAAGGAATGACATTTAAGTTAAAATTGTTGTGTAAATTGAAACATTGTTTTTACTCCGTACGAGAATATATTGACTATTGTAAATTGCACAAAAGTAATGACTAAGTATTACTTTATATTTTAATTTACTTATAATTTGAATTTTATTAGTAACTAGCTGTTTCCCGCAGCTCCGCCTGCATCCAAAAGTAGCCTATGTTTGACCCCGGGTCTTCAACTATATTCATACCAAATTTCATCAAAATCCGTTCAGCGACTTAGCCGTGAAAGCGTAACAGACAGTAAATAATGCCGTAACGAATCTAAAAATTAAGATATAAAACCAAAAACATATACCTACTACACATCATTGCAACAGCGCTGCGTCAATTTTCTCTTGGGTTATGTATGTTTTAAGACAAGATTTCTGATGTAACTTCTCATATTTTAAGAAATAATCATCAAGTAAGCTTAATCTACATAAGGCGGCTTTTAAGTTCGACAAAGTGGCTGACACCCGCATTCTTAAACATAACCTTAAAGACGTCCTTCGCGCAAACTCATCGTAGGATGGCTTAAGGAAGTCCTTGAACTTTCCTTGAAAACGATATTCTTAATTGGTCGCTTGAGCAAAATTCCAATGAGGAACGACACTGGTTATAATAACAATCCAAAGCACAAAAATTGAAAAATACAAAAGAATAGAGTTAAAAATATAAAGACTAGCTGTTTCCCGCAGCTCCGCCTGCGTCAAAAAGTAGCCTATGTTTGACCCCGGGTCTTCAACTATATTCATATCAAATTTCATCAAAATCCGTTTAGCTGTTTGGCCGTGAAAGCGTAACAGACAGACAGACAGACTTTCGCATTTATAATATTAGTGTGGATAAGTAGTTAACTAGGCAAAAAGTGGCAAAAAACTGATTTATAACCACTTTCGAGGCCGCTTCAAGGTACCTGTTGAACCACTTACTTGAATATGAAATGTGTATAGTTAATTCCATACATCTAACAATAGATGCCGACAAAATAGTTATGTAACTCGATATGGTTTGTATTTAGTTATCAATAACCGTGTATGGATTTTGTTAGGTTTTAAACAGCCCGATCAGAGATGCCCCCTGCGGCACAGACGCCTGAGGAATGTTCTCTCTGACCCAGACGACCCCATCACGGTGGCCAACAAACCCTTTGAATATCTCCAGACTCACCGGAGTCCGGGATTTTCCATAGGTACATACAACCGTACTCGCCGGCGAGTACGATGTAGTAGGAACAGTAGCTCGTTTTCCAGGTACCGAAATGTACCAGGGCGCTTCACGCCACCGATAGGTTCTTAGTAGGCCCTTCAGGCACAATAGTGTCGGCCCTTATGGCATTGAGCGTTTGCTACCGCTCGCGAGTTTGCATCGCTCGCTTGATAAAGGCAAAGCCCATGGCCGAGGTTCGTCTCAACTGGGAGCCCCTTGTGCATTTGCCGAAAAGGCTGAGGGTTAATAGCCCTCGCCTCAAACTGTCCCGCTGTAAATTTTAAAGCTCACAGGAGCTAAAATTGTAGGTCATTAACAAAAAAAAAGTTAGGTTTTAATTCTCATCAGTAATAAACGTACACTTGTACACTTCTTCTTGGTATCATTACCTTAGGGCACTTAGGGTGTCACAATAAAATCCTCCTCCGAATTTGTGCAGAGTTCGAGTTGTCTCGACCAACCTTATATTTGACAGTTCGATACTCACCTTCAATGAGGAATCTCCTTAAGTCAAGAAAGCTAATGTCGACTAATCATACCAATTAGTTGGAGTAAGGTTGAGTGGAGGTTTAAGAATATGGGTGTGATTCACAGTATCGCTACAAACGCGTAGAGCTAAAAATCAGTCTTTCAATGATTATGTTATAGTCCTTTCGGTTTATTGTGCTGAAGTAGTAGTAATGAGAGTAGGGTAATACCCGTTTTCTCGGTAAAAGAGCTTACAGAGGTCAGCCGACCGACAGTCGCTCCATTGCAACAAGTTTACATTTAGTACCATGGGCTCAAGAAGTGCTATTTTTTAAGAATAGTTCTTTCACTCACTCCAAAAAGGCGAGTCGAGTCATTTTCAAATCAAATCAAATCATGTATTTTACGGTACAGGAAGTTCTTTAAAACAGTTATGTCGCTCAATGTATTTGACCTCATATTAAAGCATGCAAATGTCAACTAAATACCTAACCAACAATTAATAAAAATAAGTCCAACAGTTATCAAATATACTGTAAGTCCAATTCATACTAAAATTATAAATGCGAAAATCTGTCTGTTTTTCTGTCTGTCTGTTAGCTTTCACGGCCAAACCGCTGTACGGATTTTGATGAAATTTGGTATGAATATAGTTGAAGACCCGGGGTCAAACATAGGCTACATTTTGACGCAGGCGGAGCTGCAGGAAAAAGCTAGTCCATACTATCCATACTTCCATACTAATATTATAAATGCGAAAGTCTGTCTGTCTGTCTGTTACGCTTTCACGGCCAAACAGCTAAACGGATTTTGATGAAATTTGATATGAATATAGTTGAAGACCCGGGGTCAAACATAGGCTACTTTTTGACGCAGGCGGAGCTGCGGGAAACAGCTAGTCTTTATATTTTTAACTCTATTCTTTTGTATTTTTCAATTTTTGTGCTTTGGATTGTTATTATAACCAGTGTCGTTCCTCATTGGAATTTTGCTCAAGCGACCAATTAAGAATATCGTTTTCAAGGAAAGTTCAAGGACTTCCTTAAGCCATCCTACGATGAGTTTGCGCGAAGGACGTCTTTAAGGTTATGTTTAAGAATGCGGGTGTCAGCCACTTTGTCGAACTTAAAAGCCGCCTTATGTAGATTAAGCTTACTTGATGATTATTTCTTAAAATATGAGAAGTTACATCAGAAATCTTGTCTTAAAACATAACCCAAGAGAAAATTGACGCAGCGCTGTTGCAATGATGTGTAGTAGGTATATGTTTTTGGTTTTATATCTTAATTTTTAGATTCGTTACGGCATTATTTACCTATGTTGTGAAGTAAAAACTCGATTTATAATATTTTAATAAATTTTACTAAAAAAAACGTCTAAATGAAACAGTTTTATTTATTTAAATATCTATCAGCAAACTCTTCAGCAACCTCCAGCAGTCGCTCCCGGTACACCAGGTTCTGACCGCAGTACTCCAAGACCGGCTTGCTTCGATCCACCATCATGACCTCTTCAAAAGTCTCCGGGTTGTCAAATGTCTTTTGGGCTGTCACAGGATCCATAAGGATGTAGGGAAACGACGCAGAGGCCTGCACTGCTGCGAACATGCGCGCCGTCTCACACCATTGAAGAAATACCTTTTCGTCATACCCCAATTTGATTAGCTTCTGCTTCGTCGCTTCTTCCAAATTTTCAGAGAAAACTTTGTAGTAATATTTAAGGATATATAATTCGTATTGAGTTCTCAATGCTTTGGAAGTGGTGAGGTATAGAAAGACCATGAGGTCGAAGGCCGGAGGGCCGTATCGTAGTAGCTGGTAGTCTACAAGCAGAGCATTCACTGGCTTATCCTTCTCGTACCTGAACATTATGTTAGAGGTCCACAGATCTCTGTGAAGGAGCACATTTAAAGAATCCTCATATTCCTTGAGTTTTTCTATGGCTTCAATAAACAAATTAGTTATCTTCGACTCCAAATCCGATATATCATTGTATTTTTTGGAGAAATTTTTGAGAATATTTGTAGTTACTTTTGCGGATGCTCGTAACCACGGCGTATCTTTAAAGAATGATTCGTTAAGAATTTCAGAATACTCCTGAGCGAAAGTCCACGAATTAGAAATTTGAAGAGACTTTTTGATTTCGTAGTTGGAGGTGGCAGCGTGGAATCTCGCGAGAGTTGAGGCTGTGGCTAGCAAATGTGGCATATCCAAGGTTTCAAGCGAATTCCTAGTCGAATAGCCCAATGGTTGCACATCTGGCATGACGAGCATGGAATTATTGGAGATTAGGATGTTGACGCACCATGGGTGTGGATCTGTGAATACAAAAATGCTACAGTTTTAATTCATCAAAATAAAAGGCAATATAGGTATAAGAAGGTACTATTTTCGGAGTTTATCGAAACGACTTCATTGGTGCTCGAATACAGTAAATCGAGAACTTTTTTCGGTAAATTTCGGTACCGTTAGTTTGTGTTTTAAGCAAAGTTCATCGGCGATCGATGAGTGACTTAACAATTGTTGTTTAGCTAAATAAAAATTTTATCGCGATCAAATTCAACAAAAACAACATAAGAAAAACATCAGGTTCTAATTTTCCCGGCTAAAACCTTTATTCACATTCATTAAGATATTTCTCCGCACCATGCCGATGGCCGATAGGGCAGAAAGGTTCTTGAATGGCGACCGCGTACCGGTAAGCGCAGCGTTGGATATCCACCGACCAGATGGTCAGATGACCTGAAAAAGGTCGCAGGCAAACGCTGAACGGCTGAAATTATGATGATGATGATGATGAAGATATTTGAGAAATTAAGAAAAAACTTAGATTGAAATTTGGCTTTGTTCTACTGTTATGTCATGGTTATTTCGAGATTTTAACATCAATCTTTATTCTTACCGTTATCCCTTTGAATTTCATTGAAGAGTTGGCAAATCAATGATTCCCTTTCGAAAAGGCCGTTCTTCACAATTAAATCAGCTTTTGGTTTATTATCAAGTGGCACTAGCTTAACGAACAGTTTGATACTCTGGATGGTTCCTCCTGCTTCTACATCCAAAGTGACCCTGAGGTGGTCACCCAGGAATCCAGACAGACCATCAGCGACAGGCTTCACCTCCGAGCTGATCAAACGCCACTCTCCCCCATTCTTCAGTACTTTCCTTACGACGCAATCAACTTGTTTCTCCGTCAACACATCTTCAAGTTTCTTATGCACAATACACTCACCATTGCCGACCATTTTGTTTGGGACTAAGTGAAAATCTCAAGTGTCTATGGTATTTTTATCTTCGTTCATTTATACAAATGATTTAGTTTGTCATCAATGAGAAGGAAATCAGCATGAAACTGAATTTTAAATATGTATTTAACAATGTTATCTCATAGCTAGTACTTTAATATCTTACTCTTTAGGGTTACTTAGGCAAAGTTCGTCATCTTCAAAAACCATTCTGTCAACGTTTTTCTTTCGTCGCATGGTGTTGAATGTTCCATCACCTAAGTTAATTGCATTAAGTATACCACTCAACAATTTATTAGTCAAGTAAGTCTATGAATCGTTCATTGGAAGGTTATCCAAGTGTTTTCAACCAATAACAAACAAACAACAAGACCAGAGTAGGTATTTGTAACAAACCTTACTTATTTTATTCCTATTTATATATTAATATTATAAAGCTGAAGAGTTTGTTTCTTTGTTTGTTTGAAGATTAGCGCAATCTCAGGAACTACAGGTCCGTTTTGAAAAACTCTTTCACTGTTGTTTTTATTTATCGAGGAAGGCTATAGGCGACCCGGACAAAGTCGGGACGGGCTGCTAGTCATAGATATGGCTGATGTTTGATATTGTGATAGCATTCATGCTTGGTAAGTTGGTAAATAGTTGAATTAATGTAAACGTTTCAAAATTTCACCATATTTGTTCATTCACATTGCAGCTCGAACGTCGTAATGATCGAATTGTCTGTTTGTATGCTTTTCAGTCGACTTTAAACATCCAAAAAGGAGGTTTTTAAATTCGAGTGAATGTTTTTTTTTTAAGTTTGTTCCGCATAACTTCGTCATTTCTGAAACAGATTTTTTTTGTTTTAAAATCAAAACAGTACCTTCAATGTAAAATCAAAATTACTGGGAGATTAATAAGGCCTAAGTAAATAAAATGTAACATTTCTGACATTTTGATCTAATACCTTTTCAAGTTGCTTGCTTGATCATTAAATAGTTTTCTAAAGATAAAATAATGCCCTGATGTCAGTGTTACAAACCCCCCTCAAGGCCACCATAAAAGTCTTTTTGGGGTCGGTATTGCATTGACCTTTTAAAAGGAATCAAAACTGCCTATAAAAAGTTTGTAGCCCGGTTTATTTCCACCATTGGAATCCATCATCATCATTCCAGCCACTGTCAGTCCACTGCTGGACATTAGGCCTCCCAAAATATTTCGAAAATGACCAGTTGGAGGCGGGCAGTGGAATGGGAATCACGAGATTATAGTCTCTGCGTACCTCGATGTTTACCTAAGTGAGTATACTTATTTGTATACTATATTTATCTTTTGATATATTTTCACAATTAGAATGAAAGGCAACAAAATTAGCAATGGAAAGCCCTTGCCAAATATTTAAGTTGCATTTATCCTGTCATCAATCAGTTTCTTGGCTCATGTTTTTCTATAGTTTACAGCAAATTAGACCCGGTCCTTGCCATTTCACTAGGCATGTCGGCATGTTCCAGTGATGGGGCAATCAGCTTGTCCGAGTGACTTGCCACTATAAATCTCGTATCGATCGAGATGGTTTATGGTATAATCGTATTCATTCACTGTTTTACTAGGGCTGGCGCGGTTTCCTTTAGATAGACTTCATGGTTTTTGATCACGAATTATTTCAATAATGTTATACTCGTACTACATAAAAGAGAGAAAAATACATCACACTTTTAGCAGATCCCTTGCTTCAACGGTCTCATGCAACAGCCAACCAAATGGTCAATGTAGCCTATGTTTAGGATGCCTCTTCCATGAGATTCTCTGGAGTGCTATTTTTGAGATCTATGACTCACTGAAAACAGGTGAGTCGAATGAAAATTGTTAGACTCACCGATGATGTCGAATGAATATCCATTAGACGCACCAGTTTTGAGTGAACTTCTTAAAAATAACACTTCTGGGCACCTGGACATTTAAGAAAATCTCGTAATTTTTAGACAGCGCTTATCTTTGTTTTTAATGGGAACAGCCTATTTTTTTTTTTTAAAAGATACAATTAAGATTTAAATGTTCAAAACCAGTACTAATTCTACCATTAGTTACGTATATGACAATGATTAGACGTCTGCTGCCCATGAAAATTGTAATTAATTGATAATAAGTAATATTTATAAGTCAGAAAAGACAGAGCATAGGGATTTGTGTCTTTTACTTTGTTCGATCTGCATTATTATGTACTTGCCTGTGTCTCACAAATAAAGTTTCTATTCTATTCTAAGGACTTGACGCAAAATTCCCGAGCGATTATTGTAACCTCCTGGTTAAAAAAATAATTCCTTTAGTTGCAGGCTTGAGTGACAGCCCTGCCGCTCACCCCAGCCCCAGCAGTGGGACAAGGGCGGCGTGTCTCCCAATAAGGCGTGATTAACACAAGGCCACATTATTTTCGCCGCCAATTGGTCATACGAACAAAAAATCTAAAGGTATTTTTCTCGAAATGCAAAATAAAATTATTAAAATTCTACGAACAAAAGCATCCCCAAAATTTTTTGACGTCAACAAAGTAATGGTCGATTCATATTATTTTAAGGGTACCCTAAATTCCGTAGCCAAATTCTATAATTTATCATCAAGGTTAAATTTTTGCAGTTTTTGAATTTTGTTGGCTCGAATCACCTATTATGAGCACTATAGAAAATAACCTTGATTATTCAGAGTGAATCGACCCTGCAGCCTACTCACAAATACAATCATTCTTCAAAATACCAGAATCTGGTCTGGAATGCTATTTTCGAAAAGTGGACTCACGAAAATTCGTTCGATAACGAAGGATTTTTGTTCGATATAAGTATCCATATTAATATAATATACTAATATCCATTCTTCCATATCCATAATAATATTATAAATGCGAAAGTCTGTCTATCTATCTGTTACCCATTCACGACTAAACAGCTGAATGGATTTTGGTGAAGTTTGGTATGAATATAGTTGAAGACCCGGTGTCAAACATAGGCTACTTTTTGACGCAGGCGGAGCTGCGGGAAACGGCTAATATATCATACATTTCAAAAATAGGGCTCCTGAATTTGTGTCGTATAAATTGCTTAATACTAGGGCTGGTAAGGAAGTGTCATATTGTGTCGCGGAAGGCGAGGGATCGGTTACAGATGTGGCAACAGTGGTCGAGGTGTCGTAAAGGGGGTGACCCGCCGACCGCACGACTACATATCTTTCATGTTGCCAAACTGTTTGTAAAACTAGTTGGTGCCATTTGTAAAATGGTGTTGGAGAGAGATAACACAAATTAGGATGTGATATTAGAAACCAAAAGCAACAGGGCCCTGTTGAATTTTAAATTGAAAGAGGTTGAATTAATAGAGTATCCCTGGTATCCTAAAGTCTCTAAGTTTAAGTCGCTCCAATGTTTTGTTTAATAATTTAAGTAGCTTTTGTCCCAAATATTTTTTATGTCAATATTTGATTTTTAAAATTTTCCTAATGTGATCGCGTCTCAATAAATATTTTTCTTTCTTCCTGAGATACAAAAGAAGTGAGTGAATAGGGTCCTCATTATCTAAGCATGTTTTTCCTAGTTGCTCAGCTTACTCTTTAGAGCCTAGGATACACTGTAAGTCATGGTCCTAGACTTCGAGGCACTATTATGCGCATGTGCATATACAATGGAGCGACTGCCGGCTGATTTCCGCAACCTTTTTTACAGAGATACCAGACCAACAGCTGGGCTGGACCCAATATGTGTTAGTGGCCAATATTGTCAGATTTTTTCAGGTCTTCTTTACATACATATGACAAAGCTTAAATGGTGTTTCACCCTAAATAACTTGAATTTGCGACGGAAAGATACGCATAAAGTATTGTTTCAATCCGGATACAGATAAAAAATGATTGCTGCCGTTTAGTGAAGATAAAAGCTTTTAAGCGAACGATTAATCACTTTCTACTGGGATTAGAGGAAAGCTGAAAGTGAGAGTGAGTCCGCTGCGAAAGGGGGGCCGTGTCGCCCGATCATGGCCACTTGATAATGTGGAGCTACCACTAAAATACCAATAGGATAAGTAATGAGACATTAGATAATTTACACGAACGTCAGAGGTAGAACTTTGTCATAGAATTATTATTAGTAACTATAACTATGTCTTTGTACAAGAGATGAAAAATATTGCTTGTAAGTTTGAGTATACAATACAATACAAAATTCTTCAAAAACAAGGATACATTGTCAAATACAATCAATTACAAGAAAACACGTAAAACCTAAATATGTTTCACAATCGACGATGATTTTGGAGTTTTACCGGAACACAACAGATGAAAAGATAACAAAAAAGATTTTTTATGTATTTAAATTTAATTGTACAATATGCAATTGTATAGCACAATAGGCGAACTTAATGCTAACAGCATTATAATGTTTATCACATCTTGAAGAAAAGTTTTGTCAATTATAAGTTCATTGTATGTTTATTTGAAGGAAAACCGGCCGTGTTTGGTTTCGATGCTTATTGGTTAAGTTACGTCTAAGTATTAAAAAAAACTTCTATTAGAAAGCTAGTTTACAAAATGATTAAGTATAGGATTTGAATATGTTCTTAGAAACTACGAGTAAGTATCCTGGCAATAAAATAAATTTATTATATTGCAGTAAACTATTGCAATGTCGCAATAACAAACACTACTTATTTAACTGTTTGTTTTGAGCATCCGGTACTCGTTTGAGTAATCTTCGCTGTCAACGAGATTCTCTATCAAATAAAGATAATAATATATTTATGAAGATGCATTATATTTTTATACATGCAAATAAATATGGTCAAAATAAGAATCATACTATTTTAGCTGTTTCCAGTTTGGTAAGTAATTACCGGCTTGAATAACCTGATTGTTTGTTATTAATGACGATTTCGTGCATGTGAAGCCGTTTTGTTGTACAGAAAAGTGCAGGTATTAAACAAAAATAACAAAATATTGATAGCTCAATTTTATGCAGAAGTTTTTTTCATGGTTCTGATTACTTTTAAAAAGAGCGTGATCGAAAATAAATCATTCTCAGGGTCGGCAACGCGCCTGATGCAAACTTCTTAGTTTAATTACCTATTTCTTATCTACCTGATTTGACTTTTGTAAAAACAAGTGTGATTTTTGTTAGTGTTCTTGTAAGATCCAAGTGATATTAACTTAATACAGAGAAACTACCAAATTCGACTGTTACCTTTCATTTCACCTTTAAATTCCTCATTTATTCATAGTTTCCTTAATACAGTCCACTTGCACACACATATTTGCACATCCATTCACAACAGCGCCTTTCATACTTCGCTCTGGTGTTGCAGGCGTTGCTGCGGTAACCGCTTTCCATCAGGCGGGCCGCATGCGTGTTTGCCTACTGAATAGGTACTAAATGTATCCCTGTATTAACTCTGAAGTGTCGATTGACTATGTAGGTCGCTCGATATGAAGATTGATGATGCCCTCTTAGTTCGTATAGATGTCAGCCTGTTACAATTTAATTTAATGTACAGATCTAATGAAATGACATTGCTTTTAAAATAGGTCAGGGGCAATGACACACTCCCTGCAATTCTACAAACTGATTTTCCTTGCAGTTGTTTTTAATTGTTACTCAGAATAGTCTACCAAATATAGAGACGCTCGTCATTTCAACAACAATCAACAGTAATAAAACGGTTAATAATTAACGTATTTCTGAAAATGGAAGAAATTTCTTTAGTAATAAGAAGAACCATTGTACCAAGGGCAATGTTTTAAGCTTCCAAGCTTAGATACAGTGTGTAGGTGAAAGTAAATAAAATAAAAATATCAAGAAAAATAAATTTTACAAATAATGTTCTAGTGTATGCGATCCCTAGTTTATTTTCTTTCACGTCTTTCTCCTATTTTTCCAATACAAAAATTAAACAATTGTTATTTTATTAAATACTAGCTTTTTCCCGTAGCTCCGCCTGCATCAAAAAGTAGCATATGTTTGACCCTGGGTCTTCAACTATATTCATGCCAAATTTCATCAAAATCCGTTCAGCGGTTTTGGCCGCGAAAGCGTAACAGACAGATAGACAGACAGACTTTCGCATTGATAATATTAGTATGGATGATACATTATGTAAGTATGTTTTTATTTGCAAATGAATTCTCTCTGTCTTTGACAACATTAATTAAAACACGTCGACTTAAGAACTTAAGTTAATTAAGACTTTCAATTAAAAGAATCGGATTAACAGTCACTTGAGATTTTTATTTTTCATTTCGTAATTTAAATATTCGGGTTATGTAATTGAGTAACCTACATTTAGTTTGAGTTTATCATCGTCATTATTTCAGCTGCAGGCCGTCCACAACTGAGAATAGACCTTCTTCACAGATTTTCAAAGTATTTTTTCCACTGGTTTTAAGCGGACTGCATTCAACGCTTTCATGTGACCTCGACTTTTGACTATCTGGAACCCTACTTTTGAAAAGTATTACTTACACAAATTAGGAAGTCGCATGATTTTCGTTCGACTCATAGACGATTAAATGAGTCGCACTTTTCATCCTGAGAACAACTCGCCTCAGAAGTCCAAACTCTATACCTGTGCGTGGTCGCCATTTCAGACTATGTTTGTAATTTTACTGATAATGAAATTCCATGCTTCAGAAGAGACGTTAAACCGTACCTTATTTTCTGATGGCTTTAAAGATACATGGCAGACGTAAAGAGTTCCGAAAAACTTTGACACATGGGTGTATCTATGTACTGATTTGATTGACTGACTCGATACGAAAGAATGAGTTAAAAAGTATTTGAATAACGACGAAGTACTGTACATCCAGTTGCTAAGTGGGTCGACGATTATAGGAAAATAGCTGGCAACATCTGGATTGTTATGGCTCAGGAGCTCAGGACAGAGATGGTTGGCATAGACAGGGGGAGGCTAGCCCAGTGGATCATGGAAAGCTGGTGATGTTGAATTGATTAATAGTAGTCATATAATGCTACCTATGATCAATCACCGGTCCACAGCAAGGCCGCGCCCACACTGAGGGTTTGAATCACGCGTCATTTCCTCGCAAGTTATTGCAAACAATTATTTATCTGTCGGAGTGTCCTTACTGCACTTTCCTGGCCTTGTTTTTGTTTTTAGTTTAGCGCAGTTCATAATTTCTACAAGTTCAGCTAGATTTTTAAGCACCACCAAATCTAACCATAAACTCTGAAGCTTATGCTGAGGACGAATTGCTTGGACAAAGAAGAGCTAGATATTTAATATAACTATTCTTTCAGACTTAAGAATATTATTTAAGAAATCAATATTAATAAAATTGGTACATACTCAAAGAAATATATTTTCGGCAACGCATTAATTTTTTAAAATCATACAAAGTACTCATGCCATTTTTTCCAGGAAACAAACAGCGAAATATGATTTGAATATCAATTATTCACAGAAACTTGAGCATGGATATGACGTGTGAGTGGTGACCATAGAGGAAGCGAAGGAGGTCTAATGAGTGTAGCAAGTGGAAATCTTTGGTATCTCCTGTCGCCTGCGAGAAATAGCGTGAAGATAATAAATACGTGGAAACTCTAATCATTTCTCTAAACTTGTGATGAACATTGCCTAATTTCTCTTAAATATTTAGCTACGTGAATTAAGTCCAGGACCCAGGAAGTCATATAGTTATTCACGACATTATAACACCAAAACAAAGCATACAATGCGTGGAATGAGCCTCTTGCGTGTATAGCGCCGGCCGGCTGCGCGTGCGCACGCACTGCGTCAGGCGCACGTTCAGTACGTGAGCATGATGGACGTGACTACTGCTCATGTAGCTAACTGTATGTTGTATTTACCCATTTCTACCTCACACTGGCTATATGAGAAAGGAGACCCAGCATCGGTTATATTTTTCTTCTTAGCGAGTCGACCGACTCGAGCAATTTTGCTTGCGAGGACCAAAACTCCGCCATCTTCTACAACAAAGCCCAGCCAGGCCTCATATTGGTCCCTGACCCTGCACACCTGCCTGCCTGTGCCTGACTGGGCGCGCAGAGCAGGACAGGAGATGTGCCAAAGTTTAAGGAGAGACACCACACTGCCATCGACATATTATAATAAATGCACCTGTATGACTTTGGATTGAGATCAATATATGGAACACAGCGTTTCAAATCAAAGAACAGAGGTGCAACAAGGACATTGTTTTTACACTTTTCCTCTTACGACAGAAGGTGGTACATAAAGTTTGTATGTAACTTACTAGTGGTCTAATATTTTTAACCGACTGCCCGATTGAAGATTAGTTTGTACCTTATGTATAATTTTTTTCAAGCCAACAGCCAAAAATCGTAAATTTGTAGTATTTTTTATTATTTTTTTTATTTAATACACTAGCAGAGCATAAGCTGATGCGTGTATATATCACTTGATTGTTAAGTTTTGAAGTGTTCATCGAGTCTTTTTTGGAGCTGTTCATACTAGGAGCACTTATCACTGTTGTATATTAAAATGTAGCCGGAGCTTTTGTATAAAGTATTTCTTTCCCTTTAGTAATTTCTTCTAATGATGGAACTCTATAACTTCTATTAAATTAAACTATTTTAATACGGTTTTATCGCGTTTATTACTTATTTATTTACACCTGACGTTTCAAACACTTTACAGCGTTCAATAAACGCGATAAAACCGTATTAAAATAGTTTAATTTAATGAATAACAATCGCGAAAACATAAGAAATCATTATTATAACTTCTAGTTTACTCCTATCTCGAGTCGCCTTGATAAACTTGGAATCTATAATACCTAATCAATATTATATTCTCCGTTCAATCATGAATGCAAAATGGTTATTATTTCATCTCGAGAACAATATATTGAATGGTTCATTCATAACATCTTTAGAGGCTGCGTCGGCGCAGCCACCATATAAGGCCGCTCGGCATGGTGACGTCACTCGCCCACGCGTGGGCTAACCACACGAACCTTTGAAATGCACGTATAAGGTGTATTATGGCAAGTGGGTAATTAGTACCCGTAAACAGGCTACATTCTATGCTTTTATGGACGTATGGCCTCAAATTTATTTTTATATTAATGTTTACGTGTTCTTATAAAGTTGAGTTAATTTCTTGTGTAAGCGCCGATAATATCTAAGTTTGCAGCTAAAAAATAAGTATGTTGCGAAGCTTGAGAATTCAAGTCGGTCAGTGTTGCGACAACTTTAATAATAATAGAAGGATAGGCGATAGAGTTTAAAGGACAAGTAAAAGTGTCATCTTTCCTAAAACTCCTTAAATATCTAATAAGGTACTCTACCCAAGTATGAAGGTTGATTGATTTGCAATGATTAGTATGAAGATTGATTGATTGCCTCTGATAGATGAGTACAAGTGTTTTGTTTCTGAATGAACAGAATATGATGTCCTAATTAAACTATTCAAACTATAACTTTGTGATGGGATGCCGGTTAAAGGAAAAACGCTTGATATATGAAGTGGATTAAGTGCAAATATTTTGAGGGGTGGTTTATTAAGTACAAAGAAAACTAAGAGCAAAATTTTAAAAATGTACACGCTAGTTTTTTTTTTAAATATTCCTAACAAAATTATTTTGTTTTTTTTACATAACTGAAAGCGCACTAGAAACTCATTCATAGTAACAATCTCTCCCCAAACTACGTTCGAATGTAATTTGTTTGCTATTTTCCTCATTCTGTTTGTGATAGACAAAGACAAAATGAGTTTTAAAACTTCTGCCAGTATTGCCAGCAAAATAGAAGTAAAACAAAAAAGGAAAATCACTACAGGTGTCTTATTTATTACTATTCAGTAAAACATAAAAGTTTAGTTTTTCTCGAAAACTAGTGTGTAGAAATTTATAAAACTAACATAAATCTGTTTTATATGACTTAATTATTTAGCCGTGAAAGTATTTGTAATTATTTTAAATCCACCTTATATATAGTTATGATTAAACAAAATCTTCATGTTCCAATACTTTGCGGCTAGCTATCTGTGTGTTTTGAAGCCATATACACCGTGAAATTTTAAACGTTTTGGACCTATCGTCCAGAGACTCCATTCATGCAACCGAACAAATTTCCCCAAGGAACATATCTCGAAACATGAAAAACAAATTTGCACTTCCCATAGTAAGTTAGGTCACGTGATGAGGCATTTTGTATGGGAGGTCCAAAAATTTACTCCATATTTCGACCCATGTATCTTGGGGAAAGTTGTTCAGTTGCATGAATGGAGTCACTGGACGATGAGTCCAAAACGACTAAAATTTCACGGTTTATATATATTCCTCTTTTTTCGGAAATAATCGTGTTAGGATAGAATTGTCGCAAAGTCATCACCTTTATACACACAAACTCACCGTTCCCACCTTAGAACCCTCCTCAATATTCCCATTTATCATTCGAACTCTTACACTCACTCCTTTTCAGTCAAAGCGGTAAGATAATGGAATTCATTGCCAGCCGATATACGAGCCTCGAAAACTATCTAAGTTTTTAAGAAACTTGTTATGGAGTATCTGTCCTTAGCACAATAAATATTTATGTATGTATTTTATATGTAAGTTTATTAAGTATTTATTATTTGTAATGGTATTTGTTTATTAAAATCAGTATCTTTATATTACAACTAGCTATTTCCCGCAGCTTAGACTGCGTCAAAAAGTAGCCTATGTTTGACCCCGGGTTTTCAACTATATTCATACCAAACTTCATCAAAATCCGTTCAGCGGTTTGGCTGTGAAAGCATAACAGACAGACAAACAGACAGACAGACTTTCGTAATTATAATATTATAGTAAGGATGATTTTATTAAATTTGTACCTAGGTAATTAGGTATAGTCTTCACTTTTCCTTGCTTTTTGTACACGCTAATTACCCTTTTCTTGTCATTTCCTCTCTTGGGTCTGCTGGAAGAAATTTCTTTAGAAATAAGCAGCTCCCTTGTACTGTCTTTTCCTCTTATGTATTTTTTGTGTACATGAATTAAATAAATAAATAAATAAACTCATTGAGTTACGTACTCCTTTAGGGAAACCCATTATATAAAAAATCATTTTTGACATCTGACTTACACACGTGCTCTGCTTCCTTATTGCCTCTAATTTACACAAACTTTAGACTTGTCAGAATTTTCTCGATATTGGCAAAGCGTGGGCTGGGCCCCTAGCGATGTGATTTACTCGATCGCACAGCGACACCGACGAGTCTACGTTGACTCTATCGCCCACTGAGTGCCGTAAAATAGCTGCTAGTGATATCATTCGTGCTTTGTTCTACAAATTCCCGAAACAAATTTTTATATTCAGATTACCTACTTTTTAATCATCATCAGTCATTAATCCTAGCTTTTTCCCATTTCAATTGGGATCGGCCAATCATCGTGTAGCATTTCAGGGATTATTTCCATCCCTTCTTATGGTGTTCGGCCAATTTGTGTGGGAGCGACATCTACCGCTGAACTACCTTCCTAATAATATATTATTAACTAGAAAACCTAACTACTAAAAAAATGGTTATATAAAATTGCAAATTAAGTATCCAAACTTCTCTAACAACAATTTTTAAAACAACAACCCAATTTTCATTGTGTAAGAGTATTTTGTGTAATACAGTACAATAGTAAACCCTTTTTTGCACAAATTAACATGTTTTTAAGTTATACATTGAATCTTAACATTAAATACGTTAAAGGCGGCCTTATCGCTGAAAGCAATGTCTTCCAGGCAACCCTTAGTACATTTAAATTTGATCAAGGAGAGGGTAGTGACGGGAAGTGAAAACAAGGAATAAAATAATTTTACTGCAAAATAAATATACTACTAATATTAATTAATATTTTATTTAAAAAGGTTCTATCGCGTTTACTACTCACTAGCTTTTTCTCGCCTGCGTTAAAAAGTAGCCTATGTTTGACCCCGGGTCCTTCAACTATATTAATATCAAAATCCGTCCAGCGGTTTGGCCGTGAAAGCGTAACAGACAAACAGACAGACTTTCGCATTTATAATATTAGTATGGATGGTATAATTTATTGATCCACAAGTAAAATAACTACTTATAATAAAAAACTTTTCTTGTAATTGCTTGTATTTTACAATGTATCCTTGTTGTGCAATAAAGACTTTTTGTATTGTATTGTATTGTATTGTATAATAATTGGCGGATTTAATGCAAAATCACTCTTACCAGCCCGCCATATGGAGAAACAGAAAATGTATTAGGCAAGTATGAAAAGCAGGTTAAAGTGTTCACTTGTTAGGACACGTCTGGCCACGACACGACAACAGCTGCTTCGATTGATTATCAATCAATCAATCAAAATAAGGCTAAGGAAAATACAAGAGTCGACTGGAATTGCTAAAGCCGAAGACCTTTTTGGTATAGTAGCTGACGGCCAACCTTCAGTAACGAAGAGACACTTGAAGAAGAAGATGAAGTCCATAAGCAATGGCTACGTTCCGAAGCATTTAGAAGCTTTAGAGCTTTAGTGGCGAGATAGCGACTATTCCCAGTTAGAAAACGTTCACTTTTGTTTGGCACTAAGAGAGTTTGACTTTAAGAGAGGTAGGACATTTTGTAAGGAGTAGTCCGTCTGGGGAAGTACCTCCACCCTACAGAAGACCGCAGCCAAATAACACTGTGATGCAGTGTTGTGTTCCTGCTGGTGAGTAGGGTCGCCAGGCTCCAGAGAGGTCGCTGTGCTGACAGCGGACAGGTCGGCAACGGGCTCGTGATATTTCCGGTGTTGCAGGCGTTCATAGGCTACGGTAACCATTTACCATTAGGTGGGCCGTACGCCAATTTGCCTACTTAGTTGTATAAAAAAAACACTGACGCTCACGACGAACCAGCATTGTCGCTAGACTACCGAGGTATGCAGTCTCTTAATGTTTGAAACACGAAACAAATATTAATGCATTTCATTATTATTATTATTTAATTGTTTATAATTAACGACTAACAGGTTTATTTAAATATCAATTGTATAATAATTGCTATTTGATTAACTTACGAAAGGTATTTACAAATCAAAGGTGACAGGAAAAGTCGGTAAGGGCCAGCCTCGGAGAACATACTGCGACCAAATCGCAGACATATTAGAAAAAGGAGATGTCAGCAGTACCCGTAATCGACGAGCGTGTATGCCGAGAGTGATAAGCGTAGAAGAAGCGAGGAAAGTGTAAGCATCGTAGCAAATAGAAATCCGTAGTCTCTGCCTGCCCCTACGCGAAGAAGGCGCGATGGTATATATGTATGCATTATATTATGTATGTATTATAGATACCTACAATAGAACCTAATGCTTTGAATAGGCGGATACATACGGTTACTAATAATATTACATATGACATTGAAACGCTTGGATGGAATAAAATGTCACAGTTCTTTTTTTATTATCTGCTCCTTTCTACCATAAGGTTGGCTGGAATAGATTGCATTAGCGATAAGTCCGCCTTTGTACTCATTTCTCTTAATGTTAATTGGTTTCTTTGCTGTATCTTTTCTTATATTTATTTAACAAACACTGACAGCAATAATAGTTTTCCAATGCGTGCTGTGAGTTAGGACAGGACAAATTACATAGGTTTATGAGACATGCATTATACATGAATGAACAAAGGATTTCAGCTTATCATAAAAAATAACTACGTTTGGCAAATGAGCAATCAAGGCGCCAAAGAGTACCCTGGCCTGGTTAGTGAGCGTGGTTATATGTACGTAAATGGTGCAATAAAGTGTTCATTCATTCATTCATTCACAGTGGTATACCTACATCTTGACTGGTCATGTGGTCTTCCCAACGAGCATCGAAACCGCGCTAAATAAATGTTCCTTTCTCAATGGGTCTCCCTCATTTTGTTACTGTAACTCCTTTACCAAGTACAGTACTACACAAATATCTTCGTTGAATAAAAAAGAAAATTTTTGTTTAAAACAAATAAGTACTTAGTCGAGATTTCCATACTCAGCTTATAGTAAAAATTTGGTCAAATTACACGTCTATTTTGCGAGGCGCGTTGAAGTCTTATATTAACGTGAAAATCAAGAAAATACAATTACAGATCATAAAGGAAATGTGAATAATTAATCAATAAGGATTATTTAAGAAAATTCCTAGAACTCAAAAAAAAGTTTTTTATTGGAGGATTTTTTTTTTTAATCTATACTTTTCAGTAGCACTATATGAGTAA
The DNA here is from genome assembly GCA_947363495.1 of Euzophera pinguis. Taxonomy (NCBI): domain Eukaryota; kingdom Metazoa; phylum Arthropoda; class Insecta; order Lepidoptera; family Pyralidae; genus Euzophera; species Euzophera pinguis. The sequence continues at coordinate 805,689 of OX376164.1, forward strand.
CTCCTTTAGACTTAGCAATAGTCTTTCAGAGAAATCTTTTAAAAGAACTTGCTTAAGTAATCATTAACGACTTTGAATACGGCTATTAGAAAAATAGAAGTAACATATTACCAATATTATGACGATTCAGTTGTGGTGCCCTATTTTTGAAATATATGACATTTACGTCGAATGAAAATAGTTCCATATCGAACAAAAATCCTTCGATATCGAACGAAAATTATTCGACTCCCCGATTTTGCTTGAATCACACTTACCGACCAGCACCGACAATCAATATTTTCCTCGTTGTGCCCACGCAGGCTTCTATGCAAATGGGTGTCATTCAGAGCAACTTAATGACTATCTAATTATTATCGTGCCTCTGCAGTTTACTACATCAACAGTAATCAAGTAATAATTTGTAGTTGAACTGAACTGTAGATTATACGTCTAGTAAACCCACATTGTGTTTTACACATACTTTTTAAATTTATCAAACCATTTTGCGAGTACACATAGAATTTAAAATAACGTAAAATTTGTGCTTCGAAAGTCGAACGATCTTATCCATTTTTAAAGCCGGTTAATGAAAACAAATCTAAGTAAAAGGTTATCTATACTAATTATTGTAACGAATGTGTGCGAGTGATGCATGGGCTGCGGTGACCACTTACCATCAGATGGGCCGTATGACCATTGCGTCCATAATTGTATAAAAAAATCAAAAAATATTTTTTTATACATACTCATGATAACATTAAAATATGCTCGTTATTATATCGAATGAATCAACTCGCCGATTATGTCGAATAAAAATCATTCGATTCACCGTTTTGTGTGAGTCACACTTTTCAAGAATAGGGCTCCTGGTTTCGCCACGCCAAGTCACTGCACTCGGTTATCACTACCTCTCTCACCCTTTAAACCCGTACGTAACAAAGCAAGTTCTGTTTTATAAAGGCATAGCTATTTTAATCCTCAACTATAGGCTAGTTTCCAGGGTCAAAAGACTAACATTAAAATTAGTACGTCATTTAGGGAATCAAAATATATTAATGACGTATTTTTTTTTTTGTCAATTGAGCGATAAATTATAGAGATATATCGCATCAAAGTTTAGGAGTGGGGGCTCGTGACGTCACATATTGCGGAAAACTGTATATAGCACACTGGGACGTCACACGGAACGCGCCATATCTTTACCATTCTTTGTTTAATTTTCAAAAGAAAAAATACGTGTCCAATATTTTTTGAGCATCTAACTGACGGACAAATTTTTTTTTTTAGGTAACTAGCCTATTACGTGTGCTATTTAAATCTGAGAAGTTTATCAAATAAATAACCAAGTTTTAGGAATGGGACGCATTCTTGGATGGCGACAGCTTATCTTGCACGAAAGCCTTCGGGGTACGGGGAGGTTGAGGGCGAGGAGGGCTGCGTCTGAGTCCAGGGTTGGCACTGATGTCAACTTACCGAAATGAAATATTCCTAAAAAATATAAAGTCGAAATGTTATCTACACTAATATTACAAATGCGAAAGTCTGTCTTTCTGACGTAAGTGTAAAGTAAGTGTGGTCCGCCTTTGGACCTCAATATGTACATAAATTGTTTTGTGAAATTTGAATTTTGGTGCAATAAAGAGTATTTGTATTGTATTGTTAAGAATCCGTCGGAAAGAATGCCTCATCCTTTCCCTTATCTTAGTGCTATCCTAGTTGCTTCGGAGCCCAGGATCCAGTAGAATAAAAATTTCTCCTATTTGCCTTTTTTAACCCACTTCATAAAAAAGAGGAATGTCTAAGTTCTATTTTCTGAGAAGACAAACGGGCTTACGTCCCACCTAATAAGTGGTTATTGTAGTCTATGAAGCAACGTAGCCTGCAATACCAGAAGTAAAGAAATTTCTTCTCTTCTCTCCCTTTACCCTTTCTATCAACCACGTTAATGATAGGTGCTAAAAGTATCCTTGTATTGACAATAGAAACTCAAGAATGCCATCCCTACATCAGGCTGTGGCGCTCAGTCGCAGCCGTCGCAGGCGCAACCGACTCCTCCAACCGTCATCGAAGCCCTCAGTGCTCTCTCGGACGCCGCACACGCACCACGCCTTTACAATAACCGATCCGAGTGACTCAGTGACGAACGAAACGTTTAATTAACCTTAATAATACTAACGCTTGTAACATATGTGCTTACTAACATTGTGAATCGAAACGAACAGTGCACTGTAATTGGCCATTTTAAATGACCAGAGGCGAGCGGGATCAGGTGAGTGTCCTGTACTTTACCCTTTCTTGTTTGAGTTCAGCTTGCGGGCTGGGAATTTAAAATAATTTATTTTTATAACGATATTTTGCGAGGCCTTGAAGTGAAGGTAGGATGATTTGTTTAACAAATTCCATGTTAAATAATTACAAAAATAAATAGTGTTATGTAAACAATTTAATATAGTATAATCGCGTTTATTACTTATGAATAACTTTCTGAAAACATAAGGCATTAAACATTATGTAACTGTTTGTTGTTCCCTTAGTAAATAAATAAATAAACAACAATACTTTTATTAAATTAAACTATTTTAATACGGTTTTTATCGCGTTTATTAATAAATAATTTATTAATAAACGCGTATTAAAATAGTTTAATTTAATGAATAACAATCGCGAAAACATAAGAAATCATTAATAATAATTTTAATTCAGAGGAGTCAAGTGTTTCATTCTTTTACATAGACAATTTGTTGACCGACCTTTTATGTTTTTTTTTTTTTGCATTACGTATTTACCAGTATGGATACAACCCTGGGTTATTATTTAAAAGCTTCTCCATTGTTAGGAGTACATTTTGAACTATAATTGTACCCCGTACTTTACAGACACACGTTTATTTTTAACCCTTTTCGTTCACTTCTAACTTGCAACTGATATTATGCTTAATACCTTCCAAAGTTCTATCTTCACTAACAAACATAAATCAGTTTGTTTGTTAGGACGGGATTATTTCAGAAAACACCAATTGGATTTACGTGAACATTTCTGCATACCAATGATAAACCTATTCTTGAGGCTAAAAGTGCTAAAACTTGCAACTTCAACAAGCCGAAACCCCGGTCTAGTATAATTTTCTGAAAACTTTACACAGAATACGCAAATTTCTTTTGATTGCCGTATAAAAAAATTCTTCGAATACCCGAGGTTACAACTACATCACCAAGTTTAGGCTATAATCACTCAGCTGATCTCGTTTTTAAGAGTTGAATAATAATTGGGAATCGTGCTTATGCATTCGTCTCTCGTAAGTTTGAGACTGAATCTCATTTCATGGTTTGATTCAAATGTAACATTTGATTCAGTTCATAACAATTTGTTATTGAATAACCTTTTGTACCTTGAGTTCTTATATTATTGAGTTAGTAGTTTTTTCTTTTAAAATTTTTATTGTCGATAATCCATACTAATATATAATATTATAAATGCGAAAGTCTATCTGTCTTTCTGTCTGTCTGTTACGCTTTTACGGCCAAACCGCTGAACGGATTTTGATGAAATTTGGTATGAATATTGTTGAAGACTCGGAGTCAAACATAGGCTACTTTTTGATGCAGGTAGAGCTGCGGGAAAAAGCTAGTTAATAATAATTGAGAGCATGCCCGTTAAATGAGAAGAATATCATACTATTTATAAAATTTGGTAAAAAGGGGTATCTAGGGTACCTATAATGGTAAAGGTGTTTACTTTTCACGTAAAGTCGTCGGTGCTTCCATTTGGTGGTACTTAAAGAAACCACAGCCAAAGCTGAGGCGATTCCGAAACAACTCTAACATCCAGTTGTACATGGTCAATTGACCATATGATATCCAACTCACTATGAATGAATAACGTATAGAGCAATAAAAACTTTGAACACCCATGGCTTTTTTGCTCTTCGCAGTAACCACACTGCAAAGTATTCCGATTCCGGCCTGGATACCGATTTTCTTGATTTCCTGTGGTTATTTATTTGTTAAGTTAACGGCCGCTTTTTTTTCGCATAAACTCGAAATCCATCTATATCTATGAGCGCGAGAATCGGCCTTCTGGTAGGACTGTAGAACATCCATTCCTCTAACCACACCACGTAAATTACTACGAAACGCATCAAAATGATAATCATATGCATAGGTTGCAATCGTATTGTGTCATTGTTTTGGAAGATGCTGTTGCCGTCGAGGTATGCCCTTTGTTTCGGAGGCTCGGCGGCCAAAACAAACATACGTGTTGACACACCTGGTAGCCGGATTCCTTGGACGTTTTGGAGGCTTAGTCACATGTGTACGATCAATTCTTGATTAGCTGTCGGGTTTTTAATAAAGTCATATTTTTAATTATAGTCAACTGTTTTTAGGGTTTCTTTGTAAATACATGGAACCCTTATAGTTTTGTTATGTATGTCCATCTCTCTGGCCGAGGTTTGGCTCAGAGGCTTTTTATATCAGTCCATACCTTAATTTTTTAGTACCTAGCTAAAAGCTCATTGCGGAATTAATTCTATTTTTAACAAACTTATAGAAAAAATGCATTGTGTAGTCATATACTTACTACGATGGCGCGGAAACCCAAGGTGGATTTTGGTGTTTGACATGAGAAGACGCCGTATCACATATCATATGATAATTAATTATAAAATAAAAATCTTAAAATAAATGACCAGGCACGCGCTGTTGAATGTGGAAGTCAGATCACGAAAATTTTAAATGTATTTTTTTTTCCTTTTCTCTTTAATACCGTTTTCCTTTCCCGTCGCACGTCCAGCACAAGTCCCGTGTCCCACTGCCTAAATTAGGCCTTAATATGCGAGAAGGGTTAGGAAAGACCAAAGTAGCAGTTAACACAACTACGAGAACGCTAGGAAGATAACGAATACCTCTTAATAGCCATAATAAACGTTCAATAGCCATTTATCTTACAAGAATGGTCAAAAGATGGCGTCATGTAGTAACATCCTCGTATTCTTTCGATTTCCGTGCGTTATCTGCCTGTCTGAACAATACAATACAACACTCTTTATTGCACAAATAGATAATGGAAACATTTATCTAAAAGAAAAAACGATTATTAAGCGATGAAAAATTTTAGAGTTCCGTGCCCAAAGGGTTCAATACAAAGACGCGCTGTCAGAATTGCCGAAGTTCCCGTGATTACAAGCGGTATTGAGCCTTTGAGTCTCAGGAGAAACTTCGCTTTCTTATGCGTGTTCTACCGCTTGTATAATGGGCTATGCTCGGAGGAATTGTTTGACATTATGCCAACAGCCACTTTTTACCATCGCACCTCTCGCCATCGTCAGGGACTTCATCCCCATACCTTGGATCCCATGTTATCATTAATTTCCTTCCTCGTACACTGCTATTATGGAATTAACTCCCTGCCATGGGTTTCCCTAGTGACTATAACATGGGAGCCTTCAAAATGGGCGTGAAAAAATTCCTTTAGGGTCGGCAACGTGCTCGTGACATCTCCGGTGTTGCAGGCGTTCATAGGCTACGGTAACCACTTATCATCAGGTGGGCCGTACGCCTGTTTGCCTACTTAGTTGTATAAAAAAAGGGTATAAGGTACATTAGAATTTCAAGCGGTAGTTTGTAATCTTATGACATCAAAGACAAATGTTAACTTAGTCTGCCTGCGACCATGAACGCTGTAAAGTGTTTGAAACGTCAGGTGTAAATAAATAAGTAATACACGCGATAAAACCGTATTAAAATAGTTTAATTTCATGGCACTATTATTTAGAAACTAATTATACAAATTATTGACGACAAGTGCCTTATAATGTAAATGTTATTAAATCTATTATTGAACATAATATGATAATATGTTTTTTCATGCTTGTGTATGTAAATGATTTGTTTTTTTTTTTTTTGTATAATAAAGATATTACAATAAAAGAAACAAATGATTTCTGGCAGACTAGACTGCCTATATGTGAACCATTGTTGTGCGATATCGGGGGTGTAGTGAAGGAGTGACCACTTTAATAGGCTACTTGACTGTATTCTTACTTGGTTAATTTTGTTATACTAAACAAAATATACACAGTGACTGCACTAGTTAATGTTACTGATGACATCCGCTGGGCTATGGAAAATAAATCTCTTACTTTACTTGTTCTTCTCGATTTCAGTAGTGCTTTTAACTCTATCGATTTTGATGTTCTGTTGGAAATTATCCGATCTCTAAAGGTAACTTCATCAACTCTTTCTTGGTTTGAGTCGTATCTTCGGGGTCGCTCGCAGTGTGTCCGCCTTGGGGAGGTGACCTCTGATTGGTGTGAGCTCACGGCTGGTGTGCCTCAGGGTGGCGTACTTTCACCTCTCCTCTTTTCTATCTTCATTAATACTGTTACTAAAATTCTATCTTCCAGTTTCCATCTCTATGCAGACGATCTGCAGCTCTATTGCCAGTTTTTACCAGGGGAAATAGATTCAGCCATTAACTGTATGAATGATGATCTACAGAGATTGAGTGTATGGGCTGAGTCATACGGTTTACTAGTAAATCCAAATAAATCCCAAGCAATGATCATAGGTAGTAGTTACTGGAGGAATTCACTTGATCTAAGCGCTATTCCATCACTTCTCCTGGATGGTACCGTTATCAATTTTGCTGAGACCACTAAGAACTTGGGCGTTGTTATTGACTCGGGTCTAAACTGGAATGCGCACGTTTCTGCAGTTAGTCGTATGGTTCACTTTACCTTTCACAATCTGAGATGCCTTCAGACTTTCCTTCCGCTGGAAACTAAAATTTACTTATGTCAGTCCCTTATATTGCCACTTCTTGATTACGCCGATGCCTGATAACTGGACGCTACAGAGGAGCTGCTGAACAAACTTGAACGCCTGCAAAACTTATGTATCAGATTTATCTATGGTTTGAAAAAATTTGACCATGTCTCCGACTTCCGCAGCCAACTCAAGTGGCTCCCTATCCGACTTCGCAGAAATATGAGAATCCTTTGTCTCCTATTCAATGTCCTGTACAATCCCTCCTATCCTTCTTATCTAAAGGATCGTTTCTCCTTCTCCCGTCCGATTGATGCACCTTGCCGTTCCCACCTTAGAACCCTCCTCAATATTCCCATCCATCATTCCGATTCCTACACTCACTCCTTTTCAGTCCAAGCGGTAAGATTGTGGAATTCATTGCCAGCTGACATACGAGACTCGAAAACTATCTCAATATTTAAGCAACTAGTTAAAGAGTATTATCTGTCCTTAGCACAGTAGATATTTATGTATGTATTTTATATGTAAGTTTATTATGTATGCATTATTTGTAATAGTATTTGTGTATGTATGTTTATGTATGTTTACATTATAAGGATTTTATAAAAGTTTTACCTAGGTAATTAGATATACTTTTGCTTTCTTTTTTGTACACGCTAATTACCCTTTTCTTGTCTTTTCCTCTCTTGGGTCTGCTGGAAGAAATTTCTTTAGAAATAAGCAGCTCCCTTGTACTTTCTTTTCCTCTTATGTATAATCCTTTACATTTTTATTGTGTACATGAATAAAGTAAATAAATAAATAAATACACTAAAAAGTAACCGATTCTGAAAACAACAACAAAATTAGTTGTTAATTAAGGCCGTAATTCGATTTTAAAGTTTTCTCTAAAAGAACAGTGGGAGCGTGGTGGGGACGTCCTGATATCTCTTTTGTACGCACGAAACCTAGTGGCAGTGACGTCACAGCTCACACAGTGCATCCTTTTCTTGTTTTTTGACAGTTTCCCCTTCCACCGAATTCCAAAGGCTTATAACTTATTTATTTTTGAACGGATTACAAAAATTCTTTCATAATTCTGTTTCTGGAAATAAAAATATTGTTATGAAAGAAAAAAAAAAATTAGTAGAATACCCAATTGTTTTAATTTTTAACTAGTTATAATTATTTACTATCCTTACTGACATGGCCTGCCAACAAAATGAATCTCTGTTACTTGAAAATAAATTCATTTATTCATAATTCTATAGAAGTAAAACTCCGTAAATGAATAGTCATAATAATCAATAATTATGGCTAATAACGTTTATAGTTAATTAGACAAGCATACCAAGCGGAAAACAATCTAGCAATGGTATTATATTAGCACTGATGATAGGTAAGATAGAAATAGGTATTTTTCTGCACTATTTGCAATCAATTAGCCAAAAAGCATATGGCTCATCTGATGGTAAGTGGTCACCGTCGCACATAGGCGTCCGTGCAACACCAGGATCTCATACGCATCCAGTTCCCGTACCCAAAGGGTAAAACTAAACCTTACAAGACTTCCGCTGTCCGTCCGTCCGTCTGTCACCAGGCTCTATCTCATGAACTGTGTGAACTAGTTAGACAGTTAAATTTTCACAGATGATACACTGGTTGGCGTAATAACAACAAAAACTAAAATAAAATAAAAGATAAAAAGCCATAATTGAGTGAATTTAATTTTTAAATATTTAAGTGGGCCAGTAAACATTTTCAGCATGCGCTTCAGAGCCGAGGAGCCCATCCATGCCGTGACATATTTGATATCGAACAAAAATCATTCGAAGGTTTTTCCAAAATTAGCACTTCAAGGTGCGCTTTAATCATAGACCTAGGTCTAATCAAAAATAGATTTAACGGTACTGGGTATATAATACTATTATAATATTCAGTGTTCTTACAATGGGCTGCTGCCTGGCATGACCATTTTTGAAAGGTTTTCACTACATCAGAAAGAAGTAGTCTAGTCTTAAGACAGTAACCGTGGCTAGAAATTAGTCAGTAGAACCACATCGAACCATGAAAACAAGCAGACAGACAATATAATACCTACATAAAAACAACTCGTTAGCACATCCTCGCCGGGCATTAGCGGCCCATCGTGAAATTAGTGGAAGCTAACTATAGCTTGTAGTATGGCATTAAATAGTAATAGTGCACTGTTTACTTATTCGATTACGTCATTAAGTAAAACAATAGCTTCTGCCATTGTTATATTTGGTGTATGAAACTTTTGGGTTTAGAATATCTTAAATATGGCCCCAGTACATGATGGGAAGTTTTATTTTTATTTTTGTGACTAAACTTTATTGAGTATAATTCGCGAGGTCTATGTTCGCGGCGAACAACTAGTAAAACTAGCGACTGTATCCAAATTATAAATATAAAAAATAATGAGTTTGGACACAGTTTGTATGACAAAATTTCGTCAAAAATGGCGAGAGGCCGACGTACCTCGTATAAGGAAAAGGCAAGGAGAGAAGATAAATTACTAACTAATTAAAATACCTTAGTTTTATTCATTCATGTCGGGTTAAATGGTTAATCGAACTTTTGCACTGTGATGTCCATGGAGCAATTACAAAGAGGAGATGCCGTTTGAAATGGCGCAGTGATGTGATCATTGGCGCCTCGCCGACACAAAAGTGGGCGGAGCTTGTCATCCATTGCTCCATGGTTGAAGCCACGGCCGAAACCAAGCATGTCGCACGTCTGCCTTCCGCCCCATGTAGCCTCACAAATACTTTCTTACAAAACGCTTATTACGACATCTCCTCTTTGTAATTGCTCCATGGTGATGCCATAGATTTCCCGATTTTCGGCCACTCTGACGTGGTTAATATAAATGTATTTAAGATATTTTTATCGTTGTTAGTAAACTTCTATTGCAACCTTGCACCATCTACTGCAATCATTGATGATGGAACCAGTGCATCATCATGAAGATAAGGCACGATTAGCCGTGCTTTATCTGTCTGTCATAGGTAAGACATAAACAGAATCGGAATGTAATCAAGATAGGTGAATTTCTTTTTTAGCCTTGTATTGCACTGCTGAGCAAAAGCCTCCCCGCTCGCCTTCCATAAGTCCCTGTACATAGCACTTTCTTGCTGGTTTTTATCGAATTGTTGAAGTTTGTGTGCCCATCGTGTTCTTGGCCTTCTTCGTTTTCTGTACCCGTCAGTTGGGACCCAAGAGGTTAAAATGTAGGCCCATCTTTCGGGATGCATGCGGCAAACATGACCAGCCCAATCCTATTTCAGCCTAGCCGACCTTTATCCTACATCCACTACGTTAGTGGACTACCTTACATTAATATTAACAGTCGTACACAGAGAGGTTGATAATCAGATTACTTTAATTCTTCAAATTAAATAAAATAATCTCGCTCGCAGAGTACAAATTTTTATATTGTGCTCAGAAACATAATAAAATAATACTAATGTCATGTAATAAAATTAAATAATTAAATCCATACTAAAATTATCAATGCGAAAGTCTGTCTGTCTGTCTGTAACGCTTCCACGACCAAACCGCTGAACGGATTTTGATGAAATTTGGTATGGATATAGTTGAAGACCCGGGGTCAAACATAGGCTACTTTTTGACGCAGGCGGAGCTGCGGGAAACAGCTAGTAATTTATAAATAGAAGAGTTAAGAAAAACTAGAAGTGGCATAGTATGTAAATCAATCCTAAACTAATGAATTTTATCAAAAATTGTAGAATTTGCGTACGGTTGCAACTGCCGCCGTGGTCCAGTGGTTAAGGCCTCAGACCGTGGGTCGTGGGTTTGATTTCAAGAGTTAGCATACTTCATTTATATGTTTCCAGTTTGGATAGGACATTGCAGGCTTGAATCCCATCATTGTCTGATAATAATTTTGATTCCGTGCTTGGGAAGGAGTACAAAGAATTACTTATTGCAAATTCTGATGAATTTAAATGAAATAAAAATAGGCTTTATTGTATTTTTAACGACATCTCCTAATAATAGTAAAGAATCCCAATTTTCCCTACAGATACATCATTCTGACCTTCAATAATAAATCGGTTAACAGCAAGTTATTGTCTAACCACACACGTCAACCAAACACTTTAAAATAATAGTAAACTTGTACTACTTATTTAATAATTTTGATGGAATCTTCATGGTTCATGGTTAGGTGCGCAGACCGGTACAAATACAAATGTACTATCTGTGGTCTAGAGGTCAACAATATTGAGGAATGCCGCGATCGCCGGCATTGATATACATTCAAAATAGACACGAACTATTGTGATATGCAATATATGCTATACATTAAAGGCTATTTCCGTGGTCCAATATCAGAATTACCTCTTCGACAGGCACTGCACAAATAAAGTGATGAGAAATCTGGGATCTGCACATGCATGAGCCACTCGTACATGCCGATATATTTGCCAAATTTAAGAAAATGAAATTCGATCTATAAAAATGCGTATTTAATTGCAGATTTAGAAAATATATTGGATGTTTTTAAATGAAGAATTCACTTATAAATTTTTTTGATGATTTCGTAAACAAAATAAATAAATAACACACAGGCGTTTACTGCGCAAAAATGTTAAGAGGACGACATTGTTGAAATGTCCGATTTGAATGGGCATTTTTCCATTTAATTGTATAACTATTTAATTGTATGGTAAAGCGCATTATATTTTCTGTGTTTCCGTAGTTGAATACTCGAGAATACTTTTAGAATTAAGTCCGCCAATTGGAAAACTTGTGGAACAATAGTTTTTTTTATGAAGCATTCATGCATGAATGATGCAGAACTCGAAAGTTACATAGTCTGTTTTAATTGCTGTCTATGGTTTGGTGACAACCATAGCGCATTCCGCTGATAATGACCCAAGCCATCGACTGACGCCTCGACAGTCTCACTTCGTGTCAACCAGGAGCCCTATTTTTGAAATGCATGACTCATTATGTCGAATGAAAATTGTTCCACTCACCGATTATGATGAATGAAAATTATTGATATCGAAAGAAAATCATTCGACTCGCCGATTTTGCTCGGTCCTTGGGATTTCATTTACATAGCTACAAAACGTCAACATTTTAACGGATAGTTTGATAAATCATCATCATTCTAGCGTGTATTCCTAGTTGCGTTGTCAGCTTACGCTTCGGAGCCTAGGATACGCTGTAAGTCATGGTCCTAGATTTAGCGGCACTGGTTATTACAATGAAGCGACTGCCGTCTGACCTCCGTAACCCCTTTTACAGGGAAACCAGACCAACAGGAACATGACCCGAGGTGTGTTAGTGGCAACACTGTCAGAATTGTTCAGGCTGCCCAAAAGCATCTGACACAGCCTAACGACTACTATCCATTGATAACAACTGGGGCCAACGGCTTAACGTGCCTTCCGAAGCACGGAGGAGGTCGAGATAGAAAATGCCACTAAATGGCTACCAATCCAATAATGGTCGCGTCTCGTCGTTGCTTGGCACGCGCATTCGTTAAGGATACGCGGGCCACGCTCGATTTTCGAGCTCCTCGATAGTCAAATTAGTCAAGTAGTTTGATTATTATGTAAATTTATAAAAAGTAAAATATTACAAACAAGTTAGTGTGTTATCAGACAGAGGTACGCAAATTCCAAAGTAATTCGTTCAATGACCTATGCACGTTCAATAATTACAAGCTTTTTATATAAACACTTTATTTACTAGCTATCGTCGGGGCTTAGCATTCGCATTGCTTGACATTCAATCCTGGTTTCAATGTTCTGACCTACCTGTGTATTAAATTTCATTCAATTTTATTTAGATATTCTTGATTTATGTATTTCATTCAATGTCCTGCAACAAGGCAAGGGCGTTAACTCGGTGCAAATAAAAACAAAAAATAACTGAAAAACAAAGCATTCCTTGCACACTTGGTGAACTAAAAGTCTCTTAACTTAGTTACGTATTACTTATGACATTTACGGCTCTCTAATCTGGTAATTGCATCAAGTGAAATAATTAGTGCCACTGCCACCTGCCTGCGCAGGCGCCGGCCACCGTGACGCCAGAGCTTCATAATAAGTCTTATCAAAAGTTATTATTCATTCTGGGTATTGCTGAAATCATTGGTGTCGAACAAATGAATTTTCGAAGAAATTATTCACATATTTTTTCAATTATTATTGCTAAAGCATACCTATGTTACTCGATTTGGATTCTATCTACACTTTAAGTCTTACTCTAAGGCCCATTAGGCTTATCTAAAAATCTTCGCCAAACAATAAAATTGGTTTCTCGACTTATTAAGGAATACTCGTAAAAAATCAGTTTAAATTTATTTTATCTACGAAAATGGATAAAGGAAAGTTTAGATTTTGTTTACTTGATTTTCTGAGTGTTTATGTCGGTTCACTCATATTTTATCGTGAAAGATGACGTCACGCAATACCAAAAGCATTTGGCGCCTTCAAGGATCCTGTAGCATCAAGTCCTAACATCTGACATCCGAGTTTATAGATAGTTGATGACATCGTCTCCACCTACACCTACGCCTGCACAATGTTAACTGCGATATCTGCATCGCACTTATAGAGAAATAAACACCTAGGGCTGTCTCTTCTTCATTCAAGCGTATCCTAGCTTAGGAGCCTAGGAGCATATCCTAGTCATGATCCTAGATTTGGTGGCACTGGTTATTAATTTAGAGCGACTGTCATCTAACCTCCGTCACCCTTTTTTATAGGGAATCCAGACCAAAGGAACATGACTTAAGATGTATTTATGGCCAACACTGCCACTTCTTTTTTTTAGGCTGCCTAAAGGCACACTGACATCTGACACAGCCAAACAACTGCCAAATCGATAACAACCAGGACTTCCTTTCGAATCACAAAGGAGCTCGAGATAGAAAATTCCACTAAATAGCGATCAATCCAATACGGGTCGTGTCTCGCCGTCGTTTGACACGCGCATTCGCTACGGATACGCGCGTCGCGCTGGCTGTCTCTTTGATGCGTTCCCACCTGCAAGAAAACTTCGTCAAGAAATGTCTGAATGTGAGGTTTCAGTATCGCAGATTTTTTCTAAGACCACGACATTTCTTTTGAATTTGAATGTATTGACAACCCTGAGTCCAGGTGTCGTATTTGTACCAGTAGGTACTTATTACTTTGATTCCTACGTCTTGTATCCCTAGCCATTACTTCTACTCAACTGGCTCAAATGGCTGGCGCGTATCCGTAGCGAATGCGCGTGTCAAGCGACGACGTGTCGCCACCACTATTGCATTGGTCGCCATTTAGTGGCATTTTCTATCTTGAGTTCCTCCGTGCTCCGGAAGGCAAGTTAAACCGTTAGTCCCGGTTGTTGTCGATAGATAGCAGTCGTTAGGCTGTGTCAGATGCCTTAGGGCAGCCTGAAAAATTCTGACAGTGTTGGCCACTAACACACCTCGGATCATTTTGTTCCCCTGTAAAAAGGGTTAAGGAGGTCAGACGGCAGTCGCTCCATTGTAATAATCAGTTCCGCCAAATCTAGGAGTATGACTTACAGCGTACCCTAGGCTCCGAAGCGTAAGCTGACGACGCAACTAGGAAGGAATACACGCTAGGATGATGATGAACTGGCTCAAAATTACTAGACTCACACGCAGTCGACCTTGTAACAGATAGTGATAACGATTTAAATACTGCGCTTTTAAAGTAATGCACTTCAGTAGCTATTCAATATAAATATTTTTATAAACACACAAAGAGGTTTTAACTTTTGTAGATACCTAAAACAAAAGCGCGCAACGTAAAATCACATACGGTAAAAGATCCTAATTTACATTATTAATAATGTAGCTATAATATGTTTGTCATGTACTGGGAATAAATAAGCCGTACATATAATTCTCAGAAGCATCGAACAAATTAATATCTACAACAAATAGTGACAGATGGCTTAAAACAACAAATTTCTGTTCTCTTTAACACGATAGACGTTTACCACGAAATGATAACGCGTCACCAAACAATGACTATACGTTACATCTTATTGAACGGTTGACCACTGAGTTATATTCTCGGGCAATGATTTAAGTCAATCAAACATGTTTATGAAGATGTGAGTTACCTAGGCCATGTTGAGGCCAAACAATGGCAAATCATTTATTTTTAACTATTTCCCGCAGCTCCGCCTGCATCGAAAAGTAGCCTATGTTTGACCCCAGGTCTTCAACTATATTCATATTAAATTTCATCAAAATTCTTTCAGCGATTTGGTCCTGAAAGCGAAACAGACAGACTTTCGCATTTATAATATTAAGTATGGAAATAGTATGGAAAGTATGGATTGCGAATAATTTTCCTCTTACGAAGTTTAAGATAAAACTGTGTGTATTTACTGTCCTCAAAAATGATTAATCTCGTTGTATCCGTTTACTTTGTACATTGTGCATTTTTTGATGATGTGCATCTATCTAAATATGTATGTATTTCTTAAAAAATATTACAGCATTGAATTAGTATCCCTTAATAAAATTGTACTTTGGAGTAAACTTAATCTGTGCGACCAACGGCCGTTGTAACACGGTTGAAACGTCGGAAGTATAAAAGTTTTATACGCACTATAATTTTACGTTTTAAATATGCAGTGCGTTAGTTTAAAAGTTGATTTAACTCGGAAGATTACTTTTAATTTAATTTTTAATCCAATACTTATAAAACTGAAGTTCATTTTTTACATGTTTGTCAAGTATTAAATGATGATGTCAACAATACGATTAATATCGATTGTTTCCGTCGACGACACCTCCGTGGGCGACCGCCTCCGTCGACGGTCGACACAGCCACACCGTCTGTCGCGTCTCTGCAGTCGAACAACCCGCCTTTTCGGACGGACTTGCCAGTCTTCAGCTCTTTGCTCTTTGCTCGCCACATTTGATATTGTGTTTCGAACTAATGTGATATTGTTGTTGCTGGATGGTTGGTAAGTGTCTTCTTGCTCGCAAAATTTTTAAGATTTGTTTAGTACATTTGGGAATTATTTATTAGAATCTTTTATTTTTCTACAAGTAAAAGTAGTTCCATAACAAGCGATATTAATTTTTAGATTTCTTATATAAGAGATTATTTATTAGTTAACTACTGTATTGTGTTATTTTCATGATTTTAGGTGCGCCTGCGTTTCTATTAACGCAAAGTAAATAAATACAATGATTAGTTAATCCATGAAAGTGACGTTGCCCGCTAAAAAATAAATTAATTACGAAAATATCACTTTGAATAATAATATAATTCTTATTTCAATGTTAAATGCAAATAATAAAACGTGTTCTTTGAATAATGTTATTTTATTATTCCTTTTTTTGAACTAAAATTAATTATTACAAACAAATTAACCAAAAACTTAAAACTAACTAAAAGTAAAAAAATAAATACAATCTAAATCAATCTAAAAAATAATTTCAATCTAAGCAATGACCGTGTGGCATGGTGCCAAAAACATTGGCTGCATTCCCACGCTGAATTGCATTTGCAATTCTTTCAAGCAGCACAAATATGTACTCACTATTGAGAGAAACATATTTGCGTCGCTTGGCATCTTCTATTTTCTACGAGAAAATTCAATATGACAAATGTAACCAACCTACAGCCTGAGATTTTCATTATTAGCCGCATAGTGTAAAAATTCTAAGAAATTTAATTTTACTTGATCCTGTTGTGTTTATTTGGAATATTTATTCTTATTGTATTAAATAAGTATTTCTAAGTATATTTTACAAATGGATTGGATAGAAACAGAAAATAACTCAATACTTTAAAAAATATCCAATCTACATCGGTTAGTTATTTGTCTGTAAGCAGAAACAATAGTAAGCCTAAAAAAACATTTCTAATTCAAAATATTTATCCATTTTCCCAAACTAAATATGGCATATTTAAAATTTGGTAATTTTTTATTGGACTTATTATACACCCACAGTTTGACCATCTGTGTGCATCATTCATCACAGGGCTTCCAAAACTGGCGACCGGTCCGTCCTGTCTCGTGATGTCATTGACCTTACTCACATTTTTGGAAAACAAGTAAAGGTATGCATTCGATAGAAAATACATTAATTACCCTAGAGACAAAACTTGCTCCACTGGCTCAGCGACCCGAAGTGGATCTTGGCCTCCTCACGAGCGCCAGAGTATTCTATTCTACGCGATGACTCGCCAGTTGTCAGCTCCCATCTCGCGCAGATCAGCACTGCATCGCTCCAACGGTATCTAGGATGGCCGACTAGTCTTCTATCCGATATATTCTCCAAATAGGTTGCTTTAACGCAACGATCCTCATTCATTCGTTCGGTTGTAGCAAAGATCCTTACCCATTCTTTTCAGTTGTTCCAGCTGTTTAATGGGAAATAATTAATATTGATACCCAAATATTTGGCTGCTTTTTTACAAAAAACAACGTTTGCTCATATTTAGCCAAGCATTGGATTAGCAGACCTAGGGTTCCGTGCATTTTTTCTTCTCTTTATCATAGAATTCATACTAATATTATAAATGTGAAAGTGTGTTTGTTTGTTTGTCCTACCTTCACGTCCTAACTAAGCAACCAATCGACTTGATTTTCGGCATAGAGTTAGTTGAAAGGATGGAGAGTAACATAGGCTACTTTTGGCCCTGGAAAAACATCATGTTTACACGCGATCAAGCGGGCACAGCTAGTATACAATACTTATTCTGGTATAAAAAGTGCAGCGTATGACATCATAAGGCGAATATTAAAATGCGATGCAGCCTTGACACTAAAATATTGAAATCGTAGTAATGAGTAATATTTATATTGCCTGTATGGTCTGTTAGCTGTAGGTAACTAAGCTCAATCACATGTGAAATCGAATACTTGGCGGTCCGATTTTGCAAGTGAATTAAGTACAATTTTTTGTTAAGTTTGTAGGTGAATTCAAACCATACACTCAACACTACCTTTATGTTTAGCCACAAACTAGAAATATTCAAGATCATTCTCAAAACTGCCAAGACCCCTATTAAAACACAATCGGGGTAAAAACCCGAGCAACGAGCAAGTCTTGTAAATGTCTACAATTGTGGTTGCATACATTCACAAATTAATACATCACGGGTCGTCCGCGGCCATTACTGGCGGAACGGCTGAACTGGTTCCGAGATAGTAGGGTGACCACAGCCACGCAGGCGAACTAAATGCAATTGAAACTCAGTATGAGCCCGCTCGTGCCTTACTATCATCTATAATAGCAGGGCAGAAACGACGGAGAAGGCGAGATGCCGCCTTACTCCTTGTATTGCGCCATCTCGTTTACTCACTCGTTTCTGCCCTGCTTTTAGAGGTAGATAGTAAGGCCACTGGCCTGCCTCGCGCACTTGTTGTTTACTCGGTACTTAGGAACCTTACTAGACGGACTTATCCTTTGCGTTAGATGCAGTATGTTTCTGTTAAAATGTTTTATTAGAAAGAGCTTGTTAAAATTAGCGACGTTAAATTATTGACCTCCTGTTCTTAAACTGGAGACTATTTAGGCAATTTACAAGATTGGCTGCATAAGCCACATGAAAGCACACGGTAGAGCCATAAATTCCTGAAATTATTCGTCATGACCGAAATCGATCGAACTTCGCTGATTTTTAAAATTCATTTTGCACACGACAGCCTTCTACTTGATAAAAGGTCACAGCATGATCAGGTTTTAGTTTTTAGTTTCAGATCGTAAAATCAGGTACCTATATGTATAGCGCGGCCATCCTACCACTGCGCTTTGATTCCCTGGATGGCGACGCGCGCGCCCCGTGAAGGTCTTCCATCTACTAATATTATAAACGCGAAAGTCTGTCTGTTTGTTTTTCTGTGTGTCTTTCTGTCTGTTACGCTTTCACGGCCAAACAGCTGACCGGATTATGATTTAATTTGGTATGAATATAGCTGAAGAGCCGGGGTCAAACATAGGCTTCTTTTTGACGCAGGCGAAGTTGCGGGAAAAAGCTAGTACTTAAATTTATGTTTCTACTGCATTCATCACAGTTGCAATATTTGCAAAGTTTTCAATCTTATTAAAGTATAATGTACCGAGAGGATTACTAGAGTTTGGTTGGCTGTTCGTTCAACATACATAAGTACATCGTGAGGTTTTCTGTGCACTCTCTTAACTTTTCGCCTTTTAGTATGCTACACTTATAATAAAGTTAACATACATTTAAGAAGCAGAAATGCAATCATATCTAGGTTTTACCTTTATCTCCCCCTTAAAAAAAAATATCTTTTCGTTCATATTTACTACCTATAGTCTGTTTTTTTTTATTCAAATCTTTTTTGTTGCCTAATTGATAAATTCATTTCAATTCGTACACAACAATTCAAACATTTCGTAGCATTAATGTAGTCTGAAAAATAAACACTCATCATAATACAAAAAGTTGGATATTTGTTCAACACGTGTCTAAAAAAATGTAATCGTATAACTATAATCTAAAGGACTCTTAGTCTACTGTTTAACAATGCTCAAAACCATGTCTATACTCTGTTTAACTTTAGACAATAGTAAAACTTAATTTAATGGATGCAATTTTTTTAGACACATGTTGAACATTTGTCTAACTTTTTTGTTGTAAGACGGTAGTAGATTACTGTGTTTACCTTACCCAAGTTATCTCAAAACATTCCAATTGCCACTTCCTCGCTCTACCATAACTATAAACAGAGTGAAATTAAATTCTTCGACATAACGACTAAACTATCATGTTTTGAGAACGTCGGAGTCTAGTTTCAACTAAAACACGCCGTGGCTTACCGTGTATCTCGTCGGTTCTCGGTAACTTATCGGTAGACTTAGATTCTGCTTACTTGAACGAGTGCTATTTTTGAAAAGTATGATTCACGCTAAGTCGGGGTGTCGATTGATTTTCGTTCGATTTCGAATATTTTTTATTCGCTAACAATTTTCATTCGACACATATCCATACTAATATACTAATCCATACTAATATTATAAATGCGAAAATCTGTCTGTCTGTCTGTTAAGCTTTCACGGCTAAACCGCTGAACGGATTTTGATGTAATTCGGTATGAATATAGTGGAAGACCCGGGGTCAAACATAGGCTACTTTTTGACGCAGGCGGAGCTGCGGGAAACAGCTAGTAATATTATAAATGCGAAAGTCTGTCTGTCTGTCTGTCTTTCTGTCTGTTACGCTTTCACGGCGAAACCGCTGAACGGATTTTGATGAAATTTGGTATGGATATAGTTGAAGACCCGGGGTCAAACATAGGCTACTTTTTGACGCAGCCGGAGCTGCGGGAAACAGCTAGTGTTTCATACATTTTAAAAATAGGGCGCATGGTTCTAATTCGTTTCATTTAGAAAAGAAGAATAGGCAAATGTTTCCTTTGCCTGTTGTCACGACCATGGAGTAATTACAAAGAGGAGATGCCGTAATAAGCGTTTTGTAAGAAAGTATTTGTGAGGCTACACGGGGCGGAAGGCAGACGTGCGGGGTGCTTGGTTTCGGCCGTTGCTCCAATCATGGAGCACGAGCAACGACAAGCTCCACCCGCTTTTGTGTCGGCGAGGCGACAATGATCACATCACTGCGCCATTTCAAACGGCATCTCCTCTTTGTAATTGCTCCATAGTCACGACGACCCCGCTGCCCCTACTACCATCTGCCCTATTTTTGAAAAAAATATCTCACGCAAATTCGGTGAGTCGAACGATTTTCAAAAATAGGTCACCTGATTTGCCTATGTCCAGACACTAATCCCACCCACATAACATACCAGTCTTTCCCCATCCTGCGATGTTCTCAGGCTGCGTAGGCGCCTCAATGTTTAACTACAATATTTGACCACGCAAATCTTTTATTTGCGTCGGCAAAATAAGTCACCGCCTATGATGGTCGAGTTAAGAATATTAATCTTTATTTCGTTTTGTTGTGAGTCAAAATATGTTTAGTTAGATCATTGCAATATTTGTAGACACAAAAAAATGTTTGTTTTGTTGCATTCGAGGTTATGTTTTGAAGAATTGCCAGCGTTAGATAAACATGTTTTCGACTTAGCAGATTTGTGTATGAAGATCGTATTTAGGGTTCTGTACACAAAGTAACAAACCGGTCAAAACTTACTCGGGTAAAACGAGATCCTATAAAGGACCCTTCAAACTGACGCGAATCCCGCGCGACAGGCGGGACGCCTATAGAAATAAGAACATATACAAGTAGAAGTAGTCGTAGAAGTAGTTGTAGAAGTGTCATTAGCGGGCCAGTTAACTTTGGCACACGCTACGGCACTTCTACCGATTCTTATTTCTGTGGGCGTCCCGCCAGTCGCGCGGGATTCGCGTCAGTTTGAACGGTCCTTTACCCTTTACCGCAGAATAGTTAATATAGTATCTATCTACTAAAGCTTTACTGAGATTCCGCGGATACTGGAGAGGCGTTAAGTACGCCTTTTGTGACTCACTGTGTTTTGTATTATTTTTGTAATATATTTTGGTAATTGGTAATGTACTGTATTATTGTATTAATGTAAAATACTGTATATTTTATAAATACTGTATATGTATATTTTATTCCACAAAAATATTATTATTTTTTAAGTTTATTTTTCCTTATAGCCCGACCAGGAAAATAGCAGCCTTGGCCATATTGCGGAAAAATATTAGAACTAATTTCTTTTACTGGCAGACAGGAGTGGACGTTGTGTATTTTATGATTATCAAATAAAAATATTTATTAAAATGGTAAAAATAAAATATAGTAATGCGACAAAAGTGATTTAAAAGATATTAACATATTTGAAGCGAATGAAAACGAAGCATTAATTACTATTTAATTAAATGACATTGTAAATTTTGGTGTTGACATGACACATACAACATGTTGCCACCTAAAGGCGATCAGTAGCGACGCCAATGCAGGGTTTTTATTTTCCTGGTCGGGTTATAAGTAATATTATTTTTCTTCATAAAATTAAATATCTAAAGAGAATACCTGATAAGAATTTCAACCGATTATATTGTTCATACGGAAAACAATTATTTAGGAAAGTAACAAGATTATACCTATCCATACTAATATTATAAATGCGAAAGTCTGTCTGTCTGTCTTTCTGACTGTCTGTCTGTCTGTTACGCTTTCACGGCCAAACCGCTGGACGAATTTTTATGAAATTTAGTTGAAGTTTTTTGACGCAGGCGGAGCTGCGGGAAAAAGCTAGTTTCTGATAATACTCATTTTATAAGATTCAAATTCCACCTAAACCGAATGCCTCCAGTGTTATCAAAGGTCAAACAGTGTCAGAGATGGCAACAAAAGATAGATGAGTATCTAAAGACACAAATGTCGTACCTAGCAGTCTGCACTTCTTGCGAAGGTCGTATTCATTTCGCGACACACTTCCGTCATCTGGCGCTGCGATATGGCCAATGGAAGTCGATTCGATACTACCCTGACGTCATGTGTTTATTATTTCATCAATCATTGTTTCATTTAAATAATTATTTATACAAGATAATCGGACATTAATGTTACACCTAAATCGGTACTATGTTATAAATTATTTGTATGTTGTACGCTTGATATTTAAAGTTTTAGTGACGAATGTTGACATGAAACTTTTATAAATTGTTTATAAACATTGAAATTAAAAAAAAAAACACTTTTTTCGTATCCTTGTGACTACACAGATTCAAAAAGCTTATAACAGCCCCTCTTTTCGTCGTTTGAAATAAAAAAAATAGTTCTCAACAATGCTCTAGTAAGCATATTTAAATTGATAAATTTTGTCAACAGCAATTGAAATTTTAAATAAGTAGTGCTAACATGATTGATAATTATTTATAGGCGTTTTTAATCATCATTACTATCATTTACGTCGTCAGTAATGATGTGATCTTTTAAACATTTTCAGATTCAAACAAATCTAATGAAATCAGTCAGCTGTACAGTATTTAACCCGCGACTTCGCTGTCGTTAATCCGATTGGAACAGTTTTTTGAGATGAAAAGAACATTATGTCCTTCTTAGTACTCCTTTTTAATCTCTCGATCGTTACAAACACGCCTGCCCCGTGAGGTTGCTGCCCATCGAGCTTCTCGTGTAGATGAAGTAAATAATAACCTACAATAGCGACGCAAAGTGGAAATACTAAAGTTCTCCACTCCTCCCTATTCCATCATTCCATCTATAAAAGTCGCTCTTTGATGAACTACCCTCACTACTACTTGAAATTGTAATAAATATTAACCGACTATCATAGCGCAGTGACCGCGAGTTGCGCAAGGTAAGTCTTGGTCTCTTATATTAAGATTCTCTACTTCTATTTGTCCTGCTCCATTGCCAGGCCCCTCTAACTGCGTCAGTTTAGCCAAATCAGTGCAAAATTGGATAGGGTGTTACTTGCCAGTCACAGATAAGCCTCGCCACATTCAGTCAAGACTCGGGAGGCTCAACTGGCGCATACCATACATGGCATTTCTACCTAATCCTATGGCTGACCAGGTGCCGTTCACTCTGTTTTTTCAAATTCGTACGAGTATATCTTATTACATTCCCTCATACCGACACCCTTTTTACTACTCGATCTTTCTCAATTCCAGGTGATTGAGATCTAAGTAAATGTAGTATTCTAATATTTCTGTGCTATTCTTAACATTGGTTCTGCCAGTGGGCGGGTGACTACCTATATGTTTGTGCCGTGGTTAGTATCGGCAATGTCATAATGGCGATGAGATCATGTTTGTGTGTTGACCAACTGATGTCAGGTCTTTCTAATGCTTAGATTACATAGAATTGTGGTTTTCATGCTTTTCCTTGACATGTCTTAAATGTAAAGGAAATTAACTGTTTTCTTTAGCTTTGACCGTGATTCATGTAAGTAGATGTTTACTATATTATCCCCAAAGTTTAACGACAGCCACAAATCCACACTAATAAATAAAATTTAATCGCTTGTAAGTAGGAACTTTCACTTTTGAACTTTATATTTTCTTCTTCAAATTTAGTTTCTTTACAAACTTGTCTTTTCTTTGGTCCTTCCTGTATCTGACATGAGGTTTTGTATTGTACAGCATACAGGCGAAAATTGTACGACATAAGATGCAGCATACCTAACTATAACTAGTACAATTTGGATGGCCATGCTGGCATTGACGTTTGACAAATATATCTCGTTGCTACAAAAACCATATATGGTTTATAAAGGTCCCGGTAATATATTTCAATGTCTGTTAAGACTCGGTCAATGTCAAGTCTGCATCCGTTAATGACGTCACTCTTCACTTTCCGCAAAATTGTGAAGCTGGTCGACGCAGCCTGCATACGAATTGGCAGCTCTTTGGAATTATAAAGCCTTCCTTGCTGTAGTGAAAGTGATGCACCAGGATCTTTTGTAGTTGGAAAAAGTAAGACATTATCTTTATTTATTTACCAAATTCATGTACAGTAAGTCGAACAGGAACAGACACACAGAACTAAACATTAGTATAAGGGTACTGCTTATTTCAAAAAAAATCTCTTCCTGCAGACCTCGAGAGAGTTAAATTATAAATTTGTTATGTATTTTCTTTGGTGCAATAGAGATTTCACTTAACTCGTCAAAATAAATGTGTTGAAAATAGTCTCTGACTGGGAAAAACTTCAATTGCAATAATCCCGCCTTTATACATATTTTAATTAATATAAAGGAAAATATTCAGTTTCGTCTCGTACATTTCTATTTTGTATTGCTTTTTCACTAATAACTACAAAAGTTTTAATAATACAATTATTTGTAAGAAATACCTGCCACGTATTCCCTAGTTTTTATATTTCTTAGAAAAATGTAGGTAAGTTAAAGTAGTGGGTTTCAGTGTTATTTACTTATACATATATAAACTACTCCATTTGTGGATTATATATAAACTTTGATATAATGAGTGCTTCAAATGGCATTTTGACTTTATGTTGATCTGAAATGAATACAAATTATATCCATACATTGTATCAATTGTCTTTTTTTTTAATTTTTGATGGAAATCTATGTATGAACATTGCAAAATTTATTTATTTATTGCACGAAATTCAATTAATATCGTTCAATAGTTATATTAGTACGTAGAGAACGTTTCAGTTCAGCTGAAGAACAGAAAAAGTTTTCATTCATAAGTAGCTCTTTCTCGAAGCTGTGCCTGCGTCAAAATGTCTTCAACTATACCAAATTTCATTAAAATCCGTTCAGCGGTTTAGTCGTGAAAGCGTAACACACACAGGGAGATTTTCGCATTTATAATTAAAAAATGCACAATAAACTAATTAAACTTGAAGTAGCTATATCATTTAAGATGCACCATATCCGTATCTCTCCTTTCTTTAGATTTCAAACTACCCTAAGGTTGCCCGAAAGAGATTGCTTGAGCGATAAGGCCGCCTTTTGTATACATACTGTGTTCACATTTTATGTAACATATTTAATTTTTATTTCACTGTGTGCAAAGAAGTGTTAAATTAATAAATAAATAAGATGATTTGAATAACATTAGGCTCTCTCACAGCAACCTGTCACGCAAATGTTGCTCTACAGGTCGCCAACCGAGCGATAATCAATAATGAGCAATTTATATTCGTCTTCACAGCATCTCCAATATGTAAATAAACTGTGTTGGACGACGCCATAATTCTTTGATAATTTAAAGGCTTAGGGTATTTGGCTGATTTAAAAGTAATACAATTATTAAATTTGTATTATGTTAAAGAGTCATTTTATTGAAATTACCGAAGCTTTGTATTATTTTTGTACGTTTATTTATTACTAGCTGTTTCCCGCAGCTCCGCCTGCGTCAAAAAGTAGCCTATGTTTAACCCCGGGTCTTCAACTTTATTCATACCAAATTTCATCAAAATCCGTTCAACGCTTTGGCCGTGAAAGCGTAACAGACAGACAGACTTTCGCACTTATAATATTACTCGTAGTATGGAAGTATGGATATGGATTGTTGATTACATACATACATACATACATACATATCATCACACCTATTTCCCGTAGGGGTAGGCAGAGACTATGAATTTCCATTTGCTACGATCCTTACAGACTTCCCTAGCTTCCTCTACGCTCATCACTCTCGTCATACACTCTCGTCGGGTTACTGTAACCTTTTGTTGATTAGTTCTTATAATTACAATGAATGTTAACCCTGTTTGTTTGTCTGCACATTTTATTTGTTTGTTGTGAGTTCAATTCCCACGGGAAGCATTCTTTGTTTAGTTGTTCCCAGTTTGGTTAGGACATAGCAAACTTAGTTCGGAAAACATGTTAAACCGTTGGGTCTACAAAGAAACCACGTCAGAAATTAAAAGTCAGCTCCGGGTAACACCACCAGTACACCCCGTTGGTCAATTGCCTATGTTACTAATTCGATATTAATAAATAGTTTTTTTTTATAGAATTTTGTGTCCCACTGTTGGGAAAAAGCCTCCCCTCTTTCATTATAAATAGTTACAAAATGACCACAAAATGTACAATTATTGTGGACTTATCCTTAGTAGGCAAAGCATTGAGCAAAGGCTAATTATTATGTCGTTATCATAATGAACAGCTGTTCAAAGAAGAGCATAGCCTGTTTAAATGATATTAATACGTTCGCCAAATTTTATATACGCAGCGCAGCAGTTAACTTTAAAAGCAAACTAGGGTGAAATACATTTTTTGGCAAAGATACTACCAGCCGTATATAGAGTCGTAAGTCAAGCAAATGCGGATATTTTCCATAACACGAATGTTAGGATAAATTTTGATCTCTGAAGATTAATCTTTTGCAGGTATTACAGATATAATTAAAAGGAAGACATCTAAGAACGGATTCCCAAAAAAATATAATGTCGATTTCAAATTTAGTTAGGTCTCTGGAGTATTGCAAAAATATTTCCAAAAAAATACAACTTAAACCAAACAGCTGTTTCAACATGACACACATACATAAGCCCCACAGATGGTGGGTTGTAGCCTTTAGTCTCACACGACCGGTGATGTATACAGATAAATAATGACAACGTCATTACATAGTTATTTATCATTGACAGTTTACCAATCGCTTTAACGAGACGTCCTCATGTCATATTAAGTTATAATATAAATCGTGGTTGTGCCTGAGGATTGTCATATTTTTAAGGTTTCGAACCCAAAGGGTAAAACAGTATCCTAATACTAGATAGATAGATTTATTATTAATACTAAAACTCCGCTGTCCGTACGCCTGTCAGTCTGTCACCAGGCTGTATCTCATGAACCGTGTTAGTAAGACAGTTGAAATGTTCACAGATGATGTATTTCTGTATCCGCTATAATTTTGTACTTACTTATTGCATTAGCTCAGCTACCCGATACGGATCTTGTCCTCCGACATAAGTTCTCCATTCCCTATTCTATACCATTACTTGGCAATCTGTTTTTTTGGGCGGTTTCCAAGTCCTAGCACACTTCATCCCTCCAGAGGTACCTGAGGCGACCTACTGGTCGTTTCCCGCTTGGTCTTCCCATATACGCTCTCTTTACAACACGGCTCTCTCTCATCCTCTCCAGGTTGCCCAGACAATGCAGTCTTGCCATATTCGTTTAGCTCATAATATAATTTTCCTCTATCAGCTCCTCCGCCTCTGCTTTTCTCCTAATTTCCCAGACAATATATGAAAATGTGAAACAGCAACTAAAAGTATATCTTATGAATGTCCAGTCCACAGTATCAGGAATTTGTCCTGGAATGCGGTGTGGGTGGTCCAACACCGGGTCCTACTGAACTGGTAAGATAACGATATGTGAGATGGAAGGCTATGTGACGCAAGCTGATAACGACCGATGGGTTTTATGGGTCCAATATGAGCCAGTGGGATAGTCTGGACGCCAATTCTCGCGACTTTAAGTCGAATGCGAGATTTGTTAAAAAATATGGGTGTTCTGTAGTTAGTCAGGTTTTTTCGAGAAATCTCGAAATTGACTTATCTCTAAAGGTGCGAAAATCCCCTGGTCTGATGATGGAACCTGGATTGCGAAAGCTGGTAACAATTTTTTACTCAAACTAGATTTATGTTCTGAAACCAAACTTTTCCGTTAGTACGGAAAATGAATTAACTCATAAGCTTACGAAGTAAGTTTACTTGGAAGATATAAATACTTTTCGGCTTTCTAGAGTTTTATCTAGCTGTTGCACCCAATTCATTTATTATTCAGAAGTATGTGCAATACATATTCTGTAATCTGAGGTGAAATATACTGCCGTTGCCCCGGGTACTGTAAGGAAATAACAAAATAGTTTCCAAAGTAAAAACTCCTTTCAAACACCGCCTTCGAATCTTCAGATTCCCCAAAAGTAAACGAAATTATCCCGATTTTTAGCGATAATTATGAAATTCATGTTAAAAAATATAAAAACAGTCTATTCTCTCGGCTATTTCATCCGCTCGTTTTGTGTATGTACTCGTATGTATCTTCCTAAAAATCAATCTTTAATCATCCTAAAAACCAAAATACAAAAAAAAATCAGCTTAGTTCATAGAGCGTTGGATTAATGCTAGGTTTAGTATTTCCAAAATCACTCCTCACAAAAGAACTTAATTAGGACATCGTTTTCTAAGTTGCCTTTAAGTATAGATTAAGTAAACACTTTAAAATACTACCGTGAATCTACCTACTATCGGTTCAAAGGCCCAAGCATACTCGACTGTAACCCATAGCATTAAATGTGCTAAACAATCGTTATAATGAGTTAAGTTGAGTAGTTACTGTCTCAAAACAATCGGTGACGTTAACTCGGTCGATAACCTCACTAACCTGGGCCACTGACTTACCCAGTTAAAATATTGCCTTTAACTGAGGCTTCGTTTAAACCTGAATTCGAGAGGTTTTAGGTAATTTTGTATGTGTGTTTGTATAAATAACTTTATTTTTAAGAATATAGTTATAATTACACCTGAAGGAGTGAATGAATGAATTGATTTTTAAGTAACAGAGACTCATTTTGTAAGTATGGCTTACAGGCCAGTAGTATCCGGATAATAAAGGTTCTATATGGATAGCGAATGTCCAATTAAAATAAATCAAATTAAAAATATTTATTGTTGAAAATTTGATATATCTGAAGCAACCATCCTAGAAACCACCCGAGAAAACACCCGAGATCGAATAAGTAAATTATTCCCATTGATTATTAGGAAAAAAAAAAACAATAAAAATTTACGAATTTACTGGTCTGGTGTATTGTAGTACCAAAAAAAAAACGGAAAAATTTAAAGAAGTGGCCAGTATTTTTACAGATAGGTATAAAATTAACATACAAATTATCGACGGATCATACGAGAGCAGAGTGCAAAAACTTTCTCAAGTACACAGAGTAAAATATACTACCTTAGGTGTAGTTTAAAAGTAAGACTGTACACATTAATGTCTGGTCCACTGTACTTATTTATTTTTTAATTTGCCTTGTAAAGTCTTCACTTCAGTGTTAAATGAAGGCTTGTGAGTCGTGTGTGTGACCGTGGTAGCTTATGAGTCATCCGTGTGATAATATCATTTATAATGTGGTGCCAAGGTATGACATGACTTATGAATCACTTTCATATTAAGTATTTATGCCGTCAATTGTGTCAGGATTTAATTTTGGACTTATTACTTTACTTTTATTTATAACTAGCTTTTTCCCGCAGCTCCGCTAGCGTCAAAAAGTAGCCTATGTTTGACCCCGGGTCTTCAACTATATTCAAACCAAATTTCATCAAAATCCGTTCAGCGGTTTGGCCGTGAAAGCGTAACAAACAGACAGACAGACAAACAGACTTTCGCGTTTATAATATTAGTATGGATATGGATTTAATTATTTGTGTCGCTTAATTGTTTAAATATATAGCTTTGACATTCACATAATGTGAGTGTTAGAAGTGTTATGTGTTACAAACACATAATTTAATAAATTCTATGTCACAAAACACTATTACTCTTTATTTTTTATATATTTTGTATTTCTCACTCTCATTTATTAATGGAACGTCTATTATGACGTTTAAGCTAAAAAAACAAATTTAAAGGAAGTGAAACAAAATCAAGACATATCATTGATCGTTTGTTCGTAAATACTTACAAAAAATATTTTAAAGAGAAATTTTTTGAAAAAGTATGTTTGATTTTAACAATTTTTTTATTGGGTTGTCTTTTTCTTTTTTGACCGGGCCTGCAATTTTAGCTCCTGTGAGCTTTTAAATTTACAGCGGGACAGTTTGAGGCGAGGGCTATTAACCCTCAGCCTTTTCGGCAAATGCGCAAGGGGCTCCCAGTTGGGACGAACCTCGGCCATGGGCTTTGCCTTTGATCAAGCGAGCAATGCAAACTCGCGAGCGGTAGCAAACGCTCAATGCCATAAGGGCCGACACTATTGTGCCTAAAGGGCCTACTGAGAACCTATCGGTGGCGTGAAGCGCCCTGGTACATTCCGGTACCTAGTAAACTGTCTACTGTTCCTACTACGCGCACTCGCCGGCGGGTGCGGCAGTGCGGCTATATGTTCATTGGGTTGTCCATTGTAACCTACACAAATTAAAGATTTTGTTTTTTGATTACTATAGCGGTCAAGATTACGGCTCTATTTAAAATATTCATCCAGTTATTTCAAGGATTTGAATATCAATACTCTTACTCATACTGACACCGATATATCACTCGACACTAGTCGACACTAATATCTCAAATGTCGCAACACCTCTGTACATTACGTTAACATGTAGCCACACCTGGTGTCATGGTATCACCATACAAATTCTACATAAAAGGTGACCATACACTTAAGTCTTATTTTGGTTAAGTGCTCTTCGTTCCAATTACGAGCGAGTCATATATGTATGTATGTATGTAAAAAAAATTATTGGAAATAAAAGAAAACATTTAATACAACATCAACAGAAAAAAGAATCTTAAATATCAATGTACAATGGCGGACTTATCCCTATGAGAGTCATTTTCAAAAGGTACACTTTAAATGCAGTGACTGTGTATCGTAGAATCCCCACATTCATCTATTCAAACGAATTTACCAAATCTGCCTGTTTGCCTACTTAGTTGTATAAATCAGGATCGTTCATTTGGTTGTACCCTGTGGTTGTGTCTGTTAGAAATATTCTAAGTGCCTTGTCTTACCACGTGCATTCAGGTATAGCTTAATTCTATTTATTTTTAACATTAAACTTTATGACAAGCATGTATATGGCGGATTTACAGCCATAGTACGCATTTTCTATCAGTCAACCAACGGGTTATGTTGGTTAAAGATAAAGAGAATTGACCCGTATATAAAAATAATGTATTTATTATACACAACTTGAAAATCTACGCATTTAAGTTTTATTTATTAAAATAATGTTTCCGTGCGTTCAAGATGCTCATAAGGTTTTGTACTTAGGCCGAAAAAATAGTATTTTTTTTGTCAAACGTACGCGGGTATCTCCTCAAAACAATGGAATTTTAATAAAAGTGTAATATATCATGCAAAATGATTCAATCTGCAAAGTAAAGAGGTGTATCTTATTTAAATATCTCATTATTGACACTGATATAGCTAAACCCACGTCCAACGATCCTTAAACGATTCCGCATACGATTCCAAAAATATCAGACTCTTCAAGGTCCTAAATATGGCGGTTAATGGAGCGACTGCCGTAACACTTTTTACAGCAAACTAGATCAATTGCATTATGATTTGGTTGTGTTAGTGGCCAGGCTTGTCAGATTTATCAGATTGATCTAATGTCACCTGACAAATAGGATTGGACCTCCCCAGACACAGCCTATCTATATAGCCTTCTTAACATAATTATGTGCTTGCATTTTGTATCGCTTTGTATGCGTTAAAAACAGCAAATGGGTATCAATATCAGCTAAAATTTCAATTCGTGAAAAGATGAAATGTCAACTCCAAATGTATTGAAGATAACTCGGTCAGTCGGCAGGTGCGCTACCAGCATTGAGCCAACAACTTAATACAGCATGTTCGCAAAAACTCGCGTATTCCTTATACAGCGTGTCTCAGACTCTCGCTGCAAGGGGGACAAGGGCGGCAGGCGCCGGAACCCAATATGGTGAAGACCTTAAGTCCGGCGCCATGTGGCGCGCATCGGCTGGGGAAATGAAGGTTGCTTTTTAGGGTTCGGTATACAACGTTTAAAAACGATAATAGCCAATGACTTAGTAGCTTTCGATGTCCATACATCCGTGTTTCAGGTCTGGAGTCAAAACAATTTTTTAATTTGAAAAAACTTTCCTTTACACTGAAATATATCATCGTATCATGGATAGGACAGAATGGAAAAGACTCCACTGACAAGAGATATACTGAAGATTAAATATACCTCATATTTCAGTGTAAAATGAACTAGATTATTTAAATTATGTGTTTTAATCATACCTGAGTATTGGTTTGGGTACCATGGTTCAGCGACCCATAGGAGATCATCAAAAGCCAAGTAACGAGGATCTTGGCTTCCGATTCTCAAGTTCTTCACTCTTCCTTTTCAGCTCCAATTCTTGTTGTAAAATCCTTGAGGGGTGAATGAGGTGACTGGTTGTCATAGAACAAAAATTTAATACAGTTGCTTCTTAATTGATTCAGGCAAGATAATTAATGCAATAAAGTGTTTTATTCATTCATAATTAAATGGTTCTAAAGAAAAGAGTTTTTGTACGAACTACAAATTTTCCATTTAATAATCGCACGGGTGGTCGAATCCGACACGTGCTTGGTTTTTTTGTTTGGATCTCGACACGGGCATTGCAATGCTGATACTTCTGTACTTAGAAAAGGAAAGTTAGAGCTTTTATTTCTCATCTAAAAACAGTCAACAGAGTATTTAGTAGGTTAGGAGAAGCACGATGGGGATTGTGTATCAAAAAACACAAAGACGGGCAAATCAAAGAATAGTTTTGACAAGTTTAGTATGAATTGATTGTCTGATAAGCTGAACAATTGGAATTTAATATGCGGTGAAAATCGCTTTGCAATCAGTATTGTCCCTGAATTGACCTAAAACTTGGAGAAATCGTAGAAATACACGATTCGTTAGGAATAAAATTTTGCATAGCTGTCAATCTATGCAGCTTCTGAATTTTATTATGTAAACTTAATTTCAAAAATAAATAGAGCCAGTGGTTTTCGAAAAAAGCGACTTAAAAATTACACGGCTCTCTTAATTTCCTTATGTCTCAATCAAAATTCTTTAGCTCAAAAATTCATCGTACTTTCTTAGAAAAGCGTAAGTCTACTAAATGGTGACTTGAATTTAGAAATGTAGTGCCTGTATTCTTGGACATGGAAATAAATGTATCATATCACGTTGCTGTTTATTGGTAACCTCATTGTCTGTATAAACACCAAGGTCACATTACATTAAATTGTACAATCTCAACAGTCTCACTCCAGAATTAATTGTCCTCGTGGATACAAGTGATGTGACAGTCTGCCTGTTCTGTTCATTTACATATAAATACATTGCATCATCTTGAGGAGCTCGTTAGTCGAGCGCGACTCGCGTATCCGTAGCGAATGCGCGTGTCAAACGTCGACGAGATGCGACCACTATTGGATTGGTCGCCATTTAGTGGAATTTTCTATCTCGAGCTCCTCCGTGCTTCCGAAGGCACGTTAAGCCGTTGGTCCCGGTTGTTATCGATACTGTGTCAGATGCCTTTAGGCAGCCTGAAAAATTCTGAAGTTGCTGGCCACTAACACACCTCGGGTCATGTTCCTGTTGGCCCGGTTTCCCTGTAAAAAGGGTTACTGAGTGCAGACGGCAGTCGCTCCATTGTAATAACCAGTACTGTAAAATCTAGGACGCATGACGATGAGTTACAGCTCCGAAGCGTAAGTTGACGACGCAACTAGGAATACACGCTAGGATGATGATGATGACATTGCATCATCTTGTTTGCCTACTAAAAGAAAGAGTGTAGAAGCTAATGATTTCTATTTGTTTCGATTCTTACAGATCTTAATCCCTTCTTCTATAGGTACTTACTCGTATATTGTCATTCGATAAGCTCGTTGATTTCGATTACTCTCAATTTCTCCCTTTTCAAAAGGGTTTTTGGTTTACATGTTTAATTCGGCAGACCTAATGCTTTGACACCATATTATAGCAAATTATAAAAACTTCTTAGCGAGTCGACTTATCATTGAGTCGTGGTGGAAAGATCGGCCAGTCTGCGTTACCGATTTGCCGTCGTCGCTGACTTTTGTCCAGGGTGCGCCGGACGCGTACTCTTCATACATGTATTACTCGGGGAGGCTATTTTCCTGAACCCCAATATAATAAAATAACTAATACATGGCAGTTTCGCCGCAGTTGGGTTAAAAGTACTCTCCGTTTCCTTCAAGCGTTATTCAAAAATTATCCAAAAAAACGCTATCATTCGACCTCGTTGCGACAATCGCAGCTCGCGACTCGCCGAATTAAACCCTTTAATATTTAATTGCCTTGTGGCTTCGTTTGACGATTAATTAATTGATAATTGGTTCTCGAGGCGACGGCGCGACGGCGATAACAAATTAGGCTGCGTTTAATTGTTTTAATTTAAAAATACCTACATTTTGTCTATAGAAATAAAATTAAAAGTACTTATGGCACGTACAGCCTCGCATCCACCCTGTGATTAAATAATTAATCATTATTTTTATTTCTTCGTCGACGATTAACTAGCAATCGGACATGCCGTATCGTCGTGGCTTAAGGGATTTCGTCATCGTAGAAACAAATCACTTGAATAGCTCTATTACCGGCTACATCCAAGTCATGGTCAAGAGAAACATCCTATGGGCAACAAAAAAGACATCTGCTATTAACCTCACATAGAATGTAACCAGAATATAACAGAGATAAACATATACACCGTGAAATTTTAGTCGTTTTGGACCCATCGTCCAGTAACTCCATTCATGCAACTGAACAACTTTTCCCAAGATACATGGGTCGAAATATGGAGTAAATTTTGGACCTCCCATACAAATGTCTCATCACATGACCTAACTTACTATGGAAAGTCCAAATTTGTTTCTCATGTTTAGAGCTATGT
This sequence comes from Euzophera pinguis, assembly GCA_947363495.1. Classification (NCBI taxonomy): domain Eukaryota; kingdom Metazoa; phylum Arthropoda; class Insecta; order Lepidoptera; family Pyralidae; genus Euzophera; species Euzophera pinguis. Next base: position 840,533 of record OX376164.1, read on the forward strand.
TCCTTGGGGAAATTTGTTCGGTTGCATGAATGGAGTCAATGGACGATGGGTCCAAAACGATTAAAATTTCACGGTGTATATACTATTGTACATTGCACTATATTTATTGCTTGACTGTATATTTCCAATATATATATATATATATATATATATTACTGGGTAATTTTGATTGATTGATTGCAGCTCATAATTAAGCTGGCTGTAATTATGGTTAACACCGTACTCTCGTTCGTTTGTAATTTTTAACCGATTCTATTATGTAATCGGTGCTTATTTAAATATTTACTTACCTAACAATATCTTATTTTGTTCACAGAATGTCTGAAGGAGACGTGTCATTGATCCGCGACGAGGACGTTCTGCGTCGTATGGTAAGTTGAATACATCTTTCTCTTATCTTACGATGCTAACCGAATCTAACAGTTCTTGGAAAATAATAGGTACTTACTAAATGGTGAGACTTATTTCTCGGGAGAAATGCTCTGATGATGATGACAAAATTTCCCTGATTACTCATAATCATCAACTGCTCCAGTATACAGGAATAAGGAGTGAAGTTGAAAAAAACAATGTAGATGTTTATTGTAATAGTAAAACGGACATGAAAAATCCTAACTGAAAGTTGATAGCAAATATTGCTCCGGGGTAATTTGATGCTATTTGGAAGATGGCGCTCTATCTAACACTGACTGAAACAGATCACCGAACTACAGGAAATAGATTTTATATATATATATATATATATATATATATACAGGTACCTAAATTTTAATTTAAATGAGAAGGAAAAGCTGATATTATCATTGAGAAAGGAATGTTTTATTGTAATCTTTTGCTATTAAGAAACAGGACAATAAATTATTCACGGGTTGCCCCGGTCCTTTGATAGGCTTGCGCGGGGATATGGATCCAACGCGTAGAGGCCCTTTGGAGAAGTTGATGTCATGTGGTGCTCCTGCCAAAACCCGTCCTCGGCGATATCAATAGATGACATTTCCATGAACAGGTCTAGGCAGGAGGAGGAACTATTGCTAATGAGTGAAAATAATAAAATGGGTTATGGTTATGAAGTTTGGATGGGTTTAAACTGGGCTATTGTAATAGAAATCTGACACCTGCCATAATCATGATTACTGACTATTTGTGGCAGGCGGTGACTCGCCACTCAGTGAATGGGCCCCCCAAATAGTCGCCGCGTTTGGCAACAGAGGGACAGCATTGGAATGAGCGGCTAAGGGTGCCGAGAGGTGCGGCTCCGGTTTCGCCATCGCGAATTTCCTCGTGAGCGGGTTTCCCCGTTATTACGCCATTACGTGCAATACACTTCCACCCTCGAGCATATAGTTCTTGCGACTCCACTCTGGCCGGCTGGCTAAGACAAGCCAGAGATAGGGGTCCTGTCCCTCATCGGCGTCCACTCCGACCTTGGCGAAGGAAGGTCGGAGGCGAGGGACAGAGGCCTCCCCTGGCAGCACTCAGGTCCGCGGTGTCGCCACTCACCAACCCAGTGGGCGATGGGGTCGTCACATCCCTACGCCATTTTATTTATTATTATTATTTTACTTGTTAGATTTCAATGCTTTCTGGATATTCATCATCAAGCAGGGTTGTTATCGATTTTTGTATCCTAAATTCATTTTACCCGAATTTTCTTTTGATCCAACCATGTGTTGTGATAAAATTTAGGATTTCAAGTGTTTTTGAACTTATCGGTTTTAATCATTGTGAAAGAAACATCTGATTTTACTAAATTTCGAAATATTAAATTATTAACCGTATTTTACATAAAATTTTCTTGTTGAGTATGTGATATTATCATGAAAACTGTCGTAATTCCAGTGGCAGCAGACGGAAGACTTTTCCCGTAAGAAAGAGATCCGCGCACACATGTACCGGCTGAGAGAGGAGCGCCTGCGCAATCTGTACTCACCCGAGCCCACGGAGGCCAAAGGTAATTTTCAAAATGTCTTAAATATCAACGAAAAAACATATTTACAATTCTTCCTCTTCGTCTAAACATGTTTTCGTAACTGCGTCCTCAGCTTAAGCATGCTATGCAATGCTAGATTTAGCGGCACTGGTTATTACAATGAAGCGAATGCCGTCTGACCAATTTTTATTTATTTATTTTTTACAGGGGAACCAAACAGGAACATGACTCAAAGTGTGTTGGTGGCCAACACTGTCTGGTTTTTCAGGCTACCTTAAGGCAGCTGACACAGCCTAAGGACTGCCATCTATCGATAACAACCGGGACCAACGGCTTAACGTGCTTTCCGAAGCACGAAGGAGCTCGTGATAGAAAATGCCACTAAAATTATATTTACAATTAGTATTGCTAATTTTAACAAAGGATTATTAATCCAACCGGCAAAAGGTAGAGTGAGAGATCTGTTTTTATCGGTGGCCAAGACTCATTTTGGGTCTCTGCGCCATCCTTGTTATGAATTCACATTTTCAAGTAAAATGCCTACGGTAAAACAAATTTATCTAATGAAACAATTTTCAAAATCGTCAATCATTAACCCTTATCCGATTATTATATTTATCCATGACCTTTGTTTTTTAATGTATTTATGTAGTCCTTGACATGATCACGATGATGGTGGAGAAGTAACTATTTGAAACTACTCGATACTGTTAAAAACATTTATTAGGAAGCAATAATATATTTAATTATATTTATTTTGAAACCACAAGAGTAGTTCTACCCACCTTCAACAGGTTGTGAGTTCTCGTCGAAGCAGGGGCATGTCCAATCCTTCGCGGACCAGACATTCCAGTCCATGAAGAGCAAGGAGGTTCGCGACGCTGGCTCCCCGCCCAAGGAGTTCACTTACCGCGGCCAAGGTGCCTATTCAACGGTCTAAACCTAACCTTAACCGAACTAACGCTTATTAACCATAACAGGTAACCTACGACATAATCACAACCTAATCTAATACGTAATAAATCTGTTCCAGATCTGAAAGAACTTTCCAATGCTGGATGGAACGTGGAATCTGAAAATAAGACGACAGATGATGGACACACGAATATTAAGAATGTCCATGCTAATATTGAAGGGCGTTACGACGTGGAAGGTGGAAGAGGACAATTTGCAGCCGTCGATCAACATCGGCAAGCTGTCACAGAATACCAAGATGAAAACAGCAGTCTAAAACGAAACGAGAGCGCTTCTAATACGGCTGCTCATGAACAAGTTGTCAGACAAACTGACGACGGCGCGAAGATCTCGTCAACTACCACCTCTTCAACTTCCTCGTCGAATTTCCAACAAGTGTCGTCGACGAAACACGAAACAGTGCCATATTTAACTAACGATGACTATGATCGACAGGAATCGACTTATGATACTAACAGTAACCAACAATTTAAGAGACAACAAGTTAACCAAACTGAAGAATTTGAACGTAATCTGAGAAGAAGTGACGTCGAGACTGGGGAACTCGTTTCGAGAAAGATAGACTATCCTGATGACAATACAAAAGTTATTGTTGAGACTAGATGTTTACCGGACGGCACTCGGGTGACAAGCACTAGACGTGAGTTTCGAGAAAAACCGGTTGTGCATAAATACTCACAACAACAATCGCACCAGAGTAGAAATGAATCTAAATCATCTTATACTTCAACTCAAAAGAGTTCTGACATACGAGAATCCTCGTCAAAAATTATAACTGATAGTAATGAAAATCGTTACACTAATACTATTGATAATCAAAAACATGTTGACAATGCAGATATTAAAAAAAATAAAACAGAACATATTATTACAGAAGCCAATCAAAAAGATCAACACATGTCTCAAAAGTTTACCGACTACCGTTGTAACCAACCCCAAGAAAGGGAAAGTCATCAATTTGAAACAACCTCTACTATCAATAAAAGTAATATAAATGAGATTACTGCACAGGATATTCGAAAAACGCAGAAAATTGAAGATAACACAGAAAAAAATAACAAAATCTCTATTGAAAAACATGTTGATGAAACTGTAGAAAGAAAAATTTCAAGTGATCAGTATCAGACAACTTACCAAAGTGATTTTACTCAGAAAAAGAAAATAAGTAACGATTGGAGTCCTACGCACCAAGCCTGGGCTAGCACCCTCCGCGCTGACACGCCTTCTACAACCAGGCCTTCAACAAGGGCTTCATCACCCGGTGGAAGAACCTATCAGTCGAGTACTACATCTTTGAGAAGCAGCGTCAGCCCTGACAAGACTTTCAGAAAGCCATCTAGTCGCACTGGCAGCCCTACCAAACAGGATAAATTTTCACCAACTCGTAGTACTACTACTTACTCAACTCATTCGGTTACCAATATCAAAACCAACATAAATACTAGTCCTGAGAGACGACCACCAACCTCCGGTCGCTCTCCCACGAGATATAGCCCGGATAGAAAACCACATGACCAGCAAAGATCAAGTTTAAGTCCTGAAAAACGTCCTCACGATTCTCCTCGTTACAGCGCCAGTCCTGAAAGAAAGGCTCCTCATTACCAGAATCCGACTGAAAATACACGACAACATATCCCACCGAAACCTATATCAACTCCCTCTAGGTTCAGTGCCAGTCCTGAAAGAAATAGTTTTCGAGAAAACGTTGATGACTTTCCGAAATCAAAATCACCTACTCGGCCTCTAGATCAGCGTCAAACTTCTGAAAAATCACGTAGTCCTGATAAAGCAACTGGATATGAACATTCTACTCATTACTCCACTAGAGATGAAAATACAGAAAACACACAATACAAGCAAGATTATCCCCGAGAACCTTCACCTAATAGGCCTATTGATCGTAACGAAAAAGTAAAAACACCTAGCCGTAGCCCAGAAAAATCAATTCATACTTTGTCTTCACCAATGAAACCATATCATGATAGTCAAGAACCTACACAAAACCACAGCAGCCCAGATAAAATGCCAGGATATATGAAACCAATCGGATCCAAACAAAGTCCATCAAAATCGCCAAGCCCAAATCGAAAAATAAATAAAACAAGGACAATGGCAGAAGATCATTACAAATTCATTGATGAAGAAACCAAAATGTACACACGAAAAGATGATGAAATCACAACTAATAGAAAACAAACAACCTTATCCCGAGACTCTCCCGATCATTGTCGCCCTGACTCACCGTCTTCAACGTCTCCCACTCGACGCCCAACGCTGAGAAAAAATTCTCGATCTCCCTCTCCTCCTAAGGGGCCCGTAACTTTTAATCAAGATAATCATATTCAAAATGTTACTGGAACTCAGAGAGACGATATTAAATATGCTGAGAATACTACAAAATACAGTACCACGAAAGATTTTCCGACTGCGTCTACTAAAACCTCACCATTTAGAGAGTCATCGCCATCTAAATACGGTACATATGAGAAAAAACAACGTCGTTTGGAAGAATCTCAAGACGTGACAATCACAAAAACAGAAGACGTACTAACGCATCGAGAAAAGTCTGCGTCTCCTAGAAAGTTCTCCAATGTTCCTTCATCTCCTACAAAGAAATCTCCGCGCGATAGTTTTTCTCCAGTAAAACCTACTAGCGACAGTAAATACAAGCATACAGCTGATTTTATATCTACAGAGAAGAATTTAGAAGAAATAAACAAATCAACAAAGAATCGACCACGGCAACTTGTCACTCCATCTACTAGCCCTACTAGAAAGCCCAAACCTGTTGAAACTGCTCCATCTACTGGACAAAGTTCTCCTACTTCATCTGCAAGTGGCTTTGTTTATTTTAGCTCACCAAAAACTGAAACTTATGAAATGGTGACTGATCTCGATGACCAAGAGTATTTTAATGAAATTGATAGGACTGATGAAAAAACTACAGTGTACAAGAGGCCGGAAAGTCTTGACGTTAAGCGATCACCTTCTCCATCTAAAATACCATGCCGATCTTCTCCACAAGAAAAATCACCTGCAAGCAGTCTTCCAAGAAAGAGCTCACTAAAGAAGCCGGCGCAAAGTTCCAATCAAGTATCTCCCATTGAAAAGCCACCTTCCAGCTTTCAAATTTCGCCTACGGCCGAAGTTCAACAATTACCTGAGCATAAAGTTGTGAAGAAGGATTATCCTGAAAAATCTGCCATGACAGTAAAGGTAAAGCCACCATTAGAAAGACGAGAGACTTACGACGAACGTTGTAGAAAAATATTAGGCATGGTGGATGACACTACTTCATCTAAATCAATTACAACCGATACATTACAAAAAGAGGAGTCAACCAAGAGCTCTCCTAGTATATCACCTTGCCGCAGTCCGAGAGATGATTTACTTCATACTCAGGTCGAAAAACATGATACTATAGACAGCGTAATTGATAATAATCGTGTTGATGTTGTCACGAAAAAATCTAGGACTCCGTCTAGAGAGCAGTCACCTACAAAGCTGAAAGACATAATTAATAGCACTACAAATGATATTAATTCAATCTCTACTAGTGAAAACAACAGTGTGAATATAAAAACGGACCGCAAATCATGTAAAACTATTGTTAGCGAAAATACAGAGAAGTCACCAAGTAGTTCGAGTCCTGAAAGAAAACCACGCTCATCTCCTAAAGAACTGAATAAAAAAGAGTTTCCTAATCATACTTCACAACCAGTCCTACCAGAAAAAATACCTAGTGAGAAGACAAAAGACAAGACTATTCCACACCATTCTCGAACTCCATCTCCAACAAAAAAGACTACGGTTACAGAAATATCTACAGATTTTCTGATGTCAGAGAGAGAACAAGAAATTCTAGATAGAGTACAAAAATCTCTTCGCAAGTTGTCCCCTAATCGTAGCGAAAAATCACCGAGTCGTGAGAAAAGCCCATCTAAAACTAACACAAGTTTACTTGATATCGATATCAACACTGCCAGTAATACTATTGACGAAATAAGCAAGGTTGCAAAAGATGAAACTAAAGCTATAAACCGAACTAGTGTCATAGAAGAAAAATCTTCAAGTAAACCATCGTCTCGAAATGTATCCCCTGTAAAAAAATCTACAACGACTCCCATAACTAAAAGTGATCAAGCATCTATATCAAAAGCAAAACCAAGGAGTTCGTCACCTAAAAAACCACAATCACCACAAACGCATAAAACAAGTGGTATCAAACCCAGAGAGCCTATTCCTTCTCATTTCATACGTAAACCTACTTCTCCTGTTATATCTCCGACGAAAGAAGAAAAAGCTACAATTACTACAAACACAAAGAACATTACAAAACAGAACAGCTTAAATAAAATTAATACAAATAAATATACAACCAACAAACTCACTCAGTCTATAACGAAATCTTCAGAATCTGACGTAAAGCGTGCGACAACTACTAAAGATTTTAAAGAGTCTAGAAAATCCACTGAGATTAACGTAACTCGTACTCCTAGCGATAGTTCGATGAAACCCAAAAAGACTTCTCCACAAAGAATGCGTTCTAAACCAGAAATACACGTAAATGATTTTTCTACGTCAAAAAAAATTATTTCTGCCACAACTACTACTAAGAATCAAAAGTCGACTATAAAAGAACCACAGTCTAGACTTCCAAGTAAGCCCAAATCTGCTACGGCACTAAATACGTCTACTGATGAAGATGATGTTATCATCGATGTGCAGCAGGCGAAATCATCTAGGGAGAACTCTCCAGATCGTATATGTCCAACACCTGTTGGGTTCATGGAAGATATTGGGACGCCACGATTCCCAGATGAAGTGAGTGAACCTGACGATGAATTTTACAAACGAACTCATCATACGATTCACGAAGCTGAATCCATAGTAGATGACATTGTAGAAATCTGTGAAGATGATGAACTTTTTGTCAAACAGACTAATATTGACCGTGTTACTGGATCTGATGAGTGCCTTCTTAGTGTTAATGATAAAGTGTCTAAGTTCACTAATAAAGTTGATTCTAATAACCATCCGAAAACAACTACTACATACTTTAAAGATACGGAAAGAAGTGTTCACTCTGATTTCGTAACTGAAAATTTGAAATCAGATGAATGTCTTTTGTCAGTTTCTGAAAAAGTTAACAAGTTTGCTAAAGGTCCTAGGGAATCAAAAGATAGTAAAAGCCCATCTCGAAGAATCGTAGACGAATATGATACAGACACAGTTTATCAAGATAATTACACAAAATTAAGTGTCAATGATAAAGCTCACTTATTCGTTGAAACTGCAGATAATGTAAAAACTTCAAAAGTTAAACCTGGGCAAAAAATAGAACGCCCAGACTTATCTAATGTTGACGAATCACTGAAAAGTGATGACTGCCTTCTCAGCGTTTCTGATAAGGTTAACAAATTCGTGAAAACTGCGGAACAGTTTTTGGATGACACAATTGAAGATGAGGAAAAAGAAACAAAAATTAGGGAACAACATGACAGAATTATGAAAAAAATTGAGAATTATAGTGATGATACACAAGATTCTATAAAACGTATGCCACAAAAGACAGAAAAAATTGAAAGCACAACAACGAGAAGAAAATCTTTAGAACATCACGATGAAAACCTGACATCGTTTACAAGAGAAACTACTTCATCACACGCTAAAGTGAAAGATACTGTTAGTCCTCATTTGAAACCAACTGTGAAAATTACTACTCTCCGTAGCAGTGAAGCAGTTAAAAAAGCAAAGGCATTGTTTGAAAATATTGCTTCTACAACTCAACAGAAAACAAAAGACACTACAACAACCAAAACCACTAAATTGACTGACATCGGTGTTATGAAGAAATCTCCTAAAACAGACTCCACCGTAGTCCTTCATCCATCATCAGAAGATGCATCACCTAATGTTACTGACGTTGACAGTGAAGTAGACGGAGTTCCACTTAGATCCCATTTCATAAATCGCCCATCTAATGGTACACCTGGTTGTCTACAACCAAGCAAAACTGAAGAAAGAACTAAAAGTCCCAACCGATTAACTTCACAAACCTCGAGAACAGTATCTCCTATGCGTCAGGTGGAAACGGCAACTACTACTAAAACAGGTTTGTCGAGATATCCATCGGGACAAAGAGGCGAATCACCAAATCCAATTAAGAATGTAAACGAAAAATTAGAAAAACCACAAGATAAAATACCCGGCTACCAGCGCCCTACAAAAACTAGTCAGAGTAAAGAAGAAACAAAGTTCGTGGAAGAAACGGAAGTCAGTAGCCGTCGAGGTAGTGGAAAGTTTGGAGTAGAGCTTCGTCGTACTAGCGTAGAGCGGTCCACTGTGAGCAGTGAGCGCCGTCGCAGCGTCGAACATCCCTGTATTGAAGATATCTTCGAGATCGACCTCCTGGAACAAATGGTCAGTACGAAAAAACTCAGCATGCTTCTAATTGTTGTGTCATGCTCAATTATACTCATACGATTTCTAATTTTCAGTTGGAAAAAGTCGTGGGATACGAGCAGCGACGACGCATAAGATCACAGATACGTGTTGCTAAAAAGAAATTGGAAGAACAGACCACAGAAACTAACACCCGAAGCAGATTAACTAAGCAAACTACCCTCACTGTTACTAAAAATAAATCACCTGAGAGACTTCCTCAGCACCGATCTCCTGAACGAACCGAACGGAAGCAAAAATCCACTCCACAGAAAACATTATCGCCGCAACGACAAGAAATAACAATTCCGCAGAAGGTCAGCGATAATTCTGGTATAAGATTTATGACTAATGGGCATAGTAAAGAAACAACTGTGAAAACAATAGAGAAACAACAAAGACCACTAAGTCCTGAAAAGCATACTTCAAAATTAATTAATAGAACGAAAAGTCCTATGCGTCAACCAAGTCCTGAAAAGAAGACAAGACAATTGTCTCCTAATATAGTTGCCAGCCCGAAATCTAAGCAAAACAGATTTAATGAATATGCATCTGCTTACATGAAGAAGGTTGGATTAAATGAGTCGGATAAAATAAAATTCTCAGATAAAACGAAGAAATCTTCGGATGTCACAGAACACAAAACTGTAAAACGAGTCGAAGAACGCAACACGTTGCAAACAAAATCCACTACATCTGTGAAACACAATACGACTGAGAGAACATCTTCTAAGGATACTATAGAAATTGTCACAAATGGGAAAAGAACACCGTCTCCTGAGAAAAAGCGAAGTCCTGAACGTCATCACCAAATTCATATTGAAACACGACAGCGGTCTCCGAGCCCGACTTTAAGAAGGCAGAAATCTGATGCGGCTAAAAAAGAAACGATAACAAAAACAGTATACGATATAGAGAAGAAAATCCAGCCAAAGTCAGCCCAAGTAGAGAAGCCGTCATGGGTGACTAACAGGAACTTAAAGAAGATTATTTCAGACACTCGATCGTTTAGTAGCAAAAAGATCGAAGCTGAGAAGCCGAAATACCGTGCCCCCAGTCCTTCGAAAGTAATCTCGAAGCCTTTGGATGTAATCACGTCGAGTTACGGGCCCGGGCCGCTGGATGCCGATGGCCGTCCATTATTTGGCATCAAAGCGCTGAGGAAGGGTGCCACTAACTACCAAGGTATGTATGACTCAAATACTGTCATTAATGATGTCATTAATGATGTCAATATTTACTCAGATGGTAAGCATGATATAAAAATTGTGTCACATGTTTATACGAGTATAATAACATACATTTAAATTGGTTGTATTAGACCGATCTCTCATTGCAATGGATTTAGAAAAACTCTTTAAAAAATTACACAGTTTTTGGTTAGATAAAATTCAAAACTGGGATGTTACCGAATATGAATCTAGCAAAATCAAAGTTTTCTTTTTAATTTAACGCAGTGAAAGGCACAGTGATCCGTCAAGAATTCCACTCGCGTAACGGCGGCGAGCCAGAAGGCAGTGTCTCGGTGACAGCTTACTCCAACTCCCCTGAAGAGCTGGAGCGACTGCTGGCCACACAGGGAGAAAGACCTTCGAGGTTACATGGCCTGGCTGCCATCACCACTACCAAGAAGTTTGGGGGAGACACTGGGACCACGTACAAGGAGGCACATACAGTAAGTAATTGAGTACTTATACGAAAAACCAATTGTTTTATTGAAATTTTATACCTACGTCTTATGCCCAACCAAATACTTGGCGAGCACGAGACTACTTGTAAAGTGAAATTTGCTTTTTGTTTTTAATTGAGAGCAATAGTTTTTAATTTGTTTTAATCTCAATACGTTATTTTATTGTTAACTCTGTTACAAATTCCGAACAAATGCACGATAAAATATTTTGTCAGGAATGAAATGCGACATTTTTTAAGAATTTGAATCCCCAGCTAGTGAAGGAAATAATCTGATCCATAATTCCTTATTAATAAACATTATTTTCATTCAGAAAGAAGAACGGGCAGCTTTGGAGCAGTTTACTCATAACGAACGTCGGTTCTCCGGGAATCGAGTGGAGAACATTGAAAGGAGCTCAGAACAGGAGAGATTGACTGACAGACGGGGACTAATGGAAAAGGAAAGGGGGGTGACGAGGGGGGTGAGGGAAGAGGAGCGAAGGGAGCGAGTGGAGCAGAGAGAAGATCGGAAGACGGTGCGGCAGAGCTCGGTCAAGTCGCTCACGGAGAAATACATCAAAAGTAGTAGTAAGTTAAAAGAACCAACTCATAAATACTTAAATAGGAAATTCTTTATCTACAAGCATAAAAAGTAATAATTGTCTCATGTGACCACAACTTAAAATTATAAGAAAAATTAAGGAAATCACGTCATGCTTGTAGAATAAGACACGCTGTCGATTGACGCGCACACTCGTTATGTACACCCATGCTAAGCTATCAATTGCCGTATAATTGTATTCTAGTACCAGTGAGAGATATAAAACCCTACATATTGAGATAGCTTTCTACTAACTACGACAATTTGGCACTCTCCCAACTCCAGAAGCACTATTTTTGAAATGTATCACTTATTAAAGAATTGAAATGGTTCGACTCACCGATCATGACGAATGAAAACTCTCGATATCAGACGAAAATTATTCAACTCACCGATACTGCGTGAGTCACGCTTTTCAAAAATATCACTCCAGACTACTTCGATACAAACATTGCACCATTTCACACATTCAGCGTAAAGATATGAACTCCAACATAGCTAAATATTTACATTTTGATGAAGTTTGACTAGATTTCCGTGCCGTCCCGGGGCTCAATGCCAGACAAAATATTTATGAAACTATTGCTTTCTTGTTTAATTTTATGTCTGAAAATAATTTGCAAATTCTAGCTGTGATACTAGCACTTGCTTTTAATTAACTGGCGGTAAGATAAGAATAACAATCACAAAATGTAGTAATAAAGTAAATTTACGCTTATGTTTGTGTTTAGCGTGGTAATTCTTTCAAAAACTGTCATCTCTGTCTCTAAGAATAGCTTTGTTAAGTTGTTTCCAGTTTGGTTAGGACATTGCTAACTTGAATCACTAATTCTCTCATTATCATCCTAGCGTGTATTCCTAGTTGAGTCTTCAGCTTACACTTCGGAGCCTAGGGTACGCTGTAAATCATTGTCATAGATTTGGCAGAACTGGTTGTTATAATGGAGCTACTGCCATCCGACCTCCGTAACCCTTTTTACAGAAAAACCAGACCAACAGGAACATGACCCGTGGTGTGTTAGTGGCCAACACTAATTCTCTGACATTCTTTGCTTCGAAAGGCACGTTAGGCCGGTCCGGACTGTAATGGTCTGGTTTCCCTGTTAAAAATATTTTTAAACTCAGACGGCAGTTACTCCATTAAAATAACGAGTACTTTAGGACCATGATTAACGAGTACCCTGAGGTCTTAAGCGTTAACTGAGTATGTTACTTAGTACTCAGACGATTAGTACAAGATTCGACCAATACGTCAAAACACATCAATTAAATTATATGTTATACAATTAAGTGTGAAATCAATAAACACGAGCTTCACGCTAATCTCAGTTTAATTGGTAACCGAGGGTTTGCGTGATACTGCATAATCCGGCCGTTAGTTACATACCCATTAAGTACTTTAAAATTTCAGTGAGAGTGTGGTCTTGTACCAATGTGGGTCTGTTTCTTGTCGTTTGTCTAAAAGTTATTTAGTGTGGTGTTAAAGAAAGTACAGAATAGATAATAGTGCATCCAACGTATTTTTATCATACATCATTTAGTAATATTTAAGGAGGCAAACAAGCATACGGCCCATCAGATGGAATGTGACTGCAATAGGTTATTTTCAATTTATGACAAAATCGAGTCTTTCAGAAAGCCGTGAAAATATTTCTCACTGGTCGGCATTACCGATTTTGAGCAGTTTTAAATGCTGTCGCGCGTGTTACAGGCGTCCATGGTGTACGGTGTTCACTTACCATAGTATCGTATGCCAATTCGACTAACAACTAGTGCTAAAATATATCCTTTACTACCAGGTGAGACCAGTAAGACAGAGCGTAGCGCATACCCAAAGGCTGGCCTGATCCTCCGCACGACCAACATGAAGGACAGTGTCTCCAGTGACTCCTCAGCTCATGCTGGTAACTATACTTTTAAGATTTTCAAGAATTTTCAGAATGCCCATTTCTGACGTAGGAACCACGACCACCAAATGACAGTCCGGACCAAAGGCTTAACTCGCCTTTCGAAATACGAAATCATCATTATTGTCAGACAATCAAATAATTCAAGCCTTCAATGTCCTAACCAAACTGGAAGTAACTATACAAAGTATGCTTTCCTTGGTAATCGAGCCCAAATTCCGGGGCGCCGCCTTAACCACTGGACCACGGAAGCAGATGAGAAGCACAATGTTATTAAGAGTTCTTAAGATTAAGGGTTGTGTACCTATGGAAGCTATGTTACTCCCTCCCCCATCTATGCTACCAGCAGGCTTAGACAAGTGGCAAGCGTGTTTGACTCATGTAACGGAAACGCCTTATTCATAGGAGAGAATAGGTTATTTTGGTAGACAAGTGGCTTAGATGTGACAGACAGTAGCGCTAAAATTATGGTTTATTTTGGGTTTAGGTAGGTACTTATTACTTACGAGGGTTCTATGGGAATTTCTAGAGTTCCACGGAGATTTGTGTGACTCAGCAAATCGAAACAAAGGCGATTAAATGTTTTTTATTTGGTCTGAATGTTTGTTCAAACAACGAATCTGCCATTTCGGAAATTTGTTCCAAACACCAGCGGGAGATTTATTGAAACTAAAACTATTCACCAATACTCGATTAGACCATGAATGCGCCGTTGGCGTCTTAGCCACACTTCCTCCTTGTGCGCAGCCCACAACAGTTTAAAAGAATGCATTTTTAAAATGTAAATTTAGAAATAATATTAACAAAAATACGGAAAAGGCTATCGAACCCATGCAACGGGATTGCAATACAATGCTAGTAGACGCATCTTATCGTGTGCCGATTTTGTATGTTAATCATTTATAAGTTATTTTTCTAAAATATTGTAAGCATCACATGTCGCAAGTGACCGGTAGTAAACACTTAGCATACCCAAGTTGCATGCTGATAGTACCGTGGGTGAAGGGCTATAACAACGCTTTAGCGTGAGCGATACCAAATGTCATAAAAATGTTGTCCAAGTTGACAATCGCTAGTTCTCTTGAAGAGAACGATTGCAAACGCTAAAAATAGAAAGTTTGTCTTTGGTTTAGTTTTACACACACGTCTCTCACACACACATATGAGTTTGACGTGAGCGCGAAATTAACATTCAATATGATATGTCGAAGTGGGTTACCAGGGTTACCATGGTTACCTAAAAATGAAAGAAAACAGATTACTGACCATTTAATGACATATTCTTTCCTTTGCGTCAGGGTATGGTCAGGGTGCTAGCGATCGCTAGGAATCTATTGTAGAATTGTCAAAAATTGCCATTTTATAATAGAAACGGATTGTTCAGTCGGTCGGAATAGATACCATAGGCAATATTCTTTATTTTTGTGTCGACAATCTCGTTTATTGGTTGAAAAATGACAGTTGATTTGAAAATCGCCATTTTGTTTCCTGCGTCAGGAATCGGCATGCGCGAGCGTGTGTACAAATCAAAAATTGCCACTTGGCTACCATTTTAAAATAGCGTGTCTACAATGTGACGTAGTCTTTGCTCGCTAACTAATTTTCATACATTTTTGTGAGCGTTTCTATTATCATAATTGCCACTTGTCTAAGCCTGCAGTAGACCCTAAAGCTATTTCTATCTCTCCCTAGGTCTAGCCAGAACTGACAGTGAACACAGTCTCGCTTCAGTTGAAGACATCATATCGACCGATCGCGATGGGAAGACAGTCACCACCACAGACAAGGACGGTCGGACCGTCACCACCACCACGAGGAGCGTCCGGGAAGAACGCTCGTTCTTGGACAGCAGCACGAAGGTCTCAGGAGTACAGGACATTTTGACCAGGATGAAGAATGCTGATATCGGTAAGATTTTTTGTATGTTTATAGATATGAGTACAGTCACGTGCATTAACATGTAAACACATTGGTTCTTATGTCATTGAAACAAGGTCTTAAATTGAATACTATTGTACCTGTGTGTGTGCTCGTGACTACTGTAACGAAGTTATTGTCAACCTCTACGTGGACAAAACGAATAAATGCTTACCACTAAGAGCTCCTGCTCCAATGAGTTATGTCAATACCTACAGCAACAAAAACAGCGAGTACTTTAGTTACCCAATACGACATGACGACGTTAATTTTCTACTTTATTTGCTTTTTGTAGCTAAGCCTTGGCCTACCTGGACCCCATTTTCCTTTTATCCCCTTCTATTCTCAATCGTCCTCAAAATGCTTCTTGATAAGTGGAAGCCTTGAATCCTGTGCCTCATATGATGCTGATAGTAAGCTTGTCTGCAGTGATCCAAGAAGGCGACACGACAGAGGACTCGGAGGCCCGGGCCCTCCTCAACAAGTTCCTGGGAGCCACCGTGCTGATGGCCGGTATGCAGGGCTACGTCAACGAGCAGCCCTCGGGAAGACTTGTCGTGAAGCAGGTCAGTCAGACTTTTACTGTTACGATTATAAGGCAGAATTAGTGAATTTGAACAGGTTCTTTGACAAATATATCTGGACGACTTTACCATTTAGGGTAAGCAGGCGCTTGGTGTTCTGAGGCTAGGGTTTTTATCATCGTTTTTTCGTCACCATATTTTCCCAAGATGAGATGCTAAAGACAAAAGAGTTCAGTGGGGGTTCTCGCCTGACAGCCTGAGTGAGTACCGAGGTCCCAAATTCATGGATTCTTTTACGTAATAGGATCTTTTGGCAGCCAATATAGTGCGGTCACTTATTGGTCTGATGGAATCTGACAAAAAAAAAGAAGCATAATAATGCCATTCTTACTGTGTCCTTCCTAGATCACGGGCTCTCCATAGAAGCGGCCTTTGGACCAGGAGTGGAACGGGATGGACTTTTACAGTGACTTTACTTTTTCATATCAAAGACTAACCCCCATATTCTCAAACATTTGCTCAAACTCAACTTAACCTTACTCCACCTCATTGGTATGAGTCGACACTAGCTTCCTTGACTTAAGGAGATTTCTCATTGGTGGTAAGATCGAACTGTCAAGTATAAGGTTGTTCGAGAGGTACTTTGAGGCGTCCTCCAAATGAAATAAAGTGGTTATAAATCAGTTTTTTGCCACTTTTTGCCTCGGTATCTTTTTACTTTTTTCATATTTCACTCTATTCTTTTGTATTTTAAAATTTTTGTGCTTTGGATTGTTATTATAACCTGTGTCGTTCCTCATTGGAGTTGCTCAAGCAACCAACTAAGAATATCGTTTTCAAAGAAAGTTTGAGGACTTCCTTGAGGCAATAAGTTGAATGAAGGACGTCCTTAAGGTTATATTTAAGAATACAGGTGTAAGACGACTGCTGAAAAGCGATGGCAGCTATGTCCTAAATAAATTTTCCTTTTTGAAGCCCAAAATAGCTAAAAAATTTTAAGCTTTGTTATTCGGAGCAAATGATCTAAGCTCCGAGCTGGATTCAAGATATGAGCATTAAAGTTTAAAGCTTCACAGAGCTACAGAGCTTTTCAAAATATGCTTTATTTAAGTGTTAAATGTGTTTAGCTTAGAGTAAAGGAGCTTAGATGTATTTCCGATGTGAATGGCATATGTGTTAGATTATAATTGTAGTTTATAGTCGTTTTCGAATAGAGGCATAAATAGACTAAGAAATACTTCTCATATGTGTAATTCTGACATTTCTACAAACTCATCATATTCACCTTTAAGTCCGGACACGAGTCAATGACCTTGCGGACAACAATGTTGGCGATACGGCCAGGATGCAACAGATATTAATGAGGTACACTTATCAAATAAATCTATGTATATTTATTTGGCAGTAAGTGTTTTTTTTTCTCTCATAATATTTTTAAGATAATCGCGCCGCACATAACTTTTCCATTTTTCCTAATGGTTGACTAGGAGATAATTTTTTTAGCATTAAGTCCGCCAATTGGAAAAGTATTTCTTTTTACTTGTGGTACAATAAAGATTAAATAAATAAATATACCAAGAAATTGAGATAATTAGCTTTTTAAAATGGTATTGACTGTTTGGTTAGGACATTTCAGGCTTGAATCACCTGATTTTCTGCAAAATTGATGATTCCATGCTTCGAAACGCACGTTAAGCGATCGGCTGCCATTTGATGGTCATTAAAGAAACCATGTCTGGGGCCGAAAGGCGGTACCGAAAAACTCTGACACCACGATGTACAGTGGAATTTACCGTGTAACCCACTAAATATGAATGAATAACAGCTGACAATATGTAGGTATATCTTATTACTGTCTTTCCTACAAAATAATCACGTGTTTCGTCGTTATCCTCATCGGTCGCAATAACCGTAAAAATTTTAACTGGTTAAAATGAAAAATGATGTTTATTTACAATAAACTTCCAAAATACCTGCGTACACTGGATGATATAAAGCTATTCAAGATAGCTCTTTATAATTAGCTTATTGATAAATGCTATTATAGCTTAAAAGACTACTTTAGTGATGATTTGGAAAGTCTGATTTATTATCAAGCTCAATCGTAGCTTAAGTTTGTGATGCGTCTATTTGAAACAATTTCTGAATTTGACTAATAATATTTTGTAATGTATGCATGTAATGAAATGTAACTTTTGACCTTTTATCATTGTAAACCCTAGCGGTAGGACATATCGATCTTATATATTACTATTTCCACCTTGTACAACATATGATCCACAATGAAATAAATGATTGATTGATTGATTGATTGATATTTTCTTATTAACAATATTTGGTTTGTTTCAAGTTATTTAAAATTACAATTTGACACTATACATTTAGTTAGTATAAATTCTTACCTACATTATGTACGAGCACAATAAGTTATTCTTAGATAAGGTACTAATAATATAAAGAAAAATGTGTTAACCCAATTATCATTTCCTTTTTTTTATTTAACCATGAAAAGAGTATCATTTGAAGCGTAAACTGTAAATGAAACTGGTAAACATGCTAGGGTAAAGAATAGAATACTAATCTTTAAATTAAACTATTTTAATACGGTTTTTATCGCGTTTATTACTTATTTATTTACACCTGACGTTTCAAACACTTTACAGCGTTCATGGTCGCAGGCAGACTAAGTTAACATTTGTCTTTGATGTCATAAGATTACAAACTACCGCCTGAAATTTTTATTGGGAACTATTCCGATTCACGCAGTAATGGCTCACAGTATCTAAGGGTCTTGCAGTCTGCTTCCGAGTTTGCGATTTTATTCAGTTAATGACTGAGTCCCAAGCTGGTACCCAGTAAACCGTAAACCGTATTAAAATAGTTTAATTTAATGAATAACAATCGCGAAAACATAAGAAATCATTATACTAATCTTTATCAAAATTCATTGAAGGCAAAAAAAATCTAGGGAAGTTTATTATTAAAGTTAGAAATATTAGAATTACCTATACAGATTGTGTATTAGGTTTTCCCCATACAGATATCGTGACTTAGTAAGCATATCATGTAGTAATGCACTTTTTATTTGTGTAACTTATTTACAGCGCTAAAATAGTCCAATTATTGACAGATGTGATTAAAATACCCATCTAGTGCGTATGGTGAATTTAGCTAACACGTGCGGATCTATCTATTTACACATGTAGTAAAATAATATTTACTGGCCGCATGTACCTTCTCTGCATGAATAATGTGAATGTTATTAATTAATAATTGCGAATACTGTGAAAATTGTCTACATTTTCTCTATTCCGCATTTACTACTGAAACATAATGATGAAATTTGGTACAAGTCCATTTATGTTACTTGCATTTTTATGAAACATTGTGCACTGAATTTTTATTATTTTAAACTTCAAAAATGCTACTTTTTTTTTTGGTGGTAGGAAAAAGGCCAATTAAGCCGACGAAATCAATTTTTCAGGGGAATTAAATGTGATAACTTTTTGAAATATATGGCTAGCTATGCCCGCGGCTTCGCCCACGTGTAAACCTCCTTTGGGAACATGATGTTTTTCCAGAACAAAAAGTAACCTATGTTACTTACTCTCCATCCTTTCAACTAACTCTATTCCGAAAAGCAAGTCCATTGGTTGCTTAGTTAGGGAAGGACAAACAAACAAACACACTTTCACATTTATAATATTAGTATGATTTAAAAACGTAACAATAATAAAAACTTAATACTAATTAATATTACAATTATTTACATTAAGTTTTGTATTGAAATCTCTTGAAGCCATTGACATAATTATAAAAGCAGCCTTGCCATAACTAAGTGATCGCATTTGATATTAAGCACAAATCACAATGTAGAGACTAAACAATACATAGTGTACTTTTTGTGACGAGTCTCGCTGAGAGATATGACCTATTTATTAATTTACTGCACAAGTCAATAGCATGTCCATTAATCCTTATAATAAATGTATGTTCGTGCGACGCAAAACGTCAAGATTGCCGTTTTAAGGCACAGCGCGCAACATCGGCAAAAATAACGTGCGCACTCGCCGGCATTTCTCCTTTCTCCTTCTTAAAACGTCTTAAACAACAATATTCTTCGTGCTAAAATAATCTTTATTATCTTCTGAAATGATGTTGAAATTCGTTTGAGTGATTAATAGGGCTATATTCGTCGATTTGACGTCAGAAGCGGGCGCGAGCGCAGTCATTCTCGCGCTCTCTGCCCGGTCGGTTCGTCCCGGACATACCATAAATAATGGTATAAAATAATAGCCAAAAGTAGATTTGTCCATAGTGCAGTACCGCTGGTAGACTAGGCCGCGGTGTAGGCAAAGTGTTAAAGGATTTCCCGCCTTTTCTAATTTAGGTGAGTTAATTTTGAATGGTAATTTTATAAAATAACCAAATTAGGAATTGTTTCATTTTTATTAGTATAACATTTAATCAGGTTAATTTCTCCATAATGTGATTTGTTTTTAGGAATAATATTTCATTTTCAGACCAGGCAAAATCAAGTATACTTCTTTTTTACTAATTAAATTATCTTTATATTTTGTACTTGTTAACATGAAATTATCAAAATAAAACACAATTAATAAAACTAATAAACAATAATAAAAGTAATCGAAAACCGTACTTTTAATAAAAATCATAAAAGGTACCTTAACACAAACAAAAATTATATCAAAATAATCCCCCCATACTTAAATTTAATTACCTGAAAAAGTGTGTGAACTAACATTCACAAATCCAAAGAAAATACTGAAATCGATTGAGCCGTCACGTTACGTCACCCGATACTAATCTTATTTGAATGTTGACAAAAAGTTGTCAACAAATCGATGATTCTCATTCCTAGTGCCATACGATACGGATGTATGTTTGGATACATAAGCGATACAAAAATATTCAGAGTGACACCTGCAGTGATCTAAATAAAATTATCCGCGACCTACACACGGTCGCGGCGCCTGTCAAGCATGACATTGTGTCCATCATTGAGGCTCACGGAAATTGCCCATTATATTATATTTCACGCCTCGAAAATTATTAAAAAATAACTCTAAAAAGTGTGAACACCTAATGGAATTTTTATTGTTAAGAAATTTCTGTCAGCCTAAAGGATAATGATCATACAAGTATATTTAAATACTGATGAAAATATTAAATAGGCCATGACTTTTGAAAAAAAGGCGGCCTTATTTTACACACAATTATAGTGATAAATAGATGTATAAACAGATATCAAAGGGTGCGATTAATAATCACTTTAGTTTTTTTTTTTCATTAATTTTTTTGAGATTTTTCATTTAAAAAGAGGCTACCAACAGGTGAGAATAGCTTACCTGTATTTAAACGAACCCTTAGCTCCGATAACAAATAGATTATAATCCAACCACGAAGGTATTATGACAAGAAATCACAGAGAGAATTTACTTAAATAATTCAGTTTACGGTATCACAATCTTTCACTTGTATCTTCGTGTGTAAAATAGGACATTATCTGATAGAATAAAACAGTTGTTCATCGAGCGTGACGCGGACATCTTGACGTGAACGACTTCACTACGATGTTTATTTTATCAAGAATTCGCAGTTATAAAAAGTCCACATCCGCACATAAAACTATAAATGTTTTGCACCAAATTATTGCAACCTTACGTTTATTTTGGTAAATGAAGACTCTAGATATACATTTGAAACAGTAGCTGTTTCCCGCAGCTCCGCTTGTGTCAAAAAGTAGTCTATGTTTGGCCCCTGTTCCTCAACTACATTCATACCAAGTTTCATTAAAATCCGTTCAGCGGTTTGGCCGTAAGAGTGTAATAGACAGGCATACTTTCGCAATGATAATTAATATGGATTAACTCAATGTCACATGTGCCTTTACTATTGGTAAAAATATAATTTTACCAATATTATAAAAAACTACAATAGAAAGACAGATCTTCGTAGAGCAAATCTGCACTGAAAGTGGGAATGCGCTTAGATTCATCTAGAAGAAGATTATATTCTTCTTCTCCTTAACCTTATCCTACTTTGTTAAATGAGGTCTTCACAGTATGTCAGTTCCTTCCACTTTTTTCTATCGCTAGCCATTTCAATACCAACACTCTTCTGTATATACTTCTGATACTGTTCAGCCATCTCTTTTTTGAAAGAATATTTATAAGCTGAAAATAATAAACTACATATTTTTTTAATAAATTGAACGAAAAACAATATGTTCTATAAATAATATTCGAGTTATCCCGTGTCCAAAGAGCTGGAAAAAAATTACAAATATATATATTTTTAGCGAAATAACAGTATGCCTCGGTTCACGCTTCCTGTCCATATGCATATTTTTGACCACACTCATTGAGATGACATGACACGATCAAACCCGGAGTTCGTTGACACGTCGTCAGCTCTGCGAATCGCAGTACGCAGACAGCTTGTCATTTCTCAGAAACATCTGATGTAGCCCGAAAGCTCAAATTGGGACTTCCGATTAAGTAGTTAACACGGGGTATATGCGTCACCACTTTTTTAAGAAAACTTTCAAAGGGAAAGGAATAGAATAGTTGAGGAGCTCGTAGCGAATGCGCGTGTCGAGCGACGACGTGACCACTATTGGATTGGTCGCCATTTTAGTGGCATTTTCTATCTTGAGCTCCTTCGTGCTTCGGAAGGCACGTTAAACCGTTGGTCCCGGTTGTTATCGATAGATAGCAGTCGTGCGCTGTGTCAGATGCCTTAGGGCAGCCTGAAAAATTCTGACAGTGTTGGCCACTAACACACCTCGGGTCATGTTCCTGTTAGTGGTTTCCCTGTAAAAAAGGGTTACGGAGGTCAGACGGCAGTCGCTCCATTGTAATTACCAGTTTCACCAAATCTAGGACCATGACTTACAACAGCGTACCCTAGGCTCCGAAGCGTATGCTGACGACGCAACTAGGAATACACGCTAGGATGATGATAATGACTTAGAAACTTAATTTGGAAAATATAGTGAAATATTAAACAAACTTCTGTCCCCTAATGCCTTAATGGTAAGTGTATTTTTTCATACTTATACCTATTCGTTACAGAAAAAATACAATACTTTTTTTCTACGAGTAAATTATATACTTAGTTTTTTTACGGGAATTTAAAGTAGGTCGTCATCCATCACAGATGGTGTTTTTCCCTAATTCTCAACTCCAAAAAGCTGCTAGATATTTTTTAATTATTTTTTCAAGACTATTGAACCTAGTTGCATAATTAACAAAGCTATCTAAGTACCTGGCAACCACTCCACATTGACTAATGCTCAATTCATTCAATCGAATCTTTGCCAATAGATTATAGACAAATTCACTTTTATTTTCTACAATATTTCAAATGCTAAATGTACGGTTATTTTTGTTGATGTCTCACTAGATTAGAGATGCTTTAGGGCACCCTGAATTCATTCAATTTTAGGGTGCCCCAAGGCATCGGACACAGCCTAACGACTGCTATATATCGACAACAACCGGAACCAACGGCTTAACGTGCCTTCCGAATCACGGAGGAGCTCAAAATAGAAAATGTTACTAAATGGTGACCAATCGCTTGACACGCGCATTCGCTACGGATACGCGGGTCGAGCTCGACTAACGAGCTCCTCAAATTAAGTTTCTAAGTATCAATGACTATCTAGTCTTCCCGGGTATTTACAAAATCACATAATATTTTCTATAATATCCGCATCGTCAGGATGAGAGTGCCTATTGTTGACGCTGTATGACGGCACTAACTTTCATACATACATAATGGGCAGGGTCGTGCACCTTTACTTTCAATTTCATAATTTCTTGACAAACAGATATTTTCAACTCTCAAACGATATGATGCAATCTTGGCTATATCTGACCTTCATCATCATCATCAGCTTTCTATAACCCACTGCTGGGTATAAGCCTACCTCAGTCCACGGAAATTATCTCTGTCCTGTGCCCTCTCAATCCAGTTGTTGCCAGCTATTTTCCTGATATCTTCGACCCTAGCAGCTGGATCTACTTCGCCAATTTAAATAAAATTTCTTATCTTATTTTTTTATACATTTATTTATTTAATTAACCTTCATTGTACAAATTACAATTTGTAAAGCACAATAGGCGGACTTAATGCTTAAAGCATTATCTAACAGTCAACCTTTGGGTATAGCAGAGAGCTTAAATGTGGGTGTATTGAAAATACAACGGGAACGGCTTGTAAAATCTATACATATACGAATAAACCTACACAACCACACATTTTATAATACAATAAACATACATAAACCTATACAAATAATATATATATATAGTATGTATTATTTGTAATAGTATTTGTGTATGTATGTTTATAGTATAAGGATTTTATAATAGTTTTACCTAGGTAATTAGGTATAGTCTTCACTTTTCCTTTCTTTTTTGTACACGCTAATTACCCTTGTCTTTTCCTCTCTTGGGTCTGCTGGAAGAAATTTCTTTAGAAATAAGCAGCTCCCTTGTACTTTCTTTTCCTCTTATGTATAATCCTTTACATTTTATTGTGTACATGAATAAAGTAAATAAAAAAAATAGGAGGAAATTGGTAACTCTTTACTATTCTGTACTGTTGCCCGTGTTCCCCAAACCTCAGAATAGTAAAGAGTTACCAATTCCCTCCTATTATTTTGTGCCTAAACCCACAACCTTCATATACATTTACTTACCCAAATTACTTAGTTTTATTTCGGTAGCAACACGATTAAACTATTCGATTATTGTGAAACCCGAGTCGCGGTCGATACTCCTCCGTCTTATTATACTCAGATTCCGCGCCAAATATACTAACTAGGTCATTGTGCTACCCCATAAAAGTACGGAACACTTGGTGTAATGACGTCACTGTTACAAAGTAAGATGAATTGCCAAACGTACCAGAATCGAACGAAGAAAGTGACAATTAAATGAGCATTTTGAATAGCCCGTGGTCTACAACTATATTCAAATATGTATTCAAAAGATATGTTCAGTTTCCTTTTAAAATGGATTACGGAGGCCAGACAGTAGTTGCTCTGTTCCATTATAACCTATAACGCTAAATTTATGACCATGAAAGCGTACCCTGGGCCCTGAAACGTGGCTGAACTGGAAAAGCAAGTCCTTGTAGAGCATTCCAACGTAAATTTATTTATTTTCAACACATTTGCTCGTAAAGTGACTTATGATTTAATTGTACTTAGGCCCTAAATGAGAGTTGTAAACAACACGTTGTTAATATCATAATCGCACTAGATAAGTTATAGTTTCCATGGTAACGGTATATTTTTTTTTTATTTTACGCCAAGAGAATTTTAAGCATTAAACCAATTCACTATTTTTGCAAATATTATTAACTATTTTAGCTTCAAAATGATAAATCAAAACTAAAATATAATTTCATATTTATTTTCCTAATCATTAGGCATATTGGGCTCAAGCTGAGGCCTATGACACGAAAAACCAGTATCCTAAGATGTCTTAATTGTAGAGAAACGTTAGATGCGTGTGCGCAATTATGAAAGTAAACACAAATTAATCGTTCATACGGCATACTCATAATTAGGGTTGACACACCATAATTCTTGTTAACGCCATAACGATACAATTCAAATTATTGATACGAATCATATTTATAGTAACTAACTTATTGTTTTACTTAAAAATCCTATAAATATCAATGATTGTTGCAAAAACTACACACCGCGGTCTTCGAAACAAAAAGATTGAGGAAAAGAGAAAAACATACTTTTTAATTTTATTTATTAAAACTTTATGGCACAAAATAGTTTTTTGTTTTCAAAACGCGACGCTCTATTTTAAACAAGTTGAAGTAACTGAACTGTATATTTTTGACTAGGCTAACAAATCTATCTGATTTTCGGCTGTCAATTTTGGTGGTGGTGACAGCCCTGATGACCAGCATATGAAAGTGCGGCTCCCCGTGGTTTAGCGGGAGAGTTATCACTTCCCTCCGAAGCCTGACTAATGAGCTCCGGTCACAGTCATAGCCTCTGCTCGGGATAAGTGGCGATTTTACTTAGATGCAATTTTAGGTAAGAAGGTAGGGGAATCTTAATGTTTTTTTAATATAAAAGAAATATTACGGAGAGTGGTAAAAATTTAAGTGTATTACAAAAAAACAATTGATCACGTTTTATTTGGGGTTTTCTGTGTTTACCACGAGTGCGGATTAGCAGAAAAACATAATTAGAGCACGTATACGATATACTAATCATACTATTCAGTGGATGGTAACAAACATGTTTATGTGTCATAAATAGAGCTAACAAATTAGTTCTGTAGGTATTGAAATGAAAACCCACTTGAAAACCCCTCAATGCGACAAAGAACTATACGTTACGAGGGTCAAACTGAAAGTTCTTAGAAAATCAAAAACTGAGCACACTAGCAAGTTATTCCTTTTATTACATCATATAGTGTACAAAATAGTGTCCTTTCACGTCAATACATCTCTGCATCCGATGGAACCACTGAGAAAAGCACTTTGCCCACTCGTCTTTAGTGGTCTCTTCGACGGCGTTTTGAAACGCAGCCACTGCTTCCTCGGCGTCCATTCGTTCGCCTGGCGGTGTGCGACGAGGCGTTGTCGTGGTGAAGGAGGATCCTACTGCGAGGTCGTTTCTCCCGAACTTTTTCAAAGACAAGTGGCAAACAATTGTTAGTATACCACTCTACAGTAACTGTTTTTCAATCCTCTAAAACAATTGTCGCGAAATGTCCGGTCCTTCCGAAGAACGAGGCCACCATCTTTTTTCCCACGCTTCGACCTCTCTTCACTTTAGTCGGCAACTCCTCGGAAGGAAACACCCACTGAGCAGACTGTCTTTTGGTTTCGGGATCATAACAGTAAATCCAGCTTTCGTCACCCGTAAGTATGTCAAACGCAGCATTTGAGTCACCTCCGTTAAATCTTTGAACCATTTCACGGCACCAATCAACACGACGGATTTTTTGGGCCTCGGTCAAATCGTGAGGTATCCACCGGGCACAAAGCTTCCTGACCGCTAAATGTTCATGCAGGATTTTGTGCACTTGGCTCATACCGATGCCTAAACTTGCCCGAATCTTCTGATAGGTCACTCTTTTGTCAGTCTCTATCATACGCCGCACGACACTGATGTTATCTTCAGTCGTCGCCGTAGAAGGCCGTCCCTCACGCAGATCATCAGTGAGATTAGTGCGACCACGTTTGAACTCATTAAACCAGTTGTAAACAGTGGCACGAGATGGGGCTTCATCGTGAAAGGCCAATCGAAGTCTATCATAACTTTCTTGTTGACTTAAATGACAACAAAAGTCATAAAAAATCATTGCATGAAAATTTTCTCGCGTTAAATTCATGCTGACGTGACACAGACAATTTTCAATTTGCCGCCAAATCGTAAAACAAATGGCAAATTAATAAAATACATACTCAATAATATTGGCAAAGAGTTCCATTTTCAAAATTTAAGCTTATTTTTTTATTGTACTGTCTACAAAAGGTCAGTTCTAAAGACTTTCAGTGTCGCCCTCGTATGTTTAGAAGTCCTACAAGACACACTTCACACAGGTGCACTTCCAGTGGCGAAGAGTTAACTTAATCATCATCATCCTAGCGCTTTCCCGGTTGCGTCCTCAGCGGTTTGCTTCGGAAGAGCTAACTTAATGCGAACTACAAACAAAGTTGAGACAAACATCGAAATGTGATTGCAATTCCAAACAAACACTCAGATTAACACACTCTATGCTACAAAATGTGTTATATCCAGAAGTCTAGAAGGCAGAGGACAGTGGCGAAGAGCTGCAAACAAAGCTTGCGGCAAAGAGCTCAAACATGAATCGCAAACAAAGACAACAGACACAAAGAAGCGACGCGCCGAAAGACAAGAAAACACGGTCTCTTTGTTCGAAAACTTGACATTTCAGCGTGTCTCGGATTCAGGCGGAATGCCAAATCGGGCGATGGAGGAAGTCGGGAAGGTCGTTACCCGCTAGATGCGCAGCTTGGCTGACGACCAACACACACGTGGAGATCACACTCCCAGCACATCCAAATTTTAAACTTGCGAATCCTGATCATGCCCCCACATACAAAGTGGTGTCCATGAGACGGAAATTTGGCAAAAAAAATCTTAAATCTAAACCGATACCGTTCCAACTTAATTAATGAATGAAGGTTCTCATTTACCTTTACCCCACGTGGTCCGGCCGGTTTGTTCGATAGGGTGTCACCACAGAATATAAAGTCTGTCTCAATGGAAAAAGACAATAATGTAAACAAATATGGCCGTCTGACATTGAGACAGATTTATCTATGGTGTTTTTGTGAAAATGATTTGTAACCCACATTGAGTAGAATGTGATAAGCATTGTTTACATTCTTGCCTTTTCCATTGAGACAGACTATAGAGCACCTGCGTAAGCGCAATGTTAATAACACTGTAGTACCCTGCCGTCAGTCCAAAGTCAGGGAGTGTGTCCGAATTCGGTTAAGCTGAAGTTGATAGATTAATTCATCATTTACAACATCTAGTATTGTATCTACACAACACAGTCTTTCAAATGATAATATAATTTTTCTAGTGCGTGACAGTAAACAGATGATAATGAAATGGAAACGCAGCGACCATTATCATGGGCAGTGAGCATCCATCTCGCGCAGCAATTAGATGGGTTGCCACCGTGACGGCTGGGGCTTCCGGGTCTCCATGCTGACTGGGTTTGCGGACCAGCAACTACTAGGATTATTTATGCTAGATTTTAGTACTAGTAGATGTTTTTTTTATGTTTTTCATTTTTTTACTACTTGACGTGCTCGAACCTCTGAATTAATTAGGTAATAATAAAGCTGCTATATTTGGTATCAGACAGGGAGCCGATTAAGAGATTCGACAGATCTTCCAATCGACTTATAGTCTATAATTATACTATAAATTTAAGTTATACAGTTCGTTTCAGCCGCAATCAGTCCACTGCTGGACTTAGGCCTCCCCCAAATTAAGGGGTTGTTGCCATACTCGCCACGCTTGGCAGGCGGATTGGCGAGCGCAGTTTCAAAGGCTTATTCTACTTTCGACGCTGCTGCCCATCAGAAGTTTTCTTTAGCAAGGGAAGGGTATCCGCTACTTTTTCTCAATAAATGTCGAATTATATTTATTTTTTTAATTGAATGACAATGCTTATCTTCTGTGCGAGGTAATAATATCAGCCTTATTGCTGTTACTATGTAAGTAGTGTCAATTTTAAGAAAATGAATGCATTTCTATCATTGTCTTTTTGCGTACAGATGACTATAATCTATCTGAATCGTGTGAAGTGGTCATTATACCGGCGACCGGCGCACGCGCAGTTTTTGCGCGTCGTCCGCCGGACAACGGGCACGCGACTTGCTCCGGATTTGACGCTTTCTCTCAATGACTGGATGTTATTACTTTTTTAACATAAAAAAGTACAATAAAAAATTATACTTTCGTTCGACAATGTTTTAGGCAGTTTTTCCTCATATAATTTAAAGATGTTCTTAAAATTTAGCGCGTATTGTGATTTTAGAAATACTTATAGTGATCCCAGTCGCATCCTCGTTATAAATTTGCCTCAAGAAAGTCTATTACTGGAACATGTAAGAAAATGAAGTCCTACCCCCACCACAGCTTTAGATATATTAAGAATAGGAACAATATCTCCCAATTTTTCCAAATTATGCTTAAGTTTTTAATTATAATGAATTTCTTTAAATATATTATTGCTACTACTGATAAACAAAAACAAGAAGTATTCACATATTTTACAATACTTAATAATTACTTAAGTAATGCTAAATAATGAATTCTAGCTACTAAATCTAGTAAATTGATAACATTGTAATCATTTGTAATAACAAGTAATGAGTGTGTTGGTAATGTCGTCAAAAACCACATATAACTTAGTCGTCGACTAACCGGCTATTTCCTTATTTTCCGCGCTTTCACCGCTCGTCAATATTATCCGAGCTTTTTGTTCCGCTAACGTGAAAGCTTATTAAAAAGTAACGAGATGCTGCTTCAAGTTTAAGTGAATTTCAATGTAAGCACGTTAAGTTGTGGGTTTGATAAATGCTGGCCATCGTTGGGCTGCAATTGTGTTGTCCCAGCGGATTATTTAGGGCCTTACGAGGTTGATTTCGAGAATTGTTTATTAGAAAATTCATATAATGTTAAGAGCTGAATATATGGCAGTAAGTTTCTAAGCATATCTGGGCTTGAAAATTTTTGTAGTCTTAAAGGCAAATTGTCTGTAAATAGGTTCGGTTTCATCACGATTTATACCTAGTTTTCGCCAGTATCTGAAATATTTTTTTTTTGTACAACTTACTGCAAGAAACAACAGTACATAAAACAGATGCAATTACAGTCAGTATCCGTGGTCGTGCGTGATCCAATCCAGCGCAGTGCATCACATGGCACGTGCCACAAACATTAAGGTCTGTTTTTGCTGCCAGTGACTGTAAATGGCTGTGTAAATAACTTTTTTGCTTCTGAATCTCTCATTTCGTCATAATCCAGGTTGTAATTTACATTTAATTATTATCACGCCTTTTTTATGCAGAGTTTTTGCGAGTGTGGTCTTTTCAGAATATGAAATTCAGCGACTGAGGGTTTAAGCCTTCCACGCTTGCAATGAACTGTAAGGCGGAATCGAGGATTAAAGAGTCTAAGTTTACGCACTCCGGATTCTATAATTTTATGTTTTAAGTATGCAGTGCGTTAGTTTAAAAGTTAATTAAGTATAAAAAAGGGCATAATTTGCGAAAATATTCAATGGATTTGTTCATTTCGGGATTATGTTCTCTCTAGTTATCTTCTCTCTTCATCAAAACTTATCAGTTTTTTATACGGCGTATTAGTAAAATGTTGTCTTATTTTTCTTTCTTTGAAGATTTCTCCATTAGCATAGCGTCATTAGGATTACCTAATCGATTAGGATTGTCATTACGGCTCCTTTATAACACAAAATAAACTATAAAGCAGGTATAAACGTTTACAAGTGTATCCGTCTACATATCAACGTCATAAACCCTTTAATAATCCCGTTAGGCCCACAAAAGTTTTTACGACCAATGTCTTGTGATTACGCGTCGTAAGACAACTTTTACGACTGTTTATAATCATTGTCACCTGTAAAAAGACATTTTGCTGTGACATTTGATAAAGACGCTGTTAACCTCGATGCCTCGAAACCATCAGATTAAAAAAAACCTTTCGCTTTTGCTTTTAAGGTGGATAAATAATTTATTTAGATAACTAAATACAATAATATGATATATTCTATAGATGATATCATATAAAAATTAAAACTATCAAATATAAATAAAAATACTTTTAGCCATCGATATAAAATAACAAAAAAAAACTAGGATAGACACGACGAAACAATAAAGATCTTAAGGGTTTATTTATTTATAAATCTTTATTGTACCACAAGTTTACAATTGGCGGACTTAATGCTAAAAGCATTCTCTCCCAGTCAACGAGAGAAAAAAAAAAACAAAAAAACACTTAACTGCTATATAAACATACATAGATTTACATACAATATTCATAACTATACATTACATACATGAACATACATAAAAGAAGAGATGAAAACGGAAAAAGATGACGATTTAGGGTGATATTATGCTAGTGAGGTGAATTTTGACTTTTCTTTTGAAAGCGAATTTAGTAATGGTCTCTTTGATGTCATCGGGTAGAGCATTCCAGAGCCGTGTGGCTTGTAAGGTAAATGAATTAGACATAAAACTGGACCGAAATAGGGTTACAATAGAACGAAATATAAGGGTTCCTTGTGTTTACTACGGAACACTAAAAATGTGTAATTTACTTATCCAAGTCCACCACTGATGTTTTGTTAAGTCTGAGATTTTCACGCTAAGTACTCCTAAATCTCTAACACAGACAAGAAAATATCCAGGGCCTTTTACAAGTAAGCATAGGTTTTAAGTATTTCTATGCAGTTACCTTGTGTAGTTATAAACTTTCTAAATAGTTTAAAAACCATTTTATCTTCGGAAATAAAACAAAAGACTCATAAAATTGCAATGTTTGCCTTAGCTACTCTACAACTTTGTTTATTTAGAGCTAACTAGCTTTTAACAAATGTGTCGTAAAAGGCCGGGCACTCGACCAGACTTCTACTACCTACCTAGTTTCCCATGGTACTGAGCCAATTAGACGGTGTCATTTATACTTGTGTATAACGTAAATTAACTTTGCGAATATTATATAATTTTATTAAAGTTTGTGAATAGTTTATTGCTCTTTTTTGCTCTAACCGTTGAAACTGGAACTCTAAATAAGTATTATGACAAAAAAATAATGACGTAGAAGTAACTCGCAGAATTTATGTAGGAATAGTAAAGTCACAAACAGAAGGGATGTTATGAATAATGATGTTATACATGATTCTTCAGAATGCCTCCATCTATGCAAAATACAACAGACAATAAAAAATATTTATTATATCCGAAATAAAATCTTTTTAAAATCACCAATACAATGCAAACACTGTACAATGCAAGATTTTTATCTAACAATGCACTATAATATCTCATTCCACCGGTAGTCCGCCTTTAAGTGTTGTGGCGTATTTCTGGCGGTGTAACTGTTGTGACCTGCCAAAAATGTGGCCCAGTGATCTTCTCCGAGTGGCCGACACGCGGGTGGGTAAATATAGCCTGACAATGGTACTGGAGCTGGATGGAAGGCCAGGGTAGACACGCCTGATGGCAAGGAATGCTGTTTTTTTAAACTTAACTTCAGAAATCAGTGAATCGAATGATCGTTTGATATTGAAGGATTTTTATTCGTCATTAAGGGCGAGTTGAACGTTTTTTTTATTTGAAATAGTCATACATTTCAGAAATAGGGCTCTAATATGGGGGTTCTTAATCCTTCACTCAAACTCGACTCAACCTTACTCCGCCTCATTGGTATTGTCGTCACAAGCTTCCTTGACTTGAGATGATTTCTCATTGCAGGTTAGTATCGAACTGTCTAATATAAGGTTGGTCGAGGGGTACCTTGAGGCGTCCTTGAAATGCATTAAAGTGGTATTATGTTTCTACTTACTTTATTTGATTTTTTACTCTATTCTTTTGTAATTTTCAATTTTTGTGTTTAGAATTGTTATGGGACGGTCCTCATTAAAGTTTTCTTAAGCGACCGACTAAGAATGTCGTTTTCATGGAAAGTTTGAGGACGTCCTTACGGTTATGTTTAAGAATACAGGTGTGAGAGTGACTGTTTTTGCCATTAACAAAGGCAAATTGTTTTTAGTTGGTGTTTTTCACCGGCTTCGCTCGCATCTAAAATTACCCATTCAAACCTTCATCCCCTTCTAGCAGCCTGAGGGTAGAATTTTATTAAGGTTGTCTTATTTTTGACCTAGAATCTTACTCCGTCTGTACTAAATCAATATCCGTACTAAATTTAAGAAACATTAATCCAGTGATTTTGCCATAAGAGAGTAATAAATAGGCTGGTAGAAAACAGTCATTTACAACATTAGTTATGGGAGTATGAAATTGTGGATGTACCTAGCACATCATTATATTCGTAGCGCATATCAAAATAATATACCGACAAAATACTAACAAACTTATTTTATGCGATTCACGTCACCAGAATACTTGCAAAAATAGTTTTACGATTTACATAAAAATTACGTAACATGTAGTGTATGTTTGTATGTTTTATACAAGTTCTGAAAAAGTGGGTGGCTTTATAATGGGCGAGATCAAAGCTTGCGTAACGGGCTGGTATTTGTTACAGTTGACTAGTATCGTAAACATATTGTATTTAGGTCGATTGAATGGATATCAAATCGGTCAATTTGAGCGGGAATCGATGGCGCAATAGTATGAAGTGTGTTGGAGTATCAATCATCGCTGGAATAAATTGGCGCGCGCTGTTGAAATTTTTTAGTCTGTGGAAAAGGATTTTTTATTTATTAGAAGAAAGCGAGTGTGTTTCCCAGCTGCTTACGCTTTAGTGACTAGGTTTTTATCCACGGCGGATTTGGCAGTACTAGGTTTGCAAAGTAGCGACTACGGTCTCTCATGCGTAACCATTTTACAGTATACCAACCGGTAACCAGATTAAGAAAAACTTACTGGAATTAAGTTCGACTATCCAAATATGTACAACTTTGTTTAACTTCGCAGGTTACTCACACCTTGGCTTACATCTTGGTTCAAAACGAGAGTGCGCCAGAATTTTCTATTCTTTAGGATGGCTCGCCAGTTGAGTCCCTTCTCACTCAGATAGGCTTCTTTCTAGGGCTTTACACCTGTTTAAAGCAATTTGATGCAAGACCTATCAAATCCTGGCTCCTTTACTAACTCCTCAATATCTGATATTTCCGGGCTCTACAGCTTCGTCTGGATTCTACAGGAACTGAAGATCTTCCGGAGGATTTCCGTTATCAGAAGAAATAGAGCAAAGACTTTGTTTACTCACTTGTAATTGAATCTCGAACAGCGTTGTTTACCGACATATTTGTTTACATTTGAGCGGATTTCTGGCTGCCATGGCGGACTTCCAAGAGATCCTACCCGGAATATCACCGACACACTTACCTGCTCCAGTCGCCAGGTCAATGCGCCATTTATATGGTGGAGCATAGTGCCAGATAAATGTAAGGATTAATAATACCTTGTTCCACAAAAAAGGCAGCTGTCATCATTCATATATCTTCTATATATTTCATGTCTCCTAGTTATTGTAAGGTATCAACATCATCGCAACCTCATCTTAGTGATTGCGACCTTAACTAGAATCCAGGCCCCCATTTCTTGTAGGGTCTTTTGAGTCCTTTGTTGTGAGACCATTAGAACGCATCCACTGATTCGTAACTTAACCGTAAACCAAACCCTGACGAAGGCGTCATTGCTAGACGACATTACTTTGCTACGATTCGCCACATCATATTTTCACACCA
The DNA here is from genome assembly GCA_947363495.1 of Euzophera pinguis. NCBI lineage: Eukaryota > Metazoa > Arthropoda > Insecta > Lepidoptera > Pyralidae > Euzophera > Euzophera pinguis. The sequence continues at coordinate 875,521 of OX376164.1, forward strand.
TTAAAGCTAGTTTTGTACCTACTTTTGTAGCACTCTAATATAAAATTTCAGTTTTGGAATTTACCCGACCATAGACCCGAACTCTACAAAACTTGTGCAAGGACATATTCTCTATGGATTAGACACTAAATATATCACGTGCACACTCTTTATTACTTAAACATGTATTATTGACTCTCTTGATTCCAATCATCATGTTTGGTCTTCCATTAACTTAGTAAACAGCGTGTGATGCAAATTAGGTCTACTTTGGTTGTTCAAATACGGAATTCGAATCATGCGCATGTTTGCCGCCTTAATTGTCTGTTTATAGCTGCCAATCTAAACCTAGCAAATATTATGACTGAGAATGTTCATCTCTTTATTGCGCTTTCATGGTGAAACTACATCACTAATTTTGATGAAATTTTATGTCTAGAAATAGATTAGACATTTTGGCAGGGCGCAGACTATGTTGTTCACATCTCCATCTATAGGAAATTTCGCATTAAAATACTTACGTATCTTTCCTTGAAGCATATTCTTCTTCTTAAAATACTGCACTGACAGCTTGCTTTAGTAAGGATTTTGTCATTAACTGCGTATCCTCAAGGGGTGAGTAACAGTTTGTTCGTATTCATTTACTAGCGCTTCCAATTGATGGTGGAAGCCCTGAATCATGTGTGTACAAACGTATACGTGACTGTAACAGAACAGTTTAACAACGGGTCGGAACTTTCCGGGACAGCTGCACCGTTTCATGAAGATCAATCTTTAATCAGTCTACTAATTTATCCAAATGTCATCACATCATGAAACTTAAACACGAGACCTATATAAATAACCACTGTAGATAACGTCGACGCCATGTTGGAAACTGTTAGTGACGAGCCAACTGTTGCACAGATCTGCGCAGTTCCTACTCCTCGAGCAACATGATTCATGATCTATCTGGTTCATTGTCTGACCTTATATGGAATGATCATCACTAGTGGCATTTCCAGTTCTTCGTCCAAGAATGCTATTTTTGAGAAGTATGACTCACCAAAAACAGTGAGTCGAATAAAAATCGTTCGACTCACCGATTTTGAGTCACACTTTTCAAAAATAGGCTGACTGATACATGTCGGCTTCCTTCTTGCCAATCAATTGGATAATGCAGAAGTACGAGTATATTATTGTATTCTACATATTATAATGTAATTCCATTACTTGAAACCCAGTAATCCATATCGCTAACAATACCGACCGCACAGCAACAAGGTTTTTACAAGAAACAGACAGATAGACATACAATCGTTATGTCTAATAGATAATGTGTTATGTCTTAGTCACGCCAGTAAAATACGTAAAAATAACCCGTTGGAAGGGCGTCCAGCGCTTTTTCACAAGGTCTTACGTACTATCGTAGTTTTTCTTTCTATTCTTAGTTGGGTGTGTGAAGAAATATCGCTCTCACAACTCACTAACGAATTTGACTACTGGAAGTTTTAGGGTTTCGCACGCAAAGTGTAAAAACGGGACAGTATGCGTCCGCCGTACTAGCCTCCGTTCGCCCGTCTATAAACGGGCTCTATGAAGATTTTCAAAGTATTAAAATTTATTTTTTTCATTACATAGAACAGCGTTTAATCAAAAAGAAAAAACCCTGTAGGAACAAAATACTAGTTAATTCGTAAGGAATTTGAACCCAAAATCTATCAGTTTATGTCGTTTTGTTTCGTAGATAAGTAGGTGACCTTGCATCTTCATTATCACATTTTTTTTATACAATTAAGTAGGCAAACAGGCGTACAGCCCACCTGATGGTAAGTGGTTCTCGTAGCCTATGAACGCCTGCAACGCCGGAGATGTCACGAACGCATTGCCGACCCTAAAGGAATTTTATAAAGCCCTTTTTGAAGGCTCCCATGTTATAGTCACTAGGAAAAACCATGGCAGGGAGTTCATTCCATAATCAGTGTCACACACATCAATTTCATCTCATACTTAATAATGTAATTTCTTCCGATTCACACATATTTCAGCTCAATCGGAAAACGAGAAATAATAAGTATCTAACTTAGATTACGTAGTAAGGACTTCTACAAAATATTTTAAGAATTAATACGGAACCCTTAATTCTGGAATCCGATCACGATTTCCTAATGACTCTCACTTTTGGCAGCTATTTTAACATCCTCTCTCTTGTCACCAGGAAACCGTCCGCAGTACCGGTGGGCGAGCGACCAGCGCTGGACGAGTGGCCAGCGACCGCCGGACGGAGGAGGTAGACCTAGACCAGTGTTGGGACGAAAGAGTCCTCAGGAAACTTGTGAGTATTCCTTTTAGCCTTTTAACTAATAGTCCAATGGCATTTCATCATTCCAGTGACTAGAACCCTCACTTAACTCTGGACGAAGACCTCCATGGTTTGGCGATGTGTTATAGGCATTCCATAACCTATTTGCGTTTCCCGCAGCTCCGCCTGCGTCAAAAAGTAGCCTATGTTTGACCCCGGGTCTTCAACTATATTCATACCAAATTTTACCAAAATCCGTTCAGCTGTTTGGCCGTGAAAGCGTAACAGACAGACAGACAGACTTTCGCATTTGTAATATTACTAGCTGTGCCCGCGACTTCGCCCGCGTGGAATTCCGCGGGCGAAGTCAATCTGTCCATATAGCCTTTGTCATTCTCCAGGTCTCCAAATATCTCCATACTAAAAAATCACATCAATTCGTTGCTCCGTTTAACGTGACAGAAGGACAAACAAACAAACACACTTTCACATTTATAATATAGTATGATAAGTATATTATAAGTATGGATATATAAATGGAAGTATGGATTATGCCTTTGCAAATATTTTACTATACAAAATGCTTGCCTACTTAGTTGTATAAAAAAATATATGAGAAACCCATAGTGAGTGACCCATAGTCTCTGGGAGCTTGTTATAATGAGCTAACCAAAATGCATATAAAGGTACTTAACTAGTCCCAGCTACTTGCTGTATAGTAAACGTCGGGTTTAATCTTTACCTTCCTTCAAGCAACTGAAAAAAGACACTACGCGAGATATAATAAGAGAAATCTTGTTCTGTCTCAAGCGCAAACAAAAGGGAATAAGGGGCAATATGTATATTAATACCAAATCGCTTAGGTATTCGAAAAATTTGCTATCGAAACGACAACAAATCAATATCAATTAAAAAGAAATGATTTATACTTTTTGAACTCCAACTCATACTTCTGCTGCATACTCTAAATCTTTCACTGTACAAGCAGCACGTCTCTGGAATGCTTTGCCTGAAGATATTCGCACTGCTCAGACTATAACCAGTTTCAAGAGTCGCTTGAAAGAATACTACCTCTCACTTTGACTTGATACTGCTGTTATTTTATGTATGTTTTGTATGAATGTTACATTATGAGAGTTATTTATGTATGTTTATTTTATATGCAATATTTGTGTATGTTCATAATTTTCAACTATATCTGTTGCTGTACCCACACTTACTTAACTGTTTCTCTTTCACCTCGTAAGGGTTGACTGGAAGAGATTGCCTAGCAATAAGTCCGCCTTTGCTCATATTATATTGAAGTCTTTGTAAATGTTAAATTATTTGTTACTGTATGTTGGCAATAAAGATATTGTGTATATTATTTGCCGTAAATTCCAATAATAAACAAAACGCAAATACAAGTAGATATTACTGACTTAACGTACACTAACAAGATTGGTTTGCACATTACATAATCGTGTAAAGCCTTATCATTATCATAAAAACAAGAGCTACTATTATCGAAAGCGAGTTTCCATTGACGTCTTACAAACGGTAACCGCGGCGTGCTTAACCACAGTTATTAAGAAAGCTCTACGGAAAGCTCCGGCGCGGCGTCACGCGACTCTCACTTTCAAAGAGACGAAATTGCAGTCGGTGTTTTTATGCCCGGAAATACTAATACGAACAAAATTAATTAATTAAGTATTTAAAATAAATACTGCCATTAATTTTATTTTGTGTAATTTCAATTTTAATCTTTTAAAACCACTAAACTGCTTTCAACAACAAAATAAGTGAAACCCGAGACAATTTTTTCATCTTCCCATGCAAAAGTTGATCACTGATCCCAAGATAATAACATCATAGGGCTAATTAGCTTCACATACGTACATACACACACGAAAACGCTTTTTATTTAATTTTTTTGTACTAATTTTTTCGTACTTTGTGTCTGGTTTTTGCCCGCGGCTTCACCCGCGAAAGCGAAAATAATTTTCTTCATGATATAAACAAAAATATTGACTAGTTAAAATCAACCCTGTATGTTTATTTTCTAATTAACAATATTTGTATTGTTTAATGTTATTTAAAATTACAGTTTGTCACTACATTTAGTTTGGATAAATTCTTACCTGCATTATGTACGGGGGCACAATAAGTTATTCTTAGTTAAAGATAAGATGGAGCGGCGTCTCCTTACACGGGCACTTTGTTGCCTAAAATGAAACTCCAGCTACTAATAATATAAGGAAAAATGTGTTACTGCAAATAAACAATTTTATTTAATTTTATTATTTAAATTGGTGGTCTAAAAAATTATCGGTTGACTAAACACCTAATAGTATCTATCTACTTCATCACCTTTTTACTATTTTGAGTATTCTGTATTCAGTGATTATTCTCACCAAAAATGTCAGTTAGTATCTATTGCTATCACATAATAATACGACAATAACCGTAACCACGCATGAATAACGACTTTAAATGGCAGACAAATTGACCGAATTCGGGCCAAAAACTCTATATTATGGTGAGGGGGCGCCACTTCCTGCTTCCGTTTCCGTCAACGCACACGATGACTAGCGCAAGATGAGTCGAATGATTTTCACGCACCCATCAAATAATAAAAAAAATAGTTAAAGCTAGTGAAGTAGGTAAGTAGATTAGAAAATGCAAGCCCGTTTCCGTAGGCATTTCGAGAAATCCAATAGTTGACGTTCCCTGCCTAAAAAAATACTTACCTATTTGCGGATAAATTTTCAGTCTTACTCGTACTACAAAAAAGATAGACAACTGTTCAACATGTGTTTAAAAAAACTACTACCATTAAACTACGTTTTTCTATAGACTAAAGTTAAACAGAGTATAGACATGGTTCTGAGCTTTGTTAAACAGTAGTCTAAGAGTGCTTTAGGTTATAGATAAACGTAAATTTACGATATCATTTTATTAGACACGTGTTGAACAGATGTCTAACTTTGTCTAGTATGACGGAGTATTTACTCTTAGACACAGAAGTACTGTCTAAGATCAACAAGAATCGAAAGTTTACGTAAGCAGTAAACACTGAATGTGTTTGCTACATGAATGAATCAATGGTATTTTGCTACTATAATTATATTTAAGTTCGAAGCACCCAAACGCTTGAATTTTTCCATTCTCATTATGAAAAAGGAAATATCTCAATTTTAGTTGGACGAGTGCAGCGACTACGAGCAACGTCGTCGCCTGCGCGCACGCATCCGAACCCTCATGGCAGAACAAGAAGGTACGAATTATTTGCAATGTTCGATCACATTTATCTACTGAATTCAACAGTTTAACTGTCATATCATTTTGCCATCCGATGAAATAATATTGACTTTAAATCCTGGAAAATGGAGACCTGTTTAGAAGGCTAACATAAATAAATCTGTTTTATAGCATGTGCGAGCGCTGTAACGGAGGCGTTGGCTGCGGCCGGCGAGACGACGGAAGGCGACAATGCAGATTCCCGCGGTGAGTCCCTACTACTGCCGCTGCTGCAGGGCTTACTGGGCAGCGGCGGCGAGCGACTGCTGGCAGGTCTCGGATCCGCCGGTGCTGACGTCGTGGCTGATGTACGGAGATCCCTAGCCCGACTGAGAGCAGCGTTAGCACCACCCGCAGATCACCCTCAGGCGCGAGCGCTACTCACCCTAGCTGACCGGTTGGAAGATGCCCTAGATGCTGCCGATAGATTAGACGGGTGTCGACGAAAACCACGACGCCGTAGTCGCGCCAATCGACACACCGTCGGCGTCACACACGAAGAGCTGGCCGAAGCTCGACGCCTTGTTGACCGTGACCATTTATCCCTAAATAATACAGCTCCTGAACCGCATACTCCGTCTTCGGAACCGGCCTCTACCATCTCAGGGGCGAATAGCATTGAAGAACCTTCCACTCCAGATCGAAAGCCGAGCATTGAGGAAAATATCAGCTATCATGACGCAGTAGCTTCCCGACAGAAACAAGCCCCACTGGCACATTCTGCAAGTTTTGCCGCTGCTCCTGTTATAAATCGTGACCACCAAATCATAGAGAGAAGAGTACAAGCGCCGAAAAAACCTGATTTCTTCAGACATTCTGTGGCTGATGGAATTCAGCCACAAATGCGCGAGGAACGACAACCACGTCAAGAACGTCGTCCTTCAAAAAGTGGAATTGCGGCCATTGCTAACAAATTCGATGCTCAAGCTAAAGAAGCGGCACCTAGTTTTCCAGTCAGGCGCGCGCCTGTTTCTAGGTCACCACCACCTGTTAACACTTCAGCAGCATCTAAGCAAATAGTTCACGAGGAGGCAAAATACAACTCAACTAACAGGAACATGTATAAACCTCTTCCACCCACTTATAATTTTGCAGCTCCACCACCGGCGGAAGACCTATCTAAACCTCTGAACCGATTCAGTAATAATAATAATAAAAGATTGCGTATGAAACGAGCTAATACAATAGATATCGGTCGACCTTACGGCGGATACAAAGTTGACAGCGATACCGACGAAGAAGGCGGACGTCGCGGTCCTTTAGTTCCCGAATTTAATCCACAGACCGAAAATGATAAAAAATTTGTGGCATTCATGCGCAAAAATCAAGAAAATGAGCAAGTTAATGGTCAGACTAATTGGAGTAACAGATTTGGTAACATAAAGAATACTTTTGAAAGTAGAGAACGAGATGATCATAGTAGGTCTTCCAGTGCTTCTTCAGCAAAGAATTTCTGGCGTGCGGCTGAAGAATCGCCACGATCTAACCATGTACCGCGACCTCGCAAATTCCGAAATGATGCCAACAACTCAGACATGATCAAACCTCCGTGGGCACAGGAGCAGCGACGCGAGCCTATGCGTGTTCATATTCCTCCTCCTCAACCGCCACAAATACAAGCCACGCCCATAATGCCACCTACGCCACCCGCTCCTCGTCCTCCCGTCAATCACCCCCCTCCACCAATACCACAATCACCAACTAGACCCTTGGCAGCTAAGCAATTCGTCGCGAAACCGATACCAGTGAATCAATTTTCCCACGCGCCAATGTCAGCATTCAAACCGCCGACAAAGATCATGTCCCCGACGAGCGCCCCATCGCACGTTTGGAGTCCACCGTCGCTAAATAACGCGTTATCTCCCACAATCGATGCCCCACAAACTTACCCAATCGCTCCGAAACCTATCGTCCCTAGTCCTCCGGTCCCTAGCGTTCCTTGGGTGACAACAGAGTATGACAAGCCCCGAAGAGTCGTGGGCACGGCAGCTAAATTTGACACTCCTAAATATGATGCCCCGCCGCCTCCCAATATCCCAACATATCGAGAGCGAACTTTTGCGACGAATCCACCCACGCCGCCGACTCACGCGCCCCAGATCATGTTAGACAGGCAGATACAGAATTTCCCTGTGAAAACTATACCGAGCCAAAATAACCTCGCAGCTCCGGAACTCGTAAAGAAGATTGACAGCGTTAAACCAATAGCACCAGCCGCACCATACCCACCTAAAGTAGATGCTCAAAAACTGCAAATAGAATTCTACGAGAAACAAATACGCGATCGCCATCGCCACGAGCCGACGTCCAACGGATATCATGATACTAGCGAGTGCAAGCCTACCCCTCCGCCCTCTTATACGGTCACAGATTACACACCTTCGAATGTGGTGTCAACGTTTATCCCGCTGCAGCAAACACCTGACATAGAGAAAGCGCGAGCTCACAAAATAGACTACTTGCCAGATGTAGTCATGAATGAGAACGATCGCCAAGAATACCAGCGTTCACCGACCCGACCTCAGGGCAGTCCGTACTCGCCGCGTACGAAGGCTCCCGCTTCGACATATCAGAACGGACACGCGAGTCACACGAACGGGACGGACGAGGGCCCGACGATCGAGCACGACAGCGTGGTGACACGCGTGATGCGGGGCCCGGTGCGCGGCGTCGCCACTACCACGGCGGGCGTGCGCACGCGCAACGGCGAGCGCCGCGCCGCTGACAGCCTGCGCGGGGCGCTCGACAAGCTGGCGCTGCCTCGCCGTGAGCCTCCCGCCGCGCGCAGCCAGGTACGGGCCCTTGTACAGACCGGCCCCTCCCCTCAGCCCCAGCCCTGCCTGCCCCCCGACAGCGTGCCCCCGTCCCCGGGCCGCAGCCCTGCGCTCGCCGCGTCCCGCGAGTCCGTGTTGTCCAGCGAGTCGTCCGCGAGCGCCGGCTCCAGCCCGCTCAGCCGCTCGGGCTCGTGGCACCAGCTGGCCGAGCGCTCGCCGCAGGCCACTTCCCCGCGCCGCGTCATGAACCGAACCAAATCGATGCATCTCCTCGGCGTCCCCAAGCTGTACGAGGGCGGCATCACGCGGGACGAGCTCACCGACAAGAAGAGGACGGTGGAGGCGTACTTCTCCGGGCAGACGAGCAGCAAGTCGCACGCGACGGCGGTCCGCGCTCGCTCCGGCCGCTCGCAGCAGCAGAGTTACTCGCTGGGCCGCAGCCGAACGATGCCGACGGTGTCGGAGCTGCAGTTCCTGGACGAGAGCAACGCGGACGACGCTTTCGAGGACCTGGTGTCGGCGCTCGCGTAAACATTCCACTAGTTAGGAGCGGAGACGAGCGAGACGCGCGTGAGTCGTGTGTGTGTGGGTGCCTGTGCTTGTGACGCATGCCCCGTCCCGCGACGTTGTACATACATACCTACCTCACGCCGTTGTATATACTGTGTAACATCCGTATTCATCTCACCGACTCCCGTAACAGTGTTATTTTGACTAATAGCTTAAGTATGATTCGTACTGTCTTGCTGGTTGTTTTCACGTGTTCCGATTAGTGTTAATTTGTTCTTGTAAATCTGTCAGCACATACAATGTATTGCTTTACTTTGCAGAGGAAGAAGAAGTAACTACTGTGACATCGAGCGTAAGGAGGAACTCATCAGAGAAAACGGTTAGCAGTAGCACAACCACTAAAACTTCAAAAGGTACTTATAACTTTTTCACTTGCATGCAATCTAAGTTCATCAGTAGCGAGTAAGTTTACTTATCAATTTCTAGGATTATTTAATTGATTTTTGATGATGTCTTTCTACTATGTAGCTAAAAACATCACTCATTTCTACTGTTTTCTCAAATTCACAAGGAACTTTGACTTATACTTATTATATTAGTCTCATTAAATTTTCAGTGACGGAGACGCGGAGTGCGCCGAAGCAAGTTTCGCCGTTCGCCAAGTTCCGACAACTCGAGAAGCAGAATTCAACAAATAGTCCCAAGTGAGTACCACCACCTTACCCTCACACAACCCCTACACGACATTAAGTAGACGTAAGCCCAATCGGGCTAAACATATAAGAACTGATGTAGAACCTTAGTTTCCAATAAAGTGCGATCTATAGTATTTATACTTTGAAACTTTCCGCTTGATTCAATATGTAATGCAATATATTTATTTATTTTAGCAGCCATATCTGTGGATACGAATAAGGGATTACAAGTAAATATCCAAGCATATATCATAACATATATTTTAGCCGCTTCATTAGAATAATCATAAGAAGCATCGCTTAGGATTAGTCTAGCATGAAGCATCGCGACATATAGATTGGGCCAACTGGCCACTTGACCATTTAAGAGCATAGCATAGACCATGTAGCACGCGTTTTATAATCTGTAAATAACCAGTGTAACTGGCACTGCGACCCGAGCACCGATTATGGCACGACTAACTGCGAATTGGCGAGAGCGACTACTCCTTCCAGTCACGCTGATTTGGACCACAAACTTGTGGATGCGTTTAAAACTATTCGAAACTAGATAATGAAATTTACAAATTGGTTATAAAAAAATACTAGCTTTACATACATACATACATATTGTTACGAAATCAAAAATAAATAAAAATAAAATGCGGCCCGCGGAAGTTTGAGTAGCGCTGTCCGCGGAAAATTCTCGTACAATCGTCGCGTGTTTCCATACGGGAATAATATCGCGAACGATCTAGTACATCGATTATCTCGCTCTGACATATTGCTTTGTCTCGCTCTCGCACTTCTAGTATGTACTAAGGGAACGAGACAGAGAGTATCCCTCTCTCTCTATTCCGGAGTAGTTGTGATCTTTCTAGAAACTTATGGAGCGGGTTTCCCGGGCCATATAAATATCGGAAGGTGCCTCAGGAGAGCAGTTCTAATTTAACTGAGCTACAAGTGCGATCAAGAAGCGATATCCGGAGCGAATAACAAGTGATACAAGCGACCTCGGCAAGTTATAGTGACTGTGATTAGCAAGTGTTTTGGACATTGTTAGTGATAAGTGAAGTGAAGTGACGTCGGCGACCATCCTTGTGGGAATAAACGTTTTTAAGAGTCATCAGGTGTTTTTCTCCAAATTGCGAACCCCGAGCTCGTAACAATTGGTGTCATAAGTGGATTTGGAGATGCCATTGACTCCGAGAGAAGACGTCACCAGTGAGGGTGTGAAGACGAGGGCGAAGCGTGCTGCGGAAGCCACTTCTACTGGATCTGCTGACCAGGCCGCTCCCACCGCGCCCACCGGCCACCAGGGCACGTCCAACACCCACCAGGCCATGTCCAACACCCACCAGGCCACGCCCAACGGCAACCAGGCTACGTCCAACACCTACCAGGACACTCCCAACGCCCACCAGGCTATGTCCAACACCAACCAGGCCACGTCCAACGCCCACCAGGACAAGTCCAACGCCCACCAGGCTGCGCCTTTCTTTGATTTTGGGGAATTGATGCGAATGCTGGACAACAAATTTACAATGCTGGACAACAAATTTACAATGCAGGAGAAGCTTCTACAAGACACAAGAGAGCAACAACAAAAGGCTCAAGAGCAACAACAAAAGGCTCAACAGCAACTCCTGTCAGCTATTGGTGAAGTTAGTGGCGTGGTTACCAAATTACGCAAGGATGTTGACTTGGTGGAGGAACGCGTCACGACTCTTGGGAACGACATGGAAAATATGAAGACGGACCTTTCCACATTACAGAAGAAGGTCGTGCGCCTTGAAACAACGGGAGTAGCAGTTGCATCTGGCGGAACAGTCATTGCCCACCACGGACCCAGCGTGAAATTGCCGCCATATGACGGAACCTCGTCATGGACCGCATACCGTCAACAGTTCCAGACCATCGCAACTGCTAACGGATGGACAGATGAACAGTGCCTGACAGCTCTCACCGTCGCACTCCGAGGACAGGCTCTGACGGTCTTGGAGGTTCTTCCGTCGGGCAGTGGATTCAAGGACCTGCTGGAGGCACTAGAGTCGCGATACGGGGAACGGCATTTGGAGCACGTCTTCCGCGCTCAACTCCGCGACAGAGTCCAGCGCTCAGGAGAGGGTCTGCAGCAATGGGCGCTGGAAATAGAAAAACTCGTCCGAAAGGCGTATCCAGGGGCCGATTTGAAGATGCTTGAGTCCAACACCGTGCAGGCGTTCGTCGACGGCATCAAGGATTCGGAAGTCAGAGCTGCAGTAAGGCTAAACCATCATGCCTCATTGAAAGATGCACTGGCCCACGCTTTGGAGGTGGAAGCCGTCAGACATGACATTCGTCATTCCGCGACTCACAAAGTGCGCGAAGTAGTGGAGGAAGTTAGGGAAATAAAAGCTCCGCTAAGGAAGAGACCTGGATCCATGTGTTATAGGTGCGGCGACCGAGGGCACCTACAAATGAATTGCCCAAAGATCAAGAAGCTTGAAGACGACGTGAAGGAACTGAAGATGAAGCAGGAGGCTTTATCATCGGAGAGGAACCAGGGAAACGAGTAAGAGCCAGGACTAGGGGGCGAGTACTGGCTGGCGCGGAGGAAGCCCCGACAACTATTATCTCTCAGGCATGCAACGGAAATAGTCTCGTAATATCTGGAACTGTAAATGGGATCAACTGCAGGATGACGCTGGATACCGGAGCATCAAGAACAATAGTCCGACCTCACTTAGTAAGGACCATAATGAGAAGCATGAGGAAACTGGACTGTCGGCTTCTTTCTGCCTCCGGCCAGCCAATACCCGTCCTGGGAGAAGTGTCTGTAAAAATGTCTATGGGAGAAACCACATATACCCACAACGTCATCGTGGCTGAAATTATGGACGATTGTGTATTGGGATTAGATTTCATGAAAAAGTATAACTGTAGAATAGACGTTGCTAGTGGTGTATTCAAGAGTGGTGAAGAAGAGATCATCATCCTAGGAGGCATTAACGGGAGAGTGACATGTTTAAAGCAAACGGTCATACCTGGGAAAGCAGAAGCCCAAGTACTAGTAAAGTTACCAGTAACAAGGAACAAGAAATCTACCGGATGCGTGTTGATTGAGGAGATAGCTAATAAACCTGCGGCTCGAGGACTCATGACCGCGAGGACTCTCGTGAAAGGAAGAAACACCGCAGTAGTAAGAGTACTTAATCTAGGCGACCAAGAGAGGACCTTAAACAAAGGCGACATCATTGGAAAATGTGAGGAAGTTGTCTGGCTGAAAAAGTGCAGTACAACACAAAGCTCAGATACAACGAGTACCAGTGATTCTACAGTCAAGGAGCTTCTAAGTAACTGCAAAAGCAATCTAACGTACTCGCAGAGCATTAAAGCTAAGAAGTTTCTACTGCGCTACGCCGACATCTTCACCAGCCAAGAAGGAGACTTAGGAAGAACGTCGCTAGTACAACACAGGATTGACACCGGAAATGAGAGACCCATCCGACAGCGAGCGAGAAGAATCCCTATAGCCAAAGAAATAGAAGTCAAAGAGCTGCTGGCGTATATGGAAAGGAATAAAATTATTGAACCATCAGCAAGTCCATGGTGTTCACCAGTCGTGCTAGTAAAGAAGAAGGACGGAAGCACGCGGTTCTGTGTTGACTACAGACGACTTAATGACATCACCAAGAAGGACAGTTACCCGCTGCCTCGGATTGATGACACCTTGGATACCCTTAGTGGCATGAAATGGTTTTCAACATTGGACTTAAAATCTGGGTACTGGCAAGTGGAAATCCATCCGAAGGATAAGGAGAAGACTGCATTCTCGACGGGCAAGGGATTATGGCAGTTCAACGTCATGCCATTCGGATTATGTAACGCGCCAGCTACCTTCGAGCGACTGATGGAATGTGTACTAGCAGGATTGGTAGGAGAAGCCTGTCTAGTATATTTGGATGACGTTATCATCGTTGGCCGAGACTTTGAGGACCACTTGCGGAACTTGGAGCAAGTCTTCGAGAAAATTCATGGAGCCAACCTAAAATTGAATCCGAAAAAGTGCCGCTTATTCAGGAACGAAGTGAGCTATCTAGGCCATGTCATTACCAGTGAAGGAATCCTGACTGACCCGGAGAAAGTGGAAGCCGTTCAGAAGTGGCCTACCCCCAAGGACAAGACAGAAGTACGGGCATTCCTTGGCCTTTGCTCGTACTATAGACGTTTCGTGAAAGGATTCTCGGAGATTGCAAAGCCATTACACCGACTAACTGAAGAGAAACGTCAATTTAGTTGGGATGAAGCTTGCGAAATTGCCTTCGAAAAACTGAAGAAACATCTGTGCGAAACACCAGTCTTGGGATACCCTCAACCAGAAGGTCAATTTATAGTGGATACGGATGCAAGTTATACCGCAATCGGTGGGGTACTATCTCAAAAGCAGGAAGACAGGGAAATTGTTATAGCGTACTTCAGTAAGTCGCTGTCTAAACCGGAAAGGAACTATTGTGTGACAAGAAGGGAGCTACTGGCAGTAGTGAAGACGCTACAACACTTCAGCAAATACCTCATCGGTAGGCAGTTTTCACTTCGCACGGATCATGCAGCGTTAAAATGGCTGTTGCAATTCAAGAACCCAGAAGGTCAAGTTGCTCGATGGATTGAACAACTTCAGGAATATGACTTCATTATCGAACACCGTCGAGGACAGGCCCATGGAAACGCGGATGCGCTGTCACGCAGACCCTGCCCAGAAGATTGTAAGCACTGTATCAGGCAGGAGTTAAAAGAAATGACAGTAAAGCTAACTCGGACAGAACCATTAGAGACCTGGGAGAACGATGCGATGAGAAAGGAGCAAGAGAATGATGATGACCTACGGCACATCATCAGGTGGAAGGCACAAAGTAATGATAAGCCAAAATGGAGTGAAGTTGCACCGACAGGCACTGTTTCCAAGGCGTACTGGGCGCAATGGGATAGCCTCGTTGTACAAAACGGAATACTCTACCGGAAATGGGATAAACCTAACGGCAGAGAGTTTCAACTGCAAATTGTGGTTCCAAGAACAAAAATACGTGATGTTCTTCGGGAAGTACACGACGGCGTGTCCGGTGGACATTTGGGAGTCAAGAGGACGCTAACGAAAATCCGCGAAAGGTTCTACTGGCTCCATTGTCGGGAGGATGTGGAGGACTGGTGCCGCAAGTGTACAACTTGTGCTGCCGTAAAAGGGCCACATACCAGGAGCCGAGGGAATCTACGACTGTACAACGTCGGTGCACCTTGGGAACGCATTGCAGTCGACGTAGCTGGACCATTTCCTGTCACTGACTCAGGGAACAAGTATTTCATGGTTGTCATGGACTACTTCACTAAGTGGCCGGAAGTGTTCGCCATACCAAACCAAGAAGCTACGACAGTTGCAACCAAGATAGTGGAAGAAGTGATTTGTCGCTTTGGCGTGCCCTTGGAAATCCATTCCGACCAAGGCAGGAATTTTGAGTCACAGGTTTTTCAAGAAGTTTGCAGGATTATGGGAATGAACAAAACCCGAACCACGGCTTACCATCCTCAGTCAGACGGGATGGTCGAACGGTTTAATCAGACGATCGAGAGACATCTGGCAAAAATAGTGGAAAGCCATCAAAGGGACTGGGACAAGTACATTTCACTGTTCCTGCTAGCGTACAGAACAGCAGAACATGAAAGCATAAAGGCAACTCCGGCATATGTCAACTACGGTCGTGAGCTGCGGTTGCCAGTGGACCTCCTAACAGGAGGCTCACCAGATGAACCTCAAAGTGTTCAAGACTACGTTTCTGATCTGCGTGACCGAATGCGAGAAATACACGCCGCAGTTCGAGAAAACGGGTTGCAGTCGAGCCAGAACATGAAGACCAGATACGACAGAATGTCGAATACAAATGGCTTCGAGGAAGGCGCTCTAGTCTGGCTTCACAACCCGACTCGCCGGAAGGGGAAATCGCCAAAGTTACAAACCAAGTGGGAGGGCCCATACAAGGTGGTAACGCGACTAAATGATGTGACGTATCGGATACAGCGTCAACCAAGAGGAGCAATGAAGATTGTTCACATCGACCGCTTGGCGAAATATCACGGAAGTAATGATGATGCTCGGGACGAGCATCTCTAAGAAGGGGGCAGTGTTACGAAATCAAAAATAAATAAAAATAAAATGCGGCCCGCGGAAGTTTGAGTAGCGCTGTCCGCGGAAAATTCTCGTACAATCGTCGCGTGTTTCCATACGGGAATAATATCGCGAACGATCTAGTACATCGATTATCTCGCTCTGACATATTGCTTTGTCTCGCTCTCGCACTTCTAGTATGTACTAAGGGAACGAGACAGAGAGTATCCCTCTCTCTCTATTCCGGAGTAGTTGTGATCTTTCTAGAAACTTATGGAGCGGGTTTCCCGGGCCATATAAATATCGGAAGGTGCCTCAGGAGAGCAGTTCTAATTTAACTGAGCTACAAGTGCGATCAAGAAGCGATATCCGGAGCGAATAACAAGTGATACAAGCGACCTCGGCAAGTTATAGTGACTGTGATTAGCAAGTGTTTTGGACATTGTTAGTGATAAGTGAAGTGAAGTGACGTCGGCGACCATCCTTGTGGGAATAAACGTTTTTAAGAGTCATCAGGTGTTTTTCTCCAAATTGCGAACCCCGAGCTCGTAACAATATCATCACGCCTTTTTCCCGTAGGGGTAGGCTAGCTTCAGAGAGTAGAATATTTATTGATTTTGGCAAGGAATCACTTGAATACCAAAGACACGAGTAAAATAATTCAATAACTGTTTTACATGCCGTGATCTTGCACAAAAATTAGGCCGTAACGTAGTTGATACTTTAATCGATCTCCATGAAAAGACATTTTAAACTCCTGAACAGTATTATGAAGTAAAACTTAAGAAAGTGTGTGGAACCTCAACTAAACGTTCAGAAAACATTCGAACCTCTAATTTAATCCTGATCCGTTGAACTTAACGTAAAAAATCAAACGGAAACTGATCAATCAATTTCATTAATCAGATTTTAAAAAACTATCCCAAAGTTCCAAATTCAAATCAAACAGGCAAGCAAATGTAACAGATTCAAATTCAAATTACACAATTCACAAGCCTCAACATATGCTCAGCCTGACTGGAAGCAAATTCTCTCGCCGGGGCGTATACCGTTCTAACCCTGGCCCCGGTTGTAGCTCGCCCAAGACGCCACAGAGCCCGGGCTCCCCGTCGCCCCTCTTCAAGTTCACGGACCCCGCCGTGCACGCCAGCGCGCTCACGATAAAAGAGCGGCTGCTGCAGTGGTGTCGCGACAAGACCAGGGACTACGAGGTACACACCACACCGCACTAGCGCTGCACTGGACTAGCTAACTTAACGCAAACCCTTCGGGAAAACATAGAATATCACAACATTTATCAACTTCTCAGAAAGAGAGACTTACAAATGATCTTGTATAGATTTCATTTTGTCATTTTTATGTGGGTCTAATTCATAGTATCGCCATTACTACATCGATGGTCGCCATATCGAAAATGCTTCATCGACAGGTTACTGTAGCAGTACCACCTTAATCAACTACATTGAGAGATAAAAATAAATAAAGCGCATAGACACAATAGACAACTATGATCACTATAAAACCTTTTGATTAGCATGCTCTCCAACAAACTCATGGGGGTCAGGAAAATTTTTCACAATAACAATGTCGTTGGAGTATTTTACAAAGTTTCGATGTGGCACAGAAACGCTGATAAATAACTGACATTCATTGTTTTCCTATCGATTTGTATCAGACATAATTTTGACAAGTGCATATTTTCAAAGACCACTGAACTGAGTTTTTGTTTCTGTTGAATATCTTCACCGAACTTACATACTTCTCAGGGCAGTAGTCTAAAAACATGCAAATGTAAAAATGTATGCCTTTCGCAGCACTGGTGCGTTCGGTCGTTCGTCTTACAACGCGATGTGTATAGGTAGTTCGCCGCATGAAAGTTCGCACGCGCTTAGTCCCACGTCTCACGAAATATCCGCTATTTCTCATATACATACAGCTACGGCTCACAAGACATTCGCCAATACTCACAAGACATTCGCTTCTTCACATGACATCAGCTACCTATGCTCGGGTTTTTACCCGGGTTGATGACCATTTCTAATCACAAGACACCTGACTCTTCTCACTTGACTTCTGCTTTGTCTCACAAGACACCCGTCTCTTTTCACATGATTTCAGCTTTGTCTTACATGACATTCGCTACTTCTCACAAAATACCGGCACTTCTTTACAAGACAACTGTTTCGTCTCTTAAGACATCTCTTCTGAAATAATCTGTCAAAATATAAATTCAATATAAAAGACACTGTCTTTTCTCCTCAGACACCCACTCGTCTCATAAGACAACACCCATTTCTCACAGGACACCTGTATCGTCCCGAAATCTTCCAATTTTAATAAGACTACCGTACGGCTGTTTGTGGTCTAAGATCTTGTAATTGCTATATATAACATCATTGTACACCCATAATATGCAATAAAGTTGATTGATTGATATTCTTCTCTAAATACAATCTTCTCATACAAACCCCACTTCTCACAAGACACCTCTTCTCATAAGACAAACTGCACTACTTACAAAACACCCTTCTTTCGTCATAAGACACCCAAATTTTTTGTAAGACAATCTCCACTTCTGTCAATACACTCTTCACTTCTCACAAGACATCCGCCACTTCTCACAAGAAATCCCCACTTGGCAAAAGAACTCCCCCCATTCCACCGCTTGTTGATGCTTTCTATGGCTGCGCTGGTTTCTGTATTATATTCTATGCGATGTAACCATATTTGTATCCTTTTACATTTATAAGAGTTACCGAATTATATAACTTTGGTCGCACTCTATAAACCTTAAATACTGTGAAATAACAAAATATCAAAATAATAAATGTCAAAACATTTGTGACTTTTTGAGAATTTAAACTAACTAAACTTATTCATTACACCCACCATACTAGGTGTAAAACAGCATGGTTTGATTGTAAATTGTGTGATGTTAAAAAGAATCCTAAATAATTGTCTGGCTTGAGAAGAGTTGATACTCGTAGTTACTGAACTGCCGATAATATCTAAGAAACCTTTTTTTAATACAACCAACTCACACCACGATTACTAATAACTTGAAATGGAGCCTGAAGTGCTATTTTTGAGATCTATTAAGTAATTTCTACAAACCAGTGTTTTAATTATTTGTGTTAGTAGTATCTCTGTACTGAAGATGAGGATCCGAAAGGTTTTTATTGGTATTGTGGTTATTTTACCGTTGGCACCTAGACTCCTCACGTGAATGATTTATTGGTGGAACGTTGCATACACACTCACAAAAAATCAACACCACTTCTTAGTGAACAAATAAAGAGTTAGTAAATCTGTTGCCGCTATGAATATACAATTTCGTTTATTGGAAATTGGGCATCCGTGCTGAACTCTACTATCACTCTCATCAGTGACATCACTTTATATATTTAATGAAAGAGTAACAAAATCTACTCATCCCGACCAGCTCTAACCCGAGGTTCCTGCTGTGTTTGGCTTCATTATTACTAAAATGTCCTCGTCTCTGAATGAAATTTCATCCAATCAGATCAGCATTAGAGTAAAAGATAATTACTTAATTATTTATCTACTAAAACAAGATGTTTGCATTAAAATTTATAGTACGGGTAATTATAAGCAAAGATGTTTAGAAGAAGCGTCAAACACTACTCTGAGCCTGACTGATATTCTATCACTCAAAGTAAATCAAAAAATTTAAATTAGTTTAAACTGAATATAAATTTTGCACGCTGCCAGCAAACCAAATACATTGGACTGACATTTTGTAACCTCTTTTTTTGTGTAGACTTTCAAAATTATTATTTTGGCTGTGAAAGGAACCTTTGGTAAAAAAAAGTGTATTTCTTTCTATCAATCTTTCGATGTGGTGGTAGAATGTGAAGCTGGAGAACTTCTCGACGAGCTGGGCGGACGGACTGGCGTTCTGCGCGCTGGTGCACCACTTCCTACCGAACACGTTCGACTACAGCAAGCTGGTGCCGGAGCGACGCCGGCAGAACTTCACGCTCGCCTTCAAAGTTGCCGAGTGAGTGTCCCATGTTGATGCTAAAGTCCATTGCTGTACCTCTACCACACCCCGGACACTCCATACTACGATTCGGTCGCGTACGAACGCACGTCAATTCGTGTGTCGTACAATTTGGGTTGTTTTTTTTAGTGTTTGTCTCATAGTTGTCCGTCGCGGCCGCGCGCCGAAATGACATCCTTGCATTGTTTTGCTCTCGACTTTTACCCTTAATCTGTGTGGCTCGGTGCGGTATTTATTTCGGGTGGGAGGGTGTGAGCTTCCGTAATCATAACTTCAGTACGTCAACCACGAGATTTTATTAACGCAGACGCTAGCGTCCGTGTTAGGATTTAATATGGAATTTCTTAGTTACCTTACTATCCGCCAGAGGAGCTGTGCGGTTGGTTTGCCCTTACTATACTAAATACTACAAATTTTTATTTTTTCTTTCTTATCAATATTTTTATTTCCAGAAACAGAATTATAAAATAATTTTTGTAATCGGTTCAAAAATAAATAAGTTATAAGCCTTTGAAATTCGGTGGAAGGGGGAACTGTCAAAAAATAAGAAAAGGATGCACTGTGTGAGCTGTGACGTCACTGCCACTCGATTTCGTGCGTACAAAAGAGATAGCAAGACGTCCCCACCACGCTCCCACATTTCTTTTAGAGAAAACTTTAAAATCGAATTACTGCCTTAATTAACAACCAATTTTGTTGTTGTTTTCAGAATCGGTTACTTTTTAGTGTATATTTTGTTTAGTATAACAATATTAACCAAGTATGAATACAGTCAAGTAGCCTATTGTTAACTTAGTCGCTAGCGCCTACGTCAATAAAATCTCATGGTTGATGTACTGAATTTATGCATCCAACATAGTTCACCATACCTGCCGTCTAGTAAGTAATGTGGTACCGCTTTAGGAAATATCACTGGGAAATATCATCATACCACTGGGGGAACAATAATGACCAGATGGAAGCCGCAACAAAAGGCCAAAAGGCAGGCCAAGGAAGCGATGGATTGATTGTGTGATAATACCTCCGAAACATGGGAAAGTTTACCAACTGGCGAAGGGAGGCTCGTGGTCGTGTCAAATGGAGAAAATTTATGGAAGAGAAAGAAAAGATACCAATGGAGGTATTATCGGTGGTACGTTGGGTCATAAGGGTATTAAAATATGGATGAAGAGGATGGGTGGTGCTAGATGACAAATTTAAGACATCTCTAACTCTTCTTTTGATTGGGTAATCATATCCTATCGACGCAGAGCGCTAAAAACGCAAGTCACCATAAACGCAAACGACCATGTTTTCAAGATTAAGAATGTTATCACCGCCGCTGGTTATTCAGTAAATAAATGATATCGATGCAGCTCACTGAAGTAATTTCAGTATACCTATTTTTAACTAATTTTAATCAATTCCAGAGAGAAGGCGGGCATCTACCCACTGCTGGACGTAGACGACATGGTGGCCATGCGCAAGCCCGACTGGAAGTGCGTATTCACGTACGTCCAGTCCATTCACCGCCACTTCAAGGACCAAGACTGAAGACCTGGCATCAGGTTTCCTTGCGCCGAACCCTGGGTAAACCAGACAGCTCAATGCGATGTACAGATATTTATAATTGGTGATTAAAAGTCAATGATGAGAGCTGCTGGTTTCCTCAGACCATGTGATTCTTGCATCGCATCTATCAAACTTCATTTAAGATATAGAATCTAATGAAGAATTACATGGTGGCGCAAGGACACGCGACCACGTCCCGCGTGGTGTAGAAAGTAGTTGAACGTAATGTCACAAATGTTATTCGTGGAATATTAGTCCAAAGAGCGTATTGTTGATTGTTTGTTTGTTTGTTAGATGTTTATGTTTGTCGGTGTCCGCCCGCACGTTGTTTCTCCGCGCTGTCTCGACAGTCCTCCTAATTATTATATAATATCGAGATGTATGTGATTTTTTTATACTAGCTCTTAAGTTGACTAACAGTATATTATATAGATCATAGTCTTCTAATATTTCGCACGATACGTCGCGAATATTCTCCGAGGATCGCTTTGGCTTATAAACATAAGGAAGTTGCATCCCCGGACCGGCGACTTGTCGTCACTACCTACTTTAACCATAGTAGATTTATCGCTATTGTTTTTAAATTTGACATTAACAGCTTCAAATAATCGCCTTCTGATTTAATGAATATTATTATGTTAATATATTGATAATGAAAGAAATAAATATTATTAACAATTGCGCTGTATTTTATTTCCAATTTTAGAGTAGTAGGTATCACTGTATTTATACTAGCGTTAGTAGTTACTATACACACGACTAATGTTGTGATTGCAAGGTATACGAACGCTGTCGTCATGCTCTTTAGAAGCTTCTAGAAAGAAATTTTCGTAGTTCGGCGAACTTTGAGGTTATGGCATTCTTGGATAGTTGACGCGTCACACCAGGTCAGAACCAGCACTCCTGGTTGCGGCGCTGCCTTGTCCAAACTACTGAGAGCAGAACGAGGCAGATAATCAAAGTAGAGACCATGAAATAGATGCACTGTGTCGACATCAGGGTTCGGGGAAGATAAATGGAAGGGTGACCATAAACGGATCTGCTATATTAGTACTTCTGTCAGTAGTAGGGGAAGGTGGGGGAGGTGGTACGGGGTCTGAGGAGGGAACGACAGTGTCCTGCGAGGAGCGCTGCGAGGCTGGTAGCTCTTCGTCTGCGAGACTGACGTGGACGTGAAGGGTGCTGTCGCGCCAAGCTTGCCACGACAGCTGGTGCTCTTGGATCTTCAGTAACATCCAAGTTGTTAGCAGGCCGTTTAATGCACCTGTGGATAGAATCAAATCTTAAATAAATTCATTTACTTCTAATTCTTGTGGTCAATCCTTTAATCTGACTGGATTGTTTAAATTCCTCCTCTTATAGTTTAAATTTATTGGTGAAGACTTGTTGCCAGCAATAGGCTAGTTTCCAGGGTCAAAAGACAGACATTAAAATTAGTCCGTCATTTAGGGAATCAAAATTAGTGTTGTATTTTTTGTTTTGTCAATTGAGCGATAAATTATAAAGATTTATCACATTAATGTTTAGGGTTGGTGCTCGTGACGTCATATATTACGAAAAAGTGTAGCACACTGTGACGTCACACGGAACTTTAACGCGTAATATCTTTGCCATTCTTTGTTTAATTTTCAAAAGAAAAAATACGGCTCTAATATTTTTTGGTTATCTAACTGACGGACTAATTATATTTTTTTAGGTAACTAGCCTATTGTTACGATGTCTTTTTTGTTCAAAACCTTTCAGTAATAAGTCTGTAAGACTTCCAAAAATAAATAAATCAAACTACTTACTTGACTATTAAGTACTTAGGTACATCAATCAATTCCGTAGCAAAAATTAGAACAAGTCGAAATGTATTAAATCCTAAATCTGTAATCGAAAAAGTCTCCGTCCCGTACACTGGGGTGTACGGGATCGATTGATCACGCAACCCAATCGATATGAACGAATGAATATTGGTCTTCGCAAATATAATTTAGCCCACTTAGCTGGAAACAAAAATGAATTATCGAATCCGAACACACACAAAAAAAAAAAATCGCAATATCGCCAAAACTTACCAATGATCCCAATAAGCAGCGACGAGAACAAATTAGCGGCGAGCACGGCGGCTCCGCCCCTGTGCGCAGCCAGCTGCAGCACGCGGTCGCAGGCGTGCAGTGCACGTGCGGTGCCCAACACCGACGCAGCTCCCAACACCGCGCCACGCCATGTGTCCGCCGCTAGAGCCCGACCGCGACCCGACCGCGCCCATTCGGCTAGCGAACGCAGCCACGACCACCTGGATAGTGGATACCTTTTCGACTCTTGTTGGATTCAAGTACATATACACCTACAATATACACTAATAATATAAAGAGGATAAATTTGTATTTTTGTGTGTATGTTTGTAATGAATAAACTCAAAAACTACTGTGCCGATTTCAAAAATTCTTTCGCCATTGGTAAGCTACATTCACCCTGAGTAACATAGGCTATATACCGCAGGTGGAGCTGCGGGAAACGGCTAGTACAATATAACTTTATTGCCCGGAAATCACAAAATTGAAATTATAACATTATTAATAATATGGAGCACAGGCGGACTTAGATATTGCTAAAAAATCTTTGCACAATAAAAAACATGATGTGATGATATCTTTGTTTCTTTCTTGTCTTACACGAAAAATACACTTCTGTTCGAATTGCATGATATTCTCTATGGGGGGAAATGGTTAAGCCACATTCTGCTTCACGCGTTCACCGCCAGAGCCCGACCGCGCCCCGAACGCACCCGTTCAACTAGCAAACGGAGCCTGGATAGTGGGAATCTTTTGACAATGTCTTCGAAACTTGTAATTTTTCACCTTTGATATATGCAAAAAATACAGTCTCATCAAATCATATGATCTATGGAGCGAAATAGTTTTAAGCCACACTCCGCATCATGACTTCGTCGCGCCTGCGGCCTGATTAAAATCATTCAACTAACGAAACGGATCCATTATCACCTAGATAGTAGAAATCTTTTGACAATTAATGTCTTCGAATCTTATGATTTTTCACCTTTGCCTCATGCGAAAGATACACTATGTCTTTAGGGTAAAATGGACGGATGCTGCTCTGCTTCACGCTATCGCTAGCCCGCACCCTGAACGAGTCATGATCACAGTGGGAATCTTTTGAGACTTGTGTGATTTTTCATCATTGTCTTACGCGAAAGATACACTTCTCTTCAAATTGATATGATGATATATCTTTGGGGTAGAATGGACGAAGGCTGCTCTGCGTCACACCTCCGTCGTTAGGGCGCGCCCGCAGCCTGATTTGGATCCATATTAGGATCATGCAGCTAACGATCGGAGCCATGATCACCTGGATTGGATAGTGGAAACGTTTTGTTTGACAATGTGTCTGTTGACTTGCGTGATTTTTAACCTTGACCTATAGGCGACGACCATTTACGCTATTAATTAAAAACCACGCTTTAACATTTGTTCATCTTTTTAAGAGAGGTAGGACATTTTGTAATGAGCAGTCCGTCTGGGGAAGAACCTCTACCCTACAGAAGACCGTAGCCATTAACACTGTAATGCAGTGTTGTGTTCCTGCTGGTGAGTAGAGTCGCCAGGCTCCAGAGGGGTCGCTGTACTAATAGCGGACAGGTCGGCAACGCGCTCGTGACATCTCCGGTGTTGCAGGAGTTCATAGGCTACGGTAACCACTTACCATCAGGTGGGCCGTACGCCTGTTTGCATACTTAGTTGTATAAAAAAATCCAATCCACGTGTCAGTAAGTAGAAAAACATGCAGAAATAATTAACTAGAAATAAAAACCAACACCAGTTTACCAATAAGTACCCGTGTGTTTTTATCAGCATGTCGTCGACTGCACTCATTTTATGTACCAAGCATTATTCAGATTACGTCCTCTGTTTTATTATTTCAAGGAAATTGTGGATGAGACGTCCAGCATCAATTTATTTTAATTTTTCATGACACGTCGTCAAAGCATTCTATTTATTTCTGGCGATTCATACTTATGGCTCCTAGTGACGATGTAATGATGCCTGCACAGCTCGCAGTAGGACGTAGCAGCCTGCAGCAGCCACCTCTCCAGGCAGGTGCGGTGGACAGCAGCAATGGTTCCCCTGCAGGAACAGGGCCTCACCAGCCGCTCGGCTGACTCCCCTCCGAAGCAGATGCGACAGATGTTGTCCGAGTGGCGACTGCCTGTGAAGCTAGACGCCTGCTTCACGCACCCTGATGTGCCCTGGAAGGATCAGGGTGTTAAGAAACCAGTTTCAGTCTCCTCAGATTGACTTTGATGGTAAAATAATGATAGGAATCGAAAAGCTGTGTACTGAGACTTTACAAATTTAGTAGTATTTTGGAGTAAGTATAAGTAGGTGTTTAGTTTCCAATTTGGTTAGTAGGTAGGTGTTGGAACATGGCGAGACTGAGTGTTCATGTAGCACTAAAACCCGAAAAGTCCTGGCATCAGTGTAAGTAGAGATATAGAGCCTTATTAACCGAATCTCTCTGTTTCTCCGCCTTTGGCTAAAAATGGTTGATTATTTTTCAAAAATCACTTTTTAGCAATTTTAGCAAAACAGCGCGATATAAGAACACGTATTTAATTTTTTGATTAATTAATGCTGTAAATACCTGTTTATTAAGTAGCAGTGCACAAACAGAGCCGAGGATGGACATGGACCGGCCAGTGGGCTGCAGCAGCGAGGATGGTGGAGAGGAAAACGCTAGGGAGTCAGCAAACTGTGCACACAGCAAAGAGTCTGCTTCTGACACGAGTACTGCAAAGTTCGATAGAGATAAAACGGCTTTATTTAAGCTAAGAAGAAGCTGCTTGTCTCTGGGGCCTTACTATGATCTCTAATAGCAGGGCAGAAACGAGTGAGTGAACGAGATGGCGCAATACAAGCTGTAAGGCGACATCTATTAGAGGTGATGGTAAAGCACCTGATAGTACATTCATGAAACCAAAAGTCAAAGTGGAATTGTATTCAAAACATAAGTATCTCATTAGGTTGCAGGATAAAGCATTTGACAATATTTAGCGTGAACATCCTTAAACTCAAAGCATGTTGGATAGGATAACAAGATAGGATATTTGACAAAGAATAGCCAACTATCAGCCAATGTCAACGAGTAATAAGCATAAAGCAGTAATTTGCGAGTTCTGTAATAGTAAAAAAAAAAACAAATTCAAAATAATTTATTCACATAAAATAGGGTAAACATGAAATCTTAATTAATGAGGAACAAGTAACAGCATATTTTGCTATTTCAAAACAGCATGCAAAAATAATATAATAATGGTAATTAGGTGAAAACTTACTTGGTGATGCAACTCCTGGAGTTCGGCAGGTGATCTCAGTCTGCTGCGCGATGGTACGCAGGTCTTTGTCTCTTTGGCCGCTCTGCTAAATATCACAACAATCTTATAAGGTCAGTTGTTGCCCGGGACAAAGCATTGCACACTACCCTCCAGATAGAAAAAACATTGAATAAGTATAGGTATACTACAAAAAAAAAAGAAAGGAGAAAAAGAAACAGAAAGGAGGAGGGAACAAGAGTGAATGAGAAAACTCTGAACCAAGACATAATAAAGTGTTGACAAAAATAAGAAAGCCAGAAATGCCAAGTTAAACTACCGTTTCACGTAAAAAGAGACCTGAGAGAGGCGTCCAGCAGAATTTTTCATCGAAAAAGAATGCACCTAGTTCCATTAATTTCCGCCGCTCTTCTCACGTGAAATGGTCTATACTTGAAAAATTATGATGATGACAAGTCCTTACCGTCTGACTGACTGGAGTGGTGGGCCCGTGTAGAGAGGAGCAGCTGGAGGCACTCATCGTGAATCGGCTGTCGGAGCGCTCGCCGCCCCAGAACATCAACAGAGTCTCACACTCTGCGCCGTGATCCTAGGAAAAGAAATGTAAAAAAGTAAACGAGCTAGCGAAGGTAATTCTTCACTTTGGTAATTACTGGCCAGAAACTTGATATTATTTGGTGCTCGCACAACATATAAGGTACCTGGGTCGAATATGGCCACCTTAAGGTTTGATACACTGCTTTTCATATTTACTATGGTTTCCAAAAAATCTTTCGCGGTTTATATTAATTCGTATATATCTAGTTTTCATATCATGAGCAAAAATCTGGCAAATGTATTCAAAACAAAAAGTTATGTTCTCTTTTTTAAAAAAAGGGTAATTGGCCATATTTTCGCCGGTGTAAGTTAATATGGCCATACACATGGCCATATTTTCAGTATTGCTATTTTAGCGGGCAAATAAGGCCATTTTTGTACTATCTACAAAAATGGCCATATTTACTGCATCATGTAAGTATCGATAAAGTCAATATGGCCATTTTTATATTTATATGAAAAGAAATATTCGCTGTATGATATTACTGATTTAAATAATAATAATAGTATTTTGTAGCAAAAATAAGCGTAATAAGTACCTTCCTAATTATTTATCAGTAAATCAAAATCCATATGGGAAATATGGCCAATCGATGGCCATATTTTCAGTCACGCCACAGTTTCTTTCGATCCCATGCTTGTAAAAAACGCGTAAAATAACTGAATAATACCCTACCTGGATCTCAAACTCGTTCACTAAAATACGTGATAAGACGATATAAACTTAGTCAAACTAAAAGAAACACTGTAATGTAGCACAAAACTCGAAAACAATTTTTATAGCAGCGACACAAGCGTTTGTTGTTACGTTTTTTCGCGACAGGCGTTCGCGCGGGAGGCGCAGGTGGGTGCGCGTCGGAACATGAATCTCGGGGCCGACCTTTCACGAACTTAGCCGAATCTGTGTGTCGAGCGATTTTGTATGTAGTGGTGAATGGCCATATTTTTCGGCTGGCCATATTCGACCCAGGTACCTTACAGACAGAATACGTTTATTTGTGTTATTTGCAAGATTTCTTCAGTTAAGAAGAAAATTTTACCTTCTCTATCTACTATCCAAGAAGGATAGTTTACTACTTACCCTCACTATATCCTGAAGGCTGCAAGATCTATGAAACTTGAAGTCAATGTTCCTTAACGCCTGCTGGATCCTGGGTGCGTACACAGCTGGAGCTAACACTGCGTGTCTCAAGTTCTGGATGGCATCCCGAGAGAACTGCTGGTCGGTGCAGTCCACCAAACAGTTAAGTGTCACAAACTTTCGCATTTTTCATTGTGTTTTTTTGTTTTTTTCATAATTATTTACAAAAATAGTGGCAGTGGCAGTTCACCATGTGATTGCCATGCCCTTTCAGTTTTTGTCAGTCATTTTGATTGAAAGGTTTATCAAACAGGTTAAAGATAACTCAAATTGCTTGATTAATTTTTAACAGAGGTTGTATTTCGAAACATTTTTATCTCTTCTTTTTCTTTCAACATTCTCATCTTACGCTTCAGAGTCGGTAGGCTATTAATCATAATCCTACACTTGGCGGTTCTGATTATAGCAAAATTTTGTTTTGCATCGAATCCAGCCTCAGACCAAATAATTTAGGGGACTCGCCTTTAGTACTTACAGAACGTGTATACCTACGAGGGCAACACTGAGTCTTTAGAACTGACCACTTGTAAACAGTATAATAAAAAAATAAGTTTAAATTTTGAAAACTGAACTCTTTGCCAATATTATTGAGTACATATGTAAGTATTTTATTAATTTGTCTTTACGATTTGGCGGCAAATTGAAAATTTTCTGTGTCACGTCAGCATGAATTTAACGCGAGAAAATTTTCGTGCAATGATTTTTATGACTTTCGTTGTCATTTAAGTCAACAAGAAAGTTATGATAGACTTCGATTGGCCTTTCACGATGAAGCCCCATCTCGTGCCACTGTTTACAACTGGTTTAATGAGTTCAAACGTGGTCGCACTAATCTCACCGATGATCTGCGTGAGGGACGGCCTTCTACGGCGACAACTGAAGATAACATCAGTGTTGTGCGGCGTATTATAGAGACTGACAAAAGAGTGACCTATCAGCAGATTCGGGCAAGTTAAGGCATCGGTATGAGCCAAGTGCACAAAATCCCGCATGAACATTTAGCGGTCAGGAAGCTTTGTGCCCGGTGGATATCTCACGATTTGACCGAGGCCCAAAAAATCCGTCGTGTTGATTGGTGCCGTGAAATGGTTCAAAGATATAACGGAGGTGACTCAAATGATGTGTTTGACATACTTACGGGTGACGAAAGCTGGATTTACTGTTATGATCCCGAAACCAAAAGACAGTCTGCTCAGTGGGTGTTTCCTTCCGAAGAGTTGCCAACTAAAGTGAAGAGAGGTCGAAGCGTGGGAAAAAAGATGGTGGCCTCTTTCTTCGGAAGGACCGGACATTACGCGACAATTGTTTTAGAGGATCGAAAAACAGTTACTGCAGAATTGTATACTAACAATTGTTTGCCACTTGTCTTGGAAAAAGTTCGGGAGAAACGACCTCGCAGTAGGATCCTCCTTCACCACGACAACGCCTCGTCGCACACCGCCGGGCGAACGATCGCCTATTTGGCGACATCAAACGTGGAATTACTAGGTCACCCTCCATATAAAATAAATAAATAAATAAAATTCATTTATTTCAGGCATATAGCCCTGACCTCGCACCTTGCGATTTTTATTTATTCCCGAAAATAAAAGAAAAACTTCGAGGAAAACGTTTTATGGACGCCGAGGAAGCAGTGGCTGCGTTTCAAAACGCTGTCGAAGAGACCCCTAAAGACGAGTGAGCAAAGTGCTTTTCTCAGTGGTTCCATCGGATGCAGAGATGTATTGACGTGAAAGGACACTATTTTGAAAAGATGTAAAAAAGGAAGCTAGTGTGCTCAGTTTTTGATTTTCTAAGAACTTTCAGTTTGACCCTCGTAAACTAGAGATTGGTGACAAAAAATAGCTGCCGTTTCCTAGGATTGTCACTATACTAACCTACGCAAAATTATTGTAGTGGTAAGTATAGTAAAAATATTGCATACCTATGTAATACATACTAATGTTATAAGTGCGAAAGTCTTTCTATCTATCTGTCTGTTAAGTGTTCACGCAAGTCCAAACCGCTGAACGGATATTGATTAAACTTGGTATAAACTTTTTGACACCTGCAGGAAACAGGTAAGTAGTGAATATTAAAATCATAAGAATAAATTATGTAAATTCTTACCCGACTGCAGCGAAACGAAAAAAGGAGGGATATGTGTTTAACCAGATAAAAATAAGTACGTACATACATACGTATTCACTTATATTAATGTATAGAACAATTGGCTAGTAAACTTTTTCATGAAAATGTCTAATTCGTAAACCATTTCGAGGAATAGGCTTAGGGAACAGATTACATTAATCAGATCTTTAGATAAGCAAGTATTTTTTAAGAAAATCGCAGAAAACCCAATGACTTTAATTTTTTAGCAAGGTTGACATATGATGTAGCCGGATAACTTCCGGCTATTCACATTTATTTTTTTAGGTTGGCAGCACAGGGCAGTGAATAAATATTTGTTGTTTGGTAGCGCTAAATAAGCGCTTCACGTACGTGTCACCCATGTCAAATGTCATCTGTGTTCAAGTAAACATAACCCATAAATAACCTAATTACATCTTCATTACATTCATTCATACATTATAATGAAGAATCGGTGTCCAATTATTGAAAAATCAGATGTCAACGGATCAAGAGACGGCAGTAAAGTCCGATAAACAGGCCAATATGCAATAGATACGAGAAATGGGGTAGGTACCTAGATATTTGGCGATTGTAAACAAACAAGAAACCGACTCGCGGATAACGGTCCATCCTGACTTTGACATTTGACACTGACATACATATTTTTTAATACCATAGTAGTTTTTGCTTTCTTGCAGTTCGAGATGGCCATTATAGCTGCGTGACGTCATCACTATAAAATCTTTAAAATTTAATAACAAAATAAATATAATTTAAAGATTTTTTTCGTTTAAATTGAATCTCCAAAATAGTCTATTCTATCAATAAAATATATAAAATACACTATTTATTTTTTAGTTGACTAGCCAATTTGATTGTGCTCTTTCTAATGGTAAGTTGGGTTAAGTTTTACATAAACCAAAAATTAGCAAAGCGAGTGTGGCGCTTGAAAGGGCTACCTTATCGTTAGATCCTCATTTGCCTTTAAACTACTTTAAAGATTCTTGTGCAAGTTTCGAATATTGTGTTTTGAGGTTATAATTTAAAAATATATTATCTTCATTTCGAAATTGGCCAATTCTGCATACATAAAAGCCCAACAAGCAAAATTTTCAGAATTAAAATGGAGATATTCGCTTGCTTTGCTCGCTGAGCGAGTAAGAGATAGGATATCGAAGAACATTGCAGTAGTGGAGAGTGATAACACCTTTGAGAATATGTTGAAACAGCATTTAGTAAAAAAGTGTTATTACTCTGTAACTGAATTATTTGACGACAGGAATGCCTTGATCTTAGAAATTATTTTTGATGATAGAAGTTATTATTTTTGGTGATGGATTTAATTATTTATTTGAAAATGACATACTTATGCAATGTACTTTATGTTTTATGTTGTAACAAAAAAATTGTAAATTCGCAACACCCTGACAGGGTACATGTACAGTATATAATACAATCTGACATCTAATGTAATTGTTATTGTAAATGTAAGCGAAATAAACAAATATAGATATAGAACAAATATAGATAAAAAAAAAAGGACAATTGATAACATACATTTTTAATATTTTCTATACAGTATTTTTAATTTTTCGACTTTAAAACCTGTCTTATTATGGAGTTTTGAGGTCCTGCCAAGTCTGTCTTTTTTTATTTTTTTATTTATTTTTTTATTTATTTATTAAGGCAACACAACAGACACTAAGTACAAATTATACATAGTTTTTAAATAGTTACAACCGAACCAACTTAGCATCCTCTAAGTGTATGCACAAGTACTTAAGCGAAGACAATATAAACCAAGAATACTACCTACATAATTAAATAATCTATTAAACATTTTACCAAGTTTTGATTATACTTTACAAGATAAAGTACGTTAATTGTGTATCACTAAAACAAAAAGTAAAGTACCTACCCGAACTATATACTAGATGTAGTGCCAAGGATGTCGTGAATACTTTTTTTGTACTGATTAAGTCGGTTATTAAAGATGTCAATTTCATTGCCAACATTTTAAAGGATTCGAAAATGAGACATTAGGCAGTGCGCGACGTGGATTATATTTTATATTAATACTGATCTGAGAGAGCAGAGCAGGCGAATCTATAATGGAATGAATCAGTTTAAATAATGTAATTAGATCAAGTTTGTCACGGCGAGCAGCAAGTTCAGAAATATTGAAGTTTTTAAGTTTGTCTTGATATGATGTAAGATTACGGCCCGGTTTAAATCTATAACAAAGTAGACGAAGAAATTTTTTTTGGACATTCTCAATATGTTCCGTGTGGTTTGCATAAAAGGGAGACCAAACAACAGATCCATATTCCAAAGTACTTCTGATAAGAGAATCATATAAAATAATCAGGCTCTTGACGTTCTTGAATTTTTTTGTGATCCTACCTAGAAAACCCAGATTTTTCAAGGATTTTCTTACTATATGATCATAGTGTCCTTTAAATGTCAATCTATCGTCAAAAAAGATCCCGAGGTCCTTAACCATATTCTTGCGATCAAGTGTTCTTCCCTCAAGTTGGTAAGGGAAATTAATTTTATTATGTTTATTGGTGAAAGAAATTACACAACATTTTTCTATGTTCAAGACCATTTTGTTGACCTGACACCACTCCCCAATTTCATCAAGATCAGCCTGAAGACGCTCACAGTCATGGACGCCACTGATGTTATGAAAGATTTTAAGATCATCAGCATACAGCAAGCATTGACACGAGAGTCCATCGACCAAATCATTGATGAAGACCAGGAAGAACAATGGACCCAAGTGGGAGCCTTGAGGGACACCTGACGTGACTATAATAGGGCTTGATACGTATCCCTTGAGGGCCACAAGTTGACTTCGGTTGGCAAGATAGGACTTGACCCATCTTAGCACTGATCCGTGTATACCAAACTTCGCAATCTTCTGGCACAGCCTGTTATGGTCGACCTTATCAAACGCCTTACTGAAATCCGTATATATACTATCCACCTGTCCCCCCTTGTCAAAAACTTCACAGAGATATTGTTTGTATTCTAACAAATTGCTGATAGTAGACTTGTGTCTGACAAAGCCGTGTTGTTTTTGGGACAGTAAAGGTTTGACTTGATGGTAGATGTGGTCATAAACAACAGATTCAAATAGCTTAGCCGGAACAGACAAAATACTGATTTGCCTGAAATTCTCGCATTGAGAAATGTCGCCAGATTTGTGGACTGGGATAACATGCGCACATTTCCAGTGTGTGGGAAATATGCCCAACTGTAATGATTTATTAAATAACAATGTAAGTGGTGGACATAACTCCTCAGCACACTGCTTGAAAAAATTAGCCGGTATACCGTCCGGGCCTGCCCCCTTGTTAACATCGAGTTGCTTAAGTTTGCGAAGAACTACTTCCTCAGTAAGGACAATTTGTGA
Organism: Euzophera pinguis; assembly: GCA_947363495.1. Taxonomy (NCBI): domain Eukaryota; kingdom Metazoa; phylum Arthropoda; class Insecta; order Lepidoptera; family Pyralidae; genus Euzophera; species Euzophera pinguis. The sequence continues at coordinate 909,332 of OX376164.1, forward strand.
CAATGTATCGTTGCGCTGATAGCCTTCTTCTTTTAAAGGAGAGGGCTGGGAACCATCATTCTCGAACACCGAACCGAAATATTATAAAAGCTCACATATACCCTTACCATCCGAACAAGATACTCCATCGAGTTTCATGGTAGATGGCAAAGAAGAGTTACCCTTTTTATTATTGACAAAAGACCAAAATTGTTTAATATCTGAACCGATCGTTTCTTCAGTAGAAGAAATGTAGCTCTGGTAGCATTCCCCCATCATACGCTTGGCACGAGTTCTCAAACATGAGAATGTGTCATAGTCCCTAAGGTTGTGATATTTTTTGAAACGCCTATGGTACTTGTTTTTTTCATTGAGACATCTTTTTAGCCCCGGGGAGAACCATATAGGATAATATGAGCGATCTTTTTTGTATAAAGGCGTAAATTTATCAATGACTTCATTTACTACTAAGTAGAATGTGCCCACTGATTTGTCGATATCATCTTGATCAAATAGTTTTATCCAGTCAATCTTTTTGAGCTCACATTTGATTTCATGAAAATTACATTTATTGAAATTACGACGTGTTTGAGAACCGTGCTTCAAGCTATTGACAGGCCGCGGCACAGACATTTCAATAAGTAGAGGCGGATGATGACCTTCAACCCTCACCAATGTGTCGCCCTCTGAAACCCTTACATTGCTACTCGACGAAAGCACAAGATCCAAAAGTCTGTCATTTGTATTATGAATGTTGCTAAATTGAGAAAGATTACATAATGATATAGTCTCAAGAAGAAGCCGCGATTTAAAATCCGAGTAGGGTCCGGGAACCATTAGCGAACCTGACTGTGTCCATGATAAACTAGGGGTGTTGAAATCTCCTACTAGTAAAGTGATATTGCAGGGATCAAAATTAAATACCACTGATTGCACCTTATTATAAAAAACTGTGAGTAAGTCCGCATTTATATCGGGTGGCAAATAGCATACACACAAGTTGATTATGCAAGAATGAGACAGAAACAACGTGATCCATATATCCTCGGCACCGCTGTCCCAATCGGACTGGCGAACTACATTAAAGTCCTTTTTAACAGCTACGAGGACTCCACCACCCTCTGATTTCGCTGACAAAGTAGTTTCACGATCTCTCCTGAATACATTATATCTGCTATCAAAAATTTATCGATCAAAAACACTATCATTGAGATTACTCTCAGTAAGACAAATAATATCATAATTACATGCCAATATATTTAAATACACTTCTGTAGTTTTAGTTCTTATCCTATTAACATTTTGGTACAATATTGAAAAACTATGATCCATAATTAAAAAGAATTGAATAACAAAATATTTGCACTAATTGTGTTTCAGAAAAAAAATATTTTAATTTATTTAAAAAATCCAAATTCTTGACATGTATTGCTGGGCAGTCTTCACTTTTCCGCAAGTAAATGCGACCATATTTCATAAATCATAAAGCCTGTGTTTCGTATTCATTTTTATTTTCGTTTCACACCTCTGTCTTTCTAACTCGTGATGTGTTAGGGTGTGAATCTGGGTGTCCATCACAGCACTTGATAACAACCCCAAAAGTTAGAAAAAAAGATAAACAGTTACGTAGCAATATAATCTTTATTTTAAGGTAGATTTTCATTAAAAAATTAAAAATAATAATACTTTTTTTTATATAGAAATATAAAACCCAATTATTAAGTAAACTGACATTTTTATTTTACTGTATTTCTGACTAGGCAAAATTTTTGAAGTGATGGTAATACTTTGGGAAAACAGGGGTTACTCCAGGTTAAATTTTCAATGGAGTGCAGGGCAGGAAACCTCCTCGAGTGCCCGGTCCTTTGAAAGTTTTTGCATTCTCACTTGATCCCCAGGATCCAGTGAGATGGCGGGCTGACAAGGGATTCGGGACGGTGCACCCTGGGTGACAGTTAATAACTCCCTGGTAGTCGGGGTCTTGTTGACTGTCAGCCAATTTCTGCCAACAGACCACTCCACCGCCGTCTATAATGAGGTCCACTTTTGGGCCACTGTCTGGTTTAGGGGTTGGTCGAAAGGCCATGGCTGGAGGGCGTCGTGGTAGAATGCTAACGCGACCCCATGGCGCCCTCAACAGCCGGTGCGGAAACGCCGGAGGGGTTTTAGTGGGTAGTCCAGGCACTCTGCCTGGGAGTCCTACACTCAGTGCGTATTGCATTTCCCCTCCGTAAAAATAAAGGTTTAATTTAGTTCCATGGTTGGTAACATGGTATATAATACTCGATTATATAGGTAGGTAGATCACAGACATATAAGACGTAAACAGATGGAAGGTATGCTATTTTTAAGCGTAGCAAAAACACACACATGCAAAACTATGCAGCCTGGGCTGTATCTAGTCTAGGGTAAGATGTTTACGATAATGCTCCCCATGATTTCAAGGAATGTATGAATGTTGTGTGGAGTGCATGATCTGAGATCATTTATACGGTATTCTATTCTAATTTTAGTGTTCACCGATCCAACAACGTAGATTACAAAATGGCGTCACGGCCAAAAATTGCCACGCGTAGCTTGATATCTATGTGTGAGTGAATGTTGCTACAGGTGTAAAAAAGAGATATCGCCATATAGGTCCGAATACGTGAGAAAAGGATAACAACAATTACTTGCTACATAAAGTTTATCTATTAACTTATGTTCCGTCTGTGTACGTCTTAAATGTCTGTGGTACGTTATAATCCATAAATAGTTTGTGTTAGGTAACTAATCGATTATTTTTCATTTAATTAATATTAAGTGTGATTGAATTTTACAGTGCCTGCTATAAAATTACATAATGTGAAGTTAGATAAAACATTATTAAATACAATTTATTTATTTTGTAATTTACTTATTATTAAAAATATTACCATCGATAAAATATTCTATGAAATCGAGTAAACTAGTGTCAAAATGACACATCGATTCAAATAGGCAAAAAAAAAATAAACACGACGTCAAATTTCGGCTGTACGGCTTGTGTTTTTTCCTCTCACACGTGAAGAATTATTGGTTATTCTTGTGAAATAGTTTGTCTGTAATTACCAATCAAGTTGTAAACTAAGGAAATCATGGCGGTCCGTGTACAATTTGAAAATAATAACGAAGTGGGAGTTTTCAGTAAACTAACAAACGCGTATTGCCTTGTCGCAATCGGTGGATCGGAGAATTTCTACAGCGTGTTCGAAGCTGAACTGGCTGAGACAGTCCCTGTGGTGCATTGCAGCATCGCGGGATGCCGTATTATCGGACGCATGACCGTCGCCAACCGCCACGGGCTGCTGGTGCCCTCATCAACCACAGACACGGAACTCCAACACATCCGGAACAGTTTGCCCGACAATGTTAAAGTACAACGCGTAGAGGAGCGTCTGAGTGCGCTCGGAAATGTTATCACTTGCAATGATTACATCGCGCTCGTTCACCCAGATTTGGATCGCGACACAGAAGAAATTTTAGCAGACACATTGAATGTTGAAGTATTCAGGCAAACAGTTGCAGGGAATGTGTTAATCGGAACTTACGCGGCATTGAGTAACCGCGGAGGGTTGGTTCATCCTAAAACTAGTATACAGGATCAAGATGAGCTCTCTTCACTCCTGCAAGTGCCATTAGTAGCAGGGACGGTGAACAGAGGCAGTGACGTCATTGGCGCGGGTTTAGTGGTCAATGATTGGTGCGCATTTTGTGGTATGGACACTACGTCAACAGAAATCTCTGTGATAGAGAGTGTTTTCAAATTGAATGATGCCAAACCCACGGCAATCACATCGACAATGCGGGCGTCTCTCATTGACAGCATGTCATAACATTGAACAATTTCATTTGTTTAAGTGGTGTGATATTTCTGTTCTTGTCTTGGACATTTCACCCATAAAATTAAGTTTGTGCACTATAAAACAGCATAGCAACCAATGATTCTGGACCTGTGTTTAATACATAAGTAAATACAAAAATTTAATTCCTGATTTAAAATCTTTCATTCTAATATTTCCGTTATATAATAAGTTCAGATGCTGCTTTTTCTTCTAAATAAAATGATACTTTTCATACTACAAAATGCCTAAACTTGAATGACCAAGTGGCAGTGCAGTGGTAAATTTTTTAAAGTTAGTAATACACAAATGTTACACTCAAGTTGTCATAAGTATTGTAAGGTTATGTTGGGATCATCTTTTGCAGGCTGTATGCTTGACAGCCAACATAATTTTATTAAAAACCCCGATCAAGTGCAGTAATACCACCACCACATAATGCTGAAACCAGATTATTTTGAGATATTTTATGTGTCCAACTTATGTAGTTTTCAAGTTATTTATGCAGAGATGAAAACTGAAGGAACTAATAAAATTTTATAATAGCCCTTAAAAGGCAACCCAATTGAGTGCAACCAAAATTCCTGTAAAATGATGGGCAGGAAAATTAACTGGTTCATAATTTAAACCAGGTTTCCAATTTGTGATGGTATCTGATTATCACTGTCATAATAGTTTTCCAGGCAGCTGACAGCTTCACAGCCCAGGAGCCACTCTTCTTGGTTCCACACAATATGTCAAAATAAGGAGTTGCATACATACATATCACACCTTTTTCCTGTAGGGGTAGACAGAGATTACGGTTTTCCATTTGCTACGGTCCTCCCTTTTTTAATGTGGAGTTATCCCAATAAAACAACAGATTGACTTAAAATAATTTATTATAAACATTTCTTACAACACAAACTGCCCTATCTACATTGCCACTGCGTTGCTCTGGAAGTCCTACACCGCTACCAGCCAGAGTCACAGCCAACCTTTAATTCATTCTCTGTTATTAGCGGATATAGATAAATTAACTTTATTTCATTGATAAAAATGGATTTCAAAAAATCTGATCTTTTACATTTTGCTTAAATTGGAGCTGATGATAAAAATATGAAGTTATTATCTATACATATAATAAAATTGTTTAAGGTCGATGTCTGTACATTGAAGATTTTGAAGAAAAAACAATATTAGGGGTCATTACTGGACCAAAAGAAGCCAAAACAATCATTCTAAATAAAATTAAAGTTTTAAACCAAACTAAGATTTCACAATGGAATTCGGTCATCAATAAAAAAAATAACATTAATAAGAGTCACAAATTTTACCACATTACATATTAATGTAATTGAACATCGCTACAGAAATAACATTTTTTTTTTTATATCAACGGCCAGGCTGCGACGCGGTCAGCAGCGCCGTCATCACAATATTGCGCAACACAAGACATAACTTTACACAACTTCGCAACACTGGTACGATTTGTTAAGTGAAGCATACAGCTAACATCAATTTTATCATATTCTTGGGGAAATACATTATACATTATTTTCTGTCAATTATCTGATATGATAAAATCAATTTGGCTTCATATCACTCGAAAACTAGTAATAGTTAGCAACAATTTATAGGTTCAATAATTTTAAAAATTTAACATTTTAATACATAATAGGATAAAATTAGACACACAAATAGCTTAAAAAACCTTAGCAGTTATCAAGGTGGGCACATTAACAAATTGGTGACGAAACAGGCGCACGCATTTGTTATTTCAAAAAAACCGGAAATAATCTTACCATTGTAACAAAAGCACAGTCAGCTGCCAAAGTGCGTGCATAATTTACACTTGTACTGAATATGTAAAAACTTTATGTAACCACATTTATATGCAATTATATAAAGGTATTTGATTTGAAAGTTAGCATGCACTTTTGCAACTGACTGTACATACTTTTTTATTAAAAAATAAAAATCCCTTTCCGTGATTTAATCTACTCAGGGATTTTCCCTCATTGGAACTAAATAGTCAAAATTTAATTTAATTCTTACTCAACTTAAATTTTTTTTATTATTAGCCATCCTTATAGGAAAAACTACTAAATATAATTATGTGATTAGAAAATTCTATTTTCAGTAAAACGCTAATTTACACGGTAATATGTACACAAAAATACATTTGTCAATATTTAAAATGTAGAATATTTCATAAAAACTTTCAGTGCTAAGCTATTTTGATTTATCATGAAAACCTGTGATTTTTTTTTTCCTAAAGATAATTCCTTTGGTATTTCTAACGTTACCACAAAATTACGATAAAACCTAAATATATTTTATGCCCTAATACTTCTAAATGACAGATAATAATCGGAGCCTAGGGTCCGCTTTCCTACTTTTAACACCAACTCCACTCTCTTCATATTAAGAAAAGGACAATATCAAATAAAGGATTTTTATTAAATACGTTGAGTATTCCTCCGTGTTCTGATTCCATCATGAGCCAGAGAAAAAAAGAGAGACTGATATTTTCATCTCTTTCCTTGTGCAATTGGCTAGTAAACTTTTTTATGAAAATGTCTAATTCGTAAACCATTTCGAGGAATAGGCTTAGGGAACAGATTACATTAATCAGATCTTTAGATAAGCAAGAATTTTTTAAGAAAATCGCAGAAAACCCAATGACTTTCATTTTTTAGCAAGGTTGAAGTATGTATGACGTAGCCAGATAACTTCCGGCTATTCACATTTAATTTTTTAGGTTGGCAGCACAGCGTAGTGAATAAATATTTTTTGTTTGGTAGCGCTAACTAAGCGCTTCACGTACTTGTCACCCATGTCAAATGTCATCTCTGTTCAAGTAAACATAACCTAATTACATTCATTCATACATTATAATGAAGAAGTGGTGTCCAATTATTGAAAAATCAGATGTAAACGGATGAAGAGTCTGCAGTAAAGTCCAATAAACAGGCCAATATGCAATAGATACGAGAAATGGGGTACCTAAATATTTGGCGATTGTAAACAAACAAAAAAACAACTCGCGGCTCGCAGTCCATCTTGACTTTGACATTTGACACAGACATATATTTTTTAATACCTTAGTAATTTTTTCTTTCTTGCAGTTCGAAATGGCCATTAAAGCTGCGTGACGTCATCACTATAAAATCTTTAAAATTAAATAACAAAATAAATATATTTAAGATTTTTTTCGTTTAAATTGTATCTCCGAAATAGTCTATTCTATCAATAAAATATATAATATACACAATTTATTTTTTAGTTGACTAGCCAATTGGAAGTTAACAGCAGTACTAGTATGCATATTTATTATAATCAGAACTCATCATAACAAAAACAATAGAAAGACAGATTTATTTACAAATCATATAAAAATAATTCGTTGTTAATATACCTTAGCTTGGGCCTGTGCTTTCTGAATATAGACTTTACTTGATAAAGTTCTTTATGTTAACACGCTCAACGTGATATCCTTATCTAATCACACACCTAGCGTGTTTTTTAATACAAAATTCATTTACAGGTGCCTTGCTAAAGATAAAAATTCGTCAGAGGTCCGAGCTATTAGCTAAACAAGATTACAGTATGTAGAAAATTAATTTGGAAATATAACACAACAAATACAGGTAACTATCACCTCTAACTATGAGTAAGCGAGACGCCTTACATCCTATATAGCGCCGTCTCGCTTACTCTCCGTTTATGCCCTGCTATTAGAGTTGATTATGACCCTCTAGTAATTAATTTTAACATGATTTAATAAAGTTAATAAATTACATATTACCATATCTACACTTTGTGCTATCACTATAGGCGTCTGATTTGACACCTACACTATTATGGCACAACGATAATTATCGGATAAAACTATAAATTCATTATTAAATTCTGTACTATATTTATTATTATATTTATGCTTGGCGACAGATTAGCATGTTTATGTGATATAGTTATCGACATTTCTAAAGTTTAGTTTTGACAGATGCATAGCACGTACAGTTGTATTAATTTTCCGATAGAGGCGCTAGTGTAGCGAAAATGCAGTATGAATTCAGGTTGGCGGGTATATTTTAAATCATTTTATGCTGCCATTTTGAGGTATTGAAAGTCAAAACGGACTTCTATTATTTTATCAGTTACAACAATTCGAGTAAGTCTAACTTATTTTCATAAATAGTGTCACAAAAATGATGCTGCTGTCACAAAAGTATTTTTAATGTAAGGTCTGAGTTAGAAAATCTGTACATCAAAAATATGCGATAGTGGACTTAAATCTATCACTATGAAATGTTTATAAGTACCGTCAATATGTCTAAAAAAGTCAAGGACGGCTCCAGAGATGACTAAAATCCTGGCACGAAGAATATAATGTTATTACTAAAATAGAGAAGTATTTAGAGGTATTTGAGTGGGGCACGTCCCTGTTTTAGTTACAGCCAAATACTCAAATGAATTTCAAATTTATAATTATTTAAACTTAGACACCCGATTAAGCGTATATTGTCAGCCGTTGCCATTCCGAAGCTATATGGGATCCACTTGTCAATTAACTGTATCAATGTACTTTTGTTTCTGTACAATAAAGACAATAATCCATAGATTAAAGTTTAAAATATGATGATAAAAATGAATTTGAGTATTTGGCGATTATTTCTGAATCCGCCCATGAGCTATACTTTTAAGTATTTGCGCGTTGCTGAATAGCGAGTGCGAAGAATTTCATGTGGGGTTTACAACAACCTTACCTAACCTTCAATAACAGTGCAGAAACAAGTGAGTAAGGGCGAAGGTGCTATTCAAGGCATAAGGCGACATTAGGCTTACTCATTCATTTCTGTCCTGCTATAAAGATGATAACTTGCCTGGGGATTACCATGACCTCTTACTTCCATCCAAATGCGTTCACAGAAATTAGGTTAGAAGTGTTATGTGGGTGTTACCTGCCACAGTTAAGACTCGAGAGGCTTTCCTACCCAATCTTATTCCTGTGTTCGCATTGGGGTGCGACCATGGAGTCATTACAAAGAGGAGATGCCGTAATAAGCGTTTTGTAAGAAAGCGTTTGTGAGGCTACACAAGGCGGAAGGCAGACGTGCGGGGTGCTTGGTTTCGGCCGTGGCTCCAATCATAGAGCACGAGCAATGACAAGCTCCGCCCACTGCAGTGTTGGCGAGGCGCCAATGATCACGTCACTGCGCCATTTCAAACGGCATCTCCTCTTTGTAATTACTCCATGGGTGAGACCTCACTTATCGGCCTATTAATATTTGCCTTTGCATGTTTTTCAAAAATAACTCTTATTACGTACGAATTTGTGTCGACTTTGGCAAAACATGCAATGGCAAATATTCGGGCAAAAAGTCCATTGTTTGGTCGCACCATTAGATGGATTTAAGAGATCATGGTAGCCCACCTGAGCGTTTATGCGTGTCATCATTTCGGTATCATATTTACAATAGGTGCTTAAGATATGTACAGTTTACATAAATGCAGTAGATAGATACAAAATAGGGGAACTTCTATTGGAAAGTGGATATAAAGTCAAAGAAAAAAAAAGTTATATTAATTTTTCACTCGTAGTCAATTTACTTTTATGCAAAGCTCATGTTACGTTAGTAATTAGTAGAATGATTAGTAATTTAGTAAAAATACTCAAGTGAGAAACGGAATTAAAAATATTGATAAAGTATTTAACTGAAGAGAATAAAAGATATGTAGATACTGAAATCTAAATAGGCTTAAAACCTGTGTTACTTGTAATAACTAATAGCTATGCGTGGACTATCACGCGTTAATGTATCTAAAAATATATTATCATCAACGGCTACACTCAGAAAAAGCATGATTAATTAAGAAAACCCTTCAAACTCACAACAAAATTCTCACTCAAACTTTATTCACCTGGAGCCCTATTTTAAAAAGTATGACCCACGCAAAAACGGTGAGTCGGAATCATTTTTGTTCGACATAATCGGTGGAGTGGACATTATTCTTCAAAAATAGGCCTCCTGTTTTATAAAGTACTCGTCACTCGACTAAAGTACTAGCATAAGAACATTGACATCGAAAAACATACATTCCCTACGGCATACGCCATTTGCACCTCAGTTATTTACAATCAGACTTTAATTTAATACTAATGTCATAAATATGAGCATACATTTGGACGAAACATTGTAAAGAGAAAATTCAATCGCATGATTATAAAAAGCGGTTGTTGAACCGGAGACAATTTTTTGTAGGCCCATTTGTAGCCCGACCAGGAAAATAGCAGCCTTGGCCATGTTGCGGGAAAATGTTCGAACTAATTTCTTTTACTGGCAACTAGGTATTCAAGTAACATTCCGTCATCTCAATGTCATCTGCCAAAAAGAGACAGGAGTGGACGTTGTGTATTTTGTGATAATCAAAAAAAAAATTTCATTAATTTTTTTTCATTTCTATTTCATTAAATGACATTGTCAATTTAGTTGTTGACATGACACATGCAACATGTTGCCACCTAAAGGCGATCAGTAGCGACGCCAATGCAATATTTTTATTTTCCTGGTCGGGCTATTCATATTTAGATGTTTTTTTTATATTTGCACAGTTGAAAATATAAACAATAATAAGTATATATAACATTAATACATAAGTTTCAATATTTTAAAAATTTAGATTTTTTTTAATTTCAAAGCTTTAGCTTTAAGTGACTTGCCACAGAGTAGACAAATCAATTCTTATTCAAATTCTATAATTGTTAATTTATTTAATTTCATGTAATATTCATAGTCACAAATATTCACACTTTGGTTCTCAAGTCATGTTGAAACTTCAATAGACCTAAAATTGAATACAATTGTGTAAATGTTCGTGACTGTACATTGCACAGAATAGACAATGCCTAAAAATCTTTCGATATTTTTGAGTATTTAATGGCATACAGATAGATTAAGGATTGATAATTTAATATATATCCATTCAACGATAGAACGAACTGTGAAGTTAGCCAAAGACTGATATAACATAACTTCATGTGACATATATACAGAAATGCAAGAGGACGGAGCTAAAAGAGTAGTAAAGTAAATGCCACTAGAAATGGGGTCCTAACTTGAAGATTTTTTTTAAGAAAATCTCTCTTAATCTTGCTGACGTCGTAGATGACAAGAGGGCTGGCTCATTCCTAGCGCAAAGAATTGCAATTGCAATTCAGCGTGGGAATGCAGCCAGTGTTCTTGGCACCATACCACACGGGCATTGCTTAGATTTAAATTTTTAGTTATTATTTTTTTAATTTTAAGCTTTTACTTTCAGTAAGTTTTTTTTTAGATTTTAGGTTAATTTGTTTGTAATAATTAATTTTAGTTGAAAAGGAAAAATAAGTATACAAGAAATTCATTTCATTTCGTTCGTTAAATTTCAAAACGAAACGAAATATATAGGGGTTAGCCTCTGAAGCTTTTAGTGCACCAGTTACAAACAAGAATTAGATCGCCTCAGATTTAGAATTGGTTGAACTTCAGTCAATGTTCCGGAGCACATTCCCATTTGTAAGAGATTTACAGCCGCACTCACAGTCGTTATAGCAAATTCTTCAAACCTAAATTCCTCCGTTAGAAGGGATCTATAGATAGATCAAGAGTAACTCCTTAGTAGAGATTTAAAATTCTCACTCTTAGGGAGATTTTGTATTTGAGTTTGTTTTTTTTTTTTAAGTAGTGCGAATTTGCATATCTAACTGCAGTCTGGAACTCAGTTCCAGATTGTTCTAGGCAGTTTATTTTTATTTATTTCAGGCAACAAAATACTTACAAAATACCGCATGGGTTAAAAGTTAAGCTCGAAACATCATGTACAGTAAGGCGCAAATAAACATGACCCCTCTACCGTACTTACCGTTATGGATAGGTGTTCAGGTTTATCTGTACCTTACTGTACACTAAAACATCTAAGTAACCGCTTCTTGTGGTGATGTAACACACGCTTAATTTATTCTAGACTAGCTGTTTCCCGCAGCTCCGGCTGCGTCAAAAAGTAGCCTATATTTGACCCCGGGTCTTCAACTATATTCATACCAAATTTCATCAAAATCCGTTCAGCGGTTTGGCGTGAAAGCGTAACAGACAGACAGATAGAAAGACAGACTTTCGCATTTATAATATTAGTATGGATTACTCCAGAACTTTCTAGATAATATCAGTAGCATCTGCACGAGCGTTCAAAAACAGCATCATTATTCTTGTAGCTATCACTACAGGAACGCAATTTTCGAAGTGTCGAAAACTCACGCGAAATCAGAGAGACGAATGCTTTTTGTTCGATATCATAGGATCTTTGTTAAACATATATATATCATACATTTCAAAAATATCGCTCCAGAACGTGGGTACTTTGAATTCTAGATTCTTCGAGAACTTTCTAGAAATGGTGAGTAGCGGTCGCAGCAGACAGCGGTCCGCTAGGCGGCATGGTGTCAGGTTTAGCTCGTTCATAGAACAGCATGTAAGCTGAGCATCTTAGTACTTCTTGAAGGGATACCTCGTGGACCAGGGTGTCGGAAGTATACCACCATCTGAGGAGATATGGTGACGTTGATTTATGTGGTTTTTCATACATATTGTACTAGTTGTTTCCCGCAGCTCCGCCTGCGTAAAAAAGTAACCTATGTTTGACCCCGGGTCTTCAACTATATACTATCATACCAAATTACACCAAAATCCGTTCAGCGGTTTGGACGTGAAAGCGTAACAGACAGACAGACTTTCGCATTTATAATATTAGTATAGAAGTATGGATATTAGTTGCTCCGCTCGGTTAAACGCGGTTGTGTTGTGTATGTAACATTGCCAGAGTATAAGGCTATTATATTTAAAAAATGTGCAATATGCCCCGAACAGCAATTTGTCCCCTCGTGTATCTTGGGCTTAATTTTTTTACGTCCAATACAGTAATCGTTAGTTTTATTTATTTATTTACTTTATTCATGTACACAATAAAAATGCAAAGGATTATACATAAGAGGAAAAGACAGTACAAGGGAGCTGCTTATTTCTAAAGAAATTTCTTCCAGCAGACCCAAGAGAGGAAATGACAAGAAAAAGGTAATTAGTGTGTACAACAAAAAAGAAAGGAAAAGTGAAGACTATACCTAATTGCAATTGCAAATTTAATAAAATCATTGAAACATACTTAATTTAATACACAAATACCATTATAAATAATACATACATACTTAATAAACTTACATATAAAATACATACATTAATATCTATTGTGCTAAGGACAGATAATATTTCTTATAAAAACAGATAATATCGTTAAAAATCTTTAGTTTTTAATCGAATCAAAAAAGGACTAATCTTCTGTAAAGTCCACTGATTATAAAGGACTATGGAGATATATATATCGGGAAGCTGTGAAGAGCAATATCGGCGCTGTATTTTATTTTCCAAAATTTGTGTTTTTTTGAGTATAATGGTGGATTACTATTCGCAAAGTGTTCGATAACAAGCGTGAGTGTTGGGAAGTGACACAGTGTTTGATTTATGTGATTTTCATGCTTGTTGCCAAAAGCTCCTAGTAATCGCTAAGTGCAGTTTTTCTACCACTTCACTTAGCCTGATTCTTATGACTTGACTATCAACTAGACTTTAAACTTGACTAGGATTTGACGAAACCAGACTGTAGGACTGAAGAAGATTGAAAAATTAAAAAGGGCTATAAAGGACTCGTATCCATGGCCGTAAAACCCATTACTTGAAAAAAATGTGATAATAACAAGCTTACCTCTTGGCTTCGAACCCGTTCCCCCGGCGGTATGTAGCAAAGTGTCCGGAGCGCGGTCCTCCGACGTGCACCACGACGGCCACCAGCCTGTATAGAGCACGCTCGGGCTCCGCCCCCGGCGCTCCGCTGTTGAACGCTGAAATGCCGCTGCGGAGGCGACCGTCACCCACCAGGGAGAGTAACTCCGACTGGTGGAGAAGGATATATTGTTATATTTTCTCATGGCTACGTATTTTGGAAGGCCGAAGCGCTCTAATGGTCAATTCGTAGTAGGAAGAAAAACGCTCGAGCATTTTTAAAATTGCCAAGAGGTTTTTTGATTGGGGGAAAAATGAAGGCAAGAAGTTTTAGTGTAACATTATTTAACTATATCATATTTCGGGTTATCTACAAGTGCTGTGAAAAATTCAAAAAAGAGAGAGTGAATGTGGAAGTTTGTATCAGCGATTTTTTTTATACTATTTAGTAGGCAAACAGGCCGTTCCACCTGATGAGAAGCGGTTACCGTAGACTATGAACGCCTGTAACGTTACCAACCATCGAGAAATCTTTTACACCCTTTTTAACAATCCCATGTGAATTCCCTGCCGATGGCGAGGAATCTCATATTTGGAGGTAGTACGCGAAGTCTACTGTTCACAGAACTACTTCTTTGCGAGTCGACTCTGGCTGTTATCAAAGTTCAGAGGAGCAAAGTGGCATCGGAACAGAACAGACGAGAGATAGTGTTACCGTGGGCTGCCGCAGGGGGGCATACGGTGCCATGGCCAGCGTCTCCGGGAAGGCGACGTGCTCGGGCCGCTTGCTCAGCTCGCCGCCCGACCACTCCACGCGACCTATGTGCAGGCACAGGCAGCACGGCAGCTGGCACATACAACTCGTATGAGGTACACATCGCGGCACGCGACTATGTTCAATTGTCAGATTTGATCCTTGCAAACACAGTAGGTGTCCATTTAAAATTAAAATTTTAAATTTTAACATATCCTTTACTAGCTTTATCCCACAGCTGATGGCGTCAAAAAGTAGCCTATGTTTGACCCCGGGTTTACAACTAAATTCATACTAAATTACATCAAAATCCGTTAAGCAGCGGTTTGGCCGTTAAAGCAGACAGACAGACAAACTATCGCATTTATAATATTAGTATGGATTTTGTTTTAATGTTTTCCTACAAAAACATTGAAATGTAAAAATAAACTTAATTCCATTGAGTCCACATTCCTTTTGAAATAAGCCGATACTACGTGCTTGCTATACAAATTGTTTTGAATAAAATGAGATGTATTAATCGATCCTGGACCCTATTTTTGAAATATATGACATATTATGTTGAACAAAAAAAAAGGTTCGTTAACAAACGAGAATTATTCAACTCATCGAATTTACGTGAATCGTACTTTTCAAAAATAGCTGTCCTGTATCGTAACGGTTTCCATCAAAGAAAAAGTGTTCATATTCGGTTCAGAAATGACCAAGTTACACAGTAACAAACATAAAATCAATCAACAATGAAAACCTCGTAGGGTTTATCAGCGCTTGGAACAGTCATCACACATACGTTTGTTGTGTACGTATGATGAATTAATTTAAAATAAGCATTTTGCACGCATTTTGTTATTCCCATAAAACATTGTTATATTATGTTTCTTTATATTTTTATAATTGTTTATTGTTTAATTGATGTAAATCAGCTTTTATTCACTTGAAACACAGGGTGTATAACTTTTGTGTACAACGTAAAAAATAAGTTAAAGAATACTGAATAAAGATTTTATGCTGAAACGACAGACAGAAGACAGACGAAAAGAAAATGATTTTAACGACCACCAGTGGATCTAAAATGGCCACTTTGCACGAATTACAATATGATCACATTATGAACAATTACAAATCTTAAAATAGCCACATATTGGCAGTTCATGAAATGAATCATTTCATGGCAATTCTGCTGTTTGACGGAAAGTCGCAAAATGGCTTACTTTTCGTGAATTGCTTTACCTTATTGTCAGGCGTAAAATCTTTATTTTTGCATAACGTTCGTACTTTTACGATTTTTTTAGTTAAAAGTTTTTCTAACCAATAAATGAGATTTACTATCATTAATTAATTGTAGAATTATAAATATCAATAAAAATACTAAAATTATAAAATATATTTTTATTTTATTACTATAGCAATAGTCACACGCAGGATTGCTAAGCTGCGCAATTCATGAATTGATTCGTTTTGATGAATTGCTCAAAGCGGCCATTTTAGACCTTCAGATGATAAAGCCTTTATTTGATATGACTTTTTTTTTTACTGGACTAACATTTCTAGCTACAAGGAGCTTTGGAAATTACAGCGGGACAGTTGTAGGCGAGGGCTTTTAGCCACTCAGCCTCTTCGACAAATGCACAAGGGGCTCCCAGTTGGGACGAACCTCGGCCATGGCTTGGCTTTGCCTTTGATCAAGCGAGCGATGCAAACTCGCGAGCGGTAGCAAACGCTCAATGCCATAAGGGCCGAAACTATTGTGCCTGAAGGGCCTACTAAGAGTCTATCGGAGGCGTGAAGCGCATATACATTTTGATACCTAGTTAACGAGCTACTGTTCCTATATTTGAAATGAAATCGTTTATTTTCAACTAGCTGTTTCCCGCAGCTCCGCCTGCGTCAAAAAGTAGCCTATGTTTGACCCCGGGTCTTCAACTATATTCATACCAAATCTCATCAAAATCCGTTCAGCGGCCGACAAGCGTAACAGACAGACAGAAAGACAGACAGACTTTCGCATTTATAATATTATCGTAAGTATGGATATAAATATCACTTATTGACGTATATTTGTCAAACATACCTTTCCGAAGCTGACAGTTTTAATATGCTTGGTGTACGGCGTGTCTCCTCCATCGCAGGGCTCCACACAGCACTTGTTGCAGCGCACGCCTGTCACCATCTCCGGAGCTGTGAACGCTCGCAGGAGGCCTACCAACAGGGGACTTTTATTGCCAGCCTGCGGCGAAGACAAGAAGGACAGCAATGTGTTTGAGCGAATGGTTATTTTCCTACTAAAGAATGGAACGATAACGTACTAAGCGAGAGATCTAAAATCAGATATTTTGCCAAGTCATAAAGTAGTGAAACTTTCAGCTAAATATGAAGCGGTTTAATAGACTGCCGGTCGATTACAAATGTATCCCGAAGTTCAAAACCTTCAAAGAAACATGAGGTGCTTCTTGGTGGGAAAATGTTTCTATAGTTTGGAGAAATTTATGGGTCTTCAGAGTTAAACTGTTTCCAGGACTACTTGATTTTTATATGATACAATATATACACTAAAAAAAATTGGTAATTAATTAAAGCAGTAATTAATATGTAAAGTTTTCTAATGAAGAAAAATGAGAGCGTGGTGGGGACGTCTTGCTATCTCTTTTGTACGCACGAAATCAAGTGGCAGTGACGTCACTCCACCATTAAGTGGGTCCTTTTCTTGTTTCTTGACAGCATCCACTTCCTCAGGATTTCAAAGGCTTATAACTTATTTAATATTGAACGGATTCAAGAAAATCATTCTGTTTTCGAATTCAGGGACTCAAATTAATGATATGAAATATTTAAAAAAAATTTAGTAGAATAGCCTCAAAAAAATCATTCTGTTTTCGAATTCAGGGACTCAAATTTATGATATGGAATATTTTTTTAAAAATTAGTAGAATAGCCTATTAGTAAGTAATATAGATAGATAAGTTTATTATAATGACATTACATGTCAAAAAAAAAAAAAAAATCAATCAAATTTTGTTTTTCAAACACAATGTATATTAATTTTAATAAAGCTCTATTTATTAAATTTTGAATGATGTAGTTACCAGGCAGAGTGTAAGAGCTAGTGCGGCCCGTGCTAGCGTTGGTCATCGACAGCGATATGCTGTCGAATTTGTCGTAACGAACTGGGCTCTGTAAACAATTATTTCACTCAATCAAAATATTCATTAACCAGGACACGAAAAACTAAGTAGGCAAACAGGCGTACGGCCGACCTGATGTTAAGTGGTTACCGTAGCCTATGAACGCCTGCAACACCGGAGATGTCACGAGCTCGTTGCCGACCCTGAAGGAATTTTTTCACGCCCTTATTGAAGGCTCCCATGTTATAGTCACTAGGGAAAACCATGTTCGTTCCATAATCGCAGTGCACGAGGGAGGAAATTCCGTTTGAAGCGTACTGTACGCGATAACATGAGATCCAAGGTATGGGGATGAAATCCCTGACTGATGCCGCCTTTTGTGCATATTTATTTTGAAATTGTTTGTTTGTATTTAAATAAAGTGAACTTGAACTTGAGCAACTAAAGATGACCTATGGTGCTCATAAGGCAGAAACATTTAGATTCTAGAAGTAGACATCAGAGTGCCTCAGAGGGCAGGTATAAGTCGCGCGAACCCACCAGCTCATATTGCAGTTTGAGATATCAGTTTCAATGTTGTCTTTCTTAAATTTTTCTCTGTTTTATTTCAATAAATTTACTTCAGCTATCAACTAGCTTCTAGAAGTAGTTACCTTAGCAGAGCACACGGTGCAATGCATCCTGGACGCCAGGGTGCCTCGGAAGGGCAAGGCGGGGACAGGCCGCGCGGTGGAGGGCAACCAGCGGCGCCCTACCGAACTCAGGTGGCAGAACGAACGGGATACACCTTTCTGTAGGCGCAGGCCTGGACTTGGTTCTGCAATTAGGAGGTTCCAATTAAAACCTGTATATATCGGTAGTAACAGCGTTTCTTCCTACTAATGTAATATAATAACTTTGAGTATTTTTTATTTATTTATTCTTACAAACAGATAAGATATACATTTACAATGTTGCATAAACCAAATTGGTTTTTCCGAACATTGGTAGGTTATGTGGTCAGTCAACCAGAGTTTTAAAGAACCTCTTTTCAGCCTCTGACTTAGTACTTTTAACAACCACTAGATGGCAACCGGGACCAATGACTTGATGTGTTTTAATTTAAGACAATCAGGTGATTCAAGCCTGCATTGTCTTATCTAAAATGAAAATAACTAAATATGTATGCTTTCCGTGCGAATAGAACCCAGGACCTGCCTTCAACGCCAATTAAAACCATTCAAATGGGAAAAAAGTATTTTACAAATCTTGGTTGAAATAGCAAATTAATTTCCTTGTCTAAAAAAAAAACCATACTTCCATACTAATATTATAAATGCGAAAGTCTATCTGTCTGTTACGCTTTCACGGCCAAACAACTGAACGGATTTTGATGAAATTTGGTATGAATATAGTTGAAGACCCGGCTACTTTTTAACGCAGACGCGGAGCTGCGGGAAAAATCTAGTATTCTATACATGTAGGGCTGATTTAGACGAATCCAAAATTAGCAATTCAGTAGCAAGTTTGTATATGTAGTCGCGTTCATTGGACACAATTAAAACACACTGGATTGTCAGTACTGAAGGCTAACCACCATCTCTTAAAGAAGGGCAGAAACAAGTGAGTAAGCGAGATGGCACATTACAAGATGTAAGGCAACATCTCACTCATTCACTTGCATCTGCTCTCCTTATCATTTATTTATATCGAGTGAATTACATTGTCAATCGACCCTGTACCCTGGTGTCGGAAGTTTTTTTCGGAACCGCCTTTCGGCCTCTGACGTTCCTTTAATCCCACTTACCACTTTAGAGGTGACAGCAAGGGCCCTGAATTATTTATTTATTTTATTTACTTTATTCATGTACACAATACACAGTACAAGGGAGCTGCTTATTTCTAAAGAAATTTCTTCCAGCAGACTCAAGAGAGGAAATGACGAGAAAAGGGTAATTAGCGTGTATAAAAAGAAAGGAAAAGTGAATTTGTCTAAATCAGGCTTTAATTATAGTACATTATTGCAAAGGCAGCGAAATAGGCAATTGCAGGTCGAGTATGAGTTTGAAGCCCGAGCCGCAGACGAGGATTCAATGATACGAGACAGGCAATTGCCATTTCGGCCGAGGCATATATAGTGCTTTTCTTAAAAAAATGCAAGGAAATAAAAAAGGGCCTTTTACATAATAAATTTAATTTATTTTACAGTTTGTGCCGAAAGGTAAACGCGTCTGTGGCTATACAGCCACGAGAACGCAATGTGTACGATAGATAAAAGAGTTCTAAATTCAAACAGCACACCGTTTCATACAACATTGCCGGCGCGCTCTTCGTTCCAAATTCAAAGAACGCGCCGGGAAGTGAATTTGATTTTCAGTCTACGTAAATATGTTACTTCGCGTGTTCTTTATTCAAAAGTAATGACAATATTTCCGCGCATGTTTAAGAAAAAAATATTTACTTACCGGGATCCACAAGGTCGGGCTCCTCAGGCGGCGCAGCGGAGGCCGGGCGCACAGACATGCCGCCCGGCGTGGGCGGGGTGGAGTCGGCACGCAGTGGATGCGGCATCGCGGGCGGAGACGCCGGTGATGCCAGAGCTGACCACGCCCGGCCTCCGCCCAGACCGAGCGCGTCTGACAGGCAGCCCGGCTAAAACCATGTCAATTGTGAAACCAGTGGCACACTCCGATCTACACAACAGCGGCGAGCGCGAAACCTATTACGACTACTACGATTAGTTCGCGTACGCCCACGCGTCAAGGGGAGTAGGCGCGCGCGCATTGGATGCGCCATCGCGGGCGGAGACCCCCGCCCAGCCCGAGCGCGTCTGACAGGTCAATAAGCCTTTGCAATAACCAATACCACCAAATATAAGACCCTGATAAAAGCATACAGCTATTTAGCTCCCATAAAGCATTAGCTGAGCACAGGTTTTTGTAGGCCTAGGGTACCACATTTCGATTGAATCAAAGGCTTTCTCATAGTCTACAAATACTAAGCATAACGGCCGGTTATATTCTATAGATGTGGATCAAGAATGTGACGTTCCATAGAGTTATTCACACCCTTGTTCAAAACAGAAGGAATATCGGAGTAAACTAACTATAATGAAATAACAATTCAAAAAAAGGAAATGAAGTGGAGGTATGCATTAAAAAATGTTGCAGTAATATCTTTTAAATTAACAAAGAATTTAAAAAAAACCATTTTGATTGCATTGAGCTGTGGAGGGGATGACAACATAAATTGCGCACACTTGTTTATTTCTCCTCAGTAGTGCTTGCCAGCTCGACAAGATATATGTATGCTTTCTGCAACATAAATAAACTATTGACCAAGTCAGATATGGTATGTGTATAACACTTTATATCTGCCCACCACCACTAAAACCAATCAATATACCTTCCTAGCCATGGATGTGGTCTCCTCTTCGATACAGGACAGCAGCACATGCAGCAACTCATGTGCGTCCTGCTGGTCGGCGGGCACCACCCACCCGGCAGCACGGAGCGACTGCAGCACGCCAAGCGGGCATACTGGAGTGCCCCGGGCGGATTCATGGGTGCCATTCACCACTGGAAACAAATTTATAAGAGCTCTATGATGTGATGACCTTGAGTTATTTTACATATGCATTACTATTTACCAAAATATCCAAAAATCGAAAACACTCAGTCTGTTGGTCAGTTAAGCTGGAAGATAAGCTTGTTAACTGGAAGTAATACTTCAACAATAAGTCAAGAGCTACAACAATAGTTTTGCTCACATGTAGAGATGGGCAGCGGGAAGAAATTCAAGAGGGAAAAAATTAAATGCAAGGGATAGAAAAGGGGAAAAATTATATATACACATATGATACTTGTGGGAAACTGTTAAGTTATAATATGTTCAATTTTTTTTGTTACTATTTACGAAAGAGGGTCCAGGACTTGCAAACCAAAAATTTTAATTTTTTTTCACCTCTTAAGGGCTATTCTTACTGGAAATAGCTAAAGAGGTGTGTCGCTACTGTCACAAGGTTTATCATTCTTTCGTGCACACACCCCAACCAAGCAGAGGGTAAAGAATATTTAAAAAATTTATGGTATGGTAAAATTTATGGCACATAAAAGCTAGTCTTTACAGATATCAGTCATGCATGCTATCATAACAGTAATGTTATCTTAGTAAGTATCTAATATGAGCAGGACATAAAAGCGACAATGGAACTTAGTCACTTTAATTACTATTTAGAAATTAATTACCCCACTGTGATTTGATTATGTGCTAACCTTCGATAACAGTGTACAACGTCGTGATCATGCTGTTGTGAGAATCTGCTTTGGCATATTTCTTGAGCCATTCGATGAAGGTTGGACTAGCGGCGAGCGCTTGAAGCAATGTGTTCAGAAAACATGTCCGGCCCAGGTTCTGTAGTCCTGCAATCTGCCCGCGCCGCTTTCTCACACGAGGCGCTCCTCCAGGACCCCACAGCACGAAAGCCCCCACTACAACAGCCGCGGTCAGGCCTGCAGCCACCAGAATTCTGTCCCCACCATCCATTGTGCGAAATCGCAATAAATTTGTCCATAAATATCACACACAAAGGACACACATAGTCACAGGTAATCACTGATGTATATTTTCGTCATTCGTACAGAGTTATAATTTAAAGCGAATTTTATGGATTTGTGCAATGAAAATGGAAAAATATATTTGCATTTTTGACTTATTGATTTTGACGTTTTACTAATTTAACGTGACGACAGTACAGTGACAGCAGCAGACATCCATGTTGATAGATAAAGCAACTTTTAAAAAAATCAGGAAAGCCGGCACCGAATTATGCATGAAACATGGACTTAGTAAATTAAACAGGACTGAGTAAATCTGCAAATTTGCATAGAGGCAAGGCCGAGCCAAGCGAGATAGAAATAGTGGAGGAACCTGTCTCGTTCTAGCAAATACAAGCTTTATTACGTTGGTACTTGTGCCAAATAGGGTGACCACGCTCCTCTAAAAAAAAGGGGAAAGGTGGTACATACTTTATGCAGATTTTTTTTCAGACTTTATCAAATGTTCCGAGTGAGGAGGTGCTCACCTCCTCCCAAGTAGTTCTGTGCAGACTTTAGGGAACTTGGTAAGGAAAAGTAACCAGCCGAAAATAACGTTTCGTAGACATGTCTCCCCTATTGGCTCCCTCTCCAAACTTTACTAGTGGCCTTGGCTCCACTAGACAATCAGGACTAACGGCTGAACGTAATACTGCTGACTAATGTTGCATAACACGCGTAATCGTCAACAACAATCACGTCCCGCTAAGCTATCTAGCATATCATAAGTAGCTACTTATGTGCAGTATTTACGAAGTTTAAAATAGTTTGTCCCAATTAAAAACATTATCATGGTTACCCTATAAAAAGGTGATAGATTCCTCCACTATTTCTGACTTTTTGTGCTTGGGTTTTAGGTTAATGAGCTCAGTCCTGTTTAATATATTAAGTGCATGGCATGAAATGAAGAAATTTCCTGAGTGCCATACAAACTT
Source organism: Euzophera pinguis (assembly GCA_947363495.1). Taxonomy (NCBI): domain Eukaryota; kingdom Metazoa; phylum Arthropoda; class Insecta; order Lepidoptera; family Pyralidae; genus Euzophera; species Euzophera pinguis. The sequence continues at coordinate 932,350 of OX376164.1, forward strand.
AAGACTCAAAAGGCTTAACTGACCGACTTAAGGAGGGATTAGATAGATAGAATCTATCCAATCTTATTTCTATGGGCCGAAAAATGCGACATATCGCTTTAACAAGAGGTGATATTAAGCCAGCATCAGAAGAAAGAAAAATTAAGAAGGGCCAAAAATTACTTGCATCCATTTTACACATATCATAAAATGTGTTTATGACTTTTTCAGTTCAGTGGGCCTGTCCCATGGATCAAGATGGATAGCGCGTAAGCATAAAATAGGCTGACGTCAGAAAATTTGACCTGAAAGCATTTCGTTACCTACTTACTCTCTCTTTCTAACTCGTGATGTGTTAGGATGCCCATGATTTTACATCATTCGTGGAACACATGTGGAACGGAATAACAAATTCCGAGTAAAAAATAGATTTTATATTATGCAGTTTAAACATTTATTATTCGTGATTGCATCTGAAAATGATCCGATTGATGTATGAATTTCATTATTTGATATTTAATGTTAATTCAAAATATGTGTCTAATAAGACATAATGTTTTGGTTACACCCTTCCTTAAAAATAATTAAAGTGAAATTCAAAGAGCTAAGTAGTCTAGAAGTGCGGTTCTAAGCCACCGATGAGCGATAAACACGCATAATCAGAGAATCCGCCATTTTGGGCTTTAATACATTTGACACATGATGACACTTCGAATCTGGGTTTCAATCTCAGCCCTAGATAATAACCCCAAAGTTGGAAAAAGTGATAAACAATTACGTAGCAATAAATTTTTTATTTTGAGGTAGATTTTATTAAAAAATGAATAATAATTATACTTGTTTTTGATATAGAAATTTAAAGCTCAATTATATTAAGCGAACTGACATTTTTATTCTACTGTATTTCTCAATAGGCAAAAATTTTGAAGTGATGGTAATTCTTTCGGGAAAACAGGGGTTACTCCAGGTCAAATTTTCTGAGAACCGCCAGTTGTATACTGTTTGGCTTCCATCTTTATCTTTAGTTCCATGACCTGCCAAGTTTCTGTCCTGTCAAGTTTCTGAGTGAATTTGATTTTTGCTGTCAAAATAAAAATAAAAACAACCTGAGAAATAACCTCAAACAAAATCAAAACAATCGTAATTCGCATTAAAACCAATTATATTTATTTATTCCGTCGCAAACCTTTCAATATTCAGTATACTAACACCTGCGACACTGATTGCATTTAGGATACTGCTTATATTAACACCAATAAAAATTATCATTAATTATTGTGATAAAAATTTGAGTTCACTTATGACTTATGTGTTTTATAAAAATATATAAATAATATAATTAAAAAATTGCAAGAATGATACCGTCTAATACAATATGTGTATCGCAGGAGGGCCCAGCGAACGCGCTGGCCCTCAACAAAGACTGTTCCCAAGTAGTGATTGCAGGAAGAAATGGTACGAACCTTAAAATAGTTTTGTAAGTTCTAGTAACTTAGTCGTTGATGGCCTCACTATTGTAAACAGTATTTTTATTTCAGTATTCAAAGTGTTTTCCATTGGAGAAAATGAGTTTTCGGAAATGTGTAATCTGAGGGTTGGGAAAAATTTAAATCTTAACTTCTCGTCTATTGATGTGGCTTGGAGTAGCATTGAAGGTAAGCATATAATCTGTTTTACTAAATATTTACCAACTGCTGAGTACTTTATCTACTAAGCTCTCTTTTAGTTGCATGATTTTTGTTCTAAATTGAATTATTTTAATTCAACATAATTGGTGAGTTGAACGATTTTCGATTTTTCATTTCAATGTTGTTTTTATCATGTAACAATGGTTAAATCATAATGAGTCACGCTTCTCAAAAATAGCACTGCTGTGACCTTTTCACAGAGAAACCAGAACAATACGAACATGATCTCGGATGTATTTTTATATATAACATGGTTGTTGAATCGCTAATAACATTAATTTATTGATATTCCATACTTTCCTTTCCTAAAGATAGCCTGGAAGAGATTGCACTTGCAATAATTAGATTTACGAAAGGCAGCCTTTTGTAAATCTTTGTTACAGACAGTTACTTTGCATGTGACTTTCTAAGGTAGAACAAAAAGGTTTTATTAAATTTTCACCCAACTGCGCCAGAAGGAGGGTTATGTTTTTTGACAGTATGTATGTATAATTGTTTGGCACGCCCTGCAGCCTGAATGGCGGTTAGATTCGTATTTACTGTGAGAGTGACTGGGTACATAAAATTAAAGAAAAAACACAAAATTGTTTTGTATTTTTTGTTTCCAAATTACACAGAAGGGCTGGTGTTTTAGTTTTTTAAATTACCCAAAGGTTGACTGTTAGATAATGCTTTTAGCATTAAGTTCACTTATAATTGTGCTATACAACTGTATTATGTACAATAAAGTTTAAATAAATAAATAAATACAGTTGTCTTGCTTAATTTAATAGATGTATAAACAGGGATAACTAAATAACAAAAATTACTGTAATCCCTGTGAATTTACACAAATAATATGTTGCAGAGAACACATTGGCCACAGCTGCCACAAATGGAGCTGTGGTTGTTTGGAACCTGGGGCGCTCCGGGCGCTCCAAACAGGAGCATGTCTTCTCTGACCACAAGAGGACTGTTAACAAGGTTGACATATTTTGTGTTTTGTCTTGTGACACATCTTCACTTTTATTCTTTTATAAAAATAATAATGTGTTTGGTTATGAAGTAGAGTTTATGGTTAACTGATTTGGTTTATAGTCTTGATGAAATTTATAAATTCCAAACACGAAATAAGTATGTAGGTAATCATTATGAATCACGCTTCTCAAAAAATTAAACATAGAGCTTTCTTAATTCTTTGGCTAGTGTCATCTTGTATACCTCTGTAAATCCTTAACCAAATTTGCATGTATAAATAGTTGCCTAAATAAGTATTGAGTACAGCAATGAGGAGAATGGGACTAGACAAGAAAAGGAACAAAAACTGTAATGAAGAAAATACATTGGGCAAAAGTATTTTTGTTTAGTCACATAGAACTTTACCAAATTTTGCTAGTCTGGTCCACAAAGGCCCAGCAACTTGTCTCAGGTTGTCAGATCATCTCATTCTTTCACCTCTCTCTCACACACACCTAGAGGTCGGCTCTTTTACTCTTTGCTTGCTAATCATTAGAAGGTATATTTAAAAAAAAGTCATTAATCAATTGTTCCTTTTATACTAGGTGAGCTTCCACCTGACGGAGCCTTCTCTCCTGATCTCCGGCTCCCAGGATGGCATGATGAAGTGTTTCGACTTGCGCATGAAGGAGGTGGCAAGAACTTTTATCAGGTTTGTTTTTGAACACTTACAGCTGCACTCATAGTTGTTAATGATCAATAAAGCTCATTTTAAAACTCAAATAATTTTTCCATTGTCTGTCCTAACAGCTTAAAATAACTTATACACAGAATCGAAATTTAATCTAGTTTAATTTTGGATCAGTGTTAGGGTGACCTAAAGATAACCTTTATAAGTAAGTAAAAAACACTATTTCACCATAGATATATTTATGATAGAATTCTGTAACAAAGGTGTACAACAGATGTAATACTTTTTACTTGACCAGGTTAAGGTAAACTAGGTCACTGAGGATTGAAGTTCAACAAGTTTCAACCCTTTCTCTCGCCCCCCAGCAACACAGAGTCCATCCGCGACGTCCAATTCAGCCCGCACCACGCCCACACCTTCGCAGCAGTCTCTGAGAACGGCAACGTACAGCTGTGGGACGTGCGACGTCACGAGCGCTGTCTCCAGCAGTTCACGGCCCACTCTGGACCTGTGTTCGCCTGCGACTGGCACCCGGACGTGCCCTGGCTGGCTACTGCTTCCAGGGACAAGACCATCAAGGTAGACCTTCAGCTCTGACCTTTCCAGCAGTTCACGGCCCACTCTGGACCTGTGTTCGCCTGCGACTGGCACCCGGACTTGCTCTGGTTGGCTACTGCTTCCAGGAACAAGGCCATCAAGGTAGACCTTCAGCTCTGACCTTCCCAGCAGTTCACGGCCCACTCTGGACCTGTGTTCGCCTGCGACTGGCACCCGGACGTGCCCTGGCTGGCTACTGCTTCCAGGGACAAGACCATCAAGGTAGACCTTCAGCTTTGACCTTTCCAGCAGTTCACGGCCCACTCTGGACCTGTGTTCACCTGCGACTGGCACCCGGACGTGCCCTGGCTGGCTACTGCTTCCAGGGACAAGACCATCAAGGTAGACCTTCAGCTTTGACCTTCCCAGCAGTTCACGGCCCACTCTGGACCTGTGTTCACCTGCGACTGGCACCCGGACGTGCCCTGGCTGGCTACTGCTTCCAGGGACAAGACCATCAAGGTAGACCTTCAGCTCATACCTTCCCCAGCATGCGAGAATGAAAATCTCCAGCTTGACTAAAACCTATTAGACACGAAGCGTTCGCAACGTAATTACGTATGAATTTTGTGCAACAAAGACGACTTATTCTAACAATATTCATTATACACGAAATCGGTTAAGCCGTTTTAAATTTAACAGCAGGGTCGCGTCACATAGGTCAAATACAATTAACCATATTCTCCTTTTGTTGGGTAAAAACAGCTTTTCAAGGTTTTTAAAAATTTGACATGCACAACCATTGCACTGTACGGAAGGGCTAATGCAATGCCGTAATTTCCTGAAAAATTACCTCAATGTTTCATTGTAAATATTCTTAAATTATACGTAACTATTGATTAGGTAAGTATTAGGTCAATCATCTTTCATTCCGGCTGAACTGCGATAAGCCTTAATGAGTGTTTGTCACATTTATTTGTAAATTAGGTATTAGTTTTCCTACATGATTCCGACCCTGGTATATTTTTTTCTGCCAATGGTTAACTGCCTCTTAAGACCCTTAGACCCGTAGAGGTCATCGGTTTGATTCCCAGGGGAATTGTATTTTGTTTTGTTGTTTCCAGTTTGATTAGGATATTGCATGCTTGTATCATACGGATTGTCTGATAATAAAGACTTCCGTGCTTCGGAAAGCACGTATAACCGTTGGCTACGGCTGCCATCGGGTGGTCGAAAGGCGGTTCCGAAATACCAGGGTCTGCAAAGTCGATTGACCATACAATCCACTCTATATGAATGGATGAGTCCTAACGGTTAACTGGTAGAGAATGCTCTTGGCCTTAAGTCCAATTAATAGTATTTTTTACATAAAGAACAATATTTTTTTTTGATAAATATTTTTCCAGTAATCAATCAATCAACTTTATTGCGTATTATGTGTATACAATGATGTTTATATATAGCAATTACAATATCTTAGACCACAATCAATAATTACATATAATTATCTCAGATTGGAAGATACAGCCTAGCGTTCTTATAATCTGTGATATAGCTTAGTAACTATTTTCTATTTTGTGCAGTTTTGTATTGTTCAACAATATTTATTAGTACATTTTTATCGTACTGTATTGATGGACCCAAAGAGAATCGGATCGTAAATAATCTCATTAGGTATTTGTATAATCTAACTGACCCATGCTGTCTGTAACTGGGTCAGTGATAACTACGTCTGCGTGTGCACAGATGCTAATAAGAGTCGATATGCAAATAATCTCGTCCTACTAATATTATCTGACAACATTGGCATAATAAGCGTAAAGACTAACCGCCTTTTTCATAAAAAATATCAATATCTTTCGTTAATTTTAACTATGTTACCTTAGATTAGTAATTGGTCTCGCGCGCGCTCGACTAGATACCGCGCTATGAAGAAAAATCAGTTTCTAGAATGCGGCAACTTTATATTGTAGTGTGCAAATAATGTGCAAAGACAAAACGAGAAAGAGTTATTTCTTGTACTATTATTCTTACATAGTTTGAATACGCAAACTGGCTATTTGCTTCTGTTTTTTAAATTAAAATTTTAAATTTATCTCGACGTCCAACTCACTTATCGGTTGCGGCGTGACTTACGCGGGTATGCCGCGAGTACGCCGAATTCGCGTAGTTTTAGTTGCCGCATTTGTCGAGCGCGCGCGACACCAATTATTAATCTATGTATGTTACCTTTATATTTTACCGTTGAGTTTAAAAAACGAGACAGAACACATTTTAGTTAAAATGCGCTAAAGTAACGTTTGTAATTTTTATAAATATAATGCTTTTAGCATTAAGTTCGCCTATTGTGCTATACAACTGTATTATGTACAATAAAGTATAATAAATAAATAAATAAATAAGTAAAGTGAAACAAAGTGAACTAAAAACACTTTATTGCACAATAGTCTGTTGTTGTTGTTGTCTGTAACAAATATGTACAATAGGGGGTCACTAGTAGAATAAGATCTTGTATAAAAAACACTAGACATGAATTATTTGACATTCGTCAGGTGTGGGACGTCCATGCGAAGCCAAATCTTGAGCACACCATATACACCATCGCGTCAGTTGGGCACGTCAAGTGGCGGCCGCAAAAGAAGTAGGTGGAAATTCATTATTTTTCGTATTTTCGTTCACAACAGGCTAGTTTCCAGGGTCAAAAGACTAACATTAAAATTAGTCTGTCATTTAGGGAATCAAAATATATTAGTGACGTATTTTTTCTTTTGTCAATTGAGCGATAAATTATAAAGATATAACGCATCAAAGTTTAGGAGTGGGGGCTCGTGACGTCACATATTGCGAAAAAGTGTAGCACACTGTGACGTCACACCGAACTTTAACGTGTCATATCTTTACCATTCTTTGTTTAATTTTCAAAAGAAAAAATACGTCTCCAATATTTTTTGATTATCTAACTGACGGACTAATTATATTTTTTTAGGATACTAGCCTATTGTATTTATTTATTTAACACTTCTTTGCACACAGTAATATTAAAATTAAGTATGTTGTATAAAATATGAGCACAGTATGTATACAAAAGGCGGACTTATCGCTTATGTACTTGGTGATAGACGTGGATTTATCATATCATTTACACAGCATATGCAGTTTTGTCATTTAAATGACCTGCCGCTTTCCTGACGTCAACCATTTATGTAGATCCGGTTGTTAGTTGAACCCTTCATTAGTTTGACAGAGGTTAAAGGAAACATTTTCATTAATTTGTTTTGTTAATCGCCATTAAGGCAAAAGAATTTTACTGGAAGAAAGATAGAGTGAGCTTTTGATACCATATGGCAAATTTGTATCATATAACGGTCGCTTTAGTTTCAAATCCCAATAGCGCCATCTAGCGGCAAAAATAAACATTAAACACTTACTATTCTCAGGTACCAAGTAGCGTCCTGCGCGTTAGTCTTAGACTGCGCAGTCCACGTCTGGGACGTTAGGCGACCGCACGTGCCGTTGGCAACGTTCGCGGAACACCGTGACGTCACCACGGCCATCGCCTGGCTTGCGTCCCCTCACACCTTTCTGTCTACCAGTCGGGACTGCTCTCTATACAGACATAGGTAATTTTGCTTTTTTGTCTAACCATCGTATTAAAAATAATTTGTTAACCATATGTTAGCTAAAATGTGTTTTGTCTCTTTCTAACACCTTTTTTTTTATACAACTAAGTAGGCAAACAGGCGTACGGCCCATCTGATGGTAAGTGGTTACCGTAACCTATGAACGCCTGCAACACCGGAGATGTCACGAGCGCGTCGCCGACTCTGAAGGAATTTTTTCTTACGCCATTTTTTATGGGATTTACCTTTATGTAATGTTTTCAGAAATATACCGCAAGTTAGCTAAAACATGTTCCGTTCCTTTCTCTCCTATTCAATATTTAGCGGAAGAGTTAATAAATAGGTTAGTTTCCTAACAAATATAATTAGTCCGTCAGTTAGATAATCAAAAAATATTGGACACGTATCTTTTCTTTTAAAAATTAAACAAAGAATGATAAAGATATGGCGCGTTAAAGTTCCGTGTGACGTCACAGTGTGCTACACTTTTTCGCAATATGTGACCACTTCTAAACTTTGATGCGTTATATCTTTATAATTTATCGCTCAATTGACAAAATGAAAAAATACGTCACCAATATATTTCGATTCCCTAAATGACGGACTAATTTTAATGTTAGTCTTTTGACCCTGGAAACTAGCCTATTATTTTTAATACGTGGGTAGGCGACTAGGCGTTAAGATCTGATCGGTCGATAGGTTCTCAGAAGCGGCCCACCCAGTGTTGTGGGCCAACCCTCACGGGGTGTGCGTGTCGGCGCGGGGGGAGCTCGCCCACGCAGCCCCGGAGCGCCCTCTGCCGGCCATACTCACAGCTCCGCAGGCGAATGCCGCTAACGATCGACTGTTGCCTGGACTCGGGTCAGTAGATATTGCAGTGTTTCAATTTAGACTGGTCTTTAATAATAAATACTTAGGATGTATATTTCTTTGACAGGAATATTTATATGTCATGTTTTATTATTTGCTTTTGGTCGTACGAATGTATAAAATATTACAATTAAAAATATATTCGACTTCTCAGTAATTATATTAATCTGACCGTCTCTCATTCGAGGGCGCCTTAAGGAAGTCCTCGAACTTTCCTTGAAAACGACATTCTTACTTGGTTGCTAGAGCAAACTCAAATGAGAAGCGTCACAGGTTATATTAACAATCGATAGCACAAAAGTCAAAAAATACAAAATAGAGTAAAAAATTATAAAAGTAAGTCGATACTTAGGCAAAAAAGACTTATAACTGATTAATAACGACTTTATTTCATTTCGAGGACCCTCATGGTACCTCTCGACCAACCTTATATTTGACAGTTCGATACTCACCTCCAATGAGAAATCATCTCAAGTCAAGGAAGCTTGTGAATACTAATCATACCAATGAGGTGGAGTAAGATTGGGTCGAGTTTAAGCGGAGATTTAAGAATATGGGTGTGAAAATTTGACAACACAAAGCTTCTCAAAACGTTATTAGCAGAACCTGTCTTCTATATGTACTTTTATTTAGATTACAATCCATATAGTTTAATAGAATACTTCCATTCTGAATTGGTTAGATAACTTAATCAAACTGTACTTTGAATAATTAGATAATGAATTGTGAAGTACCTACCTTGTAGATTCCGAATAAATATACCCGAAATACTATAAAAATTTGTTCGTATTGTAGCCGCTCGATGCTCCGCTATTTTTCGTGCCGTTCCTACGGGAATTTCGGGAAAATACATTCTAATCTTACATCTCCTACTTATAAACTACCTTCCTGCCAACCTTCAGCTTCAGAGAACCGATCAGCTATCTGAAATTGACTTTGCCGAATCTTACTCGACCCAACACGTTTCATCGACGTCTTGTTTGCTGTATGTTATGATAGGTAACCTCAGCTTTACAACTCCATTCGTTTTTGAGGTTTCGTGGTAAACACAAGACCAAGTGTCCTATAGAAGACTTATTGTATCCCAGCCGCAAACAACCTCGCGCGGGCTCTCTCTCTCTAGCTGCGCAAGCGACCCTCGAGCGTGCATTCCCTGGTGGCGCGTCCTCCACGCTCAGCCGACTGCGACTGCCCGCCACTCACTGCTACAGCGGCTCCGAGCTGATGGTAGCTGGAGACAAGGCTCTGCTGGAATGTGCCGTAAAGTATAAGATGACGGGACAGCCGCCGCACGAGTTGGCTGCCCATAATGCTCAAGTGGCGAAGAGTGTTAACAGATTTATGGTGAGTGATCTCTTTAGTATTTAGCGGAGCTCGTTAGTCGAGCGCGACCCGCGTATCCGTAGCGATTGCGCGTGTCAAGCGGCGGCGTGACGCGACCACTATTAGATTGGTTGCCATTTAGTGGCATTTTTTATCTTGAGTTCGTCCGTGCTTCGGAAGGCAAGTTATACCGTTGGTCCCGGTTGTTGTCGATAGATAGCAGTCGTTAGGCTGTGTCAGATGCCTTGGGGCAGCCTGAAAAATTCTGACAGTGTTGGCCACTAAACACCTCGGGTAATGTTCCTGTTGGTTTGGTTTCCCTGTAAAAAAAGGGTTAAGGAGGTCAGACGGCAGTCGCTCCATTGTAATAATCAATTCCGCCAAATCTAGGACCATGACTTACAGCGTACCCTAGGCTCCGAAGCTAAAGCTGACGACGCAAATAGGAATACACGCTAGGATGATGATGATCTATTTAGTCTTTAGCTTTTGTTTCTTATTGTGTTTGTATAGCATTATTTCATTATCTACCAGATGATTGAAAAATGTTAAAAGGAAAAATTTACTAAAGTTTCGAAAAATATACTGAAAACGTTTTAGGTATTAGGTACTATATGAAACGCAATAAATGGTTTGAATTTGAAAAAAAAAAAAAAACTTTTCCATAATTTTTAGGGAACGGTTACATCAATAATTGTGAAATATGACAATTTTAATTGAAGAAATCGGAACAAATCCAGCCATTCTTCCTTGTGAAGATGTAAGTAAATATATAATCTGAGGACGAGTTCGGGCGTGTGGCGTAGGTGCAGCACGTATGGGAGGTGGTTCGAGCGGTGTTCGCCAGTCGCGCCGCTCCCCGAGTCGCGCCAGTCCCGCGACGCGAGCGACCACCGCGACCTGCGCCGCCGCCTCCACCCGACCACTGGTACCTAACGTCTGTCTCAATGGAAAAAGACAATCGTGTAAACAAATATGGCCGTCTGACATTCTTCTTCTTAGCCTGTCGACGTTTATAGTCCGACCAGAAAAATTAAAACACTGCTTTGGTGTCGCTACTGATCGCCTTTTTATGGCAACATGTTTAAAGCGTCATGTCAACAACAAAATTGACAATGTCGTTTAATTAAATAGAAATTTATCCTTCGTTTTCATTCACGTTAAATATATGATAACATATTTTATATCACTTTTATCTCATTACTATATGTATTTTATTTTTAATATTTTGTTAAATAAATCGTAGGAAATAATCATAAAATACACAATGTTCACTCCTGTCTTTTTTTGGCAGATGACGTTGAGGTGACGGAATGTTACATGAATGATTAGTTGCCAGTAATAGAAATTAGTTTCAGCAGTTTACCACAATATGGCGATGGTTGCTATTTCCTGGTCGAGCTATACGTTAAATACCATTTGATGCCCAGAACTGGGCCACCCGTACAGCGTTTTTGTTGTTATTGTTGCCGTCTGACATTGACACAGGTTTTTGTGAAAATTATTTGTGGGTTCATTGACATGTGAATGTCAATGAACGAATCGAATGTATATAGCCTGACCAGGAAAGAAAAACCCTGCATTGGCATCGCTACTGATCGCCTTTATATGGCAACATTTAAAGCGTCATGTCAACAACAAAATTGACAATGTCACTTATTTCAAATATAAACCAAATAAATTGTCATCGTTTACATTATTATCTTTTTCCATTGAGACAGACTTTAAATACTTCTTTATCTTAGGATATCCTAAGGGTAAAACAAGACCATGTTACTAACACTCCGCTGTCCGTCTGTGACCAGGCTGTATCTTAGCCGTGATAGTTATACAGTTGACTTTTTCACAGATGATGTATTTCTGTTGCCACTATAACAACATACTAAAAACAGAATATAATAAAAATTTAAAGGGTCTCCCATACATACATAGGGGACATGTTTTTTTTTTTTAATTTTTATAGTTAAAAGTACGTTATGCACCTTGACTTGGCCACATTCTTTAATTTTTTTTTCTATATTCTGACAATAATACTGTCCCATAGCCTATCCATACTAATATTATAATTGCGAAAGTCTGTCTGTCTGTCTTTCTGTCTGTTACGCTTTCACGGCCAAACCGCTAAACGGATTTCGATGAAATTTGGTATAAATATAGTTGAATACACGGGGTCAAACATTGGATACTTTTTCACGCAGGCGGAGCTTCGGGAAAAGGCTAGTACAGAATAAAATAAAAATTTAAGGGGGTTTCCATACATACATAGGGGACATGATTATTTTTCCAATTTTTATAGTTCGTACGTTCTGTACCTTGACTTGACCGGTATTTTTTTTTCTTTGTTCTAACAATAATACTGTCACATAGCCTATAACAAATAAATAATTAGTAATCCTAACAGCACGGTAGAAGAGGAACCAATGGAAGAAGTAGAGGAAGAGAGAGCAGAAACCCAGTTCCACAACAGCGGGGTGCTAGGACTGCCCACCGTCAGCATATACATCCCGCCTGCTAAGTATAAACTGCGGGATGGAGATGGTGAGTGAATCCTCAGCGGTAGAACCCAGGGTACGCTTTGTACATGGTTCTCTATGTAAGAATATTAAGCCGCCTAGTTATGTTTACCCCCTTTATTATATGAATCTACACATTTTTAGGTGAGTTGCCTTATAAAGTAATTTAAAATAGTTATTTTAGGTCGATCGACCCCGTATGCCCTGGTGTCAGTACTGTCAGTACTACGAAACGACCTCACGGCCATTATAATAGTATTTTTGGGATCAGTCTTCTTTAGGTAAAATTCTAACTCAATTGGCTAATCGATCTTTCACGAATGTCCGTCGACTCTGTTTGCTTTGTTATCTTCTTTGTCCAAGCGTGTTTCCGGTGCATAAATCTCTTGGGTTCAGAGCCCTCCAGATTTTCCTTTCAGCCACCAGGAGTTTGGTCTCCTCTTTTTGTGTCAGTGTCCACGCTTCGCATTCGTACATTAGAATTGGTCTAATAACCGTTTTGAAATATACGAATTTTCGTGCGTTTGCTGAGAAGCTTGGACACCAATACCTTATGCAAAGCTGCACTGCGTCGGAGGGCGCTTTGAACCCTGGTGTTTATTTCGAAGATTGTCAGGAGGTGGCCCAGGATAGTCGAAGTGGAGATCCTTATTGTCCAAAGTGAGGTCAAGACTCACTTTGGGTCGCAGCGCCATCTTAGTACGTAAAGGAATGTCTCAGCTTGTTGTTATACTAGCCTTGGTTGGAGAAACGCTGTTTTTCAGGCATCCCCACTCTTTGTGGCTTAGTATGAGAGATATATGGGTGTATGTTTATGTACTTGTTTGTTTATGTATTTATCGATACAGAAATAAAGAATCGGGTAAATGACAAGGTTCAAAAATTGAACATATGTTTAAGCTTATTGTTGAAATTTTCACTTTAAAATTTTACAAAGGCGATTTTATATAACAATTTAAATATCGATGGGATTGTCCATTTTGAAAATATTAAATTACAAAAAAATTAAACTAAACCGATGAACACATGAAAAATAAAGAAACTTTCATTTAGGAACTATGTACATAAACGCAATATATTATTATTAGAGCAAATTAAAACTGAAGCGAATCTCACAGAAATAAGAATTTAGAAATGCCATTAGCAGACCAGTTAACTTTGACTGGCGTACACCGCGCGGACCACCTCACACATGTGCTGCTTTTGCACCACATGGTACCACGTCCGTCATGCTAAAAGAACTGTATTTTCTCAAAAGACTATTTAGACGACCTCTGTGGCATCATGGTTAACACGCCTGCCTGCTACTTAAGAAGGCCAGTTAACTTTGGCACACGCTATAGCACTTATGCCTAATCTTATTTTATGAGCATCTAGCGCGGGATTCGCGTCAGTTTGTATGGAGCTTTATATGAAATTTGTTGTGTCCAGAGAACCCAGGCTGGATATCAGCCGCATCCGCGCACTATGTGGACGTAGACGCGGCTGACTGGACGTTGCCTGAGGAGGCCTTCCCACTGCGAGCCGCACCCGCGCCCGCCCCGCCCGCCACCGACCTCGACGGTGAGTGCTTGCCCTGCGTTATCTGTAGCTGACGAACGATGTAGATGGTGAGTGGTATTTTTTTCTCATCCAGGCGTATTTTTTGTTGTTGCGTCCTAAGCTTACTCTTCGGAGCTTAGGGAATACCTTAGGCTTGTACTTATGTAAGTTATGGTGAGATTTTTTCAATCCTTTCAAAAATGAATAAGTTAGTTTATGTTCTTGAAATCCTGTGGAATGGTTTCGTGCGTACAAAAGAGATAATAAGATGTCTCCACCACTCTCCCACTTTTATTCATTTGAAAACCTTACATGCTAATTACTGCAGTACTTGTTTTTTCTATTGTTTTATTTTTTCTTCTATAACGGATTCACATTTATATGTCATTGTGCTATATGGAAATTTGTCATCGGCATGTAATTGTCTAAATGATTGTTTACATTCTTTATAAAGCTGTAAATCTTCTAAATAAAATAAATAAATAAATAAATAGCGATATTCTAGTGTATGTATTCGTCTGTATATAAACATTGTCCAAATATAAACAAAGTCATGTAGCCTATTGGGTTGACGACGAGGTCCAAAAATTGTAAAAGAATTGTGAGTGCATGTATGCATGCATGAACTTATTTAAAGTTTTTGTTATAATTTTCACTTAAAATTTTCGCAGTGGCGATATTTTTAAACAATTTAATAATCAATGGGAAAATCCATTTTGTAAATATAAAATTACTATAGTCTATGAACTAAAATATAGTCGATGAACACAGAAAAAATTAAGTATCTTACTAACCGTAAGCGAAGTCTCCAGAAGCGAAGCGAAGTTTTGAGACTGATAAATTTTGCTCAAAATGTGTTTCGGGCGTATGTAGAGGTCGCATTTCTGAATGGATCCTTACAAAACTTGACGTGTTAGATTGATTTAAATTTTTTGTCGAGAAATTTTGTTAATGACTTCTTAAAGAGGCTACTCTTTAAGAAGTCATTAACGACTCTGACTGTCTACATATCTGAGCTAATGGGAGGGAATGTTACCAGGCGGGGCTCCAGCATCGCTGACGATGGGCGCGGCGGTGTCTCCGTCGGGGTCGGGCTCCTCGCCTGGCTCCAGCTCGGGCTCCAGCGACAGGAAGACCAGCTCCGACACCGACAGGAACATCGTGAGTGTCGTAGCTCTTCTTCGTCCGAGCGTGTTTTTCCTAGTTGCGTCTTCAGTTTACGCTTCATAGTCCAGGATTTGGCGGCACTGATTGTTACAATGAAGCGATTTCTGACTGATCTCCGCAACCCTTTTTACAGGTAAACCAGACCAACAGGAATATGTCCCGAGGTGCGTTAATGGCCAACATTATCAGATTGCCTGAAGGCATCTGACACAGCCTAACGACTGCCATCTTATTAGTTTACATTCCATGTGAAATGTTCATCAGTTTTACTTCAAAAATACATTAGTCACATAGCGTACACACACTAAGATGGCGCAGCGACCCAAAGATGATTCTTGTGGTCTTCATGGTTTTGCACTTTCGATTCTAACTTTGGTCCCGGACACATTCAAAACGAAAGTTATATCAGTGGTTTAAATGCGGGACGGCGGCGGGCCGGTCAGCGCGCATACACACATATTTATTAATGTTTTAACCTTGACCGACCTTGAACCCTTTTCAGTAACATTTCTGCGATCGTAAAAATTTTCGTAACTTTCAAACCTCGTACATATCTCGATTATCCTTCACAGATGGAAGAAAGCGACACCGGCGACAACAACCGTTACCTGTCAGTACGAGCGGACAGCGCTCGCCAGCCGCTGGACATCGGCCCACTGCTGGCCGCCGCGCTCAAACAACACGCGGCGCTGGGAGATGTCCAGACTGCCGCCGTGCTCATGTTGGTGTTACAGCAACACAGGTACCCAGTGCTGGACCCAGTGTCGGATTTCGGTGTCAGATACTCGTCCGGGTGTCCGGTGTCGGTGTCAGACACTTGTCAGTGTGTCGGATGTTGGTGTCACACACTCGTCTTGAGTGTTGGAGGTCGGTGTCAGACACTCGTCTGAGTGCTACATGGTGGTGTCAGACACTCGTCTGTGTCGGATTTCGGTGTCAGATACTCGTCCGGGTGTCCGGTGTCGGTGTCAGACACTGAAATGAAATGAAATGAAATGAAATGAAATGAAATGAAATTGTTTATTCTCAATGTAGGATATAAATATCACTTATTGACGTCAATTTACTTATATTAAGTTTACCACCACTTCCAAAGCGCAAGTGGAGAAGAAGCGGCGCCACAAACTCCACTGCAGCATTTTCTTCAAAACGTCAATTTACAAATAAGAAAAACTTTGCTTAATTACCTAGTTAAATGAACGAATTCACATGTTTGTCAACATTTAGCACAATGGTTATATCAGATTATTTAAATTAAATAAAAATTGATTAAAAAAATTAAATAATAATTTAAAAAAAATGACAAACGAACAGAAATGTCAGAACATATAATGATATGTCAATTTGCCGAGGACTCTGCACCAAGCTTAAGTTCAACATTCCCGTCATTAAGAAAATCACCAGTACTATAATAAGCCTTTTTACAAAGTAGATCTTTAACATGGGCTTTAAATTGTCCATTAGGCAAACTAGTGATTGATTCAGGAAGCTTATTGTAGAAACGTATACAGTTCCCCACAAAAGAGTCTTTAACCCTACACAGTCTATAGGAAGGTAAAAATAATTTATCTTTATTGCGCAAGGGTCTATCAGTTATATCCGAGTTCTTTTTAAAAGTAGTAATATTTTTCCTCGTATACATGATAACTTCAAATATATATTGAGAAGCTACTGTTAATATATTTATTTCTTTAAACAACTCCCTAAGAGATTCCCTTGGGGCTAAACCATAGATGGCACGAACTGCTCGCTTTTGTAAGATAAATATTGTCTGTATGTCACTTGCCCTTCCCCAAAGCAGTAATCCATAAGACATTAAGCTATGAAAGTAACTAAAGTAGACTAGCTTAGCAGTTGCCACATCTGTTATTTGTCTAATTTTTCTGACAGCATATGCCGCAGAGCTAAGTTTTTTGGAGAGAGCTGAAACGTGTGAACCCCATTGCAATTTTGAATCAATTTTGATTCCTAGAAAGGTGGTGTCATCTACAAGAACTAACTTTCCTCCATTTAACATTACGTCCACTTGCGTCTGTCTCACATTTGGTAAAGAAAATTTTATGCATTGGGTCTTATTAGCATTCAGCATTAAGTTGTTGGCGGAGAACCAATTTGATATTGTAGACAGTGCATCATTCACATGGTCGACATTTCCGCTATGGCGATCCATTTTGAAAATCAAAGACGTATCGTCTGCAAACAAGACTATGCCAGCCTTTTTTTCAACCGCGTAAGGCAAGTCATTGACGTAAATCAAAAAGAGTAAGGGTCCTAGTATCGAGCCTTGGGGTACGCCTATCTTTACCGTTGAACCGCCTGACTTAACGTTATTTATGTCAACAGTCTGACGCCTATCATTTAAATATGAATTCAATAACTTTATTGCTTTAGCGTCAAAACCATAATGTGCAAGCTTGAGCAGAAGTGTCTCATGATCAACACAGTCGAATGCCTTGGAAAGGTCACAGAACACTCCAATAGCATCCTGAGACTCCTCCCAGGCGGTGTAAATATGAGTGATGAGAGCCACTCCCGCATCGGTTGTTGATTTGCCGGCAGTAAAACCAAACTGTTGGCTATGAAAAATATCATATACCTTAAAGTGCCGCAGCATTTGATTGAGCATAATCTTTTCGAATATTTTACTCAATACGGGCAATATAGAGATAGGTCTATAATTGCCAGGCTCCAACTTCTCTCCTTTTTTAAATAATGGGATTAATTTACTATACTTCATTAAATTTGGGAAGATGCCTTGATCAATACATTCATTGAATATATAAGCCAAGTCAGGAGCAACAATACCAATGATGTGACAAATTACACTAACAGACATACCCCAGTGATCTTCAGATTTTTTCAGGTTAAGCTGTTTAAATGTTTTAATAACATCACTGGGATCAATATGCGAAAATTTAAAGTTGGACTCACAAGGGGTGACATTTGTTTTAAGTAGTGTTTCAGCAGTCTGAGGGCTTGAATTTATATTTGAAGTTACTTCTAGTGGAATATTCGAAAAATAATTTTCAAAAGAATTGGCTATTTCTTTAGGGGAA
Source organism: Euzophera pinguis (assembly GCA_947363495.1). Taxonomy (NCBI): domain Eukaryota; kingdom Metazoa; phylum Arthropoda; class Insecta; order Lepidoptera; family Pyralidae; genus Euzophera; species Euzophera pinguis. Next base: position 950,272 of record OX376164.1, read on the forward strand.
GAAATTATACTATCCTGAAATTTAATTTCTTGTATATTTTCTTTATTTTTACATTTACCGGTTTCTTTGCTAATAACCCTCCAAGTCTCTTTCATTTTGTTAGGAGCGTTATTTATCTTTTTCCTAATATAATTGGCTTTAGCCACCTTACACACTTTTTTGAATGTTTTTGAATAATTTTTGACATGATTAACAAAACTACTATCAAACGTGTATTGTTTTTGGGCATACAGGTCAAACAATTTTTGTCTACTCTTGTGAATACCTGTAGTAGCCCATTCATTGAATTTTAATTTATTACTACGTTTAAGTTTTTTCTGTTTGAAATTCTTTGAAAAGCTGTCGGAGATGACACCAAATAGTTTATTGTAATGATTATCAGGATTATTACCTGTATAAGTCACTGAGCATAAAGTATTTTCGATCGAATTTTTGAAATTATAAATTTTTTGATTTGTGACAGGTCTGCAAGTAATATTAACTTCATGTACACGGGTATTTTTCTTTAAAGTTATCAATTGACCGCAATGGTCAGACGGTAATTTACTAAAAACCGATTTATTTAATGGTGTTTGGCTACAGAAAAAATTATCAATACATTTAGCAGATGTATCGGTAAATCGAGTTGGTTCAAAAAAAACATTCTTCAAATTGTAGCTGCTAAAAAGGTTTAAAAATTGGGTACTTGTTGCCGAATGTACTAAGATGTCAATATTAAAGTCACCACAAAATGTTAATCCTTTATTACTTTTTGATGCTATTGATAGGACACCATCAACAACCTTTAAAAAGTCTTTGAAACTGCTATTGGGTGGACTGTATACACAAACAACTATATATTCCTCAAGCTCGACGCAGGAGACCTCAGCACAGCGTTCAACAGAAAGTCTAGAAATGTCTGGCCGCTCTTTATAGGATAAACCATTCTTAATATAAATAGCTGAACCGCCTCTGATAGCAGACTTTCTCCTGAAACAGCTTGCAATATCAAAATTGTTTAGGCTAAGCATCATCTCACTCTCTTTAATCCAATGCTCAGTCAAACATAAAATATCTATATTCAAAGATTCTAAAAATAACTCAACAATGAGTTCTTTGCCAGGAAATCCTTCTATATTTTGATGTACTAATCTTAATTCTTGAGGATTTCCTGTTGTCAGTGTTTGCAGTTTAAAACTGCCATTGCGTCTCCCGAATCACCATTACATGTAAGTGGCAACTCGGTAGATTTTGTCTTACAACTAGATAATTGTTTACCATGTAAACTCGTCCAGAAGTTAATAGTAAAAGCTACAAGTGTAGCAATCTTATGCTTATAAAAGTTTGAAAGATAATACTTATCTTTCGTCAGCGAACATCCACTAATAAAGTTATTAGTGTCAAAATAAATCAATTTTTCATTGTGACTACATGTCAAAGTATGAATGTAATTATTTAAGGATTTAATGTTCATATATAAATTTGGAGGCTGGCAACGTATATAAGGGAATGCACAAATAATAACTTTAAACACATTCAAATTATTCAAGGCTTCCATACTAGTCAATATATCTTTTTTGCATAATTTTTTACTGTTACCGACTAGTAGTACAATGGTTGAGTTTTTATTCAGTTCAGTTTTCTGAATTTTTTGCATTATTTGCATAAATGATGCGTTTGGAAAACAATAGCCAATGCAATTATCAAGATGGTTATTGAAAATTCTACCCATATTGAGACCTAAGCTGTCAGAAAATATAATAGTTCCATGCGTAGGGTCGTCACCAGCGGCACAAATTGAAACAGCAGACCCTAACAAATCACCATCACATGAAGAGAGTACGGACCCGGAGCCACTGATTGTGGGTTCATTAAAAGTCCCACAGGTACATAGTTTGGCAGCTGAAGTGAGTTTGTCTTCAATGTACCTGCTGTCTTCGATCAGTCGCTCCGTAGCCAGCTCATGCTGAGCGATTTGTTTTTGCACCGAGTCATACATATCTTTAAGGCAGGAAAAGTCCTCGCTTAGTCTATTAATAAATAATTTTAGTTCACTGGTGTCGACACTGTACATTTCCTGACTTTCCGCCAATTGTTTTTTACTTATTTCTAAATCTGAGTAAAGAGTGGAATACATGTCTATACCCTTCTTTATTTTTATTAAACATGATTTTTTTAATTCATTCCTGATTTTAATTTTATTTTTCTTAATAATTTTATTTAATCTTTTAATTTTTTTACATTTTTTGTGGCTAATTTGTGTTTGAGGAGTGGTAATATTAACAAAAGATGTGTCATTAGTGAGATCAATTATTAAAGAGTTGGCTGGAGGAGGCACAGGGTCAGTCGGCATAAGCTGGTCATACAGGTTGTTCACCTCCAGCGACTGACGTGACTGATTATCTTGTTCGTATATCTGAATTTGCTTTACTGCCTTCTCCAGCGCCCTCTCTAACTCAGTGTTACGTGTGAGGGTTTCCTCAAATGTATCACTGCATTGGCGGAAAGAATCTATTTGAATTATCAGTTGGTTTATCCGGTCATTCAACTCATCATTGTCTAATTTACTAGCTGAGAGCTCAAGTTTTAAGCTTGAATTCGATTCCAGAATGGATTGAAATTCTTGTTCATTCTGTTCCCTTTCCAATAAAAGATTGTTATTTTCTTCTTTTAAAGCCTTAAGTTCTAATAAAGCCGACTTTAGCTGCATTTCCACTTGACGGGCAGTCACGGCTCTGCTTGATGTGGACATTTTAGGCAATAAAGTACAGATTTAGAGTGTAAGGAACACAATGAACAAATTATCTGTAATAAAACCAGTATGTAACCAACGGACCTAACCTTAAAGTGAACTACCTACTTGAACGGGAATAAAAATTATTAAATATTGTATGTATGTAGTAAGTGGAGTGTACTCAAACCTGGCAAGCAGTGTGCAAAAGACGTGGTAAAAGGTGAAATAGAATAGTAGAAAGTTAAATAATTACCGATATCGCCTTGTAAAAGTTGTAAACAACGATACCGGCTCCTTACCCACTGACCTTTTGTCCACTAATTTTTAACAAGTTACACGAATGTCACTCACACAAATATCTTAATTCACTAATAACAAGATTAATTTACAGTTTTATTGTATTTTTAGGCTATTTTATCTGGATTAATTAATATCTAAACAAATAAAAATACGGAGCTAAGAAAATGACAAGTGAGCTCCAGTGTTGCCAGCCGCCAAAAAAAAAGCACTTGTCAGTGTGTCGGATGTTGGTGTCACACACTCGTCTTGAGTGTTGGAGGTCGGTGTCAGACACTCGTCTGAGTGCTACATGGTGGTGTCAGACACTCGTCTGTGTCGGATTTCGGTGTCAGATACTCGTCCGGGTGTCCGGTGTCGGTGTCAGACACTTGTCAGTGTGTCGGATGTTGGTGTCACACACTCGTCTTGAGTGTTGGAGGTCGGTGTCAGACACTCGTCTGAGTGCTACATGGTGGTGTCAGACACTCGTCTGTGTCGGATTTCGGTGTCAGATACTCGTCCGGGTGTCCGGTGTCGGTGTCAGACACTTGTCAGTGTGTCGGATGTTGGTGTCACACACTCGTCTTGAGTGTTGGAGGTCGGTGTCAGACACTCGTCTGAGTGCTACATGGTGGTGTCAGACACTCGTCTGTGTCGGATTTCGGTGTCAGATACTCGTCCGGGTGTCCGGTGTCGGTGTCAGACACTTGTCAGTGTGTCGGATGTTGGTGTCACACACTCGTCTTGAGTGTTGGAGGTCGGTGTCAGACACTCGTCTGAGTGCTACATGGTGGTGTCAGACACTCGTCTGTGTCGGATTTCGGTGTCAGATACTCGTCCGGGTGTCCGGTGTCGGTGTCAGACACTTGTCAGTGTGTCGCATGTTGGTGTCACACACTCGTCTTGAGTGTTGGAGGTCGGTGTCAGACACTCGTCTGAGTGCTACATGGTGGTGTCAGACACTCGTCTGTGTCGGATTTCGGTGTCAGATACTCGTCCGGGTGTCCGGTGTCGGTGTCAGACACTTGTCAGTGTGTCGCATGTTGGTGTCACACACTCGTCTTGAGTGTTGGAGGTCGGTGTCAGACACTCGTCTGAGTGCTACATGGTGGTGTCAGACACTCGTCTGTGTCGGATTTCGGTGTCAGATACTCGTCCGGGTGTCCGGTGTCGGTGTCAGACACTTGTCAGTGTGTCGGATGTTGGTGTCACACACTCGTCTTGAGTGTTGGAGGTCGGTGTCAGACACTCGTCTGAGTGCTACATGGTGGTGTCAGACACTCGTCTGTGTCGGATTTCGGTGTCAGATACTCGTCCGGGTGTCCGGTGTCGGTGTCAGACACTTGTCAGTGTGTCGCATGTTGGTGTCACACACTCGTCTTGAGTGTTGGAGGTCGGTGTCAGACACTCGTCTGAGTGCTACATGGTGGTGTCAGACACTCGTCTGTGTCGGATTTCGGTGTCAGATACTCGTCCGGGTGTCCGGTGTCGGTGTCAGACACTTGTCAGTGTGTCGGATGTTGGTGTCACACACTCGTCTTGAGTGTTGGAGGTCGGTGTCAGACACTCGTCTGAGTGCTACATGGTGGTGTCAGACACTCGTCTGTGTCGGATTTCGGTGTCAGATACTCGTCCGGGTGTCCGGTGTCGGTGTCAGACACTTGTCAGTGTGTCGGATGTTGGTGTCACACACTCGTCTTGAGTGTTGGAGGTCGGTGTCAGACACTCGTCTGAGTGCTACATGGTGGTGTCAGACACTCGTCTGTGTCGGATTTCGGTGTCAGATACTCGTCCGGGTGTCCGGTGTCGGTGTCAGACACTTGTCAGTGTGTCGGATGTTGGTGTCACACACTCGTCTTGAGTGTTGGAGGTCGGTGTCAGACACTCGTCTGAGTGCTACATGGTGGTGTCAGACACTCGTCTGTGTCGGATTTCGGTGTCAGATACTCGTCCGGGTGTCCGGTGTCGGTGTCAGACACTTGTCAGTGTGTCGGATGTTGGTGTCACACACTCGTCTTGAGTGTTGGAGGTCGGTGTCAGACACTCGTCTGAGTGCTACATGGTGGTGTCAGACACTCGTCTGTGTCGGAGGTCGGTGTCAGATACTCGTCTTAGTGTCGGAGGTCGGTGTCAGACACTCGTCTGAATGTCGGAGGTCGGTGTCAGACACTCGTCTGAATGTCGGAGGTCGGTGTCAGATACTCGTCTGAATGTCGGATTTCGGTGTCAGATACTCGTCTTAGTGTCGGATTTCGGTGTCAGATACTCGTCTTAGTGTCGGATTTCGGTGTCAGATACTCGTCTGAATGTCGGAGGTCGGTGTCAGATACTCGTCTTAGTGTCGGAGGTCGGTGTCAGATACTCGTCTTAGTGTCGGAGGTCGGTGTCAGACACTCGTCTGAATGTCGGAGGTCGGTGTCAGATACTCGTCTTAGTGTCGGAGGTCGGTGTCAGATACTCGTCTTAGTGTCGGAGGTCGGTGTCAGACACTCGTCTGAATGTCGGAGGTCGGTGTCAGACACTCGTCTGAATGTCGGAGGTCGGTGTCAGATACTCGTCTGAATGTCGGATTTCGGTGTCAGATACTCGTCTTAGTGTCGGATTTCGGTGTCAGATACTCGTCTTAGTGTCGGATTTCGGTGTCAGATACTCGTCTGAATGTCGGAGGTCGGTGTCAGATACTCGTCTTAGTGTCGGAGGTCGGTGTCAGATACTCGTCTTAGTGTCGGAGGTCGGTGTCAGATACTCGTCTGAATGTCGGAGGTCGGTGTCAGACACTCGTCTGAATGTCGGAGGTCGGTGTCAGATACTCGTCTTAGTGTCGGAGGTCGGTGTCAGACACTCGTCTGAATGTCGGAGGTCGGTGTCAGATACTCGTCTTAGTGTCGGAGGTCGGTGTCAGACACTCGTCTGAATGTCGGAGGTCGGTGTCAGATACTCGTCTTAGTGTCGGAGGTCGGTGTCAGATACTCGTCTGAATGTCTGAGGTCGGTGTCAGATACTCGTCTGAATGTCGGAGGTCGGTGTCAGATACTCGTCTTAGTGTCGGAGGTCGGTGTCAGACACTCGTCTGAATGTCGGAGGTCGGTGTCAGATACTCGTCTTAGTGTCGGAGGTCGGTGTCAGACACTCGTCTGAATGTCGGAGGTCGGTGTCAGATACTCGTCTTAGTGTCGGAGGTCGGTGTCAGATACTCGTCTGAATGTCGGAGGTCGGTGTCAGATACTCGTCTTAGTGTCGGAGGTCGGTGTCAGATACTCGTCTGAATGTCGGATTTCGGTGTCAGATACTCGTCTTAGTGTCGGAGGTCGGTGTCAGATACTCGTCTGAATGTCGGATTTCGGTGTCAGATACTCGTCTTAGTGTCGGAGGTCGGTGTCAGATACTCGTCTTAGTGTCGGAGGTCGGTGTCAGATACTCGTCTGAATGTCGGAGGTCGGTGTCAGATACTCGTCTTAGTGTCGGAGGTCGGTGTCAGACACTCGTCTTAGTGTCGGAGGTCGGTGTCAGACACTCGTCTGAATGTCGGAGGTCGGTGTCAGACACTCGTCTGAATGTCGGAGGTCGGTGTCAGACACTCGTCTTAGTGTCGGAGGTCGGTGTCAGACACTCGTCTGAATGTCGGAGGTCGGTGTCAGACACTCGTCTGAATGTCGGAGGTCGGTGTCAGATACTCGTCTGAATGTCGGAGGTCGGTGTCAGATACTCGTCTTAGTGTCGGATTTCGGTGTCAGATACTCGTCTGAATGTCGGAGGTCGGTGTCAGATACTCGTCTTAGTGTCGGATTTCGGTGTCAGATACTCGTCTTAGTGTCGGAGGTCGGTGTCAGACACTCGTCTGAATGTCGGAGGTCGGTGTCAGATACTCGTCTTAGTGTCGGAGGTCGTTGTCAGACACTCGTCTGAATGTCGGAGGTCGGTGTCAGATACTCGTCTTAGTGTCGGAGGTCGGTGTCAGATACTCGTCTGAATGTCGGAGGTCGGTGTCAGACACTCGTCTGAATGTCGGAGGTCGGTGTCAGATACTCGTCTTAGTGTCGGAGGTCGTTGTCAGACACTCGTCTGAATGTCGGAGGTCGGTGTCAGATACTCGTCTTAGTCTCGGAGGTCGGTGTCAGATACTCGTCTGAATGTCGGAGGTCGGTGTCAGATACTCGTCTGAATGTCGGAGGTCGGTGTCAGATACTCGTCTGAATGTCGGAGGTCGGTGTCAGATACTCGTCTGAATGTCGGAGGTCGGTGTCAGACACTCGTCTGAATGTCGGAGGTCGGTGTCAGATACTCGTCTTAGTGTCGGAGGTCGGTGTCAGACACTCGTCTGAATGTCGGAGGTCGGTGTCAGACACTCGTCTGAATGTCGGAGGTCGGTGTCAGATACTCGTCTGAATGTCGGAGGTCGGTGTCAGATACTCGTCTGAATGTCGGAGGTCGGTGTCAGATACTCGTCTTAGTGTCGGAGGTCGGTGTCAGACACTCGTCCTTTGACGAATCTCGGTGTCAGATACTAGTTTGAGTGTTGGAGGTGGATGTCAGACAATTGTCCGGGTGTCGGAGGTCGGTGTCAGACACTCTTCTGATTGTCGGATTTCGGTGTCAGATACTCGTCTGAATGTCGGAGGTCCGTGTCAGACACTCGTCTGAATGTCGGAGGTCGGTGTCAGATACTCGTCTTAGTGTCGGAGGTCGGTGTCAGACACTCGTCTGAATGTCGGAGGTCGGTGTCAGATACTCGTCTTAGTGTCGGATTTCGGTGTCAGATACTCGTCTGAATGTCGGAGGTCGGTGTCAGATACTCGTCTTAGTGTCGGATTTCGGTGTCAGATACTCGGAGGTCGGTGTCAGATACTCGTCTTAGTGTCGGAGGTCGGTGTCAGACACTCGTCTGAATGTCGGAGGTCGGTGTCAGATACTCGTCTTAGTGTCGGAGGTCGGTGTCAGATACTCGTCTGAATGTCGGAGGTCGGTGTCAGATACTCGTCTTAGTGTCGGAGGTCGGTGTCAGACACTCGTCTGAATGTCGGAGGTCGGTGTCAGATACTCGTCTTAGTGTCGGAGGTCGGTGTCAGACACTCGTCCTTTGACGAATCTCGGTGTCAGATACTAGTTTGAGTGTTGGAGGTGGATGTCAGACACTTGTCCGGGTGTCGGAGGTCGGTGTCAGACACTCTTCTGATTGTCGGATTTCGGTGTCAGATACTCGTCTGAATGTCGGAGGTCGGTGTCAGACACTCGTCTGAATGTCGGAGGTCGGTGTCAGATACTCGTCTGAATGTCGGAGGTCGGTGTCAGATACTCGTCTGAATGTCGGAGGTCGGTGTCAGATACTCGTCTGAATGTCGGAGGTCGGTGTCAGATACTCGTCTGAATGTCGGAGGTCGGTGTCAGATACTCGTCTGAATGTCGGAGGTCGGTGTCAGATACTCGTCTTAGTGTCGGAGGTCGGTGTCAGACACTCGTCTGAATGTCGGAGGTCGGTGTCAGATACTCGTCTTAGTGTCGGAGGTCGGTGTCAGACACTCGTCTGAATGTCGGAGGTCGGTGTCAGACACTCGTCTGAATGTCGGAGGTCGGTGTCAGATACTCGTCTTAGTGTCGGATTTCGGTGTCAGATACTCGTCTGAATGTCGGAGGTCGGTGTCAGATACTCGTCTTAGTGTCGGAGGTCGGTGTCAGATACTCGTCTGAATGTCGGAGGTCGGTGTCAGACACTCGTCTTAGTGTCGGAGGTCGGTGTCAGACACTCGTCTGAATGTCGGAGGTCGGTGTCAGATACTCGTCTGAATGTCGGAGGTCGGTGTCAGACACTCGTCTGAATGTCGGAGGTCGGTGTCAGATACTCGTCTGAATGTCGGAGGTCGGTGTCAGACACTCGTCTGAATGTCGGAGGTCGGTGTCAGATACTCGTCTGAATGTCGGAGGTCGGTGTCAGACACTCGTCTGAATGTCGGAGGTCGGTGTCAGATACTCGTCTTAGTGTCGGAGGTCGGTGTCAGACACTCGTCTGAATGTCGGAGGTCGGTGTCAGACACTCGTCTGAATGTCGGAGGTCGGTGTCAGATACTCGTCTGAATGTCGGAGGTCGGTGTCAGATACTCGTCTGAATGTCGGAGGTCGGTGTCAGATACTCGTCTGAATGTCGGAGGTCGGTGTCAGACACTTGTCCGAGCGTCGGATGTCGGTGTCAGATACTCGTTCGGTTGACGAAGGTCGGTGTCAGACACTCCTCAGAGTGTCAGATTTCGGTGTCAGATAATCGTCTGAGTGTCGGAGGTCGGTGTCAGACACTCGTCTGAATGTCGGAGGTCGGTGTCAGACACTTGTCCGAGCGTCGGATGTCGGTGTCAGATACTCGTTCGGTTGACGAAGGTCGGTGTCAGACACTCCTCAGAGTGTCAGATTTCGGTGTCAGATAATCGTCTGAGTGTCGGAGGTCGGTGTCAGACACTCGTCTGAATGTCGGAGGTCGGTGTCAGACACTTGTCCGAGCGTCGGATGTCGGTGTCAGATACTCGTTCGGTTGACGAAGGTCGGTGTCAGACACTCCTCAGAGTGTCAGATTTCGGTGTCAGATAATCGTCTGAGTGTCGGAGGTCGGTGTCAGACACTCATCCGAGTGTCGGCGGTCGGTGTCAGACACCGAAATCCGACAACTTTCGTCCCTTTCTCTCCTATTCGATATTAAACTTGAAGAAGCGAGACGCAAAACATTTTAGCTAACTGCAACTTTGTAAATTATTTAATAGGATGGTAAATGTTGCATCGTACAATAAAGGTCTATTCAAACTGACGCGAATTTTGCACGAGTGGCGGTACGCCCACAGAAATAAGGATCGGTAGAAGTGCCGTAGCATGTGCCAAAGTTAACTAGCTTGCTAATGGCGTTTCTATATATTCTTATTTCTGTGGGCGTCCCCCCGCAAGTCGCACGGGATTCGCGTTAGATTAAATTTAGCTTAAAGATTTCACATACATTTATGTTTTTGTACCAGGAGCGACCTGTCTCCGTACATTGACGAGGGCCTGCAGGAGCAGTGGCTGCTGGGCTACATCGAGATATTGCAGAAACACAAACTATGGAACGTTGCCACTGAGGTATGTGTATAAAGACTATCTATTTATTTATGGTGTGGCGGGTACTGATCGCCTTTAGGCGGCAACATGTTGTATGTGTCATGTCAATAACAAAATTGACAATGCCATTTAATGAAATAGAAATCAATTTTTCGTTTTCATTCGCATCAAATATGATAACATCTTTTAAATCACTTTTCTGTCATTACTGTATATTATTTTTACCATTTTGATAAATGTTTTTATTTGATAAATGTTTTTATTTGATAATCACAAAATACATAACGTCCACACCGGTCTCTTTTTGGCAGATGACATTGAGATGACGGAATGTTACTTGAATACCTAGTTGCCAGTGAAAGAAATTAGTTTTAATATTTTTCTTTGAGCAGTACCGCCCCATATAGTCTGTCTCAATGGAAAAAGACAATAATGTAAACAATGGCAATTTATTAAAACTGCTTCACCAATTGTAAAGGTCTTGTGGTAAATTAAAACCAGGAATTTCGGGAATAAAATATAATAGGTACAACTCAGTACAGATCCAAAACTTAAGAGAACTTAATATACAAATTATAAGTAAATTACTCCTAAAAGTGCATCGTTGCTCCTTAACCTCATCAGGCGCTTAAGTTTGAACATGCCCCCGGGCGTTGAAAGCATCGCCTTCAACCAGACGCTGATGATATTGGCAATGGGCATATCTTGGAAAATGCTCTTCGTATTGTTCCAGAAGAGGTCCTGATGTCAGCCACCCGAGAAACACCATCCTGTCCAGGATACAATGCGATAATTCTTCCCAGTTTCCATTTTAATGGGGGAAGATTGTCCTCCTTGATCACAACCAGAGAATCCAATTTGAGGTCTTCATTATTAGAACGCCATTTTACACGTTGCTGCAATTCTGCAACGTACTCCTTGCTCCAACGAGTCCAGAAGTGTTGACGCATTTGTTCTATCCGATCATATCGAGGCAAAGAACTAGTAGAATGCTGCTGAAGATCTCGATGTGGCAGTGATGTCATTGGGCGTCCAATAAGAAAATGCCCTGGCGTTAACGGATTGTAATCTGCGGGATCTGAAGACAGTGGTGTTAGCGGCCTGGAGTTTAATATTGCCTTAATTTGAGTTAGAGTGGTGTTAAGCTCCTCGAATGTTAAATTACAATTCCCCAACACTCGGCGTAAATGATATTTAGTTGACTTAACACCCGCCTCCCAAAGACCGCCAAAATGAGGGCTATATGCTGGTATAAAGTGCGCGCGGATACCATCACTCGCTAAATGATCACTCAGAGAGTTGCAGTTATCCTTTAAAAACCTTGCAAGGTCATTGTAAGCACCAACAAACGAGGTCCCATTATCAGAGAAAATATCACTGGGTTTACCTCTCCGCGATATAAAACGCCGTAATGCTAATAGATAACAATTACTCGTCAAATCACCCACCAACTCCAAGTGGACAGCTTTAGTTGCAAAGCAAATAAAAATCGCGATATAAACCTTGACAAGCCTACAACCCCGTCCCTGACGACTAGCGCTCATGATGGGACCAGCGTAATCAACACCTACATTTTGAAAAGGGTAGGCACCTGGATTAATACGTTGTTGCGGAAGATTTCCCATTATAGGATTAACAATTTTTCCTTTCATTCGAGTACATAGTATACACCTGTGGTAACAAGTTTTAGCCAAGTTGCGGCCACCTATGGGCCAAAAAGTCTCCCTTATAGACGCTAATAACAATTGAGGGCCGGCATGCATTAGTTTTTTATGCTTAAAATCAAAAAGTAACTTCGTAAACAAATGAGTGGACTGTATAATGATAGGATGTTTTTTATCAAAAGAGAATTCTGAGTTTTCAAGACGGCCTCCAACACGCATAATATTATTTGCATCCAAAAATACATTAAATTTTAATAGAGAGCTTTTCTTAGGTAAAACTTGTTTATTTAAAAGTAACTTATATTCTGAAAATGACTCTTCTTGACAGAGTCTAATAATTACATCTAAAGCATTTTGTAATTCATGTTCTTCCAAAAAGTTGACCGCGAAATGATGCCCTTTACATAATTTAATAAATCGAAAAACATAGGCTACGGTGCGAATAAGACGTTGATAATTGGAAAACCTACTAAAGTCAATGAGATGAACTTGACGCGATTCGCATGAGACGACATTTAAACTTACGTCAGGTCGAGTTTCAGGTAAAGATGCAGAGTGTGCGGGTTGAGTCGGCCATTGAGTTTGATCATGAGCTAGATAACCTGGTCCGAACCACCACAAATCCAACGTTTGCAGAGCACTAATATCCACACCGCGGGATATTAGGTCTGCAGGATTCTGGTCTGTTGGGACATGTTTCCATGTAAAGTTGCCGGCCTTGTCCAAAATTTCAGCAACGCGATTGCGAACAAAAGGCTGAAGTTTTGTAGGCAACATTCGCAACCATCCCAAAATTATGGTGGAATCAGTCCAAAAGTAAAAGCGATCAATATTCATACGAAGAGAGTTTCTGACTTTCTCACAAAGACGAGCTGCCATTAGAGCACCACAAAGTTCCAATCGTGGAATTGTTAAGGGTTTGATTGGTGCTACTCGACTTTTTGCCATCAATAGACGAACCATGACTTCTCCTGACTCGTTAACACTGCGGACGTAAACACATGCACCGTAGGCACGTTCAGATGCGTCCATGAAAAAATGTAGTTCTAACTCTTTAGGTGAATCACAAATGACACGTCGAGAAATTCGAAGATTATTAATAAGGGGTAAATTTTGAATGACATCATTCCAACATTTATTAATTTCGGGAACCAAAGGTTTATCCCATCCAAGTTTATGCAACCATAACCTTTGTAGTAACATTTTCATGACAATAACACACGGCGATAATAGTCCTAAGGGATCAAAAATACGCGCTATAGCTGAAAGTAAGTCACGCTTTGTATTAGCCTTAGGTAACAATGAACCGATTGGAAAACACAACTCGTCTGCACTTGCCTGCCAACCAAGACCTAATAACTTACTTGGTTCATCAGCGCCTATATTCAAATTTACAGACATATTGACAGTATCTGAAACTAATTGAGCGTCATTTGATACCCATTTACGTAATGGCATACCAGCCGAAGCTAGCGCTTCTGTGACTGCTGTCCGAATATTTTGAACTTCAAGCAAATCATCACCCCCAGTCAGCAAGTCATCCACGTAAAAGTCATGCTTAATTATTTCCGCAACAGCTTCATTTGTACAGTCGAGACCTATTTGGTTAAGGCATCGAGTTGCAAGAAATGGTGCACTAGCAGTACCGTATGTGACGGTGTTCAGCTGAAATACTTTGACCGGTTCAGATGACGTATCACGCCAGAGTATCTGTTGCAAGTGTCTGTCAGATGGATGCACAACAATTTGCCTATACATCTTCTCCACATCAGCAGATAAAATATATTTGTGTTGCCTGAACCGAAGAAGTATAGACAATAAATCATCTTGGACTGTTGGTCCGACCAATTGTATGTCATTCGACGATAAACCCGATGACGTAGGACTACTACCATTGAATACTACCCTAAGTTTTGTAGTAGTACTACTCTCGCGGAGAACGCAATGATGAGGCATAAAATAAGCGGGGCTTTCCAACAGCGGAGCCTCAATTTCTGTCATATGCCCTAATGATTGATATTCCGTCATGAAATCTCTATACATATTATTGATGTCCGGTTTATTATTTAATCTGCGCTCCAAAGACATTAAATACCGTTCAGCCTTATTAAAAGAATCGCCTAACAAGGAGGGTTTCTGTTTGAGCGGTATACGGACGCAGAATCGGCCATCATCAAGACGGGTTGTATTTTTAATAAAGTGTTCCTCACAGAGCTTCTGGTCTGGTGTGTAATGAGGTAAATTAACATTAATTTCTTCTAACTGCCAAACACGCGTTAAATCGGTTTGGATGTCTTCTGCTTCATCATTAGCTACAGGGCTAATTTTATTAAAATTACACATGACATCATTGGACAGTAGAGGAATATTTTTAATAGGCAATGGACCTGAAATAATCCAGCCTAACCTGGTTTCACAGAGAACAGGCATTCTGTTACCTAGCCTTATTTGTTGCGACCCCATCAAATCCCAAAAGAGATCGGCTCCTATCAATATGTCTACTTCAGACGGCCTATAAAACGTAGGGTCAGCCAAACAAATGTTGGAAGGAATTTTTAAATCAGATAAATTGATCTCACGACGTGGGACATTATTTGTAATTGATGGTAAAACATAACAATCCAAAGCAATTGCAAAACTATCATCTAGTGATTTTATAGTGATATGACATGTTTTACCTACGTGCGAAATGACGTTATTAATGCCCAGTATAGATCTGTCAACTGTATTTGTCGGCAAGTTTAATTTATTGCAAATATTTGAAGTCAATAGACACGATGTACTTCCAGAATCCAAAATGGCACGAATGATGTGCTGGTGATTGTTATTATCATAGACTTTCACTAATGCAGTGGAAAGTAATACATCCCCAGACAGACTTACTTTACTTTGAGAAGCCGCGACGTCAGATGATAAGGTAACACTATTGTCATTAGACACCGATGCAGAAGTAGGCGTGGTCGTCGATGAAGAGGCTACTAATTTATCTGAAGTATTAGTATTCAAGTTATTCATGTCAGACTTAGGCTGGCCTATATGTACTAAAGTGTTATGACGGCGCTTGCATACCTTGCAACCGGGCCTCTTACATGTATTGGCATAGTGACCTGACTTAAAGCAGTTAAAACAAACTTTTAAACTTGGAAGGGCTTTTAATCTTGCTTCGTTACTTAAAGCAAGAAATTGCGGACAATTATTCAAAGCGTGCTCACCCTTACACTTACGACAAACCTTTGGAGAATTCTCTGAGCTTGAATTGAAGGAATTCTGAGCTACCATAGATTTGAGCTTAGGAGTAGACCTGTTGTGACAACTAGTCTGAGTACGTGATAATTCTAAGGTTTCTATTAAATTGGCACGGCCACGCAAAAATTGTAGAAATTTATCAAAAGTAATTGAAACGTTTTGATCCAAATTACCTTTAAACTCCTCCCACTCTCGGTAGGTTACCTGATCCAATTTTTGTGTGACGATGTAAATCAGCAGCGTGTCCCAATATGTGACAGGTTCACCTAAAGATTCCAAAGCTCGTAGGTTTTTATTTAATTGATCAATTAATCGCTTCAATATACTAGAAGACTCCTTCGCAATGACTTCGAGGTTAAATAAAGATGAGACATGATTTTGAATGAGCAATCGTTTATTGTCATACCTCTCGCATAAAATCTTCCACGCAACATCGTAATTATTTGATGAAAAATCAACTGATTGAATGACGATGGCAGCAGACCCCTCCAGAGACGCTCTCAAGTAATGAAATTTGTTTATTTCATCAATTTCATTGTTATTGTGAATGAGGCTTGTAAAGGTATCGCGAAACTCCAGCCAGCTATCATACAAGCCACTAAACTTAGGCAATTGTATAGTGGGCAATTTGACGAGTCGATTGTTATGGCTGTGAGAACATTTATCGACATTTTGGGTGCTTATTGACCGATTATTAAATTCGTTTAATATTCCCTGAGCGTCAGATAAAGACCTATAATATAACTTTTCAAAATCTGAACGCTCGGTTAATTGAGTTTGCATGTTATCTACTAAACATTCCAACTGTATTTGTACCTCGTCATATTGTTCATACAACGATTCTAGCTTACCCATACGCAACTGCAATTCCCTGGCCACAGACTCAGTGATAGGTTTAGCAAGCGATTGCAAGTGATTTATAAAAACAGTCAATCGCCCTTTGAAGCTAGCTCGCCGTTTAATTAATTCTTTTTCCTCACTCATTTTGTAAGTTTTAGGAGAAACGGGTGTGTCAACCTGGAATTTATACAGTAGGAAACTTAATAACGCTTTATTAAAACATACAATAACTCAAACACCTATGTATGAACCCTAAACAATGTACCTAGATTACAATTTAACTTATTTGTTTGTAACTTGTTTCACAAATTAAATTTTTAATTTCACAACTAGTTTCTTTAATTTTAAGTACACAAAAATATATTGCAACAAACACTACCAATAATTAACCGACAATACAAAATGAGTTGCACTATATAAGTATATAAGCAAGTGCAAGTAGAAAACCTAGCACTTATTAGGTGCACTAAATATGTACCTAACTGGTATTAGTTACTACTTAATTGTCACAAATCAAGAAGAATTAAGTAAAAATAACGTAGCTATTATGCCTACCGTACTGTATTATAAGTACATTTAAACCTAATTACTCTCAAATTAACCAAATTAAGATCAATTAAGTTACTACAAATGTATTTAATAAATGTAACTAAGTACCCACGAGTAACATGCAAATTTAAGTATTTACTAACCTGGACAAATAGTTATCCCTAATTTACACTAAATACTACCTGTTCGAGTGCTGGGCTATTTAATTAATAATGATATTAAACTTAACACCGCTTATTTAATTAATTTTATTTATTCCTTTGTGCACCGGTAAGTAACCTCCAATCCTCAATTAAATGTTCTTGATAAATCTCCACTAATTAATGATTATTTCTTGATGATTATTATCAATCCTTGGAATATTCATATCTGGCTTCGAACTAGGACCATGTAAAGGTCTTGTGGTAAATTAAAACCAGGAATTTCGGGAATAAAATATAATAGGTACAACTCAGTACAGATCCAAAACTTATGAGAACTTAATATACAAATTATAAGTAAATTACTCCTAAAAGTGCATCGTTGCTCCTTAACCTCATCAGGCGCTTAAGTTTGAACACCAATCACTTACATTATATCAATGTTTATCACATTCACATCTCAATGTAACTAATCATTTTCACAAAAACACCACCGGCAAACCTGTCTCAATGTCAGGCGGCCATATTTGTTTACATTATTGTCTTTTTCTATTGAGACAGGCAAAAGTGTAGAATGAATTGTATGTAATGTCAAATGTTTTAGATTTTTATTGTGTTTGTAATTGTGATAATATTTTGCAATATTACTAATTAGATATGGAAAGTGTTCTCTGCTTGCAATTTGCTACGTTTGGTTTCAGAAAAATGTCTGTATTTTTTTTTACTTCTTTTAGATTTTTTTATATGAGGTCTGATTTTGGTTTGATGGTAACTCGATGGCTCCTTTCAAGTTATTCTTCAAGCTTTTTTCACATCTTGGAGTGCTATTTTTGAAAAGTGTGCAAAATCGGCGAGTCTAATGATTTTTGTTCGATATTGAACGATTTTCATTAGACATGATTCCAAAATAGGACTTTTGATATGTAATTCAAAAACATTACCATCAGGTGGTGCGCTCATCCTGGCTAAGCAGCGTGTGGTCGCTGTCGCAGCAATCGACCAGCATCGCCTGGTGCTGCGGTCGCTGCGGTCGCCGCACTCGACCGCACGCTGCCTGCGAGCGCTGCTTGCCGCGGACACATGCCGACCTGTGCAGTGTGTGTCACCAGGTGAGTGACTGGTTGACTGACATTCAGACACAGAATTATTGATAGTACCGAAACAGATACCGCACCGAGCCAAGCAGACTCCACCGCAGCAATTTCTTCAAAAATGTCAATTAACAAAAACAAAAAAAAAACTTTCCCATATTATCTATAGTTTGTAAAATATAGCTTGATCAGAATGACATCGGGACAGAAATTGTGATTAAAATTTATGTGCGAGAGAGACTAACATGAAAATGTGTGCAATTTGACAGCTGTCATTCTGATCAAGTTACATATGTCAGACTATAAATGAACGAATTAACAACATGTTTGTCAACATTTTTCGCAATATTTTTTGATTATAGATTATTGTTGAGGACTCCGCACCAATCCTAGTGATATTTTTTTATTTGATTCATAAAACTGACATGACACACTGACTTACATTACATAACAAACACATTAAAACACAAGAAAGTGACACGTCTTCTTGAAGTGAACGCAACATGCACATTGAAATTCCTGTTTTCTTTTTTACAGATTTAAAAAATTTGAACTGAAAAAATTGGAATGATTTCACAATTTTTGAATACGTAACATGAAACGTATTACTCGAACCGAGCTGTATTTGCAGGTGGTGCGCGGTCTGTACGCGTGGTGTCAGGGTTGCGCACATGGCGGACACCTGCAGCACATGCGCAGCTGGTTGCAACGTCACCAGCTGTGTCCAGCCGGCTGCGGGCACCAGTGCTCGCTGGCCGGCTGACAACAGGTGAACACACAAACATTTCAGCAGCAGTCAGTCCACGACGACCGCGAGGCGTAAATGTGCCGTAGAAAAGATAGAGAACTTGTAAGGAGATCAAGCAGGTGCGACTGGAAAGAGCCACGTGCAAGTGCGGCGCACTCTTCCGCGATTTGACTCATATAACCGGAGGGTTGGAGGAGCTATGGGAGTTGGAGGCCTGTAGCCCTGCCTGTGTCAACAGTACTAAGGGTCGGCTCGGTCGCAACTGCCGTCTACTACTCTCCCTACTACCCACAATGGTTGAATACAGAACACTACAAGGCCTCTCCTAATGATTTGGTACCAGCCTGCATCCAGCGTTTACCTGTGGCATTTTTCAGGTCATCTAACCATCTAGTCGGTAGATGTTAAACGCTGCGCTTGCCAGTTCGTGGTCGTCATTCGAGAACCTTTCTGTCCCATCGGCCATCGCTTCTTCATGTGCTTCTGCCCACAGCCACTTCAAAGAACTAATCCGCTGGGCTATATCGGTGACTCTTGTTCTACGGATCTCCTCATTTCTGTTCTGATTCGATCTCGTAGGGAAACACAGAACATCGAAAAAGGACAATAATGTCAACAAATATGACCGTCAGACTTTAGACAGGTTTGTCAAAATAACTTGTGGGTTCATTGAGATGTCAATGTGATAAGCATTGATCGAATGTAAGTGATCAACGCGTAATTTTAATAAATTGCCATTATTGTCATTTTCCACTGAGATTTTGACACCCGTATTCTTAAACATAACCTTAAGGACGTCCTTCACTCAAACTCATTGGAGGAAGCCATAAGCAAGTCCTCGAACTTTCCTTGAAAACGATATTCTAAGTTGGTTGCTTGAGCAAACTCCAATGAGGTTATAACAATGTTAAACACAAAAATTGAAAATTACGAAAGAATAGAGTAAAAAATAAAATGACGTAAGTAAATACCTAGGCCAAAAGTGACAAAAACCCGTAATTTATCTACTTTATTTTATTTCAAGGACGCCTAAAGGTACCTCTCGACCAACCTTATGTTTGACAGTTCGATACTCACCTCCAATGAGAAATCATCTCAAGTCAAGGAAGCTTGTGACAACTAATCATACCAATGAGGTGGAGTAAGGTTGAGTCGAGTTTGAATGAACGTTTAAGAATATGGGTGTCAGTGTTCTACTGCAGGTTAAGTGTAAACATGCTAATCGGGTATCAATGCTATCCCAAAATAAACAGTCATTTACCGGCAGTATTTTAAAATCTGTCTTACAATTTTGTGTCCGGTATATTTTTCTGCCTTGAATAACCTGATTGTTTATTTTACAGATGGACTTCACGACAACAGGACTAGTCTACATCTAGTCGAAAATTCAATAGTCCAACAATAATATGCTAACAGCTAAATTAAAAAATATTTATTTTAATAACATCCCTATTTTACTTTTTTTGAGTGATTTTCTCTCATACAAAATTGTTCTATCACAAAAAATAACAATGTTATGTTTTAAAAACTTTTATTTTAATTATAGCTTTGTTTTAGGTGTAAGTATAAGAATAATTAGACGACGAACGAACGATAAGAATATTTCCTTTAATAAATAAAATGTTTTATTCATTGCTTTCCCGGGTTGCCCCGTAATTTCACAATGTGACAATTAGCTTTCAACTAAAATATGAAAATGTCGATTAAATTGGGGTTTAGCTAACGTTTGTTATTTTTATGAATAAGACAACCTGTGTATAATATAAATTACAAAATATTTTATAGACTGATGTACATATTTTTGTTAAGAAAATAAAAGACATATTTTTACATGGAATTTGTTATTTTCACCTTTGACTTTTTCCGGTTTTCAGTACTTTGTCTCTCCAGCTACAAACTAACTCTAAATATCGTTTTTAGTGTATCAAGAATCAGATAAACAAGAGTATTTTGAAAATACTATTTTCTCAGATTTGACATCCGCTACACAGTTCAATAATAGCAACACTCGATGTGATTTGTATGACAAAAATTTAAATTGCCAGTTACCTAAATAAATTTAGTTAAGACTTCACGACTTCTTTTCCGCAAATTGTAGCTACTTTTCCCATGAGATTTATTATTGAAACTACAGTATTGCAATTTTTTAATATTTATTTAGATCAATATTAATATCTATGTAGTTATTTACAATAGTGTGAGATCGCGATGTCGTCCAAGCCCGCTAGATGGCGCCACAGTATCAGCAGATGATGCAGCACGGCAGTCGACAACGCTTGGTCGGCTCGTGGTGGTGCTCCTCTTCAGGGGCGAGGCCTCGCTTCAGCCGAGACATGTGCCGGATGAGTGTCAGGAAGGCCTGCGGAGCCCCAACCCAAGAACAATGAGGATTGTAGGTGTACGCGGACAGAAGTGCTAATTTTGAAAAGTGACTCGTGCAAAGTATGCGACTGGAATGATTTCCATTCGTTATAATCGGTAAGTCGAATAATTTATTTTCATTCGACATAATGAGTCATACATTTCAAAAATAGGGCTCCAGATATGGGACGTTTATTTGGAACCGCGTTTTTGTCTATTAGGTAATTACATCAGTGGTCCAATGGTTAATTCATTCACAAATAAATTGTTTGGTTTGATTTGCCGCAGAGCCGGAGGTTATGGGTCCAATTTCCATGGGAATCATACTTTGTTTAGTTGTTTCCATTTTAGTTAGGATACAATTATTATTCATTTTAGTTATTTTTAGGCAGAGGGCTTGAATTATTTCGTGCTTCGTAAACACCTATTTCTGCTACAAGGAACTTTTAACGTTAGTTGCCTATAATTGTTATGAAGGTGCCAATATTATTTCTGTTGGTGTTTCTTCAATTTAACTGACTTGTTTTCAATATTTAGGGTTCTGAGTCTGTTTAATTAAATTTTTCTTTAAACAACGCAGTTCCAAAAACATATCCCCGCCGCTCACATACTCTTTCAAAGCTAAAACAACACGCTTTTATTTGCAAATCAGTATATTTCTGTCTTTTCTCCAACTGTCGTACATTCGTACGTGCGAACTAAACTAACCTATAGGATTCAGTACACGAGTACAGCCGCTGGGGGCGCCAGCGTCGCTTTTGAAACGTTCACTGCGGCGCGCGAAACCCGCTTACAATGGATATATTCATATCATTAGTAACGAATTTGGATAGTCCTTCAAACTTATACTTGAAATAGAAGCCATCTTTTTCGTTAATGTCTTTTATACTTAATACAATTATGTTTATACTTTCATGGTAGAAAGTTTAATGTGAAACTAACAATTCTATCACATTTAGACTTAATTGTTCGAGATGGTCTTTGACTTCACAAATCTTTGAAATAACATAAGTATATCTATTTCAAATTCCTATTTGAAGTACTTTATTCAAATTGAAGATTTTTCCGCTATCGAAAAGACGCGTTTCTCAGCGCCGCAGTGAACGCGCTAATATTGATTCATACAAAATATTTCTCCTGTAAACTTATACCCCCTTATTCATAAAAATAAACAAACGTTCAATAAGACCAAATTAACTAATTTATGTTTAGCCCCTTTCCGTCTTATCAATTTTTGACGTGAAAGAACGAGACGGAACATAAATTGGTTAATTTGGTCTTATTGAAAGTTTGTTTATTTTTATGAATAAGGGCGATAAACGTTAATCACAAAATATGACATATTTACTGCTTTGCGAAAGTGAAGAGTACAGTTTGTACTTACACGGAACATTAACCCTAAATAAATTATATATAGTTGGCAGTACGAACTGACTTATACATAATTTTATAACCTGTTTATGTATTATGCTACATGGATAACTACATTTAACTGGTTCGTGGTCGAAATTCACTGAATCGAGTGGCGGGATCATTCAACATTATAATAATTTGATTGTCTTGCGAGAGGTTGACGAGATACCATTCATAATATCAACAATCACACTCCAACTCCCTTTAAAACACACCGTCAAAATTCACGGCGTGCAGAAATATATATTTCTATTGCATTATGTAGTTCATGACGACACGTGATAGTGTGCCTAAAATGCATGAATTTACAGTGATGAATTCTGTATTTAGCTATCATACATCAATGTAGATTTCTGTACAAATTTCAATCGGATTTGATGTGTGGAGTTAATTGTCAAAAATCTTCAAACTTCCAAACGAACACACTAGACCTAGCAGAGTCCTAACTTACGTGATAAATGCGAAAACAATATGAAATGACAATAATACATGTGTCTCGCGGTACACATAAATAAATAAATTTGACAGATCTCTCGCCGGTAGTATTACTATCGGCCGCAAGGGGGCGCTACATTGCCAAAACAAAAAGACCAAGATTTTTCGAAATCTACTCCCCAAATTTATGCTTGGTTCCCATGAGAATTCCACTAAACACAAAAAATAGCAACAAATATCATTTTTACTATTTTAGAAATTTTGATAAGTCAACTGGTAGTAACATGGGAACTTAATGAAGAAAATAACAGCTATTATAGCTGAGCTTGTAATATAAGCAATATTGTTTCAGCAAAGGATCGCCCCCTTTATTTCCAGGCACCTTAACGTACAAAATAAATTAACAATACATTGGCATAACTACAATTACGAGTACAAAAATGAGTACATATAGAATTAATCATATGACGAAGATGAAGAGGGGTTAACATTCCATAACCACGACAGCGTAGTACAATAAAAACAAACTGATATTTTGTGTAATTAAATAAACAGAGAGAAATAGTCTCTGCCTACCCCTACGGGAAAAAGGCGTGATGGTATGTATGTATTAAATAAACTTATTTACTTCGTTTTCATTGCAGTTTAACTAAACTATTAGCATTTGACAGTCGTATATATTTAACCTTGCAAATGCCACATCTACTGATAGATTATTTTATTATTAACAAATTTTAATAATTTCAAAATATTTATTAAATTAAATATAATAATTATAATTATTTTGACCGTTACATTTTCAATCATGTAATTTAAAACGAGTAACGTTGGCATCGCCTACAATATTTTTTTCATGTTTCTCGTCTACACTGCCGTAGATGGAAAGATAATGAGTAGCATCATAGACATAGACCTACAGTGCAGACTTCACTCCAAAATTTGGCGCGAACGCAGAAACACAATTTGTTTTTAATTTTAACATAAATTCGAGTATTCGTTGATCACCACATAGCTTCTAATATCATGATCTATATTTTTATACATGTATAGTAAATGTTTCTGCGCAAGCGCATACAATTGAAACAGCATACACATTACATTTAGCGCTTATTTTAAAATAAATACAAAACTTACATTAGCGTCCATGCGTCCAGTGTCTGTTTATATGTAAATTTACATTGACATAGAAACCAAAGAACATCGTATCTAGCCCAATAAATAATGATATAATGACATTTGTATTTTGAGCGTACGGTTTATTTTGGGACGTTTCGGTTTAATAAACTATTATTATTTTATTTAACACACGCTCTACTAATAATTTAAACATCTCGAAGTTTTGAGAGCTATAAACCGTTTCTATTGGAAAACGAATCCAATCGAAATATCGGAAATAATTCCTTCTGACTTGCACAATACACTTTGGTATTATGCGCAAGTGAGAGGGAATGCTTTCTATTATATTTCTTTTAAATGTGTTTCGTATAAAAACGGTTGAAGTAGTAAGTAAACAATTCTAATAAAACATGTTTTTGTCAGCCACATTTTGTATGACGAAATTGTTAGACCACACCCATAATTTGTTAGATGTTTGCAAACACAAAATACGGTCGCAGGAGACCTGGCTTGACACCGTCAAAAAACGGAGTGAGGTATAACGTGAACGTGTCCATACATCAATTTGTAATATTAGTTTATCGGTCTATTGTGAATCATTCATACGTTCATTAGTTTCTACGTCAATGCTTTATTATTGTCTGTACGAGAACCTCGGCTCAAGTAGACGGATAACGTGAAAGCAAAGCTTAATACAACAAGGACCGGTTGCGACGAAACGCCCTGAAGTTTCGTCGCATTTCGTCGCGACCAGGTGAAATGCCAGCACCAAAATGGGCGAAATATCATATTACAATTTTTACATAGCCGTCGCTTTTACTAGTTCACCGCGGCCGGTTCAGTGTCCACGCAATTAAATATGTGTAGTTGATGTGTGAAAATACTAAAGAATTTAATTTTCAAGACAACGGATTCATAAGAATCACAAGACAGGTAAAAATATATTCTTGAGAAAAGTTCTATTAAGGCTGATTTAGACGGATCCAGTTTCATAGACACAAAATGTGTGTGTGAGTTTTGTGCACCCACACTGCTGTTAGAAAATGTTTGCCAACGTCAGAAAACATTTGTTTACAAACATTTACTAACGTTAGTTAACATTTGTTTACAAACATTCCAATCAATCGTGTCCATGTATGCGTCTAAATAGAATAATACTACTGGATTTCCCGTACCGGATCCGTCTAAATCAGCCCTCACACACAGAGAACCTAGCAAAAAAAAACTGAAAGTCCAAAATTCCCTTCACACATCGACTTCACCCAAAAACATCGTGGCGCTGCTCAATCTTCTCACCGCCGCCTACAGGATGCTGCACTTGAGTTTCCTGCGCTTGCGGTCCTTCAGTGCGCCGTTGGTGGCGCGACTGTCGTCACACTTGCGAGACCGGATCTCACGCATGAGGTCGAAGAACACCTGTACACACACACGCACACGTCACACACACATGGAGGCTGCCGTCACCAACACGTTACACATGAAGGCTGCCGTCACCACGTGGATACCATCACCCACATTAAAGAACCGCCGCACTCAGTCGTTAATGACCATTAAAGCAAATTCTTCAAACTCAAAAAATGTACGGTAGGAGAGATTTTAATTTTATACATATAATAATTGATTTGTATAAGCACCTCCTTGGTATAAATAAATAAAAAATGTTTATTCAGTGTGAAGATTAAAAATTACTTGCAAAATTAGTCACTAACGACTCTAAATGAGACGATAAAACCAGAGTTCATCAACATTTTTTTACATTTAAAACGACAGTTTAATACATTTGATGTTCACCATTCACTCTTAGTTAAAAGGGTTAATATGATAACAAAGCGATTAAGTAATTAATGGTTAGGATGTAGTTGATGTACTCGGGTCTTTAATTACATGATGGTAATAAATAGATTATAAATATATAAAAAAGCTGCAATTTATATGAACGATAAACCAGACAAATTAAAAAAAAATCTTTCTCGACATAATTGAATCGAATGAATTCCACAATATAACTATCCCATCTGTTTCTGTAATAACATCTAGGGAAGTCTAACCACGGGGCACAGCTAGTTAAAAGAAAATTTTTCAATTCTAATATCATTCATTAGATCTTAGTGCCTATAGGTTGCGTTAACGGGCAGATCTACAGTCAAATTAGTCCTAAAAAGGAACTTCTGCTCAGTGCGCCCTATTAAGGCTGGTGCTTCTTATGAGTTAAATAAGACGATAAATACTCCACATACGGCACCTGCCAGCCGACTCACCTTGTCCACGTTGTCCCTGGTCTTGGCGGAGGTGTCCACATACGGCACCTGCCAGCCGACTCACCTTGTCCACGTTGTCCCTGGTCTTGGCGGAGGTCTCCACATACGGCACCTGCCAGCCGACTCACCTTGTCCACGTTGTCCCTGGTCTTGGCGGAGGTCTCCACATACGGCACCTGCCAGCCGACTCACCTTGTCCACGTTGTCCCTGGTCTTGGCGGAGGTCTCCACATACGGCACCTGCCAGCCGACTCACCTTGTCCACGTTGTCCCTGGTCTTGGCGGAGGTCTCCACATACGGCACCTGCCAGCCAGCGGCGCGGTCTCGGCAGGCGTCGAGCGGCACGCGGCGCTTGTCCGCGAGGTCGGACTTGTTGCCCACCAGCAGGAACGGGATGTTCTCGTCGTTCTTCACGCGGAGGATCTGTTCCCTGGAATTAAGGTTATCATTTTTTCAGCCGCAGCACAGAATTATTAATAATACTAACAAACCAAACGGACACTCGCGGCCACTATAGGATTGGTCGCCATTCAGTGGCATTTTCAATCTTGAGCTCCTCCGTGATTCGAAAGGCACGTTAAGCCGTTGGCCCCGATTGTTATCGATAGGAAGCAGTCATTAGGCTGTGTCAGATGCCTTAAGGCAGCCTGAAAAATTCTGACAGTGATGGCCACTAACACACCTTGGGTCATGTTCCTGTTATATTAAATTTACTACCACTTCCAAAGCGCAAGTGGAGAAGAAGCTGCGCCACAAACTCCACTGCAGCATTTTCTTCAAATCGTCATTTTACAAATAAGAAAAAAAACTTTCCTTAAATAACTAGTTAAATGAACGAATTCACATGTTTCTCAACATTTTGCACAATATTTTATTGTGATTTCAGATTATTCAAATTAACTAAAAATAGAATAAAAATAATAATAATAAAAAAATGTCAAATGTAAAAACAGAATACATAATAATATGTCAATTTGTTGAGGACTCTGCACCAAGTTTAAGTTCAACATTCCTGTCATTAAGAAAATCACCAGTACTATAATAAGCCTTTTTACAAAGTAGATCTTTAACATAGACTTTGAATTGTCCATCAGGCAAACTAGTTATTGATTCAGGAAGCTTATTGTAGAAGCGTATACAGTTCCCCACAAATGAGTCTTTAACTCTACACAGTCTATAAGAAGGTAAAGATAAATTATCTTTATTACGCAAAGGTCTATCAGATAAATCCGAGTTGTTTCTAGGGTTGCCAACTTTTTTTTGGCGAAATATAGTATTTTTGAAAATAAGCTATCAAGAATATAGTACATTTCTAAAAAATATAGTATTTTATGGAAAAATGACAAAATAGACAAAGATATACCTATTTCTTTTTACTTATTTATTTTGTAGGTGAAACTAAACTTCTTGCAATTTTTAACAATGTTTTGTATAAAACTATCTGTGGGGATTTTACTTATTGACTGCCACATTTTTTGAAATAATCTTATCTTCTTCACGATGTCCTAGTTCTCTTAGCATATCTATTTCATTTCATTTAAGACCTTAAGCTTTCTTAAGTAACAACAACTACCTAATAAGTGGAATTATGATATTACTAAAATCCCATAGCAAAAATTAAACGAAATGTTTTTTTATTTTTATTTAAAATAATATTTTGTTGTTGTCAATTTAATATTGAGAAGTTGGGAAGTAATCATAGTTTTAGCATTCTTTTTAATCTCTCCTAAAAGCTAGTGTAAAGGCGCGTTGCAAAATTTTTAAAATAAGGGTTTGTTTGTCGATTTCGGTGCTGAAAATATAGTATTTTTGCGTACTATATTTTTGTTCAACAGTATATAGTACGCAGACCCGAAATATTGTAAAATACTATATAATATAGTACGGTTGGCAACCCTAGTTGTTTCTAAAAGTAGTTATATTTTTCCTTGTATATATGATAACTTCAAATATATTGTGTAGCTACTGTTAAACAAGTGTTGTAATACAATAATGATATAATAATATGCAACATTGAAATAAGAAAAGGACGCACGAGCTGACAAAAATTCAGAGCAGGACATGTACCTCATCTACTCGTATAGATCACTACCCCAACATCTTCCTGGGTTAGAAATCAGATCATCAGAGCTTCTGGTAGGTTTTTCATTTACTCAAACGCGCTGTTCTAAAATGTGACTAGTAACATCGGCAGGTTGAATAATTTTTGTTCGACATCGAATGATTTTCGTTCGATAATGAAGGATTTTTTTTCGATATAGAACGACTAGCCGTGCCCGCGGCTTCGCCCGCGTGTAAACCTCCTTTGGCAACATGATGTTTTTCCAGAACAAAAAGTAACCTATGTTACTTACTCTCCATCCTTTTAACTCTATTCAGAAAATCAAGTCCATTGGTTGCTTAGTTAGGGAAGGACAAACAAACAAACACACTTTCACATTTATAATATTAGTATTATTTTTATTCGACATATATGTTATACATTTCAAAAATATAGCTCCTGGCAGTGTTGGCCAAGACCGGGGGACAAATGTGATAAAAATAATGAAGAGGAAGGTAATCTTTTCAATAATCAAATAGTTTCGATTAAAAAGGGTAAAAGTATCCATCTGTGGATTAAAGATATGTTCGATCTACAATGATACAGATCTACCAATAGATTCAAAAGGAGACAAAAGAATACATAGATTACATCTAAATGGACGGAGGAAAAATTAGCAACAACCATACCTAAACTCCTGTGTGGCGTCGAAGCTCTCAGGCTCTGTGATGGAGAAGACGCACAGGAAGCCCTCCCCGGAGCGGAAGTAGTTGTCCCGGATGGCTGCGTAGTCCTCCTGCCCCGCCGTGTCCAGGATGTCGATCTGGACCTCCTCGCCGTCTAACACCACCTGAAAAATATATTCACATCAACTTTAGAACTAATCGCTTAATACCCCGACTACGGCAAAGCGACCAGGAGACGTATTTTTGAATAGGCTACTTGACTGTATTCATACTTGGTTAATATTGTTATACTAAACAAAATATACACTAAACAGTAACCGATTCTGAAAACAACAACAAAATTGGTTGTTAATTAAGGCAGTAATTCGATTTTAAAGTTGTCTCTAAAAGAAAAGTGGGAGCGTGGTTGGAAAGGGGGACGTCTTGCTATCTCTATATAAAAATATTGATATAAAAGAAAAAAAAAATTAGTAGAATACCCAATTGTATGACTCAGTGTCTAATGACAATTATGACGAATGACAATCATTCGATACCAAACGTAAGTCATTCGATTGATCGATTTAGCATGAATCACACTTCAAAAATAGCGCTTCAGGATACCATACCTATTTATAGAAAACTAGCTTTTTCCCGCAGCTCCGCCTGCGTCAAAAAGTAGCCTATGTTTGACCCCCAGGTCTTCAACTATATTCATACCAAATTTCATCAAAATCCGTTCAGCGGTTTGGCCGTGAAAGCGTAACAGACAAGACAGACAGACTTTCGCATCTATATCTATACTAAATTATAAATGCGAAAGTCTGTCTGTCTGTTACGCTTTCACGGCCAAACCGCTGAACGGATTTTGATGAAATTTGGTATGAATATAGTTGAAGACCCGGGGTCAAACATAGGCTACTTTTTAACGCAGGCGGAGCTGCGGGAAAAAGCTAGTTTATAATATTAGTATGGATATGGATTGCAGGCTTGAATCACCTAATTATCTGATAATAAAGATGATTCCGTGCTGCGGAAGGCACTTGAAGCCGTCGGTGATGGCTGCCGTCAAGTGGTCCTTAAAGGACCACGACAGAGGCCGAAAGACTGTTTTGAAAAACTCTAATATATACAGGGTATATATACAGCGTCAATTGGCTAGTAAGCTTTTTCATGAAAATGTCTAATTCGTAAACCATTTCGAGGAATAGGCTTAAGGAACAGATTACATTAATCAGATCAGAAAACCCAATGACTTTTATTTTTAAGCAAAGTTGACGTAGCGTGATAACTTTCGGCTATTCACATTTATTTTTTTAGGTTGGTAGCACAGGGTAGTGAATAAATATTTTTTGTTTGGTAGCGCTAATTAGGCGCTTCACGTAGTTGTCACCCATGTCAAATGTCATCTCAGTTTAAGTAAACATAACCCTTAAATAACCTAACGACATCTTCATTACATTCATTCATACATTATAATGAAGAATCGGTGTCCAATGATTGAAAAATCAGATGTCAACGGATGAAGGGACGGCAGTAAAGTCCAATAAACAGGCCAATATGCAATAGATACGAGAAATGGGGTAGATACCTAGATAATTGGCGATTGTAAACAAACAAGAAACCAACTCGCGGCTCGCGGTCCATCTTGACTTTGACTTTTGACATACTTATTTTTTAATACCTTAGTAATTTTTGCTTTCTTGCGGTTCGAGATGGCCATTATGGCTGCGTGACGTCATCACTATAAAATCTTTAAAATTAAATAACAAAATAAATAAAATTTTAAGAATTTTTTCGTTTAAATTGTATCTCCCAAATAGTCTATTCTATCAATAAATTATATAAAATACACAATTTATTTTTTAAGTTGACTAGCCAATTGTCCATGTAACCCGCTCGGTATGAATACAGGTTTTCCCATTTATTATGCACTATGACTAAAATTCTTAGAAAGCAAGACTCACGATTCTAACATCATTGTCTAGTTAAGTGCTAATTACTATTTTACTACCACATCGTAACTTGATGTTTCTGGGCTGTGAGTCATCTGATGATGACGTCACGACCCGTGACGTAGACGTGGTGACGAATACCTGTCTGGTGTCTAGCTGATCTCTCTCGTCTGTTGCACAACATTTAGAAAGGACACTACATGTAACAAGCTGTGAAGGGCGTTTGTAAAGATTGTGATTTGGCCGTCACTAGTGGCATTTCCATTTTGTGCTTCTCCTTCGGAAGGCATGTTAAGTCAGTCATCGCAAGATGACAGTCGTAAGGCTTTGTCAGATGAAAAAACTATCGAATCATACGGTTCTGCTAACCTATTCCTCCTCTTACCCATGTCACTCCTTACACTAACAAGGCTTACGTTATGAAGATGACTGCTAGCAGAAAATTTCAATTGGCATGCTTACTGTTTGGAGTGGTTAAATCTCCTCCCTGCCTGTTTCAAAAGCTTAGTTGGTGGCGTAATCACAATAATAGGGCTGTTCGCACTTCTTGTCTCCTGCGTCTTGTGTCGTCACGTCATAGTACTGCGGCTTTTAGAGGATGTTTTAAATATGCAGCCAAATCGTGTTCCGGCGCCACAATATGTTGAGGTGGTGGCTGAAAACCAGTGCTAGTCATGCTTGCATGTCTAGCGTAATACTGAGCCGCCACCTATTGAGACGTCTGTGCGTCCCCTTCCAGAATTCAGAACCCCGGTAGTTCTGAGATATGAGAGGGTTTACTAACATGAATTCTCAGAAAACTGCCTTAAACCATTCCGCTATTCAGAGCTACGAACATTCTGGATTTGGGTATTGTTTCCGGTTCAGTATTCAATACCATATAATAAAAACGCTTCCTTTACTCAGATCCCTTTGACGCATGAGTATGTACTTAAGTGTGAGCTGACACGCGGAATGTGTTCCCGCTCTAGTACTCCCCGATCTCAGATATCCCGGCAAGTGCCAAGAGTTTAGCTACCGTTTCGAATACTTAAAACACACAAACTTATAAGTAGTTAATGATTTCAGTTATTCAGCAGAACTGTTTTGTAAGTTTCGCAATCTTTTATGTAACAATGAAAATTTAACGTCTTCTGCATTGATTATTTAAGTTTTGGTAAAACTAAAGAACCTGCTTATGAGCAAAAATAAAGGTGTTATCTACTTCGGTGAGCAAGCGCAACAGTAAAAGTGTGGGTAGAAAATCATAAAACCGGATCTCTGCAGGGAAATCGCTAAAAAGGTGCTTTTAGTAATGATTAAAACCATAGGCAAGATAATTTTGATTTGAAAATTAAGTTTTAAAAGCTAATAAATATAATACCATGAATCAAATATTTTTTATTGTTTCATACATGTCTAGTATGACATTTATATTTTCTTCGCTCGTTTACATAAACCACATACTGTAAATCCTATAGATAAGCTTAAGCTAAAAACTTAACACTAAATAGTATAAAGTTTGTCATTCCCTACTGCAGAACCAAAAGCACAGAGGGTATGGCTAATCTGGGTAGTGGTAGGACTTTAATAAACATTACGTTTTTATTTATTGTGTTTGTAAACCCTCCCGCATTACGGAACCAAAAACAGGGTAGCCTTTCAATCTGTAAAACTGCGATTTTAGTTGCTTAAAGGCTTCCGCAGCTCAGTACTATGGACGTTCTGAATACTGGCAGGGTTTTCATATACGCGATGTCTGTCATGCATATTGTACTTATTGTCTTAAGTATGTAAAACATTTTCTTTAAATTGATAAACGTTTAAATAAATTCTTTTCTATTCTACTCTAAGGGCGGCACTGGTTGGTTCTAGGACCATAATTAAATCCTATTACCCTGGACTCTGAATCGTTACCTAATGATGTAAATGGTACTCTGAAACTGCACTAATCAACCGTGTGCCTCGGTAGGGTCCTGAAAAACATACTCGCTAGAAGAACTAACCTTCTTTCTGTAACTGTCTGCCTTGGTAGGCTCGTAGTCTTCGACGAACTCGTCGTACATGAACTGAAGGGTGAGAGCGGACTTGCCGACGCCGCCGGAGCCCACCATTATGACCTTGTGCAGCGTGGGCTGCGCGCCCGGCTTCTTCGACATGGTGTCGTGGTTATGGCACTTGGTGCCGCGCTGTAGGGGACAAATGAATGAATGAATGAACACTTCATTGCACCATTTACAAACAAAACTTATCGTTAATGCAATCTCTTCCAACCAACCTTATGGTAGAAAGGAGCAGATAATAAAAAAAACTTGAGCGAGCGGTGCAGAAAACTAAGATGTTATCTACAACAAAACAGGTAATAAACTTACATAGATATTTTTGTATATATAAAATACATACAACGAGTAGGACAGTAGTGACAAAAAAAAGAGACAAGCATACTGACAATTTAAATTACAAATTGAAATGATTTTATTTCTGAGGTGCATCGAGATATATGTAGTAACGTACATCTCAATGCTGCGGTGTCGGTTTTTTGTCATATACAAGCTTTAAACCAAACTTTACGAGTTTTACGATTTTTACAGAAGTGAAGCTGCAAAATGGCCGCTTAAATACGTGTGTCGCCGCGATCCGGAACTATAGTGAAACCTGGTTTGGATGTAGTTTGGAAGCTTTATTCGTGATCCTAACTATAGTGAAACCTGGTTTGGATGTAGTTTGGAAGCTTTATTCGTGATCCTATATGTGAGACTGTGGTTCTTTGAAGCCTATGTATAACCTGATTACAAGTTTTGGAAAATAGTGAGTAGCTGAAAAAAAAAAGTAACAAAGATAATGTGTTATTTTCCCGGCAAAACAAGAGCAAAGATAAATTAGGAATAATGAATGGTTTTAAGGAAGTAGAACACGTATATTGGATTACATTGCGTCCGCTTGTCCTTATTGACGCAGACAGGCCCAGTCATTTACGTACTGTCTAGACGCAATAAATGAAGACTGTTGTTACGAAATTGTTTTCCTTTATCGATTTGTGCGAATATAAAGCACTAGCCCGCGGCTCCGCCTGCGTCAAAAAGTAGCCTATGTTTGACCCCGGGTTTTCAACTATATTCCTACCAAATTTCATCAAAATCCGTTCAGCGGTTTGGCCGTGAAAGCGTAACAGACAGACAGACTTTCGCATTTATAATATTAGTATGGATTTTGATAAGAATGAAGTAAAATCTATTACTCAATCACAGATGAGAAATTTCGTGTGGGAACAGTCAACAGTAATCTATCGAATTGTATGGAATCTATCCCTGGATGAAAGCTAATGATACTCATAATAATAAAATTAAATTGTATAATAATGGGATATCGACATTATTTTTGAAATAATCTGAATTTTGGCTTCTCAATAAAGATAAATTTAAATCCCCTCTGAACATTTGGACTAACAGATAATCTGAACTACGATGTTCAAAATGACGTTACTTTCTTAATGACGATGTTTGATAAGTTTCCTAGGATCTAATAATGGATCTGAACGCTGGATCAAAGTTAACGAAGGAGTATTAATAAAAATGTTTGCTGCCTTCTTCTATTTCTATTATAAAATAAACACTATCAGATCTTTATAAAACATATTTGTATGGATTGAGGGCGGGAAAACTTCGTGAATAGAATGGAGTTGACCAAAATTTTGGGTGATGACGCAACTCTGCCGGCGCACCGGCTCATCCTTTTTGGGTTATCATCGCGACAAGAACTGGGTATATGGGCATAGCATAGGCACTACCGAAATGGGGCATAACCTTTTAGGTTTTAATTTTAAGGACAAAAATTTACAAAAATCTGTCTTCTAGGAATTATAATGAGCTTATACGACCAATTTGTGCAACATATGATCCACAATGAAAAAAAAAATAATTGATTGATTGATTACACTCACTGACTGACGTAAGAAAGCAGAAAGATACGACGACCCCTCTTTTTGCGTGAGGTAAAGGTACACACCAAAACAAATGTCCCAATATTATCTGTCCACAAGCCAAAAGTAAATAAATGTAGAAAGTACTCAAGTTTTGTTACATGTGAGATAATAAAGCAATTATAATTAATATTGAGAGTGTATTTGCATGTCTTTGTGGTGTGAGTAAAAGTAATTAACTCACTAGGGCATAAAACGAATTTTAATTAGTCGTAGTAGGCCTCTGCGCTGAGCGGCGTATTTTTCCTAAAGGCTATGAGACTGTGGCCCAGGGGAGAAAATAATAGGGGCGACGACGATTAAGTTAATTATTAGTAAACAAAAAACGTTTAGAAAACCAACTTTAAAAGAAAGATTTGTGGATTTTTCAATAGAAGTGTGTTTTTTAGGAAAAAAACGAGGACCCCAGAGCTCAAGTCAGGCATAAGAGGATGCAACTTCAAGATGTATAGACGGGTCAATCTTAAGGAGTTTCGAATACTTAGGTATTTGTAATGGACTTCCCAATCATTTTTTAAATTTATCAAACACAGTGTAAATTCAATATAATATACCCAACATAATGAACTGAGTAATGTTGCATCTATGAGACAGCTGATACTACTGAAGACATAACACTTCTCCAAGGAACTACTAGTAGTGTCATTCAGTTGTGCTACGGGTAAGCAACGAATTAATCGGTAGTTTCAGTAGCATAATAAAGTTTTACTTTCACATTTTAAAAACCTTTTCAACCAGTCTATTTGTTAGAAAATTCTGTGTTTTCTCTAACATTAGTATAACTTAAACAACAATAAACCATAACTATGCCACTTGTCACAGTTATCACCGCTCCGTTCCGCGTTATAATTCGCATTGTGTCGCGTACTGTTCCGAGGTTCCGACACGTGTGCCGTGTTCAATGGACTGTGACGTCACAATGCTATGGTTCCGCCTCTTTGTGTTAGCTGATCCATCTGGTGCTGGCCGTTTCTATCACGATAACGCAGATAGACTTCCTATTCGTTGAGATTTTCTAGATGAATAAGTATTTTTTCTTCCTAGACTTTAGGTATCTGACAGTTGGACCATGGATAGTTACATCCTCGTAGTACAACCAGTTAAACATAGCGGTTGGGCCACGGGTCGGGTATAGTATACAAAATTTGTTGTGACATTAATTCTTAGTCTTGTCCGTAATCAGGTCATACAATATTTTACGAGATGGGTAGAGGCATTTTTTGGCATTGTCTAAAGCAGAATATACCTTTTACATCTGTCCAAATTAAAGGGAGAAAGTGCGGTTAATACCTTGGTTGGTCGAAGCCATTATTTTAATCAACTGTGAGAATATGTCTTTAACGTGGGTAATCACATGAGTAAGTAATCACACTCCGTAGAGTCAACGCCATAGCGTTAACTACTAATTTAGGAGATGGACGTAACGCTCAGTGGCTTTTTTACTTTCGGATTTAACCCCAATGGCCCAGGGCAACAGGGCTCCTTTTGTTTTATGACTGATGGCGGGCGCAAAACACAGCATCTAATTACTCGTAGAGTGACTACTCTTGTAATCATGTGCATGAAATTTGTCAAGGAAGTAATTTACCGTTTTGATATGTTTTGATTTGATAGCTGAATAGGATAAGCTTGACTGAAATCGTGACAAAGCAATTTAAATAAAAACATAATGTTAAATGTCCGATATTTTACGTGTGTGTTATGAATGGCATGGGTAATACAGACATGAGTTTGTGTCAGGTTTTTCTGGATTAAGTAGCTTTTCCAACTGCCTTTTGAAAAACGGCGTCGAGCTCATCATAACATGTTATAATAATATCATCAAAACTGTGCCAATACTAAGACCAATCCAAGTCACGCCACGGCACTATACACGCCATAATAAGTAGAACACAATAAGCAGGAATATGAAGACGACAGAACTAGCACCTAAATTAGATATAGAATAAGGAGGAATAGTGTAGAGTAATATAAAGAAAATAAGATAGAAAAGCTAGAATAACGAATTGAGGTGGCGTCCCTCTGCTCTGCGCTAACCAATAAACGTTTTACCACTGACACGAAAAGAAGAGCAATAAGAAATGAATTCAGATATTTTTTACTCGATTTGCGAATTTATGCTTCGAACAAGGCGTCTTTCCCGAGGCCCTTAAACGCGCTGTGATCACTCCTGTGCATAAGAATGGCGATAGGAGAGACGTAAATAATTTCAGGCCTATCTCGGTGCCGTCTCCTTTTGCCAAGATACTTGAGAAACTTATGAATGTAAGGCTGCAACAATATCTACAAAAATTTGAACTAATTTCTAAATCGCAATACGGCTTCAGACCGGGAATCTCTACTGAGGATGCTGTTGTTGATTTGTCTTCACTTATTGTTCAAGCAGTTGACCAAGGTAAAAAATGTGTGACAGCATTCTTAGACCTAAAAAAGGCCTTCGATACTGTTTTCATACCCATTCTCATGCACAGGCTTGAAGCTGTTGGAATTAGAGGACCTCCCTTGTCGCTATTTAATGACTTTCTCAGAAATCGTAAACAATGCGTAAAGATCGGCAATCACACTAGCGAAGAATCTCCTGTTACTTACGGTGTACCCCAAGGCAGTGTCCTTGGGCCTACCCTTTTTCTTATTTACATAAACACACTTTGTAACATGAATATTAATAACGGTAAAGTTTTTTCATACGCTGACGACACCGCAATAGTATTCATAGGAGAAACATGGGAAGACGTTCGTATAAGCACTGAAGAAGGTTTGACCAAGGTCGCTGGTTGGCTAAGACGCAACTTACTAACTTTGAATACCTCGAAATCGAACTTTATAACTTTTTCTAACTATAATAGTTCACAGCCTATAAATTTTGAAATAAAAATACATACATGCAATTCTAATGAAGATGGCTGTGGCTGTGATACAATCAGTAAGACTGCCAAGATAAAATATCTAGGTGTCGTTATTGATCAGCGTCTCACCTGGCACGACCACCTAGACCTTGTTATGAACAGAATCCGCAAATTGATATGGATCTTCATATCTTTGAGACATGTCGCTCATACGAAACTATTAAAACAAATTTATTTATCACTTGCCCAATCAATCATAGTATATTGTATTCCGGCTTGGGGTGGTGCTACTAAGATGAAAATGCTGGAGTTAGAAAGGTCTCAAAGAGCATTACTAAAAGTTATGTGCTTTAAGCCGTACACCTTTTCCACTATTTGTTTATACGGGCTGTGTGATCTGCTCACGGTTCGAGGACTGTATATTTTAAATTGTGTTCTAAAATTTCATAGGACCTTCACGTTTGATCCCAATGAATTACGCAGAAGACGAAACCGTGTGGTTGTACCACTACCCGTTGTCAATACTAAATTTGCTGGACGACAATATACGCGACAATCTGCATTCTTATATTATAGATTAAATAATATATTAAATTTTTATTCTCACACAAAATACATATCTAAAGAAATGATTACTGTATATTTAAAATCCCTAAGTTACGATGAAATTGAAACCTTATGTGAATAGTCCCACTTAATTGACAGCACAGCACACACACGTTATGCTCACACACACAAACACGCGTTCTTTCATCTATACACATACACAAACATAAAATAGGTAGTTAAAAATAGATTAATGCAATAGTTTTTAGTTATATAAGTACCTTAATATGTACATACTGTTGTTATTGAAGAGCGGGATCTCCTAACACAGGTAATTACTTACTTAAATGGAGATCCCGATCACAAATAAGATAATGTAAATGGTACAAAATAAAGAAAATTTATTTATTTATTTATTTATTGCATGCCACAAGTTAGGAGGGTGTTATAAGAAAGATACAGTTCGGATGGCACCATGTACCTATAGGCACTGAATGATGATGATGGCACTGTATACTTGAGAAGTGAATAATGGTTTGATGGCCCATGACCGTCAATAAAAAAGAGTAAATGAGGTAAACGTCGATACTTTAAGAAGAATAATTATACCAAGAGAATGTTCTTACAGTCTCCTTTGAAACGGTTGAACGGTTGTCACGTCATCGTCCGCAAACCATTACCATAATGTGAAAGGAACAAATTCAATATTATCATCATTTATGTAAGATGCACATTAAACGCGATAGTATAACGTTAAAAGAGGACTTCTCTTTTGTCTCGCTAATGGACTGTTTATTATGGGATTCGTTTTATACGAAATGAGTTAAGTGCTACTTTTCATCAAGAAAAAAATATCATTAATATTATTGCTAAAACCAGCTTTCATAATAAAATAAAGTGGACGAATACATGACAAATTGATCGCCTGGCGCGGCGTCAAGGTAGGCTCAGCTGTTTGGCCATTGAGTTACCCAAAATCTGTAAAGCTTGTTGCCTGTAAGCTTAGATCCTTTAATCTGTTTTGTGTTAATTAAATTTTAAAATCGAACTAAGAAAAGGATTGCAGTAAGGTTGCAGCATTCATTTGAAACCAATTTTGAGCACAGTTAAACCGCAAAATTCATTTTACAATATTCATAAAAATGGAAAGTGACATTCACATAACATTCAGCTATAACCACTGCAACGATCTTCCATTCAGGACCAATGACACGAAACTCGTGAATCAACTTTCGCGAATATCAATTATGTAAATATTCAAAGCATTTTAAACACTATTTTTGTTACTAGATAGAAGTTATAGAAAGCAAGTTATTAAAAATCCGGATAGATTCCAGGCGGCATTAAAACGCAGCAAATTTCTATTCAGAAATTTTTGATTTTCAAAACATGAGTTCTGTCTCTCCGGGAAGTTGTCACGACTTTCAACCGTCGTGATAACAGTCATAATTATAAATGGTGCAATAAAATTTCCTTCATTCATTCATCAGGTGATATTTAGTGCAGCTGCAAGAGCAAAACAGAAGATGCAGCGTATTTTGTGTTACTGTTTTGATTGTATTTGTGAATTGTGTAAACTTGAGCTCAGAACAGGGTTCAACTAGGTGCAATGTGCATGCATACGAATTGCAAACTTTGTCTGAACGTGGCATTACTATATGAGATCCGTTGTCTTGACTACGATGCTCATTATTTCATATATTCATGCACGAACACTTCATATTTATTTGCCATTGTCTAGTAATTTAAACGTTTTCTTATTATTTATAGGCTATAGATTCGAATATCTGCTTTGTTTTGTGAGTTAGC
Organism: Euzophera pinguis; assembly: GCA_947363495.1. Taxonomy (NCBI): domain Eukaryota; kingdom Metazoa; phylum Arthropoda; class Insecta; order Lepidoptera; family Pyralidae; genus Euzophera; species Euzophera pinguis. The sequence continues at coordinate 990,017 of OX376164.1, forward strand.
TTGGTTAGTCGTTGGTCAAATACAGAGAAAGTACAAGGTAGATAGTTATGCAATAAAGCAACATTTGTGAAGCTGAAATTAGTGAACGATGGACTTAGATTTTTACGAATTGGCAAAGACTCTATGTAGGACCTTGAGGTACAATCGAACAACTTTTAACTTACATAGAGAGTAAGTAAAATAAAGTTGACCATGAACTTCAAAACGATCTCAAACCAACACAGTTTACTTATTTATAGGTGTATAATGCAATGGTATTTATTAAGTCTGCCACCTGCTATAGCAGTATCGAAGTTTTGCATGTTCTGCAAACTGTGGCAGACAACAATCGATATTTCATGTCCGGGTTAAGGACACAGCTGGTAATGGACGTCAGTCACGCAGCCAATAAGTTTTGACTTTACGAATATCACTTGTGGAATACGACCCGGTTTTCAAATCGAAAGCTGAATACAACTGAAAATTATATTGAGGATACGCAAAATGAGACAAAGGAATGAAATGCCAAATTATAGGACAAATTTTAACAAAATTACATGGCCCACTCCATAAATAAATGTGATCGTGTAAAGAAGAAATCATCTTTTTAAAAGTTAAATATAATATCACCTTACCACCACATGCGGGTGTGGGGGTTACAAGGTCACTAGACTCCGCACCCCATGGTGTAGTATTCAGAAATCGACTTACGGTTGCTTACGCAGTTTATTTAACGACCAAAATATGTCAGCCAGGGTCTGTGGCATGTTTCTTACTCCTCAATTATCAACTTTTAAAAACTCTAGTTAAGAAAAAGCACGCAAGTCATAAAATTATAGAAAATTGCTACTACAGACAACACGGATGAACCCACACCCTTGACTCGCCAAATCAATAATCGTAAATATATTATAACGTTCATTATAGCATTAGTTGCAATAACATAAATACAAAAATAACTTTGACGTCATAGCCGCGAACCGCGATAACTGGTGACCTCTGGACAAACTAATTGACTCAGATCAGCTGCGACTCATGAAGGCAGTATTAATACAGCTGCTTATGTCTTGCACGGTGTTAGAAAATAGATTTTTTGATCGTATCTCTTTCATTTTAGCGTTGTTCATAGGATTGGGATAAACGGCCACATCATCATATATCCTAGTTTTATCCCATTTTAATTGGCTCTCCGTATCTTCTTGCGCCCATCTTCCCTATCGTGAACCATTTTAGGACAACTTAGAAAAAGAATATGTCGTTTTATTGTACCTCGGGCCATATGCCAAGAGAAATTAGTCAACGCTTATCTGATTAGGTCGAGGAGAGAAAATCGACAGCATGTCTTAACATAAAATTTGAATTACTATTACTACAGAAGGTAAAAATTCATGTCAGCACCGATAAGCCAATTTGGTAATTATACTCGACGAAAATAGATACATATCTGCCTTGATTCCTCACTTATTTAGGTTTGAAGGGTGATAGATAGAGGTAGAGAATACGGGGATTCTAGGCCACAAGCATGACAGCGCACGACGCTGATGACACCTTCGTCGCCAAGATGGAGTTTTACGGTTTAAGGATAGCCTTAAAAAGTATACCACACGACTATTCACACTAAAATTGATACCTTACTACGAAGACACGGGATCGGTAAACAACGGGGCATGATGATCACAGCACTATCACACAAAACACAGTTCACATCACAAGTAATCACAACCACTCGCCGTCACACCCAGCCTCACATTGAAACAATTAATATGACTATATCAGAACAACGTGGGATTACCTCTAACAGACTCATTTCATCATACAAACATTTGTGTGTAAAAATAACTAAGAGTACTTCCTCACCGGTGATTCATTCAGGGTATTTACACTACGAAATTATTCTATGAATCAAGTGTCTCTTTTGTTTGAAAGTTATTTAAAAGGGTTAACAGAAGTGTTTTTTTTTTTCTAGCCACAAAGAGAAAGTGTGATCAGAAATCAACTACGGAGGTTCGAAGATCTGCGCCACCAAGATGACAAGGCAATTGCACTACTTACTTACTGCGCTGGCTCAGCGACCCGAAGTAGATCTTGGCCTCGGAAACTAAAGAGCGCCAGTGACAGGATCACAGAAGTGTTCGATTTTGCGCGATCGCAATCCTATCTGGGGAAAATATCAGGCATAAGACCAGTTGGCCGTCCCAGATACCGCTGGAGCGATGTGGTGCAAGGCTGATAATGCGAGAGATGGGAGCTGACAACCATAATATGTCACTGACATCAAAATACTTGACTAGAATTCACAAGATGAAGAAATACAAGACAATGTATTGCAACATAAGAAAACTGAATAATCAGGGTAGTGTTTCTGTTTCAAGTACTGTTTGCGTTGCGTCACAAGTTATCGGTTGTTAAGAAGCGGTGTTACGTATAGCCGAACAGCAAATAATGCCTAGTTTACACGCGACTAGTGTAAGAGCTTAGTTGTACAAAAAGGGGTGGCAATTATCAAAAGGCCCTGGGTCCTGCCTGTAGCCATGCCCCGTTCCACTTTTGCACTTTTTCGAAATTGTTAATTATACAAATTGTAACTAATTTTTTTGAGTAGTTATAATTATTTACTATCCTTACTGACATAGCTTGTAAGCCATACCAACAAAATAAGTCTCTGTTACTTGAAAATAAATTCATTGATTCATAACTATTTTGTTTTTACAAAGTTTTAATTGATAAATTATTTTCATTACAACGATTTTTAGTGTAACCCGAATCGAATACAGATAGCATAAGACTTGGGAAGCAACTTGGAAATGCTTGTTTGTCATAGCATGTATCTCAGTTATTTATTACCTCAAAATCACTTCAGCACTTTATTAATATTCAATTTTATTCATTGCTACTCACTACACTACACAGTAACTAGTTATCCCAATTTTTTTCAAAAAGTACGATCTACCACTGTGAAGAACAATGCGCCGAAAGCAACACAGTTCAGTGCTAGTAAGTCAAATTAGACTAGTTTTTAAAGTCTGTAAACTATGTATGCAACAAACATGTGACAGGCCCGTTTTGCCTGCATCGTGTGAACTAGGCAATAGATAGGGTGGTATGACGCACAGATAAGCATGCCACTGATAAGAGTATCTCGCTCGTGCCCAGATCATGCGTGTCTACCTATTGCACTGAGTAATCCATATTACTCATTTCTGATGATCAAAGTTTGTAAAAGACTAGTGGCTGAAGTGGGCCACTAGTTTGAAATCACTTTGCACAAGTGCTTTCAAACGACTGGTTTTTTTTTGCTTCTACTATTAAAACCATTATATTTCACCCAATTTGTTCTATAATATTTTATTTTATTTTATATACCTAAACTACCGAAACCACCCTTTTTCTCATTCGATCTTTCTCTAATTCATTCATTCATTCATACGAGAGCAATGGCTATACCTCTGGTGCGTTGCGATCGATGGACTATCTGCTAGAATGTTCCAGCTGCCCCTTCTCATGAACATGGGACAATTTAGCTGTGGCTTCTGACTCGCCTGTAGATGACTCTCAATCGGTAAAATTTTTGAATAACATAAAACCACAGAGAGTTACACTAAAAAAAAGTGAGTGTACAGGAAAGTGAGTGAAACATCTGTAACAGCTGCCTGTCTGTTAACTAATATATGTATAAATAAATAATGCTGCTAGTCATGCTGAGCCTATAGTCATGATACTTATTGTTATCAATAGTTGGAATTATGAGTCACTCTGAATGTGTTTAGCCATATTAGCACAAATAATTTTGTGATAATAAATGTTATTTGTTTCAAATATTTATTATTGAAAATGTTCCAACAACATTTTTTCTTTAAGCCTTCTATTATTTTAAGATGAATTCCTTGTCAATCAATGCAAAGACACGACACTATTTCTGTCACATTTTTTTTTTAATTGTCATTAACTCTAATTCCTTTCAAGCGCAAAGTCTGAATGTGAACCCTAGTGAGCGTGTATACCAGAACATAATAGCACATAATTGTTGTTTTAAATCACGCGAATCTGTAACACAGCAGCAAAAAAGGTATTTCCAGTTGAGCGGCTGTGAAATAGAAAACGGCACATCACCGCTGCATACTTGCCAGTGCAATGATGTCAGTAGAAACTGATTTGACAATAACAGATGCATGATTTGTGCAGGGTTCACAACTTTCTATTTATTTATATACTTCATTTACACACTGTATTACTATAATAATATCATGGTGTTCCATTGGCTAATACGAAGAATGCTATTTGATGAAAGATGGCGCTTTAAAAAGAAAAATATTGAATTAAGTACTGATCTCGCTTATTTTTGGAGAACATAGAAATAAGAACTGATGTTTTAAAACACTATTTTTTTAAGTACTTAACAAGTTGATTAAGTGCTGTATTTAAAAAGTTATACATCTTAATTTGTAACTTCTTATATTTTCGATAGATAGCATAACAATGAGTTTGTATTGAGAGTAACCAGAAAGTTGGCCCGTTTCAATGTATGGCGATTGAATATCTGTATAGCATATATTCTGTAATCTGTGGTAATATATTTATACATTAGAAACTTATGTTTCGAAAGTTATCATTAGGAAAACTGTTATGAATTATTCCTGCAATTTAGTGTAATTAATTTCCTATGATAGTAATCCTAATAGCACTTTAGAAGACTTAAATATGGCTGAGCAATATAGGCGGCAGAGGATTGTCAAATTTAATATAGTGCAATCAATAGCTGTTTTGACTCAACAAGTAGATTAGTTCAGTAAATAAATCCATACTAATATTATAAATGTGAAATTCTCTCTGTCTATCTGTATTTCTGTCTGTTAGCTTACACTGCCAAACTGCTGAATGGATTTTGATGAAAATTGGTATGAATATAGTTGAAGATCTGGAGTCAAACATAGGCTACTATTTGACGCGATTTGGAAAATAATTTAACAATACAAAAATTAGGACTTCATCTCAACAAATATAAGTCTCAGTTAAGATTTTGATCAATGGTGCTTAGAGAATACAATCCCGGGATCCCGAGATTTGGGATCCCGGTATCCCGACCGTTTTCTGGCCCCGAAAATCCCGGGACTGTACTTGGCTAATCTCGGGATTTTTGGGATTGCCACAAACAAGTCTAGTTTGTATTCCGTAGTCCGTTGCGTCTTGAAAATAACCTTGCCTAGATTATTTTAATACATTACGACAAAAACCAACTCGTACAATACGTAGGTAGTTAGGTACCCACTATTTAACGTTCATTCATATAAAAAAATTTGGAACTTAGGACTTGTTCCTATTTACGATAGTATGACAGCTGAAAATTGTCTTCGTATATTGCAAGAGCGTCTAAGTAAATTTGACATTTCCCTAGAAACTGACATCGTGGCTATTGTAACCGATGGACCGAATGTTATGATAAAGGTGGGGCGGCTTGTTTGCACTGAACAACAACTGTGTCTTGCACATGGTATCAATTTGGCGGCCTGTGATGTGCTTTATGAAAAACATAATAATTTGCAAGATAGCCCTACCTCAGATGATACTATAAATGAACCAGCTGTGACTGTTGATTATATGGACGACAGCGATGATGAACACCATTTAGAAGACTTAGACTGTCCAGAATCAGGTTTAATCGTAATGTCACAAAATGATCTTGCGCCAGAACACGTACCAAAGTTAACACAATATGAAAATATTAATAAGCTGATAAAGAAAATCCGCAAAGTTGTAGTGTATTTCAAAAGATCTCCATTGAAAAATGAAACAGTACTTCAAAAATATGTGAAAATTGAACATGGAAAAGGGTTGTCACTTCTTTTGGACTGTAAAACCAGATGGAATAGTCTTTTAACAATGCTGGAGCGATTTTATCTTTTAAAAGCATGCATTCAAAAAGCTCTTATAGATCTCAATCATCCAATTCGTTTAGAAGATGTTGATTTTGAATTGGTAAATAAAATTGTTGATGTGCTGACCCCAATTAAATTGACAGTAGAAGCAATCTGTCGGCGAGATGCTAATTTATGCACAGCTGATGCCGCTTTGAAATTTCTTATAAAACAACTGTCTAGCAAAAACTCAGCACTTGCCAAAAAAATTAAAACATCCTTAGTGGAACGTATAAAGCAACGACGAAGTTATGATTTAACTGGCGTGTTAAATTATTTACAAAATCCACGAATGGATGATGAAAATCAGTTATTATCGGATTTGGAATGGCACAACTTATTTCCAGTTCCGACACAGGGTTTAGTGAGGAAGCAAATAAAGAGTATTGTAAAAGACTTAATAGTCGAGATAACACGGAAGAAGAAGCAAGGTCAGGATCACAAACAGATGATGAGCTAAGGTCAGAAACCTCCCAATGCCAACCCCAATTGACATTAAAGGAAAAGTTATAGCTGGAAATTAACAAAAGTATGAAATCCCCAGATCCTGAAGTACAAGTACAAAATGAATTGGGGTTGGCAAATAGTATTAGACGTGAAATGAGCCTGTTCGAAAATGGAGGAGTTCGTGGATATCACTTAGAAACAGCATATAAGTATCTATTGTCTATTCCTCCGACCAGCGTAGAAGCTGAACGAGCGTTTTCAGCTGCTGCTTATGTTGGCAATAGACTACAAAGCAGGCTCGGAAGTCAAACATTGGATGCTTTGATATTTCTGCGATTATATTTTCGAAATTCTAAATAGTTATTTTGTGCTGTTTTTTAATTTCTTGCAAAAGTATAGTATTTTTTGGTTTGTGTTTTTTTCTTTTCTTATTATTATTCTGAGAATGATTGTGCAAAGACATTAAAGACATTTTTTTTAATTACTCGTGTTTTTTATTTTAGCCCAATTAGAAACCACATAGTCTAATCCCGGGATAGGCCCGGGATCCCGGGAAAAGGCTTCAAAAATCCCGTAAGCCCGGGATTGAAAAAACATGCTCGGGATTGTATTCTCTAATGGTGCTGTAAATTTCCAGTAGAATGAAGCCCTCGAAAAAAGCTAGTGATTAAGTAATGCCATTTCACTCCAACCTTAATCATAACTAAAATTATGGCAAAAAAGTAAAAAATAATACGAGATGCATTTTATTCAAAATTCATTTTATACAATTAATCAATACACGACACCACAATCAAAATCTATCCAGCTGTTTTAACTACAATGATTGAGAACAAAAAAAGTCATTTTTACAACCCAGATTATCAAGATACTTTTTATCCTTAAAAGTATGCTATTACCGAACATCCCCAAAGTGACAGGTTTCAGCTGTGGTATGATATGAATATATATGTATATATATATATAACTGACAACCAGAAGGACCGATTGTGATATAAAGCTTGCAACGATGCGCTTGCATCATTCCTCATTTCTCCATACGTTTTCATTTCATAACCATCCCTTACCACATTTTCATTTAACTTAACCTAACCTCAGTTATAATAATTGATTAATGTGTGAAAATCAGTAATAAAATAAACATAGTTCTGTGATGTTTCGGATTTATGCATTTTCACTGAAGATTCCACCACAACACTCCTATTCATCTACTTCGTGTGGTCCCCATATATTAGTCTCATGCTGGGATAGAGGAGCCCGCCACAAGCTCAAGATAGAATTAAAGAGTACTATGTATGTACTTCTATTGCTGGTGTAAGAAACAATAAAATTTAAATGAAATGTTATTTTGCTAAAACATGGTAACAGTAATTTTATGTTAGATGTAATAAGTAGTGAAGGATCTACATGTTTCACCATTACTGGCATGCAAAATTTTTTTTAAATGTTGTGATTACAAATGACTTTACTTTTTTTTTTGCCATGTTTGAAGTGGTAGATATTGTTGCATATCTTACCTACACACACAGGACAGGAGGATTAGGAAAGGGAAAACAAAATCAAATCAAGTTTTTTTATTAATGAAGCAAATACTAAACATTTTGTAAAGCTAATACCAGTATACTTATGGAAGGCGAGTGGGGAGGCTTTTGCCCAGCAGTGGGGCATAAATAGCTAATAAAAAAAATACCAGTCTGTGTTGTGTAAGTTTTTTCTAGGCAAGTAATCTTAAATAATAATGAAATTTCCAACGCCTTACCTTTTGTTCCTCAAGAAATGACGTGGATAATTGGTATGCAAGCGCAGAGAACATCACTACATACTCAGCACCGTCTCCCAGGCGCAGGAGGCGCGCGAACGCTCTCTCAGTCCCATGCTACACCAACACAAGCAAACTTAGACAAACACTGATCAAATAAACACTAAGCTTTCATTTGCCGACTGACCTCCTGCCAGCTCCGAACGAAACAGTCCGTACTTCAGCGGAAAATCAATGATAACCAGGGAGGAGGCGAGTAGATGACAAGGACTTTACCACAGCCTAGCACCGCTACTCCGATAGTTATGGCCAGCAAACTAGGCCGGGAAATGTGCACTAACACGTGAGAACCGTAAGACAATACGCGAGAAACTGTGGGAGAACGAGAGGCGTTGCCATTGTAGTAAACAATCACGTCATTGACCCTAAATACGGAGCGCCCGTAATCGGCACGCTTTCGGCACGGCGGCTTTATGTGTTTCTAAACTCACCTAGACGATGACGATGTTTGAGCTAGTCTTTATCCTTGATATTATTGTTTCACAGTAATTGATTTCACTATTTCGTCAATAGTCTCTCACATTTACACTTTATGAATCGAAAAAACTAGCTGTCAAAAATTACGAGCTTGCAAAGAAAAGAAAAGCGACCTCTACCTCTACCTCGCCTCATTAAAATTCAAAGGGAAAGCATTAAAAAATTACCCACTATATAGGGATTTGTTGTACTCATGTGCGTCATCGACTGCGGTTTTTAGTGTAATTTTAAGTTACTTTTTTATAACTAGTACTTTTTATGACACCAGCCACCAACCCTTTTCTTTTTCGTCCCAAGGTTTGGCTCACACAGAATGCCATAACCAAATGCCATAGGTAAATTGCATTTGGTCCACTTTCTGTGTTTTTTTTGTATGCAGTGCAAGTTTCAATAAATAAATACATAGGTACTTATAACAAGAGCTAAGAGCAAAGCACCCTCAAGCCTTAACTAGTAACCCTTACTTACACAACAAGATGAATCAGAGATTTGGATTTCAATACAATCATACTATTTATTTTTATTAATTTTCTATTTCAGAATTTCGGCGATTACAAAAAAAATACTAACATTTTTTTTTATACGGGGGCCATGTTAATCTCCATAAAATTTTCACAATAACAAATATACACGAATGTTTTCTTACAAAATAATGAGGATAATAACATAGTTACATACTTCAGCTAGTATTTAAACTTTTTGATAAAATTCAAATCAAAATCAAAAAGTTGAAAAAAAAATTAAAAAATCCTTCATTGACTGCTGAAAGAAAGATGTTTTTACTTATTCATTCATTCAGTAATATCGAGTGGGTTACTCGGTCAATCGACCTTGCACACCCCGGTAAAGTAAAATGAAGAAGTAAGTTAAAATGAACGGTAAAGTGAAATGAAGAAAAATTAGCCCAGTTACAAACTCTGACAGTTCTGATCTGACTGACAGACTGGGCTCATTTTTACCAAAATCTTTTGAAGTCATCTCCAGGAAAAGTCGTAAAATTATGAAATATTATAGTTAACACTGCGTTCTTTTATTTCTATTTAGATTTTTAACCTAGTAATAAGAAGATAATAAATAGGGGATGAGGAAATTTCACTAAGCTGGCAACATAGTTGGGAGATTCTTCACTTGCTGCTGTCATTGCAAAGTGACATTGACTTTGACATTATGTTGAACTTTTATAGTTTTGACACATTAAATTTTTTTTAGTAATAGGTTTTACGGCCATGGATACAAGTCCTTCATAGCCCTTAATTTTTCAATATTCTAGTCCTACAGTGTGGTTTCGTCAAGTCTAAAAGTATAGGCGGTAGTCAAGTCTATTCAGAAGAATTAGGCTAAGTGAAGTGGTAGAAAAAATGCACTTAGCGATTACTAGGAGCTTTTGGCAACAAGCATGAAAATCACATATTAAACACTGTATCACTTCCTAACACGCACGCTTGTTATCGAAAACTTTGCGAATAATAACCACCATTATTATCCACAAACACTCAAAAAACACAAATTATGGAAAATAAAATATAGCGCCGATACTGCTCTTCACATTCCTGCCAAAAGTCCGACACATCACAAAGGAAAATAAAAAAATTAAACACAAAAACGGAGTCCTTTTTTTGCTATTAATTATACACAGCTTTAATTGCCTTCCTATTAACAGTTTAGTTAGTTTCTCATTTGTTTCAAAACGAAAAGTTATTATTATTATAAATGTAAAGGGAGAATAGAAAACTAGGAAGAGAAAGAAACGAACACTCAACCAACTCAAACATGGAACTAAAGGTAAAGATGTAAGCCGAGCAGGCAAGCATACAACAGACTAGTTCAAGAAAATTTGACCTTTTTTTTTTTGTTAACGGAGGGGAAATGCATTTACGCACAAAGTGTGGGACTCCCAGGCAGAGTGCCTGGACTACCCACTAAAACCCCTCCGGCGTTTCCGCACCGGCTGTTGAGGGCGCCATGGGGTCGCGTTAGCATTCTACCACGACGCGACGCCCTCCAGCCATGGCCTTTCGGCCCCCTCATTTGGCCTTTCGACCCCCCCCCCAATCGGGCAGTGGCCCATAAATGGACCACGCCCGTCCCCCAGACCCACATCCATTCGCCGTCTCATCATAGACGGCGGTGGAGTGGGCTGTTGGCAGAAATTGGCCGACAGTCAACAAGACCCCGACTACCAGGGAGTTATTAACTGTCACCCAGGGTGCACCGTCCCGAATCCCTTGTCAGCCCGCCCTCTCACCGGATCCTTGGGATCAAGTGAGAATGCAAAGCTTTCAAAGGACCGGGCACTCGAGGAGGTTTCCTGCCCTGCACCCCAAGAAAATTTGACCTGGAGTAACCCCTGTTTTACTCAAAGTATTACCATCACTTCAAAAATTTTGCCTAGTCAGAAATACAGTTAAATAAAAATGTCAGTTTGCTTAATATAATTGGGCTTTATATTTCTATATCAAAAACAAGTATAATTTATAATTATTATCATTTTTTAATAAAAATCTACCTCAAAATAAGGATTATATTGCTATAATTTTTTTATATAATTTAATTTTTATAATTTTTTTAACTATTGGGGTTGTTATCAAGACGTGCTGTGATAAAAACCCAGATTCACACCCTAACACATCACGAGTTAAAAAGAGAATGGTGGGTAACGAAATGCATTCAGGTAAATTTTTTTTGATTTGACCTACAATTTTAGCTCCTGTGATATCCATCTTGATTTATATATCCATGTCAAACATCAAAATCGTCATCCTTTATGTATCCAGGGCCGTAAAATAAATTGAAAAAAAAAGATCAAAATCAAAATAAATATTGTGGTGTTGTGATTTTAATTTTTGAATTGAGAAAGAAATCAAAAACTTGTTAAATTTCATTAACTAGTTTTTTGTTGTTTATCGGAAAACATGTCCGGGTCTAAATTGGATGTAATTTGGGCCCCAGTTCATCATAACAAATTTATTATTTGGGGTTCAGACATAACCTTATACGAAGTGGCCAGACTTAAAGATATTGAAAAGAAAACAAATGGTAAGTTTTAAAGCAAAAAACTAGAGCATATAAGTTTTTCATAGATATAAAAATACGCCAAATATTTTATCCTATGTGTTTACGAGCTCTTATCAAATTATGCACTTTGGAATGACTGCAGTATTTATTTAAGGTAAATTCTCTTGTCCTATTGCGTATTTCCATTTAGCTATTATTCCTGCCAGCTATCCTTAGCCTTGGGTATCAATACCCAAATATATGTTACGTATTGAAATCCCTTTGTGGAATTTAAAAACCATCAACACATGCAACACACAACATAATGGTTCATTTTCCCGAAATTGATCAAACCATAGGTATGTCAAAACTGCAGTAACTGCTGATTCTGGGTTCACCGTGGGAAATTACTGCCATAGGACAGCCGCTGTTATGCTCCAAACGCATTAGTTTTTGATTTAACTTTATTTTAAGTAAAACAATAATCAATTTGTGATCATTAGATATGATAAACTATTTAGAATCCTTATTTTAATATAGTTTTTAAAAACTCCTATCCTGTGGTCAGTATCATATCTTGTAAGACAACAAAATCAAAGAAATTATTATTTACAACAATAATTACTAAAGATAGGCCGAGTACTCGGTTGTTAGTTGGTACTCAGCATACTTGGCACCTTTTTCAGTACTCGTACTTGGTCGAATAACTCGGTTCAACTGCCGAATGTTGGTGCTGAGTATTTTAACCTTTTCAATGGCATATCTGATGTAAATGACATCATATTACATGTATTAATGACGTCTCATATTTGCATTCAAATTGGCGTTTAAAGGGTTCTTATGTAATAAAAACAACTTTAATAGTAGAAGCCAGTTCTTTGAAGCAGCTCCAAAAAGCAACATGGTCGTCTTGTCTTGAAATGTTCACATTTGCATTTGGTTTATTTTCGTCTTTTCGGTACATTTTACAGAACCGAGTACTCGGTTTTATGAAGGCAAAACCAAATAATATTTGGTTACTCGGTAAATGTAGTACTCGGCCCATCTCTAATAATTAATGACAACATAATTTTTTTCTTTACACAGAGAAAGCCATGTACATTTTGGCTGGAACTTATAAAATAATTAGCAGAATTAAGAAATATTTGTAAATTAAAAAAAAAAGAACTCTTAGACTTAATGCCCTCAATTCCTTATAGAATTCTCCACTAAAACCTTTGAATCAAAAAGGGAAAAAGGTTTTTTGTTTATTTTCAGTCTCCCAAATCTCATCAACTCGAGGGGCCATAGTGATCGCTTCTCAAAGCGCAAGCAGTGTGCGTTGTGTGGATATCAGTGCCATACCGGACCAACCAGAACCGCTGGTGGCTCTCGGACACACCAATGGCAGAGTCAGCCTCACAACCCTCAAACAAACTTATGACCCTCTAGGACTTGTTGGGAAAGAATTTTGTAAGTAGTACAACAATGTTAAAAGTTAGTTGCTTTTGAAGGCTGTATAAAAGATACAAATCATTTTCATGTTCTGAATTCGTTTGTTGACAACAAGTAATGTTAAATTGCAATTTTTATTCTAATAATTTGTAATTAATCATCTCGATTACAAATAATGATGATGTGATACAGCTTATGTTGTGGCGTATTTAGCAGGCGCAGTGTTTAAATTGTTTTACATAAAACTTTTTTCAGTGATAAAATTATTTATTTTAGAAAGAAATATAATAAAATTGGAACTAAAACTAAAATAGAAAAAAACCATTTGTCTTCATTGAAAATAAAGACAAGAAACAGTTACACCAGACAGTGTTGTTCTATATTTTCAGTGCCAAGATATCCCCGACTCTGTAACTCGGTGGCATGGAATCACGTGGAAACAAACCTGCTTGCGGTAGCCCTGGAAAAGTATCGAAATGATCACTGTATTCTGCTGTGGGATGTCAACCAGGGTCCGACAACGCTTTCTGAAACTAAAGGTATTGTATGTTAGCTATTTATTATTTATTTATTTCAAACTTACCTAAAATAGTACAATGGGTAGACTTAATGCTGAAGCATTCTCAACCAGTTACAGTCACCTTCCAAAAACAGAAATAACATCAATGTAATTGGCGTTCAAATAATAAATAAATAGTAACTTCTTCTTCACCCAAGCGTGTTTTCTAAGTTGCGTCGTCAGATTTACGCTTCGGAGCCTAGGGTTTGCTGCAAGTCGTGGTCCTAGATTTGGCGGCTAAATAATAAATATTAACTACTTATAAATATGAATACTATGGTACCTGGCTCTTTTTCTTTCAAAATAGTGTATTTTTGTTTTGTCCTAAATCAAGGTGCTATAGGGCCCAGAGAAATTGATTACCAATGAGCAAGGCAAAGTTAATCCTACTTATTTCGGTAACTTTTCTTTATTATCCATAGAAAATGAGGCAGTGGTCTATTTTTTAGCTAGAGACAAGTTTATACAACAGCATTCAACGCCTGACCAAGTACTTTACCTGGCTGGACTTGCAAAGCGATCTTAGAATGCAACTGAGAAAATGCATTGATCATAAAATAATTATTTTGAAAGCAGGTGCAGATAGCACACAGACTGCCCCAGAACAGAAGCCGTTTGCAGAGATGGGGCTCTCGGAGACGGCTCATAATGTCTCATGGACCACCAGCTCCGACCGAACCCTCCTGGCCAGCATGAACATGAAGTACATTAAGATATTTGATTTGAGAGGTGAGATGATTGAGTTATATGCTTCTAATTGATGTGTTATAACATTGATTGACTGAGTGTACGCAATCTCCATTATGAGACTGGCCAATTTTGCTTTTGTACAGATAAATGTATGATTTGGGTCAGAGGTCACATTTTTGAACAGATCCTTACGAAACTTGATACACGTGTTCCTTGATTTATTAAAAAAAAAATTGTCAAGAGCTTTTTTAATTTTATTGATTGGTGGTTAAAAGAGGGCTAAAAGAGGGAAAATTTGGTGTAACATGAAAGTGTAGAATGAGTGCGGATAATCGCCTAAATTTAAAAAGAACCTAAATCAACACTAATGTTACGTCAACCAGATCTGTCTAAGAAGGAAGTGAGCGTGGCTACCAGTCGGTACTGCTACGGGGCTTGTTCAGACCCGTTCAACCCGTGGCAGATCGCGTCCCGGGGGGACAACGTGGTGTGCGTGTGGGACGCGCGCAGTCTCGACCGACCGATACTGACGCTGCCGCAGCCGCGAGCCGTGCTCAAGATACAGTGGTGCCCCACCAGGTGAGGGACAGCCGTGCTCGTGATACAGGTGATGCCCCACCAGGTGAGGGACAGCCGTGCTCGTGATACAGGTGATGCCCCACCAGGTGAGAGACAGCCGTGCTCGTGATACAGGTGATGCCCCACCAGGTGAGCGACAGCCGTGCTCGATATACAGGTGATGCCCCACCAGGTGAGAGACAGCCGTGCTCGTGATACAGGTGATGCCCCACCAGGTGAGCGACAGCCGTGCTCGATATACAGGTGATGCCCCACCAGGTGAGCGACAGCCGTGCTCGATATACAGGTGATGCCCCACCAGGTGAGCGACAGCCGTGCTCGATATACAGGCGATGCCCCACCAGGTGAGCGACAGCCGTGCTCGATATACAGGCGATGCCCCACCAGGTGAGCGACAGCCGTGCTCAAGATAAAGTGGTATCCCACCAGGTGAGCGGCAGTAGCGCTTCTTGACTTTTGGCGGGAAGCGAGATGAATAGTTTGAATTTTGCACGCCCTTTTTAAAGGCTCTCATGTTGTAATTGCTTGGAAAACCATGGTAGGGCGTTTATTCCATAATCGCGCGTGCGAGGGAGGAAATTCCGCGTGTTCGTTCGTTCAAGGCTGCAATAAAGTGTATTGTATGCTATACCTTGGGATCCAAAGTCCATTCCATATCTTAATTAACGGATGAGATCCCTGACGATAGCGAGAGGCGCGATGGTAGAAAGATGTTCATGTAAAATTTGAAAGTCCTAATCCTAAGCTTAGCATCGTATTTCAGACGAAACCTCCTCCTGTCCCTCCAGAGAGACTCCAGCACGCTGAGACTGCACGACATACAGCAAGCCAACGAGAGCAAGCCGGGCAACAACCTCGACGTGGTGAGTCTATCAGATCTGGAAAATCCATCATATTATTGTTGTACTAGCTGTGTATCTATTATTTATTTATTTAAACATTATTGTACAAAATACAATTGTATAGCACAATAGGCGAACTTAATGCTAAAAGCATTATCTAACAGTCAACCTTTGGGTTAATCAGAGAACGCCTAAGTGGGAATCCATATCCATACTAAAATTATAAATGCGAAAGTCTGTCTGTCCGTCTGATGATTTTGATAAAATTTGGTATGAATATAGTTAAAGACCCGGGGTCAAATATAGGCTACTTTTTGACGCAGGCGGAGCTGCGCGAAACGGCTAGTTAACAATAGTTATTTAAATTCATGCAACGTCAAGCTGTTTGTAATAAATAAATAATAAACCTGTTGTACTGTTTATTTTTCTGCTTTTAACTAATTGACTGAGCATAAGCGAAGTCTCCATTTCGAGTTTTTCGAGAGTGGCCAATTTCGCTTTTGTACGGAAAAATTTATGTTCCGGGCTGGAGGACGCATTTCTTAACGGATCATTACGATTTTGTTGTCGAGACATTTTTGGGATTGGGGGAATAATGAGGACAAAAAAAGGACTAGAAGGTTTCTACACGGATCCTTGCACACATGTTCCTCGATTTATTTGAAATTTTTTGTCGAGAACTTTTTTGATTGGGGGAAAAATGAGGGCATAAGGGGGAAGTTTGGTGTAATATTATTTACCAGATTTTAATCAAAACTATGTGATACCGCCAATATGCCAGGTTCAATTACAAGTGCTGTAAAGAAACTCAAGAAAGGTGGGGTAAATGGGGGAAGTTCAAAGCAGCGTTTTATGAACAAATCTTGTATTTGGAGGTACTTTTTGGAGTCTACTGTTCACAGAACTACAGTCAAAAAGGCGTAAGCTGAGCTTTGCATTTGTGTGAGTGATCACCAAAAGTAGAGTCTGACAAAAAACTTTTAAAAATAAATTTTATTATGTTTTAGGTAGGTACATAAGTAGGAGAGGAGAGGTTTAAAAATAAAATATAATTAAATAAAGGCCACCTATGATATGTATGACTGATGAGTATGTGTTCATATGTAAGTGTGTCTGAATAGTCAGAGATCAATCTACATATAATCTATCTATATATACTCGTATAAAAGCGAAAATCACTCACTCACTTATCACGAAATCTCGAAAACTACTTAGCCAATGAAGATGAATTTAGCAGGAAGGTAGATTGTGACTAGGAGACGTCCGCTAAGAAAGGATTTTGGAAATTCCATCCCTAAGGGGGTGAAATAGGGGTTGGCAGTTTGTATGCGAAACACATGACATTTTTGAATTAGTGGTTAGTAAAAAATAATAATCCATTTATTGGATTTTAATTAATTGCAACCCCAGTTAAAAAAAAAAGCAATCTAATTTGTGTAGTCTACGCGGGCGAAGCCGCAGGTAAAAGCTAGTTATTAATAAAATTCAAATATAAAAAAAATATAACAATTCTTCTACACCTGATATTGCATCTTCATCATTTTCATTATCACTCTCGTCTTCATTTTCACTCTCGTCTGATGTATCGTTTGTGTTGATAATGAATCGTTCCATTAGTTGAAGAATCTACTCTCGAAGACGAAATCCATCCTTAGGGATAAGTTGGGATACCGCTATGTATGGGTGAAGTTCGGTAAGATTCATGTGAGACAAAATGACTCCTCAAAGGTTCATGTGATTCACAGCGAAAATGATTTAAACAAACTATCCTAGACTGCCGAGTAGTGTGTTATTGTTTCGAAATATTATTTTTTTCTTACATTCTTTACATATCATATGTTTTTGCTTTGTTGGAACATAAAGTAGACGAATTGATACTTTACTTGAAATTGTTTAGCACACCTGAGGAGCGCTCCATGACTGCGCATTTCTTTTGTTTGCGCTCGGACTCGAGCGTCTTTTGTGTGCATTATCGCACTGTTGTGCTTGTAGTGAATATGACCATCAATATACCCATCTTATTCTCTCTAATGCTTTTAGCGTATTGTTCATACCTGCCTTTTCTTACTACATGCTTATTATGCCTATACATTATGAACTCTGCTGATTCGGATCCAATGTTATTATATCTTTTTATTGAAATAGTTTGCAGCTACACTGTTTTAATTGTATTATGCATTATAAATGGCTAACACACAGCTTAACATTTATTACCAAAATGTGAGGGGTTTGAGAACCAAAGTAGATGTGTTGAAGCGTAGTATTTTTATGGCTAATTATGACTTAATCTTCTTAGTTGAATCATGGCTACTTGATGGAATCGCTGATAGTGAGATTTTTGATGACCGCTACGTTGTCTGGCGTCGCGACCGTGATTACGCGTCCACAGGTCAGAAGCTGGGCGGTGGTGTACTCATAGCTACACGTAAGGACTTATGTATTGAACCACGACCTGCGTTCCACTCGTCCGCTGAGGATCTCTGGTTGACTTTAACCATTAAAAACGGTAAACAGCCGTCTACTGTACTTCATTTATGTATTCTATACTTGTGTACGCAAAAGTCGGGTAACTCGTTTTCCCAGCAATTAGGCAATTTCTTTAGTAAGCTAAACGATACATTATTACAAAATCCACTTGATAAATACCTGATAATCGGCGACTTTAACATGAGTAAAATCAAATGGCATTTAAATAATGACTTATCTTACACTCCGAGTAATTTTCAAACTAGTGACGAATGCCTACTTATTGACGAACTTACTATGCACGGATTAGCACAATATAACGGCATCTTAAATAGCCAAGGCAGAATATTGGATCTAGTGATTTCAAATGACGTATTCAAAGTAAGTGAGTGCCACGATCCTTTGGTGCCGATTGACCCTGTTCATGGCGCCTTGCTCATCAGTTCCGATTTTATTACCGTTAATTACTTGAAGCCAGCTTCCACTAATAAACGTCTTTTTCACAAGAGCGACTATGCTATAATTAATGCGGAAATATCTAAGATAGATTGGCGTTCTGAGTTCTCTAATAGAACTTTGGAGGAATCTGTTCAGTATTTTTACGATATTATAAACAATCTTATAGATAAATATGTTCCCTTGGCTCAGATAACAAACAATTCATACCCCATTTGGTACTCTAAAGCTTTGGTCAAAGTAATCAGAGAAAAGAATAAATATCTTCGAAAATATAAGGTATACGGCAATCGAGCAGATTTAGAATCCTTTAAATTATTACGTGACAGCCTATATTTCCAATGTAGAAAAGTCCATAGTTAAAAATCCTAAGTATTTTTGGTCCTACATAAAATCAAAAACTAATTCTAAATCTAATAATATTCCATGTAACCTAACATACAATAATAACGTTTATAATACAGGCAAAGACATTTGTGATACATTTTCGTCTTACTTTCTTTCCAATTTTACACAGCCTATTCCTTCCTATTCTTCAAATAGCGTTGACTCCGCCTTACCTGTCTATATGCCGCCACCAGTTGCGCATATCTCGAATATCGAAATCCGCCTGGAGGACGTAGAGAAACATTTACTGTCCCTCGATACTTCCAAATCGGCCGGCCCGGATAAACTGCCTGCTTCTTTTCTCATTGCCACCGCTAAGACGATTTCGCTTCCAATCACGTTATTATTCAAAAAGTCACTGTGTGAAGGCATTGTTCCTAGAATCTGGAAGTCTGCCTTCATAACGCCTGTGCATAAGAAGGGACCGAAAACTGACGTTACAAACTTCAGACCCATTTCCAAGCTTAGTATAATAGTGAAAGTATTTGAATGTATTATACACAGTCAACTAAGCCTGGCTCTGAAAAATTCTTTTGGTTCCTTTCAACACGGGTTTCTCGGTGGGAGATCAACTGTTTCTAACCTGGTGCTTCTTAACGATTATCTCACGAAGACCATGGAATCTGGTGAGCAAGTGGACGTGATATACACTGACTATTCCAAATGTTTCGACAGGATTGATCATAAAACGCTAATGCTGAAGCTTGCGGCCATAGGAATTTGCGGGGATCTCTTGAGGTGGTTCTCATCTTATATAGATCATCGTTCTCAGGCAGTTGTTGTTAAAAACTATATCTCCGGCTGGGTAGACATACCCAGTGGTGTACCTCAGGGTTCCTTGCTTGGGCCCTTACTCTTCAATGTTATGGTTAACGATATCGAAAACTGCTTACTCACGTCTCGATTGCTATGTTTTGCAGATGACATGAAAATTTTCTCCACTATATCTTCTCAAAATGATGCATCTGCATTACAGGCTGACGTCTGTCGCTTGGAGCAGTACTGCTCTCGTAATGGTCTCGATCTTAATCCGGCTAAGTGCTGTGTAGTCACTTTTACCAGAAAAAGTAATATAATTCCTACGACATATACACTCAAAGATCAAACCCTCCAGCGCTCCACAACAGTGCGTGATCTAGGAGTTCAGCATGATGCTAAACTTCTATTTGACAGCCATGTCGATAACATTGTGTCAAAGGCCTACAGAGCGCTCGGCTTTGTGTTGAGATGCTCCTCGTCTTTTAATGATATCAAAACATTAAAGATACTTTATTGCACATATGTGCGCCCCCACCTCGAATATGCTTCCCAGGTGTGGAATCCCATGTACAATGTGTATATCGATCGCATTGAGAGTATCCAGAAGAAGTTTGTAAGGTACCTATGTTATCGTCTTAAAATAAATTATAGCTCTCAAAACTACTTAGACCTTTGTAGGGTGCATCACTTAGTTCCACTGCGGGTGCGTCGTGACGTCGCTGATATAGTTTACATGATAAAAATAGCTTCTGGTGTTGTTGACTCGCCTGAACTTTTATCTAAATTAATGCTTAATGCACCGCCTAGAATATTAAGATTTAATCCCCCCATTTTTATACCAAACACATCCACAAATTATCGACAGAATTCGTTTATTTTGCGCGCAGGTAAGAATTTCAATATTATTTCTCGAACGGTGGATATTGACTTGTTCACTACAAGCATAGCGAGGGCTAAGTTACTTCTATATGACCATTTGTTCCAGCAGGGTAATGTTTAGGGTAGTTCGTTGATTTTTATTTTGATAATTTTTGGCTTTAAATTGTTTTCCTGTACTAAACTAAACGGTGTTGCTTCCAATTAATGGCAATATTTAAAAAAAAAAATAATAATAATAATATAGATAATATTAAAATGCAGTGTGTGTACTATGTTTGGTTTGTTAGTTGTACTATTCTAGTTCTATCTGTGAGGACCTTTAATTGGCTTCTAAATTGCTTAAGTTTTTTACCTATTGTATAGATATAAGCTGTTGGTCTTCCTTATAATAAATAAATAAATAAATAAATCATCAATAATGGCATCGTGACCATGAAACTTGTTTTCTTCTTTTATTGCGTGGTCACATACATTTTTCCATTCTTGTACAGTGATAGTGTCAACTTTTTCTTTCGCTAATCTCATAATGGTATCCATATTCATTGACACGTTTTTTTAAGAATTAAATATGTCACGCTGCTACCAGTACAAGATGTGAAGTATGAAAGGTGCGCGGCGGAGATGCGTCGCGCGAGGGACGAACCGCGCCTCAGGCCGATTGTCAAAAAGCAGTATAAACCGGTTTAAACCAAGCAATGGACGTGCCGTGCCTTAGGCCGACATCACACCTACTTTATTTTATTTTATTTTTATTTATTTATTTGGAAAGCCAGGACTTAAATACAAGAAACATATTAGAATTAATATTAAGAAACATGAAGCCACTTAAAGGTTTTCACAAATAGAAACAATATGTTTTATAAAAAGTCATGTAAACAACACTATCAAGGCAAGACAAAAAATTTGTGAATTTGAACTCAAAAAGTAATTGTAATAATTAAACTAGCAAGTAAGTAAGTAATTGTGCCGAACTAGGTTTTATTACGTCAAAACAAAGCTTAATTAAAGAATTGACCCATCAATTTACCCTTGATTATATTAACGCTGTCTGCAAATATATCAATATCTAACTTTTTAGCCAATTTGTTGAGTTTGTCACTTGCTCGCCATAGGTAAGAATTCTGTCTGTAGTTTGTAGAAACGCCAGATATGGAAACAATAGGATTGTTTCTGAGATTTATGGGTATGTGAAAAAATAATTTGTCCAACAACTCAGGGCAATCTATGAGACCCGAGACCAGTTTCACAAAGAAAGTGATATCGGCAATTTCCCTTCGTTTGATTAGAGTTAACATACAATAGTTCTTGCATAGATCCTCATAAATCTCAGAGCTGTAATACTCATGCAAGCGAAAGGTAAGAAACAGTATAAATTTATTTTGAATATTTTCTAAGCGTGATATGTAAATTTGATATCTTGGATTCCAAATTTGTGAGGCGTATTCCAATCTAGAACGTACAAGTGTGTAATACAATATTTTCAAAGTTTTGATATTTTTAAAGGAGACACTGTTACGCATAACGGAACCGAGAGCTTGAGTAGCTTTTTATACAATGGTTTCAATATGAGTATCAAATACTAATCCTGAATCATGCATCACTCCCAGGTCCCTAACACACTCAGACCTACGAATATCCTGCCCCTTCAGTTGGTACCGTGATTCTATTAAATTAGTTTTGCGAGTAAATGTCACTACAACACATTTAGCTGGATTTAAATCTAATTTATTAATCTGACAGTAGTCATCAAGGCGACGAAGATCCGATTGGATCAAGGCCACATCATCATCACTTGATACAACCGAAAAAATCGTCATATCATCCGCAAAACATAATAAACGAGAGAAACGCAAACAGTCGCCGATGTCGTTAATAAATATTGTAAAGAGAAGTGGGCCCAACAATGAACCCTGTGGCACTCCACTGGGAACCGGTACCCAACTAGACATATAATTATTAACAACAACGGCCTGTGATCGGTTGGAAATGTATGAAGAAAACCATCTGAGAAGATCTCCTCTAATGCCAACAAGCTGCAGCTTAATTAAAAGTGTATTGTGTTCTACATAGGGCGCACTGTAAGTTTCCGGAACTGGCCACTTACATAAACAATATTTAAAAATTTATTGCAACATTTGAAAATAGAACTCTTTGGCTGTAGAATGCAGTTTGTTTCATCTGACTGTCTTTTGTTTTTACCTTGTGGCGCCATTTAAAAATTGTGTGTCTGCATCAACATGGAATTAACTCGGGAAAATTTTCGTAGTATGATTTTCTACGATTTTAAGTGTAATTTGACAGCTCAACAGAGCATCGCTAGGCTTGAAACAGCTTTTGGCAATGAAGCACCATGCAAGACAACTGTTTATAGCTGGTTTGCAGAATTCAAGCGTGGTCGTATCAATCTCAGTGACGAATCTCGCGATGGTCGGCCGTCCACCGCTGTGACCAACAAAAACATCAATGCTGTGCGCCGTATGATTGAAACAGACAGGCATGTGACCTACCATGAAATTTGCGCATCCTTAGAAATAGGCATGAGTCAAATACAATTAATCCTTTTCTATGACCCATTGCCTAATTTCAAATCGAAAATTCAGTCATTCCACCAAAATGCATGTTAATTTAATGTTAATTTAGTATCGACTCAATCTAATCTTATAATTCAAATTAAAGTCGAATTTAATTTAATTCCTTATTCAATTTAATTCAAATTCAATTTATATCAAATTCAAATTCAATTTATATCTAAATTATTTCATTTTTCCAAATTCAATTTACAATTCACAATTTACAATATTTGATTTATTTTGCTTGCTGCCAAAATGTTTATGAGTGCTGTGTTCACCTGTAATTGGGTTGCATGCTAGCACATTTGTGGGAATGTCTATTGTATGTTATTTCATGTAACCTGTTGGTGTACCAAATTGAATAAATAAATAAATAAATAAATCCTACACAAACATTTGGGTGTGAGAAAGCTGTGCTCGCGGTGGATCCCACACAACCTGACCGAGGCTCAAAAAACCGACCGCGTCACTTGGTGCAGTGCCATGCTTACCAGATTCAACGAAGGTGCGTCAAATTTGGTGTGGGACATAGTAACAGGTGACGAAACATGGATTTATTGCTACGATCCCAAAACAAAGCAGCAATCGAGCGTATGGGTCTTTCAAGATGAGCCGAAACCAACCAAAGTGGCGCGCGTGAAAAGTGCATCTAAGCGGATGATTGCTTCTTTTTTTAATAAAACTGGACACGTGGCTACTGTTGCTTTAGAGAATCGTCGTACAGTGAATAGTGACTGGTACACGATCATTTGTTTGCCGGAAGTTATTGACGAACTCCGTAAAAATAACCGTAAACGCCGTATCATCCTGCACCACGACAATGCTAGTTCTCACACGGCCAGACAGACAAACGACTTTTTGAAGGCGAAAAATGTAGAACTCATGAGTCATCCTGCATACAGTCCCGACCTGGCACCTTGTGACTTTTTTCTGTTCCCAAAAATTAAGAACCAATTACGCGGTCAACGATTTTCATCACCAGAAGAGGCTGTCGAGGAGTATGAAAAACACGTTTCAGAGGTCACCACAGAGGAGTGGCACAAAAGTTTTCAAAACTGCTTTCATCGAATGAAAAAGTGCATAGGCGCCAAGGGAGATTATTTTGAAAAACAATAAATTAATTTTGTACCTTTAATAGTATTTTTTCATATTCATTCCGGAAACTTATAGTGCGCCCCACGTATTCGGTCAAATGCCTTGCTATAATCTGTGTAAATTACGTCTATCTGATTGCCACTGTCCATAGCCTCAGTTACAAAGTCATTGAGAAGAATCAAATTAGTAACCGTGGAACGCCCACATAAAAAACCATGTTGGAACTCATTCAAAGAATTTTTAATAGCAGCGTATACCTGTTCATATGCTATTTTCTTTAAAATTTTAACTAGGATACTCAATTTCGATATGGGTCTAAAATTTTTTATGTCTGATTTGGGCCCTTTCTTATGAATTGGTGATATAAAAGCAGACTTCCATATTGTAGGTACTAGTCCCTCCGAAAAAGAACGCTGAAATAATATGGAGACAGGCAATGACAGTGTTTTAGAACATGATATCAAGAAATGAGCTGGCAAGTCATCAGGACCTGCAGATTTGGATTTATCCAATTGAGAAAGCAGTTCCTCAACGCGTTCTCTCGAGACCTCAATAGAAGAAATATCAGATACCGAACTAATTGG
Organism: Euzophera pinguis; assembly: GCA_947363495.1. Classification (NCBI taxonomy): domain Eukaryota; kingdom Metazoa; phylum Arthropoda; class Insecta; order Lepidoptera; family Pyralidae; genus Euzophera; species Euzophera pinguis. Next base: position 1,014,945 of record OX376164.1, read on the forward strand.
CGTATTTGTGTCATTTAAATTAACAGGACCATGTACTACACCAGAGTCTAAGAAAACGGTTTGAAAATAAGATGCAAAAGCATTACATATGCTTTCACCTGTGTTAACTAGAGTGTCATTGTACTTCATAGGAATGACACACACTATCTATGTGCACTCACACAAATGCAAAGCTCAGCTTAGGCCTCGCGAACTGTACTAGTGTTGAAAAGTTACTGTGCTTATAGAAATAAACCCTCCATTTTGAGCAGTTGTGTAAAATCATATTGTTTCAGGCGGCGGCAGTAGAAGCGGAACTGGAGGAGTTCTCCAGCGGTCCTCACGTGTTGGAACGTGACGTTAACCCCTCATGGGCAACGTCACAGGGACACTCGCAAGCACAAAGCCCGCCTTCCGCGTGGGCAACGTTACAGGGCCACTCGCAGTCACAGAGCCCGCCGCCGACCGGAGACACCCTGGCTGCCGTGTGCTGTCATCCGCAGCATGAGGCGCGGTTGTTGGCGGTCAGCGCGGCAGGTTAGTCTGCAAACAGTTTAGCCACGGAATTTTTAATAGTACTAACGTGCAGAACGGACACTATAACCCTCCCGCCAAAAACAGGGTAAAAATCGAAAGCAAAACAATAAAGGATGACGCTTTGGCTGCCCGGCCGCTGCGACGACTATGAGGCAGATACGATAATCTTGTAAACTAAATTGCCACTTTAAACTTGTAATAATTAATCATTTTCACAAATTTTTAGATACATTGCAGGTTCTTTTCTCGCATTAATTCTTGTTTTACTGTACCCTCATATTCAAAAGATAAACTAAAACATGTTTTAGCTACACTTTAGTGGGGTTAAGCTAGTAATGTAATTTTTGTTTTTATTAATTTCGGCTCATTTTCGCTTGTAGAATACAATTTCTGTACCTATAAATTTTTGACTTTATATAACCAACCCACGGAGTAATAACAAAGAGGAGATGGCGTATCGAAAGCTTCCTTCTAAAAATTGTGTGAGGCTACGCGGGGCGGAAGGGGCGTGAGGGGCGTTCGGTTTTGCCGTGCGGAGCCCCTATTGACGATCGCCTCTACTCGCCAATAGATGTTGCAAGCAAATCGAAGATGTCAACAGTAAAATATATATTTATATTACAGATATTTTGAACATTAAAAGTAGATTTTGTGTAACACTAAATCAATGAAAAAAAAATTCGAGAATATGTTAACCTGAAGGAAAATACGAGTCCTCGGCTCCTTTACGCAGTCCTGAATAATATTTTATATATATTTTATAAATAGAACACCTTCAACAGCGTGTTGAGCAGATGATACTGGCTGCTAGATATTTATAATCTGTCATTCGAACGAAATATATACTTCTATAAAGTCATGTCTGAAATAAAGGTGTTTTATTTATAAAATATTATTCAGGACTGCGTAAAGGAGCCGAGGACTCGTATTTTCCTTCAGTTACTTTTGTTCGTTCCACGTCACGCATCTTTTACAGTTGAACGAAAAATGACGTAAGCCACGCCCACTTACGACGTCACTGCGCCAATGACCGTAACGGTGCACCAATCGATACGCCGTCTCTTTGTACCTAATGGAGCAAACTCCACATTGACGCGTATGCGTACGCGACAGAATCAAAGTAGTGTAATAGGTATCGGGCTTGCCGCTGTTGTAATTGTCCGGGGTGGTTGGGTGGTTTGATAACAGCAGACTCTTGTTCCAGGCAACATAATAGACTACACGGTGTGCGAGCGGGTGACGGTGGGGTGGGGCGGCGGAGGGGGGCTGGTGTGGAGCGCGGGGGCGGGGGGAGAGCTGCGACTCATGCGGGACGACTTCTACGCGGCCGTGCGGGACGTGTGCTACGTCATGCGGGCGCGCGCGCAGACTGACTACGGGCTCAAGGTGAGCGGCAGCGTGCGAGTGACAGTAGGTGGGCAATGGGACGACTTCTACGCGGCCGTGCGGGACGTGTGCTACGTCATGCGGGCGATGGGGAGAGTTTGAGGACAGTCTTATTTTTACAGTCTAAAGCCGGATCTCCTGCGCCACTATAACAAAACATGTTTTTTGTCAACCGCGCATAATATTTTGTAAGACAAATTTGTTTGGCCACGCCCCATTTCGTTTGATGTTCGAAGTTAGGTGTTAGCAGACACAAAATACGGTCGCAGGAGACCCGGCTCGGCGGTCCATCAATTTGTATAAAAATGCAATGGTTGTTTAGCTATCTTTGTGTACATTTTTCCTCGTCCCAATTAAGTTTAATATTAAAGTTTTAAATATCTCGGACAACGAGAAAAAAGTCAAGTTTTAGTATTAATTAACTTTATTAATAGATAATAAATAATTTTGCACGTCTGCTAGCAGACAGAATACACTGGACGGAAAAAATTTATATACCTTTTTACACATGTATTCTAGCAAAATAAATGATTCTGATTTTTTAATATTTCGACACAGTTATAATTTTTTTATATTTATAATAACTATCTTGCGTTTGTTTTAGCCCGATCTTTGGCAGAACGCGGACTTGGCAGACGACGACACTTTGAGCGGACTTTGGCATTTTTTAGCGCTGAGTAAATCGCTCGTCGAAGATGGTATGTTTCTGACCACATTTTTTGGTCTTTATTTTTTTTTGTTATTTTAAAATACAAGAAAGTCTGTTTTTATTTTGATTAATTTTATTAAACTCTAATGAATTCTCCACACAAAAAGTGAAGTGTAACTAAACTACTGATCTAATTGACTGTTGATACGAGTATCATCTTTTTGCTAATTGATTATCAGGTGGGCCGTACGCCTGTTTGCCTATTTAGTTGTATAAAAAAAATAAAAAAAATGCTTTCAGTGTCACTATGACATGGATGGATGTATCCTATTTGCTAACAGTTATGGCCCACGAATGTTAACAGTTTGTCGAGTGAATAAAATATGGTCACAAATATTGTATTGTATTGACTGGTAGGTAGATAATACTTTTCGTCCGCCAATATTAATCCATACTAATATTATTATAAATGCGAAAATCTGTCTGTCTTTCTGTCTGTCTGTTTGTTACGCTTTCACGGTCAAACCGCAACCGAACGGATTTTACGAAATTTGGTATGGACATAGTTGGAGACCCGGGGTCAAACATAGGCTACATTTTGCCGCAGGCGGAGCTGCCGAAAACAGCTAGTCTAGTAAAGTATGTTTCACTTGTGGTGCAATGAAATCGTAATAAATAAATGTTCCCAGGCTGCATCCGCAACAGTCCATGGAAACACCCCGGCGTGCTGACAGTGTTACGCACGGACGGTGGTTACCGCTCCGAACTAGTGCCGTCTCTGTTGCCAGACCTGCCTTCCAGGAGGGTGGCGGTGTACCGGTCAGCTGAGAGGACCAGGGCGTTGCAGCTGTGCGGCTGGGGCTGGGGCTGGGACAACGCTGGTGAGCACTCTGTCTCAATGGAAACGGACAATAGGCTACTTGACTGTATTCATACTTGGTTAATATTGTTATACTAAACAAAATATACACTAAAAAATTAACGGATTCTGAAAACAACAACAAAATTGGTCGTTAATTAAGGCAGTAATTGTATTTTAAAGTTTTCTCTAGAAGAAAAGTGGGAGCGTGGTGGGGACGTCTTGCTATCCCTTTTGTACGCACAAAACCGAGTGGCAGTGACGTCACAGCTCACACAGTGCATCCTTTTCTTGTTTTTGCTGGTTTTCCCTTCCACCGAATTTCAAAGGCTTTTATCTTATTTATTTTTGAACGGATTACAAAAATTCTGGAAATACAAATATTGATATGAAAGAAAAAATAAAAATTAGTAGAATACCCAATTGATGTAAACAATGTGTTCAGCTTAACTATTTGTCTATAGGTACATACATATCACTACATACAGGTTGTTAAAATCCAATGCATGTAAGCAAGAATGGGCTCTGAAGCGGAAGTTCGGACGAATAAAAGTCTCATAACAGCAATTGGGATGACGACAAGGTTCAAAAATTGAAAATGTAATGATATTTCATGATAACATACAGGTATTTTGAATTTTTGCACAGGATATTTTTTTATAACAATTTAAAAATCGGAATATCCATGTAGAAAATATAAAATTACTATAAAATTATATTATAACTGTTGAACACATACTACATACAACACATAAAAAATTAAAAAACTCTCATTTAGGAACTATTTACATAAACACAATATTTAAGGTAGTTGTCGAACAAATTTAGCCTCACCCCTTGTAAATTGACGTCACCGCTAGGTATCCATTAGTATGGTGCGTTTGGTATTGTCCAAAACGCACGTGAGTTTAACTTGGCCATATCACAGTTAGTTTAAGTTTTATCGACGTGTTTTTTTTTACCAATATGCTTATTAAAGTGAGGTCTTTCATTTAAACATGAAATCTAAAATTATTTGTCATGCCTATTCATATTTTTATTATTCCATTGACACAATAAAGGCCTTGTGCACATCAGGGATTTTGGGCTGGATTATGTAAGGCCAAGATGCGATCCCTGTGAAACCTCTGAACACGACGATTAATTTATGATTTAAAATGTGATAAATTTTTAATGACTTTAATATGTGTTGAGTTATCTAACATTTATCATAACAATAATCTGCCATATTTTTACGTCAAGTCCACTTGATTGTTGCGAATAAAACTATCAACTATGTCAAATGCCTTCGAAGAGTTTTAATTTGTTTCTGTTCTTGCTATTCATAAAGGTTTGGATGGAATTAGTTTGTCGTACCGAATAGTTGCAAATACTTGTCAGAATGTTGCCTCAGTACCCCAATTCTCAAAACACGACTTAAATATTGTGTTTCGACAAATTTCTAATATAAATCAATATAAATCTCTATGGAAATGTCTGTTGAAAAAGTTATACTCAATGCAGCCTGAGAAAAATGTCGTAGACTACGCAAATGTCTATTAAAATTCCGTTCCGTTTTATCGATTCGATTATGACGTTTGACTTATTAAAATGATATTGTGATTGTGAAACGGAACTTAATTACAGCTGACCGTAGAGAGAACGAGAAAACACTATGTTATTTACGCGCATTCCCGACCTTGAGCGGCAGTGGCGGGCAACGGCGGAGTCTTTGAGTGGGACGATGTGCAGTAGGGACGTCTTTTCGCAAATGTTGATCATTTCAGGTGTTCGACATGAAAATCTCGATTACTTTCTGATGTTTGACATAAAAATCTCGACTATTTTCTGGTGGTCGACTTAAAAATTTCGACCACCCTTTGGTGTTCGACATGAAAATGTCGATTATTTCTGTTGTTCGACATGAAACCAAAATTCTCGCCTTTGTTCCCGCCGCTCACTGATTCGTCCGTCGCTCGGAAAAACATGTGAGCATGTCTACCGAACTACCATCTAGTAGAGAAATGTCACTTGAGAGATGATTGAGAATATGACCAAAAAGGTTATCAATAGACATTTTGACATATTTTCCGATATATTTTTAATTCGACGTGAATTGGCTTCCAGGACAAAAATATAAGCTGTTATGCAATTTTATCGGGAAATATGATTAGAAGTAAGACCTAGTAGCCGGATTGGAAAAAGTTCTTCGCTCTCAAGGATCGGTCCTGCGACCTGACGGGCTTCTATCGAAATCAACTGCGATAGAAGTCTCGGGGTATAGTTGTTCGTTGTCCGCAGTGGCGGGAGTGGAGCGCGCGGAAGCAGAAGGCACTCCATGCCGAGCGGCGGCGCTGGCTGCTTTCCATCTGCGACTGCGAACCGCGCTCGACGTGCTGGCACGTGCACGCGAGCCACAGCTCAGGGTGGTCGCGCTGGCGCTGGCGGGGCTTAGCGAGGTCTGTTTGTCTGTCTAGTTGGTGGAGCGGATGCCTCGTATAAATTTATAAAAAAATTACTGAGTACATAATTTTTGTGAGTTGAAAGCCTTCTGCGTTTAATGCATCAAAAAAGCAAACATAAATAATTACAGTAAGCATGGACAATAAAAAATGGTTCGCTAAACCGATGTCTCAAATATTATTTGAGTACATCTATAATAATTTCTCTCGGTGATGCTTTCATTGTGTGATGACAGGAGCGGCTGTGGCGCGAGGCGCTGTCGGCGGCGGCGGGCGCACTGCCTGACGCATACCTTCGAGCGCTGCTGCACTTCCTGGCAGCCTCCGCGCCCGCGCACCACGACCTCACCGACGACCCGCATCTCAGAGAAGTCAGTGTGCAATACTCAACTTATTCCTACTTATGGTCTTCGCTCCGAGTTATCTAACATACCGATTTCCTACGGCCTTAGTTACGCTTCCGCCTATCTATATGACTCTTATCTTATCACGTTTTCAAAAGATTTACCATTAAAATATTTATATTTCCAACAGGTGCTAGCAGAAACAGAAATGCGTCTAGAAGACCGCGTCGCATTCGCGTGCATCTTCCTGTCAGACGCGGCACTACACGAGTACGTGAAGACAACCAGCGCAGCACTAGTACAGCGGGGAGACCTGGCGGGCATGCTGCTGACCGGCGCCAGCCCAGAGGGAGTCGCGCTGCTGCAGAAGTGGCTGGAGAACACAGGTCAGAGGCGGCTAGCAGGCAGCGGGAGACCTGGCGGGCATGTTCCTGACCGGCGCCAGCCCAAAGGGAGTCGCGCTGCTGCAGAAGTGGCTGGAGAACACAGGTCAGTGGCGGCTGGCAGGCAGCGGGGGACCTGGCGGGCATGCTGCTGACCGGCGCCAGCCCAGAGGGAGTCGCGCTGCTGCAGAAGTGGCTGGAGAACACAGGTCAGAGGCGGCTAGCAGGCAGCGGGAGACCTGGCGGGCATGTTCCTGACCTGCGCCAGCCCAAAGGGAGTCGCGCTGCTGCAGAAGTGGCTGGAGAACACAGGTCAGTGGCGGCTGGCAGGCAGCGGGGGACCTGGCGAGCATGCTGCTGACCGGAGCGAGCCCAGAGGGAGTCGCGCTGCTGCAGAAGTGGCTTGAGAACACAGGTCAGTGGCGGCTGGCAGGCAGCAGGGGACCTGGCGGGCATGCTGCTGACCGGAGCCAGCCCAGAGAGAGTCACGCTGCTGCAGAAGTCGCTGGAGAACACAGGTCAGAGGCGGCTAGCAGGCAGCGGGAGACCTGGCGGGCATGCTGCTGACCGGCGCCAGCCCAGAGGGAGTCGCGCTGCTGCAGAAGTGGCTGGAGAACACAGGTCAGAGGCGGCTAGCAGGCAGCGGGAGACCTGGCGGGCATGTTCCTGACCGGCGCCAGCCCAAAGGGAGTCGCGCTGCTGCAGAAGTGGCTGGAGAACACAGGTCAGTGGCGGCTGGCAGGCAGCGGGGGACCTGGCGAGCATGCTGCTGACCGGAGCGAGCCCAGAGGGAGTCGCGCTGCTGCAGAAGTGGCTTGAGAACACAGGTCAGTGGCGGCTGGCAGGCAGCGGGGGACCTGGCGGGCATTCTGCTGACCGGCGCCAGCCCAGAGGGAGTCGCGCTGCTGCAGAAGTCGCTGGAGAACACAGGTCAGTGGCGGCTGGCAGGCAGCGGGGGACCTGGCGGGCATGCTGCTGACCGGCGCCAGCCCAGAGGGAGTCGCGCTGCTGCAGAAGTCGCTGGAGAACACAGGTCAGTGGTGGCTGGCAGGCAGCGGGCACCTGGCGGGCATGCTGCTGACCGGAGCCAGCCCAGAGGGAGTCGCGCTGCTGCCGAAGTAGCTGGAGAACACAGGTCAGTGGCGGCTGGCAGGCAGCGGGCGCCTGGCGGGCATGCTGCTGACCGGAGCCAGCCCAGAGGGAGTCGCGCTGCTGCCGAAGTGGCTGGAGAACACAGGTCAGTGGCGGCTGGCAGGCAGCGGGGGACCTGGCGGGCATGCTACTGACCGGAGCCAGCCCAGAGGGAGTCGCGCTGCTGCAGAAGTCGCTGGAGAACACAGGTCACAGGCGGCTGGCGGGCAGGGAGGTCCTTTAGAGAACCATCATAACTCCGCGCCCTGGTTGTAGAGGTTTTGATACCTCGTCTCATGCTCTAACTAACGTATCCAACATCTTGTCGTGCCTTTCGAATCATTTTGCTTTATTAGTCAAGGAATGTAATGATTCAAGTCTGTAATGTTCTATTTTCTTCGTACTTTAAGTATGTAATACTTTTAATATGACTATCTGACGAATATATTTCAATATTCATGTTTACAGGAGACGTGCAGTCGTGCGCGCTGGTTGCGGCAAGGTGTTTCACCGCCGAGCTGCTGAGAGAGGCGAGCGTGCAGAACTGGCTGGACAGGTGAGCTACGAGAACATTCTATTATATTGTGACAATTTATAACATTCTTCTTTTCGTGTCGATAATCGCTAGTCGCTCAAGCTCAGACATTCTTTTTCCAGAAACATGCCACAACATGTTCTGTGGCTGACATTAGCTCTTGTTTTGTGCAGTTCACCGGGCAAGCGGCATAATATTTAATAGATGTGGCATTGTTTGGGTGACACCTGCCTCACATGTGTGTGTTACTTGTAGGGCTAGTTACTTACCGTGTCTTTCGTCCTAGTTGTCCGTCGCAGCCGCGCGAAAAGTATCATTTAAAAACAATATTTCCAACAATGTGTCATATTTTATGTAAAATTCGTCACTTATAGCTATCGCTGCGTGCTGGACAGCTGGCAGCTGTGGTGGGCTCGCTGTGCGCTAGACACGTGGGTGAACGCAGTGGAGGGTGGTGCGGGTGTGTGGGGGGCGGGGGGAGGGGCGAGACTCGTGTGCGCAGCCTGCTCCTACTGCGGGAAGGCTGTGGCTGCCCCGCACACTCATGCACGGCCGAGGCAGGCGCAGGCTAGGCTGCCCCCGCCCGCTGCTAAGATGAAGGTGAGTGTTTTTAGATGACGTTTCTTTCTAAGAAGTTTCTACGGAGGAAAGGCTGTGGTAGGCTAGGTTACCGCCGCCCGCTGCTTAGATGAAGGATAGTAGATAAAGGGGAAAGTCGTGTTGTTGTTGTGGGGAAGCTATGACCAAGTACTCGCATATCCAAACGGGTGCAAGCTAAAAGTAACTCCAGACGTCTGCTGAGATGAACTTCATGGTGTGGGGGATGACACCTGTTTCTTTTATAACTGATGATTGCCCTGCAAACTTGGCAGGCGCAGGATAGGTTGCCACTGCCTGCTGCTAAAGCGAAGGTTAGTGGCTTAATGAGCAGGGGGAGAACGTGTGTTTTTAGATGTTTCAACAGGGAAAAGACTACAGCTGGTTAAGTTATCCCCGCCCGTTGCTAAATGAAGGTTGGAGTAGGATGGCTTTGGGGGAGGGGGAGACCACGTTTTTATTGACAGCTATGGTGGGCTTTCTGTTTGTAATAACTTTATTGCACACAAAATAGCATTACAGTAAATACAAAACTAAAAATAAATGCAACGGCGGACTTATCCCATATAGAGATCTCTTCCAGTCAACCGGGACATTACAGGAATACATTTTAAAAAAGACAGGTGGTAGAAGGTGTTGGCTTTCTGTTATAACTTCGCCCGATTATTATAATAACACGAATCTACGAATAATAATTCTCTAGAAGCGTAACTAATCCCGAAAAATCATTCCGCACTATATGTACCACGGAGGGCGGGGCTTAAAATATATGAACCGCGCGGCGCGACATTTCGCCGCGACACTCGAGTCGTGCGGTTGCGTCGCAAAAAGTTTCCATTGAGAATATTGCTGTGTTTTTGCGATAATCTATTCATTAAAAATGCCGTCATGTGCCGTGAAGTGGTGTAGAAGCCATACAGATATGAAAAACACAGGACTCACCTTTCATATTAAGTAAATAATAACATCTGTGGAAAGTGTTATGCAAAATGTAGGTACCTAAGATTTTATTTTCATGCAGTATGCACCTCTCACGTGGTGTGCTCAGACAAAAGATGTTTGTTTCTAGTATGAAGGATGATATGATGCATTAGTACAAATTTTTCATTGACACAGATTCCCAACAAATTAAATTCAGCGTGATGAGTGGATAAACGCGGTTCGTCTGGAGAGAATTGAATTCGAATGGATGCCTAGTAAAAATAGTAAAACAGGCAGCATACACTTTTGCAGTGAGGACATACTCAACAAAGTAACGCGTAATCGATTTAAAAAATCTTCGGTGCCTATGTGTACTGTAAGTTATTGTTTCAATTTAACTTTTAACAGTTATTTACTATGCCTCCTTAATTCATTGTATATAATCCATACTAATATTATAAATGCGAAAGTCTGTCTGTCTGTTACGCTTTCACGGCCAAACCGCTGAACGGATTTTGATGACATTTGGTATGAATATAGTTGAAGACCCGGGGTCAAACATAGGCTACCTTTTGACGCAGGCGAAGCTGCGGGAAAAAGCTAGTTAGTCTATATATATATAAAAATCAATTGCTGTTCGTTAGTCTCGCTAAAACTCGAGAACGGCTGGACCGATTTGGCTATTTTTGGTTTTGAATTATTCGTGGAAGTCCAGGGAAGGTTTAAAAGGTGAATATATTCGGAGGCGGTACGAAGTTTGCCGGGTCAGCTAGTTTTGAATATATTTATTTTGCAAATAGTTCGGTGGTACGGTGCATTCCCATATACGAGGGCTGAAAACGGAAAAAAAGAGATACCAACTATTTTCATACATTTTTTTTGCCATTTTACGTCAATAATGTGCCAGTTATATTAGGTTAGGTTTATAACCTAATAGAATCGGTTCCCTTCTTATCGCATCGATACAAATCATATTTCTTTAACTATAAGATAGTCGACAGCGCAATTCGGCGTTTTCATTTTCTTTTTTGTCGCACTGTACCTGTGTTACTACTTATACAAACTTTAAAATATGTTTAAACTCTTTATTTTAATATAACCAGAATTAAATCTTGTACGTATGGTATATCATTAAATAGTATACTTCAAATAATTACTTATTTTTATTGTAGTATTTAAGTTATTCAATTTAAAAAAAAACGAAAGCAAACTTATTTATTTTAGCGTACCGCATAATACCATCCACGCGTGTTACCTTACCGCTCTTTGCGTCGACCGCCCCCGACCGACGACAAGTGACCATGTCGCGACCAATCACATGCATTTTGTCTATGAGTGTTTCGTTGTAATTACTGTTAGTTTGTTTGCGTAAATGGAATCGGAATCGAAGCGGTGAATGTAGGAGCGTTACATTTCTAGAGAATTATTATTCGTAGACACGAATGCATAATTTTGTATAGTAGTTATGAAACTGTTGCATAATAAGGGTGTACTCGTGTAATGCTAACTTACACTCGTATTGTAAGACCTAATTATGTTTATTTTTATTTTTATTAGATAAAAATTTAATTAGATATAATTTAAATAAATTGTACCAATTTTTCTTCAATATTGCTACGTTTTCAGACATTTTTTAAAACTGCATTGCAACCTCCTTGGTCCAGGTCAAGCTGTGCTTTAATGGAAAAAAGTTATATTATGATATAGTTGTCCATACATAGCTGTATCATAATTTAATTTTATTTCGCTGGTATGTGTGCCATGTGTGGACCCGACTGCTGTAAACAGAGGGGACCGGGAGCCCTTCTACCCGCCGCGCCGGCAAATCGCTACCCGGCGTAGCCCTTCGGTAGATTAAAGTCGCTTTTTGTCTCATTTGCTGTTAGTACAGCTACTTCTTCTTTAATTTTTTTTATAAACGGTGACTTCAACGCCCACCACACAAAGTGGCTGGGTTCCTGGAAGACCGACTTCGCGAGGAGATGTGCCTACGAGTTTGGTCTGGCCCATGGATTCCCACAACTAGTAAATTCGATAACAAGAATACCCGATTTCGAGAACCATAAAAGTTCGATGCTGGATTTACTGCTGACTATACACCCGGACAATTATACTATCGCAGTTGAAGCCCCACTAGGCACCCCAGACCACTGCAGGCCCAAGTGCCTTGATCGCGGTCTAGATCAGATCGGTCATCTGAACAATGGCGCTGTGTGTGGCACTACAAATCAGCAGACTGGGATGGACTGCGGGACTTTTATGCGTCGTACCAATGGAGGCAGCTGTGCTTCGCATCGGAGAACATAGAGTCTAGTGCGGCAGCCGTCTCTGAGAACATACTGGCGGGTATGGAATGTTACATACTTAAAGCACCCCTGTGGAAGCAGAGCTTTCTGGGCGCTTGCCAAAGCAGCAGAGGGAAACTTTTGCCAGTCGTCTTAATCATTGCTGCAGTAGCCCGATGGTAATCTATCTCACAGTGCAAAAGCAAAAGCTGACCTTCTGGGCTAAGTTTTTGCATCAAATTCGACAGTGGACGACGGAGCTGCCATACCTACTTCCCATCCCACGGTGTGGCTCCTCCATGCCGGAGATTTCCATTTCACAACACGAGGTCCGGCGGGAGCTATTAGCTCTGGACGTTCACACGTTGAGTGGGTCAGATGGCATCCCAGAAAAATGTGCTCGCGAGTTGTGTTTGGTCTTACGAGGGTCAAACTGAAAGTTCTTAGAAAATCAATAACTGAGCACACTGGCAAGTTATTCCTTTTATTACATCTTTTCAAAATAGTGTCCTTTCACGTCAATACATTCCTGCATCCGATGGAACCACTGAGAAAAGCATTTTGCCCACTCGTCTTTAGGGGTCTCTTCGACGGCGTTTTGAAACGCAGCCACTGCTTCCTCGGCGTCCATAAAACGTTTTCCTCGAAGTTTTTATTTTATTATCGGGAATAAATAAAAATCGCAAGGTGCGAGGTCGGGGCTATATGGCGAGTGACCTAGTAATTCCACGTTTGATGTCGCCAAATAGTCGATCGTTCGCCTGGCGGTGTGCGACGAGGCGTTGTCGTGGTGAAGGAGGATCCCACTGCGAGGTCGTTTCTCCCGAACTTTTTCCAAGACAAGTGGCAAACAATTGTTAGTATACCACCCTGCAGTAACTGTTTTTCGATCCTCTAAAACAATTGTCGCGTAATGTCCGGTCCTTCCGAAGAACGAGGCCACTATCTTTTTTCCCACGCTTCGACCTCTCTTCACTTTAGTTGGCAACTCCTCGGAAGGAAACACCCACTGAGCAGACTGTCTTTTGGTTTCGGGATCATAACAGTAAATCCAGCTTTCGTCATCCGTAAGTATGTCAAACACAGCATTTGAGTCACCTCCGTTATATCTGTACGATGTACTGGAGTAGTAGTTGAGCTAGTAGTTGTGGAGTGCAGGAGAGAAAGATAACCAAACAGTCACAGTTAGTTAAAGGTATATTGTTTAGGTAAAGTTACAATTTGACGTTGGCTATTCCTTTCTGTGTTACTCGCCGTAGGTTTGAATGCACTCTAATTATAAATATTGTGAAATTCAAGTATTACGCGCGAGCCGTGGCGATCGCTGCGTAAGCAAAATTAAATTATGTACAGTAAGACCGTACATCTTGGCAACTCAAAAAGAATAAAAAGTAAAAATACAAATGTAAAAGTTAAGTATTAATTGAAAGTAAAAATGTAAAAGTAAATAGTAAAGTAAAAAACTAAGAAATTAATATTTAAAAGTGAAAGTAAAGTCACAAAGATTGGAAGAGCCATCACAAAGCAAATAAAATAGGTAAAGCTTAATCAAAGTCGAATGCTAAGTTAGGAGTTCCTCCGGTGACGCTCCGACGTGATGACCCCGGGGGAGTCTTGGTATGATGGGTCCTCTCTCTGTGCTCGTCCGGTCGCTGAATAACTTGCCGTTCGCAAACTACAGAGGATTTGCTTTTTGAGTGCTTCTCTTGTTCCGAACAAAACCGCGGTGACACAGTTTCCTCCCAACCAACCCAAGCAAAAATATTACAGCGACCGCCAGTAAAGTATAACTAATCACATACTGATGGATATCGTGACTAGACATAGTTGTAGTTGGTAGTCGAGCCTCTTGTTCTTTCTGGTAGGCGATGCTCTCGTCAATTTTTTTGAAAGTAAGTTCGTGAGGTACGTCTTGAAAAGATGTTAAGTTGACTATCTTGTTAACGGGCTTATTAATGTTGAATTCGGGTATAGTAAGTCCGTAATCCATGGTGATTCGGCTGCTGTAGCTGCTTTGAGAGTAGATAGTTAAGTCTTTGGATTGCACCAAGCATCCTTGGGGCAGTGTAACAATCCCAGAAGAAGTCATCGTGAGAGGTGTGACGTCATTGCCACATAAGACACGAAGAGGACAAGTTTGGCAACAAATAATCAGCCAGCTGTTCCGTGCATGTAATTCTAGCCATGAGTCCTTGCATGTCTCGTGCTCGATGTCACATGGCGCGGATGAGACAGCAGTTTAGCTTCGCAGGCCGCCTTGTTGCTATGTAAATCGAAAACAGGCGGGTTTTCCCTACAGATTATTTTATCCGACTGTTGTAAACATTTTTCAAAATCCTCTGCATTTAATAGCACGTAGATGTTTTTCTCAAAGTTTACTCCAATATATGGTGATGTCACATGTACATAGCCGAATTCCAGGTTCGTTTGCTTTATGTGAGTCAGCGTTACCCGAGCTCCACCGTGCAATGTTTTGATATGTGATTGCTCTATTAATAGACTTGTGTAACGTCCACTATAGGGAATGATGATAGGATTTTTCATGTTTACAGGCAGAGCTGAGTTCCTGAGTCGTCCGCCAACACGTATCAGCTTCTCCTCATCCAGATAAGGATTCAGTTTTAAAATAGGACTTCTTTTAGTTATAGATTCGCTGCGCATCAGTTGATCATATTCGATCGTGAATTGAGTTTGTTGCACGTGTCGTACAATCAGTATGTTAGCTCTATTAAGTTCGCTTGCACTTAGGTAAGTAGTATCTGATTTCTTTTTGTTGCGCAAGTTATGCATGAATCGTTGTATCCAAGCGGTAATTCTTGTCACTCGATATAATGAACTATAATTATTTAATAATGTAGTTATAAAATGTTCTATGTCGATTTGTGAGTTTGGTTTTTCGCAGTAATATGTAGAGCAACCCTGGTTTGTCTGAAAGCTACAAGGTTGTTTCAAGTTGTCATTATAGTTCCTTTCCTTGAGAAATTCCGCCCCTTGCCACCAGAGGTCGAAATTAACAAGTTTGCTGGGAAGTAATCCTCTCGAAGCGCAGTCAGCAGGGTTTTGCTCTGATTTGACGTAACGCCAGTGTTCTGGGGGGATAATTCGCTTGATTTTGTTAACTCGGTTGGCTACATACACCTCCCATCTGGATGTTTCGCCATGGATCCATGCCAATACAACTTGAGAGTCACACCACGCTGTCATAGTTACTTTGTGGTCAGAAAAAGCTTTTTTGACTTTTTCCATAAGTTCGGCCAACTGCTGAGCGCCGCAAAGTTCAAGCCTGGGCAGTGATGTTTTTTGAGCGACGGGCGCCACTCTTGTCCGTGACGCTATCAATGTTATTTTTGGTGTTCCATCTTGATTAGTTATGCGACTATAGATTATGGAAGCGTATGCCCTTTCGCTTGCGTCGCAAAATCCACATAACTCGATATGATCCTTAGTTTCACCAATCCATCGGTTTAAAGTTATTTTGCCAATCATTGGTATTTCAGTTTTGAATTTTATCCACTCTGTTTCAATATCTTTAGGAATGTCGTCATCCCAGTCGAGTTTGCTGAGCCAAAGTTTCTGGAAGAGTAGTTTAGCTGTGAGGACCAAAGGTGACAGCCATCCCAAGGGATCGTAATATTTAGAAATCTCTGATAATAGAGATCTCTTAGTAATTCGTTCGGATGTTTCTTTAATAGGCCAGTTGAAGTAGAATGTATCGTTAGTAGGATTCCAGCTCAGTCCGAGCGTTTTAGAAGTCTCCTCAGTTTTGAATTCATAGTTAATATTCGGTGCAATTTGATTTGATGGCAATCTAAATAGATTAGGACCTTTTTCAAGTACGTTGTTCAGACTGAAGCCGTTGGAATTCTTTTGGGATGCGTTGAATACGACTCTTAAACGTGTTGTAGCTGCATTCTCCCTCAGGACTCCATGGTGTGGCAAGTAACAGTCGTTAGACGTAGTTTCCGTCGATGGTCTCATGTGACCTAGTTCTGTTCTGTTGTTGTTTGTAGTTCACCACCTATTGAGACGTCTGTCACATACATTATAAACATGTAGCGTATTCTTAGGACCTTTGCTGTACTTACGTGATGGCTTTCTCAATAAAGATATATTCTATTCTATTCTATTCTGCGTATTCTTTCATAAAATCCTTGTACATAGTGGAAAGTTTTAGATTTTTCTAAAGTCGTTTTTCAAGTTGTAAGAATTGGGTCACGGCAATAGGCTTCGATGTCCCTAGTTTATTCTCGTACTAAGGACAAAGTGGCATTTTGACAATATATTTTCCATCAGAGCTTCTTTGTACTGTGTTTTTGTAAAACTGTTCGCATTGGTCATCCTTGGAAATATCCTTGGGGTTATAAATTTCCTCGGTTTCCCAAAATTTTGTTAGTTCTTCTAAATTGATTAGAGTTACATGGCAATTAAAAGTTCTCATTTTTCCGCATAGAATCCATCCTAGATGTGTCTGTTGAGCAACTGGCGATTGTTGACCTCCCCTAAGCACACCGTCGAGTATGATCTGAGAATACACCTCGGCGCCTAGGAGAAGATCAACAGGGCGAGATATATTGTAGTCTGGATCGGCGAGTTTAAGATTTTCCAGATGAGGCCATTGTGATTTTTCAAACGTAGAATGGGGTAAGTTATTCGTAAGTTTCTTCATAATTAGTGCTGTCGTTTCAAAGGTGAAATCGGAGTGTATAGATTTGCAGGATAAGTTAATTTGTCCTCTGCAATCTTCCGATACAGATCCGATGCCAGTTACTGTAGCAGTTAGTTTCTTGCGTGGCAGACGCAACAACTGCCCTGCTGACTCACTCAATAAGTTCAATTCCGAGCCTTGATCCAACAAGCATCTCAAAGTGTGGTATGTACCATCAACTGCCTTCACTTTCAGCTGGATCGTAGTAAGTAAGATTTCAGTGTTAGCTTTAGCTATGTGATTCGAAGTTTGATGCTGTGAAGATGTTGAGGGATGTTGCTCCATGTAGTTTGATTTGTTAGATGAAAATTTCCCGTTATTTTTGGGACTCTGTCAAATCGTGAGGTATCCACCGGGCACAAAGCTTCCTGACCGCTAAATGTTCATGCAGGATTTTGTGCACTTGGCTCATACCGATGCCTTAACTTGCCCGAATCTGCTGATAGGTCACTCTTTTGTCAGTCTCTATCATACGCCGCACAACACTGATGTTATGTCATTACGCAGTTGTTGCGATATTTGGAGAACTAGAACATGGCCATGGTTAGATATGGCGAAGACGTTCAATCGGGTCTGGCATCGGGGTCTTCTATCGAAGTTGCCATCATACGGCTTGCTTGAGGGATTGTGCAAATGGGTCGCCAGCTTTTTGACTGGCAGGTGCATAAGAGCAGTAGTTGACGGTACCTGCTCTGATAGAATGGACATTAATGCTGGCGTCCCGCAAGGCTCCGTTTTATCCCCTACGCTATTTCTTCTGCATATCAATGAGATGCTTTCTATTGATGATAGCATTCATTGTTACAGTACAAAGAGTGCTCATTACTCTGGCCGTGCAAATATTCATCGATCCGTCGTGGGAGAGACTCGCGTAAAACTTGTCTCCGAAACCGAGATCGTTTTGAAGAAAATTGCTGACTGGGGACGTAAGAACCTAGTTAACTTCAACCCATCTAAGACACAAGTGTGCGCATTCACCTGGTCCTCAATTCCTCGGCTCTCCTTTCCATAACAGACAAGACTGGAATTCTTGACATCGACATCTCCAGCGATGTCTAGTATTGTAGTCATTTAGAGAGCAAGGCAAAAATGGCTTCCACAAAGCTCGGAGTTCTCAACAGTGCAAAGCGATTTTTCACGCCGCAACATAGACTGCTCCTATATAAGGCGCCAAGTGCGGCCACATATGGAATATTGTTTTCACCTGTGGGCGGGAGCACCTGAATGTCAGCTTAAGCTGTCAGAATTGCCGAAGATCTCGTGATTACAAGTGGTAGTGGAGCCTTTGAGTCTCAGGAGAGACTTCGCTTCCTTATGCGTGTTCTACCGCTTGTATAATGGGTTATGCTCGGAGGAATTGTTTGACATGATGCTAACAGCCACTTTTTACCATCGCACCTCTCGCCATCGTCAGGAATTTCATCCCCATACGTTGGATCCCATGTTATCGCATACAGTATGTTTCAAACGGAATTTCCTGCTTCGTACACTGCGGTTATGGAATGAACTTCTTGCCATGGTTTTCCCCAGTGACCATAACATTGGAGCCTTTAAAAAAGGG
This sequence comes from Euzophera pinguis, assembly GCA_947363495.1. Lineage (NCBI taxonomy): Eukaryota > Metazoa > Arthropoda > Insecta > Lepidoptera > Pyralidae > Euzophera > Euzophera pinguis. The sequence goes on from OX376164.1 coordinate 1,033,258, forward strand.
CGTGAAAAAATTATTTCAGGGTCGGCAACGCGCTCGTGATATCTCCGGTGTTGCAGGCGTTCATAGGCTACGCTTACCATCAGGTGGGACGTACGCCTGTTTGCCTACTTAGTTGTATTAAAAAAATAAATACTGTTTTCAATTTTTTTTATTTTTACATTTTAGTATGAGATTAGATAAAATAGCATTAATCTGTTTACGATTCCCCTTGCATATCATCGCCGCGTGTCGCGATCGTGTACTCATTAGCATCTAAGTGTTTTTAAATACGTTTGCTTTTACCTCAGCAGCATCTATTTTATTCATCTCTATCAGCATCAGCTATTGTTAGGTGTTAACAACGTACATGTATTGTTTTGTACAGCAAATCTCGTCGTGCCCGCACTGCCGCAAGCCTCTGCCGCGCTGCGGCGTGTGCTCGCTGCACCTGGGCACGGGTGCCGCCGGAGCCGCCTTCCCAGGCTGGTTCAGCTGGTGCGTGGCTTGCAGGCACGGCGGCCACGCTCAGCACCTGCTAGACTGGTTCCAGTGAGTCACTCTTACTGCCTCATGTCCGACACACAGCGACCCGCCTGCCCGGCTGGTTCAGCTGGTGCGTGGCTTGCAGGCACGGCGGCCACGCTCAGCACCTGCTAGACTGGTTCCAGTGAGTCACTCTTACTGCCTCATGTCCGACACACAGCGACCCGCCTGCCCGGCTGGTTCAGCTGGTGCGTGGCTTGCAGGCACGGCGGCCACGCTCAGCACCTGCTAGACTGGTTCCAGTGAGTCACTCTTACTGCCTCATGTCCGACACACAGCGACCCGCCTGCCCGGCTGGTTCAGCTGGTGCGTGGCTTGCAGGCACGGCGGCCACGCTCAGCACCTGCTAGACTGGTTCCAGTGAGTCACTCTTACTGCCTCATGTCCGACACACAGCGACCCGCCTGCCCGGCTGGTTCAGCTGGTGCGTGGCTTGCAGGCACGGCGGCCACGCTCAGCACCTGCTAGACTGGTTCCAGTGAGTCACTCTTACTGCCTCATGTCCGACACACAGCGACCCGCCTGCCCGGCTGGTTCAGCTGGTGCGTGGCTTGCAGGCACGGCGGCCACGCTCAGCACCTGCTAGACTGGTTCCAGTGAGTCACTCTTACTGCCTCATGTCCGACACACAGCGACCCGCCTGCCCGGCTGGTTCAGCTGGTGCGTGGCTTGCAGGCACGGCGGCCACGCTCAGCACCTGCTAGACTGGTTCCAGTGAGTCACTCTTACTGCCTCATGTCCGACACACAGCGACCCGCCTGCCCGGCTGGTTCAGCTGGTGCGTGGCTTGCAGGCACGGCGGCCACGCTCAGCACCTGCTAGACTGGTTCCAGTGAGTCACTCTTACTGCCTCATGTCCGACACACAGCGACCCGCCTGCCCGGCTGGTTCAGCTGGTGCGTGGCTTGCAGGCACGGCGGCCACGCTCAGCACCTGCTAGACTGGTTCCAGTGAGTCACTCTTACTGCCTCATGTCCGACACACAGCGACCCGCCTGCCCGGCTGGTTCAGCTGGTGCGTGGCTTGCAGGCACGGCGGCCACGCTCAGCACCTGCTAGACTGGTTCCAGTGAGTCACTCTTACTGCCTCATGTCCGGCACACAGCGACCCGCCTGCCCGGCTGGTTCAGCTGGTGCGTGGCTTGCAGGCACGGCGGCCACGCTCAGCACCTGCTAGACTGGTTCCAGTGAGTCACTCTTACTGCCCCATGTCCGGCACACAGCGACCCGCCTGCCCGGCTGGTTCAGCTGGTTCGTGGCTTGCAGGCACGGCGGCCACGCTCAGCACCTGCTAGACTGGTTCCAGTGAGTCACTCTTACTGCCCCATGTCCGACACACAGCGACCCGCCTGCCCGGCTGGTTCAGCTGGTGCGTGGCTTGCAGGCACGGCGGCCACGCTCAGCACCTGCTAGACTGGTTCCAGTGAGTCACTCTTACTGCCTCATGTCCGGCACACAGCGACCCGCCTGCCCGGCTGGTTCAGCTGGTGCGTGGCTTGCAGGCACGGCGGCCACGCTCAGCACCTGCTAGACTGGTTCCAGTGAGTCACTCTTACTGCCCCATGTCCGGCACACAGCGACCCGCCTGCCCGGCTGGTTCAGCTGGTTCGTGGCTTGCAGGCACGGCGGCCACGCTCAGCACCTGCTAGACTGGTTCCAGTGAGTCACTCTTACTGCCCCATGTCCGACACACAGCGACCCGCCTGCCCGGCTGGTTCAGCTGGTGCGTGGCTTGCAGGCACGGCGGCCACGCTCAGCACCTGCTAGACTGGTTCCAGTGAGTCACTCTTACTGCCCCATGTCCGACACACAGCGACCCGCCTGCCCGGCTGGTTCAGCTGGTGCGTGGCTTGCAGGCACGGCGGCCACGCTCAGCACCTGCTAGACTGGTTCCAGTGAGTCACTCTTACTGCCCCATGTCCGACACACAGCGACCCGCCTGCCCGGCTGGTTCAGCTGGTGCGTGGCTTGCAGGCACGGCGGCCACGCTCAGCACCTGCTAGACTGGTTCCAGTGAGTCACTCTTACTGCCCCATGTCCGACACACAGCGACCCGCCTGCCCGGCTGGTTCAGCTGGTGCGTGGCTTGCAGGCACGGCGGCCACGCTCAGCACCTGCTAGACTGGTTCCAGTGAGTCACTCTTACTGCCCCATGTCCGACACACAGCGACCCGCCTGCCCGGCTGGTTCAGCTGGTGCGTGGCTTGCAGGCACGGCGGCCACGCTCAGCACCTGCTAGACTGGTTCCAGTGAGTCACTCTTACTGCCCCATGTCCGACACACAGCGACCCGCCTGCCCGGCTGGTTCAGCTGGTGCGTGGCTTGCAGGCACGGCGGCCACGCTCAGCACCTGCTAGACTGGTTCCAGTGAGTCACTCTTACTGCCCCATGTCCGACACACAGCGACCCGCCTGCCCGGCTGGTTCAGCTGGTGCGTGGCTTGCAGGCACGGCGGCCACGCTCAGCACCTGCTAGACTGGTTCCAGTGAGTCACTCTTACTGCCCCATGTCCGGCACACAGCGACCCGCCTGCCCGGCTGGTTCAGCTGGTTCGTGGCTTGCAGGCACGGCGGCCACGCTCAGCACCTGCTAGACTGGTTCCAGTGAGTCACTCTTACTGCCCCATGTCCGACACACAGCGACCCGCCTGCCCGGCTGGTTCAGCTGGTGCGTGGCTTGCAGGCACGGCGGCCACGCTCAGCACCTGCTAGACTGGTTCCAGTGAGTCACTCTTACTGCCTCATGTCCGGCACACAGCGACCCGCCTGCCCGGCTGGTTCAGCTGGTGCGTGGCTTGCAGGCACGGCGGCCACGCTCAGCACCTGCTAGACTGGTTCCAGTGAGTCACTCTTACTGCCCCATGTCCGGCACACAGCGACCCGCCTGCCCGGCTGGTTCAGCTGGTTCGTGGCTTGCAGGCACGGCGGCCACGCTCAGCACCTGCTAGACTGGTTCCAGTGAGTCACTCTTACTGCCCCATGTCCGACACACAGCGACCCGCCTGCCCGGCTGGTTCAGCTGGTGCGTGGCTTGCAGGCACGGCGGCCACGCTCAGCACCTGCTAGACTGGTTCCAGTGAGTCACTCTTACTGCCCCATGTCCGACACACAGCGACCCGCCTGCCCGGCTGGTTCAGCTGGTGCGTGGCTTGCAGGCACGGCGGCCACGCTCAGCACCTGCTAGACTGGTTCCAGTGAGTCACTCTTACTGCCCCATGTCCGACACACAGCGACCCGCCTGCCCGGCTGGTTCAGCTGGTGCGTGGCTTGCAGGCACGGCGGCCACGCTCAGCACCTGCTAGACTGGTTCCAGTGAGTCACTCTTACTGCCCCATGTCCGACACACAGCGACCCGCCTGCCCGGCTGGTTCAGCTGGTGCGTGGCTTGCAGGCACGGCGGCCACGCTCAGCACCTGCTAGACTGGTTCCAGTGAGTCACTCTTACTGCCCCATGTCCGACACACAGCGACCCGCCTGCCCGGCTGGTTCAGCTGGTGCGTGGCTTGCAGGCACGGCGGCCACGCTCAGCACCTGCTAGACTGGTTCCAGTGAGTCACTCTTACTGCCCCATGTCCGACACACAGCGACCCGCCTGCCCGGCTGGTTCAGCTGGTGCGTGGCTTGCAGGCACGGCGGCCACGCTCAGCACCTGCTAGACTGGTTCCAGTGAGTCACTCTTACTGCCCCATGTCCGACACACAGCGACCCGCCTGCCCGGCTGGTTCAGCTGGTGCGTGGCTTGCAGGCACGGCGGCCACGCTCAGCACCTGCTAGACTGGTTCCAGTGAGTCACTCTTACTGCCCCATGTCCGACACACAGCGACCCGCCTGCCCGGCTGGTTCAGCTGGTGCGTGGCTTGCAGGCACGGCGGCCACGCTCAGCACCTGCTAGACTGGTTCCAGTGAGTCACTCTTACTGCCCCATGTCCGACACACAGCGACCCGCCTGCCCGGCTGGTTCAGCTGGTGCGTGGCTTGCAGGCACGGCGGCCACGCTCAGCACCTGCTAGACTGGTTCCAGTGAGTCACTCTTACTGCCCCATGTCCGACACACAGCGACCCGCCTGCCCGGCTGGTTCAGCTGGTGCGTGGCTTGCAGGCACGGCGGCCACGCTCAGCACCTGCTAGACTGGTTCCAGTGAGTCACTCTTACTGCCTCATGTCCGGCACACAGCGACCCGCCTGCCCGGCTGGTTCAGCTGGTACGTGGCTTGCAGGCACGGCGGCCACGCTCAGCACCTGCTAGACTGGTTCCAGTGAGTCACTCTTACTGCCCCATGTCCGGCACACAGCGACCCGCCTGCCCGGCTGGTTCAGCTGGTTCGTGGCTTGCAGGCACGGCGGCCACGCTCAGCACCTGCTAGACTGGTTCCAGTGAGTCACTCTTACTGCCCCATGTCCGACACACAGCGACCCGCCTGCCCGGCTGGTTCAGCTGGTGCGTGGCTTGCAGGCACGGCGGCCACGCTCAGCACCTGCTAGACTGGTTCCAGTGAGTCACTCTTACTGCCCCATGTCCGACACACAGCGACCCGCCTGCCCGGCTGGTTCAGCTGGTGCGTGGCTTGCAGGCACGGCGGCCACGCTCAGCACCTGCTAGACTGGTTCCAGTGAGTCACTCTTACTGCCCCATGTCCGACACACAGCGACCCGCCTGCCCGGCTGGTTCAGCTGGTGCGTGGCTTGCAGGCACGGCGGCCACGCTCAGCACCTGCTAGACTGGTTCCAGTGAGTCACTCTTACTGCCCCATGTCCGACACACAGCGACCCGCCTGCCCGGCTGGTTCAGCTGGTGCGTGGCTTGCAGGCACGGCGGCCACGCTCAGCACCTGCTAGACTGGTTCCAGTGAGTCACTCTTACTGCCCCATGTCCGACACACAGCGACCCGCCTGCCCGGCTGGTTCAGCTGGTGCGTGGCTTGCAGGCACGGCGGCCACGCTCAGCACCTGCTAGACTGGTTCCAGTGAGTCACTCTTACTGCCCCATGTCCGACACACAGCGACCCGCCTGCCCGGCTGGTTCAGCTGGTGCGTGGCTTGCAGGCACGGCGGCCACGCTCAGCACCTGCTAGACTGGTTCCAGTGAGTCACTCTTACTGCCCCATGTCCGGCACACAGCGACCCGCCTGCCCGGCTGGTTCAGCTGGTGCGTGGCTTGCAGGCACGGCGGCCACGCTCAGCACCTGCTAGACTGGTTCCAGTGAGTCACTGTTACTGCCCCATGTCCGGCACACAGCGACCCGCCTGCCCGGCTGGTTCAGCTGGTGCGTGGCTTGCAGGCACGGCGGCCACGCTCAGCACCTGCTAGACTGGTTCCAGTGAGTCACTCTTACTGCCCCATGTCCGGCACACAGCGACCCGCCTGCCCGGCTGGTTCAGCTGGTGCGTGGCTTGCAGGCACGGCGGCCACGCTCAGCACCTGCTAGACTGGTTCCAGTGAGTCACTCTTACTGCCCCATGTCCGGCACACAGCGACCCGCCTGCCCGGCTGGTTCAGCTGGTTCGTGGCTTGCAGGCACGGCGGCCACGCTCAGCACCTGCTAGACTGGTTCCAGTGAGTCACTCTTACTGCCCCATGTCCGGCACACAGCGACCCGCCTGCCCGGCTGGTTCAGCTGGTGCGTGGCTTGCAGGCACGGCGGCCACGCTCAGCACCTGCTAGACTGGTTCCAGTGAGTCACTCTTACTGCCCCATGTCCGGCACACAGCGACCCGCCTGCCCGGCTGGTTCAGCTGGTGCGTGGCTTGCAGGCACGGCGGCCACGCTCAGCACCTGCTAGACTGGTTCCAGTGAGTCACTCTTACTGCCCCATGTCCGGCACACAGCGACCCGCCTGCCCGGCTGGTTCAGCTGGTGCGTGGCTTGCAGGCACGGCGGCCACGCTCAGCACCTGCTAGACTGGTTCCAGTGAGTCACTCTTACTGCCCCATGTCCGGCACACAGCGACCCGCCTGCCCGGCTGGTTCAGCTGGTGCGTGGCTTGCAGGCACGGCGGCCACGCTCAGCACCTGCTAGACTGGTTCCAGTGAGTCACTCTTACTGCCCCATGTCCGGCACACAGCGACCCGCCTGCCCGGCTGGTTCAGCTGGTGCGTGGCTTGCAGGCACGGCGGCCACGCTCAGCACCTGCTAGACTGGTTCCAGTGAGTCACTCTTACTGCCCCATGTCCGGCACACAGCGACCCGCCTGCCCGGCTGGTTCAGCTGGTGCGTGGCTTGCAGGCACGGCGGCCACGCTCAGCACCTGCTAGACTGGTTCCAGTGAGTCACTCTTACTGCCCCATGTCCGGCACACAGCGACCCGCCTGCCCGGCTGGTTCAGCTGGTGCGTGGCTTGCAGGCACGGCGGCCACGCTCAGCACCTGCTAGACTGGTTCCAGTGAGTCACTCTTACTGCCCCATGTCCGGCACACAGCGACCCGTCAAAAAACTAACTGATCAATCTGAAAAATTAAAATAAATTTATTTGAATAAAATTATATAGTTCATTGCCCCAAGGAAGAGTTAAAATTATTAATTAATTATTATATATTTTCAGGGAGCACACGGAGTGCCCCGTGAGCTCGTGCACGTGTCGCTGCAGCACGCTGGACCCCCCGGACAGACACTAGGGACCTTCAATCTGGAATATTCTAAAACTAAGTACCACTACCTCCTAACTATGTAACGACACTGTAAATTTAATGAAACCCTGAAATGATTCCATCCTGGATGATCGGATGGATGGATTGATGATCTTTAATCTTTGTCTTGAACGTTATCAACTATTGAATAAAGAAAAATGTATGTACCTGATTCCCAATTTTTCAGCTACTGTACTGGACCAATTTATGGGCCAACTATTTTGCAAAGTGTGGCTTTGGGCTTTCAGGTTCTTAGCTCTGTCTGCACCGCATTGGATTAAAACGTAATAATCAAATATTAGAGTAATTTTTGGGGCCAAAAACCACTGTAGATGGAGAAGCCAACGACAAAACAACCACACATTGGTCTAGCCTGATCTGACATCGAAGCCAGACTTGATAGCAGAGCCGAGGTAAGAAAGGATGGGTCAAGAGGTGGCGTAAGACAGATTGCAGTGGAGATCATTATTACCCAAGGTAAAGGCTCACTTTTTGTCGCTGCGCCACCTTAGAGTAAACAGTCATACGGCCCACGTATTGGAGAATGGTTAGCGAAGCCTGTCTGCTGATTTGGAAATGTTTAATTATGTATCTGCACAGAATAAACTATTTTAGCATATGTTAAATTGTAAATAGATTCCGCATTTTGTTTTACTGTGTATATTGTAAGTGTTGTATGAAGAATTATATTATTTTTGATTTTTTTATAAATATAATTGTTACATGACATTATATTATTAGATGTAAATATGTGTAAATTTAATTATGAACACTGCCTTGTTTAGAACTATTTATGTCAATTGTTACCTATCTTTCAAAATAAATGTAGTAATTGTAGTACTAATACCACGTTTGAATAAGCGAATATACCACTAATTGAGGGTTTTATTAAATCTAATCCACTTCCACATTTTAAATAGCCCCACGTGCCCTTTGCCCACTGCTGGGCAAAAGCCTAGCTTTTTGCTCTCCACGCATTCCTACAGAGTGCCGTATAGTGCCCTGAACTGTCAAATTTGCCCAGGTCATCCCGCCATCTTTTACGTAGTCTACCTCGAAGTCTTCGTTCTTCAGGAACCCCGAATGTTGCTAGTCGGGTCCATCAACATTCCATATTTCCACATACATTAGCTATTTCTACATACATACATACATACCGTCACGACTTTTTCCCTTAGGGAAAATTTCTATTAAAATTAGCTATTTCTACCATGCAAAATTTAAATAATATCCATAAGATTAATACATATATTATGATAAATAGGTTTTTCAATTAGCCAGAAATACAATCAATCAATCAATCAATGCATATACACATCATACATTTTTTAATTTGATTGGTGTGCATTTTAGGTAAGCGATAAAAACAACATTTCGGAGTGCGTTAGCTAAATTATATGACTGAGGTACCTACTGGATATTTTCGAAACCTTTCAAGTTTCATTTGGCGCCATGTTTATTGTCTCTAGACTTTCAAGATAATTATTTTTTTACCTAGTCGCTAAGAAAGAATTAAGAATTATTTTTGTATTTAAGTGCTGAATAATAAAGATTATTATATTTTTTTTATGTATTACATGAGTAGATAACGAAACAGAAAATGTTTAAACAACCGCGTTAAAATAGGTACTCTGAAATAAAGTAGGAATAAATGATTGAGTCAACATTTTCAGACTAAAAAATGTTTTACATGTATTGTCTGTTTCATTATTTACTCATGCGCTTATATTCTTGTTAAAATCTAGTAAAATGCGAATGTATAAATAAGCGTTAGCAGTGTTTTTGTCGTATAATGAAGAATTACAACATTTAACCGTGTATTTATTTCATGATAATTATTTTTAAGCCGGTCGAGACTTTGAGTAAGCCCTGTTAATAAACTAACGAAACGAAGGAAATCACCCTCTCTCAATCGCACACGCAGTATACATAATTGTAATGTAGGGGAGCGAGTAGGAGGGCACTCTTTCCCTAGCTTCAATTAGATTTGTTTCTATATTTGCACGTGTTATATAAGTCTGCTGTTGGTACTTTTAACCGACCTAACATCACTATTTATTAGGTGGTGTTTTTAAAATTACCCATCTTACCACCGGGGATGTTGTCGGGGGCACGGTGGGTCAGAAGTAACAGAGAACTTCCCCATTTTACTAGGAGAAGAGAAACTTGGAAGAGTTATTTTAATTTTTTTAAATTCGATATCGTAGCATTATTTTTCTTGTATCAGGAGAAAGTTATTTATTCTTTAAATTCTAGTCATTCATGGGATGATCTTACCTGTGTTACCTTCACCTACCAGGAGAACAGACATTTGAAATAGTTTGTTTAGATATTTAAATTTTCTCTTCATTGAGATATAATGTTATCATCTTACCTATATCACAGAATAGACAATAATACTAAAGCCTGTATATTTATTTATGCCCCACGTTACCAGAAAAACAGATAGTCGTAAGAGTTATTCTACAACATGTTTACAAGATAAATATAATTAATTTTCAAATTCTATCTATCGTGGGATCATCTTCCCATATTACCGGGAAGACAGAAAGTCGAAAGAGTTATTTTAATTTTTTAAATTTATCTCGTGATCTCGTCATTTGAGGGATTGTTTTTAATATTACCAGGAGTACAGAGAATTAAAATAGTTATTTTAAATAATAAATTCTATCTTGTTTTTCATGGGACCTTTTTTCCATATAGTAAGTACCAGGAGAAAAGAGACTGAAGAGTAATTCTATTTTTGAAATAACACGAAAAGAACTACAAAAAATAAAAGTTTCAAAAAGGGGTAAATGTTTATCGATGTCTCAGGACAAAACAAATGAAACGACTTAATATCCTTATAAATTAGTGTATTGACGTCATAAACTTAACAACTCAAGAAAATCAAGTCAAAGATCGCGCGGCGCAGGCCGACTTTATTCATAAAATATCATATAAAAATATCGCTAAGTTACAAATTAATTTATATCTAGTCGTCGTACTTCTCGAGGCTGAGCGTGATGACGTCACTCACGAGGCAATCCGCGGGCTGGAACAAGTAACAATAAATAATGTGAGCCAAATTCATATTAGTATATAGTAGGAATAATTAAGCAGAAAATAAGTATTTCTGATCGATTGACGGAAGCGAACGAGTCTCCATTTAGAGACAGGCCAATTCGAAACTCGACACGGGGTCCCACTACACAATTATCCATAAAAAATAATAAACGCTTGTTATGCATATTTTGAGTAAAATAAGAAATTTACACTAAGTTCAAAATTGATAATTTACAAAGAAAAAATTACGAGTTACGAGTGGGCCCGACCCCAGATAAACTGGGAAGGTGGCAGGAGAAAGGAAGAAAAAAAATATATGAACTTGACAAATTCTTGGTATTATTTTTTTTATTGTTGCCATTAGTTCAATTCGCGGACTTCGCGGTTGGTCCACGCGTTGAAATCCTGCTGTCTGTCAGTATTTCAATAAAAAAGTTCTTTATTTTCTCTTCACAAAACTTTGCTGAACACTAGGCAGACTTCTAGAGACTGTAGAGGCTAACATTATCCGAGCATCTCACCTCTGAACAGATGCCGATGAGTGCGTCTGCGCAGCCGTAGAACTCCTCCTTGAGCGAGATGACGATGGTCTGCAGACTGCCCTTCTTGCTGCGGATGTAGGACGCCACCTTGCCGATGTTGGTGTTGTCCAGCGCTGCGTCGATTTCGTCCAGCAGGAAGAATGGCGCTGGCTGGTAGCTGGGGAAAGTTAATAAATAAATTATCTTATCTTTAATAGATATGGATAGATATATTCATTATTGTACAATTTATAAAAATTATACATCTTGATATTAGTTACGGAAAAATTTTGTACTTATATTTTATGTAAATAAATGATTTGATTAATTGGAATTTGGTTATACCTGAGCAAAATTGTTTAACTTAATAATCAAATCTTTTATTGAAATATTGTTATACGTCAGCAAAATTGTTTTACACTGCGATTGTTTTGCATCACTAGCTGTGTCATGCAGCTCCGCCAGCGTCAAAAAGTAGCCTATGTTTGATTTCAGGTATTTAAATATATTCATACCCAATTTCATCAAAATCCGTTCAGCGGTTTGGCCGTGAAAGCGTAACAGACAGACAAACTTTCGCACTTATAATATTAGTATGGAAGTATGGATTCGCATTTGTGTCACGGGCGTAGCGAGTGATTATAATACGGATATCACAACACAGAACTTTTCTGCTCTGTCGGTGGGCAGTGTCGCAGTGACATACCTGTGGATAGCGAACAGCAGCGCTAACGCGGCCACAGTCTTCTCCCCGCCAGAGAGGTTGGACATGGGCTGGAATCGCTTGCCGGGAGCCACGCAGTTGTAGTTGATGCCGTCCAGGTAGGGCTCCTCGGGGTTCTCCGGACCTAGGAACGCCTGAGCAGACTGGTTCATCGCCAGCGCCTGCAAGTGTAACGTATTGTTGATGTTGTTCGGTCTAACACCAAACATTGACATCATCGTATGTCAATGCGTTTGACCCAGAAATCAGTGCACAAATTGCTGCGACGCCCACGGTAGCGCTCATAACATTTTTCATTAACATTTTAGTTTATAAAAATTTGAAACAAATAAAAAAATCTTATTTTTTTTCGAGCAGTTACCTTTGCTTTCAATAGGCTACTTGACTGAATTCATACTTGGTTAATATTGTTATACTAAACAAAATATACACTAAACAGTAACCGATTCTGAAAACAACAACAAAATTGGTTGTTAATTAAGGCAGTAATTCGATTTTAAAGTTTTCTCTAAAAGAAAAGTGGGAGCGTGGTGGGGACATCTTGCTATCTCTTTTGTACGCACGAAACCGAGTGGCAGTGACGTCACAGCTCACACAGTGCATCCTTTTCTTGTTTTTTGACAGTTTCCCCTTCCACCAAATTTCAATGGTTTATAACTTATTTATTTTTGAACGGATTATAAAAATTCTTTTATAAATCTGTTTCTGGAAATATAAATATTTATATGAAAGAAAAAAGAAAAATTAGTAGAATACCCAATTGAGTGCTCAATACAATTTTCATAGAGTTGTTAACACTTACGTACAGAACGGACACTCACATCACACCCTCCCATCCGAAACAGATACCGCACTTCATCGTGCAGATTTTGGATAAACATCGAGAGCAAAACAATACAAGGATGTCGCTACGAGTAACATACGATATTGACGCGTGTGTGGGCGCGACCGAATCATAGTAGTCGTAATAGGTATCGAAAACGGGGCTATTGTATGGAGTTTCCAGGGCCCGGAGTGTGACATCATGGCGACTTACTTCAGATATTGTAAAAATTGAAATAACAAATACTTATCGCCAATAGGTTCTTGCATGAGAATTTTAATAATTTGACATTTAAATAAAGTTATATTTGTAAGCTGTGACTATCAAAATCATAGTGATTCTGAATTGCTGCTCTAACACTAACACCTTTGTTTTGACAAATAAATGATTCGATTGATTGATTGGTTACTTTATTTGCGACCTTTTATTGTTTTAATCTGACATCGGCCAAAGAGTGCGAAAGCAAAGTTCAAGTGGGAGTCTGCTGGCCACATCGCCAGACAGACTCACTTTTGGTGCAAGCGGCTATTGCAATGGAGACCATACGATCAGAAACGTCCCAGAGGAAGACGTCGCAAATGAGATGGAAAGACGACATCAAAAAGATAGCGAGCAGCGACTGGATTCTCACTGCCCAGGATAGAGAGAGATAGAAGAGTCTGAAGGAGGCCTACACCAACTCTTTGGTGAAGAAAAAGAAACAAGAAGAAGATTATTTTAATGACTAACTCAACACGCTCTATAAACATACTATACGCATACATTCATAGATTACCCAAACGTCCATCACCTGACAAATTTTAATACGCGTAACACTACAGCGTTAACAACCGTATTGTCGTTAATACCATAAAAGCAAATACCACAAATTCCAAAAAATCTCTCTTAACGAGAATCTACACTAATAAGAATTGCTAATGTAAATTTACACGTTAGTTTAGTTTTTTGTAAATTAAATTAACTCTCAATCAGAGGCATTTTTATTTGACTTTAAAAAAATTACTTCAATGTAAGTTAATGACTCTTATAACTACAATAAGGAACATATTTTTATCTAATTTTCATCTATACTAATATTATAAACCTGAAGCATTTCATTATTTGAACGCGCTAGTCCCAGGAGCTACTACTGGTCTGATTTGCAAAATTCTTTCAGTGTTGTTTAGCATATTTATCGAGAATAGTTGAAGGCTAGGAAGAAGTCGAGACAGGCTGCTAGTTTAAAATAAATCTTTAATCTTTTTCTCAAAGATTGCCCTGAGTTGTTGTGTAAATTATTTTTTCACGTACCCGTAATAAATCTAAGAAACAATCCTATTCTTTCCATATCTGGCGTTTCTACAAACTACAGACAGAATTCTTACCTATGGCGAGCAAGTGACAAACTCAACAAATTGGCTAAAAAGTTAGATATTGATATATTTGCAGACAGCGTTAATATGGTCAAGTGTAAATTGATGGGTCAATTCTTTAATTAAGCTTTGTTTTGTCGTATTAAAACTTAGTTCGGCACAATTACTTACTTACTTGCTAGTTTAATTATTACAATTACTTTTTGAGCTCAAATTCACAAATGTTTTGTCTTGCCTTGATAGTGTTGTGTACATGACCTTTTATAAAACATATTGTTTCTATTTGTGAAAACCTTTAAGTGGCTTCATGTTTCTTAATATTAGTTCTAATATGTTTCTTGTATTTAAGTCCTGGCTTTCCAAATAAATAAATAAACACCTTTTACTCTGACACTATTATACAAGTTTTAAAAAAAATCTTGAATGCATAAGAATTACATCCCGACTAAGGAAAAATTAAAAGGATAGTAATAATTTGTCGTATTTACCTTATAAATAGCATCGATCTCGTTGGCCACGTGGTCGAAACAATCGATGAACTTGTCGTGACGCTCCTTTTTCACCTAAAAATGTTATCTTTTAAGAACATGTCTCATAGCACTAGAACTGTTATAAGAAACTAGCTGTTTCCCGCAGCTCCGCCTGCGTCAAAAAGTAGCCTATGTTTGACCCCGGGTCTTCAACTATATTCATACCAAATTTCATCAAAATCCGTTCAGCGATTTGGCTGTGTCGTAACAGACAGACGGACTTTCGCATTTATAATATTAGTATGGATACACTAAAATCTGTACTAAAACTTAACAAATGGTGTCATAATATAAAATACTTTTTGACAAATATTTTTTAAATACATTTTTTTTAATATTTCTTTTGCGGTAAAGTTTATCTATATATCACTTGTGTTTGCCAAAATTGTTTCCTTATGCGATAAAATGTATTCGAACCCTCTCGAAGGCCAGCTTGGCCTTGTGAGCGCGCTTCCGAGCAGCCACGAAGGCTTCGTTGGTTGCGTTCACTTTCTCACGGACTTCGTTCAGCTTCTGCATCGCCTGTTAAAAGAATGTTAAGGGTTATTAACGTATTTTTTATCCGTTTGTTAAGCGGATGCTAGCTAAATATAATTTAATGTATTTTTTCGCGATTGTTACACATTAATTTATACTGTTTTAATACAGTTTTTATCGCGTTTATTACTTTTTTTTTTTTTAATTTTTTTTTTTTTTTTCACAGCCGTATTAAAATAATTTTGTGTAATAGCTAACATGTTTCGTTCATTTTAATTCTCGATATTTAGCGACTATAAATATTAACGACTTTAAATACGAGGGTACATGTTCTCCGACATCGATGTCGGCAATATCAAGAAATTTTTTCATTACTTTTGTTTACTTCACATACATTTTATTTAGATGATGTGTGACACCACTGACGTCACTTCTGTATGCCTAGTAGGCTAAACGTGCATGAAAAAAAAATCCAAAAAAACTTATTAGTCTTGTGATATTTGTATAGATGTCGCCACAGTCGCATCCTAACTAAAAATGGCACTTTTATGAATATAGCCCGACCAGGAAAAAACCCCTGCATTGGCGTCGGTACTGATCGTCTTTAAGTGGCAACATGTTGTATGTGTCATGTCAATAACAAAATTGACAATGCCATTTAATGAAATATAAATCAATCCTTCGTTTTCATTCAAATCAAATATGATAACATCTTTTATATCACTTTTCTCTAATTACTATATATTATTTTTGAAAATGAGCGTGTATGACGAGAGTGATGAACGTAGAGGAAGCCCTCGCTTCCTGTAAGGTCGTAGAAAATGGAAATCCCTAGTCTCTGTCTACCCCAACGGGAAACAGGCGTGATGTATGTAGCCAATCCGCAAATATTGTTTAATGACGATTTTTTTAAGTGTTACATGTCAACTCACTCTCATATTAGGTGCTTGAATCTTATCCACAGTCGCTTGCAGAGTATTAATAGCCTTCTGAAGCTTATCAGCCTTCCTCTTGATCTCGTCATGTTCCTCCAGGTCCTTCAGGTTGTCAGATAACTGGGAATAGTCCACTCTAACTCTGGCCGCCTTTGCCGCGAGTGCGGTGGAGGATAGAGATGTGGATTCCGAGTCCTCGCCGGTCTCGTCCAGGCTGCCTTCTAGTAGGGGAATGTTAATGTCGTCGATCTGTTCGGAAAATAAAAAAAAAAAGTATCCAAATAAGGTGACGAAACAATTAATCGTGTGTGAAATGAAATCGTTTATTTTCAATATAGGATATAAATATCACTTATTGACGTCAATTTACTTATATTAAGTTGACCACCACTTCCAAAGCGCAAGTGGAGAAGAAGCGACGCCACAAACTCCACTGCAGCATTTTCTTCAAAACGTCAATTTATAAATGAGAAAAAAAAAAAAAAACTTTCCTTAATTAACTAGTTAAATGAACGAATTCACATGTTTGTCAACATGTGTGTTGTGGAGAACCGCTGACATAGTCATACATAGACCGAGACGAAATACTATGTACAGATGCCTGCATGTATAAATTGACGTTTTGAAGAAAATGCTGCAGTGGAGTTTGTGGCACCACATCTCCATTTGCGCTTTGGAAGTGGTCGTAAACAAAGAAGACCGATGTGTATTTAAATAAACATACCTTGCACTGTCGCAGTATGTTGTGTCGCTCGCTTCGCTTGCTCTCGATCTTGGCCTCGAAGCTGGCCATCTGCTTTTGCACCGACTGGATGTCCTTCTGCACGCTCGTTAGATCCTTGCGGGCCTGCAAACCAACACAGACATGTTAGCAATAGTACATTGCTGTCGAAGCCGGATATTGAGTAAAAGACGTCCGGGAAATATTGAAAGCTGTTTCGGCCAACGCTTGTACTGTGATTTTTTATTTTCACTACAAAACCATATTACACAAAACAGAACAAACAACAATACAAGAGTGTAGGGAACACATATTTTGTAAGTCGCCAATAGGCTAGTTTTCAGGGTCAAAAGACTAACATTAAAATTAGACCGTCTTTTAAGGAATCAAAATATATTAGTGACGTATTTTTTCTTTTGTCAATTGAGCGATAAATTACAAAGATATAACGCATCAAAGTTTAAGTGTGGCGGCTCGTGACGTCACATATTGCGAAAAAGTGTAGCACACTGTGACGTCACACGGAACTTTAACGCGCCATATCTTTACCATTCTTTGTTTAATTTTAAAAAGAAAAAATACGTCTCCAATATTTTTTGATTATCTAACTGACGGAATAATTATATTTTTTTAGGAAACTAGCCTATTATAAGTTAGAGCGCAACAGCGACCGATTTGCTTAGCCAGTCGTCGCCTGCCTTTGCTCGTGGCATATCATGCCTCTGCTAACACACCCCGTTCCACGTGTACTGTTCTATATCTGTGTGTCTATTCACCTTTTGTCATAAACTGTAAAGTGTTTAGGACTTTCTCTTCTGATACCCTTAGTTAGGAACCCTACAATGGAACAAGCATACAACATTAGATAGAAAACTTTTATTAATTGGAGTCAGACATATAATATATCTACCTTTGGGTTCTCTATAAGAGGTATCTCGCGAGCACAAATGGCTGTCAGCTACGGAGGGCTCGCGAGTCGGGTCGAGCGATACCATCCTCCCGCTCGCTACATTTGGACGTAAAAATATTTATATTGTGATCCCGGACGTGCCTTCTTCATCTATACTAATATCATAAACCTGAAGAGTTTTTTTGTTTTAACACGTTAATCATAAAAACTACAAATCCAGTGTTGAATCGTCTATTTACTGAGGAAGGCTAAAGATCTGGAAGAAGTCGGGACGAGCTGCTAGTTTTCCATAAACAAACATAATTACAAAAATAAATTGATTTTATTACAAAAATCTAATACTATTGTGTATGTCAAATGTATAAGAATTGTCATTTGCTTCGTATTTAGCCTTGACAAGAGTGTATCCAACAACCCAACAGATCTGCTAGAAAAAAAATTAACCTACCAAGTTGGACTGTGGAAGTATTCCTCATAGCTGAGTAAAACAAATTAAAAGAAAAACAATATATTGAATTAGAGGTCGCGGTCGATCTCCTGCCTCTGCTTGGCCTCTACAACACACACCTTGTTGAGATCCTCTTCAGCGTGCTCCAGCCTGCCTTTAGCGGCAGCCCTGTCTGCCTTGAGGCTGTCTGCACCTCGGAGGTCGCGGTCGATCTCCTGCCTCTGCTTGGCCTCCGCCTGCCTCGCGGCCTCTAGTTCGTCTTCCACGTCTTGGACGGTGCGTTCCCAGCGGGTCACGTTCTTTTGTGTGTCCTGGAAAATAACAATTATTTATTGATCTGTACCGAACGAATTTCAACAATTAATTTTACATCGTAAAGGCCTGCTTTTTAGGGAAGGAAAGCAGCTCTAGTTGAGCAGCAGTCGCATGCTAGTGCACAGCTAGTGGACACTACACCACAGTGGTACCTTGGATCGCTCGAACTCGAGGTTGGAGGCGATGCGATCGATCTGCGCCTCGAACTCCATGCGCCGCTTGGCTCGCTCTTGCTGAGCTCGGAGTTCACGCTCTTCGTACTGACTGAAATATGAAGAAAACACTACAATATCTCACTATTATGGCCAACAAGGGGTACTTAAAATTTCAGGATTCATGTATCATTACATAGTATAAACCAAAGTCGCTTTTCGCTGTCTGTCCCTATGTATGCTTTAATCTTTAAAACTACGCAACGGATTTAGATGCGGTTTGTTTTAACAGATAGGGTGTTTCAAGAGGAATGTTTATATGTTTAATACATGCATAATATAGTAGAGAAACACTGATAATTTTAAAGATTTCTAATTTGATGTCGTAAATTGACATATTGCTCTTACATTGCAATCGCTGGCTTTACCATAAGAAATAGATCAAAATAATATATTACAGTTATTGTACATCTTAAAAAGATCTACAAAAAAGTCCGTGGTACCATATGTCTTACTATTTTAGTTACGTCACAACAACTACTTTTTCATTTTAAAATGTACAATAGTAACGCCAGTACAAACTAGGCCATATTATTCGTTTCTCGGTATTGATCCATTATCCAAATAAATCATTTCATATTCAAGAATGGTTTAATACCTGTAGATTACTCTTTGAATGAACGAAATCAGACATTCCATTCCAGAGATATTACGGATTTTGGTTTGTGTTTCAATCACTTTGCGTGGCGCGGACCGCCCGATACTCTGACGAAGCGGTATGAAGTACAATACAATACAATACAAAAACTCTTTATTGCACAACAAGGATACATTGTTAAATACAAGTAATTACAAGAAAAATAACCTTGCGCAAAGGCGGCCTTATCGCAATAGCAATTTCTTCCAGGCAACCTTACGGAAAATTTAGTAAAAATATTAAAGATTGTGCGCGGTAGGTGTCAACAAGAGTAAGAAGAAACATAATAAAATATATATATATATATATATAGTTGTATATAATACATACAATATAACAACATATTCACTACACATACACACACCATTACTACAAACAAGGTATAATACCATAGCCATGATAAGTAAGGATAGTATCACGTAAAAAGTGCGACATGACTTGTGATTTGAAGCTTGCTAACGTTTCGGCGCACTGGACGGTGAATGGCATCGAGTTCCAGTCTCTCAGCACTGCGCAGTGAGCGAACCTCAACATCACCACGAAATTGAAATAGGCTTCTTAGATAGCTGGGCGAGGAAGGGTTAAAAAGGATTGTGAAGAGTAAAGACAGAATATGTAAATCTCGACGACGACGAATAGGGAGCCACTTGAGATCAGCGCGAAATTGGGAAACGTGGTCGTATTTGCGAAGGCCATATACGAAACGAATGAAGAGATTTTGAAGACGCTCAAGTTTATTTAGTTGCTCCTCAGTAAGGTCCAAGTAACACGAGTCAGCGTAATCAAGGATAGGGAAGAGCAGGGAATGTGCGAGCATGATTTTGGTGGCTATAGGTAAAAAGGCACTGAGCCTTTTAAGTGACCAGTGTGTAGCAAATATCCTCCTGCCAACCTCAGCCAATTGAACTGACCAAGTGAGTGCTTTCTTTCCGCGGCGCTTAGGTATTGTCAAATACGATGAGGAAAAACCCAGTGGTATCAATCTAAACGTACATTCTACGCTCCCAATGAAGATTGACATTAGGCAGGCGGAAAGATAACACCCAGACGTGCTATTTTTGAAAAGTGTGACTCTCGCAAAGTCGCGAGTGGAATAATTTTGTAGTACGAGTAAATATTCATGGTTTAATTTTACGTGTTATCCGCGTGGATGTTTTAAAAGGGGATGATCTGATACTGTCAGCTGGGTAGACAGATGTTAAGAGAGCGAAAACGGAACGACCAAGTGGAAAGCGAACAGTCGGTCGTCGGACTTGGAATTTTGATTAATAATCACATTTCATTTCCCTGAAAAATCTATCTTGACTGCTCTATGGGCCACATCGGTTGAAGAATCTATCAAAAAAATTTTCGACAGTTTGACTTTGACACTGACGTTTACTTTTTTAAATTTAAATATGCCTACCGAAGTTGCAGAGGCCCATAGAGCCGTAAAGATCGATTATTTTATATTTCGATCTTTCTTGGAAATAAATACTTTCGGTGGCGGGATTCACCACCAAATCACGAGATAAATCGTATGGTCTTCATCGGGTAATAGGACTCGGCCTTAGGGAGATCTACGAGGTGCATGCCAAAATAACTAGATACTCAAAAATTATAATACTTATTATTTAGTATCTATTTTTCAAAGTACTCCTCCGAGCATGTATACATGTTTACATGCGTTTATACCACATGGAAAATACCGCTGATTACTCTTTTCCAGATATCTAAGAAATTTCGAATTTATAGAGAGCTAGTTCATCTTCCTTACTCTAAAATATCTTCCCTTTAAAATTTTCTTTAATTTTTGCGCACAAGTAATAAACGCAAGTTCCTAAGCTAGAGGAATATGGTTTGTAAGATAGAATGGACATATAATTTTAAAAAAAACAAGTGTTTTGGCAACGTTTGTTGGGAGGCGTTGTCGAGGTGCTAAAGAAGGTGCCAGATTCCTTACTTCGGTCGCTTGTCATACCAAGATGATAATGTTGCTGGATCCCAAACTGACACATACTACTCTCAGAATTAACTATTCATTGATATTGTAACACCAAAGCAATATAACAGGTCTTTTAAAAAAAACGAGGCAGCCATCTGATGCCGCACTGCAACATTTTATTGGTGTTCGTTCATCATCAAGGCACCAAACAGTCGATTGAGATTTTGTTTTGGTAACATAGTTATACAGTTATGTTTTGTCACCAATAAGGATATCGTATACGTTTTTTTCTTGCCACTGTCGAATTTCTCTAACATAATCCGGCTTAAATATACCCGACGAACATTCTGTTCATCGGTCAGTTTGTGCGGCACCCATCTCGAACAACGCTTACGGAGAAAGCTGTATCCAATACCCAGTTCTCATTCAAGCTCTACACACGAAATTCATCAGTTTCTCCTGACCAAATTTTAACTGCTTGAACATTTTATCGAGTGACTGCAGTTGGCGGTCAACCGGTCCTCGCTTCAACTTCAAAGCTTCCCCACCTTCTTTTAAATTCAGCGAACTAATTAAAAAATGTTGTTCGTAAAGAAATAGAGTCATCGAAAGTTCAAAACATTATTGTGGTTTTAAATCCTTTTATAATCATATAAAATCACAGCTCGAAAATCACGTCAACCAACTTCCATTGTACCAAACAAATTTCCGCCAAATTCTTACCGACGTTTTTTTACAAGCGTTTTTTTTCTTTAAGAAAAAAAATTATTCAAATATGTTTTGTATTTTAATTTATCGCTAAATAACCAAGGTTCAAGATGGTGTATAACATGCCAGTATTCAATTGTAGAGTGAAGAGTATCAAATTACTTTTGGCATGCCTCTCGTATGTAGCCGGTTTTGAAAGAAATGCTAAATGAAGAGTTCAGCTTCTATCTACTACATAATTTGTACAACCCAGACGAAGTCGGGACGAGCTGCTGGCATCGTAAAAAATAAATTAACTTTCTAAAAACATACGCGCTTAATCCAGTAAATTTATGTTTCAACAATTGTTAGATGGTAATTCCAGGAAAATATCGACTACAGACCCATTATATCAAAAGTCGAAAATCTCACATATTTTTCACATTCACACTATTTGGCTGGTATTAAAATTGAATTTAAAAAAATCTCTGTATAGTGATAGAATAAAAATAAATTGCAGTAACCGTATGTTGGCGACGCCGATGTCCCTGCAGAACCCTCGGAACACGACGTCTTCCACGTTGTTCATGTTCTCTTTCACTTCTTGTATTTTAGCGTCACGCGCGCGTATCGTACGCTCGATTTCTTCTATTTGAGGCTAAAAGAGAATATTTATTTAATGATAGTTGTCGATTGATACACTGTACATTAGACTAATTAACACGTTTTATCCGTACTTCGCAAAAAAAGAAAATATTTGACTGAAAGACAAATAAAACTCGATAAATAATTCGATAAGTTTCAAATGTGGTTTACGGTGTGGGTTTTGCATTTATATAGACTTTTTTAATTGTTTTGTGACTTATTCTCTTAAATATAATCTTAAGGACGTCCTTCACTCAAACTCATTGGAGGGCTCGCCTCAAGGAAGTCCTCAAACTTTCCTTGAAATTATTTATATTCTTGGATGGTTGCTTGAGCAAACTTTAATGAGGAACGTCATAGGTTATATTAACAATTCTTAGCACAAAAATTGAAAATCACAAAAGAATAGAGTAAAAAATAAACAATGTAAGTAGTTAATTAGACAAAAAGTGTCAAAAAACTGATTTATAACCACTTTTGAGGACGCCTCAAGGTACCCTTCGACCAGCCTTATATTTGACAGCTCGATATTCACCTCCAATGAGAAAACTCCTTATGTCAAGGAAGCTAGTGCCGACTTATCATACCAATGAGTTGGCGTAAGGGTGAGTCGAGTTTGAGTAAACGTTTGAGAATATGGGAGTAAAAATTTTTTTGTAAAACTGTTTGTAAGCCCAATGAAGATATTTGAAAATAAAATAAAACTAAATTAATAAAACTTTGAAACTATCGATAGCTCTATTCTTGTAGAATGTTAAAACTACATAACACACACATTGGAGACGGGCAAAACCGTGCCGAAAGTTAATAAATAGATTTGATACTCACTCCGAACATGTCCATCTTGCGCTCCAACTCGGCAAGCTCGGCGTCCAACGCCTTTATCTGTTTCAGCTGCAACACACACAATACTAGGTCTAGTATATGTAAACAATATTTTACAAGCACATACACCGTGAAATTTTAGTCGTTTTGGACCCATCGTCCAGTGACTCCATTCATGCAACCGAACAAATTTCCCAAAGATACATGGGTCGAAGTATGGAGTAAATTTTTGGACCTCCCATACAAAATGTCTCATCACGTGACCTAACTTATTTATGGGAAGTCCAAATTTGTTTTTCATGTTTCGAGCTATATTCCTTGGGGAAATTCGTTCGCTTACATGAATGGAGTCACTGGACGATGGGTCTAAAACGACTAAAATTTCACGGTGTATATACCCTTATAATGTATTACGTAATATTTTAGAATTTAGCCAAAAAATGTATATAAATAAAAATATATATGTATATAATTATAAAGAAGTGTCATTTTAGTGGCATTTTCTATCTTGAGCTCCTCGGTGCTTCGGAAGGCACGTTTACCCGTTTGTCCCGGTTGTTATCGATAGATAACAGTCGTGACGCTGTGTCAGATGCCTTAGGGCAGTCTGAAAAATTCTGACAGTGTTAGCCACTTACACACCTCAGGTAATGTTCCTGTTGGTCTGATTTCCCTGTAAAATGGGTTACCAAAGTCAGACGGCAGTCGCTCCATTCTAAAACCCGTGCCGCCAAATCTAGAAGCATGACTACCCTAGGCTCCGAAGCGTAAGCTGATGACGCAACTAGGAATACATGCTAGGATGATGATGACACTATCTCGCACAGATAATTTTTACACAACGTAACAGATGGCGCTAAAGTCAAATAATATCAAGTAAAGTGCCACAAACTTATCTGGCCCGGTAAGAGCGTCGCTGTGGTAGAATGTAGTGTTGCCACTAAATAGGATTCCCCGGTTATTATGGGAAGATGAATGCCTTTGCCCAAATTTCTTTTTTATCAATTTTATAAAAATTAGTTCACAAAAATATTCATTTTTTATAAAATTGAATTTTAAATTACACAAAATTGAACAATAAAGAGTAATCTTTACATATTTATAAATTGAAGTCCTCCTTGTGTCTGTCTGTCATCTGTTTCGGATAAACTAATAAAAAAGTAATCACTATCTTTTGGTAAAATTCATGCGATTTTTATCAAAAGATAGAGTGATTCATAAAGAAGGTTTAGGTATATTATTTGACGAGGTTTACCAGTGCGTAGCCGGGGCGGGCAGCTAGTAATTAAATAAAACATAACTTTAATTATATTTTAATGTTATAATTATGATCATGCAAACAATCATTTACGTAATTTAGAGGCTGGATTCCGGGTATTCCTATAGATGTACTATGAACTTCGGTCACTTCATCGTCCGAATCGCTGCTTTCACTTTCACTATCACTCCCTATATTTATAATAAATGGTTCATCTAAATAAGCATCACTTTTTAAATATTCATTTTCAATATTCTTTACATGGGCACAATGTTTTTGCCACTCTGCAGTAGATATTTTATTAAATGCTTCTGCGACTAACTGAGGCATTTCAGCATCTGACTTCCCAATATTATGTTCTGCGACATGACGTTTCATAGAACTCCAAATCATTTCTATGGCATTCAAGTCGCAATGATAGGGAGGTAATCTAAGAACCGTGTGTCCATTGTCTCTTAATAAATTATCAATTTCATATTGCGGTGCTGGTTTATGCCTCTTTATTAATTCATACAGTTGAGGTTTAGTGTAAGTTTCATTGAATTCCACATTATGTTCGGTAAGCCAATTCTGCATATCTGCTTTTTTGCTGTTAGTATTTGGGCATTTGTTAATGCAAATACTGTGATAAGGGGCATTATCCATAACAATTATTGTTTCCGTGTGTAAATTAGGTATAAGTTTTTCGGTTACCCATTTTTTGAAATTATTATTATTCATTTCGTCGTGGTAATCGCCGCTTTTCGTGTTTGATTTAAAAACAAGTAGGGCATTCTCAACAAAACCTGTTTCTCCACCCGCATGTACTATAATCCACCTATTTCCTTTAGAAACAGGATTCAAAACACCGTCAAAATCATTACTTTGCCAACAACGCCCAGCCGTGTGTGATGAGTGGATGTAAGTCTCATCCAAAAATATAACTGGCTTTCTTTCACGGCTTTCGTTCTGTTTAATTTTCTGCAAATAAGTTGCCCGCCATGCAGAAATATCGTTGCGCTCAATTAAGACTTTTCTGTTCGATTGCGTTTTCTTGTATCGGAAACCAATTTTACGCAATAGCTTTCTAAGAGTCTCACGACTCGCATTAAAATCAATTTCATGTTGTAAAACATTCAATAATTTCGGGATGGTTGGTATTTCTTTCTTCATTGTATAAAATTCGTGAATTTTTCTTCTTATAACGCCAAGGTCAAAATCATCAATTTCGACATTTCCCTTCGTTCTTGTCCTCCTTTTCCCAGGAGTAGAAATTTTTGAGCCGGTTGCATCAGCTTGTTCTTTTTCCTTAACTAATTGTCTTACAAACCGCTCACCAACACCTGTAAAATAGAAAACTTATAAATCTTATGTAGTATGTGGTATGAGTATGATTCTATACCATAAAGGCAAAAAATGAGCGTATAGTCATCAATGAATGTAAGTAAATCTGGCTTCACTTGGATTTATGATGAATGTACATTACTAAATTGATTTCAAAAATCATGTATTCAATTTACTTAAAGTAAGTCTAAAATAAACTTATAGTAACGTAATAATAATATTTAAGTCACTTAAATTGTGAAATCAACAAATAGGTGTTTCACAGCAATAACTGGGCAACACTAACCTGTAGCAGCTGCTACTCGTTCATACAACTTTTCAAATGGTATTAACGGTGTTTTGAGACGTTTCTCCTCCTGCATAAAAGCTAACACTTTTAAAATAATGTTTCTCGCGTCACTTTTCAATGCTTTCGGCATTATTAATACTTTAAAACCACAGAACAACGAATAAAAACAGTAAGCGTCACGAACCACAACAGACTTGTCAAAAATATGACATTTTAAAATGGCGGCTCTAGTTCCGATTTCTGCCACCGGGTCAGATAAGTTTGTGGCACTGTACTATGGAGGACTAAATCGCCATTTCGAAGTTTCTGAAGATTGGATATATAATACCTTTAAGGCGTTCTATTAATGACTACAGTTCCAATTACACGGGAATCATACTTATTTACTTAGCTACGTACTCGTCCAGTTATAAAAAAAATATTTCGTATTGTTGGCGATAAACTTAAAAAGATAATTGATATTCATTGAAGAAGTTAGAAAAATCGAGCCGCTTCTAGTCGTAGCGGGTTACGTGTTCGATAGACGAGAAACACGCTGGGACGATAACGCAGGGCAAGCACTGACCGTGGAGTCGCGGTCGGAGATGGCGTACTTGAGGCGGGACTCCAGGCCTCGGATCTGCGAGTCCACTGTGGTCAGCTCGGACTCCTTGCGAGATTTCTTCATGGATTCGCGAAGCTCCTCTGTCAGTTTTTCCTGTTAAATGAAATGAAATATTTATTTTGCGAAAACATGGTAACAGTAATTTTATGTTAGATGTAATAAGTAGTGAAGGATCTACATGTTTCAGCATTACTGGCATGCAAACATTGAATTACATATATTTGTAATAATATAACAAGCAAAAAATAAGTTTGTTATACAATACTAACAGCCGCACCCATAATCGATAATAACGATTCAAGGAAATTCTTCACTAATGTAAGATTATTTCTTAATGTTTATTGCAAATAAAGTTTCATTCATTCATTCAACTAAACAAATCTCTCGCAGAGGATAATTTTTTAATCTATTTATATTGTCTGCTTAATAAGTAAATCTACATTTCATTCATTTAATCATATCGATTGGGTTACATGGTCAATCGAACCTGTTCTCTCTGGTTTCAGAGTTCTATTCTATTAACTTCTTAGGGTAAACACTAACCGCATTTTTCATTAAAAAAAAATGAACGTTCGTTAAACCTACATTAACTAAAATATGTTTAGGCCATTTTTATCGGGAAAGAAAGAGACGAAACATACACCGTGAAATTTTAGTCGTTTTGGACCCATCGTCCAGTGACTCCATACATGCAACCGAACAAATTTCTTTTTTCTGACTAAAATTTCACGGTATATTTTAGTTAACTTGGACTTATGTATCGTTGGTATTTTTTATGATTAAGGGGGTAAATATTTAGAAAGAAAAAAATAGTTTATTTGCAATGAAAGTGGTACAGTCTGGTGTTAAACCATTGGTAACCATTACCACAACCTGGATACTGCATACAACAGCGGGAAGCGCGATACCTATTACGACTACTACGATTTGGTCGCGTACGCACACGTGTCAATGTGTGTGTTACTCATAGAGCTCGTTATTAACGTATCTGCATCATAATCGTGTGTTATCCTTGCATTGTTTCGCGCTAAATCTGCTTGGCTCGGCGCGGTATCTGTTTCGGGTGGGAGGGTGTGAGTGTCCGTTCTGTACGTTAGTGCTATCAATAATTCTGTACCATTACCAAAGAATCTGGACAACTGACCTTCTTAGACTTGAGCTGCGAGAGATGCTTCTCGTCCCAACGTTTGGCCTTCCGCGCCAGGTCCAGGGAGCCTCCCGATATGATTCCCGACTTCTGGTAGAACGTGCCGTCTAATGCCAAAGCCTGGAAACAATTTAAAAAGTTATTTTCAGTATGTTTTTGCCCATAAGTAAAAATTATTCTGGGTAAAAATTGTTCTGGAATAACAATCATGCACTAACAGAAAAATTCCACCTACAAGATCCAACATTCAAGACAGATGCTAAATAAGGGCCGCTTTGAATCGTTCAAATTAAAATCTGTAAGGGAGGTATAGGCCTAATTGGTCATTATGGGATTTAAATTGTGATGTGGCGACACTCACGTCATATCGGCTGTTCTTGGTGCGGTCCAGGTCGTAGGCCACCCTGGAGGCGTCCTCGGGAGTCTCGCAGACCAGCTGTGGGACACACTCACATCATATCGGCTGTTCTTGGTGCGGTCCAGGTCGTAGGCCACCCTGGAAGCGTCCTCGGGAGTCTCGCAGACCAGCTGTGGGACACACTCACATCATATCGGCTGTTCTTGGTGCGGTCCAGGTCGTAGGCCACCCTGGAAGCGTCCTCGGGAGTCTCGCAGACCAGCTGTGGGACACACTCACATCATATCGGCTGTTCTTGGTGCGGTCCAGGTCGTAGGCCACCCTGGAGGCGTCCTCGGGAGTCTCGCAGACCAGCTGTGGGACACACTCACATCATATCGGCTGTTCTTGGTGCGGTCCAGGTCGTAGGCCACCCTGGAAGCGTCCTCGGGAGTCTCGCAGACCAGCTGTGGGACACACTCACATCATATCGGCTGTTCTTGGTGCGGTCCAGGTCGTAGGCCACCCTGGAGGCGTCCTCGGGAGTCTCGCAGACCAGCTGTGGGACACACTCACATCATATCGGCTGTTCTTGGTGCGGTCCAGGTCGTAGGCCACCCTGGAAGCGTCCTCGGGAGTCTCGCAGACCAGCTGTGGGACACACTCACATCATATCGGCTGTTCTTGGTGCGGTCCAGGTCGTAGGCCACCCTGGAAGCGTCCTCGGGAGTCTCGCAGACCAGCTGTGGGACACACTCACATCATATCGGCTGTTCTTGGTGCGGTCCAGGTCGTAGGCCACCCTGGAAGCGTCCTCGGGAGTCTCGCAGACCAGCTGTGGGACACACTCACATCATATCGGCTGTTCTTGGTGCGGTCCAGGTCGTAGGCCACCCTGGAGGCGTCCTCGGGAGTCTCGCAGACCAGCTGTGGGACACACTCACATCATATCGGCTGTTCTTGGTGCGGTCCAGGTCGTAGGCCACCCTGGAGGCGTCCTCGGGAGTCTCGCAGACCAGCTGTGGGACACACTCACATCATATCGGCTGTTCTTGGTGCGGTCCAGGTCGTAGGCCACCCTGGAGGCGTCCTCGGGAGTCTCGCAGACCAGCTGTGGGACACACTCACATCATATCGGCTGTTCTTGGCGCGGTCCAGGTCGTAGGCCACCCTGGAGGCATCCTCGGGAGTCTCGCAGACCAGCTGTGGGACACACTCACATCATATCGGCTGTTCTTGGTGCGGTCCAGGTCGTAGGCCACCCTGGAGGCGTCCTCGGGAGTCTCGCAGACCAGCTGTGGGACACACTCACATCATATCGGCTGTTCTTGGTGCGGTCCAGGTCGTAGGCCACCCTGGAGGCGTCCTCGGGAGTCTCGCAGACCAGCTGTGGGACACACTCACATCATATCGGCTGTTCTTGGTGCGGTCCAGGTCGTAGGCCACCCTGGAGGCGTCCTCGGGAGTCTCGCAGACCAGCTGTGGGACACACTCACATCATATCGGCTGTTCTTGGTGCGGTCCAGGTCGTAGGCCACCCTGGAGGCATCCTCGGGAGTCTTGCAGACCAGCTGTGGGACACACTCACATCATATCGGCTGTTCTTGGTGCGGTCCAGGTCGTAGGCCACCCTGGAGGCGTCCTCGGGAGTCTCGCAGACCAGCTGTGGGACACACTCACATCATATCGGCTGTTCTTGGTGCGGTCCAGGTCGTAGGCCACCCTGGAGGCGTCCTCGGGAGTCTCGCAGACCAGCTGTGGGACACACTCACATCATATCGGCTGTTCTTGGTGCGGTCCAGGTCGTAGGCCACCCTGGAGGCGTCCTCGGGAGTCTCGCAGACCAGCTGTGGGACACACTCACATCATATCGGCTGTTCTTGGTGCGGTCCAGGTCGTAGGCCACCCTGGAGGCGTCCTCGGGAGTCTCGCAGACCAGCTGTGGGACACACTCACATCATATCGGCTGTTCTTGGTGCGGTCCAGGTCGTAGGCCACCCTGGAGGCGTCCTCGGGAGTCTCGCAGACCAGCTGTGGGACACACTCACATCATATCGGCTGTTCTTGGTGCGGTCCAGGTCGTAGGCCACCCTGGAGGCGTCCTCGGGAGTCTCGCAGACCAGCTGTGGGACACACTCACATCATATCGGCTGTTCTTGGTGCGGTCCAGGTCGTAGGCCACCCTGGAGGCGTCCTCGGGAGTCTCGCAGACCAGCTGTGGGACACACTCACATCATATCGGCTGTTCTTGGTGCGGTCCAGGTCGTAGGCCACCCTGGAGGCGTCCTCGAGAGTCTCGCAGACCAGCTGTGGGACACACTCACATCATATCGGCTGTTCTTGGTGCGGTCCAGGTCGTAGGCCACCCTGGAGGCGTCCTCGGGAGTCTCGCAGACCAGCTGTGGGACACACTCACATCATATCGGCTGTTCTTGGTGCGGTCCAGGTCGTAGGCCACCCTGGAGGCGTCCTCGGGAGTCTCGCAGACCAGCGCGTTGTTGGTGACGAACAGAACTGCTCGGTGGATGGCTGCCGGTTCGAAGCGGAGGACGTCGAAGAGGAGCTTCACGTTCTTTGGCTCGCGGATGTCCCTAAACACATATTATATAACTTCGATATGGTAGATGCTTGCAAAGTAAAAGGGGAGGCCTTCGCAGTGGGATATATGAGGCTACTTAAAAAACGGTAGATGCAGGAATGCCGCTACGAGTCAAGAGGATTATATCAACATAACGAACTTGTCATGTTTCCCCCACAATCGGTCAGCATGATCTAAGACTCGTATACGGTCTTTTTGGGCTAACCGCATTTACCCTTTTTGTTATTGACACGAAAAGAAGACATGTCTTTATGCCTAAATATGATTGGGGTGATGAGTTCAACTAGACATGCACAATGCACATTATTTGTCACCTAAATTTTTTGTGTAATGCTTAATAATCTATTAAACTTTTCCTACTCATGAAAACAACTAAAATGAAAATGTATACTATCAATAAAAATAACGATAGATTTTTGCGTTAAAGATAAATAGCGTACCTCAGTCTCTCCCTCAAAGGCTTAGCTTGGATGTAGTCCAGCGGCAAAAAGGTCTCGGGCTCCAACATCCTTTCCTTTAGCACCTATATCAAAAAGTTTTATTTTTTACTGAGGTTTATAGATGACCTAAGTGAAAACGCTAGTTTCCAGGGTCAAAAGACTAACATTAAAATTAGTCCGTCATTTAGGGAATCAAAATACCTATATTAGTAACGCATTTTTCCTTTTGTCAATTGAGCGATAAATTATAAAGATATAACGCATCAAAGTTTAGGAGTGGGGGCTCGTGACGTCACATATTGGGAAAAAGTGTAGCACACTGTGACGTCACACGGAACTTTAACGCGCCATATCTTTACCATTCTTTGTTTAATTTTCAAAAGAAAAAATACGTCTCCAATATTTTTTGATTATCTAACTGACGGACTAATTTTATGTTTTTATGAAACTAGCCTATTAACGTATAAGTTTGTCTCGCTCACGCTTAGGTCAACAATTTAAAGACACACATTGTACTTTAATGTAAATAACTATACTCGAGAATATTCAGATGGACTTAACAAATCTTTTTGCATATTTTTTGTGTCTTGAACTCTTGACAAAGGTTACCAGCAATTTGAATACACATCAAGGGATGGCCATCGTACCCAACACGATTACAGTGCAGTGAATGATATGCGTTCGTTAGAATGACAGTTAACAATTTGTCGGATTCCTACAGATAGATTATAATCTAACGTTAAATTACGATTCACAAAGAATTACATTTAACAATTAATAGTTTACAATCTCGCTAGAGAAATTATAAACTGACAGTATTTTTGCAATTTTACGGGGACATATAAAACTTCAATGTTCAACCATAAAACCTAATCCAGTGTAAAATATCATCGAATACGTGTTAAGTGGCCGCCGACGAGTCTGAAACGGCTGTCTGGCCACTGGGCTAGCGAGCACCGCCTCAGGCCTATGTCCAGCAATGGACGTCTTGTTGTTTATGATGTATCAAAATCAAATATATTTATTGTCGTATAGGTAAATTTGTTCTCAAACAATATTTAGTTAGACTATGTCATGTCCATAATTGGATATTCTACTCAATTTATTTTTATCATTCATATGAAACATTTCACTACCAGAAACGGAATACAGAAAGAATTTTTAAATCCGTTCTTATATAAGCAAGTTATAAGCCTTTGAAATTCGGTGGAAGGGGAAACTGTTAAAAAACAAGAAAAGGATGCACTGTGTGCGCAGTGACGTCACTGCCACTCGGTTTCGTGCGTACAAAAGAGATAGCAAGACGTCCCCACCGCGCTTCCACTTTTCTTCTTGAAAAAATTTTAAATTCCAATTACTGCCTAATTAATAACCTGTTTTGTAGTTCATTAAATTAAACTATTTTAATACGGTAAAAAAAGTATAGTAAGGTAGTAGGCTGTAAAGTGTTTGAAACGTCAGGTGTAAGTAAATAAATAAGTAATAAACGCGATAAAACCGTATTAAAATAGTTTAATTTAATGAATAACAATCGCGAAAACATAAGAAATCATTCTGTTTTGTAGTTGTTTTCAGAATCGGTTACTTTTTAGTATAATAATTGTTTCGTATGCAAATATTGCCCAAGTATGAATACAGACAAGTAGCCTATTAGACGTACAATATATAATCCATATTCACCTGAATGCAGCGACGTGCAGTCTTCTCAGTATCAACCACGATGGCTTCCATGTACTTCCCCAGCACCTTGGTGATGGCCACGTTGTATCGCTTGTGCGTCGGCTGGCACATGTTGATCATGCGGTCGTACTGCGAAAACGAGGAAATCATTCACTCATTCGTTCTAATATGACGAAAAAAAGGTTCCGTTAAATACTTAGCTAAAAAAAAAAACAATTACAAGTAAATTAAAACTGAAATCTAATTAAAATGTAGTTAAATCTTCTCTGAGACGTGACTAGGATTGGTCGCCGCAAGTCTTAGTCAAGTCGTATGCCCTATACCTTCAGGCAAGATTCAAATTTGGGACTCTGATGACTTAAATGTCCTAAAGTGAAGATATTTGACGCTAAAAGATATGCTCTCTGCAGCATGACTTTTGACGGGAAACTGTGAAGAGCAGTATCGGCGCTGTATTTTATTTGCCAAAATTTGTGTTTTTTTGACTGTTTGTGCATAATAATGGTGGATTACTATTGGCAAAGTGTTCGATAACAAGCGTGAGTGTTGGGAAGTGATACAGTGTTTGATTTATGTGATTTTCATGCTTGTTGCCAAAAGCTCCTAGTAATCGCTAAGTGCAGTTTTTCTACCACTTCACTTAGCCTAATTCTTCTGACTAGACTTGAATACCGACTAGACTTTTAGACTTGACTAGAACTTGAAGAAACCACACTGTAGGACTGAAGAAAAAAGAAAATAAAGAAGGGCTATAAAGGACTTGTATCTATGGCCGTAAAACCCATTTAAAAAAAATAAAAACAAATAAAAAAATCTCGGCAGCACGTTTTTTATAGCTCATCTATCAAGATAGGAATGGACTAAATTAAACAAATTGACTCATGATGCAACCGGAAACGCTAAAATGAGAGTCTTGTTACAGCTCAAAAAGAGATGTTCACGCCCTAAAAAGCACTCACCACTCCTGGAATGTCCCTCTTGAAGCTCTCGACGATCTCCTGCTTCTTCCTTCTTCTAGCCTCCTCGTGTTTGTCGACCCTGGCGTCTCCGAGTTGAGAAGCCACATCTTCCAACTGCGCTTGTAGTTCGGCAGCGCGACCGCGACACTCTCCTACGTCCGCCTAAGTGCAAATTATAATATTGAACATGGCGACCACATCCGCACTCAACACCAGGTGGGATCCTGGTCAATCGCTGGACATTTTAACATAAAAAAATAACAATCGCGAAAACGTAAGAAATCATTAGAACACCAATGGTGCAACTCTTTGATGGTGTAATGGGTATTACAAAATACCCTTTGCACTACCAGTAGTGCAAGTCGGTGGTGTCAACGGACCGAAATGAAACTTGTAACTTTGTGAAATGAAATGAAATCGTTTATTTTCAATATAGGATATAAATATCACTTATTGACGTCAATTAACTTATATTAAGTTTACCACCACTTCCAAAGCGCAAGTGGAGCTGAAGCGGCGCCACAGACTCCACTGCGGCATTTTCTTCAAAACGTCAATTTACAAATGAGAAAAAAACTTTCTTTAAATAATAATTAAAACTATTTATTTTTACTGTAATTTAGTGTAAGACGTAGTAATAATTAAACCGTGTATATGTGTTGGGATCCCAATAAATCAGTCTACGATTAACGCTTGTTTAATGGTAATGACGAATGTTCGATTTCATCTTTAAATGAAATACCTCACTTTAATAGGCATTTTAGTAAAAAAACACGTCGTTAAAACTGAAACTAGCTAAGATATGACCAAGTTAAACTCACGTGCGTTTCGGACGATACCAAACGCTCCATACTAATGGATACCTAGCGGTGACGTCACGCCTAGGTAATTTACATGGGGGGAGAACACGGAGCATTTAATAAGTAATTTGAAAAAAAAAATGTAATTGCTCCGTGGGTAAGACTAAATTTGTACGACAACTATCGCGTTTATGTAAATAGTTCCTAAATGATAGTTTCTTAATTTTTTATGTGTTCATCGGTTATAATTTAATTTTATAGTAATTTTATATTTTCAAAATGGACTTTCCCATCGATTTTTCAATTGTTATAAAAAATCCCCCCCGCATGTGATCGGTCATGACAGTAAATAATTTTTCTTTCCAGCGAAAATTAAGAAGTAAAAAATGGTAAAAATATTTTTTCTTAAATATATTTTGAAATTTATTAGAATGATAATTTCAGATATGATACGTGGGGCGCACTATAAGTTTCCGGAATGAATATGAAAAAATACTATTAAAGGTACAAAATTAATTTATTGTTTTTCAAAATAATCTCCCTTGGCGTCTATGCACTTTTTCATTCGATGAAACCAGTTTTGAAAACTTTTGTGCCACTCCTCTGTGGTGACCTCTGAAACGTGTTTTTCATACTCCTCGACAGCCTCTTCTGGTGATGAAAATCGTTGACCGCGTAATTGGTTCTTAATTTTTGGGAACAGAAAAAACTCACAAGGTGCCAGGTCGGGACTGTATGCAGGATGACTCATGAGTTCTACATTTTTCGCCTTCAAAAAGTCGTTTGTCTGTCTGGCCGTGTGAGAACTAGCATTGTCGTGGTGCAGGATGATACGGCGTTTACGGTTATTTTTACGGAGTTCGTCAATAACTTCCGCAAACAAATGGTCGTGTACCAGTCACTATTCACTGTACGACGATTCTCTAAAGCAACAGTAGCCACGTGTCCAGTTTTATTAAAAAAAGAAGCAATCATCCGCTTAGATGCACTTTTCACGCGCGCCACTTTGGTTGGTTTCGGCTCATCTTGAAAGACCCATACGCTCGATTGCTGCTTTGTTTTGGGATCGTAGCAATAAATCCATGTTTCGTCACCTGTTACTATGTCCCACACCAAATTTGACGCACCTTCGTTGAATCTGGTAAGCATGGCACTGCACCAAGTGACGCGGTCCGTTTTTTGAGCCTCGGTCAAGTTGTGTGGGATCCACCGCGAGCACAGCTTTCTCACACCCAAATGTTTGTGTAGGATTAATTGTATTTGACTCATGCCTATTTCTAAGGATGCGCGAATTTCATGGTAGGTCACATGCCTGTCTGTTTCAATCATACGGCGCACAGCATTGATGTTTTTGTTGGTCACAGCGGTGGACGGCCGACCATCGCGAGATTCGTCACTGAGATTGATACGACCACGCTTGAATTCTGCAAACCAGCTATAAACAGTTGTCTTGCATGGTGCTTCATTGCCAAAAGCTGTTTCAAGCCGAGCGATGCTCTGTTGAGCTGTCAAATTACACTTAAAATCGTAGAAAATCATACTACGAAAATTTTCCCGAGTTAAATCCATGTTGATGCA
This sequence comes from Euzophera pinguis, assembly GCA_947363495.1. Taxonomy (NCBI): domain Eukaryota; kingdom Metazoa; phylum Arthropoda; class Insecta; order Lepidoptera; family Pyralidae; genus Euzophera; species Euzophera pinguis. The sequence goes on from OX376164.1 coordinate 1,069,147, forward strand.
GACACACAATTTTTTAAATGGCGCCACAAGGTAAAAACAAAAGACAGTCAGATGAAACAAACTGCATTCTACAGCCAAAGAGTTCTTTTTTCAAATGTTGCAATAAATTTTTAAATATTGTTTATGTAAGTGGCCAGTTCCGGAAACTTACAGTGCGCCCTATGTATCATAACATGTTTTTAATGGTATATTGATTTATTTAAAAATTTTAACGCTTAGAATTACTTCAAGAGATCAAAGTTCTAGTGAACAGAGATACATGAATTTTCATCAGTTCCCTTCCTAGTGGACATTCAAGCTACTCTGCAACACACACCTGCAACTCCGCCCTCAGCCTCCTCTGTTCCTCTAACGCTTGCTCCGAGCTCTTGATGTGTTCGTTCAGCTTCTCCACTCGCTTCATGGCCTCGTTTCTCTCGTGGCCCTGCGACCAATACACATATTCATATCGATACTAATTATGCAAAAGTCTGTCTATCTGTTACGTTTTCACGACAAAACCGGTGAACGCTTTTTGATGAAAATTCATATGAATATAGTTGAAGACCCGGGATCAAACACAGGCTACGTTTTAACGTAGGCGGAGCTGCGGGAAACAGCTAGTAATATTATAAATGCAAAGTCAGTCTGTAACGCTTTCGCAACTAAACCTCTAAAACAATTTTGAAATTTCAATCATTATCTTCATTTCGTATTCGTCGGCTTAACGTGCCTTTCGAAGCACGGAATCATCTTTATTATCAGACAATCAGGTGATTCAAGCCTGCAAAGTCCTAACCAATGCTCGGTACGGAGATTGTTGAAGCACCGGGTACCTTCTGTCGATGCTTGTTCTCCAGTTCTCCCTTGCGACGCAGCTCGTTGTCGAGACGATCCTGGTCTGCCTTCTGTTCCCGGTTGACGGAGTCCAGCTCCTGCAGGTACCTGGCTGCTTGCCGCGACGCTTCCATCTTCAACTCTTCGTATTCTCGGATCTGTTTAAAATAATTGGATTCATTTATGGACATATGTCTAGATCTATCTGAGCTCTGACGCTACTAAGTCGAACTAGGTGATTTTTTTATACGAGTAGAGATCTTATTCGAAGCATATTTTTGGTTGATTCTGGACTTCGACCTTGCTATGGACTAGCTATGGATGCTACCAGAAAATCGCTGATTTGAGAGACAATATACCCTAGACCTAACTTAAAGTAGTAGATTCTGAGTTCTGAAAACACTTGTGGCGGACTCCCCGCGTCGGCTATTTCAGCACGAGACTAATATATGTGAGCCACATGAAGTAGATGAGTACGAGTGTTGTGGTGGTATCTTCAGTGGAAATGCACAAATCCGAGACTTCACAGAACTATGTTTATTACTGAATTTCTCATATAAATCAATTATTATAACTGAGATTAGGTAATTAAAATAAAAAATACACAAAATAAAAGTGGAGCTGTTGCTCTTTCAAGAGGATAATGGAATGTGTTGAGATGACGTGAAAACAATGTAGATAAAAAAAAAGATGACTCAAAATATAAAATGATTTTTAAATGAAAATGTAGTAAAGGATAGTTATAAAATGAAAAAGTATGGAGAAATGAGGAACGATGGAAGCGCACAATTGACGCATGAAGTAGGGTAATTTCTAAGATGAGAAGAGAAACTAATCAAACACATCTTAGGTAGAAAGTCCTGGGATTTGGAGATACCAGATAAGCATTCACCATGAAAACCACTAATAAATAAAGGAGAGACTAGAGACATGAAGAGAACTGACGAGCCACATAACCGACCGACCTGAGCCTCCTCGAGATGCACATCAGCCCGGCCAGCATGTCCCGAGCTGGCAGCAGCCTCCCAAGCTGCCTTCTCGTCCTCCACCAGCCGCAGCTCGTCCTCCAGCTTGCTGATGTCTGCCTGATGAGCCGAGTGTGCCTTCCGAGCTTGCTCCAGGGTCTTCACGGCGCTTTCCAGCTTCTTTTGGGAGTGGCTGACCCGTTCCTTCGCCTTGATGAATGTGGGACGCTTCTTGGAGATCTCTGCTTCCTGGTTGTTAAAAAGATAAAACATAAAATGATATTCTATTTCTAAACTAGAACGCTTTATCTTCTGAACCAAACTTACTGAATTTTACATACAAATAGTTATGGTACCTTTCATTTTGTGTGAAACTAGTTACAAATAGGGAATTCAAATCTCGCGAGATTGGGGCTGAAGCGGGATCCCGCGAGTTTATGAATAACAATACTGCGAGATCTCGCCAATTTCGAGATCTCGCGGGATTGGCAGTTTTGTGTGTTTTCTTTTTTGCAAATAATTTTTGAATAAATTAGGTAAAAAATATAAAAATTATAAGTATTATAAGATAAACATTTATATTCACGAATTTTTCAATAGACTTTTATGCATCGAACATTGTTTAACGTATCTGTCTATAATTTTTTAATAAACTTGTAAGTAATAAACTTTGACGTACCGTATCTATCAACTAACAAATGAAAGAAACAACCAGTCTTCTCTTCTAATATCAAACAAAAACCTTTAAGTAACTTAGAATTAAAGTTGAATTGTCTATTAAACTGATTTATTATTATCAAATAAATAAAACTATTCCTACTTAGCAGATCCATTAGGTATTTATTACAGATTAATTAACAAAATGTACTTATCACTCCGCGAACAAGTTTATGCTCGGGTGTAGGGTTGCTAGGTCACCAAACCTAATAGCCGGACAGACCAGCCAGTTTGGCCAGATATTTGGCTAAAACGGCCGGACACCCTACATTTTTGAAGATTTTTTTGTCTCAGTATTTAAAGCTTTTCTGATTATTACCATAAATCGTGTTAAATTAAATAAAATGTAAAAAGCCTAACAAAAGCCGGACAAAGTGGACAACATTTATTTTGGCCGGACACGCAATCAAAAAGCCTAACTATGTCCGGCAACGCTACTCGAGTGCGATCTCGTTTAAACTCGCGAGATCTCGCCCTTTCTTCGTCCGAGATCAATCTCGCTAAAAAAGGCCGAGATTTCCGCGAGAACGAGATCCTGCGAGATCGTTAGTTACGAATGTTTTTACGATTATTTTTTTCAAGTCTGCGTATTTTGTATCATTTGTCTCATCATGAACAACCAGAAGTACTTTTAATAACTTAGTTTTAACTTTGCACACCTTATTTTTTCTTACAGGGTTTGGTAGTAATCTTAATGTAATAAATAATTCTTAAAACTTCAGGTTGCACACGCATCGGCTATTATAAGCTGCTAGTGTGTTCACGAACATAAATAAATAAATAATTAATGACGTCAATGAAATGAAATAGCAATTTTGAAAATAATCAAATCCATTCCCAATTAGTGAAAAAAAAAACTTCCCGGTCATTTAATTAAAATAGAAAGATTTCCAAATACTCTTATATATTTGGGAATTCATTTGACACAAAAAATACTATCCAAAGACTAAAAAAATCTGTTAAGCCTTTTATTTTCTGTCACGTCATATTATTGCACATTTATTTGGGCATGTAAGTAATCCGTTATAGGAATCACGCCAGAGGCCGAAAGGCGGTTCCAAAATACTCTAACACCAGGGTGTACAGGGTCGATTGGCCATGTAACCCACTCGAATAATACAGACATCGTTTTATTCCACGCCCAATACATATCAGAATGATGCCCAAACTGTCGTGTCGGGAATCTTCGCAATGTTCTCGTACTGCAAGACTTAGGGCCGATTGTACCAACATCATTCCTATCCAAGAATAACTAATCTAAAAATAAAACATGAATAGCAGACATTTTTATGCTAGAGACGGAGTTCTTGTACCAGAATAATACATGGATTAATAGCATATTCTCGGGTAAATAAATTGCGTCATCGGTGATCGAATAATCGGGCGCTAATAAACCTAAACTTAATTTTTATTCCCACAAAAGAATATCATTAATTTACTTAAAGTTGTTTTTATTAAATTGTTCAATCCCGGGAATACTGGTTACTTATTAATTTAGGAAGGAATATCCATATTATTCTTTCCTTGAAAGAATTTTAGTTATATAAGCGCCCGATTATCCGATCACTAGTCATTATCCTTGGAATAAAACTTATCCGGCTTTGGTGAAATCGGCCCTTAGCCAACTCACCACTTCGCGGATCTCCTGCTCGATCTTGGCCAGCTCCCGCTGTATGACGCCGGTTTCTTTCTTCTTCTCTTTCAGAGCGTCGTCTGCTTTCTGGCGCTTCTTCTCCACCTATAAGAAAAAAAAAGTTGCTAACGTAGACCTCTTGTTTCTTTCTAGATAATGCATGTAGAGCTATGATTTTTTACAAAAAAAATCCCCAAATAATATTATAAGTACGAAAGTTTGTCTGTCTGTTAGGCTTTCACGGCCAAACCGCTGAACGGGTTTTGATTAAATTTGGTATGAATATTGTTTAAGATCCGGGGTCAAACATAGGCTACTTTTTGACGCAGGCGGAGCTGCGGGAAACAGCTATCATCATCCTAGCGTGTATTCCTAGTTGCGTAGTCAGCTTACGCTTCAGAGCCCAGGGTACGCTTTAATCATGATCCTAGATTTGGCAGTACTAGTTATTACATTGGACCGACTACCGTCTGACCTTCGTAACCCTATTTAGTAGGGAAACCAGACCAATAGGATCATGATGTTCTTTAACGACCACTGACATGTCGATGACAGTCGGTACCAACGGCTTAACGTGCCTTCCAAAGCAAGGAATCATCTTTATCATCAGACAATCAGGTGATACAAGCCTGCAATGTCCTAACCAAACTGGAAACAACTAAACAAAGTATGCTTCTCGTGGGAATCAAACCCGCGACCCGCTCCGGGTCAAAGGCAGACACCTCAACCACTGGACCACAAAGGCAGTCGAGCTGCGGGAAACAGCTAGTTTTACACAATTAGAAAGTTAAAAAAGATATCAGGTTACGTAACGTAGGAGATGTCTAAGCTCCTATAAAAATTTAACTAGAAAAAAACCGCTAGTATGAAGAATAACAATCAGTACCTTGGCCAACTCCGACTGCTTGTGCTGCAAGTCCTCCTCCAGGTTCTGGATCTCCTTCTCGTTGTGGTACAAGTGGAACAACTGGAGTTCCACTTTCTGATCTTGCTGTAGACAAAACATGACACAGTAAGAAATAGTCAACATTTAAGCTCTATTCAAACTGACGCGAATCCTTCTGTGGACATCCCGAGAAATATATAGAAGTGGCATTAGCAGGCCAGTTAACTTTGGCATACTCTACGGCACTTGTACCGATTGTTATTTCTATGGGCGTCCCGCCAGTCACGGGATTCGCGTCAGTTTGAATGGCTATCAAGCGAGGTACCTGGGCTTCAAAAATCTACTTATAGCTGGAGATGTATTCAACTAATGAAACAATTTACACAGTATAGTAGTGACCTTTATTCGTAAGTTTGAATGATCTTAAAAAAAACCTTGACATTTTTTTTTTTTTTTTGACATGACCTACAATTTTAGCTCCTGTGAGCTTTTAAATTTACAACGGGACAGTTTGAGGCGAGGGCTATTAACCACTCAGCCTTTTCGGCAAATGCACAAGGGGCTCCCAGTTGGGACGAACCTCGGCCATGGGCTTTTGCCTTTGATCAAGCGAGCGATGCAAACTCGCGAGCGGTAGCAAACGCTCAATGCCATAAGGGCCGACACTATAGTGCCGGAAGGGCCTACTGAGAACGATAGGTTCTCAGGTGGACCTTGTGACAACTTTAATTTTGACAACTTTAATTTTGATCTTATAAACTATTGAAAAAATAACCATAGCGACAAACCGCTAATTCTATTTACGTACAGCGCCATCTAGTCTTTCACTTGGAAAACAAAAATGCTTACTCTAATAAACTTAATATTATGAATTAGACAATGGCCCTTTGAATTAAATTTCATTCATTCACCCCATTACATCAAAATTTAATGGGTCAAAAGACCTACTAATATATATTTTATTATACTATTAAAAATAGTTATACTGATGATAAATTTTGTGATTACTTTTGAGTTAAAATTAAATTGTAAAAATAAATGATAAAATGTATTGATTGATGTATTTCAAACGAATAAAAATTTGTTTATTTCTTTACTTTGTCAAATTATATAAATAAAAAATGTGGTTAATTTCACCACATACCAGTTCCTCTTTGAGCCTGGTGTACTTCTCAGCCTCCTCCTTCTCAAACTTGGCTTCCTTCCTCTCCGCAGCGACTCCTTTCTTCTTCTGATATGAGAACTGTGCCTCTTCGTCAGCTCGGTTCACCTCGGCACGACATGCTTCGTACTGCTCTTTTAGGACGCCAGATCTGTACACAAGTTACAAATTCTTCTTTTTCATTGCTTCCATCTTTAACTCAGTAGTTAAATCTAGTCAAGTAGTTAGAATTATCAGGCTAAATTACGATGGGGACCTTAGCGCCATTAGTGATCTCCTTTAAAAATCGCTTAGACATTTTTTTATTTTTTTTAAATTCTAAACGTATTAAAATACGCAAATTATTAAAATCTAACCTATTTTAGGCTAATGAGTAATTTAAAGTTAACTTCGTTTCATAAAATAAAGTAAAATGTATAAGAATGTGTCCATCGGCACTTTTCTTACTGTCTCTATTAAGGTGAAGCACTTTGTTTTTGTGTCTTTGTTTACACTTTTATATTCACTATGTTAGATACTATTTCAGCACAACACTAACTCCCTTATTCATAAAAATAAACAAACGTTCAATAAGACCAAATTAACTAATTTATGTTAAGTCCCTTTCCGCCTTATCTATTTTTGACGTGAAAGAACGAGACGAAACAAGGTAAGTCGAAAGGTTTTGTTCTTTTGAGTTTTCGCACTATGTTTGTGTGGTCTAGGAGCTGGATAGCCTCGACATTCACACGATGAAGCAGTCTGTATTCATGTGCTTCTGCATACTGTTGGATAACTTTATAGACAAACTGTATGTAGGTTCAGGCGCAGATCGTTGTTTCTTATGTACCAGGATGCATTCACGATGGCTGAGTACTTTATTTTGAAAACGTTGGATAATTTATATATATATCTTTTTTGACCAAATAGATGCAAACAACTAAAGATGTAAACATTAGTGCAGAAATGGATTTGAAGTAAAAGACTTTTTGTGAAATTACTATCGACGCATCAGCTGTAACAGCTGCCTGTCTATAATTAAATAAATGAATTGGTAGAATAACTTAGCACTTACGATTTTCTAGGGGCTTTTGGCAAGCAAGAAAACACGTAATTAAACTCTGTATCACTTGCCAATACTTGCACTTTACCAATCCACCATTATTATGCACAAATACTTAACACACAAATTTTGGAAAACAAATACAGTGCCAAAACTGCTCTTTTTTTTTTTATTATAAATTACTTGTAATCGAAACGTACTGTTGTAGCTTCTCACAGTTTGCAAGTTCCTCATTATCTGATGGTCATCTTAAATGAGCATTTATACTGTAACAACTTACCCACTGATCTCTTCAAACAAAGCGGTCCTCTCCTTAGGATTCTTCATGGCGATACTCTCCACGGCTCCTTGAAACACAAGGAAGTTCTTTGCCTTGACGTTGATGCCGAGCTTTTCCAGCTCTGCCAGGTAGTTGCTGATGGATACGGACTGTTAAACAAATAGATTACCCATAATTACCAAGGAGACTGTATTAAGAATTAACCCTCAGATATCATAACAAAATAATTGTAGTTAACATTATCAGCTTTTTTTTTTAATTATGAATGAAATCTTAACCTTAATTAATGTTTATGTTAATTGATCTTACTTACAGCAAATCAGTTTATAGCAAGACTTAGCTGATTGCTGATAGAAACAAAAAAAAAAAAAATTCGTTACCTCAATGACAGTGAATGAATGTTACCTGTCCATCTATCTTGTGTTCTGAAGACTGTCCAATGACAGACCTCTGGAACTGCTTCTCAGTCATGTCCTCCAGCACAAATGTAGCCGTCACTGAAGCACTGGATAATAAAACGGACAATTTTAATGCAAGTAACTTTAAAATGTTGAGTTGACGAGAGAGCTTTAAAAACTATGTAGCAGTTCCAAAAATGCCTCGGATTTCCCTCATACATAGGTAGCCCACCAACGACAGAGCAGTCAATGTTGCCACTACTTGCCACATATTGGTCTACACTTATATAAAATTGTAGCCATTACGACTTTAAAAAAATTGGAAAATTGGCTTATTGGAATGTACCAAATTCACAAGTTCACAGTGAATGACACAAAACAAAGACTTACTTGTAGAGAATCTAATTTGACAAATTTATAAATATTATTATATTAATTTATATCATTATTATTATATTATATATAAGTACGTACTTTCGGGACACAGGTTTATTTATAGACGCTCCATGAATTAAATCGCTGAGGCGTTTCACACGGAGCAATGATGTTTTCTCACCCATAACAAAACTCACAGCGTCCATGAAATTTGATTTTCCTGGAAACAACGGGTTATAAGATAGAAATTAACTAGAATATATACAACGATAATGTTATTTTCCACAAAATACCTGATCCATTGGGGCCAACGACGGCGGTGAAAGACTTCAGAGGTCCTATTCGGTGATGACCCCGATAGGACTTGAAATTTTCCATATCGATATACTTTAAAAACGCAGGCATTTTAATCATAAAATAAACTTGTCGAAATACCAAAAATTTCTCAATTCAATTCAGAAATATAGCGCCAAACATTTTTACAAGAAAAATCAACACATCAACATTCACATTAAAAAAAATTCAACAAGCGCGTACTTGCTTGTCAATGTCAAATGGTGTCAATTATCATGACTGTTATCTTTTTTGTAGTATAGGCAGAGGATAGTGGTGCTTATCGACCACAGAATACTATTGTTATCGACAGTCGACTATCGATACTAGAGTGAAATTAGATTGGCTGTTTGATTAGTAAAAGAAACAAGGCCAATTTGGAAACTGTTTGTGTGTGTGTCATACATGTGTGCCCTGACAAATAGTGCTGAGCCGAGCAATGTCGACATCACTATGATCGATTTACTTAACGTGAGAACATTGCCAAATTAAGTATGCAGTATTTTTAGGGATACATTAGAATAAAATTACTTATTAAATAAGCTACTTTTGTATTTTTATTTTTAACGAGCACTCCGACTCGAATTCGAATAGGTCGACATTAATTAACTTTACTTGATTATAATTTTGAGACCAGAGGCCGATACTCGCTCTACTGAAAACTGTATTGAAAGTGTTTACTACATATAGTCGAATATATTTTGGAAAACTATTCTTCTCTGCTAACCATTTTAAGCCATTTTTCGCAAATATCTAAATTAGGTAGAAATCTGAAAGGTATGTAATAGAAATTGTAATATTACAATTACGAGAGATGAATGAGAATACGAACACGGGGTTTTCAGTACAAAACCACCATGTTTTATCGAGAAATCTCGAATACGACTTATCTCAGAGACGCGAGAATCATTTATCAGCGTTCGTAATGGACTTTTTTCATAAACCGAGTCGAATTGCAGAATTTTAAATATATAGGTACGTTTAATACCAGTAGGTAGGTATTTATTTCTCCCTAGCATTTAGGTGCAATACTATCGATATGATGTTTGACAGCATCGATGTCAATCCCTAAACTTCAAGAATTAGGTAAAAAATTGTGAATATTTAGGTATTTTTTTTTAATCCAAATTTGAATGCTTATGCCTCTTACATAATCATGTGATAAAACTACATGATATTTCTCATATATTAGCGCGAAAAAACTATCGAAACAATTATTAAATCATGGATTTATACAGTGATAAAATTTGGTGGTACTTATGTGTAAAATGTGAAATTATGTGGGTTTCATTTGTTACTTGAGTTACATTCAGGCACTGCACATGAACCAATAATTATGCGCTTCTACTGAACACTTTCATAACACTTAAGACTAGATACTTTGTTTATAATTTAAATATTTGTTTTTGACAAGGAATCTGTAAGACTGCTATGGGACATTATTGTGTATATGAAATGGTCTCGCTCTCTATCTCATTATAACATACGCATATCCTATATATTTCTCTTTCGTATTTCCCGTCTATTGGATCCGTAGTCTAAGGAAAGAAATGACATAAGAGCGTTGTCAGTGTGCCACAGTTAAGCCTCACGAGTCTTAACTTGGCTCAGGCTTAACTGCCTTCTTATTTTTGTGGTCTTTCCCATGTTGTACGTACATGTTATGACGTGCTATGTGGTTCCCACCGCCACACCACGGTGCGTGTTCAAGTACATGCATGAATGCATGCACTTTTGTATAGTTTTTAAAAATAATTAATAATGTTTTATATAAATAATTTATTTTAATAATAAATTATTTACTTTGTAGTTCGCTTTATTGCATTCACATAATATATTGATATGACTTTTAGGACAAAGCATGGGCAACGTTGCCAAACAAAGCAAGGGGGTAAGGGCAATATTGCTCTAGTCTAGTCAAGTAATATGTCTGTAAAATTTACAGTGTAAATTTGCCCAATGGTATATATTATATTATGATACATTTTTATCATAGAAATATTATCGATCACAGACTCACAGACAGATTCTGGTCTTTAGTATCGATAATAAATGCATCACTAATATCAATGTCATAAAGGTAAAATAAACAAATGTGGAAAAAAGTAAATAAAAAAGTGTGCTTTGAAATTATTAATTTTGTTTATTTCGATATGCAATAAGATTTGCAATAATTAAGCTGTTTTTCAAAAGAAATGAGTGGGGATCGAAGTCCAGAGAGTCCATTAGACATTCACGACACAGAACAAGCAGTATTGATGGATCCAATTGATCACGACCGTGCAAGATATCCTTACTGTATAGTTTGGACTCCCATTCCGGTTTTAACGTACGTATTAGTAAAATTTTATGGATAAGTTTTACATTGTGAAGTAATTTATAAATGTGTAATGATTAACTTAATTTTTCTCAAACTTACAGATGGATATTCCCATTTTTGGGCCATATGGGTATTTGTATGTCAAATGGTGTGATAAGGGATTTTGCTGGACCCTACTTCGTTTCTGAAGACTTAATGGCGTTTGGGAATCCCACCAAATACTGGCAGCTGACTCCTCAGAAGGCTAACAATGGCCAGGCGGGCTGGGATGCTGCTGTAGCTGAAGCATCAGAAATATATAAAAAAAGAATGGTAACAAGTGCTCTATTATTTCCTTTACGAAAAATGCTAACACCCATATTCTCAAACGTTTGCTCAAACTCGACTCAACCTTACTCCAACTCATTGGTATGATTAGTCTTAAGTGACTTAAGGAGATTCCTTATTGGAAGTGGGTATCGAACTGTTATATAAGGTTGGTCGAGAGGTACCTTGAGGCAGCCTCAAAAGGGTTATAAATCAGTTTTATTTGCTAAATTTTGTCCAGTTAACTACTTAATTTGTTTATTTTAAACCCTATTCTTTTGCATTTTTCAATTTTTGTGCTTCAGATTGTTATTATGTGTCTTTCCTCATTGGAGTTTGTTCAAGCAACCAATCAAGAATATTGTTTTCAAGGAAAGTTCGAGGACTTCCTTAAGGCTTCCTCTAATGAGTTTGAGTGAAGGACGTCCTTAAGGTTATGTGTAAGAATATAGGTGTAATTCTTTATTCAATAAAACTATTTATTAAAATCTTACTTGCTTACCTATTTAACTTGTATATTCTTCTACTAACTTAATCCTAAATATATTTTTTTTTCAAGCATATAATATTTTATGACAACTGCCACTCACATGTCGCCACAGCGCTCAACATAATGAATTACAGTGGCAGTAAAAACTGGAATATGGTCAAACTTGCATTCTATATGATACCATACTCGAAATATGTCAGGTAAACACATTTAAAATACATTTAAATAATATTTCTATAATTTTACATTTCAATTTATATATAAAACTAAATAAAAACTAAGACCTATTTAAAGACTAAGATATTTCTATGGGACTGAACAATAAAATAGTTGTTTATAATTGTTAATAGTTGACCCAGGACAAACTGTCCTGGCACAAACATGCGAGGAGGGCAGAATTTAAATAAAAGGATATGACATGGAAGTTGATAATTCATCAATAATTTAAATAAATTAATATGTATGTATATCCTTTAGCTACAGAAAACATTTTCCACCTCATCATCAAAGACTTGCTTTATTAATGTCTCATGACTCGAGGAACAGCCAGCTTCCACATAATATTAGATTCTATTGCTTCCTCTGGTAGCTGAAGGATTAAAATTAAAATGGACTTTACAATAGGATAGAGTTGGATGGGGTAGGGGGGTTAGATCAGGGTGGGTTGTAGGAAACTGATGTTAATTACATGTAGCAACACCTTTGCTATTCAATTTCAATTCAAGTAGTTTGTTCTGGTTAAGGCAATGGACGAACTTTATAACAAAACTGAACAATATATCTTAGAATACAATATATCTTTATTATTTATAATATATACTATAATATAAAATTGAAGAGAGTTTGTTTGAACATGTTAATCTCAGCAGCAGGTCCAATTTGAAAAATTCTTTCAGTGTTGGATAGCCTATTTATCGAGGAAGGCTAAAGGCTTTGACGAAAACGGGACGGGCTGCTAGTGTTTTATATTTGAATGAACTGAGAATACAATATTGAGTACTTATAGTGAATAGCTTATCAAAGGTTTTATCTATTAGGTAGTGTAATTAAGCCTAGTGGTGCTTGTGCTTCTGTAATGCATAGAAGATAATAATATGATATGACATTTTATATGAGCACATCAATAGGTGCTAATTGTTAGATTTTAACAAATTTGTTTTTCAGCTTTGGAGCTTTCTTGAAGACATGGCTGCCATTTTTCATCATCATAGCACTAATTTGTGGGTTGGCAGCAATTATCTAAAGCACTGTAATGGCACGTACTGACGATATTATTTTGTGTAGACTGTGTCTCTATGACGCCTGGCACTTTGGCACATGATGGCATTGCCTGACAAAATAAATGGAAAATTAAAAAAAAACTTTTTCAGTGTTTCAACTGTTTTTTATCTTTGCTGTTTTGTGTGCAATATGCTAAGATTTTATGGACCGATCGTAGAGATAATGATCATACTGTGACATACCATTATATTATGAAAGTGTATAATTGTCTGGATCTGGAATGCATGAATGGAGAATGCGTAATGAATGTATGGGTAATATAATACATACAAGACTATAGAATTCACAAAATTCTGTTAGGTGATCTGTTGTAAATAAATATCTTTTAATGTTTTGCCAGATGATATTAAAAATTTAAATGACAAATATAAAAGTTTGCTTCGAGTGACAAAAAGTAATTTTATTAATGACCTTGTAGATTAACATTTACAGTAAATGTTTTACCAGAGTAAGTACCCTGATTTGTTATGTAGTTTCTCAAAAAATATGTAAGAAGTGTTGTTTTCTTAAATTTTTATTCATTTTAATGTTTGCAGTAACTAGCACATACTCTGACACTAATGTTTTGTAGCATCACAGCATTCAGATCATATAATGGGATAAATACTCAGGGTGCAAAGTATGTTTTGATGAAATAAATAAAATGCATAGTTTTTCCTTTTTCTTTACAACTTCAATCATGCCTTAACTTACAAAATAAGATAACTTAATTATCTTTTAACAAGTTTAACATGTTTACAATGCAAATTACATCAATTTACAATAAGCCAAACACCAAATATTATCTTTATAACCACATGATTAAATATCACTTACATCATGGTTCTTACTAAGATGGTGCAGCGACCCAAAGTGAGTCTTGGCCTCCGATAATAAGGATCTCCACTTCAATCTATACTGCGCCATCTCCTGATCATGATTCAATAACCATAATTATTGTTTTGATTCAGTTGCATAAAATTATTAAAATAAAGATATTGTTTGCCTACCCTTATGGGAAACAAATGTGATTGTATGTAAACATAAGAGAACACTTTCATCTTTCTCTGCTGACACACAGATCAACTCGACAGATACCACTTGCTCTATCTTACAAATAACAGTTTTGCTTACAGTAACATCAATAAACATAATAATAAAACTGCTATTTCTTACAAACTATTGGAAAAGTGTTCACATGAAAACACAATAATTTCAACATTTAATATGCTCATAACTATGCCATTAACAAACCTATAAAATTTAAATGATTTTACACTCATTCATAAATTATGTTTTTTGTTTTGCAATAAAGAGTTTTGTACTGTAATAATTACACATTTATTTACCAAATTCAATATTTATCTTAATCATTCCTAATATACTTGATTCGATGAATATTCACAACATACCAATTTGAATTAACACTTATCACAGAATTACAGATTCACACCTCTCGAAGGACACTTTTCTCCAAAGAGAATTCATAATCATATGTTGACACATTGAATTTGCTGGTTAAAAAGGCCAGATGGTCTGTAATTTCTGTAGTCATTGCGTCCTTGTTCGAAGCCATTTTCAGTTCACGACACAAAGTAAAGGGAACTCCTTGGAGGTAATGAAACGTTTGATCCGTTCTGTTTGTTCGAGGCGTAGGAGGCGCCGGCCTTATAGGCATTGGAGGAAGGGACCCACCGCTCACGGTGGGATATAAGCCCCTTGAGGGAGACGAAGGATCGACCACGACGAACCCGTCTTCTGATCTAGGTCCAGGAATTGGTGGTGTATCATCTTCTACTGGGGACTTCCTCTTACCGAATATTGAAGAAAACATGGTTGCGACGATCGAGGGTTTTAAAAGACTATACGAAAATTTTAAACGTGGTTTAATTTTCTTACATTAGTTGATTATGTAAATAAATTATTACGCTGAACAAACAAGCAAGTGAATCATCTGAAATCATCTCATTTCGATTTGACGTTTATAAATTTTATTGGACAAGACAATGACAGCTTGCGTCACTTGCTTGTGGATGACATTGACTTTACACACACATACCATCACGCCTTTTTCCCGTAGGGGTAGGCAGAGACTACGGATTTCCATTTGCTACGAGGCATGGACTTAGTATTTTAAACAGGACTGAGTACTTCTGCAAATTTGCATAGAGGCAAGACCGAGCCAAGCGAGATAGAAATAGTGGTGGAACCTGTCCCTTTCTAGCAAATACAAGCTTTATCACGTTGGTACTTGTGCAAAATAGGGTGACCACGCTCCTCTGGAAAAAAGGGGAAAGGTGGTACATGCTTTATGCAGATTTTTTTACAGACACATTAAAATGTTCCGAGTGTGGATGTGCTTTACTAACCTCACAAGTTATTGTTCTGTGCAGACTTTACAGAAATTGGAGTCTAGTCGAAAATAACGTTTTGTAGACATGTCCCCCCTATTGGCTCCCTTGGGGAAGACAAGGAAACTTTACTAGTGTCCTTGGTTTCACCAGACAAGCAATACTAAAGGCTGAACGTAATACGCCAAGTGTTGTCCACTTCAAGTTAGGTCGCACCTGCTGTTGCCTAACTCGCGTCCGCCAACAATCACGTCCCGCTAAACTATCTACTTACGTGCAGTATTTACGAAGTTTAAAATTGTTTCTCGATTTGTCCCAATTAAGAACATTATCATGGTTACCCTATTAAAAACAGACAGATTCCTCCACTATTTCTATCTTTTTCTGCTTGGGTTTTAGGTCAAAGAGCTCAGTCCTGTTAAATATAAGTCCATGCTACGAGGTAAGTAAAATAATATATGTTCACATGATCCACACACATCTCACATACTTGTTTAAGCGATAAGGCCGCCTTTTGTATAAATACTGTGTTCACATTTTATGTAATATATATAATGTTTATTTCACTGTGTGCAAAGAAATGTTAAATAAATAAATACATCACATGGCTAAATTAAATACGTCACAGTAACGCACTTGATATCCATAGCCGTAAAATACATGTAAAATGTATTATAAAAAAGTTTTAATCAATTATACCATGGTTACAATTGATTGACTTTGACAGTAGACAAAGTATCATCAACGTCAAAACATTTCTTGTTTTGATTAAAATGATTTATTGGGTCTAATAAATATATGTAAATACAAATAATGATTTATTGATTGTTTAATATTTTTTTAATCAAAATGTTTTTGGTTTCGGTATAGAGATATTGTTTTGTGGTTGCTTTATGGTGTATGTTAACAGTTTTTTGGAAATCCAGCTGGTCAAAGCAAGGTTCGTACTGACTCCTATAATTCTGCTTTTATGTGAACTGTAAATGACGAAGAATGTTTTTTCATTTTTTATTTTTATTTGATAGTCCACAATAACGCCTTTCATCAACTCAAAATCCGCTATGTGGTATTGTAGTATGTTTACTTCATATAACCTTGTTTACAATGTTAGGATTACTTTGTTATAGTTATTTTTTGTAATACACATACTTATTATCCCAATGTAATAACCAGGTATTTTTCAAAAGGAAACATTTAATCAATTTCTTGTTAGGCGGGTAAATATAAATTTACTTTCAAAGCTTAAGTGCACAAGAGATGTGCAAGAAGTTTTAACTTCTGCAAGTTTTCAACCCCCATGGGAGCGTCTTAAGGGAAATTTTCGTACAACTCTGACACCAGGGTGTGCATGGTCAAAAGACCTACTGAAAATGATGATGATGAATTTAAAAAAAATATTTGCTTTTGACTTGAGATCTTTAATTAAACCCATACCAAATTTCATAACAGTCAGACTTTGTCTTCCAGAAGACAGAAATGTAGGAATAGTATTACTTTCATAAAGTTTTATGATATATAAAAGTTGTTTTTTTAATTAAGGAACTTTTGTTAAGCCTACATTAAGTAACATATATGTATATTTATTTAATAAGTCCCTTTCTGACTTATCTATTTTTGATGCCAACAAAACATATTTTGGTGAACTTGGAATTTTCAAACTTTCATTAATTTTTATAAGGGTTTAATTGGATAGATGAATGTAACAATATTTTTTTCCTCTGGGCCACCATCTATGACTATCTATATATATAAAAAAACAAGGGTGACTGATTCATCAATGCCCAGCCTAAACCATAAAAGCTATAAACATGAAATTTGGAGGGAAAGGGGTTTTATGGTTATTACATAGTGCTCAGATAAGAAAGGTTTTTTCAAACGGGGGTCCAAAGTACGTATGCAAAAGAGATTAGGTAGCCTGTTTCATGCAAAACTTCACAAGATTATTTCTTTTGATAAATGATTAAATATGTGTTTCAGGACTTTCCGAATTCACCCCCTTAAAGGGGGGAAAGGGAGACAAACCTGAAAATGCAAAACCTAAGCGATCACTGTTCTTTTAATTAATTTTGGTTCCTATTTTGGTCAAGGGGTACACTAAGAATGGATTGTTAGGGTCGAAAATATGTATGGGGAAAGGAGATTAGGTTAGGCAGTATCATACAAAACTTCACAAGATTATTTCTTTATAAATGAAACCTGTTTCTGAATTTTTCAGAATTTTACCCTCTAAAAGGAGGAAAAGGGGGGCATAGTAGTAAATTGAACGATCACTGAGATCTCAATAAAATTAGGCATGTGGGTTCTTTTGAGATTAAGGGGTTCATAGCAAGATGTTTTCTAAATGCACATCTTATGGAGATTTAAAAAGAAATCTAAAATAAAATCTTGACTTTTAATATAAAATCTTGACTTTTTAAATTGAACTCCTGAAATAAGATAAAGTCTGAAGATAAACAACTATAATATCATTGATCGTCAATGAATTTTAGCAAATATTTTTACAAATTCACCTGCTAAGAGGGGAAAATGGGGTCCAAACATGTATGGGGAAATATGACCATTTTATTCAAACCTTCACAAAATTATTTCTTATGATGAATGAGTACTATTTTAGGATATTTTGCATTAACCCCTTAAAGGGGGAAAAGGTTGTGTATCATTGTTTGTGTTGATTTTAGAAGGGGGCCTTCTTTTGTAATATATATTTTTCTTGAATTTTTGACTTAATTGTTGTTTACTATTTATTGTTATTTGTTTTATGAGCTGGTAGCTACCTTTTATTGCAGTGCTATTCATCTCTGGTTCATACAAATAAAAGCAAAAGCAGTTTTTTATTTAATAATATTATCCCATAATATTTGTAAAAAAAGCTTTAAAATCAGGTGGAATTAAAACCTGTAGGGATACAAGAAAATGACACAGTGCTAAACTTGTCTATTCAGATTAAACAATTTTAATACGGTTTTTATCGCGTTTATCACTTATTTTTTTAAATAGTTTCTTGAATATTTAACTTTTTTCAGAAACCTGAGTCATGGCGGATGATCCTGGTCCTTCACGTGCAGGTAATTATTTAACAGTTAAATATTATTTAAAATTAACTAATATTCGGTACTCTAGCATATACAAAGTAACATCAGTGAAGAGAAAAGAAACCTAGGCGCCTCCGACCGCTTTTGCAAAAACTGATGGTTAGAAGCTCTGATTTTTTCTCTTTCTTAACTTTTACCAACGTTCCTGCTTTCCGACAGAAGTTATGATGTAACCCGCTCAATTATTTTTATTCTTATTAAAAACTACCTAAGACAAATATTTACAAAATTATTAATCCAAAGGTTATAGGTCCAAAGGTTCCCATAAAACTAGCCGCATTACCGCGTTGTATAGCTATGGAGAGCCTATTACTTTAGCAACTTTAGTCCTACAAAGAAATGCTATTTCGAATAGCTCGGATGATAATGACGTCATTCATGTGAAATCAAAAATGAAAGTCGGCCGTCGAAAACTGGTCGCCTTTGGCTAAGTAGGAAATTTTATTTTTTGATATTTACTTTTTGGTGCTACTGTTCGAGTGTTTTATCATGTTTGCCTTCGTCTTTTATTGGTCCTTACTGGAGATCGTGACTTTGACTTTGAATCTCACGACCGCTCATTCTTCTGTTCATGTCAATAGCAAAGGTTACGCGCGGTTAGTCTAGAGAGAAAAACATATATGGTCACGATTCTCAGCAGTGAGGGTCCGATGAAGAAGAAGTCCAGAGAGAGGCCACTTCTACAGGTTTCCGGCTTGCTTCCAAATCGTCCATGGTGCAGGATGTGGCAGGAGACGGCTTATACAACAAGTGCGCCATCGTTTGGATACTTCCACGGCCGCCATGGGACTAGTGAAGGGCGCCTTCCCGAATATTTTCCCATTTATTCCCGGATTTTTTTTAAAAATCCAGGGAATAATTGGGAAATAATTATTTTCCCCTTTTCTTCCCCTTGCATTTCTTCCCGCTGCCCATTTCTACATGGGACGCATTTTATGTAATTTGTGTAAATTGGTTCCAGTCTAATTAGATATTGCTGGTTAAAATCCCTCATTGTCCGATATAAAGGTATGCAGAAAAGATACACAGGTATGGTCTACTCTTAAGCTCTATTCAAACTGACGCGAATCCCGCGTGACTGGCGGGACGCCCACAGAAATAAGAATATATAGAAGTGTCGTCAGCAGACCAGTTAACTTTGGCACACGCTACGGCACTTCTACCGGTTTTTATTTCTGTGGGCGTCCGCGCGAAATTCGCATCAGTTTGACACCTTTATATAAATAAAAATAAAATAAAATAAGTTTATTGCTCACCATACGGTACACACACAGCAATATCTATCATAAGGCTATAGAACCTAAATTGGCCGTTGCAGGGACAACCTACACAAGCGTACTTGCGAGTGCGATGCGTCTGCCTAATAATAATAATGTTACCGCTATTCAGGTGGTCCAATTTTAGGTCCGTAAGAACATTTAAGTTGACCATCGACTCGCAAAGAAGAAGACAAGGCTAAACATCTACTATTCTCGTGCCAATCGCAAAAAGTTTATCAACGGTGAGCCGAGAGGTAACGGGGCAAATTAGAGATAGATTCCTAGAAGAAAAAGTTCGCTTCAAGAGTACTTTAGATTCTAGAAGTGTATGATCCAGTCGTGGGATCCTATCCGACTTTTCTCCCTGACTTCAATTCTTCTTGGGATTTGTGGTTAGTTGAATCCGCAACCACTTGGAAAGAGGTAAAGAATGTTTAGTTGTAGATTCGATTCCTCAGTCGCTACGGTAATAGGAGTTTTCTACCAGCCGGATGCCAACCGGCTAAAAGTAAAAGTGCCCCCTATTATTTTGCAGATGAACGGACACTTTTTTTTATTCTAAAGGCATTTTTCAAAATTTTGCGTGTTTGCAACTTTGTCATTAATGGTTTCAAATTAACCAGTTGTAGTCCGTACAAAGGCTGTTTGCTTGGGTGCCCCACTTTCACCAATTTTTGCCTCCAAAAACTGTTTATGTTGTTTAAATTGTTGTTTCTGCCTGAATATTGAGAGCGACGGAGAAAATACTGGCTAGAGTCTATGAGTCCGCAAGCGTGGATCATTTTGTTTGTACGTCTCATTTCACTTAGTAGCCTAGGGACCAAACATAAAAAAGAATTGTCACAACAAATGAATTAAACTGTTCATTTTGGTTTTGTGGGAATCAATTATTTCTGCCAATAAACAAAAATATCGTATCCCGTTTTTGCGGAGAGGCAGTGAAATGATGTGTAGGTTTTCTTTTTCTTGTGGTCTAATATAGGCTAGTTAGGCAGCGCGCTAGTGATACTCGTAGTATAACTTCACAAGGTAAACATGCTACGGCGACCGCGCTACCATCTTTCGCTCAATAATAAAAAATCATTTTAAAGGAAAATATTTTATGGAGTTAATACTCAATACTGCGTGGTATGTAGTAAAAAAACGAAAGCATTAGTCGCAAATTCAAGAGGGAAAAAATTAAATGCAAGGGGATGAAAAGGGGAAAATAATTCCGAAATATTTCGGGAAATTTTCCGGGAAGGCGCCCATCTCTAGTCGCAAATCAGTACATTTTGACATTCAGATCTAACCACCCCAAAGGAGTGCAAAGCTTTCAGAAAAAGGTTTCACGGTAACTTATATCATGTTTACCCCGGCAAAGCTTGGGAAAAAGAGGCTATGGAGGCTCCGGTGAAAGTTTTGTATCTTTTGAACTGATTTTCCTGTTAGGAGTAGATTCAGGCATATTGTGTATTTAATTGCCTATATCTGAATCAATAAACAAGAAAAGACTGTGTGTAATGTTTGTTGACAGACAACTACCAATTCTTGTAGAATAACTTTAGCGTATCTCATTGGCTCTAAAATAGGTTTTTTCCTAAGCGTTTCTGTGTAGGTGTCAATCTCACTGGCCACCCCAGGGGACAGTAGGTAAAAGTAGTGACACTGTTGAGTTAAACCAGGGTTGGGAAGTGGGAAAAATGTAGATATTTTTCGTGACTTATCTGAATACATTCGAATTAGTTTATTGAAGTCATTCCACTGACTATGTCGCCGGTCGCCGCTCCGTAAGCAACTTCAGTTTAGCATTCGTCCCTCGGTGCCTAAAGACATCTTCTGAAATTTGTAAAAGTTTAACTAAAATAATTATATTTATCTGCTTGATTTTCCCTTTTCTATTGAAAAATTTTTTTTGCTAAAATTATATATGTATATATATATATAAAAAAAACTAAACAAATAAAGCAATTTAAGTATCGTTCGCCTCGCACACGGCAACAAGAAAAATTCCAACACGATTAAACCTTAATAATAATAAATATCATTTATTTTAGACTAGCTGTTTCCCGCAGCTCCGCCTGCGTCAAAAAGTGGCCTGTTTGACCCCGGGTTTTCAACTATATTCATAAGAAATTTCATCAAAATCCGTTCAGCGGTTTGGCCTTGAAAGCATAACAGACTGACAGACTTTCGCATTTATAATATTAGTATGGAAGTATGGATGTCAAGATCCATACATTTTGATAGTAACAGTTTTCTTACAAAACTATGTTAAATCTTAATAACGATGAGCACTCTAATTCGGAAAGAACAAGTAACAGGAAATCCAGGGTGGCAAGGCAGTGAGAGTGAGGCGAGAGCGTGAGTAGTCTGGAAGTCGGAGGCTCGTCCTCCACGCCCGTGAGTCGCAATCGATGAGCCCAAGGCCACGGCCGCGCACTTATCGATTTTATATAAATAGCACTAGCCCTGCCCTTCCCGCGTTCACCCCCGCGCCCCCTGCAAATCAGCACCCATCGCTGAGACCATTGGGTAGTGTTGGGAAAGATTAGGATTTTTGTCCTCATTTTGAAACTTGTAAGACCGAACGGAATGATTGCGACTCCAGCGGCCGCCTCTTAAGATTTTATAAACGTAGCTTGTTTGGAATGCCTTAGTTTCTTTAGATTTCGCCAGGGGCGCTTTTCAGATTTAATTTACAAATTTGTAACGCAGCCGTTAGCACCTGCGTTTGAAGTGTCTTATGGCAAATGCATAGTATTTATCGTCTTTCTTGTTGTAGAGTCTAAATGACCCTATATATGGCTATCCTAAGATTTGGCCATCTCTATTGCCAGGTAGATTGGACCGCCAGACAAGTTTGTGGTGTGATGAAAGATAATCATTTTTGTACTCATTCCGAGACTACTATATATTTGCAACTGCCTCTGCTGGGCTGCGGCTGGCTGGACGACGATCCGCTCTGTCGAAAGTAGTGTTGTGAAAATATGATTTCGCCCTTATTTAGGGACTACCGTATTTTTAGGATATATTTTCCACAGAATAGATAATAGTGCTATTGGCATCGATGATCTACGATCATTGAGAAGGCAACTTTTTATTTCATTTAATTTCATAAGTTTATACTGTCCGAGACTAAGTTCATCCCAGCCCTATTACAATTCCAAGTTACCCCACTATTCGCCAGGGGATATCCGCTCTTTACGAATTTCCATACAAAATCCTAACTACTTCTAAGAAAACTTGATATAGGCACGTGGAATGTTAGAACGAGAACGACTCTTTCGACTGTTCTTCTCTTTTATTTGTAATTTTGAGATTTTGTCGAGTCCTGCTATCCGCTGCAGTTCGGTTTGCATCATCTAGAAAGGTTCGATCAATAGGTGGCACTATTAGTCTTTCGAGTTCCCTTTGATTTTGTACATTGCTGGTTCAATTGGTTTTAGAACCACTGTCACCTCCCTAGCTTCAACACGGTTCCCAACGTTAAAACTCTTTCGGTTTCCAATTTTTTTAATACCATATAGCAGAAATTACGAGTGCTATAGTTTTTACTTACTTATGAGACGATCTGTTCACATTTCGAAAATGATTCGAGATTGTAAGCTCACGAGGCTCATAAAACCTCAAGATTAGTTCAATATCCGACCTTGGCTGGGGTAGTCCACGTGTAACGATCCCTTTTATTATAATATCACGTTCAACGCCTTGCATTTTTTGCGTCTTCTACAATATTTTTTCTGATAGAGCGTATAATTGTTCAACTATAAAAAAAAGGCTTCTACTGCCGCGTGCCCTGAGGTATATAAACGATATCTATGTGTATGTTCAAAACATTTTTAACATTATAAGTTAAGTCTATTTGCTTTATGATATCCAGCGAGCTAAATTCTCACTCTAGGAAACCACTGTTATGTAAAGTGTTAGGTGGCAAATGTGGTAATAGCACAGAATATATATTGGTACTTACGGCTTTTGCCTGCAACCTTCTTCAGGTTATCTGACCATCAGGTCGGTGGATTTCCAACGCTGCCGGTTCGTAGTCGCTGTTGCCATAGATCTGCATTCAGACCGCTTCGAACCGGTCTTCTTGGAAATCATTCTCCGTCCAGCCCATCAGTGGGCTGACTGCGGCTGAATGATGATGATGACTTACTGCCTATTCGGGCGACTTTGTCTAGTTCCTAAATTTACCACTTCCTAGCTTCTCCACTCCCACGTCGTGCAATGCGTGAGTGAGTGATAAAGTAGATGTATCCATTCACGCAATTGACTTCGATTTAAGACCAACCGAGTAGGATTTGGTTCTTCTGTCAACACAAGAGATTCTGGAACCTGCCTGACCTTTTTGTTGCACGTAACCATTTAGACAAATATTTTATTGCTGTTACCCGCGGCTTCGCTCACATGATCAAGGAAAAGTGTGAAAGAAAACAATGCTAACTTAATTACAATTAGTGAATCCAAAGATCTACCACAAAATATATTATCAAAATAAATCACAACAAAAAACACAACAAAAACGAAGAAGCCATAGATCATTAAAACTAAATTTAACTAAAATAAGTCTGATAGAATGAAAAAGGAGCTCGGTGGCTAAGTGGGGCGTAGCAATAATCAGTACCGTCTAAGAAAGGGTAATGATTAAAAAAAGCGTACCTGAGCTATAAAGCTCAAGCTGAAGACGCGCCTGGCAAACACTAAGATATTAAAAGGAAATTCTCCTTCAAAAGGATACATTTTAAATCCATACTCATTAGTATAGAATATAGATACTCACCTACTACATTAGATTTCAAATAGAGGAAGCCTATGGTCCAGTGGTTAACCTGATTCCTATGGAAAGCATTTCCTAACTAAACAAATAAGTATAATTGTTTCCTATTTAATTACGACATTGCAAACTTGAGTCACTTCTGCAATAGTAACTCACGTTTTACATATAATAGATTGGGGAAAAAGTTTCTTCGCATTTTTTAAGAAATTTCAAAACATTTTTAATATAGTTTTATTTACATTTAACTAAAGTATGTAGGTGCCATTTTGTTCAATTAATTTTTGCCATCTTGTAGGTAGGGACATAATCCCATTGCTATAAAAAATTTGAGAGATCAAAATACCGCGCGACAAGTGGTTTTGGCAGTCCTCTCGTGATGTTAACCTGACACTGCCTAAAGAATTCTGAAGAGACCGAAACAGGTTGAAATCTGAAGGTGCAAGGTAGGACTATACGGCGGATGCATTAACACCTCCCAGCCAAACTCTTAATTTTTGCTGAGTAGCTAAATATGTGTGAGGTTATTATGTTATGATGAAAAACCACATCTTTTCTGTTGAATAATACGGGCCGCTTTCTTTCAACTTCTTGCTTTAATCTCATCAGTTTTTCGCAGTAGAGTTCAGAAACGATGGTCCTGCCTGACCTGGTAACAGCTCATAATGAATAATGCCCTTCCAATCCCACCACACACACAGCATCACCTTGTTGCGAGTTAACCCGGATTGACCACGACCTTTTTCGCCCGTTCTTGTCGTAAGTGATCCACTTTTCATCCCCAGCTATCAGCTTCTTCAAAAAATGGTTCGGTTTCATTACGTCGTAATAAAGAATCACAAATGAGTACACGATTCATTAGGTTTCTTTCAGTGAGCTCATGAGGTACCCAAATATCGAACTTTTTTGTGTACCCAGATTTTTTAAATGCGCCAAAACTGTTTTGTGCTTAATTCCCAGTTATTCAGCTACGTCGTAACTACTGATATGCCGATCTTCTCCACTTTTTCTAAAACGGCATCCAGTTTATCCGTAATAGGGCGACCAGAGCGACGTGCATCTTTGACATCAAAATTTCCGGATTGAAAACGCTTAAACCAAATTTGTGCTGCTCTCACAGACACTGCACTAGGTCCATAAACATCGCAAATTTTTTGCACGCATTTTTACCTTTTTTGTAGTAAAATTTCCGACAGGGTTCATATTGTACTTATTTTATAAAAACAGTGTGTGTACCTAGTTGAAACGCAATAAATGATTTGAATTGAATCGAATTGAAAAAATTTAAAATGTATCGAATTACTTCATTAAATTCACTCATCTTGACAGTAAGAAAAACAAATGAAAATCACACATTTTCCTTATTTGAATTTGGAGTTATCTTATCATACATACCATATGCGAAAAGACTTTTTCCCCAACCTAATACGTTAAGCAGTTAATCCTGGCTGCCTGTTTGTCGTTAATAAAGGAACCAATTTGCCGAATGGTACGTCCGCAAAACTCTGGCATATATATATATATGAATGTGCCGTCTTTGTACATACAAATAAAAATATGTTTACTTTTCGCACACGAGCCCGTAACAGGGCTAATATTGCTTTGTTTGAATTTAAAACGAAACTGTTGCGAAGTAGTGTGTTTGGTAGGGCACCTGTCATATACAATAAGCTACCAAACTCCCAGACATCATATTTTTTAAACAATCCCTTCAGGAGCTACTCGTCCAGAAATGTTATTATAAATTAGATGAGTTTTTAAAAGACAAACTCGATTGAATCTTATTACGAATGAATTCTATCACAAGTGAACTAATGTTATTTCTTGTAAATTTGTACGCCAATCTGGCAGAAACAGAGTACTTACTTATTTATTAATTGCATGTCTACCTTTTTGACCTGTTTTCACAAATAAAGATGATTTGATTTGATCTGGAATATATATTACTTACTTAAAACAAACTGTATAATACTTGTATATTCTTTAATGCATTTATTAACACTTGTTTTATTTAAAAGGAACTGTAGAATTTATCAATGCTTTCTTTATTTTAGCACTTTCTCTTGTGTAATTCATTTATTTAACTTAAAAGTACATAAGCATCATTAAAGAAACATTAAATATAAAAAAACAATCTTCCAACGAATCCCATCGAAGCAACGTACCCGAAATACTGGCAGCATTTCCGCGCTGTTTCGCTGAACTTATGCGTTGGTCGAAAAAGCTGCCAAACCTAGAATCTCCTGTAGCCTCGATGAGGCGAGTTTCTGACGTAGTCAAAAAGTTCCTAAATGTATGGTTTATGGTGGAGTAAAGGTTACACGACTCAGCTCCAACACAGATCCTACCCAACAACGCCCAAACCTGAAACGACTCGCGAATTACGCACTAACTGCTAGCACGCGCCATCCCTCGGGATTCTATGACTTTTTCTGGATGAAATATAATTTACACGCTTTCCATAAATTGGTTCCACGCATTTTAAAATATCATAGTTATCTGCCAAGTAGATACATTTTTACTCATCCCTCGGGATTCCTTTATTTTGCCGATATGATTTGTACTTAAGATGTTGTTGACCCGGTACATAAGATAGGTCCAAGCCAATCGGTGCAGTAGTTTTTCAATTAACCGCCTCGTAGAACAATTTTTACTTATCTCTCGGGATCCGTATATTTTTCCTGATAAATTGTACTTCAGATGTTGACCTGGTGTATAAGGTAGGTTCATGCTAAATTTCAAGTCAATCGGTTCAGTAGTTTTGTGTACAGTACAGACAGACAGACAAAACATCCAAAAAATATGATTTGTTATCTATGTCCACAGCTATGTCTTGTGCATTAAGAATTTCCAAAAACATATTCACTGCACAAATTCGGCCCAGCTTATGTATAGATAATATTTTCCCGGTTGAACCTTCAGTTGTGTTCGTGAACCTACCTCATGTAGGGTAGTAGAGCTGGTCAATAAGACTTTGGACTTATTGCTTAATTGGATTGTTATGGTCACACGATCCTAAGCTATAAGGAAAACGACTTCGAAAAGAAATGGGAAAGTACTAGAATGTTGATAACACAACAGAAGTTTAACCAGATTCCTCTTTGGAGTAAACGATTTTTAAAGTAAATTGAAAATTTATTTAGAAATCTGTTGAAATAGTCTCTGTCCAGCAGTAGACTTTCCTTATCTGATGTTTTTTCTCCGTTCTCAGACTATTTTTGTCTCTTAAAACTGTTCCACTTGACCATTCTTCTCCAAAATTAAGCATTGGTGACCAGCCAGACCAGGAGTCACCCTCAATCTCGCCTTTAAAAGATCTCATCTGCTGATACATAGGCCCACATAAAATTAGACCGCGCTGTGACCTAAATACATTTCCTAGGTCCTAACCTATTTCGCGGGCCAGCCTCGCCCTCTCACCTACTCCTTGTGGGGTCACCTTCGAATCCAGGTCGAAGTGTTTCAAGATTTAGGACTTTTTTCCTTTTATTTTCTTGAACTATCCTCTTGATTTACTAGCTCGTAACTGGGCCTCCGTTCGCATTCATTGGGGGCAGTCATTTATTAATTCATATCATGTGGGTTATATGGTTACATACACCCTCATGTTTTTCGGAACCGCCTTTCGGACTCTGACGTGAATTAGCCAATAGATTGGCTGATAAGTAAAAGAAACGAGACCAATTTGAAAACTGTTTGTGTGTGTGTCATACATGTGTGTCCTGTCAAATAGTACTGAGCCGAGCAATGTCGACATGACTATGATCAATTTTCTTAACGTGAGAACATTGCCAAATTAAGTATGCATTATTTTTTGGGATAAGTTAGAATAAAATTACATAATATGCTACTTTAGTATTTTTATTTTTAACGAGCACTCCGACTCTACTTCGAATAGGTGGACATTAATTAACTTTACTTTATTATAATTTTAAGACCAGTGGCCGATTCTCGCTCTACTAAAAACTGTATTGTAAGTGTTTACTCCTTATAGTTAAATATATATCGGAAAACCATTCTTCTCTGCCAACCATTTTAAGCAATTTTTTGCAAATATCTAAATTAGATAGAAATCTGAAAGGTATTTAAAAGAAATTGTAATATTACAATTACGAGAGATGAATGAGAATACGAACACGGCGTTTTCAGTAGAAATCCGCCATTTTCGCGATATCTCAAATTAGACTTTATCTCTAAAGGCGTGAGAGATTTTTCGAGAAATCTCAAATTCGACTTATCTCAGAGACGCGAGAATCATTTACCCGCGTTCGTAGCGGACTTTTTTTCATAAACCGTGTCGGATTGCTGAATTTTAAATATATAGGTACGTTTGATACCAGTAGATAGGTATTTATCCTCCCTAGCCTTTGGGTACCTACTATCGATATGATGTTTGACAGCATCGATGTCAATCCCTAAACTTCAAGAATTAGGTTGAAAATTGTGAAAATTCACGTATTTATTTTTAACCAAATTTGATTTCTTATGCATCTTACACAATAATCTGATAAAACTACATGACATTTCTCATATATTAGTGCGGTAAAACTATCGAAACAGTTATGAAATCATGGATTTATACAGTGATAAACTTTGGTGGTACTTATGTGTAAAATGTAAAATGATGTGGGTTTTATTTGTTACTTGAGTTACATTTAGGCACTGCACATGAACCCATAATTATACGCTTCTACTGAACACTTTTTTAACACTTACTAACATTTTACGACTAGATACTTTGTTTATATATTTGTTTTTGACAAGAAATCCGTAAGGCCGCTATGGGACATTATTGTGTATATGAAATGGTCTCGCTCACTATCTCATTCTAATATACGCATATCCTATATATTTCTCTTTCGCATTTCATCCATAGTCTAAGGGTAGAACAGTACTTTTTGGAATAAAAGGTAAAAGGTATCTCACTAGGTCCTACTGGATTCATAAACAACCACGATTTTTAAAGATTCGATTCATATGTAACGCAAAAAAATTGTTTGAAAGACTTTCCAAATAATTGAAATATTTTGATTTTGAATTGTAGCTCTCGTGCGATAATGTCGCAATTACTTAAATGCAGAGTCCTTTGTAAATATTTGTAAGACGTTAAACTCGAGAACCGGGGAGCAAAGAAAGCGTACAAAATCAATCGTGCGGGTACTCGAATTTAGCAAGAAAACAAATTATCAGGCAAGTGTCTACTTGTTGTGACTGCGGTTGTTTGGATACGGAAGGTCAAGGACGCGTTTGACGGGGAGGGGGCTTGCCTGGGACGAGGGGCGATGGGCGGGGCTCCGCCCGAAATAGACTCAGCAACATCGTTTGTCAACACACGCCTACGCAGCGGCTCCGGGGGCCGCGGGAACAGCCCCCACTTTTTAGGAAGCGCTGGGGTTTCGTGCCAACCTCAGCCTCTTCGTAGCTTCGTCCTTATTAATTTTTATTACATGTTTTTGTGAATCGCAGACATATTAAAAAAGGGAGATGTCAGGAGTACCCGTAATCGACGAGCGTGTATGACGAGAGTGATGAGCGTAGAAGAAGCGAGGGAAGTCTGTAAGGATCGTAGCAAATGGAAATCCGTAGTCTCTTCCTACCCCTACGGGAAAAAGGTGTGATGGTATGTATTTATGTATGTATGTGTGTTTTTGTGTTATTTTATATGTTTGTGTATTGTTGCTAGCTGTTAATGATCATTAGATCTAGCGTAGCTTAAATCAATGTTAATAGTTATTAACGACTGAGTGCGGCTGTGTCGCGGAGGCACCGCCGCCTCTTGCCAATTATCAGTAATTCATGAAGGTATTTTGAATTCTGGTGTCTATTGTTGGTATCTGTTATAGGGCCATCCAAATATTAAAAACCTTCACCTCTGTACCTTACATTAGCGGTCATGCATATACAGCCATGACTCATGGCTGATTGTTTGTATCTGCGCATGTGCAGGTTAATTGTGAGGCATATTTTCCTGGAATTTGAGAGTTTATATATATTCCCTAATGCTGGTATCGATTTATCGAGAAACTAATGTATTTCAGACTAAGGCTATAATTTGCCAAAATTTATCAAGTTCCCTTCATTCGTCCTGTACTTTGATTGAGACGTTTCAATAGAAGTCCTTGTTCTTCTGCGTGAAAGTGGTTTTCATCTTACTCTCCATTCATATGGAATGCGTTCCATTATCAGTCGAACCTGTACACCGTGGTGTCAGACTTTTTCGGAAGTGCCTTTCAGCTTCTGACGTGGTTCCTTGAGCGACCACTAAATAAGCCAACGGCTTAATGCGCCTTCCGAAACACGAGATTATCGTTATTATCAGACATTCAGGTGATTCGAGACTGCAATGCCCTGACCAAACTGGAAACAACTAAACTAAGTATGCTTCCCGTGGTAATCGAATCCACCACGTAGGCGGTTATTTAGTTATATTTTAACGTGAGCTTACGGCACGCTTTAATCATGTTTTTAAGACTCACTAAGGCCTTAAGATGCGTGACGACCGCCAGTCGGGACCAAAGGCTTAACTTGTCGGAACCAAGACGCAGCTCCATTATTCTCCGACGGCAGGTGATACAAGCCTGCAAAATTCGACTTTTTTGGGACATTGCGATGTAAATCTCATATCTAAAATCCTAAGTGCAATCCGCGCGTGAGTTCGGAAAATCATCGGTGAAATTTAAAATCAAGCTCTTGCATGTTGATTACTTTTTATTTTTACATGCGGAAGTACGCAATGGGGGTTTTCCAAGATTTCCGCTATCGTCATTGAGAAGTTACAAACTCGAGTTCCCTAAAGTTACGCCGCTTTTTGATTAGCAATTATATTTATAGCTTTTATTATATATATTCCTTGTATATTATATAGTTATCTAATAGACAAGAAATTCAGTTTGCCATTTAAAGTTTCGGAGATATTCCTACGATAATTCTACAAACGCAATTTGGTATTGTTGTAGTTCTTACGAAATTCATTATCTTCAAGTGATTTGATTGTTTTACATTATGGGGGGTGAAAATACGTCTTCCAGTTTTATGAACAATGTTATTACGATTAGCAATTAATCTTTTCAAAGACTCGCTGGATGTTTTGGATACCCTTATTTGTGTTCCGTTGTTTTCTTTTCATTTATCGTCATCATTATCAACACATAAATCATTTTTATTTTCGGTGCTAGGAACAACAGCTCCACTGCACCATTTCTGTGTCTACTATGTTATTTACTAATATAAATGAATGAATGAATGAATGAACAATTTATTGCACCATTTACATAGATTAAATAGGTTTAAACATTTTGTAATTTTAGGTAAATTAATACAAAGGCGGACTTATCGCAAATGCAATCTCTACTAGCCACTTGAGGTAGAAAGGATTAATAAGATTAAAAACAGCGGTGTAAATAAAAAACAGTCACCAAATATATCTACCTAATAGAATATAGGTACAAAAAATACGTAAAATATAAGTATATAAAACCAACGCTTTCAATAAAATAAATTAAACTTATATAAATATAATATACAAACATAAATATAAAAATACACATACATATAATCCATACTGAATATTATAAATACGAAAGTCTGTCTGTCTGTTACGCTTTCACGGCCAAACCGCTAAAAGGATATTATGAAAGTTGGTATGAATATGGTTGAAGACCCGGGGTCAAACATAGGCTACTTTTTGACGCAGGATAAATAAAATTACAAACGTGATAATATTAGAAATGACGATTTCAGAGTGTGCCTTTACATGATTCTTAAAGGTGGAGATAGTCTGAGCTTTACGAATATCAACGGGAAGAGCATTCCATAGAAGTATAGCCTTAACTGTGAAAGAGTGAGAATAGAACCGGCTGACGTGAGCCGGTACAGCAAGTTGGAGAGAATGAGCGCTTCGCGATTGTCTCATTGAGGAATTTCAAACGCTCCTTCAAGTACACAGGTGTAAAAGGATAGAGTAGAGAAGTGATAGAATGTGCAAATTACGACGAAGTCTGATAGGGAGCCACTTGAGTTGCATGCGAAAATCGGAAACGTGATCATATTTCCGTAACCCAAAAATTCTGAAGCCGCTCAAGTTTGTTCAGTTGCTCTTCAGCGAGATTTCGGTAGCATGAGTCAGCGTAGTCTAAAATTTGTTATCCTTTTGATGGATCTAGCAGCACCGAACACTTTCCTGCTCTGATATGTGTACTTGCATAAATGATTACTTAAAATAAAACAGTATTTCGTGGTCTTAAAATTGCCCAATCATAACTTTGTTATAATTTATTGCTTGTTAAGTTTCCGGCAGGGGTATTGTACACACTGGGGTAAGTATTGGTATTTATCATCTTTTTACTTTATGGTTTGCAACAAAATATTGAGTATTGTTTTCATGCCACTGTTTGTTTGTTACACGTGTATATCGTATCAGGCTATGTAAACTACTCAATTTTTGAACTAGTTTGTGATGAAGTGGATGCACTCGGGGGGCGGAGGGTGACCGCCCTGCCACCCTATGCGGCATAGGGCGGTATATTTAATGTTAACGAAAGCCATTTACTTATAAAATCAAGCCTATCTTCAACGGCGCGGATTTTTTTTATTTACCTCTGATGGGTGAATACGTAAGAAACAAATAATTTTCTGATGTCCATAATAGCTTAAACAATTCTAGAATCCTGTATAATTGCATAACAATGCTGATACTATTCAATGGTCTAATTGCCCGTCATGCAAACCACCAAGTGCCGCCATTAAAACGCGATCTACTGCTAGCTTCCATAACAGCGTCTACAAATAGTCACATTAAACTTGTTACTTGCGAAACATTATTAAAGTTCCACAAATAGAAACCTTGCGAATACAGAACGACTCCCACTGCAGTACGAGCGCTATTTATACGAGTCGGTAGCACAATACGGCATGCAACAACCAAACCGGTTATCCGTGTATGCGCCTTTACGCTAAAAATAGCAACAACCCTCTTACATAATTGTTATTGGTTGGAGGCTGTGTTTCCTGGGCAGGCCTCCCCGCCACCCCACGCCGGCCAGCTCCAGCTTCAGTCGGAGTCAGGTCGTCGCGGAGGGTGCACGTCCGGTGCCCGACCCTGCCACCTCCAATGTTCATGACGATCTCTCCACGAAATGGACTCGACTTGTGAAAACTGCAGTCACCAGCGTCGTCGGACTTACTGACTGCATTCTTGATATTAATAAGTTTGTCCCACATTTAGCGGTGTAATAAATTTTCGCTATGTGGTTGCAAAACTAGTAATAAAATAAAACTATTCGAATATTGTTTATTCTATCTAGACGATATTTTATGAGCGTGTAGTGTAGTTAGTGCGTATGACACTTAAGTGTTTTAAGTAAAGGAAGCCGGTCAAAATGTCAGTCAATCCACCAACTGTCGCTGCCAAAGGTAATTATAATTTTATCTGCGTAGTTTATCTGCATAATGTTTTATTTTCTCGTTAAATTTCGTTTTGCCGTAGCTTTTTGCCAACTGGCTTTCATATTAATTTTGCAAATAGTTTTCAAAGATGTGTTAATTTACTTAGATGGTGCCATGGTTTAAAATCTCATAATTTCGTACATCGACGATCTGATGAATAATGCAAATATCTGGCAGGATTGCATTAGAAATTCTGATTGTATTGAGTATTTGCATTTTAATT
The DNA here is from genome assembly GCA_947363495.1 of Euzophera pinguis. Lineage (NCBI taxonomy): Eukaryota > Metazoa > Arthropoda > Insecta > Lepidoptera > Pyralidae > Euzophera > Euzophera pinguis. The sequence continues at coordinate 1,103,255 of OX376164.1, forward strand.
TGCGATTCGTTTAGTTTTTATCACATGCTTTAACGGATATTACAATCTACTTAATACTTCATTTGTAAAACAAGACTAAAGTTAATATTCTCTAGCAGCTTTTGAAAACTTTATAGACGGCAAATAGGTACATTTTTACAAATCATCATTTCGTGTTGGTTACATTGTCTATCGATCATGCACATTTGCAATGCATGCAAATTGTAATCTAAATGTCTCTGAGAGCTTGCATCTCAATGGCTTCGTGATCCGGGTGTCCGAAATAATGGCCTTGAGGTAATTTAGACAAATTAATTGATAATTTCCATTAGCCATATCACCCGTCACTTATTTCTCTTTTCTTCTCTTTTTTTCTCCTTGTTCATGAGATGTATTTTATTTGCCATAATATAACATTATCAAATAAGAGTTTTGTTTAACATCAACAATGGTACAGGATATAACATTCATCTCCAAGCTTCATTAAGCTCATTACTCTCAGTTGTTAAATAAAGTCAATGATGAATTAGATGAGTTTTTTGATCGTCCTTATGGAGTGGTGTCCGTCAATCAAGTTTTTCAAAGAATCCACATTTTATGGGTCACGCGCCGGGTACTGCGCTGGAATTGTGACCGGTCTGACATGTTGTCTGTCGTATTAGTGTTGTTTTATGGTTTTACCAAGAGATTGTTATCTACATAGTCAACAATATTCGTCATCTTATCCCATCATCGATCTAAAGTTTGAATTCTAAGTCATTTATGATCATCAGGGGTTTTAAAATTTAGAACTCCATGCCAACTATAGCTTCGGTTTTTTAAATCTTTCGTTTTCAGATACCAAGACAATTCTATTGAGTCTTTCCGAATAGGTATTAACCTAGTCCGTAGTAGGCAAACCCCATACATGGCAAAATAGAAACTTACTTGGTTAAAATGTGTTTTACAAAGACTCTTAGTTTTAAGTTTAATATGAATTTTGATTTGATTTAGTACTATTATATATTTTCGCCGTATATGAACACAATATCACTCATCTTATTCTCTTAATTTATTGATTCCCATCCAATATTACTTCGTCTGTAGATACTTTCAACGAAGTTTTTATAGTTATTCTCACAATACTAATTTCGAATTCTAAATATTTTAATTGCGTGAGTTGCATGTCAAATAACATATTTGAAACGATTTTTGTAAACACGCTAATAAGTCAATTGATGACGTCACACTGCGTCAATGACGTGTCCAGAGCAGCCGTGGCTTGCGTGCTCCAGCCTGTTTCACCTTTGGTTGGCCTGTTTGACTCCGTGATCCCTTGGTGACTCTGAAACGAACTGTACTTTACACCCACGTAATGACTTTTGGAAACAGAGTTGAACCCTGACATTTTGTGAGAGGGCGTAGAAAAAATAGTATCCACTGTTCGCCGAAATTACAGGATTCGTGTTATGTCACAATTCTAGGAAAATTACTGTGCCCTTTGTAGAAAATAATGAAAGTCATGTTCAGAAAGACATTAACAATAATAATGTTTTATTTGGTAAGCTTAACAACTTCCTGAATTATGAAAACGTAATTATTATAACTTGGTACAAGCATAGAATTGAATAACTTAATATGGTTTTATCGCGTTAAAATGTGTTACAAACGCGAAGACAGTATTGTATTAGTAAAAGTAACTTGTCTAGCAGCTGAGATGATGTATCATGCGTATCATACATCACTAATGATTTGAAGTGAACTGTATTTCTAGTTGACAGTAGGCTCATTTCAAACGATTTGCTAATCACACTTCATCACGTACTTTCTGAAGCTCTTATTAAATACTTCGATTTGCTAATCATACTTAAATCAGCAGCTATACAAATACTTTATTCTAAATTCTGGTTTAGTACTCTATGAATATGTACTGAATTACAACTTATTAGAAAAACTTGAAGAGCTGAGCGCCCGTATCCGTGAGGAATGCTCGTCTCAAGCGACGGCTAGACGCGACCCGTATTGGATTGGTCGCCATTAAGTGTCATTTACTATCTCGAGCTCCTTCGTGCTTCAGAAGGCACGTTAACCCGTTGGTCCCGGTTGTTTTCGATAGATGGCATTCATGTTCCTGTTGGTCTGTTTCCACAGGTAAACTTTTTACAGAAAAAGCGTTAGAGAAGTCAGACGGCAGGCGCTCCATTAATAAGCAGTGCCGCCATATCAAGGACCATGACTTTTAGAGTACCCTAGGCTAGACGCAACTAAGAAAGCACGCTTGGACGAAAACTGTTGAACCACAAAACAATACGAGCGGAAAAGTGTAAACACAAACGTGTATGACTAAACAGAGGACGCAAAAAGTAGTTCCGAGTTCGCACAGGTCGTAAATATAGGACACTCTTGACGCACGCGCACTATCTCGGACGGTGATGTGGTGACCAACGACTTGGCTGGGACTTCCCAGGGGAACAGTGACTCATTTAGTGTGCACCTCCTAATTGTACACCTGCTGTTGTTGACTTGACATACTTTAAAGCAGCTATTAGTCTATTTAACAACAAATTAAAACTACAATAGGAACCAGATTAGCTTTATTCTACTAACGTGTAAGAATGTGGAATGACCACTTAAAAGTCAAAATGAATTCATTAATCTGATTCTGCGATATGTCAAGTTAAATCGAAGATGTCGTTGATTAGAAATCAACCACTTATTTTGGGTTGGTAACAGAAGGCATATGCAATATTACTCAATTTTCCGAAAGGTTGCCTGGAAGAAATTGCTATTGCGATAAGGCCGCCTTTGCGCAAGGTTATTTTTCTTGTAATTGCTTGTATTTAACAATGAAATCTAATCTAATGAAATGAAATAAAATCATCTTATTCACAGCAACTACGACTGCAAGATCCTCTGGATAGTTGAGCTTTCACAGAATGTGAGCCAGCATTGCCTTTGTACTCGATGAGCTTTGCTTAAAAAAAGCTTTGTGACAAAATAGTCTTCTTGAGCCAATATCCACCCACTGCCGAGTGTCGGTCTACTTAATGATGCCTTTGCAATTCTCTACAATAAAATAATTGCATTACAACGATGCAAAAATAAAAGTTAGGTTATTGCACCCATTTCCTTGAAGTTCAATTTTCGATTCTATATTAAGATCTACGATAAGTGCTTGTAGAACCTTGTAAAAATAAAACCTTCGCGAGGTTATTGATCTGTTTCGATATTATGACGTTTTATAGTTTACGGAATTAATTTTGTTAGGAATTTTCAATTGTCTATTTACAGAAATATATCCTCATTAAAGGTTAGTACAGAATGAAGACTATTGGATAAGTTTATCTGGTTCTGGGTTTTTTTATAGTTTGGTTTAGTTTTACAACCATCTAGGTTTGTTTGCATAGTATTATTACCTTTTCTGCGACTCTACTATTATGGCTTGTTAAATTCAGACGTACAAAATTGGCAGCAGCGTTTAAAGTGTTTGTACATACTTTATGATGCGTATGACTATCACCAGAATTAAGAAAAAGTGAAGGAATAGTTGCAGGCTGCAGCTCTTCTATTCTTACCATTGTTAGAGATGACAACATCTATCTACGATGATAAACAGACTCCATAACTACATCTAAGCCGTTGTTCTATTCATTTTAATCGCTACCAACCGGACAAATATGGTTGAGGAATTGACTTACTGTGACTTAAAAGCTGATAGTATGATCGAATCCGATTTTACGACTAACAGAAGCTGCTAGTTACTATTACCTAGACAGTAACAGTTAATTGTTGATTACTAACATTAATGAAACGTTCCAAACCCATGTGAAAAGGCCGGCGACACCGCGCCATCATGAAGACTATAAACGAAATGTCGTATATTTTAACAGCGAAACAATATCCTGCTCTATCAATCATCAAATTAGGCTCAGTACCGTAGGTTACTGTCGTATTAATATATTTGCGAGAGTCAGGCGCCAGGGCAGTCTGACAGTATTGTTTATGTTTGTCAAGTCCACTGACTAAGTCACCGGCGCCGCACGATCATCGGTTAAAATTATCTGATGAACTGTTACTATGAACCACCTGCTAATGCTTACACACTGCTATTTATAAACAATTACTTAAGCGCTGTTATATAAATAGTATCATTTCGTTGAATTCCTTTTTAATTTCAAAATTTCATTAAATACTTTGTTATTATTTTCTTGTATGAAATATGTAGGCTCCTACTGTGTGTCACACACACTGAAAAGCAGGAGTTGGCAGTTCTAATGTCTATTCCCAATATATCGAAATAAACTTGTACATGGTAGTATTAGCTCGCATAAAAAATTATAAAAGTATCTGAGGGTGAACTGAAATTTCTTTATTGTTAAACTAATAAATGATGTGTAATCATCTAACCACTTAAATACTCGTATTATGAAACAAGCTGACTAAATCTTGGCAAATATTATCTTCGATGGCGATGTAACATTTTTAACTCCAGAAAATGATACGGGTTAGCATGAGTAATACACCAACATACACATCAATGATGGAATCGTTAGTAAGGAAGATGTTAATAGAAATAGAACTGATATTACTCACTTACTCAGCCGGTGACAGTGGCGCCATCTCTCTAACTCTTCCGTCATTTTCGAGGTTGTTGGCCGTATTTTTGTTTTTACTGCTGTGAAAATGTTATAATCTCTTTCATGACATCACCTTTACGAGTACACTCGTATCTTTAATTTGGATTATGTTTTAATTGTCATCTATATTTTTGTTACAGGTAATTATTTTGAAAAATTATTTTGCATTTGCTGTTGCATTACGTTTGGTGAGTTTTATAATCTAGACTAGATAACAATCCCTTGGTAAATATGGATTCCTATTTGGGCGCCGTGGTTTCACCGCCCGTGGTAATCTACGAGCCTGAAGTCTACCTTCTTCAAGAATTGGAACATAAAATGTAAAGAGTTTTCGAAATATGTTTTAGTGTGTCTATTAGTTCCTCCAGATTTAAAAGATTTCAAAAATGTTTTTCTAGAATAAGTCTGGACGTTCGATAACTTAATTGATCTGGGCCCGTAGACAAGTTACAATTTGACAAACTATAACGACATTCGTGTTCGCGATCTTTCGGAATTAAACTCGCCGTCACGAGAAGGTATAAATTTAGTAAACAAACTAATCTCTACTATGGTGGGTTCTAATGGTTACCTAGCGACAATATTATGAGTTTACCAAATACAATCGACTTAAATTACTATACGGGTACGACCAATTCCAATTAGTCGGGTTATATTCTGCGATATGCCAATGATGCATGGTATAGGAACAAGGCCGGCTTAGTAAAATGTAAATATATAATGTAATCATTTGGTCCGCCATTTAATTTTGATAAGAGGATATCTTTTCACTATTGAAACAAATAAATGAAAGAAAAATAATACAATTTATCAATTATGAAATATACGCGGGTGGTTGCGGCGGTTAACAGAATCATCTATCGTATGACCACTCTTATATTTAAATTCTATCTAAACATTAAAATATCTCACAAAAATACTATTTTTCTTTCATTCAAATGTTGCGAACACCTGAGCTTTTGTTTATATAATTTATATCCTCTCGTGACGGGGACTATAGTATGAAAATCGACCACGTGATTGTCATTGGGATTCACATTAGCGCGGCTAATGTCAATTCCATACATTTTTGTTTTTGAATGTATGTTATAATCTTAATTGGCTAGTAAACTTTTTCATGGAAATGTCTAATTCGTAAACCATTTCGAGGAATAGGCTTATGGAACAGATTATATTAATCAGATCTTTAGATAAGCAAGTATTTTTAAAGAAAATAGCAGAAATCCCAATGACTTTCATTTTTTAGCAATGTTAACGTATGACGTAGCCGGATAACTTCCGGTTATTCACATTTAATTTTTTAGGTTGGTAGCACAGAGTAGTGAATAGTAGTGAATAAATATTTTTTGTTTGGTAGCGCTAATTAGGTGCTTCACGTACTTGTCACTCATGTCAAATGTCATCTCTGTTCAAGTAAACATAACCTAATTACATTCATTCATACATTATAATGAAGAAGCGGTGTTCAATTATTGAAAAATCAGATGTCAACGGATGAAGAGACGGCAGTAAAGTCCAATAAACAGGCCAATATGCAATAGATACGAGAAATAGATATTTGGCGATTGTAAACAAACAAGAAACCAACTCGCGGCTTGCGGTCCATCTTGACTTTGACATTTGACACTGACATACATATTTTTTAATACCTTAGTAATTTTTGCAGTTCGAGATGGCCATTAAAGCTGCGTGACGTCATCACTAAAAAATCTTTTAAATTAAATAACAAAATAAATATAATTTTAAGAATTTTTTCGTTTAAATTGTATCTCCGAAATAGTCTATTCTACCAATAAAATATATATAAAATACACAATTTATTTTTTAGTTGACTAGCCAATTGTACACAAAGAACATAGTATCAGAATGTATACAGGTTACAACAAAAGGCAGACTTATCCCAAATAGGGATCTCTTCCAGTCAACCAAACAAACATAGAACAGACATATGGGCACAGAAGAGGGTATAACACGCAAAGAAATCTTAGGTGCAAAGTATACATAGACTTACATCTAACATACAAATTTAATTACACATAAAAACAGTGAGCTCAGCTTAAGTCCGATCGTTCGTAGTATTCCCTAACCCGAGATTTGAAAGAGTGAGAAGACAGCTCTTTTATCTCCAAAGGAAGATTGTGTCCTTATCGTTTTTCAAATTGTAACTTGTCTACGGGCCTGCCTAACTTTTATACAGTTTTATAAGTACTTAGCGTTTTTTCGCTTGTGAATATAGAGTTTTGTAAGATTTCAAGTTATTGTGACGTTTCCTGAAAAAATCCACTCTTGGTTTAACTAAATTGGTAAGTACTCAATGACATCATTGGCATCAACTAGAAACTTACCTTTTAATATACCTAAAAAATAGTAGCATCATCTTTTTTATAAATAAAACCTTTATCTTATCGAAGTTATATGTTGTCACGCTTACATCATCTACTCAGCAAGATATTTATTTTTATTAACTTAATATAAACGCAAAAAGACAACGCCGACATTCGGAGCCGAGTATCTGTAACGAAATTAACTGTTATTAGTATTTTGGCAAGTCAAAGCCGAGGTCGCTGGATGTGTCACAGGCGTGACGTCCAGCGCTTCTGCGCCGTTTGTCGGTTAAAAATGAACCGCATGAATCAACATTGTATAAATCTAGCCTATAATGTGACATTTGAGATGGCTATATTGCTTACGTATCTAGGTTTCTTGCTCCTGCTTCTTTACCAGTTCGGCTCAGGACGTAAATACAAATTGCGTATCCTGTGTTTCACACTGTAAAATTCTTAAAGTCATTGTTTATCTTGCACCAGTTAGATTGGTTCATCAAGAAATTTTGATCGTTTTTTGCGATTTTGCTTAAATCCAAACAGTCTTATACTCTCTCTAATCCTTTTGGATTTTTTGGTTTCAAGTTGTTCGATTGATACGAAATGTTATGAATCAAATACTTTTCATGTTATATCTCTACCAATCAGGAAAAATAATTAAGATGTATTATGCGAAAGTGCATGCATAACTTTTAGAACAAAAACAGTTTTCTTTTATTGCATTTTTTATTAATTTTAATTTTAGATTTTGCATGCCCTTTTGCAGCCGTACAAATACTTGAAAACGTATTTATGTGACGTCTTTATCTGGAGTTCAACAATCAACAAGAAGTTTGTAAACTGACATCGTGTCGGAGACGTCATCGTATTACATGTTTGGAATTAATGAATGATGTTGTTTGCTTTGTGGTGATAGGTAGGATCACAAATTCACAACTTAAGGAAAACCAAGCTCCAATCGCCCCAGTTTAATATTGTTTTGTAGAATATCCTTCCATCCTTCCTTACTCAATATACATTCAGTTCGAATCATCTGATAATCTATTTCCTCCACACTGTGGGCTGTCATATCATCATGATATATTAAATTTGTAGAATTGATAGTTCTCAATATGACATGTTTATTATTAAAATTGTTCAATACGAGATCAAGTTTCAAAGTATAAATCAGTCAAATTAGTTGTTTGCAAACAGGTTTTTCGTCTATATTCGTGTGTTGTGTAATATGCAGCGATTTCGTCGCATTGTAACGTGATTAAACTGGTTTGTCTGTATATTGTTCGTTGTTCCTATAACATTATTTATCTTATAATAATAAATTCATTCATTCATATTGAGTGGGCCTTTGACGTGGTTCGTTTAACGACCACCTATGACAGCCGGCCGGGACCAACGGCTCCGAAGGACGGAATCATCATTATTATCAGACAATATTCAGGGTTCTAACCAAATTGGAAACAACTAAACTATACTTCCCGTGGAAAGCAAACGCCTTGCTCGCTAAACCACAATAGCTAATAAATAATGTTGTTGTTTGTAACAAAACAATACATTTTGTTTTTTCACTACTCCTTCTCACCATGCCGGGGTTTTCTCCAATTCCTTCGCTGTGACGGCTGTTAATACTCTTCCTAAGTCCATTAGAACAGTCTCCAGCCGTGCCAACTTTTAAAGGGTTGTCTACGCTCGCGGTTACGGGAGCAAATTTAGGCAGTTAAACGTGAGTAAATTTTGAGTTGCTGCTATTATTTCGTTGATAACTCTTAAAATTAACTGTATTTAATAAATATGATATAATGTAAGTACCATAAGTAAGTTTATTATCATTCCAATTTTTTGTATTTACCTATCTATACATTTTTAATCCCCACATCTGTTTAACCCAAAGGTTGACTGTTAGATAATGCTTTTAGCATTAAGTTCACCTATTGTGCTATACAACTGTATTATGTACAATAAAGTTTAAATGAATAAATATACGAGTATATATAGTCTGCCTGTCTGTTATCTTTACAAACGACAAGACAGAAATTTAGCGTAAATTTGAACCATGCCGATGTAAGTACATAGGCTACTTATGGTCGCAAATCCGAGAGACACGCGGGCGAAGCCGCGGGCGGAAGCTAGTAACTTATACTCCGAATGCCAGCAAAAAGACATAGTGTGCAAAGCAATGTTGTGATAATATCAGAATCTGATGTTGAAAGTGCTGATTATCACTTTTACTTTAAATTTACGGTTTTTATCGCGAAAACATAAAACAAGCATCATTGTCTCTTAAACTTGTTGCTTTCTGTTGTTTGGTATATCGAGTTTCGTTTATAATACTCACAGCAGATTTCACTTCTTTCTGTTTAGTGCCAATTTCCCAGTTCTTGGAAAATTGCAATTTCGCGTAATCCTTTGGACCATACTTTTGTTGCGTGCCAAGTTTGACGTAGTTTCAGCGAACCAGCCCTATGCGTCAGAGTATAATGTGTATTTGTTAATTATTGAAATGTCTGCCCTGCTGCTGCTGGGTAACTTACACCTTAAAAACAGAATATTGATAGTTATTGTTTATATAGTAATTCGCGGAAAGTTTTTATTATACAACTAAAGGCTACTATCCAAGGTTGCCTTTGCGGATGTTTTTGCTTTAAGCTCCTTTTTATGTCCAAATTAAAGTCATTATATTTTTCTTTTGTCATCTTCGATGCAAACATTAGCTTTCTTTCTGCTATTAAACTTGTTGTCTATAATATCTCGTTGACTCCGCTCTATAAATTCTATTACCGAGTAGTATCAAGTTTATCGTCATAAAATGGGTATCTTGAGCTACATTTAGTGGACTTATCTAACGTGTATTCACTAAACGCAATTGTATGAGCAGTGTAGTTAGTTAGGTGGCGAAGAAGCAGCGCCCGCGCCCGCCCGCTCTCCTCGCTGCCGCTGATGCTCAGAGTCGCCCGCGCGCCTCAGTCAGTGTCCGACCGCGATCCAAGATACCTGTCGCGTTTAGTGTCACACCCGACGATATCACGCCGTGTTACGGCAGTGCCAGTGTCCATAAGATGTTTGCGTTCAACGCAGTGTATTCTGTTTGTGTATCTATTGTATTCAGTGCCTAAAAGTGGATTCCAGTGGACTTTACCAGCCTGTGGAGCACGCGCAGAGGCTCGAGCGCTCTCAGGCCATGTATGTCATAAATTTAGGTGAGTCCGCAATTCTTGAGATGTCCGACAGCGGTGGTCCAAATTCCCCGATGTATTGCAGTCTTCACGGCTAATTGGAACTAGATGGAACCGGTACTCGCTCGTAAAGGTTTGCTTTGCCAACAGAACATTGTTGCCTAGTTCAGGCCTAGTTTTTTTATTGCGATATGCAAATTTGCCACGAGGTCGGTTTTCGAAATCTGCTTTCACTCCTATCGCTACAATGAAGCTTTGAATTATCTTTTATGATACATTATAATTATCAAATTTTGCGTGGCATAGTTTATTGCAATCACTTTTTAATTTCTATAAACCTTTATATACGTTGTTATAAATTGGAAATGTTTCCTACAAGAGCCTCGGCATTGTCCAAATTTTCTTATATTCTCTTGACATCATCTATGTAAACATCTTGTACCATTCCATTTCAATTTGTGTCTTATTCATAGCTCAGTTTATCTGTCTATGTATGTTTTTTATTACAGTGCATGTACAACGTGTGGGCGTGTGTTGGTGTGCTTGCGCTATCGGTGTTGCTATTTTCGTCTCTCGCATATGTGTGCGTGCTTGCTCTCGTCTTTATTTTGATGATCCTGCTTGCGTGTGTGTTTGCTGTATCCGCATTCAATCTCTTATCATTTTGTTAGCACAGCCTTGCTAGTGGCAAATTTTGTACGTCATCTACCTTCTTAATTTTGGGTCGAATATTTAGGAATTCAGGTCATTATGTATGGTTCAGATTGTTGTTTCACCTAAAAGACAGATGAAAGAAGACTGTATGTTTCTGAAATGAGAATTTTGAGATGGATATGTGGAGTAACGTGAAAGGACAGATTAAAAAATGAGTATATACGGGCAAGATAGCACCAGTGACAGATAGACTGATAAGCAAGGAAAGTTTTAGATATGAATGTGGATGGATTTAGAGGTAGAGGTTGACCAAAAAAAAGATGGATGGATTGCGTATGGGCTGATATGTGTAACAGGGATTTGACAGGAGACGGGTGATAATGATGATTTAGGAATTCAGGTCGATAACGAAGGCTGAAATGCTGTGATATTACTATGTTATTTGTCGTATAAAACATGTTTACAATATAAAAAAATTCATTACTACAGATTCTCTATCACAGTATTCATCTTCTGCATGGTTGTGATTATCTTTTCTCTCGTTTATTATTGTGCTATATATCTGGAGTCTGCAATTCATTGCATAGTAATACTGCCGGCAAGTGTCGCGTCATGGTTCACCGTCCGGTCTGTGTTTGTATGAATTTATTATGAAATCGCGACCGCATATCAGTCTAAACAAGTACATCAACTGTCTAACCTTTAAATAATAGTAACTCCTATTGCATTTTCAGAGGAATAGAGAAAACATGGGTTAAATCCAACTACCTTTGTACGAGTAAGTTCATGTTGTCAAGTGTACTAACTATTACTAAATTGTTTGCATGCGAATATTTAAGCGCTAGATATAATATATCTTGTTCTTTGTTGATTTATCAATAGATTTTCCTTATTCGCGAAACGTTAATTACTATAAGTATTTGCTTTGTCTGGTTGAAAATCAAAGAAACAACTTATTTTCAGTCAACATGTGGAAGCATTAAAATTTGTTGTTACCGTCGTAGGGATCAGAGAACCTCCAAAAAACTTTTCAAATCAGTATGTGCATTGCATAATGTGTGATACGGAACCATTTTACGGTATTGGTCGTACATCCAGAAGGCGGTATGGATGAGACATGGCGGCCCGCGCGGCCACTGACCCGCCCTAAGGACCCTATGCGCACTTCACTTGTTGTCCTATACGTACAATCACGCATATACTAGCTACTTTCAACAAATTTACTAGCAATGCAATCTTAACAATGTTTAAAATTTTACTTCTTAATGTTGCTAAAATATCACTCCTGTTATTAACGACATTTTTATTTACATTGCCTTAATTAACTACAGTTTCAGTCCAATGAATTAGAGATCACGAGAGACATACGAGGAGGATCGAACCCAAATAAAGGGATAAGGCACGGAAGGAGAAAAAAAAATGGAGAGCAAAGATATAACAGAGTTCATTCATATCGGAGAATTCGGAGACCTAATGAACTCATCGCGAATTAGTTACACAACAGGGGTCACCGCGACCATATAAAAATAGACAGATGACGTCAGTGGTCGCTGATAACGCTACATGTAAACATCGAATGTGTGGTGTGATCTTCGCTATGCTCGTTAAATATGCAGTTAGTTCAGAACATCTTAGTCATCAGAAAATAACATCTTGCTCTGCTAGAGAGAGAATTTAGTCGTTTTTTTCACCCGACTTTTCGATTTTTGAACTATTTTCGATGTTTGTCTACACATCATTTGGTGAAAAGATTCCCGATGTCATCGCACCATATATTTCAGAACACAACGCTTTTTTCGTGTGATTCATGTCATACAATTATGCATTCAAAAATTACCTTAGATTCTAAGGTTTGTGACAATATGCATTTATATGTAGCTAATTAAACTTGGTTTCCAAGGTTTGTTTGTGCAATTGTGCATATTCTCCGTCTTATTGAAATTACTGTAGCCACGAGTATGTAAAACTGTGACTGACATCTACATCTTTAATGACTTATTTCCCGAATAACCCAGCTGGAACCCCACACAGCAGGTGGAAAGCCATCCTAACGATGGATGCGTTATTTTTCTGCGTCATTGCGTCACGAGCGAATGACGCACGCGCATTTAAGTTTGGCGACAGGAATAATTGCCGGCGATCGTCTAGACGGATTCGGTGCTTCTTAGAGCTATTCTTTTAAATAAAATCTAGATCTAGCTCTTAAAATTTTATTTTTTTCTATGTCTGGTATGTTTCCATGCGATTCGTGTATTCACTCTCCGTGTAGGTAGTAAGTTGCCAACCTTGCATGACTTTATTATGTTACCATTATTATACAATTGGGCGTTTTCGTTCAATTATACGAACTACTTCATGGAAATCATGTTGATTATGAAGTTCCAATTCCTTTTCTTTTTCATGGAATAAATTTAGTTCATATATATGAATTCGGCACGTATACAAGATTATTGATATCTCGATTCTGTACCATTAGCACACTTCTTTCTCGCATAATCTTGTAATCGTAACCCAAATAATACTGTTGTTTGCCGCCGAGAAATGAAAGTAAGTCAACTTATCTCACGCAAATAGATCTTGAATCTTGCCACGTTTATATAGAGGATACAGTGCCGATGATAACAGTTTTACCTCCAGATAACGTCTTAGGCAATATGTTAGCTAGCTGTCAATTACGTTTCACATTTTCCTTAACGTAAAATGGATCATTTCACGGTCGAGAAAGGTTTGATAAAGATGTAAATGTACAAATGTTTTTTTAAACGAAAAATGTTTCGAATATGGGGAAGGAAACAGTGTAAAGACGTAGGTGTTCGAAATATCCTGACCGCAATACATGAGGTGTGCACTTTTGACTCACTGCTCCACGTGAATCCCCACTGGGTTTCATTTATTGCATTTATCCTTTCAATGAGTTACATTGCTACACACGCCATTATTACATTTAAACACGACATTTGTGAAACAGTTTTGCAAATCATGTTTGCTTAATTTTATTTTTCTTTCCTTCTTATAATAACAATTATGTTTCTAATACAAATGAAATTACAGAATATAACCATGTTAGTCGTCTTCGATTTTGTCATTGAATTATTTCATTGCATCATTTACCATAAAACAGTAGATTATGTTTTCATTCCTTCCATCCCGTTCCTCTTTATTTTATTTAGCAAATATGCCGTCATTATATTTTAAAATTGAAGTTACAGCCAACTGAGCTACACAATTTGTATGGATAAACTCAAACCAAAAAATGAAAAGAAAATGTTTCAAGTTAGCGTGAATAGGTTGTGTTGTGGTTCGCTGGCTGCTGCTCTTACGTAATGGTTTGAGACTCATTAAACTTGTGAATGAACTGACGTAGTTACGACATTGCTGGTCACGAGACCATATCTATTGTTTGGTCTTTGTTCCTGTCTAAATTATCCCAAATAGCTCCTTGCGTTTCTTTTGTATGTGTGTTAGCCTCATAATTAACAATATTGGGTCCTGAAAATGTAACGTTTACAAAATTGATCTATTTGGGATTACATATTTTTGACTACGACATTTTGTAAATTCACAAATTCAAACCAGTGTTATCTAATAAAAGCAGTTGTGATTGTTACTTTCATGAGAGCATGTCACTCGAACTGCACATGTAAAGTGGTACAACTGGTTTGCCCGGTGAGGCTACTGATCATTTCATACATTTTTATTTCTTCTTACACGTACATTGGGTAGTTACATGAATCAATTTATGTATCAAAATTCATATGTCAGCTTCAATAAGTCTATTCTTTTTTGAATTCAAAGACAAGTTTAACAGTGCGCTCCATGTAGTGTGACGATGAAAAAAGTAACTGGATTGCGTAGATGTCTATTTGCGTTTGCGGTTCACCTTCCGGTGTGCGCAAAAAACGTGGTACAACTACTTTGGACCTTGATGAACCTTCCGCGTAAAACAGTTAATTGAGCAATATCTGAAGGATGCAACGGCAACCATAGTTTGATTTTTGTTCAAAATAACGATGCTGTATTTCTTGATTACATAAAAGCCCATTCAAAAATCGTCAATCATACTGATTAAGATTGGTTCAAATATTTTCAAATTTCAAATACTATGCATTTCTCTTATGTATACGAATATAATAGGTTTGCTATCACTGATCATAAAATTGTGAAGTGATACGAACGAAAGATGAAGGTTGACCAGAGGTTAAAGTTATTAACGAAGTTCACAAGTTTACTAACCAATAAATCACTCGGATAAACATTAAGTAAATGTTTCCAAGATTGTCTCCCAATTTGGTATGTTGTGGTTTTGCACTGTCTGTCGTCGGTAGTCCGTTCAACCGTGAAATTACTTTATCAGACTTCTTTGCTGAAATCTCTTCCGTGATCTCGACCACGGAAGGGGAAGAAGTTAACTGCTTGTGAATAAATCACAATGAAAAAAAATTGGATCACTTTTTATAAGAAAGTTCAATTGATTTTTTAAAGTTTTTACTGCTCGATATGGCAGAATCATTATAACTTCATGGATAATGAGTACTAAATTGTCTGTCCTGAAAGTACCTATAATCCGCCACCATATGAGATGTAACTTTACGTACATTGGGACGCTAGTCGCATTTTATGTCACCCACGGTAAATGAGGAAAGGCCTATTATTAAGCCGAAAACCATAAGACTAAATAACAAAAATCCCTGACCTGATGAGTAATCTAACCTCGTAACCATGGTTTAGTCACCTGTTTATTATAATTGAGCATTACTACAAGCAAGTGGTTAAAAGGTCATTGCTAAATTCCCTTGCGCGGTGCGTTGGCGTCAGTAGGCGCTGACATTCCCTGACCTTTGTGTAGGTCGTGTTTACTTGCCTCGAAGCAACACCCTGTCCTAAATCAGCGGTAACGATTAGGTTGCAGGTTTTAGTCTGAGATTTTAAAAAATATGAAAGATCAACGTTTGCTTAAGAATTATAGGTGTATCTTCGATATGTTCATGTTTGTTTTGAGCAACTTTGGTTTCTGTAATATTTATTTTCTCAACTCTCAAAAGCGCGGCAATACTTAAAAAAATATTGTCGTATAAATTTATATTGTGTCTTTATTGAATATCGTTCTTGTAAGTAGGTATAATTATTGCACATACTCTGCTAGATAAGTGCATGACATCACTTTCTATTAACACCGCAACTGTTTATACTTGCGATATTTTGGTCTTCGCTTTGAATACAATGGCCCGGCGTGACGTATTTATGTAACTAGTAACATAAAAATACGTCGGGGCTGTTGCTGCCTGTGCATCACCATCTACATCTTTTGTGGTTAGATTTGCCTGCACTTAAGATGGGTGCGTGCTTGCTAAGGCGCCCCGACGCCTCGGCTCTTCTATAAACTAATTATGATTGACCTTGCTTACTTTTTTCAAGCAATTTACTAATTTTCCAAAAAAAAATTACCAGCATATCTTCTTTTAATAATAATCCTGCTATTCCAGATCCCAACTATCTGCCTCTTGGGAAACCTCACGCTTATTTTATTTCGCAACTAGTAGTGATATTTCGCAATAAGTAGTGGGAGGAATTTTCTCATAAGTGAATTTCCCTTATCGATCCCCAGCCCTCGGCGTGTAGACACGTGGATCGTTAATGGGTTTATGCGTCTGGCAGTGCCAATAGCAGCTTTATTATCTGCAAATACTGGCGTTGCGACACCGACCACGTCTGTGTCAGTTGGATGTAGTGGAAATATTTCTGAAACGTTACAGACTACAGATGTTGGCCTATTTGTAGTATGTATAAATTTTTGGAAAACGTAGCTAACTATAGTAGTGTGGTGTTAATGTATTTGTCTTTATTTGGCCTAATTAGATAGAGTTTGCTTGAAATTAAAAAAGGAAACTGTAGTAACTATATTAATAAAGAGATAATAACAATTCATTTAGTTGAATGGGAGATTACATATGATCGGGATTGTAGGATCATTCATGGATGAAAAGTTAACTAGATCGATTCCGTTAGATGATTTTCTAAAATGAAACGCTAATTAATTATCATGTAACAATCCACTGACAGATCATGGTGAAAGATTTGGATGATTTTTAAATAACCCTTGCAAATTAAAGTTAGATAAGTCCATATTAATATTTTTGTAAACTAAAATACAGAGACGAATCAAAGTAAATTCATCGCAATTTACCGCTTTACCGAAGCTTCTTTTCAATTACTATTCAACATAACTACAAATGGGATACCAATTCAAGGTAAAAAATACATTTTGCTTCAATTTGACTCGGGCACATGATATGGCCTATGTCAGAGTCACGCGGTGTGTCCTGTGATCGGAATGTTTCCAAGGGGGAAATATTAATCAGTTTACTTCAGAAATATAAAGCTAAATTTATTATTTGACTATCATAGCTTCGCTATTGTACATTAATATTTTAGTTTTCTTTTTGTTGCCTTATAACTGTATTCTTTTATGTACATTAAAGAATTTTACATACATACATTGTTAGTTATAAGTTAGAAACCTTTATAAAAAGTATATGTAATTAAATACATGATAAATACATGATTTCTTTAGAAATAAGCAGCTCCCTTGTACTTTCTTTTCCTCTTATGTATAATCCTTTACATTTTATTGTGTACATGAATAAAGTAAATAAATAAATAAATAAATTATGACTAAAATATTGTATTAAGATTAGAGACTTATGCACTACAAATTTGATTTGAAACGGGCACAAATATCGTATGTTATGTACGGTATGTTTGATCCACATAAACAAGTAGATAATGATGTGACACGAATACAGCAAAGACAACTAGGAAAATTGAAAATTGTCGTATCAGCTGTTAGATCTTATAGCTACTGCTGATATTTAATAGTAAGTATTATACAGAAAACTGTGCAGAGCAAATTGAGGAAAAAATAATGTAAAAAAAAATTAATAAACTATTCTTAACATAAGTAGTGATTCATATTCTTAATCTAAAGAAAGAAAGGTTAAACATATAATTGTGTAAATGGCACGGGTCTGGAATTCATGTACTTATCATGAAAAGTTAAACTATTTTGCGAAAAGGAATTCTTTTTGACGTGACAACGTCTAATAACTGGATACTACGGGCTGCATGCACGAAAAAGATGACGTCATTGTCCCGTTACGCTCATTTCGCGTTCCGCAAGCGAGAGCGCGGCACGAACGAGAGCGAGGCATTATCATGTGTATTATACTACTGTAATGTTTGACGCGTCAAACTACCGTCCGTAAACCGACTTTACAGACAACCACTTTATTTTTTTCTTTATTTTCTAAATCCTGCAATCAGTCTTAAGACTATAAGCAGATGTTTTAAGGGAATGAAAAGGAATTCTGCCTTAAGTTAATCATCCAAGCTAGTGATGGGGTTTCAACACGGTATTCAACCAAAATGGTAGAATTCCGAATAAACAACCGTTTAATACCGGTATTATACCAAATTTACGGTTGAAAACTTTTTCATACAAAAATCAAATTATGTTCAAAATTTTTATTATTTTTCAAAAAGAACCCCAATTTTCATAGGATAGTCTGATTCCCCTGGACATAAGAATACAACTCCCAAAATAAATAGAAAATGTTGAAAAATGTATGGAAGTTTTTCTACCGCAGTTTATAGTAAACAACCGTAGAAAACGAGTTTTTAACCATTTTGGTTGAATACCAGAGTTTTCAATGGTTGAGAATTTGCTCGCCGCCCATCTCTAATCCCAGCTGATTAAGGGACAACGGCCCTTCGCCCCTCCACTGGGTGACATCATGCCTAAAGCGAGCCGCGCCAGTAACAACGATAACGGTATTGATTCGTTTCGTCCGACGATCGAAAAGCAATACTTATAATTAAAATAAGGAAAATCAATCCTCTTCAATCAAGGAAAACCTCTTCAGTTTTGTGACACTGATAATAATTATAGGATAATTAAAAGTGATATTCAGTAATATGTTATTTGTTACAGTCATGCATCGTCTAAATAATCAAACGCTTATCATGTTGCGTCTAAGCCGTAATTCCTTGATCTCACTCGTACACATCAGTGAGTTCTGTGACCATGATCATCACGAGCAAGCCTTGGATTATTCTAGGCTACGATGTTATAATTGTTCTTTGAGCGTAGGCAGGAAACAGTAATAACGCATGTCATAGTTCAAATTCCGATAGAGAGCAGTTCACGCCACCTGCCACTAACTGGTCGGTTCTGGTTTGGATCAAACATTTGCTCCAGTACACACTGGACACACGTCCGCTCTCACCAGCTTCGTTGAACAATCCACAAATGTTGGCTATTTGCGTATTACTTCCAGAGTTTACTAGAGGTTACCGGTGTAGACCTTCATTGGATAATGATGCTTGTGTAACGTTTATTGTTCCGAGCTATTTTTATATCAGCCTCAATGATGCTGAACTAGTACGCATATTATTGCATATTTCGCTATCTAAACGTTATTAATATAAATTAGGCCACCGGAAATTAATGTTTAAAAAAAAACAATGTTCCAGTGGTCCCAAAAAACGTACTTGGTTGCCTCCTAAAGAGCGAAGCCTCAAAGTTTAATTAAAGAATTATCTAGGGCTAATTAAAAGCATTATTGATGTTTATGAGTGACTGCATGCAGATCGTAGTGCAATGTCGTGATGTGGAAAATTCCAGAGCCGCGCCGTTAGCTCGCATGTGAATATAATCTAGTGATTGTCCCAACCGAACGCATTGCATACATCGACGATTGGTGCATGGACCATTACCAAGCGTTCCAATTAATTGAAATTATTCCTCTTTCTATGCCTTGATTATATTTTGAGGTGGTTAGATCTCACAATCTTCTCTTTTTGTTTCGCTTTATTGAAATGAAAAAAAATAGGATAGATTATTAAAATGATTTTTTTGATAATATAATTTGGGTTGGCCCCAAAGGATACTTTTTATGACTTCATACATAAATCACTTTTAAAATCCTTAATTGTATTCTCACTGGCATTTAAATCATCCAAAATACTATCAACTTCTAAAACTAGCTATAATAGTTGTCTAATACACGTAGCAACACAGTTAATCTTCTTATTTGTAAAAATGAACTATGCCAATAATTTATTACTATTATTTATCTAAGTGACTCTAATTATTTCTAATCTTATCATTTCGTGTATTCGCTACTTACTTCAAGTGATATAGTGAACATGAGAACAAATTAACGTACATTGATCTTTAGATTCGTAAAGCGATTTGATACGGGTTTCGACGTCAAATATATCTTCATTGAAACATTCGTTGTGGTCGTAATTGAAAATTAGAAACGGCACTTACAAAGATTTTAATTAATTTAATGTAAAAACGCTTTCAAAAACATATTAAAGTTACTATTTGTATATATTGGAATAGATTCCTATTCTTCTTTCGTATCAGCATATCATTTAGAAAGAAGCCATCTCAACGGGATAGCTTTGTAAGACAAATAACTTTGGTCTTTGCGAATATTTTTATCGACCCATTCCCCATCAAAACAAGTACAATACTGCGGCCTGCGGCAATTTTTATGCTTCGTCTTAAATTTCCTAACGCTATGGAGTATTATGAGTGGTAAAATAACCAGTGCTGCCAAATCTAGGACCCTGACTTACAGCGTAACCTAGGCTCCGAACCGTAACCTGAGGACGCAACTAGGAAAACATGCTTGGACGAAAACAGATTCTTAGTAATAAGTCCTTAGTGTGACTTCTTTTTCCATATCTCTTACATGTATATTTTTTATAATGAAGTCATTGCTGACCTATCACAACACGATGTCTAATAAGTAACTGCTTTGAGGCTCCAGAAATTATTGTATTTTTTTGATAATATGGGACAACGGCCGGCTGTCTGTCTGTGAAGGTTATTGTTAATTTGGAATAACAATGGTTATATTGACGTCTGACATTGAGATGCCAACCAAAAACAACTTCAATTGACGTTTTGCAAATGTTCTTGGCAGAAGTGTAAATCGGGCACTGGTCTTCAAAGTATAAATATATAGGCTTATAAATGCTAGATGAGTTTGTATTATGTTGTTTTCCTAAAACATCTCTATCTCTATTGGGTGTTCCTCTACTTCCAAATTAATAATAACTCTACGTTGGGGATTTTGAAAATATGTACATACAAATTTAATCTCTAACTTCTTCTCTAATTTCGTTTGCAGGTGCTACTTTCATGCTTCCTATTAATGCTAGTTTAGTATCATATCCAATCTTGTGTTTATCTTGTTGCCATCTCTGCATTTGCGTCTGTGACATGAATTCTCTTTTTATCTGTCGCTTTCCTTTCCCAGCTCTTTAATTATCATCATCATCATCACAGCGATTCGTCGGTTACATCCCGAGCAGCCCAGAGACCTCTTATACGATACATAATCTTATTATATTTCCGTTGATTTAAAACCATAAGGTAATACCCAGTTAAATTTTTTAACTACTTGTTCGCCAACCACTTTGGGATTGCTATAGCTGAAAAAAAAATATGTCCTGTATACTACAGGTTTACACCAAACCGTTGTTCCGGGACTCCTCAGAAGGTGGTGGCTGAAAATCAGTGCTAGGCATGCCTGCATGTCTAGCGTGTCACTGAGCCACCACCTATTGAGACGTCTGTCACGTACATTATAATCATGTAGCTAATGCTTAAGTCCTTTGCTGTACTTACGTGATAGCTTTCTCAATAAAGATATATTCTATTCTATTCTATTCTATCAAGATGATGAATCATCATCAACGGCGCCTCAGCCTCTGCCAATGCTCCTCCCTCGGGAATATTTTTTATATTATAGACATTACTACATGCTCCATGGTCGATAGACAATGTAACCCACACGAAATGATGATGACTTCCCTGTTCAACAGGACTTTCGGTAAATGTAGCATAAGAAAGCATATTAAGAACTGACGAATGCCTAATAGTATCGAGCATTAATAAATCGCGATGCGTAGCTGACCTGCGACACGCTATGCCCACGCCTCCGGCCTCCGCTCGCCGGAAGGTCTAGGTCTCGGTTACGTGGCACTCCGGTCGACAACAGGTGGTCGGCTGACGTAGGCCCTTAGGTGAGATCTTAGGAAAATTCCATCAATAACTAAAGCTTTGAAATATACACTGAACGTTTTGCAACACTTATATAGACAATTATATACCTATAGAGTCAAGCCCTCTACGTAAACTATTAAAAACATTTTTATTCAGCTTGATTGCCATAATATGAACAGATTTATTTACACGATTCTCTTTGGTCGAATACTTACTTGAAATGGGGACACTTTTTAAGAGACTTATGGAATAATTATTTATCTCTCTATTTTATGCCTAACCGCTCCATAGTCACACTAATTTACCATACCAGTGTGACTAAGGTTAATTTTAATTATCCGTAGTCACACCAACACACCACGTTTTCCTCATGGACCAACTGTAATGCACAACTAGTTGTGCTAGTATCAGTTTAATTTTTACTTTAAACTTAAGGCGTATAGACGTACTTTTAAAAATTATTACTTGTCCACAGAACATAATGATAATACCAAAAATTTATCCAAGAAACTGTCAAAAAAAGTGCGATCAAACAAACAAAAAAGCTAAAACAAACTGGTCTATTCTCGTATCAACCAATCCGCATCCGTGTTTATGAATGTTTGCTTGTTTTACAAATAAAGTTTAATTACGACTTCCGTTCAATCGGGCTGGGCGGGCGGATATCCAAAAGGGCGGGCGGACGTACAACAATGCGGGCCGGAAGTGACGCGTGCGCATGGCTAGTACCTAAGTATTTTGGCGCGAACGATACTTCATTGGATGAATAGATGGATAAAGCGTGAAATGTGTTTGCTTTTTTATATTATTTTATGATTATCATTTTAGTAAGTCCTCTGCTGGATATAGCCCCAATTATTTCCAAAATGACCGGTTGGCCTGCATCCAGCGCTTGTCTGCGACCTCAATTGATTTTAAACTGGCACAAATTTATAATAAACTTTATTGTAACATAAGTATACATAAACAATTGGCGGAGTTAATTCTAAAAGCATTCGCAACTTTTACATGAGTAAAATATTTAACTCTCCATAAGTTAATTCTTTCAATGTGCTTTTAGCGCGATTAAAAGTTTTTTGGTGTTGCTATGGTAGATCTTATGAATTTCTCTCGGAATTTTAAAACATTGGTGTGTGGAATACACACACATAATGCTATCTTTCAAATAAAGGGCCAGGTCATAGCCTCATCATCAAGCATTACATAGATCTCTTTAGCCGTTCCCCAAAGAATGTCATTACAAATAGTTTATAGGTCTCTTTTGTTGTATGGAACTGCCTGTCCCAGTTTCTAAATGTGATAGACTAAACTAAACTTGTTTATTATGTCACACCACACTTTACCAATTCAAAGTAGCATGCGCCTGCGAAAATTTAACATTTTTGATGTTTTACAATGTAAAATCACTTAACAACAATAATACAATTCGTATTATTGTTAAAGAGTTTGCTCCTAAACCTGAAATATTCAAGGACATTACTCAAGTTATGTTTAAATTGACTCGTTATTGTAAAATTTTACGCGATAATCTGACATCTTGAGTTAGCTTGTTGATTAAGCTTTTTACCATCGACATGTAAAATAAAGGGAGCGATTCTCGCGCATGAAAGATGAAGTCGGCGCCTTGTACCTCCACCTCTACTGTACTGTTAGATTTTAATATCTGTATTAACAATTTTGTATGAAAAATTGTTAAAGTGGCAGATAGTACGATAACAAAAATAATCCATTCAAAATCTCATGGCAGAGATTCAGAATGATATCATTGACTAATTTTTTAATTTCGCCAATGACCATTAAAAATAATATTCGATTCGATAGCAGTGTTGCCAGCAACGCGAAAATAAACACGAACTGTGAATTCGCTGCTGTTTTTAAATACATTTTCATAGTTAATTATTCATAACGTGGAGCGCCGTATTCTATATTGTTTAAAATTATGATTCAAATATTTTTTATCGGCAGAACGAGTTTCGAGTGCGGTTGTACTAGTTGCATTCAAATTAGGTTTAGATTTTTTTGTGTCCACTTTCGGATCAAATGGGTGATTAAAACGGATTCATTTATATCCATTTTTTCCACTCTGAACCATCGTTGGGTTTGTTTCCTCTTTTGTTCCACTCTAATCCATCAAATCGTCAATAACATTGGTAATTTGGGTTAAAAAAAATTGTAAAGGGAATATAAAACAATTGACCAAAAACTTGCCGCTTTTCATCAAATGACTTTCGATCATTTCATGAAAACTCGTAAGTAGTAGTGCGTGGTAAAATGGGGAGAGAATTTTCTCCAGCTGTGGAACTTCAGCTATATTCATTTAAAAATGACGAACGTAATCCCGCTAAGTCCATACCTACTTTGTATGTAGGTAAAATACGGATAATTAAAAAAAACTGTTTGCTTTGCTAAGTCCGTTTATGGCGCTATCCGGCGCGCATCTAAATCCGTCCCGCATTTGTGTATGCCTGTCTGTCCGCGTGTCTATAAGTTGCTGGCTATTCTGGTTATTCTATAAACGGTCCCGCTCCCGGCTCGCTGGTATAATTAGAGATGGCCAAACGATACTAAATGTATGGCGTTCGCACCTGATTGGAATGGAGCCAGTTTTGATGCCGGCGGACCAGCGCTGGTCAAGTCAGGGTACTCTTCCAGGGAGAGAGCAAACTCGGGAAGAGTTAGATTCATTCATTGGTTCTTAAATATAAGCTGCTACACTAGAACTCGCCTGTCATGTGGTAGCCAGTCACAAACTTCTGGTTTTTGTATTAGGATATTTCGCAAAAGCCCACAGTATTTTCACTGCCTCTGTCAACATTCAAACAGGAAAACAATAGTAAATGCACGCGCTGCTGTTGACTGATGAGTACTCATGCAGATGACCGTATTGAATGTTAGCTATATGCGCAAATAATTTAGCATACATTAGTAAGTACGGTACGAAAATAATTACATGCCCATGCCAAAGTAAATAAATATTTTATTCGGTACGCTAGGGCTTTCCGTAGGGGGGCGTGTCTTGCCGTCAATTTGCGGACGAGGTCGCCGCTGGCCGCCAAGCCAGCCCCATCGCGTGTCGATAATAGATTTGACCAACGATCACTGGTAAGACTATTCTACAAATCGAGTAGTCACTTAAGATCACGACCACCATAGGACACAACTAAGTATATAATAAAGCTGAAGATTTTTTGCTTGAATTTGGAACTACCAGATGGAATATAGGTACTATCTCTTTTTGGCTGCCTGATATGAATTGTGGTGTGTCCGCGTTTCGGCTCCTTATTCTTAGCGAGTGTGCTCTGGCAAATTGTGAAGACTGATAGTCCAATACCTGAAAAAACTTTGCCAGTTGTTTGGATTCTGATCTTCTACCACGATTATAAATAATGACCGAAATTGACCGATTTGACCGAACAGGTCGATGTGCACACTTACACCGTCCGCTTTCCGCGTACCGTCTGCTTTGCAGACTTTATTAATTTTCTACCTTTATTTTGTAGTAACGTTTCTAATCGCTTGTATATAATGTGTTCGTGACACACTAATGAAGCGATCTCTTTTACTGATAGCCTTTGGTTGGATGTTATCTCACTCTGTGGTTAAGCATCCTTTGTTGTCAGACAGCGCGGCTCCAACGTAACTTTGTTCGACTACATTCAGTTGATTGTGACATGTAACATTATTGATAATTTCTTCTACATATGCATCTATTGGTAATTTCATGTCATATTGAATTATTTTTTTAAGTCATTTAATTGTTATACTTCGGTATCAACAAATTGGACAGTGTCATTTTCTGACATTGGACGGTGTATCGCTATGTGTCGCGGGGATGGTATTCTCACGCGTGCGCTGCGATTATGGAAGAAATTATTTCCCTGCCATGGTTTACAAAGAAACCCTTTACTAAGGAAGTGAAAGATTTTTTCAGGATCTCCGATGTTCACTCACACTACCTATTAAGAAGCATCCAAAGAGTCCGAATCCCAGCCTATTCAAATATTGTACCAAAAGTACATCTAAAACAGTTCCACAATCATAATTTATGGTCAGGTCCGGTTAAGCCCCAGACAGCATGGCTTCACACTTTGACTTCGGCTACATAAAGTTACTCACAGTCGTCGATCTTGTTTCTCGATGTCGGAATGTAAACAAAGTTTCAGCACGCTGAAATAATTCCAACTCTGGCTTATTTATAGGCATATTACTTCCTAAACAATTAATAAATCTAAATTGGGTTGTCACTCCGCGATTGTTTGCTAACGTTATTCAAATGGCACTGAGTCAAGCGTTCCTTAGAGATTTATGACATTCCAACATTGTTATGAGTTAGGAAATATATTCTATGTATAACGTGTGTCAAACACCTGCTTCAACTGGCGCGCCCTAGTTTACAATATAACAATTATCATCAATAATATTAAAACGACGAATATATGTATTTTTTTTTTTCAAATTGAAATACACGTGTAATAATAATAGATAAAGATGATCAAATACGCCAATTAAAGTAAAATAATTCGATCAAGATAATATAAATGTAATTACAATTTGATTGAACCTGCGTATATCAAGATAATCTTATACCAAAATATTCTTTATGAAATTATAGCCATTGATAACATAGTATTCTAATCTAACATTGATATTTTCATCTTTCTAATATTAGCTTGAAAGTTAGTTTCTCTTCAGAGGTACAATTTCATGCAGTGAAAATTATATAGGTTAGGCAGTAAGAAGTTTACTGCCGCTACAGCTATGCTTACGTTGTCTCAGGACAATGGGTACCCCTGTTGTATCTCTCGACTCGTTAACTTTGCTATAAACTGTGAAATTGTTATTTGTCTGTTTATCTTGATGATAAACGCGTACTGTGTGTGATTTACTGCTGACCCGGTCAGAATACTATTTGCAGTTGTACTTGTTGAGAGCTTTTATCTTTACCGGGCTTAGGAGCTCGGACTGCGCAATGTCTTATTGGTATCCCTTCATGAGGTTCTGAAGCCATGCAATATGATTTGGTCTTATTTTTATTATCAGCTCACAGACTCAAAATAGTTATTTTAAGTATGTGGGTCAGCTGCGTATCTGGCGTCAACACTCCTTCAGAAGATTATTTCTAGAATCAGTCAGGCATTGGTACAAAATAATTTAGAATTTTAATTTTTGCCTGAATTGTCAAAGAAGAGGTAAAGTTTTCAGCGGGATACCACACGACTAGAGGTTTCTATCAGTCGTTTTTATCAACTGTCCGTTTATCATTTTGATAGACATTAAAATCTCGAATTCCATCTGTCGTTTAGCTTATAGGTACCAACATTTCAAACGAGCCAACTCACCTTTTGACAAATGCGTCGTAAGATCGAGCATCTAAATTTAGCGGTTAGGTGAGAGCTTCGCAAATAATTCAATTTAATAAGACTAGCCGACGAGAGTTCTCAATGTATTTACATTCCTCCTTCTGCTGCAACAGCATGACCGCCAACTCAAAAAACTTTATATCATTAGAAACTTAGCATTGGAAAGCTGTTTATCTTTATTATTAACTAGAATCATCATCAGGACCATCTGCTGCTCGTTAAGATATCCATTATTCCATTATGTATGATTAGATTTAATATGGAATATTCTAAACCGTGTGTACTATCAAAATGATAGATAGAAAATGACGTAATGTTGGAAAACCCAATAATGATTTATCTATACTATCATCCTTATAATATCATTTTTGATAATTTTAAAACGTAGTTGTAGTTTGTTTTAGATAAGACTCTTACGTAAAATCTAATTGATGTCTCATCATGAAATGTTAAGATTTGGGATTGTTTATCAATAAGTAAATGTGGCAATTAGTGATATGTTTGTAGCAATTAACTCTGAGTTGCGCTCACGCCTTGGCCGCGATGCACCAGACGGTAAGTCGCCTGCATCAAAACTGCGCATACGCAGCTCGCGTGATATTACTACTCACTTGTGCAAGCATATGTCTTAGTATCACTTATCAACATCAACACTTGTGGCATTAATTCACTTTATTTATTAATGCACTTGTAGATCTTTTACGTCTTTCGTTCTAAAAATAAGATATTCTTTAAGTTGTGTTAACAACGATAAGTAATGATAAGGTTTTTCGTGTGTTAGTATTGATAGAGCGTGATGTGTTATTTTCAACTTCTTTCGTATTAATATGGCTTCATTTTTTACAGTTTGGCCTATCCAGCATTCCGGGCTGTTTCAGGGGCTTTGTTAATTATGTCAAGTGTAATTTTTTTTGGGTTTTCACAATTAACATTGTTTAAAAGATTCTTTATATTTTAATTACATAATTATACAAAGTCTAAAGATGGTTGGAAATCATTAATGAGGCGGAAAATCATATATGATTGTTAGATATTCAATTCATTGTGAATAACTTTATAATATTTTTCGCATGTCCTTGTTTATACAAGAATACATCAACTTTATATTCTATGAGAATGAATGATCATATTGATGCATACAATATAACATTTACTGTTTGTGACTTTCAATTTAAAGGTGAACTTTAAGTTGTATTTATAGTTCCTTTTAAAGTGGATAAATCTTATGAAATATTAGAAGGATATAATAAGATGATTGTTTAAATGGGTTTTGAAGAAAATAAAAAATGTAAATACCATAACTTAATAGAGATAACAAAAAAGAAGAACACCATCAAATAAACTTAATAGCACAATTAGAAAATGAGGTCCTATAATATACCGCTTTTACGAGCCATTACACCCCGACCCCAGATGAATTGGGATAAGACAAAGAAGAAGGGACGAGATAGCCATTTGACCCATTGAGAAAGAAACCGATACTCTTTGATTTCACCTCGACAAGAAGTGGACCGCTTTTAAACCTATCAGTCGGCGCATCTTCATAGATCACGTGGTGTGTTGTAATTGTAACCGCACCGCAAGGTGATGCACCAGAATAGTGCACATTGTGCAACAGACGACGTGGCCAAGGTCCGGCGATCAAATTAAACTGAACCGAACGTTAGTTAACTGTCCTCTTAACATGATATATGTTCGTTGGAAAGCACGTTTATGTGATAATTAATTATTTCAGTCTGAGACTCCTTGCGAAGACTAGGGATTAGCTTGTTAGAGCTTTGCGCCAAACGGCTCGACTGCATTGCAATTCCGGTAACCAGCATTTGTTTTTTCATATAATTTTGTACATGTGCTCTGTTATAGTATATTTTTTAGTCTGACAAGTCATTGATCTGGTTGAATCCTAAGTCGTTTGGCTTCGAAGCTTGGATTCTGCTACCGCTCTGTTTTTTACCGTGCTAATTTAGGGAAACCCTTCCGGGTCTCTAACTATTAACTACCTACCTGCAAAATTTCAGCTTCATTTTTCATTTCTTTTTCTATTGATCGTATTTAACGAACCAGCAGGCGCAACGTTGGACACCCACCGGCCAGATGACCTAAAAAAGGTCGCAGGCAAACGATGGACACATGCCGCTTACAACGTTTTGGAAATCATTAGGAGAGGCCTATGTTCAGCGGTAAACTGACTGCGGCTGAAATGATGATGATCGTATTTAATACATCGCAAGTGTTCGAATTAGTGACCATTTGATTTTACGACGATGACATGTAACAGTGAAATGTAACAAAAACATCAAAAGTGCAAGTTGTGCAACATCTCGTGACACTGACACGCATGCCGGCCAAGGTCCGAGATCATTTCGAACGGACGTATATAACATATTGCGAGTCATCGGATTAGCATGCCCAGATGTAAGGATTGATGGCGGTGCAACCCGTACAGCTAAATTAAAAGTAAAACATTTTAAATGACTGCATTGTGAGGATTATCATGTCATATTATGTGATGTAAAGTCTGGTAGCTGAATTAAAAATAGATCATTTTAATTGGGGGCATATAACATGTAATAGTAGTGAGGATTAACATGTCATCTTAGATAAGGTAATGCTTGATGGTCATCATCAATGATATATGTATACATTCATCCCGAGCGCACTATACATCTAAGCTTGATGTAGATGTAACTAAACTAAAAACGAATAATTTTGAATGAGCGTATGTTATATTTAATAGTAGTGAGTATATGTCATTTATCATAATGTATCAGACCTTTGTGATGTAACTAAATTAAAAGTATATCATTTTAATTGGACAAATGTTACAAAGCAATTTATTATATATATAATATTACATAATTCATAATAATGTTTAATGAGGACTTAGTTAATTTAAAATTAATAATTTTTTTAAAGATGCCCTATGAATAATACTGGTATCATTCCTTTAATGCCTTGGCATTATATTAGCATGTCTTTAATAATCTAAAGTTTAATGTTTAATTTTCCAATCATTTGAATTAGCAGATCCTTGTTTTGCAAAAGATGCGATGGCCATGTAAGAAGATGGCCATCAATCAGTTGGAGTTAAATCATTTTATAAGGACAATACTCACGGAAAAGGAGGGAATATTGCGAACTATTTTGATTTGCATCTTGTTTACGAAATTCGTGGTTTGATGGCGACGTGAGCTAAATTTCAAAGACAAATGATTCAATCGTTTACATATAGCATCCATCCATACTTAATATTATAAATGCGTAAGTCTGTCTGTTACTTTCGTTACTTACGCTTTCACGGCCAAATCGCTGAACGGATTTTAATGAAATTTGATATGAATATAGTTGAAGACCCGGGGTCAAACATAGGCTACTTTTTGAGCTGCGGGAAGCAGCTAGTGGGTAAATAAATCACATATTAATGACGAGGCATTTAAATCATTTTAAAAGTATGTGCTTTAAATGTTTTTAGTCAATGTAGCCTAGCATTAGTTTTGCCTTTTGCACGACATTGTATTTTGTGCAATGAAAGTTTAAATAAATACCCGGAATGGTTCACTAAATATACAATGTTGGTTTTATCGTGACATGATTTTAATTGGTTGAATTCAGAGAAATTAAAATGACTTTCATTGTATTAACTATGGTGTGATTGTGGCTTTGCGTGTCATGTTTAGCTTTTAGTCATCATGACTTATTTCCAATGCATTCACAGGCTATGATGTAGGTTCCATTTTCTAATCAGATGACTCACTGTTTCATCAAAATTACTGTTTACTTTTAACTGGAGAATTTTTTCCCTCTCAATGGAATTGTTTTAATGTGTCTTCTTATGTTCTTGAACAACATGGTTTCATTTTAAGCTTTAGAATCTAGAAAACGTAAAACAGCTAGGAGATTTTTTGTGTTTCTTGATACCTTGTTTACAATCAAAATGTATATGGAGTAGATGCTCTTTTTTTTATACAATTAAGTAGGCATAAGGGCATACGGCCCACCTGATGGTAAGTGGTCACCGTAGCCCATGAACGCCCGCAACACCAGGGGCATCGCGTGCGTATTGCCGACCCTTGAGAAATCCTTTAACGCCCTTTTTGGAAGACCCCATGTTGTAATCTCTTGGGAAAACCATGTTGGGGAATTCATTCCACAGTCTCAGCTTACGTGGGAGAAAATTTCTACTAAAGCGCACCGTACGCGATCCTTTGAATTCTAAAGAATGCGGATGAATCCCCTGTCGATGGCGATGCTCTGATATAGTTGCGTCGAAAAAGGGCAAAAATAAAGAGAATATAATTGATTGTGTGTCAGTACAATAAAGGGCAATAACAAGATGCTATTCAAGGATAAATTGTACAGTAATACTTTGACATGTTGAAACATTTCAAACTTGATAAAATAGCTGCGATGCATGATGTAATGATCTCAGGTTGCCCAAGGGGACTATAGTCTGTGCTGTAAACTTTTTTTGGAAAAATGTTTGCCTTTAAGGCATTCATTGTTTAATTTTATGACATCGCAATCTACACTTCTCTTTGTTTATCTATTTCTTTTCTCAGTTCATCTGGTTTTCAGTCATTTCGGTATCGGCGGTTTCGGAAAGCAGGCTTTAAGTATTCGGTATGTGTTCTCCACAATTGATAATCTGATCTAGGGCCAGCATAAGCGTAATTAGCAGACATTCAGTGATATCGACGGCACATTAGTGAGATGTGTTGCCAATCAAGCGTGGCCTGTCATCGCGGGCGCCAGCTGGCCGCCGAACTGGGACGGGAACCGGGAAGCGGGGCCATCCCACGATATAATTAGACGGGATTTGCCTAATCTAGCACCATGACACTGTCCATGTCCGATGGAACTTCTCAGCTAAAGACCAACACATAAACGTGGACACGAAATGGCCAATTTACAAAGCAACTTGTGGAAAATCCTAAGCGTATGTTTATTATATTTATATTGTACAAACAAAAGGATTGTTATTGAAATGAAGAAGTGGATTCTACTACAAGGCTAGGACATTACCTTTATAAATGAAAATTTGACATATTGATTCGTTTCGAATTTTAGGAGAGGTAAAAATTTAACTTACATTTATGCATAGAGCTTCCTGATGCTATATCAGTTGTCTTTATGTTTTGACAACAAAAAGATTCGATCGATAGTATGAAAATTATCTATATGTCCACCATAATCCATTGACACCTTCCGGATCTCGCATCAGTTTGAAAACAAAAACAGTTTTCGCTCTATAAACACAGATAACATTGTTTACATCGGACTCTCATGAGAGTACAGTAAGTGTCGGAGTAATTACGACACCACGGCGATCAAAAACGATGTCAGAGGAATTTCCCCGTAGATAGGGCGACACCGGCCGCCCGTGGAGACTGCCCGTCTGGAAAACTACTGGCTCCGTCGCGGACACTTGATTCTGATTATCACAATTAATCACTAAGATAGCAATCTCTATGCCATTTTCTTCTCTTTCTGCTTTTTGAAGTTTGATAACGCTCTTTTGTTATCTTTGAATCTTTTTTTGTTACTGTCGCGAATAATATGGGCGTTCTCACTCTGTTTAGAAATCTGAAAGCTTTGTCTTTGAAGTGTACTCTTACTAAGGTATACAATTTTTGATTGTTACTGTGTATCGTATAAATATCTTACCTCACTACTGTGATACTGTCACATGGGTCTAAAATATATGTTTGTTTAAAAACGTACATGATTTTTGACACAGTGTTTTTCATGTATTTTTGAGTTTGTTGTTGTCAATCTCGTAATGCTAGTCCTAGTAATAGTCTGGAAAATTACTAACTACTTAATTCTTAAATTATTCTATTCTGATGATGAATAAAACCATTTTAAATTTCGTAAATAACAGAGATAAAACACTTGTTCTTAAACATTTCTAAACTAACAATACGAAGTGTCTGTCGAAACCTTTGCTTGTTTTTGTATAAATTAACTCGAAAAGTTATTGAAATGATGTATTGAAAAGGTTTGAATACTCTTGGTTTTACAAATGAAATTCAGATGTTGAAAACAATAATTTACACGATACATACTCGTTCGAATAAATTAAAATTTAATATTTAATATCATTAACGAATCGGGAGGTATGGAAACAAAGGGAGCCTTTTGTCCACAAGTGTGACCTAAACAGCTATAATAAAAAAATATTATCAGTGTTGTTGTATTATTGTTATATTATTTTGTTTTATTAGATGTCTACATACATACATATCATCACGCCTTTTTCTCGTAGGTGTAGGCAGAGACTACGGATTTCCATTTGCGACGATCCTTACAGACTTCCCTCGCTTCATCTACGCTCATCACTCTCGTCATACACGTTTGTCGATTACGGGTACTCCTGACATCTTCCTTTTTTAACATTTCTGCGATTTGGTCGCAGGTATTAGATGTCTGTAAAGTTTTAACTTATACTCGTACGTAGAAGTAAATATTGGCGGATTTTAGTTCTCATACGTTAGGAATGCTACCAAGATAGCGCTGAGCACATCACTCTCGTCATATACGCTCGTTGATTACGGGCACACCTAACATCTCCCTTTTCAAGATGTCTGCGATTTGGTCGCACTATGTTCTTTGAGGCCTAACAAATCTAACACCTTGATATTTTTTTCTTTCGAGTAAAAAGTTTTTCTTCCAAACAGTAGGTATAATTATGATGCAGTGGTGTGATGCACAGGCCACAGCTGACTGATACGATAACGGCACGGAAGGCCGATGACCCCGCCGGATGCGCTACTATCTACTACGAGTATGTCCCGCTGGAATTCGCATGAATTCGCACGAGTGTGGGTTGGGTTGACTCTTTTTTTACCCGACTACGGCAAAGCCACCGGGAGGGTTATGATTTTGACCGGTTTGTATGTATGTTCATCTGTGTACGATTTTCTTCTAAATTACAAGTGATAATAAAACAAAAGGGGTATTGTTGGAAAGGTCTTAGCTATATAGGTTCTTATCTACGAGTATATAACGTCATGTCAAATTTACAACAGCGCCATCTACATCTAGAAAGCATAAAAAAATATTTTGTTGATTACTTGTGGGGGGTATCAAATGAAATAGCTAAATCGGCACATCTCGAAAACATATACATTTGGCTTTACCTCGCGGGTTTGCTTGCTTTCTTCCCATATTTAAATATTTTCTTCATACAAATCGAGTTCGTTTGTGTTCGCGATTTTATTCGAAACTTCTAGTGATAATCAAACAAATGGGATATCGTTGGAAAGGCCTTAGTTATGCGGGTGGCATGGGCTATGTTACGTCACGTCCCTCTTAATCTGTCAAATAATGTTTTTATTTTCAAGCTAGCAACACCATTATCAACTGAATACAAAAACGACACACTTAAAAATAACTGCGGCAGAAACGCGGAAATTCTATTTCCATACAGTTTAAAATAGAACGGGTTTGGCCACAACGGTTCAGCGAAACCCTGTAAAGGACCGTTTTAAAATGTTCCAACATCATAGCGTATTTCCCAGTTACATCATCAGCTTACCGTTCAGGGTCCAGGTTAGGCTTTAGTCAGCTCTCCTTTGGGAAAGCTCTTATATATTCGCTACTTCGCTACCAATCAGACAAATGTACTAAGAATTTATAATCTGCTCGTCCCTTTTAGTCGTTATCCACGAAATAATGGAGTGGTCTTTTCGTAAGTAGGTACAGGTACAGTACGCGCAAAATAACTCGGCGGCTCTGATCTTCGCGCGGTAGAAAACTTATATGAAATAGTGAATGCGCGCAGCGCGAAATGACACTAACTGCTAACTTCCGAGCCGCCGAGTTATTTTGCGCGTATTGTAGGACTTTCTTAAGGAGGTACCACTGGTCTAAAGCTTCCGTTTAGTATCGTTTTAGAATTCATTTGATATTCTGGTCACTGATTATCGGTATAATTTTCTGACTCCAGACGATTATCCAGAGTCATAACGAAATGTTCAGATATAGTTGGTCCCACAGATTTCGTTTGTTATGTTCTGTGGTTGGCCCAGAAAGAGGTCAGAGGTCCAACAAACGCACTCTTACTGGCCAAAACCATAAAGTTTGCGAAATTGTTTGTTATGAGCATAGTAATTAGCAAAATGTATTACAACTTTAGTCGTAAATTTTCTGTTAATTTCGACGTTCGTTTATCAGATCGTCCTCGCTTTTAACAGCACATATCTAAAGTAGTATTCAATGACTATATTTCACGTATATTTATAGAATCTTATCAATTTGTATTTTTCCCCTATTCTCCAACTGCTAGCTTTTAATGCGATTACATTTGCTGCCAAGCATACGGCCCGCATAAGTAGACATCTTGATCACTTTAAACCCTAAGGGTCTAATGCGACCGTATTTTGTGTTTGCAAACATCGAACATTTAACAAAATGTGGGCGTGGCCTAGCAATTCTTTCATACAAAATGTGATGCGCGGCTGACAGAAAACATGTTTTGTTATTTTTTGGCGCAGGCAGGAGTCTCGGCTTAAAATGTACACTCGTGACATCTAGCGATTCAATTTGTATTCGCAACATCTCGTGTAGTACGTGTAATTTTAATGTCTCTCTCAACTTTAAAACCTAAACTCGATGGTACGCTGTAAGTCATGGTCCTTGATCTGGCGGCACTGGGTACTACAATGGAGCGATTGCTGTCTGACCTTCATAACCGTTTTTACAGGGAAACCAGACCGACAGAAACTTGACTCGGGATGTGTTAGCGAGTGCAAATTTATTGAAATCTACGACATACTCATAATTGGACATAATCGACTAGTCGATCAATTTATAATCGACATTTGAGTCATAGATCTCAAGAGCACTCCAACACTGTCAGATTTTGTCATGCTGCTTAAACTTTAACAAAATACTAAAAATTGTTGTTTTATTTCCAGGTAAACCGTCATCAATTGATTGCAACATTTGCGACACCAATGCACCGGTAAAGTACATCAATCGTCTTATCAACGAAACTAAATGATGAAATCATTCTATATTTACATCAAACACTTCCTGTGTAGATAATAATATTTATTTTTAGTATACGTAAGTGCGCACTTTAGTGTCCTGGTGTGTACTTACTTATCTCATATATAAATATCGCTCTATATATAGCATTTATTCTTGGTTTGTATATCTGTTCGAGATTATATTTTAATGGGCAGACTAATTGAAGAAATCCCAACTAATGTATGTTTATCTGACATACGTTAACTAGGTATTGGTTCGTTCTTAACAATACTTGATATTTGCGATCGTAAATCCTTGGTTCTATTTGTCGGTGATCTTTATTAAAACTTTATTATTCAAAATATCGTTAAAAAGCCCTTTGTCTTATTTTTCAAATTAAATTATTAAAATAATAGAATTAATTATTTTTAAAATAAAATTTTCAGGGAGCCCTCATAATAAGGCGTTCAGGAAGTAACATATATATTGATAATTCAAAAAAAAAAATCTCAGGTCCACGTATGTACGGAGAGGTTGCTTTCTCCTTTGACGTGTTCAGTTTCAAAAGACATGCAATTCTGACCATTGCACTAGAAATAGACATGACACGCATTGTGAAAGTTATGTAAAGTGGAACTCAAAATTGAGCCTCGAATTGAAATATGATTTCTTTCGAGACCTTTCAAAATGTGAACCGGTTCCGCGCAAATATAAAAATATAAAAGTCAACTTTTAAAAATGATTCAATGTCGGATATTGATAATTTATCGAAAAAGAATGCGGAATCAAAAAGTGATATTAATGTGTTTTATAAACCCTAATATTAACATATTATAACTCCATACTCGTACGTATAGTCTAGTTTTAGAGTTAAGTCAATAAAAACTTTGAAAAAAAAGTGAACTAAATATCTTGGTTATGTCAATTCCAATCTTAAGTATGGTATTCCAATATGGGGAAATTCAGTTGACATAAACAGGGTTTTCGTAGCACAGAAGCAATGTATTCGTGCGATATGCGGAGCTCCGCCACTGACCTCTTGTAGACCATTGTTTAGGAAACTGAACTTATTAACAGTTCCATCCATTTATATTTTTGAATGTTGTGTTTTTGTGAAAACCTATCCTAAGTTATTTAAATTAAAAGATGATTTCAGGGCACATGCAAAACCCTCAAGGTATCCCAATAAACTCCTTTTGCCAAGCATAAAAACAAAATATTGTCATAGAAATTGTTATTTTAGCTGCATAAGACTATATAATAAGTTACCAGAACAAATTAAAGAGATGGACCTAATACCTTTTAAAAATATTCTCTTTAAACTACTTAACGGGAAATGTTTTTATACTGTCAAAGCATTCTTAGATAGTAAAATTGACATAGCGCAAATAATGCTCTCAAAATAAATATTTAGATATAATGATAATATTTGACTGGTTTAATAATATTTTAAGAATTATTTTATTGTGAATTGAATTAATTTAAATGTAATGTAGATTCATTTGTTTTAATTTTTTTTGCATACCTAATAAGGTTGATTGTGCGGCCATATTGTTATGTAACACCAGATTGTACCACTTTCATTGCAAATAAACTATTTCTTTCTTTCTTTCTTTCTTTCTTGGAAATTTTAAAGCCATATTAGAGAAAAAGAGAGGGTAGCGAGAGAGAGCAACCTCTCTTTTTCTAAAAATATACATACTAAAGTATATTAGATAAAAAAAGAAACTAATATAAGGTCTTTTATTTCCAAAGAAAAGTAATTTACAGATGTAACAATATAATTTACAGTATACTTATTCTTCCCATTTTGGGGAGACTTTAGGAATCTAAGAAGACGTTATCCAAAAAGATAACATACAGTTTACTTTTTTTGCCTGTTTTCTTGTGACATTGGTCTCTATTTCATACACATTCTGCGATTCGCGACAGAAATACGATATTTTCAACTGTTTGCTTTGTAAAACATTAGAAGTAACGTTTCGATTCTGATCTCCTTGACCCGATCATGTTTGAGTGTCACGGCTATGAAACGAATCCGTGCTAGCAGTGGTATTCGTATTTTTGTCAGATATACTACCAAAAACACCCTCGGAGACGTTAATCATTGCTTAAGCAAATTCTTTAAACTTAAAAAAACTCAAATAATCTTAATTGGTAACGGCATAAGATGGCATAAATAATTGGAAACTAGTTTATATATTACATGAGGGATAACTAAATAACTTAAGAATTGCGGTTTCAAGAATTAATAAAATAATAGAATTTATCGACGATTATCATTGCAAATGACCAAGTTATTTATAGATATAGCCTGTATAATTATTCTATTTAGCTTCAAATAGTTTCCGTATTGATGTCGCAAAAACTATTGTAGGTATTTATGTTTTGTTAGCGTTTGCATAATTCTACCCGCCATTGTTGTCGTTAAATATTGCAAATCAATCAATTCATTAGTCGTAAATATTGTGCTTGCCGAGTATTGGTTAGGGTTGCCAGGAACCCCAAAACTTAATAATGCGTGCATTATGACATATTCTGTCATTTATATTATTGTATTAATAATACATATTGAGTAACATACATGTATAGGTGACTTTAAACACCGGCCTTTTTACAGTATGTTTTGTATAAACTTAAACACCTTAAATAAAAATAAATAAGTGAAAATCTAGAAAAAGTTATCGACTTCCCATACTACCCAAAATCTGGCACTAATTTGTAAATATTTGGCTGTTGGTTAAATAGTCACACTGTTTAATATAATTCACTAAAGTCAGAAAACTCCGCTGGTTTACCAATTATTAAAAATAAAATAGGAAATGTGATCCCAGGGACGAGATCCAGGGTGGGACGAACTCCCCCTAACTCTACAATTCATGTTTTTCGATAACTTTCTACTTCGTATCTAACTCTACTTTATTGTTATCGCTCTAGCGATAATTCCGTATATAATCCGATAAGCCGTTTAGGCTGCAGAGCGTGCCAAACAGTTATACTTAAATACATACATACTCTCGAAAAACATAACCCTCCTTCTGGCGCATTCGGGTAAAAACAAGCTTGGATATAATTATACTCGTAAAGATACAGTTTAAAAAAAATGAATTCGATATCGTAAGTAAGATCTGTTTCGTACGAATCTCGTGCCCACTGCACCTCCCCGTGCGTATCCAAGGCTAGGAATTAACTTTGATATTCTACGGAACTACGTTGACAGCCCTGAGAAATTGTGCAGCGTTCGACGGCTGTCATCGGATCTGCCCATGCCTATATTACCACGTATTACGCAGTTAGGGGTCCGTTATCACTGCGCGGCAATTGGCTAATTTCTTTGTTCCGATTTATTTTTGTTTACTAATGCGCGATGTTGCTACTGAACTCCGATTGTTGATTATACTTAAAAATTTAGTCTTTATAGAAACACTTACAGAAACTAATAACAACAGATAGTCTTATTTATATGTTCATTATGTAGAGAGAAACCTAAGAAAGATTCGGGCTAATGGATTCTCTGCCAACGATGCTGAAGACCGGGCGAAGTAGGTACGAGTAGAAGAGCGAACGCTGAGCACCGAAGCAATCGGCTGGATGAACCGGAAAAACGCTAGAATAAAGAAGTAGAAGAAATGACCTAAAAAAACATATTTCTTTTGTGATAAGAATAAACATTGTTAAAATGATCGTTCAAAAAAAAAGTTGGTTGTTCCCTTTTTATTTATAACTGCACTAGTTGTTTCCAGCAGCTCCGCCTGCGTCAAAAAGTGGCCTATGTTTGACCCCTTGTCATCAACTATAATTATTCTAAATTTCATCAAAATTTTTCGAGCGGTTTAACTGTGAAAGCGTAACAGACAGACTTTCACACTTATAATATTAGTATGAATCTTGTAATACATTTATTTGTACATAGATTTTTTATACAATATACACATACAATATATACGTAGACAATTTCACCCTACAGTTTAATGTTAATTTCAAAGGCGTTAGGAGTTCGGAGAAACTGGAGAATTTCGGATTGACGATTTTTTTTTTACTTGGTTTGACATAACGAGTTCACTACTGAATAGATAATAGTGCTAAAATGTTACCTACTGTGTCTGTTATGTGACCTTTATGTGTCAAAAATAGTAATTTGTTATGTTCGCGTTGATCTTGTTGGACGACGGAAAGAAAGTCATGGTATTAAAATTGTGATTTAATTTATTAAACTTGATTACAAAAAATGGCGGACTTTAACGAATTAAAAATCACACCCAATCTTTATTGAAATAAAAAGTAACCGACTCTCTTTTTTGCATTAACCTATTACGCCGTTATTAATAAATACTTCGTTTGCATTTCAACATGACATATGTTGAAAATCCCACATCTATGAAAATTTCAACTGTCTAACCATTACGGTTCATTAGATACAGCCTAGTGACGTCAGGCAGACGGACAGCGAAGTCTCATTTATTTATAAACCTTTATTGTACCACAAGTAAAAAAAATACTTTTACAATTGGCGGACTTGATGCTAAAAGCATTATCTCCCAGTCAACCATTAGGAAAAACAGAAACGTTGTGTGCGGCGCGAATTATCTTAATAACACAATGAGAGAAAAAAAACCAGTATTCATAACTATACATATACATACATAAAAGAAGAGATGAAAACGGAAAAAGATGAGGATGGTTTAGGGTGATAATAAGCTGAGTGATGAGTGAGGTGAATTTTGACTTTTCTTTTGAAAGCGAATTTAGTTATAGTCTCTTCCAAAGCCGTGTGGCCTGTAAGGTAAAAGAATTAGAAGTCATAGTCATAGGGTCCCGTTTTACCCATTACGTACGGAACCCCAAAACGTTCTTGTGGTCCTCCATAGCGTGTTGTGTGTTTGTTTAGTTCGCCCGCGCACTCCAGCACTTGCGGCTAAATATAGCGGTCACGCGGAGCTGTCGTGCCGCCAGCCTTGGGGTAAATATAGAACGATTGCTCACTTATTTCTATCGATTCTTGCCGCGCCAATAAAATAACATTAAAATGTTATGAGTGTGCGAAAATACAGGTTTAACTAGACTTGTATGGGTGGCGGATTATACGTGTTGGCGGTATGTCGTGTCAAAGATGGTGTTTGTCGTACAAATAATCGAATTGAATCTAAACTAATATTGTGAAGTTGAAGACTTTCACCCGTTTGCTCAAACTCGACTCAACCTTACTTCAACTCATTGGTATGATTAATCGGCACTAGCTTCCTTGACTTGAGATGATTTCTCATTGGAGGTGAGTATCGAACTGTCAAATATAAGGTTGGTCGAGAGGTACCTTGAGGCGTCCTTGGTTTGAAATAAAATGGATAAATCGGTTTTTACCACTTTTGGCCTAGGTATTTACTTGCTTTATTTTATTTTTTACTCTATTCTTTTGTAAATTTTAATCTTTGTGTTTAAAATTGTTATTATAACCTGTGACGTTCCTCATTGCAGTTGACTCGTTTTCAAGGAAAGTTCGAGGATTTCCTTAAGGCGTCCTCCAATTAGTTTGGTTGAAGAATACGGGGGTTAGTAGACCTTTAGGAGTATGCTTAATACCAAATAAATTGTAAGATACCACATTTAATGCTTTGGTCTAGCAAGTAAT
This sequence comes from Euzophera pinguis, assembly GCA_947363495.1. Taxonomy (NCBI): domain Eukaryota; kingdom Metazoa; phylum Arthropoda; class Insecta; order Lepidoptera; family Pyralidae; genus Euzophera; species Euzophera pinguis. The sequence continues at coordinate 1,145,037 of OX376164.1, forward strand.
TGCATGTCCCGGACTCCTGTGGGGTTGAGGATCTCTTTGCAGCTAATAAAACTTAGCCATTCATGGTAGCTATTCAATTAAGTCAATCGGGATAAACAATTTTACAAATATAGATAAAAATAGTAAAGTGACATCAACATCAATAGCACTGACTCACGTCCAAAACTGGATGACTATCAATACTATCCATACTAATATTATAAATGCGAAAGTCTGTCTGTCTGTTACGTTTTCACGGCCAAACCGCCTAACGGATTTTGATGAAATTTGGTATAAATATAGTTATACCCGGGGTCAAACATATGCTACTTTTTGACGCAGACGGGAAAAAGCTTGTATTTAATAAATTGTCGAGCAAATAAACAATGCGGTAAATAAACATTTTAACTGTCATTAATTTGTAGCGTTTGTTGACTCTGCCTACAGTCAACATAAAATCATTAGCGACTTTTGTGCATCAGTAATAGGAGCTAATTTGCAATCACGACCAGTGAGTGGTTTGTTTGAGTGTACAGCGGACATCAATCATCGCAGTGATTCACGTCTAAATATAGCGGACTATAATTATCCGGCCATACAAAGAATATCGTCTGCGTCGACTGCGCTTAGAAGGATTTCTCTCTTTGTTCTTTAAATACTGGAATACAATTTTTTTTTATAGTCGTGACGCGTTTGACTGATTTGGTTATATCATAGACCGTGTTTAAAAATAATTACATATAAACTAGTAAGTTTTTGATGTAGTTTATCAACTCTATCTCGAAATGTTTTCTCGAAAAAAACTTTTTTACGACAAATTTCAAACTCTACTTTATCTCTAGAGGCGCAAGGATGTAATACACCCCTAATGTGTTGATAAGTAATTTTTTCTATTGTTTTTTTAACAGTTATACGTAGCAGTATGTTATGTAAGACAACATTTTAACCCGATGAATTGTGTTCATCTGGTTAGTAATACATAAATAATAAAACGGACGGAAGCACACTTGCATAATTCCCAGAACCGCTTTGTACGCATTAATTATGACAAATTAATAACAAAGCAAAAACATTGGTGTGTATTTTGAAAAAGAGGTAATTCATTTTTTATTATTTATTTTATTTGTTTCGTCGCAATTAAAGCACTTTGAAAATCACACGTGTTATTGGACTATTTAATAGTCCTCCATTTTCCTATGGCTTCACCTTTAGTGGTCGTTATAGAAAACACGTCAGAGGTTGTAAGGCGGCGCCGAAAAACTCGACACCAGGGTGTACCATGTAACCCACTCGATATAAATGAATTAGTACAAGTTTTTGTCCCTGTCCAGCCCCCATGCTTCTCATTCTAGAAATAAAAATATAATTTTCAAGAGAAGTTTAATAGGATTATTTATTATCTTTAGTTTGTGTGACAAAGGCTGTCTATAATTAACCCGAAGACCGTGATCCTATGAACGACAACCGTGTCAACTTTAAGACTAGTTTACACACGATCCAGTGCTTTCTCGGACACACACACATACAAACAATTATTTAAATGTCTGAGAAAATTGTTTGCGTGTGTGGGGTGGATTTCATATCCGTGAAAGCACTGGATCGTGTATAAACCAGCCATTACTCTATAAAATAAAGCCCAAAAAACTACATCTCCATCGTGTCAGCGTGTCCCGAATTAGGCGTTCTAAAAATAGTCGGCGGAATGTGTTATGTTTGTTTATAGCGACGAAGCGGGGGAGCGCTATTTACGGAGCCCGAGGGAGCAGTGCAACCGCAGGTGGCCAGGGTTGCAGTTGCAGGTTGATGGAGCAGGTTGCTGGGGATAGTTATAGATCAGGGTCCGTAGCAATAGTTACAATTTGAAAGCGATAACGGCAAAAGAAATAAAACCGCTCAACGGATTCACGCCTGTTTCCCGTAGGGGTAGGCAGAGATACCTTTACATTCTATCCGCAAAATATCATGTCTTTTGTATACAAGCCTCTAATATTCTGTTTTTTTTAGTATTTGTTGTTATAGCGGAAACAGGAATACATCGTCTGTGAAAATTACAATTGTCTAACTACCACGGTTCATGAGATACAGCCTGGTGACAGACGGACGGACAACGGAGTCTTAGTTATCTCCTTAGATTAATAATGTAGCGTCGTGGAAACCAATTATCAATCTAAGAGGGTCTCGTTTTACCATTTAGATACTGAACCCTAAAAATGTATGGAACTGACATAAACCGCGCTAAATCACGTGGTCGATTTTCATATTAATCGCGACGGAAGGCGAACACTTTAATGTACCTAATCGTTTCTGAAATCGTGATTTTGCCTTAGCAAATTAATGAAATTGCATGTTATAGTGTAAAATGATGACTGAATAAAATTCATGATCGATTTATAAAACTGCTTCCGCATTATTTGTGAGATAAGATTTACTTTTGCCGATAAATTAAAAATTATCTTTTTTTATCTTTACTTTAAGGAAACAGGAAGACTGTTTGCTTGACAAATAAGGCCAAATATTGTTGACAATTTGTAAGTACAATACAATACACTCTCATTGCGTGTACAACTCTTTATTGCACAACAAGGATACATTGTTAAATACAAGCAATTACAAGAAAAATAACCTTTTTAGACAAAAAAGAGACATCGAGTTTTACCGCTCGGGAATTTGTGATGAAACCGGGATGATAATTGAACAATAATGATGATTAGTACAGAAGCGGAACAACCGGCACTAGAATCAAAAATACTACTGCGCGCATCAGCTTGCTTTTTCCCAACATTTATTTATTTTCTTTAGCCGGCAAACCGGCATGGTTCGCCTATTTCGATCGGTCGGTGCGATCTATTATTAGCTCGCTCGATACTTTTCCCAGTGAGGCTATTCTCGACGGCCATATACGAGGCTATTTCTGCCTTTTCTAAGGCGTACACTGCTCGAACAAAAATAAATCCCATATTGCGCCGCGGGAATACTATTTTTAGAGTTTTAACTTTTGTGTGCATTGCAAGTGTATATATATATGTATGTATAGAGACAGAATTTTCATTATAACTTTAATTATTTTGTGCTGTTGCATGTTATTTTGTGTCCCATTGGCCAAGTCTGCTCTCTGTTCAATAGATATTTACGATTTTCAGCCAAATAAATGTCTGTTTTGAACCATCAATTTAATTAAATAAAACTATTTTAATACGGTTTTTATCGCGTTTATAAAACGTAACGTAACGTTAACGTTAGGTGTAAATAAATCCATACTAATATTATAAATACGAAAATCTGCTTGTCTTTCTGTCTGTCTGTCTGTTACGCTTTCACGGCCAAACCGCTGAACGGATTTTGATAAAATTTCGTATGGATATAGTTGAAGACCTGGGGTCAAACATAGGCTACTTTTTGACGCAGGCGGAGCTGCGGGAAACAGCTAGTAAGTAATAAATGCTATAAAAAACCGTATTAAAATAGTTTAATTTAATGTGTAACAATCGCGAAAACATAAGAAACATTCTATTGCATTTAGGGACGCGATTGTTAACGATATAAATCAATCAGCTAAGCATGCAATACGGAAGACTAGATGAGAGAGAGTTTACCTCTCACACATGGTGAGCATACTTATTGAAAATAGTGATGGTTAACTCGAGTACCTAACTCGAGTCAACTCGAGTTAGGCGTAACTCGAATCAACTCGAGTTCAATTCTCTCTAACTCGAGTTCGAAAACCGAATGGAACCGATATGGAGCGAAGTTTTCCGATCATTTGAGTGAGGCTATATTCATTTCGTTCACTGATATTCATTCATTCATAACAAACAAACAAGTGTCATTAAATGCAGATTTGAGGTTATCTTTAAAGTGCCGGTATGTTAAAATATTGTGATTACTGATTATAAAACAATAATGAGCCTGTAAATGTACCTATGTACATACTTGCATCATAATGTTAGTCTGATTTTATTTAAAAGACTGCTATATTATTTCATAGTTTAATTGATAGTAAATATAATTTTTAATTAAAATTCAAGCCAAAAATACTTAAATAAATGATTCGATTTCAAACAATAACTTTTTTTGTTTCTTTGGTCAGTAGGTAGATAGAACTCTCCCAATACATTATAAATAAATAATATAAAAAAATAAAGAATTGAAACAGATAAAAACATAATTTGTCCGTTCCAATTTTTTAACTAGTTATGCAACATAACATAACTTATGTTATGCCAAGCTGAGGAGAAATAATTTTGAAAAAACTCAAAAAAACATTTACTTGTCCATCCAGTTAACTCGAGTTACGTAACTCGAGTTCAACCCGAGTTACGGGGATTTTAACTCGGGTTAAATCGAGTTTTGTTTTTTCCGAGTTGGCACATCACTAATTGAAAACTGGTTGAAGTAGAAGAGTTTTATTCTCAACACCACAACTTGCATATTACGAAACTATCACGCAAACATATTCAAGTCCTTGCAACGTGGAAACCCCGTTTGGCAGTACACAGAACATTTGGAAATAACTAATTCATGCGGCGTCCTCTTGGCGTAGTGTATTTCGGTGCTCACAGTACAATAACTTTAATTTTATCAGCGGCCGAGCGGAAATGCCTTTCGGTTTCGCGCCAATTCACACACTAGTATATTAAATTTAGTATATTTATCTAATGTAGTAAATAGTCATATCCTTATTTTAGTACGGGCCTAGACTAGCTTATTGACAGAGTATATAGACTACAGGTACAGGGAAAGGCCCTGTTCAAATAATCTTGTGAACAATTGAAATCTATTAGAATGTTTAGCAATAGATAAGATAAGATAATTTTTTTATTTGCAAGAATACAAAATAGGTAGAATAGGTTTTGTTTTGATACCGTTATAGATGATTGATAAGAAAGAAAACTGATAAAGAGGATTTTGCAACAGATAATGCAAAATTTTTGTTGGATTTACACAATTGGCCTTGCCTTGAAGGTAATTTAAGTACACATGTACTTTTTACGTGCACGTGTACTTAAACTGTTATTTGTGTACCTTTTTGCGTTTGTTAGACTTCTATCTTAATAGGTAGGAATCGGGACCGTTTCTACTCTCTCCTCGATGTTAGTTTAGTTTATTTTATTGATATTAATGTTAAGTTGTGCTTCTGTTAAGCGGACGCTGGGCTCCCAAGCAGACAGCTGAGGATGCAACCGGGAAGGCGCTGAGATGATGATGAGCTGTGCTTCTGTCAGTGGCATTTCTTGCATTTTCCTTTCTCATGACGACAACCTATTTAAATTTAACATTCTGAAATGGTACACATTACTCTTTTTCTATTGCACCAATACATGTCTATTTTCAGTTTTGAGATTATAAGTCTTTTTGAGTATACGAAGATGATCATGATAACGTGCTACCGAAGCTTTAAATAGAACAATATGTTAATATGATTTATCATAATCTCATAATCATCTTTACTAGACTAGTCAAACAAGTCCTGTGGGAACAACGTAGCGGCTGGCTTCTCAAATGCGGCAATAAAAGATTAAAATCGCAATAAAAAAACTCTTATCTGCACCATCATCTAGCATTAACTGTTTTACTATTATATGGTTGAGAGCTTTGTAACTTTAGGCGAAACATGTAAATTATATAACTTTCTATAATAGTTGGTTGACAGAAATGTAGCGTTTTCCCGTGCCCAAGGCAAGAAGTGAGTAAATTAACTTTTCTTCCTCGTTGTCCACCCCTTACGAGTATCTTTATTCATCTGGGAGATCAACAAATAAGAAGCAAAACTTTTTACTCCGCTGGATCTCCTTGAAATATTTCATTCTGTCGATGGTCGATTGTTGCCAAAGTAGCTTATTTAGCAGCCTGGTTCATTATGTACGCGACAAATAGTGTATGGATGAGAAAAAAAAAAGAGTGAAGTCGGACCAAAGAAAACCGGTTAACACGTGACTTAGCAAAACGTCATGTCTTAATTTGTAAAAAAAAACATGCAATAAATTACATACCTAATATTATTAGTGTGTTAGTTCACCTTTACCAAAACTACGGCAAAATGTTGCGTTGGTACATATGTGCGTGCGTTGTGTGCAGTTTCTTCAACACAAACACTACACAAAAAATATACCTACACAAAACATGGCAAATAAATTTTTCTTCTTTCTATTCTTTTATACTATATACCACAATCAAGCCTATTCACTTAACACAATAGATCAATTAGCATACGAATCCGTGCAAATTACAGATTAATTAATTGTAGCAAGGTAAAATAGGTACTGCGCGCGAAATCATACTAAAATTATAAATGTGAAAGTGTGTTTGTCTGTCCTTCTTTCACGTTACAACGGAGCAACGGATTGATGTGGAGATAGTTGGAGACCTGGAGAGTGACATAGGCTACTAGGAAGCCGCGGGCACAGCTAGTAATGACTAAAAATGACAGACAGAAAGAAACATTTCGTTCGACGCCGCGCCGCGCCGGCCGGCTCTGTTCTGATTGGACGAAAACTTTTCAAGCAAAACGAAACGTTAGTAACACATGACAAATAAAGATTGGAGGCTGTCTGAATTCGGCTTATACTCAGCGTTATATGCACGAGTGTTTGCATGTGGACATAATGTGTGTGTATTTGAATAACATATATTGTATTTTTTTTTTATTCTCAATTTTGTAGGCGAGTTCCCAAGCGGCCTACACCGCGGCACGCGTCCTACTATTGTAAAATCGTGTATGTGTGTGTTGCGCGATTCAAATATATTGCGTATTTTGTAACAGGCATATTGAAGAATATTTTTACAAAGCGCGCAATGTAATTATGTCACTTGCAATAATTAGACTACGTTGAATAGTAGTTTTATATTAGTATCTACCAAGGGAAGCCGGCAGGAATCGTGTTCTAAGGAGGCTTCGCCACTGGTGTACATAGCTGATTATTTGACACAATTACATATATTTCATTTCACGAACAATTTTCTCCGAATTTGACATAATGACTGCAAATTCGGAGAAAATTGTTCGTGGAATTGTCAGGAAGTGCAAAATCATAATGGATGTCGTTTGGGCGCGAAAATCGGCGAGCATTATATTATTGTTACCATTGAGTCAAATGAGAAAAGTGGACGGTGGTCTTTGTGACAGCGTTGTTTTGCATCGATGACGTATCATTTACTTATCAAATTCGTGTACGCAGTAAGTCGAATTCAGAATACATCATAGAATTTTATTAGTTCAAGGGTTCTGCTTATTTATAAACACATCACTTGTGCAAAAAGTTTCAGTTGACCCTAATTAAACTATTCTATCACTATTTCTCTATCTATATTTGCCGACAGGCAGGAGGTTGCACAGAACAGGGAACTGTGGAGATCTCTTCTGTCGGAGGCCAAGATACTCTTTGGGCCGCTGAGCCATCGCAGTAAGATTACTATTTCTCGCCTTGGAATGATCCTTATTTCCCTAAAATATCCTTTAATTGGTCCACCTGCACAGCGCATCCTGTTTTCCCTTCGGTGCCCAGAAATATCCAGCCGTAAAAGCCGAGTGGCCGTTCCACTTCCAGAAGCGGCCGTCTATTTCGGTTGAGTAAACTGTTTACTGGACGATGCGCGCGCGCACCAACTCTATTTTCAAACTGCTAAATGCAGCGCAGGATTCTCAGCACGACGCGGATGTACGGGTTTCGTGGAAATGTGTATTTTTTGAAGACTGAGAGACGATTTGGTGGTGGTTCGAACAAATTTTTAAATCAGAGGTCTCGATTCAGTTGTATTTTTTAACAATTGTACAAATTGAGTGTGTATATCAATAATTGCATTTTGACTGGTGCAATAAGTATTTATTTTTGTTGACAATCAAAAATACGGCCTCCGTTTGATGGGTAGTAATATCCTCGGGTCTTGCGGTCTAGTTAGGATATTTTACTGCCACTCTAAACCCCACCACAATAAAAGCACAGTGTTTGGCGTAACTCAAAACTCTTCAAATTTAATAGATCTTTTTTGGATTCGAATTTATTTAGGTAGGCCCTCACGTCACAGTGTCACGTGACTGTCTCGAACGTGTTTGCAGTCCCAAGGCTCCACGTGGTCTGTCTGTACGTACACAATAATACGAACCTTGAATGTTACGTTCAAAACAACTTAACACTGTATTTGTAGCTAATCCACTCTGTCTTGTACAACATAGTCCAATGAGCAAATATAGTCGGCATTTTATATGCGAGAAATGATCTTTTGTCCGAAAAACTATTTCAGCTTGTCAGGTTTTGAAACAATTTGTCTTAATTGTAATACTATGGCCACTATAGATAGATACTTAGATACGTATAGAAACTATTGTATACCGAATCGGCTTCCATTCCAGGTTTATCTATAGTTCCACATGTGAGACTGACACTGGGTTCTAAAAATGCACGCGGATTGTTAGCTTTCTGTCAGTAAGTCACAAGTGTGATAGTTTAGGGGTTATATAGAGATATAAAATGAGTCAGGATGAATGGCAAAAGCTAATATTCATGTCTAGAAATAAATCATAGAAAACTATTTAGTTATCATTCCACAAACAGATTAGAATCAAGAATCAAGAACCCTCATTTAACGCTCTACGAGTCTCGGCCCCGAAGTGCCAGAAGGGCCATGGACATTACTTTACGATTCCTTTGTTTTATCATAATCTTTTTATAAAACTCAGCACAACATTCAAGTTACAATTCACATCACTTCAATTGTAAAACATGGTACAACTATCAAAATTATCAGTATCAAGTAAAAGAAATATCAGTACAAAGCGTAATTAACATGTTACGATATTATCCACAAAAATAGTTATCTTTAATAATAAATATCGGTACCGTCATTCAGTTATCACAACTACCTACCACAACAACAAATAAACAAGCAATGGAAATTGCAACCTGAAACATAACATCTTGCTGTGTTCTACATAAAATATTAAAATATCATAACACATTTTGAGTCAATGAGAATAAGTACAAAATACTTAACTTCATATCCTTCCACCAAATCACGGCGACGTAACATTCGCCACCAGAGATGGGCGCTTTCCCGGAAAATTTCCGACCTCTGGAAATATTTCCATTTATACCCATTTTTCCCTTCCAAATCGTTATTTATTCCGGAGAGAAAACAAAACTTTTTATCTACACCGAAATATAAATTTACAATTATCATTTCATGAAGTTTTAGTATAACAAATAATCAACACAGTATCCTGATACCGTATTTAGAATATCTTTTCAGAAATATGACGCGATTTCATGAAAGACTGGTTATCGGCACAATCCCTAGTCTCCGAAAATTAACTGACAATCGTACCGTACCGCCACTCTACATACATTGATTTAGTTGATTTTTTTAATGAAATCTTATTAATTAAAAGAACCGAAATACCCAAAACTTTACTTCCATCCCAGAGAATAAAATCGAAAAGATATAAAGAAAATTTGGTATAAATACTAAAGAAAATTTAACAAAATCAATTTCTTCCCGGGAATTATCAAAACTTCCGGAAATAAATGGGAATTAATTATTTTTTTGCTTTACTTCCTTTTCTTTCCATTTCTTTCCTTTTCAATTACTTTCCGCTGCCCATCTCTATTCGCCACTCAGCCTACACAATGGATGTTATCAAATAAATATATTTTGTTTACGTTAATTATTACTTCAATACTTCAATTTACAGTAATTAAAGTCAAATAACAAATACTGATTATATTCTGTCCAGTCTGCTTAGCCGAAAAAGATTCAGTGCCTCAACCAAACCAAGATACCTACCCCCACTCAACCAAGATTCAGTCAATCACCGACGACTGATGTTTACATGTCATCAAATCATTGGCTATTTTAATTTAATCAGTTCAAGAAGTTAACATATTTATACAATATAGACTATAAATTATTTCAACATTTAAATTTTTTAATGCATTTGTTAAAAATACTATATATTTTATTATTATTATTATTCTAACAAGTACATACATGTTACAATACAATATAACTTTATTGCCCACATCTGGGAAATCACAAAACTGAAATTATAACATTGTTAACAATATGGAGCAAAGGCGGACTTAACTATTGTTACATGTTCTGAATAAGACTTATTTGTTATCAATACGCATAGTTTTGAGAGTGCTAACAAAATTGTCTATTTGCAAACTGAACATGAATTCTTTATTTTCTTATCTCCCGATTACTTTCAATGTCGCGCGCGATAATTCTACTTAAATTACATAATTCACTATTACATTCAGAGCGGCATTAAGTAGCACGAAACTTGTCGAATTCGACCTTTGCTTTGCGCAAATTGATAAAATACCGTTTCGTAGCTCGCGTGCGTGTTCTATTTTTAAACGATTTATAATTTGCTCCGTTTTATTGTTTGCTGTCTCTTTCTGTTCCGGTTGATTGGGTGTTGGTGCGAGCGAGAGGTGTTGACACTTCATCGCAGGCGTGGCGCGTCCTTCAGTCGGCGTTGCCGTTCTATTTATAGTACAGGGGTGTGGGGGGGGGGGGGTGCTTAGTATTGTCTCTAGCATTGTTCTAACTCTATGCTATAATAGTTTGGGCTGTTATATCGCCACACAATGTGCTCGCTTTGTTACGTAAACTTCTTCATCTAATGCAATTAGCATTAGATGTTGCCACATGATTAACAATGTAGCAACAAAAGACTTTACGCGGAACTTGTCGCGTAGATTTATAAGTGTGACGTGTTAATACTTTGTCACAGTTTTTGTTTAGAAACTATATTTATTATCTGCACTTTAAATAAAGCTAAATAATAATAATCTTATTTTATTTATTTATTGTTCATGGAGATGATTTAGCATCCGTCCTGCTGTATGGATAAACGTGGAAGGTCACAAATAAGATCACACGACCGATCCAGGTTTTCATAAACCGCTGCCTTCGACAAATACTTGGCATTTTCTGGCCAGACAAGATTTCCAACGACCACTTGTGGGAGCGGTGCCGGGAAATGCCAATAGATGTCCAGATCGGGCGTCGTAAATGGTTATAGATTGGCCACACACTGAGGCGGGACCCTACGCACATTTCGAGACAAGCTATGGAATGGACCCGTCAAGGCAAGCGGAAAGTTGGCCGTCCTAAGCAGACCTGACGACGCACGATTTCAGCGGAGCTCGAGACCATCGCGATGACCCGGTCGGAAGCGAAGCGCGTGGCCCAAGACCGAGCGCAATGGCGAAACACTGTGGACACCTGGGGGCCTTCGGACACTAAGTAGTATTCATATAGCATTCCATAACCCGATAACCCTTTTTATTTTAGCACATACCGGATGATCACAAATTATAAGTAGTATATAATATACCTGCCAAATTTCAGTCCAGTGGTTTTTGGATTTCGTGCTTACAACCGGAGACTACCTTCCTTTTGCTTAATTGAAAGGCGAACACAGAAAATTAATGATTAAAACAATTACTAATTTTATTTTGATAAGTTGAGTAAAAAAATATTTTCTCTTACTAGTACTTCTTTTACTAAAGTTCCTTACTTTCGAGTCCAAGTGAAGGAGCAGTTTTAAGAATTAATTTGATTTACAAACAAAAAAATTAGGTCACATTTACGTTACAATATTTAATAGCTTTAAACTGAAGTAAAACCAAATATGTACTAGGTTTCAAATCACCTTTATTCCATTTCAGCGAAAATGTCATTTGAACTGCAACCTTTAAACTGTTGTTAAGGTTAGTAGGTTTGTAGAGCAGCGTAGTAGTGTCGTAGCTCGTAGCACTACGCTCGTAGCGGCGCGTCGTAGGCCGCTACACACGTGCTACGAGTGACAGGCGAACTGCGAACTTTTCAAGTTTTAACAGACTACTAATAAGGTTGAGATTCCATGTTCGAGTGTAATTAATTCTTTGGCCTATGCTTTTTTTTGCACAAAATACAATGCGTACTGTAAAAGGTAAAAAAAAATACAAAAGAAAACAGAATATTGTGCAGTGGCGGATTTATTTCTTTGAGGGATACCTGAAGGACACATAATAGGATTTTATGTAGTCAGCCGCATTTTTTTTTCTTCGAAAAATCTCGAATTCGACTTTATCTCTAGAGGCCCGAGAATCATACTTTAGCATGCTACAGAGTAGACAATGACTTATACACTACCTACAGTAATATTGTCCTTCATGGACGTAAATAATTAAATTAAACTATTTTAATACGGTTTTAATCGCGTTTATTACCTATTTATTTACTCCTAACATGTCAAACACTTTACAGCGTTCATGGTCGCAGGCAGACTAAGTTAATATTTGTCTGTGACGTCATAAGAAAACTACCGCCTATAATTTTATTGGAAACTGTCCCGATTCACGCAGTATTAGCTCACAGTATCTAATTTATTGATAGATATATAAGTAAGATAAAAAAATTGGTTGTCTGTGAAGTCGGTTTACGGACGGTAGTTTGACGTGACAACGTCAAACATTACAGTAGTATAATACACATGATCATGCCTCTCTCTCGTTCGTGCCGCGCTCTCGCTTGCGGAACGCGACAATGAGCGTAACGGGACAATGACGTTATCTTTTTCGTGCATGCAGCCCGTAGTATCGAGTTATTAGACGTTGTCACGTCAAAACCGTTTTTAAATTAATTATGACATCATTACGTAAATAATTGTTAAGTATACCAACTAGCCTATTCCACTATCTAAATAAACGTTTAAAATATTCAACGTTAGCAGTAGATAATAGCTGTCACTCGTTTCGGAATCATAGCTTTCAATAATAGCCAGGTATTCTGGCTAAATATCTGATAGGCGTTTGATTTATTTGACGGTTCTAAACTGGATTAAACAGTGTGTAGGTTACGGTGTCAAAATGGAGTTCAAACGGTACCCGTTTAGTGTCAGATCGTAGTTAAACTGTACATATTTAGTGTCAAAGTGGAGTTATATCTTACGTACGGGTTTAGTTTGGGCTATTTCGAGTGACGTTGACAGCACTAAAGAGAAGTGTGCCTAGCTAAAATGTATTTGTAGTTTTGTTTGTAGGCTAAATTAAGTATTTTAAGGTTTATAGCTTAAATTAATAATTGTATGTATTCTTATTTTTGAGTTGAAATAATTATTTAATTAAATGTATTACGAACAGTATGCGGCCACCACTGCTGTATCTTTGTACAGTCTCTCTGCTAACTATGTGTTTTACAAAACTTTTCTTATATGTCTTAAATCTGGTTTCAGCTAAAAAACAATATATTTATTTTCTTTAATTGTTGAACACGCTGGTTTATTTGGTGCAAACTTTACTTAATAATAATTAAAAAAATCCTCAATTTCATACTTATGTATTATTGTATAACAAACAAAACCACGTTTTTATTAGATAAGCAAAACATATGAAAAATCGCAAAAATCAAATTGTTTTCTTTAGTCATACCCCTACTATTATCAGTTCTGTGTTTCGAGTCTAAAGTCAAATTTAGACAAATGAGAACATGGCGTCTATTTAGTGCTACTAATATCCTCGTCACAAATCTATAATGAATATAAATTATACTGCATAATGGATCGGCTCAAAACGATTGTCGTGTCCGACCCCGGGTCGAGTTATTTCTAATTTTGATTTAACATTATTCAGCTCCAAACTTAGACCGTCTCATTTCCATAACATTTATAGCGAATTTTTAGATTAGCATACGATTAGCATCGATATAAGTATACTACAAGTGATGTGTCATATGTCAGTTAATATGGTTAATTAGGTCGGCACTTTTAGTTAGAAGCTACGGCATATACTTATTTAGCTTGTATTTGTGAAATACTAGTATACTAGTTATGAGCAATAGTACTAGTACTAACAATATGCTACGTTACCGATTTTGTTATAGGTCTGTAAGAATTTCTTAAATAAATAAATCTGAAATAAATCGTTTAAAAACTTTTAGAACTACTTTTTCATTTGCGGGATTTCAAAGCAACTAGTGTTTTAAACATGGGATATAGCAACTAGTGACGGCCAACCAACTAAAGCATTCTCTAACGGGATAGATGTCAGTTATGACATCGCACATTTAATGAATCCAGAGTCTTGTGTCTTAGTATGATAAACATAGGACACGACACTTCAATCTGTCCACCTCTTACCGTTTATCAAGTCGTGTTGTTATACTGTTATGCATGTTTGCTTAAAAATAAAGTTACATTGTTAGGGATGATGTAATTGAACGTCGCCTGTCTAAATATATAATAATGATTATCTATAATTGACACTGTTTTGCATAATGCATATCGACACGAAGCGTTCTGTAATCTGTAGGTCAGTCAGTGCGCGCCACAGCACATCGAGAATATACAGTAGGTAAACTGATCTTGGATTTGAGGCTATTGAGTAGTGATAGAAATGTTTGTGTGTGAAATTTTTGTGTTAGAAATGGAGTCTAATTTTAATCCGGATACCACAGGAATAATTAAAGGTTGAATAAAAGCATAAGCTTTGATATAAGCTATTGTTGTGCAATCATATGTGGGCAATAAAGATTTTTTTGTAAAATCATATGATACGAAGCTACTTTAAAATATTCTTACATTTTTTTTTAATTTTTTTTTTTGGCAAACATGCGTACGCCCATGGACGCCTGCAACACCAGGATTGAAACGTACGCATGTAATTAATTGCATGCAATGCGAAACCAGTATGTTTCCTAGTCATATCCTTGATCTTCTAAACTCTAAATAAGCCGTTCCATCGTACTTCTAGTAAATGTGTATATGAAGTCTATTTAAAACTCGTTTATTTAGTAATGGCGACAGGTTTATTAGGTTTGTATGACTGTTAATCTGTTTCATCGAAGCCTATCAGTACGCGTTTAATATTAGATCGCTAAAGTGGACTTTAATCGAGAGATTTTAAGCCTGGATTAGGTTCAGTCGTCAGTTTTTATAATAAAAAGCTGTGGGGTTTATGTAGTTGTCTTACTGTAACTAGTGCTATGATGTACAATAAAGTGTGATATAAACAGCACGTGGAGCTTACATGCGATTGAAGTAACGAGAGGGCGGGACGGTGGGCGGCTCGGCTATGTTTGTTATGACAACTTTCTGATAAAAATATACTGTTCGCTTCGATTGAAATTGAAATAATATGTAGATTTTTATTGTTAACGACAATTTTATTTTTGAGGTTTTTAAGTATAAAAACTTTGTGTTATTTCTATTAATTAAGAAAACGAGCAATGAAATAAAACAAATTTAACATCAAGAATATTTCTTTGGAATTCACTAAATCTGTATTTTTTTTTATCACTTAAAATTTAAGTTCAGCTGTGGGCTGTCAGCGTAGATGGTGGCGAATACGCCTTTGGTGTCTTCCAATATCTAAAGGAGTAGGTTCTCAATTGGAGTGAATGGTTTTTTTTATTTCTACACACTTTATACACTTGCTCATTCAAGTGTGTGTATGAAATTTTCGGAACCACCTTTCGGCTTCTGACGTGGTTCCTTTAACGACCACCAAATGGTAGCCAGGACCAATGGATAAACATGCCTTTCGTATACATCTGCCTCTATTCAGCAGTAACTACAGGATCAAAGAGATTTCGTCCTCAATCCCTTCAGAGTTACCATCGAAGGATTTATACACTAGCCACCCTGAATGTAGGTCGCAAGGTGGCGGCCACCCCCGGGGAGACAGGTGGGTTGGGGCGGGGGGTGGTAAAGGTTATTTTTAGCTGGCTATATTTAGAACAGCTGATGGGCGCGCCCGGGACTCGGGACGTCCTTCGAATTTGTTGGAAATAATATAAGTACTTATTTCAAGTTCACTTCTGACTTTACATGATCGAAAGTCCAAGTTATTATTCTGTTGGTAATATATATATGCCAAAGTTATTTATCGTAAATTTATGAAATTGTATTTTTTAATAATTTAGACTAGCCGTTCCCCTTGGTTTCACCCGCACTTTATATGCACGTGCCTATAACCTTTAAGTTCTTAATAACTCTGCTATTAAATGCAAAAACATTGATAGTTCCGTAATTCAAAACATTCAAACAAACAATGGAGAAACATCAATTTCGTTAATTAGTGAGAAATAATATTAATACATTTCATATTAATATTTTTGATTTATTCGATCTTTATCATTTTATTAATCTTTACCATTTAACAAATAAAGATAATTAACTTAATTTATTATATTTCATTGGGACTCTGGTACTGACAATAAACAATTTACTTACTTACTTACTCCTCTTCACTACGACTCTTACTTACTCTTCTCCACTTCGGGTCGCTGAGCCAGAGGAGTAAGCATAAACAATTTAAATAGACAAAAAATTACTTACGAGCTGGATCAATTTCCAGCACCATTTATTTTATCCTATTATCATCTGAAATTCCACCGATGTCTTTACATTGATATTGTTATCGTTCATGTTTATATATAAATATAAATGGAAAATGTTAAGACGCGCACACAAATACATACGTATTCCAGACAAAATTCAGCCCACGCCATCTTTTTATATTATAGATAGATATACACTTTATTATACCAATCACAAAATTAAAATTAAAATAAATACCTTTAGAAAATTGAGTACAAAGGCGGACTTATCGCTATTGCAATTTCTTCCAGCCAACCTTAGGGTAGATAGGATAAAAAGTGAAAACAAACAAACGGCGGTCCAGTAATAAAATACTAAACTATCATATTCGTTTACTTTTAATATATTGTTCGTTCCGTGTAGATTATAAAAGAAATTGCTATCATTAAAATCATTAGGTAAAAGTTATAAACAGATTGAAAGATAGTATGGTCATCATTATCATAATTATTTGCTATATCTTGCCACGTGCATCTCTAAGTACATTTAACTAATGTGACCAGGAGTGCTATTTTTAAAAAGTGTGACATTTATGTCGAATAAAAATCGTTTCGTGAGTCAAACATTTCCAAAATAGGCCGCCAGAAAAACTGTGGGTATTTAAATCATTCCTGTATGTGTAGTCAGCATCAAAGGTGAATGCATAAGTTTTAGAACAAAATGTGATGCATGTAAATTTTGACGCTGACTGTACAAAAAGCAAAAAAAAATATCGATATTGAATTACAAGACCATTCGGATGGGTTTAAAGGAACTTTTTTTCCTAAGTCGGGCACATTCTTGCAAATATAGCCAAACCGAATCTATTTGGGTCCATGAACTTGGAAAGTTGCCCCACGATCATATCTCGAAAGCGAAAGACATCCGATGACGTATGAATGAATGAATTTTATTTACAAGTGAGTAAGGTACAAAAGGTGTTAAGGTTGATACAATATAAGATAATCTTATTCAACTATATATAAATAGCATGCAAGTATTTTGTCAATTATATAAGTACATATTTTATTTTAATTACAAAGTTATGTCAATATTTTCAAGTAACTTGATGTGAAAATCGATAGAACTATAAAATTGCTTATCATAATGGTCAACACGGTGGTTTGGAGGTTCTGTGCTCGATCCCTAGTCAAGCCAAATCGGGAAAAGCCCTTTTTCAAATAGGCTAGTTTCCAGGGTCAAAAGACTAACATAAAAATTAGTCCGTCATTTAGGGAATCAAAATTTATTAGTGACGTATTTTTTCTTTTGTCAATTGAGCGATAAATTATAAAGATACAACGCATAAAAGTTTAGGAGTAGGAGCTCGTGACGTCACATATTGCGAAGAAGTGTAGCACACTGTGACGTCACACGGAACATTAACGCGCCATATCTTTACCATTCTTTGTTTAATTTTCAAAAAAATAAATACTACGTCTACTATATTTTTTGATTATCTAACTGATGGAATTATATATTTTTTTGGGAAACTAGCCTATTATCCTGGGCATTTATCAATTTATGTTTCGGTTATAAAATGTAGTATCGTTGAGTTAGTGTCCCACACATAACACATGTCTTAATTTTACTTTGGGGCTATAGCTCCATCTGTATGAATTGATATGTCTATTTTTTTTTATCTTCAATTAGCAATATCCTCCGCGGGCCTGTGTCCACTTCACAGATAACCACGTCATCGTAAAGAACCCATTGTCCTCACCTTCAGACCTAAATAGAAACCAAACAAACCAATATACAAATTTAATTACATGACCCATTAATTATTACGTAGCGTTGCGTTGTCCCGAAATAGACTGCGTTGTGTAACGCGGGGGCGTAATAAGGCTTTAGTTTCTACTCGGAATAGGAATACAACTAGATAACAGTAGGGCTATTACTGTTCCCCCAACTCCTGGGCTCCGTCCCCACTTATATCCCCCCCCCCCCCCCAGTTATAAATATAATGTTTATTTACTAATTAGGGCTGTAAACGACATGTTGGATCTTTCATGACCGCGAGGATTATACTATGTAAAATCTATGAGTCGATTGAAAATTGCGTCCGATTAAAATCATTCGAAATCGGTCAACCCAACCTCAGATTTAAACGTGGGGTATTTGTAGCAACTTAGTGAAGGGATAAAATTCGATGTCCAAAGTAGAATATGTCCAATGTAGACTAAACGGTAAAATTTAGTTATTTATCTACACGATTAAAAGTTTATACATTATTTCTCCTATCCGTAATTGTACTCTCTGTCTAAGAAGACCTATTTATTACTCTTTCTCTCTGATCATGGGAGACAACATTTAACCTTTTCGTATCTTCATCAACGTATCTTTGCACTCTATCTGATTTCCTTTTTTTTTTGTTTTCCAGAAATGGCCCACGAGGGTCCAGCGGGCGCGGAGGGCTCCCCCCACCATACGCCGTCCCCCCCGCACCTGCCGCACCTTCCCCTGGCAGACACCAGCTTTCACCAACACATCATTGAGGTGAGTATGGAAGCAACTGGAGTGGAATACTTTGACCAGCACCCTTGGGATGTGACGGGACCATGGGAACATAGGTTTTAGAATTTTCGAGGATATTTTTTGTTTTTACATATTTTTGTGTATTATTGCCAGTCTCATCGCATTATCATGTTTGTTTTGTTTATGCTTATAACTAGTGAAATTTACAATTATCATAATGCCTCATATTTCTTTGAGACTGTTAAATTAGATTAAGGAAAATATCAGAAGAAATGAAGTAGATTGGCTTTCATCAACTCCTCTAAAACGCGTAAAGGCAAATTCTAAAATGATTTTCGACGTATTTCACGCCTCCAATTTTGTTATTTTGATGCGGTAAAGAGTAGATATTAATAAACGGGTCAACGTTTAAAAAATCGCAGAGTTCCCGTGACCTTTCCCGCCTCGCGGCGTGCCAGCGTCCAATCCATCCATCTTGATTTTAAACTCGGCGCGAGATATTTATAAAAAAGAACCCGCGCAGATTATAAATAACTCGATATCGAAGATAACGCTATAACGTTATTTGTACTATAGCTACTCCGCCTGCATACTATATTTACATGCGTTCCCTATAATGCGACTAATTTTAGCACGAATGTTGATGCGGCCTCTCGCAACGGAGCAGCGAATGTTTTGAACATTCGCTATTAGCGCTTCCCAATGATAATATCAAGTATCCGTCTGAAACTGGTTAAAAATAATACTTTTACACGTGTCGCGATAATCCTGCGCCCACGCATAGCGCTAGGGCTTTACGTGGCGCGTAGGGTTGCCACCGTTTCGGGAAAAGTCGGACTAAAATATTTTTTTCTATGGCAAAAAATAATTCTCCAGACCATGACAGACCAGACTTGCTCCACACAAAACTTTTATTTATCGCCTAAATATGTCGCTAATTAATTATTAAAATTCACCCGATTCCACGTACTTTCGCGCGGCGTCATATTTGTTCGGACTAGATATGACGATTTTTGACAAGAGTCACCTTAGTTAACAAACTCGTTGGCATAACGTCAAAGTCTACGTGAACAAATTGGTCAGGTGGGGGAGGGGAACAGAGGTGCGAGTGACAGCGTGTCGCCGCTGGAGCAGCAACCCGTAGCACGACAATGTATTTACGACGTGTGCGCAAAACATCCGCGGCTATTCGCGGCGCGCGCGCATTCCGACGCCCGCCGTTTTTTACGTCGAACCAAAATAATGCGCGCGATGCCAAAAATATGCTCGTGCGCCGTTTCTGCAACAGTTTTTTTTTTTTATTTTCACCGCTTGTGATACCAATGTAGCTCTTGATTTCGCGTTTAGTCTACATTGGACAGCATAGTCTAGTTTCGACATATTCTGCATTTGACAGATTCTTCATAAGACTGATTCAATATTGGACTGATCTTTTTTTATTCATTAACATTTGATTCCTTTTTTCAAAATCTGTCTTACGCAGAATCTGTCCAATATAGAATCAGTCTTATGTAGAATCCGTCTAATACAGAATATGTCTTTTGCAAAATCTGTTGAAATAAAACTGTGATGTCCAAAGTAGAATGAATGTCCAATGTACACTAAACGCTCTTTCGCAAGAAACAACAAAACTTAAAGTTCCCATATTAGCATGTATTTGGTTTGTTGTTAGTTGGACCTACGTTTCTATTAATGTTAATTTCTGAAATTAAAATTATATTTTGCTGTCTTTAACTATTTTGTTCTAATAGTCAATTTCGGCTTACTAACAATACAATTTTTAAACAACCGCATTTACTTAGCTAACTAAAGTATTAGGTACGTAGCATAAAATAAGATTGTGTAACTCCAGTCTTAAAATTGTGGTCCTGTCACGTCCTAGGGTGAGGTCCGGGCTATGGAGTGGTGTCCTACATGTATTTCCTCTCTCTTGTCAGAATCAGAGCCCAAGAACGAACCATATCGCGGAGAGAGCGAAACAATCGTTAGAAAATAGTTTCCTGCTACAAGTGAGTCCAAATTATACATATCTTGAGATCGTCGTGTCGCATCCAACAGTCTTCAGGGAATCCAGATTTAACAAAGTGTCTGTTAGAAGAGCGTACATGGGCAATTTTTGTTAGGAATTATTGCCGGCGACACGGTGTTGCGCCAATTCAATGAAGGAAGGTAAAGCAGTGTCGCACAATCAATTCCAATTAAATTTATAAAAAATTGCCGTTGCTGCCTGTTATTCTGTGCAGCTTGCTGCCCAATATTTTTTGACCTCATAATTAACGAAAATTAGAGCAATTTAATCGTCCATGTAAACGCTCCTTTAAAGGGGTGTGGTCGAAGATGAATAGGGTTGTAGACGGTGAGCAGAAGACATAGTCTTTCACTCATCTTTACGCATCCTTTCCATTCGTCTCTTTCCTTACCTCTGCATCATCACAGACACCTATTGTCTTATCTGGTTGCCCTATATCTTTATCTATCCTCTACTTCATTACGACCTTTAGTTTAGTCTTTTGTAAATGTTTTTTTGTGCCTTTATACCTTTTAATTTGCAAACTCAGAATCAATATTTGCTATAAGTTACGCCTACGTTGGATGTGACATCACGCCTTTGCTAATTTTCACATTACGTATCAATTTTCCTGTGTGTTATGTATGAAATCATTCAGAAATTTTGTATTTATATTTACACACGTACATTATATATTTGGATTAGTTGTTATTCTTAAATATTACTATTGTCTCTTGGAGTTATTAGGAGAATAAAACAAGAAAAATTTGTAGCTGAACAATTGGCATGCTTATATCAGTAAAATAGTCAGTCGATGCTTATTTTCATTTATAACTCACATCCGCTTTATCAAAAAAGTTTTAAAACTAACAATATTCTTATATAAAATACACTTTTTACACAAACATGATCTAGGATGTAACAAGATACGCATTGGATTTAGAACTCATACATAATGTTGAAACTGTCTCATACAGGATTGGTAGAAAAATTACATAACTATGGACACAATAAAGCCCAAACATTGCTTCTGAATGCTGCCCGAACGCAATATTTTATCATCCAAATACGAAAATAAACTTTCCAAAATAAAGCTCGCCTTTAGAAAAATGCGCGGCGAGTTCCGAAATAGCTTTCCATTCCACGAAAATAACAATTGGTTATATAAAACAATACCTTTTTCTAATTTCTTCAAGAGTGTCCTGCGTCACAAAGTTTCTTGAATAACGCTTTACAAAGTTGTAAATTGGAAATCGTGTGGAGAAATCCAAGAAGTTCTCAAAATATCACATGAAACAATCACTCGATCTTAATTTGATTTTGTTGAATACATTGATTGGTTTAAAATTACACAGAAACCTACCTTCATACGATACAATTACTTGAAAAAATGGTACTATCATCAATTAACAGTCATTATGGAAGCAATGTCAGTCGCTTTTGTTGGCTTCCGGTCATGTGCTGGTTTGTATTTCAATAGTTTGATTAATTATTTATCTAAATCTGGCGAATGATACTCCTATTCATGATTGCATTCGACCAATAAATCACATGATTAAGACCCGTACATTTCCGAACACCAACCCCATCTCTAATTTCACCGGTAATAAGGTTCTTACCAAAATAACACGCGTGTCGTGGCACACCTCGCCGCGCCCGTTGACTTAAAGGACTCTGTTTCAGCTGAAGAAGCAGCAGCAGCTTCAGCAGGAGATCCTGCTGCAGCACTTCCAGCAACAGCAACAAGAGCTCGCGCAGAGGCACGAGCAACAGCTCATGCAACATTTTAAGGTAATTAGTTCATTGGAAATTTAACAGGAATCTAGTAGAGGGGCCAACTTCAAGGCGAGGAAGGACGCAACCGAGCAACCCCACATAGAGAAAAATAACGTTCATTAAATGACGAACTATTAGAATTGTTTGCATTGTCGAAAATAGCTGCGCAGTTTTGCCCATCTTTGATATGCATAATCTTCAACAAACAAAACCGTTACTAAAGTGGAACTATAATGATTCAAGAAATATTTGTCTCTCAATATCATGATTCAAAATTCAAATTTAAAATAATTTATTCGCATAAAATAGGGTAAACATGAGATCTTAATTAATGAGTTACAAGTACGTGTTGATAATAATTTGGCAAAATAACATGCTTTTCAAGGAATTTCTCGTTGCCTCCCACGGAATCGCGGAATTGGCTCCGGATGTAAACAAGCTAAACAACGCAGTGTTAGAAAGGGGTACTAATTGGGAATAGTTAGAAAATGTTGAGCACCTCACCTCCTAAAATCTTACCCATAGTTTTAGTGGTATTATTTATCCAGCTGTTGGAAGAGTGCATTTCGGAGCATGATCAGCACATTTGAAAGCTCCAAACAAATCTAAAATCATCAGTATTATAATTTTTGCTGCTCGAGTTGATGTAAATTTAGCGATGGCTCAATAAACCGCTGTCAGTGCGAAATCTGGAATTTGACGAGTTGGCTCCACTCCGTCCGGCTAAAAATAGACATGAATGGTGCTCGCAATTGTAATTACATCATTCATACTGTGTGCGCATTTAACCTCATTAACTCTACTGCTGTCGCCGTGGGAAATCCTAGAAGGCTATCTCAGCCATTTTGATTGCGGTGGCCAAAAGTATGAAAGACTTGTCACTTGTCGTTTAGTATTGTTTGAATTGGCTTAGCCTCAAGCTGATAATCAACAGTGCCAAACGGTATCTCTAATTCCGCAGTCAGAGTGGTTTTTTCTTGACATGATCTAGTTGTTGTAGAAATCTAAATACATACCGATTCCAAACTCATGTCGGCCGAAGCAAGTAAGTCATAAGTAAATAGCTTGTCAATACGATGTCTCTCCCCAGACCAACTCAGGTCACATCTGTGTATGCCTGTAAAAGTAAAACTTAGACTGGATCGAATTTAAATATTAGACACCCACCGACCTGATGATCAGATGACTTGAAAAAAGTCGCAGGAGCGTTGAATGCAGATTGATCTCAATCGGGTCATTCTATAAATACTCTGGTGAGGCCTACGTCTAGCAGTGCACTTGATTGCGGCTGAAGTCATAATGATATTAGGTGAATTCATATTGAAGGATCCCCAACAATACCTTTTTCTTTTTAGACCAGTTCTGTTCAGTTAAATTAATCACTTCATGGCATCATAGGCGTTCACGTTTCAGATGTGGGAGCAACAGAAGGCAGAGGCGGCGCTGCGAGAGGCTCGCGAAGCTCGGGAGGCGCGGGAAGCTCGCGAGAGGCACGAGCGGGATAGAGTGGAGCTGAGGAAGAAGGATAAGTTGGAACCTAGTGCGAACGCTTCCACGCAGGTCAAGCAGAAACTGCAGGTGAGAGATGCTCTAAAAATTATTATTGCTAGGATTTTTTGTCAGATTTAACCTATTTTTTTGTTCGTGTCTGGTAACTTAGCCAACATTGTATGTCAGTGCTATTCACTATTTTGGTGCACTTCTTTCATATCGACTGGGTTACATGGTCGATCGACCCTGCACACCCTGGTTTTGAAAGTTTTTCGAAATCGCCTTTCGGTCTTCTGACGTGGTTCTTTTAACGATCACCAAATAACAGCCGGAACCAACGGATTAACGTGCCTTCCGAAGCACGAAATCGTCATTATTATCAGACATTCAGGTTATTCGAGCCTTCAATGTCTTAACCAAACTGGAAACAACTAAACCAAGTATGCTTCCCGTGGGAATCAAACCCACAACCTTCGGGTTTAAGGAAAACGCCATAACTACTCTACCACAGAGGCAGTTGTGATACTGGTTTTCCAAGCTTCTGACTTCTTACCATGGTAAGCGAGCGAGATGATGCCTTACATGACGTTTTGCGCTGTTCACTTGCTCATCTCTGCCATGCTAATATCCATCACAGTAACCACCTGACTAAGCTTATAACATTCCCTCATTAGAAATGTTTCCAAAAATGTGCTGATAGCTATTCAAAGAATATAATGAGCATGTCTGAAAACAAAAATATGATACTTACGTTAGAACGATACTTCGATTTAGAGGAATCGGATTTATGTTATTTGAACAAAAAAGGACTTGAATAAATTGTATTTTATTTTACCTTTCCAGGAGTTTCTAAAGAAGAAGGCGGCGGCCAGCGCCAACGGAACAGTGCCTGGATCTCCTTATAATAGAAATTGGTGAGATATTGAAATTTTCTTTATTAACATACTTGCTGTTTCCCGCAGCTCCGTCTGCTTCAATAAGTAGCCTATGTTTGACTAAGGGTCTTCGACTATATTCATATCAATTTTCATCAAAATCCGTTCAGAGATTTGGCCGTGAAAGCGTAACAGACAGACAGACTTTCGCATTTATAATATTAGTATGGATTCCAAATCTTTCTCTGTTCATTGCCTACCTAGCTTCGAATTTAATGTAAAATTAAATTCTGTTTAAGTACTGGGCTCTCTAATACTATTTTAACTGCTAGACATGGGCTTTGCCATTGTTACATATAGTTCAGTGGTTTTATTTATTTATTTTCGACTTACAGATATATAATACGCTGGAAGATTTGTATAAATGTAAAGTTACAGCAGACGGGTGCCCCAGTGACCCTTGAAAACTTTTTTAAACAACAGTCGTCAACAACCAATGTATTCATCAACTAATCGAGAGATATGTAAAATAGTATATTTTAATGTTTAATGGACTATGAATTCGCTAAAGAAAAGAACAGATTTTGATTTAGTAACTTCCAGTAGTAAAAGAAATGTAGCGTATTCATGTTTCTTTGTAGATAATGCCACATAGCGTTTGTAGATAATGGCAATCGACGCGCCGAAACGTCTTTGTGCTATATAATTTTCATTTATCCCTTAGTGTTTTTGAAAATTTAATCGTATTGGTATCTGTTTGTATACATTAATGGGTTCTTTCAGACTCGTACAGGTTGGAATGCGGAGTACGGCAGGGTGGATTAAGCTCACCCACGCTTTTCAACCTGTACGTAAATGAGTTGATTGAGGAGCTCAGTCGCGCCAATGTCGGCTGCCACATAGACGGCATTTGCGTCAATAATATTAGCTACGCAGACGACATGGTGCTGCTGAGCGCTTCTGTTTGTGGGCTGCGCAGGCTGGTGGCAATCTGTGAAGCCTACGCCACCACACATGGTCTGACATACAATGTCAAAAAAAGTCAACTCATGGTATTTGGGTCCGGGAGTAAAAAATATGAACAAATACCACCTGTTTTAATTAACAAAAATGAGCTGCAGAGAGTTTATAAGTTTAAATACCTTGGTCATGTTTTGACTCCCGACCTCAAAGACGATGAAGACATAGATAGGGAGCGGAGGGCGTTGTCAGTAAGAGCGAACATGCTGGCTCGTAGGTTTGCACGCTGCTCGCGGGAAGTAAAGTTGACGCTGTTCAGAGCTTTTTGCACGTCGTTTTACACGTGTAGCTTATGGGCTAGATATACTCAAAAAGCTTACAACGCTCTCCGAATCCAATATAATAATGCGTTCAGGATGCTTCTGCGGCTACCCCGTTTCTGTAGTGCGTCAGGGATGTTTGCAGAAGCGCGAGTTGATTGTTTCTACGCAACAATGCGGAAACGGTGCGCGTCCCTGGTGCGCAGAGTGCGGGAGAGTGGCAATAGCATTCTGAAAATGATTGCAAACAGGCTAGACTGCCTGTACGTTAACCATTGTTGCACTATATCAGGGGGGATAGTGCAGGAATGGCCTTTGTAAATTATTTCTATAGTTTTTATACTAATATAGTTTATAAGCACTACTAACAAAATGTGAGTCCTAGTTACTTGAAATAAATAAATTCATTCATTCATTCATTCATTAACTATATTCAAAAAGTGTGACTCATGCAAATTCGGTGAGTCGAATAATTTTTGGTCGATATCGTATGAATTTCGTTCGTTAACGATGGATTTTTGTTTGATATTTGACATATATTGACGTTTGTAAAAATATCTCGGCACTTCTCTCATTGTCGGATCTCAATAGTATCTGTTATCTCGCAGGGGCATCGTGAAGTCCCCGTCGGGCGAGTCGATCAGCTCGGCAGGGTCGGCGACGGCGCACCCGTACCGCCTCCCCGCGCCGCTGGTCGCGCCGCTCGCCGCGCCGCTGCCTGCCGCGCTCGCCGCCGCGGACTATCCGCTGCGGAAGACAGGTTAGTGTTGGTACAATATGAACAACCCTGGTAATTCACTTCATCGTCATAGGTGTTGACAACTTGAACTAATTGTGAGCGAGGCTATTGCTTTCGATTGAATGAATTAGCCGCGACTTTCTCTGCGTCACAGAATTACGAATAGTACTAACGTACAGAATCGACACTTACCCGAAACGGATACCGCACCGAGCCAAGCAGATTTAGGGTGAAAATCGACAGCTTAACAATCCAATGATTTCGATTCGGCCGCCCGACCGCTGGGACCACTATGACGCAGATACGGTAAATAACCAACCCTACTAGTAACACACACATTGACGCGTGTGTGTACGCGACCGAATCGTAGTAATCGTAATAGATATCGCGCTCGCCGCTGTTGCATGGAGTGTCCGGTGTGTGCCCGCGTGACCAAGTTAATTACACACAGAAGTTATGAACGATGTATTTACACATTTAGACAACGTAGTGCGCACCTTTAACTGACATCTAGAGATGGGCATTACCCGGTTAAAACCCGAATCTTGTGAAAAAATATGTAGCCGATATACCCCACATGATAGATTCCCGATGATCTCTATAACAACTAGCGAAACCTGTATAAATACGACCGCTAGTTTTCAAAGTAATGATTTACTTACAAATTAGACACCACGTCATCTAGTATGATAAAAGTATTTGCAGTGGCAATTTTTAAAAAGTTGTATTTCCTTCCTTTCGTCCTTATTTGGTCTCGCTCACACTAAGTTCAATTTATTTGCCGAATTAAAATTGAAATTTGTTCATTTTTAATTCCTCAATGATTAAAGTTCATTTTCGATTAGCTTTGATCCTAAGTAACAAATAAACACTTCAGCCGCACTCAGAGTCGTTTGACCATTAAAGCAAATTCTCAAAACTTAGAATTTTTAAATCTATACTCATTAGTGTAGATTTACTTAAGCAACTTTTTATTAAAGATTTAAAAATCCTTTAAGAAAGAATTTTATATTCTAGTTTGAAGAATTTGCTTAAGTGGTCATTTAGGACTCTGAGTGCGGCTGTTACTTTAAAAGCTAATCTCAAATAGAAATTTAGTCGTTACTCGAAGTACCTAGTTGCCGCATTAACACCACTTGAGAGGTTTTGTTTCGATATGTCGATTTAATCGTAACTTCAATGTTGTATGATAAAAAAAGTATTAAGTCGATGGCACATAGCGCAGTGAAATAACAGCTAGTTGTTTTGTGATATATCTTGCGTTCTGTTCGTCTGTAACCGTCGTATATATATTATTTTGTCGTCATAGTATTTGGAGTACATAATTTTTGATTAATAATAGTGCATGGATTATGCGACATTAAGCTCCATTTAAACTGACTAGAATCCCGCACGGGTCGCGTGACGATCACAGACTAAGATAGGTTGAAGTGCCATAGCGTGTGCCAAAGTTAACTGGCGTCCCGCGCGGGATTCGCACTGTTTGAATGGAGCTTTACAGACGGATAGAAAATCGGACAATATGAATGATCGTATTTAACATGTTACCATTTATTTTGCATACCATAAATGTTACTTAGAATGTACAATATGTCACTTCATTAAAATTTACATTACAAGTTTTGTCGAAGAAGTTCGTTCTTATCAAGTAAATTTCCACTAAGTCTATTTTGATCAACATATTGATATCCTGTGCGTTCGCGTCATCATCTTAGCGTGTATTCCTAGTTGTGTCGTCAGCTACGCTTCGGAGCCTACGCTAGTCATGGCCTATGTTTTCGCGATTGTATTAAACTAAAAAAAATATGGGATATTTCTGGGCAGAAAAATGATATTTTAATACCGTTTTTATCGCGTAGTGTACGTACAGAATGGACACTCAAAATCTTCCCACCCTCCCACCCGAAACAGATACCGCACCTCACCGCGCAGTTTTAGGATTTCCAACTGAGATGTGCAAAATAAATGTTAAGTTGTGTGCAGTAGTATGAGTAGCGTAACCTCGCATGTGTGTGCACTAACGCAGCGTCGGAGCCGAACATGCTGAAGGTTCGTCTGAAGGCGCGCGTCATCGAGCGACGAGCCTCACCGCTGGCGAGGCGACCGCCCAAGGCCAGGGCGAAACCACGCAGTGAGTATACTCAACTCCATCGAAAGAAGCTACAAATTATGTAAACAAATGTTCAGATGTTTGGATGAAATAAATTGTATTTTCGTGACATATTTTTAATATATGTGGAAAATTTTAATTTCAGTTTTAGATGATTTTGTTGCCCGCGTCTATTTCTTGATATTTTTTCTCTCATTTATCAATTTTAAAAATGGAAAGGTCACCAAATCAAAATGGCTGACCAAATGTTTACATTCACCGTTCGTTCGACTCGTTCCTGTACCAGACATCATTGAGCGACAGCGCTTTATATCGTTAAAATATAACCCGACTAATTGGAATTGCTCGTTTGTTTCGTATTACCCGTCTAGTAATTTAGTTAATTGTATTTGGTAAACTTATATATAAATCTCCAACTCAGTAGAAGTTAATTGGTGTACTTAATTTATAGCTTCTCGTGACGGAGACATAGTGGGCGAACCTTCGCGAATTTATTGGTTGGTGTGTTGAATTTCGAATAGAAATACTGTTCGAATGATTTGTTTAATAATTGTAGTTTATCTAATATCACACTAATGTTAAAAGATAAAAAAAATAGAACCGGAATGACAGTCATTATACACATGCCATCGAAATAAAATGAAATTATAATGCAGCTCTTCTATATACTATATAGTAATTAATTAACGCACATGTGTTTTATAATGTGGAGTTTCTGTTAATGCCCTTTTCCTCAGAAATAGAGCATGGAATTTTTGAATAAAAATAAAATATATCTTAGCTATATAATAATTATTCGAATAAAAATTGGATTCTAATAAATTTCAACTAATTGATGAAATAGTAGACGCGATTATATTAATCTTCGCGTACCTATTTTTCAAACGTTTTGAATAGAATCCAATACTTAGAACATTCGCCCATCGCTTAAATGAGTTAACCAGCACGGTGTGAAACTAACCCTGGATATCGAATGAAATGTCAATATAAGGATCATATTTCAGAAATAACTAATCAAGTGATCAAAATTGCTGTCTTGGATGAATGGAAATTGAAACACTTAAAATTTAAATTGAATTTTTGTGTTTAATTTGTTGTCGACGAGTATTTAATTAGGACTGTGTATTTCTATATATATATATGTGTGTGTTAAGAAAACAAAACATGATTGGGAAGAGAACAATGTAGTGCTAGCATAGCACATATAAGCAGCGACTTTGAGTATTTGTTTCTTAATTTATATTTTACATTGGCAACATAAATTATTCCATTCTTTGTATTCAATAGAAATGGAATTACTTGTGTGTGTTTTAGATTTTCAAATAAATTTTTCATTCATTCATTCATAAATTAGTAGAAAGCTTGCTGTCAACGAACTTCTGCTGTAAAACCAATGTAGAGTATATCTAAGGAGCTGTACTGTGATGAATAGGTATCATAATATATTACAAATTTTGCCGAATTAACGAGAACAAATACTTAATTCAAATTATTTGATTCTTGTTGCCCACTGGAGAACTAATTTATTTTTCTTAATTTATAGTTCTCAGTGTCCGTATTGACGAAAAAAAAGGTGTGAATTTTTGAGAGTCTCTGTAGAGAGAGAGAGAGAGAGAGCACGAATCTCGCGCGGGACGCCGACAGAAATAAGATTAGGTAGAAGTACCATACCATGTGCCAAAGTTAAATGGCTTGCTTAAGGTACTTCTACGTATTCTTAATCCGTGCCAGTGTTGTTGAATATCTGTGTAGCATATAGTCTGTCAAACCTCCCCTCTCGTTGCAGACTGCGAGTCTGGTTCCCCCCGCGGCTCCCCCCCCGGCCCGGCCAGCATCCGCGAGGAAGACGAACCCCGCGCACCCGACCTGCTGTTCTACTCGCCCTCCATGCCCAACATCAGCCTAGGTAATATTCATCATTATTTAAAAAAAATAAACGAACAAAGCTTTTTTTTAGTTTGCGCTTCAGAGCCGAAGGTACGCTTTTAGTTATGAAAAAGGAACAATACGAGCGCTCTTTAATTGGCGCCAAAATAGTACATTAATGTCGAGTTCGGATATGAAGCAATTAATGGACGTGTAGAATTACCCAGGATTTTTCAAAGGACGAAGCGACGCCGATTCCTATATAGCGATAAAATGTAAAAAAACTTTATTTATGAGAAAACTACCTACTTAATATTGTTTTTTAAATAATGGGTTATACGGCCATGGATACAAGTCCTTTAAAGCCCTTCTTAATTTTGCTATCTTCTTCAGTCCTACAGTGTGGTTTTGTCAAGTCTAGTCGGTAGTCAAGTCTAGTCAGAAGAATCAAGACTAAGTGAAGTCGTAGAAAAACTGCACTTAGCGATTACTAGGAGCTTTTGGCAACAAGCATGAAAATCACATAAATCAAACACTGTATCACTTCCTAACAGTCACGCTTGTTGTCGAACACTTTGCGAATAAATAATCCACCATTATTATGCACAAACACTAAAAAAAAAACACAATTTTTGGTAAATAAAATACAGCGCCGATACTCTTCGCAGCTTCCCGCCAAAAGACTACCTAATGTTTCAATGGCGCCAGACGTCAAACAGAGCAGCAATCGCAGCAATTCCATGATAAAATTTAAAATTTTAACTGCCAGCAATGTTTATTACCTTCTGCTAGATTAGGTTGTTTTTGGTATGTCGGCCATTTTGTAACATAACACGTACATGTTTCCTCGTAACTGTAAAAAAAGTACTATACATGAAAAGTTTATACACTAATGACGTTATTTATTTCTCATAAATACTCAAAAGACTTAACTACTTTGTTTTAAATTTTGACAAGTTGTGATTTCATTTTTCATCAATAAAAAATATCATTATACATTTAAAAAAACTAAATCTATCGTGGTGTCCGCAGGCCGACCACACGTATCGCGTCCGGCGTTACCGCACCCCCCTCACCCCCCTCCGGCGACGGCCCCCCTCCCCCCCGTGTCGGAGGCGGACGCGTCCACCTCGCTGACGTCACGGCTATCGCAGCGTCCTCTAGGAAGGACGTACTCAGCCCCCCTGCCGTTGGGAGACCCTGCGTTACAGCCTCCGACCGCACATCATTACCTGAGGGATCAGATACGGAAGACGGTTAGTTGACTAATGTAGTTGGTTAAATTTGTAGTGAAGTCTATTTCATCTAGTGTATTTTTCTTAGTTACGTCCTCAGAATCAGAATCATTTATTGTCAAGAATATATGTAGAAAATATACAAAATATACGTAGGATACGTTGTACTTGTGAGTCATGATTTAAATAATAAATAAATAGTCGTCGTGTTAATATGTCAACGTACAGAACGTACATTCACATAACAGATATCACACCTCATAACGCAGATTTAGGGTACAAATCCAGAGCAAAATATAATGCATGGATGTCGCTTCAGCCGCCTGGCCGCTGCGACGACTATGACGCAGATACGATAAAATATCCAACCGTAAGAGTAACACACACATTGGCGTGTGCGTAAGAATCATAGTAGTCGTAATAGTTATCGCGCTTGCCGCTGTTGTATGGAGTGTTTAAGTAGTGTTCCGAGCTAGTGAACGCGGTTTCGTACAAAATATATGGGATCAATCCAAGGGAGACGAGGCGCGACTTAATAGACGCGGGCTTTAACATCGAGTAATGTTCAGGTGCTGACGCGTGCGCACGACGCGGCTGCAGCACAACTCCGCGAGGAAGAGGGCGAGGTCATCGACCTGACGGCGCGGCGTGCGGACCCCTCCCCCGCCTCCGCCGCCGCCCCCGCCCCGCCCCCCGCCGCCGAGCCCGCCCCGCTGGCACGCGCGTTAAGTTCGCCGCTGGTGGGGGCACGAGCCCCGCCTACTGGGCTGGCGTACGATGCGCTTATGTTGAAACACGGGTAAGTGTAGTGCGTAGTTTTATATCTCTAACTACCTCTAGGGCATCATCATGTACATATCCTGGTGTCACAGTTTTTCGGAATCGCTTTCGGCATTTACCATGGTTCCTTTCGACCACGAAATTGCAACTGAGGTCAACGACTTTCGAAGCACGGAATTGTCATAGTGATTGAATAAAAGTTAATCACTTGACCACAGAGACAGTTTTGTAATGAAATACTAGGTTTATTGTTAATTTTGACAATTTGAGTTAGTGGTACTGCCACAACTCAAATTTCGAACTTTGTCGAAAATTCTACGATTTAAAATTGAATTAAGTATGTATTGGAGTTCGTAATTTTAGACTGAATACCGCGCTTGATTTGAATATAAAGTAGTAAGCAGAGCGTGGTGTGTGTTGCAACCGCAGATTTAGAACTGAATGACGTGCGTAGCGAGTGATTTGAATATGAAGTTGTGAGCAGAGAGCATGATGTGTGTTGCAACGACAGATTTAGAACTGAATGACGCGCGTAACGAGTAATTTTTTTTTATTTTCACTTTTGGAAGACTATCGACTATTTATACATGGTTGCTACAATATAGTTCAAAAAAGTCATTTTAAAGTCTCCACTGATAGAATTTATCTTAATCTAATATTGAACCGACAATTTGGCCAAATGATAACCTCAAATTAAGGACTACATTCTTGTAGCTACGTACATGTAAGTAATATGAAGTAGTTAGCAGAGCGTGCTGTGTGTTGCAACCGCAGATTTAGAACTGAATGACGCGCGTAACGAGTAATTTGAATATGAAGTAGTGACCGGAGCGTGGTGTGTGTTGCAACCACAGATTTTACCTGCCACTTTATACGTCTGATTTATCTCTCTCGTCTGAACGACCTCAGTCACCCAATAGCTACAGGAGCATTGTCTGAAGTGTGGTGTGATGGCAGGTGTTCGTGCGGAGCACATGCGCCGACGCACCCGGAGCACAGCGGGCGGCTGCAGTCGGTGTGGGCGCGGCTGTGTGAGACGGGACTGGCGGCACGCTGCGAGCGCACCCGGCCGCGCAAGGCTGCACTGGACGAGCTGCAGGCCGTGCACGCCGAGCCGCATGTGGCCGTGTTCGCGGGCCGCCGACCCCCGCAGCCTGCTGCAGGTACTGCCCGGCGAGCGAGACGGGGAGAGTACGCGCTGCCGTACTCTTTAGGGTTTCCGGGACGCAGCAGTGATACTACGATGGCGTAGAAACTTAAAGTAAATCTTGGTCTCCGACACGAAAATGCACCATTTCTTGCGGTCTTTGCTAGTAGACTCCAAAGGTTACACTTTATCGCCCCAGCGATACCAAAATTACAAAGGTATCTTTTTCTTCAAAGGGTGCCTTTCCAATTAGTGAAAGCTAGCAATTAGCTTGCCAATTTCGTTTTTCGCTCTACAAAACAACGTAGCTGCGCTTGCTATCCCAGTCAACTCCTGGATATTCTGCAGGACCGACTTTTTTATTTCCAGCAACTTTAGCCATCATTGTAAATTGCGAGACTTTGTATCGTTGATGTTGAAGAATATGACTCAGATGGGAACGAAATAGACAAATAAGAGTTTAAAAAATAAACATTGTCAAAGCAAAATCGAAGCGCTATAAAAGTATTGCACGACATAATCACGAACGTAGTGAGGGAGTTTATTCTTAATAACTGAGCGAAGTGAGAGATTGAAATCTCGTGTCGTCTTACGATTGACATTCGTCATTATAATCTGCAGGTGGCGGAGCGGAACAGAGACAGCTAGTGCGACTGGCGTGCGGCGGACTGGGAGTGGACTCGGACACGGCGTGGAGCGAGCCGCACACGGCGGTGGCGGCGCGCGTGGCGGCCGGCGCCGTGCTCGACCTGGCCGTGCGCACGCACAAGGCCGAGCTCAGGAACGGGTGAGTGTGTGACTGGTCCTGCCGAGCCGGACACGGCGTGGAGCGAGCCGCACACGGCGGTGGCGGCGCGCGTGGCGGCCGGCGCCGTGCTCGACCTGGCCGTGCGCACGCACAAGGCCGAGCTCAGGAACGGGTGAGTGTGTGACTGGTCCTGCCGAGCCGGACACGGCGTGGAGCGAGCCGCACACGGCGGTGGCGGCGCGCGTGGCGGCCGGCGCCGTGCTCGACCTGGCCGTGCGCACGCACAAGGCCGAGCTCAGGAACGGGTGAGTGTGTGACTGGTCCTGCCGAGCCGGACACGGCGTGGAGCGAGCCGCACACGGCGGTGGCGGCGCGCGTGGCGGCCGGCGCCGTGCTCGACCTGGCCGTGCGCACGCACAAGGCCGAGCTCAGGAACGGGTGAGTGTGTGACTGGTCCTGCCGAGCCGGACACGGCGTGGAGCGAGCCGCACACGGCGGTGGCGGCGCGCGTGGCGGCCGGCGCCGTGCTCGACCTGGCCGTGCGCACGCACAAGGCCGAGCTCAGGAACGGGTGAGTGTGTGACTGGTCCTGCCGAGCCGGACACGGCGTGGAGCGAGCCGCACACGGCGGTGGCGGCGCGCGTGGCGGCCGGCGCCGTGCTCGACCTGGCCGTGCGCACGCACAAGGCCGAGCTCAGGAACGGGTGAGTGTGTGACTGGTCCTGCCGAGCCGGACACGGCGTGGAGCGAGCCGCACACGGCGGTGGCGGCGCGCGTGGCGGCCGGCGCCGTGCTCGACCTGGCCGTGCGCACGCACAAGGCCGAGCTCAGGAACGGGTGAGTGTGTGACTGGTCCTGCCGAGCCGGACACGGCGTGGAGCGAGCCGCACACGGCGGTGGCGGCGCGCGTGGCGGCCGGCGCCGTGCTCGACCTGGCCGTGCGCACGCACAAGGCCGAGCTCAGGAACGGGTGAGTGTGTGACTGGTCCTGCCGAGCCGGACACGGCGTGGAGCGAGCCGCACACGGCGGTGGCGGCGCGCGTGGCGGCCGGCGCCGTGCTCGACCTGGCCGTGCGCACGCACAAGGCCGAGCTCAGGAACGGGTGAGTGTGTGACTGGTCCTGCCGAGCCGGACACGGCGTGGAGCGAGCCGCACACGGCGGTGGCGGCGCGCGTGGCGGCCGGCGCCGTGCTCGACCTGGCCGTGCGCACGCACAAGGCCGAGCTCAGGAACGGGTGAGTGTGTGACTGGTCCTGCCGAGCCGGACACGGCGTGGAGCGAGCCGCACACGGCGGTGGCGGCGCGCGTGGCGGCCGGCGCCGTGCTCGACCTGGCCGTGCGCACGCACAAGGCCGAGCTCAGGAACGGGTGAGTGTGTGACTGGTCCTGCCGAGCCGGACACGGCGTGGAGCGAGCCGCACACGGCGGTGGCGGCGCGCGTGGCGGCCGGCGCCGTGCTCGACCTGGCCGTGCGCACGCACAAGGCCGAGCTCAGGAACGGGTGAGTGTGTGACTGGTCCTGCCGAGCCGGACACGGCGTGGAGCGAGCCGCACACGGCGGTGGCGGCGCGCGTGGCGGCCGGCGCCGTGCTCGACCTGGCCGTGCGCACGCACAAGGCCGAGCTCAGGAACGGGTGAGTGTGTGACTGGTCCTGCCGAGCCGGACACGGCGTGGAGCGAGCCGCACACGGCGGTGGCGGCGCGCGTGGCGGCCGGCGCCGTGCTCGACCTGGCCGTGCGCACGCACAAGGCCGAGCTCAGGAACGGGTGAGTGTGTGACTGGTCCTGCCGAGCCGGACACGGCGTGGAGCGAGCCGCACACGGCGGTGGCGGCGCGCGTGGCGGCCGGCGCCGTGCTCGACCTGGCCGTGCGCACGCACAAGGCCGAGCTCAGGAACGGGTGAGTGTGTGACTGGTCCTGCCGAGCCGGACACGGCGTGGAGCGAGCCGCACACGGCGGTGGCGGCGCGCGTGGCGGCCGGCGCCGTGCTCGACCTGGCCGTGCGCACGCACAAGGCCGAGCTCAGGAACGGGTGAGTGTGTGACTGGTCCTGCCGAGCCGGACACGGCGGTGGCGATATTAATAATACATATAAGTACCTTTAACACAGACGAAAAAATGTGACTTTATTGTGCATTCATATCTTAAGACATTCTTAGCTAACATTTTTCTCCTTTACCTTATCCTTCTTTGTTATGTTACTTTCTTCCACTTTCTTCTATCTCTAACAATGGCCTTGGCAACGCCGTTCCTACTCGCGTTCTCCCTGATACAATCCGGCCTCCTGTTTTTGGTCTTCCCTATTTCGTTCTCTGCCAATCAAATCTTATTATATTTCAACATCAAACAATAATACTAACCAAGTATTTATTTCCAGTTTCGCGGTAGTGCGACCTCCAGGCCACCACGCGGAACCCAACCAGGCCATGGGCTTCTGTTTCTTCAACAACGTGGCCGTCGCAGCCCGCCTGCTCCAACAGCGGCACCAGCTGCACAGGATCCTCATCGTGGACTGGGTGAGTGCACGAAGTTGCCTTCAGCTGCGACATAGACCACTCCCTGCTCCAACAGCTGCACCAGCTGCACAGGATCTTCATCGTGGACTGGGTGAGTGCACGAAGCTGCCTTCAGCTGCGACATAGACCACTCCCTGCTCCAACAGCGGCACCAGCTGCACAGGATTCTCATCGTGGACTGGGTGAGTGCACGAATCTGCCTTCAGCTGCCACATTGACCACTCCCTGCTCCAATAGCGGCACCAGCTGCACAGGATCCTAATCGTGGACTGGGTGTAAGTCCTTTTTATTTTTGAAAAACATAGAGGTTGAAAAACGTATACACCAAGGTGACAAGCGGTGGTGTAGAGAGGGCATGGCAGCATGAAGATGTCTGTCATGGAAAGATTAGACAATTTTTATATGCGTAGTATATATATAGGTAGTCATGGAAAGAATTACGTCAGAGGCCGAAAGGCGGTTCCAAAAAACTACAAAATAAATGCAACGAGTGGGACCATGTAGGTCAATGAATTTCGTGTACTATACACGTGGTCGAATGACCACATACGAATGAATGAATCCATAAATGCAATATTTAAAGTAGTTGTCGAACAAATTTAGTCTCACCCTTGTAAATTACCTAGGCGTGACGTCACCGTATAGGTTGTATCAGTATGAAGCATTTGGTATCGTCCAAAATGCACGTGAGTTACTTCATATTTTTTACTAAAATAATAAATAAATTTAATAGTGACGTCTTTCGTTTAAACATGAAATTAAAAATGATTCGTCACGCCTATTGTATTGTAATTGCGCAGGACGTCCACCACGGCAACGGCACGCAGCAGATATTCTACAACGACCCGCACGTGCTCTACATGTCCATCCATCGACACGACGACGGGAACTTCTTCCCGGGCACCGGTGCAGCCACGGAGTGCGGGGCTGGAGCAGGCCTGGGGTACACCGTCAACGTTGCCTGGCCGAGGCCTGCTAATGCCGCACATGCTGCCTTGGCTGATGCCGAGTATCTGGCTGCGTTTAGAGCCGTCATCATGCCTATCGCTAAGGTGAGAAATTCCACTTTTGCCGTGTCCTTTGTAACTGTTTTATATAGCTTAACAAGTTATCATGTATACGAGGAAAAATATATATATACTTTTAAAGAGAATTTGGATATAACTGATAGACCTTTGCGCAATAAAGATAAATTACTTTTACCTTCTTATAGACTGTGTAGGTTAAAGACTCATTTGTGGGGAACTGTATACGCTTCTACAATAAGCTTCCTGAATCAATCACTAGTTTGCCTGATGGACAATTCAAAGCCCATGTTAAAGATCTACTTTGTAAAAAGTCTTATTATAGTACTGGTGATTTTCTTAATGACAGGAATGTTGAACTTAAGCTTGGTGCAGAGTCCTCAACAAATTGACATATTATTATAAATTCTGTTTTTACATTTGACATTTTTAATTATTATTATTTTTATTCTATTTTTAATTAATTTGAATAATCTGAAATCACAATAAAATATTGTGCAAAATGTTGAATTCGTTCATTTAACTAGTTAATTAAGGAAAGTTTTTTTCTTATTTGTAAATTGACGTTTTAAAGAATATGCTGCAGTGTAGTCTGTGGCGCCGCTTCAGCTTCACTTGCGCTTTGGAAGTGGTGGTAAACTTAATATAAGTTAATTGACATCAATAAATGATATTTATATCATATATTGAAAATAAACTATTTCATTTCATAGCGAAATAGAGATGTGTAACTTCCAGCTGCGTTGGTCAAAAAAACTGTCTGAGATATTTTGTATTTGTATAGGAACTTTGCATGAATGATTTAGACTTAGTAACTTGTTCGATCATTGTTAGATCGTGGATGAGCGTCAATTGTTATAACTTCAGAGCTGTGTCATTCCTATTACTGGGAATCTAGTCGCTATATATTATTCCGGGGATTGGTACGGGGTGAGGGCCAGGGCAGGCCTGGGGTACACCGTCAACGTGGCCTGGCCGAGGCCTTCTAATGCTGCTCATGCTGCCTTAGCTGATGCAAAGTATCTGGCTACGTTTAGATCAGTCATTATGCCTATTGCTAAGATAATTAGATATTTTTTACGGCTATTTGTAGGACTTCTCTTGTGTATTTTACTAATATTTCTTTGTACCTTATGTAGCTGATTCGTGTATCTTCTAGCTGCGGTAGACGAAGAACAACGTGAGAAGAAGTCTTTAATCCGAAGGAACTTTGCAAGAATGTTTAGGCATCGTTACTTGTTCGATCATTGTTAGATTGTGGATGAGCACTAACTGTTGTATCTTCTTAGATTCGTCATTTTTTATTACTGTGGATCTAGCCGCTATTGTTTTCCCGAGAAGTGGGGCTGCGATGGAGTGCGGTGCCGGGCTGGCCTACCGATTCTATATTATTTGTCTGAAGATGATTTATTGCTCTTTGTTTCATGAATATCACCTCATTTTACTAACTATCATTTTTGACCGACTTTGCTGCGAAAATATGGCTTTATCCTCTCTATATAAAATTTTATCCTTTGTTACAGGAGTTCAACCCAGAAATAGTGTTAGTATCGTGCGGGTTCGACGCGGCGGCAGGGCACCCCGCACCCCTCGGTGGCTACAACGTGTCGGCGGCCTGCTTCGCGCACATGACCCGCGACCTTATGCAGCTCGCCGGAGGAAAAGTGAGTCTACTTTCATGGTATACATGATTCATTCAAATTTATTGGCATAAGTAAATTTACCTATTGTATATACTCGTATGAAGGATATTATGTACGGTAATATTTCTGCAATTTATTTATTTTATTTTTTTATTTATTAAAACTTTATTGTTCCACAAAGTATAATATACTTATAACAATTGGCGGACTTAATGCTAAGAGCATTTATGCATTATTTAAAAAGTATCTACTAGTATATATGTTACTAATAACTTGTATGTAGTGTCACTTATATTCGGTTATCAATGTTTATCACATTCACATCTCAATGAACCCTCAAATCATTCTCACAATACACCATCGACAAACCTGTCTCAATATCAGACACTCATATTTGTTTATAGTAGGCGACCCAGGATTTATAAATGAAAAATCCCGATCAACTAACATAAAAATAATTTATTAAAAAAAACTGAGGCTATAAAGAAAAGGTCGTGGTTTAGGACCGTCACTAATTTCTGACTAGGTGGTAAAGGTGTACACAGTTATAAATAAGTTATATAACGTTATGAAACATTGTGTAACACGATAACATTCTATAACAATGAAGACAATAGGGAATATTCATGATTTTTTAAATATTTTTAAATGATATTAATTAATAAATAGATAGCATCATCATATGTCCCAAAAAAAAAATCGCATCAAAATTCAAAGAAATAATCATAAAATATGATCGTCAATATCGGATTTCAAACGCCACCATTTTTCGCGCGTCGCGTTTACGTCACTGGTATGGTCACACGTATACACACAAGTAAGGTGCAAGCTGTCAACTGTCAATGTCAGTTTGATTTCCCTAAAAGTTTTTTTTTTTTAATTTGGCTCTTACTTTTGTATTTAGCCAGTAA
The DNA here is from genome assembly GCA_947363495.1 of Euzophera pinguis. Lineage (NCBI taxonomy): Eukaryota > Metazoa > Arthropoda > Insecta > Lepidoptera > Pyralidae > Euzophera > Euzophera pinguis. The sequence goes on from OX376164.1 coordinate 1,185,991, forward strand.
CAAGTAACAGTTTTTTAATAAAGTTGTTTAATTATATAAATATAAATTCAAGTCAGTAGTTAAGTCAAGTCAAGTCATAATCAAGTCGAGTCAGAAGAGTCGGGCTAAGTGAAGTGGTAGAAAAACTGCACTTAGCGATTTCTAGGAGCTTTTGGCAACAAGCAAGGAAATCACATAAATCGAACACTGTATCACTTTCCAACACTCACGCTTGTTCTTGATTCTTGACACTTTGCGAATAATAATCCACCATTATTATGCACAAACAATCAAAAAACACAAATTTTGGAAAATAAAATACAGCGCCGATACTGCTTTTCACAGCTTCCCGCCAAAAATTCTTCCCTAAAAGTTAGGGAAACATGATTGCAGTCGATTTAGTCAATCACCGATGTAAACAAAAAAAAAAAAAATAATCTTAAAGTAGATCTGTTTCCATCTGGGTAGTGTGTGATTGTTTTTGGTGGAAGAAGGATATATTCCATTCGAATCAAACAAACTTACAAGTGTTTTTCGAGTTCATGGTAGAATCCTCTTGTCTGACGATCAACATCAACAATTCCATGCATCTTATCCTACGGGTGGTTTATTACGATCTCCTATTTTCATCATAATGCGAGTGAGTGAGTCAGTATGATGCCTTACACTCTATAATGCGTCATCTCGCTTACTCACTCGCATTTGGATGAAATTAAGAGATAGTAAGCCGACTGACGTGGTTAGTCTCAAATTGACTTCACCGCCCTCTGAAAGTAATCCGTTTTCATCCGAGCTATTTTTAATTGTTTTTCTTCAATTGTTGATTTATTCTATGCTAACCTGTGGATGGATATTTCGTCCATGGAAGTAATAAGTCAACATTATATGGCAAATTAATTTCTTTGACTGGCAAGCCCTGAAACGCATGACGTCACCAATATTATGCCCACTCGCGTCCCGTTTTTTGTTGTTAGAATATAGCACACTCATTTTTAACACTTTTCTATCTAGGACTAATATAGATTACATATTGCGTTATTAATATTTATATTATATTTCTCTAACACCTCCTTCTTTCGTGTCAATGGTACAAAAACTACACTAGTAAGACGCAACATTCACTGGCGATTCTCTAACATTATATAATTGCTGTGCATGTGGAAGCACCTTTAGACTTTAAACAATGTCACATGGCGTATCCAGGTGGTGTTATCATTGGAGGGCGGGTACGACCTGCCGGCGATGTGCGACTGCGCACAGGAGTGCGTGCGTGCCTTGCTCGGCGAGCGGCTCGCCGCGCCCGCGCTCTCGGAGTTAGCGAGGGTTCCGTATGCGCATGCGCAGGAGGCCATGAGGACTACCATAGCTGTGCACCAACATCATTGGCCCTCGGTGAGTTCGTAGGTCGTTGTGATCATTGTAAGAGATTACAACATGGGTCTTTCAAAAAGGGCGTTAAAGGATTTCTCAAGGGTCGACAATACGCACGTGATGCCCCTGGTGTTGCGGGTGTTCATGGGCTACGGTGACCACTTACCATCAGGTGGGTCGTATGCCATATTGCCTACTTAATTGTATAAAAAAAAAAAGTTATGTAGCTCTAGATTTTAAAGCTTGAGGATACAAAAAAACCGGTTGTAAAAAAACTGATTTTATGTGAGATTTTGTAATTATCGAGTAAAGTTTTTCGAGTTGGAATAGTTATTAACGAAGTAACAAACTTGGATCAGAAATGTTGCGAGCGAGTTTCAAATATACTGAGAAAGATGAGTGGTTAAAAGGATTTTTTTCGCTGTATCATAATCAATGTTTTATATCATTATTTTTGCAGTTAAAACGCTACAGCTCACTAGCGTCGGTATCAGCGTTGGAAGCTGCACCGACGCCACCTGGCGGTGCTCGAGCTGTCCGCGCTGCGAGTGAGCGAGACGCCGATACCGCCGCCGCCATGGCAACGCTGTCCATGACGCACGACCGCGCGTGTCTGCAGTGAGTACACACACATACAGTGTGCTGCGAGTGAGCGAGACGCCGATACCGCCGCCGCCATGGCAACGCTGTCCATGACGCACGACCGCGCGTGTCTGCAGTGAGTACACACACATACAGTGCGCTGCGAGTGAGCGAGACGTCGACACAAACAGTAACATGCTGACTGTTCTTTTTACAGGGAAACCTGAACGATACGATAATTGTCCAAATTTTTGGCTCTTTTGGTTAATGGTTAGCACTTTTTAGGCAGTAATATAACCCTTTCGGCCGTTTATGAACTGGATTTGTAACCGGTTAAGAAAGAAAATTTTCTCTTTTCTCGACAATCACTGAGTTTCCTTTCTTGTATAACACAATGGTATCCGTCGCAGGTCAGCGGACAGTTCTCGGTCGGCGTCGGAGGAGCCGATGGAGCAGGACGAGGGCAAGTGAGACTCGCAGCAGAGAGACCACACTCACTCTACAGCGGAGAGACACTCACTCTCACTCTAACGCAGAGAGAGACCACTCACTCTCACTCTACGCTTCAACATTCCCGCGGCGACCGTCACATGGCTGACGGAACGCGTCCTGCCAAATACTTATTGTCTGTAAATCGCGATGTGCTATATGTATATTACATAACAAAATGTCTATTTCTTGTAATAATTCATAATGAATTAGCGGAGGTGTAGCGAATTACATGTGTAGGTAGTAAAATTAAGACAAATCTTAATTTGAAAGCTTTAAACGAGAGTAGTAAAATATTATATAATCTGTACAAAAGATATTTATATTATATATTTGATTAATGTTAAGTGTACCGCGAAGCAGCGACGTCCTCGCTTACCAAAGATGTTCGAGCCTTCTTCGTTTGTTGTATCGCGTATGTGTATATACGGATTTCTATCGCCTTTGGCGGTTTTTTGACATTGAGAACTTTATATTATGGTTACACGGTATCGTGTTTGTTGAGAGCACCGCGCGCTCGGCTCCTTACTTGTGGTGCCCTCTGTACATTGTCTATGTGATAATTTATATAATGCAAAGATACTGATAAATAGTCGAGCGACGAGATGTACTTTGTATGGTGTTAGATTTGAAATGTTTTCCGCGAGTCGCCGGAACCGACTCGCGTTTCTATTGTACCTTCGCCCGTCTCAGAGTTATTACTCCATGTTTTTGTAACGTTGAAAACGTTCGGCGGAGCCCTGTCCCGCCGCTGTGAAGGCGCGTTATATTTTTCTATATATGGCTGTCTGTATGTTGTATACGTACCGAGTGCAACAACGTACCTTGGGGATTCGATCCTCGTACGATAAACAGAGTTAAAACAATGTTGTGTCTTTGAAAATTTTATTGTTAAATTGGAATACAGATGAAAGAATTATTTAATAAATAAATGTATATATTTGGAACTTTCTGCATTTTCATTTCAACCTTCGCGGCTTATTAACACTAAGTTTATAATGATTAACCAGATCATTAAAACATACGTAATATACCAATATAGTTTGTGATTTAAACCATGCCGCCATCGCCAGTGCGAGCTAACAAAGGAATTAAAAAGTACTATGTTAATAATAGTAGTAATTAATAGTAGTATGTGAATCTATTTGTTATGTCCATTTAAGACACGAAAATCTTTCATATTTTTCCATGGACTTGTTGCTTAAAATAATACTTCCATGCATTATAGCTGTTCACAATAAATACACAAAAGGTAGTTAGTTGTCAATAAAGTATCGCCTATACACAATTGCGTCCCGAAAGTTGGCATTTACAAAACTGACACTAAATGTCAAAATCAAAAACGTACTACCCGCTTTTTACAGTATCTAGTGTAGGATGAGTGGAAATCAATCGCAAAGTCAATTCATTCATTAGAAATTGCCTGTTAGAAAGAGAGAGCTATATTGCAGTCTCATATGCTGTTAAACCATATTGATCTCCGTATGTTTCATTATCTCCTGGTATTAAACATCAGTGCAATACATTTATTCCTTTGAGACACAACGAGACGACTAAATTAGCTGTCTCATTCTGCCTCAAATACATAACCTCCAGACTGTTTACATTGCCCTAGTCCTAAAGAAATTCTCAGCTTATTTTATTGTCAAATCGATATTTCATCAAAGTACAAAAAACCAAAGCCGGGTATCAAGTACCAGGAGATAATGAAAATGCGGGAGTTTTAATGCGAATGAGTCGGAACGAGAGAGCTAGTATAGTATGTCTCATTCATGAAAAACGGTTTCACAATTTGCCACTGATATCCATAGGTACATATTTATATTCCATTCAATTGTACCTGTTCATAAAAATAAACAATAGCTAAGTTACGTCGATGTATAGCTTCGTCGCCTACCCACACTGAGAAAGGAACTTTGACTACTACCCACCATTTATTTTTGAAAGTTTAGTTGTTCTCGGTAATTTCGTCAGTCGTTTTTGGGCAAAGAGCATCTAAACTAAACAAGGAGTAAAACCCTCCTTCCTTCCTAAATGTTTTTTGGTGATATACAACACAAAGCTATAACGTACTACCCGCATTTCACAGCATCTAGTGTAGTATATGTGTCGTGATCGCTACTGCATTCGAAAAATCGCTTGCGCTACTTATTTAGTTTTAGGTATGACGGCATACTACATAGGGCGCACTGTAAGTTTCCGGAACTGGCCACTTACATAAACAATATTTAAAAATTTATTGCAACATTTGAAAATAGAACTCTTTGGCTGTAGAATGCAGTTTGTTTCATTTGACTGTCTTTTGTTTTTACCTTGTGGCGCCATTTAAAAAATTGTGTGTCTGCATCAACATGGATTTAACTCGGGAAAATTTTCGTAGTATGATTTTCTACGATTTTAAGTGTAATTTGACAGCTCAACAGAGCATCGCTCGGCTTAAAACAGCTTTTGGCAATGAAGCACCATGCAAGACAACTGTTTATAGCTGGTTTGCAGAATTCAAGCGTGGTCGTATCAATCTCAGTGACGAATCTCGCGATGGTCGGCCGTCCACCGCTGTGACCAACAAAAACATCAATGCTGTGCGCCGTATGATTGAAACAGACAGGCATGTGACCTACCATGAAATTCGCGCATCCTTAGAAATAGGCATGAGTCAAATACAATTAATCCTACACAAACATTTGGGTGTGAGAAAGCTGTGCTCGCGGTGGATCCCACACAACTTGACCGAGGCTCAAAAAACGGACCGCGTCACTTGGTGCAGTGCCATGCTTACCAGATTCAACGAAGGTGCGTCAAATTTGGTGTGGGACATAGTAACAGGTGACGAAACATGGATTTATTGCTACGATCCCAAAACAAAGCAGCAATCGAGCGTATGGGTCTTTCAAGATGAGCCGAAACCAACCAAAGTGGCGCGCGTGAAAAGTGCATCTAAGCGGATGATTGCTTCTTTTTTTAATAAAACTGGACACGTGGCTACTGTTGCTTTAGAGAATCGTCGTACAGTGAATAGTGACTGGTACACGACCATTTGTTTGCCGGAAGTTATTGACGAACTCCGTAAAAATAACCGTAAACGCCGTATCATCCTGCACCACGACAATGCTAGTTCTCACACGGCCAGACAGACAAACGACTTTTTGAAGGCGAAAAATGTAGAACTCATGAGTCATCCTGCATACAGTCCCGACCTGGCACCTTGTGACTTTTTTCTGTTCCCAAAAATTAAGAACCAATTACGCGGTCAACGATTTTCATCACCAGAAGAGGCTGTCGAGGAGTATGAAAAACACGTTTCAGAGGTCACCACAGAGGAGTGGCACAAAAGTTTTCAAAACTGGTTTCATCGAATGAAAAAGTGCATAGACGCCAAGGGAGATTATTTTGAAAAACAATAAATTAATTTTGTACCTTTAATAGTATTTTTTCATATTCATTCCGGAAACTTATAGTGCGCCCCACGTATATATGCATATGGTGCAATAAAGTGTTCATTGATTCATACTTTGTACGGGGAGAAAAGAGACACTCCTATACGAATGAGTGAATACATAATATCACCACAAGTGTGCTAGCTGTATAACATCCATATTATGCATGTTTCATTCAACGACATTCAACAAACGCCTGTTAGAGTGAGAGAGGTATATATTGTGCAGTCTCATCCACTCGTAAAACATATTGATCTCCGTATGGTTCATTATCTCCTGGTATCTAACACCAGTGCTATACATTTATTCATTTATGAAACAACAAGACGACTATATTAGCTGTCTCACTCTGCTTCAAACATAATCACCTCCAGCCTGTTCATAATTTCCTAGTCCTCATCTTATTTTTATTTCGACAAAGTATTCGAAATCCAAAACGGGGAGCACACCAAGTACCAGGCGACAATAAAGCTGCAGGGAATTTAATACGAATGAGTCAGAACGAGACAGCTAGTATAAGTATATCTCATTCGTTAGTACTAGAAGATAACTGCGGGAATATACATCTCTCTCATTCTAACGCGCGTGACAGGTGTTGCGACGATATAGCGCTAACTCATTCGCACCTTGTTTGACTCATCCGTATAGATTCGACCTTTTTTGTCTATACAAGACTAGTATGCTGTTACCCTGTTACCATTCAAACGTGAATTCATTCAAGACTTCTACTTCATTCATATTTCTGCGCAGGCGACTTTTATAGTGTGGACAAGTACACTTTCATTCATAGATTATTACAGTATCCGGCGGCGTCAGTACTAATCTATTCTGTACCAGCGTGTTGTAACAACCAAAGATATTTCATTTTTACGTAGTAAAAATTCTGACGTATTTCACCTGAAACGCGCGAGGGATTTTTAGGTATGCCAATATAAATTACGATTCTAAATAAAACACATTTTAAATTTAGCTCTTTTATTTACAATAAAGTTTCTGTTATATTACACCTTAGTCTACTAGCTTTACACATACAATAATTTAACATCATTGGTACACATACAATATGTATCGTACATAACCGTGCCACTCAGCGCCAATTAAGAAAACATACATTTCGTGTAAACACTTAATTTTTGAAGAGCTGTGCCATGTTTACCAAATCTTACAAGCTTTGTATTTTATACCAAGATAAAAAAAAAACAAACAAGAATATATCATACAAAACCATAACGATAAAAAATAGGGCGAACTACCCTCATCTCATCAAAATGTAACTATGCACGATATGACGTGATTTCGAGAACTTGAAATACTAGTTTCGTATGAGTGCTAAAAAAATTCAAAATACATAACGTAGTGTAAAATAATTAACAATGATGGAAAATTGGCAATTTTTAATTAAAATGAGATAATCTTAAATAAATTTAGGCGCCTCTATTTTATACGGGTATATATCTATCTGCCAAGTCAAAGTTTTGCTTTAGGCAAAGGCCTTTCTGAATGTCTTCACACAGACTTAATAAAAATACAGACGGATTGTCAATGAATCAACATTGTAGCCCGAAAATAGTCGCCGTGATGCGTAACAGCATTGGCGCAGTGAGTCAGACGTGAAGTTCAAAGTTATGGTGCTCCATTCGTGTTGTATCTGACTACATCTGTATATTTTTTATATCTCTGACATCACCCATAAAGAGAAGAATAAAGACTAGTATCTACACCATAACCTAACTACTTAAATATCACGGGAGCGGGACTCATAACTTCACAATAAAACGAATTTTAACATTTTTACAGCTTACTATAATAAATACGAGTTTGTCAAAAAATTCGATCTAACGTGCGCTAGTACGGTTCATGTATAACCCTGTGACTAAAAAAAGCGATCGGCAACAAAATTAAAGTTCTTTAAACTTGTTTTGCCTGGTGATAATAAAGAGTACTTAAGACACTTTTAACTTCAAACGCCAACAAATCCATACTAGTATTTATTATAAATGCGAAAGTCTGTCTGTTACGCTTTCACGGCCAAACCGCTGAACAGATTTTGCTGAAACTTGGTATGAATAAAGTTGATGACCCGGGGTCAAACATAGGCTACTTTTTGACGTAGGCGGACCTGCGGGAAACAGCTAGTAAATAATATTTCTGTTAGTGGGAATATCAATAGTGCCAGAAAGTCACTTTCTTTGCGTCACAGCGTCATAATGTACGTTAAGAATATAATCATCGTTTTATTGTTGACTTCCAGCTATCATCTGCAAGAATTCGTTTTACATGACGATTCAGAATATTGTATTCACTAATTTATACTAAATCACTACTAATTTTACACTTTGTATAAACAAAAACGGCGACTTTCGTTAAAAAGATACACATGTTTTAGTGACCAACACAATTTGGTTTTGTAAGTCAAAATCACAGAGTGTATTTTGTACATAGATAAATAGATATCATTTGTTGTTACGTAAAACATTTTGTTTTCCTCTAGCGCTACTCATGTTTTTGAGCGTTGCAAACAACTGATAGAAAGGCTACTTGACTGTATTCATACTTGGTTAATATTGTTATACTAAACAAAATATACACTAAACAGTAACCGATTCTGAAAACAACAACAAAATTGGTTGTTAATTAAGGCAGTAATTCGATTTTAAAGTTGTCTCTAAAAGAAAAGTGGGAGCGTGGTGGGGACGTCTTGCTATCTCTTTTGTACGCACGAAACCGAGTGGCAGTGACGTCACAGCTCACACAGTGCATCCTTTTCTTGTTTTTTGACAGTTTCCCCTTCCACCGAATTTCAAAGGCTTACCTATAACTTATTTATTTTTGAACGGATTACAAAAATTCTTTCATAATTCTGTTTCAGAAAAAAAATATTGATATAAAAGAAAAAAGAAAAATTAGTAGAATACCCAATTCTTTTGTTTGCATAATTAAGCCTAGTTAACACACGTCAATTTAAGGACATTGAATTGTCCACTTCACTTATCATTCCATATGTGAAGGCACATTTCTGTCTGTCGCCATTTATTCAAAGTTCTTGAGGTGTTTGCATTCATAATTTTATGAAGTCGAGTAACTTTATGATTGATGGTTAGTGAAAACTGCTAGTAAGATCTATAGCAATATGGATAACGGATGGGTCCGTGGATATATCTAGTTATAATTTTAGTTTCTTTTTAAGTTACTGGGCTGTAAACGTATTTTCGTTTAGCATTAACTTTTTATTCATATGTATTTTTTAATAGTTGATGAAAACTTTGGCCACCTTTTAATTTCACTATTATTTATTTACATACACGTTAAACTATTTCTTAATAAGAAATTGTCCTATTTTCGAGTATATCGAACTCGAGTGTCAATTTGAAATATTTTATACAAATGCGAAAAGTAAAGTTCGATAGATCGGTAAAATATAAGATAAATGTCCGAACACAATCAATTTACTGTATGCAAGGTCATGCTGTAAAATAAATTGACAAACGGCAGCAATATTGTAAATTAAAGTCACAGAGTTTTCTTGGCTATCCAGCATATCAAGTTCCACTAGTTTAAAGAGGAAATTTCGTATAGAAATATTTAGCATCGTCAAGTCCAGGCAATGTCCGTGGGACATCTTAAGTAGATGTAAATGTTTATCTGTGTATACTAGAGGTAGAGCATTTTTGATCAGTTTCGTGTGACATGTTTCGTATTAAAGTGTGGCGCGGCGCGGTGTATCTAAATGCAGCAATGCCGTCCATAAGTTAGAACACAGTCCAATTTAGTGTATGTACGAGCACGAAATAAATTATCTATAGAAGTTAAGGCTCGTACAACGCGCCGTGAACGAAGTATTATGTAATACTACGTATGCCTCATACTTTGAAAACTAGCGAGCGGGTTTATATAGGCTTAGTTATTTGTTAATTTGTCAGTCAAAGGCGCGCACTACGCTTGTGTATTGGCAAAACCCGAATACTCCTAAGCAGCGGCAAGTTTGATACTTATTACGACTTCTTCAATTCGGCCGTGTGCTCGACTCTCGTCAATGAGTGTGTCAGTAATAGGGTTGATTATTTACCGTATATGCGTCGTAGTGGTCGCAGCGGCCGCGCGGCATAAGCGACATCCTTGCATTGTTTCGCTATTGATTTTTATCTTAAATAAGAGCGTTGAGATGCGGCATTTGTTTCGGGTGGGAAGGTGTAAGTGTTCGTTCTGTACGTTGGTACTATTAATGCCTTCTTTCTTCTGTGTGGTCAGAGTGTGGTAAAAGATCGCATTTAGCACAGTCTAATGCGGTATCTGCGGCGGTGTGAGGCTGCAGTAGTGTCCGGCAGACGGCTGGCACTAGTGCGGGGTGTGCGGCGGCGCTGTGCTGAAGTAAGGCGCAGTGTGAGGCTGCAGTAGTGTCCTACAGACTGCACAGACACGAGCGGGAGCCCCGCGAGGCCCGGCCGGCACGGTGTGTGCGGTGCACGCGGCACAGAAGATGCGTCCGCAGTGACGGCAGTGCACCTGCACACGATAATAGGGTATTACAATACAATTCGAACACCCTTGTACCGAGTTTTCCTAATGTTCAGTTTCCAATGTATTACGGTGTGTACATGAAATTAATAAATAAAAATCACTCCAAATCCTCAACCGCGCAGGAGACTGCAATTGGGGCATTCTAATAAGTGGGTCATAGAATGAACAGACCCGCAGTCGCACAGGGAATCACTCGAAAAGCTAAAACCCGTAAATTTAAAAACCTCCAAATAAGCTACTTGACTGTGTTGACAAATTTTTTATACGGAACAACAAAATTGGTAATCAATTAAAGCAATAATTAACATTTAAAGTTTTCTAATGAAGAAAAGTGGGAGCGTGGTGCGAACGTCTTGCTATCTCTTTCGTACGCACAAAATCGAGTGGCAATGACGTCACCCATTAAGTGCGTCCCATTTCTTGTTTCTTGACAGTTTCCCCTTCCACAAGATTTCAAGGGCGTATAACTTATTTAATAATGAACGGATTAAAAAAATCTTTCTGTTTTCGAATTCACTGACTAAAACTTGTGATATGAAATATAAAAAAAATATAGCCAGGAAAGATAACCACCGGAAGAAAGCTTTTCGTAGTGAATCAAAACAAGACAACGTCCATTGGGTCAGCTATTAATAACATTTAATAAAATCACAGAGGAGTTCTATTACGTTACAACATGCATGAATGATGAAATATAACATTTACTGACTTTTACACATTAACTGAAAAGAACTGGATCAAAACAAGACCTAATTTCAAGCACGAAAAGCGAAAAGGTGGTTTGTTTCTGGAAAAACAATGTCTGAGTTTGACCTAATCGACCCGAAAGGAACATATTGGCATAATTTTTTTCACTTTAATTCACACACATTATTATTCCTTTTTTTTTTAATTTTAAATCTAACGCTAATTTTCCGCCAAAATAATTACTATAAATTGTCTATGACGCAAAAGATGGCGTCTTCTCGCGTCGAGGCCATGATCCACTTTGGATTTCTGCGAAATCGTAGTAAATTGTAAATAACTATTTATACGACAATTTTGATTATCGTGGTATCAATATTGTTTTATAATATTTCCTTGTATTTGAGACATTCTGTATGGTAGTAGAAATAAAGAGTTTTTTTTTATTTTATTATTTATACGACAACTCACCTTCTTCTTAACATTGGGCAGCGGCACGCGGCATGCTGGGCACTCGCTGACGTCATCGTCGTGCTGCCACCGCACTTCCGTGTCAGCTTCGCGGATGCGTTGTAATTGTACCTGACACGACACACACTAATGTACTCATTTATTGCACAGGGATGACTTTTTAAACGTCAACCAAATGTTTACAGTATGTTTAATACGTGAATCTAAACCACTTCTAATAAAAAATAATCAACACAGTACCCTGATACCATGTTTGTAATCTCTTTTCAGAAATATGACGTAATTTCACGCAAGTTTGGAATCCATTTTATGAAAAATATAATGATAGGTTGGAAATGATTCAGCGTAAATTTCTGCGTACCATGAATTATAAGTGTTATCGTAAAAGGTCCTCATACAAAATTTTGTTGAAAAAGTTTGGAATTGACTGCCTAAAAAAGAGAAGACTGTTTTTAGATCAGATAATTCTGTACAAAATTTGCCATAGTATGTTTGAGAGTAACGAGTTACATAACCAGCTGTGCTACCGGGTGCCTAGGCGATCGGGACGTGCATGCAACTCTTTGACATTTAGACTGTTCGCTATTAAAAACTGTAGAACTCATGCAGGCAAGCGTGCTCCTTTAAGACGCCTTATGCTTAGTTATAACAAATACTTTACTAGTGTAGATATATTTCTATTGTCATTGCCCTCTTTTAAGAAAAACCTTTTCTGTCTCAGTAATCTTGACAATTTTTGAACTAGATCCTGTCTGTAACTTAGTGGCTAACTAAATAACTACTAACTAGTTTGTTTTTGTATCGTAATTACTTTGTAGTTACTTTATTTTTAATAAGTAATCTGAGGATAATTGTGCTGGTTGTACAACTATATAAACATTGTATTATATCTGAATATGTGTTAATGTTTTCTTATGTTTTCGCGATTGTTATTCATTAAATTAAACTATTTTAATACGGTTTTATCGCGTTTATTACTTATTTATTTACACCTGACGTTTCAAACACTTTACAGCGTTCATGGTCGCAGTCTGCCTGCGTTGTTACCTCTTGTACAATTGTTTTTTGTCCTAAATAAATTAAAATAAAATAATAAGTCTCTTTATCGGTACTATTCCTAGTTACCGGAAATTGGCTAGTAAACTTTTTCATAAAAATGTCTAATTCGTAAACCATTTCGAGGAATAGGCTTAGGGAACACATTACATTAATCAGATCTTTAGATAAGCAAGTATTTTTTAAGAAAATCGCAAAAAACCCAATGACTTTCATTTTTTAGCAAAGTTAACGTATGACGTAGCCGGATAACTTCCGGCTATTCACATTTAATTTTTTAGGTTGGCAGCATAGGGTAGTGAATAAATATTTTTTGTTTGGTAACGCTAATTATGCGCTTCACGTACTTGTCACCCATGTCAAATGTTATCTCTGTTCAAGTAAACATAACCCTATAATTAACCTGATTACATTCATTCATACATTATAATGAAGAATCGGTGTCCAATTATTGAAAAATCAGATGTCAACGATAGAAGAGACGGCAGTTAAGTCTAATAAACAGGCCAAAAGCAATAGATACGAGAAATGGGGTAGGTTCCTAGATATTTGACGATTGTAAACAAACAAGAAACCGACTCGCGGCTCGCGGTCCATCTTGACTTTGACATTTGACACTGACATATATATTTTTTAATACCTTAGTAATTTTTGCTTTCTTGCAGTTCGAAATGGCCATTATAGCTGCGTGACGTCATCACTATAAAATCTTTAAAATTAAATAACAAAATAAATATAATTTTAAGAATTTTTTCGTTTAAATTGTATCTCCGAAATAGTCTATTCTATCAATAAAATATATAAAATACACAATTTATTTTTTAGTTGACTAGCCAATTAACTGACAATCGTACCGTCGGTCGCGCCACTCCACATATGCCACTCCATATAGTCGATTTTTTTTTTACATACTCTTATCAATCAAAAAATCCGAAATACCTAAAACTTACTTCCATCTCAGGGAATAAACTGTCTAAGGTAAATGGCAAATTTGATATAAATATTAAATGAAATTTAACAAAATCAACTTCTTCCCGAGAATTTCCCAACCGCCCGGGAATAAATGGGAATTATTTTTTCCTTTTCTTTCTATTTCGTTATTTTGCATTGCATTAATAATTGTATATATTTATTGTTTATGTAGGTATATTGTAAATAAGTGTTTATATTATATGTAAGTATATGCTATATATATATATATATGTATTGCATATTATTTATTTTTTATGCTTTTCTGTTAATTTAATTTAATTTTACACCCAGATAAAGCTCTCTGCTTGACCCAAAGGTTGACTGTTAGATAATGTTTTTAGCATTAAGTCCACCTATTGTGCTTTACAATTGTATTTGTACAATAAAGTTTAAATAAATAAATAAATAAATATGAAACAATGTATGAAGCATGGATACGTAATGAACGTCAAATACCTGCAGGGACTGCGAGAGCCTCACGAAGTCCTGTTGTACTTTCTCGCTGTTGTCCAGCTCTTGTTGCAAAACCGACACGCGCGATCGTAACTCGCTTGCTTCAGACTGCAGGCGTTTCTGTTTTAAGACAACTTTATTAACCTCTTGATTTCGTGCTTCGGAATGCACGTTAAGCCGTTAGTCTCGCCTGCCATCTGGCGGTCGTTAAGGGAACTACGTCAGTGGCCGAGAGGCGGTTCTGAATTTGTTTGAATTTGAACAACTCCGATAACACTATATGAGTTATTAAACACTGACGAAAATTTAGAATTTACAAAACCCCCGATAGGTACGGAACAGATAGAAAGAACTGTGGTAAGCGGCATTATCATCTAATGACGCGACCACACATGGCCTATTCGCCTATCTGTATTGTGAAATACCACGTGTTACGTACGTATTTGTTTCTATTGTGGCAAAGCATGCAATCACACACAAATAGGCCATGTGTGGTCGCGCCATAACTCTTATACATAGATACGAAACATCTGCTGTAAGCTGATGAGGACTTGATTATCCCGCAGACTTCCACTTGCTGCAGCGTCAGTCTGAATATGTTATATCTTAGAATAACTAGGTCACCGGGTATCAAATTTCGAAACAATCGGATCCCTAAAAGTTAAAGTAATGTTCGTCCGGGATTTAGAAAAACTAGAATTGGCTAGTCAACTTTTTAATGAAAATGTCTAATTCAGAAACCATTTCGAGGAATTAGCTCAGGAAACAGATTACATTAATCAGATCTTTAGATAAGTAAGTATTTTTAAGAAAATAGCAAAAATCCCAATAACAAGGTTATCGTGTGACGTAGCCGGACAACTTCCGGCTACGCTTTTCAATTTTTTTAGGTTGGCAGCACAGTGTAGTGAATAAATATTTTTTGTTTGGTAACGCTAATTAGCGCTTCACGTCCTTGTCATCCATGTCAAATGTCATCTCTGTTCGAGTAAACATAACCCATACATAATCTGACTTACATCTTCATAACATTCGTCCATACATTATTATGAAGAATCGGTGTCCAATTGATAGATGAAAAATCAGATGTCAACGGATGAAGAGACGGTAGTAAAGTCTAATAAACAGGCCAATATGCAATAGATACATAGATACGAAAAATGGTGTACCTATATTATGCGATTGTAAACAAACAAGAGACCAACTCGCGGCTCGCGGTCCATCCTGACTTTGACATTGACATACATATTTTTTTAATGCCTTAGTAATTTTTACTTTTAACTTGCAGTTCGAGATGGTCATTATAGCTACGTGACTTCGTCACTATCAAATCTTTAAAATTAAATAAAAAAAGAAATATAATCTTTAGAATTGTTTCGTTCAAATTGTATCTCCGTAATAGTCTATTCTATCAATAAAATACATAAATAACACAATTTTTTTTTAGTTGACTAACCAATTTCGAGCCAATGCAATAATTTTGTGTTTAGCAATCTTTAGCTTGCTACGTACCTTGTCGGCCAGTAGCCCCTCGATCATGTCGTTGGAGTGTCGCAGTTTGTCGGCCAGTTCGGCCATCTGCGACCGCTCCGTCTCAGCTTGTTCTAGCTGCTCTCTGGATAACAAAAACACTGTTATGTAAATACGACCATATTTGATATTTTACAAATAAATAATTATCTAGCTGTTCGCCGTGAACATAGACCTCGCGATTATCTCTACACGGCGTCGTCAGCATTGGCTTCGTTAAGTGGGATTAAAAGGAAAATATGCACAACTGTTTCGTCAAACATTTAAATTGACATATTTATTGCACCAAATACCAAGGTTTATCTGTTCCTATTCAAGTAGTCGGTAGAGGAACCTACATTTTAGTTGAAGATGTGTTACGATCTGGCACATAGCTAATAATTTCAATGGGAAATTTTAGTTTTTTTTCCCCATGAAAATATGTTTACAAGAATATTGGAAAGTATAATATTTTTTTTAAGTATCGCGCATTTTATAAAAATCACCGTACAATTTTATTGCACCATTTACATACATTTAAGAAAAGATACATCATTGAAACCAATTAACATTAAAAGAAATGAGTACAAAGGCGGACTTATCGCTAATGCAATAATAATAATAATTTAATCCCAGTTCCAGAATTATTGATAGTACTAACGTACAGAATCGACACTCACGCCCTCCCAACCGAAACAGATACCGCACCGAGCAAAGCAGATTTAGGGTAAACATCGAGACCAAAATAATAAAAGGATGACGCTTCAGCCGTCCGGCCGCTGCGACTGTGACGCAGATACGATAAATAACCAACGCTACGAGTAACACACACGTTGACGCGTATGCGTACGCGATCGAATCGTAGTAGTAGATTACTACAACGTTGCAGTAGGTGTCGGCTCGCCGCTGTTGGTGCGGTGTCCGGGTGACATACCTGGCCTGCCGCAGCTGGCTCGTGTCCAGCAGTGGGCCGCAGCTGCAGTGACATACCTGGCCTGCCGCAGCTGGTCGGTGGCCGCAGCGAGCGCAGCGTCGTGCGTTCGGAAGCGAGCAGCGTTGTCCAGCAGCTGGGACCGCAGCTGGCTCGTGTCCAGCAGTGGGCCGCAGCTGCAGTGACATACCTGGCCTGCCGCAGCTGGTCGGTGGCCGCAGCGAGCGCAGCGTCGTGCGTTCGGAAGCGAGCAGCGTTGTCCAGCAGCTGGGACCGCAGCTGGCTCGTGTCCAGCAGTGGGCCGCAGCTGCAGTGACATACGTGGCCTGCCGCAGCTGGTCGGTGGCCGCAGCGAGCGCAGCGTCGTGCGTTCGGAAGCGAGCAGCGTTGTCCAGCAGCTGGGACCGCAGCTGGCTCGTGTCCAGCAGTGGGCCGCAGCTGCAGTGACATACCTGGCCTGCCGCAGCTGGTCGGTGGCCGCAGCGAGCGCAGCGTCGTGCGTTCGGAAGCGAGCAGCGTTGTCCAGCAGCTGGGACCGCAGCTGGCTCGTGTCCAGCAGTGGGCCGCAGCTGCAGTGACATACCTGGCCTGCCGCAGCTGGTCGGTGGCCGCAGCGAGCGCAGCGTCGTGCGTTCGGAAGCGAGCAGCGTTGTCCAGCAGCTGGGACCGCAGCTGGCTCGTGTCCAGCAGTGGGCCGCAGCTGCAGTGACATACCTGGCCTGCCGCAGCTGGTCGGTGGCCGCAGCGAGCGCAGCGTCGTGCGTTCGGAAGCGAGCAGCGTTGTCCAGCAGCTGGGACCGCAGCTGGCTCGTGTCCAGCAGTGGGCCGCAGCTGCAGTGACATACCTGGCCTGCCGCAGCTGGTCGGTGGCCGCAGCGAGCGCAGCGTCGTGCGTTCGGAAGCGAGCAGCGTTGTCCAGCAGCTGGGACCGCAGCTGGCTCGTGTCCAGCAGTGGGCCGCAGCTGCAGTGACATACCTGGCCTGCCGCAGCTGGTCGGTGGCCGCAGCGAGCGCAGCGTCGTGCGTTCGGAAGCGAGCAGCGTTGTCCAGCAGCTGGGACCGCAGCTGGCTCGTGTCCAGCAGTGGGCCGCAGCTGCAGTGACATACCTGGCCTGCCGCAGCTGGTCGGTGGCCGCAGCGAGCGCAGCGTCGTGCGTTCGGAAGCGAGCAGCGTTGTCCAGCAGCTGGGACCGCAGCTGGCTCGTGTCCAGCAGTGGGCCGCAGCTGCAGTGACATACCTGGCCTGCCGCAGCTGGTCGGTGGCCGCAGCGAGCGCAGCGTCGTGCGTTCGGAAGCGAGCAGCGTTGTCCAGCAGCTGGGACCGCAGCTGGCTCGTGTCCAGCAGTGGGCCGCAGCTGCAGTGACATACCTGGCCTGCCGCAGCTGGTCGGTGGCCGCAGCGAGCGCAGCGTCGTGCGTTCGGAAGCGAGCAGCGTTGTCCAGCAGCTGGGACCGCAGCTGGCTCGTGTCCAGCAGTGGGCCGCAGCTGCAGTGACATACCTGGCCTGCCGCAGCTGGTCGGTGGCCGCAGCGAGCGCAGCGTCGTGCGTTCGGAAGCGAGCAGCGTTGTCCAGCAGCTGGGACCGCAGCTGGCTCGTGTCCAGCAGTGGGCCGCAGCTGCAGTGACATACCTGGCCTGCCGCAGCTGGTCGGTGGCCGCAGCGAGCGCAGCGTCGTGCGTTCGGAAGCGAGCAGCGTTGTCCAGCAGCTGGGACCGCAGCTCGTCCTCGGCTAAGGCGGCTTCCTCTCGCCCGAGCTGGCTGAATATCAGCTGCTCGCGGACTCGGAGAATGTGCTCTTGTAGCTCCTGAGATAAACAACTTTTTTTATACAGTTTTTAACAAGCATGCGCCTGATGGAAAACGGTTACCGCGGCCAATGGACAACTGCAATAGCTACAAGATAGTACAGCTGGTTGCCCTATAAAACGTATTAAGAAGGTCAGACGACAGTAGCTCCATTGTAACAATCAATACCGCCAAAATCTAGGACCATGACTTAGCGTACCCTGGGCTCCGAAGCGTGAGCTGACGACGCAAATAGGAAAACACGCTTAGATGAAGAAAAGAACTAAGAACTACATTAAAGTAGGCTTTAGTACTTTAAATCGAAAAAAAACAGCGCTTTGTTTATTTATTTTTTTGTAATAATTTTACGGCTATGGATACAAGCCCTTTATAGCCCTTCTTAATTTTTCTGACTTCTTCAGTCCTACAGTGTGGTGTCGTCAAGTACTAGTAAAATCTAGAAATCTAGTCGGTAGTCAAGTCTAGTCAGAAGAGTCAGGCTAACTGAAGTGGCTTTTGGCAACAAGCATGAAAATCACATCAAGCGGATCAACAGTCCTCACAATCTTCAATGAGATAATGTCCGAAATATTTAAACTCTTTTACTCTATGTAGTAAGAGCAGATATTATAATATTATCCAAATATAAACAAGGTCAAGTAGCCCCCTCATTCGGCTTAAATCCACTTTCATGATCCAGCATACTTTTTTTCTCCTCTTTGATATCCAAAGACACTGAATGAATGAATGAACACTTTATTGCACCATTTACATACATTTAAGAAAAGATACAGCATTGAACCCAATTAACATTGAGAGAAATGAGTACAAAGGCGGACTTATCGCTAATGCAACAAACACAAAAAACACTGATATTTATTAAATTAAACTATTTCAATACGGTTTTATCGCGTTTATTACTTATTTATTTACACCTGACGTTTCAAACACTTTACAGCGTTCATGGTCGCAGGCAGACTAAGTTAACATTTGTCTTTGATGTCATAAGATTACAAAACTACCGCCTGAAATTTTTATTGGGAACTATTCCACTATTATTAACACTGATATTTTTATATGTCATTTTGATCCACAAGTGAGGGAATCCAAAGACACTAAGTAACCCTTCTGATCTTGCAATTCACTTAAAAGGATATATTGTAAAAATAAAGAAGGAAATACATACGGAATCTATTAATATATATATAATAATAATCTATTATTATAATCTACCTAGTACATACCTCCACATTATCGGGAAGATCTATAATTTCGTTTTGCATGTCTATCGCCTTCTTCATATACGAGCCCTTCAACATCTCGTTGTCTCTTTCTAACCTACGAACAAAAAATTAATCAAATTTAACCATAGTTACTTATCTTTGCTAATATTAAAAATTAAAAAAGTACCGTTGAAGCGTTCAGCTCCCGCTTCAAAAAGGGTTTGAAGCTTAAGCTGAGAACGCAACTAGGGAACATTTCTGGGGCGAAGAAAAAAAAATTCCTTTGGCAGTTCGAAAGTTACTTTGTTCATTAAATTAAACTATTTTAATACGGTTTTATCGCGTTTATTACTTATTTATTTACACCTGACGTTTCAAACACTTTACAGCGTTCATGGTCGCAGGCAGACTAAGTTAACATTTGTCTTTGATGTCATAAGATTACAAAACTACAATATGAAATAAAAAATAAAATGTTAACTTAGTCTGCCTGCGACCATGAACGCTGTAAAGTGTTTGAAACGTCAGGTGTAAATAAATAAGTAATAAACGCGATAAAACCGTATTAAAATAGTTTAATTTCATGAATAACAATCGCGAAAACATAAGAAAACATTACTTTGTTCATTTATTAAATTTCTTTTGCTTTTTCCCGCAGCTCCGCCTGCGTCAAAAAGTAGCCTAAGTTCGACCCCGGGTCTTCAATTATATTCATACCAAATTTCATTAAAATCCGTTCAGCGGTTTGGCCGTGAAAGCGTAACAGACAGACTTTCGCATTTATTATATTATTAGCATGGATATACCAGGCTAAAGATAAAATTAAGTATTTTACATACATACCATCACGCCTTTTTCCCGCAGGGGTAGGCAGAGACTACGGATTTCCATTTGCTACGATCCTTACAGACTTCCCTCGCTTCTTCTACGCTCTAAGTATTTTACATTCATTCATAAAAGTGAATTCAAAAGACGTCAGGGTAAAAATAGGATGTTATAATACAAATGTTTGTAATCAGAAATAAATAATTAAAAAAAACATTATCTTGTCTAGGGAGTTTGAAATCCTCAATTTCACATTGAGTCCAAAACGAAACATGATGCTCGAGCCGAGCGAGCGAAGCGAGCTTGCCGTAGTAGCGGCCGCCGAGGACTTTGGCCTGTGTCCAGCAATGGACCGACTGCTGCTAAAATAACGATTATGAAGCTGTACTCACGAATCCAGCCGTTTCTGCAAGGTTTCCCTCTGCACAGTCAGCTCAGTGACGTGTTGTAAGGCCTTCTGCGTGTGTTCCTTGGCCGTGGTGACCTGGGCAGCTAAAGCGGCCTTGGCCTGTTCGACGGCCTGATTCAGGCTTTCCAGTTGTTCCTGCGAGGCCGCGCGTTCTGTTCTCCACGCGCCGATGGTCTCGTCGTGGAGAGAACGGACGCCGTCAAGTTCTTCTGTTGCCTACAATTTATTGAACTTGATTTTATTTATTTTTTTAGTTATTTCGTGTACACACGTAAACATACGTTGGAAACTTAACATTAGGGAAACTTGGTGCAAGGGTTTTACTTATTTTTAAAGAATTTTTTTTCAGCACGGCTGCGGCAGGAACTTTGAAAGGCAAAGTGGCGTTTTATCATAATTATCTTAACCGCAAGACGACGAAACTTAACGTTTCAAACACTTTGCAGCGTTCATGAGACAAAACAGCGTACAAGAGTTTTTGGAATATAAATAAATATAGCTTTCGCACGGGGATTCGCTCCCATTCATTCATATATTGTACGCCTGGAATGGCAGAATTTGGAGATTATTGTTATTTTTATTGACCTAAATTAATCTTACTTGTACCTAATTCAAACAATAAAGGCTTTTTATCTTTTTTTATCTTTATGGTCGTAAGTAAACTAAGTTGACATTTGTCAGTGTTATTTAACAATTTTATTTATCTACAACATTGACAATTATCCCGATTCATGCAGTATTGGTTCACAGTATCCAAGAGTCTGGCTGTCTTCTGCCGAGTTTGGATTATATAAAACTAGCTGTTTCACGCAGCTCGGCCTGTCAAAAAGTAGCCTATGTTTGACTACGGATCTTCAACTATATTCGTACCAAATTTCATCAAAATACGTTCAGCGGTTTGACCGTGAAAGTTAACAGAAAGACAGACTTTCGCACTCATAATATTATTAATATGGATTATAGTATTAAACACCGTGAAATTTAAGTCGTTTTGGACCCATCGCCCAGTGACTCCATTCATGCAACTGAACAACTTTCCCCAAGATACATGGGTCGAAATACTATACTGCAACGCGCTCGCGACATCTCCGGTGTTGCAGGCGTTCATAGGCTACGGTAACCACTTACCATCAGGTGTGCCGCCTGTTTGCCTACTTAGTTGTATAAAAAAAAAGTATAACTCACCAGTTTGAGAGCCCTCTCGAGCGCGGCGGCTCGATCCCTGGCGGTGTCGGCGCGAGCTTGTTCGCCAACAAGCTGCTGCTCGTAGTTGGCGCACATGTCACACGAACGTGCACTCTCTGAAAACATAATGCACTAGCAGCGCGTCCCGACTCCGCCCAGGTAAGTAGGCTATCCAATACTGAAAGAATTTTTCGAATCGGACCAGTGGTTCCTGAGATTAGCGCGTTCAAACAAACAAACACTTCAGCTTTATAATATTATAGTATTACTATTTAGGACCAACTCAATCTATGTGATTTGTCTCTATAACTATTTTATGAGGAGCTCGGATCGATCGATCGAGAACGCGCATGTCAAACGATGACGAGACGCGACCTATGTTGGATTGGTCGCCATTTAGTGGCATTTTCTATGCGGAGCTCCTCCGTGCTTCGGGAGACACGTTAAGCGTTTATCCCAGTTGTTATCGATAGATGGCAGACGGTAAGTCATCGAGTAGCCTAAACAAATCTGACAGTTTTGACTAATTCACCCTGAGTCATGTTCCTGTTGGTCTGGTTTTCCTGTAAAAAGGGTTACGGAGATCAGACGGCAGTCAAAATTTTAATTTGGTACAATGTGTTGCAAAACACTACATTTCGTGACAAAGAAATAAATAAACCATAATAATATAAAACTAGCTTTTTCCCGCTGCTCCGCCTGCATTAAAAAGTAGCCTATGTTTGACCCCGGGTCTTCAACTATATTCATACTAAATTTCATAAAAATCTGTTTAGCGGTTTGGCCGTGAAAGGTTAACAGACAGACAGACTTTCGCATTTATAATATTAGTATGGATACCTTCAAGTTTGTCAAGTTTATCTCCGCCGGGCGCCGCGGACGTGGGGCTATTCGTGACTGTCGATATTGATTTCTGTTGAGATAATAAATTGGTAAGTATCTGAGGAGCTCGTGCTTCTGAAGGCACGTTAAGCCGTTGGTCTCGGTTGTTATCGATAGATAACAGTCGTTAGGCTGTGTCGGATGCCTTGGGGCAGCCTGAAAAATTCTGACAATGTTGGCCACTAACACACCTCGGGTCATGTTCCTGTTGGTCTGGTTTCCCTGTGACAAGGGTTAAGGAGGTCATACGGCAGTCGCTCCATTATTATAATCAGTTCCGCCAAATCTAGGAGCATGACTTACAGCGTACCCCAGGCTCCGAAGCGTAAGCTGACGGCGCAACTAGGAACACACGCTAGGATGATGATGAATAAATTGGTAAATATATGTATCATGGCTTAAAAAAAAATCTATTCACTGGAGTATTGTCCTGCGCGGCGTGCGTGTATTTAAATATTAGCCAACTTCATAAATATAGTCAACCATATAGGAATGGCAAGTAAAAAGAAAAAAAAAATCAAAATTATTTATTAGCCAAATACACGTGCCATACAATAGATGTTACAGATATAATAAAAATTTGAATAACCCAGTTTAAACCCATCCAAACTTCATAACCATAACCCATTTTATTCTTTTCACTCATTAGCAATAGTTCCTCCTCCTGCCCGGACCTGTTCATGGAAATATCTACTATTGATATAGCCGAGGACCGGTTTGGACAGGAGCACCACATGACATCAACTTCTCCAAAGGGACGCGTTGGATCCATATCCCCGCGCAAGCCTATCAAAAGACCGGGGTTAACCCGTGATCCACAAAGGAGATACAAATAATAATAAAAACACATTATTGCACCAAGAACTGAAATACAGATTACACAAAAAATTTAATGTCTATGTACAAAGGCGGCCTTATCACAAAAGTAAT
Organism: Euzophera pinguis; assembly: GCA_947363495.1. Taxonomy (NCBI): domain Eukaryota; kingdom Metazoa; phylum Arthropoda; class Insecta; order Lepidoptera; family Pyralidae; genus Euzophera; species Euzophera pinguis. The sequence goes on from OX376164.1 coordinate 1,209,684, forward strand.
TTCTTCCAGGCAACCTAATAATCAATGGAAATGTATACAAAAATAACATAGGTAAGGCACTTCATTCATTAATTTGGAGTTAGTTACATGACCAAGGGCCCTATTTATGTAAAGTATGACTCACATGATGAAAGAAAACCATTCGATATCGAACGAAAATAATTCGACGATATTCATGAGTCATCCTTTTCAAAAATAGAACTCTATGTAACCCACGCCTGACGACAAAGAAAATATAGCTTTTGTAATTCTCACCAAAGCTTCCTGCAGCTGAGTGTCTGTGTCCCTCAGTTTGGTCTTGAGAGCCGCTATCTCGTCATTGAGCGGCTGGATGATGGAACGGAGCTCGCCCTCTTCGGCACTTTGCTGGGAATGTAGCGTACGAATTGAATTTTTTAATAAAGTTGAAAAGTAATAAAACAATATGGAGTCCCCATTTCATCGTACGACATAGTGTAGCATCAGGGATGCCATCATTGAGAAGTACGAAGCTCTATTCAAACTGACGCGAAATAAGAATGCGTCGAAGTGCCATTAGCGGACCAGTTAACTTTGGCACACGCTGCGGCACTTTTACCGATTGTTATTTCTGTGGGCGTCCCGCAAGTCGCGCGGGATTTGAGCATTTCGGCTGCCCAAACTTGAATTAAAGCAAGTCGATTTTTTTCGATTTTCAACTTTTATACCATTTAGGGTTCATGCTTTCTCGAGCATTTCAATTTCTCGGGTCTCGAGAATTCATCGAGGCTTCTCGGGTTGTCGAGAAATTTACATTTACGTACGTTTTCTCATATTATTTGAAAAGAAAAATCGTTTATCGGCTCTCCTGTTAAATTTGGTGTTTGGCTAGTTGCTTTTTTTCAACTTTTTTCAAGTTTGACTAGAGCTTGACTCGCCAAAAACAGATTAGTCGAGTGATTTTCATTAATTAATAACAGAAGGGTTATTAGTTTCACCACAACCGCTGTACCGCGACTTAGGTATGCGCGGGGAGGTGGGGAGTGGTTAAGAAAGAGCATGAGATTCGCAAGGCCAGACAGATCTTACGATATCCAAGTACAATTTTTTGACGTTGCATATTTAAGAGTATATATCCTGTACGGTTTCACCGCACATATCAAATCGCCCGATCATCATTATTACACGAATGCATAATTTTGTAAATAGCATCAATCAGTTCACGATTCACCTTCGCACATCATCGCCGCGTATCGCGTTCGTGTACTCACTAGCATCTAAGTATTTTTGAATACATTTGCTTTTACCTCAGCAGCATCTATTATTTATCTCTATCAGCATCAGCTACTCAGGTGTTAACGTACATCTTTTTGGTCCTTCGAGCTAAACGCAGCGGGACCTAATCGCGAGTGTTGACCTACTTTCAATACGAGCATACTTGGATCCGCCACGTAAGTCAACCAGCAGCAGCATTGGTGAGTCCATTACTCTCCTATATATTTATCAGCAGCAGCATATTTACATCAATCAGCAAAATGGAAGACCTTCTAGCTAGCCAAAACCAGATCATGGGAGCTATGGATCAGCTCTTAATCAATTTTAAGAAAGACGGTGTCGAACGCAGGATACCGGCTCATATTAAAAAACGACTTAGCACTCTTGATAGTTATTGGCAGGAATTCCAAAATAATCATCTTAAAATTTGTGAGTTCGACGATCGATCTCATCAATACTTTATTGGCAATTACTTTAAAAAAACCTCCGATTTCTATAACGAAACGCGGAATTTATTGTTAGGTTATTTGCCTTCTGAATCTACATTAAAACCTTTTATCAAACCAGCTACCCCTTTGTCAGGCTTTAATGATCAGCCGTCTGGCACTTCTATATCTCGTCCCGTATCTCCTTCTGATGCGGAAATTCCCCGAACAAAAGGTACTAGTAGCAAACTTGAGGAAATGTTAAGAAAGCAGAAAAGTAATTTTAAGGCTTTTCAACGGACTATCAGCAGCATAAATCTTGATAACGTTTCGGAAAAGTGGAAGTTCGAGGACATCCTTAAATCAGTACAGGCCCGGTGGACTGTCATTGACACTTTACACTGGGAAATAGACAGCGAACTATATGAAGATAACCTGGAGTACGACGAGACATTCAGCAGCTACGAGCGTCAATTTAATGACATCAAAGAACTGATAAACAGCAAAATGCATTCTGAGTGCTATCGGGAGAAAACTACTCCAAAAATGGATATCCCAGCCTTCAGCGGCAGCTACAGCCAGTGGGTGTCGTTCAAGGATTTGTTCGTAGAAATTATTCACAGCAATCGATCTCTTCCTAATGCGCAGAAAATGCAATTTCTTAAAAGCAAGTTGAAGGGAGAGGCCGAAAAACTGGTAACTCATTTACACATCAGCTCAGATAACTATCAAGCGTGTTGGGATCTCTTGAATCATCGCTACGAGAACAAGAAGCTCATTTTCAACTCTCATATGGGCGTCTTACTCAACCAGTCTGCCATTCAACAGCAGTCAGCAGCAGCCATCAAGAAGATTCATGACACGACCAACGAGTGTCTAAACGCTATGAAGAATCTTGGTGTCAACATCGATAACTGGGACCCCATCATAGTTTACATCATATCTCAGAAACTAGATGTGGACACACACAATGACTACATAGAGTCACTTAAACAACCCCGGGAACTGCCTTCATTGCAAGAGTTTCTTCAGTTCCTAGAAGCTAAGTTCACAGCTTTAGAATCGTCGAAACGTAAGCCAGATTTCCAAAAATCAAATCAACCCCAGCAGCAGCCATCTCAATCATCCAGTTACAAAAAATCATTCACTTTTAAATCATTTTCAAATAATCAAAATCAATCATCTAATATTAATAATTTCAATAATAAAACTAGGTCATTGTCCGTAAATGCACCGAGGCAAAAGTGCCCCGTCTGTAATAAAGATCACGCGATACAATTTTGCGAAACATTTCTATCCTATAAACCTGACGTCAAGCGGCAAACAATTACCAAGTTATCGTTTTGTCAAAATTGTCTTTATAATCATAACGGTAATGAATGTTTTTCTATAAAACGATGTCATAAATGTAATTCGAATCACCACACACTACTGCACGACTCCTTCGCTGTATCAGCAAATGTCGCAACATCGTCGAGTGCATCGAACGGCGCGAGGTCAAACTCGCACGTGTCATTGGATGACACTCAAGAGGTTCTCCTAGCGACAGCATTGGTCTACGTCACAGGCATCGACGGCACTCTTCACACCTGTAGGGCATTGATTGATGGGGGGAGCCAAACGTCGATTTTGACAGAGTCTGGGGCGCAGAGGTTAGGCCTACCTCGTAAGCAATGTAGAGGAATAATCGTAGGGGTAGGAGCGAAGGAAAACAGCTGCAAGGGTGTTATGAACATCACGTTATCATCGCGTTACAATGACTATCGCCTTAATCTTGACGTTTTTATAATGAACCACGCAGTAAACAACCTACCGAACAAATCATTCGGAAAACCATCTTGGGCTTTTATCGAAAATATCCAGTTAGCGGATCCTGAATTTTACTCCAGCCGAGAAATAGATCTACTCCTCGGCGCTGATGTTTTCGCCTCAATCATCATGGGTGGAATCATCAAAGTGAATGACGGATTACCAATCGCACAGCAGACACGCCTAGGCTGGATTTTGTGTGGAAACGTCAAGTCATATTATTGTAACGTAGTCAAGATAGATTTGGAATCAATACAAAAATTCTGGTCAATCGAAGATATCAGCGAAAACGAAGAAAACATGACATCGAAAGATTATCAATGTGTCGAGAAATACAAAGCCACAACAACTCGCCGTTCGGATGGAAAATATGTAGTACGTCTTCCACTTCACCCGGACGCCGACGAGAAGTTGGGCACATCGAAACCTACAGCTTGCGCTCAATTTTATCAGATGGAGTGAAAATTTGAAAGAGACCCAAATTTAGCAAGTAAATATAAGGATTTCATACACGAATATATCGATTTGGGCCACATGCATTTATCAACAACGAGCAATCAGAATCTTACTTATTATCTGCCTCATCATGCCGTAATACGTGCCGACTCAACGACTTCAGCTCTAAGAGTCGTATTCAATGCATCCGGGAAAACGTCGACAGGTGTCAGTCTGAATGACGTATTGTACAGAGGTCCAAATCTACAGCAAGAACTTTTAGTTTTAATATTACAATGGAGACAATATCCCTTCGCCTTTACAGGTGACCTGGAAAAAATGTTTAGGAACATCCTTGTACATCCAGATGATCAACACTACCAATGTATTGTTTGGCGGGAAAATTCACGAAAATCTTTACAAACATACCAACTTGACACCGTCACCTATGGTACAAAACCAGCACCATTTTTAGCAATGATGACTCTCAAACAGCTAGCAAATGATGAGCGCCATCGATACCCTACAGCAGCAAAGGTTCTGGAGCAGCATTTCTATATGGATGACGCACTCTGTGGAAATTTTGATCTGGATTCTACCAAACAATTACAAAGGGACCTCATAGATCTCCTTAAAGCGGGAGGATTTAACCTTCGTAAATTTTCAGCAAATGATGAGTCACTGTTGGAAGGAGTTCATAAGGCTCAAAGTTCACCAAACACATACGACTTCAAGCATCAAGAGTCAACCAAAGCACTAGGCCTTACATGGATCGCTAAAGATGACAACTTTACTTTTCAATGTAAAATGTCTAAACTACCATCATCAAAACCAACTAAAAGAGTATTGTTAGGCGAAATCTCAAAAACATTCGATCCCATGGGAATTTTAGCCCCAGCCGTATTGCAACTGAAGCTATTATTCCAAAGCGTATGGATACAAAATCTAAATTGGGATGACGTCATACCTGATGACGTATACACCAAATGGTTAGTACTAAGAGCGGATATGGAAAACATCAACAACATTAAAATACCCCGTTGGATAGGAAGTCAAAAGGAAAGTTGCGTACAGTTGCATGGTTTTTGCGATGCGTCAACCAAAGCATACGCTTGCATCGTATACGCTTGTGTCCAGCATCAAAAATCAAAGTCCATCACAATATTAGCAGCTAAAACAAAACTAGTTCCCGCAAGCAAACCTGCGACGAAATGTGACGTTTCCCTTCCTAGACTGGAGTTAAGCAGCGCACTTTTACTTTCTAAATTGATGGTAAAAATCAAACGAAGTCTAAGTTCATTAAACACTGAGGTTTACGGATGGTGCGATTCCACAGCAGCAATCGGATGGATTCAAGGAGATCCAAACCGCTGGAAACCATTCGTCGCCAACAGAGTCCGAAAAATCACAGACGTCATGCCTCCTGGCTGCTGGCGTTATGTAAAAACAACAGACAACCCGGCCGATTGTGCCAGCCGAGGAATGAAAGTCGAGCAGTTACAGCATCATACTTTATGGTTTAAAGGACCTTCCTGGTTACCATCATTCGACCCTCAAATACAGTCAAAAAATTATGATACGGATTTGGAAAGCAAAAAAAAATTAACTAATATCGTGCAAACAAACAGCAACAATCAAGACGATATTATTAGCAGCATAATAAACAAATTCAGCAGTTTTACACGGGCGTCCCGTGTCCTTGCATGGACATTGCGAGCGATATCGCGTAACCGTATCAAAACTATCATATTTAACAACAGCCGAGTTACGTAATGCAACTCAATTGATAATAAAGAAAGCCCAGCGAAATGAATTTGCACAGGAGATTAGCAATCTCTCTAATCAAGACAATATTCATTCTAAAAGTAAAATTCTCTGCCTCAACCCTTACTTAGATGAGAACGGCTTGTTACGAGTAGGTGGTCGGCTCAGAAATAGTAACATCCCGTTTGATATGAAGCATCCATATATCATCCCCCATAACAGCCATCTAACTGATTTGCTCATCGATCTAGGGCACAAATCAACCTTCCATGGAGGAGCCCGGCTTACTCACGCTTGGCTTAGACAAGAGTACTGGATAATCGGTGGAAATAGAGCGGTGAGAAATCGTTTACGTCGCTGTGTCATTTGTAAGCGTCACAGCCCTACTAAACAAGAGCAGCTAATGGGTGATTTACCCGAAGCTAGGACAAATCAAACGCGACCCTTTTATCACACAGGCGTAGATTACACGGGTCATTTTGAGATTAAATCCAATAAAGGCCGTGGCATCAAAACTTCCAAGGGTTACGTGGCTGTATTCATTTGTATGGTCACAAAAGCAGTCCACCTCGAATTGGTTTCCGATTTAACATCGTCGGCATTTTTAGCAGCACTTCGTCGGCAAGCAGCAAGGAAGGGTGCCCCGCGTCACTTGTACAGTGACAACGGAACCAATTTTATCGGAGCCTACAAGATCTTAGCTAAAGAACACATCGATCTTAAATCAATTTTGTCTGAGGAATTTTATACGGAACTTAGTGAAATGAAAATAGACTTTCATCCCAATCCACCCCTATACGCTTCAGCAGGAGGATTATGGGAGGCAGCCGTAAAGAGCTTAAAGCACCATCTACGTAGAGTCATCGGTGATCAAAAACTGACGTACGAAGAGTTCTCCACTCTACTAGCTCAACTGGAGGCTTGTCTCAATTCAAGACCACTATGTGTTCTATCAGAAGATCCAGACGACATTGATTACCTAACACCAGCACATTTCTTGTCAAGTGGACCAATCCTTTCAATCATCGAGACGGAACGAGACGAAAGAACTAGATGGCAACTCACTCAAAAAATATTTAACGATGTCTGGAAAAGGTGGCGCGCCGAATATTTAGTTCAACTATCAGCAAGAAGCAAATGGCGTAAGATACAAGCTAATATACAACTCGATGATGTGGTATTAATTCACGACGCCAACCTGCCTCCTGGAAAATGGGCACTTGGTCGAGTGATTCAACTTCATCCCGGTGCCGATAATTTAGTTAGAGTCGTTACCGTAAGAACGAAAAATGGCAAATCCATCAAAAGGCCAATCATCAAGCTCTCCATCTTACCTGCCAACGCCGAGCAGCAACAACACCACGACATCAAATCAGATTTACCAGCAGCAGAACCCAAAATAGTGAAAACATCGAGAAAGGGATTCCACATCAACCTTTTGTCTGTCCTAATGACTCTTCTGTTATTCATGACTTCTGCAGTGCAATCAAGTTACAATGTAACTGAAATCAGCAACAGTAAATTCGTATTTTTTGATAAATTGGGAAATATGCGTTTAATTCAAGACCATTGGAAACTCGTTGCATACTATGACATGAAGCCATATTGGGACGGATCAACTATATTTAACAACTACTTAAATCATCTTGAACATCTGTGTGTAAAATCGGGAAGGAACGCACATTGCGACATAATATTACAACAGCTACGTCACGGATTCTCGGAAATGGAGTACTACGACCGCATGTTGCTGGATCAGCGTTTTGATAGTCGGAAGCGCACGCGTCGTGGTCTTATCAACGGAGTCGGTTACGTCGCGAATACTTTGTTCGGCGTTTTAGATGAACGGTTTGCCGAACAATATGAGCAGAACATAAACTTAGTACGGGAAAATCAGAAACATCTAGCACAACTTTGGAAAAATCAAACATCAGTCATAGAAGCGGAAAACAACGTTTTGAAAAGAATTGAGAACACGATGGAAAGACAATTTAAAACATTTAATCAACATCTGAACACCTTACAAAAAGCAGCTAACATAGTTAGAGTGGAAGTAGAGTTAGCGGAAATGACTAACGACTTCATCATGTCAAGTTTCATCGCCAACAACGTTCTTTCCAACCTTCGTGATATCCAGGAAACTCTTTTGGATACAATCACCAATATTCAGCACCTCAACATTCATCTTCTTTCTCCCTCTCAATTACAAGACGAAATTAGCCTGATATCTAGCCAAATGCCAAAAGACTTGTCACTGCCTGTAGAAAATATTCAGCACGATATTTCTGACCTTTATAAGATTTTAAAGGTAAAAGCCAGAATGACAAAGCGGTACTTTATATTTGAAATTTTAATACCTCTTGTAAATAGAGACGATTATGAAATTTACAATGCAGTTCCTCTTCATCATCAAATTTCTAACGTATCCATGGTGAACATCATTCCGATTGCTGATCATGTAGCAATAAACTTAAAGAAAGACACTTTCATGCCTGTACAAGACAATGAGTTCCAGGAGTGTATAGTTTTCAACACTGATGGTTTTATGGACTATCTTTGCCAACTTCAAACGCCAATCTACGAGCGACAGACAGATGAAAGCCTATGTATTAAGAACAACCAACTAAAAAACAGCTGTAAAATCGTCACAACTCAATGTCACACTACATGGAAAAAGCTTACTAAGCCAAACTCGTTTATAATCAACTGTTGTGGTCATTGTACCTTGCGATTCATATGTAAAGATCGAGTTACCGTCGAACAGCTGACCGGAGTTCGTATTATAACACTCGGGAATGACTGCGTCATTCGAGGAGATACCTTTGTTATTACGCCTCATAAACAACTACAAAATCAAATTAATATTGAGCCGGTGATCTTTGCACCAGAAATCGCGCCTGTCAATAACATCATAAATATATCTATACCAATCAGCACATTTAATACAATATCTGGTTTCGAAAATCCTTTAGCATCAATCGACGACCAGATAAGACAATTAAAAATAGCGTCTCAAAATGTTAATAGCGAAGCAAACAGCATCAGCTTTCACGACATTCACCACTACGTCCTCATCTACTGCGTGGTAGCAGCAGGCCTAGCAGCAGCGGTGTTCGTGTGCGTGCGCGCGCGCATGCGTGTTCGCGCCGCTCAGCCCGTGGATCAGCAGCAACACGGTATTGTGCAGTGTGTGAGTTTCAAAGATGTGAAGTGTGTAAGTGATAGTGTAAAAGCAGAGCAAAGTGATAGTGTATCCGATATAGACGGTCAAATCAAACCTAGCACTTCCGCGAATAAAAACACCTCCCCAGTTTTAATTAGATGTAATTTTAATCCCGATAAATAATCTGCGATCATCTTAAATTATTTTAAACGTTATTCAATGTCGGTATCATTTTGTAAGTTAGTTTGCCATTAAGCGTCACTTAATGTCGGTATCAGCTGTGTTAGTTTAGCTCATCTCACTCATCTCCTCGTCCGGGAGCATGTACGGTTTCACCGCACATATCAAATCGCCCGATCATCATTATTACACGAATGCATAATTTTGTAAATAGCATCAATCAGTTCACGATTCACCTTCGCACATCATCGCCGCGTATCGCGTTCGTGTACTCACTAGCATCTAAGTATTTTTGAATACATTTGCTTTTACCTCAGCAGCATCTATTATTTATCTCTATCAGCATCAGCTACTCAGGTGTTAACGTACATATCCAAACTCTGTTTTTTTGTCCAATATGATTTTTAGATAATGTTTACGACCCATCTTAAGATATTTAATCTCACGTGTGTCTGAACACTTCAAACTTGATACAGAATGACTTTTTGAACACCAAATAAATTTATTTGTGTGTTTAGTACATGAAATAAAACCACTTTCAATAAAAACAAAAGTAAACCAAGTCCTTCCATACAAGTCTGGTGATAAGCTGACAGAATTTTGTATTATTTTATTCAAATCGGTTTAGTTTCACGCACAAAACACGCTGTGAAAATGTGGTGTTCAAATAAGTCTCCTTTAAAAAAAATTCGTGTAACATACCTTCTTGTTAGGCTGTTCTTCCGCGTCGGCGCCGAGCTTGCGAGCGAGCGAGCGAACGAACGTGGCGGGAGCGAGCGACACCTCCTGCAGTGAGCGTAAGTACGCCAACATGTTAGCCGACATGTCTCAACAGAACTTAAACTCTCCAGGCTCTTTACGACTATGGTCTTAATCCTCATGTACGTGACAAGAGTTTATCAAAAAGTTGGTCCAACAGGATCAAAATTGAAAATCCTATAAGAATATAAGTATACTCGCTAATGCCCGCAACTTTGCTTAAGTTATATTTAAAAAAAAAACACCACACAAACGAAGTCGAGAGCACCCAAAGGTTATAAAATAGGGACGTACCCTACCAAATCAAATATACACAAACATTTGTTGATCTCAACTATTAAAAAACATTTTGTCTCTTTCTCTCTTAAACATACTTAAATTTAAAGAACAAGAAAAAAGAAATTTCATCAATGGGCTTAAAAACGTTTCTGGGAAATGTTTAGAACATCCATACTAATATTATAAATGCGAAAGTCTGTCTGTCTGTCAAATCAAATCAAATTAAATCAAATCAAATCAAATCAAATCAAAAATCTGTTATGCTTTCACGGCCAAACCGCTTAACGGATATTGATGAAATTTAATATGAATATAGTTGAAACCCGGGGTCAAACATAGGCTACTTTTTGACGCAGGCGGAGCTGCGGGAAACAGCTAGTAACATATATTTTAATTTTATATTCTGAGGTAAGTGATCAAGACAACACCTCATGCGCAATTACCAAACGTTGAAACATAGTAAAAATTTACTATTACAGGATATGCAAATTTAGCGACAATAATGTGTGCGTTTATATTCTAATGTATGCACAGCAGGAGCTTTGATAAGCCGGCAGTGTGACAGGTGCATTTGTACACTAAACATTTTGACTGTGGCCCCACAAAACTAGGACAGATAAATTCATTTACAGCTACTCAGTACACTTGCAGTTGACGGTGTGTTGTAAGTACGATTTGTATTTGACGAAAATTCTTCTTCATCATCGTTCCTCACTGCTGAGAGTCACTTAAACTTAACTGTGCAGTCGGTTAAGGAGTTGTACGAGTATCTAACCTCGGCTAACAGCACAAATCTGTACCTATTCAAAAAGTCATTATTTTTTAATGTCTTTGTTTGTTGTTTTCATTTTAAAGTGGGACTTTTGGCGGGAAGCCGTATCGGCGCTGTATTTTATTTTCCAAAATTTGTGTTTTTTTGAGTATTTGTGCATAATAATGGTGGATGTATCGAACACTTTGCGAATAATCCACCATTATTCGCAAAGTGTTCGATAACAAGCGTGAGTGTTGGGAAGTGTTACAGTGTTTGATTTATGTGATTTTCATGCTTGTTGCCGAAAGCTCCTAGTAACCGCAAAGTGCAATTTTTTCTACCACTTAGCCTGATTCTTCTGACTAGACTTGACTACCGACTAGACTTTCAGACTTGACTAGGACTTGACGAAACCACACTGTAGGACTGAAGAAGATTGAAAAATTAAGAAGGGCTATAAAGGACTTGTATCCGTGGCCGTAAAACCCATTACAAAAAAATATATATTTTAAAGTCACAAAACAACAACAGAGTTCCAAGGTCTGGATGAAGGAACACCAATAAAATCTGCAGCTAACTGACCTGTTGCTGCTGTTGCATCTGACGGAGCTGGGTCTCCAACTCCAGGATCTTGTGCTGCAGCCGCCGCACCTCCTCCGACCCTGATGACGACACATCCAGGGTTTCTGCAAAGAAACCAAACCTTCACATTATTAAGGTCATTATAAAGTCCTATGTTACCTAGGTATGTTGTATACCTATGTAGACATTTAAATTATTTGATTTGATTTTATGAAATTAAAATTTTTACTCTAAGTAGTATCACACCCCGGACACTCCATACAACAGCGCCGAAATTACAACTACTACGATTCGGTCGCGTTCGCACGCACGTCAATGTGTGTGTCACTCGTAGGGATGGTTATTTACCGTATCTGTATCATAGTTAACCATCGCGGCCGCGCGGCGAAATGTTATCCTTGCATTGTTTTGCTCTCGATTTTTACCCCTAAACTGCGCGGTGAGGTGCGGTATCTGTTTCGGATGGAGGTGTGAGTGTCTGTTCTGTACGTTAATACTATTAATCATTGTGTGGTACCATGGACCGTTTCGCATAAAAAAAACCGGCTGCAAATTGGGTAACGACATATTTTTTCAAGGAAAAAATCAGCTGACAGCGGAAACGAAACTATTATTTTAAAAAACATGTATTTTTTATGGTTCTATTAAATTCCTGATCGTTCATCTTTTGGTTCGGTAGGTCTACCTTAAAAAGTAGTAAAGTAAAGTAAACACCTTCACGACCCCACAGTGAACAAAAAGGAAGCATTGCACACCACAACAAACATTCAAATGAGTCCTTATCAAACTTTTGAATTAAAAATCATCAATAGATTTAATTAATGACGATAACTGTTTGTTAACGTTAATTGTATTTGACTGGACTAATCAGTATTAATAAAAATAGTGGCAGGTCAACAGCCAAAAGATAAAAATAGTGAGCAAATAAAATATTTGTATATAAATATTTAATATATTATTTAAATATTTTAGCAGGCTTAAAGGATCATAACCCAGAAGACTATATCAGAGGTAGAAGATCATCGAAATACTACTTGCTTAACATTTTTGCCACAATTGGACAAAACATTTGTTGGCTACTATACTACCAGCCGCAACAAATAAAGTAAAATCAAGTTAATTTGTGCCACACTAAACTTTTCATTTTTTCCCTATGGTTGACTAGTAGAGATTGCTTTTAGTTATTAAGTTAAGGTAAGCCAATTGACAAAGTAATTTTTTACTATAAAGATTATAAATAAATAAAAGATCTACTGAAACTGACTGAAGTCAAAGATATTCTTGAGAATACCAGAACATTGTAGACTTGGGCTCTACACAATGCGAGATGAGAAACAAATAAATTTGTATCAATGAAAAACTGGAGAAGACACCTATCAGGACCTGACATGTGCCAGGCAAATACAGATGATAATATCTTTCTCATATTTCCTAAAAACACACAGAATTAAAAAAAACAGGCTTTGAAATCACAATTGGCTACATGTAGGCAATAAAGATGTATTAAAAGCCTTACCGCTAACAAGTAGCTGCAGATTCTGTATCTCACTGCGCTGGTTCTGACTGAGTATCTCCAGCTGAGCGAGCTCATCCCGAAGACCGACCACCTCCGATTGGAGCTGTTCCTTCTCCTGCATCATCTTCCGCATGTCTTCTGCAAGGGTGGAAGGGTAAGTAGTAGTGAGTGAGATGTTTTGTTTCATATTATCCCTTATGATACCTAATTTTGTATGATAGTGTTGACAGCCTAGGTAAGTTTACTCTTATGATACCTAAAGATAGAATTAGTTTTAAAAGAAATTTTCATTTTAAATGTTTGCAAATTAATATTCTGCTTACTATTTGATTATTAAAGCATTCAAAAAGACTTACAAGGTAATAAAAAAATGTTAAATATTTATTTTTATTTTTTGTACCATTTACATTATCTTATTTGTGATCGGGATCTCCATTTAAGTAAGTAATTACCTGTGTTAGGAGATCCCGCTCTTCAATAACAACAGTATGTACATATTAAGGTACTTATATAACTAAAAACTATTGCATTAATCTATTTTTAACTACCTATTTTATGTTTGTGTATGTGTATAGATGAAAGAACGCGTGTTTGTGTGTGTGAGCATAACGTGTGTGTGCTGTGCTGTCCATTAAGTGGGACTATTCACATAAGGTTTCAATTTCATCGTAACTTAGGGATTTCAAATATACAGTAATCATTTCTTTAGATATGTATTTTGCCAAGCAAATTGGTCTTACAGAATTACAATGCATCGCCTGCCCCCAATATTTTAGAATTTTGGACAATAAAAAACAAAATTTCATGAAAAAAACGCATCACAAGGACATCACTCCTACACCATGACAGTTTTGACAAGCACTCGCACAACACATTTTTAACAAATAATGAAACACTATTTCATTAACACATTCAACACCGATGACCCTGCAGAATAAAAGAAAATCCATTGTTAGTCGGGCCGTCAATGTTGGACTTATTAAGAATGACAGAATTAAACTACTTTTGAGTTAACTACTTGATTTGGGTCCGAATACAAACCGATGTTAATCTACTACTACCATTACTTGACTCTGATTTGATTGTTATTTATATTGTCTGTGATTGGTAAAATGTCTACTCATTTATCTGCTTGCCCCCTTGAAATATTTTTAATCAAGTTCGTCTCCAGACTGTCATAAATTGATCACCGATGAGCCAACAAACAATGTATTTTCTTTGTTCTATTGGCTCGTTGGCTATTAATGTGTTTAATTGAACAAAGGGATTAAAAGTAAGCTAACTTATTAGAAAGTTAGGGGACCATGTGTGAAACAAAATGTTAAATAATGTCATCATGTCTTTAAAACACAGGATTTGTGTGTATTGTTTGATCTGGATGAAATTTGCTACTGAGATTGTCTACCAGAATATGACTTGAACTTGTTTTAATGTGAGCGAAGCTTTATTTGTAAATGTTGGTCACCAAACTACTCAGATATATGCAGAGCAATATTAATCTTTACCCATCACTCTGCTTGCAAACAGATCCAGCCATCGTACATTACAGGTTTCGTTATTCAAATAAGGAATGTTAAAGACAATATCAACAACACAAATGTTAACAGCCAACTACTCAATGGTTAGATGCATGCTAGTGAAATTATATGGACACGAGGGCAATACCATGCGCCCAAGTCCTAGACCGGATGCCCACACAAACCTTCTTTTTGCAAGAACAACTCTTTCATTTTCGCCCGCTGTACGTTAAATTCTTCTTCCAAATCGCGCCGTGCTTGGTCCGCTGACGAGTCGATGTGCTCCCTCACGACCTCGGCTTGAAAAATACAACAGCGTGACTTCCTCGAGAACACTAATTAAAACCTAATTCAGATTACGGTTTAGCAAAAAAAACGTACCTTTCGGAGTTTCTGCAGAGTTGTTCGACATCTTGTTCGTGGTGCCCGTTGGGCCTTTATTATGTTTATAAACGGTGGAAAAAGAATCCAGAGGTAAAGGACATGATAACAGGCTTTTGCAACATTGATATAAATCGAGCAAGATGAAAAATATTATTACAATTTACAATCCACACAAATGAAATCATTCATGGAAAATCTGACAAGACAATTCATTATTTGACATTGACATCGGTTATTTTTTATTTGCTTTTTCTTTCAAATGGCTTTGACTTTTATATTTACTATATTTAGCCAGTAACAAGTGAAGTTGTTTTCAAGCTAGTCTAAAATCAGATGTTTGGCGGAAAGCTGAAAAGAGCAGTATCGGTGCTGTCGATTTCGAGGAACTTTTTACAATAAGCAAGAAAATCACATAAATCGAACATTCTATCACTTCCCAACACTCACGCTTATTCTCGAACACTTTGCGAATAATAATCCACCATTAACATTCAAAAAAACAAAAATTTTGAAAAATAAAATACAGCACTGAAACTGCTCTTCTCAGCTGCCCGCCAAAAGTCCTTGGATATAATTACTTCTGCTTAACTATTTATTTATTTTTACTCAAAACAGTCCTATGGTGTAATTTGATGAGATTGTCAAGTCATGGGTTTCATTCCCATGGGAACACCGTGAAGTTTAATTGTATCCGGTTTGGTTAGGACATTGTAGGGTTGAATCACCTGATTGTCTCCATAAAATAAAATACATAAATGAATGGATTCCATTCATTTATATCAAGTGGGTTACATGACCGATCGACCAGGGTGTAACTGGTATCAGTGTTTTCAGAACCAACTTTCGGCCTCTAACGTCGTTCCTTTAACGATCACCAGATGGCAGCCGGGACCAACGGCTACGTGCCTTCAGAAGCACGGAATCATATTTATTTATCAGTCAATCAGGTGGATTCAAGCCAAATGAATGAGTTTAAGTTCATTTATATAGAGTGCTTATTTCTAAGGGGAGAGATCTATGAGTTACTGATAACTAGTGAGTCGTTCGTCTGGGTGTTTCCCTCTCACTATTAAGTCGAATGGAATTCATTAAAAAACTTAAATAATAACTCACAGCTTTTGAGCGAGTCATAGATCTCAAAAATACCGGGATAATAGATATTTTGATAACTGCGTTTGCAAAAACGATAGGAGGCATAAAAAAAATGAGAATAATGTTTAAAATAAATATATTTATTTGGTATTAACTAATTCACATTCAAGTTCATAATACTATATAATAGTTATTCTACGTAATTACAAAACATCTTTGTCTTTTATCATGAAATAATTAGTACAGCAAAATAGTGAACTATTTCGTCATGACCATGACAGAGTAATAGCAACAAATAAATTAATTTCTTAGAAATAACACACTATTTTTGTTAATCATTTTTATAGCGCCATCGTCTAACACTTAAGGCACAGACATATCACAGTTTGATGTCTAACGATAGTACAATTTTATAGTATTCAACGTTACAATACATAGAACATTATTTACAAGATTAAAGTGAATTTAAATGCAAAAAAAAATATCAACAAAATCTGTGCAAAACTCATAACTCAGACATTCGACTAAAACTAGATGGCGCTTATCGTAATTGAGCTACTCGCCGCTAGATGTCGCTAAAAGCCTTGTTTTGCGTCCCTGAACAACCTGCCAGCGGGCTGGTCTTCGAGACAGGGAACCTGAACTAGATTGAAGTAGATGTGTCCCATAAGGTGCGAGGCGGAGGTGTTGGTTGCCTTGAGGCAGTCGAAGAGCATGTCGTCGCAGGTGCAGTGGGATTTGCTGTAAAGCGAGTTGTTTGTGAGGTTGTACCGCTGGGAGAAGGCGCGCACCTGGAAAAGAGAAAAAAATATGTTCAACATGTATCAAGTTAAGCTGTTGTCGGTTTGGACTAAACTTCAAGGTCATGGTAGATCACAGTTTTGTTAATCTTGTAACCTCATAGCATTTATGTTTTTGATAATGAATGAATGAACACTTTATTGCACCATTTACAAACAAAAACACATAGTTAAATCGAATAAAACTAAATTATCGCGGTGGACCTAGGTCACGTTTGATTAGGTCAGACAGCAGTCGCTCCGTTGTGTCTTGTCTACATATATGGGACCATGTTAAAGCGTACCCAGGGCTGCAATCGTAAGCTGCGGGTATAACTGGGAAAACACCGGTGAAAAAGAATAGGCTAGTTTTCTAAAAAAATATAATTAGTCCGTCAGTTAGATATTCAAAAAATATTCGAGACGTATTTTTTCTTTTAAAAAATAAACAAAGAATGGTAAAGTTCCGTGTGACGTCACAGTGTGCTACACTTTTTCGCAATATGTGACGTCACGAGCCCCCACTCCTTAACTTTGACGCGTTATATCTTTATAATTTATCGCTCAATTGACAAAAGAAAAAATACGTCACTAATATATTTTGATTCCCTAAACGAAGGACTAATTTTAATGATAGTCTTTTGACCCTGGAATCTAGCCTATTGTTACTTACGAAATAATTTTACGTGCTTCCGCCGCCACCAGTCTATTCTATTTTACCATTAGTTTGCACATGCGCCACGTGTTTTGCCTCTGCAAGGGATGCCATATGTAGAGTTTTTGTAACTTTAACTGCCGTAAAGTAACGCCTGAATCAACTAAATTTATACAATACAAAAACTGTTTATTGCGCAACAAGGATACATTGTTAAATACAAGCAATTACAAGAAAAATAACCTTGCGCAAAGGTCGCCTTATCGCAATAACAATTTCTTCCAGGCAACCTTTCGGAAAATTGAATAAGGATATTAAAGATTGTGCGCGGTAGGTGTCAAAAAGAGAAAAAAAAAATTAATAAACTTCACAACATAAACTTACACATATGTAATACGGTTTTTATCGCGTTTATTACTTATTTATTTACACCTGACGTTTCAAACACTTTACAGCGTTCATGGTCACAGGCAGTCTGCCTGTAAAATAGTTTAATTTAATGAATAACAATCGCGAAAACATAAGAAATCATTACACATATGTATACTGTATATTATATACTTACTCATAATTAAGAATTATTATTATTATCTCTTTATTTATTCTATTTTTTTTTAAATACATTTTTAAATATTAATAAAAAAAAAACATTTAAAAATATATAAAAAAAGGAGGCACCCACATCAGCAGCGGAGTTAATACCCAAGCTGCCGGTGGTCAGGGCTCCAAAGTGAGGAACCTCCTCACAATCCGTGCCGTGTCAAGGATGACCGCCTTCTGTATCTGACCCTTGATCCAACCACCTAGCGAGAGCCTAACTAGGTTTTGATTTAGACTCTTCGCTATTAGGCCGTTCGCAGATACTACTATCGGCACAATGCTAGTCGAATCAACATCCCACATGGCGGTAACCTCATGGGCCAAGTCTAGATATTTTGACAGTTTATCTTTTTCGCCCTTAACGAGATTCTCGTCATGCGGGATGGTATTATTATTATGGTAGTATTATTATTGGTTATTATTATCATCATTAACAATTATGAATAGCTAGTTGAATATAGCTTTTATTTATTGTTTTTTGTACATGTAAGTAAGTTCCGATAATCTGTACTACTACTGTAGCTACAGAGGTTCCTCTGTTAGAGTGGTTGACTGGAAGAGATTCCTCATAGGGATAAGTCCGCGATTGAACATTATTATATAAGATTTTTTTTCTGTTGGTGTGTTATTAACTGTTTTCTTTTATGTGCAATAAAGAATTTTACATACATACATACATTATTAATTATATACAATATAACATGTCTACTACACAGACACACACCATTAATACAAACAAGGTAGAAATACTATAGCAATGATAGGTAAGGATATGTGGAATTGTGGACAGACGTGTCAAGAATATGAAGTACCTATGTTAATAGTATCACATAGATAAATAAGTGCGATATGACTTGGGATTTGAAGCTAGCTAACGTTTCGGCGCACTGGACGGTAAATGGCAGCGAGTTCCACAGACGAACGGCTTGTACAGCGAAGGAACCAGAGTAGAATGAGTTGGGATCAATAGCGAACTCTCTCAGCGCTGCGCAGTGAGCGATCCCCATCATCACCACGAAATAGGCTTCTTAGATATCTGGGCGAGGAAGGGTTAAAAATGATTGTGAAGAATAAAGACAGAATATGTAAATCTCAACGACTAGCGAGCCACTTGAGATCAGCGCGAAATTGGGAAACGTGGTCGTAATTGCGAAGGCCATGAAGAGATTTTGGAGACGCTCAAGTTTATTTAGTTGCTCCTCAGTAAGGCTTTAAATATGAAAAAGAATAGTGTTCACCTTGGTAGGACAGAGGTCGTGGGTACGACAGCACCGGTCTAGCCTCCGATCAGCTCCAAGGTCGTGGTAATCCGCCGCGATGTCTCCCGTCCCGCACCATTTTGTACCTGAAATAAATAAATAAAACATTATTATCAATTATTTATGCAATACCTTTAGTATGAACCTGAGTCTCTTTCACAGTGAGTCGTTAATTATTTGTCAGTGGTTTTGTAAAGGTCTAAGCCATCTGTTGACTTCGTAATTAGGTCTTTAAGTTTGCAAATGGGTAGGGGCTCAGGGCAAGACAAAAGATGTGCATGTGATGCCATAGTCTGAGGAGGGACACCACAACAGCAGGAGACTTTTGAACCGTAGCCCCACCTAAACATGTTCTCCTACATGGGTGCAACACAAACATATGTCCTTAGCCATGGATCTAAAGCTAAAGGGATAGCGCGCGGGCATACAATACGCTGATGGCAGAAAATTTGACCTGAATGCATTTCGTTACCCACCTCTCTCTTTCTAACTTGTGATGTGTTAGGGTGTGAATCTGGGTTTCCATCACAGCACTTGATAATAACCCCAAAAGTTGGAAAAAATGGAAGGGGGGGGGCTCGAAAGGCCAATGGTCGGGGCCGAAAGGCCATGGCTGGAGGGCGTCGTGGTCGAATGCTAACGCGACCCCATGGTGCCCTCAACAGCCGGTGCGGAAATGCCGGAGGGGTTTTAGTGGGTAGTCCAGGCACTCTGCCTGGGAGTCCCACACTCAGTTCGTAAATGCATTTCCCCTCCGTTAACGAAAAAAAAAAAATGGTCAATCTTCTAGGACTAGCCTGTTATATGCCGGTTTGGTTTCCATCTTTACCTTTAGTTCCATGGTCCTTAGCTCTACCTCTGGTTATCACTCACCAGGTATGATCCCCTGCAGCAACGTCAGCGGACTGCCCCCCAGAAGCCCAGCGTGCGCGCCCCCAGCGTCCAGCCGCGCCCGAGCCCTAGCCGCCCCCTCACCCCCGCCCTCGGGCTTCCATGTAGGATCTGCTCCTTCGCCGTCGGCCCTACGGTGGCTGTCATCAGAACTCTCGACGCCTTCCACCTGGAATTAATGAGACATCGGGTTAAATGGCATATAAGTATGTAAAACAAATTATAGACAAAAAAAGTTAATGGTTTCTTCTGATCGTTGTGTTAGTAAAAATACTTTTTTACACCATAAAAAATTACATACAACGATATGTTGTCTGTAACAAAGCTGTTAAATAAGCGCTCTTGTCGCTAGTGCAAACTCTGCCAGATCTTTAGGATAGGAAAAAAGACTAAATCGGCGGTGCATAAGGTTTTCGTGTGATCATTCAAGTTGTTTGGAATAAATTAAGTATACTTGTTTTGATATGGAGTTTGTACTGTGTAAGGAATTTGTCCCTCACTCACTAATTTCGTCATGAGTTAAGTCACTATAATGAATTATTATAAGTCCGCCGATAAAAATAGACAATTGTTGATGTTTAAAGGAATGTGATTCAATTCAATAGCGTCAGTTACTGGCGTAATTGTTGTATGAAGTATGCGAGTGTGGAGTAATGACATTTGTTTCGCTGAAGCGGTTGTATGACTTGTATGTGTATGGGTGATCGGCTGCCATTGTTCTTTGGAAAATTAAGAAAACAGGGCAATTGTATCCACTGTCAGAGAAGGAGCAATGGAGTCGTCGACTTTCTTGTTGAAAATCTAAAGTTAATCTCTCAAATTTTAGTAAGTAAAGCGGACCAGGGCCCGCTACTCAGGGTATCCTCTGCTGTTTGCCTCGGAGCCCGGGAAAGCACCAGGACATGGAGTAATTACAAAGAGGAGATGCCTTAATAAGCGTTTTGTAAGAAAGCGTTTGTGAGGCTACACGGGGCGGAAGGCAGACGTGCGGGGTGCTTGGTTTCGGCCGTGGCTCCAATCATAGAGCACGAGCAATCAAGCAGGGAGGTATATTGTTTTGTACTTTTAAATAAAAATATCTTAGTAATTAAGTTGGTACTTCGTTCCGACCAAACCCATGAATTTGTGCCGACAGGCAATCTTATATAGCCCAAGTAGAAAAGTAGAGCCTTAAAATATTAGTCACGTCTTAGGAAAATAAACATTTAGGTACACTAATATGTTTTCTACTTCTAAATATTTGTGCTCGATGAACAAAAATACATAATGATTTAGTAATATAATAGAGCCGTAAACTGTAAAATCTAGCACAAAGGGACGCTACAACTAGACGAGTGACGTGAAGGTTGTCTGTCTGTCTGTACGTGCTTGTTAATTATTTCCCGGTTATTTTACCACACGCGAACAGGCGATGACGCTGAGACAAATACATTGTCATATACGAGTTTATTTGTTTTATGACCCTCCCTCTTTAGCCCATTTCGGGCCTTATTTTTGAAATATGTATCATAATCATTTCGTGTAGGTTAGATTGTCAATCGACCATGTAAACCCTGGTGTCAGAGTTGTGCGGAACCCCCTCTTGACTTCTGACATAGTTCCTTTAACGACCACCAGATGGCGGCCGGGACCCACGGCTTAACGTGCTTGAAATGTACATAAATCATTCGATCGATATCGAGCAAAACTTTATCGACTCGTAGATATTGTGTTAGACACACTTTTCAAAAATATCTGGCGGCACCACTAAGAGCAAGATTCCAGATTTATAAAGACACCTCAGAACTACACTACACGGCCTTATGGACGTACTAAGTCGTAAAGTACGTCGGGATGTGTTACACCCGTATTCTTAAACATAACCTTATGTACAACGTACGTCCTTCACTCAAACTCATTGGAGGGTGCCTTTAGGAAGTCCTCAACTTTCCTTGGAAACTATATTCTTAGTTGGTTGCTTGAGCAAACTCCAATAAGGAACGACACAGGTTATAAATAACATTTCAAACCACAAAAGTTTAAAAATACAAAAGGAAAAAATAAACAAACTAACGAGATAACTAGGCAAAAGGTGACAAAAAACTGATATATAACCACTTTCGACTTCGACACTTTACTAACCTCTTATTTGACAGTTCGATACTCACCTCCAATGAGGAAACTCCTTAAGTCAAGGAAGCTTGTGACGACTAATCATATCATGCATATAATACGAGTCGAGTTTGAGTCAAAGTTTAAGAATATGGGTGTAAGTTGCTTGATTTTGGCTGATGTATTTATTGTATTGTAAGTTCTAACTTGTACTACAGATTAGTACGTCTAATTTTATTACCGATGTGACAAAAATACATTACAGTGTTCTAAAAAAGGTTCGAGGTCAATCATGCATGTACCGGTTTGATGTATGAATTAATATTAACCCATTGGAACGTGCTCCAAAAACAATAGTATCAATCGTACATGGATGTATGTGCGCCATTTGCTTGCTAGTATTTTGATCACAGAAACAAGATTAGGTAGAAGTGCCATAACGTGTGCCAAGGTTAAGACTCGAGAGGCTTAACTGACATGGCACTTCTAACGTATTCTTATTTCTGTGATTTTAATACACATGTTCTCTACTTCTTCTTTTAGTAATCCAGAACAGCAAATAACATCCAACTGTCCAAGTGTCACAATTGTGCAGATTATTGCACGGTTGAGGATTTTTGAGCGGCCAACGATAAAGCAGTCAAAGTTGACACGTATTGGTCTAGCCTGATCTGACACCGTAGCCGCCTTACCGAATTCAGAAGAAGATGAACAAATACATCCGGCTTTACGTGACCTCTGAAGCACGGCAGTTTTCATAATAAAATATTAATCTATTCTATAACCTACCACTAATCTGTACAACTATACTATATTGTATAGTTCTACAATTCAAGTTGGGGCGAAAAACATTGTTTGTATGTACGTTTGTATAGTTATTTGTATGGTTCAATGTATGTTCCGCGATAACTCTCGAGCCATTAGTCCGATTTCGATAAAATTTAAAACGTGTATAGAAGACATGCATAGAATTTTTTAAGTTCGTTTGGCATCAAAATCGTTTTATTAGTTTTTGAGAAATTAGCAGTAATGTAAAAATTAATATTTATTCATAACTCTTTAGTTATTAGTCAGTTTTTGTTGATAATCAGAATCTATGTAGGAAAAGTTATAATACGTTTGGTATTAACGTTATGGTTCCCTACGTCTATTTGGAGTGAGCAGAAATATGATATGATGTTTTAGTGGTTAACACTGTCCGATTTTTCAGGCTGCCTAATGTTCTCCCTGATCTGGCCTAATTTGATACTTATGCCTAGCAGTGGGTTATAGAAAGCTGATGATAATTATGAATCTGACATAGGATAATCATTCATAAAACTTTTGGGTACAAGATGTCTTCAATACGGCCCCAATGAATTTATTTCAATTTTATTTTTGGACGTAAACTTTATAAAGAAAAATTCGCGAGGTCTATGTTCGCGGCGAACAACTAGTGTAATTGGTGACTCAGCTTTGCTCGAATATATTTATTAATTAATATACATACCTAAGTAAGTACTAACAGATTCAGTTGCCCCACGCTAAGTTAGCAAATAAGCAAAAAGCGTTATTCTTGCACACGACGAAAAGCAAGTAACTCTAGTCTTCAATCTGAGATATTGAGAAGTTCCCTTGAATTTTTGAAATGGACGATACCCTTGGTCATCACTTATTGGTAAATAACCTAAGAGTTAAGTATAAAATCAAGGGTTAGTACCTGATTGCGAAGGCGAGGCGTTACCTGCTGGCACTGGGACATCAGTTTGATCATCTGGCCGAAGGTGACTCCGTAGGGCCGGTTGATACGGCTGAGCTGACGCAGCAGCCGGCTGGTGTCGTCCTCATCACTGGAATATGAGGGAAAACATCGGTTAAGTACAATGAAAAGTTCATTCATTCATATCGAGTGGATTACATGGTCTATCGACTATATACACTATGGTATCAGAGATTTTGACATGGTTCCATTAACGGCCATTTAATGGCAGCCGGACCAAGGGCTTTTGTGCTTTCTGAAGCATGGAATTATCATTGTTATCAGACAATTAGGTAATTCAGGTTGATGGTAAGGTATGACATGTGGCGCAGGATTGATCGAAGCGGAGATCCTTATAATAGGAGATCAAAACTCACTTTGGATCGCTGCGACCTTACTTAGTTATTCGATTAAGTTGACTAATCAGTCGGGACTAATTTTCACAGTGCAAACATAAGTAGGCAGTCAAGCATAAGGCCCGCAGTAGCTATTACACTCGTGATATCTCGAATGTGTAAATAGCGCATAACATTCAGTAATTACTTATATTTCGACTGAAACAGTGAGTTATACGCTAGTCCAAAAAATAATAACCATGAATTTCTTAACATGTTGTCAAAATTTTTCAAAAGTTGTCTGAATTTGTTGACACTGTACAGTTATGAAACGTCTTACGTAAATTATGGTACCAAAACTCGATTTCCATATTTGGGCAAGTATATTTATTTCCTAAAGCACTCACTTTACTTTCGATTATACTTAAAAATAAACCAAGTAAATCCTGGAGGTCAGTTACGTAACTTCCGATCATTGAACTGCGGTGCGCACGCGCATCAGCTCTACCACTTTCTCCGCGAGTAGGGCTCTGGGACACGACAGTTGTGACGTCATCGTATTAACGATAATGACCTTCGTGATGTGTCGTTGATTTTCCGACTCGATTACTAGAATGGGAGTAAGTTTAACTTTAACAAAGTTTTTATAACTAAGCAAAGGGCATCGATATCGTAGTTAGAACGGTTTAGTCCAGTTGAGACACCTGGGTTATCTTTCTC
Source organism: Euzophera pinguis (assembly GCA_947363495.1). Taxonomy (NCBI): domain Eukaryota; kingdom Metazoa; phylum Arthropoda; class Insecta; order Lepidoptera; family Pyralidae; genus Euzophera; species Euzophera pinguis. The sequence continues at coordinate 1,234,644 of OX376164.1, forward strand.
AATGTAATTCTAAGTAAGAATATGGCATTTGTTTATAACAATAAATACATGACAGGTCGAGGTGGAGATTTTGGATCGCTTCGCCATCCTAGTTAGTTACTTAATTATGTCAATGTACTAAACCATTGGCAAAACGAATCTTATTGGTAGAGGCAATTAACATGGATTTGAAACACATAATATACCAAAAAGAGGCAGAGGTCGCCCCCGCAGAACTGGGGCGCACACAATAAGAGGGATATGGAGACGATGGTGCATGATAGGGAAGATTGGCGCAAGCCTACACTACTTAAATAACCAAGCAAAATGTATATAATGTACGTTTTAATTTGTCCCTAAGTCTATAATTTATTCTACCCGCAAGTGGTATTGACCTACAACAATAAAGTAGGTATGTAAGTATATTTACAAAATATCACAACAAGCCATTCAAGTTCTCAAATTGCGTAAACATTGACATTAATTTTATCTTTGTGGGAAATACATGAATACAAAATTACAGAGGATGTTGTAATCGTAATAGGACACTTTGTAAGGAATCTTTTAAAACTTAAGTACAGAATTATTAATGGAAGTGTCTCTATATAAGAAAAACACTTTTATTTTCACATATTTTTCTTTTTATCTGACTGTACATTACAGGTTCAATAACTTGATGGTGTCCGAATTGTCAGTGAAAATATATAAAAATTAAAAAGAGTCAATTCGGACAGTGTGCCCGAATATATTATTGTTTGTGTCCGTATCGTCAGCAAGTCAGATCCAAAAGGCTGGGCAAAAATTATGATTGTAGGAACCTACGTTCTCGTGATAGAATTCTAATGGACATTTCTAAGAAAAGACGTTTTTTTATCAATTCGGTGGTCAAATTTAAATTCAATTTGTATTAGTTTCATATAAAAAATAAGTATTAATTAAAAATTAACTCTATCCTGAATCTAAATAAACATTGCGTCAATGTCGCACAGGCCACATTGAAACTTAGATAAAAACGTAAGAGTAAAATTCGTAAAGTGATATATTTCATATGTAGCCCACCGTACATATTACTATTCTGTGGTTGCCAGCAATATGTGCTTGCCATTGCAATTTACTTCACAATGTTTGAGTTTAAGCAAAACTAGGTCTAAGGTCTTTGCAATTGTTAGTACCTAATATTTGAGGTTATCTATATGGTGATGTATAGGATTTGGCATAGGTATGCCCATTCCTATACATACATGTAGAATGATTATTTTAAAACAAAATTTTTGAATCCAAAGGATAGTTTAGCCAAATGTTCAAGAAATTTAACAAAGTTTTTCTAAAATATCGAATGATTTACACAGCTTAGGAAGAAGCTAAACCCATAATTACATAAATTACAATATAATACATATATTAAATATAACGAGCCGCTAAGCGGCTCGTTAATATTGTAATACGTGTATGACGTATGATTAAGTGTTTTTCTCATGTGAAGTCAAGTGAATTGTATAAGTTCTTTTTGAGAGATAATTTCACTGTTAATTACCAATTATATTTAAAAAAAAAATGTTAAAATTCGCCTCATAAATCCATATTAAGTAGATACTACCTAAGTGGGTATATTATTTGATTTGAACGTTAACAATAGTTAGTTAATATCCTTAATTATCAGTTAGTTAAATCAATTACCACCGGAAATTACACAATACTGACGTGTTTAAATTCAGTATGAAAATCCCATCCCACTAATAAAGGCGAGTGTTTGTGAGTATGTTACATTTTGTAGTTAAAACGGCTGGTTGTTTGAAAAATTTGTTACGGATGTAGCTGACACTTTGGAAGAACACATAAGGTAGTTTTCATCCCGAAAAGTACGCGATTCCGGTAGGATTTGGTCAAAAGTATGATAGTCAATGTTAAAGTAGGTGGCGCTTCTATGCAATAAGAACTGCCGTATATTAAAACTTAAAGCTTGACGTGTTTGTTATTTGGGTCAAATTCAGTAATCAAAATTTTACCCCCTTCTTATTGACTAATTGCAGCAGGAGCCTAATTTTAAAAATAAAAAATCATCCGACTTATCAGTTTGGCAACAGTTATAGTTTTCAAAATAGCAACCCAGATAATTAAAAACGTAAGCGTTCTAAGAGCACGAGGTATCCCCAAGCTTACAGCAAAACTTGGCTAACGAGGAGTGGTCGTGCGAAAGAGCTATTATGGCGCCCAAAACATCAATCGTTGAAAAAAATTAATAAACAATTTTAGAGCAAGTTCTCGGTGAGGTGAAAACCTGCAGTCTATAGACATGGTTATGACACCTCTACATAAACTGTAGAATTTTTCCTCAAACTGTTAGAGGTCCCATAAGTTGGAGCTCAAAGTTGGTGTGCCTGTCATACTGATGCATAAACCTGGATGCGCCCAGCTTGTGGCACCAAGTTAAGCGTCACAGAGCTGAGAGATCACATCGTGCAGGCCACCATCCTCACCGAAGAAGTCAAAGGAGAAACGGCGTTTGATACCCAGAAACCCAATAATCCCACCAATTTAATTTACCATTCCAATTCAAGCGCTTGCATTTATTTAAAGGTGGCTTTATCTATCACTATAAATAAAATACATGGGCAAACTCTAAAAGTAGCCGGCATTCACCTGGGCACCCCCTTTTTCTCTTCATGTATAAGATATAAGCAGCGAGTAACACCGCAGGGTGCAGCTAGTAATTATTTACGATGTAGTTTTATCCCTTAAAATACGCGCAAAAACTATTGAGTTTGAAATACCTATAAGTGTTTTAAAACTTCAATAATATTTTCGAATTTTTTTATCCTTGTGCTAGTAGATTACTCATAAAGCCATTTCAAAAATAACTAGGATTCCAGAAGATGCGTACACCCTGCTTGTGATAAGTCCACTTAGTGAACAAAGTAAACAAGGAAACAAAATTATTTTTCAAATTCAAATGAAAATGTTATTAAAATTTCATAAGGACTGAAAAGCAGCAACAGGGTTCAGAAATATGTGGAAACAAAGGAGAGAGGCTTTTGCCCAGCAGTGGGTCTAAAACACCTAGTTCATATCCATATATAAATGCGAAAGTCTGTCTGTCTGTTACGCTTTCACGCTTTCACGGCCAAACCGCTGAACGGATTTTGATGAAATTTGATATGAATATAGTTGAAGACCCGGAGTCTCTTTGACGCAGGCGGAGCTGCGGGAAACAGCTAGTTAAAAATAAAAAGTGAAATATATACTCGATTAGTAACCTCAAATGAGCCTGCACACTATTTTTACGAAGTAACACTTGCGGGATCAGGTAAATGTTCCTCCTATTGTCTAACAACCAGTTTCTGTAGGGGTTTGGGTAACGTGTGATTTTTTTTTGAAATCCCAAAGGTCTGATAAAACCTGGTGTATCTATACTCAGCGGGAACACATGGTCTTTTGATATAGGCCTTTTTGTGGTATAGATCTATATAATCTGAAATTAGTTCCGTATTATTTTCAGAGTTATCGATTTTTGAAAAAAATCCTCTAGCCAGCGGATATCTTTTTTTTCTACTGTGGCTTAAACGATTAAGTTTTCCTCTTCTTCTCTATCATTATGTTTTGACCAATACCAGTTAACAAATTGTATTAAAACCTCAAGTATTTCAGGTTACGTTTATCTATCTGCAAGCCTGGAGTCCTATTTTTGAAATATATGATGTCGAATGAAAAACGTTCGATATCAAAGGATCTTTGTTCGATATCGAACAAAAAGTATCCGACTCGCCCTATTTTGCGTGAGTCACACTATTCAAAAATAGCACGGATCTCTTATCCATCTAATGCGAGTCAGATGTCGCCTTGCATCCCGCATTACGCTATCTCGCTAACTCACTTGCTTTTGGATGGAATTAAGAGGTCCCGGTGACCCCCACCACGGAGTAATAACAAAGAGGAGATGGCATGTCGAGAGTTTGCTTACAAACATTGTGTGAGGCTACGCGGGGCGGAAGGCAGACGTGAGGGGAGCTGTATAGAATATAGCCGTCTCCTCTTTGTATTTGCTCCATTTATATTGTAACTTAAGGTATCAAAGTGTTATCAAAATTGTTTGTTTCCCAAATAAATAAATAAATGCCCCCTGGCAACATAAATGTGCTAATTGGTAGGTAATTAAGAAACACAAAATATACCATACCGAAATGCTGGCTCGACGTCGCAACGGAAGATATGCGTGCTAATGGACTTACAACCAAGGTTGCCGAAGACCGGGGGAAACGGAGGAGAAACAGTAGCGCTAAGCTTAGAGTAGAGTTAGAAACACATACCATAGAAATAAGATAAGATAAAGATAAAAAGCCTTTATTGTTTGAATTTAGGTAAAAGTAAGATGTCCAAATTCTGCTATAACAATTGGGCATTCTACTAAATTTATTTTTATTATTTATATGAAACATTTCACTACCAGAAACTGAAAAATGACAGATTTTTAAAATCCGTTCTTAAATAAGTAAGTTATAAGCCTTTGAAATTCGGTGGGAGGGGAAACTGTCAAAAAACAAGAAAAGGATGCACTGTATGTGCAGTGACGTCATTGCCACTTGGTTTCGTGCGTACAAAAGAGATAGCAAGACGTCACCACCGCGCTCTCACTTTTCTTCTTGAAAAAACTTTAAAATTCAAATACAATACAATACAAAAACTCTTTATTGCACAACAAGGATACATTGTTGTACAAGCAATTACAAGAAAAATAACCTTGCGCAAAGGCGGCCTAATCGCAATAGCAATTTCTCCCAGGCAACCTTTCGGAAAATTGAGTAAAGATGCTACTGCCCTAATTAACAACCGATTTTGTTCCGAGGATGACTTCGTTGAGGTCAAAACCAAAGGAAAGCGGCAACGCGTACCTAAGGCTAAAGCCAAAACCCAGCCTCCACGGAAAATATCAAAAAGCGCCGATGGTAAAGCCATCCGCCCCCCCACCCCGCTCCAGCCGTCTCAAGGCGAAAATTCCGCGGCCCCAGCCGCCGGCCCTAAGCCAAAAGCCCCACCTCCGATCATTCTGCGCGATTCCTCCAAATGGGAGTCCTTTTCAAAGGCTCTCAATGAGAGACGCCTAAACTTTACCAACGCGCGAAAGTGCGACATTGGTATTCGCATTACGGTCCAAACCGTAATAGAATACAAGGCCATAACCGCCCTTCTTACCGAACGCAACCTTCCATGGCATTCGTACACCCTGGAAGAGGACCGCGTACTTCGCGCGGTGATTCGACGAATTCCGCAGGAAATCTCGACCGATTTCGTTAAGGAGTCTCTCCAGGCTCAAAATCTCCCAGTCCGCGAAGTACATAGAATGTACAGGGGCAAGAGCCCCCGCGTCGCATTCGATATGGTACTCGTCATTCTTGACAAAACCACCGAAGGAAAGGCCATTTTCAAGGTCGAGTCTGTCGCCGGGTTAAGCGGCATTTCTATAGAGACCCCTCGGAAACGCGGGGCAATTGGCCAGTGTCACAACTGCCAATTCTATGGCCATTCCGCCCGTCACTGCCACGCGCGTCCTCGCTGCGTGAAGTGTTTGGGCGATCACAGCACTAAGGACTGTGAGCGCACGAGGGAGTCTCCGGGCGGTCCTGCGTGTGTTCTCTGTGGAGAATCCGGACACCCAGCCAACTGGCGGGGTTGTCCGAAGGCTCCGAGGGGGAACCCACAGCGGCCACCGAACGGAAGAAACCCGAGGGCCTCACAGAATCACCCAGTCCATACTTCAGCGAAGCGTCCCAACTTTGTGGCCGACAACGCGAATTTCCCCAGTCTAGGCAGGCGGCCTAACGGCCCTCCCCTACCTACACTACCACCGTCCACCTCCCAGGCGTCGAGCTCCGCTGCCGTGGTCCCAGCACCCGCAGCACCTCGACTCCCCACGGCTATCCGAAGCCAACCGCCCCAGCCCACAGGAGTGGCGCGCGCGGCACCAGTTACCGCAAGGTACAGGGAGCCGCGAATGGCCACCTCTGAAGAGGCCACGAATGTCGCTTTAGACATGATAGAATCCCTAGGGGACATCAACTTCGATTTAATAGAGGAGTTGGGTAGCGCCATCATAGCCGCCGGTGATAATTGGTATCATCGTGTGAAGGCTATGGTGAGGTACGCCGACATCATAAAGAAGGTGCAAGCGGTTCAGATCCCCGCGCACCTTCGAACCGATGGGTAACCGTGATGGGTAGTACAACCCAAAGGAACAAACCACGCTCGCTGACCTTGGCATTTTATAATGCCAACGGAGCTTTCCGCGAACAAAGGACTGAGATTGCTCAGTACCTCACCCAACATCAGGTAGACATCTTTCTAGTGCAGGAGACCTTCCTGAAACCCGCCCACAGGGATCCCAAAATTGCGAACTACAACATCATTCGCAATGATAGATTAGATAGGCCGAAAGGCGGTACGCTAATCTACTATAAGAGGTCCCTGCACTGCTGCCAACTAGACCCACCATCCTTAGCGGACATGGAATGCTCGATCCTCCGCGTAGCGATGACCGGCCACTCGCCGATCAATATCGCCTCCATTTACCTCAGCCCCTCCAAATCTCTGCTTGAGAGCGATCTCCGAGCCCTATTCGCCATGGGAAACGCCACCATCTTGGCCGGCGATTTCAACAGCAAACACACCAGGTGGCATTCGCTAACGAAACCCTCACGAGACTCGAGGAGTCTCTGGATTTCGACGTTGTAGCACCCCTGGCTCCGACCCGCTATCCTATCGCGGACGACCAAAATCCCAGTGTCTTGGACTTTGCCCTACTAAGGAATATCACCCTTCAAGTGTGTTCGTTAGAGGTGCACTCAGACCTGAGTTCGGACCATAGACCGGTCCTCCTACAACTAGGACAGACTGACAATGGGCGTCTCGCCCATACAAGAACGATTACTGATTGGAAGAAACTCGCCAGAGTGCTCAACCAATCCTCCCCAGACCTGGACGCTATACCTGATAGGATAACGTCCACCGAACAGACAGACTCGGCGATTTCCTCCCTCACCAACCACTTGCAAGCGGCCATTAATGGCTGCTCCAGGCAGGTCCCTTCTGTGGATCCGAACCACAGATTCGAGCTGCCGGAAGATGTAAGGAGGTTGTTGACGGAGAAAAACGCCGTAACAAGAGTACATGACCTCTATCCCACCGATGAAGTCCGTTCCAGACTTCGCTACCTGCAACGTCGAGTTAAGGAGCGAATGAAGGAATTAAGAGACGAACGGTGGGGGGAATTCCTCTCTGAACTCAAACCGTCACATGTCACTTACTGGCGTGTGGCGCGAAGTCTGAAGTGCGATCAGATAGCTTCAACTCCTCCTCTTAATAGACCAGACGGCTCCATCGCCTTTGATGATGACGAAAAAGCTGAATGCCTTGCAGACAGCCTGGAGAGCCAATGCTCTCCTAGTCGTGAGCCAGTAGACCCCGAACATGTAGAACGTATGGAAACGCATGTAGAGAGCATAGCCGCCTCTGCATCGAGTCCACCCGTTATCGCACTCCCGCCCACTACGATTGACGAGGTACAATCGATAATAAAGTCCCTAAAACCCCGTAAAGCTGCCGGAGCTGACGGGATATCCAATGGCTTACTTAAATGCCTCCCTCAGACCCTACTACTGCTGCTAGTGAGCATCTTCAATGCTTGCCTAGCAAATTGCACGTTTCCAGACGCCTGGAAACAAGCAACAGTAATAGGCATCCCCAAACCAGGCAAAGACCTGAAAATCCCGTCCTCATATCGGCCGATCAGTCTCCTAAGCTGCATCGGTAAGATATACGAGAGAATCATTTCAGCCAGACTCAAGGATTACATTGAATCCATGAATCTGATTCCCGACGAGCAAATGGGCTTTCGCGCAAAACAATCTTGCGTGAACCAACTGCACCGCCTAACCGAACACATCCTAGGCAACCGCCGTCGCGGAAGACCCACAGGAGCACTCTTCTTCGAAGTAGCGAAAGCGTTCGACAAAGTTTGGCATGTTGGCTTGGTAGCCAAATTAGCCGTAATGGGCCTGCCGGACAGTCTCGTGCGCATCGTACGGGACTTCCTGTCGAACAGATCCTTCCGGTACAAAGTTGAGGGGACGCTCTCTAGTCCCAGACCCCTAAGAGCCGGAGTCCCGCAAGGCTCCGTGCTTTCCCCGACCCTATACTCGTTGTACACCAACGACGTACCCCGCACCCCGCACGTAGAGCTGGCTCTATTCGCCGACGACACTGCGCTGTACACATCCCACAATCGGAAAGACATCATTTCCGAACGCCTCCAACAAGCAGTCGATTCCCTCGGCGCTTGGTTCCGAAAGTGGCGCATCGAAGTGAATCCTGAAAAGAGCGCAGCAGTGTTCTTCTCAATGGATTCACGCGGTGCAACACGCCCTCCTCCATGGAGTACCTTCTCGCTCCTAAAGACGGTAACGATGTTTGGCAAGCCCATTCCATGGGTAAACCAAGCAAAGTACCTGGGCGTAATTCTTGACAGCAAGATGACGTTTGGACCTCACATCCAAAGAGTTCGCAATAGAGCAGCCTTCTATCTCGGCAGACTCTCACCTTTGATCAGCAACGTAAAGATGTCGCTTAGAAATAAGCTGACACTTTACAAGCTATGCATCCGACCTGTCATGACTTACGCCAGCGTGATATTCTCTCACGCGGCTCCATCCCTGCTTAACAAATTCCAACTAATTCAGAACAGGTTCGCACGCAGAGCCACGGGTTCACCCCTGGGCCTGCGCACGCGAGACCTACACAAGGATCTTGAGCTGCCATCCATATTGAGGTATCTTAAAGAAACGTCCCAACGTTACTTTGAGAAATCCTCCACACATCCTAACCCGTTAGTTGTGCAGGCTGCAAACTACAACCCAGCAAATAATGTCCCGTTGCGGCACAGACGTCCGAGGAATGTTCTCTTTGACCCTGACGACCCCATCACGGTGGCCAATCGCCCCCTTGAGAATCTCCGGCCTCCCCGGAGATCGGGATATTCATTAGGATCACACCACCGCACCCGCCGGCGGGTGCGACGTAGTAGGAACAGTAGCTCGTTTACTAGGTACCAAAATGTACCAGGGCGCTTCACGCCACCGATAGGCTCATAGTAGGCCCTTCAGGCACAATAGTGTCGGCCCTTAAGGCATTGAGCGTTTGCTACCGCTCGCGAGTTTGCATTGCTCGCATTGCTCAAAGGCAAAGCCCATGGCCGAGGTTCGTCCCAACTGGGAGCCCCTTGCGCTTTTGCCGAAGAGGCTGAGTGGCCAAAAGCCCTCGCCTAAAACTGTATTTCCCCGCTGTAATTTCCAAAGCTCTCTGTAGCTAGAAATGTAAGTCCGGTTAAAAAAAAAAAAAAAAAATTTTTGTTTTCAGAATCGGTTACTTTTTAGTGTACTTATTGTGTCGTATGCAAATATTGCCCAAGTATGAATACAGTCAGTCTAGTAGTCTATTGACGACTCTGTTTTTACATCCATATGAGTCTATCAATGAAACTGGCAGACTTAGGTACATTAAAAAATTCATTTCCGAGGAAACAATTTAACGTAACTAGGGGCAATTTAATCACGTTAATGACCCAAATTACATATAAATTGGCATAGAATAATTGCATGGCCATAAAGTCATACATATATGAAATGTGAAATAAATGACAAAGTGCATGGTCGCCTCGCTCTAGTTGTTGCGATGTGGGTAATCTATTAGAAATTATCTTTTACGTCATTATCAGGGTGGTACCAAAGAGGGACGCCAATAACCTTAGTATACTTGTTTAAAAATATAGTATGAAATTATTTAATGTCGCCTAGCTGTCGTGTCTGTTTCTTGGCGTCCCGAGGTCTGGTGCTTATTTTGGCCAGCGTATTATTTATAGTCTGACGGGACGACAGAAAACTAGAGTGCCTTTTTTGAGATCTAGTGTCACTCACTCAAAACTACGACACTACTGGTAGAGTGTCGTCACCTTTTTCCAAAAACATTTATTGTCATCAAAAAAAAAAAGTAAATAACCGTACTTCTTTTGTTTCGCTTGTCGATGATACCTGATTCAAAGGACCACGTACGGTGCGCTTTAATAGAATTTTTCTCCCACGTACGCTGAGACTGTGGAATGAGCTCCCCAACATGGTTTTCCCTAGACATTACAACATGGGGTCTTTCAAAAAGGGGCGTTAAAAGATTTCTCAAGGGTCAGCAATACGCACGTGATGCCCCTGGTGTTGCGGGCGTTCATGGGCTACGGTGACCACTTACCATCAGGTGGGCCGTATGCCTTTTTGCCTACTTAATTGTATAAAGAAAACCTATTATTACTCTGGCAATCTACAAAGAAGCCACCTTGAACAGATGTGTCAGAGACCAAGCACAAGTTAACCATGGCGCAGGTATTTGTGCACCCAGCACTTGACAGTAGATGCGCCATAGCTTGAGGGGAGAAACCACATTAGGCTAGTTTCCAGGGTCAAAAGATTAACATTAATATTAGTCCGTCATTTAGGGAATTAAAATATATTAGTGACATATTTTTTCTTTTGCCAAATCAGCGATAAATTATAAAGATATAACGCATCAAAGTTTAGGAGTGGGGGCTGCACACTGTGACTAGCCTATTGCTGAGGTTATCTCTACATCGACCAACTTGGGTTCGGAACCTATTTAGATACTTCCAAGGCATGTGATAGAAATCGGGAAATTCTACTGAATAGATATTATGTACATTTTTAGTTTACATTAAACCTGTCAACATGCTATTCAATTTAATTATAGAGACGCATGCACACATTATTAGAAAAATAACAATTTCATCAGATATTACCGGTGCTTACCAGTATATCTGATGCAGCATGCTATGTCATGTCAAACGTATCTAAAGTCCGTATCTAATAAAAGTATTACCACTAGGCAACCTATCAGAACACATGCTATCTATCGTCATACATGAAAACGCGCCAACTTTCTTGGTTACTCCTTGGGCTCTCTTATACAAAATCATTGTTAGGCCTCTTATCGTAAACATGTCTCATTCTAAATACAATCATCTTGATAGAATTTATAGCATCCTTAGGAAAAAAAAGAGTATGATTTAGTAAAAATCACATCAGTTACTTATTAGCATCCTTTCATGAATATTTATTTGGACTTTGCTCTGAGTTCAAAGTCCATAATCCAGTCGGGATTAGATTTGGGCACCGTCCCGGATTTTTTTTTTAAATCCCGGAAATAAATGGGAATTAATTATTTTTCCCCTTTTCTTCCCCTTGCATTTCATTTTTTCCCTCTTGAATTTCTTTCGGCTGCCCATCTCTAGTCAGGATGCCTAGCAGTGTCCCACTTTGTCAATTTATGTCTGCTTCTATTGGCTAAATAGTATAAGACTTTTGCTTATAATTGTTTACTTATTTTTTTATTATAATTGCAATAGCGATAAGACCACCTTTGTACTCGAGTTTCTAAATGTATTTCTTTTAATTTTAATTTTGTGATTTGTACAATAAAGTGTATATCTATCCATCTTATAAAATTTTCACACTTGCCACTCCGAACAACTCTGACACCAGGGTGTACATGGTCGATAGACAATGTAACCTACACGAAATGATGATGACTGGCCACTTCAAATAAAAAATATTTTTGTAATCTAGACGATTCTAATTTCAAATTAATTAATATTTTTTAAACATGGAGATTGTTTTCAAAATCTTTCGTTTGTTTTTAACAGCGTTTTTTTGTAACTCAAAACCAGTGATTCCCAAAGTGGTCCAGGTGGACCCCCAGGGGTCCACGGGAGACTTGCTGGGGGTCTACGTAGGCGTGAACAAAAAATGGGGGTCCATAAGATGTTAATGGGGGTCCACGAAAATTTATCTGCTTTTGATAGTAAAGAGCAAAAATGTAAGCATAGTTTTTATAAGGGCCTACCTACATTGTTTTAAGTACCTATCTAAGCAGATAATATTTTAATAAGGCAAGCGACTGTTACTTGTCCAAACTTGTGTATTCGATATTACGTACAATTTCGTGTACAGACTTGCAAAGCGCTATCCGCCCGACAATGCTTAATGCTTGTTCAGACATGAACTTGATCAACACTATAAATACTTGATGCCAAAGGCAACCAAACGCATTCATTTGTTTCCGGAATTTCGAAAACAAGGCGGAATTTGGAAAAAAGTTGTGAGAAAATTTATATCTGTGTTTGCTAGTGCCGGAGAAAAGTAAGTAACCTACCTTTTTTTGTTATAGTACTTAAGTATTTTGTTTACGTGTACTAGTCGGTTGATCACAACGGCCTGTATAGATAGGTAACTTAGTAACTTACAGATATTTTAATTGTCCTCTTTCGATTTGAAGACAAACACAGCACGTTTTATTCAATTGTTTTTTCACGAGAGAAGCACTGCCTCTCTAAAAAGGCCGAATAAGCAATATTGCAGAGCAATTAATTTTGTAATTTTTCTTGCAAATAACTACTAATTTTATAAAACAGTAATTTCATAATCATGTTAAATTGATTTTGAAGTAACTATTTTATCAAAACTATTCCTTTTCGGAAAGAGCGAGCGGTGCGCGGGCGACGGGAAAAGGGCGGGGCTTGAACTTCGATGCCTGTTTGTCACGTTTTAACAATGAAGCCGCAGACAAAAAATACGCAAATACACGGAGCGCGTGAACTCATTGATTTAATAAAATGTTAGTTATCGTTTTTATGGACAATTTTGGGATTTCGACGTTTATTTTTTCCTACACAAATATGATCAGTATTCGATACTGAGTACACTAATTTTTATTTATACTATTAAAAATTAGTGGTAAATTATGTACTTTAAAATTGATACCGTTTTGTGAAAACGTTTGTATTTGTCTCAGCGGTTTATTAGTTGGTCCCTTTACAAGCCGTAATTCTATTTCCGCGTGCTGACAAAGGCTGCGGTGTGATACCTATATTCAGAAAAAAACTTGGTTACTAAAACATTTTTTTTACAGGTAAGGTAACTGACACGAAACATGGCTACAGCAAAGAAAAAATGTCGACAATATAGTGTCGATTATTTGAAATATGGTTTTGTTCCATCAGAGGCAGACAAACAATTGCCCATGTGCCTATTATGCAACAAAGTTTTGAGCAATGACTCTATGAAACCATCAAAGCTCGAAGATCATCTAAAAAGGTGTCATACTGATAAAATAGGTAAAGATTTAAAATATTTTCAAACATTGAAAGAAAAATATGGAAAGAGACCCACCATGCACAGTATGTTCGCTTCAACATCTCAAAGTAACGATGATGGCTTGCGGGCATCTTACAATATCTCATTACTTATAGCAAAATCTGGAAAACCGCACACTATCGGAGAACAATTAATTTTACCCGCTGTTGAAGAGGTTTTAAAAACTGTTTTGCACAAATCTCCATTTGACGTACTAAAAAGAATTCCATTAAGTAACAATACTGTACAAAGACGCATTGATGAAATGAGCTCTGATATCGAAAGCTTTTTGTGCAATCATCTGCAAAAAACTCATTTTTCTATACAACTGGACGAGTCAACGTTACCCAGTAATGAAGCATTACTATTGGCATATGTCCGATTTATTGTTGAGGAAGAAATTCACGAAGAATTGCTATTTGCCAGAACTTTGGAGACTGACACTAAAGGCGAATCAATATTTAATGTCCTGAGTAATTTTTTTACGGAAAAATCGATCCCATTTACAAACATTATTTCAGTGGCAACAGACGGAGCTCCTGCAATGGTCGGGCGATATCGTGGGTTTATAAGTCATCTCAAAAGAATTATACCAGGACTTACAGCTATTCATTGCGTAATCCACCGACAACATCTTGTGGCAAAACATTTAAGTGACAGGTTGAACCAATCTCTTCATTTTGTAATAAAAGCTGTCAACAAAATCAGAAGCAATGCACTGAATACACGTTTATTTGCTCAATTGTGCGACGAAAATGATGAAGACTTCCAACGACTGCTCTTACATACTGAAGTACGCTGGTTGTCGAAAGGTGCATGCTTAACGAGATTTTACTCTGTTTTCGATTCCATATTAGAGTTCTTAGAAAGTAGAGATCCAGATTTAAAAGAAAACTTGATCAAATTCAAAGCAGACATTGCGTATTTGACAGATTTGTTTAAAAAATTTAATGATATTAACTTGCAGTTACAAGGGGACAGCCTGAATTTAATAAAAACAAAGGGGATAATTTCGGCTTTTCTTGGGAAATTGAAATTTATGAAGCAAAACATTAGTCGGCGCGAATTCTCTCAATTTCCAAACTTGTCGCAGGTAGAATGTATTGATGAGGATATCCATACCTACAGTCAACATTTAAGTGCCCTGCATGATGACTTCAAAACCAGGTTTGAAGATATACTGACGATGGATATACCACCATGGATAATAAATCCATTTGATGAAACGGAAGTGGCCAATGTTGTATTACAAGAGGAGCTGCTCGAGCTAAGCACTAATGAGGAGCTGAAGGTGAAATTTAGAAAAGGCTACCCAACATTTTGGCTGCAAGCAGAAATACCCGAAAAATATCCTGGACTGTGGGAAATCGCAAGGAAATTTTTAATAGCTTTTCCCTCGTCATATCTTGTCGAAAGGAGTTTTAGTGCCGTTACAAACCTCTTAACAAAAAAAAGGAGCAAATTAAACATCACAGAGCGGGGGGATTTGCGGTTATTGCTCACAAAAATAAAGCCAAACATTGATCGTTTGCTGACACTCCATCAGATACATCCTTCCCATTAATTAAAATTATGACCTGAACCTATATTACCTTAATATTTTTTTCTTGTAATTCTATTCTTTTAATAAATAAAGTGATATAAAATGTACCATTTTTCGTTTTTATTTTACATATCGAAATATAGGGACAGAACTCAGAAGTGACACAATTTTTATTTTTTGGCGACTTTAAGAATGTGGTAGAAATGTAGCAGCAGAGGGTCCACCGAAACCAGTAAAATTTTGAAAGTGGTCCACGAGAAAAATAAGTTTGGGAACTACTGCTCAAAACGATTAGGTTGATAAGTGGTTATCGTAGCCTAACCGTGAGGATATCACGCGTGTTTTGCCGACTTGTAACATAGGGTCACAACTTACATCTTAAACAATATACATTTAGGGTTTCTACCTAAAATTTTGCAATGTAGAATTTTATATGTATGTTCGCCAAATACTTCTTGTGGACCAATTGTTAAAATACTTTCTTGTTAATCTTTGATGTACCTTCACTTAATATATCCACATTTGTGTCCAGCTGTTATATAATGAATGAATGAACACTTTATTTCACCGTAATTTCTATTTTGATGGACTGGCACTGACGATCCTGCCTGATTTCGGCCATGGCGACTGTAAGTACTTACTACTGCCAGCCGGTTTGGACTACAGTTAGTATGCACTGGTTGACTGATCTCTGGTATACTCGTATACTTATTGCCTAAATAATAACCTGTTATTTATATTACTAGATAGTGAAATATGAAGATTGTTCAGTCGCCTAGTAACCAATCCTAAGTATAATTTATTTTATAAAATATAGATAATTTAACTAGTGCCTAAAACCGTCGGAAGATCAGGAATCCTATTTTTGATATGCATGACTGATTATGTCGAATATTCAAAAATAGCACTTCAGCGCTGGCAAATCCTCGTTTTGTCTCACGCAAGTGGAGCCGTGGGTAACAGCTTGTAATGTCTATAATTTCTATTAGAGATCGCCATTTCTCCCTGGCGTGGTCCCCGATCCAATCAACAATGGCCCCGACCGTGCACTTTCTACGACTCCACATTTCACCTCGCACGATCTGTCTTCGAGAAATGTAGCAAAGTCAGTATTGTTATAAATACTGTGGCTCGTGTGATATTTTATAGTTTGTTTAATAATCTACTTCCATTTCTTTGGGTATCTATTTAGTTTAAATGTGATCAGCAACGCGTACGTGATAATCCTGATGTTATAATGTAGACGTCTAAGCACCATCAAGTAGACCGTACGCCTGTTTGCCTACTGAATGGTATAAAAATGAAATAAAATATCGCTAAATTTATTTACAATTAAAATCACTGGTTATTTATACCTAAGTACTTTTTAGGAAATAGAGTTTTGTCAACGAAATTTAAAGCAAGAAATGACATCCATGATACTTCGATTGTCAACTGTGATTCCTACGAACAGACAGAGATATCTAAAGTATAATATTATATTAAAACTTCCAGCGAAACACACTGTCGCTAGAAATTTTAACATAAAAAAATTCAACTTGCTCTTCATCCTCTCAAATTATATGCAAAATTACAAACTAATATGTAATAAGTTAGGTACATTTACAGTTACGAGGTACCTAACCTACTTTCATTCTACACCACAAATTATCATTCACCTAGGACGGACTGCGGGTAGATGTCCTTGTAACAGATTAGATTTCGCAACCGAATCTAAACTAAGTAATAAATGTAAAGGGTCTGTCCGCATCTTTACTTTACACATCTGGAGCCCGTGTCTGGGAGCCCTATTTTTTGAAACTCACGCAAAAACGGTCAACCATTTTAAAAATAGCGCTCCTGGGTGTACGGCAGTACTTTCGCCAAGCAAAACAAAAGACGGTCGAAGTACTACCTCTCCAATGACATTAAGTTAAATGTTATTGTGACTATTTACATGTTTGTTGACTTTTAATTTAAATAAATAAAATGACGATGTTAGAAAATAGCACGGACCTCATTGCCTAAGAAAAAGAATTTGGTGCCCTTTCTGATGATGAAGACGTAGGACGCTTCAAAAAGAAAAAAAAAAATATTTTGGCGAAATAAGAAACTGAAACTTTTTCATTTTATTTAGGTTTATAAGTACAAAATATTTATGTAAGTTTATTATCTGTTTTGTTGTAGATAACATCTTGCTTTTTGCACCGCTCGCTCAAGTTTATTTTTTATTGGCTGCTCCTTTCTACCATAAGGTAAGGCTAATGCAATCTCTTCCAGCCAGAAGAGATTGCATTAGCGATAAGTCCGCCTTTGTACTCATTTCTCTTAATGTTAATTGGTTTCAATGATGTATCTTTTCTTAAATGTATGTAAATGGTGCAATAAAGTGTTCATTCATTCATTCATTCATAACAAGTTGTTTTAATTAGTTAAGACAACTTCTCATGTTTTCGTTTTATGGTGTTACACCATTTATTTTGTATGAGCGTGCGCAAGGAGTAACCAAGAAGTTGACGCGTTTCACAATGTATAGCGGTTGAATATCTGTATAGCCATGGATATATTCATGCATCTGTACCTAATCTGTGGTAATAGTAAAACTAAAAGGATATTTAAACCTACAGGAAAGATGGAATCACCCTAAAATACATTTTGCAAAGAAAAACATCCTGTTTTTATTTTTTCAACCATTCGAGCAAGGGCTGAATTGAGTAATAACTATGAGACGATGATTAATGTGTAGCATACTAGCCGCAATATGTTTACGTTTGTGGACATGTCATCCTATTATATAGTAGCACAGATTATATAAACGTTACTGCATTCAGAAACAACGGATAGTCTTTTTCAAGACATAAAAAATAGCGGAAGTATGTCACACGGATCTCTGTCGGTTTATGTTACTACTACTAGTAGGGTAAGAAAACCGGGTCTATTACGGATAGTAAGAAGCGGTCTGTTACTACACATACTATACCTGCTCCCATAGGACATATACTAGCCTGCAAGTATACAGAAGACGAGAAGTGTAAAAAATAAATAAATTAGTGTTCAGGTCACATTTTTGAGGGTAAATAAGAATATCAAGAAGTATCTTAAATGTAACAGATATAGCACACATAACCTTCTGAAAGTCACAAAAGCTTGTAAATAACGTACTTAATCCTCTAGATGGTCAGATGACCTGAAAAAAAGGTCGCAGGTAAACGTTTGATTGAAGTCAGGGGTGTTATTTCCAAGCATCTATCCGATGGCTTGGATACATAGCACACGGGTACGCGAGCCCGACTTACTCGAGCTGCTACTGAGTCAACTCATGTCTATCCGAGTCAGTAGCATCCTAGTACCTCATCCTTTCCCCAAACTCGAACACTTCCCACCCTTCCTTAGCTTAAGAATACTTCCGATGGGCAGCAGCGTCGGAAGTACGACAAGCCGCTGAAACTGCGCTCGCCAACCCACCTGCCAAACGTGGCGAGTATGGCAACAACCCTCAATTAATGGGGAGGCCCAAGTCCAGCAGTGGACTGACTGCGGCTGAAATGAAACGTTTGATGCAGGCCACTTCCAACCGGTCATTTTTGAAATTATTAGGAGAGGCCAGACAGCAGTAAACAGACTGCGGCTGTATTGATAATGATTTATATAACATAAAACTATCCTGATAGATTTTACGTAACCCAAACAAAAAACGGCGACATTCTATATTTCTTTTCACGCTTCTGAATTACCACGATTGCACTTAACAATGGAGAAAAATTAATATTATTATATGTTACGTAATATAACAATTCGTAACTATTTGCGAACAATGGAAAGTTATTTTCAAGATTAAAGACAATGTCAGTGACCCGAGAATGAAATGTGCATGTGCGTGCTATGAAAATCGCGTAAATTTGCTTAAAAAATTTGTATTAGTAGCTCTCTATTTTACTTATGTAGTCGTAAGAATACCTTTATGATTGCCGCTGGAGCCATGCAGTGCAGGCTGATATGCGAGAGATGGGAGCTGACAACTGGCAGCCATTGCGAAGAATAAAACACTCTGGCGCCCTCTCGTGAGGAGGCCAAGCACCACGAGGATCGCTGAGCCAGCGGAGTAAGTAAGAATGTCTTGAAGGGTAGTAAGACAAGGGTTTGTAGTAAATTTGAAAGCGGTTTATCCGAGTCTTGACTGTCGAAAAATAATATATCAGTTCAGTTCGTCTTCGGTAGAGATCTACGTATTTTTGGGTCCTTCTTTCACCTGTTTACGTCAACTACGTATTTTTCGTCTCCTACATCAATTCTTACTATTTTTTACTATTTATATTTTTCCAAATTGTGGCAATTCTACGTTATTTTGGGGACTGGTTCAGCAGGTGGCATGTAAACACAGGGATGGGCGTAACTGGCGGAAGTACATCTTACCCACTTATTCATAAATAATAACGAACGAACGAAAACAATTGTTTATCCTTTGTTTAACTAAAATATGTTTGGTCCCCCTCTGTTTTATCTATGACGTGAACGAACAAGGACGAAACATATTTAACTTGAACTTATCGAACGTTCGTTATTTTATGAAAGGAAACGGAATAAGAGGGCTAGAATTTAATTCATGTAGAGAGTAAAATAATTCTTAGACGAAATTAGAAAGTATATTTATTAGGCTGAATTTCCCAAACGACTTTTAATTTTGTCGTGGTTGAAATTCATATGTTAAAATAGGAATATTACAGCATTATTATTATTATTTTTTGTATAGATTTGATAGTTATTGGGTTGTGCTAAAAACATAATTAGCCTAATACTTTATTTCAATGTAGCAATAAATACCTAAACTCCAAATTTTCTCACATCGGTGCTTACTTTCAACTTTTTTATGAGGCAATAATGATCATAAATATAAATAAATTAAATTTGCAACCTATTGTATCTCAAATAATATTAGTTGTATTATTAATGAACATCTCATTTTAATATACAACTTACGATATTTTTTGGCAGAGAGTTCACGATTCGAGTTCACATGTTCACGAACACGAATCGATTACCGAAAGAAAATTAGCCCTAATTTTGTCCAGGCGAGTCTGACAGCTACCCCTTCTTCCTTTTCGATTATCGTACTAGTGCGCAGTCAGACGAACGTCTGCTAAACCGCCGCATATTCCCGCAAAATAAAAAGTACATCATCAAATTGGCTCTCTGACAATTTTTTTATAATATCGGTGTTTGCTTTATCTTTATGAATAGTTGATTGTTGTGAGTTGATGATTAAGTTAGTTTGCTATTTACAAACGCGGTTTGGAAAATATATACGTTGGCTGTTATTGAATTTATCGCAGATATTATATAATATTCGAAATATGTTTTTATGTAATATTCGAAAAAGTTATGTTTTTTGTCACGTCGGTGTTATCATTGTGTTATCACATCGGTGAAATTGGTGGTAATTTATTTTCACAGATCTGCCAATTTTCGCCGATGTGATGAGAAAAATTTCTCAATACAGAAAAATCTCCAATCGGTGCTCAAATTATGGTTTGATGCCTATTTCTGTCACATCGGTGAATCCTGTAATCTTATCAGTGAAACATTTTATCAAACATTTTTTATACTTCTTCATTCGTATTTGTTAATTTTCATTTTTTTATATATTTTTTTTCTTTTTTTTTTCTGGACAAGTGACTGATCGCCGTATTTGCCATGATTGCAGCGCTGCCTGACGCTGACGCGGCAGTCGCCGCCGCCGGTTACCCTATTATTTGACTAATATGTGATAACCTAATATCGTCTGAGACGTATATCCTAATATGAATAATGGTTGCGTGTATTATGATACCTATACCTGTTACTAATATATTAGTCACACCTCTAAAAAATATGTTCTAGTCATTTTACTACAACGGTTTCCGCATTTTTCTTTGCAACGATGGAGATT
This sequence comes from Euzophera pinguis, assembly GCA_947363495.1. Lineage (NCBI taxonomy): Eukaryota > Metazoa > Arthropoda > Insecta > Lepidoptera > Pyralidae > Euzophera > Euzophera pinguis. Next base: position 1,255,309 of record OX376164.1, read on the forward strand.
AACCATGAACATTTGCGTGCTAGATATGATATTATATAATTTTAAATTTGGTTTAACTAAAAAACTTAGCCTTCAACGATTGCAATCTGTGTAATGCGAGTTCGCCCTATTTCAATCAACAATTTTTAGATGGTTCAGTGAATTTTAATAGGGTGAAACAATCCTCAAAGATAGCCATAGAAGTGGTCGGTTACCCACAAACGGCAGTAACTGCAGAAAATGTGTGGACTACTGGTATGTTGGTGCGAGAAGTCCCACAAACTACTTACTTGGACATCTAGAAGGTTCTTGGCGCCAGTTAGGGGGTTTACATTATTTTGCATCAGCAACTTGGAGTGAGGAAGCTTTATTGTTAGACCCGCGTTTGCTATCAGACATTGAAAAACCTGTGTGATTTTTACACGATCCGGGAAATAAAGAGGCAGTCGTCAGTATGATTCTTTTGAGAAGGAAAGTTGCCGACAAAACTGCAAAGACCTCGTAACTTCGGAAAAAAAATGGTGGCTAGTGTTTTCTCACAGCGGGCATGTGGCGACAACAATGTAGGAAAATCGTAGATCTGTTAACTCGGAATAGTATACAACAGTAGTAGCATTGCCGAAAGTTCAAGCTCTGCGAGAGAGGAGACCAAAGACTGGACTTCAAGGAGTATGCTGCATCACGACAGCCCTTTGTCACATTCGTTGCTCAGAACAAAGGCTTTTCTTGAGAATAAGAATATGCGACAGTGATTCGATGAGGAAAAGTTAGTTAGTTTAGTTAGAAAAGATATGTTTACGGTCATATAGTTAACCGTGTGGAAACGCTCACTGCAAATAATCGCGAGTATAAAAAAGTGGAGAACTGCTTATGAACAATTAACAACAGAGTTAATGATATAGTAGATAAGGCAAGAAAGAAATAAGTCTGAGGTCAGTCACACTATTGGGATTATTAGGTTATGGTAATAGAATTACCTGTTGCACAATGCACCTGCAATTTCGAAGACGAGGGGAAAGAGCCTAAAAGCAATGAATATTCAAAAACATGGACCAGAACAGGAAGACTAGTTCGAAGAGCTCGATAAATGAGCGTGGCGCGCTTTACTTAGCGTACGAATGCGTTTGTCAAGCGACTGTGAGGCGCGACCCGTAATGGATTGGTCGCTTTTTAAAGGCATTTTCTCTCTCGAGCTCGTTCGTGCTCCAGAAGACACGTTAAGCCGTTGCTCCCAGCTGTTACCGCCAAATCAAGAAACACGACTTACAGTTTGCACTTGGATCCGAACCGCTAAGCTAGCGAATAAACTAAGGACGCAACTGGGAAACACACTTGGATGACTAAATAACATCTCATTCTGGATTTCAGTTCTAGTCAACTTCTATGTTGTGAAGATACCACCTTAAATATTTATAATATAGGTAAAAAGATTTATAACATCGGTGGATAGTAGGTTTGTCATATCGGTGTTCGTCCTCTTCACATCGGTAAACAGTAAACATCGTCGGTGGCAAACAATATCGAATTTCATTTTCCCCATAGTCTTTAATGATATATTGATGCCAGTGAACGTGTAGATCATTAAATTAAACTATTTTAATACGGTTTTTATCGCGTTTATTACTTATTTATTTACACCTGACGTTTCAAACACTTTACAGCGTTCATGGTCGCAGTGAACGTGTAGATGTTTAATATCGTAAAGAATGCATAAAGGCTAACAAATATAAAAATAAAAATAAATGAAGAAGTTCACCGATATGATAAAAAAAACGCAATTTATTGAAATTCAGCCATTAGCATGCCATTGCGTTGTTGCCGACTGTACCGTACTCACGTGTTGGATCCCGGCAATAATGTAGTTCGCGATCGCGAGACCAATTTGTGAACAACCTCATGCAAGATAGAACCATTTCAGGTTTTGTAAAAAATGATTCATTTTCAAGTTTTTACCAAAAATAAAATATTACAGTAAAAATGTGAGGGCACCAATAGGTATTCACTACTAAATATAAAAAATCTCACTGTAATTTAGCACGACGTCCATTGTAGTTAGTCTTTTAGACTTTGGATTGAACTAATGTACCTACTTAATTTTATAAAAAATACTTTTGAAAGCTCAAATGGTGAAAGTAAATGGTTACATTTTCAGCCAGATTATTGACAAATAATGAGTAATTTCACAGTGGCAGTGACGTCACTTCACACTAAGTGCATCCTTTTCTTGACAGTTTCTCCTTCCACCAAATTTCAAGGGCTTGTTTATTTTCGAACGGATTTAAAAGAATACATATATCTGTTTTCGTTTTCTGGTACTAAAATTTATGATATCCATCCATACTAATATTTTAAATGCGAAAGTCTGTCTGTCTGTCTGTTACGCTTTCATGGACAAACCGCTGAACGGATTTTGATGAAATTTGGTATGAATATAGTTGAAGACCCGGGGTCAAACATAGGCTACTTTTTGACGCAGGCGGAGCTGCGGGCAACAGCTAGTATTCTATATAAAGCTGAAGAGTGTTTGTTTGTTTGAATCTCAGGAACTTACAGGTCCGATTTAAAAATTATTTCAGTGTTCGATATACTATTAGGCTTAGACGAAGTTGGGACGGGCTGCTAGTTAATAATAAAACATTGTTTTGAATACAATTACTCCTTACAATATGTTGCATAATGCGGTCCACAACAGCAATTTTGCCAATGATTCAATCAGGACGGTGCGCCCCTCGCAGCCGACACATCTCGTCTCCAGACCTGACTCTTCTAGAAATGTCACCAGAACGATCTTCCATTAAAAAGGTTTTTAATCCCCAGTCAAAATAAGGATAAATAAATATTTATTAAAAAAAAAAATACATTTGTCAAACTTATTCTAGTCATACACTGAGGAAATAAAATTATAGTGCCCGAGCTAGGATTCAAATGGATTCAAAAGAATTCAAATGATTCTCTGTTTTAGGCGTACTTTAAGGCTAATATTATATTGTTAGAAGTAAGAACCATTGTTCCTGCCTGCGGGGACTGGTGCGCGGGAGGCGACTGGCTTCTCTACGTATCAGCAATTAGGGTCGGCATTCGGGATTCGTAGGACGTACTTCGTTGCGCTCTTATTTTGTATTGTCGTGTCGGTTATGGTGTCATTAAAAATATTTGTAGTAAATTCGCGTTTTTTCATTTCACTTCTATTCTCCTAAAATCAGAAGTGGGATGAAGAAAAACTCACGGCCATAGTACGCTCTAAGCTATCCGTTTAAGTATTAGTTTCGGACATTCTAACACCGCTGCTGTGAATTTAGTTAAGTGACTGATTATAGTGCGATTAAGTTGTAGTGTACAAATACGGTGACTTTAAAAAGTGATGTGTGTTAATGTTTTAACGTAGTAAGAGAACATTTAAGTCTCATAGTGTTGGTTACTATCCTGGATTGTGGACTCCGTTGGTCCCGTCAGGAATATATAGACGTGATAGATCAGTTTAGTGTTAGTTAGATATTGTGCCATTCTTTGTTCTTTGTTTTATTATAAACGTGGACTTTTGTTTACATTTCGAGCGTGAGAGCGCGAGACGCGATAACGTCATGCCGGGTAATCCGAACTCGCTGTCGCGGGGAAGAACCCGACCGCAGGAGCGCCCCACTAGTCGAGATCGGGAATGTACACGTAATAAGCTACGATCACCGTCTACGTCTCGTAGCGCTCGTAGCACTCGTAGATCTCGTAGCATAGACTCGGTACGCGAAATGTTAGGCGTTATTCTAACACGATTAAATACGTTAGAAGGTGACAGTCAGAAAAATATATCTAGTACGCCGCCTCTCAATGTTTCAAGCGTTGATACTGATATTCGTATGGGAAGGGAAGGTGATACCCCTCCAGGCACACCGCCCCCTGGTTTAACACGTCAACATCGGTATAACCAATCAATCGATCGTGATAATGATAAAGTTGTTACGTACACTGCGGACCGGTCGTCACAAGTGCAACCCGCGAATAGTACATTATCTGAACAAACACTGACCGATGCTTTTGGTACCGCATTACGTTCGCTCAGCACTGCTGTACGATATAATCAGCCATTTTATATTTCCAATTTTGACCCAAGTTTACACGACATTGATGTTTGGTGTCGCGAGGTAGATCGTGCGAAAGAAATTAACAATTGGAATGACAATGAATGTCTTTCCCGAATCGGTAATTGTTTAAAGGGGGATGCTCGAACATGGCTTAATGAATGGGTCACAAATGATCGTAGTTGGACCAACTTTAAGAAAGAATTTAAACCTCTTTGTCCAAAGAAGGTAGACGTAGCTAATATATTGTTCGATGTGATGAAAACTAACTCTGATCATTATCCCACGTACGCTGATTATGCACGTCGATCTTTACTTCGTTTACGTATTGTAGCAGGTTTAAGTGATGAATTGATATCTGCAATAGTTATTCGCGGTATTACTGATCCTCAAATTCGAGCGGCTGCAACCAATGCAAACCTAATGCCAAACGATTTAGTTAAATTTTTTTCAATTTATGTTAAGCTTGGTTCTAACACTTCTAAAAGCAATACAAGCCAGTCATCCTGTAATCGACGTGATAGTTTTAAAGCTAAGCCTTCTGATATTATTAGGAAACGTCGATTTGAAGGAAAGAAATGTTTTTCTTGTGGATTACCGGGTCATGTACTTGCTAACTGTCACAAGAGACTTAAAGTCAGCTCGAATGCTAACAGTTCTTCCCCTACTACTGAGACATCTAACACCCAAGTTACTGCTACTCAAGTTAAAGCAGAATCGTGTTCTTTTTGTAAAAAGCCTGGTCATAAGGTGGAAACTTGTTTTGCTAAAATAAGATCTGAATTTCGAAACAAAAATAACGTCAATTTCTGCAACGAAATGAAGAGTAATCGTAAAAGTGATGTTATAGTTGCGGTCATACAGGGCGTACCTGTTGATGTTTTAATTGACACTGGCTCAACTATTTCCCTTATTTCATCTGCATTGATGAAACATTTTGATAATCCTCGTAAACCGGCATTTCGTATCTTGAAAGGAATCGGAAGCCAAGAGATAGAGTCTACTTGCTATGTAACTTTGCCAATTGAATTCGATGATCTCACTTTAGAAGTCGATTTATTTGTGATAGCAGCAGAATATATGAACTCTCCAGTTATAATAGGCACAGACGTTCTTAACCGTAAGGATATTACGTATATTCGTACTAGAGAACAACAGCTTATCACACGTAATATTGAGGAACCTGATAGAATTCTAACAGTCGAGTTTGATAGACGAACATTGATAAACACAAATCTTACTGGAAATGATTATGATAAATTGTTGGCTATTATTGATGAATTTTCTAATTATTTTATTACGGGGACAGCCAGTTCAACTGTTAAAACCGGGTGTATGTCCATCAAACTCAACAGCGATGTACCTATTAATTACAGACCATACCGACTTTCACAAGCTGAAATATTACGTGTTCGTGAGATCGTAAAGGATTTATTAGATAATGGTATTATACAAGAATCTGAGTCAGAGTATTCTAGTCCTATACTTTTAGTTAAGAAAAAAGACGGTAAGGATCGTATGTGTGTAGATTTCCGAAAACTTAATGAAATCACAATCAAAGACCGGTTTCCTTTGCCATTAATAGATGATCATATAGATCGATTAGGACGTCATAAATTCTTTACGAGCCTTGACATGGCGACGGGATTTCATCAGATTCCAATGGAAAAAGATTCAATTCCGAGGACCGGTTTTGTTACACCGGAAGGTCACTATGAATATTTGAAAATGCCATATGGTCTGGCTAATGCTCCTGTTGTGTATCAGCGTATAATATCAAAAACCCTTCACAATCTCATTGAATCTGGTAAAGTTCTTGTTTATATTGATGATGTACTTATATTAAGTAATTCAGTTAATGAAGGTTTTGAAACTTTGCGAAAAGTACTTCAAACTTTGACTGAAGCTGGATTTTCTATAAATCTAAAAAAATGTTCATTTCTATCCACTAAAATAGAATATTTGGGTCGTTCAATTAGTGAGGGTCAGGTACAGCCGAGCCCTTTAAAAGTAAAAGCTCTTGCTGAAGCTCCTATACCTAAAAATGTGAAACAAGTACGTCAATTTCTGGGTTTAGCAGGGTATTTTCGAAAATATATAGCTGGTTTTGCTTCTAAGATAGCATGCATAGCACATCTTACAAAAAAGGGTGTCCCGTTTGAGTGGGGTACAGAGCAGGAGACTGCCAGGAAAGATATAATCAATCACCTGACCAGTGAACCAGTTCTTGCAATTTATGACCCAACTCTACCAATTGAAGTTCATACTGATGCTAGTGCGATCGGTTATGGCGCAGTCTTACTTCAAGTACATGAATCAGTTCATAAGCGTGTAGTAGCTTATTTCAGTAGGTTGACTCAGGGTGCTGAACCCAAGTATCACTCATATGAACTGGAGACCTTGGCCGTGGTCAAGGCCTTGCAAAATTTTAGGCATTATCTAATTGGAGTGCCTTTCATTGTTGTAACTGATTGCAATGCCCTTAAGTTAACACAAAAAAAGAAAGATCTTATGCCGAGGGTAGCAAGATGGTGGATGTACTTACAGGATTTTAACTTTTCTCTTGAGTACCGTAAAGGTTCTTCCATGTCTCATGCGGATTATTTAAGTCGAAATCCAGTAAATGTGGTTCAGATTCAAAAGCCCCGAAGCTGGGCACAAATAGCACAAGCCGCAGACGAAGAAACACAAACTCTCATTGAACAACTAAAAGACGGCAAGCTAGATCCTAATCAATATGTTAGAAAGAATGACCTTCTTTATTACAACTATAAGCCAATTGGAGAACAGTCTCGTCTCCTATGCTTTATCCCTAAAGGTCATCGACTTAGTTTGCTTCGTGTGTTCCATGATGAGCATGATCACCATGGCGTTGACAAAACCCTTGATCTCATAATGAAACACTTTTGGTTTCCCGGCTTAAGGCCATTTGTTCAAAAGTATATTACACATTGCATTATTTGTATGTCTCAAAAAAAGTTGCCACGTGCACCTCTTCAGCCAATTCATTCTTGGCAGAAACCTGACCGTCCGTTTGAAACCATACACGCGGACGCTTTAGGTCCTCTTCCAGAATCTAATGGACATCGTTATGTTCTTATCATTGTGGACGCCTTTTCAAAGTTCTGTCTTCTGTATCCCATGATAAGGCAAGATGCGAGCGAGTTGAAGCGTCATTTTATGAATGCCATTTCACTTTTTGGATCGCCTAAATTAATTGTGGCTGATCGTGGCCGAATGTTTCAAAGTACCGAATTCTTGACTTGGGCAAACGAGCTTGGCAGCGACGTCCATCTTATTACGCCTGAGATGCACCAGTCTAATGGACAAGTCGAACGTTATTGCCGGACATTGCTGAATATGATTCGTATTAACTCTAATTACCGACAGGAAGAGTGGTCCAGTGTAATGTGGAGATTACAGCTTGTGTTGAATATAACCAAACACAAGACTACACAATATTCGCCTCTGAATTTACTTATTGGTGTGGATACTGCAACACCGTTGATTCGCAATCTTGTCCGTGATGTGGCAATATATGGTTCAAAACCAAATCGAGAAGCTTTACGAGAAATGATCAAACAAAGAGTTTCGGAACGATTGAAGCAGAACCAAAAGCAACAGGACGCTTTTGTTAACGAGAAAAGGAGGTTACCTCACACTTTCGAACTGAATTCCCTGGTTTTTGTAATCAAAAAGGCACAATCCTTAGGCAAACTCGACTCTGGCATGCGCGGACCTTACCGCGTTATTAAAGCTTTGCCTCAGGGGAGGTACGAGTTACAGCTGGTTGCTGGCTCCTATGGGAAGACTACTCAGGCTGCGGCAGAGTTTATGGTGCTGTGGAAGGGAGAGTGGACTCCAGAAACATGTACTGCTTTCTTTGAAAGTGAGCTCCATGGTTTTTTTTTTTTAATTTTTCTAAAGTTGATGACTTTTTTTTTGAGTATTGCATTTCTGAGCAGACCTCAATATGTTTTTATTTTATTTTTGTGAGTAGACCTTGTTTATATGAGTAGATCTTGACATTTATATTTACGAGCAGACCTCGCATGTGTGTAAGTAATACTTAAATTTCTTTTTATGAGATGAGCAGACCTCGTCTCTCTATACGAGCAGACCTCGTCTATCTATACGAGCAGACCTCGTCTATTAATCTATACGAGCAGACCTCGTCTATCTATACGAGCAGACCTCGTCTATTAATCTATACGAGCAGACCTCGTCTATACGAGCAGACCTCGTCCACACGAGAATACATGAGCAGACCTCATCTATGTAACGATTCGTTTTATGATTAGATTTTAATATTACATTTATTCTTGTGAGCAGACCTCACACAAGAATGAATAAATAGGTGTAGTTGTAACAGAGTTCTTTATTACGTAGACACGGATCAAGAAGATCGTAAGTCTGCAGAAGCTGAGCTGAGAAGATCAGAAGCTCATGATGACCAGATGCCTGGTACATCTGGGAATTGATTGATATTTGAGACTGTCTACGCACCACAACAGATCGAGAGAGAGAACGAGAACGTTCTCTCGTCAGGAGAGGCCGTGTTAGAAGTAAGAACCATTGTTCCTGCCTGCGGGGACTGGTGCGCGGGAGGCGACTGGCTTCTCTACGTATCAGCAATTAGGGTCGGCATTCGGGATTCGTAGGACGTACTTCGTTGCGCTCTTATTTTGTATTGTCGTGTCGGTTATGGTGTCATTAAAAATATTTGTAGTAAATTCGCGTTTTTTCATTTCACTTCTATTCTCCTAAAAATATATTGTATAGTTATATAAGGATACCTACTTTTTAACATTTCGGACTGTTAGTTCCCCGGGGAACCAACAGTATTTGGAAGTAATAATATGTCCCATTTCCATCCATTCCATCCCACAATACATTTTACATTAGATTTTTTGAATAAATTTGTAAATAACATAAAAGTATCTTTCTAGCACAGTCGGGTAAAAAATATAATGATTTCACGTTTTCGCGACTGTTATACATAAAATATTTTTATACGGTTAAAATAGTTTAATTTAATTTGTATTAAGTAATTAATCAAGATTATCAGAGAGTATAAAGGCTGTGGTAACCGCTTTTCATTAGGCGGGCCACATGGTTGCAATCGTATAAAAAATACAAACAAACAGACGAACAAAGCATGCCTGTCTCATCAACCGTTGATGTTGAGTTGAACAATGTAGAGCTGTATTTTTCTTAGTGGGAGTCCCTTCGAAAGTTCGAATGCACTAGCTACGACATAACACGACTGTCACTTCTTTCTTCATTTGTTTATGTCTTTTCTTTGGCCCAATTATAATGAAGTCATTTTAATCGATAATCACTCGAAAAAAATTCCATGTCGGTTCAATGTAAATTCATTCATGAATACTGCACGGTTTTCAATTTTGCTCATTAAGTTTCATGTATCTTTATTATAAATCACTAGCTGTTTTCGTAGGTCCGCCTGCATCAAAAAGTATACTATGTTTGATTGACCCCGAGGTCTAAAATAAGGCGCGAGCCTTGTGACTTTTAAAAGTTTTGCGTGAGTTTGCGAACCAATACTAGGAGGCCCCTTAAAGATGTTGATGACTGCCCGAATCTTGTACATCTATTATTAAAAATACAAATTATGGTTGGCGTTGCGCGCGCTGTTGGTGGCGCACAGTCGTCCCAATCTGTCCTTAACACGTTATAGTAGTAAAGGGCGAAGGCAGGTGCGGACGAGCGACAGCGTAGGCAGCTTAGGTTCAGGCGGCACAGCTCCAGGCGGCGTAGCTTATGGCGGCGCAGCTTCGGGCGGCTCAGCTTCAGGCGGCTCGGCACAAGGCGGCTCAGCTTCAGGCGGCTTGGCTCGAGGCGGCGCAGCTTGAGGCGGCGTGGCTGCGGCGGCGTAGCTTGATGCGGCGTGGCTTCGGGCTGCTTAGCTTCGCTCCGGCTGCCGAGGACGACGTCGATGAGTGGACTGTATGAGGGGGGGGGGGGGGGGCAGCAGGATGAGCGAGGGGCCTATCTTCTAATCCGCCGACAATCCGAGCAGAGGTCCGATCTCGACGACTCCGAGTAGCAGGGGTCCTATTCCTGAGATCCAGGGGTCCGATTCCGAGCACAGGGGTCCTAGCTTCCGATCCGACCGACGATATTCACTAACACTTCACTTGAGCACTGGAGCAGGGATCCGGGTCCGAAATTAAAGATCACTTGTATTCACTTCCTTTATTTCGTCTTCCTTAGTTTTCTTCCATTCCAAGTGTTCCGAGAGCCGAATTGATTCCAGTACTGCCGACTCAAAATCGCGTCGAACCTTATTACCTCGCGAGTAAAAATCTGCATAGCCAGTTCTATTTCGTAACTGCGCCATCTATCGGCAGTCGTGGAATCTTGTGTTCGGCTCTCGTTACGGTAACGCTTTTTGATTCTCGGAATGTGAGTTTACCATATTTACTTAAAAAAGACCTTGGTTCTCGTTATGGTAACGCTCTTCGAAAATCAAATAGTGCTACTTACAATTACAAAATTAATTCTTATAAAATACCTTAATGCTAAAAATAAGAAACCCTATGCTATATTTACACTTATTACCCTATTCTAATAATAATCCCTTCATTTATTTAACCTTAAAAATTACCTTATCTACCTTGATATACATAGCAACTTAACTATATACTATACTAATTAACTCTATACAAATCAAGGTGAGTAGTGTTTTCAGTCACGTCGCTAATAGTTCTCCCCCGCCGTGCGTAGCGCTCCATCTCGAGGTTGCGGCGTGGCTGCTGGCACCAGGATGACGACTCGTTGCGTTGACCGTCGTAGCGTTCCTCCCGGTGTCCGCACGTCCAGAATTCTGACCCTTCCGTCTGGGCCTGGATATACCTTTTGGACTTCTCCTCGCGGCCATGTGTTGCGGGGCAGCGAGGCGTCCATAATCAAGACGACGTCTCCGACTTGAGGATCCGTAGTCTGTCTGCCATCTATTTTCCTCGGCTTCAAAGTGGGCAGATACTCCTTTAGCCACCTCTGCCAGAAGTGGTCGGTCAGGCGTTGCGCGGTCCTCCAGTTTGCTCTGCCAATGAGGTTCCCATCTTCAAATTCGCCCGGCGACGTCGCTCCGCAGGATCTCCCGAGCAGGAAATGGTTTGGTGTCAGGCTTTCTTCATCGTTGGGGTCTATGCTTATGTGAGTGAGTGGACGGGAATTGACGACATGTTCCACTTCAACCAGTAGCGTGTGGAGTACTTCTTCTGGTGGTGATCGCGATTGTAGTACGACCATCAGTGCCGTCTTCACCGTACGGACCATTCTCTCCCAGGCGCCTCCCATACTCGGACTTCCAGCTGGTATAAATTTCCACCGGATTCCCTCTTGAGCTGCTGCTTCTTCCAGTTCTTTGTTGGCCCCGACGAAGTTTGTCCCATTGTCGCTGTAGATAACCTTCGGTGTTCCTCTTCTGGCCGCCATTCTTCGTAAGGCCATGATCATCGAGCTCGTACTAAGGGAACTTGATAGCTCGAGGTGAATAGCCCTTGTGGTTAGGCATGTGAAGAGAGCTCCCCAGCGTTTTTCAGTTCTTCTCCCAATGGTCACCTGCATCGGCCCAAAGTAGTCCACAGCTGAGCAGGTGAAGGGGTGCTGATGATGCTGCAGGCGTTCAACGGGGTGATCTCCCAACGGTGGCACTTGCGGTATGCTCTTATGCACTCTGCACCATTGACAGCGGTGTATGAGTGCCCTTGCTGTTGTCCGTAGGCCCAGGATCCAATATTTTTGCCTGACTTCATTTATCACCGTTTCTGTATTGCCATGATAAAATTTCTGGTGATAGTGTTCAATGATTAGGCGGCATATCCTGTTCTTGCCGTCTAACACCACTGGATTCTGCTCTTGGTTCTCAATCGTGATTTTCCTTGTTCGCGTTCTTAACTTCAAGATGCCTTGTTCGTCGACATACACGTCGATTTTCTTGAGTCGGCTTGAGTTTTCCATTGGCTTCCTATTACTCAATTTTTCTATTTCTCTCCGAAAACTTTCTTGCTGACTTTCCTTAATTAACTCTTCTCTGGCTTTATTGAAGTGTTCTTCTTCAATGATTTTGAAATTTCTCCCTGGTTTCATAGGAGAAAGCTTTACGAGTTGTTTCCTCTTTACTGCGGGTTTATTTTGTTTCCATGCCTTGTCTTTAGCTGCGTTGACGATTTCCTTGGACTTGTTCTTCTTAAGTAGATCGATGAACTGGAACACGCGCGCCGTACTTCTTAGGAGTCGCGTCCAGCTGGAGAAGCGTTCTGGATCTGGTATACGACGAGGAGTTGTGGAGACTGATGCTATTGTCTGAATATTCTTTTCCTCCCCCGTGTCGATGATCTTCCCTTCGAAGCGGTTGGCGGGCCACTGCTGCTCCTCTTCGTAAAGAAATGTAGGCCCCTTGAACCACCTCGCGTTCCTGTCAAATTCAGTTGGCGTCCCACGAGTTGCGTCGTCCGCTGGATTCTCTTTAGTAGGCACCCATCGCCAGTCTCGCGGGCTAGTTAACTCTTCAATCTCCGCAAGTCGATGAGCCACGAACGTCTTGAATTTTCGCGGATCTGCTTTCAGCCACTGAAGAACAGTGCTTGAGTCTGTCCAGAATATCTTCTTTGTGATTTCTAAGTCCGTTTCTTTCTCGATTGTAGCTGCCAGTCTGCTTCCTAGTAACGCAGCCTGGAGCTCCAGTCGCGGTATCGAGACTGGCTTCGTGGGAGTAACTTGCGCTTTCCCTGCGATCAACGTAACGCGGACACTTGGTTCTTCTGTTCTCCAAAAGACGACAGCAGCATAGGCCTCTTCACTCGCGTCGGTGAAAGTATGGAGTTGCCCTTTCCTCTGATACGGAGATAAACATCTGGGTATCCTCAATTTTTCGAGAACTGCAACCTCTTTGATGTACTTGAGCCACATTACTTCTTGCTCAGGTAAGATCGCGTCGTCCCAGTCGATCTTCGTTCGCCATATGTCCTGGATGAGTTTCTTCCCTTGGATTAAAACAGGTGCGGCGAAGCCCATCGGGTCGAACGTAGACATGACGGCGCTGGCTATTTGTCTTTTCGTTGGTATCTTTCCTCCAGTCAGAATTTCGCGAGGTGTGTTGCGAAATCCGACGTTGAATGCTAGTGCGTCTTCGCCAATTATCCATCGTAGTCCGAGTGTCTTCTCTTCTGAGGAGAGTTCTTTTATTCCCTCTTGCGGTTGATCTTGCAAGCTCTTCAACACTTCAGCTTCGTTACTACCCCATCCCCTTAAATGGAAACCCGCTTTTGCATGCACGTACTGCACCTCCTTTGATGTTCTTTTGGCTTCCTCGATAGTTCGAAAGCTCTGGAGGTAATCATCCATGTAGTGATTTCTCTTGATAGCTTTCACTGCAGCTGGACACTCTTCTTTAAAGTCTTCCGCATTCTTATTCATCACGAAGATAGCTGTTGAGGGTGATGACGTCGCTCCGAAAATTACAGACTTCATTCTGTATTCTTCTGGTTTTCCAGCCCGTTGACTTCCTCGCCACAGGAATCGTAGGCAGTCCCTGTCTTCTTCACGTATCTGGATGCGCAGGAACATTTCTTTGATGTCAGCAACAACAGCGACGGGCCCCTCTCTGAATCTTACGAGAACTCCAAAGAGAGATTGAAGAAGATCGGGCCCCGGCAGCAAGACATCGTTGAGACTTTTCCCTTCGAATTTTGCAGCTGCATCCAGTACTATTCTTGGCTTCTTTTTGACAGGATGTTCCACCACAAAATGCGGCAGGTAGAACGTTCCGCCGGGCGTCGATGTAGATGGAGTCTTTTCCGCATATTCATTCTTCACCCAGTTGTTAATTTGCTCTTCGTAGGCTATCTTCAATTCTTGACTTCTGTCCAACTTCCTTTCGATGTTGTTTAATCGTCGATGTGCTTGACCGTAATTTTTCGGCAATGTTTCTTGCTCGCTCTTCCATAGAAGTCCTGTTTCAAATTTCCCATCTGGCAATCTTCGTGTCGTTTTCTCCAAAACTTCCAATGCTCTCCTGTCAGAGTCGTTGCTAGGGCGGTTTGGTTTCACCCCAAGAGCCTCGATATCAAAGTATGCTCGTACCAAGGCTTCTGTCTTGTCCTCTGCTAGGCGGCTGTGGTTGACGAACTGGACAGGTGTGTTCGCTCCAGTGTCGCATCCATGAAGCACCCAACCCAAGCTAGTGAACGAAGCAACTGGTTCAGACTTCTTCCCTTTGACGATTCTTCTTGTTACGATGAGCTCCCAATTGTCTTGCCCAATTAGTAGTCTTGGCTCTTCTTTCTTGTAGACTAGCTGACTTCTTAAACTTTGGAGATGATCGCATCTTCTTAGGACTTCTTCATTTATTTCTTGCTTCGATAATTTCAAGCCATCGATAGTCCTTACTCTCATCGACTGCTTATACTTGCGATGAGCTCCCTTAATCCTTATTTCCACCTTTCGAGAATCCGTCTTCTTGAAGCCTCTTCCACCGACGGTTTCTATTGTTATAGACTCAGCTGTTCCTTCCGCACCAATCTTCTTGGCTATAGCAGAGTCTATGAGTGAAATGGTGGACCCTTCATCCAGCAAGGCCAGCACACGTGCTGTTCCCTTTGGCCCGTAGACGTCCACTGGAATCATCTTCAAGTATGCTCTTCCATCGCTTGTAGTGTGCACCGATGTGATGACTTCACCTGTGGGCTCTTCCTTATGTACCACGTTGCAGCTGGCTTCGTCCCTTTCTGGCTTCTTAATTGCTGGAGGTGTGTCTGAGTGGAGACTAACATGATGCCATCTCGAACATTTCTTGCATACCGGAGCCCTGCATCCTTGTCTTGAGTGCCGAAAACGAAGACACTTGAAGCATAGTCTGAATTTCTTCACTATTTCCCATTTCTTGTCCATATCTGCTTCTTTAAATCTTCTGCACTCGTAGATCCAATGCTCTGCTTGACATTCTGGACACTCTGTCTTCTTGCTTGGCTGCTGATTGTGTTCTTTCTCCTGAACTGTATGGACACTCTTCCTTATTGCGCTCTTCTTGGCATCCCACGATACTTCAGGAGGGGCGAAGTCACCACACATGTCAGCTTCTATGTCCAGAAAATCCCTTATTAATATGAGCTCCGGCTTCTCTTCATCTCGATGGCTGTGATGATACATAAACCATCTGTACTTGATGTTTGCTGGCATCTTGTCCACTAACGCCTTCATTGTTTCTGGCGAACTCAGGTACTGTTCCTTTCCAAGTGCACTGATTGTTGCCACAGAATTTCTGACGTGGCTAGCAAATGTGCACACATCATTCGGCGTCTCTTGCATCTTCGGCGTACTCTTTAATTTATCCAGCTCCGCTAAGGCTATGGCTCCTGGTCGTCCAAAGCGCGCTTCCAATCCCTTCATTACTTCTTGCGGTGTCTTGGCAGTGAATAGGAGACTCTTCACTGCTTCCCTTGCTCTCCCTTGAAGAGACCTTCTCAGACGCGCCAAATTCTGCACGTCGGTGAAGGCGTTCATGGTGTCTTCGAAGGATCGCTTGAACGCTAACCACTCTTCACTTGCACCGTTGAAGTTTGGAAGCTCTATCATTTGTTTTGATAGGCTGTGCTCCGATGACTTCTCTGACATCTTCTTGATGACTTGAGCCAGTTCTTCAATGTCACTCTTCTTTTCCTTAGGTGGAGTAACCTTCACAGTGTTTGCATGATCCAACCATTGCTGCACATGCATCTGTGTCTGCTCTTCATGCACGAAGTCTTCTTCTTCCTCAGAATCCAGTTGTAGCAGCTCCAGTTCAGCTTGAGCCACCTTAGATCTGGCTTCTGCTACTTCTAGTTCCCTGCGGGCGAGTTGCATCTTGGCTTCTAATGCAGCTCGTTTCGATGAACGCACCGACTGTGTTTCTATGTTCGGTCTTCTTGGGCGCGCTCCTGTGGGCCTCGCACTCGTTCCGGATTCCATCACATCAGGAACTGCAGGCTGTCCTTGGCGGCGCTTCTGGGATTCGGAGATGCGACTCAACAACTCGTCGTGTTGCTGAATCATAGCGCGCGTAGTTAGAGGCGTGAGCGGTTCGCCAATGGTACCGGAACGCGGCGCGATGTACCCACTATTGACGGGTGCGGGGGGTACTGGAGGCGCAACGGGCGCGGCGAGTTCTCCCTCCACAAACATGACCGACGCGGCACGATCCCCCATAGCGGTGCGGGAGGGAGACGACTCGGCGGCGCGGGATGGCGGCGGCGTTCTTCTTGTTATCGTCGATCGGGTCGAGATCCCTGTCCCGGTGGTTTCTGTGTCGGCTGGCGTGTTCATGCTCCAATCAGTCGAGGCGGACTTTCCAGCTGTGGCGGTTGTCGACCTGGTTGTAGGCATCCCTCTTCCTTGATCCGGCTCGAACGTCGACCAACTATGGTTGGCGTTGCGCGCGCTGTTGGTGGCGCACAGTCGTCCCAATCTGTCCTTAACACGTTATAGTAGTAAAGGGCGAAGGCAGGTGCGGACGAGCGACAGCGTAGGCAGCTTAGGTTCAGGCGGCACAGCTCCAGGCGGCGTAGCTTATGGCGGCGCAGCTTCGGGCGGCTCAGCTTCAGGCGGCTCGGCACAAGGCGGCTCAGCTTCAGGCGGCTTGGCTCGAGGCGGCGCAGCTTGAGGCGGCGTGGCTGCGGCGGCGTAGCTTGATGCGGCGTGGCTTCGGGCTGCTTAGCTTCGCTCCGGCTGCCGAGGACGACGTCGATGAGTGGACTGTATGAGGGGGGGGGGGGGGGCCAGCAGGATGAGCGAGGGGCCTATCTTCTAATCCGCCGACAATCCGAGCAGAGGTCCGATCTCGACGACTCCGAGTAGCAGGGGTCCTATTCCTGAGATCCAGGGGTCCGATTCCGAGCACAGGGGTCCTAGCTTCCGATCCGACCGACGATATTCACTAACACTTCACTTGAGCACTGGAGCAGGGATCCGGGTCCGAAATTAAAGATCACTTGTATTCACTTCCTTTATTTCGTCTTCCTTAGTTTTCTTCCATTCCAAGTGTTCCGAGAGCCGAATTGATTCCAGTACTGCCGACTCAAAATCGCGTCGAACCTTATTACCTCGCGAGTAAAAATCTGCATAGCCAGTTCTATTTCGTAACTGCGCCATCTATCGGCAGTCGTGGAATCTTGTGTTCGGCTCTCGTTACGGTAACGCTTTTTGATTCTCGGAATGTGAGTTTACCATATTTACTTAAAAAAGACCTTGGTTCTCGTTATGGTAACGCTCTTCGAAAATCAAATAGTGCTACTTACAATTACAAAATTAATTCTTATAAAATACCTTAATGCTAAAAATAAGAAACCCTATGCTATATTTACACTTATTACCCTATTCTAATAATAATCCCTTCATTTATTTAACCTTAAAAATTACCTTATCTACCTTGATATACATAGCAACTTAACTATATACTATACTAATTAACTCTATACAAATCAAGGTGAGTAGTGTTTTCAGTCACGTCGCTAATACAAATATAGTATTTTTTCTTATGTTTTCGCGATTGTTCTTCATTAAATTAAACTATTTTAATACGGTTTTATCGCGTTTATTACTTATTTATTTACACCTGACGTTTCAAACACTTTACAGCGTTCATGGTCGCAGGCAGACTGTTTGAAACGTCAGGTGTAAATAAATAAGTAATAAACGCGATAAAACCGTATTAAAATAGTTTAATTTAACAAATATAGTAGTTCATGTAGAAGAGAGTTTTAAAAAATAAAGTTGGACTGTAACCGTGTCTATTTTAATGTACCACACGCCGAAGCAAACACGAAAAATATGCACCTAAGTAGCAATTAACCTATACGGTAAGGGGGTCATGTTATCTAGATAATGCGAGGATGTCATCAGCACCCATAAATTTCCCTTCCTCTCTTACCCTTGTAAAGCCAGCACAAAACAATGCAAGCACTGCTGTTTAGCGGCAGAAATAGGCGACAGTGACGTCTCCCCACTGTCCCTTAACCTGCGCGGAAACCATATTTGGTTCTAAACAATGAAATTGTTATTGTTAAGTAGTTTGCAGCAAGGGAAGAGGGTTATATAATTTCACGTTCAGGTATTCAGTCGTTAAACTTATCTTGCTTCGCTAATTGAGTGTTTATCCATTTAGCCGTGTCGTCATCAGACACAGTGGACTGGCCATTTCATAACATCGCAAATATTCAAATTATTTGTCGAAATTTCCTTACGTCACAATTCTTTACACATTCGCATATCACATTTCATAACATAACCGGCACACTTTTCTAGATTTACTTTACGATTGATCATCGTGAGACTTTACGTGAATGCATAATTTTTTTTTTTTAAATATATGTTTAACTACATAAACTGAATTACGAGTACTTACTTGCGATTGCGACATGGAGCCCTATTTTAGAAATGTATGAAATACTAGCCGTTTCCCGCAGCTCCGCCTACGTCAAAAAGTAGCCTATGTTTGACCGCGGGTCTTCAACTATATTCATACCAAATTTTATTAAAATCCGTTCAGCGGGTTTAGCCGTAAAAGACAGACAGACAGACTTTCGCATTTATAATATTAGCATGGATATGTCGAATAAAAATAGAAAACCTTCGTTTACTAACGAAAATCATTCGATATCGAACAAAATATTTCGGAACCGCCTGTCGGCTCTACCACTGCCGTGTTTCCTTTAACGACCACCAGAGGACAGCCGATCTAAGATGCCTTCCAAAACACTACACCATCTCCAAAGGTCGTGGGTTCGATTCCCACGGGAAGCATACTTTGTTTAGTTTCCAGTTTGGTTATGACATTGTAGCATTGAATCACCAGATTTTCAGATAATAATAATGATTTCTCGCTTCGAAAGGCACGTTAGCCGTTGGTCCCGGATGCTATTTGGTGACCTTTAAAGGAACGCGGCAAGAGGCTGAAAGGTGGTTCCGAAAATATCTGACATCAGGGTGTACAGGGTCCATTGACCAAGTAGATTCACACGATATGAATTAATGAATAAAAAATAGAATAAAAAATTATAAAAAAATATTTTTGACCTCCCATACAAAATCCTGTCAACACTAAAATTGTATGGGAAGCCGAAATTCTCGGTAAGTATTTTTTTTATTGCAAGTGGTTAAGTTTTAAGAAAACATATCTACGGTAAAAATTTTACTGGCGTTTAAAAAGTCACCCAATATATCTAGATGACAGCTCGACTGTGGTGTCAAAATCGCAAGGTGTCGTATTCGTATGTATGGTTGTATGAACTTGTATGACCACTCCGCCGGCCATTATTCTCAGTTGGCCATTCAGTACACAATGGGTTGCTAGCCTCATTGTTAGCCCATTAAGGCCCGACTAAGTCTGAATTTCTAGACTGTATTTTACGCCTGTGTCAAAGATATTGCCTTCGATTTATGGTCGATTTTTCGAAACCGTCTTTTGGCCTCTGACGTGGTTTAAAGATAGAAATTTTGATGTATTCCGTTGCATGTGAACATTGACGGCATGTGACATAAGATGCTTAAATACTAAACGTATGTAACTATATTGAAAATTATCATTCATTCATTTCAATGAATACCTAATATTTTCAAAAGACATCGTCGTCCCTTGCGTCGTATGGCTGAGTACCATAATACATTATTTGAAAGTATTGACATATTTAACTGTTCTCCTCTTACGTATAAAAAACTCCTATTGTCATTACTCTCTGAACATGACTCACTGTAAAGGTAGATTATGCGACCTGTATGTTGTTATTCACCTGGTATGCTTGCTCAGTTATTTTGTACTTACCCTTACACACTTTCTTTATAATTTCCCTCGAGTAATTATTTTATAAATACTTGTTTCTTTAATCTGCGGTTATCGTGGTTGATTACAGAATTGTTACATTTACATATTGTTTATTTTATACACCGTCAACACACATTTTGTATCGGTTTGTTATTACAAATAAATAAAATCAAATTAAAAAGACCCTGACGGTGTTTTCGAAACCCCTTTTCAGCCTCTGGCGATCATAAGAATGTCTATTTTGGAAACAGGTAACTCCCGTAGAGCTCACTGATTTTTACTAAAAAGCTTTAAGTTGTACTATTTAAGAAGACCAACGGCTTAAAGTGCCTTTCGAAGAAAGGAACTGTCTTTCTTAGTAGACAATCTCTGGCTAGCCAGCAAGCTATATCATCCAAATAGTGCGCTTAGTGGATTTGAATCTACGACCTCGGGTATGCTGACCAAAGGCAGTGTTTTTTTATCTCTCATTTTTATGAATGAAAAAGAAAATATTAAATACATCGATAATAGAATAAAAAACTTTGAAAGAATACTAAATATTTTTTTATCGAAAGAAAAAACTGGTCGCGGTCTCTATAGTAAAGTGGTTAATAGCAGAAGTGCTATTTTTGAGATCTCCGACTCATATGTCGAATGAAAATCGGTCGATTCACCGATTATGTCGAATGAAAATCACTGGAAATCGACCGAAAATCATTTGGTGAATGGATTCTCGTTCGATTTCTACTAGATACTTAGATGTAGTTTTTGCCTATTAAAAACAAAACTTAATTATTTTTACGTCTAGAACTCGATAAAACAGCCTACTTGTAATTAATCGATAAACTGTAACGATCTGCATTGAATAGTCAATTAGACTCAAGAACCAGTAGACACGCGACCGGCGCTTGTCGACTTTTTGATGAAAATTGTACGATACTACTAGAGTTATTTATCTAATTACTAGCTGGCATGGCTATTATACTTTGTTGCTTTGTACCGCCGCCAATAAAAGTTGCATGGTAATCATCAATCTTCTATCATCGCAACACTCGCCATCGATTTGGAAATTCTTCTGAAATTGCAGACGGTACGTTAAATAAAACTGTTATCACTTCCTTTGCAATTTCAACACAGTACCTATTACAGAATAGACTTTTTTCTAGTGTACTTATTTATTTATTTATTTAACTTTTGATGATTTCTCATTGGAGGGGAGTATCGAACTGTCAAATATAAGGTTGGTCGAGAGGTATCTTGAGGCGTTCTTGAAATGAAATAAAGTAGATAAAATACGGGTTATTGCCACTTTTGGCCTAGGTATTTACTTACTTCATTTTATTTTTACTCTATTCTTTTGTAATTTTGAATTTTTATGTTTAAAATTGTTATTATAACCTCATTGGGGTTTACTCAAGCAACCAGCTAATAATGTCCTTTTCAAGGGAAGTTCGAGGACTTCCTTAAGGCGCCCTCGAATGAGTTTGAGTGAAGGACGTTCTTAAGGTTATGTTTAAGAATACGGGGGTAAGCTCTGTGACCTAACCCGAGGAGAAAAAGATAGCTATAGCCGAGGATTCGAACTATTTTTAATAGGGTAACCATGATAATGTTTTTAATTGGGACAAAATATTTTAAACTTCGTAAATACTGCACATAAGTAGCTAGCTAGATAGCTTGTTGTTGGTGACGATTACGCGAGTTAAGCAACAGCAGGTGCGACCTAACTTGGATTGGACAACAGTTTGCGTATTACGTTAAGCCGTTAGTCCTGATTGTCTAGTGGAACCAAGGCCACTAGTGAAGTTTCCTTGTCTTTCCCGAAGGAGTCAATAGTTCGTAGACATGTCTACGAAACATTGTTTTCAACTACACTCCAATTACCTTAAAGTCTGCACAGAACTTCTTGGGAGGAGATTAGCACCTCCGCACTTAGAATATTTGATTGCGCCTAAAAAAATCTGCATCAGTATGTACTACCTCTCCACTTTTATTCCAAAGTAGGTCACCCTATTTTGCACAAGTACCAACGGGATAAAGCTGGTTTTGTTAGAAAGAGACAAATTCCTCCACTATTTCTATCTCGCTTGGCTCAGCTTTGCCTCTATGCAAATTTGCAGAAGTCTATTGAAAAAACGTATCCGGCCGCTCATACAAAAACAAAATGCTCCTAAAATAACAGATTACAAAACTACCATTTAACATTTGAAAAAAATACACCTAAGTTACTTATCCTACCTCTTTTTGAATGTTAAAATGTCTCATTAATTTGGACCGGACGCAGCATTTGACAACTGTAATTAAAAAATATAAAAAATTCATCGGTACGTTTCATGTAGGTACATATTATTCCCCTGAAGAAAAATAACAAAGCCTTAAAGAACTCGCGGCCAGGTCCGTAAAACTCGTGAAAAATCCCTCCATTTAAAAACTTTTTCTATCGTACATCCAGTTTGTATGGGAATATAATATTGTTGTTTACTAATTTCCTTGCAATTTCTTAATATTTTCTAACCACTATAACCTTCTGTTAGCTTCTAAAAATATTTTAATTCTGTTGGCTTCTACAAATATTTAAAAACCAAAATTAGCCAAATCAGTCCAACCGTTCTCGAGTTTTAACGTGCCTAATATTTACAATTCATTTTTATATGTATAGATATTCGTATGGCGCAATATTTAAACGTATGAAAGGCAAAAAGTAAAAAAAAACCAGCCAAGTGCGAGTCGCATTCGCGCACGAAGGGTTCCGTACGTGCTATACTTAATCTACAAAAATCGCAAAAAAAAATCACGTTGGTTGTTGTTGTATTTGGTGAGTCGAACGAATTTTGCCTTTCTTAATTTGAGTCATACGTATATTTCAAAAATAAAGAGCTCATTGGTTATACTTATAGCTTGACCACAACCGCTGTACCGCGCCTAAGGTATGCGAGCGGCAAGACGGGGGGCAACGAGTCAGTCGCACATGAGATAAACTAACTAAATATGGGTCGTAAATAGGGATGGGCGCGTTCCCGGAAAATTTCCCATTTACACACGGAATTTTTAAAAATTCCCGGAAATAAATGGGAATTAATGATTTTTCCCATTTTCTTCCCCTTGCATTTCATTTTTTCCCTCTTGAATTTCTTCCCGCTCTAGCCCATCTCTTGGCGTAAAGTTTCAGTTCATTATATTTTTTTAATTGTGCTTAGCTAAAAATCATATTGAACGGTAGTTTACAAAATAAAAAAACCAGACTGCATTTTTTGTAATTTGAAAATAAAAAATACTCAAAAAAATCCGCCATTTTCTTTTTTCTTTTTTTGTTTTATATACCCAGTGTTAAACACAGTAAATACGAATCTAACGACACCTTTCAAGTTCAAATCCATCGAGCCGTTTAGGCTGCAGAGCGTGCCAAACAATCATACATACTCTCGAAAAACATAGCATAGGGATTGGATATAATTATACTCGTAAATATATAGCTTCAAAACATTGTAATTCGATATAAGATATTGAATTACAATGTTTTGAAGCTATATATACAATTATACCGAATTACAATGTTTTGAAGCTATATAGACCTTCCTGGCACTAGGAATCTCATCCTCTTTCTTTCCCACTCCCCACCTCCCTGCGCATACTCAAGGCGAGGTTCAGAGGTTGTGGTCAAATTATAATTAATCAAATTTTATTCATATGTTTCGCGTAATTTGTTTACAATACGATACGAAAATAGAATAACAAATCATACTATATACTATAATATACTATATATACTATACTATATCTTATGTGTTTGTTTGTTTGTCCTTCCTTCCTTCACGCCTGAACTAAGCAACCAATCGACTTGATTTTCGGCATAGAGTTAGTTGAAAGGATGGAGATAGGCTACTTTTGGTCCTGGAAAAATATCATGTTCCCAAAGGAGGTTTACACGCGGGCGAAGCCGCGGGCACAGCTAGTAAGTCATATATTAAAATAGTAGTAGTTAATAACTAGCCCAGCTGCCAGTATTAATAAGGAAACTCATTTCTTATTCATGTTAAATCGATTATTCGAATGAAATGGCCGTGGCCGCGGACTATCGGTTACTGGTCGATTTTGATCGACTAAACTTTGAAATTGTATTATTCACGTGTCCTTAATTCAAAATGTCACGTAAAAAGTTTAGACTCCAAAATCGTACAATTTATATCTAAGTATAGCCCGACCAGGAAATTGGCGTCGCTACTAATCGCCTTTAGGTGGCAACACGTTGTATGTGTCATGTCAACAACAAAATTGACAATGTCAAATATTGAAATAGAAATCAATCCTTCGTTTTTATTCGCTTCAAATATGATAACATGTTTTATATCACATTTCTCTCATTACTTTAAATTATTTTTGTCATTTTGATAAATAAATAGTACGAAATAATCACAAAATACATAACGTCCACTCCCGTCTCTTTTTGGCAGAAATTAGTTCCAATATTTTTCCGCAATATGGCGAAGATTGCTATTTTACTGGTCGGGCTATTCCTACATTTTATTCCATTACAGCCTCCACAGTCACGGTCAGTCTTCCAACCAATGATGTTAGAATAAACAAGAAGATATGTTACAGACGTGCGCGCTGTGAAGAATTAATCAAATACGTCCCAATTGGGATGTTTGTAATAGTCTGCATCGAGCGCAATCACGACCATAACGCAACGTAGGTTCCTGTGTCCTTGCCAATATAAATAAAAAAAATGCCATCCTGTGTATTACGATTGTGTACTATTTATGACTCTTAAGTAAACGAAATACAAGGGATCACTTACCTCATGTAAGTATGCAAAAATACTTTGATTATTTAGTCATTTCAATAATTTTTCCAAATATAATAAGAACAGACGCAAAGGCGCCATGACCAAATGACGAAAGAGAGGGCGATTATAGTTTTGAAGTGAGAGCGATAAGGATGTATGCACTGTGGACACAGATTATTAGTGCAGAATCGTATACTGATGGTGACTTTTTTTTTTTTTTTTTTTGTTATGGACCTACAATTTTAGCTCCTGTGAGCTTTAAAATTTACAGCGGGACAGTTACTGATGGTGACTTTAATGCCTGCCATTAGTAGTCAGTTGTTTTGTATTATTATTTGTTATTATAATAGCTGTCTATTGTTGTGTTTCACTGAATTTGTTTTTCTATTATTCTAATCTATTCTAAAGTACATAAAGTATTTAATTATTAAAATGTCATGGTAGTGCACTGTTAGCGAGGTCTACCGTTTACAGAACCACTATAGTAGATTATTTTGTTAAAATTTCCAATAAATAGTATAATTTACTTTTATAATGTGTTTTTTTTCTTACCAATATACTTTTGAATCAAATGTACACTCTACAATAATAAATGTTACTCTATGCACAAGAAACATTTGAAGTGGAATCATTAAAAATTATCCATCTCTTTCATTTGTTTCGTATCTTTTGTTTTACTCATCAGTAAAACGTTTCGATGTGTGCAGTTCTGTATTGCTCGGAACAGATTTAAAACTCAAATTAATGAACGTAACATATCTTTAGTTTCTTATATCATTGCTTCCAACCGTTTTTCCAAAATAGAATTTTAGGTCAGTCATGCTTTTCAAAAATAGGGCTCTTGAGGAACTTTTCGGACCGATAAAACAGTACCACGCGGCCGAAGCCGTAGGCTAGAACCAGTTTCTAATAACTATACTTATTCTCTACCGGAATGCTAATCAACTTTTCCTTCACAATTAGGATTCACTTAGTGTGTAATTATGTTGTCACATCTTTATTAAGCGGCAACCATTAATTATTCATTTGATTATAGTTGGCAGACGTGAGATGTCACGTACGCGTTGCCGACCCTAAATCTTACTTTCGAGGTGAAAATGCAGTAGCCAAGTCCAATTTACATTTAATTTATGAAATACTAGCTGTTTCCCGCAGCTCCGCCTGCGTCAAAAAGTAGCCTATGTTTGACCCCCGGGTTGTCAACTATATTCATACCAAATTTCATCAAAATCCGTTCAGCAGTTTGGCCGTGAAAGCGTAACAGACAGACAGACAGACTTTCGCATTTATAATATTAGTATGGATTTTCTTTCTCTACCACAAAAATTTAGATCTCATCTCCTCTCCGCTTGATCCATTTCCATCGAAGCCAAGCTGAGAAATGTAGAAATAACAAAATCTGATTGGTTCTTCAAAACACATCTCCTCTCGTCTTCTCTCCTCTCGGCTCAGAAGGTGGTGGCTGAAAATCAGTGCTAGACATCTTAGCATGTCTAGTGTAATACTGCCGCCACCTATTGAGATAAGGCAAAAGCCCATTACGGTGTTCGGATCGGACCAAATAAGAGTCAACTTGATACATCTGTGGTGACAGCAGTCCGATATGCACAAGGTCGGGATCATGGAGCAATTACAAAGAGGAGATGCCGTAATAAGCGTTATGCAAGAAAGTATTTGTTCAGCTACACGGGGCGGAAGGCAGACGTGCGGGGTGCTTGGTTTCGGCCGTGGCTCCAACCATGGAGCACGAGCAATGACAAGCTCCGCCCACTTTTGTGTCGGCGAGGCGCCAATGATCACATCACTGCTCCATTTCAAACGGCATCTCTTTGTAATTGCTCCATGGTCGGGATAGTGGCGAGAACTTGTTCAAAAAGTTGTTGCCACGATCCTCATCAATGAGGGAACGCTATTATATTCTTTGGTGAAACACGGGTATTGCCTGAGACGTCTCTTACGACAACCATCTAAAGAAACGACCTCGTTTCTTTTGATGGTTGTCGTATGTAGTTGAACGGACTAAAAGCTACAGTACTATAAATAAAATCAACTTCTAGTTGTGAAAGCTTAAAAAAAAATAAGCTCGTGAGCTTCCTATGATGGTATCGTAAAAGCCTTCGTATAAACTTTCTTTTTGTTGCAAATTGCAATATGTTGTATGATGTAAGTAGATAGTAAGTATGTTATACATATACGTATTAATAAATTTTCATGCATGCGTTCTGTTTCACTTACATCACAAGTTATGGAAGTTTTAGCGGAATAAACTTTTTGAATGTCTTCCGAATAAAAAGAAACTCTTAATAGCTGCTAACGTATCTGAGTGCGGCTGTTAAATATAAATCTTATTTTTAAAATTACGAAAATAGATGTAAATAGCCGTCTAAATAAAAGAAAAATTGACAAAGAAAAGACGAAAATAACTGTTCAGTTATTTCATGGCATTGTTTGCAAATTGTATATAAAAATATTGTAATAAAGCAGTGACATTGACATACCTAAAATATGTAAATGAAATATTACCTAATACTTAGTATTTTTACCTAAACAATTTCAATGGAATCGATAACTATCTACTAATATTATGAATGTGAAAGACAGAGCGTTTTAAAACAAGACTAACATGCATAACCTATAAATAAATAACAAAATAACTAGGTACATTTATTGGGCCATTTCCTTGAAATTAGAACTAGTACCTACTTAAAGAAAAACTTTTTAGCAGTGCGGATTGAAAAACTTTAGATTGAAACATCGTGTATTTTACTACAAGATCGCGCAAATACTTGAATATATTCAACCTAGTATATAGCATTGTGTAATCTGTGTACTCGGCATAACGTAAACTAGCTGTTTCCCGCAGCTCCGCCTGCGTCAAAAAGTAGCCTATGTTTGACCCTGGAGTTGAAGACCTGGGCCTTCAACTATATTCATACGAAATTTCATCAAAATTCGTTCAGCGGTTAAGCCGTGAAAACGTGACAGATAGACGGACAGACAGACAATCAGACTTTCACACTGTTAACATTAGTATAGATAAAACTACTTTATACGATCAGCTTGTATCATATTTTGTGCGATAATCATCATCGTTATTATACAATGATCAAACTCCAAATTGTCTCAAAACAGTCATACATTCGCTGTAATGACACAATAATGACTGCTACATTGGTATTGTGAATAATTTATTTCAGTGTAGCTATTAGGTACACTACGCTACAGCACGACATTTCAGATTAATCCATTTTGAAATGATGATAAAAATAAGTAATCATTTTCGTTATTTCATAGAATAACTCTGGATAAGGTACACCCTGGTGTCAGAGTTTTACGGTACCCCCTTTCAGCCTCTGACGAGGTTAATGACCATTGAATGACAGCCGGTATCAACGGTAAGCACGGAATCAGCTTTAGATGACAATCAGGTGATTCAAGCCTGCAATGTCCTAACCAAACTGGAAGCAACTAATGCTTCCGAACCCACGACCTCCGGGTTTGAGGCAAACGCCTAAACCACTGGATCACGAAGACAGTCATATTCCATAGTATTGCAGTCCCTACAGCTAGCGTTGCCAGGCGTCCGGATAAAGCCGGACATGGTTAGGTTTTTTTATTACGTGTCCGGCCAAAATAAACGGTGTCCAGCTTATCCGGCTTTTATTAGGCTTTTTACATTTTATTTAATTTAACAAGATTTATGGTAATAATCAGAAAAGCTTAAATACTGAGACACAAAATCCTCAATAATGTAGGGTGTCCGGCCGTTTTAGCCAAATGTCCAGCCAAACTGGCTGGTCTGTCCGGCTATTAGGTTTGGCGACCTGGCAACCCTACCTACAGCAGGAATTATGCATTTATGCACTGAGGGAAGTGTCGTAAATACACACAGTGAAGTGGGGACTGCCGCCTTGACACTACGGCTCCATACGAATTGCTGTAAACTACTGGTTTCCCATCAGACATCCTGAATGTCATAATTACAGTTTAGGAATAGTAAATTTATTTTTATTTTTTCAGGTCAGTTGTAGTGCTCACAAGATTTCGAGATTATGCACTATGCAGTCTTCCGTTATTTTTATCATCTTTCAAACCAATCAATTGAATTTAACATGGGTTAATCATATGAATGAAAGAATTTCAAAACTAAGTTAGTGTATTTCGGAGTTGAAGAAAAAAACGTTTCAGATTAGACTCTACACGAGTCTCAAACTAAATCGAAATGAAAAAGATTTTTCTGAATGCTAATTCTCCTCGCGCCTTCACAGATAAGTCAAATTCGAGATTTCTCGAAGAAACATGGCTGCTGAGCACAGAAAATTCTACAGGCCCGCCAATTTTTTTCAACAACTCGCATTCGACATTCAGTTATCCATCCCTACATAGGGCGCACTGTAAGTTTCCGGAACTGGCCACTTACATAAACAATATTTAAAAATTTATTGCAACATTTGAAAATAGAACTCTTTGGCTGTAGAATGCAGTTTGTTTCATCTGACTGTCTTTTGTTTTTACCTTGTGGCGCCATTTAAAAAATTGTGTGTCTGCATCAACATGGATTTAACTCGGGAAAATTTTCGTAGTATGATTTTCTACGATTTTAAGTGTAATTTGACAGCTCAACAGAGCATCGCTCGGCTTGAAACAGCTTTTGGCAATGAAGCACCATGCAAGACAACTGTTTATAGCTGGTTTGCAGAATTCAAGCGTGGTCGTATCAATCTCAGTGACGAATCTCGCGATGGTCGGCCGTCCACCGCTGTGACCAACAAAAACATCAATGCTGTGCGCCGTATGATTGAAACAGACAGGCATGTGACCTACCATGAAATTCGCGCATCCTTAGAAATAGGCATGAGTCAAATACAATTAATCCTACACAAACATTTGGGTGTGAGAAAGCTGTGCTCGCGGTGGATCCCACACAACTTGACCGAGGCTCAAAAAACGGACCGCGTCACTTGGTGCAGTGCCATGCTTACCAGATTCAACGAAGGTGCGTCAAATTTGGTGTGGGACATAGTAACAGGTGACGAAACATGGATTTATTGCTACGATCCCAAAACAAAGCAGCAATCGAGCGTATGGGTCTTTCAAGATGAGCCGAAACCAACCAAAGTGACGCGCGTGAAAAGTGCATCTAAGCGGATGATTGCTTCTTTTTTTAATAAAACTGGACACGTGGCTACTGTTGCTTTAGAGAATCGTCGTACAGTGAATAGTGACTGGTACACGACCATTTGTTTGCCGGAAGTTATTGACGAACTCCGTAAAAATAACCGTAAACGCCGTATCATCCTGCACCACGACAATGCTAGTTCTCACACGGCCAGACAGACAAACGACTTTTTGAAGGCGAAAAATGTAGATCTCATGAGTCATCCTGCATACAGTCCCGACCTGGCACCTTTTGACTTTTTTCTGTTCCCAAAAATTAAGAACCAATTACGCGGTCAACGATTTTCATCACCAGAAGAGGCTGTCGAGGAGTATGAAAAACACGTTTCAGAGGTCACCACAGAGGAGTGGCACAAAAGTTTTCAAAACTGGTTTCATCGAATGAAAAAGTGCATAGACGCCAAGGGAGATTATTTTGAAAAACAATAAATTAATTTTGTACCTTTAATAGTATTTTTTCATATTCATTCCGGAAACTTATCGTATTACCATCATCCATAACAAACGTAACGTAAGACGAGTTTTTTTCATTTCTACAATTTTATTATAATTTTTAAGAGTTCAAAAAAAATCCTGGCCTTTACTTAGAACCGGTTGACTCAAAACATAAAATCGCTTAAGTACATTACAGCATGAAAACCGGTATCAACCCAGTCCAGATCTAGGCAAACCTTTGATGGTCTAGGCTAAATTGTCATTCAATTTAATCTAGTAAGCGTATAACATGCAGTAAATAATATACAGAAAACATGCCCGAGAATTGTTAACATCCTGTAATGGATGTGGAACCGTCTTCTTCTCAGCGTGTTTCCTAGTCACATTTTCAGCTCTCGCCTCAGAGCCTAGGATTAGCCTGCCATTCGATGGTCGTAATAGGAACCACGTCACAGGTCGAAAGGTGGTTCCGAATAACTATGACACCAAGGTTTTCAGGGTCGATTGGCCACGTAACTCACTCGACATGAATGAAGAGCATAGGATAGGCTTAAATAATAAAAAACCACACGGATTGAGTTAGCCCCAAAGTAAGTTCAAGGCTTGGTTTATGGGATACTATAACTCGAAGATACTACGCTACGGAGAACTTTAATACCGCCAGTAGCTCGTAGGGTAATACGAGGTATTTGATGGCCTGGGAGAGACGCCACATTGGTATTCTTAAAAATTATAGCCGTGCAAACAAATTATATAATCAAACTATTCAAATAGCAGATCTGCATACTAATAATTTACAGTCTAACTAATTGAAGTCACAGAAATATTGGACCTAACAGAATTGGACATTTTCTATGTAGAAATGAGGAGCCTCATTTACTGAAAAGTTCACGCGAAATCGGTGAACCATTTCGTTCAAATTCGAATGATTTCCATTCGACATAATGGGTGAGTCGAACGAATACATTTTCATTAGACTCGCAGATTTTAGATGAGTCGTCCTTTCAATAATAGGACACCATATGTCTCTATGTACGCTACATTATCACATCAGAAAATTCAACCAAAGTATAGTTCTAACGATCAATTAATAAGTTCAGTTATTTATTTATTTTATTTATTTAACACTTCTTTGCACACAGTGTAATACAGATATTTAGATTGTTTCTAAGTAACAATATTTATAATTCTGACGATTGAAAAACTTTGTTTATATTTGCGTTGATTATTTTTTACTGCAAAAGTCGATGCGATTTCGCAAAAAGAGATTCATTTAATCTTCATATTCAAATCTTGTGGGTTACATGATCTTCCTGGTTAAGTTGCTTGGAACCGTCTCTCGGCCTTTGACGTAGTTTCTTTAATGACTACCATATGGCAAAAAGAGACGAATTCTGAATTAATGATATTTGTACTTAGATATATTTTATCAACAAAGATTTTATAGTAGGGTCTAGTCTAGAGCAGACCATTTTAAGGGGCGGCTGATCGCAAAACTATAATGGCAGCTAAAGAAAATAAATCAATTAGGTAATAGAGAAGTAATTAAAATACGTTCCGCATTAAGTCCTCAATGTACAGAATGAATAAAATTTTATCGTAAAATCAGAAACATGCTCTAATGAATTACACCTACTTTTACAGCTGGCTTCGAGGCATCTAAAAAATATTTTAAACTTGTTAACAAGAGGCATTGTGCTTTTTGTCGAAACTTAACTAAATTTAAGTCAATTAGCTATTTGAAAAAGTTTTAAAGTAAATTAGTTTTGAAACTGAATAATCATAATTGTTTATGAGTTATGGTTTTGATACCAGTCGGATTTTAAGGGGCGTCAAATTTTTGTCCCAGGGTCGTCACTTCTTCAAGCATTCATCGAATGTTTTTTTTTTTTAAGTACTATTCAACTACAAGGTACTACTGGGGATACGTCTAGCGAATGCTAGTCTAAGGCTAAATTAATTAAAAACGAGTGTACTCACTAAGTTTCAATGAGCTCGCAGTTAAGCAGCAGTTTTCCAGGTCCAAGTTCAACCACGGCGACCGTCTGGTCGTGGTAGTACACCATCCTGAGGGTGTCATTGCCGACGCGCCTTCCCGTATACGGCTTTACACCAGCAGCCGGCTCCCTCCTCTCATCATCAGACCTGGCTCCGGCACCGCCCACCAATCCAGCTAATGACCATCCCGCGGGGAAACTAAACGTGAAAGGCTTCGCACTAGCTGACGGTGGTGACGATAAAGCAATAAAGAAGATCACCATTAAAGATAACAAGGATTTTATGAGTCCGTCCGCCATGGGCGCGCTTCTGGTAATTGCTTCGCGCGCGGACCGCACTGCGCTCAAGAGTCTCCGAATTGACATTATTGCTTTATTGGATGCGCTCGTCCATGTCGCGTGCGTGCTGCGCGGTCGTTCGTCGATGACTGAGGTGTCTCCGCTCGCGTGGTGAGCACTTTCTTCGCCTGACGTCATTTGGCGGTCAGTGTCGAGTTTTCACCGAGTTGCCTTACCGGCAGTTCCGGAAGCGAGGGGAACCGCGACTACTAGACTACTACATGTTATTATGCAGCCAGCTGCGGTCGCGTGTGGAATTTGCATAACTTATTCCTGAGAATGAGTTAAATGTAGCAACAGAAGACACCAGTCAAGCTGACGTTGCACGCTAAGAACTTCGTGGTGCGGTATCGGAACTTATTTAATTTGATTTGTAGTTTTAGTAAAAGAGGGTGGTTGGCATTTCGCCAGCTCTCTACCTTGTTCAAGTTGATTTAAGGAGTAAGTATAATAAGTTCAGGGGTTTGTGAGAAGAACACAGTTAACACAATTCTAGTACATGATGCGTATAAAATATAAAATTACAGGAATTCTTCCTTCTTCCAATTCAACCCGTGGTTTCAACCGAGTTACAACGACCGAGGTCATGCAACTAATGACTTTGCAATCATACAGTTCTGTATGCCCAGCAGATTCTTCTCCCACCGACAAATTTTGATTTCTCCAAGTACCGTCCATACAACATACTAAAAGCAACAAAAACCATCGCATTTTGAAAAATTTATGGGTCTGGTTTCACCAAGATTTTAAATGTGAAACCACGTCCAAATTAGCTACACTGCCGGATCCCCAAAATAGTTTTTTGGGACTACTACGGAACCCTATGTTGCGCGTGTTTCGACACGGCACTTGACCACTTTTTTTTATTGAAAGTGGTTTAGTGTCCCGTACTAAAACAAAATTTGGTTGATGTTAAAGTCATCTTCTTCGTCTAATGATTTCAAGGATTTAAAAGAAAAACATTAGACATAACATTCAGAATAACTTAATAAGAGACTGGTAGTGAAATCAATAATGCATTACCGAGAACCTACTGACCTACACATAATCCAGTTATGCTGAGTTTAGCTGACATATCGGTGCATGGAAATTATGCAACGCATTACACCTACAGATCCACTGTATATAAGTACATACTATCATGTAACCACAAACAAGGGGGGTCAAAATTGGTACTATTGGTAAATACGAGTATAGTGACTACTCTACCGTACAGGAATGCAAAATCGGCGAATCGAATAATTTTTATTCCACATAAATCTCATACATTTCAAAAATAGTTATCCTGGCCCAAAAGAAACTAGTAACCAAAGTGGGTGTGGTTACGTCACGACCCTCAGCTACAAAGACTAGGTATTTTGAAACTATTTTGAAAAAGAAACATCAGATATTTCAAAATGGTACACAAACGGTAACAATAAACACAGTAACATGCAGTAAGTTACTAATAATTCCATGCAAAATCCTAATGTAGAAAAGAAAGTACTTAAAAATCGCAATTTTCGAACCTCTTATATTTCCGCCGCTATTTAGCCTCAGCTTTACGTCCAAGAATCAGGTGATAATAAAACAATGATTTTCATAATCGCCGTTTTTCGCAAAACAATAATCTTAAACAGACAATTACGTGGGTAAGCATTGTTTTAAATTTAATGAGATCATGAATCGATCGAGATACGTTTGTTTTGGTTTTCGTTTGTACGTACATTTCTTTAAATTTAAGAGAGGTAGGACATTTTGTAAGGAGTAGTCCGTCTGGAGAAGTACCTCCACCCTACAGAAGACCGCAGCCAAATAACACTGTGATGCAGTGTTGTGTTCCTGCTGGTGAGTAGGGTCGCCAGGCTCCAGAGGTAGGGTTGCCAACTTTTTTTTGGCGAAATATAGTATTTTTGAAAATAAGCTATCAAGAATATAGTACATTTCTAAAAAATATAGTATTTTATGGAAAAATTACAAAATGGACAAAGATATACCTATTACTTTTTACCTATTTATTTTGTAGGTGAAACTAAACTTCTTGCAATTTTTAACAATGTTTTGTATAAAACTATCTGTGGGGATTTTACTTATTGATTGCCACATTTTTTGAAATAATCTTATCTTCTTCACAATGTCCTAGTTCTCTTAGCATATCTATTTTATTTCATTTAGCTTTCTTAAGAAACAACAACTACCTAATACCTAAGTGGAATTATGATATTACTAAAATCCCATAGCAAAAATTAAACGAAATGTTTTTTTATTTTTATTTAAAATAATATTTTGTTGTTGTCAATTCAATATTTAAAAGTTCGGAATTAATCATAGTTTTAGCATTTTTTTTAATCTCTCCTAAAAACTAGTATAAAAGGCGCGTTGCAAAATGTTTTAAAATAAGGGTTTGTTTGCTTGTCGATTTCGGTGCTGAAAGTATAGTATTTTTGCGTACTATATTTTTGTTCAACAGTATATAGTACGCAGACCCGAAATATAGTACAATACTATATAATATAGTACGGTTGGCAACCCTATCCAGTGGGGTCTCTGTGCTGACAGCGGACAGATCGGCAACGCGCTCATGACATCTCCGGTGTTGCAGGCGTTCATAGGCTACGGTAACCACTTACCATCAGGTGGGCCGTACGCCTGTTTGCCTACTTGTTAAGTACAATAAGCAACTCTTTTTTTCGGTTAACTGTGAGGGAACTCCTCCAAGGGATGTAATTATCTCTTGTGTTTACAATATTATACTGAAATCTGTGGCTTCAGGGATACTTATTATATTACATTCCTATTAAATTACAGTACCTTTTACGCAGACGCGCTAAAAATTCCTTAGTTAAAACTGTTTCTAAAGATTTCTTCTACTACTCCAAATAAGAAATATACTTATCCATACTAATATTATGAATGCGAAAGTCTGTCTGTCTGTTACGATTTCACGGCCAAACCGCTGAACGGATTTTGATGAAATTTGGTATGAATATACTTGAAGACACGAGGTCAAACATAGGCTACTTTTTGACGCAGGCGGAGCTGCGGGCAAAAGCTAGTATGAAATATATACGTTAATTTTATTTTCATATGAATTCAATTTCATCATTTCAATAAAGTGTTCATTCATAACATAGTGCACCAGCTTTTTCATCCATTGGTTTTTGAAATCATCACCTGGAGTGTTAATTTTGAAATGGAAACTCACGCACAATCGGCGAGTCGAATAATTTTTGATCCATATCGAATGAAAATCGTTCGATCAAAGGTTTTTTGTTTGATATCGCACGATTTTCAATCGACTTAATGTCATACATTCTCCTGCAGCTACATCTAGTATCGAATAGACACTATAATTATAACTTTTACTTGCCGCTAGATGGCGATAGTGTTTAATTTTTTTTTATAAGCATTCGTATCAACACACAGCTACAATCATCGGTCGTGTCGTGGTCCATCCAGGTGAACTAAGCAGGCACTTTTTCTTGGCAGTGGTCCACCTCACCTTCTATCATAATTAAAATTTCATTTAAACTATATTAACAATATTGTATGACAAATCTGGCGGATAGTATTAATTCCATTTAAAATCTCATGGCAAAGACCGTGTAAAAACAACAAAAACAAAACAAAATGTGAGAGAAAATATTTAATAAAACCTCTTTTAATATTACAAATAAAACAATAAATAATTATATACTTATATACAAAATATCATACAATGTGCGCCTTAATAACATCTATACATGTAGATTAAAAAAAGTAACGGTAAAAGTATCATTTTCATAAATAAAACACTCTGGTATAAAATTGGAACTGGGAATAATCTCAATAATCATGTTTTAAAATATTGCAGACATGAGATATGATTAATATTTCGGAAGGCACGTTAAACTGTTGGCCCTGCTGCCATCTGGTGGTCGAGAGGCTGATACGTTGCTAAATTTTCTAACACTAGTAATGCAGGGTCAATTGACCTCGCCCATACTATATGAATAAATTTCATGAATCGTGATATATCATGGTAGATGTAAAAATTTTATAATTTAAAAAACAAGAATATCATACAATTTTGACTAGATGACTATTACAATGTGTTTCTTTTATTTGTAAATGGTGCAATAAAGTGATAATCATTCATTCATTTATACAATTATGATGGCAATAATTTATACTAATCGCACGACATAATAATTATACAATAATGTTTCTACAACAAAAAAAAACTACAATTTAATTGACATATTTCACACATATACAGGTGACTCTTTTTAAACACCATATGACAGGGTGTCGATAAAAACATGAGCAAATTTATTGTGACGCGAATCCCGTGCGACTGGGGGATTTGGTAGAAGTGCCGTAGCGTGTGCCAAAGTTAACTGACCTGCTTATGCGACTTCTACATATTCTTATTTGTATGGGCGTCCCACCAGTCGCGCGGAATTCGCGTCAGTTTGAATAGACCTTTATACATGAAACAAAAAAGAATTAGTTTTCTTATCTGATGATAGATGGCGCTTCAAAAAGGAAATATTTAGATTATGTACTGATCTCGCTTATTTATGACGAAATAAGAAACTTAATTTTAAACATGAAAATCGCATTCTATCACAAGTTGAATTAGTGCTGTATATAAAAATTCATAAATTAAGAAAGTCAATGACTCATGTTATCGATAGATGGTGTTACCATGAGAGTGGTCAAGCAGTAACCAAGAAAGTTGGCGTGTTTCATTATGGCGGTTAATTATAGAATATATTCTGTGATCTGTCATATTGATTTTGTATTTAAAAATATTATTCTAAATATAGATTAAATTTCATGGCAATTTTCTCATGCGTTTACTCATGTACCTGTAATCTGTGCTTACAGAATATATGCTATACAGATATTCAATCGCCATACATTGAAACGCGCCGACTTTCCTAGTTACTCCTCGAAAGTATAAGAAGTTACAAATTAAGATTTAAAACCTTTGAAAGACAGTACTTAATCAACTTGTTAAAGAATTTAAGTACGTAAAAAAATAGTGTTTTAAAAAGTCAGTTATTTTTTTCGCCAAAACTAAGCGAGATCAGTACTAAATTAAATATTTTTCTGTTTGAAGCGCCATCTTACATCAAATAGCGGAACTAATTATTTTTATTAGGCAATGGGACCCCATGGTTAAAGGTACGTTGTGACCTTTATTTTTATATAAAAAATGTTAAGATATGTAATAAACGACCGTGGTGTGGTCGTTATCAATCGCTGTACATTAAGTACATAAAAAAAACCCGGATCATATTTGTATATTTAACTCTATTTGTTTACTGTACAAAGTTTTTTACAAATAGTTTTCTATCCATAGAACTTGGCCTCTACAGAATGTGCCACAATTTAATTTTTTAAAGTTGTTTTGATTTTGGTTTATTTTTTTTTTATTTGCAGAAATATTTTTAGTGTACTTTCCATGGCACTTCGTGTCTATATTTTTTTTTTTTTAATAACTCCTATTATGCTTTTAACATCCTGTGGATTTCAACTTGAGAATTTGGTGACCTCATTTTTTTTTACTTTTGTCTTGATTACAATTTTATTATCCACTGAAATTAGTTTCTATGAAGTCTCTCGTTACACTTCGTGTCTTCGAAAAACCTACACAAATTAGTTTTCTTTTGATTTTCCAAAGTATGAACACATCAAGTCAATTTTCAACTTTTTTTTTTGGAAAAATAAAATGTTTTTCTTGTTTTTTTCTAATAACTCCAATGTTCCCTCTTGATTTCCTGACCGGTGTTTTCCGGAACATTCCCCTTGATAAAGGGAAGGCCGGTGCCCACCCGCTGCTGATACTCCCGGTACTGGTTTCCAAAGAAGGTCAGTAGCGTCATCTCCTCGGCGAAGATCCTCTCTTGGAAGAACATCCACGAGACGAGGCCGTAGAATATCATGCATATTGGGTTTAGTACTATTACCTGTAAAACGAAAAAAAAAACTATTAAATTAAACTATTTTAATATGGTTTTTATCGCGTTTATTACTTACTAGCTTTTTCCCGCAGCTCCGCATGCGTCAAAAAGTAACCTATGTTTGACCCCGGGCCTTCAACTATATTCATACAAAATCAGTTCAACGGTTTGGCCGTGAAAGAGTTACAGACAGACAGACAGACAAACTTTTGCATTTATAATATTAGTATGGATTTATTTACACCAAACGTTTTAAACACTTTGCAGCGTTCATGGTCGTAGGTACACTAAATTAAAATAGTTTCATTTAATAGTTTAATTTAATGTGTAACAATCGTGAAAACATTCGAATTCATTATTTTCTTTTTTCAACCTTTCGGGCTATAACTTTAGGAATCATTCTCATCAAAATTAAAAATTATTAACTGCCAAGTGTCAATGGAGTTTTTACTCACACCTACGCCAAACTTTTTGCTTTACCCAAAGGTTGACTCTGCTTAGGTTAGATAATGATTTTTAGCATAAAGTGTGCTTTACAATTTTATATTTTGTATGTTGTACAATACAAATAAATGTGGGAATAGATGTTTCTGAAAAACTGACGAAGATTAGATGATGTATGTTGGTTTATGAACGGAAGTGAGCGAGAGAGATGATGAGTGAACGAGATATTTTAAGGTAGTCAAAAATCGATTTACGAAATACGAAAACGGTATACGCATAGAATCCGCATTCATAATCTACACTTATATTATAAAGAGGAAAGATTTGTATTTTTGTGTGTATGTTTGTAATGAATAAACTCAAAAACTACTGTGCCGATTTCAAAAATTCTTTCACCATTGGAAAGCTACATTCACCTTGAGTAACATAGGCTATATACCGCAGGCGGAGCTGCGGGAAACAGCTAGTAATAAATATAGATTAACAAATGATTTACCTGTGTGCCAACAGACCAGTAGAACCAGCCGACGTAGCTCGGGTGCCTGAAGAAGGAGTACACACCGCGGGTCACCAGTTGGTGGTCCGGCCGCTTTTTGAACTGCACCTGTGGGGTAGAAATGAGTTGGTTACATGGTCAATCGCCCCAATACACCCTGGTTTCAGAGTTATTCCTCTATGCTAGCCTCTGATGTGGTTTCTTTGACGACTACCAAATAGCAGCCGGGACCCACGGCCTTCCAAAGTTGGAATCATCATTATTATCGGACAATCATGTGATTTCAGCCTGCAACGTCCCAACCAAACTGGAAAAACTAAACTAAGTATGCTTCTCGTGGGAATCGAATGAATAAATGAACACTTTATTGCACCATTTACAAACAAAAGAAACACATAGTTAAATCCAATACAACTAATTCTTCCAGCCAACCTTGGGTAGAAATGAGCTGCGGAAAAAAAAACACTTGCGTCAGCGGTGCAGAAAGCTTAAATGTACATGCCTACATTAAGACGCATATAATATACTTACATAAATAAATAATAAGAATAAACTTACAAATAACATACATAAATAAATACTCTCAATAAGTGTAAGTATCGAACCCACAAGAAATAAGTAAAAAGCCTTAACCACTGGACCACAGAGGCAGTCGACACCATGGAGCAATTACAAAGAGGAGATGCCGTTTGAAATGACGCAGTGATATGATCATTGGCGCCTCGCCGACACAAAAGTGGGCGGAGCTTGTCATTGTTCGTGCTCCATGATTGGAGCGACGGCCGAAACCAAGCACCCCGCACGTCTGCCTTCTGCCCCGTGTAACCTCACAAACATTTCCTTATAAAACGCTTATTACCGCATCTCCTCTTTATAATTACTTCATGGTTGACACCTAGAGTTTACCATTAGCTATTATAAAAAGTAGTAAGCTCGCACTAGTGCCAGAATACGAGCGTACCACTCAAATAAAATGGACAAACGTTGCAATAAATTTCTATAAAAATATATTTTCTTTCTTGACAACTAGTTGCGTATCTAGAACGTAAAATTACAGGATTTAGCGCGTAAAATACCTTCATACATCCGATGTTATCTGATATTAATGTTGGTGGTCGTTAAAGGAACCACGTCAGAGGCCGAGAGGCAGTTCCGAAAAAATCCGTCACCAGGGTTAATAGGGTTAATTGTGCATGTAACCCACTCGATATGAATGAATGAAAGTATGATACTGTCTCGGGTGTTCGATAGCTTTTGGCTAACAAGCTCCTCAAAATAAAATCACATACAAATATGCATATATTACTTGAGCATGTTTTTGTCAGCAATTTTTCTATTTCTCTCTAGTAACACGCTTCTAAACAACTGATAAGGTTATTTATTGCTTTGACACTGACCTAGGACAATGTTAATGATTCAATAACATCTCACTGTTCAAAACAAATGTTGTTTATAAAAACATTGAGTGCCATGTCTAAGGTACAAACTATCCTACTAATATCACGGATGTTTTGAAATATATTTCTCCTGCATGTAGTTTTATCTAACAGCTAAACGTGCCTTCCGAAGCAAGAAGCTAGAGGTAGAGTGTGCAGCTAATGACGACCAATCCAACACGGGCCGCGTTTTGTCTTTACTTAACGCTCGCAATCGTTACAAATTCGCTCTCGGCTATCGAATCCCAGTATTCCCGCCACCAATAGTTTGAACATCACGTCATTATTTTATAAATCTATCTCACCTGCTGGAATCATTTATAGTCACAACTTTTGTTTCCCGTAGCTACGCCTGCGTCGAAAAGTAGCCTATGTTTGACCCCGGGTCTTCAACTATATTCATATCAAAATTTCATCAAAATCCATTCAGCGGTTTGGCAGTCAAAGCGTAACAGACAGACAGACTTTCACACTAATATTATTAGTATGAAATTATGGGCATTCATATTAGTATGGATTGGATTCTTAACATTGAAGGGTCCACAGAACAGATTAATGAGGTTAATCTGTTTAATGTCTGGAAGGGCCGGTAAAGAAGACCTAATTGGCAAAGAAAACAGGTCACTTACTGTATGGTTGAAGTTGGTGCTGGCGGTGAACATGGCCAGCTTCCGCAGGATCTCGCCGCACACACACAGAAACACCCCCACATTCGACAGCCAGAAGAATGTCTTCATATCTAGTTAAAATATTTTAATAAGGTAAGTATCTTCCTCTTATAAGGATGCCTCTCCTCTCTCCAAGTGAAAGTTAGCAATTAGCTTGTTAAAGCCCTTTTGTTTGTTGCTCTATGGGTCAGCTGAGCTGTGATTGCTAGCCCAATCTACTGCTGGAAGTTCAGCAACCATGACTTTTTTTCTTCCCAGCAACTTAATTCATTTTAATAGGCCATTTATTTATTTACCAAATTCATGTACACAATAAGTCAATTAGAATACATCATAGAACAGAAATAAGAAAGAAATGGCGCCTTCTCGTGTCGGAGGCCAAGATCCACTTTGGGTTTATTTTATTTATTGGCACACTATACAGTTTTACAACAAAACATGACTTAATAAATATTACACATTATTATTATTGTTTCTGTACTAAGTATAGAAAAGAAAATTAGTAAAAGAGTACTGCTTATTTCTAAAGCAATCTCTTCTATAGCCCCTAATAGAGGAAACCACAAGAAAAGGCAAACAGACTTTCACATTATAATTTTTTACACCTAACATATTAGGATAAAATCTTCTTTTTTTTAGGATAAAAACTGTATTAAAAATAGTTTAATAACCTGATTATACTTATACTTACTAGGGAAGAAATAATATTCAAGTCCGAATTCTATCCAACTGACGACAGCGGCCACCCAGTACTGAACACTATGGTTCAGGATGAAGGAGTCCACCGACAAAGTCCGCGGGTTCGTCAAAGCCACCGTCATGAACTCCGAGAAGTGGAACCCTGAGAACACCATCAGGTAGCGACCAAAGATCCTCCAGCCATCTTCGAAAGTTGCGAGGTGGAGGCCAAAAGCAAATAATGTACCAAGGAATGTTGATCGGACTGATACCTAAAAGAAATTCTAAATTTATAGTCCTACTGCCTTATTCATGGAGTAATTACAAAGAGGAGATGCCGTAATAAGCGTTTTGTGAGAAAGTGTTTGTGAGGCTACACGGGGCGGAAGGCAGACGTGCTGGGTGCTTGGTTTCGGCCGTGGCTCCAATCATGGAGCACGAGCAATGACAAGCTCCGCCCACTTTTGTGTCGGCGAGGCTCCAATGATCACATCACTGCGCCATTTCAAACGGCATCTCCTCTTTGTAATTACTCCATGGCCTTATTAATAAAAAATAATGAATGTTCGTTAACCCTAGTTTAACTAAAATGTTCCGTTCTTTGTGAGACAGAATATATTTTTTTACCATTTATAGTAGAACATAAAGGGCAAAGGTGTTCCCCATCTATCTCAATGTGTCCCCATCCAAAGCAAAATATGAAGTATATTTTAGTTAATATGAGCTTAAGGTCAGAAGGCTGCCATCTGACCTCACCTCAGTAACCCTTTCTACAGAGAAACCATACCAATATATAATGACTAGGACTTTAATGACCACCATGGCATTCGGGACCAACAGCATAACGTTCCTTTCAAAGCAGAGAACCATGTTTACTTTTAGACAATCAGGTAATTGATGCCAGTATGGAAACAACTAGACAAAGTATGTTTTTTTTATACAACTAAATAGGCAAACAGGCGTACGGCCCACTTGATGGTAAGTGGTTACCGTAGCCTATGAACGCCTGCAACACCGGAGATGTCACGAGCTCGTTGACGACCTGTCCGCTGTCAGCCAGCACAGCAACCCCTCTGGAGCCTGGCGACCAAAATCACCAGCAGGAACACAACACTGCATCACAGTGTCGAGGAGTCTGTTAGGTGGAGGTACTTCCCCAGACAGACTACTCCTTACAAAATGTCCTACCTCTCTTGAAAGATTAGCATGGGAATCAAACCCGTGATCCTGGCTCTAAGGCAGACATCTCAACCACTAGACCACAGTGACAATTTAGGGCAACTGCCAATAAAACAAAAAACATCATAAATTTTTTCCCCCTTGTTTGTTTACATTATGAAAAATGAATTTGATTTACAGATTTAGGATTGGTGCTTGTTATTAATCCCTTACACTTTTATGGGTAAAGATGTTTAGTGGAAAATAGGTAACTATATTTGTGACTCATCCTGACCGTGGCCAAATTAAAGATAAAAATCTGAATGAACATGAGTTTCCAAATAAAAATGAATTATAAGATGATTTAAAACTATCTGCACAATATGTTTGTATGTAATTTTAACTAAAAAAAAGAAATATTGAAACAGGTGCTTTGCTTACCTCATACAAGAATCCTTTGAAACAATATCTCAATACGAAGTTGAATAAACAGAAGTATAGCGCTGGACCCCAGTACTTCAGAGCCCAAAGCTCTGAAGAGAAACCCAATGCACTGCTGGAGAAGAAAGACGCAGAAAATATGGATACTGAAAGAAGAAAACACACTAATGCTTGCTTTCCAGCAGGGCATACATTTCTCAACGATGGCGTATCCATTTTGATAAATATTAAGCTGATAATAAGAGCCAAACACACGTCCACTATCTTGTAAGACAACTATACATTATGATTTTTATTCTTCGCAATATAAATGCATCAAAAGTTCAAAACAAGCATTTCGCACTGACCACCAAAGAACAATAATACTCCTAGCAGAGTGTGAGTGCTGTGCTGACCACCTGACACAGATAACCCCCAATAGATTGAGTATCATTCAATGCTTGTTCGCGTCGACAGTCACCAAACTTAGAGGAAGTACGGGGGGTCGGGAGCGGTAGCTGACG
The DNA here is from genome assembly GCA_947363495.1 of Euzophera pinguis. Lineage (NCBI taxonomy): Eukaryota > Metazoa > Arthropoda > Insecta > Lepidoptera > Pyralidae > Euzophera > Euzophera pinguis. The sequence goes on from OX376164.1 coordinate 1,299,652, forward strand.
TTACAATGTTGCAGGTTTAGTGATGTGACATTGAATGAAACTACCAAAACCTTATCGATTTTGTGTCACTTTTCTTGCAATCTTTATAGTATTATCAAACGCGCAATAACATTAATAATCGCACATATTTTTAACCGACTTCCAAAAAGGAAGAGGTTCTCAATTTAGTTTTATGTTTGTTATCTCATATCTCCGTCATTTAGGAACGATTTGGATAATTCTTTTTGATGTGATACCTAACGGTTTATAAATCTATGAACGCCGGATATATGCACGAAAAAGTGTCAGGTTCCACGTGCAAAAGAGAGCGCGGAACAAGCCATAGAGAGGCATGATCGGCCTCGATATTATTTTGCATCAATATTTTCTTATGACTACGTTATCACGTAAAACTATCGTCTCTAACAGACAACCAATTTTTATTTTAAAGGTATAACTGACAAATTGGTCCCATAGTCATAAAAATCTATGTATATACAAGGAATTAGGGTAACTCACTCTTTAGAATAATAAGGAGAATAGAATAAAACATGTAAACATCATTATTTATAAGTTTCGTTTTAAAATATTGTAGCGGGAGCGAGGTAGCATGCTCGACCGCCACAAAGGTAAGATGGGGAACCGTATGGCTCTGACAGTGCTGCGTCGGAGGCCTCTTATATAGTCAGCCAAGTTGCGAACCCCAAGTAGTCGCTCAACGCCATCCAGTGGCCATGTTGCCATCCTGTAGTTGAGTCTAGTAATTCCAGTGGCGCATGTATAGAGGTCGCCACAAATATATTGAGATACTTAATCCATTTTTCATTTTTCGTCGGGCTTTTGGAAAACCTTGAAATAAATTACATAATTAAAATCTTTAATTAAATTAAATTAATAAGTCGTAATAAACAATCGATAAAAAATTATTCTTTCAAATTGAAAGGGGTAACATCACTACGGTAAAACGTGACTTATCGAAAAAAAGGACAAACATATAATTGACACTTGGGAAAGAGAGAGATACTTGCAAAAGACATCAACGTCACCCCATTTTGGTACTCTGGTTGTTACATAGTTCGACCATTATAAAGTGAACTCTGCACTTAATTGTATTAAATTAATTAATAAACTTACCTGTGAAAATTTATACCATCCTTTTGGAGATTTGATGTCTTTGATGATTTTCCGCACCATTTTATGCAACATGTACTAATTTTTACACACTCAACGAACCTAATAGATTTTTTCGGAAATTTTCACGAAACAACCTCACAGCTCTGAGTTCTGGTCGCAACTAATGAAAGGCCTTTAAGCAATTTCATTTATCTGTGCAAAAGCATATATGTGCGGTGACCGCGGACGCCCATACAAGCGGAATCTATTGGGGGTTATCTGTGCCACCTGACCACTGACAGATTTGAGATTTGTTTTGAAAGATAGTTCAGTCCCATAGTAAACAGGAATGCATAGAGGCAAGGCCGAGCCACGCGAGATAGAAATAGTGGAGGAACCTGTCTCTTTCTAGCAAATACAAGCTTTATCACGTCACGTTGGTACTTTTGGTTGGTGCAAAATAGGGTGACCACGCTCCTCTGGAAAAAAAGGGAAAAGGTGGTACATACTTTATGCAAATTTTTTTAGTGTGCAGACTACTAGGGAGAAAGTTGGAGTTTCCCTCGAGGAAAACAAGGAAACTTTACTAGTGGCCTTGGCTACACTAGACAAGCAGGACTAACGGCTAAACCAGTAGTTCCCAAACTTATTTTTCTCGTGGACCACTTTCAAAATTTTACTGGTTTCGGTGGACCCCCTGCTGCTACATTTCTACCACATTCTTAAAGTCGCCAAAAAATAAAATTGTGTCACTTCTGAGTTCTGTCCCTATATTTCGATATGTAAAATAAAAACGAAAAATGGTACATTTTATATCACTTTATTTATTAAAAGAATAGAATTACAAGAAAAAAATATTAAGGTAATATAGGTTCAGGTCATAATTTTAATTAATGGGAAGGATGTATCTGATGGAGTGTCAGCAAACGATCAATGTTTGGCTTTATTTTTGTGAGCAATAACCGCAAATCCCCCCGCTCTGTGATGTTTAATTTGCTCCTTTTTTTTGTTAAGAGGTTTGTAACGGCACTAAAACTCCTTTCGACAAGATATGACGAGGGAAAAGCTATTAAAAATTTCCTTGCGATTTCCCACAGTCCAGGATATTTTTCGGGTATTTCTGCTTGCAGCCAAAATGTTGGGTAGCCTTTTCTAAATTTCACCTTCAGCTCCTCATTAGTGCTTAGCTCGAGCAGCTCCTCTTGTAATACAACATTGGCCACTTCCGTTTCATCAAATGGATTTATTATCCATGGTGGTATATCCATCGTCAGTATATCTTCAAACCTGGTTTTGAAGTCATCATGCAGGGCACTTAAATGTTGACTGTAGGTATGGATATCCTCATCAATACATTCTACCTGCGACAAGTTTGGAAATTGAGAGAATTCGCGCCGACTAATGTTTTGCTTCATAAATTTCAATTTCCCAAGAAAAGCCGAAATTATCCCCTTTGTTTTTATTAAATTCAGGCTGTCCCCTTGTAACTGCAAGTTAATATCATTAAATTTTTTAAACAAATCTGTCAAATACGCAATGTCTGCTTTGAATTTGATCAAGTTTTCTTTTAAATCTGGATCTCTACTTTCTAAGAACTCTAATATGGAATCGAAAACAGAGTAAAATCTCGTTAAGCATGCACCTTTCGACAACCAGCGTACTTCAGTATGTAAGAGCAGTCGTTGGAAGTCTTCATCATTTTCGTCGCACAATTGAGCAAATAAACGTGTATTCAATGCATTGCTTCTGATTTTGTTGACAGCTTTTATTACAAAATGAAGAGATTGGTTCAACCTGTCACTTAAATGTTTTGCCACAAGATGTTGTCGGTGGATTACGCAATGAATAGCTGTAAGTCCTGGTATAATTCTTTTGAGATGACTTATAAACCCACGATATCGCCCGACCATTGCAGGAGCTCCGTCTGTTGCCACTGAAATAATGTTTGTAAATGGGATCGATTTTTCCGTAAAAAAATTACTCAGGACATTAAATATTGATTCGCCTTTAGTGTCAGTCTCCAAAGTTCTGGCAAATAGCAATTCTTCGTGAATTTCTTCCTCAACAATAAATCGGACATATGCCAATAGTAATGCTTCATTACTGGGTAACGTTGACTCGTCCAGTTGTATAGAAAAATGAGTTTTTTGCAGATGATTGCACAAAAAGCTTTCGATATCAGAGCTCATTTCATCAATGCGTCTTTGTACAGTATTGTTACTTAATGGAATTCTTTTTAGTACGTCAAATGGAGATTTGTGCAAAACAGTTTTTAAAACCTCTTCAACAGCGGGTAAAATTAATTGTTCTCCGATAGTGTGCGGTTTTCCAGATTTTGCTATAAGTAATGAGATATTGTAAGATGCCCGCAAGCCATCATCGTTACTTTGAGATGTTGAAGCGAACATACTGTGCATGGTGGGTCTCTTTCCATATTTTTCTTTCAATGTTTGAAAATATTTTAAATCTTTACCTATTTTATCAGTATGACACCTTTTTAGATGATCTTCGAGCTTTGATGGTTTCATAGAGTCATTGCTCAAAACTTTGTTGCATAATAGGCACATGGGCAATTGTTTGTCTGCCTCTGATGGAACAAAACCATATTTCAAATAATCGACACTATATTGTCGACATTTTTTCTTTGCTGTAGCCATGTTTCGTGTCAGTTACCTTACCTGTAAAAAAAATGTTTTAGTAACCAAGTTTTTTTCTGAATATAGGTATCACACCGCAGCCTTTGTCAGCACGCGGAAATAGAATTACGGCTTGTAAAGGGACCAACTAATAAACCGCTGAGACAAATACAAACGTTTTCACAAAACGGTATCAATTTTAAAGTACATAATTTACCACTAATTTTTAATAGTATAAATAAAAATTTAAGTCCTGTTTAATATATTAATCCATGTGCAGTCGTCACTCGTCAAACGTCAAGTCACTCCAAATGTACTGTCAGGAGCTCAGATAGTGTTGCTAAAACTGAATTTTCGTTTCGCGGCTGGACTCGTCCCAATGTGATTGCAGATAAAATGCATGATCTATTGATACCACTAATATTCGATAGAGTAATAAAACATTATATTTTTACAAGACCGTTTATAAATGACTATTACCATGACAACGATAGAGTAATAAGGTTGAGATGTTGAGGTCATTACAATCCTCCCGGGTTAGATCTCTTCAATCTACCGCCGAGGTGGTCTTCTTCAGTCACTGCAGTTGTTGGCGTTTGATAATCAGGAGATAGTTGTAACGGCGGAGTAGATGTCAATGGTACAGATGACCCAGGCGAAGAGGATGTGGAAGATAATTGTAATAGTGGAGTAGACGTCAAGGGTATAGATGACCCCTACGGCGTTTCCGCACCGTTAGCATTCTACCACGACCCCTTCCAGCCATGGCCTTTCGGCCACCCTCCCAAACCAGACAGTGGCCCACAAATGGACCACGCTCATCCCCCAGACACACGTCCATTCGCCGTCTCATTATAGACGGCGGTGGAGTGGTCTGTTGGCAGAAATTGGTCGACAGTCAACAAGACCCTGACTACCAGGGAGTTATAAACGGTCACCCAGGGTGAAAGAGCTCAATCCTGTTTATTATATTAAGTCCATGGTCAAATGTAACCTAAACTGTACTTTTGGTATGTCTGTGTTTTGTTTTGTAACATTCTGGCAATACAGCATACTAGGGCTTGGCAACGGAGACAAACACCCTTAAAATCTACGGTGAATCGACTGTAACCGATTGATCGGCGCGAGCGACTAGCATCCCGCCAGTCGCGCGAGGAGAGAGGGGTACTATGCAGAAAACTTAGGAGGTCTTTTGTGTGTTATTATGAAAGTATTCAGTCAGTCGCTATTAACATTAACCCTTGTGGGAAACAGGCTTGGTGGCGGCGGGCGGCGCGCCGCGGCAGTGTTATTTTGCCCCTTGTGGTACATCTCTAATTACTATGCTATCGATAGTATCGTGCGATTCGCAACAACACAACACTCAGAGGGGAAAAAAATAAAAAAGTGTTTTGGTTATATAGTACATATTTTACATTTTGTTTTATTAATTAAAATTTCAAACAGAAACAACAATTATTAGCAATTAGAATTAAACGTTTTTATGTACTATTGAAGAAAAACAGGAACTGCTACCTCGGCAACGGTTTGTCTAATCAATTTCCCCTCGAAGTTTGTAAACATTGTAAAAGAAAACAGTCCAACTATTTTCAAATTCATGTTTTCACGGTCTGCTTCATTTTCTTCAATATTCAAACAAAACAAAACTTTGATACAATTGTTTTCCTTTCTACTCTTACTTTAGTATAATAAAATTTGTGTTCAAATTGTTTCTTTCGCCGATGATAACGTAGAAACCGGCAAAATTTTTATTAACTGACGTAATCAGGCCGTGACAACATTGCTCGATTATCATGCTAGTTGCTTTCAACAATATTAAATTCTGCATTGAATAAGGTTGAAAATCGAAGGTGGCCCGAGGGTACTTTCAAAAGTGCTGTGCAATTTCCTATGTGAGTGAAGTGATGGAAGTGGGTGGCAATTAAGTATCATATCTTTAGTGATCGCAGTGCTGACGATATGAACGACCCGTGGGACGTGAAGTCAGTGCGTAAATCGGGGCAGTACATGTCCTGTATGAAGATAAATGGTGTGCCCTTGCTCCCGCCTGTTGTAAGTTTGTTTTCTGTTGTCTAAAGGCTTTTGCAATTGAGTTATTAGTTGTACATTCTATGTGTATTAGTTGCTCACAGCTAGGGTTGCCAGGGCGCCAAACCTAAAAGCCGGACAGACCAGCTAGTTTGTACGGCCGGACATTTGGCTAAAACGGCCGGACACCCTACATTATTGAGGATTTTGTGTCTCAGTATTTAAAGCTTTTCTGATAAATCTTCTACCATAAATCATGTTAAATTAAATAAAATGTAAAAAGCCTAACTATGTCCAGCTTTATCCGGATGCCTGGCAACAAAAAAATTTTCTTATAAACTATGGTTGTCTATCTGGGCAGGCGAGTTTAAAGAATTTATTAAAAAAGACAAAAACTCGGTCAGTCTGATTTAGTTTTAATTTTATAATCAGAATTTAAACAATATTTTTTATTTGATGGCAATATAAATAGGTCCTTAGGTTGTGTTTCCACTTGCAGAAGTTTCAAAGCCTAATCTGTCATTTTTCTGTCTTGGAGAAATAGAATAAAACTGTTCTCTAAAGAATTGTTGACATAAGAAAAAATAAACGGGCATTGACCCTGTACTATTTCTAATCTATCGAAAACTACAGTATTAAATTACCATACATTTTGTTGTAAAAGCACTGTAACTTGCGAAATTTGGTACAAGGAAGGCCGTTATGTTTACCTTCGTTGTCAACCTTTGTCAGGAATTATTTATTTAATATGTTTTTGCCATTGTTACACGTTAAATTAAACTATTTTAATGCAACTTTTTCTAAATGTGGCCTTTGAGTCTTTAGGCTTAGGCTCTTTCTTCCCCGTAGGGAAAAAATGTAGCTGGTTATCTGATTATCGATAAAAATAATCTAGGGTAGGGGTAGGTAGGTAGTATTGATATAATTAATTTCATCGATTTTTGACAATTAATCGATTATTAATTGCATTACCAAGATTATATCAATGGATTGAATGGATCATTATTAATTAAAATACCAAGTATTTAGGGACACTATACAGATATACCGGTACTCGGCGGCAGGAGTGTACAGCGGGCATTCACAAATCATCATCATTCAACTCGTACAGAAAAAAAATTTGTACATAATAAATTCTATGTTATCAAAAATTAGGTACATGTACTTAAACATAATATAGGTACATTTTTTCTATAATATTATAGAAAAATTATACCCATTTTTATCAGTACACAAATATTTGATTATAATCGATTAATTGATTTTATTATATATATATATATATATACTATTAATATTTTTAATACATAATTGATTCCTTAGATTAGTTTTTCAACTATCTAAGAATCGATTATCTGGCAATACTACCTATGGAAAAAAGGCGTGATAATATATATGTATGTTTATGTCTATTTAATTTATTTGTATTTAAACCCAGGTCACAACTAAGAAGGGGTAAGCTTGGAGCTAAATAGAAAATTAAAAATAAATTTGTAGCATCGGGAGACAAATTATTAATCTAAGGACTGTATGGTAGTATGGATTGACCGAGCGAACAAAGAAGCGTCTATTTTAAGGGACCAGCCTGTTTTCCTTTTGTTCCGGAAAATGTATGATTCCGGGCAAAGGTTGTGCACATCTGTCCAGACAGAGTGTGTTTGACGTCACAAAAGCAATGTAGCGAAAGGGTGGTAACTCAATATTTTACGATTTTGAAGACATATGTTATTGTGTATTATTATTTATATTATGACAATAACCAATGTAATTAGATAAAAGAAGGCATTTTATATGATAACAAACTACGAAAACATGTGAATAGTTGAAAATCCCTGGAGATTCCATAGTTGAAATATAATAATTTATAACTCTAATTTAATTTTTCTTAAGTTATGTAGCTTCGCTAGATCAATAATCGGTACCACAATTTCGCAAGGGCTACAGTTTGCGATACCAATGTATGGAAACAATTCATTATCGCAAAAGAAAAAATGGTTTTTTGGTGGAGATAGGGGTATTGACCGTTTATTTTTTCTTATGTGAGTTATCCAAGTTGGTTCAAAGTGATCTTGCTTATCTCAATGGATTGTCAGTGATTTATGACCCTTAAAATGACTAGTAGTTCTAGAATAGTTTTTTGGAGTCTTCAAATTTATTTCAGTTCGGTACACTAAAGTTAATGACAAGAGCCCAGCTCTTAAATTTTTGATGATGAAAGTTAATGATACCTAGGCATAACTAGACCATTTCTAATGCAAACTTTCCTTTTCTATAATTTTGCAGAATTATGAAGCAATTGTAAAGCTATGTTGAGTGTCCTAAATTTTATTGAAGCATGTCTAAAAGATCTTGTCTTTATGTTTTTGAGTACTATGTATCAAATCATTGTGAAATTTCCAAAAAAGGTGATAATTTTCAAAATATTATTCATTGCATCATATCTGTAACAATATACTAAAAATTTTAATGTTTCAGTTATCGAAGGAATGCCGGAAGGAGATGCAGTATTATAAACTTTTAGCGAGAGAAGTAGAGAAACGAATTGCACTTCTGAAGCCATACACACTTGAGAGTGACTCTGAAGGCAGTGAAGACGTTACAGATGCTCCGGATCTGCCAGAATCGGAACAAGTATCTTCGGAAGCCATCAGTGACAGCACATCACCGGAAAAATCGATTATTCATTCTCCTATACAATGTATTGATTTATCACAACCAAGTGTAATAGAGTATAATAAAAGCATTGAGTCTACTAAACAGGACCTACCAAATTCAAAATTGATTATGGATTTAACATTAGATCTCATTGGGGCCAATAAAGATAGTTTGGATGCTACAAAGAGCATTCTACAGTCCTCTCAAACTGAAGTGCCAGAGCGTGACTATGAATCTCCCAAAAAAATTAAGGAAAAAGAACTTTTAACTGATGTAGAGTCAAGTAACATAAAAAATCAAGTTGTTCGAGATACGGTGAAAAGTTTTGTTGACAGTATATTATCTGATCCATATCAACCTATAAATCCAGATGGACCTTCCTCACTTAGTTCTAAAAGCTTTACTGGCTCCTTGAATGACCTACACACTGACAGCTTGAAGGAGTCACAAAAAAAATCGAAGCTTATACGACAGAGATCTTACACATTACTGGAACCAAGCCCACAACTGCTGGCTCATCTTGAGGTACAATCCTTGAGCACGGGAATTGAGATGACGAGTATATCCATGAGCGAATCCCTTTCAAATCTCAGCTCACCAAATAAGAAAAGGAGGAGCTGGGACTTGGAGTCAGCTAAAGTCAAATGGTCATCAATGGCCTTGGAGCTCAACACAAAGAATGTGCCTAAAGCGAATGGAATCAATAAGAATTTAGCTCCAAAATGTGCCGCATCACCAGCAGCCGCTAAGAAAGTTTCCCCTCCTCATCCAACTAGGTCTAAGTCTGTAGCCCAGGAGAAGCTGCGACGCTCTCCTGCGGTTACTAAAACGACACCTAAGTCAGAGCCATTACAAAAACCTGTAAAGAGACCTCCAAGTCCAGACAGAAATTTAATGTCTCCAATGACAAATCGTGCAAATGGTAAAGAATTGACTTCATCCAGAAATACTTTGCAAAAGAAAGACGCAACTCCAAAACCTGTTATTTCTGAATCTGAGGACCCGGCTACGCGAGTGAGGGAATTATATGAGAAAATTCAGAAGCAGCAACAAGCACAGATGTTCAGTTTGGTGGAAAAGCAGAAGAGGGAGCAGCTTCTCCTGCAACAAGTTTTTGAGGAGCAAAACAGCTTGCTTTTTAAACAATTGAAGACTATTTGCCCCAAGTCCCCTATAGAAGCCAAAGAGGCTTGGGTAGATAAAGTCTCAGAAGCTGTTGATAGAGGGCCAGTAAGTTTAAGCCAGTTGATAAACCAGAAATCCCCTGATGAGACGTTGCACAGCCCAGTATCATCGACGCTGACTGAAACACACAACTACATAAACCATTGTGACGATATGTTGAAGAAGAGTAGAGATATAACAGGAAGTTTAAAGAAGCAGCATTCTCGAAGTCAAAATGGTGCTAAGATTCAATCACCTCGTAATGGAGATGGGTCAAGGACAAGAACTCATTCTCCTTCATACAGAAACACATCGCGGAGGTTGAATTATGATACAAGTGTTTCCACTGACCGAGAATGTGACCCGATTCTTACTGATCGAACGAACGACACATTAGCTGATCTGAATGTAACATTCCCTTCGGATTATAGTGACGAGGGCCATTCTTGCAATCAAAACAGTAATAAACAATCTTCTAACAAGGATCCTAAAGTGCGTGCCAGCTCTCAGGGTTTGAGTAACCAGCACATTGACGCTGCCATTAGGAATATGGAGGAGTCGCTGTACAAATCAATAAATGCCAATAACCGACAAATGTTGAAATCACAAGTGTCTAATAAACAGCCTACTGCCAAAGAAGTAAGTACTACTTTTAATTTGTATTTTTCCTGTATGTGTTAATGTAATTTATTCGTTCAACAGGGTACAGGGTCTGTTGAACATGTACCCACTCCATATGAATTAATGTACCTAATATGTTTTTGGGCGGTGACTCAAACCCATTATAAGTAATGGAAAACCAAACTATCTTGAAATATATTTTAGCTAGATTCACCTATGAATCCATTTAATATGTGACTATACATCACTTACATAATATTTCCCAGTATAGTGATAACTCAGAAATTCCTTCATTATTTATTATATTCCATAACATGCCGTTTTGGTGATTTTTACTACCAAAAATTTATTCATCTAAAAAATAATAATAATGGGGAAGTTATTTTAGGCCTGGCTATGTGATTTGTCTAACACGTGTTATAATAATGTTCCTTCTGTAAAATTCTTTACTCTCAACACACAGGCTTCTGCTCTTCCTATCTCCTTCTACATCTTTCTGCCTGGACCCGGTGTTCCCTGTCCTATCTTTTCCTTCGCCATTCTGCTAGGGAGTTGCCACATGGTCATGTTAACGAGGAATTCTGCAAAATGTCAGCAAGTTCAGTGTAACTTATGATTTATTTAATGTCTCCCTATCAGAGGGTCCTATGGCCGTAAGAAGATGCTGCTGAAGAACCTGTGTCAATTTTAAATTTGAGCACCAATAGAAATCTTGCGATGATGCCGTCAATAGAGCGATTTAGGAATTGACAAGCTTGCCTAATGAGTTTATGTTACGTAAAGCCATTGAAATTAAAAACACACCCTAATTTGACACCCGGTCATTAATTTATTGAAATCTCAAACTCGACAGTAACGATAGGTACTGTGAGCCAGTACCGCGTGAATCGGGATAGTTTTCAATAAATTACAGGCGGTAGTTATGTATTCTTATGACATCACCGACAAATGTTAATTTACCCCCGTATTCTTAAACATAACCTCAAGGACGTCCTTCACTCAAACTCGTTTGAGGAAGCCTTAAAGAAGTCCTCGAACTTTCCTTGAAAATTACATTCTTAATTGGTTTCTTAAGCAAACTAGAAACACAGGTTATAATAACAATCCGAAGCACAAATTGTAAAATTCAAAAGAATAGAGGTTAAAATAAACAAATTATGTAGTTAACTAGGCAAAAATTGGTAAAAAACTGATTTTTAAGCACTTTCGAGGCCGCCTTTTGACCAAGTAACGTAGTGACGACTAATCATACCAATGAGTTCGAGTAAGGTTGAGTCGAGTTTGAGGAAACGTTTGAAAATATGGGTTAGTCTACCAGTAACCATGAACGCTGTTAAAGTGCTTGAAACGGTAGGTTAAATAAACAAGCGATAAAAACTTTTAATTTAATGTTTAACAAATAAGAACACATAAGAAATTATAACTCATAATTGCACCAGGAAAATATTGCGTTTGAACGCTACGTATCGTCAATATCCTTGTGGCATCTCTCTCCTGTCTCCTACTCTCTTCGTCTCACCTCCCGCTATCACTTAGCTTTCTCACAAAATTGTGCGGGTTTTAGCGCGAGGCTGCTACGATAATCGTGGCCTATGCCAAGGGATTTCTCGTGCGTCGCCTGATGCGTACAGAACGGGTTCAGGCCACCGTGCAGACCATCAAGGATGCCTTGTTGTGCGCTCTGCAGCTGCATCAAGACCGAGACGGGATTAGAGGAGCCGACGTTGATCTACATAGGCGGCTTATACAGCAGGTTAGGGCTCCGGTCTTCGGTTTGTGCATGCGCTTAAGATCTCTTTGTTTGTGCTTTTGCTGTTTTCTTTTGCTTGGTTGTGGGAGGATTAATTAAACTGTTTTATTAGTAAATGTTTTGGTTGATTGATAGATGAAGCATACCTAGGCTTTATACACAGATCTAAACTATCCTTTTGTGTTTAAGTTTAATATATAAAAATGAATTTTCTAAAAATATATTTTTTTTTTTTGTGGGGCATTATCAACAACACAAAAAGAGTTTTTTTAACAAAAATTATATGAAATAAGGTTATTTTAATTTTAAACTAAGGACTCTGTCTGATAATATAATCATGGATGTAAAATTATAGATAGTATGCCATTTCTAATGATATATTTTAATTTGCATGCCATACTGTATATCTCTTAACAACCTTTAATAACTGAATAAGTAAGGATCATGCATGTCAAATATTCTCTAGTTTATCCACCTTTTCCCTAAGAAGTTCAAAGGAATTTAAACTTTTGTAATCCGAGAGTAATTTTTACGACATCTAGAAGAGCCTTACCTTTTATACTGATACCATAGAGTGGTTTTCGGATTTCGTCTTTTCCCGTGGGTATCGTGAAAAGTAGTAGATTTATATTTGATAGTCTGTTAGATAGCAACATTCAGAAGGAAATTCATCTATTTTCATTAGCAAGCATATATTTTCTATGATATTTCTTTCAGGTGTAAATGGGTCCTTATAAATGATGATGAACTTTCAGATCACCGCCGCTTGCTATGAGTTACACGACTCGTTTGTCGCAAGCACTCCAGCTGATCGATGTGCTATGATAGCCGCAGACAGAGGACGAAAGCGAGCGCTCGCGACGAGGCAAACACCCGTGCCGAGGCCGAGGTCACATCGCTCGTCGTGAGTATATCACTTAATCACCGCCCTGTTGAGTATTTTTGTAGGTTTATCTTAAGAGTCAACGGTCTACTTTTTAGAATATTAGTTTCTACTTTGATGCTGCGTGCTGATCACCGCGGACAGGGGTCGGAAGCGAGCGCTCGCGACGAGACAAACTCCCGTGCCGAGGCCGAGGTCGCATCGCTCGTTGTGATTATATTACTTATTCCTCGCTCTCTTGTGTATGTTTCTAGGTTTATTTTCATAGCCAAGATAGACCCAAAATGTCTGCGACGCTACTCGTGTATTCCGGTGGAAGTGATGGTTGTTAACATTGTAACTCAATAACCAATGAAACCTCCGAACAATTGAGGATGAAAATTGGCGGACGTTCGATTTTGATTAGTTGTTTTTTCGAAAAATTTCCTTAGAGTATCACGCATTCTCTAATCTAAGTCTGACAAGTACGGATACTGTCAACTTATATTCTTATTAAAGCCCGACCAGGAAAATAGCAACCTTCGCCATATTGCGGAAAAATATTGGAACTAATTTCTTTTACTGGCAACTAAGTATTCATGTAACCATCCGTCATCTCAACGTCATTTGCCAAGGGACAGTAGTGGTCGTGTATTTCGTGATTATTTCCTACGATTCATTTATAAAATAGCAAAAAAAATCATAGTAGTGAGAATAAAGTGATATAAAATATGTTATCATATTTAACGCGAATAAAAACGAAGGATTTGATTTCTATTTCATTAAATGACATTGTCAATTTTGTTGTTGACATGACACGAATCATGTTGCCACCTAAAGGCGATCAGTAGCAACGCCAATGCAGGGTTTTTATTTTCCTGGTCGGGCTATAATAGCGCGCACAACATCCTCAAGGTGTCTCCTAAAAGCGTAGATTACTAGTAAATCTTGTGGAAAATCATCGTAACAACAAAGTAAATCTTGTAAACAGGGACATAATGACACAAAGTCACAGCGGATCGTTCCCGGCGCGCTCCAAGCGGCCGCCGTCATCGCCTATGACTCAGTCCAATTACGGTAAACATATATAAAGTAGGCAGCATGAAGTTTTAAAACTTTTAGCTTTTTTTTTTTTACTTTAGTTTGACCGCAATCGCTGTACCACGCCTTGGGTATGCGCGGGGAGGTGGGGAGTGGGCATGAGATTAGTAGTGCCAGACAGATCTTACGATATCGACTTACAATTTTTTGAAACTGTATATTTATGGGTATAATTATATCCAAGCCCGTTTATTTTATTTTATTTAAACTTTATTGTACAAATATAATTGTAAAGCACAATAGGTGGACTTAATGCTAAAAGCATTATCTAACAGTCAACCTTTGGGTCAAGCAGAGAGCTTTATGTGGGTGTAAAATAAAGTTAAATTAACAGAAAAGCATAAAAAAAATTATATATATATATACTTACATATAATATAAACATAATTTAAACCCGTTTTTACCCGACTGCGCCAGGAGGGTAATGTTTTTCGAGAGTATACATATGTATGTATAATTGTTGAGCACGGCCTGCAGTCTGAACGGCTCGATGAATTTTAGCTTGAGAGGTTTCGTTAGATTCGTATTTACTTACTGTGAGAGTGAGACTGGGTATATTAAAATAAAATAAAAGACAAAAAGGCGAATTATTTTTTGGGTAGGTACTTTCATTTACAAATTACACAGAAACCAGTCTGGTTTTTTTAATTACCTAATTATAAATATAATTTTTAATTGTTCAAAATTATATTATTTAGCTAAGTACAATTTAAAAAAAATATTGAACTGAAACTTTTAGACCCATCTTTAGATATTTTATCACATGTGCATTTTATCCCCCGTCTCGCCGCTTTCATACCTCAGGCGCGGTACAGCGGTTGTGCACCGTAGTAACAAGAGTCGAGCTATAGTTGTGCACTATAGTAACTAGGGTCATCAGTATTACTTAAACATTGGTGTTTTATTTACTAGCTTGTTGCCTGCGATTCTACCCTTCTATCGCGCCAAAAATGTTTGCCCTTTATCAAATTTATCTATATCGATCTTGCGTGAATAGGGAACAGGAGACCTATTTTTGAAAAGTACGGTTCACGCAAAATCGGTGAGTCGAATGATCTCCGTTCGATATCGAATGATTTTCATTCGTCATAACCGGTGAGTCGAAGGATTTTCATTCGACATATATGAAACTAGCTGTTTCCCGCGGCTCCGCCTGCGTCAAAAAGTAGCCTATGTTTGACCCCGGGTCTTCAACTATATTCATACCAAATTTCATCAAAATCCGTTCAGCGGTTTGGCCGTGAAAGCGTATCAGACAGACAGACTTTCGTATTTATAATATTAGTATGGCTATGGATACATTTCAAAATATAGCTCCAGAGCGACAGATTACTTTCGCATTTTATTTTGCACTACGGTTTATTTTATAATTCCAAATTTTTTTTTCATCCATACTAATATTATAAATACGAAAGTCTGTCTGTTTAGCTTTCACGGTCAAACCGCTGAACGGATTTTGATGAAATTTGGTATCAATATAGTTGAAGACCAGGGGTCAAAGATAGGCTACTTTTTGATGCAGTCGGAGCTGCGGGAAACAGCTAGTATTATAAATACGAAAGTCTGTCTGTCTGTTAGCTAGTTCCATATGATTACGTTACAAATTGAAACCTTATTACCAAAGTCCTTTAAATCAACGCTCGCCTGCGTTTTTCTTTATTGTTGTTGAATGTTGTCAGCTAGCGAATGTCTTATCTTGCCATGTACATATATTGTACTTGTATTGTCATATTTTTTTAAAAACTTTTAATATCTTGTAACTTTGTCTCTTTTATACGAGGGTCAAACTGAAAGTTCTTAGAAAATCAAAAACTGAGCACACTAGCAAGTTATTCCTTTTATTACATCTTTTAAAAATAGTGGTGTCCTTTCACGCCAATACATCTCTGCATCCGATGTAACCACTGAGAAAAGCACTTTGCCCACTCGTCTTTAGGGTTCTCTTCGACGGCGTTTTGAAACGCAGCCACAGCTTCCTCGGCGTCCATAAAACGTTTTCCTCAAAGTTTTTCTTTTATTTTCGGGAATAAATAAAAATCGCAAGGTGCGAGGTCGGGGCTATATGGCGGGTGACCTAGTAATTCCACGTTTGATGTCGCCAAATAGTCGATCGTTCGCCTGGCGGTGTGCGACGAGGCGTTGTCGTGGTGAAGGAGGATCCTACTGCGAGGTCGTTTCTCCCGAACTTTTTCCAAGACAAGTGGCAAACAATTGTTAGTATACCACTCTGCAGTAACTGTTTTTCGATCCTCTAAAACAATTGTCGCGTAATGTCCGGTCCTTCCGAAGAACGAGGCCACCATCTTTTTTCCCACGCTTCGACCTCTCTTCACTTTAGTTGGCAACTCCTCGGAAGGAAACACCCACTGAGCAGACTGTCTTTTGGTTTCGGGATCATAACAGTAAATCCAGCTTTCGTCACTCGCAAGTATGTCAAACACAGCATTTGAGTCACCTCCGTTAAATCTTTGAACCATTTCACGGCACCAATCAACACGACGGATTTTTTGGGCCTCGGTCAAATCGTAAGGTATCCGGGCACAAAGCTTCCTGACCGCTATATGTTCATGCAGGATTTTGTGCACTTGGCTCATACCGATGCCTAAACTTGCCCGAATCTGCTGATAGATCACTCTTTTGTCAGTCTCTATCATACGCCGCACAACACTGATGTTAACTTCAGTCGTCGCCGTAGAAGGCCGTCCCTCACGCAGATCATCGGTGAGATTAGTGCGACCACGTTTGAACTCATTAAACCAGTTGTAAACAGTGGCACGAGATGGGGCTTCATCGTGAAAGGCCAATCGGAGTCTATCATAACTTTCTTGTTGACTTAAATGACAACGAAAGTCATAAAAATCATTGCACGAAAATTTTCTCGCGTTAAATTCATGCTGACATAACACAGAAAATTTTCAATTTGCCGCCAAATCGTAAAACAAAGGACTAATTAATAAAATACATACTCAATAATATTGCCAAAGAGTTCCATTTTCAAAACTTAAACTTATTTTTTTATTATACTGTTTACAAGTGGTCAGTTCTAAAGACTTTCAGTGTCGCCCTCGTATGAATTACATTTTTTGTAATTACCGCTTTAGAATGCCCGTATTTTGGTGTAGTTTGATATTATTGAGTTGATTTTTAACATTTTATGTTGCATTAACATAGTAAATAATATCAATATGTTTTGTGTTTTCTGCGGCACAGCATGTCATGCCTCTTATATTTGATCCTTTAAGGCTGGTTAACACACGATCCAGTGCCTTCACGGACACACACATACAAACAATTATTAAAATATGCGAGTAAATTGTTTGCGTGTGTGGGGTGGATCGTGGATGGTGTGTAAATCAGCCTTTACTCTTTGTATCCGTTATATCATGCGACATCCTGTTACACACATGTAATGTGTAGTTTACAATAAACTCATGGAGGGCAGGCATGTTGCAGTTCGCGTGGTATGCATGCGCATCATTTCTCCACGCCACTTTATAGGGACCCCTATTACTAAAACTGCGTTTGTCAACAAGTTGTATCTCATGAACCATGAATAGTTTAATAGTTGACATTTTCACAGATGTTGTATTTCTGTTACCGCTTGAACAACAAATACTAAAAAACAGAATAAAATACATATTTGAGGGGGCTCCCATTATGTTTTTTCTTGCGGATTTTACAGAATACGGCACCCTTCGCACGCGAGTCCGACTCGCACTTGACCGGTTTTATTAAGATTCAATGTGATTTTAAGCCAATTATGAAATACAGTGTCCAGTTACATTTTGCATTTATTTGTCTCTCTAGCACCATGAATTTATTCCAGGAAAATAGCAGCCTTGGCCATATTGCGGAAAAATATAAGAACTAATTTCTTTTACTGGCAATTCAAGTAACATTCCGTCATCTCAATGTCATCTGCTAAAAAGAGACAGGAAAGGACGTTGTGTATTTTGTGATTAACAAATAAAAATATTTATCAAAATGGTTAAAATGATATATAGTAATTTGAGAAAAGTGATATAAAAGATGCATGTTATCATATTTGTTGCGAATAAAAACGAAGGATTGATTTATATTTCATTATATGACATTGCCAATTCAGTTGTTGACATGACATATACAACATGTTGCCACATAAAAGCGATCAGAAGCGACGCCAATGCAGGGTTTTTTATTTTCCTGATCGGGCTATAAACCTATCATTTTACATGTATTATTATTACGAAATATTTAGATTCCCAATAAACTTATCGAATGTACTTTCCCCCGCTTTTCTTACAGAGACGTTTAGTACGGAGAGTTTGAATTCCACCCGCTATATGCCGAGCCCTCGGCGTCGTCCGTGGCGCTGACAATCACAAACCGCCTGCTTCCCGCGCTTTTTCCAGTGTTGGCGGCTAACATCGCCTATGAGGTCATTGAATTGTAATTGTGTTTATATCATTATTATGTGCTTTATTAGGTTAATTTTTAATATTAATAATTGACTTTTGGATTCTAAATTAGGAAAGAATCTTCCAAAGTCACAGTTAATCTTTTGGTATCGATAATACGACCCTTAGAATACAAAGGCCTAATTTTTGATAATCAGACTAAATAATTTATTCAATTTCATGCTTTACTCTTGAAGAGCCTTATATATTAAAGTTTGTAATAGTTGAACAATATAATATCAATGTAAACTCAATTCGTTCACAACACTACTCTGTCGCAATTAGAAAATTTTCTATTTTATAAAAGACTAGCAGCCCGTCTCGACCTCGTCCTAGCCTATAGCCTTCCTCGATAAATAGGCTATCCAATACTGAAAGAATTTTTCAAATCCTAAGATTAGGGCGTTCAAACAAACAAACAAACCAGTTTTATAATATTAATCAGCTGTGCCCGCGACTTCGTCCGCGTGGAATAGTTATTTTGGGAATCATGGGCGAGCGCTCATCATGCGGCGCGTGTGAATTTTGTTTCTGAGTTATTTTAAAATTGTATTATCTTATAAGATGTTTATTGAAATAAGGTGATGTCATAAGGTTTTGTTCACAGATATACTCAGAAATACTCTTAATCAATAACACATTTATTTGGATAAAGATTAATATTATTATGTTGATACAACTCTGACAAATAATTTGTAATAATGCATAAATTTCGACCAAATTTGATTATCATAAAAATGGTTATTGTGAGTTAATCTTAAAAGATAGACATATACTGTCGCGAACATTTTTTTAGATAATTTAAAGAGGAATAATTCTTTCATACATATTTTCTGGGTATCTCGAACGGTTTTCGCAGCGCACGCAACGGAAGCCCTCAAAGATCAATAATTTTCCCCGTTTTTTCCACATTTTCGACTGTTTCTTCGCTCTTATTAGTCACAACGTGATGTTATATAGCCTAAAGCCTTCCTCGATAAATGATCTATCCAACACAAAAAGAATTTTTCAATTCGCACCAGTAGTTCCTGAGATTAGCGCATTCAAACAAACAAACAAACTCTTCAGCTTTATAATATTAGTATAGATAAGTATAGTTAAATGAATAATTGACAGTTTTAATTGTATGGTTGATTAAACAATACACATTTGAAAGCGAAAAATTGCAGGATTAATCACCGTTTCGCCCATTTACTGTATACTTGAGATAGTAATTCAAATGACGCATAGGCGAGAAACATAAAGAATTTGTTAAGGAAGTTGAAAAACCTAAGAAAGGTTTGCTTTCAGAGCGACGGCATGACATTTTCTTACTTGATTGTGCTAACGCACTCTTGTCTTTTTTACCAGTATTTATTTTTGAGTTAACTTTCAAATAATATTAATTATACCCGAGCGACAAGGTCACGCATTAGTGAGAAACCCAACGAATGTGATGACTAAGGTGAGAAACCGTTGCATATGTGCGTATTACCTTTGTGATCGAGTAGTGAAATAAATTTTCACATTGGTGGATGCAACAATCCATAATAATAATGATAATAAAGGCGTAGGGATGTGACGACCCCATCGCCCACTGGGTTCTCTTCCCAGTGCAGTCAGTCTCCGCAGGGCAGCTTGTGGCTAGCTGTTGGTGAGTGGCGACACCGCGGACCTGAGTGCTCCCAGGGGAGGCCTCCGTCCCTCACCTCCGACCTTCCTTCGCCAAGGTCGGAGTGGACGCCGATGAGGGACAGGACCCCTACCTCTGGCTTGCCTTAGCCGGCCGGCCAGAGTGGAGTCGCAAGAGCTATATGCTCGAGGGTGGAAGTGTATTGCACGTAATGGCGTAATAACGGGGAAACCCGCTCACGAGGCAACTCGCGATGGCGAAACCGGAGCCGCACCTCTCGGCACCCTTAGCCGCTCATCCCAATGTTGCCCCTCTGTTGCCAAATGCGGCGGCTATTTGGGGGGCCCATTCACTGAGTGGCGAGTCACCGCCTGCCACTTATAGTCAGTAATCATGATTATGGCAGGCGTCCGATTTCTATTGCAATAGCCCAGTTTAAATCCATCCAAACTTTATCACCATAACCCATTTATTCTTTTCACCTATTAGAAATAGTTCCTCCTCCTGCCGAGACCTGTTCATGGAAATGTCAACTATTGATATAGCCGAGAACGGGTTTTGGCAGGAGCACCACATGACATCAACTTCTCCAAAGGGCCTCTACGTGTTGGATCCATATCCCCGCGCAAGCCTCTCAAAGGACCGGGGTAACCCGTGAATCCCAAGCGGAGATACATGATAATGATAATAATGAAATAATATTTATAGATGTTTTAAAAAATTGATGCGACTGCGGCTTCGAAAATAAAGCGATTTGATAATATTTTACCTGCCTGAAGAAATGCTTTAAAAGTAACGACTATTTTGTAATACAATGTTCAAAATTATTTTAAGTTTTATATTAGTGCTATAAGTGGTTTTAAATTATGATTCCAGTTGCTTCCGAAGCAGCAGTGCCTATTGGAAATACTTAAGTGGTGCATATGACCTTGAGGGTCGCAAATTCAATGTCACAATTTAGAATTAAGTTTCTTTCATTGAATTGTTTAGGTAATTCATTATAAACTAGCTGTTTCTCGCAGCTCCGCCTGCCTCAAAAAGTAGCCTATGTTTGACCCCGGGTCTTCAACTATATTCATACCAAACTTCATCAAAATCCGTTCAGCGGTTAGGCCGTGAAAGTTATAACAGACTTTCGCATTTATAATATTAGTATAGAATTAGGGATATTGCCATTATTTGAATACTTAATTGGTTTTACTGAATGCGAAGGCAAGAAACAAACAGGAATTTAATCAATAATGCCTTGAAAAAGTTGCCTGTCTGCATAATAATTTAGATAGAGATAGCACGACTTTAAGGGGACCGCACACGGTCATGCATCATGCATAATCATGGAAGTGACGTAGACTTCACGCTGTCCGTAGACAATATACGGAGCATCAGCTCAGTCCATTTGTCTATGGTCACTATGATCAGCGTAGATTTTATTTCTTTATAATTCGTCAGTCGTCACTTCTGTGTTAGAATCATGCCAGATGACCGTGTGCCAAAAATAATGGTTGCAGTTTATTAACTACGAATATAAATGAACTTACAATAATACGCGCTCTCTATTATATTAGTATAATAACAGTATCAGACAAACGCTGTGAAACTATTTAAATTAAATTATTTTGCATCGTACATCTAAGTATAATAAACTTTACAATTTTAAGATAATACTTTCCAGCTAAAAACTTTCTAGTCACGCATTTCACGATCTCTATAAATATTGTTCAAGTCGACTGAGCGGTCGGACTTTTTATATTAACATTTAAAAAATCATCAGTTTTATTCACCCAAATATGGTTGAAATGATACTTTTTAAAGATATATGGTATGGACTTATGGTTCTTTGTACTCACATCACTTCCGTAATTATGTACTTGAAACTGCTTATATTATAATGCCAAATATTATTCTCTTTCGTACGCTTACTTTCCATGTGTTTACTTTAAAGACCACTTTATTATGTAACCCAGGTTTAGTGAGATTATTTAATATGTTCAAATTTTGTACACAAATTATGTAAAAATAAACAGGTTTTAATGAAACAACATTATGCTCAATTTTATTTATTACTTTCCATATACATACCCATCTGATTTGAACATTTAAAATATCCGATAATTTGGTGTAAAAACATTTTAATATCACGAAAGAAATCTAGCGCGTTTTTTTAGACGACGTGAGCAAATAATTATACTACTATAAATATATATGGATATTAGACAAAAGCGTGTACTAAGCACAAAATAAGTAAAACATCACACAGTACTTCTATCAATGTACAATCCGCCAGTTCTCATTATAAAACTCCATATTATAATCTATCAGAGACAATCTTTAAAAATACCCTTCTATGAAATTCGTGTCGAGCCTCGTAGGGAATGGCTATTATGCTTTTAAATGCTTCAAATGCGCAAACCCGAAGTCGCCACGCCGAGAAAATACTTAAAAAATTTTGGGCTCGTTTCGGTGTGGTGTAGGTTTTTTTTTCTACTAAGGCAAAGTATACTTGACGTAGGGCACTTCCACATCGTTCCCGTCGTCGTCATTACAGCACAGTTCGAACACCAAAGCTTTTACATGAGGCTCGAGCTTTTTCTTGGAAACTTTAGTCACCACTTCGGACATTGGCAAATTCAGCCGTTCCTGACGTTTAGCTTTAGGCATGAAGAACGAATATAACATACATACTCCTTGTGAAAGCATAGTGATTTCAAGCTTGTGTTCATTCTTGAAGTAATCTAGGAACTCTTGTAAGGTAACTTCTCCTTTTACTTCGAATCGATCCCAGAGAGTCCATTTCTTGTCATAATATGTGTTTTTAGGAGCAGCGATAGGTTCAGAGAAGCCGAAGAATGGTAGAGCGAGGTTGACAAATCCGTTCTTGAAGACTTCAAGCGTGTTGAAGCCTTGAGCGAGTTTGTATAGTTCAAGGCAGACTAGACCGGCTACCACAGATGTTGTAGTAGCAATGGCTGGTATGATCTTTCCTGCGATGAGTTTGGAGCGATGACGGTCAGCTGGTGGTATGCTGTAGTTCGCAGCACGAAGGTTTGAAGCGGCAACGATGAAGTCCATGTGGAAATTGGTGTCGTCATCTTTTTCGAAGTCCAACGGCGTGATCTTTAGGTTGGCAAGCTTGCTGGCTGGCGGTAGTTCTGAGATGATGTTCTTGACTCTGTCCTGGTCCATTTCGTCGTTTCCTTGCTGCAGCTGGGCGTCGGTGACGGCAATTTTGATACCGGATTTGGGGCTAAACTTCGGGACCTGGAATGAAACAACATTTGTTACACCAATCCAATCTTCTCTATCAACTTGACTCCCAATATAAAAAGCCATTGTGTATTGAGCCACCTTGCCATTGTCAAGGACAACCTCATCCTCATACCTTGAATAGCAAAATTCACTGCCACTTTTTTCAAATGACTACAAGAGGGGATTCAACAAGAATATGAAGAGACATTTTTGAGTGGAGGTATTAGATTTCCATAGGCTATAATAACCACTTTCCATCAAGTGGCCTATAAGCCAGTTTCCTTACTAAATAGTATAAAAATACCCAAAAATATAGCATTAAAACAAATATTTACCTCAATATCGAAAGCACAGAACAGATTAATATGGAAAGACTTGGAGGAGGCCTATGTCAGTGGACAATCTAGTGCTAAGAATTCGTAATTGTGAATAATAATGTATCATGTTCTTCATAATGTGTCTACTCTGGCAACTATACTTGTGACGACCAAACCTTCGTTACTCTTACCAGGCCTGTCCGCTTCGGCCGCCGAGTTATATACCTACAAAATTTACACCTACTAACGATGCGAATGTTAAGCGGGATATAGACTGTCGCGAGAATCTTGGCGAGGATCTTGCCGAGAACCGCGGCGAGAAAGGACGTCCAGACTCTAGCGAGGATTTTTGCCGAGAAGTCGGTTCGCGCTACAAAACGAGAATGTGCCGCCGCGAAAGTGCATCCAGACTCTCGCGAGAAGAGTACGAGAACGCTGCCCACATTCCCAGTTCTCGGACTTTCTTGAGTAAAATCTGTGAATCTGGACCCCGCATTATGTGCACTCTATGTGAAACGTGACGGACAACACTGAGAGAAAGAGAAGCCAATACGTACTTGTATTTGATTAGCGCTGTATCAACTGAATTGGACTTTGCGTTGTGACTAGAGCCGCTATTTACTTGAATGGTTTTGCGGAGTGATTTTTCTGTACTTCAGTACTATTATCTATTCTGCGGTATTGCTGTAAAATTAGAAATAAATCTCCTAATATAATTACCTCAATACTGGCTGCAGTCTTCGCAATACACTCCCTATTAACACACTTCGGTATCCCATACACAGCGGCTCTCAAATTAGCAGCGGCCATAACATAATCCAAATGTAGATCATTATCGGCATCGAACTCCAACGGTGCCGGACAACGTTTGGGTCCGGACCAGAATGGGGCTCCGGACGTTGTGAGCTGGTCCGGAGGGAAGTTGTACAGGAGCTGCTTGATCTGGTTGGAGTATTGCGCTTCCCAGTGGAAACGGGCCCATCGGATGCAGTCGTCGAAGTTTTGTGGGCGTTCCATGATCGCATGCTGAAAAAAACAGTGGAGATTCTTTTTATAGGAGGCCGAGACCCAATTTAGGCCGCTGCGTGAGTGAAAAGAAAATACACAAATAAAAGAAATTGGTGCGTTTTCAATACATGATTTGTGAACGGATTCATCATTTATTTATTTTATGTACATATATGATTATGCCATTAAGATTTGTCATAAGCATGTAATTGTCTAATCTAAATGACTGTTTACATCTTATAAAGCTGTAAATATTCTCTGAATAAAGATAAATGATAAATAAATAAATGAATGTCTGATTCGTAAAGCAAGGTGAGTAGAGACAATAAAAAAAATATAAGGGTCATTCATTATCATTTGATAACTCACTGATAAACAAAGGATGGAAGTGGTAGAAGTGAGTAAATACTTTTGACCTTTAGACGCAGTATGCCCAGTTTCAAAGTTTGCAAAATATTCAATTCTCAAAGTTTACAACGGCCACAAAATGTCTAATTCGCATAATGTACAGGATTACCTTCTATCTAATCTAATCTTGATTACAAGATTAGATTAGATAGCACATTATGTAAATTGGACATTGAGGACCCCTAAATGAAAATCAATATTACCAGACGAAAGAACAACAACGAATGAGAACTTACCCTAACACTTTCCAAGGCATCCAACGGCTGAGAGCCCGGCAACTTCATCGTCCTCTCCAAGAACAGAGGATCGGTGAGATACCGGGCAGCATGTTCCGCTGCGTGTCTGAACAGACCTTCGAACTCATCTCTGGCCCACTGTAATGTATGTTCGATTGCATTGGGGAAGTTCTTGAGGGTGCAGATGGGGATGCTCTTCTCTGGGGGATCTTGGGACGAGCTGTAGGATTCAGTAAGGAATGGGACCACGACCTGCAATTGTAAAGAAATTTTATAAGCAACTATGTGACGATTCATTGGAAATGAGGCGCGGTTACCGCAGCCTAAATTCATAAACGGCCGAATGTCTATTTATACTGGTTAAGGAAATTTTTTGAGGAACTTAGTGT
The DNA here is from genome assembly GCA_947363495.1 of Euzophera pinguis. Lineage (NCBI taxonomy): Eukaryota > Metazoa > Arthropoda > Insecta > Lepidoptera > Pyralidae > Euzophera > Euzophera pinguis. The sequence goes on from OX376164.1 coordinate 1,325,213, forward strand.
TTGCGAATGATCTTCTTCTTAGCGAGTCGACTCTGGCAAAGTTAAATTTGGAAAGACCAAAATTCCGCCACTGACAAGGCATTGTCAGTCATATGCCAACCCATCACTGTTTTACCAAAACAATGCTAAATTATTCTCAAATATATATATAAAATTGAATTTTATGAAAGAGAGATACAATCCGCGCCAAATAAGTGTCTGAATTTAGTCAACCTACTCTACTGGAGCCTGCAATCTGTACATACTTTAAAATTCTTCACTGCGGCTCTACTCGCAACTTCAGAGATGCAAAGTTATTTGGCACGATGTGTACATTTATTTTAACTCTTACCTGTGTGTTCCCCTTAGTCCCAAGAGTGCCACTCTCCAGCAGCGGCTTCCTGTAATACACGCAGCGGCGGTCCATATAAATCCTGGCATCAACGTTGTCCAGAGCATTGGCCACTCCGTCCAGGGCTTCGAAGAACTGGTCATCGTACACCGCTTCCGTTTCAGGGCAAACACGGTTCTCTTGAGCGAGGACGTTCATTGATGGATTCATTTGCTTGATTACCTGGAAATATTGTTAAAGCTGTATGAGTTTTTCCAAGGCTAACGCGGATGGCAGATGTTACCCAATACGGATTACTTGTAAAAAGGATTATGGAGGTTAAGGGACAGTCGCTGTTTTTTTTTAAGGCAAACAGGCGTACGGCCCTCCTGATGGTAAGTGGTTACCGTAGCCTATGAACGCCTGCAACACCGGAGATGTCACGAGCGCGTTGCCGACCTGTCCGCTGTCAGCACAGCGACCCCTCTGGAGCCTGGCGACCCTACTCACCAGCAGGAACACAACACTGCATCACAGTGTTATTTAGCTGCGGTCTTCTGTAAGGTGGAGGTACTTCCCCAGACAGACTACTCTCCTTACAAAATGTCCTAACTCTCTTAAACTTAAGTTATACTTAGACCATGATTATCTAGGCGTAAGAAACTTTGGGCAAAATCAAAGTTACACATAGCATTTAATTGTTCCTAGTTTGTAAAGACATAAATTAATAATTGGTCTCGGACCGCGGAGACCAATTATTAATCTAAGGTAAAGACATTGAATCATCTGATTATCTGTTATTAAAAATAAATTCGTGTTTCGAAATGCACATATAAGCTAACGTTCCACCTGTCATTAATGACCACCAGGGTCATTAAATCAAGCAAATCACAGAGGCGATTTCAACTCCATCTGAAACCATGGTACACAGGGTCAATTGACCATGTTACCCTTTAAATACGAATGAATTAGACTCACCCTAGCAGCGGTACTGGACTTGGGTTTCTGGACATCGTACGGTCGGAACAGGAACTGCCGGTTGAGATTGGACTTCTCAATGAGGTCCATGTCGGTGACTGTCACGCGGCCGCCGTCAGCGCCGACGCCTATCATCGCGAAGTTCTTCAGGAGCTCGCAACCGATTGCACCCGCACCTGGCGAGAAAGACAGGACAACAAACATATTAGCACAAATAATAAGAAACAAGTAGCCACTTAAGCTCTATATCTCTATCTATCTAAATAAGAATACATGGAAGTGCCATTAGCAGGCCAGATATCTTTGGCACACGCTACGGCACTTCTACAGATTCTTAAATTTGTGGGCGAACCGCAACTCGCGCGGGATTCATGTCAGTTTAAATAGATTTTAAAAGTTATCACATAAAGAAACATTGCTGTACAAAAAGAAATGTTCGTGTTATGTTAGTGAACAAAGCAACAAAAAAAAAAGGAGCTCAATAGTATAAAAAATATTTGAGCTGGATAGCCTAGCAGGTTCGCCTGCGTCAGGCACTCTGGCTTCAAGTCAGATGCCTATAGAAAACCTGAAATAATTCAACAATGTCGGCCACTAACACATCTCTGACCATGTTCCTGTCACAGATTAAGAAAGAAGGGATTAACCACTAAACTTTTTAAGGCCAGTGCAGTGCAGTTTCCAAATAAAGTATAGACCAGTTCTAAGGAAAATTGCTGGTGAAGACAGACACAAAGCGGGCTATAAATTAGCTTAAAAATCAATTATTGTTAATCTTATCATGTATAACCAATAAACACTTATCACAAGAGATATTATCAGTTTAATTTATTTATGTACAAACAACAAAAATGTAGCTCACATTACATAAAATACTTAAATTTAGTAAATTTTAAATTTAAGCAGTAATGCAGCCCACAGCGTTGTTCACATATTAACTAACATATGCGACTGTGGCGACCAACTACTCCTACTTAAATCTTAAATCTAAACAAATATAAACTAACAAAATAATAAAGAAAATACTGAAAAAAAACACAAAAAAAAAAGGTGATGAAACAGTAACAAGAAGTTAATTTTACTAAGAAGTTTGAATTAAACAAACAAATCAACAATACAATTCCTCACGGACCCCTTTTTTAAATTTTTGTGAGCTGCATAAAAAAAAACATCAATATTATAAAAAATATCATTATATGTCAGCGTCATACGACGAATAGGGATACGATGTCCACCATTCGTGAGACATGTACACAAAGCAAATAGAGGATTGGCACCCACCTGAAGCACGAAAGGACTTCTAGAAACAATGTATCTTAATACATTTACAATTTCTGAGGCATTGAAAAAATTATTTACTATTTTGTACAAGGTAAACACATCCAGCCTCGAGTGAAAGCAAGTTGTATCTACTGTGCAACACAGATAGGATAAATAGAGTTTGTGGCATTGGTAGCACATGGCCCTGCAAAAAATTTCTCTGCACTCTCTCAACAGCATTTGCATATTTCTTATAAAATGGATTCCAAATTGACACAGCATACTCCAATTGAGAACAAACTAGTGTTTTATATAAATATAGAAAAGTAGGAGAGGCTGGAGGAACTTGTATATATACAAAGGCAATTTTTTTTTTAAAGCAACATAATTATGTACACTTTTTGGACTCACAATATCTGCCTTGTCTTGATAGACATTCAAACCTAGAAGCCAATAAAAAATAAAATAAATCAAAAACTTAACTCTTGGCGATTTCAATGTAACATTGAATTCACCTTTGTCAGATGGAGCTAAGTCAATATATGCATTCAGGAGTGCTGCAATGGCTAAAAGATGAGCTTATCCCACCTTTGACTTTCCTCATGAGACTAGCATAGTCATGATATGCAGCTGAAGACTCAATAAAAAAAATTAAAACAAATTCTCACCGACAATGAAATATTTCAGTTCACCAAGCCTTTTCTGGAAGGCTTTGCCGAAAACAGCGACCTGACCGTCATATCTCGATCCAACTGGTTTGCAGGCCTCTTCGGTCAACGAGGATCGGTCTTTGGGAAGGCACTCAATGGCATCCAAGTACAGCCACTGGATGATGGGATGAAACTTTCCAGAACAGGCCTTCATGACTTCCTGGGCTACAACACCACCGATAGCCGCATTCATTGGGTTCAGATCTCCGGCACATACCTGCAAATTTTGGATTTTCAATCAGTTTTTTTTACGACCTTTGAACAAAATATTAATCAATGTATTATGTTAAGCTAAATCCTATAATATGAAGCTTTATTTTCTCCTTATGAAATGTTAATATGTATTTTACTTGTAATATAATATTGTACTGACCTTACTGAAGACATCAAGCAATTCTACATTGAGTTCGATTTCACCATTCTTGAAACTTTCCTGGTCTTTCACAAAGTCTTTGGCATATTCAATGAATTTTGTCGCATCTGCCTCACACCACGGCCTCGGTAGGTGACCCTCCGCCTCTTGGTACTTGTGAAGAACAGCAAAAGCGATATGCAACTGCTGGGGATAATCAAATTTGCCAAAATCTGTGATAACAAATTCTGGGTGAGCATACGCCTCCTTGAGGGGCTTAAATTCAATTTTCTTGGGCATCTTGACTTGTGTGACAATGCCACCTCGTTGGTACTTGCTGCAGCCAGTGGTGTCCCCAATACTGAAGGTGTAGGGGCCGAGGACTTTGATCTTTCTTGGTTCGCAGCCGTTCAGCTCTGTCATGCCTTGGACCTGGGGAGTTAAGTTTGTTAATTGTCTTAACTACTATAGAACATAGTACTAAATAAGTATAGGACGAACATTTTAAACAAATAGCGACTCTCATCTAAATGTCTTTTCAGTCACATGCTCAACAGTGGAATGGAACCTGGAAAAATGTAGCCCATTTTTCATCAAAATTGGTTCAGCAGTTTAGTACCAGACAGGCTGACTTTAGTATATTAGAATATAAGTATGTTTGGTTTACTGTTACACTGCTAAAACTATTTAGATATAATTTGGTATACACATAGTTTGAAACCCAAGGAAGTATATAGCAATTGAAGCTTCAGGCAAAAGCTAGTACTAATACACATTTTTTGTTTACAAAATACATGTAAAAGAACAAAGAATATTTATCAAGGCAAGGCAGTAAATATGTGGTGATGATTCATAATCTAAATTTTATCATAAATAATAGCATTTAAAGTTCATTAGTCTCCAATATCTCAAGTTGCTTTACTGATTTTGATGTTTTTGTCGAGTGTCATCCAGGATGAGTAGATTTTTACAAAATAGATTTGACATACAAAATCCATCCATACTAATATTATAAATGTCTTATAAAGTCTGCCTGTCTGTTACGCTTTCGATAAACCAATCCTGACAAAATTTGGCATGAATATAGATTAAGACCTGGGGTCAAATATAGGCTTCGTCTTTTTCATAAACCAACCTTCAGGGGGTTGTTATGGGGGGGGGGGGGGGGGGAGATTTTGGTTGAAAGACACACGAAAAAAAAAGTGTATTTTTTGGGCAGGTGTTAATATACTTGCTAGTTCATCATCATCTTAGCGTTATCCTGGTTACTTCCTCCAATGTTTGCTTCGGAACCCAGGGTCTGCTGAATTACGTACATGCTAGTTACTGTGTATAAAATATCTTACAGTAGACCTGGTGTGAAAAAGTAAGGCCCTGAGCTCTGGTAAAGGACCCAATTGGAAAAACAAAGTTAAAAAAGTTGTGTAAGGAGATTGTTGTCCAACAGGGTCTTGTTGTGGCTCAGAAGATCACAATTCATACACTGTTTAAAATAATTTGCAGAATATTTGCTACCAAACCCTATATGACTTAAAAAAATCATACAAACCTCACTAAAAGTGACATAGTCTCCATCCTCTAAGCCGTGACGGGTATCATCCAAGCAAGTGACCACTGCTTCAAATTCATGAGTGATATCAGCCACCATAGCCGACACTGGGTTCTCACCGGTTACATCAACCACTGTGAACTCAGGCCCAAAGTCACAGAACACCATAGAGAACAGCCCTCTCGTATCTGCGATGACCAATGCTATGTTGTGAGCATGAGTTATAGCTGCCACTCGCTCTTGCTCCGCGGCTGAAGCACTTGTCAACACCACAACGCTGAATTTACTCAGAAACTCCTCCGTCAAAGCACCAGTATACGCCGTAGTCGGCACGTAATGATTCAACTCTGCCAACTGCTCGCACGAGGCCACCGCTCGATTTTGACCGACCGTATTCTCCGACAAATAAAACTGAGAAGACAAATCGGATATTGTGCAAGTCCGCTCGTCGTGCAGAGTGACAGATTTAACGCCACCCAAGATCACATTTTTCGCAACCTCTACTCCGAGACCCCCTAGCCCGGAGATCAGCACGTCGGAGTTGGCCATCCGACGCATAGCATCGTGACCCAGCACGTACAGCTGCCGCGAGTATAAACTCTCGTCGATTTCATCTTCCACACGCGTTCCATTGTTCGCCATTGCTGAAGAATTGGAACGGGATTCTCCTGTATTTAGCTTCCGCTTTTTCGCCGGGGGGTCAACGGAATTATCGGCGACTTCAGCACTAGACATCGGGCACGAACGCGCACAATTTTGCCAGAATTTTGCTTTGCGTTTCAACGAGAAAATGAAGAAATGTGTCTTCAAATGATAGAAAGCGACATTCGCGCTTCGTCAGGCTCGCTTACTCACTGTTTTGAAGTTAGGCACAAGCAACGTGGAGATGGGGAATAATCTGCGGAAGTGCTTTTTTATTAATGTTAACACAATAGTAAAATATTGCTGTCCTGATTTAAAATCACTTTAAAAGAAATTTCAATTCAAACGATTTTCAAAAGAATATGATGGTTTTTTGAACCGTTTTTGTCAATTTTTTTTCGTTTGTCTCTCTCTGGATTTCTGGATCTCTTCTTTTTTTCCTAGACAGTATTGCCAGATAGGATTATGACAATGACAAAGTATATAAGAAACGCGTCGAGTCGAATCGATCCTTTGACCCTGACGATCCCATTACGGTGGCGAACCTTCCCTTCGAAAACCACTCGACTCAACGGAGTCCTGGGTTTTCCATAGGAACATATAACCGTACTCGGCGGCGAGTACGACGTAGTAGGAACAGTAGCTCGTTTTCCAGGTACCAAAATGTACCAGGGCGCTTCACGCCACCGATAGGTTCTTAGTAGGCCCTTCAGGCACAATAGTGTCGGCCCTTATGGCATTGAGCGTTTGCTACCGCTCGCTTGATCAAAGGCAAAGCCCATGGCCGAGGTTCGTCCCAACTGGGAGCCCCTTGCGCATTTGCCGAAAAGGCTGAGTGGTTAATAGCCCTCCCCTAAAACTGTCCCGCTGTAAATTTTAAAGCTCACAGGAGCTAAAATTGTAGGTCCATAACAAAAAAAAAAAAAAAAAATCGAATCGAACGAATATCGATGGAGTTTGTGGCGCCGCTTCTTCTCCACTGGCGCTTTGGAAGTGGTAGTAAACTTAATATAAGTAAATTGACGTCAATAAGTGATATTTATATCCTATATTAAAAATAAACGATTTCATTTCAGTTGAGTAAAGCCTGGCACAGATTAAACGTGGATTAGAGCCTCGCCTCTATTCTTTCCGGTCCGTCATAGGTGCGTCCATTCGAGCAAAGACTACCGAAATTCCATTATTATTGCAACTCGTCGTCAATATACACGTACCCGGAGCATAAGTGTGAGTAGGACGACGTCAAATCAAGCTGATTCTACTCTGCGCATCTTCACTCCGTGTTAATCGACGCTGTTTCATACAAAATATATGGAAGCGACTCACGGGAGAGTAGGCTTGGCTCAACTCTGCTCCGTAATGGGCGTGGGCCTTTAGAGTCTCATTTGTTTCTGCTGCTTCCATTTAAGAAGAACAAGAAACCCGTAGAAGTAACTTCTTGAAAGGTTGACTGACTCTGATAGATATCGACCTTCCATTCTGTTCGGAAGCTGGAGCCCTATTTTAAAATAAATATTGATAGAAATCGTTCGAGTCACCGATGAAAATCAATCGAAACGAAAAATAAATAAACATATAAATAATTTTCTCGTTTCGATCGACTTGTTGATTCAGTTCGGCTATTTTTTTAAAAAAATATTATAATAATGAAGACATTTTTATTCTGATAGTAAAATAAAGAGATGGGGGAGACCTTATCCCAGCAATAGGACGAAAAAAAAGCAAAATAAAATGATAAAATAGGAAGTAAGGTATCTGTGGAATATAAATGAAAGATATTCCAAAGTTTGATTTCAATTTTATTTTACTAATACTCCTTTTCTGTCTTCTTTCATTCATTCATTCATTTTTATTTTATTCTACTAATAGCCTTCTAATTTTGCTTCATTTTGGTGCGTGAACCACCTGAGAAAATTCCTTCTCTAAACGAAATCTCCTCGGTATATCTTCTGTATAGCTACAACAGCTGGGCGCACGTTCAGTTCACAACTTAGTAGTTTGAAGTTCAATTATAATGGAACTGTTATTTATAGATAGGTATTAAATTATGCATCTTTTTTAATTTAAAAAGGTAAAAAGAGAATATTTTTAAAATCACTTTAAAAAATCATTTATTACTTATCAATTATTTTTTTTGTGTAATTTATGTGTTTAAGAACGAACTAAAGAACATTATATTAGCTTGCAAATGATGTAGTATCGTTACAAGCATACAGGACCTGATAGGTGCCATGTTTATGACGTCATAACTATCCCCTACCTCTTTCAAATATTACAACACGCAGTGTCGTGATCTACACAAACCCCTGAACACGTCCATACCTGTTGTAGCTATACAGAAGTTGAACCGACGAGTTTTTGCAAAATGAGGTATTGGCCTACTATATGGAGAGATAGATTTTATAGACAAATGTAATGATCCCCGTATCGTTGAAGCCATTTAGCTATTTGAAAGATACTAGACGTAAAAAATAAATTTGCGAATACATCTTGCAATTAATTAGAGATTCTAAAAGAAAATTGTAATGAAAACATAACTCTTCCTTGGCAGTCGGTGAAAACTAAACCGTATAAATAACGCCTCGTTTCTTTCTACTTTTATTTAATGGCAACTTTACTGATTTGACATTTGCGTTGAGTTGACATTGTCATTTGTTGCTAACTTCAGTTTGTCTGTCGTAGACATCAAATCAGTTGGTCCATTTTCGTTTCATTTTAATGATTTTAACCAACCAATTCGATTCCTATTTCAAGTTCACAACGACGTCTTCGCAAAAGTTATTGCGTCGATATTTTGGTGTTGTATATTATCGGCACTCGACTGTGAAAAGGTTTCAATTTCAAACAGTATGACTTTTGTGTGAAATCCGTGAGAGAGTGAACGTGAAGGATTGATATCCTTTATTTACATTTGTACCAAGTGAATTTGATCGAAATGGTTCAGGAGTACGTGTCTCCCCTTCGGGTACACAAGTACCCCTTCGAGATGGTGATGGCTGTAAGTAGACCCTTTTAATTTTGAGTAGGTATGTGTCCACGAAAATATTTTGTTTATTTTGGTCAAAAAAATCTTCAGGGTCAACAAAAGTCGTCTTTCACCCGCTATGCAAAGTAGCATTTACTTGACATTCTACATTTTACGCCATAACTATCCTTATGTTATATAGTGCCTACAAATAAGTACAAAAAGTTTGTATGAGGTATTGTCTCTGTTTTCACTATTCAGGGGTATTTAATTTAAAATTTATTATTTAAGATTGAAAGTAAGTATGGCCAGTGTACAGAAGATGCAGGCAACACAGACAGTTCTTCAAAAAGTTCATAGAAATCTTAAACAATTTTAAACTTTATTTATTTCTTGCATCTTTTGTTCATTTTGTAGTATTTAGTTGTTTTTTTTCTTGAGTAACAGACAAATTGACAATAGAGGATGGGAGATCAGAATCAGATCTATTTGGGCCTTGTGTATGGCCTTTATTGTATGGAAGAAACTGACAATTAATTTGAGTTGTGGTGGTCACAACCCTTAGCTATGACCAAAAAAACTGAAGAAGACTATGAATATGGTATTGTATTTTTTTCAGAACTAAGTCTATTCTCTATCTAAACTATCTAAAACTGCGTTCATAATTCCTTCAGGTGTTGCCAATAGGCTTTCATCATCATCATTTGATGATGAAAGCCTATGAGGCATAGCAGTCAGTCTACTGCTGGCCATAGGCCTCTTCTAATGATTTCCAATATGACCGGTTCATAGGCTATGGTAACCACTGACCATCAAATGGACTGTATGCTGGTTTGCCTACTTAGTTGTATAAAATAATAATGAGTAGTAGTTTTTGTTCCAATATGATACATGCACTTTTACAACTGACCATACAATACAATACAATCAATACAAATACTATTTATTGCACTGAAATAAAAAAATTACAAAAACAAATATATCTACAAAAATGGACCATACCTACTGTAGTTAGTTACCATTTATTTTAATAACTGAAATAAACAAATTACAATATTTAAATGTGCAGCTCATTATCTTATCATCTTAAGTTTGTAATTCGCTTTATTTGCGCAAACAGAAGTCCTTGCAGGAAGGCCATATGATAAAATTAAAATGCTTGTAATTGGACATCTGTAGGTATTTTTAACCATAAGCCTAGTGTAACAGCAAGCTTCCATGTGATGTTACGGATTCTATAGATAGATTCCTCTAACAATCCGATATTCATCTCAGAATACTGCTTAATTCATTGACAATAATGACTTGTTAACACGGATCCAGTGCTGGCAATCCAGTAACGAATTTGTCTATGTAGACACCTCTGAGTTTCAACAACAATTTCATCTCCATGAATGCTACTAGATCCAGCGCTTGATATGTATAAACCAGTCCTAAAGCCAATTTATTAAAATCTCAATCTCAACCTAACTAGAATATATATATAAATATTATATAAATTTCAAATTTTATCAAAATCCGCGCAAACGGTTTGGCTGTGAAAGCGTAATAGACAGACAGAAAGACATGTTTATAACATCAATATTGTTAGGCAAAAATTTAAATTAATAGACCAGAGTAAGTCGTAGATACATATATATATTCCAGTCAAAAATATTTGCCAACCAATAATCTTATTATATCTAATTGGATTAGCACAATCTTTATCATGAGTTTTTGGTTTGGTTGTGTTGTTAGCGAATTTCTCAACTTTATGCAAGGCATATTGAAATGAAAACCAAATACAAATCTCATATAGGGTTCATCCACATAGCTTAGTTGGTAAACAACTGAAACTATTCCTACCCCACCCCACCCCACAAATGACGAACCCACCCTCCTAAACTTTGATGCGTTATATCTTTATAATTTATCGCTCAATTCACAAAAGAAAAAATACGTAAATATAAAGACACTAATATATTACGGACTCATTTTAATGTTTGTCTTTTGACTCTGGAAACTAGCCTATTCAATACGGGTCGTGTCTCGCCGTAGTCGCTTGACACGCGAATTCGCTACAGATGCAGATACAGTTCGTCGAGCTTCTACCATAGCATTCCACTCATCATCATCATTTCCTGTAGGTAACATTGTCAATCGACTATGAACACCCTAGTTTCAGAGTTGTTCGGAACCGCCTCTTCCACTAATGGTAACCAAATACGTGCCACGCCCTCGTTGCTTGACGCGTGCAATCCGTGATACTTTTCTCGTGCGTGTGCGCAAGTTTAGCATCAGTTAGCACTGTTCAGATACGACATGTAAACAGCTCCCAGCACGTGATTGAAAATGTGCCATCGCACACGTGTTAGATAAACGTAATAAATAACTAACTTCTTAATTAATATTAACAACTGAAATGTTTTAAGCAAAATTCGCTTCGTCTTCGTCTATTTTGTTTTGAATAAAACCGGTCAAGTGCGAGTCGGACTCGCGTACGAAAGGTTCCGTACCATCTATAAAAACCGCAAAAAAAATCTTGTATGTTTTATGGGAGCCCCCCTTTAGTTGTTTTATTTTAATTTAGTTGTTTCTTTTTAAAATGTAACGAAATATTCTGCGAATATTTCAAGCGTCTATGTAACCTGTTGCCGTTATCAATATCGAGCAAAAACGAGCAAAAAGAAAAAATCACGTTTGCTGTATGGGACACCCTTAAATATTTTGCTTCCTTAACTGTCTTCCTTATCCGTCGTCAGCATTACTTTGTTTTATACGTGAAAGAATAACAAACAAACTTAAAGTTATCCTAACTACTAGGAAAGTGTCTCTAAAAGGTTTGCCACCAAACCGTTGAAAATGTCCTTGTAAAAGCTTGTAAGAATGACATAAACGAGATAAGGGGATCATAAACATCGCAATGACGGGTAGAGCTGTAAGGCAACGGTCCGTACACACGTTAGCAGCAACTTTCGCTTAGACATGCAAAAATTTGTGATGATGTATGGATCTCGGAATTTTCCCATATTAAATTACTTGTTTACTGTTTACACCTAAATCATGTTACCGTATTCCAAGTTGCGTCGTAACTATTGCTGTTTGTTTTTGTAACTTTCCTTTGGAATCATTCTTAATTAGATATAAGTGTTTTACCAGTTGCGTCATCCGGCTGGTTGCTTCAGACCCAGGGTTTACACAAAAAGCGTTATCTTCACACGAAAACCGGTTTTAACTCACACACACACACACACTAAGATGGCGCAGCGACCCAAAGTGGTGACCGATGACTGGCAAAAGGTGGCGCAGGATAAATTGAAGGGGACGTCCTTAATATCGCAGGCCAAGACTCACTCCCGTATCCGTATCCGACTAACGCTTAACCGACTTTATTTAATCATCAATTTAATCAACATAGTTCGCTAAATTTCGCAAATTGCGCACACGTGAGTGGCTTTGACCGGATTTTTAACATAAGTATTATACCGTACGTGTGTGAGTTGACCCTGTACATTTTATTGGGTATCATTACCTAAAGTTTTTATTTTTATTTCTGCAAATGTTGGTTTAATAATAATCATAAAGTTTCATAAAATACCGTAAGTGTGTGAGTTGACCCTGTACATTTTATTGGGAATCATTACCGAAAGTTTTTTTTTTATTTCGGCAAATGTTGGTTTAATAATAATCATAAAGTTTCATAAAATACCGTTCGTGTGTGAGTTAACCCTGTACATTTTATTGGGAATCATTAACGAAAGTTTTTTTTTTAAATTTTGCCAAATGTTGATTTAATAATAATCGTATAGTTAGATCCACGATAGATCATAAAGTAGAAAACCCAAAATGTAGAGTGCGTCATAAAATTGAAAAATTATTCAAGGCATGTTTTCAGCTACTCGAATTTGAACCCTATAGCATCATCAAATTACATTTTTATTGCTACCTTGAACTGCCTCCGTGGTCCAGTGGTTTAGGCGTTCGCGTTCGGCCCGGGGGGTCGTGGTGGGTTCGATTCCCACGGGAAGCATACTTTGTTTAGTTGTTGTTAGGACATTGCAGGCTTGAATCACCTGATTGTCTGATAATGAAGATGATTCCGTGCTTCGGAAGGCACGTTAAGCCGTTGGTCCCGGCTGCCATTAGGTGCTCGTTAAAGGAACCAAGTCAGAGGCCGAGAGGCGGTTCCGCACATCTCTGACACCAGGGTGTACATGGTCGATTGACAATGTAACCTACACGAAATGATGATTGCTACCTTTTATTAGAAAAATTCGTCCTTGTTATTTAAGTCGAAAGTCTATCACCAGGCCGCAAATATTGGGACAGTGGATGCTAACTGAATTGGATCTTAGCTGGAAGTCTTGATTTACTGTTCGCTTTATCAAGGGAAAGTATGCTTCATTGTATGAATTCTAAGGCATGATTTTCATTGTCTCGATTTCCAAATATGAATAACTCAATTTTCGACATGATCGATTGCTTCCATTAATTTAGAGGCAAGTCTCACTGTATTTTGCACTGTAATATTAATGATTTAAGATTCCTATTTGCATTTATCTGCGAATTTGTATAATTTCGGATAATCTTTCGTGAGTTCAACGTCATTGTTATCTGATTTATGAATAACTAGCTGTTTCCCGCAGCTCCGCCTGCGGTATATAGCCTATGTTACTCAGGGTCAATGTAGCTTTCCAATGGTGAAAGAATTTTTGTAATCGGCACAGTAGTTTATGAGTTTATTCATTACAAACATACACACAAAAATACAAATCTTTCCTCTTTATCTTTTATATATATATTTTTATTCAATTTAGCAAAACAAACACCGATAGACCAACAAGCGATTGATGCTCTTGAAAATGGATTAAATTATGCGGTTGCACCCAGGAGGATACCTTATGAACATATCATCTGTTCGGTAGAAAATGTCTTGGTAAAAAACCACTTAAATAAAGAAGATTTGGAAGCGATACGCCAAGATGTGTCATCAGTACTACGACATAGCAAGCCGCCAAAACCGAATCTTCCTCGTGAACAATATCTTGCACTCACCAACCTTCGCAAGAACCCAGACATTACTATTTTACGAGCTGACAAAGGAAATTCAACTGTTATACTGGACACCTCTGATTATAACACAAAAATTCAACAACTGTTGTCGGATGAGAATACATATAAACAAGTAAAAAGTGATCCTACTAACAAGATCGTAACAAAAACCAAAGAATTAATATTAAAATACTCCGACACATTAAACTTAGACATCACGTCGCTCGTGCCTTCCTGTGTGAAACCAACAAAATTATATGGCCTTCCAAAAATACACAAAAAAGACCACCCATTAAGACCAATTGTAAGCCAAATAGATTCGCCAACTTATAAACTAGCACAACACCTGGTGAACATATTAACACAACTTCGTGGTCATACTGATACTAATGTCAAGGACTCTTATCACTTTATCAGCTTAATTAAAGATCTACGATTAACTGATGAAGACACAATGGTCAGTTTTGATGTACAGTCATTATTTACCAGCCTACCTTTGCATGACTGTATTGATATTGTTAAGAGAAGGCTTGAGGACCACCATCTACCTCAAGAGTATGCAGAGTTACTTGAGCATTGCTTAACATCAGGCTATCTCTTCTGGGAAAACAAATTCTACATGCAAATTGACGGTGTAGCTATGGGGTCTCCAGTCTCTCCCATTGTTGCCGACATTTTCATGGAAGACCTTGAGGAGAAGGCTCTTTCAAGCACCCTGGCTATGCCGAAGATGTTCAAACGGTACGTAGATGATACTTTTGTTGTACTCCCCAAAACTCAAGTCTCTGTTTTATTAGATCATTTAAATTCCATTAATAGTAAAATTAAATTCACTATGGAACCTGAGATCAATAATTCATTAGCCTTTCTTGATGTTTTAATAACTAGAAATCTTGACAATAGTATCAGTCACACTGTGTACAGAAAGCCCACCCACACAGACAAATATCTCAACGGTAAATCTCACCATCATCCATGTCAGTTAGCTACCGTAGGCAAATCTTTGTTACAGAGAGCACACGGCATCTGTGACACCCACCATCTTAAGGAGGAGCTTCACCGAGTCAAGTCTGTCTTAAGAAGCAACAATCTCAGCCTCCCACACATATGTCACAGAAGTCGACCCAAGCCACACACAGTTGATCGTTTTCCTGCCATCTTACCATACATAAAGGGAGTCACGGACAAGATTGGTAACATACTTAGGCGAGCTTCAATCAAGACCTATTACAAGCCGCATAAGAAAATTAACCAATTTTTAAGACCTGTAAAATCCAATATCCCATTGCAAGATGCTGGAGTTTATAAAATTGACTGTGACTGTGGTTTATCATACATTGGGCAAACAAAGAGAAGCATTAATACTCGTATAAAAGAACATATTGCTGACATGAAAAATAGACGCTCAACCAAGTCTGCAGTCTGTGAACATGCTCTAGACAAACCCAACCACTATATGCGTTTTGATAATCCTCAAGTCCTTGCAAAGGAAAACAGATTCATTCCAAGGATGTTACGTGAAGCTATTGAAATTAAAAAACATCCTAATTTCAATAGAGAGGATGGATGGCAGGTACCGCCAGCTTGGGACCCAGTCATTAACTTAATAAAATCGCAAACTCGGAAGCAGACTGCAAGACCCTTAGATACTGTGAGCCAATACTGCGTGAATCGGAATAGTTCCCAATAAAAATTTCGGGCGGTAGTTGTGTAATCTTATGACATCAAAGACAAATGTTAACTTAGTCTGCCTGCGACCATGAACGCTGTAAAGTGTTTGAAACGTCAGGTGTAAATAAATAAGTAATAAACGCGATAAAACCGTATTAAAATAGTTTAATTTAATGAATAACAATCGCGAAAACATAAGAAAACATTATATATTTTTATCTAGATTTTAAAGCTGCATCTTTTCTTAATTAAGTACTTTAGTTAGATACTAACAAATCACATATCGCATGCCGGTCCTTCACAGGCGGGAATTATATACTTATGTCAATGTATTATCCAGCAAATAAAATCATTTCATTTCATATACGCTTCTTGGTGTAGCCCCGCTCCGCAAAGAGTTACCCTCGTATTAAAAATAATTTGTTTGCGCTGATGTTAGCTAAAACATTTTGCGTGTTGTTTCTTTACACTAAATATCGAATAGGAAAGAAAGTGACAAAACATGTTTCGGTTCAACGATCTATATCTCTGTTTTAGCTAATATGTCGTTAAATTATTTTTAATATGAGGGTTAAACTAATTAGTGCCAGACCCAACTGCAAGGCTGCTCCTCTCACTGCCCTGTCTCTCAAAGCAGCAAACGCTTTGTAATTTAGTGTTGAATCGTTGTCTCTGGTGTAAAGGGGGACAGAAAGACGAGCATCAGAAAGAGTTTGGTGTTTTGAAGCAAGTTTTCAAAGAAATAAATACACAAGTTAAGTGTTGGTATCTATGTGTTACTACGACAGTACTATTACCCGACTGCGCCAAAAGGAGGGTTATGTTTTTCGAGAGTATGTATGTTTGTATAATCGTTTGGCACGCTCTGCAGCCGAAAGGCTCTATGGATTTTAGCTTGAGAGGTGTCGTTAGATTTGTATTTACTACTAGCTGTTTCCCGCAGCTCTGCCTGCGTCAAAAAGTAGCCCATGTTTGAACCCGGGTCTTCCACTATATTCATACCAAATTTCATCAAAATCTGTTCAGCGGTTTGGCCGTGAAAGCGTAACAGACAGACAGACAGACAGAAAGACAGACAGACTTTTGCATTTATAATATTAGTATGGAAGTATGGATGAGAGTGACATTGGGTATATCAAAATAAAATAAAAAATTGACATTGCGGATTTTTTTTGGTTTGTTCTTTCCAAATGACACAGAAACGCGGTCGTATTTTTTATTTTTTTTAATAACCTTTATTTTTTCTTAAAATAATGGATCCCAGTTGGCAAGTCAATAAACTACTTTTTAAGTATCGGTAATGAGTAGTTCGTTCCTCACAACTTGCGTATATGGATTTCCAGATAATTATGTAAAATTGAGTGTTAAATAATTACTTTTTATCACGATACGTGTGAAGTATCCGGCCGTACGGGGTCGGTGACCTTCTTTCATGGTACCAATTAGGCAAATATAAAACACTAGCTGCCCCGCTCGTAATATGTACATATTACAAAAAAAAAAACTGTTTTTAATCAATCTAATCCTTCCTTCCTTCTTTTCAAATCCTTTTTTTTGCAAACAACCGCGCAGAATAGGGAAGAGAAGAGAAGTCTTGTGTCGGAGGCCAATATCCGTCTCGGGTCGCTGAGCCAATACATTACGTAAGTACTTAAATTGTCAAAAAAAATATATTTATTTGGTACAACAAAATTAGAACAACATCATGTACCAACATATGAAGAAATATACGAAAAGTTAAACAAACAATCTAACAGCCGTGAGTTATTTTCCGGAAATCGCGCAGTTATATCCATGGTTCAAGGTTTGAATAGTTCAGACATGGAATTTAAAAACATAATGGAGATTTCACTACGTTTGAAACCATCATTATTACTTACCATACGTTATATATGAGTCTTCTTCCGGGAGTGATGACAGACAAGGAGATTAAGAGAGGTCAGATGTGTTTATTCTTTAAGAACTGTGCGCTACAACAATAATCATCATAGATTAATAATTGGTCTCGCGCGCGCTCGACTAGATACCGTCGGCGTACTAGACAAATGCGGCAACTAAAACTACGCTGATTCGGCGTACTTGCGGAATACCCGCGTCAATCACGCCGCAACCGATAAGTGAGTTGGACGTCGAGATAAATTTAAAATTTTAGTTTAAAAACAGAAGCAAAATGCCAGTTTGCGTATTCAAACTATGTAAGAATAATAGTACAAGAATTAACTCTTTCTCGTTTCGTCGACATTGTTTTACACACACTACAATATAAAGTTGCCGCATTCTGGAAACTGATTTTTCTTCATAGCGCGGTATCTAGTCGAGCGCGCGTGAGACCAATCATTAATCTAAGAATAATTATATTTATTCCTTCATCAGCCACCTAGTAACTAAGCTACGACGACGACGTCTATGCTATGTTAACCATTTGGCCTTTTATCATAACTATTACATCACTTTTGATTATTTTTTATTTCTTCCCCCATTTTCCACATCTTCGTGCGATAAGATGAAAAGCAAGAAAGAAAATAATAATTTATTTTCATCATTGAAATAATAGAGACACAAAAAATTTTACAAGGATTCAAAGTGTTTCCAAAAAAGGTCTTAAGATGCTTTGATAGTGATAATTCCACTATCTTAGTTCGTCACAATTTTTCCAAATTCAATATTAAAATTTTACAAAATTTCACTTTGATACGATTCTAAGCTCCTGCGTAAAACACCACACCACTCGTGATTTCGGCGTTTATATAGCGGCGAAAAACAGTGCCAACGAATTCCTGAATTCCTCTCCTTACGAGCTTGCATTGCACGTGATGCCGCCTGGGACTAGATTTAAGTTCAATTCAATTCAAATTATATTAGGATGGGCAAAAGCCTTTTCGCATATACTTTATATGAACTTGTAATAAAATCTCTTTGGCTATACTATTTGTATCTGGCTGGTTTTGGTATAATTAAAAGTTTAAATTTTAAAGAAGATAATTCCAAATTGAAATTAGGAAGATGTGTGATTTTCATTTGTTTTTCTTACTGTCAAGATGAGTGAACCTAATGAAGAAAATCGATACATTTTAAAATTTTACTACAAAAAAAAGGTAAAAATGCAACGCAAGCCGCGAAAAAAATTTGCGATGTCTATGGCTCTAGTGCAGTGTCTGTGAGAGTAGCACAAAGCTTTAAGCGTTTTCAATCCGGAAATTTTGATTTCAAAGATGCATGTCTCTCGTCGCCCTATTACTGATAAAATGGATGCCATTTTTGAAAAATCGATCTTGCTCCACGATCGGCATATCAGTAGTTACGACGTAGCTGAAGAACTGGGAATTGACCACAAAGTTTGGGCGCATTTGAAAAAAACTGGGTACACAAAAGAGCTCGATATTTGGGTACCTCACGAGCTCACTGAAAGAAATCTAAACCTATTGTAATCGAACAAAATGGCACCTACATACTTCACTTAGTTCATGTTAGTACATGTGTTAGTGTATGTTAGTGGCATGTTATTGTCATGAGATGTCATTCTGTATCTGTGGTACGGTGCAATTGATGGACCATATTCTGGCATGCCCCAGCTGCCCCTTCTCATGTACAGGGGACAATTTGTCTGTGGCTTTTGACTCTGCTGTGGGTGTTATGTCCTATTGGGCAGAATATATTAGGTTGGGGAAAAAGTATTTTCGCATATAGTATGTATGAACTTGAAATAAATTCTCTTTGGCTATACTATTTGTATCTGGCTGGTTTTGGTATCATTAAAAGTTTAAAATTTTGATCAGAAGCCTCAAAATTTCTATAGCAATGGGATCATGTCCCTACCTACAAGATGGCAAAAAGTAATCGAACAAAATTACACCTACGTACTTTATTTAAATGTATATAAACTATATAAAAAAATTGGAATTTTCTTAAAAAATGCGAAGAAACTTTTTCTCCAACCTAATAAGGTTTAGCAATTGACACGTGAGAAGAAGATTATCATGAGCATATCACTAACGACATATAGTTTACCCATGTACTGGGAAACGATTTGTTTGATGTTTATATAACGACAAGTTGAGGATTTTCCTCAATATTTACCTTGAATAAACAATCCAAACATAGTGCTAATAAAATAAACATCAGACGAACAATAAATGTTAAGTTAGACTAACGTTAGTTAAGAAAATACACATATACAGGAGATATAGGAGGGATTAGATCTAGTCATTCTGTGTTGGCTGGAATCTGGAATAAAATTCATTCATATCGAGTGGGTTACATGGTCAAACGACCCTCTACAGATGGTGTCAGAGTTTGTGTTTGAGAGATGTATTTGTTATAAAATATAGTAACTATCGTTATTTACTTTTGGGCTAACGCAATCTGTGTGATTTGTCCCTATATTTTAAAATAAGTGTTTTCATAGTATACCCGAATAATCATAAAAACAATACCCATGTCGATTTTAAGACATACCTAGTTTCCCCCTTTTAGAGGTTTATTTTTGAGAAATCCTGAACTGAATGATAACTTACTTATTTACCATGATCAATGCTCTTGAGAATTTTCTTAACTTAATGTAGTTCAATAAGGAAATTTCCAGCATTGTCCTTAACATTGTTCAAGACTATTCCAAGTGTTCACAATAATGTTTTATAATTAGCTTATACGATTGTCGGACAAAAGAAATCGATAGCTTTGCAATATGCATGTTCAGTTAGTTGTCGATTTATTACGAATCTTTATAAATACTTCATTCAATAAACCATTCACGTGTTCTACTGTTTTGTCATCATCATTCATATCGTTAAGTTTCAAGGGCTCTGGACCCTGCTCATCGTTTTGTCAGTGTCTTGATGCGGAATCATCTTTTGAGAAGGTCGTCTTCTTAGCGAGTTGACTCTGGCGAACTTTTTCTTCATAAGGTAAATAGTTAAATGGAATGGCATCAATACACCTTAAAAAAGCCTCTTCGACCACCATATAACAGCCGGGATCAACGGCTTCCAAAACACGGAGTCGTCTTTATTATCGGACAATCAGGTTATTTAAACCTACAAATCCTACAATGTCCCGAGACTGGAGACAACTTGAATAAAGCCTGCGTCCCGTGGGTTTAGAACCCACAACTTTTGTTACTTCTGAATGGTAAGGCCTAAGCCACTTGACTTCTTTCGTCACTATTTGCAATAATGACACACAGGTCGAGCGGTCAGAAAACGAAATGTTTTGTCGGACGAACGTACGGAGACGAAGAGATCAATCGGCGAGTCCTCGCAAAGAGAAAATGTTATGTCGTTGAATCATTGCCTGGAGAAAGATACGTCGGACTCTCGTTCCACAATCATAGGCAAGTAAATTTTCAAGCGTACAATACAATACAAAACTCTATAATGCACAACAAAGATACATTGTAAATTATAGCGTACGTTTCAATATTTACTAACATACGTGTGTATGCCATGCTAGCCACATTCACGTGGTACTGGTGGAAACCGGTCTCAGGACCAGTTAAGAAAATTGCTGGTCGTTAGTTCTTGTTTTAATCGTCGTGAGGCAAATTGCATTTACTTTACCAAGGATCTTGGTGCTGTAAATGGTTATATTTACTTACATCCTGCGGCAATTATCCCAGGCCTTACATTCGTCAAGATTTCTATGTATATTTTTCCTCGACAATCCATTCTACACTAATACCTTGGCCATCTTAATAATCCTTTTATTCGGCAAACTATTGCTTTTATAGATGACAGGAAGCATCCGGGGATTAGATTTAAAGTCGCAACTAGGGCTATCAGATGATATAAATTAAACATCTTACAGTATGACACTAATGGTCGCTTCACATTTACGCGTCGAAATCGCGAGAACTGCCCGAGAACCGTGAATGTTGAACTCATTCTCGTACTCTTCTCGCGTTCTAGTACTTCTATCACCGCGTTCTCGGGTTGTTTTTTTGCCCGAGTCAAACGAGCCGAAACAGCTAAATCCTACACTCTGGCCTTCCTCGACAAGATCCACGGCGGGATTCTCACGAGCTGTGTGGAGCGGGCATAAGACATTCAAAGATTACCTTGAGCCATGAATTTCACGATCATAAGAAGCAATGTTTACTCAATAAACTGCCTTGAGCTGTTCTGAAAATTTTAACAGCCAAGCATAGCTACAAATTTGATTTACGTCTGGCGAAGAGAAACAGTTTTACCAAGAGGAAGATGGAAGAAACTTTGCTATCACTACATTGAAATACCGCCAAAACAATCTCTTTCAAGTCCAGACAACCGCAATGATACACGTATACAGAAAAATAAAAACAATAAAGTTACAGCCCTGCACTTCTTCACCAATTGAAACTCCGATGGGAACGTGAGCGGGCACGTTCGAGCTATCGTCGGAAGAATTGAGCTATTACGAGCTAATGGTCGCGTGAGAGTTCCATAGGATTTCTCAATTTACAAAGACACCTATTAATAAGACATTCAAGGATTTGAAAAGCTTGTATTTATGCGACATTTGTGTTCATGTTTTAATCCAATTCAATTATGTATCCATATCCATACTTCCATACTAATATTATAAATGCGAAAGTCTGTCTGTCTGTTACGTTTTCACGGCCAAACCGCTGAACGGATTTTGATGAAATTTGGTATGAATATAGTTGAAGACCCGGGGTCAAACATAGGCTCCTTTATGACGCAGGCGGAGCTGCGGGAAAAAGCTAGTGTTTAATAAAGTGTTTAAACCATAAATGCTTTGAACACGCAACGAAAACCCCAATCGGCCTTTGAAGACGTACGAAAAGTTATAGGACAGAAAATACTCACATTTTGAGTTGAAATCCATGCGACTGTTCCGTTAATCCAGGATCGATCGATTGGAAATTTAAGTTTAAAAGATATTTCCTAAAAGAATACAACTAAAATTGCCAAGGTTCCTCTATTTGGACGTTGGTTGATTGATATAAACAACATGGGAAGAAACTGAAAGACCAATCTCAAAGATTCGTGGACTTTTGGAGAATGCCATTGAAGTATAATAAGTATTTCAGACAAAAGACAGCTTCCTCTATTTCAAAAATCTCGAACAAAGATGAAGACAGCTAACAGTAAAATGGTTTTAAAATCGGTCGTCAGTCATGTCAGTAACCTTATACAATGTAATGCCAGTGTCCTCATCATTTATCTCCAATTTTTATGTTCTTGTCCTTCAACTACTACGCCGTTTACATCATGTGATAATTTTCGGCTGTGTTTTTGTTTTGTATTATTTTCTTTGTTTGTCTCGATGATATGCTCATGATAAATTTTTGGCATCGGTATCGTTTTAGTGAAATTATTAGGCGCTAAAAAATAGGCATTTTCATATGCTGGATATATTAAACATTTATTTCTTGCTAAACATGTAAGTGCATTAAGATCTATCTTTATTTTCCATGCTTATGACGAAAATAATTTTGAAATTGTTTTTTTCTCCTTGAGAAATTAGAAATCTAGTTATACATTCTCTAACATCTCAGCCACTTTTCATGATGCCCAATATAATATGTATTAATTTAATTTGGGTGAACCAGGGGAGGCCATCACAGGATTCCACAATGTTAGATGATGGGTAAAGAAAGTACGCCCGTACTTGGGCAGGCCAATTCGAGTTGACGACGTCGACTGGTTGGTCGCCCTAGGTATCGCTGGGGCGATGAGGTGGGAGTGAGCGACTGGCGGCAACTCGTACAAGACCGCAAGAAATGGCGCCTTCTCGTGTTGTAGGACAAGATCCATTTTGTGTTTCTTGCTTCTTGCCATCGTAGTCTTCTTCTTTCGAGTCAAAATGGGTATTGACTGCACGATATAAATTTTTCCCAATACTTTGCCCGGTTATTCGCCGTATTTAAGACTTCCAGAGTGTAAGAGACGGGACTATTGGGGCATGACATCTTAGTAAGAAAGTAAGATGATGGGACATCTACAATGTCATGATCTAGTATACGAGATCTTTTCAATTTATCAGCACTCCATTGAGTGGTGATAAAGTGGTTGATAACTAAACTATGCGGCGTATGAACCCGTTATCAAACCCGCTAATTTGACTCGTAATTGTGTCAAAGTAGCTGATATCAGTAAGTTGTGGTCGGTTTCCTGAACTGAGTAAAGGAACGCCGCTTGCGAATGTTTTAGCAGTAAGTCCGCCAATTTTAAAAGTATTTTTACTTGTGGTACAATAAAGATTTATAAATAAATAATTTTAACTTCCTACCATAAATTATGTTACCACCCAAATTCTTCTTTTCATGTCGATTAGCTCAAACTCAGATATCGTTTTTCCTGAAACATGCCACCTCTATGCCGCTTTCCGTGGCTGACATTAGGTCTTGTTTTGACCACCCAAATTATAAAATGCGTATTCGTAGATCGTGCGTGGCAAGCGACGACAAGCTTGGACTAACTATATTTGTCGCCACTATATCTTAAACTCCTCCGTGCTTCTGAGGGCATGTTTGATGCATATCGTTTGTTATCGCTACATGGCGGTCCATAGCTGATCCATTTTTTTCTAAGTAACATTAAAACAATTGGAGTGTTACCACTAACACACCCAGACAATGTTACGGCAGTCGCACCGTTGTAATAACCAAACTATGGAAAAAAGCCCATGGTTTTAAGGCTTTTAGTTCAAATAAATGGACATCTAAGCAGCTTAAGGGTTGTCAAGAATTTTTTAATGTCCACTACCAGTTGTTCGACTAATAAATTCACTCGACGGTTATTCAATAATTAATGATCTATTGTCTATGCGCTAAATTATCGCCCATATCACAGTATAGATAATAGTACCATAGTCACCTATTTATATTAATATGGAGTGTGTTGAATGGGCATTTGAAAATGTTGGCAACGCGCGCGTGTCTATGCTAGCTGGTTGCCTTCTAAACGCGACGATATGTACGCTGTACACCATATTTCATTCAAACATTTACGTGAACTATTGCTCAGAAAATTATTTCTATCGATAAATCTAAAAATAACGAAACAGCATTTAATTAATACATAAGAGAGTAGCGTGCGTGACTGTGTGTAGTCAAGGCACCTAATTGACCTCTTGGGAACATATGAACATTAGTTTTTTTTTTTTTTAAGTGTATAGATATACAATCGATTGCTTCTTACACAATGAAAGCAAAATGGCAACTAAAAATGCTAATGTTTCTTTTTTCCAAAAAAATTTTGAATCCACAAAAAATGTTTGACTAGCGTTCGTACAATCTCTATCGATAAATAGTGATGAATAATATAGTCACTGTTGATGTAATAATTAATAACCTGTGCCGCCAAATCCAGGACCATGACTTATAGCGTACCCTAGGCTCGAATCCGAATCGTAGGCTGAGGACGCAACTTGGAAAGCACGCTTAGATGAAGAATAAAAGAATAGAGTAGTTAACTGTTGATAGATAACGGCGCATACTGCTTTTAAGGGCAATCGGTGACCATTTAATTTCTTAAAATATCAAAATCTTTACCTTATGTAGAACGTTTTTTGTCAATCAACAGCGGCCGTGCCGAAGCTAGCTGAAATATTAATGTCTTTGTTCAGGTCAGGAGTTCGAACTAAATGTTAAATGAGAACCAAATGATTGGCCGGTATGTTGACCGTCTTGACCAACTTATTTAGGGTTAATACTGAAGGTTCTGGAAACTACTTAAGAAGACAAAAAGACCGATTAGTTCTCCCACTGTCTACGCAAGTGTATCTACATAATATAGAATAGATACTACTCTAGATAGTATACATAAATATTAAATCTTATACAAGAAAAGGTTGCTAGGGAGACCAGCTGCTTTTCAGGGATGATACAACTAGTTTGTTACAAGTATATCCGTTTTTGTAAACCATCATTAGTTATAATTTTGTGTGGAAATCCTAAGTTGATATTGTAAAGAGCCCCAGCGGCCCTTTTACAAGAACGCGGGCTGATTTGGCCAAAAATAAAATACATGTGTGATTATAAGTATAAAAAAATCTTTTGTACGGGCGCTAGCGACTTCGTCTACACAAAAACTGATGGTAGAGGCAAAACCGTTTCACATCTTATTGACGTGTAGTATAAATTGACGTCAACCACATAACCCACTTATGCCTTAATTGGATTGGGGTTTATTTTTAAAAGGATTCATTAAAACCTCACATTGTCACATGAATTAGAAATTAATGAGGGTATTCGATATTTTGGATTCGTCCAGAGTTCAAAATTGGCAAATTGTACAAAGTTGGTAGTCGGATTACTGACTGACCCTCTCTACCTAGGCTAGGCATATTTATCCTACGATACGATAATACCCCGGGTATTCCGGAGGTCGTGAGTTCGAAGTCCCACGGGAAGCATACCTTATACAAGTTGAAAGGCAAGTTAATCCGTAGCATTAGAACAAGAAGTGCTCTTATTACCCACAAGATATTTATTTATTTAGGCTCACGTAACAATTTACACATAAACATGTAGTATTAATCTATATTAGTGATACATAACCAAAACACAGTGCCCAATATATCATACTTTTATCATATCGTCTGGGTTACATGGTCAATTGATCCTGTGCATCCTGATCTCAGAGTTTTTCGGAACCGTCTTTTGGCCACTGACGTGATTCCTTTAACAACCATCTAATTGCAGCCGGGATCAGCGACTTAACGTTCCGAAATACGAAATCATCATTATAATCGGACAATCAAGTGATTCAAGTCTGCAATGTTCTAAACTTTACTATACTTTAATTTCCC
This sequence comes from Euzophera pinguis, assembly GCA_947363495.1. NCBI lineage: Eukaryota > Metazoa > Arthropoda > Insecta > Lepidoptera > Pyralidae > Euzophera > Euzophera pinguis. The sequence continues at coordinate 1,351,433 of OX376164.1, forward strand.
CAAGGAACATAGCTCGAAACATGAAAAACAAATTTGGACTTCCCATAGTAAGTTAGGTCACGTGATGAGACATTTTGTATGGGAGGTCCAAAAATTTACTCCATTTTTCGACCCATGTATCTTGGGGAAATTTGTTCAGTTGCTGGACGATGGGTCCAAAACGACTAAAATTTCACGGTGTATATCTTATTAAATGATTGTAAGTTGAATATGATAACTAATTGATTTAATTTGAATTAAGTCAATGATGTGTTAACAATTTGGCCGGATCAATTACACGGTTGTAGTGGAGTGAAACCGTATTATTAAAGCCAAGGCCTGTTGCGACAGGTCGACTGGTAAGCTGGCGAGGAGAGCATACGATTTATCGTTGCGACATTTTTACCCATTTGGAACTTCCGAGTCTTTAATAGCAATAACATTTTAATGTGGCGATAGAATTTTAAGAGAATAAAAAACGTATTTTACACTTTTATCCATTCGACAATGAAGTAATTGATTTTGACAATAAAGAAGTCGTAGATGTTACTTTAGCTTCTTCCAGGCAGATCTGGGCCTGGTGTATAGCATATGGTTATGCATTTCACAGTTGTGAGCATGGATACTTGCCAATTTAGATTGTAGCGGTCACGCGGTCCTCAGATATGAAAAAACTTCGGAAAATAATGTTTTAGGTAATACATAATGAAGAAGAAATATTTAATTGATTCAGACGTTACTTTGCGGACGTTAAAGTTGCAAGCACTTACCAAATTATGTATTTGCATGTGCAAACTAATGGTGGCGGGCATGTTGGGACTAATAGTAGTGGGTGGGTGCCGGCCGGCAATAGTTTGCATGAACTAACTGGTGGCGGAAGCACGCAAAATAATTTGGTAAGTGCTTGAAGAAGGAATAGTAACATTGCATTCAAAAGGGAAAAAAGCACCAGATATGGGTTGAGATGCAGTCGAGATTTTGGATAATGAGACACTGCTAAAACCTGCAATATTAAAAAAAACAGTACTACACAATTAAATGTTAAGATTCCCATGTAAACAAATACTCTATATTGCACCAAAAATTGCATTACAAAAACAAATCAACATAAAACAGTCAGGACTTTTCGCTGAAGCAATCTCTTTCAGTCGACCAGGGTGTAGGATAAGTAAAGAACAATGCACATGAAATGAATTAAACGAACCATAGGAAAGATGAAACGGATAGAGTGGGCAACCATAATCTCCATTGCGTATCCGACGTCCGTGTTCTATCGTCCGTGGTTGCGTCAGATAAAACTGATGTAAACAGTAATCCGCATAGCTTCCGATTGCGGCTTCGACTGCTTTTTGCGTGAATGTTATTAAAATTACTCACGTTATACATTCTGCGCCTCTACCAAGAGATTTTATTGACGCAGACGTGAGCAACAGCGCTAACAGCTTTTGTATAGCAAACCTGTACAGCGCTCCTGACCGATAGTAAGTATAGTTGAAGACCCGGAATCAAACAAAGGCTACTTTTCCTTTTTTTACTCGAAACGAATTTTGGTGTTGATTACTACAATGGAGCGACTGCTGTGTGACCTTGCGGTCGTTACTCAAAAACCAGATCAACAGAAACATGACTCGATGTGTCTAAAAGTGTCAGACTGCCTAACGGCTTCTGACACAGCCTAATGATTGTCACCTATCGACTTATGACTCTTGCCGTCGTCGTTTGACATACGCATTAGCTACTCGCACTTCGGATACGCGCGCTGCACTCGGTTCTCGAGCTACTTGTTATATCTGCTAAAGGACATTTTGTAGGTGGGCTTTAAGTTTAATTTTTCTATTATTGCCATTATCTTGTTTTATGTTTGTTATCGCGAAACTCAGTCATTTCTGAAACGATTTTTTTTTGTTTGATAGGAATTCTTTCAATCAAGTCCCATACATTTTTTATCAAAATTGGTTCAGTAGTTTTATTGTGTAACCTCTGTGGTCCAGTGGTTAAGGCGTCAGCCTTTGACCCAGAGGTTGCGGGTTCGATTCCCACGGGAAACACACTTTATTCAGTTGTTTACAGTTTGGCTAGGACATTGCAGGCTTGAATCACCTGATTGTCTGAAAATAATAGTACATTATTGCAAAGGCAGCGAAATAGGCAATTGCAGGTCGAGTATGAGTTTGAAGGCCGAGCCGCAGGCGAGGACTTCAATGATACGAGATTGATATGATATAGTTAAATGATACGATATAGTGCTTTTCTTAAAAAAATGCAAGGAAATAAAAAAGGGCCTTTTACGTAATAAATTTAATTTATTGGTTATTGGGTATATCGTACACATTGCATTCTGGTGGCTATACAGCCACGAGAATGCAATGTGTACGATAGATAAAAGAGTTCTAAATTCAAACAGCACACCGTTTCATACAACATTGCCGGCGCGCTCTTCGTTCCAAATTCAAAGAACGCGCCTGGAAGTGATTTTGGTTTTTCAGATACAGCCATGAGAACGCAATGTGTACGATAGATGAAAAAGTTCTAAATTCAAACAGCACACCGTTTCATACAACATTGCCGGCGCGCTCTTCGTTCCAAATTCAAAGAACGCGCCGGGGAAGTGAATTTGATTTTCAGTCTACGTAAATATGTTACTTCGCGTGTTCTTTATTCAAAAGTAATGACACTATTTCCGCGCATGTTTAAGAAAAGATGATTCCGTGCTTCGGAAAGCACGCTAAGCCGTTGGTCCCAGCTGACATCTGGTGGTCGTTAAAGGAACCACGTCAGAGGCGGTTCCGCACAACTCTGAAACCAGGGTGTACATGGCCGATTGATAATGTAACCTACTCGAAATGATGATTGTGTAACCAATACCAATATGACTAGAAAATAAAAGAATGATATTGAAGTCATCCAAATAAACGAAACTCAACATGTTTTATCTTTTATATTTCATTTAAAGTCATTTGCTTGTTTTAAATTTTTTATCTAAGACCAATCGACCCCATATACCCTGGTGTCAGTACTAAGAAACCACCTAAAGGTCATTTAAATTGTGTTTTTGGGGTCAGTCTCAGTTGGGTAAAATCCATGTAGTACGGGATTAACTTCAATGGTCAATCGATCTTTTACACCCTGGTATCAGATTGGTCAATTGACTCTGTTTGCCTTGGTATCTTCTTATTCCTAAGGTATTTTCCAGTTGTCCCCCTATGATATAAAATATCTATAAGATAGCCCCGGTAAACGAATGGAAGTCGGTTTTTGTTTTTAGTAAAAAAATATTGTTCCGGAATAGTATCCAATGTTCTTCCCAGTGCTAATAACTATGTGTATGTAAAATTTCAAGTATTCGATCGATTGGTTTAGTGAATGGAGCATGGAGGTAACAAAAACATAAACAACCAAATATACAAACACTAACTTTTAGAATATTAGTAGGATTCGGATAGTTAGGATGTATATGATTTGCGTTATTGGCAACAAATATATTGTTTGATGGAAATAATAGACAAATTTATATAAAATATTCTTTATTATAATATAAAACTTTATATTTACTTAAATCTGCTACACGTTACAATCAGATCTAACAACAAAATGTATGAAAAATCAGCCTTTCACATCACTTTAAGAAAAAATATTTTAAAATTATCGAGTGGAGCATGAGAAGTGTTAAAGGTTTATTTATTAAATTACAAAAATATTTAAAATTAAAATTTTATGTTTACATGTACTTCAACTTAGTCAAACGAAATCTTGATACAAGGTAGTTCGTGTATAATTTTTTTGAAATATGTATAAAAAGTAACAACATACCGTTCACTATCTTGCGATGTTTTCGGAACAATACTTTTAGTACCTCAGTCCATAATTACTGCCATCTCCATAATAATCGCACTCCTTGGTTCGCGTTCGTTCGACAGCGATTTCTATGACGCCGACAAGTATATGGGAATTGTTTTTTTTCCTGAAAATAAAATTATTTTTTATTATTTTATAAATAAAGAGGGCATACTTATTTAGTTGTCTACTTGTATTTATGTGAAATGCCTATTTGACCTCGGGTAAGTACCACCAAACACCACAATATCCACCTTTCATCAATATCGGTTCACGGTTTAGCCGTAAAGGCATAACAGACAGACAGTTTTTGCATTTATAATATTATACGTACATTACCAAAAAAAATCAATCACCTAATTAATCATTTAAAAATCAATTAGTTACAACGTTAGTTATATAGAGTATTTATTAAAATAAGACGTAAAAAACTAACTAAAAACTAAAAATAAAAAACCACAAATAGTACTATATAGTTATATAGATACAATTAGTACTTACCATATTTTTCCTATCATGCGGCGAGCAATATCTTGGTATAACTTCTTCCTTTTTTCCATAATGTACTTAATAAAAAAAAAAAATCTAACTATAAAAATAATCTAGGTATGTATAAAACCTAAAACCAATTTTTATAAAATTGTTTACACGTTTTATAAATTACGATACAATAAATATGTCTATTTTCAAAAACTCGCGCGAAGTCTAAATTTACGCAGACGACTGACACAGACCCTACCTCGAACAGAGACGCGCCCGGACTGAGCAGCGGGATTAAAAAGGGATAGCGCTCGGCGATTTTGCCTGTGTGAAAGAGTCAGCCATAGATGGGTCTGCTTAAACGTGGCTTCAACGTAATCACCACAATTAAAATTTACGTTTTAAATTAATTACTTTTAAATAAAAAACTCAATCAAAATTTTACTTTGGTAAAAACTTATTACTTTTAATGAGCTTTGATTTGGATATAATTTCTTTTTTATATTGTTATCTTTTGAGTTTTATAGACGAATTTACTGCATATTTTGTATAATTATTTCTATCGAGGTTTTTCATTCCAATCGTGTTTTCCTTATAATAATATGAGAGTTAAAAGTATCAAAAATCATTATAAAAAATTTTTTACACATAAACTAAATACTTTAGGAGTTATTACCGGTTGAAAATGGCCTATGTATCGCCTTAATATACGGTTGCTTACTAGAACCACGCCAGAGGCCTAAAGGTTCCGCATAAATCTGACACTATGGGTGGGTCGATAGGCAAATTTGGCAATGTAATCTACACGAAATGATGACGATGAGTACAAGTATTCCCTTGTCCCTATATATATATATAATACTAGCTGTTTCCCGCAGCTCCGCCTGCGGTATATAGCCTATGTTAATGTTATGTGTATGTTATGCCAGGGTGAATGTAGCTTTCCAATGGTGAAATAATTTTTGAAATCGGCACAGTAGTTTTTGAGTTTATTCATTACAAACATACACACAAAAATACAAATCTTTCCTCTTTATAATATTAGTGTAGATATTTTACTAGTGTTCTAAAGGTGTTAAAGTATACTTACTACTACTAGCCTATAGGCAGAAAGAACGTCTTCAAAATATGCAGGGCGCATATAACCGATCGTCTACTTACTAATAAAATACGACAAATAACGTAGCGGATTAGTATTCTAACCGTACAATCGATATCTTACTCGATTTATTCGTAATCGTATAAGGTACGAGACGTCCTTCGCTCGAACGGATATGAAATCGAGAGTTACGACACGAATACGTTACGACTGCGATTGACGATGTATCGATGTCGATCAGAGGGTTTTAGATGTATAAGATGCTTGAATGATGAAAATATAGTTCGAAATTTATGATTGCATGGTTAACAATAGCCTGTCTGCTACTTAGAAGGTCGGGGGTTCGAACCCTGGTCAGGTCAAAATGAAACTAGATCTTTTCTGATTGGCCTGGGTCGTGGATAGTTGGCTAATTATGTATTTGATATCAATGTAGTATTATCGAGTTAGTAAAAAAAGTGTCGAAATGACTTTGGGGCTAACTCAATCTGTGTAATTTGATTTTATTTATTGAACCACCTAATGTGTATTCGCAAAACTGACCTTTCGTATTTTCCGCATTGAACGCAGTTATTTAATAAAATATCATCATGTTTCCTCAATAATGCCCCCGTTGCTAAAAATAATACAAATAAATATGAACACAAAGGGAAAATTCGTGCCATTTATCTCATATCGCGAATTTCCGGTGGATTGTTCTAATATGAACGAATACCAATATTCTCGTAAATGAAAAGATTTTCTATGTGTTCAATAACAGGTTATTATGTTATGATTACGACTTGGTTATCATGGTGGATAACTATTGTTACGAAATCAAAAATAAATAAAAATAAAATGCGGCCCGCGGAAGTTTGAGTAGCGCTGTCCGCGGAAAATTCTCGTACAATCGTCGCGTGTTTCCATACGGGAATAATATCGCGAACGATCTAGTACATCGATTATCTCGCTCTGACATATTGCTTTGTCTCGCTCTCGCACTTCTAGTATGTACTAAGGGAACGAGACAGAGAGTATCACTCTCTCTCTATTCCGGAGTAGTTGTGATCTTTCTAGAAACTTATGGAGCGGGTTTCCCGGGCCATATAAATATCGGAAGGTGCCTCAGGAGGGCAGTTCTAATTTAACTGAGCTACAAGTGCGATCAAGAAGCGATATCCGGAGCGAATAACAAGTGATACAAGCGACCTCGGCAAGTTATAGTGACTGTGATTAGCAAGTGTTTTGGACATTGTTAGTGATAAGTGAAGTGAAGTGACGTCGGCGACCATCCTTGTGGGAATAAACGTTTTTAAGAGTCATCAGGTGTTTTTCTCCAAATTGCGAACCCCGAGCTCGTAACACTATTTTAGTATTCCTCCGTATTAAACTGTCAAATGCAAAAGTATTTTATTTTAATTCTGTAATTGGGGCTATAAACAAACTCTTTAACTTGTTGTAAAGGGAAAACAGACTCCTGGCTCTCATAGAATGAAAATGAGTGAAACTTTATTCGCAATAAATATGGTAGTTACAAATAAGATCTTAGATAACTAGAACATAATATGTATTTAAGCTTGCTATCGGAAAAACTTTAGGCGAGACAGAGTCGGAGGTTATAGATATAGATCTGATCCATATTTCTTAAGAAATTGCTACAGATTTCACATACTAACAAACAATATAAAGTTATAACAATAAGTTCTTCCAATAAACATGTTTTGTACGAGTTTGCTGAATAGTCGAGTGGCCTGGAAGGCGTGACGGCGTGATAAACAGATAGACTGGCGTAACAATGTCGCCAAGACTAAACGGACGAGCCTGTCTACCGTCTATTGTGTGCTTTGACATGTGACGTAGGTTGTATAGTCTGTAGCTGAACATGTAGGAGCTTCATTATTTAAGACTAGCAGCCCGTCCCCGACTTCGTCCAGGCATTTAGCCTCCCTCGATAAACATGCTATACAACACTGAAAGAGTTTTTCGAATCGGACTTGTGGTTCTTAAAATTTTCGCTTTCAAACAAACAAACTTTTCAGATTTATAATATTATTAAAGTATAATATTAGTATTAGTATAGATTGAATGAACACTATTGCACCATTTACATTGATTAAATAGGTTAAAACAGTTTGTAATTTTAAGTAAATGAAATTATCGTAAATGCAATCTCTACCAGCCAACCTTGTGGTAGGTAGAAAGAAAAACAATAAAAAAGGGCGTTACCGAAAATCTCTGATACACTGTCAAGATCAGGTCAACCGACCCTGTACATCCTGTACAAGGACGATTGTCCATGTAGCCCACTCGTTATTATTGTATAAATAACTTACATATAACCATATTGCGAGATTGGGAATAATTGCACAGATTTCTCACTCTGTCTCATCGAAGCTAGTGTGCCTTGCTAACCATATCAGTTACAAAAAAGGTCTTACACCCACCTTCATTGTTTCATGGTTATTTATTTTTATAGAATATTTTAGAATTTGCAATGGCAAATCTTCAATTCAAAAATTTAATAACAAAATGCTCAAAATACTCATAAAGATAAACCGGCGTTCGTTGTTTATTTTCAGTTTTCCATCGAAATTCCGACATTCCTAACTTTGACGTAATTTCCGACAAGCAATTTTGCTAATAGCTTAAATTAGACCGGCGTATCTAATATTGTTTCATTAATAATAATTAGTTTCTATGAAATAAAAGCCGTGATTAAAGTTGAAGTAGCCTGAATTAGAGTCTAAATTAGGAATTCAGATAATGAAAAACATCAATAGATGATTATAGCGAGGAAACAGGTCTCGTCAGAAGAATAAACTATTTTGAATGAAATGGATAAGATCTTGGGGATGGTCGTGGATTTTAGTTAGGCAATAATCAGAACAATTAGTTGTGAACAAAGAAAATGAAAACTTCCAGAACAACCAGACATGTTGAATGAAATTGTACTTGTTTACAACTTTTTTCTTTTACCTAAGGACGGTGATTTTAGCGATAATTAAAAATTTCTCTTTACTTTCAGGCGTACGAAAGGCGGTTTCCGAACTGCCCGCAGATTCCCGTGGTGGTAGATTGCCTGGTCACAGAAGACAGCTGGTCAGCGGACGACTCCCAGCGACACACCACGAGGCGTTGCCAGCTCAACGTGGAGGCGCCGTATCTTCTGAAGAAGGTACAATCTGATTATTGGTTGACTTCATGCCTTAGCCAGAAAAAAATGGGGTGTAGTTTATCGTCTTTATTCCAGCCGCAATCAGTCCACTCCTGGACATAGACTTAGTTGGAAACGGCCTGCGTCCAGCGATTGCCTGTGACCTTTCTCAAATCATCTGACCATCTGGGCGGTGGATGTTCAACGCTGCGCTTGCCGGTTCGTAGTCGCTATTCGAGAACCTTCCTGCCCCATCGGTCATCGGTTCTCCGCGCTAGTTTATGAATGACAGACAATGTCACTGTTTCTCTCTCACGCACCTTATAGTCATGTGACTTAGTTATAAAAATAATGAGGCATAGAGCAGAAGACGAAGCCGCCAAACAGACCTCTTGTTCGCAATACAATCGATTAAGACCCGTTTAACTTGCTTGTATTTAGTGGACCAAAACTCTTATATAACTGAGAACTGGAAACTAAAATCGAACTGATTAGCCAGAAGCCCAGAACGGAATTGACACGTACCAGTAATAAATAGATCTCAATAAAACTGGCCTATGTCATATCGAAACTATTTCTTAAGGTTGGGTTCCGTTCCGTACTATTTGTTGAACCCGTAATAAGGCGCCCGTATAGTTTTTGGTCTTGGTTACTACCTCATGTATGCTATGGTGCTTGATACTAATCAGGTGTCTAAAATTATCAAAACTGTGTTCAATACACCTAGGGGAATTGGCTCAGATGCATCAAGTTTACGTCACGGAATATTTCCTAATGTATAACAATTAATGAGGAAACAATTTTTTTCATACATTCTAATAAAGGTATCAAGAATCAATAGGCCCTACCGACCCTAGTGTCTTAAATTTTTCGACACCACCTTTCACAACACCCACCAAACAACCACCATATGGCAGGCAGTATCAAAGCACAGAATATAGAACTATATTCTTTTCGAAGCATGAAATTATCATTTCAGTAGATTCCAGCAAGCCATTGCAAAAAAACAAAGCCCTTCTAGGATCTTCGTAGGATCTCTTGTTCCAATCTAAAAAGTCTGATGAATGGAATGAATTTCGTGATTAGCTTAGAATTGCCGAAAGTAACGTGCGATGTCGCGGTCTAGTTCCCTCGGCTGACGATGCAACATGCAACCGAAAGCATTGTAAACTAACTGGCTTGTTTGGGAGTAATCAGTAAATTGTTTATTATAATTAATGTTCTCTTTCTGCCGTGCCTGATCCCTTTTTTGGGGTCGACCCACGGCCACCGGTACGATTACGTCAGAACAATCTGTCCGGGTTTATCTGGGTTCAGGTGCAAATCTTTGGCAGCAGTTATCCTCCTAGTGTGACGTCGTGCCTTCGTCAACAGCTGCCGCATCACCCCAAGGGCCATATATAAGCCTGCGCGCGTCCACCAGAGGCCTCTCTCGGGTCATCTCGTCATCTTCAAGTTAAGTGGCTGGCTATTTCATAGCGGCTACCTGACTGGATCTCGTTCGTGCCTAGTTCGATCTCACGATCCTTATCTACACATATTTCTTATTAACGTGTATCCTTGGAGTCTAAATTTGTAAAGTAAAAATAATAAATATTGTACTATTCCCTGAAACCTGGATTTATCTTCTCTCCTCACACATACCTTAAGTAGTAAACTTTCTCTTCGTTATACAAGTCCAAGTCGCAGGTGGTAATTAAAAACAACTAAATTATTAAAAAAAAAAGTCATCAACCCCACTCAACAATAAGTTAGATAAGTTAAGGAGAAACATATTCTTACATCAAAAGAACCTTTAGGTTGTCATGTCATGATTTACTTAACCGACCCAAAGTGGATCTTCGCCTCCGAAACATGAGAGCGCCAGAGAGTTCTATTCTGCGCGAGGGCTTGCCAGTTACTCATGTCCTAGCTAAAGGTGTCTTCTCTCCTACAAATGACGTTCCATTCTTAATGCTCATGTCATGAAGTTAAATAAATATTCTCTCCCCAGATGATCGGCGTGGACTATGTATACTTCATACAGAAGAACCATTTGGACCTAAAGAACAGGGTTCTTGAGATCGAGGCGACCAACGAGACGTTCTCGTCCAGGGTGTCCGTCCTGGAGAAATGTAGATACTTTGTAAGTATTTTCTTTTCATTACTAAAGTCTATGTTAACTTTTGAGGAACTCGATAGCCGAGCGTGGCGCGTGTAGCAAATGCGCGTGTCTAGCGACGTCGAGACGCGACCCGTATTGGATTGGTTGCCATTTAGTGGCATTTTCTATCTTGAGCTCCTCCGTGCTTTAGAAGGCACGTTAAGCCGTTGGTCCCGGTTGTTAGATAGAATATAATAGAATCGAAAGATGGCATTCGTTAGGCTGTGTGAGATGCCTTTAAGCAGTCTGAAAAATCTGACAGTGCTGGCCAATAATACACCTTGGGTCATGTTCCAGTTGGTCTGGTTTCCCTGTTTAGAAAAGGGTTGCGGAGGACAGACGGCAGTTCATCCATTGTAATAACCAGTGCCGCAAAATCTAGGAGCATGACTTACAGTACGCTGTAGGCTCCGAATCGTAAGGTTTAAGAGAGTTTGGACATTTTGTAAGGAGTAGTCCGTCTGGGAAAGTACCTCCACCCTACAGAAGACCGCAGCCAAATAACACTGTATTGCAGTGTTGTGTTCCTGCTGGTGAGTAGGGTCGCCAGGCTCCAGAGGGGTCGCTGTGTTGATAGCGGACAGGTCGGCAACGCGCTCGTGACATCTCCGGTGTTGCACGCGTTCATAGGCTACGGTAACTACTTACCATCAGGTGGGCCGTACGCCTGTTTGCATACTTAGTGAGGACGCAACTAGGAAAATACGCTGAGACGAAGAAGGCCATTCATACCGACTGGCATCAAAAGTTTAAGAAAATCCCTGACCTGACACCAGGTTTTTAGGGTTCAGTATCCAAAGAGTAAAACGGAACCAGAGCCACATTAATTACGTAGTTACTAGCAAAATATTGTGATGGAAGGGGGGGGGGGGGGGGGGTTTACTGTTGAAACGAAATGTTGGAAATTGCGGACGGTCACTTCAAGGTCGGCATCTTTTAAACGAAAATAGTTTACCATAACATTTGTAATCAGTCTAAACACGGGTCAGAAGTCTTTAAAATTGTCTCTTCCTTGTTTTATCTCACAAAATGCCCGAGGGAACAAAATGTAGAGGCCTATTCTTTCGCTGAAAACACCACGGCGGCTATATTATAAAATAACAAGATTGTCATTTAAATATTTACTAATGCGCATGTAATGCGAAATTTTGACGGCTCTTACTGTAGTTTCCGTGGTGTAGCGGTTATCACATCTGCCTAACACGCAGAAGGCCCCCGGTTCGATCCCGGGCGGAAACATTTTTTTTAATTGCCAAATTATTTTTTGCGTGTGTATCATTTATTATACAAAAGAAATCGTATAACTAAAAACAATCGATATATCTTATTCATTGGAACATCCTTCTACAGCAACAATTCACTTAGTTATTACGCTTTAACTAGCTTCATTTAATAAAAACCAAACCATAATACGATAATGTACTTAATTTACTGCACGTCACAGTTACTATGTTCGTGTTATTTGCAACTTAATAGATGGAATTGCCAATGAAATATGCGATAAGTAATTATTAAAATTACCCGTATTCGCCTTCACGTAAAGACGCATTTTGTTATGAGAGGTAGGACATTTTGTAAGGAGTAGTCCGCCTGGGGAAGTACCTCCATCCTACAGAAGACCGCAGCCAAATAACACTGTGATGCAGTGTTGTGTTCCTGCTGGTGAGCAGGGTCGCCAGGCTCCAGAGGGGTCGCTGTGCTGACAGTCGGCAACGCGCTCGTGACATCTCCAGTGTTGCAGGTGTTCATCGGCTACGGTAACCACTTACCATCAGGTGGGCCGTACGCCTGTTTGCCTACTTAGTTGTATAAAAATAAAGAAAAAGATTCCTAAGGTCTAATTTTTTTTTCTCCGTAAATATTTTTATTGTAAAGCTATTTAAGGGAAAATCTCATCAAATGACGAACACACTCACATGAAATGACGAACACACACATGAAATGACGTAATGATGACGTAGAAAAATCTAGAAATAGTATTTTTTACTGTGACAAAATTTATTTTAGTAAGGATGTCTATTATTATCAACATAGTTGTAAAAGGTGCCGTGTTTATATGTTGCCCTTGACCTTGACACATTAATGGCTGCCAATCAAATAGAATACAATGCAGTCCTTTGATTACCTGAAACCGATTACACGAATTGCCCGCAGCCGGCATAGTAATTGATGGTCGGCAGCTCAACTATATCTTTTCTTTTTAACCGACTTCCAACAAAAAGGAAGGCATTTTTGCTTTTTAAATTTACATTTATTTTAAAAGCCGGCATGACTGCCTCCTTGGTCCAGTCGTTAAGGCGTTTGCCTTGCACTCGGAGGTCGTGGGTTCGATTCCCACGGGAAGCGTACTTCGCTTAATTGTTTTCTGTTTTGGTTAGGACATTGCAGGTTTGAGTCACCTAATTGTCTGATGATAATGATGTTTCCGTGCTTAGATGTTTAGCCATCGGTCCCGGCTGCCATTAGGTGATCGTTAAAAGAAAACAAGTTCGAGGCCGAAATGCGGTTCCGAAATAATCTGGGAAACACCAGGGTTTATGGGGTCGATTGACCAATCAATCAATCAAATCATTTATTTGTGAAAACATAGGTAGTACATAAAGGTGTTAGTGTCAGAGTAGCAATTCAGAATCACTATGATTTTGCTGATAGACACAGCTTACAAATATACCTTTATTAAAATGTCAAATTATTAGAATTATCATGCAAGAAGTCATTTACAGAATAGTAACTTTTGTCAACTAAAAATGAAAATAATAGCTCTTTGAATTTCATAAGACATTGCAATTTTTATCGTATTTGGTAGCTTATTATATATCTTGGGTGCCATACCCGTAACACTCTTTTTTATTTGAGCCATAGTGCGTCTCTGTGTGCAGACATTATAAATATATTGTCTTCGTAATCGTTGTCGTGCATTCGACAGCCTGGCAAACAAATGTGGATTACTTTTTACAAATACAGCAACTTCATAAATATATAGACATGGCATTGTCAGTATTTTCAATGACTTAAATTTTGGCAAACAGCTATGTCTAGGACTTAGTCCACACATTGCCCTAACACATCTTTTTTGAGCTTTGAAAATGGTTTCTCTATCAGTATTGTTACCCCAAAAAATTATTCCATATCTTAGTATTGGTGTTACAAGACCGTGATAAGCTAACAAAAATAAACAGAGTCAATATTTACAACATTTCTTAAATTGTGTAGGGCATAGGCACTTCTACTTAATTTTTTACATACTTGTTCTGTTTGCTCTTTCCATTTTAGCTTATTATCGATTATATGTCACACAAATAAAAAGTAAGCTATCTAGATTTACATATGCCCTATGAATGATAAACATAAATACAAATATTAAAACAGCTGTATCCGCATACTATGCTTATGCATATGCTTGGCTTAGTTATGGAGTTATTATGTGGGGAAACAGCGTTGAAGCACATAGTTTATTTAATCTACAAAAGAAATGTATTAAACATCGAGATAGTTGCAGACCTCACTTTACTGCTAAAAACATACTAACACTGGCATGTATTTATATTCTAGAAGTAGCTACATTTGTACGAAAGCACAGCCAGTTATTTACACAAGTTTAGGACACACATAACAGAAATACTAGGCATAAACATAGGTTGGTGTTACCAAATTCTAATATAAAGATGTTCGGAAATGGTCCATATTGCATGTTTATAAAAATGTTTTATGTTGTAACAAAAAATTGTAAATTCGCAACACCCTGACAGGGTACATGTACAGTATATAATACAATCTGACATCTAATGTAATTATTATTGTAAATGTAAGCGAAATAAACAAATATCTATTTAAGTCCTAAAAACTGCATTATCCACAGAATCTATATTTGTATTATGATATTTTACATTCATATTTTTTAAATTATTATCTTTGTCATAAAAATGCATTATGTTTGTTTTCGTTAAGTTAATTAATAAATTATTTTCGTCAAACCAATTAATTATATCTTTTAATGTCCAATTAAGCCCACTGAAATGAATGAATGATTGAATTTCATAGGCTTGGTTGGACATCTAAAGGTAAAGGTGGAAGCAGAAAACTAGTTTAGACCGAGAAAGCGTTGGAGTGATGACCTCAAATATTTCCAAAAGTGGTGTTAGGCTTCGGGTAGAGATGCTTGGAAGATGGGAAGACATTTGCAGAGCATTGGGACGATAATGCTTAAATAAATAATAAAAATCGGACATACGTTTCTATACGAGATATGACTAGATAGCCAGTTAGATCAAATGTAGATATAATTCGTTATTTGACGTAATCAGTCAGATTGGAAGCATGAAAGTTGCACCCATGAACGAAAATCGAAAAGTTTTATGTTGGGATGATACGGTCAAGAGATACCTGGATTGTATCGGAGACAACATGAGTATGAAGGGCGTTGAGAAGGAAATGGCTAGATATAGGAAAGTAAAAAGAAACTAACATCTGTGCCGAACCCACATAACAAAATGGGACAACTTGAAGGAGAAGAAGTCAGTTTGTTCATACAAGCGGCCGTGGTTTGCGAAACGCATGGTAGAGTAATAAAAAGTACCAACATTATTATTGATCTCTCCGTATCCCAAGGTTAATGTAGAAACACATTAAATCATAATCAGTAGATAACCATTTACCCAGCTATCTGACAGATGGCAAATGTCATTAAAATGTATGTTTTATTAGGTTCATCGATGTTATTCTCTTGTTCATATTTTGGATTTCATCTAAATACCTATCATAACTTTGCGCAGAACTAGGTATCTTTCTGTTTTTGACTGTTGACTGGTAGAGAATGCTCTTAGCCTTAAGTCCGCCAATTGTTATAAGTATTTGTACTTGTGAAACAAAGTTTTAATAAATGAATTATTAACTCTAGAAGCTCCCTTCGCCTGTTTTATTTTTCTCTTTTTCTGTTGTGGGATCAACGTAATTTCAGCCGCAGAACGACCACTGCTAGACATAGGCCTCCCCCTAGAGATATCCAAAATGACCAGTTGGAAGCGGCCTGTATTCAGCGTTTGGCTGCGACCTTCTTCGTCGTATGACCATCAGGCCCATGGATTTGCAACGCTGCGCTTAGGATCCATTTATCTAATTCCATCATGCTGCCCACAGGTGCACCCTGAGAATGCGGAATGGACGTGCTTCGAGCAGAGCGCTCTGCTAGACGTGAAGAACTTCTTTGGCCTGGAGAACACTGTGGAGAAGATTGCCATGAAGCAGTACGCGGCCAACATCGCTAAAGGTGAGAGCCACCATCGTCTGGTCTTCGGGTTAAGAATAGACCATTCCCACTGCTCAGAGATCTAATTTTGGCATCACAGCTCAAAAAGGTTTTTATTATGTATTATTAGAAAGTTTTCATTTTTGTATTGTATTCCATTAAGTGTGTTAATAAACTATCCTTAATATTTTTTTATTAAGCGGTGAAAACATGAAACAGCAGGTTAATATGGCACCATGCTGAGGGTTTCAGCCCAAAAGCACATCATAAATAATATAACATACAGTAGATAAGGCTCATACAACGCGCCGAGAACAAAGCGCTTAGAGTAGCCCACGACTAACAATTAAATATTTTTTTTTAAACGGAACGCACGAACGGTGCTTTAAAAGTAACAGCGGGACTGTTTGAGGCGAGGGCTTTACGCCACTCACTATAAAAACTAGCCGACTTGTTTATATACGAGTACAAACTTAGCTTGTTTTCTGTTAGTGCGTTCTATGAACCTTTTCTTCTATAAGTAATATTATTTATTGTGTTCCGAAAGTAAATGCCATAAAGACTAATAACCTTTTTAGCCGCGGGCAGAGGGCGCCCGAGTGTCGTTGACTTTTAAAGGGCTTAACAGTTAATTAGGCCTTTTGTGGGGGAAATACGGAATATGTGCTGGATGTTTTGAATTTTTCTCTTCCACGAATTAAGGAAACGTGAGTGATGAGCTTAGAGGAAGCGAGGGAAGTCTGCAAGGATCGTAGCCATGGAGTAATTACAAAGAGGAGATGCCGTAATAAGCGTTTAGTAAGAAAGCGTTTGTGAGGCTACACGGGGCGGGAAGGCAGACGTGCGGGGTGCTTGGTTTCGGCCGTGGCTCCAATCATAGAGCACGAGCAATGACAAGCTCCGCCCACTGCAGTGTCGGCGAGGCGCCAATGATCACATTACTGCGCCATTTCAAACGGCATCTCCTATTTGTAATTACTCCATGATCGTAGTAAATGAAAATCCGTAGTCTCTGCCTAAGTGCCTACCACAAAGGGAAATAGGCGTGATGATATGTATGTATTTAGGACAGCTATATTGTTGGTATTGTGTTGTCGTGTTTTACTTTCATTTCGCTGTAGAAGACTTGATAGGGTATAATTCGTCACGCCTGAAAAGAGGTTTTATTTCGTCTCATCTTTGAAGTTTCTGATTGAACAATTCTACGAAAAGTTCTAAATTTCAAGTCTATGGGTAGTTTCAATTTGTAAAATGTTGATAAATTCCGATTCGTCCAGCCTATTTTTAGTTCTGATTCGTCAAGTCTACATTCGAAAAATCGAATAACCAATAGACGATTTTTTAAATACTTAATATTTTTTGTTCATCCAGGCAAAGAGTTAATCGAATCGTTTATGATGGGAGTCCACGATGACAACATCACCGAGCTGAAGCCCTGGACGCAGGGGAACGCGAAGCACAACGCCTACCTCCGGAACATCGTGTCCAGGGGAGCAGAACCCATATCCTCAAGTCCTGCTACGGAGATCAAAAAGCATTCGAAGCCAGGTATGTTTGGTGAAAAAATTACAGGCACAGAATTAATAATAGTACTAACGTGCAGAACGGACACTCACACCCTCCCATCCGAAACAGATACAGCACCTCATCGCGCAGATTTAGGGTAAAAATCGAAAGCAAAACAATGCAAGGATATCGCTTTTGTCGCGCGGCCGCTGCGACGACTATGACGCAGATACAGTAAATAACCAATCCTGCGAGTAACACACACACGATTGACATGCCTGCGTACGCGACCGAATGTCCGGGGTGGAAATGGAGTCTCCGGGGTGTGTTACAAGGTATACAATACAATATAACTTTACTATTGCCCACATCTGGTATACCTTCATATGAGGTGTTTAATGGCCACTCGTGCTTGTCTCCTCTCCTCTCTTGTGGCAAGAGGCTTTTCTAGGTTTTGGTTCTTTGTCCACCTTCAAAATGTTGTGTCGAGGGGATATATATCCACATCGTCCAGTTCTGTGTCCAGCAGTGGGATTGCTAGACAAAGCTCATTCCCAACCAAACGCACGGAGGAGCTAGATACAAATGTATCTAATGGCGACCATTCCAAATGAAGCTATGCTAGCTGTGTTGCTTGACACACACGATCCTTTTGTACACATATGTCCCGCTAGACTGTTGAGCTCCACAAATAAAATGATATAATTACATTAGCTTACAATAGACCTCACACATTTTTAGCCACTCACCAAAAAGTAAGAGAGTTTGGCTGGGAGGTGTTAATGCATCCGCCGTATAGTCCTGACCTTGCACCTTCAGATTTCCACCTGTTTCGGTCTCTTCAGAATTCTTTAGGCAGACACAGGTTAACATCACGAGAGGACTGCCAAAACCACATGTCGCGGTATTATGATCAGAAGCGTCAAAATTTCTATAGCATAGGGATCATGTCCCTACCTACAAGATGGCAAAAAGTAATCGAACGAAATGGCACCTACATGCTTTAGTTAAATGTAAATAAATAATATTAAAAAATGTTTTAAATTTTCTTAAAAAATGCGAAGAAACTTTTACCATTTAAAAAAAATATTTTTATTCGATAATCACAAAATACACAACGTCCACTCCTGTCTCTTTTTGGCAGATCACATTGAGATGACGGAATGTTACTTGCCTAGTTGCCAGTAAAAGAAATTAGTTCTAATATTTTTCCGCAATATGGCCAAGGCTGATATTTTCCTGGCCGGACTATAGATAATAACCTGTCACAAGGCATACTGTAAGTTTCCCATACGAAATACATTTTCCGATTCACAACGGCTTCAAAAGTATCATGAATAATTTTATTCTGTTCGTAACAGACGCTCGAGGACACTCTCAAGGGCGTGAAAATCTTCTGAATAATTGAGGGTCTATTCTCAATTTTTTTTATTCGCGTTATTATTAAGTGTTAAATATTTTCCTGATTACAATACATTATACTGTCTCCGTGGTTTAGACCCGGATCGTGGGTTCGATTCCCACGGGAAGCATACTGTGACGGCGCTTTAATGGACTGTAAACGGGAAAAAGCACTGATTCACTGACCTCAAAAGATTCTTCTCTGCTGTCTTCTCTGGGCCCAGAATCTTCAAGGCGATCTCTCTTCCGGTTGTTTGAATCTCTTCGATAGCGATGCGGTTCGCAAAATTAGCAAAAGTTGCTAAATTGGGATATACGTCTGATGCGTATCGCGGTGAAAAACGTACTCTCTTCATTCAAAATGAATTGACACCAATATGTTGTGTGTATGTGAAGTGGTTAATATAATAAAAAATGCCAAAGCGGCGCTAACACATACTTTGTTTAGTTGTTTCCAGTTAGCTTCAGGATTTTGCAGGTTTGAATCTAATTGTCAGATAACAATGATCATTCCGCGCTTCGGGTGCCCGGCCGCTGCGACAACTATGACGCAGATACGGTAATAAACATCTACGAGTAACACACATAAAGACGCATACGCGGCCGTATCGTAGCAGTCGTAATAGGTATCGGGTCGCTAGTAATCGCTAGTGTACAAGTAACTGAAATATTAAACATAGCTGTGTAAACACGTGATAGTTTCCCACATTTAGTTAAATGTTATCGATGAACCGAAATTGAAACGCGGTGTTAATTAATGACGGACGGCCAATACTCAATTAAAATTTTATCGATAAGAGTTTTGTTTATTTAGTTCATAGAAATAGAAAATGGCTTCTAGAATAACCTGGTATTCTAGATGCCGTTCCTGGAATTTTTGGGAAACCTCACTATCACACAATTGATCTTCGAAATTCGGGATTCTTTCTTCAAAAGCATTAAATTGACCAGATTACTCCTATCTTTGTCACATAAGCTCGTCATCAAAAGAAAAGGTAGGATATGAAAAAGTTGATATACTGGATTAAGATCCAACACAAGATCAATAACCACAAGAAGCTCCCAACTTGATAAAGACTTTTCGTTCCTTTCCTACGTCTCCTAAATCCTTCGTCGGATCTCATCACTCTAGAAATAAAACTCAACAACTCTGTTATTCCAAGGTATTGCTTCGCTAAAAGGTGATGCATGATAGGTTATCTTATGTAGGCTTTATCATAATCATGTCTTAAATCTGCCTAAGCGACATGGAACATAATCACACCTTGAAATAATATCCTTACGGGCACTGACACGTCGTCGGCAGTCAGTGGCATGACAGCGGGAGCGGCGTGTTCCAATGTACATAATTAAATGGAACCGTTTACTGCCGCCACGCGTCCGCTTACTTCGTGACCGAAGCCTTTACCTTCACCACCCCATTATCTCGCCCATTTCCTTTAATTCATCCTAACCTTTTTCCTTACCTTGTCCCCAGACTTATTCCTCCAACTTCCAGACATATCATCCTATAATTTCCCGGAGTTCACTGAAGGCAAAAGCAAAAACAAGTCATTGAACAAACTCGTACCCAAGGAATCTAAACACCATCTCACTGGGGTCAGTTTAACGCGCTTCGCCGAACCTCAAAAACATGGCCCGTCGACCAGTAAAAAATTCGACGATAGAATTAAGAAAAATAAACAAGTAGGCACATCAGGCAGCAAAAGGAATCTTGAATCCAACAAGAATAGTGAAAAGTTCGCTCCTTCAACTAGTAAAAAGAGTTTGGGTAGATTAAGCAGCAGAGTCTTGCATAGAAAGAGGCAGAAAGGAGATGATTCGAATTCTTCCAGCGAAGATTTGCCATTGAAAACTGTGACGGCTTTAGCTAAGAGTTTGGAAGACCGCGAATTTTATAAGAGACGGCAGAGTTTGGAGGATTTTCCTAGTCGCCCTTTTCTGGCAGATTATGACAAGATTCCTAATAGGACAGACAACGAAAAACAGCCTAAATTAGATAAGGCACATTTTGAGATTCCCCCGAACAAATTGGAAAAGCCATGCCATTGCGAGAGCAATGTGATCACTGTTGCTCGAATATTCTCAAGATGGGACAATGTGACCATGGTGGCGGCTGTGGCATTGGCCATTTTGTTGATACTGGCAGCTCCTTTGTCATTACTTTCAGGCAGATGGACTTAAACGTTGAGGAATTACGGTAGAAAACTTTATGGGTTAAAGAATGTTCTGGTATTTCACATTGAGTACTCTACAACGTGCATTGGCTCGTTTGGCGTTTTAGGATTTTTAGAATACCAACCAGTGTGTACCAATTTTGCGTAGGATCATGTAAATGTTCAGCAGTGGGCAAAATGAGGCTGTTATGATAAAAATATGCGCATCCCAACAAAATCCCATTGCAGTTATCCAAAATCATTAATGCATCGTTGTACAGTCGCCAACTAAGTTCAGTACGTCACACGTACCTACTACTACCACAGTATATATACCGGAATGTTCAGATCTCTAGTAATAATACATCAGGATTTATTATGAATCTTTGATATCCAAAGTATTAAAGTAATTTATTGTATGATATAGTAAGTGTAAATATAGTTTTTGTATTATGCGTTATTTTTTATTTTTCGACGAAAGAAAGTTACGAGCTATGGATTCGCGTACCTAAGCGTACCAATTAGCTTCATAGGCAATGTATTTCATATCATAATAAGAGTAAAGAAGGAAATGAGCTGATTTTTTTCAAATGCCTGAACCGATCTCTATTACTTATAGCTAACCATCACAATTTTTATCAACTTAGTGTTGAAAGGAATTTGGATAAACTTTAAATCAATGCAAAGATGGCGCGTGTGAGTACGCGGCTGAATCGTACTTGTCGTAATAGGTATCGAGCTCGCCCCTGTTGTATGGAGTGTCCGGGGTGTGCTACAACAACGTCATATATAGACCGTTGAGGACGCAACCGAGAAAGCGCTAGTATGAAGAAGATATACAGACGCACATACCCCCGTTTTTATCGTGAGTTATAAACGCAGTACCTAAGTAGCGAGAAAATGTGGGTGTCTCGAGCGAACCCTTCCGCCCACGCGTACGTACAGCCCTCCCACCCAAAATCTGTGACGTCATTCGTATTGCACCAATGTTTTAACAAGTATTAGGTGACATAATTAATATTTACTGCCTCTGTGGTTTGCCTGGAGGTTGTGAATTCAAATCTTATAATTTCATATTTTTTTATTTTCTTTCGTGGTTTCCGGTTTGGTTAGATTTTAACTACCTCTGTGGTCCAGAGGCGTTTGTCTCAGATCCAAAGTTCATTGGTTCCCTCCTATTGGAAGCGTACTTAGTTGAGTTATTTCTAGTTTGGTTGGGTTATGGCAGGCTTGAATCACATGATTGCAGGCTTAAACCGACTGGCGGATTGTATAAAATCTGAGGGTAACAGGTTTTTGCAGGGTCAATAGGCTAGTTTCCTAAAAAATATAATAAGTCCGCCAGTTAGATAATAAAAAATTACTGGAGACGTATTTTGCCTTTGGAAAAAAAAAGAATGGTAAAGATATGGCGCGTTGACGTCACAGTGTGCTACACTTTTTCGCGATATGTGACGTCACGAGCCCCCACTCCTAAACTTTGATGCGTTATATCTTTATAATTTATGGCTCAATGGAAAAAGAAAAAATACGTTACTAATATATTTTGATTGCCTTAATGACGGACTAATTTTAATGTTTGTCTTTTGACCCTGGAAACTAGCCTATCGAGGTTGATACGAATCAATGAAATAAAATATTTTCATGAAAGAAGAACTTATAGTATAGTCGCAATTAATACATACTGTTTCTTAGATTGTCGACTTCGGCAGTTAATAAATACTAGCACTTTATTTCAAGAATCTAATATAATGTGAAAAAAGGTTCAATCTAACATCAGGCATATATAAATAGTTGGTTTCAGGTATCAAGACTTACCTAAGCGATTTATTTGTACGCGTCGGAAATATCCAAAATTTATAGATAGCCCCTCTCATTCTCTCCAGTCGGGCGACCCCATTCACCCGGGATTTATTTGTTAGCTGTGGAAAATATAGATCAGAAAAGGCCGTAATGGAGTAACCGTTCTGTATTGTATTATGTAACAGGCGATACCTTATATTTACTGTCATAGATACGATATGATGCAGTGTTATGTAATATCTATACGTTCTATTAGCAGGTTAGATTTTCTTCAAGAAATGAAAAATCCAAAACGACTTTCTATTAGTCATCTGTCTGTTACGCTTTCAAGACTAAAAACCTTTGGATCGATTTAGATGAAATTTTAACGGATGGTTGAAGACCCTGGGTCAAACATAGGTTACTTTTTATGCGGGCAGAGCCGCGGAAAACATCTAGTAATATTATATTGTAGAGGTTGCTTAAGTATTGCTCAAGGTAACATTAGAACTGGTAAGTTTCCAAGGACATACTAATTAGAATGTCTGTTGGTGTTTGAAGTTTTCTTGCAAACTGAAACTACGACCTGGTTTAGAAATTGGGCTCATCATCATTGCGTATGGCCTGCATGGATCAAAGTTCTATGTCTAGGCTTTTTAACCAGCTTTCAGCGGCAGGTGTGAGCCGGTGAAGTTCCGACATTCCACCGGAAAACAGCGTACAAATTTCTTTCTTTCTTTCTTTATTAAGATCATTCACCAAATACTATTTGGCAAATAGCATGTTATTATATAGCATATAGCAGTAGTTCCCAAACTTATTTTTCTCGTGGACCAATTTCAAAATTTTACTGGTTTCGGTGGACCCCCTGCTGCTACATTTCTACCACATTCTTAAAGTCGCCAAAAAATAAAAATTGTGTCACTTCTGAGTTCTGTCCCTATATTTCGATATGTAAAATAAAAACGAAAAATGGTACATTTTATATCACTTTATTTATTAAAAGAATAGAATTACAAGAAAAAAAATATTAAGGTAATATAGGTTCAGGTCATAATTTTAATTAATGGGAAGGATGTATCTGATGGAGTGTCAGCAAACGATCAATGTTTGGCTTTATTTTTGTGAGCAATAACCGCAAATCCCCCCGCTCTGTGATGTTTAATTTGCTCCTTTTTTTTGTTAAGAGGTTTGTAACGGCACTAAAACTCCTTTCGACAAGATATGACGAGGGAAAAGCTATTAAAAATTTCCTTGCGATTTCCCACAGTCCAGGATATTTTTCGGGTATTTCTGCTTGCAGCCAAAATGTTGGGTAGCCTTTTCTAAATTTCACCTTCAGCTCCTCATTAGTGCTTAGCTCGAGCAGCTCCTCTTGTAATACAACATTGGCCACTTCCGTTTCATCAAATGGATTTATTATCCATGGTGGTATATCCATCGTCAGTATATCTTCAAACCTGGTTTTGAAGTCATCATGCAGGGCACTTAAATGTTGACTGTAGGTATGGATATCCTCATCAATACATTCTACCTGCGACAAGTTTGGAAATTGAGAGAATTCGCGCCGACTAATGTTTTGCTTCATAAATTTCAATTTCCCAAGAAAAGCCGAAATTATCCCCTTTGTTTTTATTAAATTCAGGCTGTCCCCTTGTAACTGCAAGTTAATATCATTAAATTTTTTAAACAAATCTGTCAAATACGCAATGTCTGCTTTGAATTTGATCAAGTTTTCTTTTAAATCTGGATCTCTACTTTCTAAGAACTCTAATATGGAATCGAAAACAGAGTAAAATCTCGTTAAGCATGCACCTTTCGACAACCAGCGTACTTCAGTATGTAAGAGCAGTCGTTGGAAGTCTTCATCATTTTCGTCGCACAATTGAGCAAATAAACGTGTATTCAATGCATTGCTTCTGATTTTGTTGACAGCTTTTATTACAAAATGAAGAGATTGGTTCAACCTGTCACTTAAATGTTTTGCCACAAGATGTTGTCGGTGGATTACGCAATGAATAGCTGTAAGTCCTGGTATAATTCTTTTGAGATGACTTATAAACCCACGATATCGCCCGACCATTGCAGGAGCTCCGTCTGTTGCCACTGAAATAATGTTTGTAAATGGGATCGATTTTTCCGTAAAAAAATTACTCAGGACATTAAATATTGATTCGCCTTTAGTGTCAGTCTCCAAAGTTCTGGCAAATAGCAATTCTTCGTGAATTTCTTCCTCAACAATAAATCGGACATATGCCAATAGTAATGCTTCATTACTGGGTAACGTTGACTCGTCCAGTTGTATAGAAAAATGAGTTTTTTGCAGATGATTGCACAAAAAGCTTTCGATATAGAGCTCATTTCATCAATGCGTCTTTGTACAGTATTGTTACTTAATGGAATTCTTTTTAGTACGTCAAATGGAGATTTGTGCAAAACAGTTTTTAAAACCTCTTCAACAGCGGGTAAAATTAATTGTTCTCCGATAGTGTGCGGTTTTCCAGATTTTGCTATAAGTAATGAGATATTGTAAGATGCCCGCAAGCCATCATCGTTACTTTGAGATGTTGAAGCGAACATACTGTGCATGGTGGGTCTCTTTCCATATTTTTCTTTCAATGTTTGAAAATATTTTAAATCTTTACCTATTTTATCAGTATGACACCTTTTTAGATGATCTTCGAGCTTTGATGGTTTCATAGAGCCATTGCTCAAAACTTTGTTGCATAATAGGCACATGGGCAATTGTTTGTCTGCCTCTGATGGAACAAAACCATATTTCAAATAATCGACACTATATTGTCGACATTTTTTCTTTGCTGTAGCCATGTTTCGTGTCAGTTACCTTACCTGTAAAAAAAATGTTTTAGTAACCAAGTTTTTTTCTGAATATAGGTATCACACCGCAGCCTTTGTCAGCACGCGGAAATAGAATTACGGCTTGTAAAGGGACCAACTAATAAACCGCTGAGACAAATACAAACGTTTTCACAAAACGGTATCAATTTTAAAGTACATAATTTACCACTAATTTTTAATAGTATAAATAAAAATTAGTGTACTCAGTATCGAATACTGATCATATTTGTGTAGGAAAAAATAAACGTCGAAATCCCAAAATTGTCCATAAAAACGATAACTAACATTTTATTAAATCAATGAGTTCACGCGCTCCGTGTATTTGCGTATTTTTTGTCTGCGGCTTCATTGTTAAAACGTGACAAACAGGCATCGAAGTTCAAGCCCCGCCCTTTTCCCGTCGCCCGCGCACCGCTCGCTCTTTCCGAAAAGGAATAGTTTTGATAAAATAGTTACTTCAAAATCAATTTAACATGATTATGAAATTACTGTTTTATAAAATTAGTAGTTATTTGCAAGAAAAATTACAAAATTAATTGCTCTGCAATATTGCTTATTCGGCCTTTTTAGAGAGGCAGTGCTTCTCTCGTGAAAAAACAATTGAATAAAACGTGCTGTGTTTGTCTTCAAATCGAAAGAGGACAATTAAAATATCTGTAAGTTACTAAGTTACCTATCTATACAGGCCGTTGTGATCAACCGACTAGTACACGTAAACAAAATACTTAAGTACTATAACAAAAAAAGGTAGGTTACTTACTTTTCTCCGGCACTAGCAAACACAGATATAAATTTTCTCACAACTTTTTTCCAAATTCCGCCTTGTTTTCGAAATTCCGGAAACAAATGAATGCGTTTGGTTGCCTTTGGCATCAAGTATTTATAGTGTTGATCAAGTTCATGTCTGAACAAGCATTAAGCATTGTCGGGCGGATAGCGCTTTGCAAGTCTGTACACGAAATTGTACGTAATATCGAATACACAAGTTTGGACAAGTAACAGTCGCTTGCCTTATTAAAATATTATCTGCTTAGATAGGTACTTAAAACAATGTAGGTAGGCCCTTATAAAAACTATGCTTACATTTTTGCTCTTTACTATCAAAAGCAGATAAATTTTCGTGGACCCCCATTAACATCTTATGGACCCCCATTTTTTGTTCACGCCTACGTAGACCCCCAGCAAGTCTCCCGTGGACCCCTGGGGGTCCACCTGGACCACTTTGGGAATCACTGGCATATAGCATGGTAGCCTAAAATAAATAAACTTACTACAATGGCGCAGAAAGAGCATCTTGACCTTGAACAAGTTGGAGAAAAAATAACAGAAAACTAAAACATTTGGCAATAAAGTTTAATCATCTCATATTGAATGGAATGACCGAAAATGTGGGTCTTTTGGCAGCCTCCGTAGGTCAAAGCCGTTGGCGCCGCCAAGTAGACGTAACCTTGACTCTCACATGGATTCAAGATTCAGATGTGCTGATATTATAGAGACCTACATTCTTTTTTATCCTGTGCAAATGAGGGACAAAGAAATGGCATCTGTTGATCCCTGATTGATCTTTTAAGATATCCACGAAAAGGAAGTAAGTAGTCTATTCTTACCGAAAACTACCAGATACATTCCTTTCTACGTGACCCTGTACTTACATCCAGGTGTCAGAGTTTTTCGGAACCGCCTCTCGGCTTCTTTATCGACCACCAAATAGCAGCAGAAATAATTACTGTGACATGGGCTTGACGACGAGAACATAATTTTTGTTTAGCCGACAATCCGATACTTAATCAGAAAATGGTGAAACGACCCCTAAATGTTTTATCGTTAAATCGGGCAGGTGACAGCCCTAAGCCGGTTAAATCCAGATTTTATTACAGCACTCGTGCTTAAACGCGGCTCAGCCATGAATTATAACCAGTGATTTTAACAAGGGGTTTACAGTGCTATTAAATTCTGATTCTTTATATTAATTATTTTTTATTCTCTATTTAAAATACAATTTATTTACTCACGGTATATCCATACTTCCATACTATCCATATCCATAGTAATATTAAAAGTGCGAAAGTCTGTTTGTGTGTCCGTCTGTCTGTCTGTTACGCTTTCACGGCCAAACCGCTGAACAGATTTTGATGAAATTTAGTATGAATATAATTAAAGACACGGGGTCAAACATTGGCTACTTTTTGTCGCAGGCGAAGCTGCGGGAAACAGCTAGTAGAGATGAATTTCCCATTTACTCCCGGAATTTTCAAAAATTACCAGGAATATTTTTTTTATTAATTTATTATGTTTTCCCTTTTCTAAACCTTGTATTTCATTTTTTCCCCTTTGGAATTTCTTCTCACTGCCCATCACTACTAGTAATTAATAATATAGTTTCTTGATAATCCTGTATTTTATGTTCTAGTTTCTTAAAATTTTGGAACAACCACAAAAAAATAAATGTGATAAGTTTTACGTGTATGTGATGGATGTGTATCAAGATTTAGAATTTTTTTGACTACGTCAATAGATTGGCTGATTAGTAAAAGAAACGAGACCAATTTGAAATCTGTTTGTGTGTGTGTCATACGTGTATGTCGAATAGTGCAGAGCCGAGCAATGTCGACATCACTATGATCGATTTTTTTTAACGTGAGAACATTGCCAAATGAAGTATGCAGTATTTTTTGGGATACATAAGAATAAAATTACAGAATAAACATGCTACTTTAGTATTTTTATTTTTAACGAGCACTCCGACTCTACTTCGAATAGGTGGACATTAATTAACTTTATTATAATTTTAAGACCAGTGGCCGATTCTCGCTCTACTGAAAACTGTATTGAAAGTATTTACTACATATAGTTGAATATATTTCGGAAAACCATTCTTCTCTGCCAACCATTTTAAGTCATTAAATTAAACTATTTTTAATACGGTTTTATCGCGTTTATTACTTATTTATTTACCTGACGTTTCAAACACTTTACAGCGTTTATGGTCGCAGGAAGACTAAGTTAACATTTGTCTTTGATGTCATAAGATTACAAAACTACCGCCTGATTTTTTTATTGGGAACTATTCCGATTCACGCAGTATTGGCTCACAGTATCTAAGGGTCTTGCAGTCTGCTTCCGAGTTTGCGATTTTATTAAGTTAATGACTGGGTCCCAAGCTGGCGGTACCTGCCATCCATCCTCTCTATTGAAATTAGGATGTTATTTAATTTCAATAGCTTCACGTAACATCCTTGTAATGAATCTGTTTTCCTTTGCAAGGACTTGAGGATTATCAAAACGAATACGTTTTTTCACCGTGTCGGATTGCTGAATTTTAAATATATAATAGGTATGTTTGATACCAGTAGATAGGTATTTATTCCTCGCTAGCCTTTGGGTGCAATACTATCGATATGATGTTTGACAACATCGATGTCAATCCCTAAACTTCAAGAATTAGGTTAATAATTATGAAAATTCACGTATTTATTTTTATCCAAATTTAAATTCTTAAGCATCTTACACAATCATGTGATAAAACTCCATGATATTTCTCATATATTGGTGCGAGAATCTATCGAAACAATTATGGAATCATAGATTTATATAGTGATAAACTTTGGTGGTACTTTGTGTTAAATGTGAAATTATGTGGGTTTTATTTGTTACTTGAGTTACATTTAGGCACTGCACATGAAATCATAATTATGCGCTTCTACTGAACACTTTTTTAACACTTTAGATACTTTGTTTATAGTTTAAATAATTGTTTTTCACAAGAAATCCGTAAGGCCGCTATGGGACATTATTGTGCATATGAAATGGTCTTGCTCTCTATCTTATTCTAACATACGCTTATTCTATATATTTATCTTTCGCATTTCCCGTCTATCGGATCCATAGTGTAAGATGTGCATTGTAGCGTCCAAACCATAGATTTTACAAAACGGATGGGCCGAGATTATGATGTTGCATATTCAGACTGATGCTGCAGTTAGACTGATCTGCGGACTCCTCTTACCTTTGCTATTTATTTAAGTTAAGGTATACACAACAGCTTACAATCAAAACAATTAAATGATGTAACTAATTAAAATCTCTTCTTGCAAAGTTGGTCGAATTTAACCAGATTTCAACGAAAAAGAAAACTTAACAATTTAACATCGGAATTTGTAACTGCATAATAAAATATTACGTGTTCACGAATGCGGTAAACTGTAATGAAACTTTGCCAAAAGCTCACAATGCTTTTACGACCTTGGCCCTTATTGACACAAAGTTCTACATGCAAAGCGCACCAGCTCAAATACAACTGTGTCGTAATAAACTTGCTCTGCATTGCACGGGTTCTTTCACTACATTGCTAACGTTGAATAATAAGCCTTATTTCATTCGCTATAGGTTTTCAATTGCAATACTGTAGGGGTTGTAAGGCCCGCAACAGAAATGCGGCCTTGTGGATTCCAGGTGTAACTAGTTATCCGGTAGAGTTCCAATGCAACACAAGGTTGTTTTTCCTTTGGATCGAAAATTATTTAAACATTGTTCTCTTAAAATTTGGCTGATCGAAAGCCTCAGGATTTTTCATGGATTTACAACAAATTCCGTGGAATTCCGTTTGATATGTTTATGTTCTTATTGCATTCCACTTTTATAGATGTATTCCTTTGAAAATTAACACACAGTAAGTATTTTCGTGTGCTGATTTCATAAGTATAAAGCAAAACATGTAAGTACACTTTTTGCAACTTTTTACGGTTCCTATAACTTGCAATAATGAATACAACTAAGTATCCGCTAAAACGAACTCTTGACAAAGTTTTTAGAGAAAGTACATCGAGAAATAAGCACTTAGTAAGTGGAGTTATAATAATACTCGTATAATAAGCTGCAAAATTTGTCTTCACGCAAAATTCTAAAATCCTAATTTACAAGTCACGCAGTTTTTGAGGATACCCTGAAAATTTGTAAGGAGAAAACGAAGAAACCTATAGAGTTCAAATAAAATTTGTAGGTGGTATTTGTATTCTTATGACATGAAGTTATTTTTTTACCAGCGTTGAATATCAGCTGATTAACTTAAGATCTGCCGTTTGAGATCTCCGTAAATTATACACCGTTAAATTTTAGTCGTTTTGGACCCATCGTCCAGTGACTCTAGTCATGCAACCGAACAAATTTCCCCAAGGAACATAGCTCGAAACATGAAAAACAAATTGGGACTTCCCATAGTAAGTTAGGTCACGTGATGAGACATTTTGTATGGGAGGTCCAAAAATTTACTCCATATTTCGACCCATGTATCTTGGGGAAAGTTGTTCAGTTGCATGAATGGAGTCACTTGACGATGGGTCCAAAACGACTAAAATTTCACGGTGTAGATAGACAATAGCCATCCAAATCTTCGGAATTGCTCATTAGGAAAAAGAATAATCAGTTTTGACGTCCCGGTGCGGAAGCAACATGGCAGCCTTCATTCAGCGGTTGACATGCTTGACTGCGAACTCCCTGTCCTCACGTCTTCTGACCAGAACAATACGTAGATCTACGTGATAAGAGTTGGCAACACTGCCATCTGGTTCATACATTAAATATATTAAAAGTATAGTCCAGTATAATTTGTGTTCCCGTAGTGTCCCGTGAGTTCCTGTAGGTCGATGCCGGGCCGCGGCTCCCGCTTCCGGTAGGTCACGGTCGCCACCCACTACATCGAATGCTGCACTTTGTAGACTAGGGTTGCCAGAGAGGAAAAATGAATAAAAATGTTAATACGAAAAAAAATGTTTTTGGTAGTATCCTAATTTTTGGTGAAAAAATAGGTGGCATAATAGTCGGGCGGAAGCTTAACATGCTTTCCGAAATAGAGATATCATTAAGATCCTATCCAAGAACTTGGAAATTGATTATGAATAAAAAAAAAAACCACAGAATATAATGATTTCTGAGTTTTGTTACGGCCAGTCTTCTGATCAGTTCCTAAAGCTTATAATGAACGTTGAGAAATTGCAATAAATCTTGTTGTCCAAAAGACAGCGTATCATCCATACCGTCCACCAGGGTGCAACCACTCGATATGAATCAATGAATCACCAATAGTTTTTTCATGGATTGTTTCAGACCAATATACTCTGGATAGCGAGTACATCAAGCGGTACTTGGGAGAGCTCACTCCCATGCAGGAGTCTCGCCTGCTGCAGCTCAGGAAATGGATAGCTGACTTGCAGAAGGGCAAGGTAAGAGCAATTGAGTTTACTTGCATACAGTGTTAAATCTGTCACTGCCTGTGGGATCACGTTAGTTTTGATAAAAGGGAGGGGGAGTAGGTATTATTGGTGCTGATGGACCTGCAGAGCGTCGGTGTTGGCGACTAGTGTCGGAGGCCAAGACTCACTATACAATACAATACAAATACTCTTTATTGCACCTAAAAAAACATTACAGTAACATATCAACAAATAAGTGGTCAAGTGCCGTGTCACGCCACGCGCAAGGTAGGGTCCCGTAGTAGTCACAATATTAAAGAATTCAAACTTGAAGCACACCTACATATTGTCCTTTATGAGATATAACCGAGCGCTGCGCGCGTATCTGAAGTACGAGCAGCTAATGCGCGTGTCAAACGACGGCTAGACGCGACTCGATCCGTATTGGATTGGTCACCATAAGTGGAATATTTCATCTCATCTTCCTCCATGTTACAGAAGGCACGTTAAGTCGTTTAGTGTTGTCGATAGATGACAATCATTGTGTCAGAGCTCTGGTCTGAAGTCTTTAGGCAACCTGAAAAATTCTGGTTTTCGAGTAAAAAGCGTTACAGAGGTCACACAGCAGTCGCTCCATTGTAGTAACCATACCAAAATCAAGGTCCGTCTCGAGTAAAAAAGCGTTTCGGTTTCGAAACGTAAGCTGAGGACGCAACTGGAAAACACGCTTGGAGGAAGACGAATCAGAATTTATAATAATGATTAAATCTAATAATTAGTGCCTTATCGACAAAAGGCAACCAAAGATGAACCTCGGGCGAAAAATATTTGGTCAATATAGTGTGAAAATTTATAATATTTATGTAATTTAAAAATTCTATCTCAATAATTGTACTTCTACAAAACTTTTTGTATATTAAACATACATACAAGCTTCAAATTTTGAACAATTATAGCAATGCAAACTCGCCGAGTGGCACCATCCCCGCTAAGAATGGTCCAAATGGTCTTGGTCATAAAATAAAATCTACTATAAAATTTTCTTTTCATGTTAAAACAAATGTGAAACGAAATCGCGGCAAGTTTTATAAATAGCGCCATCTTGATATCGTAAATGTCAAATGTCAAACTATGTGCTTACGTTAGACGCTTATTTCAATGAATTGGAATTTTACATGTTTTTTTAATTAATAAATAATTACTCGTAAACTATTATAAGCCTAACGGCAGTGATAATTTCCTTTAAAATTTATTATATTTACTACTGTCATGATTTTTTTTAGGTGTACTGATGCAACAGTTTTCCCTAAAACGGTTGGGGACACTCACCTCTGTTTTTTTAACGTTTTAACTAAATATCTCGTAAACTAAACCGATAATGGAAAACCACTTTGAGAGTACTCATAATGTTTTTTAGAGACCTATTGAATGATACACGTACCTCACACAAATAGAAAGTGGAAAAAAATTATTTCACTTACCCTAAAACCTTACCCTAAAAAAATATTTTTCTTATTTTTTTTTCTCACAGTTCGCTCCGCGTGGGTAATATGAATAGGCATACAAAGTTTTAGCTCACTAAATCTAATAGTCTTTGAGAAAAACGTAGGACAGTCAGACGGACAGACATGACGAAACTATAAGGGTTCCTTGTGTATAACTACGGAACCTTAAAAAATTTGAGGCACAAAGGCGGACTTATATTATAGCTGAAGCAATCTTTTTCAGCCTACCTTAGAGTGTGTGAGAATCTATGTAAGGACAAGAAAACGATGTCATGGTTTATATGTGAAAAAACATACTGTCAAACGTAGAACCTCCTCCGTTTTTAATTCGGTTTAAATTAAGGTATTAAATTACATAAATAATGAAATCATATAATGTAAAAACCTGCAAATCCATTGTTTTAGGTACCAAGCGACACCACCCTTCTCAGATTCCTCCGCGCTCGCGACTTCAACGTAGAGAAAGCTAGGGAGATGCTCTCCCAATCTCTATTGTGGAGGAAGAAGCACCAGGTGGACAGGATCCTGTCGGAGTACGAGACGCCTGACGTCGTCAAGCAGTACTTCCCTGGTGGCTGGCATCATCATGACAAGGGTATTTTAATTATTTTAAAATATCCAGATTGCACACGATCCCACATGATGAATGATTTAGAACCGATTTCACCAGAGTAGGATGAGTTTTATTTCAAGGGTAATGACGAAAATTATCTTGTTATATAAAGTTTACATTTCACCACACAGTTAACCCGAGAATTTACTGTTAATCCACGTATAATTCCGGTAGAAGCACTCTGTAGATTCAAAATGTCTGCCATCTACTATACTATGAATACTTAGATCAGTTATTCTTGGATAAGAAGGATGTTGTTACACAATATAGAATTTGAATTTTGAATATAGTTTTTGTCTTTCTGGGGGCTTACTATCACATCTTAAATCCATCCAAATGCGAGTCAGTGAACGAGGTGTCGCCTTACAAACCGTATAGCGCCATCTCGCTTCCTCACTCGCATTTGGATGGAAATAAGAGATGACAGTAAGCTCCCTGGATATGTTCTAAACTATCAATAATCAATCACTAATCATTTATTCTTTTGTAAACATGTTGGAGTAAAGATGGTACAGGTCGCGAGGCGTAAGCTGAGCTTTGCATTTGTGTGAGTGCACATAGATAACGTATATGCGTGTCACAACTTCGCCGCGCACCTTCCGCACTTCACCTCTTGTATCACCTCTTTTCGTGATCACTCACACAAATGCAAAGCTTAGCTTAGGCCTCGCCACCTGTACCTACATTAAAATATTAAGCACATACATGTTTAGCCTGCTAGCTATAACTTGAGTTTTGCTATTTGCAGACGATCGTCCGCTGTATATTTTGCGACTGGGGCAGATGGACGTGAAGGGATTGCTGAAGTCAATTGGAGAAGATGGCCTCTTGAAGTTGGTGAGTCAATCAATTATTTCCATAAATTGTAGGTTTCTCAATGATGTTACCTTAGATTAATAATTATTCTCGCGCGCGCTTGACTAGATAACGCACTATGAAGAAAAATCAGTTTCTTTAATGCGGCAACTTTATATTCTAGTGTGTGTAAGACAGTGTGCAAAGACGAAACGAGAAAGAGTTATTTCTTGTACTATTATTCTTACATAGCTTGAATACGCAAACTGGCATTTTACTTCTGTTTTTAAACTAAAATTTTGAATTTATCTCGACGTCCAACTCACTTATCTTACTGACTTACGCGGGTATGCCTCAAGTACGTCGAATTCGCGTAGTTTTACTTGCCGCATTTGTCTAGTACGCCGGCGGTATCTAGTCGAGCGCGCGCGAGACCAATTATTAATCTATGGATTTTACAATATAAATACCCAAAAACATGTTACTTTTGCACAAGGTGTGCAAAATAATACAAAGACACTTTGTCTTATACGGCTTATACCCATTTGTTCGTTTTAAGAGTTACGTGCCCCAAAGTGTTAAAATGAGACACTATGACTAGAAGAGACGTAAGACATTTTGTAGTCCGTCTGGGGAAGTACCTTCACCCTACAGAAGACCGCAGCCAAATAACACTGTGATGCAGTGTTGTGTTCCTGCTGGTGAGTAGGGTCGCCAGGCTCCAGAGGGGTCGCTGTGCTGATAGCGGACAGGTCGGCCACGAGCTCGTGACATCTCCGGTGTTGCAGGCGTTCATAGGCTACGGTAACCACTTACCATCAGGTAGGCCGTACGCCTATTTGTCTACTTATTTGTATAAAAAAAAAATGACTAAGACTCCACTGTCCGTCTGTATGTATCTCATGAACCATGTTAGTCAGTGAACATTTTTACAGATGATGTATTTCTGTTGCCGCTGTAACAACCCCATACAACAAACGTGTTGTTGATGTTTTGACTGTTTTTACTCGATATGAAATGCGAACAATAAATAATTAAATAAAAAATAAAATAAATATTCAAACAATAAAGGCTTTTTATCTTAACATTTTTATCTTGAAATCTTATAATTTTTGTCCCTTTTTCGCCACTGCTCAACTGTGCATGCCTCGCTGTTTTAAATAAAAATATTTTTGTTATGTTTGTTTCTGTACAATCCATACTAATATTATAAATGCAAATGTCTGTCTGTCTGTTACGCTTTCACGGCAAAACCGCTAAACGGATTTTGTTGAAATTTGGTATGAATATGGTTGAAGATCAAACATAGGATACTTTTTGGCGCAGGCGGAGCTGCGGGAAAAAGCTAGTTAACAATATTTGTAATGTATCCGTATTCTCAGACACTTCACGTCTGTGAAGAGGGACTCAAACTACTAGAAGAGACCACGAGGTCCTGCGAGCGTGCGGTCCAGTCCTGGTGTCTCCTGGTGGACTTAGACGGACTTAACATGCGGCACTTGTGGAGGCCTGGCGTGCGAGCGCTGCTGAGGATCATACAGATTGTGGAAGCCAACTACCCGGAGACCATGGGCAGGGTTCTCATTGTGAGGGCTCCGAGGGTCTTCCCGATTTTGTGGACGATTGTCAGCACTTTTATCGGTAAGTTTTGTACCTTGGAAAAGCTTTATTTTGCAATAGAAAGAAAGAAGAAAGTTTTAGATAATTGACAAAGACACATGGAGATTTATGTCGGCACCTAATTTTTTGAGGGTTTTAAAAAAAAATTTTTAACACCGGTCATTCAAATTTAAAATTAGTGAATTATATTTTTCTTCAGATGAGAACACGCGCAGCAAATTTTTGTTCTACGGAGGCAAGGACTATCTCCAACCAGGAGGGCTACTCGACTACATCCCCAAGGATCTCATTCCAGACTTCCTCGGAGGTCCTTGCAAGGTAACTTCTTTTGTAACCAGACTTTTTTTACAAGTATTGTAAAACTATAGGAGAACGTTTCATATAGACAATGCTTAGATTGAATTTGAAAATAATTTATTTGCATTCAGGTCGAGATAAAAAAAACATAAGAAACAATCCTATTTAGTATTTTGCAAAGTTTCCGAATAAAAATTACTGGAGGCCAATATTTAAAATTTTTCGAAAAATTAATTTCTGGAAGCATTTGGATGAGAAAGGACCAGGGTTTAATTTTATAACATTATATTTTTAATATTTTCTTATTTTTCTTTCACATACTCAGGCCGACATAGTAGACGCGTCGTCGTTCGTGCCTCACCACTTTTTCGACTACGTACGTTCTCGTACGTTTAGTACGAAGTATACTATTTAGTACATCATGTCTCTATACCTAGCACTATATTACGTCCTAAATGTTACAAATATGTGGTGTCGTCGCGTCACAGATCACTCACTACATGTAGTAAAAATGTCGAAAATAAGTAAAAATGTGAATTTGTTTAATTAATGTAATAATCTATAGAGACGCTCGTTCATGTGCGCGCTAGCAATAAAAAAAAAAAAAAACTATCCGAATTATTTTGACAAGATCTTGAAACTATCCACTCCATAGATCGGGTTTTACACGAAATTTTCATTTATATTGAACAAATTACGCTGACTTATAGTCAGATAACCAGAAAATTATGTCGGACGAATCTAGGAGGAACTGTATTCAAGGGTGAAATGTTAATGATGAATTTAGTACTATGATAAGCCGTATGTTTCTGTAATTTGTGTGTTTATGAAAAAAGTAATCATTTCCTAGTGGATAAAAATCAAAGTTGAAAGCCACGAACAATAATTTCAAAACCTTGTCAAAAAAATCGATTAAAGATTATTCTTGAATTTAGTTATCAACACCACGGAGTAATAACAAAGAGGAGATGGCGTATCGAGAGCTTCCTTACAAAAATTGTGTGAGGCTATGCGGGGCGGAAGGCGGACGTGAGGGGAGCTCGGTTTGGCCGTGACTCCGCCCCTATTGACGATCCCCTCTACTTACCAATAGATGTTGCTAGCAAATCCAAGATTTCAACATAAAAAAAATATTTTTATTCCTTTATATTACAGATATTGAATATTAAAAAAACACATGTTTTGTGTAACACTAAATCAATCAAATAAATTCGAAAATATAATATTTACTTACATTTATTGTGATCCCATAATATATTTTGTAAAATATTTAAAACTAAATGGTTTTACAATATTTTACAAAATATGCTAAGCTGAAACTAAACGTAAATTAGAAAAATAAGAAAAGCATTAGAGCTTACTCCACGTCTCGCATCTTTCATAGTTGAACGAAAAATGACGTAAGCCACGCCCACTTCCGACGTCACTGCGCCAATGACCGTAACGGTGCACTAGTCGATACGCCGTCTCCTCTTTGTATTTGCTCCATGTTCAACACCATTACACTTGATATAACACTATGCTACTAAAAATCGTCTCCGTTTCAACCACTACATGTTTTTAAGGTTCATATTATATAGCTAAGTAATTTAGTTTTATAATTTATGTTACATTTATATAAGGATACTTTCTGGTGCACAATATATGTAGCGACATTCGCCTAAGTGTCACATTTCTTTGTACTGGGTTTTATAATGTGTTAAACTAATAATTATAATCATAGATTTGCGCGTATTCATAAGCAATAATAAAATTATGAAAACGACGAATAATTTAAAAAAGTAATTTTTGCTTAATTTTCATATTTTTTTAATGTTCTTTAATCTCATATTTGCTTTCGATAAAGAATTCTAATTTCGTAACAAATGACACACAATGTAATTAATCTTATATCGAAATTAAAACATACAAATTAAAATTGATAAAGTTTTTCGATTTAAAATAATAAATAAAGGTGCGCACTGAAAAAATATCCTTTTTAACCCTTTCGATGCCGACCTACGAGTATAATCGTAGTAAACAATTGAATATCTGGCAGCGGAAGGGTTAAAATGCCGTTTTTCATACGAAACTTTCTTCCTCAGAGCTTCGTGCACGAAGGAGGCCTAGTGCCTAAAAGCTTGTACGTAGCCGGAGCTTTTACTGAACGTGACGGGGATCCGCTGAGCGAGGACAGTGTCTACAGATGTGTTAGTTTGGGCAAGGGGCAGGTGAGACTCTTATAATATTTCATGAATTTTTGAGTTAAAAAGAAAAAAATCTTGTAAGGTTTCAAAAACCGCAAAAGAAGCGATGTGATGAAGCTTTTGTTGTCAGTCTCTCTCTACGCTACGACTGTTTGTAAGAGTATAAAAGAATAAACTATTTGAAGTGATGCTGATGATGACGATTATATATAGAAAACATATCCTCAGATCTACGAAGTGAAATGGGTGAATAACTTGGTGCGTTAATGAATGATTGAACGAAGGAATGAATGAATATGTTAACGAACGAACGAACTAACAAGCGAATGACTGGACGAATTAATGAACTAAAAAATGAAGGGGTGAACCAACGAATGAATGAGTGAACGGACGAATGTATAAACAACGTATAACTTGAACAAATGGCTCCTTTTGTACATTAAATGATTTTTTTTTACTGATAATGAAGATAACTAATCCTATTTTATGCGAATAAACTATTATAATAAAAATATAATAAAAAATATGATAATTACATTTTAATGATTAACAAACACCAACTGTAAAATGTGTGATAATAATACATGTATATTTTTGTACGCTGTTTTGAAATAGCAATATAGGCTGTACTTGTTCCTCATTAATTAAGATCTCATGTTTACTCTATTTTATGCGAATACATTTTTTTCTTTTTGAACGGATTGAATGAGTGAACGAAAGACTGAATCATGATGAAATAATGTACGATGCTCTACACCTAAATACGAGGGCGACACTTGTAAACAGTGTAATTATAAAACGTAACTTGTAAAAAAATAAGTTTAAATTTTGAAAATGGAACTCTTTGCCAATATTATTGAGTAGGTATGTCTTTTATTAATTTGTCATTTGTTTTACGATTTGGCGGCAAATTGAAAATTGTCTGTGTTACGTCAGCATGAATTTAACGCGAGAAAATTTTCGTGCAATGTTTTTTATGACTTTCGTTGTCATTCAAGTCAAAGTTTCACGATGAAGCCCCATCTCGTGCCAATGGTTTAATGAGTTCAAATGTGGTCGTACTAATCTCACCGATGATCTGCGTGAGGGACGGCCTTCTACGGCGACGACTGAAGTTAACATCAGTGTTGTGCGGCGTATGATAGAGACTGACAAAAGAGTGACCTATCAGCAGATTCGGGCAAGTTTAGGCATCGGTATGAGCCAAGTGCACAAAATCCTGCATGAACATTTAGCGGCCAGGAAGCTTTGTGCCCGGTGGATACCTCACGATTTGACCGAGGCCCAAAAAATCCGTCGTGCTGATTGGTGCCGTGATATGGTTCAAAGATTTAACGGAAGTGACTCAAATGCTGTGACATACTTACGGGTGACGAAAGCTGGATTTACTGTTATGATCACGAAACCAAAAGACAGTCTGCTCAGTGGGTGTTTCCTTCCGAGGAGTTGCCAACTAAAGTGAAGAGAGGTCGAAGCGTGGGAAAAAAGATGGTGGCCTCGTTCTTCGGAAGGACCGGACATTACGCGACAATTGTTTTAGAGGATCGAAAAACAGTTACTGCAGAGTGGTATACTAACAATTGTTTGCCACTTGTCTTGGAAAAAGTTCGGGAGAAACGACCTTGCAGTAGGATCCTCCTTCACCACGACAACGCCTCGTCGCACACCGCCAGGCGAACGATCGACTATTTGGCGACATCAAACGTGGAATTACTAGGTCACCCGCCATATAGCCCCGACCTCGCACCTTGCTATTTTTATTTATTCCCGAAAATAAAAGAAAAACTTTGAGGAAAACGTTTTATGGACGCCCGAGGAAGCAGTGGCTGCGTTTCAAAACGCCGTCGAAGAGACCCCTAAAGACGAGTGGGCAAAGTGCTTTTCTCAGTGGTTCCATCGGATGCAGAGATGTATTGACGTGAAAGGACACTATTTTTAAAAGATGTAATAAAAGGAATAACTTGCTAGTGTGCTCAGTTTTTGATTTTCTAAGAACTTTCAGTTTGACCCTCGTAACATCGTATATTGTATCCTCAGATCCACGAAGTAATAGTGGTGAACCGCGACCCCCACAGCGTGCTCACGTGGGACTTCGACGTGCTTCGACACGACATCTCCTTCGCCGTGTTCAGGACAGAGCATGAGCTGCAGTTGGCTGACGAAGATAATTCTGGTATGTTCTGCTCTGCTCCTCATTGTGACGTTAGACTAACTAGGAAAGGGGAAGTAGAAGTAAGCG
Source organism: Euzophera pinguis (assembly GCA_947363495.1). NCBI lineage: Eukaryota > Metazoa > Arthropoda > Insecta > Lepidoptera > Pyralidae > Euzophera > Euzophera pinguis. Next base: position 1,392,493 of record OX376164.1, read on the forward strand.
ACTTTGACACGACATCTCCTTCGCAGTGTTCAGTACAGAGCATGAGTTGCAGTTAGCTGACTTTTTCTTCTTTCTTCTTTCTTCTCCGCATATTCACCACCACGTTGAAAACAAAATAATTGGTTAAGTTTTTTTTTTAATAAATCGGTACAGAAATATCAATCTTTAAGAAGCAATTTCTTCAACATTCAACCAGTAAACCTTCCGGTTGATGGGAAGTTCTTAAAAAATGGCGTTGACGCAGTACAAATACAATTTATCCCATGCCGTATAGCAGCTTCTAAGCCTGGGGCTCCAAAATACAAAGATGTATTTTTTTTGACAAAATGGGTAACTATAAAAAAAACGGATTTTGCTTCTGCTTTCACGAGGATAGTTTATCCTAAACTCGCATAGTATGATATACCTAAATCGTTTAGGTGTATCATAATATCCGAGTTCTAATAAATTGGGTGAAATATAATAATTTAAATAGGCTAGTTTCCTAAAAAAATATAATTAATCCGTCAGTTAGATAATCAAAAATATTGGAGACGTATTTTTTCTTTTGAAAATTAAACAAAGTTTTTATTTTTATTTTATTTTATTTATTTGGAATAACAAACAGATACAAAATATATGTTGACAGTGCATAATATAAACAATATGTAAATGTAACAATTCTGTAACCAACCACGTTATCCACAGATTAAAGAAACAAGTATTTATAAAATAATTACTAGAGGGAAATTATAATGAAAGTGTGTAAGGGTAAGTACAAAATAACTCAGCAAGTATACAAGATGAATAACAACATACAGGTCGCGTAATCTACCTTTACAGTGAGTCTTGTTCAGAGAGTAATGACAATAAAAGTTTTTTATACGTAAAAGGAGAACAGTTAAATATGTCAATGCTTTCAAATAATGTATTATGGTACTCAGCCATACGACGCAAGGGAGAACGATGACCCGAATTAGTGTGAGAAGTAGGCAGCGCGAAGAGTGGGCGTGATCGCACCTGGCGCAAGGTAGCCGATCGTGGAACTTTGTAATAAAGTTTATTAACGAGGTCAATGGAGTCTATCTTATTGTGAATGATGTTATAAAGTAGAACAGCCTCTAGATATGCACGACGCGATTTAAGAGTAAGAAGATTGTAAGAGCTCAGAAGTTGGGAATATGTTAAGTATTTGCGAAAACACTTATAATGCATGGTACGTAAAAATTTCCGCTGAATCGTCTCTATGGCATCGGTATATTTTTTATAGAAAGGGTTCCAAACAGGGACAGCATATTCGAGTTGGGAACGGACCAGAGCTTTATACAAGTAGAGATATGTAGAAGGTTTCCTGAAAGCAACAGATGATCTCAAGACAAACCCGAACATTTTGAAAGCCTTATTTGTAATGCTCTCAACATGACCATCTAAACAAAGCTTATTATCGAGAACGATGCCAAGATCCTTCACGGATGAGACCGTCATTAAAGTAGTATTGCAGAGGTTGTAATTAAAAATAACAGGTTTTTTATTTTTTGTAAATCTTATAAAGTGACATTTTGGGAGGCTTAGATGTAGCTTATTCGCAATGCAATAGTCAGTCAGTCTGTCCAGATCACGTTGAAAGGAAATGCAATCATTAACGGATTTAATAGATTTGTAAGTTTTGAGATCATCCGCGTACATCAGGAATTGTGAATTTTGAAAACAAGACTTAATATCGTTAATGAACAATATAAATAAGAGAGGTCCAAGTATTGAGCCCTGAGGCACGCCCGATGTAACCTGAACTACATTAGACCGATAACCATTAACAACTACCGTCTGAGTTCTGTTATGAATGTAAGATTGAAACCAGCGGAGCAAATTGCCACGAATACCATTGTACGCAATTTTACCCAGTAGAAGTTCATGATCCACCTTATCGAATGCTTTTTCGTAATCTGTGTACACACTGTCGACCTGTACTCCATCATCTAAATTCTCAAAAAGACTACTTGTAAAAAGGACTAGGTTTGATGTAGTTGAGCGTGATTTCACAAATCCGTGTTGTTCAGGAATTATGATGTTGTGCAATATTGGGTATATTTCATTGTGTACAAGTCGTTCAAACAGCTTTGCCAAGGCAGATAAGATGGAGATAGGGCGGTAGTTCTCCACGTTTTGTTTATGCCCTTTTTTGTGCACGGGTGTAATGTAGGCACATTTCCAAATGTCTGGAAAGAACCCTTCTGCTAAGCATTTGTTGAATATTATAAAAAGGGGCTTACTTATACTAGCAGCTGTTTGTTTTAAAAAATAAGGAGGAATACCATCGGGTCCTGCACCTTTAGATGTGTTTAAAAGTAGAAGTTCGTTTAAAATCTTTTCTTGTGGTAAAAATATATTTGTTAATGTTATATCATTATTGCAAGAATCAGGAGGTGGCTGCCATGTGTGAATAGTGGGGGATGTGGGTTCAAAAACAGACTTAAAGTAATCGGAGAACATATTACAAATTACGTCTGGATTTGTGGATTTGTTGTCGTTATATTTCATTGTGGAGGGTATATTGGATTTGTCTTTCCGGTTAGCTAGGTAAGTCCAAAAATATTTGATATCTGTAGAAATGTTATTTTCTACAGATTCCATGTACTCGCGGTATTGTTGCCTGCAAAGATTTTTAAAATTGGCTCTGTGATAGGTGAAATTTTCATAATCTGAGATGTTGTGGTATTTTTTCCATTTGACCCAAGCCCTCTGTTTGTTTTTAAAAATGTTTATCAATCTGCGTGTAAACCAAACAGGGAATTTTTCCGATTTAGGACTTGATGTGGGTACATGCGACTTTATAATATTGTTGATATTGTTGTAGAATAATTCAAGGGCATCAGAGGCAGTGAGATTACAAAGATCGTTGTCCCAATTTATTATAGAAATGTCCTTATTTATGGCTTCGTAGTCTCCTTTATAAAAATTGTATTTAGTGCACGGTTTTTTCAGCATAGCATGGTCTGGTAGTGAGGCTGACATGTAGGATACGAAAGGAGGATGATTTTGGTTGGGACCTACCAATGAGTTGGGCTGTGCCTGGACTGTACAAGGTACGTTGGAAATCACTAGATCAAGTATACGTTTGTTTGTGTTAAGTAAAAAGTTATATTGCGTGCAACCAATAGAAGACATAAATCTTTCTAAGAACAATCCACAGGTAGATGTGTTGGTGTGTGACATACCATCGTTTGAATTTAAACCATTCGAAAAATACCACTCGATGTGAGGAAGATTATAATCCCCAACTATGTATATAGTGTCTACATTCGCGTTAATAATAGACTCCTGCAAATAATCGAAGTGTCTCTCGTAAGCTCCCACTTTCGCCCAGGGCGGTATATAAGCACCGCTGATAATGTGACGTTTGTTACTGTCGCTAGAAGGTATCTCAACAATAACATGTTCGATGCAGGACGGTGGTAAAACATCCCTAGGAATGCGGGATACATCCAACGAAACTGGATTTAGTCCACGCAAGACGGCTACTAGGACCCCACCCCCATCCTCCCTACCCGTGGCTTGACGATCACGATCTTGTCGAAAAACAATGTAGCGATGATCTATGAACTCATTACAATTAATTTCAGGTGTCAACCAAGTTTCAGTGAGCACAATGATATCGTAGCAAGAAGAAAGAATATTCATATACAGTGTTTGAAGCTTAGTCCTGAATCCACCACAATTTTGATAATAGATTGTCAATGGGTTATCCACTGTTCAGGCATTTACAATAAATCCATATTAATGAATTGGAATTAGAATAATAATTGTAGTTTACGAAATACGAACAATATTTAACCTTAAAGGCGGTGCAAAAGTCAGGACCAATACCTGCGCATATTGTAAAACCGCATTTACAGGTTCCAACGACAAAATCATAGCAAAAGATAATTATCATTATGCGAAGCAATGATACATGCAAAGTTGTTTTTCCTTTATTACCGATCTGTTCACGAGCTATAATATAAATAACTGAAGACTCCAGAGATCTATGTGTATAAAATGGACATTGAAAGTTAATTAATAAGTGCGAAAAAGTGTCGTCGTAATGGTCTATGGCTGAGTACATAATATAAGAAGGCGAGTAAGTAATTAACATTTGTAATATGCAATAAACAATTAAGTGGCAATTAATGAAAGTTAAAAATAGTATATAATAAGCAAACATCAATGCAAAGATGCAATATATATAATCATTTATCATTCGTTCGAATTTTTTCCAGATCGGTTTCTGATCGGATGATAAAAGCTGCCGAATCGTCTCTTTTCCGGACAAGAATAGCTGAGTTCTTAATCCAAACGTATTTGAAATTATTCTTTCGCGCAATCTCCCTGCATTGTCGAAATAAGCTTTTCTTCTTTAGAGTGAGATGTTCATTTAGGTAAATTTTGACAGCTGTTCCAGGAATCCCAATTTGATTGGATTGTAGGCCCTTCGCTCTTCTGAAAGCGCTGAGCATATTATCACGCTGAATACGAGTAGTGAATTTTATAATTATATTTTTGGGTCTGTTGCTGTCTCCCTGAGCGTGAGGCACTCTGTGAGCTGAAACAATGTCGCCAGGGCATAAAGGAACATTGAGAAATAAACTCATATTATTAAGTATCTCGAGTACGTTCTCGTTGCGTTTCTCGGGCACGTTACACATCTCAAGATTGCACTGACGCGCCAGCTGCTCCAGGGAGTCCACCTTCTGCTCCAAACTGAGGATGGCCGGGCCAGCGCTCACGCTTCGGCCAGAGATGTCATCCAAGCGTTTCCTGATGCTGTCGTGCTCGCCGCTACAAAATTCAACTGAAGTTTTTAAATCAGAGACATCCTGCGTCAGAGAGGAAACACACGTATTAATCTTGCATTGCTCCGCTCTCAAAGAATGAATTTCGCTGCGAATTTCAGACAAAGAGTTTTTTATGTCACTCCTGAGACTTGAGACATTATCTTTAATTTCGTTTTGATATTCCTGCATCCTGTTAAATAATGAGCGTGAAAAAGATTCAAAATCGAACTCGTTTGTTTTCATAGAGAGGCCTTGCTCAGGGGAGTTTTTATTGAAGAAGGATACGTCCATACTGTCTTCAGTGACATTAAGACAAGGTATTTGTGAGCTACGAACAGGAGTATCAAGATTAGATCCAGTACGCTTTGTAACATTACAGCATGATGGGCAGCTCCATGATGAAATATAATTCGGCGATAGCCTGGAAAACTGGTCTTTTTTTATATTTAGGCATTCGGCATGATAAATATCTTTACATGATCGACATCTTAAGTTAGCGTTGGACTCTGCCGTTATTATAATAACATTACATGCGCTACAAGTTGCAGACGACGACATCTTGCGGTTAGCAATACAAGCAGTAAGACGTAAAGCACAAGCAAGGTTGATGTTGAACGTAAAGCGCGGGCGCAGGTGCTATAGCGTGACAAACGTGTCTGCGTAGCTCGTGGATACGATAATAGATGGCGCTGTGTAGAATTATGGGCGACAGGCAGTGATGTAGCAGAATTGAATGGCCAAGTTATAGTGTATGAAAATATGAGTTAACACTATGTGCACTTAAAACACTCAAAACACGTAGTTATTAGCGATAACGCTGAGTATAATCCAAATATTTCCTCAAAGTGTCGTAGTAATCCAGGAAGGTAGTGTAGCACAGGGAATAGTGTTAAATACGAAACGTTCGTGACAAATCAGTACTTGTTTATGATCAACAGTCGCCAGTATTATGATGAAAAGTTTTTGAAAAGGATAGTGTTCATAAGTGATGTTACTAGTTAAACAGACTCTATTCACTGATTTTGTCCACAACACTTAGAAGTCAACAGCCACGGCACTTGTATCCCCACAGTCACTTAAATCGCAAGGTAAAGTTCATTTAGCACTGTATACAAATATCACGTATTTATTTACGACCTGAAGTTATTTCCAACCAATGTAAACAATATTAACTAATTTTAAGTGAATAAACTTTAAGGACCGATGTAAAAGGTAACTGTTCGAGTTGCGCCCTCTAGCGGAATGACGGAATGAAGTTACGTATGACGTCACAGTGTGCTACACTTTTTCGCAATATGTGACGTCACGAGCCCACACTCCTAAACTTTGATGCGATATATCTTTATAATTTATCGTTCAATTGACAAAAGAAAAAAAATACGTCACTAATATATTTTGATTCCATAAAAGACGGACTAATTTTAATGTTAGTCTTTTGACCCTGGAATGAAAAGCCTATTGAAGAAGCCATGCTTGTTTTGAAGCATGCGTGCCCTTTTTGTATACAAACAAAACAAAAAAAATATATATAAGGCTCGCAGCTTGTAATACATAAGTATGATAAGTGATTATATTCGCGTTACCAATGTTACAGCTTTATGCGTAGGCAGTGCCGCCACGGAGAAGTCGGTGCTCGAGCTGCGCAGCTGGCGCGAGGGCGAGCACTTCCACCGCGTGGAGCCCGCCTTGCATTGCCACGACGGCGAGAGCATACAGGTCACATTTTACATTCAAATTAGTCTACATTGGACAGTAGTTTTATTTTGACAGATTCTGCATAAGACAGATTCTATATTGGACAGATGTTTTAAAAAGAGAGCGAATTGTTATAAATAAAAAAAAAATAAGTCTTATGCAGAATCTGTCCAAAATATAATCAGTCTTATGTAGAATCTGTCGAAATTTTGGCCAAGTGCCACTTAGGTAGGTCCAATGTACAAAAACAAAACGGCAAAGTTTTTTTGGGTTTTAATTAAATTAATTTTAACGAAGAAACAAATTTAATAAAAAATTAATGAAATTCAAGCATATTTGTCTTGACTTTTTATTTTTATATAACAGTACTCTCACATTAAATACGAATCTAACGGCACCTCTCAAGCTAAAATCCATCGAGCCGTTCAGGCTGCAGAGCGTGGCCGTCATACATACCTACATACTCACGAAAAACATAACCCTCCTTCTGGCGAAGCCGGGTAATGACACATATTGTCCCCCCCCCCCCCAGGGTTCTCACGTGATGACTGAAAGCGGCAGCTACGTGCTGCAGTGGCGCTGCGAACTCCTGGACTCCACGCACCGCGCCGCCCAGCTCGTGTACTTCCACGAGACTTTAGACAGTCATCAGTACAAGTATGTACCGATCTACATCTACACTAATATTATAAAGAGGAAAGATTTGTATTTTTGTGTGTATGTTTGTATTGAATAAACTCAAAAACTACTGTGCCGATTTCAAAAATTCTTTCACCATTGGAAAGCTACATTCACCCTGAGTAACATAGGCTATATACCGCAGGCGGAGCTGCGGGAAACAGCTAGTCTACATTAATATTATAAAGAGGAAAGATTTGTATTTTTGTGTGTATGTTTGTAATGAATAAACTCAAAAACTACTGTGCCGATTTCAAAAATTCTTTCACCATTGGAAAGCTACATTCACCCTGAGTAACATAGGCTATATACCGCAGGCGGAGCTGCGGGAAACAGCTAATCTACACTAATTTTATAAAGAGGAAAGATTTGTATTTTTGTGTGTATGTTTGTAATGAATAAACTCAAAAACTACTGTGCCGATTTCAAAAATTCTTTCGCCATTGGAAATCTACATTCACCTTGAGTAACATAGGCTATATACCGCAGGTGGAGCTGCGGGAAACAGCTCGTATTTTATAAATTGCTTCAAAAGATCAAGATAAAAAAAGTGGTTTTTTTTTTAAATATTTTATTCATTCACTCAATTTATTCTGATGAGAGATTCTGGCGGCCTGGGGGCTTAGCCAAAGTTACAATTTGTAAAACAATAAAGACATCGTGTTCTCGATCAGTCAATCTTCAGTCTTGTCGTGTGATCGACAGTGATGTTTGGAATCAGTTTGTTTTCGAATGTCGCTCGTTATCATTTTCTACAGGTGTATGGACTAGCTACGAGCCCAGAAGCCCTATTTCTGAAATGTATGACATATATGTCGAGTGAAAATCCATCGATATCGAACAAAAATTATTCGACTCGAAGTCGATTGTAGGACTCCTGCAGGCCTGTATCGTACAAGTACAAACACCAGTAACATATTACAAGCTTGATTCACCCGATTGTTTGATGATTTCGTGATTCGGAAGGCACGTGAAGCCGTTGTCCCGGCTGCCTTTGATGGTCGTCAGTGCCTCAGGCGCCGAGTGGTCTCGTTAGACCGTTAGAATATGAAAAAAATGCGGGGAAATTAATAAAATAAGAATGTTATTTTTCTTACCGGGGCGGGGTTTACGAAGTTCATCTTATCAGCTAGATACTTATAAAAATACATTTCTGCCAGGGGTTCAATGTCGAGCCTGCAGTCCGGCACGAGCGGATTCTCTTGTCTGTCAGGCAAGTCTGTGGCCAGCTCGTGTCCGTCGCGGTGATGGGCGGCGACCGTGGCGCCATCTGCGATCGCTACACCTGATAACGAAGACAGCTAAGCTGCAATGGTTTTATTAACATTAATGTGTTAGTTGCAGGAAGGTACAGAAATAACATTAGGTAGATGTGATATATTAAGGCGCTAGAGTCGTAACTCGCCCACGCAAGCATTTCTATCTTATCTTATTTCTGTGGTATATTTAAATTGTTAGGGTGTCGATTGCGACGCCATCTGCATTCGCTACACCTGTTAACGAAGACAGCTAAGTTGCAATACTATCAATATCTTTAGTTTTCTAAGAACAACCTTACATTTGTAAGGATATGTGACCGTGGCGCCCTCTGCGATCGCTACACATTATTGTGTTAGTTGCACGAAGGTATAATCCACTTGAATATGAGGAGCGAGGTCAGTTGGAATAGTCTCATAATTTCATTTGGATGGAATCAAGAGATAATAGTAAGCCATCTGCCTTTTGGGTTAGTAAAATGACACTATCAGCAACTCTTAAAACAGGCTATACCTTCATGCAATTTATCTTATATTGAATAACACTATTATTGTAATGGGACTTCGCACAGGCACTGTTATTGTTTGTGCTGATTTCCATTATTAGATAAAATATTATTGAAGGAAAAAATTAGTGATAATTACCTTAAAAATGTTGTTAAGTGGCAGCCATCTTGTTTAATCATGGCGCTCGTACGACAGCGCCCTCTACACTTAAATGGACACGAAACAACAGTAGACGTAATTTTTAATATCAATTAAATAATTTTCAACTTGAATTCAACTATTTCATAAAAATCTTTACATTGAAGTATACAATAAAATCTTATAATAAGATAGGAAAATATATTTTACCAGTAGAGGTCTAGTAATATCGAATGAAATTGATCTATCTAAGATAATTGTTATTAATTAAATTTTCTCCACAAAATGGCATAATTACTAGTAGCATTAAGTTTACCTATTGTTACTTAAGGCTCAATAAATATGTAAATACATGTTATTAAAAGATTTCTCCTTTTACGTACACAAAATCAAAATGTTTGCCTCGTATAAAATCTCTTCGTCATATTTTGCGACATAGATTATATAATTCTACAAATGATTTAGTATCAGTAAGAAATGGTACATATAGTATTAATATCTAGAAAAAGTTATCTGTCATATTACAATCAGTTACGTTAAAAAACATTGATTGAATATTTGATGAAATCGCCAAAATAGCAAATAATACTAACAACATTAATTTGAATGTACGAAGTACGAACGTGGCTTATTCAAATCAATTTTAATATTTGTCAAAAATTCCGACTTAATTGAATGAAATTTCGCTTGACGAAATAATATTTTACCTCTGCATTTGGCAGAAGTATGAGTTTAATCACAACGTCTAACCTGTTTCATCTTAATGCAACAAGTTATAATAATGATAAAATAAAATGTTTCTTAAATAAAATCTTAATTTATTTTATTCTCAACTTACGGAGAGGAATCGAATATTGTATGACACTAATTCTATGTATTAAAACGTATTTATTACCAGCCGAAAAAGTATTGTTTTTGACATAGATTGTATTTTCAGATCACATACATTATACTCAATTTTGTTAAAAAAGAATAAAATACTTTTATGGCTGGCCTTATTCTACTATCCTTTACTAAAACTAGTAAACATTTTGCGTATTTGTAACGAGATCGTAAAAATTTTCTTAAATATATTGTATTTTAAGACCTAGTAAGTAGGCATCAAATTGCCTTGCAACCAAGCTTCTTATCGAATTTTGACATGGCAATATTGTCGCTTAGTTACAACCTAGTTACAACTTCATTTCATTATGTATTGTAACTATATAACTTTGGTGAATTGTAGATCTGTTACACCGCTTGAAACGTCTGGCAGTTATAGTGAAATCATTTATTGGAACTGTGGGAAATGTGTATTTCTTGTAAAACTGACTTCATTAGGACTTTGATGATGGCAGGAGAAATTAAAAATTACGAAATCCCAAATAAATGAGTAAACTCGGGGAAAATTGCAATCCAACCCATCCACATTCTATATTTATTAAAAATATAGTGCTAATGTTCTCGTAAAATATATTAGAAATGTACATATTTTTTCATGAATGACATTTTTTTTAAATATTTTTCAATCCGTTGCAGCGTGGAGAGTAACGTATCTGCTTGATAGACGTTGTGAACTTAGCAAATTTCCTCTTTATGTATATACCATAAAGTCTATTTTTTAATAAGTAGTGAAAATTAATTATATGGTAGTATACATAGTTTCACAGCCATTCGCAAACACTTTTAAATATATACGTGACTCCGAACTACCAGATAATTTCCAAATTATGTTAACATTTTTTTTTTTTTTTTTTATCACAATCAATGAATGTTATTTGGTTAACCACGCCCATAATTTTTTTGATATAACAATATTTGACTATTTTCAGTTTATGTTTCATATTTCATTAAATACGTAGCGGATCGACATCGAAAAGTATCATTTTTATTTCTATCTGACTGAAAATCAAACCCGGTACCATTGTGGTTCCGAAAAAAAACGATTACCACAAAAAAAAAATTGTATTCAATCTGACCAGTAATTTTTATTTATTTTTACGACTTTCCGCATTACATATAATTTCACAAATAAACATTATAATCTGTTTTTCGAATGCTTTTATATCAAAATCGATATATTCAAATCGGTGTCATAATTTCATTTCAGAAGGTGTTTGCGAATGGCTCAGTCCACTTAGGAAACGTTCCGTCGTCGGCCAAACATTTTGTTCAGGGTTACGTAAACATAGGCGTGTGTGGTACAAACATACAAACATTTGGTTAAGAAGTATTGCCGGGAGCCAAGTCATCAATACTTAAAAGTATAATGGTTAAATCTTAAAAGTTAATTAACCAATACTTGGACAAATTACGTGTATCTATAAAATAAACTCTAATCAAATTGTTTTAGAGTTGATTTTGGTATCATTTAAAGAAATGTACGAGTGAGATAGCAATATTGATGACTGTTTTCTGCTATTGGTTCCCGGTATATAGTTTCATATCCGTGTCCCCACTACTAACTTCTTTTATATATTTATTCTAGAAGTATTTATTAAATATAACACAAATATTCCGATATTTTTAGGACAGAACAAGCGCAAACTAAATCTGTTTTGTATTTGCATTTTTTTTTAATTTTATTTATTAATTTAATTAAACGGCGGCTTTTCATTTCGATAGAAAGAAAGACAATCTACTAAAAATACAGTTAATTTTTTATTTTTTTTAACACGATCTCTCTCTTTCTCACGTATATATGTCCAATGTTTTCCGGGTTGTTCATATATGGATAAATAAATAGGGACCATGCGAATTTTTGTTTAAAAATTTTTCTCTATTTTTTTTTTAATTTATCGTAGTGGGACGCGGTGCGAATTACGTAAAACGTAAGGATGTATCTCAATATTTGAGGTTGTATATAGTTGGTTGTATCACGAAAAGAATTTCATTATGTCCTTAGCATCAACTCATATTGGGATTGAGGCTGGTTTACAAAGTAAAATTATTTTAAACCATATTTTTATGCAAAAAAGATTACTATTGCTAGTTCTATGGCACTATAATGGAAATGTTTTGTATGGAGTGCCTGCGGTAATTGTATTTTATGTGTAAAGATAAGTTATAAATTCAAATAAAAATTCAAGCCCCGCCGATGATATCCCTGTATGATTGAAACTAAAGCAAGTAAGTATTCATATTTACAAATGGTTGAAAATATTTTTGAAAATCTTTTCGTAAGCGTAATAATCAGTTTCATGATAAATAACAGAAGTCCAAGATCGCATATATTTTCATAAAATATAATATCATTGTACATAATAATTGTGTTAGTTTTAAACATAATAAAATGAATTTTTAATAAACGATAAAATTTTAATCTTTATAACTACCAATTCAAAAATTGTATATAGTGCAAAATAATTCAGTAAATTCGATAAAAATAATAATAAAATAGTGAAAATAAATCATGTTACATAATAAAAGTTTAGTAATTCAATATTGTAATGCAATTTGTTTGCTTGCCACAGCATCTCGTAAAAACCCTACTTTGTCATAAATCTTTTATGTAACTACCATACTTCGATAATCGTAAAAATTCAACATCAAATACACTTAATGTTTTATTCAGAAATAATCGTAATGGAAGAAATTGGTTTTCCGAAAAGTGAATGATCGTATTTATTTGTTAATTTTTACATTTTTGTACATATTTGAGTTAATACATAACTAACAGTGTATTTTTTTAAAGTAGGCCATGCGTTGCTGTTAAAATGCTACTTTCTGCAGTCGTCTTAAGGTTCATTTTCTTGCCGTTTCCACACTTATCATTATTATGGTAGAAATCAATTATTTTCCAATTAATCTATGGAATATTCGAGACAGACGTCAACCTTTCGGTTAATACAGCTATTCGGTAAATTGAGATTACAATGAAATTAGAATCGAAATCTTATTGAATAGTGATATGCAAATGATTGACTTGTAACATTGTAACAAAAATATTTGTATCTGTTACACTTTTTTAAGTGATAAGTATTTTTTTTATACAACTAAGTAGGCAAACAGGCGTACGGTCCACCTGATGGTAAGTGGTTACCGTAGCCTATGAACGCCTGCAACACCGGAGATGACCTGTCCGCTATCAGCACAGCGGCCCCTCTGGAGCCTGGCGACCCTACTCACCAGCAGGAACACAACACTGCGTCACAGTGTTATTTGGCTGCGGGTAGGGTGGAGGTACTTCCCCAAATGAACTACTCTTTACAAAATGTCCTTTCCAAAACTTTTTTGAAAATAACTGTAAATAATTTAATAAAAACTAAGTTAAAAGCTTTAGTTTTCCCCAATTAGTTTTTTTTTTCTTATTCTTTTATCTTCTTTATCTTTGCGAGTCGAAATGGCTATTTATTATATGTGTTTGAACCAGTACGTGGCTAGCTTCACCGCCATCTTTTGTGGTTGTTTCATTTTAATGTATAAGATCCATGCACCATATTGTTTTTATGCAATAAAGGAGGTTGTTAAAACCATTTAAAACGGATTTAACATACGTTTGTTAACTATTGTTTATAATTTCGTTAATCCATACTTCTTTACTAAAATTATTAACGCGAAAGTTTGTCTAATAATATCTAAACCTCAGACGAAAGGGGCGATACTTTTCTTTTCTAGTATATATAAACACATCTAGAAGACATAGACATTAAAAATGCAAAAAAGAAAAAGGTTGAATACAGTATGCCGTAATCTATGGACCTCGCAAGCAAAGACTTACTAACAGTGTGTGATACGTGTATTACGGTAAAAGTTGACCAGTAAAGATTAAAGATATCTAAAAATATGTACTATGTACAACAAAGTTATTCACATAAAAATCAACTGACAGATTAAAAAGAAACTATTTTTTTTTTTAATCCGTGATCAATCATTGAAAACTACATGGAAATTCAAACATTTGGCTAGGACGTAAATATTCATAATGCATAAATATAGTAGGGGTTTTGAATTTTATAGGAAAGATAAGCAAGGTGATATATAACATAGTGTAGGCCAATTTAGTAGAAAGCGACCATAGAAACAACGTCATTGTAGAAAGTTATAAAATGCCTAGGAATTGTATGTCCTACCTATAACTATTTACTACCACTTTGAATGGAGAAGAAAAAAATATAAATTAAATATATTTTCCTGTAATTTTATGTTTTGAATATGCAGTGAGTTAGTATAAAAGTTAATTCTAAAAAATATAAGTGTTGTAGTTACAATTTTTCACTTCTGGTGGTAAAGTAGGCTCATAAAGAAAGAAAAATCAAGCTAATTTTTTTTCTTTATTTAAAAAAAAGTCTAATATTTAGTTTTGAATTACAGAAAATCTTAGTAGAGAGATGGCACGTGGCATACAGACGAATTAAGATAAAGTCTGTGAGCTAGTAAAAAAAGGGTGGAACGTATTTGAATAATGTCTTGAAAATAATGATTTTATTTTCAGAGTATAATGTATATTCGGCGTTATTTTATTGCTATAATTTTGAATTTTATGTATTAAATAATTTATTACAAAATAACTGTCGTACCTAATTTTTTTTTATAATATTAAAGTGTTTACTGTAATAGTTAATTTAAATTTCTAGCACAACTTTAAGTTTAATATACATGTTAATTTTAAGGATCTGATGAACTCCCGAATTATTTTGCGTTTGGTTTTGAATTACAACATTTTTTTTAATGTTGGACCGTCCCAGATGAATGTATTTACGTAAATTTATTTAATGAAAAAAAATATATTCTACATAAAATGCAATAATAATCACTTCTACAAAAAGGCTTTTAACAATGAATTTTAATACATAATATTATTTTTTTTCTCAAAAAGTACAGTGTATGTTTTTATTGATGACGTAAGACTAACCTGAAGTGTTTTTTAATATTGTGATATTTTAAAATGTTAAGTAATATTTCGTAACAAATTTGTGAGACAAACTGATATTAAATCCAAATTTTTTTTGCTATTTTCCACAATGAAGATCGTCATTAATTGAAAATATAACTGTTAATTCAACCGCTAAGAGAATGTTAGAATTATTTTAGAAGTGACACACTCAAAATCGGGGAGTCAACCGATTTTCAATCAAAAAGGATCGTGCATTGAATGATTTGAATTGAAAAATGATCGAAAATAATTTGACTCCAATTTTGAGTGAACAGTGTGACAGACTTGGTACGTTTTGACAGATGCCACAAACGCATTGCTCTTATTGGACAAGAATAGTTATAATTATAATGCACAGCGCATTGTGAAGTCCCGCGGCAATTAGTCGAACTACATATTTTTACAAGGAAATAATCTGCTGAACGAAGACACTAGCGCTTCGCCCAGGGGGCCGATTCCCGCGCTGTTAGAGATAAGTAGAATTCGAGATATCTCGAAAAAATATGGTGGCTAACTACAGAAAACCATATACGTCCGCCATGTTTTTTCGACTAATCTGAAAGGCGCGAGAATCGGCGTCAAAGAGTGCTTTTTTTTTGAAAAGTGTAACTCGAAATCGGCGAGTCAAATTATTATTGTTTGATGTCGAATTATTTTTAATCGATATCGAATGATTTTGGTTCGACATAGAACGATTTTCATTCACCAGGGGACTTCTTACATTACGGTCTAAAGTTAAACATTTTAAACATTATCGTGATGTGTTGTGAACAAATGAGCAATCTACATAGTTTCGTAAGATCATTGTGTCGGTGATTAGAATATATTGAGTATTGAAATAAATATTATCAATATTATAAACGGTTTTTATTGCACAATTTGTGTTGTAAATATATGGACTTGGAATTATTTCATAAAAAATTGTTGTTCTACGTGTCCTGCAACAGCTTAGAACACATTTTTTAAATTTATTTGCTTTGGAGATTTTGTCTATTTGACATGGCAGCTCAATCGAAACAAAACTATAATTAAGATCAAAATGTTAATTACATATTTTTGGATAAAATAACTAGTTATATAAGAACACAATACATATTGCATAATTAAAACTAAAATTATTACCTATGACTAACAGCAAGTGTGCATTGAAGTAACAACCAAAAAGGTCACAGCTCAGCGAAGATCTTTACTCACAAAAGTAGCGAGCAAAGCACTGATATTCTGCTGTGACCTGACTGGCGATCGATTCCAAACACAAACATAGAAACAAAAATTAATTGGTATATAGGTTTATTTTATATATATGTAGTCTATGTAATAAAAATAAAATAAAATAAAAAAATAAAATTTGTTTATTTCAGGCTACTTGGCCCATATTTTAAAAGTCACAGTTTACATTCGTCGCTCTCATACAATTTAAACATTACACTTACATTGAATAAAATTAAATTACATTTAAAATTTAATAAGATTATATAAATGTCAAGGAAAAAATATTAAATAAACTACATTTACTAACTCAATACTGCCTCTCGGCTCGGCAACACGGGATGTGCCTGTCACAACAATGCTGCAAATACGGACAGTCCTCTTTCTCAGCAATCGCTGCCAGGACAACGTTGGAGCTGCCCCGCACCCTGCGCACCAGGGATGCGGCCCGCTTACGCATCATCGCGTGAAAGCAGTCCGTCCGTGCGTCTGCGAACATACCCGAAGCGCTACAGCGTCGAGGCAGCCCCAACACCGCCCGGAATGCATTGTTGAATTGTACACGGAGAGCGTTGTAGATTCCCTGCGAATATCTAGCCCACAGGCTGCAGGTGTACAACGAAGTGCAGTACGCTCTAAACAGAGTTATTTTAACTTGGTCTGAGCAACGCGCAAATCTGCGTGCCAGCATATTCGCCCTCCTCGACAACGCCCTCCGTTCCCTCTCTATATCAGCATGGTCCCTGAGATCAACCGTGACAACGTGTCCAAGGTAGGTAAACTGCTGAACTCTTTCCATTGGAACTCCGTTCAATACGACAGCTGGCAGCTCACGCGGACACCTAGCGCTGGATGACTCAAAGACCATGTACCTGCTTTTTGCGACATTATATTTCAACCCGTGACCAACCGCGTATCCCTCACATGTCTTTAAAAGTTTATTTAAACGTTTAGTAATAATATTGGATGTTTTATTTGTTCAAATGTATAATTAAATTAATTACTCTATCTTTGCACTTACTTTTGTCTCTCAACACCACCTGTTGGTTCACTGGTAGAAAAAGCCCACGGCTTAAAGTCCGCCATTTACATTCTTTGTTTAAATAAATAAAATAAAAATAAACAAAAATTTTACTAGGACCGCTCGCGCCATCTAGTGCAAAGTGAGTGAATAATAAACTCTGGGATGTATATTCATCAAAAATTCACCTTCACGGGCAAAACTGGCGACGAAAGTTAGTTATCGCTAAAGCAATGAGGCGAACGATCGAGTACTTATCGCTCAGCTACATACCTACCCATAGTTTTTCCAGCCGAAGGTTTTATGGTGCGATAAGCAACCGGACAATTTTACGCCGTGCACGCTCGCCTTTATAATGAGCTCTGGCATTTCTCCATTTAGGTTATGTATTTGATAATTTAAAGCTACATTAAAATTTGAAGGACGTTGTTCCCTGGTGAAATAAAGGCTGAAAAATCCGCTTACTAAAGGTTTCGTGTCAGCAACCTACGCATGGACTGAGAACTAGAGAATCCTATTTTCAAAAAGAATGACTCACGTAAAACCGGGAAGTCGATTGATTTTTCATTCGACTTAATCGGTGAGTCATACTTTTCAAAAATGTGCCTCTACCGTGAGATTTTATTAACGCAAACGCCTTAACAAAATTGAAATCGGTACAGTTCTCCCCCCTCTGGCTGATAATAGGGTAACTAAGAAATGGATTGGTTATAGGTACCACCCTTTTTTGATGGTAGGGTTTCACCTAGATCACAGAATTGTCGCTCAGAGACAACAGAGATTAAAGAATGTTAATAAGTAGTCATTAACGACTCTGAGTCCGGCTCCTCTGTCCGGTTGGACAGATATTTTTAATTAGTAGTTCAAATGTGCTGAAGTCTTCGAGGGAATTTGAAGTGAATAAGTCTTATGAGAAGCAAAACATACTAAGCTATTGACTCAGGCGGTCACTCGCAGTGTAAAGTGGGTTAGAGACAATACGAAAAGAACGCCTCTGCTTAGACACTCCCTGTACGGGATATTCAAAGATCAAAGCTGTGAGAACTAACAGCCGCACTTAGAGCCGCATAATGACAGATTTTTGAAGTTGAATGAGTTCCGTCAAATCAAGCCTGTGCCAAATAATTACAAATGCATATTACAATACACGGAATTGATTAATCTCCTTCAGAGAGAAAATTTAATTCTAAATTTAGCGCCTTGTCTAGAGTTCCGTCAAATCAAGCCTGTGCCAAATAATTACAAATGCATAATACAATACCGGAATTGATTCGTACTAAATAGTGACATTCTAAAATGGGAAAAATTTCCAAACATTTTGGGAAGGTTGCCAAAAAACTAAAACTATGTACGTTTGTCGAAATACAAATAAAGTAATATTATTGACTCTACTTCCTCCATATAAATATATACATTTTATTTTATTTCTTCGTAAATACTTGGATTGGAAATTTAACACAATTTACTATTTAGGATACTAGACATTGTGAGCCGGAAGGATAGATTCTGAAATATTTTTTCGAACTCAAAAATCGAAAGAATCTAGGAATGGTTATTTTTTTATTTTTAACAAAAACCTAGGTATGTCGTGTTGTCTATTTTTCTCTTATTTTTAATTTTATTGCAGAACTTGTTTGATTAATTATTTCTTATGCTCGCGATTGTCACACATTAAAATAAACTATTTAAATAAAAATTGTTTAATTTAATGTGTTTGATTATTAAAATGAAAATCGAACCCCAACCACATTTGATCCAGCGACTTAACTACTAATTATTCTGTGTATGTTTGCAATGTGCTGTTAAAAACATACCTCGATCCTGGCAGTTAAACCGCGCCCTAGTTAACTTAACGACTTGTTTCTACCTGGTGCGTAGGGTCTACGGTAACGTCGATTACAAATATGGATTTTCTTCAGCACAAAATTAGGTATTACTAGTCCCTAACGCATGTAGTCCGCATACAATCACAAAAAATAAAATGTGAATGGACCCGACACGACATTCTAATAAAAAAGGGTTCATTACCTATAAACTCCAGGTGATATGTTCCTGTTCATACATGTAGGTATAAATAAAGTTAGACAATAACATTTTTTTTTAGGAATTAGTTTTACGGCCATGGCTACAAGTCCTTTATAGCCCTTCTTAATTTTTCTATCTTCTTCAGTCCTTCAGTCTGGTTTTTGGTCCTTAAGTCTAAAGTCGGTAGTCAAGTCTAGTCAGAAAATCAGGCAAAGTGAAGAGGTAGAAAAACTGCACTTAGCGATTAAGGAAAAATGGCAATTTTTATAATGTTTTCTTATGTTTTCGCGATTGTTATTCATTAAATTAAACTATTTTAATACGGTTTTATCGCGTTTATTACTTATTTATTTACACCTGACGTTTCAAACACTTTACAGCGTTCATGGTCGCAGGCAGACTAAGTTAACATTTGTCTTTGATGTCATAAGATTACAAAACTACCGCCTGAAATTTTTATTGGGAACTATTCCGATTCACGCAGTATTGGCTCACAGTATCTAAGGGTCTTGCAGTCTGCTTCCGAGTTTGCGATTTTATTAAGTTAATGACTGGGTCCCAAGCTGGCGGTACCTGCCATCCATCCTCTCTATTGAAATTAGGATGTTTTTTAATTTCAATAGCTTCACGTAACATCCTTGGAATGAATCTGTTTTCCTTTGCAAGGACTTGAGGATTATCAAAACGCATATAGTGGTTGGGTTTGTCTAGAGCATGTTCACAGACTGCAGACTTGGTTGAGCGTCAATTTTTAATGTCAGCAATATGTTCTTTTATACGAGTATTAATGCTTCTCTTTGTTTGCCCAATGTATGATAAACCACAGTCACAGTCAATTTTATAAACTCCAGCATCTTGCAATGGGATATTGGATTTTACAGGTCTTAAAAATTGGTTTATTTTCTTATGCGGCTTGTAATAGGTCTTGATTGAAGCTCGCCTAAGTATGTTACCAATCTTGTCCGTGACTCCCTTTATGTATGGTAAGATGGCAGGAAAACGATCAACTGTGTGTGGCTTGGGTCGACTTCTGTGACATATGTGTGGGAGGCTGAGATTGTTGCTTCTTAAGACAGACTTGACTCGTTGAAGCTCCTCCTTAAGATGGTGGGTGTCACAGATGCCGTGTGCTCTCTGTAACAAAGATTTGCCTACGGTAGCTAACTGACATGGATGATGGTGAGATTTACCGTTGAGATATTTGTCTGTGTGGGTGGGCTTTCTGTACACAGTGTGACTGATACTATTGTCAAGATTTCTAGTTATTAAAACATCAAGAAAGGCTAATGAATTATTGATCTCAGGTTCCATAGTGAATTTAATTTTACTATTAATGGAATTTAAATGATCTAACAAAACAGAGACTTGAGTTTTGGGGAGTACAACAAAAGTATCATCTACGTACCGTTTGAACATCTTCGGCATAGCCAGGGTGCTTGAAAGAGCCTTCTCCTCAAGGTCTTCCATGAAAATGTCGGCAACAATGGGAGAGACTGGAGACCCCATAGCTACACCGTCAATTTGCATGTAGAATTTGTTTTCCCAGAAGAGATAGCCTGATGTTAAGCAATGCTCAAGTAACTCTGCATACTCTTGAGGTAGATGGTGGTCCTCAAGCCTTCTCTTGACAATATCAATACAGTCATGCAAAGGTAGGCTGGTAAATAATGACTGTACATCAAAACTGACCATTGTGTCTTCATCAGTTAATCGTAGATCTTTTATTAAGCTGATAAAGTGATAAAAGTCCTTGACATTAGTATCAGTATGACCACGAAGTTGTGTTAATATCTTCACCAGGTGTTGTGCTAGTTTATAAGTTGGCGAATCTATTTGGCTTACAATTGGTCTTAATGGGTGGTCTTTTTTGTGTATTTTTGGAAGGCCATATAATTTTGGTGGTTTCACACAGGAAGGCACGAGCGACGTGATGTCTAAGTTTAATGTGTCGGAGTATTTTAATATTAATTCTTTGGTTTTTGTTACGATCTTGTTAGTAGGATCACTTTTTACTTGTTTATATGTATTCTCATCCGACAACAGTTGTTGAATTTTTGTGTTATAATCAGAGGTGTCCATTATAACAGTTGTAAATAAATAAGTAATAAACGCGATAAAACCGTATTAAAATAGGGCAATTTTTATATTTCTCAATAAATATATTTTTAAGATTTTTTTTTCTTTGATTGTGAAAATCACAATCATCAATTATTAATCTAAGCATCAATCTTAGAATCTTAAAAAAATATGAAGTTATGGTTTTTACTATATATATATATATATAGTAAAAACAAAATATATATATATATAGTGAACATATTATATATATATATATATATATAATATGTTCACTACATTTTTTGAGGAGCTCGAAATTTGTAATGATTGCGTGCGGCAAACGACGCGACTGACGGCGAAACACGTTGGGTTGGTCTCGATAGTTTACTTTAGGCTGTCTGTATCAGATGGCTTCAGACAGCCTGATAAATCTGACAGTGTTGGCCACTAACACCTCGGGCCATGTTTCTGTTCGTCTGGTTTCCCTGTAAAAAGGGTTACGGATGTTAGACGGCAGCCGCTCCATTGCAATAACCAAAAAGTGCCACCAAATCTAGAACCATGATTTACAGGGGTTCCGAAGCGTAAGCTGATTATGTAACTCGGAAAAACACGCTTGGACGAAGATAGAGATATGTATACAAAGGGGTATACGAACAATCCTCCATTTTTGCCTACGCTGCAAAGAGACAAAGTTTTAATTAAAGATTGTTCTCGTAGACGAAAGCATATTTCATCTATTGAGAAAGGAACTCATTATGACGTTCCTTTCTCAATGATTTCATCAGCTGAAGATTCAACATTAAATGTCACTTGCAGACTGCCTGACAAATAAGTAGTCTAGGCGAATCAAAAATAAAGGTCGATTTGACCAAAGCGCGAGATTGCTTTTTGTTATCTTTTGTCGCATTTATGGTACTTTAGTACTATTTATAATTCTGTGGTACTTATAACAACAGTTCGGCGGAGTTGCGGAAGAAGTGAGGATGTTCTAACGCAAACAGATGTCGCTGGGAGATTTAACCAAAAATGGTGGTCTCTTAGTGACAATATATCTACCAAAAAGACCTCTGCTGTACTTAGTACCTGCCACAGAATTCATAACTTCTGCGGTCCTGGAGGAAAATCGGAAAACCGTTCAATCGAACGGATTTTAATGTTTGGAAATTTGAGTATAGTGAAGACGCGGGGTCAAATATAGGCTACTTTTTGACGCAGGCGGAGCTGCGGGAAGACTAGTAAAGTATAAATAGTTGAATGAAGCTGGATATGCAGCAGAGAAAGCTGCTAGACGCGCTTGAGGCTCTGATTCTAAAGCAAGGACTTTTGTCAGGGATTTAGGTCATACTTTTTTTTCGATTTTTCAGAAGTTCGTTCTGTGTCATTCCTATTTGGGTCTCCATAGCTATACAAGGCGTGGTAAAGCGGCTAATATTATGGGAACCTTTGGACCAGGGGTGACTGGGGCGAACATTTTGAGTCACCATTTTCAATTCGTTTTTAATCAGTGTGTGTACGTAATAATAACGTACCTACGTTGTAATAAAGTAAAAAAAAAAGTTTGCAAAGCATACCTACACTACGCCCAAGAGTCCATACAACTAGGCCCAAAATAGATCTGCCTGGAATGAACTAAATTCCAAAACGATGATGAAGAAGAAATGCACCGATCTGCCTAAATAATAAATTCAAATTTCCTCAAAAACCTATGTTAAAACAAGATTTGGACTAACAGATGACGTGACTTATGAAAAAGTTAGGTTATACACAATTAAATACAGTTCAGCGTAGCCAATCGGCGTCACTCACGTGTCGTAGGATACGCGACGGCGATACAGTGATATGCCTTGGATCTTCTGGTGGAATTGTGACACCAAACGACACGAGCCGGGGCGAACAAACTAGATATATAGATAGTTTATTCAGACCGCTCGGGTTGTCAAACTGTCACTGCGACGCGTGCGCACCAACCGCCTAAGCAGGACTGGCTTGAAAAATGTAATGGTGTTTGTTCAAGTGTTTTCAGAAACAATTGTAAAGAGTTTTCTACTATTACTGCGATGTGGCGGCCGATAAACGTTGTTGGGCTGATTGGAAATTTCTAGGTTTGTGATTATTAATTATGTAGTCTTACATTTTAACAGAACAGTTCAGCCTTCTTGGTCCCGGCTGACGATTGGTGGTCGTTGAAGGAACCACGTTAGAGGCTGAGAGGCGGTTCCAAAAATTCCGAAATTCCGGACTCCAGGGTGTACAAGGTCTCGATTGCTCGTGTGACCCACACGATATTTCACGATAAATGAATGAACAGCGAGTTTCCTGGTTGCATCCATTTCTTTACGCCTCAGAGGCCAAGCTGGTCTTAGCTAACTAGGCAGATTGCTCATTAGACGTTTCACTTTGTTGGACGTTTTGCGACTTAGCTATCTGATCGGGAGGGCTACGTGAGGAATCCAGCCAATAGAAATTTTGATGATGACCCTAACGACAGTCATCTAGCGCTAACAATCGGGTGCCACGGGTGTCATCGAATCAATTACAAGCCGCACTCGCCTTAGCTTGACATGCGCAATCGGTACGAACACGCACCTTGCTCCCAAACACACCACTTATTTAATCTAAGTTGCAGAAGAGTTAAATAAAAAATTCCTCAAACTTCATGATAAAACTACCACGAACGACCGCAAAGAGCGAGTAGTACGAATAAAACCAGGGAGTCGATTGAAAATCGTTTGACATGCCGATTATGTCAAATAAAAATCATTCAACTCAACGTCACCGGTTTTGCATTCTCAAAAAATAACCTGTGGTTTGCTTTTGCGCGATTGCTCTGCAGTTCTATTGTCAAAACTAGGATCATGATTAAAAACGTACCCTGAGCTCTAAAACGTGCTGAAGACTCAACTCTGATGAGGCATGTGGCGTAACATTCTATATACAAGTTGGCAGCGCGTTGGTGACACCCTTAAGATAAGAACGACTCTCAAATTTATTTAGCCGCTAGGCTGCCACCTAGACGTCTATTCTCACACCTTTAGAGTATCAAGTCGAATACAAGATTTATCGAAAACAAAATGGCTGACGTTTAGGGTTTTCTGTAGTTAGCCGACTAGACTGCTCGAGTACCTAATCTCAAATTCTACTCATCTCTACAGCTCCTTTTAAACTGATGGGATTACGTAGAAGTACCATAGCGTGAAGGCATTTCCACGTATTCTTTTTCTGTGGGCGTCCCGTGCGGTATTCTCAGGTGACAGCACCTGGAAAACACGCTTGGACGAGGAATAAGGAATAAAATAAAAAAATCTGAGTTTCCCGACTGCAACAACATAAACACAAGCTCGTCGCGTACGACTGGCGACCCACATCCTTGCCGTTATCAGCAGAACCTACCAGCTTGCCATCGATAACTCCTACCTCACTGGGCATTCGCTCGCCATGAAATCAGCGCGCGGCCAATCGTCACAATGCTTCGAATAAGCATTATTTTTTTATAGTTCTTCGAGCAGATGATGTGTTATGAGATTTGGAATGCTAAAGGAAAAGTCTTGGTATTGTGTGCAATCCCATATTCTCGTTTTGGGACATGCTGGGCATGGCAAAAGATTTGTTCATCCTTTGTTTGGACAGCTCATGAAGTAACCACCTGGCCAGTCTAACTATGATGATTAAGGCCTGCGCTTTTCAACCTATTTAGGCTTTTCCATCCAATTCTGTTTGCTGAAAATTTAGAAAGTCAAAATCATCTCTTGAAATTGAAAATTGTTAAACGCTCTGAAACCCTATTTTTGAAATGTATGACTTAATTTTGTCGAACGAAAATAATTCGATATCGAACAAAAAGTATTCGTTTTGCCGAATTTGCGTGAGTCACACTTTCGGCTCCTAAATCGTATTTTTTGTAGCTGCGAACTAAAGAACCGAGGTCATTATGCTTTCCTGGCGGTCGATTATTGCGCCTCTAAGAGATAAAGTTGAACTCGAAGTTTGTCGTAAAAAATAGCGGACATTAACGGTTTCGCTTTCTGTATTTGACGCCATATTCTTTCGAGATAACTTGATTTTGGACTGAAACTGAACGCACGAGAATCGATCCCGTGCTTCATTTGCCTGACAATTTCAACACCATTTTGACGCTGGCCATAGATAAATGTTAAATCCATAAACTACATACTTACTTAGGCATATGTTTAAAATCTTAATTTTTGCCCTTATGAACCTCATAGGAAAAACCATACCAATGTGACATCGTCGCTTCATTTGGTAGGCTTGAAGCCTACCAGTACAAACTAAAGAAAGCTTCGGAACTTGGTCTCGCGCGCGGAGACCAATTATTAATCTATGCTCCGGAAAATAGAGGGGATCTAAAAATCACGAAATTTTATCTAAATCGTATAGATGTTTACTACCGTTTGCCCGTACAATTATCAGTTGCATTCTGTGAGGTGAAGCGGACCCTGGGCTCCGAGGCAATCGGAAGGTCAAAAGGAATTGTTTTTTTAATACAAATAAGTAGGCAAACAGGCGTGCACAGGTGTACGTAGGCGTTGCCCACTTGTCCGCTACTCACCAGCAGGAATACAATACTGAATCACAGTGTTATTTGGCTGCGGTCTTCTGCAGGGTGGAGGTACTTCCCCAGACGGACTACTTACAAAATGTCCTTCCTACCTCTCTGAATTACTATTTATCATTTTATTTATTGATTATGACTATAGTCAAGGATGCAACCGGGAAGGCGCTAAGATAAATAGTATTTTGTGAGTGAAGGGAGTCAATGTAAAGTAACTACCATTTATTGTAAACATACATACCATCAGCAAGCTTACAATTGGGTGAAGGGTTGGTGTTAATAAATATAAAATGGCAAGAAACTTGAGCGTTTGAGATAAGCGCCTTTTCAATATACATTGCAAGATTTTAATGATATGCGATACGTACTTGTACTATTATTTTTATCAGGCGTTTTAAAATTAATAGAGCCATGAATTGGTCATTGGTGCCTGATTTAATTTAGAACAGCCAAGCCCTGTCTATTAGGCATGTAAAATAGTAGGTATTTTAGTAGCCGGGTGATTTTACAAAATTTGGTTAACTTGGTGTTAGCAGCAATTTTCACATATTTAAAGCTATTTCATCCAATATTTGCAACTAATAAGCGATACTATAAAGTACATGGAATTTGTTAAATCACTTTGAAAATCGCTTCTACCTACCCCAAATGTCAGTCCCTAGCCATGTACATTTAGCAAACATTTCATTTTATTCTAATTCTATACCATAAAACTTTAATTAAACTCGACTTAATACTTTTAATATTACTAACCTTGTCACTGCGATTTACAATTTAACAATATTTTTTATTAGATTTCTCAATCAAAAAGTGCAAGCGTAAAATAATATTAGTCCCTAGCTATTTGCAAAATTTAAAAATACGCGCAGTTTTACCTGATGGCGCTTTTTATAACTAGCTCAAGCGAAAGTATCGATATTAGTTTATTTTTTAGTGCTGTCGCCGACTTTGTTGCGGAAGCGCGTGCTGTGCCAGTCAAATTATCAGGCCCTAGGTAAGTCGTTTCAAAGATAGTTAATTAATAATTGATCTCACTACTTATTGTAAATTTTAGCTTCGTCTGCCTTGTTATATTGATCACTTGCTGGATTTGATGTTTATTTAAAATAATAAGTTATGTTTGATTTTGCTTTAATTCGTCATTCCCTAGACCATCTGGTCCTCGTTTTAATAGTGACTAGGGTCTGACGATCCACCTAGAGAATGATATTCGGCATAATCAAGGTTTTAATCATAAAATCTGTGTATTTGTTGTAGAATATGGCGCCTAGAAAGATAACATTACTATTTATAGAGGAACTCGCAAAAAAAAAACGTCTGAACCTGTTCTCAGATAAAAAGAACTATTTTTATGAAGTCTATACTCCGAACAAGCACAAGAACTGTTTCAACTAGAGCTCTCGAATTGCTTTGATGTGGACGATATTAGCAACGGGTTCCTAGAAGTTGTCCAGTCGCTGGGAATAATGTTCTTTAAATCTCGCCCTAAAAGTTAAGCTCCTATAATGATCTCCTCAAACCACTCGATGAATGCCGTACGTGATTGTATTCTCAATAAAGCATAATTCTATTCAATGGCATTGCAGACATCCGAAGATGCCGACGTCCATCGGTAACTCGTAGCCGCCGAATCAGGGCGATCGAGACGATTTACGGATTACATCGCAGTAGCAGAACCCGTATGAGGCTTGGCCAACCACCCAAGAGCCAAACTTACCCGTCACTGTACCGAAGATATCCCGGACATTAGCTTGTACTAGATTAGGTTTGCCCCATGGAGTAATTACAAAGAGGAGATGCCGTTTGAAATGGCGCAGTGATATGATCATTGGCGCCTCGCCGACACAAAAGTGGGCGGAGCTTGTATTGCTCGTGCTCCATGATTGGAGCGACGGCCGAAACCAAGCACCCCGCACGTCTGCCTTCCGCCCCGTGTAGCCTCACAAACACTTTCTTACAAAACGCTTATTACGGCATCTCCTCTTTGTAATTACTCCATGGTTTGCCCTCAAGCAGCTAGAGTACAATAAGCCGCCGGGCGAGGACGGAATAACAGCAAAGCTTCTGAAAGCAGGCAGAACGTCGGTAGTCCTTTAGCTTTTTTGTTCCACGTCTATAAACTGTTTTCGAGGGTAATTACGAATCGTTTCGCGAAACAGGATTGACACCTTCCAGCCTCGCGAACAATCCGGTACCTGAAATGGGTTTAGCACCATAGACCACACTCGTGAGCTGCGGCAGGTTATACAGATGACCAAGGAGTATAACTATGAGAAGCCTTGGAATCGATAGAAACGTAGGCGGTACTTCAGTCTCTCCAGCGGTGCCGCATTGACGATCGATAAATCAAGATGTTGATGTATTTGTACAGTATCGTCACCATGTCAGTCCGAGTCCAGGAGCAGAGCACGGGAGCTATTCCACTGCAGAGAGGAGTGACACAGTGAGACGTCATTTCTTCGAGACTGTTTACCGCTGCTATGGAAGACGCCTTTAACTCTTGGAATTGGAAGGATTTCGCATCAATAAAAATGGCGAGTATATATAACACCTACGATTTGCTGACGATATTGTTGTCATGGCGGAATCTTTGGAGGACTTAAGTACCATGCTCAATGATCTCAACCAAGTGTCTCAATAGGTGGGCCTTAAAATGATCATGTACAAAACGAAAATAATTTCAATGTTGGGAGCTCTATAAAATACCCTTGCAATTGTGAACCAATATGTCTACCTGGGTCAGCTGATCCAGGCTGAAAGTTTTAGCTCCAAAGATGAGGTCTTTCGTCGATTTCAACTTGATCTATAAATACCTCTTCAAATACCTCAGGGGCCGTCCATCCATTAATCACGTGATCTTTTTTTAAGCATTTTTAACCCCGTGGTGAGATTTAAAACTACCCCCCCCCCCCACTCCACCCAACATCACGTGAATTTTACCCACAAAAAATCTTAAATTTTTTAGAGTATTATCTTTAAATTATCTTTAAATACAGGTATAAAGTATAATCTTATTTTATTCTGAAATTAAGGACCATGATAAAAATGTCTAGACAGAAAGGTTGCAGATTATTTCTGATTGGCATACAAATAATAATAAACGAATGGTGTCTCATGTGAAAAACATATATGTAGTATATATATATTACATGAACATATTTAATGTACACTGTCGTCGGACCACGGATTAGCAAGACATTCTTCAATACTAACAACTGGATAAACATCTTGCAGGTCAGTTGTTGGCACTGTACTTTATTGAATATCAACGTCGGTTTTTTCAAGCCACTCGGTGTCATCATTTTCTTTACACGTGATATTTTACTTCAAAAAAAAAAAATGAAAGAAACTTTGCTCAGAGTTCGTACATTTTGCTTACAAGATATATGGAATTGGAGGCAATAAGTTCACTGGTAAAAAAAAATCTTGTTAAGGTTACTATTTATCAAAAAATTGTTTGTTTACCTTAATTGTTCCTCCGTTTCAAGTTGGTCCAAAATGCTTTGGTATGTCTGTGTGTTCTCCTCTAGAGGTCGCATTTCTCAACCGATTCCCGTGAAATTTTGGGAGCAGCTTCGATAAACATATGAAAATCGACAGTCGAGCCATTTTTTGGAAATTTTTGAAAATGACGGAGTTGGCACAATGGACCTAAGCGCCTTTGGATTTTAGGGCTCTTACGACCATTTTGTGTTTGTAGTGATAACGAAATAACAAAGGAATTTTATTTTCTACTATGACATATAATAGACGTATATTTTCAAAAGTATTGTCAAAAGATGAATAGCCAGTTTATTTATAAGTCGATCAGACTTAATCGTCTAGAGTTCGAATCTCACCGGAAGGTGTTCTCTTTTAAGTAATTATTTTTATTTTGCGACCGGTATCTTGAAGTTTATTTTAAAAGTCTTTTAAAAGTACGAGTACATATACTTATTTGTTTTCTTGGGAATTATGTAACTACAGGAAACATTCGTTTAGTCTACTTTACCAAAATTAACAGTTTACCAAAATTTATAAGAATTCATTTTCATAACTAAACTAAGAAGTTTCTTTTTGACAATCTTTTATTGTGAGACCAAAGTAAACGAGCCTAATCTCGATGGGATTACGTTGTTTTATTAAAGAGTTCCTATGACCGCTTCCCAGCTCCATCATCAGACAAGCTCCAAGGCATCATAATATTGCATTGCCACGCGATATACATATGTGTGCAAAATTTCAGCTTAATTGGAAACCGGAAAGTAGATCAAACTTATCTTACGAGATTTGACGCAAACATACATACATTGCAAGTTAAATAAAAAGCTGGTAAAAGAAAAAAAATGACTGAATTGATTATTATAATTGAATAATTTACTTCATCTTTGATTGTATAAACGCCAAGTTTTTGTAATTGTCACTACTCCTTCTGTTAAGAAGAGAGGAGGAAAAAAGACTAAAAAGATTAGCGGAACGAACATTATCAAGATTTTAATATTCAATGAAAAACATATGGTGTGAAAAGTTCCTTCGATCTGCAATCTCTATAAGCTCGCGAGGTCTACAGCTCACAGAGCCACTAGTATGAATATTTTAGAGGCTGATATTTGTTACTAATTGTGCATTAAAAAGGTGATAAATCTTACTAAGCGTTTTAATCAGTCCCCATCATGTTTTGTCAGTTCCTAGAAAGAAGATTTAAAAAAAAATCTTAATTTTCTTTTAAAATACTTATTAAAGTGACTGGCCCTTTCAGATGACACAACAAACTAAATATTATACCCACAGTATAGAATAACGTGTGTTAATAGACTTAAATCAATTAATAATAACAAATATATAAAATTGTTTTATGATATTTTCTTGTATTTAAGACATTCTGTATGGTAGTAGAAATAAAGGGCTTTTTTATTTTATTATTTATTTTATTTTATAGAATAACGATTTTGCTGATAACCATCAAAAATACCTTTGTCAAAATTAGGTCAAAAGTTAACCAAATTTTGAAGATACACCCAGCCAACGAATTATTGCTAATTTAAAAAAAAAAGTTACTGTAAACAAATTTACAAGATTAGGTCTTCTTCAGTTACGGTTTAAAATATTTGTAAAACATATTTTCTAAATTATTATACTGGAAATTAAAAAAGGCAGGTTAAAAATGATTACTTTGATATTAAATTAACGAACGGAATGACAGTCGTGTGTATTTCATGCAATAGTGATGTGCCAAAATTGTTGACAAACTTTATCGATAAATGTCAATTTATAATAAAAATATTTTTTATTTAAATAGACATTGTTTTCCAAACTTTAAGAAATAATACCCATGCATTATTTAATAGTGTTTAATCAATAGAGTAAGAAGCTGCTATGTTAAATTAGAAATTTTTAAAGTATTTTTTTATCACATAATATTGTTTTTATATATATAAAGTTTTGTGCTTAACTTTGATAGATATGTAATAGAGGTCATCAGAGGCTGACCGCTGACCGTTCGGGCTCCAGCCTGTGTTGTCGCTACACCTCAGAAACTTGAACGGGTATACCGGATACCGAAGCCACACGAACAAAACTATACCCATCTCACTTCTTTGTACGACAGTTCTTAGCGCTCAAACAACCATTGTACTACTCGTCTCTATCGCACGAAGCTGATGTGCGGACGCTATGTCGATGCAGTGGTTACTATTCACTTTTGTGTTGTATAGTTTTGCCAAGTTGTGATCGAACCGAATTAGACTCGCTACATGTGTTTTGTTGTGCGGGAAATGTCAAAAGTGTCGTGATCAGTAACGATTTTATTTGTGAAGTGATTGTGAATTGTTTTGTGTTGGAAAGATGTTCCGCCCTCCGGCTGTGAGGCGTCGGTGGCGCGAGAACGATGCATTTTTTAGATTGCGATAGACTTGGAAAGTTAATCGAGTATATTTTTTTAATTTTATGCGATTGTGTATTTGTGGGAATTCCGATGCACTCTGTGATATAATTTTAACGTTGCAATCGAGTGACAATGAAACGGTCTCGGTTGCACTACTTTGATGTAAGTATTCTGTTAATATTTAATTTTTAATATTAGTGTGTTAAAAAATATTTTATTAGTTATTTATGAGAATATCACAGAATGTGTTGTAGCATTTATGTGTATTTATTTCCAAATATTTATTTAATTACAACAATAGCGTTTTTTTAAATTGATGTACTCATTTTGATTTTATCGAGATATGTTTATTTAAGCAACGTTTATTTCTTATTTTCTTTAAAGTCTAGTTTAAATAATCATGCAATTATTGAAAATAAAATACCTACAAAGATTCTGTTCTCTTGATGTAAACGGAAAAATTGGCACTATCCCAGGTTTCGTATCAAAATATATAAATCGATGTGTCTACTGTCTATAATTAATTATCATAAATAATTAATATTATACTTAATTAATTATTACTTAGTTTATATTATAATTGATATATATTTCATCAATAGAATCTTAAAACATTTCTATTGTTTATGGTTGTTTACAAAATTCCGGAAAGACCGCTTTCTCACAAGTCGCCATTGAGTAAGGAAAAGGAAAACTATTTTCTCATACCCAAGTTACGACGACACAGCTAACTCGACTCTCATACATTCGACCTACATATTGATACTTATTTTGTATTCATAAACACCTTAGGAATGACACAAAAAAAGGTGTCTGAAAGTTTTGGGGTAACTGCTAGACGTAAAGTTTAGCCAAGTTTAATTATTCTATGGTATGGTAAACTAATCCGTATGTAATATGTGTCAAAAATATTGCCAAAGAATGATTGAGAAGAGTTAAGAATTGAGGTCCTTGACATTTATTGTTTGAGTTTGAACATAGTAATATACATACTAAGTAACGTTCCAATATCATTTAACAGTTCTTAATACTTAAAGATTTTTGTAGAAAAGTACTACATATTTTTTTCTACACGTTATGGCGACTCGTGCTAGCTACTCGTATTGAATAGTCAAAAAGCGTAAACGAAAGACAAAATAATAATTTCATAAATTCGGTGAGCTCATCCTAATGGCCTCATCATAATATATAGAATATGAAACAAAGCAAATGAGTTCATTATGTAGGTACTATTCTAAAAATAGATACTAAAGGGACTTCAATACAAACTGCGCTGTTATCACACATACATGTCATCAGATGTTATATTTAATGTTATAAGTAGTTAAACGTGAGAAGAATAGGCAATGAAGTGACTATTTTTAAATACGTACCTATAAGTGGAAAATAGGTATGTTTTGTATTATATTTAGATCTTTATGAATATTTCTTACAAAACACTAAGCAAATAATACGTTTGTTATTTACAAAAAGGATTTTAAAAGATAACACAAAACTGGCGTATAACAAAAATTAACATCTTATACTTGCAACTAACATGACTTCAGTTCATGCGAGTGAATATATGATAAGAAATAACATTTAGATAAATTATATTATACGAGAAATTGCGAGATAAAGTTCGTCATAGATGTCAACAGAGCTTGGTCTATTTATAAAGATTAAAACACCCACACATGCAGTTCTGTATTATTGTATTAAACTCATTTTAATGTCTACGAATATGTGTTATTGTATTCACATCTGATAGAGTTATATAGTTATTTATTTTTGGTGATAGTTTTTTAATTTATGCTATTGCATGTTTACATAAATTTCGTAGATCGATTACTAACCGCTGAGTCAATGGAGTAAAATTTAAATATAAGTTATTTAACTTTACATCGAATCAGTGTATATTAAACAGAGGCATTTAAACAGTGGACAAGTTAATCGAATATGACGTCATTGGCGAACGCGATAAATCTAAAAATCAAATTTTGCCTAGTGCAAGCGCTTGTGGAATGCAATAAGCAGGCGTAGTTTAAACAATAAATATGACAAAACGTGACTGTTAGCGATTGGAAATTAATGCAAGGTTTATGTACCTTAGTAAAAACTTTTAATTGAACCATAGAAAATACAGAAATAAAGAACAGAATAACAGATTGTGAAAATTTAAACATTAGGTAGAAATGTATTCTATATAACAAGCACAGAAGTGAAAGCATTTTCTTGAATATCAAATATTACTTAGTTTTTTTAATGTATTTTTTTTATTTATGTAAGAGGAAAGTCTCATTTATAAAGATTTGAATGCGAAAAAAAAATTGTAAACAAAGACTGCTAAAAACCACACAAAGTAAAAAAAATTTTTTCCTTTCATTATTTTAGTACATATTATATCAAATGTTCATTTCCGTGACCCCAGTAGCTCCAACGAGTGGTGTTATGGACGATTCAATTATATCATTGCTCCTTGACCGCTCAATGACTGTTGATGACACGTCATTAACTCGTCTTTACGATTTAATTGCATTTTACTTGTAAACATGAGCTGTTATGAGCTGTTGTAACAATGATTTAGGTATAAGAATTTTAAGCAACGTTAAATCAAACATAAGTCGAATTTCCTTTACTCAGATTTGTAACATATTTTTATCGATAAAAACTTCACAGTATTTAAAGATTTTTCATACAACAAGTTTAAATTAGGAAGACTTATTCATACCAAATATTTTAGTTATTTGTATTTCTGTTTCATGGGAAAAACATATAAGACACTCTTAACAACAATTTTAATTTTTTTTTAGTCTTTTCTATCTCAGCTATTACTATCTCTATGTGTTTTGGATGCGTTTATAGGCACATCTAATTAACCTAATAGCTCCATGTTCTATCATGTCCGAAGCCAGACTAAACAATAATTAGTGTTTTACAAACATTTTGAACAAACATTGTTGAAAACAAAAGAGCTATACTTGACGTAGGAGGTAGACTTGATACATAACTTACATTGTTTAGTTAAAACGGAATTAATTTTGATTTGATATTTGTTGCGATATATAAATAATTGTACAAGAAATAATTGCAGTCAGTGGAAATGTCATAATTATCAACTTTTAATGAAATCCTTGGAATTAAAATACCAGGAAAACCTTACTTATATTTTAAATGCGAGAGTTATTTCTTTCTTGTTGTTACCATTTGACGCTTAACCGATTTAATTAAAGCTTTGTAGGAGATTGTTGATAAATATTGTTATTATGAAGATTTTATTATGTTATAACTTCTTTAGTCATACAGTGTCGTTTAGTCACGGAGTAATAATAAAGAGGAGATGGCATATCGAGAGCTTGCTTACAAAGATCCTTTGACGATCACGTCTACTTACTAATAGATGTCGCTAGCAACACGAAAATTTCAACAAAAAAAAAATATTTTCATTTCTTTATATTACAGATATTTTGTATAACATTAAAAACTGATACATATTTTGAGTAATATATAGTAATATATAATATTCGAAGCTGAAACGAAACGTAAATTAGAAAAATAAGAAAAACATAAAAGCTTGCTCCACGTCAAGCATTTTCACAGTTGAAGGAAAAATGACGTAAGCCACGCCCACTTCCAACGTCACTGTGCCAATGACTGTAACGGTGCACCAGTCGATACGCCGTCTCCTCTTTGTATTTGCTCTATGGGTTTAGTCAAGTCCGAAAGTAGTTAGTTAAACCTAGTCATGTCAAGTCTAGTCAGAAGAATCTGTCTAAGTACTAGAAAAATTGCAATTAGCGATTTCTAGGAGCTTGAAAGGCAACAAACAAGAAAATCAAACACTATAGCTTTCCAACACTCACGCTTATTAACTAACACTTTACAAAAAAAAAATCCAAACACAAATTTCGGAAAATAAATACAGCGCCGACACTAGGTTCTCCTTACAATTTCCCGCCAAAAGCCTCTTCACGTGTTAATTGTGACAAAAGTTAACTAAGTATATTACCGTTAGTTGAGTAGCGTATAGTAACAGATGTTGCTTTACGATCCAGTGATCGGAGATAACAAAAACAAAGTAATAACGGGTGCTGCGGAACCCATGACAGACTATGAATCAACAAAATCGAAATTGTTGTGTTGCTAAGTAGTAAAAATCTGTTCCATTTTAAAGTTCATTAACCCTAATTTATTTGGGATAATATTGTTGTTATACTGTTTGTTTCACTTGTAATTGTGTGTCTGAAACAACATTACATTTTATCTATTGCTTGATAATGACGTAGATTTGCTTACTAATAATAGTAGTACCTACTAAAAATCTATCGATATTACAGAATTTCAGAAGCATTAAGTCACATCACTAAAATTGGGCCGTTTATATAAATTATTGTTTTGTTTTTGTATAAAAAAAGCAAAACTTATTTTTTTAAAACTAATTATTGTACCACTAGCAGCCCGTCCCGACTTCGTCCGGGTGGTCTATAGCCTTCCTCGATAAATAGACTATCCAACACTGAAATAATTTTTCAAATCTGACCAGTAGTTCCTGAGATTAGCGCGTTCAAACAAATCTAGGATATTATAATAATAAGCATAGATTTAGAACTTTTTGCTACGATGATAGTAAGGTAAAATGTTATGTTATCTATTTATATTACAGAAATATCATAAAGATATGAGAATGAGATGCGAATTACATATAATCATAGCAGGTAAATAATTCTTTACTCAGCGTATCACGTGTAAACTAAAAAACTCACGGAGGTAAGGTAAGCAGTAAAATTATATTTACTGTGGCCTGAATTCGATTGGTCGCCACTAGTGGTATATCTGGAACTCCTTTTTTGCGAAATGGTTCCTGCAGTGGTCGCTTCTTCTTGTTCTCCCTCAGATTAATAATTGGTCTCGCGTAGCGCGCCGCGGAGACCATTTAATAATCTAAGTGTTGTCCATACTGGAGATTGGCACCAAAATCATTCACCGGTTTTGTGTCCAATAATGGCAATAACCCCCGTATTCTGAAACATAACCCTAAGGACGTCCTTCACTCAAACTCATTCGAGGGCGCCTCAAGAAAATCCCCGAACTTTCCTTGAAAACGACATTCTTAGTTGGTTGCTTGAGCACACTCCAATGAGGAACGTCACAGGTTATAATAACAATATCTCAACACAAACATTGCAAATTACAAAAGAATAGAGTTTAAAATAAAGTAAGTACATTTATATCCATTTTATTTCATTTTAAGGACGCCTCAAGGTACCCCTCGACCAACCTTATATTTGACAGTTCGATACTCAACTCCAATGAGAAATTATCTCAAGTCAAGAAAGCTTGTGACGACTAATCATACCAATGAGGTGGAGTACGGTTGAGTCGAGCTTGAGTGAAGGTTTAAGAATATGGGTGTAAGACTCCTAAAATGCAATTTTAAAAAAGTGTAAGTCACGCAAAATCGTTGAGTCGAACGAATGATTTACGTTCGATATACTACCATTACCACTAAGAATTAATCTGCCTTGACTTGATATTGTAAACAATGTTGTAAATATACATTTTGTGATTTCCCTGATGTGGGCCATACATATGTATGTTGTATTGAACTTTAGACATTTATATGAATGGGAGTGGCATAAAATTAGGCAAGACGAGGTCATAGAATAGTCAATAGGGACGGGGCTTTACAAAGTAGTAAGAAAATATTAGTAAATAATTGATAAATTGACCAAATTGGAGCCACGCTGGGCTGACCTGAAGTTGATCCTCTAATGATAAATTATCTGTAGGTTTGAATATAAAGTTAAATAGACGATGTTTTCTTGGAGAGTATCCCAAGGTTATCACAAATTTATGAGTTACTTACCTAATCGCCCATTTTTTTTTCCTTTAATATTTAATAGTTGTAAATTTATGTACATATAGCCCGACCAGTAAAATAGCATGCTTCGCCATATTGCGGAAATATATTGGAACTGATTTATTTTACTGGCAACTAAGCATTTATGTAACATTCCGTCATCTCAACGTCATCTGCCAAAAAGAGACAGGAGTGGACGTTATGTTTTAAGTGATATTCATAGTAATGAGAAAAAAGTGATAGGAGTACCTATATTTTACGCTAATAAAAATGAAGGATTGATTTCGATTTATTTCAATGACTGTCAATTTTGTTCTTGACATGACATATATATGATATACAACAGGGCTATACGAGAAATGCAGGCCATATATAAAGACAGTAAATGTAAATCTTCTAAACAGTTTTCTCCCACAGAGATGGACAGTCTTCTTCTTCGTGTCGATTAACTCAAACTCATTGAATATGAATGGAATAGTTAAGCTTATTAGTTAAAGTATAGTTTATTATTAGATCAAAACATTATTACAACCATTTTCAACAGTTAACCCTACACTAGGCTGGGCCTAGGGTTGCCACCTTTTTTTTTTGCATTTAAAGTACATTGGTTATTATAGGTAAGGAAAAAAAAGTACATAGTATGAAAATAAAGTACAATTTATTTTTCTTTATTATTATATTTAAATACGTATTTTTATTGCTTTTTGCAGTTTGTATCAAATTAGTATCTCTACTAAATAATTGCACAGCATCTTTACAGGTTTTAAACGTTTTTTGAGGTTAGGTTGCGTTCAGAAATGGTGAAAAACGAGTACTTAAGTGATGTGGCGCTGGCGAGTGGCGACATCGATTCAGCACCAATCGATATAGATGAACCAGAAAAAGAGTCGTTTTATTTTCAGTGGTGGGAGACACAGGTTGTAATGGGAATTCTATGTGATGGGACGACGATTCTCTTTTTATTATAATAAATTTTGTTTATTGATAAAATACTTAAGTCATTAACTTTTCAAAATCCAGAAAGAAATCATAGGAAATGAAGTATTTTCACTTACTTTTTTGTTCTTATAAAGTATAGAGTACAATTACCTGAAATAACGTACAATACTTTATTATAAAGTACGGGTGGCAACCCTAGCTGGGCCTGAATCGTGGGTATCAACGGACAAAGTACAGTTACTATATGTGCCAGTAAACGCCACGATTACAAACTGAAAAGGATTGTTTCTATTGTTTTCAGATATCGACATTGAAACACCTAAATTGATTCCTATTCTTTTTAATGTTGCTACATTCCCTCAGAAAGTTTTGAGGTTTAGTTTATTAGGAAATAAGATAAATGTGCGTCTACGCGTCACTGCGTATACAATTATTTTTATTCTAACAAGCAATTATTGCGCAATTGACACAGTTTATCGTTTCTGGTTTATTTCTGTCGTCATTAAATATAATACCTAAACAAGTAGATACACATCGTCTTGGGTAAATAACTGCCAAGGATATCAAATATTTGTAGATGCTTATAGCTGTCTCGGTAAGGCAGACGGACGTTTAATAATATACGCATTATACCATTTCCAAGTAAAATGATGATTCCGTGCTTCGTAAGGCACGTTAAGCTGTTGGTCTCGGCTGCTATTTAATCGCCGTTAAAGGAACTACGCCAAAGGCCGAAAGGCGGATCCGAAAAACTCTGAAAAGGGTCGATTGGTCATGTAAAACACTCGATATGATAGAATGACCAATTCGAACCCCACTTTCCAAGATTTAGAAGTTGAAAAAAGAAGAAATTCTTCTTTAAATTTTTCACATCGTAAAAAATAGTTAATCATTACCGTTCACTGGATATTGAGCTCTGTGGAATTAAGAAAACCACGTATTCCATACAATTAGCCAATTAAATGCAAAACACGCACGTCGATCACGACACAGCGACTGCATTGTAAGCTGATACGCGGAATAATAGCATACATAGACATATTGCAATTTGACTCTACAATCGTGGATAATAAATAAATATTTATCCATTAACATTAATCATGGTTAAAATTTGTGATTGCGATCCGCAAAACATCGATAAATGCTACTGCGATACCACAAGATGGCGATGTACCTTTCGTGAAAGCTAGTTAATTAGAAGCCACTGAAACGCGATGCACGTCATCGCGAAAGCTCATCCTTATTGATGATAAATATAGATTCAGGATCCGCATCTCATTCATCCATAAATTCAAGAGCTGGGTTTTGTCGGTGGATATTTTTTCATTCTTTCCTATCTCTGTAAAGGAAGTCTGTAAGGATCGTAGCATATGGAAATCCGTAGTCTCTGCCTACCCCTATGGGAAAAAGGCGTGATGATAGGTATGTATGTATTTTTATCACTAGCCAGGTCTTTTTTTTTTTGATATGCCACGATCTTTTCTTTCTCCTTTATTTGTTTATATGTATAAAACTGTTTTGTGAAATCTGAGCATCATGTTTGAGGAAATGACGAAAGAATGAAATTTTTTTATAGATAAGCTTGGTACTAAATGTTGAAAATATAAAATACGCTGTAACTAAACTGTACATGGTCCTTGATTTGGCGGCACTGGTTATTACAATGGTGCCCTCTGACCTCTGTAACCCTTTTAGAGGGAAAACAGACCAACAGGAACATGTGAGTAGCCAACCCTGTTAGATTTTTCGGGCTGCCTTAAGGCACAGCCTGTCGTGTATTGATAACAACCGGGACTCCGACAAGTGAAGTATTATTATCGTTTATCCATACTAATATTATAAATGCGAAAGTCTGTCTGTCTATTACGCTTTCACGGCCAAACCGCTCGGATTTTGATTAAATTTGATATGAATATAGTTAAAGACCCGGGGTCACACACAGGCTACTTTTTGACGCAGACGGAGCTGCGGGATACAGCTAGTTTATTATAAGCAAGGAAAAGAATTTGAGGGAAAAAATATCGTATCATTTCCTAGAATGATGACACGACATGGAGTGAATCATGATATAGGCACGACTGGTGTGGTTTGTTTAAATATCAGGAAAAAAATCATAATAATTTAGGCAGAGCATGAATCATATAAGCTTTAAAAGGTAAAACCTCAGATTAAATAATGTAAACTAGTATTTAAGACACCCGTACATTTAATCGTAGCTTTTTCCCCTATTAATCATTGAATCTATTTTTTGTGAGCATATATCAAAAATAGCATTCCACAATTCTCAAAACAATTCTCTTTACGCAGACCATAGCGAATGAGTTAACAATTTTGTATGGCACATCTGTACAGCGCCCCTGGTGGATAGTAACTAAGAAATTCCATATAAAATCTTTTAATAACGCTGTCGCTAGCGTCTGCGTTAGTAAAATATCATAGTAAAGGTACAGATGCGGCATCAGTAAGTACATTTACGGCATTATCAGAGAGGAGTCCTCTCCTCTATAGCCTAGCGGAGCATGGGTTTTTAAAACAATTGTGGCCTGACTTTGATACTAGTTGAAATTCTATAGTATCTCAGGCTTTCTCGTGCCTTTAAAGGTACTATTTTTGAAATGTATGATTCATATGCCGAATCAAAATCGTGATGTTTGCCGAGGCGAGTGTGGATTGTTTTTACCATGGAGCAATTATCATGGAGCCGTTTGAAATGGCGCAGTGATGTGATCATTGGCGCCTCGCCGACACAAAAGTGGGCGGAGCTTGTCATTGCTCGTGCCATGGTTGGAGCCACGGCCGAAACCAAGCACCCCGCACGTCTGCCTTCCGCCCCGTGTACAAATACTTTCTTACAAAACGCTTATTACGACATCTCCTCTTTGTAATTGCTCCATGGTTTTTACACAACCATGCGCAAGCGGTGCACATCCCTGGCGGGCAGGCTGCGGGCCAGCTCCAACACTATGTTTGCGTCTCGAACTGATCTTCGGTATGTAAACCATTGTTCAGTGGTCCACATATTGAGTAACAGACAAATGTGACGCGTTTTATTTACTTTCTTCTTCTTTGTTTCTTCGCTTTCTTCTCTTTCTTTCTTTTTGTTTACGAACGCTAGTATTTGTAAGATTTTCTTGTTACTAACAAAATTATCCCCGGGTGGTTGAATAAAAAGTTTATTTATTAACTAGCTTTTTCCCGCAGCTCCGCCTGCGTCAGAGTACCCTATGCTATGTTTGACCCCGGGTCTTCAACTATATTCATACCAAATTTCATCAAAATCCGTTCAGCGGGTTGGCCACGAAAGCGTAACAGACAGACAGACAGACAGACAGAAGGACAGACAGACAGACTTTCGCATTTATAATTATATTATATTTATATATTAGAAAACATTTTATATATATTTATTATATTTATATATATTTATTAATATTAAAGCTGGTGATTTACAAACCTTAGTTTTACCAATCCGACTCGCGCTTGACTTGTTTTATTTAGATAAAATTATCATTGTATCCAAAAATAACTAGGATAAGCACTTAATAAATTATTTTGCGTGGCATCTTCAGGCACTAGGTAGGCACGTGCCTCGCGTAGAGGCGAAACACGTGTTGCATGTGCAAGCTAGTGGTGGCGGGCATGTTGGGACTAACAGTAGTGGGTGGGTGCCGGCCGGCAATAGTTTGCATGAACTAACTGGTGGCGGAAGCACGCAAAATAATTTATTAAGTGCTTGTAACTTTAACTTCCGCAAAGTAACGCCTGAATCGGTTAAATATCTTAAAATAACTAGGATACTTACTGGTAATATGTAATAACATATGTTTGTCTATCTTATCGGTTTATCGTCGACATATTGAATGGGGCTCTAGATTAGAGCCCTGGAATGCTATTTTGTAAAAGTTTGACTGACGCAAAATCGAAGAGTCGACGGATTTTCATTCTATTTGGAAAGATTTCATTCGTTATAATAGTTAAGTCGAATAGTTTTCATTCGATATGTAAGCCATACATATTAAAAATAGCCCTCTTGTTATTTATTCATTGTTCAATTTTATACAACAAATCCTTTCATTATGTTATTATATTATAATTATTTTTCCTTCAATTATGCACTACTGAAGATTAAAAAATTCGCTCTCTAAGGCAGAATTATTTATTTGAGTTTGAAGAATCTTCTAATGTATCTATACTAATATTATAAATACGAAAGTCTGTCTGTCTGTCTGTTACGCTTTCACGGCAAAACCGCTGAACGGATTTTTATAAAATTTGGTATGAATATAGTTGAAGACCCGGGGTCAAACATAGGCTACTTTTTGACGCAGGCGGAGCTGCGGGACATAGCTAGTATATTATAAGTGCGAAAGTCTGTCTGTCTTTCTGTCACACTTTAACGGCCAAACCGCTGAACAGATTTTGATGAAATTTGGTATGAACACAGTTGAAGACTCGGGGTCAAACATAGGCTACTTTTTAACGCAGGCGAAGCAGCGGATAACCGCTAGTAATATATAAAGACGAATCTGAGTGCGGTAAACTTCAATATTGTAATCCCCAATCAATTTAATTTTCTTCCAAATGTTTATGCTAATTCCGTATGTAATAATAGGCATTGGTCTACTAACTTGAAAAAAAATATGCTAACCACCAGTTTTAACCACGATTTGTTAGTTTATTTAACTGTTCGTAATACATTGCTTCCAAAAACAACATTACCACAGATTATTCCCAATTTTTACGAGTGCTAAAATCTAAATGCTAATTTTAACGTTTGGCAACACTCGACCGTGACGTCACATCGAGAGCAGGCATTCCATCCATTCCCTCTGGTTTGGGATAAGATGGCCGGACGCCTCAATTACTCAATGATTGCTTCCTTTCTTGGGATCTTGGGACAGAATTGTCATCAAGGACCTTTTTGAATTGGCTAGTAAACTTTTTCATGAAAATGTCTAATTCGTAAACCATTTCGAGGAATAGGTTTAGCGAACAGATTACATTAATCAGATCTTTAGATAAGCAAGTATTTTTTAAGAAAATCGCAGAAAACCCAATGACTTTCATTTTTTAGCAAGGTTGACGTATGACGTAGCCGGATAACTTCCGGCTATTCACATTTAATTTTTTAGGTTGGCAGCACAGCGTAGTGAATAAATATTTTTTGTTTGGTAGCGCTAACTAAGCGCTTCAAATGTCCTCTCTGTTCAAGTAAACATAACCTAATTACATTCATTCATACATTATAATGAAGAAGCGGTGTCCAATTATTGAAAAATCAGATGTAAACGGATGAAGAGACTGCAGTAAAGTCCAATAAACAGGCCAATATGCAATAGATACGAGAAATTGGGTACCTAAATATTTGGCGATTGTAAACAAACAAGAAACCAACTCGCGGCTCGCGGTCCATCTTGACTTTGACATTTGACACTGACATGTATATTTTTTAATACCTTAGTAATTTTTGCTTTCTTGCAGTTCGAAATGGCCATTATAGCTGCGTGACGTCATCACTATAAAATCTTTAAAATTAAATAACAAAATAAATATAATTTTAAGAATTTTTTCGTTCAAATTGTATCTCCAAAATAGTCTATTCTATCAAGTAAATATATAATATACACAATTTATTTTTTAGTTGACTAGCCAATTACCTGTGGTATTAATAAATCTGAAATCCTGCATATAATCCATACGGATTGGATGTATATCCATGCTAATATTATCAATGCGAAAGTCTGTCTGTCTGTTACACTTTCTGGGCATACCCGCTGGTTTTGATGAAATTTGGTATCATGGACATAGTTGAAGACCCGGCGTCACAGGCTACTTTTTGATGCGGGCAGAGTCGCGGGATACAACTAGAGCGAAAATTCTTAGAGAGAAAAAGAAGCCCACTTCTCGTACCAACAAATCATTTATTTGTGAAAACATAGGTAGTACATAAAGGTTAGAGCAGCAATTCAGAATCACTAACAAAAAAAAAATGTCACAATCCAAACAGCCCTGCCACCTCTGTTTACCATCTGTGGTTGTAAAAAACATGTGTGTATTGACGAAGTTGTGTGCTTTAGGTATTGAGACAGAAATTGAGTCCATATTGAGACGTAATCGTGTTGGATCGGGAATAAACATGCCACTATGACGCACTACACTTGTGCATATGTATGTACTAGAATAACCTTTGTACACTTTGCTCCTTAGTGGCTCTCCTGGTGGGCCCAGAGTAACTTGTAGTTGTGGCCAAATAGTCCTTCATAGTCTATGGTTGTGGCCCTGGCGCTTCAGGATGGGCCAGAGAGACTTGGTAAAATCGTAAAGATAATAATTAAGAATTCTTACGATATGTGACACCAGAGCC
This sequence comes from Euzophera pinguis, assembly GCA_947363495.1. NCBI lineage: Eukaryota > Metazoa > Arthropoda > Insecta > Lepidoptera > Pyralidae > Euzophera > Euzophera pinguis. The sequence goes on from OX376164.1 coordinate 1,437,302, forward strand.
GACTGATTTAGGGTTAGCTAAATAATCGTATTTGAGCGAATTCTTGATCAGAATATGATCATGTAAATTTTTATATTGTTCGACTTTTCAATATTATTTATATATTTCATATATCATAAAGATATATATCGAGTTCGACTCTACATTCAGGATATCAGAATCAGAGTCTCACAGAACTTCTTGTGTTGTTTCGGAGCAATGTAATAAATAACGGATAATTGTAATAAATTGTCTTTCTAATAGATATCTAATAAATAATATATTCCATGTTAGTTAATCTTTTGACAAAACTTAGTGGAGTAGTTAATGTGTGTTGCTCTGAAGACAAACCACACATCAAACTAATATATTAACGTATATTTTATGTTACAAGGCCTATGAGGTCGTTGCCCCCACAGCACTGGTTCAAGGACAAAAAGGGCCCTTTTCTTGTTTGCTGATCGGTTAGTCAATTCGTGAACCTCGGATTTGTTTGCTTGACAGCTGACACAACTACCTGTCCGCCATTTTGAATATTTTTTTTTAGATAACGTGTTGGCGCCAAAAATTACGTACAAGTACCATCATGCGTTTAGGCAAAGTCTGCACGTGGCCTGCACTATTTGACACGTGCTTAATTTTTTCCTTACCTACATACTTAACAACCGTAGGTAATACATCCAATTTTTAATATTATTTACCCTCCCTGTGACATATGTAACATTTAATTATCTAGTTTATATTAAATTAATGTAATTTTTTTACACCTAGTGTCTACCTGCGACCATACCACGCTGTAAAGTGTTTGAAATGTTAGGCGTATAATAAATAAGTGTGTGTAAAAAAAAATCGTATTAAAATAGTTTAATGTGTAACTATCGCAAAAACATATACACCGTGAAATTTTTGTCGTTTTGGACCCATCGTCCAGTGACTCCATTCATGCAACCGAACAAATTTCCCCAAGGAACATACCTCGAAACATGAAAAACAAATTTGGACTTCCCATAGTAAGTTAGGTCACGTGATGAGACATTTTGTATGGGAGGTCCAACAATTTACTCCATATTTCGACCCATGTATCTTGGGGAAAGTTGTTCAGTTGCATGAATGGAGTCACTGGACGATGGGTCCAAAGCTAAAATAAAAATATCCATACAAATATTATAAATGCGAAAATCTGTCTGTCTTTCTGTCTGTCTGTGCGCTTTCACGGCCAAACCGCTGAACGGATTTTGATGAAATTTGATATGAATATAGTTTAAGACCCGGGACCAAACATAGGCTACTTTTTGACGCAGGCGGAGCGGCGGGAAAAGGGTAGTATTATAATATGTTTTCAATCTCTTCATTATGAATGTTGCGTCCTACTTGTTATGTTGCGATATGTCCACGTATAATAAAATCGTTAATTTAAAAAACGACATTTTTCTCTAAAACTATTCAAAGAATACAAAAACAGTTTTATTATAGTTGATTTACCTCAAATGTGAAATCTAGTTCTCGTAGTGTATGCGAACTCTGTTTTGTAAATCAAGTTTATTTTAAGCTACTTAATGCATCGGCCATAAATCCTATTAATATTTGCAATTACGTCATATTATAATTGTATGTTTTAATACAAATGTAGTGTTTGTCATCCACATACATACAACTTTGCTTTCGTTGTTAATTAGACTGTGAAGAAATTGATGCTACTTTTTTTAAAGAGGTTCACATTTTCACTTTTTTATCATAATTTTTCTATCTTTCTTCTGCCACAATTTAACATCCTCAGATACGTATACGATTCGGCTAAAAGTGCATTATTTCTGTTTCTTCCAATTATAATTAATTTTGTACCCAATTTTCTCAAGATAGGATTTTTTTATGGATATGTAAATGTATTTTTAAGCGACTCATAAAAAGGAGGAGGTTCTATGTATTTCTGTTGCCGCTATAAAATTAACTAAAAAAAAAGGAATAAAATAAATATTTTACGGGGCTAAAAATCGTTTTAGTGGTGATAATAGGTAATGGTAGGTAAGGAACCCTTCGTGCGCGACTCCGACTCGCACTTGACCGCTTTTATTTGAATACATCCAAACTGAACTACGAATATAAGTTTCGTAGTCCGGACATTTTATTTCAAATAAAAATTGTAGATGTAAATAAACAGTTTATGTCAATGATTGCCAGAGCCACCGGCAACCGGCAACCCGTGTAAAAATACATAGCACTCAAACATTTCCACTATTTTTAGTACCGTGCCAAGTACTACGAGGAAACGTGCTCATGGCCAGAAGTATTTTAAATACTCGTTACAGGTAGGTGCAGTTTTTGTCCGGGATTTGGCTCCCGCAGGAGAAACTGCAGTTATTCTGGTTATCCAGTCGCCCGTTCTTCCGAAAAGTCATTACCAAAATAACTCAGTTCCCTCTAGCGAGCAACGAGTTTAACTCTATCAAAAATAAAATAGGTAAATTGGTCTCAGTCCAGGGGATGAAATCAAGGCTGGGACGAGACTCCCCTGAACTCAATTGTCCGGGTACCCTCGCTCCCTTTTAGTGAAATTATAGTACTTATTTACTAAATGAATGAATACTAAAGTTGAACAGTACCCGCATATGACTGATGGCTTTTAAACATTAGTCAAATTTAAATTAAAAAAGAAAAATTAAAAACTAATATTTATTTTCCCATCTCATTCAAATCAGGATATATTAAGTATGTACAGCTGACAGGGTTTTGAATAAGAGATCAAACAAATTTAATTGATTTGTTTTTTTTTTTTTTACTAAGGTATTGGTTATGCAATAGGCTAGTTTCCTAAAAAAATATAATTAGTCCGTTAGTTAGATAATCAAAAAATATTGGAGACATATTTTTTCTTTTGAAAATTAAACAAAGCATGGTAAAGATATGGCGCGTTAAAGTTCCGTGTGACGTCACAGTGTGCTACATTTTTCGCAATATGTAACGTCACGAGCCCCCACTCCTAAACTTTGATTTGTTATATCTTTATAATTTAGCGCTCAATTGACAAAAGAAAAAATACGTCCCTAATATATTTTGATTCCCTAAATGACGGATTAATTTTAATGTTAGTCTTGTGACCCTAGAAACTAGTCTATTATATAAATTATTTTAAAAATGTGCACCTTGTTCCAGGTAATAGTATGGTCGTTCGTGGTCTACCTGACTCTGCACATCCCGCTCACGGAAACCAGGGTCGACGACTTCGAGCAACAAGCACAGGCTAGAGAGGTTAAAAATATTTTTAAAAATTTATTTATTCATAAAAGCACAATCTAAACCTTGCATACTTTGTTTAGTTGTTTCCAGTTTGGTTAGGACATGGCAGGTTTGAATCACCTAATTGTCTGAAAATAAAGACTATGTACTTCCGAAGGCACGATAAGCCGTTGGAACCACGTCAAAGACCGTAAGTCGGTTCCGAAAAACTCTGACACCAGTGTCGAATGACAATGTAACCTCCTCGATATAATGTAAATCGGCCTTTACAGCAACCTCCAGCGTCAACCCAGCGACCAGAGCCTCCGAACCAGTACCTCAACCATGGGAAATGCTTCCACATGTCCCGGGAGAAGTGCCCCCCACCACCAGCCACCTGCACGAGGGTCAGCTCAACCTCGGTGTTCTGCTGTGACCTGGACAACGCCAGGTTGAAGGATGATCTAATAACTACTAGTAAGTTTTAATTTTCAATCGGCTAATGTGCAAACTTATCTTCTTATTCATAGAAGTTGACGAACTTTGAGCGTTCGGACTTAAGTTGACTTAGGTTTAGGTTAAGTTAGTTTGTTTTACATTTATATTTATCCTATCTATTGAAATGAAATGAAATTGTTTATTTTCAATCGAACCCCAGCCTGCGGACGACCGACGTCCTCACTCATTAGGACCGGCGATTAAATGGTCATTTGAAATGAAATGAAATCGTTTATTTTCAATATAGGATATAAATATCACTTATTGATGAATTTACTTATATTAAATTTACCGCCACTTCCAAAGCGCAAGTGGAGAAGAAGCGGCGCCACAAACTCCACTGCAGCATTTTCTTCAAAACGTCAATTTACAAATAAGAAAAAACTTTCCTTAATTACCTAGTTAAATGAACGAATTCACATGTTTGTCAACATTTGGTTGTACTGTACACTCTTTGATGCCCATGTACTCTTCTAATTTATCCTTTGGTTTTCGGGTTGACTGGAAGAGATCCCTATCAGGGATAAGTCCGCCTCTTGTTGTGTTCTATTTTATTGTAAAAATGTTATTTTCTGTACATTAAAGTTTTTACATACATAACGTTCGATAAGATCAAGTTAATTAAGTAAATTTTTTTTTCTCATTCTTACATACATACATACCATCACGCCTTTTTCCCTCCGTGGTAGGCAGAGATTACAGATTTCCGTTTGCTACGATCCTAACAGACTTCCCTCGCTTCTTCTACGCTCATCACATGTTCTTTCACGTCAAATGTATAAAGGGATTAAACATATTTTAGTTATTTGGCTTAATGAACGTTCATTATCCATACTATAATATTATAAATGTGAAAGTCTGTCTGTCTTTCTGTCTGTAACGCTTTCACAGCCAAACCGCTGAACGGAATTCGATGAAATTTGGTATGGATATAGTTGAAGACTCGGGGTCAAACATAGGCTACTTTTTGAGGCAGGCGGAGCTGCGGGAAACAGCTAGTTTTTTATAAATAAATTTACTAACACGACGTCACGACAATATAACAATTATTTCATATCTCAAAATGGCAAACCTAATTTGTATGGCATTTTCTCTAGACAACAATAGGGGGGTTAATTTGTAACTTTGATAAAAGTTTTTGCATTGAAAATCATAATTTTATTTAAGTTCCTGTCGCGACATTGCGAAAAATACATTCTGCGAAAGATGTGTTCTGTAAAAAAGATATTTTACGTCAGTTACATTTTACGCATAAGCCTTACATACTATACGTAATTAAGTAAAACTCGAACACTTTTAAAAATTAAGAGAAAACTGAAAGAATTTCGACGTATAAAAATTTACTGACTGATTTTGAATGAAAAGTTGAATTACTTTCTCGGATTTTACTTTTTTATATAGAAAGGAGTGAAATATTGGTTGGTGTTAAAGACCCTGTATTCAGTAAGTAAGTAAGAATATTCGGTTAAGTTTTTTAACTAAATGTGACCAAGTTATTTATATATACTTATATATAAATAACTTGGTCACATTTGGTTATACCTACTTGGTATAAAAACATAAGTAGTTACATAACCAAATATATGACCGAGTTATTTGACATTTATTTTTAACGTTTTATAGATAACAGATAGCAATACATTATTTCAACTATTTAGTAGGCAAGTTGAAACAAAAATGCAAAATAGACGTTTGACCAATAACATAAACTTGTCGATGATAAACAGAAATGTTATAAAATAAAGAAAATGTAGACGAGGCGACCCCAAAAACGGAATGGCGGACGGAACATTAGCTTACATCTTGGGGCTTAGTGGAAGTGACAATCCGAGAAACGATAACGATTTAAGTGTTCGCGATCGGTCGCGAATGTCGCGATTAGTTTGAAAATCGATAACGTAATTTAGCAAGGCTAACGTCAATCCCATACATTTTTTGTTTTCGTTTCGCATACATGACTTCGGCTACAGGCCTACGGGCCCTTTTTTGTTAGTCAAAAAGTAAAGTCATTATATGTAGCTACTCTACTCATTATTATTCTAGCGTTATAACCAAATAAATATTATTCCTCACATTTTCACATCACACACAACACATTTTTAGAGTTTTAAAGATTTTTACTAATATGCATGATGACTGAAAAATATTTTTTATTTCACCAGATTCAACACAGGGTATACTTCTGGACGCTTAATAGTTTGTGCCGTATGCATAATGTTGCAATGTGGTCGCAATCACTTGCAGCTGCATTCCACAGAGTAGATAACACGAGTGAACCGTGTACAGTGAGCCACAAAAAACTTATACCACTTTACCTTCACTCACTTACACCTTAGGTGGTACACTTTTTTTGTTATCCACTGTACCTTATTCATACCGGGAGTCGGTTTCTCGGCACAATTTGCATTCGATTCTATCGAACATAATTATACAAAAATAGATCTCTAATTTGTTTAGTTTTTTCACTTAAAGAGATCTAAAAATCTATAGTTCTGTCTCTTAGCTGCCATTAATAAAAAAATATAAAATTCTTGACTATATCTAGTACGGATTTAGAAAGCAACGTTCTACTACACTAGCCGTATATAAATACATGCAACAAATATTAAATTATATAAATAATAAAAAATATGCGTACTTGATATGACAAAGGCATATGACAAAGTTTCCCACAAAACGCTACAAGACAAGCTATATAAATAGGAATACGCAGACGAGCCTACCAATGGATAAAATCATATTTGACAGATCGAAAACAATATGTAGAAATAGAATTTTACAGTGACATCCATGAGACGCAAACAGTACTTTCGAACATACGCAACAAACTGCTGAATTCCTCAGGGCAGCGTGCTCGGGAGTGTCCTCTTCCTGCTATATAAACGACTTACCTAAACTATTCCCCAACCAATTATGTGTTATGTTTGCCGATGATGTCTCATTATTAGAGAATGACGCCTTTCCGGAAAATTTCCCATTTACTCCCGGATGAAATGGGAAAGAATTATTTTTTCCCTTTTCTTCCCCTCATTTTAATTTTTTTCTGTCTTGATTTTCTTCCCGCTGCCCATCTCTACTCATTACTCTTCCAGTGTGAAACGTCATCGTTTTCGTCATCGTGAAACGTCACACATTAAATGTCTGGACAATCACAACTTAGAAGTTAACATTAAAAAATCCATACTAATATTATAAATGCGAAAGTCTGCCTGTCTGTCTGTTACGCTTTCACGGCCAATCCGCTGAACGGATTTTGATTAAATTTGGTATGAATATAGTTGAAGACCCGGAGTCAAATATAGGCTACTTTTTGACGCAGACGGAGCTGCGGGAAAATGCTAGTTCCTAATAATACCTTATTATGAAATATGTTATCATCCTGTAACTGGACAACAGCGTAAATGCCCACGACCAGGTGGTACAAAAAAAAAGTGTATATTATGTAATTTGCCATACAGACACAGTTGTAAGCCTAATTTTATACAAAAAATCCTTACGGTACCCTTAATAAATAAAAATTTTTGAGATATGCGCATTTGTAAAAAAGAACAAGTTTATGTTCACGCAAATAAAACACGTACACATAAATACAAGACACAAAGACGGGACTACTCTTAGTTGGATTTAGAACTTAAAAATGTATAGCAACAGCCCATACGTAAGTGCAATAAGAATATTGAATTAACTGCCGAAACCATTGTTTAGAAGATTAAAAATTATTCCTTAAATAACTGCTCTTATCTAAAGGTTATTATTACTCAGTCGATGAATATTTAAACGGTAAACAATTAAAAACAAGAGGGCCGGCTCATTTCTCGCGCAGAGATAGCGGTCGCTATCCAGCGCGGGAAGTCTTCATTCTTGGCACCATGCCGCAAGGACAAATTTTAGGTTTTAATTAGTTTTTATTTTTAGGTTAATATTTATTATTAGGTTTTAGTTTTAGTTTAGATTTATTTCGTTTTTATTTTTTATATAAACAATTTTTTGATAAGAAATTGAATTTTCGACGAGAATATTATCAACATTTTCCATTTAATGATGTCTAAAATAAAATTATTCTAAATACCTTGACGTTACGGAGAATTCTCAATCACAAATTTTTCATAGTATCTTGAAACATTATAATTTTTAATGTATGTAGGTAATTTACATAAATTGGATATTTTTTTTGACATTGATAGAATAATAATGGAATAATATGACGTAGGTTTATTTTGACATCAATATTATATAATTTTATGATATTTTTTATACTAATTTAATTTGATTCTACTTATTCAGGTATAAATTTAAAGATACCACTCAATTAAGCTTTTAAGAGACTTCGCAATACCCAAGTAATGTACAGCTACTAAAATGTTTTCCATCTTTTTTACCATGTACATTTTAGCGAGAAATAAATGAATGAAAGCATTGCCAAGAAGTTGACGTAAGGCACGCCGCCGGTCATAAAAAAATAGGAAATCATACATAAATAAATAATGGTATTAATATAATGGTTTTTCATTCGATAAACCGATTTAGGGTGAGTCCTGCTTTTTAAAAATATGACCCGTGGTGACAGACAGACAAACGGACAGTGTTCAGTCTTAGTGGGAAAGTTGTTCATTTGCATGAATGGAGCCACTGGACGATGGGTCCAAAAACGACTAAAACTTCACGGAGTATATTTGTTACAGTGAACCAAAACACTACAAATCTCCACATCCTGAACGCCACCATCGACGAGCTGGACGTCTCCCTGGCTGTCTTCCGAAGACTGACATCCATGGCACTCACAGACGGAAATATTGGGAAGATCGTCGGTAAGTTTTTGAACTTCTAGTTTTTCCAAATGTCTTCATACTTAAATCCTACGGACAGTTTTTTCGGGATAAAAGGTATCATAATATATATCCTCATATCTCGTAGGTCACACGAAATTGTAGGAATAAATACGAGTACTTATACGTATTTCAGAACGTGGTTCATCCTAACAGTGTCCGCTAGAGGCACTGTGTGTTTTCGTTTCCCGTGCGTATGTCTACCAAAAGCCGTATTCGCGTTCACGATGTGACTTTATTTTGCAAAGAGTTATTTAATGCGATAATAAGGTAGCATTTTATTTTTTATTCCATGGAATATTTTCTACAAAAATTACAAGTTCTCCTTCCCGATTCCTCTTTTGGATCTGCTTGAAGAGATTTAATTTCCTGTGACATGTAATTATGGGATCTTTAACATCGTGAAAAAAATAATTTAGTTTCTCTTTATGGAAGATGTTTTATTGAAGTTAAACTTAAAAAGTCATTAACGTCTTTGAGTGCGTCTGTAAAGGTATATAATAAATGCCTCACTTCTTAACATTATATAACTTCTGTATGGCAGAATCCACCAAACAGCATCCTCGCTGAGGATTGACGACAGGCAGACACCAGTCAATAATATAAATTTCATGTAATCTATCTTTTTTTTTCTTTTAATATGGCTCTTATTTTCGTATTTAGCCAGCAAGAAGTAACTTTTATTTAGTAAAGTTATTTAGTCAAGCAAGTCTAAAGTCAGGTCGGTAGTCAAGTCAAGTCGAGTCAGAAGAGAAAGGTTAAGTGAAGTGGTAGAAAAACTGCACTTAGCCTTTCATCTGTCGCGGCCATTTTACATAAAATGGCGCATATGTCAAGCTATTTTTTTTTTTTGGGGGGGGGGGGCTACTTCCTGTCACTCATTAAAAATAAGATTTCCAAGAAATTTTGTATGAAGGTTATAATAAAAGCATAAATTGCTATAATTGTCATTAAATAAGCTATCAGATTATGTACAATTGTATATAGTTTTACATTGAGTTAAATTACCAATTAAAAGGTGAAAGTAGAGAAAGAGTCACTTTCTCCTGTTTACTTCATTGAATGTTAAATAATTATGAATTAAAAACCTATAATACAAGTTATATTTATTTTATTTATAGGAAGAACAATTATTTAATAATAATAAATCAAAACAAGATAAAAAAATGCAGGTTTACATACAAAAATACTTTGTAAAAGAAACACGCCATATTCTGGCGTCTTGACAGATAGGGAAACCTCCCTACCTTTACAGGTAAATACCTACCTGTCAAGACGCCAGAATATGGCGTTTTTGAATTTATACAATTTTTGTTTTTTATCTTACACATTATTAAATCTAATTTAGAAAAAATGATTGAGCTTTTGGCAATAAGCAAGAAAATCACATAAATCGAACACTGTATCACATCCATGCTTATTCTCGAACACTTTGCGAATAATAATCCACCATTATTAAACACAAACACTCAAAAAAATACGAATTTTGAAAAATAAAATACAGCGCCGATACTGCTCTTTTCAGCTTTCCGCCAAAAAACGTCATGTCTTTAAACAAAACAATTTAAAATGAAGTTTCCAAAATAATATATTATTTTCGCTATGTACTAGAATATTAATATCCATTCTATATTTGTCACCATAGACAGCGAGGAGGACTTGATGCCGTGGAGTATTTATGGAAGTAAGTGTATGAGTGTATGAGGTTCATGTTGTGACGTCATGTCGAGGTGTATGTGTGGCTTTTACGCTATAATCAAGGTTGTAGGGATGGTTCCATCTTTTTATTTTAGGTTTTGATTTATTCAATCTTAGGAAGACTTACGGCTATTCTTATTAACAATGGTTGTTTCAATATTCAACAAAGAGTCAATTACAAGGCTCCACAGGTAGATACAGAGTAAAAATAAAAAAATAAAGTCAAAACACGTACGCATCACAAGAATGAGAGTGCTAGAGGTTTACAAAAACATACGAGGGTCAAACTGAAAGATCTTAGATAATCAAAAAATGAGCACACTAGCAAGTTATTCCTTTTATTACATCTTTTCAAAATAGTGTCCTTTCACGTCAATACATCTCTGCATCCGATGAAACCACTGAGAAAAGCACTTTGCCCACTCATCTTTAGGGGTCTTTTCGACGGCGTTTTGAAACGCAGCCACTGCGTCCTCGGCGTCCATAAAACGTTTTCCTCGAAGTTTTTCTTTTATTTTCGGAAATAAATAAAAATCGCAAGGTGCGAGGTCGGGGCTATATGGCGGGTGACCTAGTAATTCCACGTTTGATGTCGCCAAATAGTCGATCGTTCGCCTGGCGGTGTGCGACGAGGTTTTGTCATGGTAAAGGAGGATCCTACTGTGAGGTCGTTTCTCCCGAACTTTTTCCAAGACAAGTGGCAAACAATTGCTGTTTTTCGATCCTCTAAAACAATTGTCGCGCAATGTCCGGTCCTTCCGAAGAACGAGGCCACCATCTTTTTTCCCACGCTTCGACCTCTCTTCACTTTAGTTGGCAACTCCTCGGAAGGAAACACCCACTGAGTAAACTGTCTTTTGGTTTCGAGATCATAACAGTAAATCCAGCTTTCGTCACCCGTAAGTATGTCAAACACAGCATTTGAGTCACCTCCGTTAAATCTTTGAACCATTTCACGGCACCAACCAACACGACGGATTTTTTGGGCCTCGGTCAAATCGTGAGGTATCCACCGGGCACAAAGCTTCCTGACCGCTAAATGTTCATGCAGGACTTTGTGCACTAGGCTCATACCGATGCCTAAACTTGCCTTAATCTGCTGATAGTTCACTCTTTTGTCAGTCTATCATACATACGCCGCACAACACTGATGTTATCTTCAGTCGTCGCCGTAGAAGGCTGTCCCTCACGCAGATCATTGGTGAGATTAGTGCGACCACGTTTGAACTCATTAAACCAGTTTTAAACAGTGGCACGAGATGAGGCTTCATCGTGAAAGGCCAATCGAAGTCTATCATAACTTTTTTGTTGACTTAAATGACAACGAAACTCATTAAAAAATAATTGCACGAAAATTTTCTCGCGTTAAATTCATGCTGACGTGACACAGACAATTTTCAATTTGCCGCCAAATCGTAAAACAAATGACAAATTAATAAAATACATACTCAATAATATTGGCAAAGAGTTCCATTTTCAAAATTTAAACTTATTTTTTATTATACTGTTTACAAGTGGTCAGTTCTAAAGACTTTCAGTGTCGCCCTCGTACTAATTCACTTTTGAAATAATTTTACAAATAGGTGAAAAATAAAAATAATGCAAATTAGTCAAAAAATTGCGCTTAAAGCTAAAGTGCTTTGTATTTATGTATTTATTTATTGTTTAAATTGTACAATTGTGTTTGAGCAGTAGCATTTGTGGCTTTAAATGTTTAGTTTTAACACTTTCTTCACGGACAGTCAAGAAAATAACAATGGCACTCAATTGTTATCTACGTCGAGAGACGTTACTGTCCGCGAAAGTGTTAAAAATTGCAAATATAAATTTAAAAAATTATGAAGTCTTTCCATACAATCTTTCCATGTTAACAAAAATTATAATTAGTCAGCAAATCAGCTGGGAATAAGGGAAAAACGCTAAGATGTGAGAGATAATGTATGGTTCGATATTATGATGAGAGCTGAGAAAATAGAGCTCCAAAGCATAACATTTCTGCATCTACCGTCATCAATTTTCTTTATTAATCTCCTATAAATTCCTCTCCAGGTCAGTTCCCGAAGTACTCAGCACTGGCTTGCCTGAACATCTCCAACAATAACCTGACGAGCTCCAAACTCCAGCCTTCTATCCGGAGGCCGTTCGCGTACCTCTTCAATTTGACTGTCCTGGATGCTTCTACTAATAACCTAACTGAATTTCCTCTCAGCTTGGTGCAGAGCAATAGGAAAATCATGGTGGATTTATCAGGTTAGTCAAATATTTTGGACTTATGGACCTTGTCCTCGTTTTTCTAAGAGACTATAAGAGTTTTTTCATAAATTAGTAAGTAAAAACTTAGATGATATTTTAAGAGGCTTAGAGGTATTCGAAATGTGGAACTACAGAGGCATGCTTTCTATCAGCTGTACCAGCAAAGGTGACTAATATCACTAGAATGAATTTGCCAATAACGCACTGTTATGCCTACTGTCAAGGCGGAAAGTCTCCTATCTGAGTCATATTCTTCATCAAACATACGAGCTCTTCACATTATGATGGGTAAGGTTGCTGGAAAAAGAAAAGTAGTAGGAAGAAAACAGTCATGACTGTGGAACACTCGGGAGTAGACCAGGATAGCAAGGGCAGCTGATCCGTATAGCAAAAAACAAGGACTTTAGCATCAGCTAATCTTCACTAGTTGAAGAGACACCCTTAGAATAAGAAGAACTCTTGATTATTGCACCATATTGTTACGAGCTGGGGGTTCGCAATTTGGAGAAAAACACCTGATGACACGAAAAGACGTTTATTGCCACAAGGATGGTCGCCGACGTCACTTAACTTCACTGATCATTCACAATGTTCGCATCACTTGCTTAACCACTGTCCTGATGAATCGAAGGCGTAGGTACTATGTTTCACTTGTTCTTTTTAATGGTTTTACTTGTGAATCGTATTCGTAGCTCAACCAAACTTGAACTGACCTCCTGTGGAATTTTTAATGTTTTTGTTATGGACCTACAATTTTAGCTCCTGTGAGCTTAAAAATTTACAGCGGGACAGTTTGAGGCGAGGGCTATTAACCACTCAGCCTTTTTGGCAAATGCGCAAGGGGCTCCCAGTTGGGACGAACCTCGGCCATGGGCTTTGCCTTTGATCAAGCGAGCGATGCAAACTCGCGAGCGGTAGCAAACGCTCAATGCCATAAGGGCCGACACTATTGTGCCTGAAGGGCCTACTAAGAACCTATCGGTGGCGTGAAGCGCCCTGGTACATTTTGGTACCTGGAAAACGAGCTACTGTTCCTACTACGTCGTACTCGCCGCCGAGTACGGTTATATGTTCCTATGGAAAACCCAGGACTCCGTTGAGTCGAGTGGTTTTCGAAGGGAAGGTTCGCCACCGTAATGGGATCGTCAGGGTCACCTCCTGTGGCACCTTCTGCTGTTTATATAGCCCGGGTAATGCGTTTGATAAGTTTCCTGAAAGATCACAATCACTCAGAAGAGTAAGAGAGAGACAGCGATACTCTCGATCTCGTTCATTCAGTTTCTCGAACACGTGAGAGCGAGACAAAGCAATATGCCAGAGCGAGACAAGCAATGTACTAGATCGTTCGCGCAATTATTCACGGAAACACGCAACGATTGTACTTGAAGTTTCCTTGGACTGGGCTGCTCAATCTTTCCCAGTGGTTGCCAACCGCGTCTCGTAACAATATACAGACATTGCATTATAAATATTTTCTGTATAAAGAATAAGTTAAATATAATCCAGTCAATCGAGAGTTTCCTAGCGAAATTTGGACAAACGCCGTAAATTCTCAAATTTTGTGGTTAAAAAATAAAACGAGGCACATAAATTAATAGTGACTGATAGATTTGTCAGGTCAGTGACTTCTGTGATAAGAAGCTAAGTAGCTCTTACTTCACTTGACATAATCTTAATCCTTATCAGCAAATACTGGATTAGTGGACATCAGAAGGAAAAGATAAGACTCGAATTTGGTAAAAGTAGGAATATGTAAACAGCTATACAGGGCTTTCCACTAACTTTATTTGGTTTTCATACACAATACATACATACCATCACGCCTTTTTCCCGTAGGGGTAGGCAGAGACCACGGATTTCCATTTGCTACGATCTTTACAGACTTCCCTCGCTTCTTCTACGCTCATCACTCTCTTCATACACGCTCGTCGATTACGGGTACTCCTGACATCTCCCTTTTTTAATATGTCTGCGATTTGGTCGCAGTATGTTCATACACAATGACATCAATAATTTAAAAAAAACACTATAACTGCCCTGTGCTTTTTAGGTCAAAGTTCTTGTTCCTGTGTGTCTTTGTCCATTTTCATTTTACAGCACAAATGTATAAGTTTTTTGCGACCATTGGGGCCTCAAAGTCGTATTTTTGAAAAGTACGACTCATCCAAGATCTGTGAATCGAATGAAATGACTCGCCGATGTCAAATGAAAATAATCGATATTGAACGAAAATCATTCAATCACCGATCACCGGTTTTGCATGAGTGACTGACCTAACCACGTGACCTACCCATTGAAGCTGAAGTTATGAGGACAGCAAAAACATATGTGAAATTAATTATCCACAGGAAACAGATACCTGCCATGCAAGCACTTCCAGAAGGCGATGGAATCCACCACCAACACCTCGTCCCTGGTGACCTTCCTCAACTACAACGACACGTACTGCGCCCTGGACCTGGAGTTCAACTGGTTCAAGGACGTCAAGATTGTCCAGATTGACCACCTTAGGATACAGAAGGAGGTAAAAATGTTTGTATGACATACAATTCTTTCATTCATTTTGAGTGGGCATGGTCAATTAACCCTGTATACCCTGGTGTCAGAGTTATTTGGAAACGTCTTTCCGCCTCTGACGTGGTTCCTTCCACCAAATGGCAGCCGGGACTTACGACTTAACTGCATAGGAGAAGACTTGTGTATGGTAGAAGTTGATAAGACCAAGGCAGGGAATCGAGAATATAGGAAGGTAATGGCATATTGCGCCGACCCCAGATATTAGAAAATGGTAAGAAGGATAATGAGTTTGGCAAGGGAATTGGAGGCTTGAATTACTTATCTGACAAGTTTTACTCGCTTCGGAAAGCACCTTAAGCCGTTGGTTCTGAATTCCTTTTGATGGTCGTGAATAGAAGCACATCAAAGGCCGAAAGGTGATTCCGAAGAACTCAGTCTCAGGATGTACGGATCTATTGACCACGTACGTAATCCACAACAAATAACACTGTGATGCAGTGTTGTGTTCCTGCTGGTGAGTATGGTCGCCAGGCTCCAGAGGGGTCGCTGTGCCGACAGCGGACAGGTCGGCAACGCGCTCGTGACATCTCCGGTGTTGCAGGCGTTTATAGGCTACGGTAACCACTTACCATCAGGTGGGCCGTACGCCTGTTTGCCTATGTGAAATAATGAATGAATGTTTAAATAAATCTTTCCCTTCTAGCTGAACGTGAGCTGTAGCAAGATAAAGCCAGCCAACATTAACTGCACCTGCATCAGGGAGAGATTGGAGCTGATGGGAGATGACGTCACCAACCTGGTGGGGGTCGACTGTTCCCAACGGCATCTCACTGTCATGCCCACGGGATTGCCGCCTAACACTGTCAAGTTGAACGTTTCTCATAATAATGTGAGTATTATCCAAAGAGCATTGAAAACGCACTCGAATAACAGTCCTTTCCTTTCTCAATGTTATTACCTGATATTATGTCACTTGAATATGTATCAAAGTGACAGCTAATGAGAGTATCTAAAATCACCGGACTGCAATACCAACTATATTAAATTTTGCTTTTATTTTTGTAACTGCGTTAAAAATCTATTTATTTTGATACCACTACTATTATAGCATTCTCAAAACTGTGATACCACACATAAAATTAGAAGAAAACAAGATTGAATTATTGGCGCCAAAAAAAACTCGCATTTGAGAGGTTGGAGCTGATGGGTCGACTGTTCCCAGCGGCACCTCACTGTCATGTCATGCCCACGAGATTGCGTATAAATAGCAATAGGTATTAAGTGACAGCTAATGAGAGTGACAAATGACCCGAATGCAATACTTATAATAAATTGGGGATTTATTTTTGTGATGGCCTTAGAAATTTTGATGCTTCAATTGTTAATATTGTTAAGTTACTTAATAAATATAACTAAATAATGGCGCCCAACGTGGGGCCACACATATGTTATAAAGCTGAAGAGTTTGTTTGAACGCGCTAATCTCAGGAACTCAGTAGTTCCTGATCCTAATCCTAATATTAAATCCTTATATAATTTTCCTAATCGGACCAGTGTCCGATTTGAAAAATTATTTTAGTGTTGGATAGCCTATTTATCGAGTCTGGCTATAGGCAAGGACGTAGTCGAGTCGGTCTGCCAGTAATAATATACTGTTGTGTCAGATAACCTCCCTCCAAGCAGTGGGTGATGATCCCACGTACGAGCACCTTCGGCAGCTGATCGTGGACTACAACGACATTGAGAACATTCTGGAGTTAGAAGGCACCAAGTTTATAGAGAACTTCATATTGTTTTCTATTTGCTACAACAAGCTCAAGACCGTGAGTAGATATTTATTTTTTCAACTTATTTTGTGACAGCGAGTCTGTCTGTACTGTGAAATACTTAAAGCCTTATATTAGAATATACTCTTTTTGTAGCAAAGTCAATTTTATCTGAAAGATAAAATATATGCTTGATAAGTAGTCATGCAGTAATAAGTAGTTTTTAAGTAGTCTAACGCTCGCTCGGTTACTTTTTTTAGGTATCACCAGGTAAGGTATCTTACGGTGAGACGGCATGATAATGAAATCTTGAGAAAAAAAAAATTAAAAGACTGTTTAAATTTCAGATCCACACATACATACTGTCGGACCGGTTCGACACCTCTGTCCCAACATTGGCCATAGCTGGGAACCATATTAACTGTGATTGCAACACTGAGAAGATGCTTAAGGTAGTTATTTTCATTAGAAGTCTCTTCTCTTTCTCTTTTAATTTATTTATCTAACAGTTGTGACTATGCGCTTGCATCATTCCTCATTTCTCCATACTTTTTCATATCATGGGCAAGAGGGAGACAGACAGTTCATTATTTCAGATATTCTTCGACGGAGTAATACGGTTTGCTTAAGAGATGTTGTTAAAGTAATTTGTTATAGACTTTGATAGGCATAGGGTAAGGTCCAGAGCACGGAGTAATAACAAAGAGGAAATGGCATATCGAATAGCTTCCTTCCAAAAATTGAGTGAAGCTACGCGGGGCGGAAGGCAGACGTGCGGAGCCCCTATTGACGATCCCCTCTACTTACCAATAGATGTCGCTAGTAAATCGAAGATTTCAATTTTTTTTTATATTTCTTTATATTACAGATATTTTGAACATTAAAAACAGACATATATTTTGTGAAACACTAAATCAATCAAATAAATTCGAAAATATATTATTTACATACGTTTATTGTGATTCCATAAGAGTACAGCATTGAAACACTTAAAACTAAATGGTTTCAAATATTTTATAAAATATTCTAAGTTGAAACGAAACGTGAATTAGAAAAAAAAAAAAAAACATAATAGCTCGCTCCACGTCACGCGTCGTTCAGTTGGACGAAAAATGAAGTAAGCTCCGCCCACTTTTCGACGTCACTGCGCCAATGACCGTAACGGTGCACCAGTTGATACGCCGTCTCCTCTTTGTATTTGCTCCATGGCGGAAACCTAATTACCATGGAGCAACCGCGATTGAAAACGGCGATTGAAACGGATTTATCTCATTTATTCTCGACTGACTATCATTAAAAGCAATCATAAATAAATCATACTTTCTTTCAGCCGTGGCTCCAAGAAAACTTAAAAAACATACCCGACTACAAGCTGCTAATGTGCACAAACAACATGGGCGCAGTAGCGGATTTAATAGAATCCCACGTCTGCCACACGCCCAGAGATTGGACGGACTATATCTACTACATTATAGGCCTGGAAGTGCTGGTGTTGGTGCTCCTTATAAGCAAAGTGTCTTATGATTACTGGATCTTCAAAACAGCTGGATATTTGCCGTGGCCGGCTAATAAAATGCCGAGGTTGCCTTGTGATTGGCTGTGCGAGTGAACAGAAATTATTCTTAGCTCTTTCTCGCGCTTTGAGAGCTAAGTCGAATGCGAGATATTGCTAACTATATAAAACATACATACAATACATAAACTCTTAATTGCACAACAAGGATACATTGTTAAATACAAGCAAAATAGCCTTGCGCAAAGGCGGCCTTTTTGCAATATCAATTTCTTCCGGGCAACCTTTCGGGAAATTGAATCGCGGTAGGTGTAAAAAGGAGAAAAAAATTAAAAAATAAATAAATATCACAACATAAACTTACACATATACTGTACTAGCTGTTTCCCGCAGCTCCGCCTGCGTTAAAAAGTAGCCTATGTTTGACCCCGGGTCTTAAACTATATTCATACCAAATTTGATCAAAATCCGTTCCGCCGTGAAAGCGTAGCAGACAGACAGACATTCGCATTTATAATATTACTATGGATATTAAATATATTCTATATAAAACATACTAACGAGTATATACAATTATAAAACCCTAAATGTCAGCCATTTTTTTTTGACAAATCTCGTATACGACTTAAACTCTTAAAGGTGCAAGATTCGGCATCCAGAAGCCCTATTTTTAAACGCACGCACGCAATATCGGCGAGTCGAATAATTTTTCGTTCGATATCGAACGATTTTCATTCGATATGTATGTCATACATTTATATAGGGCTGGCTGCTGTTCAGAAAATCATGATCGAGCTCTTAATTAAATTAGATCTTACTATAAGCATAAGTCGAGAATTGTAAATCGCAAGTGTGGACAATCGCCTGTGTTAGGCCATGATAATAAGGTAATATTTACAATGGAGCTATTACTCTTCGATATTTTCTCTTTTCTACAAGTTGTTAGGACGTCTTGGGAAACTGTAAGTGGAGTAAGTTGTTGTGAATAAATATATAATCGGTTCTTTATTCCCGTGTGTATGGTGCTTCAATAATAGAGGATTATATGTTAGCTAGCTGGACTAGTAAATAGTGACAATTTAAATAAGTGTCGTAAAGTGTTAATTAAATAAGGACGTACGCGTATAATTGATGTATATTTTGATTTACAAACTAAATGCCCATTGAAAAGATTACGGACCATTATTTTTAACCGACTCCGATTTTTCTAACGAGAGACAAGTGCCTTTTGCATTAAGTTCGCCTATTGTCATATACAATTGTATTTAGTACAGTAAATAAAATAAAAAAATGCTTTTTAATAAACTTCTATCTTGAAGAGTCGGTACTCATAACAATTTATAAATTATAAAAAATATTGTCATTAGCGAACTAAGTGAATCTCTTGAAATTTGTCTCGATTTTAAAACTTAAACGAATTATAGTCACAAGTAAAATTTGTTATTCAAATAATATTTCTTAAAAATACTACTAAACTTTATTATAATGAGGCTAAACATTTATTCATATTTTTTTATTTTTTTTTTTTTAAAAGGACCAAATTATTTTTAGATTAAAATATTGTAAGGGTGAGTTAGACTAGCGCATTCTTTAAATTACCTAAGAGTTTTATTTAGCAGGCAGCCATTTTACGATTAAATTATGATTGTCAACTTTTGGGTTTCATAATTCCCATTTTATCTCACTGTTTTGCTACAAAGGAGTTTACAAACTTAAGATAAATTTATTGGGGATTTATATAAACTTTATTTTGTCTAATCCCATAGTTTACTTTTATCTATGAAGTAAGAAGTAATTAAATGTGCTAGTTTTTTAGATCTTCAATAAATGTATACTTGGCCATTTTGAAACTATTGGATCAATGTGTTAAGTAAGTAAATTTAAACCAATTTTAATTGAAAAAATAAGTGACAACTGTATTTTTTTTAATGTAAGGATTGATCAGATGACTGTATTTGTATGGAAGGCCGAAATCCTTTTGTCAGATTTCACTTATTATGGTTCCGTACCTCGAAAGGAAAAAACGCTTATAGGATCACTTCGTCTGTCACACTGTCCGTCCGTCCGTCTGTCAGTCAAGACCTTTTTCTCAGGATGGTATCAAGCTGGAATTTATATCAAATACTCAGGTCTATTGACCCTTGGAGCTGTAAAAAAAAATCAAATTTCTAAGCCAACACAATCAAAAGATACAACCGTTTATGCCGCAAATTTTCGACACTCGCAAGGGAATCAAAACCTACAGGGTACTTCCCATGAACTCAGAATCTTGAAATTTGGTACAAAGCAACGTCTTTTAGCACAGAAAGGAAAAATTGCGAAAACCGTAAATTTTTAGTTACATCATATAATAAAAATATTTTTAATTTAAAATTACTTCCCCTTTCCTCGTGAACGCGATACCTACAGATTTTTACGGAACTCTCGGTGCGCGAGTCCGACTCGCACTTGGCCGGTTTTTTTTTACTATTGAAAGCGGTTTAGTTTGACTTACTAAATATACTGTAACAATTTAGCTAGTAGTTTCAAATAACCCTGTATATGATCAATAAGGAAGCAAAACAGAGGAAACGCATAAGAGGCTCTTTCTATGGGGTTTGAAGATATTATTTATCTTGACATGCAGCCCAATCGCGCTAAATGCAAATCTTTTTAACGTAATCACCAAAACCTAACCGCGACGGCTATTTTTAAGTATGTGAATACCGGGGAGTCGTCGATTGAAAATCTTTTATGTCAAATGAAAAATATTCCAAATCGAGCGAAAAACGTTAAAGACTCACCGGTTTTACATACTCAAAAATAGTTCTCGGAGTCGTGGTTTGGTTTTGGTAATGACTTTAATTTGTTTACTGAGTGATTGGCCCCCTGGTGTACTTCATTCATTGTTTGATATCTCAAACATATACATGTATGTAGTGTTTATATAGCTTTCTATTAATGTTGCATTACCTACTTCTCATTTGTGTGTGGAAACATATTACTTAAAAATAAGAAATTTTGAGTAAAATGTGTCCCCATTTTTTTATAAGTATTACACGCAAAAGAACGAAACGAAACGCATAGTTTAAATGTGTTGTTTTTTTATGAAAAAGGGGGGGTTAATTTTGTGATTTTCCAGATGTGGACAATAACTTAAGTTGTACTGTATTGTTTCTTGATATATTTTTCTTTGTAAAATATTTCCTCTTATTAATCAAATTATTAGGCTTTAGTTTTCTTTGATTAAAAAAAAAGAGTTGACTTCATTTTGAAATACTTTTTTTTTCACAAAATGGCGTCATCCGATTATACAGTATATCTTCAAACCCTACGTCCATTTCAAATCATGTGCCATACTGCGTGGCTAAAAATATACATAGGATAATATAAGATTCGTCCAGTTTTGTATATCAAATCAGTAATTGTTACGTTACTGTTTAAAAATGGCTATTTTTGTATAGAATTAAATAAAGACTGTATATTTTGTATTAGTTTATAATAGTGTTATTATAAAGACATTTTTAAAACGTTTGTTTCAATTAATACCTAAATACTATAATAAAATGTTATAACTTATTTATTAGGTAATTAATTAAACACAACATTTCTTAACAAATACTATATTAATTATATTAAAATAACATTACAATTTCTTAACCTTTTTACTAATGAACGCTTTCTTTTTTAATTTATCTTTTCCTTTCTTGAAATCTTTCTTAACTTTTTTTTCTTTCCTATTTTCTTTCTTCTTTTCTTTTTTTTTGTCTTTGGCACTAAAGCCGCCATTTTCAATTTTTCTTAGCTTATTATGTTTTCCGGTTTTTACTGAATCTGTGGATTTCGTATCACCCGGCGTTCCGGATTTCGCATCCTCTAATTTTCTCCTGAAAAGCAAAAAAAAAAAAAAATACAATTTTGTCTCTTTTTAAGAAAGTAGATATAGTTCACGCGCGTAAAATTTTTCAGACCACTAAACTAGTAAATTAAACAAATATGGTGGCTAGTTGGTTGTGCACACATCAATGTTATAAAATCCGTATAAAGAATTATGTTACCTAAAATATATTTCGTCCTTTTCTCTCCTATTCGATATAGTGTGAAACAAAGACAAACAAAAACATTTTAGCTAACATGGTCTTAATGATTCCCTCGCCACTGGCGTGATTCAATTCTACGTTTTTTCGCATGACCTTGGTGTGACGTAAAGTCGATTCAAGGTCAGACGGCAGTCGCTCCATTGTAATAATCAATACAGCAAAGTCAAGGACCGTGACTTACAGGGTACCATAGGCTCTGAATTTAAGGTCAAAGTAAAATTATAGGTCGAAGATAAATGGGTTTTCTTACTTGGCGGGTTTCTCTAATAACGTTGATATTTTATCTCTCCTTGGTGCTTTCTTCGCCAGTCGTTTCCTCTTGTTGGCGTTCTGTTTCATCTGTAGCATGTACTCCGGGACTGTACATCCTGATTGTTTCATCACAGACGCTATGCTGGATAAATAAATTAAAATATTGCTGCATAATTCAGGTAAGTGTGAGAATATTAAATTGTATGATTGTTTGGTTTTGAATTATTTGTGGAAGTCCAGGGAAGGTTTAAAAGGATATTCGGAGGCGGTACGAAGTTTGCCGGGTCAGCTAGTGCTGGATAAATTAATTAAAATATTGCTGCATGATTCATGAGCAGACTAACAAAGTGTTAAATTATATTAAATTGTAATGTACATTTTTAATTTAATTTATGAATGAATGAAATATTTATTTGAAAATCTAAAACACACACAAGTTATTTACATTTCAATAGAATACAAACAATTTTATTTGTATTTATTTGTGCGACTGATTTAATTTAAATTTAATTTAATTTATAAATATTCAGCAATCATAAAATATGTTGGAGTGTGTACGAAAATGATATCTTTAATATCACATTTATCGAATTTTCCATTCAAATCAAATGATGAATGAATTGATTTGCAAGAAGAATAAAGAATTGCCTGCGAGTCATCATTTGACCTGACAGCGTTTGTGAAATGTATGTATACTAATATTAGCTAGGAGTTACTAACCCTAAAATTATAATGCGACATTTGCAGTTCATACAAAAAGGCATCATTCGTGACGCCATAATTGAGAACCTAATATATTTTCAATGGCTTCAAAATCAATGTTTTATTCATTTTAATTTGATTAATAAATGTGTGTTAAACTTGTATTCAAATACACAACATATAGAAATCAGTCGATTTGTTAATACTATAAATATATTACCTTCTGAGATTAGCGACGTCGTCTTGCGTGAAGAAAGTTATGGCTCGACCTTTTTGACCCGCACGCCCCGCTCGACCCACTCTAAAATCACAAACAAAACAACACATTAACAACATATCTTCTAGCGCAGTCGGGTAAACACAGAGCTAATTCTTTAATATATTCTCAGAAGGTGGTGGCTGCAAAACAGTGCTAGTCATGCCTGTCTAGCATAACACTGAGCCGCCACCTATTGAGACGTCTGTCACGCACTGTCAATTAATTAAATATATATATTTATAATTCATTTATCTATCAATTAAGTTTTATTCTATTCTACTTTAATATATATGTAACAACGTATTTCCAACCGGTATTTTTGGAAGGAGGCCTATGCCCAGCAGTGGACTGACTGTGGCTGAAATGATGATGAACGTGATAACGATTGAAAAACATCATAGACGCTTCCACCTCGCGGAGAACTGTAGACCTGCCACCGGTGTAGGACAGACTGAGGAACCAGGTTGCTCGCTATAAACGATATGGTGGGGTGTGGGCTTCCTTAATGTTTCCGACACACGATGCTTGTGTGGACATTCGACGCAGACCATAAAGCATCTGTTGCATTGTCCGTCCTGCACTGACGAGTGAACACTCGAGGACCTCATGAAGGGGTCGGACGATTAAGAGCTGCGAATTCCTGGTCCGACATAGTTTGAGTTACCCCTTCCCGTCAGTCATTTTATTTCTTTTTATAGTAAATTTTTATTTTTATATTTATCAATGTGAATATGGATTTTTGTAATCCGAAATAAATGAATTTTATTTTATTTATTTATTGACCCGATGAAGAAGACCAGGTTGCGAAGTAGTTCACAATAGAATCAGCAGCGCACCGAGTGATTTCTGTATAAACTAATTAGTGAAGCGAGTTAAAAAAACAAAAGGCTATTCCACGGAGCATTTACTAAGAGGAGATGCCGTTTGAAATGGCGCAGTGATGTGATCATTGGCGCCTCGCCGCTCACAAAAGTAGGCGGAGCTTGTCACTACTCTTTCAAAAGCGTACCGAGAAACAGATCGCGAGCTTCTAAGTGCATCACGACTTTCCACGGCTTATTTTACAATTTTAGCATTTAATAATTGGTTTCTGTTAAATAAGATATATTTACGGCTCTAAAAGTTATACCTAATATTTAAAACGTTCATAATTTTTCAAAATTAAATAAGTTATGAGACTTTGAAATCCTGTGGAAGGGGAAACTGTAAAAAACAAGAAAGGGACGCACTTAATGGTGCAGTGACGTCACTGCTTGATTCATGCGTACGAAAGAGATAGCAAGACGTCCCCACCACGCTCCCACTTTTCTTCATTAGAAAACTTTAAATGCTAATTATTGTTTAAATTAATTATCGATTTTGTTGTTTTCGAAATCGGTTCCTTTTTTAGTGTATGTATTGTTCAGTATAAAAAATATTGTCAAAATGTGAACGCAGTCAATTAGCCTATTAGCTCTCAACAAAATAAGAGAAATCCGAAAACAAATACTCTGGCTGTAGCATTCATACAATTCATTAAATAAATGTCATGAATAAATAAATAAAGTTGTCAATGATAATATTGGCACAGACACGCTGACATTGGCGTCCGGGGATAAAGATGTATGAGAAGCGCTATTTTTAAAAGTGTGACACACGCCAAATCGGCGAGTCGAATAATTTTTGGGCGATATCGAATGATTGTCGCTCGTTAAAGAAGGATTTTTGTTCGACATATATGAAACTAGCTTTTGACTATATTCATACCGAATTTCAACAAAATCCGTTCAGCGGTTTGGCCGTGAAAGCGTAACAGACCGACAGACAGAAAGTATGGATATGGAAGTATGGATGTATGACGTATATGTCGAATGATAATTATGATTTTGCGTAATTCAGAGTTTTCAAAAATAGTACTCCTGGTTGATTCTGTTATGGCCATTTATTTATTTATCTTTATTCAGAAGATTTAATGTAAACAATCATCATTTCGTGTAGTTTTACATTGTCTATCGACCAAGTACAGGGCGTCAGAGTTGTTCGGAACCGCCTCTCGGCCAGTGACGTAGTTCCTTTAACGACTATCAAACGGCAGCCGGGACCAACGGCTTAACGTGCCTTCCTAAGCACGGAATCATCTTTATTATCAGACAATCAGGTGATTCAAGCCTGCAATGTCCTGGAACAACTAAATAAAGTATGTTTCAGGTGGTAATCGAATCCACCACCCTCGGGTCGAAGGCGAAGGCCTTAATCACTGGACCACGGAGGCAGGTAATGTAAACATGCATACAAACAATCATTTAGACAATAGGCTAGTTTCCAGGGTAAAAAGACTAACATTAAAATGAGTCCCTCATTTAGGGCAATCAAAATATATTAGTGACGTATTTTTTCACATATTGCGAAAAAGTGTAGCACACTGTGACGTCACACGGAACTTTAACGCGCCATATCTTTTACCATTCTTTGTTTAATTTTCAAAAGAGTAAATACGTGTCTAATATTTTTTGATTATCTAACTGACGGACTAATTATATTTTTCTTAAACATGCGCGGAAATATTGTCATTACTTTTGAATAAAGAACACGCGAAGTAACATATTTACGTAGACTGAAAATCAAATTCACTTCCCGGCGCGTTCTTTGAATTTGGAACGAAGAGCGCGCCGGCAAT
The DNA here is from genome assembly GCA_947363495.1 of Euzophera pinguis. NCBI lineage: Eukaryota > Metazoa > Arthropoda > Insecta > Lepidoptera > Pyralidae > Euzophera > Euzophera pinguis. The sequence goes on from OX376164.1 coordinate 1,463,513, forward strand.
GTTGTATGAAACGGTGTGCTGTTTGAATTTAGAACTTTTCATCTATCGTACACATTGCGTTCTCGTGGCTGTATAGCCACAGACGCGTTTACCTTTCGGCACAAACTGTAAAATAAATTAAATTTATTATGTAAAAGGCCCTTTTTTATTTCCTTGCACTTTTTTAAGAAAAGCACTATATATGCCTCGGCCGAAATGGCAATTGCCTGTCTCGTATCATTGAAGTCCTCTCGACCTGCAATTGCCTATTTCGCTGCCTTTGCAATAATGTACTATTTATATGCCTATTACATGCCGAAGACAAATCTTCATATATAGCTTAGTGACATATACATATGAATCCGTAATAGGAGAAAAATTAAAAGTAAAAACCATATCATGAAATGGTCGACCACATCATGAAATATACATACCTGTGTATATAAGCGATGGCGGACGGCGGGAAGTCGTAGTTGACGACCAGGTTGACTCCTCGGAAGTCGATGCCGCGTCCCATCAGCTCCGTGCAGATCAGAACCCAGATGCGACCCACGCGGAAGCTGCGTACCACGTTGTCGCGCTGGAAATTAAAATAAATATATCCATACTTCTTAAAAAAAAATTTTTTTATCTATTTAATTTAAAAAAAAAAATGTTAAAAGCTTAGAAGTAGGTAGTGAATTTGCAAAGTAGCCATTACAGACTAGGAGTGCGACGGTTTAACTTTTAACTGTAGCAGGAAACATAGAAACCTACATACATACATAAATATATACACATACTATATACATAAACGTTCAAAAAGCGTGGGCTCTTAATTTTGTATCAAAGGATACCAAAGACAAGATGAGAGTATTTAACGTCTATCTCAATTTAAAAAAGACAATTTAAACAATGGCAATTTACTCACCAATCACTTACATTTGATTATAAATGCTTATCACATTCACATCTCAATGAACCCACAAATAATAATAAAAACTTTTGATTTGCCTTGAGGCCATGCCTCGGATTGTGCCCCACCCCAATTATAGTAAACGTCTCACAAGGCCTCTACATGTTGGACCTGTGTCCCCATGCAAGCCTCAAAGGACCGGGCTACGGCCCATGAATACCAAGGTATAGAGACAACACAATAATAATAATAAATAACTCTTTATTGCACCAAATTGTAGAAAGTACATGAATATTATTATTATCTATGGTACAAAGGCGGCCTTATAGCTAGAGCAATTTCTTCCAGGCAACCAACAGGTAGGACTTCATGATATGAAACAGGAAGCTAGGCGCAAATTAACAATTGGAAAAAGTGAAACATAAAACATAAAAGCATGACGTACCTATGCAGCACATACAAAAAAATATACCAATGTAAATATATGTGGTGCACATATACGCATGCATTACACAACGTAAATAAATATACATACTTATTTTTAAGCGTATCGATAAATGAACAATTTAATGAGTGAAAATTACAACTATGGCGGGTAATATTCGAACAGCAGACAAAATGATTTTCTCGGGAAGAGGTTTAGGTGATCACACTTGTGTCTTGAAGCTGGAGAGTGTTTGGGCATGTTTGCACCCATTTAGTTATATTGGTTTTAACTATGTGCTTCTTTTGTTTGTAAATGGTGCAATAAAGTGTTCATTCATTCATTCATGTCTAATAGATACCGGCAAGCCACAAAACACCATCGACACACCTGTATGAATGTCAGTCGGCCATATTTATTTACATTATTGTCTTTTTCCATTGAAACAGACTTTACCTGTTGTTGTGTGCGGTCAGCGTGTATGACGTCAACATTGATGCCGTCGTAAATGAGCTCCTTGAATAACTGTTTGGCGCGATCTTTGCTTTGGACAAATACTGAAAATAAATAAAAAAATTGATACAATTTTATATTCAATCGTGTACAAAAAAGTTTGTGTGTTTGTAAATCAAGGAGCATTGCTAAAAAGTTTATTTTTTTTTAATCCGTTTAAAACGAAATAAGTAAATACCTTTTGAAATTTGGTTGAAGGACAAACTTTAAGAAAATTAGAAAAGGAGGCGAATATTAATAGTACTAACGTACAGAACTGACACTCACGCTCTCCCACCCGAAACAGATATCGCACCGAGCCAAGCAGATTAAGGGTAAAAATCGAGAGCGAAACAATGCAAGGTTGACACTTCGGCGCGCGACCGCGACGGACAACTATGACGCAGACACTGTAAATAACCAACGTAGGGTTGGTTATTTACAGTGTCTGCGTCAGTGAGTGTCACACACATTAACGCGCGTGCGTACGCGACCGAATCATAGTAGTTGTAATCTCGGCGCTGTTGTATGGAGTGTCCGGGGTGTGACATGGCGGAGTGACGTCACTGCCACTATTGTTTCTTGCGTACAAAAGAGATAGCAAGACATCCCAACCGTACTTCTGTTTTTCTTCTTTTAAATGCTGATTACTGCTTTTGGAATCTGCTATATTTGAGTGTATATTATACTAGCTGTTTCCCGCAGCTCCGCCTGCGTTAAGAAGTAGCCTATGTTTGACCCCGGGTCTTCATACCAAATTTCAAAAATCCGTTCAGCGGTTCGGCCGTGAAAGCGTAACAGACAGACAAGACTTTCGCATTTGGAAGTATGGATTAAATGTGAAAGTGAGGATTTTGTTTCATATAAAAATCTTATGTATGTATGTAAAAACTTTATTATACAGAAAGAACATACACACAGACACACACACACTCAAACACACGTGTTATCACATGAACACAGTCAAATAGCCTCATGACTCACCTAGTACGGGTGGCTTGAGTCCCTTCTGAACAAGTTGCCGGAACGCGAGCAGTTTTCCGCTCTCGTCTCCGCAGAACAACAGCTCTTGGTCCACCAGGTTCGTCGCTGCGTTTCTGTTGACAAATATATAAATATCTATACAGAGATATAAATCACACGGGATATCCGTATATCATCATCATTTTAGCCGCAGTTGATTCACAAGCCTGTCCTAATGATTACCAAAGTGACCGGTTGGAAGAGAACTGTATGATTGGCTGCGACATCTGACATCTTTCAAGTCATCTGACCATCTCGTCGGCCGGCTAAAAGTTGAAGACCGGGGTCTAACATAGGCTACTTTAAGACAGAGCCGCGGGATACAGCTAGTAAGTAACAAATGCGATAAAAACCGTATTAAAATTGTTTTAATGTGTAACAATCGCAAAATCATAATTGACCACAACCGCTGTACCTCGCCTTGGGTATGCCAGAGAGATCTTACGATATCGAATCACAATCTATTGAATCTATATATTAACGAGTATAATTATGTCCGATCAATATGATTTTTAGCTAAGTACAATTTAAAAAATAAAATTAATGAACTGAAACTTAACGAGCCATCTTTAGATATTTTATCTCATGCGCGTCTGACACATAGCCTCCCCGTCTCGCTGCTCGCATACCACAGCCGCGGTACAGCGGTTGTGGTCAAGCTATATAATAGGAGGGCAAAAAACATATTAAAAAAAAACTCACCTCTGTCCAACAGTTACATTAATAAGTCCTCGCAAATGATGCCTGCACCATTTGGCAACGGCCGGTGTATGTGTAGCACTGAACATGGCGACCCTCCGAGACTTGTTGCCACAAGCCGCCAACACTTGCTCGAGTTGTTGTCTAAAGTCTGTCACTTGGTCAGCTGAGCCTTCGAACATTTTGTCCGCTTCGTCTATGACCAGCCATTGGACCCTGAGAAGTTAACTGTCGTTATAAAGAACGTTACAACTGACGCGAATCTCGACTGACGGGACGCCTACAGAAATAAGAATCGGAAGTGCCGTAGCGTGTGCCAAAGTTAACTGGCCTGCTAATGTCACTTCTATGTATTCTTATTTCTGTGGGCGTCCCGCCAGTCGCGCGGGATTCGTGTCAGTCTGAATGCACCTTTAAACACATTTTTTGTAATGAATGAATGAATGAATGAATGAAAAATTATTTATTCAAGTGACCAGGACTCATTTGTTAGTAAAACTTATGCTATGTTAGTAATATTTCAATGAGTAATACGGAAATTTTACTTTATTGCGGAGGCCATTCCCGAACTAACACCCCGGCTATAGTGCAGCAATGGTTAACATAAGCACTGTCCAGCCTGCTCGCGAGCATGCGCAGGATGCCGTTGCTGCTTTCCCGCACTCGGCGCACCAGAGCCGCACATCGTTTACGCATTATTGTGTTGAAACAATCCACCCGTGCATCAGCGAACATCCCTGATGCACTACAAAAACGAGGTAACCTCAACAGCATCCTGAACGCATTATTGTACTGCACACGAAAAGCCCTGTATGGTTTTTGAGTATACCTTGCTCACAGACTGCACGTGTAAAAAGAACAGCAAAAAGCTTTGAACAAGGTAATTTTAACTTCTCCGGAACAACGAGCAAATCTGCAGGCAAGCATGTTTGCTCTCACCGGCAGAGCCCTCCGCTCCCTCTCAATGTCTTCATCGTCCTTGAGGTCAGGAGTCAACAGATGACCAAGATATTTAAATATATAAACCCTCTAATACCGTAAATAATTCGAATTTTTGTACTATGTGCTGCGCTAAAGTTGGCTGGAAGAGATTGCATTAGCGATAAGTCCGCCTTCGTCCATATAACAATTGGCGGACTTAACGCTAAGATCATTCTGTACAAGTCAGTTCAATTGGCAGAAATGGAAAGTTAGTTTAGCGCAAAAAAGTTTAGGTGACAAAAATGTATTATAGAGCAAATTTTATCAAAAGCTATTATTTATATTTATACTCTACATACACTACAAAAATTATGTATGTATTGTATTATGTCTGTATATGGTGCAATAAAGTGTTCATTTAATTATTCGCTCAATAGTATAAATTCATCACTTGCTTGTTTCAATTCTAGACTGTTACACTTGCACTTCAGCGTCAAAAATGCGTCGTTTATTATTGACTAGCTAAACCGGCGAATTTCATTCCGCCTAACAGTCGGTTCTTTAATTTTTACTTTATTTTTCTAAAAGAAAAGTTTTTCTTAAATAAACGTAGCCTAAGTTACTCCTTATTACATCAGCTACCTGCTAATAAAAGTCCCGTCAAAATCGGTCCAGCCATTTCAGAGATTAGCCGGAACAAACAGACAGACAGACAGACAGACGAAAATTGTAAAAAATGTTATTTTGGTATATGTACCGTATATATATTCATATGCATGTAGTACAAAACGGTTATTTCAATATAACAAACAGACACTTCAATTTTATTTATATGTATAAGATGTATAGAAGATTTAATGTTATAAATAATTTTGCACGCCAGCAGACAGAATACACTGGACGGAAAGATTTTGTAAACCGTTTTATACATGTACTCTAGCAAAATAAATGATTCTGATTCTGAAAATAAGCCTCATAAATGTATTAGGCAATATGAATAGATGGAAATACCTAAACACGCATGAAAATTCTGTAATAATAATCCTTTTCAGCAGAAAAAAATAGAATTAGCCGGAAAAATTGTATACAAGAATTAAAAGCTACCTTAAATGGTTTTTTAGTTGGACCCTACTTTTTATTCATGGAAAAGGAGACGGTCGAGCCCAGCAGAGGGACAAAAACCCCTAATAAACAATTAAACGATATCGACGAGCCTTTATTTCTAGTGTTATACAATTATTCAAAAAATCCAAAAATTAAAAAAAAATATATTTTTAGTACACTTTTTCATACTATATTGTCTACTGACGTAGGCCATTGTAGCAAAAAATAATAATAATAATAAACAATTTACTGTAGTAAAAAAAAAAAAACAATTATTGAATGTTATTGATGAACTTACTTGTCTAGTGAGATATTGACGCTATCCCGATTCAACAGATAACACAGCCGATTCGGAGTACTTATTACGATATCTGAAAATAAAAATAATATGATATTTGATCAGAATAGACAGACAAATGTCCTTTACACTCCATTCTCGTACCCTTTTTATACATATTTTTACACAAATAACAAAAAGCAAAATTGCTAATTAAAAAAATTAAAATAAAAAATGATTATTTTTAGAAAAAAAAAAAACAGCAGATTTCAAAACTTAACAACTTAAATTAATTAGTTCATTTAAATTTTAGTTAGATCACATATTTTTTTATAGATAATGGGACGGAACCCTTAGTGTGCGAGTCTGCCTAGCACTTGGCCGGTTATTTATTTTATCGTAAATAACGTAATAATTCACCAAACAGATGGTAAAGTGCTATAGGACATTAACGAGTTTCTTCCAAATTTCCTTTATCATGTCTTCACCAAATTATTATGGGACCAACTTGGTAGTAAAGGCTGTCAAATAAAAAAGAAATCATCAAAATCGGGTCACAGTTGACGAATATATCGCATAACATATAAAAAGAAAACAAACAAACATACAGTCGAATTGATAACCTCCTCCTTTTTTGAAGTCGGTTAAAAATGGTGGTATTTTGTGTCCGTGGAGGCTAAAATCCACACTGGATCAAAATTACAATTTGCTTGTAAGAAATCAAGTAAATACCTGCTTATCTAGAAACTCTGTAGCTCATGATTTTAAGTGTGTCATTTACAAAATTTTTAATACAGTTTATAATTTAAAATGAAGCTTACTCACTAAAATCAAAACAAAATAACTCACCACTTTTCCTAATAGTAGATTCCCGCTCCTTTATCTTACTCTCCTTCATATTCTTCACCACGCTACACCTCAATTGTGTCGAGGCACTCAGCCTCAAGGCCTCCCTGTATATCTGATGGGCGAGTTCCCTCGTAGGGCAGAGTATGAGTGCCCTGGGGCCACCTTGAGGAGTCCCGAGGGTGTGGAGAATAGGTAGAAGGAAAGCAGCTGTTTTGCCGGAGCCAGTTGGCGCGCAGGCTAACATTTGTCTGTCCTGAAATTTAATATCTTATTGAATTGTAAACGAATATACTCATCACTCCATATAAATAATGTAGGTATATTTTGAGGATTCCAAAAAAAAACTATAAAACACAATATGAAAAACTGTAACTTAGATAAGCTGTTATGGTGATAACTGAGTGTTTTAAATCTGTCAAATTGTAAGCACAACATTTAATGAAAACAGAAAAATATTCTTGTCATGGCTGTCTCAGGTGATTTGCCAATTAAACTATAATTTATTATCATTTACAATCATGTCACTTTACAAATTTCTCCAATTAATTATATTTTTAATAATTAACTTTTAGACTGGATAATTGATGATTATAATTGGGATAAGTTCTCCATTGTACTTTTGGTTTTTTCATACTGTTTTGTTAAATAAAGTGTGAAAACAAACAATTAAAAAAAAAAAAACACTTTACAGCCTTCATGGGCCATGAATGCTGTTGTGTTGTTTTTGAAACGTTAGGGGTAAATAATGAATGTAAATAATACACGATTAAAGGTCTTAATTGAAATAGTTTAATGTGTAACAATCACAAAAACCAAAAGTCCCAAAATGTCAAAACCACAAATGGTTTTAAAAGTCCGAACCACAATGTAAAACCCACAATGTGCATTCATTGGGTTCTTGAAACCCACAAAATATGAAAGAAAGAATAATAATACATACTAAACATGCTTTTTTTCTGGCCAACTATGGTTGACTGGTAGAGAATGCTCGTAGACAATTTTTATAACTATATTATTGTGTAAAACTACAAAGTTTTACCCCCGTATTCATAAACATTAACCAATATTTTCAAATATACTTATACAGATAAGACTCAAAGGGACTTAAGAGATTTTTAAGGCGGTTAATAAATGAATAAAAAACTTTCAGTCACTCACCTCAAGCATACAAGGTACGGCTTGCCTCTGAATTGGAGTAGGTTCAGAGTACCCACATTGTGTGACTGTGTCTACCAGCGACTGGGGCACGTTGTACCGGGTTGTCAGCTCAGAGAAGTCCTTCAGAGCGGGCGGGACGTGCCTGCCAACAGCTTTGATGCTATGCTCGTTGCGGAACTGGTTTTGCTGTAAAATTATTTATGTAATCAGAGTGTGTGTAGTATAGTCCACCGTCAGCCCAAGACTTTTCATTTTTAAGTCTGAACTACAAATGAAGCCCTGTCAGGACGCTACTTAGAAGCTTTTTAAACTAGGACAAATCCAACAAACCAGGACGGATGGCAACCATAATTGTAACAACTGATTACATTTTTATTCCTCAACAAAGGTTAGGTATCTACAAATAATGAATGTTCTAACCCAGTAGTTCCCAAACTTATTTTTCTCGTGGACCACTTTCAAAATTTTACTGGTTTCGGTGGACCCCCTGCTGCTACATTTCTACCACATTCTTAAAGTCGCCAAAAAATAAAAATTGTGTCACTTCTGAGTTCTGTCCCTATATTTCGATATGTAAAATAAAAACGAAAAATGGTACATTTTATATCACTTTATTTATTAAAAGAATAGAATTACAAGAAAAAAATATTAAGGTAATATAGGTTCAGGTCATAATTTTAATTAATGGGAAGGATGTATCTGATGGAGTGTCAGCAAACGATCAATGTTTGGCTTTATTTTTGTGAGCAATAACCGCAAATCCCCCCGCTCTGTGATGTTTAATTTGCTCCTTTTTTTTGTTAAGAGGTTTGTAACGGCACTAAAACTCCTTTCGACAAGATATGACGAGGGAAAAGCTATTAAAAATTTCCTTGCGATTTCCCACAGTCCAGGATATTTTTCGGGTATTTCTGCTTGCAGCCAAAATGTTGGGTAGCCTTTTCTAAATTTCACCTTCAGCTCCTCATTAGTGCTTAGCTCGAGCAGCTCCTCTTGTAATACAACATTGGCCACTTCCGTTTCATCAAATGGATTTATTATCCATGGTGGTATATCCATCGTCAGTATATCTTCAAACCTGGTTTTGAAGTCATCATGCAGGGCACTTAAATGTTGACTGTAGGTATGGATATCCTCATCAATACATTCTACCTGCGACAAGTTTGGAAATTGAGAGAATTCGCGCCGACTAATGTTTTGCTTCATAAATTTCAATTTCCCAAGAAAAGCCGAAATTATCCCCTTTGTTTTTATTAAATTCAGGCTGTCCCCTTGTAACTGCAAGTTAATATCATTAAATTTTTTAAACAAATCTGTCAAATACGCAATGTCTGCTTTGAATTTGATCAAGTTTTCTTTTAAATCTGGATCTCTACTTTCTAAGAACTCTAATATGGAATCGAAAACAGAGTAAAATCTCGTTAAGCATGCACCTTTCGACAACCAGCGTACTTCAGTATGTAAGAGCAGTCGTTGGAAGTCTTCATCATTTTCTTCGCACAATTGAGCAAATAAACGTGTATTCAATGCATTGCTTCTGATTTTGTTGACAGCTTTTATTACAAAATGAAGAGATTGGTTCAACCTGTCACTTAAATGTTTTGCCACAAGATGTTGTCGGTGGATTACGCAATGAATAGCTGTAAGTCCTGGTATAATTCTTTTGAGATGACTTATAAACCCACGATATCGCCCGACCATTGCAGGAGCTCCGTCTGTTGCCACTGAAATAATGTTTGTAAATGGGATCGATTTTTCCGTAAAAAAATTACTCAGGACATTAAATATTGATTCGCCTTTAGTGTCAGTCTCCAAAGTTCTGGCAAATAGCAATTCTTCGTGAATTTCTTCCTCAACAATAAATCGGACATATGCCAATAGTAATGCTTCATTACTGGGTAACGTTGACTCGTCCAGTTGTATAGAAAAATGAGTTTTTTGCAGATGATTGCACAAAAAGCTTTCGATATCAGAGCTCATTTCATCAATGCGTCTTTGTACAGTATTGTTACTTAATGGAATTCTTTTTAGTACGTCAAATGGAGATTTGTGCAAAACAGTTTTTAAAACCTCTTCAACAGCGGGTAAAATTAATTGTTCTCCGATAGTGTGCGGTTTTCCAGATTTTGCTATAAGTAATGAGATATTGTAAGATGCCCGCAAGCCATCATCGTTACTTTGAGATGTTGAAGCGAACATACTGTGCATGGTGGGTCTCTTTCCATATTTTTCTTTCAATGTTTGAAAATATTTTAAATCTTTACCTATTTTATCAGTATGACACCTTTTTAGATGATCTTCGAGCTTTGATGGTTTCATAGAGTCATTGCTCAAAACTTTGTTGCATAATAGGCACATGGGCAATTGTTTGTCTGCCTCTGATGGAACAAAACCATATTTCAAATAATCGACACTATATTGTCGACATTTTTTCTTTGCTGTAGCCATGTTTCGTGTCAGTTACCTTACCTGTAAAAAAAATGTTTTAGTAACCAAGTTTTTTTCTGAATATAGGTATCACACCGCAGCCTTTGTCAGCACGCGGAAATAGAATTACGGCTTGTAAAGGGACCAACTAATAAACCGCTGAGACAAATACAAACGTTTTCACAAAACGGTATCAATTTTAAAGTACATAATTTACCACTAATTTTTAATAGTATGAATAAAAATTAGTGTACTCAGTATCGAATACTGATCATATTTGTGTAGGAAAAAATAAACGTCGAAATCCCAAAATTGTCCATAAAAACGATAACTAACATTTTATTAAATCAATGAGTTCACGCGCTCCGTGTATTTGCGTATTTTTTGTCTGCGGCTTCATTGTTAAAACGTGACAAACAGGCATCGAAGTTCAAGCCCCGCCCTTTTCCCTTCGCCCGCGCACCGCTCGCTCTTTCCGAAAAGGAATAGTTTTGATAAAATAGTTACTTCAAAATCAATTTAACATGATTATGAAATTACTGTTTTATAAAATTAGTAGTTATTTGCAAGAAAAATTACAAAATTAATTGCTCTGCAATATTGCTTATTCGGCCTTTTTAGAGAGGCAGTGCTTCTCTCGTGAAAAAACAATTGAATAAAACGTGCTGTGTTTGTCTTCAAATCGAAAGAGGACAATTAAAATATCTGTAAGTTACTAAGTTACCTATCTATACAGGCCGTTGTGATCAACCGACTAGTACACGTAAACAAAATACTTAAGTACTATAACAAAAAAAGGTAGGTTACTTACTTTTCTCCGGCACTAGCAAACACAGATATAAATTTTCTCACAACTTTTTTCCAAATTCCGCCTTGTTTTCGAAATTCCGGAAACAAATGAATGCGTTTGGTTGCCTTTGGCATCAAATATTTATAGTGTTGATCAAGTTCATGTCTGAACAAGCATTAAGCATTGTCGGGCGGATAGCGCTTTGCAAGTCTGTACACGAAATTGTACGTAATATCGAATACACAAGTTTGGACAAGTAACAGTCGCTTGCCTTATTAAAATATTATCTGCTTAGATAGGTACTTAAAACAATGTAGGTAGGCCCTTATAAAAACTATGCTTACATTTTTGCTCTTTACTATCAAAAGCAGATAAATTTTCGTGGACCCCCATTAACATCTTATGGACCCCCATTTTTTGTTCACGCCTACGTAGACCCCCAGCAAGTCTCCCGTGGACCCCTGGGGGTCCACCTGGACCACTTTGGGAATCACTGTTCTAACCTCTTCGAGCAGCAATTTCTTCTGCAAGTCTTGTGTTTTTTCCTTTTTCTTCTTTCTTTTCTTTTTCTCCTCTACAGTGACTCCTTTCACAAGCTGCAGACCATCTTCAGCATCGCTTTGACTGTTAGATTCCTCCTCTGAAGATTTCGAACCCTCGGAAAGATCATCACAATTTTCTACTTCTTCTTCGCTTAATTCTTCCTTTTCAATCACAATATCTTCTTCCTTTTTAACTGTTTGAGCCTTTACATTCTTTTCCTAAACGATAAAATAAGGTAAATTACATACGTAGGCTTAAAAACATAATGTAAATATTTGTAGGTTATCTCTATGCTTACATTGTTTTTTACACCTAATACACGGTGTTTAAAGGTTAAGCCCTTAGTTAGCTTCTTAAATATGTCGTATGCATCCATTTTTTTAACATTTAAACAAAACTTGAAAATACTGAAAATGAGAAGAGATCAAGGATGACAAAATGTCAAGCACAGGGTGACCATCTAAAACTGGCGAATCACCGACTCTGGCTAATAATCACCAATAAAATATGACCTAAAATTATTAGGGTTCTTACAAAGGTCCAACATTAGAAAAATAATAGGATGTCATCATGAAAGATTTTTTTTTTAATACACTTTTTCATTTTGCACAGGAGTTTATAAATGGAACCATTTAAAAATCTGTGGGAAAGCCCATTTTAAAAGTACATATTAAATTACGTATAAATATAAAATTATAATTGACTTGCTTTTTCCCACAGCTCCGCCTGCTTTAAAAAGTAGCCTATGTTTGACCCTGGGTCTTCAACTATATTCACACCGTTCACGTTTGGCCGTGAAAGCGTAACAGACAGACAGACAGACAGACTTTCGCATTTATAATATTAGTAAGTATTGATGAACTCATAAAAAAAACTGTAATTAACAAACTAGTGCGATAAAAATGTAATATTCAAGATAGCTGTTGCAACAAATTGAGAGTCCCACTCTTAATCACACGCCGTCCGTGAGTTCCGCGACGTATTTTTTTTCATTCATTTACTATAGAGCGTTTTCTTTTCGGATCGTTCGTCATTAAGTGAATTTATTTTTCTCATAATACATGTGCCTTACTATCATCTCTAATAGCAGGGCAGAAACGAGTGAGCAAGTGAGACGCCTACACCTTGTGTTGCGCCATCTCGTTCACTCACTCGTTTCTGCCCTGCGTTTAGAGATGATAGTAAGGGCCCAGGTTTATTTTGAAACTAGTGGCAAAATTTTGTCTGAAGATTTTGTAATCGACGAAAATCACGATTTGGAAAGAAGTGAACTCATTTTTTTTTTAATCCCACCAAATAATAAAAAAAAGTGTTGTCACCTTATTCGATCATACGATCATGCATATGCACGATGATCATTTAGAAGTGCCAAAGTTCAGCGAATAAAATAAAAAAAAACGTTTTTTTTTAACTTTAATGTAAATAAACCATGGCAATATTGTGACAAATAAATTACTTAATTTAATTTTTAAATTTTGTACAAGGATCAGATATAATCAGATAATGTTTGGAGATAAAAAAATAATTTGATAATATTTATCTCTATCAATTATTAAATAGCCCTCTTTCGAGCGCAGTCGGGAAAAAATATTATTTTATAAATTTTTGTCTTAGTTCATTTTACATATTTTTGTCTGTCCGAAATCAAAGGAAAAATTTCAATAGCTGGAAACACTACTACCACCTGTCAATGTCAATACCGAATGACATTGACGTATTTTCGTGTGACATTGACATACCATTGCGTTTGTAGCACACAGACACAGAATTGCTGGTAAATATTTAGTGATAGTTGTTTGTTTATTTTATAAGTTTTAATTGATATTTTAACACGATCAAGCCACGCTAAGTTTACACCTCGCTGGAATGCAACACCTACCTCACACGCTTTCCGGCTCTCATATACTTGAATTAAATTTTAACGTTTAACAAACACTACAACACAACAAACAATACTATAAAATAATTATAAATCAATAATCAATCATGATGTACCAAAATGTAACAAGCCAACAAAAAAGATTCTTTGCTTTCTGGAGCCCTATTTTTGAAATTGTTTAACATATACACCGTGAAATTGTAGTCGTTTTGGACCCATTGTCCAGTGACTCCATTCATGCAACCGAACAACTTTCCCCAAGATACATGGGTCGAAATATGGAGTAAATTTTTGGACCTCCCATATAAAATGTCTCATCACGTGACCTAACTTACTATGGGAAGTCCAAATTTGTTTTTCAGGTTTCGAGCTATGTTCCTTGGGGAAATTTGTTCGGTTGCATGAATAGTCACTGGACGATGGGCCCAAAACGACTAAAATTTCACGGTGTATGTCGAATGAAAATTGTTCTGTAACGAACGAAAAATCATTCGATAGCGAAGAAAAATTATTTGACTTATCAATTACCTACATATAACGAATTGAAATCATACTATTCAACGGTTTAGTGTGATTCATAATTTTTTAAAATAGGCCTCAAGGAGTGCTATTTTCGAAAAGTGTAACTGACCATGGAGTAATTACAAAGAGGAGATGCCGTTTGAAATGGCGCAGTGACGTGATCATTGGCGCCTCGCCGACACTGCAGTGGGCGGAGCTTGTCATTGCTCGTGCTTCATGATTGGAGCTACGGCCGAAACCAAGCACCCCGCACGTCTGCCTTCCGCTCTGTGTAGCCTCACAAACGCTTTCTTACAAAACGCTTATTACAGCATCTCCTCTTTGTTTTTTACAATTACTCCATGTAACTGACGCAAAATTGGCGAGTCGAATGATTTTCAATATCGACGAATTTTCGTTCGATTTCGTACGATTTTCAAGCGACATATATGTCATACATTTCAAAAATAGGGCTCCTGTTATGCATTGATGAACTGCCAGCGTGGTCCAGTGGTTGAGGCGTATCTCTTAATCTCAGAGGTCGAGGATGTGATTCCCATGGGAATTGTTTAGTTGTTTCCAGTTTGGTTAGAATATTGCAGGCTTGATAGGAATCACGTCAGCAGCCGAAAGGCAGTTATGAAAAACTTTGACACCAGGTTATAAGGGGTTAATAGGCTAGTTTCCAGGGTCAAAAGACTAACATTATAATTAGTCCGTCATGTAGGGAATCAAAATATAATAGTGACGTATTTTTTCTTTTGTCAATTGAGCGATAAATTATTAAGATATAACGCATTAAAGTTTAGTAGTGGGGGCTCGTGACGTCACATATTGCGAAAAAGTGTAGCACCCTGTGACGTCACACGGAACTAACGCGCCATATCTTTATCATTCTTTGTTTAATTTTCAAAAGAAAAAATACGTTTCCAATATTTTTGATTATGTAACTGACGGACTAATTATATTTTTTAGGAAACTAGCCTATTGACCATGTAACTCAATCGATATAAATTGCGAAATAATTGAAAACACCAGAAATCAATAACGTAATTGATCACTGACAAGTAGAGACATCTAGTCGGTAAAGACGACTATCCAGCCACAATCGTAGTCGTTGATTACTCGGCAACTATTCGGCAAAAAGCGCCGACTATACGGCATCTTATTTTGTATGTTTGTTGAGGAAGGTGGTTCGGCAATTTAGGCATCTATATCCGTACTAATATTATAAAGCTGAAGAGTTTGTTTGTTTGAACGCGCTAATCTCAGGAACTTAAGTACTGGTCCGATTGGAATAGTTCAATGTTGGATAGCCTATTTATCGAGGAAGGCTTTGGCGACCCGGACGAAGTCGGTACAGACTGCTAGTATTATATCGTGGATCCTTGAAATGATAGATTGGTCACAGTAGAATTTCTTTATCATATGGCTACATAACGTAATTTTAATTCTAATAGCAAAGTAGATCTTTAACATGGGCTTTAAATTGTCCATCACTAGTTTGTCTGATGGACAATTTAAAGCCCATGTTAAAGATCTACTTTGTAAAAAGGCTTATTATAGTACTGGTGATTTTCTAAATGACAGGAATGTTAAACTTAAGCTTGGTGCAGAGTCCTCGACAAATTGACATATTATTATATATTCTGTTCTTACATTTGACATTTTTTTTTTCTGTTCTTACATTTTACATTTGACTGTTTTACATTTTTATATATTCTGTTCTTACATTTGACATTTTATTATTTTTATCTTAGTTTATATTTAATTTTAATAATAAATAATCTGAAATCACAATAAAATATTGTGAGAAATGTTGACAAAATGTGAATTCGTTCATTCGACTAGTTATTTAAGGAAGTTTTGTTCTTAATTGTAAATTGACGTTTTGAAGAAAATGCTGCAGTGGAGTTTGTGGCGCCGCTTCTTCTCCACTTGCGCTTTGGAAGTGGTGGTAAACTTAATATAAGTAAATTGACGTCAATAAGTGATATTTATATCCTATATTGAAAATAAACGATTTCATTTCATTTCAAATGATCGTTTAATCGCCGGTCCTAATGAGTGAGGACGTCGGCATACTTTGTTTAGTTGTTTCCAGTTTGATTAGAACATTGCAGGCTTGAATCACCTGATTGTCTGAATATAAAGATGATTCCGTGCTTCGGAAGGCACATTAAGTCGTTGGTCCCGGCTGTT
Source organism: Euzophera pinguis (assembly GCA_947363495.1). Taxonomy (NCBI): domain Eukaryota; kingdom Metazoa; phylum Arthropoda; class Insecta; order Lepidoptera; family Pyralidae; genus Euzophera; species Euzophera pinguis. The sequence continues at coordinate 1,479,676 of OX376164.1, forward strand.
ATTTGGTAGTCGTTAAAGGATCCACTTCGGAGGCCGAGAGGCGGTTCCGTACAACTCTGACACCAGGCATTTTTTCCAGCCGTATCTCTTCCACCAGTGTGTGAATTCCGCTCATAAACTTTGAAAGACCATGCAACTGATATTCTTTAACGATGCAATTCTGATAAACTCAATATTGGTATTCTGCTAACACAATTTTGAATCTCAAATGAAACTTAATTGAATGTTAATTGTAGTAAAAATGTAAGTGTAATAAATAGCAGAATACCGATTATTAAAAAAAATATTTACAACTGCGATGCAAATTTTCCAATTGCAGTTCAGTGGCATGCCAATGGAATACTATTGGACTTATACATTTTAACATAAAACTAAAAATTGTGCACTATGTAAAATAAGAGTATTAGAACCCTGGTGGTGATCTCCCTTGGGCAGTTTGGAAGTCCTTAAACAGACTCCGGGCTGGTGTTAGAAGATGCGAAGTGAACAAAGTTAGGTGGGGATTCTTGGCTGACAGCCTTTGAGACTGCGGGGATGTTTAGCCCGAACTCCGATGTGTCAATTCCACTAATAAACATTAATAGATTAATTAATTAATAGATTAAGATGCATTTTTGATATGCTCAATATACAATAAAATACAAATATCTTTATTGCCCACATACAATATTGGTATTCTGCTAACACAATTTTGAATATCAATTTAATTTCAACTAAAACGTAATTGAACGGCAATAGTAGACAATCAATGTAAATATAATATAGCAGAGAGTACCGATAAAAAAAATATGATTTTTTGATTAGCTAAATTTTCCAGTTGCAGTTCAATGGCATGCCAATGGAATACGATTGGTATCAAAATTAGTCACAGAATACCAGACACGTCAAAATTGTCATCTCAATTGTGCACTATCTACATCTACACTAATATTAAAAAGATGAAAGATTTGTATTATTGTGTGTATGTTTGTAATGAATAAGTTTGTAAAACTACTGTGCCGATTTAAAAAATTCTTTCACCATTGGAAAGCTACATTCACCTTGAGTAACATAGGCTATATACCGCAGGTGGAGCTGCGGGAAACAGCTAGTGAAAATAAGAGAATTGACAGCCTGGAGTGTGACTCACGTAAAATCGGCGAGTCTAATAACTTATCCATACTAATATTATAAATGCGAAAGTCTGTCCTTTCACGGCCAAACCGCTCAACGGATTTTTATGATATTCGGTATGAATATAGTTGAAGACCCGGGGTCAAACATAGGCTACTTTTTGACGCAGGCGGAGCTGCGGGAAAAACCTAGTCTATGATATTCTAAATAGTGAAACTCAAAGTTATATATATCATTGACTCATCTCCCTCGAAATGTGAGACCCATAGGACATTTTTACATTTTATTTTTGTTTTCCATAAATACTTGCTTATAAATACTGAAAATATTTTCACAAACCATTTTTTTAGGGGAAAATCTGGAAATAATATTTTTTATTCAAATATTTTATTTTATCACATGCAGTACATACGTATATACCATAACACCCTCCTTTTGGCTTCCTCGTTGTTGGGTAAGAACACAGAATTGAATTATTAATAGTACTGTAAAAGTACAAGATTCAATTAAGTCCACGTATTGTGCTTTACAATTGTACGAGTATTTGTACAATAAATAAGTAAGATTCTTGTTACTATGTCTTACACCCGTATTCTTAAACCTTCACTTAAACTCGACTCAACCTTACTCCACCTCATTGGTATGATTAGTCGTCACAAGCTTCCTTGACTTGAGATGATTTCTTATTGGAGGTGAGTATCGAACTGTCAAATATAAGGTTGGTCGAGAGACCTTGAGGCGTCCTTGAAATGAAATGTAGTAGATAAAAAACGGTTTTTGCCACTTTTGGTCTAGGTATTTACTTACTTCATTTTATTTATTTATCTATTCTTTCGTAATTTTATTTTTTTTGTGTTTAAAATCGTTATTATAACCTCATTGGAGTTTGCTTATGCAACCAACTAAGAATGTCGTTTTCAAGGAAAGTTCGAGGACTTGCTTAAGGCGCCCTCGAATGAGTTTGAGTGAAGGACGTTCATAAGTTTATGTTTAAGAATACGGGGGTTAGAATCTCTTCTGTATTGATTGATCCATTATAGTTCGTTCAAAATCATAACTCTCTTATTGACGTCGTAATCGAGTAACAAACATTCTGTAGTGGAGCTACGACACTGCTACGGCGTAGCTGTTCGAAAATGTGCTACGGACTAGTAGACATTTCGTAGCGCTGACGACATTACAAATCGTTTTGCACAAAATGCTAATTTTATATTTTCCCTATATCTTTGTGTGTGATTATATGATTTTTCATTATTTTGTATAAAGTAACATGCCAATTAAATATTTTATATTAATTTATGAAGATAAGGATATACTTGCCTTAAAATTGACTTACCTATTAAAAAGTAGGTATTTCCTTTTTCATTATTTAATCTGTGAAAGGAATAAATAAATAAAAAAAACATAGTCAATGGAATCACTGCGAGTTTATTTTATACTTTTATTACATCCAACTGTTATACTTCGCATGAGAAATTCAAAATGCTTCCCGAACAAAAAAACCAAACGTCCCAAACAATCTTCTTCAAAATTAAAAAAAAAAAAAACAAAAATTCATACCCGAATTCACGATCCATGAAAACAGTGCTAATTCAAAATGTCGTATGTATAATCAAGATACGACTTTTTTAATTGGATGCTTGTTCAGACAGTGAATTTAAAAATACCGTAGTCAGATAACAAGATACTTACAGTACTAAGTTTTCCGACCAATTGATATGTACCGACGACCCGAGCTGATTCCTTAATCACATATATCAACAACATCAAAACAAGTAAAGACTAGTTTTTACGCTCACTGACTTAAGAGGCGACTTATTGAGAGGTCCACGTACGAATTAATTTTTTTTAAATTTAAATTATTTACAATGCCAAACACGAAAAACTAACAAATATGTTAAAGTTCGTGCTAGGTCCCGTTATTACTTCTTAATATGTTTTCTACTGATTATTTTTTTCTAACGCTGTCACACAGTTCCATTGTATGTACGTTACTGTGTTAAAGTGCGTTAACCTCAATTAATTTCTAAATCTCTAAATTAGCCAGAATGTCGTCTACTAATTTCGAGCTAATTGTATAATATTTACAAAATCTAAAATTTTACGATATAATTTATTTTTCACCAATCTAAAATTAATTGCAAGTAGAGAGATTAAAAATACCATAGTAACAAATGATTTACTATAATTATTTTTATTCTTTCAACCAATATTTAAACTTTATTGACCAAAAATATTTTTAATTATAATTAATTTTCCTAAACAGTTGTCTCAAAATTCCAGTGAGCGTGAAAACTTTGATTTATTCTCCATAATTCGAATCCATTACAATCTACAACAATAGTACTTTAAGTGCCTCCTCCGACTTCAAGTTGTTACAACTTACAACAATTTCAAGAGAAGCCCTATTTCTCTAGCTGTCCGCTTACGCACGGTCCAGACACACCTAATAAACCTTATTCGATCGATACACAATACTATGAAACATTTTTGTACATCATCCCACTCGGACCCAAACGTTAAAAGTATAACAAAACTCATTAACTAAAGGTATATAACACATATTTTATCTTTGTTCAACGATGGCAAACCATAACTTTTACATAAAAACACAATATTAGTTTAGGCTAAAATGTCGTATGTGACACTTACGCTCTTTTACGTTCCTGATGACTAAACAATTCTGAGATGACTGTTAATGGTACGAGAGTATGTATCACCTAGACATTGTCTTAGAAAAGAAAATGATGCTAATAAAAACGCAGATCGTGCATAAATTAAATTACGAAAAAAAGAGAAAATCTAATCCTAAGTGTCAGCAAAAATATAGTGCAGTAAAAATTAGAATTGCCACTTAATTAACTTTCACATATAAATTGTTTTTCTCATAAAAAAATATTTCTGTTTATAAAATGTGTCACCCAAGCATAACAGTAAAGTGATACAATTCTGTCAAAACACTCTATATATTGAAAAATTATTCCGCGAGAAAAAAAACTTTAACAAAAGTTTTTGGCATTTCAACAGAACTGCACCACAGCTTAATGTGTAGATAAAAAGTTAATTCTACTTCATATAACTGTCAGTATATTGTTTGTCATAAGCGTGTACATATATTGTAAATATTTTTATTATAGGTATGAGATGGTGTCAACGGTTGCTCGACTAGGGCAGACTCACTTAGTAATACTATGTTTTTATTATAGTAAGTGCACTTTGAGTTACGGAACTATTTTTATAGTATGTAACTAGATCTCAGAAGGCTTGGCAGATTTTTTTTAACTTAATTTGAAATTGGCAACTTTAATATGCTTAACTATTCAATACGTATATACATATAAAAAGGCGGAATTTCTTAATATAACCTTTTAATATATTATATAATTGACAATTATCTTGTCTATATTTAAATTATTAATAAATAAAAGATGATCTAAATTAACAAATAAAATAAATAAGTTCCTAAAATTAAAGATAAATATTAACAAAACATATTTTAAACTGAAAATAATTTGATTAAAATCTGCCAAGGTAGTTTTGCTTATTAATATATGTAATACATAAACGTAGCTATATGTATGAGGTATTGTGGGTCACGGAAACTATTGCTAAACTGTATTTATGAATATTATTAGTATATCAGAATGGAAGATACTGATATATATTAAAGCTATTTCATTTAAGACCAAACCGACTCAATATTAACTACAAAAATCTAAATAAACAACAATTTAACCGTTTATAACTAGAATATGGAAATGTATGTTATTGTATATTTAAAAAAAGTCGAGTCGAAAATTTAAATATTTACGTATGTTTTAATATGTGAATATGACTAACGTGATACTATTTTGGGGTTTAAATGGAATATAGTCGGATCGATTTAATCTTAATAGACTGTCAATACCCTGGTCGAGCAAATCATTATTTTAATAAATTAACTATTGTAGGTACTGGTATATTACTGCTTTTATTTATAGATAACTCTGAAATGACATCAAAACAAAAATAATATTTTAACTTAAGTTTTTGGTTAATATAAATGCAGTATCTCGATAAAAAGATATTTTTGATGTCATTTATTATTATTTTCTATAAATAAAAATAGTGACAAAAATCTATTGCATTTTAAATATGGTTATGGATCAACAAAAATACTGTATGTGTGTATGAGAAAAAACTATGTAACAAGTGCTATATAAATTGATATTTACAATATAACTGTTAAAATGGTAAATATGCTTAGATGTTAGTGCAATCTGGTTATTGTTAACATATAAATTAACATATCGCCCGACTCCTTATAGGGTGGCAGACTAAATACATTAAAAATAAACGATTGGAGGTAATACTTATTAATATTGGAGGTAATACTTATATCATAAAAGCAGTTTAAAACACTGATGATTTGTGAATATTTGTGAACATAATTCTCCTCTTAGAGAAACTATTGTATATTATAACCTGTTTTCAAATTATTTTGTTTATTTTTTAAAAGGATTATAATTGGCAGTGTCTCGGAAGTCTAAAATGCAATCAGATTAAATAAAATATTATTCTGTCTTATTTGATGAGGTTTTGCGTGAAAAATTGACGTTTGCAAATAAAATCCAATTATAATTAATACTATAAAATGACATGTAAGGGATTGAATTTAACTATTTTTTAAAGATATGTCATAAAAATCACTTGAAATTAGATTTATTGGCAATATTAATTTTAAAGATAAGGTGGTGAATAAGCTCTTCATGAAAAAATCCATTAATGCCATTTTAAAGTATTTTATATGTCCTATTCATATTTACCTACTGTAGGCTATTGTTATAGTTGTACTGTCAGAAGGCATCCCGTTGTTGATATTTTTTTATGCATTACCCTAATTAGTAGTAACACAGTCTGTTTATAGAGTGTAATTATTCAACTTAATAATAAATTGGCGAAGAAGCAAAACTTAATTGGTGAATCCAAAATGCGTAATTTATAAAAAAAAGAATTCTCACTTTTATCTTACTATTTAAAAATGCAGTATTTTGGTATACATTGCAAAATAAGATATATTGTTTCGCTGTTCACTATTTTGGGTCTACCTTACACATCGCTTTCAATTTTTCAAGCTGCGATTAAATTTTTTGCCGACACGATTCCAAACTTAACATAATAGTAAAGACAATAAGACCTAATAACAATCACCAACGGCTGTCTCCAAATTGATGTAATTCGCAGCTGTTCATTGAGATCAAAAAATTTAGAATTACGTACACCAAAGAACCATTAGAATTACATTTTTGGTGGGAAAATTCAGTAGCTCAACGAACTGTCTAAACGCCGGCCCATACTATCCGGCAAACAATTGCACAGCGAAAACAATAAACACAAAAACATTAATAATGTTATGGAGACTACTTCTAAGTTTCACTATCAATAAATCCATTAGTAGAATATATAAAAATCCTTTCCATTAAAGTTGATATTTACTATTTAGTTAATAATATCACGGGGCGGTTTTCGCCACGATTCTTGCGTGTTGTAACTAACTTATAATTATTTACAATTCAATCTACCCGCTTGTTTTATCCTCTAACCTCCTGCTAAATTGTTAGTGACGTTACTGTTTTAGGTCTATGGTTATTGTGACTAATACCAGTCCTGTATCCCAGTAGTAACATTCGATAAAAAATATAAAAACAAAATAATATAGTTGAGGTATTACGAAACTATGGAGGTATAAGCGTTATACGATGTTGGTTAACGAAATTATTACCCTTAGTGAATTTATATTAATATCTTAGATTTTAAGCTGAGGTTAAATCAAACTTATGTTAAAACTATCTGGATATAGCAAGTAACGACCATTAAATGTAAAATACATTATCACAAAATACGAACGTAACATTTCTAAAGAAAATAAAATAAAACTTAAATTAAGTCCTTAACCCGAGTTTCTTAAATTGGAAAAATAAATGCAAAATTATTGAATGCCAGTGGCGTTAAAAACTGCATTGATATCGTGCTTGGTTTAATGCATTGATATTTTTATTGATGTTATCATATAAAAATTGTTTCAAAAACACTATCACTTTCAGTGATTTTGATATGTCGCAAATGTTTTTTAATTGGATATGGCACGATGCATTTTGTTAAATTTTGACAATATTCCGTATTAACTTTACTGGAAATAAATTGTAGATAATTATATCCGTTTCTTTTTCTTTGGCTTTCTGAAATATCACGGTATTTAAATACTTTATTTCATGTTTATTTGTAGAGTTACGTTTTGTGATATGTAGTACTAAGAACTGTAAAGTATGATATTGTATTGAATTCGTCAACTTTTAACCCTGACAAGATATGCACGAATTGTATTTAAAACGAACGCGGTTTCCAAGCAAATTTCCTACATATATAGAAGTAAATAAAATAATTTTATACAATCTGCAGCCATCTTATGGTTATTTCTAAGGTTTTGAGAATATAATAATAATAATCTAATAAATTTTCATAACGAGACGCCCGCTACGTTGGTCGACATTAAAATAAGAACCACTATACACTCATAGAGAGAAATCCGAAATTGGATACAGGTTAAATATAATTTTATTAATTAATACCTAAATTCTACGTAATTTTATACAGAAGAAATGATTAATTTTACTCCATGATTTGAAATCATGCACACGTATACGATCGTCGAACGGCTTTTCGAAGATCCTTGCACTGGCTTACCGGCGCTTCAATTCTTATTTCAATCTTTACTCACTCTTAATTCTTAACCCTGTATTTAGGTAGCTACCAATTTATGGCAACCCCACCAAATTTGTCAAATTCACCGCGACATATTATCTGCATTCGTTCGTGCAAAAGCGCCCTCTACATTATTATTAAAATGAACTTATAATTAAATTGTGTTATTGAAAATTAAAGAGAAATATTGTTTTGTTTGTATAAAATACGTAATAATTTATTGTTATCTATTATATTTTATGTATCACAATCTACGTGACACATAAAAATGCGATTTTTTAATTCAATAAATTTCAATGATCATTTTTAATATTAGTTCATTTTGATAATTATGTTACTTCAATCGGCGCCGGTCGCCGTTTCGACTCCAAATTCTACCAGTTCGGCAACTCAGACGCCACATCTATGGCAACGAACGAAGGCACGGCTACTTAAACATTGATGATAGTATATTATTATTATTGAAGCCAAACGCACATAGAATAGATTTATATTGTTCGATTAAACGTTAAATTTTGTACTTTCGAAATCAGATTCTAAGAAGTCTTTAATTTTTACTCAACACTCAACATTCTTTAATCTAATTTTTTTTTGTTACATATTTCCTAAATAATCTGTATTTTAAATTTAGATTTGGCGTTCCGAAAAAAGTTTATTTAAAAAATATTTTCTTTCCACTTTTAAATTTACTGTTTAAAATTTGTACGTTCTTTTTTGTACAGTTAACGAATCTAATTTGACACTAGACATTTAATCGAAAAGTGACTTAAAAAATGTATCTCTTTAGAGTAGAGTTGGCATTATTTTGGCAGTACTAGAAATATTAATACTTTAGTATTGCTCTGGATTACATTGTCATTTTGAACACTGATTAAACATTTTCACTAGAAAATGCCAGTAACTTGCGAACTGTAAAAGTCACAAAGCGAAGTCCGATCCTCGAAGCGTACACTAAACGGCATCTACAGCCGCGTGCGACAATACTGTTTATGTAATTTTTAACCTAACGTCAATATTTTACTAATTATAATACGATTAACCATTAAAATGCGGCATAGTCCAGCATTATTTTGGCATTGTCCGTTATATTGCACATATGTTATGCTATCCCTTTTGCATCCGCGTCCAATTGGCCATATTGCAAATAGTCTTGGTAAGTTTACTCAAGTTTATTTGAAATAGGGAGTTTTTCCACCGATTTAAGCCATGGTCTGAGGTCATTGAAGGCCTGGGGGCAACTGCGGACCATGGTCACTGGCACCAAGATCGAAGAGGTGATGCGGCGCCGGCGCTAAAGCGCTGTGCAGCGCTGACGTCTTGAGGAGCCGCTTCAACATCCCGCTGGAGCCCCGATGCTGGAGGCTCTTGTGCGTGGTCAACGAGTTCTTGGTCCTGTACCTTCGGTGGCAGAACTCGCAGACATACAAAGTATCGGACTGCTCGTGCTTGTCTTGGAAGTGTCGTTTCAAGGAATAGTAACAAGAGAATGTCCTGCGGCAGTAGGGACACTCTTGCGGCTCGTTGATCCCACCGGCGGTAGGCGGGGGCATACGGAGGGGCGGGACAGCTGGAAACCAGAAAATTCTAATTTCAAACCTGCCGTCCACTGCGATTCAGTTCAGAATATTCGGCTAAATTTTGTTAGCTGGCAACACACGAAACATCTGATGAGATATTTTAAAAATTGAATGCATAAGTATTGAAAGTTAATTTTATAATATGTAGAATGTATGAGGTTATATTAATAATTATAATACTAATATTATGCACTGTACACATTGACTAACTACACAGTAATCACGAGTTTTTATAATTCAAAACTTTAGGAAATTTCTCTCAACCACAATGACACAGAAACACGTGATAACAAAAATGATAGAAGCATGCTCCAAGCAACACAACAACGTCAAAACTGCGAAACCCGATGGGAGGGGGCCTTTGGCTTAGGGATTTAAGAAAATTAAAAAAAATTTTAAAATAAAAATTTTGAAATAAAATAACAATTAAATTGAACTAAAAAGGAACTTAAACCCTACACTTAGTCTAATCAAATAGATAATATTATTGTTAATGAGTTAGCGTCGTCCTAATCTGTTGCGTCTATAAACAAGTTCTAACCTTTATGAGTGATGCTAAGTACGGCTGTTGAGTGTAGATTGGTCTCATGGTTCTCTTTGCAAGATGAGTTCTGCCGCACGCCGCGCCAACTCCGTCCAAGTAGTCACTAAAAAAACCGGATTTGCTCTGTCTCCCCCGGCCTGGACTTGTGGTAGGTATATATATGAGTCATCAGGGAGTTTCTTGAGCAGTATACGCGCTCGCAAATCGTGCATCGATATTCCTCTTGCCTCTCTGCATGCTTGTCAGCGATGTGCCGCTTCAGAGAGGCCTTCGAGCACAGAACCTTCCCGCACAGCGAGCAGGTGAACAACTTTTTACCTGGAAACAGATCGGAAAACAAAACAAATGGGGGTTGGACCCCGTACGCGGTAAAACAAAACCACCTAACTGGGAGTCCAAAGTTTTCGAATGGCAACATTAAGTTTGACAGTTATTCAAATTTCGAATCGAAATAATAGTGAAACAAAGTGACTTGAAATTATAAGAAATAAAACTTAAAATTTTTAAAAATAGAAAACAAAATAAATAAAATAGAAATGATGGCGAAGCTACAGTGGCCGATGAAGTGTTATTTACAAACAACATGCAAAGCCGGGAACACATAGTAAGCGAGAAGTTTGATGCAAAGCTTCGAGAAACAATAAGTGCGGGAATACGAAGTCGTGTCTAACTAACTACGAAAGCGGCTTTCTATGGAGGTCGGGAGGTTCTAATAAAACTGGCAATGTTTTTGTATATTTGTTTTTATTAAAAACGCCATTATCATCAATATTAGGATTTATGAAGTTCGGTTTAACGATTACAATTACATTTTATGAGTAGTTACGTCAAGTATTTTTAATAAAAATAAGGAAGGAAAATAACTATTTATATATAATTATGTGATGTGAAACTATAAGGTACCTAATATAAATTACAGAGTGCAGCCCATTATTGCAATTTAGCCCCAATCGATTCCTTCGTTTAATTTTTTTTTCATAATAATGGAAGACAATTATGAAATAATAGATAATATTTTGGCACAAAAGTTTCATTTAAAGAAATTTTAACTCCAATGGACTGCATTACACAGATGCCAATCAACAAAACACAGTAGAACAATAATTTAAGAAAAAAACATATAAAATTTCAATACAACAACCATTAAATTAATTTAGATTCCTTATAAAATAAGTAAAAATGCCAACAAGAAGTATAAGAACACATCGAATAAAGTGGGTCGTGTCGACCGAAATCATCTTAACACGTTAGAAAGATAAAAACGTAAACAGGTCACAGAAACAGTCTTACACTTGCTAAGAGCCTAACTAATTAGTTTTGACAGGGATGTGTTCTGCTCCTAAGAACACGGTGTAGTCACCCATTAAAACTCAGAGGTATCCCGAAAAGACCACCTCCCGAGATCCCAACAAACTTAGCACCTATAAGTTTTGAAAATGAATTTTCCAAACACCAAACGATACACGCTTCGACTCAACGCTCAAATAGCGAATTTTATAAAATGTTAATTTAGTAAATAATGTACATTTTTATCTATAATATATGCCTAATAGTGTACAATTCAAACGCTTACTCTAATCAGTCTATAGCGCTCATTACATTTTGGCATTTCAATCGAGAAGACGAAATTTTGTTTTGCTAAATAAATTCACAATATCTTCATTTACTGCTATTAGAAATAGCTGAAATAACCGTACTGCCAATGCAGCACATCCCTGTAATTTTAAAGTAAACATGTAGAAGCTATTATCTATTATGAATTCAGATAAATCTTAATCCTAGTTAGTCAACTAACTTAATTCCCAAACCCAAATTAACAAGAAAAACTATCGCTAAATTACTTGACAAAAAAAAAAATAAACAACAATCCTACATTTTTACGTTGAAACTTTGCATTGTTTTGCAAATAAAAACTTAACATGTTCATTTCAAACGGAATGTTGCGAAAATTATTACAAAAATGTAAATTTTAATTTCGAAATTTTCTTAAGATTTTTTTCTCTTACACGATTCCAATTTAGCACCAAAACACTAGTCTTCCAATTTATAATAAAGCTTACTAAATAACTAAACAAATTGTAATGGCTAAGCATTATAACTAGCAATAACAACAGAATCTTATAACATATAGCATTAAAATTTATTTTAGGAAGCCTCTTATAATTGTTAGTTAAAGTTAAGCGCTAGGTGTGTGTTTCCAACACTACTCCTATAGAAGTTACGCAAAATATGTCTTTTTTTTTTCATTATAAAGAACACAATATAGTATAATAAAGCAGGCACTAATATTACTTAAAGTGTAACTATTGTTTTACAATAAATTATGTGTTGTTACATTTACACTTGTTTAAGATTTCTTAAGCTATAAAAGAATAACAGTTATTAAGCGACATGTGTCGATAGTGATGTTACTGAACTAGAATATGTAGTACAACTTAAGACGTTTTAATCGTTATGGATGCCGCAACGTTATTCAATTATCGCAGGTAACGCGTTATCGCAATTTTTGACCAAATATTATTGCACCTTTTATTGCTCTACAATTTTAGCTATATTTTTCAGATCGCCAAATAAAGTGTTGCAGCATCCGTAATTGCATTTACAACTATTATGGCAAGCAATGTAAACGTCGAGTTGAAAAATATTTTAGTTAATTAAAAAATTCACACTGTTCAAATTTAGGAACATTTAACACTGAGAATTATTAAAAATTTACGCTATTACCTATTATGTATGTCATATAATAATAATGTGTAATTTAATTACAAATTGTACAACGAAACAGCAACAAACGCGTAATAAAAAAATGTACATAATTGCAGTGGAAATAAAAAAAATATATATCGAAAAACACTAAGCATAAATGGAGTAAAACGAGACAATAATAATAATAAAGAAATTGACATCAACTTCTCCATAGGGCCTCTACGCGTTGGATCCATATCCCCGCGCAAGCCTCTCAAAGGACCGGTGCAACCCGTGAATCCCAAGCGGAGATACATATAATAATTAAAAGGACGAACACAAGATTTCAATAAGGCTAAAGTTTGAAAAAGTAACTTAAAATCTGACTAAACTAAAATGATAATAAATAGCCATGTAATTCGTATAAATGGCACCTTGCGATTCACTTGGCTAAATGCTGGTGTGCATTGTAAAGCATAGAACACACGATGTCTTTTAGATATCGATTTGTGTCTGTTTAGACATCTAGTTAATTAATTTTATGATATAGGTTATTTTTTTTTATTAGTTACAAAATACCTAGTATCTTTGAAGTGAGCATGGAAAACTAGACATTTTAAATAAATTATTATAATGTGATGCTAAAAACGCAGAAAAGGTAACGTGTGTGTGAGATAAAATCAATTTTGTTTTTAGTATATTTATTTTTATTATCTTCCTAATATTCGTTTTGTAAAACTTTTAATTAGTCGGTTAACTTTATTGGGATAGAAGATTGTGTTTAATTCCTATGAAGTAGGTTATTAATATTTTAATCATGGTAGTATAGCATTATTTATCTGTGATAGCAATAATATAAGTATACAAACATATTTTTATAAATTTGGCGTATGATTACAAAATTTGTAATAATCATTAAATTTCTATTAGCAATTACACTCCATCGTGTGTTCTATTCCTAAATAAATGGCGTTAGGTAAAACAAATAGACGAGAAATTAAAAAAGAACAATGAAAAAACAAAGCTGTATCATAGACTGTAGTATGTATGTATATATTGTATGTCCTGTATGTGTGTGCATGTGGTTATATCCGGGTTATTTGTATGTGTGTGCTTCTGGGGAAAGAAAATGAGTCCGATCCCTGTTGGTGCTATTTCCTGAATCCTGAACAAATCAGTCTTACGAATAAACAAAAACATATAATTATTATTGTCATAATAGGACTACCGGGTTTTAGAGAAAAAAATTCGAACGCAAAAGTTTAGTTGTTTGTGTTTTTTTTCGCTCCAACCGTTGAAATGATTTCGACGATATTTATACACTAATAGATTAAATTTTGGATTAAAATATATGCACTATTTATTTTTTACGCAGTTTGATTTTAGGATATTTTAGCCTTGTATAAATCGAATAGTAGGTACGCAGTATTGTAATTTATATTACTGGTATTCAAATTAACATACGTAGGAACAAAGTTTAGAAACCTATTTAGGTATGTAATTTTAGCGTTTCTGAAAATATCTAAAGTGCGGTGAGACCGCCTTTTGTTTAAGTTTGTAAGATTTATCTAGAAAATTGTTAAACTTATTTCGCAATGTAAATGGGAAAGTTTATTTTATTTATAAAAAGGAGAATATTTTAAGCCTCATTTTCCTTAAATTATTCAGTAAATTTTTCATCACTTTAATTGGCCAAGAAAATTTCGCGCCATATAAAATAAGAATCATAAGAATAATATTTTCCAATTATGAAAGTTTACCTTGGTAAGTCCTGTTATGCCAATAATAAAACATCTAACTATATCAAAGTAAAATTTAAAAAGCCTCATTTAAGCCAATTATATATTCAAGTATATATTTTTATAATTTTCATATATGTTTTAGTAATCTCGTATAAATAACTAAGATTGAGATCATGCAGGTAAATACAGATTAAACAATTGCAAAACGTCGAATAATGAACACAATAATGTTGAAAACAATACGCCTCATTTGTTACTTATTCGAACACGGTTCATTTTTATAAATTTAAGCCTAATATATAAATTTACAGCACCAAGATTTTTTATCTTTTCTCAAAATATTATTTTTCTCTTCGCCTTATTGTCACACATTTAATATAGTGTAGAAAGTCAGGAATTTTCACATACCGCAATATTGCACTGGAGGCTCCGTCGGATCCTGTCACGGTCGCCTCCGAAGGCGTACTCTTACCTACGCGACTTGAGATGTGGCATGTCATGGTCAATCAAGATTTACAAGTTCAAAGTTTAAATACAAAATAAATATTTCATATAGTAACATAAAATATATCAACGTATCCCGATTATGAGATAAAAAATATGTAAAATAAAAGAAACTCTTACTTAATGCGAAAATTAGACGTTGAATTGATCTTTGAACTTGTAGAAGTCAATGTTGTGATGTGCGGGAGTGAGTTTGGTGTCGGGCAAGACGCCGCCGGTGCTCAGGTTCTGCGGCTGCGGCTGCGGCGGCGCGCCGCGCTGGCGGCGGTGGTAGATGCTCTTGTGGTTGTTGAGCGAGTTGAGCGTTCGGAACACCTTGTGGCACAGGCTGCAGCGAGCCGAGTGCAGCGGCTGCAGGTGCTGCTGCTCCGTGTGCCGCTTCAGCGTCAGCCGCGTCGACAGCAGCTTGCCGCAAACCTCGCAGCGGTGCCCCGCGCCCAAGGGGCCCACTGCGCCACACATAACAACCAACATTAGCGCATTAGTCTGACAGCCGGACCCGGGCCGGGCCCGGCGCGCGCCCCACACCACTGCGACCGCTCGCATCCAACAGGTCCCAAATACAAGGAACCAATTGGCACAATTCGTTCCACTATAGGTGGTATTTCAATTTTGAGAACCTGGGTTGTAGAGGCAATTCAACGTGCTCATATACCGAATTGACTAATGCGCTTCGAAACGTTGGTGGTTATGCGTGCACCGATCACAGATGTCCCAATTGGTTCCAGAAAGGCGTTTACGTAAGCGTAGCGAGCGCCGCGAGCGCCGATACGCTTACGACCAAGCGTATTTAATAAAAATGATACATACATATATTAAAGTCTGCGATGCGCATGCAAAGTACATGTATAACTATGCTATGTACAGTTAGGAACATATCGCGTTACAGTTTTTAACTTAAAGGTCTACGGGCAAGACTGTGGCGTTTAGGTGGTTAAGATGGCAGCTTAGTTTCTTCGAATGGCAACGTGGGTTCTAATGGCGGTGGCGGGGCGCGGACAGCGCGGCGGGGCTGCCGTCAGTTGACGGGGAAGAAGGGCCCCGGGGCGGGGGGCGCCTGTTGCTTGCGGTGGTAGATGGACTTGTGGTTGCGCAGGCTGTTGAGGCTGGAGTATACGCGCCGGCAAATGTTACAGACAGGCTCCCGAGACGGCCTCATGTGAACGTTCTGTATATGCCGTTTGAGCCGCGTCAGCGAGGACAAGGACTTGTTACACGGCTCGCATCGGTATTCCTCTTGGGGGGTGCGGGCGCCACCTGGTCACAACACAAGCAGTTAGCCCCATCGAAGCTTCCGAACGCAGTTTTAATGCACTCTCCTTATCGTAGCCTCTCTTTGTATTTAAGCACCGCCACCCCCCTTTACTGATGATAGCCATCCGTCGCGCCGTTACAAGCGGGATTAGTTAGTTCGACGCCTAGTCGGCTAGTAAGCAGCGATGGTGATGACGTCACTGGAGCCTCAGGCCAGGCCCTCGGCTGCCAGCGGCTTCGCGGCTCGAATATCTCCGACGTGAGCAATGTTACTCTTCAATGAAATAATTGGACGCATATTTAATATAATTTGATACCACGTTACCATCTAAATCCATTGTCCGATCTTGAATGTGAGTTTAATAATCACGATATTTCGATTCCCAAGACAATACGATTAAGGTAATCCGAGAGTGTATTTAGAAACATGAATGAATCATGGGATCTGCTATGCTTCGTAAAGTAAATAAATCGGTTGGGTGGCGCGCTATGACGGCGGTGGTTTCTTCAAACTAATTTCGAAATGTCTTCTTTACCCGTTTAATTTTTGGAGTGTTTTTATTTTGATTTTAAAAGCCAATTGGTTGTTACAAGTTGAGTGCATTTTGATGTTTGAACTAAATGGTAAAAGGTCGAAATGAAAGATAGAATTAAGGATATAAATTAGGGAAATTGCAAATCGAAAGATAAAATAGAAATGACTAATCGGAATCACGGGATGAGGGGATGCCTATCACACTTTATATTACATCTAGAAAACAAGCTAGCATATCTTTGTTGTATAGTTTACATTAATCTATGGTTACAATACAGTACATGCACGCCAAACTTGCATTTTGGTTCAATGATAAACAGGTCAACCAGAATGGACAAACTGTTGAAAGCAAATTAAAGGTTGTATACCTATACTACTCCATCGAACCAAAATACAAAAGCTAACATTAATATTTATTACAGAACACAGAGCACAAATGAAGTCATATATAGAGATTAAGAGGAGATATTTAAATATATAAGTATATTATAATATATTAAATGTCACGTGATAATTGCCTCATACATTTTGTAAAATATAAAACCTAATAATGATATATAAACCTAATAATGACAGAGCAGAGAGGAAGCGGTGATGTGGCATACGACAGACAGTGCATTAAAATATCGTTTGTTTCAATATATGTAGTAATGCATAAAATAAACTTGTTTCTAGACAAGCTGTCACTCACCTTGAGAGGTACTCGCCATGCCGTCTGGCGCCAGGGGACTCGGAAGACCTGGAAATACCACCACATCTTATGCGTTTGCTCTGTGCACGTGATACAGTAAAATAATGCTGTTTATCGTAATCTGTACTACTAAGTAAAAAATATTACAATTAGGTATGTAAAATCTCATAATATCACAAATAATTTAATTCTATGGACGGTATTTCTAATATCTCTCTCAAAGAATTAACTTAAATATTGGTCATATACTATTATTAGGTTATTTTTCTTGTAATTGCTTATATTTAACAATGTATCCTTGTTATGTAATAAAGAGTTTTTGTATTGTATTGTATTTTTTAATTTACTGGCTGTATGAATCTAGCTATAAAAACTAAAAATAATAAAGATACTGGAAAGAAACATACAAAAATATTTACCAGCCAAAGATGGGTCAGTAAGGGCTGCCATGCTGAAGTTGTATGACGGGAACTTCGTGTCTGGCGGGACGAATGGTGATGGCGGCAATTGCGGCGGTGGCGTGCGATCGTCTGCTTCTGCTGAGCTGCCGCGGGAAGGCGGGCCGCCTCCCTGAGACAAAACAGATTAGGCATTAAAATCACGGTTTGTGTTTTTACTAATCTATGTTTGTTGAGCATTGATTCTTTTGTTGTTTAAATAGGATTCGACGATTTAAATTTTATTAAATTTTCGGTTTACTGAAATGTACGTTGTAAAAATGTTTGAATCTGTGAGATTGTTTGAGTATTTCGGTCCAAAAAACATCCACATTTAAGATCTCTGCTTGACCCAAAATTTGGCTGTTAGATAATGCTTTTAGTATTAAGTCCGCCTATTGTGATAAAAAATTGTATATTATGTTTATTAAAATTTAAATAAATAAAAACATTTTTTTAATTACATTTGATTGTATATGAAATAGTGACGCGACCACTATTGGCCGCCATTTAGTGGCATATTTTCTATCTTGAGCTCCTCCGTGCTTCAGAAGGCACGTTAAGCTGTTGCTCCCGGTTGTTATCGATAGATAGCAGTCGTGAGGCTGTGTCAGATGCTTTAGGGCAGCCTGAAAAATTCCGTCAGTGTTGGCCACTAACACACCTCGGGTCATGTTCCTGTTGGTCTGGTTTCCCTGTAAAAAGGGTTACGGAGGTCAGACGGCAGTCGCTCGATTGTAATGACCAGTTCCGCCAAATCTAGGAGCATGACTTACAGCGTACCCTAGGCTCCGAAGCGTAAGCTGACGACGCAACTAGGAATACACGCTAGGATGATGATGATTGTAAATAAAGAAAATATCTATTTAGTTGCATTTTGCACAATGTACTTCAAATAGGCAGTAATTTGTATAATTATTATATTGATGGACAGTATTATTTACGTACTTTATAATACGAAGACAGATTATTTATAATTGTTAAAAGTTTATAAACTTTTTCAAAATGCTCAAAAAACAGTTCCCAATTAATCTTAAACTATGATAATGATTTCTTATGTTTTCGCGATTGTTATTCATTAAATTAAACTATTTTAATACGGTTTTATCGCGTTTATTACTTATTTATTTACACCTGACGTTTCAAACACTTTACAGCGTTCATGGTCGCAGGCAGACTAAGTTAACATTTGTCTTTGATGTCATAAGATTACAAACTACCGCCTGAAATTTTTATTGGGAACTATTTCGAAATAAATAAATAATAAACGCGATAAAACCGTATTAAAATAGTTTAATTTAATTAAACTATGATAATTAGGTTTAGAATGGCAGTAGATTAGAAATGGAAGCTTTCTGAAGCTTTGATAAAAGTTTCAGGGAAAGCTCGTGAATCAAATTAGAAGTGTTTCTGTAATAACTTGAGCCGTCACTATTTAAGTTAGAACTCCAATCTAACTTCGGTAAATTTTTACGTAAAACCTTGAATTATTATTTGTGATTAGTAAAATAAAAGTTATTGTCAAAGAAAAACATTAATTTTTCTATGATATTTTTTTTTACAACTAAGGCAAACAGGCCTACGGCCCACCTGATGGTAAATGGTTACCGTAGCTTATTAACGCCTGCAACACCGGAGATATCACAAGCGCGTTGCCGACCTTGAAGGAATTTTTTCACGCCCTTTTTTAAGACTCCCATTTAATAGTCACTAGGGAAAACCATGGCAGGAAGTTCATTCCATAATCGCAGTGTACGAGGGAGGAAATTTCGTTTGAAGCGTACTGTACGCGATAACATGGGATCCAAGGTATGGGGATGAAATCCCTGATCATTGCTCTTCTGGGAATTTTTGAGATTATTTTTGGGTTTCGCTCCCGTGGGAATATCGACTTTGTTTGGTAAAATGGCTATTAGCCTGTAATTGCTATTTTTTTTATATCTATTGTATTTATGTCTTTTACGCTTTCACCGCCAAATCGCTGAACGGTTTTTGATGAAATTTGGTATAAATACAGATGAAGACCCGGGGTTAAACATAGGCTACTTCTAAACAGAGGAGCTGCAGGAAACTGTAATAAATATTTCCACAATGAACTAAAACTTATGCAATTGTCAACAAATGCTTCCTTATGGCATTGAGTGTTACTCAGTATAGAGACGACTCGTCTAGCGATCCCGGAACAAGCGGTGTTGAATGACAACTGTCACTTGAGTACGAATCGACAAGAGACGACATTTGGCTGTAATGGTATTAGATAGTTGTAATTGGCATACCGAGAAAACGATCTTAATTATGCTAGCGACCTTGCAAGCTTCTAGACTAGACATTCTATACATAAATAAGAGTAATCAGCGGATCTAAGTGTTTGGGTGTCAGAATCTGGAATTATCATAGACTAATTTTTATTTCATTAACCCACATCTAGGGAAAAGTTGTGTGTAGGTACACACACACTCATACATACATACAATGACACGCACAACACAAGCTTATACCCAAGCTCAATAACAAAATAAATATTTCCTGGCCACTAATTTCTTCATCGCTTTGTTAAAATTGATCAGCCGTTTAAACTAAGAGCTAATCATATGATTACCGCACATAATCATTATGGTTAACTTATCTTAGACGCTCATAGCATAAGTTCTCCTTTTGGACTGCACGTATTGTAGGTACTTTGTTTAATAAAGTTTAAATAATTAAATAAATAATCACTGATTAGTAAATGTTGAACATCAAAATATTAAAGTGCCATTTTGTGCTTATGAATAATTGGCCCAAAAGTTGTTAATATAGACAAATGTTTAAAAATTACACGTTCGTATTTATTATCTTATAATAGGCTAGTTTCCTGGGTTAAAAGAATTTGTCAGTCTTTTAGGGAATCAGAATATATTAGTGACGTATTTTTTCTTTTGTCAATTGAGCGATAAATTATAAAGATATAACGCATCAAAGTTTAGGAGTGGGGGCTCGTGACGTCACATATTGCGAAAAAGCACACTGTGACGTCACACGGAACTTTAGCGCGCCATATCTTTACCATTCTTTGTTTAATTTTCAAAAGACAAAATACGTCTCAACTATTTTTTGATTATCCAACTGACGGACTAATTATATTTCTTCAGGAAACTAGCCTATTCTTGAGTCCTTAAGGAAGTCAAAGATATATTTGTTCTTAATCATCATAAAAAAATCGTATTAAACTTTTGCAGTGCGAGATAACGGAGGCCAAGGACAAGGTCGACCTAGTAAGAGAAGTAATTCTTTCTTATCACTTTTAAGAATTTGTCTGTGCTTAATTATGCCAAAGTTCGTCTAGTACCTACATGATTTATAGCCGCACTTAGAATTAATGATTATTAAAGCGAATTCTTCGAACTCAAAAAAGTTTTCGATAGAGGGAGTATTTTTAAAATTCATTATTCATTAGGGCTCAGCTCAGGGCTTAAAGGACTTCTACACAGCGGGCATCTCATTATCAGTTTCGCTCGCCGTGCTAATTACTTAAATTACTCAATAAAAGAAACCTCTAGATCAAAAAGTACAAATAAAGTAAAAAAAACTCACAAGTGGTCTATGGTGATGTGGCGGCGTATCGTCCGTGCTCCTGTCGATGTCAGCATTCTGGACGCACATCATATCCAGGGGCTCATTCTTCACCTCGTCCATCAGCCTTGGGGACGGAGACGAACTGCTATTCGAAATCCCGTTCCCATTATTCCCTGGCTCATGCCTTGAGTTATTTATAGAGTTTTTTGTTGAAAAATCGTGGACTTGATTCTGTTCTGTGTTGTTGTTGTCGTGACGTGGACGCTTGATGACGTCAGGGGAGTTGTCAGCTGATCGTGACATCCGACGAGGGGGGAGAGGTATACGTCGCAGCATTTGTGGGGGGACTCCAGTTGGGAGTGAGAGAGCTTCTTCGAGCTTCTCGTTGTAGCTCGGCGTGTGGACTGGGTGGGGGGTGTGGGCGGGGTGAGGGGGCGTGTGGGGGGAAGGCGCGGTGGCTGATGCCCGGAGCGACTGCAGCAGCGGCTGTGCAAGAAAGAGCCTGTTAATAAATACTTTTTGGTATTCGTTATCAAATCCTATTAAGATATCCTGACTTCCAGGATGACCCCCTAATTCCTCTTCTTCTTATCGAGTCGAAATGGTTACGATGGATAAGGCTAGGCTTCTAGGCTCTGTAGTTCGCCGCTCCAAGACCCTCAAACGTGCAGGAATCTGGGCAATTGGGATACTTTAGGATGAGCCATTGAATACCATCTTCAGGGATCAACTTTTTTATTGGACCCAGTGCTCTTACTGAGCAAATATCTTATCTGCCATTTTTACAGTATAGCCAGAGCTTATAAACCACTGAACTATCATCAGTTCATCATCAGATAATCAGAAAACTTTAAGATGGTCCAGACAAGCTTTGGTTGTAAACCTGATTGGCAAAGTCATAATGAGCCAGCGAGCTTCGTTTAGCTTAGACCACATCTGCATATAACATCAAAAGGGATCTTAGTCCATCGCTAGACATTCAAACAATTGAAAAATACTGGTAAGTCTGATGATTAAGATGTTAAGTTTCCAATGTATATTTACAGCGTGTACATTAAATAAATAAAATAAAATATACGATAAGAAAAAAAATAAGCTGATACGAGTATGATCTTACCCCTTGAACATCCTCATTTTGCGTTAACCCTGAAACGCGAAGCACTTCAGCAGTCTTAAGGAAGGAGGATAGACTTCTCTGATGGACGTTGACCTCCCCGTGGTAGATGAACTCCACCAGGGCGTGCAGGTCTGTGAACGCGACGTCTTGAAGGACGATGACGGGATGCTTGCATGGCGTTGACTGTTAAAGGAATTTGTATTTCAGTACACACGTTTTAAGGTTGGGTTGAGTGTACATGGTCGATAGACAATGTAACCTACATGTACATGATGTATATTCTTATACCTTACTAATTATAACACAATCAATGCTGCATACAAGCTAAAACTAAGCTCTTTAAGAAGGCAGTGAAAGGATTTCTTCGGATCGATAACATGCTCGCACCTTCGCTTTGGTATTATAGGCTCGGCCACGGCAACCGCTGTCCATCAGGTAGTCCGTATGCCTGTTTCTACTTAACAGGTACTAAACTAACAATCTTCTTTCGATTCTACTAAAAAAATATTTTCATAATCAGAGTATTCAACTCATGGAGTAATTACAAAGGGAGATGCCGTTTGAAATGGCGCAGTGATGTGATCATTGGCGCCTCGCCGACACAAAAGTGGGCGGAGCTTGTCATTGCTCATGCTCCATGATTGGAGCCACGGCCGAAACCAAGCACCCCGCACGTCTGCCTTCCGCCCCGTGTAGCCTCACAAACGCTTTCTTACAAAATGCTTATTACGGCATCTCCTCTTTGTAATTACTCCATGATTCAACTATTGCAAAAATGAACGTATCTTTTTAAAACGGACGACTAAGTGAAAGTAAACAAATTGTTTACCGGAATTCATAGGTGGCCATCTCCGCGAATATCTGAAGCAAAGTCAGCTTTCTGTGCCAACATTGTTTAATTATAAGAAGTAAACTATATTACAATCTAAATTTACTGGAAATATATTTTTGTTTAATCATTATTTTTAACTGAGTATCACAATAAAGTTAAGTAATTGTATTTTTTTTTTTGATCTTTCTGTTTATAGAATAAAACATATTTATATATTTTTTTAGTAGTTTATTTATCGTGTACTTCTGTTAGTCTGCCTATCGTTGTTCTGTTCTTTATGCGCCATATCCGTATCTCTCATTTCTTTATATTTCAAACTACCCTAAGGTTGCCTGGAAGAGATTGCTTGAGCGATAAGGCCGCCTTTTGTATACATACTGTGTTCACATTTTATGTACCTAACATATTTAATTTTTATTTTACTGTGTGCAAAGAAGTGTTAAATAAATAAATATTTATTTACCGAAAAGTCGAAAAAATAAAGAGATATCTTAATAAAACTTAACTAGACATAAACCGAAAAAAAGATTATAATTAAGTGTTCAGTACTTTTTAATTCAGTGCGATTAAATTTAGAAATTAAGTTCCTAAATTAGTAAGTAATATACGACTGGAATATCGCACGCACAAAAAAAAAAACAAAACATAATATCAGCAATCTAGTTGACCAGTAATATTTTATTAATCGAAAAAATTTCAAACCCGTAAACATAAATATGAAATAGTTTATGTGTAAACCAGATTTTAATAACAGGTGTCGAGCCAATATCTGATTCATAGAAATATTCTGTGAAAGTTATTCCATAGATATATTTCACGCGTTCTAAAAATTGTGATTTTAAATTTTTAAATAGTGGAATATGCGTTCTGAAAAATAATTCTATTTCTTTTTTCTGCTGGAAAATGCAACATTTATGAATAGCCTCTAGCATTTGTTTTCGTTTTAGCTATTTTCCGGTTGCTTGGGAGCTGATAAGCCAAATAATGTTTGTCTTATTTTCCCCTCAACGATGTTTTATTAAGAATTGGCATAAATATATATCTACATAATTACTTGATGTTAACTTGTTTCGACAATGTCTTTTTTGGTAGAATCCGTCTTTAAGAGTGGTATTTTTTGAAAAGTATGATTCACGCAAAACCGGTAGGAAGTAAGTCGAAAGGTTTGCAACCGATATCGAATGATTTTCATTTTCATTCAACATAATTGGTGAGTCGAACGTTTATCGACTATTTTTGGGTAAGTTACGCTTTTGAAAATAGGGACTGGATTCTTTTGATTATTTTGTTGGCGCTATAAAACGTACGAAGTACACCAGCTACGGACAGCAGCTAGTCTAAAATAAATTAATCAAAACAGTATGAACAGTTGAATGAAAATGACAAATAATATCCAAAACTAATTTAAAGGAATCACACTCAATAATGAAATTCGCAATATGCGAGTAACTTAAGGATGACGTCATTCGATAACATCACGTTTGCGCCATCCGAGCGTGAACGGTAATTTCGCCGTCTCTCATCATGTCAGGTTGGCCGAGTGGTCTAAGGCGCCAGATTTAAGCTCTGGTTCCCGAGAGGGAGCGTGGGTTCGAACCCCACACCTGACAGACAAGTTGTATTTTTTTTCGAATAACTTTTTTTTTGAGTTTTAATTTTTTTTAATTATTTTAATGAATAAATTAATTGAAATGAATAATTGTAATGTTTTTCATTCGATATTATTTCTTAGAAGTACTATTTGCAGTACGTTGTTTTCTTAAGAATTATACCAGTTTACTTAAAAAAAATAGTAATAAATATTTAATAAAAAAAATATTTTACGATTTTTTTTTTTTTTGTTCACATTTAGATAATAGAATAATTTAATTGTTTGTTCAATATTTTTTTATATCTACTCTCCATTCTAAAGAGAAATGAAAAATTATAACAAGTAAAAATAAATAATTATATTTTTTTTATAGAAAGTATTTTGGGCTCACTTTTGTTTACGAATATTGCCCCGTAGGGTCATAAGATTTTTTTTTCTTTGTAGTGAAAAAGTAAAAAATACCTGCCTCTGTATGGTCCAGTGTTTAAGGCTTTTGCCTTAAATTTAAAGGTCGTGGGTTTGATTCCCACGGGAAGCATACTTCGTTTAGTTGTTTCCAGTTTGGTTAGGACTACTCAGGACATTGCAGGCTTGAATCACCTGATTGTCTGATACGACGATTCCGTGCTTCGTGCTTTTCAAATTTGGTATGAATATAGTTGAAGACCCGGGGTCAAACATAGGCTACTTTTTGACGCAGGCGGAGCTGCGGGAAACAGCTAGTAAGCTATAAACTGCTAGTGTGTTCAAGAATATAATTAAATACCTTCAAGAGCTCGCGGAAATAAGGGCTGCAAGCTGATAAAACCACCCGATGGGCTTTTAAGCTCTTCCCATCACAGGCCAGGGTGACATCCACAAAGTCCTCGTCATCTCGAAGATTTTCAAAAGCACTGGTTATGCTGCTCTGGTAGTTGTTCCAACGAAGACAGAAGTGTTGGTTGTCCGCCATGTTGTATTTCTTTTTGAGTGCGTTCGTTATGAAAACATGGGTCCGATGGGGTCTGTGAACGAAAGAGGAGGGTTATTTTCTTTTCAAATTAGATTTTACCCTAATTCATTAATTCACATAATTAGTCAATAAATTATCTCCCGAGTTGAGAGTTAAAATACACCCAAAAAATATTAAAAATATTACCTATTGAAGAACTTCTTTTTATGTAATCCACATTGGTCTAGTTTATAAAACATTTATATTATTTCAGTAAATAATAATGTGTTTTATAATAAGTTGGATAAATAACAGTACGGATGTAAACGCATCTATAACATATGGACAAACCTGAGGATTTACAAATGTTATTATAAGCTAACAAAAAATGATGTAAATTAATTTGGTAAATAAATAAAAATTAAATATTTTATGTAGGTAATAATGATCGCAATATTTGTCTAAAACTGACAAAAATCTAAAACGGCTGAACAGATTAGACGGGGGTTTTCCATTCCTTGAAATTCTGGAAGGCACATAACTTTAGAGGAGAGAAAAGTTAAAACACTTCACTAACTTCCTGAAATTTTGGGAGTGAAGGAAATATTGGTAAACGTAGAGAAAAATGTATGAATTTAAGTATGTATGAATTTAAGTTTTCCAATACTTAATAGGTTTGATTCAGAATTTGGAGAACACTAACGAATATAAGTGGCCATTTAACTCGCAAAGAAGAAAAATATCCTTTCTTGTTGTATAATTTATGAAAAAAAAATCACATTTTTATACCAGAGTAAACAGAGTCTCGTAACTTTAAAAACAGTATCATAATTTATCGCTACCGCTCAGGGTGGTATCTGGTTCAAAGGATTTCTATAGCTATCCAAAGAGGCAATGCTGCAAGTATTATGGGAACCTTTGAGCCGGGTACAATCAGGGGCGGAATTTTTGATTGATTGAAGTATTTTGTACAATTGTTTTGAACAAACACACTACTTTACTAAAATAAAGAAAAAAAAAAATTACCGCAAATTTTGCAGGAAAAATGCGTAATACCTAATATGCATTTATTATAATAAAAGTGTGTGTTTACTTGTCACGACAGATTAAAAACAGGTCAGACCTGATAAAAATATCTTGCACTATGTATTGCATAGATATGTGCCTACCTTGTTTATGACAGTAAATGAATAATATGTTTGGCCCATTTTTATATATCTATCTATATGTTATTAATCAATAAGATATATTACTGTGAAGCTCTGTCATACTCTAGGTCGGATACAAGATTGCAGTTCTTAGGAAACAACCTGTTCATATATTTGTTTTGGAAATTTTTAAATCGTGCTTTTATTTTTGGTATATTTTCTGAAATTCGCCATATGCATGGTTATACAGTGACCAAGACATGAGCGAGCGAGCTTCAATCTTGTTTTGAAAGTAAAGACAGCTTACAAGGCTTGCTTTCTTACACATAATTTTAATCAAGTGGCAGTGTTTATTTGACCTTTTTTGTATAAAGTAACAAATTTTATAAAATTAGTACTTGGTTAAATAATTTTTTTTTAGAATGCCAGTTTAACATTTGCAATATTTGCAAAAAGAAACATTTGTAAAATGTATGTTTTGTCAAATGATAACTTTTAAAGTAATATGTTTGGTAAATGTGAGGTTTGTCAAATGATTAGTTTTTCTATAGTTGTTTTTAAAAGGAAATTTATTTCGTTTTTTGTCAAACATTGTATACATACATATGTGCCACGGGAAGAAAACGTGCCCACTTTAGCGCTTCGCCCGAGTACTGCGGTTCGCGCCACGCGAAGGGATTGAAACTCAAAACAAAATCTGTATTAGCTTTGGACTGGAATGTCCAATTTCATTCATTCAAAGAGTAATTCTACAGGTATTAAAACAGTCTTAAATATGAAATGATTTATTTGGATAAGGGTCAATACTGTGAAACTAGTAATGTAGCCTAGTTTGTACCGATGTTACTGTTGCAAATTTAAACTGAAAAATTAGTTGTTCTGACGTAACTGCAATAGGTAGACATATGGTATCGCGGACATTTTTGTAGACTTTTGTAAGATGTACAATACTGTAGTACATGATTTTGATCTATTTCATAGGGTTAAGCCAGCGTTTGCAATGTAAGCACCAAAAATGTGTTAATTTATGACCTCACGTCAGAATCCTCTAAAATTATCAGTGTTTCTCTACTATATTATGCATGATTTACCTATACATATAAACCTTTCTCTTGAAACACTATCTATTAAAGAAAACCGCATCGAAATCCGTTGCGTAGTTTTAAAGATTTAAGCATACATAGGGACAGACAGCGGAAAGCGACTTTGTTTTATACCATGTAATGATATAGATTAGTTATTAATAATCTTCGCGTCTTCCATAATAATAAAACACATATTTAGATAAAAATACTAGACTCAGACCAATCAGAAAAATATCATATTCCATCTTGACTTGACCGGGTATCGAATTGGGGCCCTTCTGAGTAGCGGGCAGGCATGTTAACCATTACGCTACGGAGGTCGTAAAATAACAAAATATGTTTTACAATTATTATTTTTCAGGCTGACCTGCCTATGGTAAAAACACATCTTTGTTTTTAATGAAAAGCGGAAATTCTGTATTTCTCTATTCAAGGACTAAGACTTTTTGCTAATAAACTTTTTTTGAAAAAGCTCGACTTTTACGAATTGTTTTAAAGGTTTCGCTCCGGCGACCTTTTAAGTTTCTTAGATCAGCCTAAAGTTGGACAATAAAAAGTTTTCGTATTTATTTTCCTAATTTATAGAGTTTCTCGTTATTGTTAAGGTCTTCCTATTATTTGTGTTTCACGAAGGTTGAAAGTTAAAGGAAATTAAAAAAAAATAGCGGCTGTACTGTACATTTTATTATGATGATGTCCTACCAATTTGATTTTTTTGACTACAAAATTTATGCAACATTTGCAGATCAGACTGATATGAAATTGGTTGCAGTGTTACTTTGCTGGTAAGTATAAAATATAGCGAGTCAAGAAAGTGATAAGACGAGATGACAGGAAAAGTTTGTAAGGGTCGGCCTCGGTGAACATACTGCGACCAAATCACAGAAGTCTTGAAAAAGGGAGATGTTAGGGCCATCCATAATCGACGAGCGTGTGTAATGAGAGTGATGATCGTAGAGGAAGCGAGGGAGATCTGTAAGGATCGTAGCAAATGGAAATCCGTAGTGCTTACCCCTAAAAGAAACAGGGCCCGTAGACAAAGTCACAATTTGAAATACGATGACATTCGTGTTCGCTTTCTTCCGGAATTAGTATGAGAATCGACCACGTGATTTAGCGCGGCTAAAATCAAACCCATACATTTTTAGTTTTTGAATGTCGTTATCGTTTTCAAATTGTGACTTTGTCTACGTGATCAGGCGTGATGATATGTACGTATAAGAATAAAGTATAATAGGCTAGTTTCCAGGGTCAAAAGACTATCATTAAAATTAGTCCGTAATTTAGGGAATCAAAATATATTAGTGACGTATTTTTTCTTTTGTCAATTGAGCGATTAATTGTAAAGATATAACGCATCAAAGTTTAGGAGTGGGGGCTCGTGACGTCACATATTGCGAAAAAGTGTAGCACACTGTGACGTCACACGGAACTTTAACGCGCCATATCTTTACCATTCTTGGTTTAGTTTTAAAAAGAAAAAATACGTCTCCAATATTTTTTGATTATCTAACTGACGGACTAATTATATTTTTTTAGGAAACTAGCCTATTGAGACAGGAACATTTTGTTTTGATATACTTTGGTATATACGTAAGACGGGTCATAGGCTAACCTTAGGATGCTACCAGGAAATCTAGTAATGATAATTATTGATTTTAAGGCATGCTAACCTACATAAGATCGTACTATGCTATGGTACAGTGTCGGATTTCTGTTACATTGGTCAAGTATCACTGCTTCTTATTGTCTCCTATTGTTTGAAAACTTCCAATCACGGCCACTTTACGTTTGCGGTTGAAAACGGCAAAAAACTATCGCTTACACACATTTATTATACTGATTAGTTCGCGCCCGACTGCAAAGTTAAGTTTGTTTCGTCATAAGCAAGAAATGCGCTAATCAGAACTATGTTGTGTAGATTTTTTCACTGGAATAGGTTACGTTGTATTTTAAAATGTTTTCTTGTTTGTTCAAGATATTTATTTATTAAAACTTTACTGTTCCACAAGTATTTATTTATTTATTTATTCAATTTGGTACACCAACAGGTTACATGAAATAACATACAATAGACATTTCCACAAATGTGCTAGCATGCACCCCAATTACAGGTGAACACAGCACTCATAAACATTTTGGCAGCAAGCAAATAAATCAAATATTGTAAATTGTGAATTGTAAATTAAATTTGGAAAAATGAAATAATTTAGATATAAATTGAATTTGAATTAAATTGAATAAGTATTATTAATATTTAATTTGAATTATAAGATTAGATTAAGTCGATACTAAATTAAATTAACATGCATTTTGGTGGGATGACTGAATTTTCGATTTGAAATTAGGTATGAATGAAAATAGGTTGTATGAATTGAAATTAGGTTGAATAAGTACAAAACAATTAGCGGATTTAATGCTATTAATAATAATTATAAACACATTATTGCACCAGGAAAATACAATTTTGAGACATATACATGTAGACATTATGATTTCAGTCAGTCAGACTATTGTCAGTTTGTTTGACTAATGTCCGTTTATAGTAGTAGTATAGTCCATACTAATATTATAAATGCCAAAATCTGTCTGTCTGTCTGTTACGCTTTCACGGCCAAACCGCTAAAGGATTTTGATGAAATTTTGTATGAATATAGTTGAAGACCCGGGATCAAACATAGGCTACTTTTAGAGGCAGACGGAGCTGCGGTAAACAGCTAGTAGTCTTATATAGCGTTATAAAAGGCAAATCACGTAAATTGGTATGTTAATTCTGCATTAAGGGAGATGTCAGGAGTACCCGTAATCGACGAGCTTGTATGACGAGAGTGATGAGCGTAGAAGAAGCGAGGGAAGTCTGTAAGGATCGTAGCGAACGGAAATCCGTAGTCTCTGCCTACCCCTGCGGGAAAAAGGCGTGATGGTATGTATGTATGTAATTCTGCATAAATATTTATTTAACTATTCCAATAATGCCCTTCATTTTCAAAATATTTTTGGTTTGCAGTTGCAAGGTTTCATTGTCAATCGACCATGTACGTACACCCTGCAGTTCTTTGATCTGTCGTTAAAAAATGAACCAAAATATGAACCTAAAACTGAAAAATGACTTCTTTTTTTTTATTGCAATTTATCATATTTTTGTGGGCGTGCAGTAATATGCACCTAATACGGATTGATCATAGTTCTAATCCGTTATCACTGATAAAAATTCTGTTATCACACCTATTCACGTGATATTAATCATGTTGCAAAAATAATTTATCGATTAAAAAAAATTTTTTTTCATTTTAATTTATTTGTTTTCATATTTCGGGATATTAAGTACATTGAATTATGGTGTGAAAAGTAACAAGCAGAAACTCGTGTAAATTTTTTATCCATGCTCGCGAAAAGTTTGAATTCTTCTAAAACTGACAGTGGAAGGTGTGGTAAGAATCACAAAAAGAAAGCTGCATTAATATATACTTGAAATTTTTAAGCTCTTATATAGAACTAGCTTTTTCCCGCAGCTCCACCTTCGTCAAAAAGTAGCCTATGTTTGACCCCGGGTCTTCAATTACATTCATCCCAAATTTCATCAAAATCCGTTCAGCTGTTTGGCCGTGAAAGCGTAACAGAAAGACATACTTTCGCAAATGAAGTAAGTCCGTCTGTCGATTCACATTTTTCTATTCAAAACTTTTAACTAAATATAACGGTTTTATCGCGTTTATTACTTATTTATTTACACCTGACGTTTCAAACACTTTACAGCGTTCATGGTCGCAGGCAGACTAAGTTAACATTTGTCTTTGATGTCATAAGATTACAAACTACCGCCTGAAATTTTTATTGGGAACTATTCCGATTCACGCAGTATTGGCTCACAGTATCTAAGGGTCCTTCAGTCTGCTTCCGAGTTTGCGATTTTATTAAGCTAATGACTGGGTCCCAAGCGATAAAACCGTATTAAAATAGTTTAATTTAATGAATAACAATCGCGAAAGCATAAGAAAACATTAAATGTAATGGTTTAAGCAAAATTATTTTAGTAGTTTTGATTTAAGTTTTTGGGAAGGACATCGAATTTTGCTACGGTTTTGCAAAAAGTAGGGTTAGGTTCTTTATAGCAGAGTACGAAGGCAACAACTAGCTTTAGAACAATTCGCTAAGTAAATACTAAAATGTATTTTATTTATTTTTCGCTTACATTTACAATAATAATTACATTAGACGTCAGATTGTATTATATCCATACTTCCATACTAATATTATAAATGCGAAAGTCTGTCTGTCTGTTACGCTTTCACGGCCAAACCTCTGGACGGATTTTGATGAAATTTAGTATGAATACAGTTGAAGACTCGGGGTCAACCATAGGCTACTTTTTGATGCAGACGGAGCTGCAGGAAACCCCTAGTACTGTATATGTACCCTGTCAGGGTTTTGCGAATTTACAATTTTTTGTTACAACACATTAATTAAAATATATACAAATATGCTAGTAACTGTGTCACAAGGCCAAAGAATAACGCAAGTAAAACTAAATTATATGACTATAACATTTATCCATACTCAACACCACATGAGTAGATAACGAAACAGAGAAGAGTAAACATGCAGTAAAATTAATAAAAGAGAACGCTTCCACACTGCTTCGGACAATTACGCAAGTAGTAATTTATCCATACTAATATTATAAATGCGAAAGTCTGTCTGTCTGTTACGCTTTCAAGGCCAAACCGCTAAATGCATTTTAGTGAAATTTTGTATAATTATAGTTGAAGACCCGGGGTCAAATATAGGCTACTTTTTGAGGCAGGCGGAGCTGCGGGAAACATCTAGTAAACTATATGTAAAATAAATGGTTGTTAGACCCTGCAAGCCCTTGTGTCAGAGTTTTTTAATTTTATGTTATATTTTGTATTTTTATTGTTTAACAATTATTAAATGTCAGCTTAATTTAATTATTAGATGTCTTTAACCTTATAAAGAATATATATCAAAAAAATCAATTTATGATATTTCTAAAATGTTGTTGTTCTCCATCCTACCCTTTCGGCGTGAATTAAGCACTACAGTTACTTTAAAAAATACATCAATTTATTAAAAAAAAAATCTTTATTCTTTGGTTGCACAAAATTCAATGTACGCGACAATAGATAGACTGTAACCCCCTAAATCATAAAAAAAACCCAAAAGGGTCTTGAGATTAATTTTAATTAAATTATGTTCCGTCTCGTTCTTTCTACTAATATGTTTTAGTTAAACTAGGCTTAAGGACCGTTCGTTTTATGCCAAAGACGGCTAATGATCCGATTTTAGCATAGTTGTAGAAAGTTTCCTCTCTGTTCCGATATTACTCATGCGCTAAACAGTCTAAGGCGTTAAAGTTACAAAAACCTATTCATTCAAAGATAAATGGCTTATAAGCGGCCATTTTCTATAGGTGACCGTTTTGTTAATAATATATGATAAAAGCAGTGTGGTACAAGTCACAAGCATTGACTGATATATATTTTTTAAAATTTATATATCTTTATATGCTACGAGTTAAAATACTTTGACAATTTAAAAATTGTAGTTTTTTTTACTAGATACAATTTGAACCTGGTAAATAAGGTGATTTCTGATTGCCCTTAGTCGTTTTTTACGACATCTATGGAACGAGATACTGTTATGATTTGAATACCATACCATTAGTTTTGCAGACATATCTTTCTGTTAAGCATACTTAGATAAAAGTAATAAAACTTCCTTTGGAGATAAAAGAGCTGTCTTCTCACTCTTTCAAATCTCGGGTTAGGGAATACTACGAACGATCGGACTTGAGCTGAGCTTACTGTTTTTATGTGGAATTGAATTTGTATGTTAGATGTAAGTCTATGCACCTAAGATTTCTTTGCGTGTTGTGCCCTCTTCTGTGCCCATATGTCTATGTCCTATGTTAGTTTGGTTGACTGGAAGAGATCCCTATTTGGGATAAGTCCGCCTTTTGTTGTAACCTGTATTCTGATACTATGTTCTTTGTGTACAATAAAGATTTTTACATACATACATACATACAAAACTGAAGTACGATAATTAGTACTGTACCAGAATTAGCGTCCTGGCAAATGCTTATAAAATTATTTAATATTTTATTTGCGTCGTCGCATCAAAGAAACATTACACAACAATTTCTGTTCCGATTGGTATTATGTAATTTAGATCTGACATTAACATTTGTTTGCTGTACAGATATTGCTGGAGCATAATGATCTGCAAGCGATTGGAGCTTAAAAATCCTGGCATCCTGCAGAATAGCGCTCTATAGAATAGAACTCTAGCGCTCTCCCGTTTCGGAGGCCAAGATTCACTTCGGATCGCTGAGTCAGCGAAATAAGTAGTAATATATAAAACGCTATAAGCTTATGACTTATGCTACACACTGAAGGGTTCTTTTACATAAATTGAATGGGTGTGAAAGAATTTGCTATGTGGCATGTCTTGACACCCTTCTATTCATACCGTAGAATAGTTATAAAGCTCTTGTATATAGATCTAAATAGAAAAATAAGTAATGTTTCCAATATATTTTGGAACATAGCTTTTAGTTTAAATAGTGAGTAAGTTATATAAAAAATACTTTAGTAGTACGGCTGATTGGTCATAAGCAAATCATTGAAATCTTTATAAAAAACTAGCTTTTTCTCGCAGCTCCGCCTGCGTCAAAAAGTAGCCTATGTTTGAGCCCGGGTCTTCAACTATATTCATATCAAATTTCATCAAAATCCGTTCAGCGGTTTGGCCGTGAAAGCGTAACAGACAGACAGACAGAAAGACATACAGACATACTTTAGCATTTATAATATTAGTATGGATTACACTTGTCAAATTTATTCTGGTCATATATTAGTTTTATTTTATTTTAACTTTTGGAAGACTAAAGAGTATTTATACATGGTAGCTACAATATAGTTCTAAAATATGAAGCTATGCGACTCATTAGTTAAATATGTTCTTAATGACTTAAGTACATTATCTAAACAAATACTTACGTAAATATTATTCAGGTTTACAAAATATAGGTATTATTTTATTTATTATTTACCCAAAGGTTAAGTTCCCATTAAGTTCGCCTATTGTGCTATACAATTGTATTTTACACAACTTCTTGTTCAGACTTGTTTTAAAAAATTGTAGCCACACACATGTTTAACAAAAGAAATTAATAATGTTATAAATAAGTCCAAGTAAATTCAACATTGTGTCTAATTTATCATTAATTCGCGACAATTAAACAAAAACTCTGAAATGTTGCCAAACCAGTGCAGTCATTTAAAACAAAATCGTCTAGATAACCGAAACACTGATAAAAACATTGTCAAATGCAACGATAGGTCACCAAATAGTCCCGAAGTGATCTCTAGTAGAAAACATAGCGATACTGAAGATTTTTTTCTGCTAATGAAGACCTTCGATAAGGTAGGTCAGGCAGATAGTAGCTTGGACTAGATAAAAGTCTAAATTTTTAGAGTTGGCGATAACTAAATGTTATTTGGCAGCTGGGTAAATATTGCCAAATTGTTACGCGCCTTGTTGGATACGTGGCCTAAAAAGATATTTGTTAAGTTTCGACGCAGTCTAGGAAATCTTGACGTCTTGTCTTTACGATTGTTACATAAATGTTTTAGTCTACATGCGAACATGAACACTGTGATGTGTTTGAAATGTTAGATGTTATATAAATAACTAGCTGTTTCCCGCAGCTCCGCCTGCGTCAAAGAGTAGCCTATGATTGACAACGAGTCTTCAACTTTATCCATACCAAATTTCACCGAAATCCGTTCAGCGGTTTGGCCGTGAAAGCGTAACAGACAGACAGACTTTCGCATTTATAATATTAGTATGGCTAATCGACCCTGTTCAGTTTTAACCCCCTTGCAGCCTGGTGGTGGTTTTTTTCGACAAATGGCAGTCGGGACAAACGGTTTTAAATGCCTTCCCAAGCACGGACTTATAAATGTTATCAGGAAGTTAGGTGATTCAAGCATGTCTTGTTCAAACTGGAAGATGATGAAACTAGAAACAACTAACAAAGTATGCTTCCCATGAAAGTGAAACCCATAACCTCTGGGCATATGCCAATCCACAGAGGCAGTTAATTAATAATTTGCATTAACTTTTGAAATTACCAGAAAAATAATAAATTAAAATACTTAATTCCTCGATATTTAATGAAAAAATCAAATTCCCCTAATTTTGATTTAAGTGGGATCATGGAAGATGTGCAACATATATTGATTGTTTGTACTACGTACAAATGTAGAAGGTAAGGATTTACTGATGAAGGAATATAATTTAAATTATAATGACGTGGGCCTAGCACAAGCAATACTCTCAAAGCCTGGGTCTCTGGTTGCGCGAAAATTTTAGCCATAAATCTCTTGAATAACTATACAACTAAGTAGGCAAACAGGCGTACGGCCCACCTGATGGTAAGTGGTTACCGTAGCCTATGCACGCCTGCAACACCGGATATGTCACGAGCGCTACCTGTCCGCTATCAGCACAGCGACCCCTTTGGAGCCTGTCGACCCTACTCACCAGCAGGAACACAACACTGCATCAAAGTGTTATTTGGCGGCGGTCTTCTGTAGGGTGGAGGTACTTCCCCAGACGGACTACTTACAAAATATCCTACCTCTCTTATAAGATATATATATCTTAAGGATAAAATCCCCCTCAAAACATAGGAGTTTCATATTTTCAGACAAGTATATTTTCATACTATATTTGCACAATATTTCAGGTCTCAGGGACATTAACAATGGTAGAAGCGAATTTATTATAATAGTCACCTTAACTTTTTCGGAAAAAGAACTCACATTTATGAGCCTTAAGACCTAGGTAATAAGATTATCTTAATATTTGGTAATTTGGAGTAAAACATCTGTGCAATAAATATTTATTTTTATGTCAATAGCTAAGCATAGTTACAACCACTGAAATAAGATTTGGTAGAAGTGCCATGCAGGCGTCACCTGCTTGCCACTACTGTTAATAATTCTGTGGTCACAGTTAGCCTCGCTATTTTAAGTTTTTTGTTTAATGCAACTATGTAGGCAAACAGGCGTAAGGCCCACTCGATGGTGAGTGGTTACCGTAGCCTATGAACGCCTGCAACACCGGATATGTCACGAGCGAGTTGCCGACCTGTCCGCTGGCGGCACAGCGACCCCTCTCGAGCCTTGCGACCCTACTCACCAGCAGGAACACGATACTGTATCACAGTGTTATTTGGCTGCGGTCTTCTGTAGGGTGGAGGTACTTCCCCAGACGGACTACTCCTTACAAAATGTCCTACCTCTCTTAAAATATAATAATATACTTATTGAAAATATTATTTACACATACATAACCAACTAATAGATTATAGATTTTTATTTAGTTAGTGCGTTTGAAACCTAAAACTACAGAAGATAAGATAGTGCCTAGGTCTTCGATAAAAGGCTAAATTTACGAAAAAATCCTGATAACGAGTATAGCGATACAGTGCAGCGGCACTGGCATAGTTGTGCCAATTCTGTTATAAAAATATTATAGTTTTGATAAGTTTGGTTAATCTTTTTGTTTTTATATGCAAAATTAAATTTATTAGTTGATGAATATTTTAGTTTATTAGATGATGGTCGTTGAGCTAGAAAAGTTTTTAGACTACTTATTTATGTAGAGGTTAGATGGGCAGTGGTTACCTATGACTAATGAAGCATTATGTCTAATAATGTCCATACTTCATATTACAAGCGCAAAAGTCTGTCTGTCTATCAAACCGCTGAACGGATTTTGATGAAATCTGGTATACTTAAATATAGTTGAAAACCCAGGGTCAAACATAGGCTACTTTTTGACGTAGGCAGAGCTGCGGGAAACAGCTAGTTTTAAATATTTGGTACATATAAGTACCTACATAGAATTTAAAATTGCTCGAAGTTTAACAATATCCAAATCTGAAGTGCTTATAGCGGGACGCCCATAGAAATAAGAATCGGTAGATGTGCCGTAGCGTATGAAAAAGTTAACTGGCCTGCTAATGACACTTCTAAATATTTTTAATTCTGTGGGCGTCCCGACACGCGAGCCGGATTCGCGTCAGTGTGAACCATAATTTTTCCTTTAAAGTTGTTTGCCTCATAGCTGAGTAAAAATATATATTATTAAGTACGGAGAAGTAAAAGAAATAAGATTATTACCTTAGTCAGCTCGTAGATCGCCTGTTTTTTTGTGTCGAAACCTGAAAAAATAAAAAAAAAATTGTTAATTTATTTAAAAAGTTAAGGTGGCACGAACGTACTCGTAATGTGGGCAAAATATGTAATTTAAATTGTATTTACGTTTGTAAATGGTGCAATAGTGTTTATTCATTCATTCATCTAAGTATTTTTTTAATGTGAGGACCTCTATGGTGTGATGGTTAACACACCTGTGTCATAATTTTTAAATTAATCTTTTAATGTTATAATAATATCTTTTAATAATATATATATATATAAATAATAAAAAAATAATAAGGAAAACAAGTTACATTGAGTTAGTAACAAATCTAGAACTCACTTTGAGACTAACTGAAAAGACACATTGAAACCGCATTCCCTTTATTGACTTTTACAATCGGCATATGAGGAGTAATTCACATAAACGCACAGCGACCATTTATAATCGAAGTTTCATCTTATAACCAACTAGCTGTTTCCCGCAGCTCCGCCTACGTCAAAAAGTAGCCTATGTTTGACTCCGGGTTTTGAACTATACCCGTACTAAATTTCATGAAAATCAATTCAGCGGTTTAGTCATGCAAGAGTAACAAACATCCATCCATAATATTAGTAGGATTACATATTATCACCACTTAAATATTATCAATTCCTATACGCCACTTAAGGGTTGATACCTACAGGAAATATCCAACGGAAATACTCCACAATATATTATTTCCGTAAACAACAGGTATATGGAACTGTGCCACCAATCAGAACAAAGGTCAACTGTAAAACGACCAATAGCGGCGCAGTATTTGGTATTCGAACTATGTAGGCCTGTTGAGAGTGAAAGTTTGTCCAATCGTATCAAATAGATGCATGTGTGTGTTACGTATGTAGGAAGTTTTGGAGGCTTTTACGGGTTATGTATTAGTCGCAAGTTCGTAGTGGCCCGTAAAGTTTCAGGGTGTTTATTATGTGATGGGTTAAGCCAAGTAAATGTTATGAATTTAACATATTGCAATGGGTAAAATGGATTTAAAAAAAATATAATATATTATTTATCTATTTACTGAATGTTTACATATTGTTGCTTATGAAGCTTTGAAAGTCCGTAGAAGTGTTAAAATATCTAAAACAAATTTTAGCAAAAATTAATTATTTAAATAAATAAATGAGATATATGAGGAAGACTAGCTGTTTTCCCGTGTCTTCGCCTGTGAAAAAAGTTATTTTTTTGTTTTTTTCATAACTTTACCCCCCTAAATGGGCTGCATAGTAAGTAAGAAGTTTCGAAATATAGTCTATCTTTGATCCCATAGGCCTATCTTCAGTGAATTCTATCAAACTTGGTACATCGGTTTAGTCGTGAAAGCGCTGCTTAAAAAATTCGACCCGAAGTATAAAAGACAATGGTACAATACAATACCATTTATTGCATAAATAATATACTTAGATACAGTTGAAGACAGTCGTAATGGCTGAAGGGGTCAGGTTCTGTTTTCCACTGTATGAAATCTAAAAATCAAAATTCCCAGCAGAAATTAGCGCAGTATAACCAAAATTATTGTGCGAATTTATCAACAAAGAAAATTTCAACTCCGAAAATTCATATTTTAGACAAGTTATCATAATAATTGAAATTTTACACAATATAGGTTTCCAGTATTGGTTTTGTTATTAAACATCGTCATTCATTAATCGTTTTACACAAAAAATGTTTTGTTTTAATTGAATGATGCGACTGTAGCGCAATACAGGTCAATCTTTGAATTCGTAGTGAGAAAAGCCTTTATTTTTGCCGGAGACCGTCAATTTGATAACTTGCTTGACTTCTATCTTATCTTAGGATTTTCCCAGTTGCGTCCCATGCCGGATGGAATGAGAGCTCAGGGGGCCAATTTTTGCTCCTATCGATATAAAGTCGAACTCGAGATTTGTCGAGTATTGTGAAAAAATTGCGGTTTTCACTAATCAGCCGCTATTTTTTAAAATTCGTCTTTTTTTCAAAAGGCGATTCTGTACGGACGGGCTCCTTCGGCGTGATTTTTTCCCCTTTTTTTGGATACGATTTTGGGTAAGTTTTTATGACTGGTCATCTGTCTCATTTGAGGATGTACAATAGACTATTCTACTCATTTTTTAATTATCATTCATATGAAAATTATCAGTACCAGAAACTGAAAACTGAAAAAAAAATTTTAATCCGTGCAAAAATAAATAAATTATAAGCCTTTGAAATTCGGTGGAAGGGGAAACTGTCAAAAAACAAGAAAAGGATGCACTGTGTGTGCAGTGACGTCACTGCCATTTGGTTTCGTGTGTAGAAAAGAAATAGCAAGATGTGACCACGCTCCCACTTTCCTTTATCAGAAAATTTGAAATGCTAATAACTGCTTAAATTATCAACCAATTTGGTTGTTGTTTTCGGAATCTGCTACTTTTTAGTGTAGTTATTGTTCCTAATTAAAATCTTGTCCAAGTATGGACACGGTCAAGTAGCCTATTGTACATGGTCGATTGACCCCGATATGAGTAAATGAATTCATTGAAATTTTCACCACCAGTCGAACAAAGCAACTTAACTGGATAATCAAAACATTTTCTACACTTTAAAAAAACTATAAAAACACAACAGTTCTTTGTACAGTCGGGTAATATAAAGCCAACGCACTCCAGTGCGATGTCCTAATGCCTCGATCATTATGTCATAGTAAACAGTATGGGCTTATCTAGAAAAATGTCGCTATGTTTTTATTAAATAGTATACTTTATTGCTATGTCAATGAACTGAGGCTTGCTGAGTGTTTAAGTTCATGTGTGTATGTTATAATGCATGTTTTCTATACAAATTTATTTTTTTAAACTGTTTTCTGTTAGAGTTATAAGTACCATCGGGGACAAGTTATTATGGACATCTAAAAAATATGATAAACTAGCTGTTTACCGCAGCTCCGCCAGCATCTAAAAGTAGCCTATGTTTGATCTCGGGTCTTCAACTATATTCATACCAAATTTCATCAAAACTCGTTCAGCGGTTTGGCCGTGAAAGCGTAACAGACAGACGAACTCATTTATAATATTTCTATGGTGTTATTAATGCATTTTTGACCCAGAGTGTACCTACTGGCAAAAAAGTTGGCAATATTGCCAAGACAAACTATAGCTTTTCATTGGAATTCATGAAAAGAGAAAATTTTAATGTGAAAGAACGAGTCTTCTGTCAAAATATTAAACTTTAGTTCTGTAGGTAACAAGTACCTTATCTAACACATACGCTATAAATAAAGTTGTTGATAGAAAAACAAACATTTTATAATAAGTATAATATAATTTTTATCTCTTTTGATTTTAAATGTAATTATGTGTTAGTAGAAGAAATAAAGAAAATATTTCGTTAATCTATGATGTGGGTTATATAAGGCCTATTGATCCTACACACCCTGGTGATAGAACCCCCTATTGATATATAACGTGGTTTCATTACCGATCACTAATAGTAGCCGCAAGACTAATGGCTTATTGTACGGAGTTCAGAATTTTTTTCAACAGGCGATTTGAGCCTGCAGAACACTGTTTAGATTAGAAACAACTTATACAAACGACATCGCCCAGCGGATTAGTTCTTTGAATTAGTCGGGCACATAACTCGGAGAAACGATGGCCGATGGGGCAGAAAGGTTCTCAGGTAAGCGCAGCGTTGGACATCTACCGACCAGATGGTCAGATGACCTGAGAAAGGTCGCAGGCAGTCGCTGGATGCAGGCCGCTTCCAATCGGTCATTTCGGAATTAATGGGAGAAGCCTAGGTGACTGACTGCGGCTGAAATGATGATGATGAACTTGTTCAAAGTATGCTTCCTCGGAATTTGGACTAACTACCACCAGCTCGACCACTGAGGAGTAAATTTTAAAATATATAACACTGAACTCACCATATTTACCAGCAAAGACGAGGGAATCCACCAGACGAAACTAGTGTTGATTGAAATTGACACAAATATTTGTCTATCACCAATAAATATTTGTGTGAAAATATTAAAAACGTTTGGCTTTGATAAGCGAAGTGCAATGACTATTAGTGATGTGAAATAATCGATTTTATTTTGTCGATATTTTTCAGACAGTTCCATTCAATACTTTGAGGCTAATTAATGTTAGCCTGTTAATGTTTGTGAAACCTCAAATCTAATTGAAATGTTTTGAAATTCGGTCTTGGAGGTAACTTAGCATTGTGATGTACAATCTTATTAACGACGTAAAATTTGTCCTTACCTATATGTTTCAATTTTGCATATTTCAAGTAAGCTATTTGTAACTAAATTTTTACGAATGGAATTAAATTAACCAAAAGTTATAAATGTAGAGCTGGGGAAAGAATAAGGTAAACATTATATTTGATCGAAATTTTTAGTCTGTATCCCTGATGATAAAAAAATTGATATTATTCACCACTACCTTGTCCTCCACTTGTTGACAGTGGTACATTTTACAATTTAATTAATATTTATTTATTAAAAACTTTCTTGCACAAAATACAATGTGTAATAGTATAAATGACTGTAGAATTACAAATGCAGTACCTAAACTGCAGACGTGAAACTCGGATAGCGTTCGGACAGTTGTAAATTTCGTAAACAATGATCGATAAAAATATGTCGCATCACTACCGTCGAGCGTTATCATTGCAAGAGATTGCGAATAAAATGTCGCTCGATAACGAATGCCGAATTAAGCAAGATTAGGTTTCGCGACTAGCAACTAGGCTAGATAGGGCTAGTTCGAGGTCGAATTGTTATTTTTTTCGGCTTTATTTAGGACGCAAATATTAC
The DNA here is from genome assembly GCA_947363495.1 of Euzophera pinguis. Classification (NCBI taxonomy): domain Eukaryota; kingdom Metazoa; phylum Arthropoda; class Insecta; order Lepidoptera; family Pyralidae; genus Euzophera; species Euzophera pinguis. The sequence goes on from OX376164.1 coordinate 1,522,813, forward strand.
GATATGATTAACGACTTCAATTGTATTGAGTTGTTTTACGAAACGCCTTTTTTATACGACTGTACTATTAGAATTAGACAGAGGAGCTCGTTAGTCGAGCGCGACCCGCGTATCCGTAGCGAATGCGCGCGTCAAGCGACGGCGTGACGCGACCATTATTGGATTAGTCGCCATTTAGTGGCTTTTCTATCTTGAGCTCCTCCGTGTTTCGGAAGGTACATTAAGCCGTTAGTTCCCGGTTGTTGTCGATAGATAGCAGTCGTGAGGCTGTGTCAGATGCCTTAGGGCAGCCTGAAAAATTCTGACAGTGTTGGCCACTAACGCACCTCGGGTCATGTTCCTGTTGGTCTCGTTTCCCTGTAAAAAGGGTTAAGGATGTCAGAAGGCAGTCGCTCTATTCCAATAATCAGTTCCGCCAAATCTAGGACCATGACTTACATCGTACCCTAGGCTCCGAAGCGTAAGCTGACAACGCAACTAGGAATACACGCTAGGATGATGATGTACTATTAGAATTAAACGAAAGGCGGTTCCGAAAATCTCTGGCACCAGGGTGTATAGGGTCGATTGACCACGTAACCCACTCGATATGAATATATTTGAGTAATTATTCATTTATTATTAATAAGAAAGAATCACCTCCTTTTTTAAAGTCTTAAAATGGAAGTAGAGCGTGGATGCGTTTATTTGAACATATTTGACAGTGGACGGTAGACAGTTAATTTGGAACGAGAGGAGTGGAGGATAATTGGGGAGACCTTTGCCCAACAGTGGGATTTATTATACCACCTGGAAAGTGTGCCAATTATCACTATAAATCATTATAAGCCTTTTTTCTAGGAACGATTATCTTATAAATATTGATTGTTTATTAGAGCCGCAGGCAGGTCCACTGCTGGACATATGCTTCTAAGAGATTTCTAACATAACCATTCAGAAGCGGCCTGCATCCAGCTCTTACTTGCGACCTTTTCTAGGTCGTCTGACCATCCAAGCAAACGCTGATCAAATGTAATATAAAAATACCAAAGCATCAAATTATCTGACGCGCCCGGACGAGCGGACCAAACATCAAAACAATACATATCTAGGTGTCGTATGAAATATTAACATCAATAATTTAAACATTAGGTTATGTGTCACAGGAAATTTATGTTTGTAATTTTTTTTTTTTTATTGAACGCTTAACGGCCCATGCAAAGGTTCTAACTAAGCGTGGAATTATTTAATCCCGGACTAGAGGTAGAGCTATTAAACTAGGCATACGTAACATGGTTTTTTTTTATTACATAACGGAGCAAAAGGAGATTATTTGCTGTAGCGTTGATGTGAAAAAAACAAGAAAGGGGGATAAGGGGATAGTTCGTAGTAGCATTTTTATGAATTAATTTCAAACGACTGTCCGCGAAGTCTACTGTTCACTCATTTCGAGTGGGTTATATGATTAATAGACTCTGTGCACTCCGGTGAACTTTTAACTAAACAACTAGTCATTAAATATATGTACTATGTGTATCTAACACACATTTGAATTATACGTCAAAAATATAGATTATAAAAAAATAAGTGGAATGTAGAGTTTGAGTAAGTATAAGTGTGAAAATCTATCTGTCTATCTGTCTATTACGCCTTCACGGCCAAACCACTAAACGGATGTTGATGAAATTTGATATAAATATATTTGAAGACCCGGGGTCAACATAGGCTACTTTTTGAAGCAAGCGGAGCTGCGGTAAGCAGCTTGGATTTAAAATGAACGCAACTAAGGCTAACCAATCACATAGGACAATGAATCACCCACCAAAAAATCGCTGAACAAGATTACATTATTCCTAAAACTGTTTCACCATTGATTCCGACAGCTAAAAGAAATGTTTGCAGACACGACATTCTCAATAATGGTTGACGGTACTCGGAAAAGCAGGGTGGCAACCGGGCTGACGTGGGGCAGGCGGTCTGGCATGCATTTTGTGTCAAAACTGTAACTTCAGAAAGATCCCGATAGCGCTTATACCTATGCGTGTTTCCGTGAAACGACAATACTTGTAATAAGATAAATTCTGATATTAAAATAGATGCCTAACAGTTAGACAGATCTTATGACGATTTCCTAGATCCGGACGTTTAGTATGTCTGCATCAGCATTTAGATAAAACCTTGGTGGTCTTTGTGAGAACAAAATCTTGCAAATATTGAATGAATAACTTTATTTTTGTTCACAAATGAATGTCATACAAAATGTCTTAATTATCAAGGATATATGTATCTATCATATGTATTGTAGTATATTGAAAAGGGTTTTCAACTTTTTCAAAATAATTTATTTTGTTTTTTGTTGTGTCCAGCTATTGACATGTTAGCGTTATTTGAGTTGCTTCCCAAGACTTAATTAGTAAATTTTTAAGGACTACATTTTGGGAAAATAATGTGTTATTATACATTTTTGAATTACATTTTTGAATGCATTGTACAAATTTCCACTTTGAAATTCTGCACAAGAGATTTCTTATTAACAATGTAAAAGATTAATGGGAAAGTCAAAACACAAAAAAAGCTTTCATACAGGCACTGTTTACATAAACGCATTATTTAAGGTAATTGTTGAATAGAGAGTTCCACCATATGTTCCGACACGGTGTGATGTCATTTCTTTTGTAACTAAGAAAATAACTAGTACCGCCAAATCTAAGGACCATGGATTAAAGCGTACACTGGGCCTTTAAAGTAGAGTTATGCAACTTGAAAATACGATCGGATGAAGATGTCAGATAGAATGGGAGTGGTGGACACTCTAATTAAACAATCATTTAAATTAATTAAAGTTCACATAAATTGGGTAAATATGTGTATGATTATTTTAAAGTTGCGAATAATATTGCGCTATTTTTAAACACTATATATGATTTGAACTATGTTTTTGGACTATGAGTATCCTGTTACTGAGTCAATGCCGTCTAGTTCGGGCGATAAGAATGTGCAAACACGCACACAAGTGTCTACTGAATCTTTTATTTTTTAACATATAAAAAATTCTAAACACTTTTAAACACTTTTAAAAAGAACACAACGAACACAACACGAACTTTTAACAAAACACTTTTAAAAAGGTCATCACAGGTCATTGTGGAAATTAAATTTTTTTGATTGACCTGGGCCTTTGATGTAAATTTTAAATATAATATACAATATAATCAATATATAAGGTTTATTTAAGTTTATAAATCAATAAATTACCACCAAAGAAAAAAATATGTACAAAGTTTAAGATAAGCCAAAATATTTAATTTAATTTTATATCCATACGTAAAAGTAAAAAAAATAACGTTGAACTCCTAATATTAATCCATACTAATATAATAAATGTAAAAGTGTGTTTGTTTGTTTGTTTGTCCTTCTTTAACGTTAAAACGGAGCAACGGATTGATGTGATTTTTTGTGTGGAGATAGTTGGAGACCTGGAGAGTGACATAGGCTACTTTTTTCCGTGACACAAACGGAATTCCACGCGGGCGAAGCCGCGGGCACAGCTAGTTACAAATAATTCTGTCACAATTGTATAATGTGCAATTGTGTAAATGGATTTGTCAATGGCTGTACTTGCAAATATTGTTAGTTTAAAATGACTACACAGGAAAAATATTCGCACATTCAAACTTAAAATAGTGCAAAATTTGATCGAGATATTTATGTTTTAAGTACTTTTAATAAGGAATCCATACTTCCATACTATCCATACTAATATTATAAATGCGAAAGTCTGTCTGTCTTTCTGTCTGTCTGTCTGTCTGTCTGTTACGCTTTCAGGGCCAAACCGCTGAACGGATTTTGATGAAATTTGGTACGAATATAGTTGAAGACCCGGGGTCAAACATAGGCTACTTTTCGACGCAGGCGGAGCTGCGGATTTTCTAATGTAAAGCTATAACTAATTAACAAAGAACTAAATAGATATTTATTGGTATTGGTGCTACGCCGGAAGTCGAAAGGCAGTTCCGAAAATCTCTGACACCAGGATGTACAGGGTCGATGGAGCACGTTACCCACTCGATGTGAATGAATGGATAACTTGTGTAATATATAAGGCAAAAGGCGTCTGGATGGTTCCGTACCATCCATACTATTTTTGATGCAGGCGGAGCTGCGGGGAAAAGCTAGTTATCCATAAAACCGCAAAAAAACACGTTTGTTCTATGGTAGCCCCTTGTAAATATTTGTTTTGTTTTATTGTAATCTAATCAATACTATTATACTAATAATATTATATAGCTGAAGATTTGTTTGTTTGAACGCGCTTATTTCAGGAGCCACTGGTCCGATTTAAAAAATTCTTTTAGTGTTGGATAGCCTATTTATCGAGGAAGGCTATAGGCTAGGACGAAGTCGAGAGAGGCTGCTAGTTATTTATATAGTGAATTAAAAACAAAGCCTCAAAAAATTCCCGTTTCTTTTCACACACGACGCTTTTGAAAAAATACAAAAGTTTATGGTAACCTTACATGATCCCGAGTGTATGCGGGAATTGTCGGAAGATTGCGTAACGCCGCAAAAACTCGGGATGAACTAGTAATAAAATGGAATAAACGAAGATTTAGATGATCTACTCATGACCGTAAAAGAGGCGTACTTTGAGATGTCATTTTTGTTCTGAAAGAGAATCTTATTTGTCTCGCAGTTCGTTGTAAATGGAGTCGCTAACAGAATTTGTATGGATGGGCGCTTTAGGACTATAAAACACAATCCTAATTTTCTGAATGAAACTACATAACTATAGGAATTTGTTAAAATAAATAAAAAAAAAAATGTTCGCATTGAATTGTCAAGGAAAAAAATAACAAACAAATTTACAAACTCACTTTATGTACAATAAAGAATTTTACATACATACATACATACTCACTATCGTAAGTATCATATTAGTTAGGTTGACATTAGAATACATTATTCTTTGTGTGATTTGTCAATAAAACGCTTACGAAGACCGCAGCCAAATAATACTGTGATGCAATGTTGTGTTCCTGCTAGTGAGTAGGGTCGCCAGACTCCAGACGGGTCGCTGTGCTGATAGCGGACAGGTCGGCAATGCACTCGTAACATCTCCGGTGTTGCAGGCGTTCATAAGCTACGGTAACCACTTACCATCCGGTAGGTCGTACGCCTGTTTGCCTACTTAGTTGTATAAAAAAAGAAGTAAAATATTTCAGGCCGACAACGCCCCGTAGAGAATAAATAATATTTTAGACTAGCGTTATTGGATCAATTTCTGGAGAGATGATAAAAAAAATTACCTCAGTCGATTGCTTCCTTTATGTAATAGTATGTTTTATATAAATATACTAAAAATCGAAAAATATGAAAATGTTTTTGTTGACAAAGCGGCGCAACCTCTGCTTTTCCAACAAGAGCTTTTTAAAGAATATACCTTCCATACTATTATTATAAATGCGAAAGTTTGTCTGTCTGTCTGTTACGCTTTCATGACCAAACCCCGGGTCTTCAACTATATCCATACCAAATTTCATCAAAATCCGTTCAGCGGGTTTGGTCGTGAACGTGTAACTGACAGACAGACAGACATTCGCATTTATAATATTAGTATGATGACTACAAAATAACCCTCCCGGTCAGATAGTCTAAGCTGTAAAACGTCCAAGAAAGCGAAACGTCTAATGAGCAAACAAATTTTGAAAAATCCGTTCTAAGCTTCTTTCACCAAAAATGTGGCCAATTGTAAAAGTACATCAAAAAAAAAGAAGTAGATCTGGTACAATCAGGCTTCAAAACTGTAGTTATAATGATTAGTGTTGCTAATTGTGTCGTCATTTTTGAAGCTAATTTTATTTTGTAATATCTATCAAATTTATCTATACGAACAATTTACAAATTGAGCTAAAAACTTAAAAAACTAAATCAAAAAATTTTTTTCCCGTAAGTTATTCACGCCGCAATTTCTGTTTCTCCCTACGGTAGAGAAAAGTTGACTGGTAGAGAATGCTCTTATTATTAAATCCGCAAATATTTTTTCCTTAGCCTATACTGTCCCACTGCTGGGCAAAGGTCTCCCCCATTCTCTTCCACTCATCCCGCTCTACAGCTACTGTCTCCCATTCACTATCAAATTTACTCATATCATCGCTCCATCGCAGCCTTGGTCTACGTCTCCTTTAGGAACAATAATTAAAAAAAATATATATATAGTCTGACGTCGAAAGGTCATAGCCCCAACTCAGTACAGGAAAATAAAGCTAGAATCTGTTCGTCCCTGAGGCACGGTTCGCACAACTTGATAGGACGAATTCAAGGACAAGGCTGGAAATTGTTTACATTTAAGCTTACATCCAGAATTGCTGGAATGGACTACATTATCTGGACAAAGAATAGTCTGATAGCTTTGCAAGGGGGATCTCGGGGCGGGGGGGGGGGGGGATTATCTAAATCCTGGCCGTGTGGCATGTTCAGTACTTTAAAGTTAATATTGTTAAAGTAGAATACTTAAAGCTTAAGTATATTTTCTACCGGTCTCAAATATTAGCAATTACAATTTAGGTATTACATTCTAGAATTTCCATCACTAATTACATGTATTATTTCAAAATGATACAGATCTAAATAATATGATAGATTACAATCAACAAGGTGTTGTCAAATGATTTTTATTTTTAAAGTATTTGTTGCAGACAATATCTTATAGATAATGTTGGCACAAAAGGTATCACTTAGTGCAGCATTTTAGCATTGTCTACCAGTTAACCTTAGACACACTGAACTCACCATATATAGAGACAAGGTAGTAAATGTTATTTAATTTTTTTATACAACTAAGTAGGCAAACAGGCGTACGGCCCACCTGATGGCAAGTGTTCACCGTAGCCTATGAACGCCTGCAACATCGGAGATGTGACGAGCGCGTTGCCGACCTTGAATGAGATTTTCACGCCCTTTTTGAAGGCTCCCATGTTATAGTCACTATGGAAAACCATGGCAGGGAGTTCATTCCATAATCGCAGTGTACGAGGGAGAAAATTGTTGAAAACATGAGATCCAAGGTATGGGGATGAAATCCCTGACGATAATACATAGGGCGCACTGTAAGTTTCCGGAACTGGCCACTTACATAAACAATATTTAAAAATTTATAGCAACATTTGAAAATAGAACTCTTTGGCTGTAGAATGCAGTTTGTTTCATCTGACTGTCTTTTGTTTTTACCTTGTGGCGCCATTTAAAAAAATTGTGTGTCTGCATCAACATGGATTTAACTCGGGAAAATTTTCGTAGTATGATTTTCTACGATTTTAAGTGTAATTTGACAGCTCAACAGAGCATCGCTCGGCTTGAAACAGCTTTTGGCAATGAAGCACCATGCAAGACAACTGTTTATAGCTGGTTTGCAGAATTCAAGCGTGGTCGTATCAATCTCAGTGACGAATCTCGCGATGGTCGGCCGTCCACCGCTGTGACCAACAAAAACATCAATGCTGTGCGCCGTATGATTGAAACAGACAGGCATGTGACCTACCATGAAATTCGCGCATCCTTAGAAATAGGCATGAGTCAAATACAATTAATCCTACACAAACATTTGGGTGTGAGAAAGCTGTGCTCGCGGTGGATCCCACACAACTTGACCGAGGCTCAAAAAACGGACCGCGTCACTTGGTGCAGTGCCATGCTTACCAGATTCAACGAAGGTGCGTCAAATTTGGTGTGGGACATAGTAACAGGTGACGAAACATGGATTTATTGCTACGATCCCAAAACAAAGCAGCAATCGAGCGTATGGGTCTTTCAAGATGAGCCGAAACCAACCAAAGTGGCGCGCGTGAAAAGTGCATCTAAGCGGATGATTGCTTCTTTTTTTAATAAAACTGGACACGTGGCTACTGTTGCTTTAGAGAATCGTCGTACAGTGAATAGTGACTGGTACACGACCATTTGTTTGCCGGAAGTTATTGACGAACTCCGTAAAAATAACCGTAAACGCCGTATCATCCTGCACCACGACAATGCTAGTTCTCACACGGCCAGACAGACAAACGACTTTTTGAAGGCGAAAAATGTAGAACTCATGAGTCATCCTGCATACAGTCCCGACCTGGCACCTTGTGACTTTTTTCTGTTCCCAAAAATTAAGAACCAATTACGCGGTCAACGATTTTCATCACCAGAAGAGGCTGTCGAGGAGTATGAAAAACACGTTTCAGAGGTCACCACAGAGGAGTGGCACAAAAGTTTTCAAAACTGGTTTCATCGAATGAAAAAGTGCATAGACGCCAAGGGAGATTATTTTGAAAAACAATAAATTAATTTTGTACCTTTAATAGTATTTTTTCATATTCATTCCGGAAACTTATAGTGCGCCCCACGTATTACTAATACATCGTAATATAAATATTTCACTATCATCTTAATCTCAATCTGTTACCCATAACATCTCACAGATCGGATTTCAGTCAGTTTAAACTACTAAGTTTGGTCACACAAACATAATGTGAAATAGCAACTCTCGTAGAGCGCGCTACGACGCGTCTACGAATATAGAAGGATATGTTCGTACGCTGTTTATTTTACTAGTCTATATTAAATAGATTTACATCCATACATCCTATCAAAAAATAATAAACTAAATGAAATCTAAATTAGGTCCCCTGGGCAGAGTTCCCATCACGCAGGCAGCATTCCCGCGTTGAATAGCTATGGCTATTCGCTGAGCGAGAAAGCTGCCCGCGCGAGGGTCACCCGTTGCCTCTTTTAGGCGTCTACTGATCTCCCTGTGAAGACCCCGCGCACCGGCGCCCCATGGACCTAGTGTCTCGACACCAAAGGCTGTGAACTCGTACTGAGTGCCGAGACAACTATATTTATTGGCTTTAAACCGTTCCCGGGCGTCCGCCGCCTCGCCGGCCTGTTTGCTGGTGGCTGGGAGGTACGTAGTTTCAAAAGTTATCTCAAACTTGACTCAACCTTACTCCAACTCATTGGTGTGATTATTCGACACTAGCATTCTTGACTTAAGGAGATTTCTCGTTGCAGGTATCGAACTGTCAAATATAAGGTTGGTCGAGAGGTACATTACCTACTAGTAAAATATTGGGAGAAATAGCAAGATAATTACGGCCAAGCAAACAGGAAGTGCTATGAGTTTTTCAGCCTATGTTCTTGCATAAAAAATATGAATAATATTTATAGTTTTAAGTTTATTTATTAATCGATTTTCCAATTATAGTTTTGAGTTTATTTATGGATTGATTTTAGGAATGAAATTGTTTATTATAAACTAAGTATCATTATTACTGTATTAACAATTTTTATTAATGACTCAGAGTGACAAAAACTATTCTTCATCTGTAGTAATTTTTCTTACCTAAGTTCCCATAATTTAGGTTAGAGTAAGTCCAACACCCTAAACAGGCGGTGTGAAATTTAAAAATACAATAAGTTAACTGGAATTCACACAGTGATATCTAAATTAAATTATTGTGTCGTGTATTAACTGGCTCACTCAGTTAGCGGTTAAATTAATATAAAATCTATTTGCAGTGCTTTTTATTTTGATGAGGTTAAACTAAAAGCTTAGGCTGAGGGCGATGCTTGGCGTTTCCCTACGAGATCGAATCAGAAATGAAGAGATCCGTAGGAGAACAAAAGTCACCGACATAGCCCAGCGGATTAGTTCTTTGAAGTACCAGTGGGCGGGGCACATAGCGCGGAGAACAGATGGCCAATGGGGCAGAAAGGTTCTCGAATGGCGACCGCGTACCGGTAAGAGCAGCGTTGGACATCCACCGACCAGATGGTCAGATGACCTGAAAAAGGTCGCAGGCAAACTCTGGATGCAGACAGCTGCCAACCGATCATTTTGGAAATCATTGGAAGATGCCTATGTCCAGCAGTGGACTGACTGCGGCTGAAATGATGATGATGATGAAACTAAAAGCTCATAAAGTTTTGTGGGATGTACACTTACGACAAGACCTTTGTGGCGTGATGGTTAACATGCCTTTCCCGGTTTCCATCCCCGGTATGGTTAAAATGAAAATGATATTTTTCTGATAAGCCTGGGTCTTGGATATTAATATAGTTATATTTTCTTATCTATATATATAAAAATCAATGCCACTTTTCGTTGTAATTTTATAACTCAAGAACCGGCTCACCTATCCAATCCAAATGTTTAGGCTTTGTTCGGACTATTTAGTAGATGGTCTATGTGCAGTTTGCACAAAATCGGTCGAGCAGTTCTTCATTTATCACTTTATACGTAGCGAAGCACGTACCGGGGCGCTAGTTTGTTATAAAAATAAAGAGAGTTAGTATTCCACAAGACTCGAGCTAACTTAATCTGTGTGTTTGTCCTTTTCCTTTCTTTCTGTTTTTGTACATTAAAGAACTTAAATAAAAACCAGTACCGCCAAATCTAGGACCACGATAAAACGCGTACCCTGAATAAGCAAATAGGCAACACACTTGGACGAAAAGACATACAAGCATTAGTCCGTCGTGCTTTACAATATTGTAGTACAATAAAAGTTAATTGAATAAAAATCTTGATGCAAAATAAATTAGTTTACACTATATGTAGTGTTTGTAGTCTATAAATGTGTATGTTATTTTTATGTGTGTGTGTACTTACCGAAGCAAATACACACACTTTGCGATAAAGTTGATAAAATACGTTTCTTGGCCTGATATAAAAATAACTAGTTCTTTTATCTAATGAAGAACTCTTTGACTAGATCTTTATAAGTATTATGGCTCTGTAGATCAACTCAGGTCAAGACAAAATTATCTTTTTCAATTCTAATAGGTTTGCGGAATGATCAAGGAATGCTCACGGATCATCATCATATTAAGTCTACATAGTCAACCGACCCTGCACACCTAGTTTTTCGAAACTGCCTATCGGCCTCTGACGTGACCTATGGATACTTGGACGAGACTATTGATTTGACAGACAGTTTACATAATCATCTAATTCAAAATGTTTAAGGTACCCCTTTAATCATGGTCCTAGATTGTATTTCTTTTAATTTTTTGATTGGTACAGTAAAGTGCATATCTAGGAGTATCTATATAGATTTACCTGTGTCCATATTAATCCATATCCCTATACTCTATCCTATCCTACTAATATTATTAATGCAAAAGTATGTCTGTCCGTCGTCTGTATTTAACGCTTTCATGGCTAAACCTCTGGGCCGATTTTGATAAAATTTGTTATGGATTTGGTATAGATATTGTCACCTTTTTTACAGGTAAACCAGTACAACAGAAATATGAGCCGAGGTGTGTTACTTGCCAACACCTTCAGTTATTTCAGCTCCCTAACCTGACACAGCTTAACGACTACATTTGGGATGAAACGCTAAATGTGCCCTAGGACACTTAAAAAAAATCCGATCGAGTTTGTTGTATCACTGTTGAAACGTCGGAAGTACAAGTTGTGTAAAATATACAGTAAGTATTACGTTACTTTGTAAGTTAATTTTAACTGAATAAATAGCTAGGTAGCTTTTATGAGCTTTACACGTGTCAAACGTATTTTACAAGCGAAATATATTGATATTTACGTGAATGAATCAAAATTATTTTATCAATTGTGATTATGATAAAACCAGACCGTGATGTATATCTACTGTTTATTTTTAAAAAGAAATAATGAAATTTAGTTTTTTAATGTTTATTGACGACGAGAGAAAAAAATGCTTTTTTTTTTTTTTTAGTGAACTGACCACTCATAATCTAAATTTTTTTGCAGTTAAATGGCGCGAGAGGCAATATACAGATGCTTAAGTTTCTAAGTGCATGCATATGGCAGCGTGTGAGTAACACTTTCTTGAAGCCATAGGATATATAACTGCTAACAGATTCCTATAAATAAACAATTGCATGCAGCCAGGAAAACGTTAAGATAAAGAAGATCTAGCCCTAACTTAACTGTTTCTCTTTCACCTCGTAAGGGTTGACTGGAAGAGATTGCCTAGCAATAAGTCCGCCTTTGCTCATATTATGTTGAAGTCTTTGTAAATGTTATATTATTTGTTACTGTATGTGGGCAATATATTGTATTGTATCTAGACTAGCTCTGCGTTTCGTCTTCCCACGGGATTTAAAGTTATATTGTCAATGGTGAGAAGCCTAATATTTCCAAGATGATCTAATTTCCTGCGATTTCTTTTTATTTTCTTCTAGTTCAAAATAGGTTTAAAAATCGGAGATAGAGCCGATGATGTTTAAAACAATAACAGAGTTGAAACATCATACAATGTTCTAAATTTACCAGTAGTTGTATGCAGTTTCGTTGAATTCTGTGAAATATCGAATGCATTAGGTAAATTAAGTTCTAATTGTTGATTTTATTTTGAAGCATTGTAAACTTTGAATATAAGAATTTTACACCGCATTTAATTTTTGATATGTAATAATTTATATGTATATCTTTATTTATAAGTACATAGAGTAGGTACATAAGTGCAAATGAATAATAATGGCTTCTATGAATAGGTCACTTTTAAAATCAATTTTAAATAAATTGATCATGAAACTTTCTTTTATTTTTGGAACATTTTCAACGGCCCTGGATACAAGTAGTTTAATCAGTTTTTACATACTTTCAGCCCTACTTCTTTCGTGTAATTTTATTTATCTGACAACTCTACAAAGTTAAGAACATTATGTAATAAAAGAAAATTATGTAAAATATACAAACCTTATCTAATTATTAGATAAGTTTTGTATATTTTTTACATGAATTGGCAATTATTTACAGATTTGGATATGAATGCTTACTACTAATTCGCAATGGACTGAAGTTGTAATCTATGTATGCAGTTTGAGATACGACAATGTTAGCATAGAGATAGCAAAAAGAATGTAAGTGATAAAAAAAGAGACAGAAAACTATGTAATATATACTGAAAAAAAAAAACTTTCAAAATACAATGTTGCGAAAAGTCTTGATCATTTAGCGGATGAGTTGTGATAGTTACATTTTAGTATAACTAAGTTATTGTACTAAAAGTAATAAGAAAACACACACAGAGTCGCGTTGTCCTAAATTGAGGTTATCCGAATCCGTCTAACACATTTTTTTGTGTAAATAATTTTATCGTCACGGCTCGACCTTGCTCCCAGTCAGCTATCGCCAAATTTTGCTAGTCCTAAACGTCACGCGATAACTGAACAAAATAAAAAAAAAGAACTTACCAATTTTTTTTTTGTTTTTAAATCCTCACATGCACAGCACTATAATTTCACTTATTTTTTAATTACGCGCGTGCGTTTGTTTTTGTGCGTGTGCGAATCGCGAAATGCACACCATCGCGCCGGCAGAGGCCGACTGACGGCGCGCACGCAAGACTAGCGCCCCCCCAAAAATATGCCGCGAAAATATGGCGGGAGGAAACGCAAAAACTGAAGGGGTGCGTCGCTTCTCGCGTTGAGGCTGTATGCTAATCCATCGTGTGCTCGGGCCCTTTTTTCCGGGGAGGGAGGTGGGATGCAATTAAAAACTCGCGCGTGCGTGGGGGCGCGATTAGAAAGGAGACGACGGAATGAGTAGCTTTTTTACTTTTTTCTAGTCTGGCACTGCGGAATCGATGCCGTGAATCCTATTATGAGGACTCGTCTGCACCTCAAGCTGATAACATTATCAGTGTCATTGATCTTGTTTCCCATTTTTAGGTATAAACTATTAGATTTTGCTGTTTTTGCGAATATAATTATTTTGTAATCGTTTAGATATTGATAATACTGTAGCATTTTAGGTAAAATTTACATCACGTTTAGTCTATTACGTAAATTTAATTCGCAAAAAGATATCATCATCAATCAATTTAATGATAATAATTTATTTGTTACAAATTAACTTTAATTTGATGAAAAAGTAGCGCTCCCCTATTTCAAACATCTACCAAACAGATTCCCTTGCCTAAAACTAGCTCCCGCCAAATTCGTTGTCAAAATTTAAAATTAGCAAAAGAGGTCTTATCTGTAGCGAATTATTTTTAAGACGACAACGCAGACAAAGTAACTGGCCAGTAACAATTTGGGGTGCGTGCAAAGTTGCAGCTCAGATGAGTCCGCACGCTGAGCTTGCAACCGACGCATTAAATGACGTAGGTTAGCTCGTAGACCCTCAAAATAGACAATGTGCGCAACGATTCGGATTTAGAATCTTTTACTTTTTTATTTTAATTATTTATAGGGTTGGGAATATCGATAGTATAATTTAAATTTAGAGTGGAAATAAATATGTACCAAGTAAACCCAACTTTTTTGTAGTTAAAATATTTACTTTGATGTTTGATTTGACTAATTTAGATCTATCAAAAAAGTAACGAGTTAATGAAGATGGTTTGTCTACCTTGATTTTTTTTTTAAAGATAATTCCGTAATGTAAATAAAGACAATTTTATAAATTAAATACCGTCATCAGAAAATAAAAAAGTACATATTGGCAACTTAAATGATAATTTTAAATAAAATGTTCAAATTATTTTTTGTCAACTGGCGGACTATGAAAAATTTATTCTAACACTTTTTCTACTGCGAATAAGACAAAGTTTTATAAAAAAACTAATTTTAACAAAGTTAAAACTGGATCACATAAAAGTTAACTAGTTAGTTAAATAGCGGACCAAAGTACAATAATTTATTAGACAATATTCTATTATAAAAAATCAAACATTTTTCACAAAAGAAAGCAAGTAAGCATTTAATAATGAATTCGTAGCAACGGGTCAACGGTCGATGCAGCTAACAATTATAAATATTTCTTCTAATTATTTATGCAAAATTTTCTAATAGCGAGGTCTGATGTCTTTTGCAGGTTAGCTAGCCCCTGCATCGGACTTCGTTCGCGAGTCCAGTATACATTAACATCATAATAGACCATCTTCCAAGGGAACCCCATTGTCTGCTAGCGAAATTAAAAATATCTACTCTTAATATAAGAAGATAGCCGACAAAAGCATTTTTATGCTAATCGTGTATTAAATTTTACGCAACGGGTTAAAATGTAAGTTTGATCTTCCGGGTCTTTTGAATAGTTTTGATTCCATGTGAAAAAGTGGGATTTGAATTGTAATTTTATTATTGATGAGAAAAAAATGTTAATGTAGTTTTTTCCAACTGCAATCCTGAAAATAACAGTATTAGCCACTTACCTTCCCAGCAGGCCGGAACTTCACTTAAAAAAAGTCAACAAAAACAGTCAACAGAACTTTAACAAAGTCACTAGGAGTCAATATCCGGTAACAAAACGAACGGACGCGCGAAAAAATTGCCGAAAAATAAAATAGGATCGGAACCGAAAGTTTGTAAACGAAACGCAAGTCCGTCAACACGTCACGCGACCGCTCGGCCGGCCCGTTGTCCACACACGCACGTGAGAAACTTCGCTCCAACTTTGTACTAACTTTCCGCACGCCGATAGTTCGCCGCGGTCTATCCAAAATTTCCGAACCCGACTTCCAAATTCAAATTTAATTGCGGATAATTTTTTAATTTTAATTGTGTTTTTTTTTTGCAGGCGTCCACTCGGGTCCGGCCGGCCAGTCGGTCTGCAATATTAACACGAGCCGCGTCCACCTTTTGTAATGAAACGTTCACACATGCTTCCGCATTACCGTACCGATGCCATCAATAATGAAGCCGGGCGGGAAAAAACAAAACGGGGCACCTCTCCCGTCGAGGCGCCCGGCGCCACTACAGCCTCCTCGTCAAAGATCAGAATTGCATATCTGGGTTGCGTTAATGAGCGGAGGGTGGGGGTCGTGGGGGGTCGAAAAAGTGGCACCGCTCGCGCGCGAATATAAATTCATCGCCAAAAAATCATTACGCGGGGGGTGGTATTACGGGCCCACTGCGCGGGTTCGCTCGTATAGTTTTTAAATCGCGCGCTTACTCGGCGGCGCGGCGCCGCGACGCGCGGTTCGCGGAAGCCGCACCACTACTGCATCCAGACTGTAGCACCTGCACTATGTCTGCCACACTATCACGCATGCACCGTCTTCGAGATAAAAAACTTTACTTTTTCTTCGTTTTGAAAATCGAACTAATTATTTCAATCCCACCTGAGAGATACGAGTTTATAAAGAAAACTTGTCTTGTTCTGATTTTCATATTTGAAAAACGAACTATTAGATAATGATTCCAAATTGGTAACTATTAAAAAAAAAAGAAATTTTTGTATCGTTTTCCGAATTTGAAAAACTGAACGTATCAGAATAGAGATTGATTTTAAAAGTGGAAAATACCTCCACGTGTATGCAAATTCTTCTTTTCGGCGACGATCGTAATCAATTTGTGCGTAGGAAGCAGTACACTTCCGCACACACACACTACTCACATAGCACACCAACGTAAGAGTCAAATTAAATCTAATACAAAATTGCGTTTTATGTTCGCGCTAGTGCTGTAAGTGTGTGTAGGGCGCACAATGCGAACTTCGCGAGTACACTTGGCACAATTATTTAGAATTAGATAATTTTTCATTTAATTAATCTTTAATATACAAAGTTTAACATAGAGATAGATACTTTATAATAGGCAACAATGGCGAAAGGCAGGTTCTGAAAATCTGACACCAGGATGAACAAGGTCGATTGACTTTTACCCTCTCGATATGAATGAATAGGCAAGGCAATAGATAATATTTTATCCAAGTAAGAAAGTTTTTGCAAAGGGTGCAATAATTAAAGGGGTCAGTAGAACTTTAAGAAAATTTTGAGATTTTCTTGCGATACGACAGAGTTGATTGTGAAAACTGTCAATTATGGCAAATAAATTTAATGAAAAACATGTCCATACTTGTTTGTTTCCAGTGTAAATTTTGTGAACAAACGTAACAAAGCACGTCTTAGTTCAATTCATTAACAAAATGTTTGTATGATTTTAGGAATAAGGTGGTCAGTACCAAAACTTCCGTTAAAGTTCCGTGTGACGTCACAGTGTGCTACACTTTTCGCAATATGTGACGTCACGAGCCCCTACTCCTAAACTTTGATGCGTTATATTTTTATAATTTATCGCTCAATTGACAAAAGAAAAAATACGTCACTAAATATATTTTGATTCCCTAAAAGACGGACTAATTTTAATGTGATTCTTTTGACCCTGGAAACTAGTCTATTAGGCCAGTCTCTACAATCACCGAAAAAGAAAGATCAATTTCTAAAATAGATACAGTTCTTCCACGTCAATATCCTAAAGCAACTACCCCAATTGAGGAGTTGGTAGTGACAACCACAATTTACATAGAACTAGCTATTTCCCTACGTCAACAAAAATTTTTTTATGTGTCTTTTATACAAAATTTTACCCCCATGACAACCGGTAGAGGTGTTGATTTTTGATAAAAATATTATGTTTGACCCCAGGTCTTCGACTATATCCATACCAAATGTTATCAAAAATGGTTATGTGGTTTGGTTGTTAAAAAGTAGCAGACAGACTTTTGCATTTAAAATATTAGTATAGATATGGATACAAATATATTAAAAAGAACGATGTAAAAGTTGTTATTAATTTAACACATTTAATTAAATCTTCTTCCATACTTAATACTATAAATGCGAAAGTCTGTCTGTCTGTCAGTCTATCCGTCTGTTACGCTTTAACGGCCGAACCGCTGAACGGATTTTGATGAAATTTGGTATGAATGTAGTTGGAGACCCGGGGTCAAATATAGGCTACTTTTTGACAACTAGTTATTATATAAAAAAACTAATTTGGCTATTTCTTTTAAAGCCTCTGTCACGGGACTGTTGGAAGAAATTTCTTTAGAAATAAGTAGAACTCTCGTACCAAATTTTCTAATGTTGGATTACCAATGAAATTACAGTGTGCACTTAAAATAAATTAAGAAAATCATCACACAGAATCGCAAGATACAATAATGCCACCCTGATTACCGTTTCCGAACTCGACTGTACTTTAAAAACTCACACATCGCAACGGTTAAAAATGAATTACCAACACAGGCACGCGGCCCCCCCACTACACTCATTTTCATTTCGATGTTTTCGGGTTTTTGCGCAGATGGGGGAACCCCCTAGGATGCCCCCCTCACCCTATGAAAATAGGATATATTTTTATGTTTTATTTGCCCGGAAGCCTGTAGCTTAGTTGCATGTTTATTAGAAGTTTTTATTAGTAGAAACAATACGATTTGGTTTTTCGCGTTCTGGGTTGCCATGTACTGAGGATGGCTACAGCCGGTAGTCACGGTATGTTTGTTTTTGATTAGTAGTTTTTTTATGAATTTTTCGAAACAAAGTTCGATTGAAGCGATAGAGCTTATAAATTTGGTCCATTTGACGTCATTTGAAAAGTTGGCTTCTAAATATTAATAGATTCGTGAATTAATTGATAGTCACGTGGTTTCTGGCTTAAGAATAGATTACGTTTTCTGTTCCTGTGTGTGTGTCGTAAGAAAAAACACAGATCTTAAGTAATTTATATTAACAGTAGAAAGTAGGAAGTCTAAGATTTTTTTTTAAAATCTTTTTTTACTTCTGCCTGTCGCTGATTCTGAACTCCAACAGATTTCGGTCATACCGATTACTTACTGCTATTAGCCCTTAAGATGCCTAATGCCTTAAGGACCTTAAGATGGCTAAAGTAGCTTTCGTTACAGAAATCTTAGCAGAAAACGTCCGTGAATATTGACGGTATGTGTTTACGCTGCCTACAAAGAAATAGTTATGTGTTTAAACTTACTAACGAACTCACACTTCTTTTTAAAAACATTAGTATAAATGTGGCAAAACTATATTCTTTTCCTTTGGTTTTCGGATTGTCTGGAACAGATCCCTATCAGAGATAAGTGCGCCTCTTGTTGTGTTATATTTTGTTGTAACAATGTTCTTTTTGTACAATAATTTTTTTACATAATATACACACAACTTCTACTATAACCCTTTCTTCCAAATCTTAGGATTTGGAAGAAATCATTTTGATCCATTCACTAAATCTTTTTAGAGAATAAATGTCTAAAAATGTAACGAATTAATTGTTTGCCGCCAACCGTACCATGTTGGCGGAAACGGAAAATTCCTTTTTTTTATATTGTTTAAGTTATAATAGTATAATTAAAAGAATTTTTATTGACAATTTATATTAAGGATTTTTATAATAATTTTTGGACACAATTATTATTATTGACTAATTTATTATTGTTTTTTTTTAAATTATTTTATAACATTAAATTTAATAATATTATATGATTAAATTTAATGTTATAAATAATTTTGCACGTCTGCTAGCAGACAGAACACACTGGACGGAAAGATTTTGTAAACCTTTTTACACATGTACTCTAGCAAAATAAATGATTCTGATTTAAATAATAATCTTTATCACAAAGCTTGGTTCACATTTAACTGATCTGGAAATCTCCTTTTAGTAAAAATGCTTTCTCTTTATAAGAATGAATATAATTATAGGAATCTGCTTCTGTTACTAACAAAAAGTTAGAAAAGTGATTTTTTTTTATACAAGTAAGTAGTCAAACAGGCGTACGGCCCACCTGATGGTAAGTGGTTACCATAGCCTATATAACGACCTATAGCCTATAGCCGACCCTGAAATAAATTTTCTCTTACCACTAGGTACAAAGCAACAAAAATAAAATATTCTCTTTTCTCCCACAACTAATTATCTAACAAATTATTTTTGCAATTTCTGTATAAATGTATATTTTTTCTCACTTTCTCCTATAAGTACTTACGTGTTTGTAAAAGTTAACTTATCTTTATCAAGCGGCGAAACAAAAGCTTTCCTTATTAATTTGCGTTAGTTAATTTAATTTAGTATTACTAATAAATATAATTAATTAATTTAAATGATTAGTCTAAAAACAGAACAATACTGAGATTAAGGCCAAATTATTTTCTCTACATTAATTTTTTTCTGTTTTCAGTTACGGATATGGATGGAGGGTGCGTTGCGTGCCCAGCCACCTGCACGCTCGGGGACCTACACGAAGCCCAACAAAGCCTTGCCGGTGGCAGAGTTTTGACCTTCACAAATATAATTGCCAGAGTCGACTCGCTGAGAAGAAGAGTGTACTACTCAAGCGATAGTGCGAATAATGTTCGAGCCCAAATCCTTTTTACAGTTAACGTACGCAGCGTTTGAGACCAAATTATTTATTGTAAATACTTAACAAATTTACTAAGACACTTAGTTTTATTAGTATATAGTTTATTTTATTTATTATATAATAGTTGAGCCAGAAATAAAGTATTTTTCTTTAGTAAATTAATTATAATCTAGAATTAACATTTTGAAATGGTTCATGGTCGCAGGTACATAATAACGCTATTGTGTTTAAAACGTGAAATAAATACTCGTAAGTAATAAACGCGATAAAAACCATATTAAGATAGCGTAATTTGATGTGTGAAAATCTCGAAAATCCATACTTTCATACTTATATCTGTCTGTCTGTCTGTTACGCTTTCACTGCCAAACCGCTGAACGGATTTTTATAAAATTTAGTATGAATATACTTGAAGATCCGGGGACATTTTTTTTTTATAAATTGTAGTAGGTTTTACAAATTTACATACTTAATTTTCTTATTATTTATCTTTATTTCAGACATACGTCTTATTTATTTTTTCATTTATTTATTTCTACTATCCATATGATGTCAAATTTTTTAAAATTTGAATCTAGCTCCGATGACAAATATGTGCTTCAGTTTTAAGTGTACTAAATCGAACCGTAAGGGTATTTACCGACATCGATAGTCAAACTATCGATAGCTGTTATGATATAATACTATCGATCGTATGATAAACGAAACGCTATCGATAGTTGACTGTCGAGCGGCGACCCTAGTTTTCGTCTTGCCTTCAGGCTGCCTGTAAAATCATGCGTCAGAAGTGTAAAAAACATCAGTGTTGGTCATTATCACATTAAAGAAAGAATAAGTTTAACAAAAACTTAAGTATGAAACATTTCATCGTCTAATATTATTTATCAATACTGAAGTTGCTATGGTTTATAATAGGCGTGAGGGTGTGAAAAGGGTGGCACAGGGTAGATCGAAATGAAGATATGTTTTCGGAGACCAAGACTCATTCTCACAGACATTTAAAAGTCAAAAATCTGGGTACGCAATCGTTTAAAGTATAAATTCTACTTAAAATGTATGAGCTCATTACAAATAGTTACAAAGGCCACATACACCGTGAAGTTTTAGTCGTTTTTGACCCATCGTCCAGTGACTCCATTCATGCAACTGAACAAATTTCCCCAAGATACATGGGTCGAAGTATGGAGTAAATTTTTGGACCGCTCATACAAAATGTCTCATCACGTGACCTAACTTACTATAGCAAGTCCAAATTTGTTTTTAATGTTTCGAGCTATCTTCTGAGGTTCCTACTGCTGCTGCAGCAGAAGTCTTAGACTTGGTGACTTGGAGGCCAAGAAAACTTACAGATAGGAATTCTTTCATAACGTGTGTTACGCAGTCTATCGACCATGCACATCCTGGTGTCAGCGTTTTTCGCAATCGCCCCTCGGACTCTGATATAATTTTTTTAACGACCAGCTAATGTCGGCTGGGACTTCCAAAGCACGGAAACATCATTACTAGCAGATAATCAGATGAAGCCTGCTATGGTCCTGACCAAACTGGAAACAAACTAAACAAAGTATGCTTTCCGGATCAAACCTCCGGAATCTAAGATAACCGACTTAAAACAACTGGACCACGAACTTGGTAACACAGATAGTAGGGATAGGAAAAAAGGATTGTAAGAGTTACAAATTATTTTTTATCAAGCGGGTTACATACATATATTTTTAAAATATATTATTTTAAATATATTATATTATTTTTTTATATATTTTTTATATATTTTTGTAAACCGTCTTTCGGCCTCTGGCTTGATTTCTTTATCGAACGTTAGATAAAAGCAGAAACTAACGGCTTAACGTGCCTTTCGCAGC
The DNA here is from genome assembly GCA_947363495.1 of Euzophera pinguis. Lineage (NCBI taxonomy): Eukaryota > Metazoa > Arthropoda > Insecta > Lepidoptera > Pyralidae > Euzophera > Euzophera pinguis. The sequence goes on from OX376164.1 coordinate 1,544,779, forward strand.
ACGGAATCCATACTATTCTTCAATGTTAGTAAAATACTACAAGTTTAATCATATTTTATCAATAGTAATAAATTAATTTCTAAAAATAATGACGTCTTCTTTGTTCAAGTGTGTTTCCTAGTTATGCCCTCAGTGTTCACTTCAGAGCCTAAGGTATGCTGTTAAGATCCTAGATAACTGGCGTACGATGGAGCCACTACCTAACTTTCGTTTTTTACAGGAAAACCAGACCGATACGAACATGAACCGAGCTGTGTTATTAGGCAAAAATAGTCAGATTTTTCAGACTGCCTAAAAGGCATCTGACATAGCCTAACGACTGCCATCTATCGATAACAACCGGAGTTAACATGCATTTTGGCATTAATGGCGACCAATCCAATACGTATTAGGTTTCGCCTTAGCTTGATACGCGCAATCGATAATCCTCCTTCAAAAATAAAGTTGTAAAATCAACACTGAACTCATAAAAGCTGAAATAAAAAATACACTAATACACACATAATTATAATCATTAGATTCACCTGGGTTTATGTGGGTGGATAATTCGCAGGGGGCGATATGGGGCATTCCTGGTTCCCACGCGAAGATGCGTCGAACTGAGAAATATTTCAAAGGAGATCTTTTTAAGGTCAGAGCTGGGAAATACGGTTTTGTAAAAACTTATTTATGCATTTGGATTTACAACTTGTGTGGCTTAATTGTTAATATGTTCATTTGGAGGTTCTGGGTTCGATATAGAATTTCTTAATACGTTTTTATGTCTAACAATCGCGAAAATATTCAGATAGCATTTTGTGTTCAATGTTGGGAAATTAGTTTTTTTTATACAACTAAATAGGCAAACAGGCGTATGGCCCACCTGATGGTTAGTGGTTACCGTAGCCTACGAACGCCTGCAACACCGGAGATGACACGAGCGCGTTGCCGACCTGTCCGCTATCAGCACAGCGACCCCTCTAGAGCCTGGCGACCCTACTCACCAGCAGGAACACAACACTGCATCACAGTGTTATTTGGCTGCGGTCTTCTGTAGGGTGGAGGTACTTCCCCAGACGGACTAATCCATACAAAATGTTCTACCTCTCTTAAAATTTTCATTTTCGTTATATATTTATTTCTTACTAGCTGTTTCCCGCTGCTCCGCCTGCATAAAAAAAGTAACCTATGTTTGACCCCGGGTCTTTACATTAGCGTAACAGACAGACAGACAGAAAGACTGACAGACAGACTTTCGCATTTATAATATTAAGTATGGATGGATAATAATAAACTATCGTTTAGTTAACTGTATCTCACCATGGTATCTCATAACACAAATCTCTAACTTTAGGGCTAACTTAATCTGTGCAATTTTTCCGTAGAAGATCCTATCTGCTTTATTTATTTCAAGTAAAAATCTTTTTAAAAACACCACTAAAATTTCTTTCGAACTCTCCTTTGCTGAACTTAGACAAGTATAAGCTAGTTACATGGGTGTATGTATGTTTATTTATATATATTTATGATTATTCTATATAGGTATGTAGATTTATTTAATGTATATACTTTATAATAATATTATATCTTCTCCTGCCACTCGCTGGTTGACTGGTGGACGTGGTTGGCTGTGTAAGAGATACCTAAGTGGAATAAGTCCGCCATTGTAATTATTGTTTTTTCATGCTTGTGTATGTAAATTATTTGTTTTATTTTGTACAATAAAGATATTACAAACAAACAAACAAAATTTAATCTCGATATTCGTTAATATTTATAGTTCAGATCTAACCTCGAAATTAAATAAATTCGTTTGTTTATTTTAACTTAAATAAAAGAAAATTATACACATTAAATCCAATATGTTGCCAGCAAACATATAATATTTCATCTCGCATCAATTTTTTACCGGCTATATTGAACTCATTATTTGTAACGTTAAGCGCCGTATATTCTAGAGGCATATTAAAAATACAAGGGTGTGAGTCGGGGGTGCCCGGTGGGCATAATAAATTCATTTTGTGTAGTTTCTCCGATAATTCTGCTATTGGTGGAAAAATGACCACTTTTCATTTTGGCTGGACCGCCGGAACGATATGTCTATCTCTTTTTGTCATTAACATATTGGGCATATGTTTTTATTGACACGCTTTTTTATAAGTTATGTGGTCGAAAGAGTTTTCGGCGTTGCTGTCTCGTTTTTAACACCTTGTCCTTGTGGCCTAGTGGTGGCTTTTTGATGTCCTGATGGACGTGAGTTCGACACCAAACGTTCTTGTTTCCACCTGTTTCCATATGTATAAACATTTCATATATTTACATGCTTAATTATTGATTGAAAACCCGTATACATGACTAATCAATTTTATGAAAATGTAGGATAAATATCATTTCTTTCAGCGAATCTCAAGGTAGAGAAAGTTGATTCAACTGAGCAAACAGCAGTTCTTCGCGATTTCGCAGACGCTAGCGACCACTTTAACAATTTCGTATGTCAATTCTGTGCAGCGCTAAAGCGGATAGTAAATAAAACACAAAAAGAAAGCGATTTCCGAATCTTCCAAGCGGATGTAATTATACTGTTGCGTACCTTAATAACGTAAACGTGTCTATCACCGCCCTATCAAAATTTAACTCTATTACCGTTCGTTATTTTCAATCTTTCCTAAAAGATATTTAATATAAATTCAGACACATTATAATTGAAAAATATTTTAGGTATATTTATTACGCAATGTATAGAATAAAGTTTGAGTGTGTAAATTATCGGCGAACGGAAAAATTTAACAGTCAATGGGAAGACCTCGGATCGGGTGCACGTTCCATAAGTGTTGCGCTCCGAGCCATTTAAGTATTTTTGATTTTTCTTGAGGAAATAACTACACTTTAAACTAGTATACGCATATGTGAATATATAAAGATTATAACTTATACATTTATTTTCCATACTAACATCTAAGTTTACTGTTTCCGCTGTTTCTTTATATTAAAACCGAATTTTTAAATTAGAGCGGCATTAGAAACATGTTTTTACAAGTTGTTTCTAAAAACGACCCATATGGCGGTGTTGGACTTTTGACAGTAGTTATAGTTTTCGTTTATATATAATTATATATGTAATTTTTGTTAGTTTCTTTGAATATTTTTTTGTTCATAAATATATTTCACGTAATTTGATCAATTAACGCCATATTATTTTGCCTTAGGAATTTTTTATAAGATACAATTAAACGTTAGCATTTTTATCGTGTATTGTATGACAATATATTTTGATCAATCTTCATTTAAATATTAATATCTTGTATTTTATTATATCAATCACAAGATGAAGTAAATTATGATCCCATTAAATTAATTGGTTTTCAAGATATTATTTATTTTATTAGACGCTAAATATAAATACTTAATACGCTAGCTTGACTAGGAATTGATATAAAAAAGTCCGTTTGTTGGCTATGAATTATCATCATCAACAGCCTATAAACACTTGACTAGTAGGGACAAGAACTTTTACAATATTACCTGGATTTTTAAATTATATTTCCTGGTTACTTAAAGAACCATGGAGCACCGTAAGCGCAAATATTGTGCCGTTCAACTTGAAGCTGCTCTCTTTGCTATAAATGAAGGAAAAAGTATATATCAAGTATCAAAAATCTATGATAATATCAAGACTGTTGTTGAGACTTTTTGTTAATAAATTTTCTAATCTAATTAAGTTTTTACTCTTAATTCTGATAATAAATTGTGATTTGTGATTATTTTCAAAGAGCAACAAAATGAATATTTTGTAGTGGTCGGTGTTAGAAACAGATAACACGGTAAAAGAAACAAACCTTTTTTTTGGGTCGGTAAAAGTGGTAGTCTCAAAATGGAGACTTTGCTTACGCTCAGTCCTTAGTCAAATATTGTATCACTATTTGATATTAACTGAATAAATTTTCAAAAATTCTTTTTTGTCTGGCTATATGTCTGCCTGATCATACACATACAACTCACACATATAAATAGTCACCATTCACAGCCGCAATAGAAAATAAAGTTGTGTTTGTACAACTGTTATTTCGCGTGGTTAAAATATTTGGCTAACACGCATACCTGCGAATATATTTTATTTAGACAATGCGAACTGACAATTATCATTACTCTCAATTTTTAATACTTGTTTCAGGAACGTAGCTCACGCGTGAATTTCGGAAAAAAATCGATTTCCACGCGACTAGTACTCAAATCAATCGGGATAAAATACTTTAAAAAATAAATATGGCCTTGTCAGTGCTCTTGTCTTGCAAAATTTCAGAACAATTGAAAAGATGTAGAGTCGTGAGTTAATTTCCCATGGAAAGCATACTTTGTTACGGCGGCAGTCACTCATTTGTAATAAATATAGTACCGCCAAATCAAAGACAATGATTAAATCATACCCTGGGCTTTGAAGCGCTGGAAAACAAGCTTAAACGAAGAGAAATGACTAATGTAAATGGTTACACTAAAGTGATGATTCATTCTAGTTTTTTTAATAATATAGCCATCAAGCATCGAAAGGAAGATCGTCTCACCATTTTATATGATATTTCATAAAAAATATGGAAATTAATTTTAATCAAAGATTATTCGGCACAAAATATTTGAAACGGAATGAAACCATATGAGACAATATGAAGACTCAAACGAACGTTGAAAGTGGAATTTAAATATGTAAGGAATTAGGAGATGAGTAGGGGGTGTTACACCCGTAGGGGGTCAGGGGAAGGTGAGGGGTGAAGGGGGTGTGCGCGGGGTTTTTCAAAACTAGAAAGAGATGAACACGCGTTAGTATCGCGATCTGAGTCGCGGTACGTTTTTTGGCCTCAGACGAGGTTGGATTAGAAAGATTCGTCTTGAGATATTTCGTACGCTTGCAGAAATTCAATTGCCTAAGCCTCATCAGTCGGACTAAGTATTCTCTAAAACTATCTCTTATAAAAAGAATCACGATGTAAGGACTAAGTCAAGTCGTCAAGGACCAAATTTGTAAATTACCTTAGATAACTCTATAACCATAACACTTGTAAGTAAATCTTATTTATATTTATTTATTTGATCCTGTTTTCCTGACAGTACAATAAAACAAGCATAGGTAAAACTAACTGGAGTTTAATTTAATGTGTAATAATCGCGAACACATAAGAAATCATTATTATTTTTTAGTTATAGCCTGATCAGGAAAATAAAAAACCCTGCATTGGCGTCGCTACTGATCGCCTTTAGGTGGCAACATGTTGTATGTGTCATGTCAACAACAAAATTGACAATGTCATATAATGATAAAAATTAATGCTTCGTTTTCATTCGCATCAAATATGATAATATCTTTTATATCACTTTTCTCTCATTACTATATATTATTTAATATTTTTTTTGATAAATATTTTTATTTCATAATCACAAAATACACAACGTCCACTGCTGTCTCTTTCTGGCAAATAACATTGAGATGACGGAATGTTACTTGATTATACCTAGTCACCAGTAAAAGAAATTAGTTCTAATATTTTTCCGCAATATGGCCAAGGCTGCTATTTTCCTGGTCGGGCTATAGAATCAAAAATACAAAATGCGCAGGCCGTCTTTTGTATAAATGCCTTATCGCTTAAGCAATATTTTCTAGGCATGACTCGAAAGAAGAACTTAATCTCTACCGCGAAGAAATCTTAAGATATATCCGATGACCTAAGACCTCGTATGCGGCCCACGCACGCGCCGTAATGAGCGCGCGCGGGGGGTAGTTAGACAATTTTACAACTGCGCCGCTTCGGCTTTTTTGGGAGACCCTCGTCCCTAGGTGTGTGTTCATAGATTATTAAAACAGAAGGAGTTTGAGAACACTGACATAAGTTTTAGTTTCAAGGGCCTGAAGAGCTATTTTTGAGAAAATGAAAATAATTTATTCGGCAAGTAAAGCACATTGAATTTGTTGCTCTGGCTCCGACGATAGGATTTCCGTGTACAGAACTATCAAACTCATCAAAGAGTGACCCAAAATCGTGAGTCATCAGTCATTTCTTAGAATAGCACTCCTGAGTTTTGCATCGATATTCGTCAGAAAAGAAATGGCAGACACGGTTTTCAGTAGATAGACGCAATTTCGTAGGACTAATCTTGAAATCTGTTTTATCTCTAAAAGCTAGTTATGAAAACCTAATCGTACGTTCATTCTTAAGCATCTACTTACGTAGTCGTAAAAAAAAAAATCATGAAAAAACAAAACGGCAAAATGTTAGAAAAACATTAACAGCGCCTCGGAAAAGGACAGAAAACTTTTTAAAACGAGATAGAATAAGACGCAAGTGGAGACGCTAGTTAATAAGAATTTTGAAAGGCATTCTATACTAATTTAATCTATGACCATATCTGTAGGTGCGCAGAAATTTGCATATGTCGAAATAATTTAGGGGGTAACTCCACACATCTATACGCTAATGTGCGCGAATGATTCGGCCTTAGAGTAAGTAATTATAGATGGTATACCGGTACTATGTATCGAATTTTGAAATTTCTAATAGACTTTTAAAAAGAAGAAAACAAAAACAAATTCTGTCTTAATTTAATTGATTTACATTAACCTAATTTTGTAAAGATAATTAATTATGATAATAAATAATTCATACTCATATTATAAATGCTAAAGTCTGTCTGTCTGTCCGTCTGTCTGTCTGTTTTGCTTTCACAGCCAAACCGTTGAACGAATTTTGATGAAATTTGGTATGAATATAGTTAAAGACCCGGAGTCAAACATAGGCTACTTTTTGATGCAGGCGGAGCTGCGGGTAAACCGCTAGTTTTAAATAAGCAGGGAATATTTTGTATTTCTGGAGGTGGGCGTTGACATTCGAACACAGTTTTTAACTACTGCGGGTGCCATCGTTAACCGTGGTTTACTGTAAACACATTTTTGTTCCCAATAAACGTTTTTATTATTATCAAACAACAAAAAAAATAACAACTGCTAAAACATAAAAAATCATTAGGCATCTAAAAAGAAGGTTCATTCTTCTAATTAGACGTCTATGTTTTTTTAGCAAACTCGTCCAAAACCATAATAAGTTGAACTACAAAATGGTGTTTTAGATAGACAATGACTATTTTATGACTTGTTTATTTACTTAAAACTAGGCAGATAAACTTAATGTAGGCATGTACATTTAAGCTTTCTGCACCGCTCACGCAAGTGTTTTTTTACCGCAGCTCATTTCTACCCTAAGGTTGGCTGGAAGAAATCGCATTAGCGATAAGTCAGCCTTTGTACCCAATTAGTTGTATTGGATTTAACTAGGTATTTCTTTTGTTTGTAAACGGTGCAATAAAGTGTTCATTCATTCATTCATTCAGATAATTTGTTTTTGCTAATTCTTATCGGTACACGACAAAAAGTCTTTAAAATTGATTATGCGGTTTGCCTGTGACAGAGACAAAAAAACTTTCGCATTTTTAAAATTAAAATAAAGAATTAGACAAACGAGATTCCTCTGTGTTCGAAACACTAAGCAGCTGCAGAATAAATAATTAAAAATTGACAAAATCTTTTTCGCAAGTACGTTCAAGAAATGTGTCTTGTCTGTCTCATTATATTCTTCTTCGTTGAAGGAAATTCTTACTCATAATATTCTAAGGAAAGTATCGAGAAGGGGAGTGCTTTACTAATTTGTCGATACACGTTACAGTTACGTACAGTTACAAGTGTATACTGTACTGAGGAGCTCGATAGTCTAGCGGGGCATGCGGGTTCGAAACGATTGTAGTTTTAAAGGTGGTTAAAAGGGACTTTTTTGTCTCGAACTTCGTGCTTTAGCAGTTATATTATACAACTAGCTGTTTCCCGCAGCTCCGCCTGCGTCTAAAAGTAGCCTATGTTTGAACTATCTTCAACTGTATTCATACCAAATTTCATCAAAATCCGTTCAGCGATTTGGCCGTGAAAGCGTAACAGACAGACAGACGAAAAGACAGACAGACTTTCGCATTTTTAATATTAGTATATATGGATGTATTTTACTGTTCATATTACAATATAGTGAACTTTTAACTAATGGTGCTTATAGACTATACAACAAAGGTCGGCATATCACTAAGCAAAGTATGATTATCGTGGCAATCGAACCTACAAACTGCGGGTCAAACGCAAACGTCTTAAAAAAAATTTTTCAGAGTCGACAACGCGCTCGTGACATCTCCGGTGTTGCAGGCGTTCATAGGCTACGGTAACTACTTACCATCAGGTGGGCCGTACGCCTGTTTGCCTACTTAGTTGTATAAAAGAAAAAACTATTCTAATACGGTTTAAACACTAATGTGTTATAATCGCGAAAGCATAATTTTTGTTTGTTTATTTATTTCAAATCAAACAAATCATTTTTTCAGTGACAAAGTCGCAGGATTTGTGGCAGAAGCACCCTCGAACCCCCAACCCCCGGGCTATGATTTATTGTCGTACGTGGAACACATGTACCAATTTGTAGCCACGCGTGGGCCCTTTTGATGTTCTTGTCCGGATTAGCTTATCAAATATTAATTCAAAAATATGAATTAATTATCTAATTACTATCAAATTAAAATTTTTAAGCAAAATCTGTGGAAGTTAGATTGATAGACTATTGTACCATTTAAAAAAATTATACATGTTGATACAATTTTTAGCAGCTTTTACAAAGACATGAAATGGTTTATTTCCAATATCCATACTTCCATACTTTCATACTAATCCATACTTCCATACTAATATTATAAATGCGAAAGTCTGTCTGTCTGTCTGTTACGCTTTCATGGCCAAATCGCTGAACGGATTTTGATGAAATTTGGTATGAATATAGTTGAAGACTCGGGGTCAAACATAGGCTACTTTTTTGACGCAGGCGGAGTTGCGGGAAACAGCTAGTAGTCTAAATGCAAAAGTCTGTCTTTCTTCCTGTCTGTCTGTCTGTCTGTTAGCTGTCACGGCCAAATCGCTGAACTGATTTTGATAAAATTTGGCGTAGGCGACGCTGCGGGAAAAAGCTAGTAGTGTATAATTATTCTAATATTTTTCAGTATCTTTGTACTCCTACAAATGACGTTCCTTTCTCAATGCGTTCATTTATACTAATAAATGTCAAGAAGTCTCTTAAAAAAAAAAGGATTTAGTTTTATCAGTGATTTAAGTAAGTCGGTACTTCAATTTGCAAGTAAGATAAAATTACGTTAAAAATTATTAACATATCGATATTTAAAAAATATATATTTAAAAATAGAATGAAATCTAGCTTCCAAAGAATCCAAAAACAAAACAAAACACCAATGTGTTAAAATTGTAATCTGTGAAATTGATAGCCAGTGTCCGGCAGCGTAAAAACTATAACATAAAATCCTATTTCAAATAAATTGGCAAACATTTTTTTTTTTTAAATCCCGATCATCCGTGTGGCCAGTCTTAAAACGTTGAAAAAATAGAATTTTTTAAGCGCTGAATTTTAATTGAACCACGGATAGCGAGAGTGTGTCAATTTTTCTCCTTTTATTCGACGCACTGGAATTTCAACGTGCAGTAGTTAGGCCGATCTAAAAAAAACAAATGTGTATACGTACGCGCGAATATTTTTATTCGACAACATTTTTTAGAAAGTGAAAACGCTTTTCTGTCTTTTTTTTTTCGTTTTGCTCGCGTTTCCGAGGATTTGTGAATGGATTTTTTACGGTATTATTTTGACAGTTTATCAATGGATGTGTTTTTGGAAAATAATCGTAAAGGGCTAGTCGTTAAGCGTAATAGGTGTCCTACTAAGTAAATATATTTTAATTAAAAAATAAATGACTTGAACGTATTTAAGTTGATATATTAACTAAAATTTTAATGCACAACAAGTAAACATACATACACAATTGCATTCTCTACCAGTTTTCAATGAATTTATCTCTGTAATTTTTATTTGTCCTTATAGTTTACTTCGTATATTTGTTTATTTTCATTTGTAAATAGTCTGGGTATAGTTTTAATATTTTTATTTTATTTTAATAATAAAAGTAGCTTTTTTAAATTTTAATTTACAATATTTAAAGATTACTCGTAAAATGTTGCCAATTAAAAACTTAAATATTTACTAACATTTACAACAAAATAAGGGTATTACGATTACAAATCCATGAGACGATGTAATCGGCTTATTTTCGCCTAACTTGAATAACAGACAAGTCGAAAGTGACAGTCTCACACGTTTGACGTCAGTTATTTTAATATTGACATTATTAATTTGAGATGTGAACAATAATCTGTCTGTATTTCTGTCTGTCTGTTACGCTTTTACGGCCAAACCGCTGAACGGATTTTGATAAAATTTGGTATAAATATAGTTGAAGACCACTTTTTGACGCAGGCGGAGCTGCGGGAAACAGCTAATAGGAAATAAACAATAGACAAACAACAAGTCCGTAATTTCAAGAATCTAACGTTGTTTTTTTAGAATTATCAATATGTGGAAGGTTAAAATTATAAGTATGCTCTAGTATTCATTTTGTTTTTAAATAAATTAAATTACAAATTTTATATTTGAAATAAAAAATATTCATTCATATGTCTAATATCTGCCTTTATGGTTAAGTGGTTAAGTTAGGCACAGAAGTCGTGGGTTTGATTCCCACGGGAAAGATACTAAGTTAGGACATTGCAGGCTTGAATCACCTGATTGCCTGTTAAAGATGATTTTGTGCAGAAGGCACGTTAAGCCGTTGGTCCCGCTGCTGTTAGGTTGTCGTTACAGGAACCACGCCAGAGGCCTGAAGGTGGGTCGGAAAAACTCTGACACCAGGATATACAGGGTTGATTGACCATGTAACCGTTTATCGTTCATATGGAGTGCCTTATGAACGATAAAGGCCTAATAACAAAACATCTAAAAAAACCTTAATGATGATCCTTAGGAGAGAAGAGCTTTAAAAAACCCTAAAAATTAACGATTCTTTCTGAAATTTCATACGATATAGTTCAAAATATCAGGTTGGCAACTAAGGCAGCATCCTATGATAACTCTAACACACGCGGACGACGTAATAAAAATTATATGCCCCAATTTACGATGGCAGGAGGTGGGGGGCCAAAAAATGCCCCCTACACCCCTGATTGTGGGATCGAACCTGCTAAGCGGGGGTAAAAATTCGCGGGTGGCGCGAGAGAAGCGCGATACATTTTTATCATTATCCTACTCTAACGAACTATATGGATTTGGTTTTTATTATTAATTGCTGTATGCCCCTTTTTTGTCTGCATTAGCGTTGTGTTTTGAATTGTTTGATATTGCGTTGAAATGAAATAAAATATCACTTATTGGCGTCAATTTACTAAGTTTACTACCACTTCCAAAGCGCAAGTGGAGAAGAAGCGGCATAATTAGTTGAAATTTTATACTACTAGCTGTTACCTACATCTCCTTCAAAAAGTAGCCTATGATTGACCTCTGGTTTTCAACTATATTCGTACCAAATTTCATTGAAATCCGTTCAGCGTTTTGGCCGTGAAAACGTATCAGACAGATAGATTTTTGCAGTTAAGCTGTTTCCTGCAGCTCTGCCTGCGTCAAAAAGTAGTCTAGTTTGACACCGTGTCTTCAACTATATTCATACCAAATTGATATGGAAGAATGGATGCGGATTGTAGTAAGTCTTGGGTAATCAATTTAATAAATCTCAAACTCGACAGAAGACTGCAAGACCCTTGGATACTGTGAGCCAATACTGCGTGAATCGGAATAGTTTCCAATAAAATTATAGGCGGTAGTTTGGTATTCTTATGACGTCACATACAAATGTTTCCGTTAAAAAATTAAATTTGCCATATAGTCTTCGGGTTTTGAATCAATACTTAAATATACTTTTTTTATTCTCGAAAAACCTAAAAAATTGAAATGATATTTGTTTAAGACTTCGTTCGCAACCTTTCTCATTAATATCTTTAGAAATAAGAAAACCTCTGCAAAAAGATTTCCATTTTGTATTTTACGGTGTGTACTTAAAATAAATAATTTTTAGTTAAATTAAAAATATATCAAACCGACTAAGTTTAATAAGTCATCATCATCCTAGCGTGTATTCCTAGTTGCGTCGTCCACTTACGCTTCGGAGCCTAGGGTACGCTGTAAGTTATGGTCCTAGATTTGGCGGAACTGGTTATTACAATACGTAACCCTTTTTACAGGGAAACAAGACCAACAGGAACATGACCCGAGGCGTGTTAGTGGCCAACACTGTCAGAATTTTTCAGGCTGCCCTAAGGCATCTGACACAGCCTCACGACTGCTATCTATCGATAACAACCGGGACCAACGGCTTAACATGCCTTCCGAAGCACGCAGGAGCTCAAGATAGAAAATGCCACTAAATGGCGACCAATCCAATAGTGGTCGCGTCACGCCGTCGCTTGACACGCGCATTCGCTACGGATACGCGGGTCGCACTCGACTAACGTCAACAAGTAATAACAATAAAAGTTAAACCAATTACGAAAGGAGGAGTTCCGCAAAACAAACACGTTTCGAGAAAAATATTAAAAGATTCGTTCATTCAAAAATCGTGAAATTAAAATACGTCTTGTAATAATATTGTTTTTCGTAGGCCCGCTACGGCGTAGTACTACGGCTACGTCGTAGCTCTTTCTTTTGCCGTAGGCGGTATGTTCCCTTTAGTGTTAAAGAATTAGCCCTGTGTAGCTTTTACCCGATTGTGACAAAGGAGGGGTATGTTACTCGAATGTATGTATTTAGGTTTATTTCTAAAGGGCTTTATTGTATGTCTCGTCAGATTGTAAGAGTGACATTGCGTACAGTATTACTAGTTTATCCTGACAACTTAATTGTATAAGTAGGTATTTATTGGGCATTTCAAAACACAACCATCTCCCTCTAGAGCTCATTTCATTCGCTCTAGGATGGTTGTGTTTTGAAATCCCCAATAAATACCTGGTTTTACTTATTTTTTAATCACTAAACACGATAAGCTCAATGGGGCGTGAAACTGTTTTAAAACTCCCAATTAAGGAAATGATTATAAACCTATATTATAACAAACCCGATGACACATGTGACTTATTTCACTTACAGACGCTTCAAAATAGTTTAAATATTGAAACATTGAAGTAATATAAGTCATTTCGCTAAAACACGTGACACGTTGCGGTCAAGTTACCTGTTTAGTTATGAAATTTATAAAACAGAAAGAATCGTTAAAATTACCATGTATTTGTCCTACTGCATTAATAACCGAAGCAAAGCGACATGGTAACTTATTACCCAATACCATTCGTTGCATTGTCTGCGGGCCATCGAATTGCGGAAAGACCAATTTAATGATAAGCCTCTTGCTGCACGAAAATGGTTTACGTTTTCGTAATCTATACGTGTATTCAAAATCCTTATATCAACCGAAATACATATTTTTAGAAAGAGTATTAACAATGGTACCAGGCGTATCATATTACAAATTTTATCATAATAGCGAAGTTTTGAGCCCCCAAGAGGCTGCTCCAGACTCTATAATATTATTCGACGATGTCGCTTGTGAAAATCAAAACAACATCAGAGACTTTTTTGCCATGGGACGTCATAAAAATATTGATTGTTTTTATCTTAATCAAACTTATACAAAAATACCAAAACAGCTAGTCAGAGACAATTCAAATCTCATTGTACTATTTAAACAAGATGATATAAATTTAAAACACGTCTATGATGAGCACGTGGGTTCTGATATGTCATGGCAACAATTTCGTAAAATGTGTTCGACTGTATGGAATGAACAATACGGTTATGTAGTAATAAATAAAGATTGTGAACGAAATAAAGGCTGCTACAGGAAGAAATTTGATACCTTCATATTATTGTAATAACATTTATAAGATTGTGTCTTGTATACGATTTACCACTTTCATTTATGTTTCCTTACAAGAAAGAACCTAAAATGGAAAGAAATATAAAAAAACAAATTGTGAAATCAGCTACAGCCGTCAAAAGAAAAGTTGATATGATAAAAGATGCAAAAAATACGAACAATATAGCATTCGCAACTATATTTAAACCTATCGTTGATCCGCTGAACCAGTTAGCCAGTAAAAATGATAAAAAATCTGAGAAAGAAGAATTTGGAGAAAAAGAAAAACATATAAATAAGAGAAATAAATATAGTGAGAGTGAAGCCTCGTACACTTCTAAAGAAGATGAAGAAGTAGATTATGAAGAACAGTTTAGCGATCAAGACGCTGCTGAAGCTAATTTAGATGTTTTTGACAATAATCCAAACAAAACTCTTACTGTTTCACCATCTACCGAGCATAATATCAGTGACGGGTCTTTTAAATCACTTCAATCATCCCCAAGTTTGCAAGATCATACTCTATCATGGTCTACAACTTCTGAAGTATTGAAAGATATACCATTCGGTTTCAAACATGATCGCGGAAAACTCATGCTCGGTAACTCGCGCGTCATTGACCAAGACTGCATTTGGAAAATCGGAAAACTTACTGTGAAAAAAACTCCAGGTTTAAAAGAATTATTATTTAAGAAAGTGCCAAACATGGCTGTGATAACCGAGGAAGATTTACAACTGTACAAATTATTACTTAATGAAACCAATGCCCATAGACGTAATTTTGATCCAAAGAAGCCTATTAATAGCAACAAGGGCTTCAAATATATGAATATAATTAAACCTTTATTCAAATTTTCCAGAAGTATAACCACCAGTTCGGAGAGTCTTTCAATGGGAAACGGTATTAAACTTTTAAAAAAAGTTTATAAAAATACTGATTTGATTTACTGGGACGATCCCATTGAGTTGGTAGAACGATTGCAATTATTATTAGCTTCACGAGATGCGGGTAACACTGGTTTAGATAATGAAATTATAGCAATTATAGAGGAATTAGCAGAAGCTGGTATTATTAACAAAAATAATATAAAGAACATGCACTAAAGGAATCAAACAGTCTTATTACAGCTAACAATCTATGAGCACAGAAATGAATGTAGATAAATTTGGACATCACGTTCATAAGCGTTTACGAATTTCTGAGTATATAGATATTTTAAATGAAACCTTAACCAAGACAGAAGAAGGGAAGTATGATCTAAAATCATCGCGATTAAAAGGATTATTACATCCTGAAGACGACGACGAAGCAGTTAACAAAGCATATCTCGATAAAGAAATTAATTTTTTAAAAGAAGAAATTAAAAAATCATTTTTAAATCCAAAGAAAGATGACGATGCAGTAAGCAAAGCTCATCTAGACAAAGAAATTTTAGAGTTAAAAGAAGAAATAAAAAAATCATCACAGTTAAAAGGATTACTACATCCAAAGGAAGATGACGACGCAGTTAACAAAGCCTATTTAGATACTGAAATTCAAGAATTAAAAAAAGATATAAAACAAATTAATAGTGATTTGAAAAATTGTATTTATAATTTACAATTGCTTGCAACTAATTTAAATTACCAATACTATACAAAACAGGAAGTAGATCGTATAATTGTTGCAAAGTCTACCAAAAATGAGTAAACAAGACATAGTTGACGAGCTACACAGATCGGTAAGGAGAAATTTTCTACGCCGTTGTACAATTATAAAAGGCATAGATGATTTGTGGCAAGCTGATCTCATAGATCTACAAAAATATGCACATCTGAATAAAGGATACAAATATGTCCTAGTTATTATTGATGCGTTATCGAAATACGTTTGGATTGCTCCTTTGAAATCAAAATCAAAGGAATGTGTCACAAAAGCTATGCAAAAAGTACTTACTGAATCACGTCGTAAACCTGATAATTTGCAAACAGATTTTGGTAAAGAGTTTTACAATGAATCATTTCAGAAACTTATGAAATATTATAAAATAAATCATTATTCTACATACTCTGTAAAAAAAGCATCCATTGTCGAACGAGTAATCAAAACCTTAAAATGTAATCTCTACAAACTTTTTAGTCTGATCGGTGAATACGTATGGCTAGGAAATAACTTTGATTCTGTTGTTCGACAATATAATAGAACTCTACATAAAACCACAAAGTTTAAACCAATAGATATAAATCAGTGCAATCAAGAAGTTGTAAAAGCTAATATTATCAAAACGCAGCAGAAACAGAAAAAAATTGGAAGGTTGATATTTAATGTCGGTGATAAAGTTCGTATTAGCAAATATAAGGGGGATTTTTGTAAAGGATATACACCTAACTGGTCAACAGAAATATTTACTGTGATTATGGTTAATAATACAAGACCACTTACTTATCAAATAGAAGATCAACATAAGCAACGAATATTGGGGTCTTTTTACGGATATGAGTTACAAAAAACAAAAAACCCGGACTTTTATCTCATTGAAAAAGTTATAAAAAGAAAAGGAACAAAATTTTTTGTGAAATGGCTAGGACTTAGCGAAAATGAAAACAGTTGGATTGAAAAGAGTGCACTGTTGCAGTAATATGCGAGTGTATAAAAGCAAATATTTTATACTATAAAATTAGTATGTCCCTATCAATGAAGAATGGAAGTGGTTTAATTAATAATTTAATCGACAAATTACCTTTTGAAATACATCTACCTGGATATCAATTTTGTGGTCCCGGAACAAAATTGCAGAAAAGGTTATTGAGAGGCGATCGAGGTATTAACAAACTGGACGAAGCGTGTATGCATCACGATATTGCTTACACCAACAGTGATTTGAAGGTTCGAAAAAAAGCAGATTTAGAACTTTTAAACATGGCTAATCAGCGGTTAAAGTCAAAAAATGCTGGAAAAAAAGAGAAGGTTGCTTCTTGGGTTGTGAAAAATGCTATGAAGGCAAAAATACGTGCGGGTGCGGGAGCATCTTCATTTATAAAAATTGTAAAAAAAATACAATCTCAATTAAAAAAACTAAAATCAAAAGACAGTCACGCTGCCATCAAATACGCATATGCCGCAGCAAAAAAAATATTTACAAATAATAAGGGAGTACGGTTACCGCGCTCTATTCCTATTCCAAAATGTGGAGGTATTTTGCCCTTGATTCCAATCTTTGCTGGACTATCGGCTCTTGGTTCACTGGCTGGAGGTGCAGCAGGAATAGCAAAGGCTGTGAATGATTACAAAGTTGCTAAAAAGAGTCTTGAAGAGTCAGAACGTCATAATAAAATGATGGAATCGGTTGCTCTTGGAAAAGGATTGTACATTAGGTCTACTAAAAGAGGAACAGGTCTATATCTAAAAAGTTCAAAAAACTTATGAAACGGTTACCCAAGCGAGCATTAACTAACATAGACATATTAAAGCACGCGAATGATATCCCCTATTTTCGAGGTGTTTTTATGAGAGACACTTTGCCTCCAAAACCTAGAAATATAGAATGTGCAATACTGAACCTGGATAGTGATTCCAACAACGGAACTCATTGGGTAGCCTTTGTGAAACTTGATAAATATGCCGAGTACTTTGACAGTTTTGGAAATTTGAAACCACCACTGGAATTGGTAAAATACTTAAATAATATATCTATTAATTATAATTACGAACAATTTCAAAGCTTTGATTCTACTAATTGTGGTCATCTGTGTTTACAATTTTTAACCAATTTTTGGAATAATGTATTTAAATAGAGTTTAAAATAAAAAAAATGTTAGTACAAAAATGTCTTTCACTGTGTCGATAACGGGAGCGGGAGCATCCTTGACAACAAATTATTCACCAACTTTAGAATTATGTGGAGAATATGAATGTGGACTTTTATATTTTTCTACGTTTAATTCAATACCTAATATTGATGAGAGAAACAATAAATTCTATTATGGTGATGAAGTTGCCGAGATCCCGGAAGGATCGTATGAACTTCAGGACATTCAAGATTTTTTAAGAAGTAATATAAAAAATACTTTATTTAAATTAAGATGTAACAATAACACATTGAAAGCACAAATGTTCTGCTCCAACGATGTTCATTTCGAGAAAAGTGATTCAATAGGCAGAATCTTAGGTTTTGGGATGGAAACCGTAAAAGCTAATATAAGTCACGAGTCTCGTTATCCTGTCAGCATTTTACCAACAACCATCGTGCGCATCGAATGTGATGTAGTGAGTGGATCATTTGTAAACGGAAAAGCTAGCCACATTATTTATGAATTTGCGCCCAATGTACCACCTGGTTATAGAATAATTGAAATACCTAAGAACTTAATATATTTCCCAGTTAATCAAAATTCGATAAGTGCTCTGAACATAAGATTGTTGGACGCAGAAAATAAGGAAATTAATTTACGTGGGGAGGAAGTACAACTGTATTTACACTTTAGAAAAAAATGATAAATTTTAATAAAAACCATGCGACGCCCTGTGTTCAAGTCAGTAACAAAAAAACATCTTGCAAGAAAACACCTCGAAAAAACAAACCTCTTAAATCAATAAAGAAGCTCACACGTAGCAATCAAGACTTTTTAAAACTAATAGGTTTATTAAAATGAACTTTTTAAATATATCGCAACCAACTACTTACGATAACAGTGTCGAAAGTTTCGAATTTCATTCTTACAAACCATATGTGACAAGTTTTAACAAGAATGATGAAATCCGAATACCTATCAACCAGCAAGACTTATATGTATTACCCTCTCTCAGCAGTTTGTATATCGAGGGAAAAGCTATTTTATACGATAGCACAACAAAAGCAAAGATATCAAATGTGCACTTTGTGAACAATCCCGCGTTGTTTCTATTTCAAGATATTCGATACGAGCTGAACGGAATTGAAATTGATAAAATAAAAAATGCAGGTATTACCACCACGATTAAATCCTATCTTTCTTTAAACGACAATGAATCTAAATGTGCTAAAGTTTGGGGATGGTCTCCCGGTGGTACAACAATAGTCAATGATGGTGTATTCTCTGCTTCCATACCGCTCAACAAAATATTAGGTTTTGCAGAAGACTATGAGAAGATCATTATAAATTGCAAACATGAGCTAGTGTTGTTAAGAAGTAACACCAACCTCAATGCTTTGAAATTAAATGGAGGAGAAATTGTCGAAGATATTGTTATCAATAAAATTGTTTGGCGAGTTCCACACGTTAAAGTATCAGATCGTGAAAGGATAAATTTATTAAAGCATTTAGAAAAAGATCGTGCTATAACACTTACTTTTCGGAATTGGGATTTGTATGAATATCCACTATTACCCAAAACACGTAAACATACTTGGGCAATCAAAACTTCATCTCAAATTGAGAAACCTCGATTTGTTGTGCTTGCCTTACAAACAAATCGTAAACATCAAGCGGATATATCAATGGCAGAGTTCGATCATTGTAATGTTCGTGACGTAAAAGTGTTTTTGAATTCATCGTATTACCCATATGAAGGATTGAACGTAAGTTTCTCCGAAAATAAGTTTACCTTATTATACGAACAGTATGCAAGATTTCAACAGTCTTATTATGGTCGCCGACCTGAACCGTTGATGAGTTTGAAAGAATTCAAAGATATCGCTCCATTATTTGTAATTGATTGTTCGCGTCAACAAGAAACTTTAAAGGGTTCTATTGATGTAAGAGTTGAAATCGAAACAGACGAAGAAATACCTGATCAGACCGCAGCATATTGTTTAATTTTAAACGATTGTATATTTGAGTATAAGCCTTTAAGTAGCATTATTAAAAAGATATCATGAACCCTAACACAATTATCGTTGATTTACAAGGCTTCAAAAATGCTCATAATGAATTCATAGTTAAAGAATTCGTTATAGCTACTCAAGAACATACTCAAATATTCTTAGTTAAACCACCATTTTCATATTCAAAACTAACACATGAAGAAAAAAAACGTGTTTCCTGGATTGAAAGCAACCTCGGATATCGATGGAGCGAAGGGAACATAAATTATCGAGAATTTTTGCGCATTATAAAATCTTACCTAAATGGTCGTAAAATTATTGTTAAAGGTCAAGAGAAGATCAAATGGGTGAAAATGTTAAGTGATCAAAAAAATATAATAGATATAACAGGTAGTGGTATTCCTAATTTAAAATCTCTACATGAACAATTTTGTAATGATCTACTTTTATTTAATTGTTTTATTCATGAAAATTATTGTGCATTAAAAAATGTTTTATGTATAAAGAAATGGTTGATAGAAAATAAAATAATTTTGTAACGATAAAAGTTCTTTTATTTTGCTTCCACTTAAAATGCTTTCTTACAGTATTCATAAACTTTAAATACATTTATTTAAATAATTTGATACCAGACAAACTTTTTAAATTACAAAATAAACATTTATTTTATTACATACAATCAGGATCTTTTTTTTATTTATTTTAATATTAAAAACAAATTGATTATTGCTATGAATTTTTCTTAGATTAAAATTACAAAGTATAAATTAATTTTATTACCAAACAACCTGCCATACCTAATAAGATATATTGTTTTATTTGCTTTTTTGAAAACAAGTAAATTAATTACATAAAATCATTATTGCTATCACAAAGTTTTATTGATCCAAATCACAAAATATATTTTAACTTCATAAATTACATATCAGATTTTTTTATATATATCTAAATTAAAACTACCTTATAAATTACATTTATATATTAATTAAATTAAATAAAAAAGTTAAAATTACATAAAATCATTATTGCTATCACAAAGTTTTTTGGAAATTCTGTTGATCAAATTTTGAGTTTCGTCCATAATATTGTCCACAGGATCACTAACCACGTATTGTGCGTTCAAAATTATGACTTCCTCGCCATCACTTGAAGGTTCTTGATCGCTTATGTCCAAAACCTTTATTTGGATTAATCTTATCCCCTTCTTTTTTTCATTATTGATCACAAATGACTGAGTCGTCGATGGCAGCTTTCTTTTTAGAGCTTCTTTTCTTGATTTGTTTTTCTTGGCAGGTCCTTGGAGTTCAGGTAAGTGCCAACTAAGACTAGGGATGTCGTAGCCCTGTCCGCATTGTGTAAAAATGATGTCGGGAGAGTCTGTCATGATAATAATCTGAAATAAAAAACAAATCAATAAAGCATAATAGTTACAACATAGTTAAAAAACAATAACAATAGTCTTTTTCACTTTAAGATACTCACAGTTTTTTATATGTGATGCGACTTCACTAATGAGCTCCTATCAGCGTAATGGTTACAAGTTAAAATAATACATAAATCAAATTTATTAAATGATTAGTCAGCCTGTTGCATATTGTTTGCATCTAGGTATATTGCTGTCTTGCTCTGTAGTGTTATATCGAGTGAGAAGGTTCTAGTTCATAACATGACACCAGTGTGACAGACATTAAGACATGTTACGACGTGTTTGAAAACCATTTGTGTTGGATTGAATTTCAGAATTATTGCATTGTGGTAGGTACCTAATTAAGGGATATGAAAGGAAACAATATGTTATATATTAGAAATGTATTTAAAAAATCCTTAAGAACTAACATTTGCCTTTGCATTTATTTTTAGTTTTGTATTTACTGTAATGCTATTTTCTGTACAACAGAGTCATTACAAACAATAAAACAAATTATATATAGTAACATACAACTCGTTCATTGCGAGTATAGTTATGAAAACTTGTTAGTAAATCATTAACAAAATTAGTCTTATTTCTTATTTAGATGAGTTTCCATCAAACAGAATACATATTCATAATTAACAATTACAATTTAAAACCAACTTGATTGATGACCCCAGGTAAGGTAATCTCATATCTGTTCAATATTTTGTATAAAGGGCTAGGTAATTTCACAGCCCCAGCGTATCACCCCTTACATAACTAGTTTTAAGGCTTACATATCTATTTATATAACTTTTTTTTTAACCAGTCTACTTCAAAACAAACTATATTTATGTCCCCAGGACATGGTACTTATTTTATCCTTTAATATTATACGTTTATCGTCTTTTGAAGATAAAGCTATTTTGTCAATAGCTTGAGTAAAAACTTCATGTTTTAGAGATTTGAACACTATATTTCTTTTTTTCAAAGAGTTATTACACATTAAAACATTATTGTAATCTTCAAAGTTTAAAGTCCTTATTTCAGATTTTTTTACACCCTTAGCTTTTTTTATTTCTTTATCTTGTGTTTTAATACAGTAAAGTTTTGATCTCAAACCCACAAATTCAACAATAAGTTGACCTCCAAATTCATCCTTAAACAACCCCGGAACTTTTTTGTTCTGACAAACGATATTATGTTGATTATTTTTGTCATAATTACTGGTGTCAAAGTATGATTGAAAATATAATTTTATGTCTTTATATACGTCTTTTGTCTCAATGCAATATAACAAGCTGTCAGTATCCGTATAACAAAGCTTTAAATTGTTACCATAGAATGGTTTCATAATAGAATAGTGAAAGTCATACATATGATGTTTAGATATTTCTAAAACTGTAAATCCTATGTAAATGGGCTTATCCAAAATAACCGACTCTGGCTTCATTTGTATAGCCACAAAGTTTTCTGTAAAAATAGTGCAACTATGGAAATTAGGTCGTGAAATAAAATGCTCTGCTGTAAAATATTTTTTAGTAACATTTTTAGTATCACTCCATTGATTAACTAAGTGAACATTTACTCTGTTTTCCGAATCTTCTAATGTTTTTCCGAAAACGCTATTATTTAATAATTTGAAAAAGTCCTGTTCAAATGCTGATTTGGCTTTTTGTCGTAATTTGGTATTCAAATCAATGTACTGTTTTAAAAAAGGATGTTGTTTGAATCTTATTACTCGATGCACTTTTTTTAGCCGTAATCCATGGCGTATGCAAGTTTTCAAATGGACATAATGAATAACGTAATAAAATTTGTCATTTAAATTAGGTATCAACTTAGGATTTTTTGATCCTGGAGGAGTATACTTTTGAGGACAAAATGGCAAATCATTATGTAAGTCATGTAGATGTTCGGGATATTCTAAATCCACTTCCAATATGTAACCGCACTCCGCATCATCTGGTATGTTGAGGATATTAAGTTCGGCAATAGCTTCTTGGGTTAATAACTCAAAGTTTGAATACGGTAAAAAAGAGCACATAGCATAACCATACAAATTATTGCAATCTATATATAATAAGTAGTTGTCAGGCAGAGTTGAATTATAGTTAGCTAAATATTTGTTATTCGCCTTAGCATATCTAGTTGAACATAAACAAACTCCTCCACGAATGCCCTTTTGAATCATACGTATAATTTCTAAATTGTCTATAAGTTCAAGTTTTACTTTTGTTATGAGTAACATTGCATCAAAACTTAGTCCAGGCGCTGTCATATAAAATGCAGGGTCTAATCTGTAATTAATTTTGCAAGTTAATCGAAATTTTTCAAATATATCTGCCAGTAATATAACATCTGATTTTAAATATAAATCTGTATATTCACCTAGATTTTTCAAACAAAATATTTTCCAAACAAGCTGAGCATGTCGATAATCAGAAACAGAAATAATGTTACCGGTCAAATTACTGTAAAAGCAGCTACGCGGTGGCAAACTATTTTCTTCATATGAATTCCAACTCGTCATGTATTCGTAGGGATATACACCTTTTCGTTTTAATAGATCGAAATGATTTTTATTTGGAAAAAAAATCGTTAAATGTTTGAAATCGTTTTCATTTAAGTTTGCTACGAGTTTTTCTAAGCTTGTACCTAAAAATTTAAACGAGTCTACAAACCGTACCGGTACATATTCTTGGCTACCGGTATGAAAAAATTTGGTAAATGAAATGTAGTTTTCTTTATTTTTTGCAATAACTTTTATTTTTCCTGGCATTTCTCCTAACTGCCGAATAAACAAATGACTATCGTATCCAGATAAATTGTGGAAAAATACTGGAATAAATTTTGGTAAACGATATCGCAGGTTACAGTAGCTGTGAGATGGTCCGCGGTAGTGTCCAGTTAGATGACAATGATCTTTGACTCTGTCGTCAAGTAACAACTGATCACAAAGAAAGCAATATTTCGATTTATCAAAATGTTCCTGTTCCTGTGAAGTCAATGTAGTTATAGGAACAGGATATTTTAAAACTTTATATATTTGCTTTACATCTTTACCGAGAAATTCGAGGAATTTTGTAACACAATCTTTTCCGCGATAAGTTACGTATTTATTTCGCGAGCTGTCAAATGAACATACGATATAATAGGCAAATGCAGCGGGTACATGGTTTTGTAAAATTGTAGTACATTTCTTTTCATACTCATTATTATTTATCGAATGGGGTACTAATAAAGACTCGAAATCAGCATATATGACAAATGGCATATCTTGCATTCTTTCGAAATGTTTAAATTGAATTACGGACCCTGGTTCAGGTAATAAGGTTCGAACACCACTACACACGTGAAAATTTAAATTCTCTTCAGTGTTGAAAAAAATCATGCAGTCGTCACAAAAATATATTTTCCCATGATGTTTAGTTAATTGAGGTCTAAGCAATTTACTTAGATTTTTTATCAAGCAATAATGTTTGAATCGACCTTTTTCTAATAATAATAGATTGACGTGATATTTCCTTTTATGCTCTGTCTTGTACAGGGGACCAACTATATTTGACTTGGTTCCAATGCCATATACGTTAATGCTAATTCGGCGGTTATTTTTCTCGAAGACTTTAATATCGGAGAAGCCTACAGGAAACGTCATATTCATAGTATTGAGAATATTATCATAACAGGGGTAAGAAGAGGTTCGATGGTAATTATTTTTAGCTGGAAATAATGCTGCCATTACACACCATAAGAAACAATATGCGTCATTATTCTGTATATTTATACATGCACGTTTTAATTTTATACATTTTGGCAACTCAATAAAGCGTGCAGCTCTCAATGGATTATATTTGTTTATATTTATTTCTAAGTACAAATTACGTATAAATGCCCAACCACTATCTTTTTCTTGAAACTCATCTATCTTTGTAATAATAGTATAGATTACTTTAGAAAAAAAATCGTTAAAATTATAATTGTTATACAATATGACGTTTCCTGTCGCAAAAGATTTTATCTCACTAGTTAAAGTCGAGGGTAAATTGAATTCTGCGAACAACTCAAAGTTAACTTTTATCGAATTATAGGTGGATTGTCTTGCAGCTAATAGTTGTTTCACACGAGGCATTAAATCGCGTAAAAAATCAGCTGGCGGAGTGTTGTCACTACTGTTTACACCTGCGTCAGCGGATATCGGTTGCACTCTATACGAGGCAATCCTATTTCTGAATGCAGTACCTATCTTTTGGATACCTTCACAAACATTAATGGAATAATTATTTTTATGTATTCTACTTCTAAGATGGCTCGAGAAGGTGTTACTTTTTACTGAGATATCGCAAACCGTGCAGTATACTGTCCTGTTTACCATATTTGTAGTGATAATAAAGTTTTGTGTAGGGAATTTGTATAGACTCGTATGTAATTAACTTTTCAAGTAGACTGGTTAAAAAATAATATACCATAAAACACTAAAATAATTAAGTAGAAGTAAAAAAACTACACATTAAAACCGCTTCGTAGCAAAAAACTTTCCCTCCTCTGTGAAGCGGGATTTGCACTGTTTTACAAATTCTGTTAAATGAGACAATTCTCGTGCGTCAGAATCAGATTGGTATTTTAATGACAAAACAGCGTATTGCCAACGATCTTTCGGGTCTATAGACGAAATATCGGCAGTGTTATAAATTTTTAAATCTATAAACATGTCACCCTCAAGATTTGCGGTGCGACGCAGGACACCGTCGGCAACTCTTCGCGTCAGCGCTGACTGTAGAACGTCCTTTTTAGAAGCTTTTTGCTTAATCACCGCTTCTTCTTCAGAGTCAGAGTCGAACAGACTGGAAAACTTTGCCGCCTCCGATTTCTTATTTGATGTCTTCCGTTTTAACGAAGGCTTCACGATTTTTTTAGATCTGTAAAGGAGATATAAAATAGAAGTCATTAATTGTAGGATAGTTTAATTTTAAGTAGGTAAATTATGAAGGTTAGTCCAATTATGAAATATGAAAATAGAAATCAGTTTACAGTCATACGAAAAAATAACAACATTAATTAGTTTTAGGTACGTGTGGGAGGTACATACTTTTTAGGTATTATATCCTCGTCTGATTCGCAGTAGCCTATAGGCAAGACTTTATCACTCCCTTTTGCACGTTTATTCACCGGTTTAGATCTGTAATGTAATGAGTAATTGTTAATCGTTATGCAAATTATAATTAAGGTACATTTGTTAAACTTATTACGTTAAATATTAACATAAAACTGTAGTTATAAGAACGCTGCGCTGTTTAGAAACTCAATACCATCATCGTAAGAAATCACACTTCACTTTAGGATAGCTGAAATTTAAAAGAGGTACCTACTTTATTCCAGAAGAAGTTGCAGCTTCTTCATCCGTCTCAAACAGTTCTTCTCTTTTTTGTTTTTTTACACCCTTGGCATAGCGTTTAGTTGCATAGTACTCCGAATCCGACCTGCAAACAATAACACAACATTAAAATATACATAACTAGATAGATATATTAAAATGCATAACATAACATTAGTAACAAACTTACGAACATGATAGTATGTGCGAAGATCCTCGTGGTGGTAGAAAATTAATTGGTTGATCGATGAGCAGCGAGACCTCGTTGGTTGGGAGGTAAATGGTGCGCGTACAGTAGGTACTGATTTGGGGCGCATGATACCGACAAACGAATTAAATAAAGCTTTTTTTGCTAAATCATCAATAAATTGACAGGTAATGTAAACCTTTGGGCTTGCCCAAAGAAACACATGATTTACGTATAACAATCAGCAAAACGAATTTAATGATTCAGGTTAAAGGTGTACAAGCTCTGTATTTTTTGAAACCATAAGCAGTTTACTTTATTTAATTTAATTATGAGTTCATATAATTAATCATAACGCTAACATAATTAAAAACTTAGGGAAGTCCAGGTAAAGTGGAAACCTCTGTTATAAGTATTAAGGTAATAACAGTCGCACTCAGAGTAGTTAATGACAATTAAATCAAATTCTTCAAACTCAAATATAAACTTCTGTCTTTGAGAGATTTAAAATATATATTGATGCTTTATAGTAATGCTTTTTGCTTATGTAATAATATACTAATAAGTATAAATTTGAAAAACTCCTTACAGATACTATCTTATTCAAGTTTAAAGAATTTGATTTAATGGTCATTAACGACTCTGAGTGCGACCGTAAAATCTTAAAACAAAATATAAAATAATGAGCGAGTTCGAACCATATGTTTAAGTTTTGAATAAAATCATGAAAAATTATCAAAACTTTATTTGAATTAACTAGGTAAAAACTGGTTAGATGGTGTTCTATTTGCCCGAACTTCCCTTTAAAAAGAATTAGTTCGAAAAACAAAGTTTCATGTTACATTCTTCCTTTGAAATATGATCATCAAAAGAAACCGTTTATATCAATAGCGCACCGCATGTGCAAAATTTATTACTCCCTGATAAAAAAGAGGGTTATGGTATGAGTTCTAATTAATATGTATTTATATTGAATACTAATCTTTCGCGGCGAATCTCGCAATTATCATTGTACTAAAATGCGAATACCTTGAAACTAAACTTTAGATGAATGTTTTCTACATATATTAAAAATTATATCAAAATCAGACAAATGATTCGAGAGTTATCGCGGAATAAACATACATACATAATGACATAGATACAAACAATGTTTTTCGCTGGAACTTTATTTGCAGCTATTCCTCCTATAGTTTACTAATAATTATACCAAAATTAGTTTTGAGAACCTCTCATTTTTAAAGTAGAATAACGCGATATGTTGATTCACTATTGCCAGTGGCGGATTTACACTAAGTATAGCAAATGATATGGCAGCCCGCGGGCAAAAATGGGGGGCAAAAAACAAGGCTTTATACCAAATTGCTAGATCTCATTTTACCTAGCGTTGGGTTGCCCAGAGAACCAGGCAGGTAAAGAAATAAGATATGGGTGGTATAAATTCATGCAGGCAGGGCTCCTTTAAAAACATTTTTTTTTTTCACCAAATCTGAAATAGGTATTTCTATCTCAGCTATTTATATTCATATACCGACGACGACCTCCATGGACTAACGGTCATCACGCCGAACTGCCACACCGGAGGTCCCGGGTTCGATCCCCGGTCGGGTCAAGATGGAAAATGATCTTTTTCAGATTGGTCCGGGTCTTGTTATTTATCTATATATGTATTTGTTATAAAATATAGTAGTGTTGAGTTGGTATCCTATAACACAAGTCTCGAACTTACTTTGGGGCTAACTCAATCTGTGTGATTTGTCCGTATATATTTGTCCGTGTCCGTGTATATACAATTTCATCAAAATCGGTTCAGCTGTTCAGATAAGAAACTGTAATTAATAAAACTGGATTTGCTCTGGGCCTGGTACCTGCATAATACGCCACCGATTATCATGTTACATTCATGTGCATTACAAGGAATATTCGCATAGGAACGCATAAATGCATGTTTAGCTAAATTGTTCATAGTGCTTGAATCGAATGGTGAACGCTTGGTGAAGAATCGATAAAATTGTATTCACAAAACAATATACAAATCAACTTCTTTGAGAAACTGAAAAGTGTTGATTGAAACTAGGATGGTGTTAGTATTAAACTCTTTTACTGATTCATGACACAGAATGCTATGAACGTTATAAACATGTATTCGCAAAACAATTTACATGTCAAATTTAAGAAACTGACAAGTGTTATACACCTAGATACACGGGTTGGACAAAAAACGTTTTTAGGGAACTATGTAACAGTATTGTTTTTACTACCATATTTGTTTATTTATGAAATCGTTAATGTAATCAATTAATTGCGATTGAAGGATGTCTAAATATTCTAAAACTTGATAATCGATGTCAAAGGTGACAACACTAATTATGAACTAATTGTGTTGTGAAGGCACAACACTTGCCTACCATGTAATGCATTTCAACTTGGATCGTGGTGATGTAAAGTTATGAGTAAAATGTAAGTAATATAAAATTAACTGAATTTCTAAAAGGATCCCTTATGCTTTTGTGACAAGAAATATCGTGGTCCTAGATACCAACAGTCGACTTTGGTGGCACGAGCAACCGGCCTAGAAACATCGAATTTTTTTAGCGTTGTCTCGGCGGGTATTTATTTACCAATGTCTTAACGGGGGACAGTGTTCTCGTATAATTACTGGGTGCCAATAGCCTTAGGGTCACCGGCACGACCAATCGGGCCAGTAATGAGAAAACTCGATCCCAAGGCGTCCCGATAACGATGCGACAGACTATTCGTTCTAGGTGCCAACCATTCGATCACCGGTATGAGCAAACGGCCTAGGTAAAGCGATTTTCCATTGCATTATGCGCTGCGGTCTAATCCTTTAGGTTTCAGTAATTTTATATTGCTAAAACTCAGTGTTTGTGAGTGTCCTGTGAAATAAGTCACATGCCATCAGGTATGTTATAATCTAGGTTTATAATCATTTCCTTAATTGGGAGTTTTAAGACTCCATTGAGCTCATATCGTGTTTAATGATTTATTTAATATGTAAAACCAGGTATTTATTGGGGATTTCAAAACACAACCATCCTAGAGCGAATGAAATGAGCTCTAGAGGGAGATGGTTGTGTTTTGAAATGCCCAATAAATACCTACTTGTATATTTAATAGAATCTCTCCTATTTACAGAAAAAGGTGACGGAAAAAAATCAAATTAAAATATTCTTTGAATGTTTATATGCACAAGGATAATAGGCTACTTTAATTAATATTATTTTCTTATTCTACTTGATGATAAATTTTTCGTGGCCTCAATCATGACTTATGATAATAAGCGCAAATGCTGAAATAAAGTTGATTGTCACTTGACAATATTGACAAATAGGAACTTACCTATTTGAAAATATTAGGTTAAATGATATGGTAGTTAACTTTAAATTTCAATTTAAGTTGAATTTTCGAATGCAAATGAAATTGTTTGAAATAATTGAAAAATCAAAAATTCCGAATTAAATAAATACCTAGATGTTTGTGATTAGTACTAAAAGGAGTAAACCAAGTAGTGGGCGATTTTTTTTTCGCCCTTAGAATAGGGTTGTATATTGATCCTGACAGGCCATCCCTCCTGCTATTATAAGATTTTGCAGATTAGTGGGCCACGATTTTAACAATAACTACTATTAGAAAGCTTTATAATAAAACCAGAGGTACTTATTACTTCTTGGGATAAAAGGTACAGGAGGTACTTATTACTTGCATTAATAAAAGGTACCTGAGATACAAAAGCTAAGACACTAAATAAGTACTTTCACGAATAAATGGTACATGAGGTACTTATTACTTCCGCGAATAAAAGGTACCGGAGGTAATTATTCATTCCGAAAATAAAGTTTGCTTGGGCACTTTTTAAGTCTTTTTCAGTCATGTTCAAAAATTCCTGGACTCCACTGCCAGTTCAAAAGAAATACAAAAATAAAACTGGATCTCTGTTTATTCCTGAGTCTTTTGCGACATCCACAGAAAGAGAGATAGTGGCCTATTCTTTGATTGTTGTACTCAACATCCATACTAAAAAAGAGGAAGTGTTAATTTCTTCACATGTTTGTTTGTAGAGACGTTTGGAACTACTAAACCAATTTCATTTTTTTATCTTTCAGCCTTTGATATCCTAGTTTTTGAAAAGCTTATAGACAGTACAGACACACTACGGACGAGCGAAATAAAAAGGAAGAATTACTCTAAAACAAAAGTTCCTTGGCCGACTTATTTGACCCAATTTCTAAAAACGGGAAAACGGAAAGTAATATAATACTTGTGTAATGATATAATATACTCTTATAAATATTTAAACTGACTTCAAAAGGGAAGAAACCCGGAATTCGTTGATTGGGAACCGAATGGGAAATTTTCTATTTAGCAATCTTCTGTATTATCTAAATGAATAAATCATTTATTCATATTATTATCCTAGCTACAGGGTTTATTGATCTTGAATACCCTGGTGTCAGAGTTTTTCAGGACCGTGCTTAAATATTTTCAGACTTCCACAAGATAGGTTCGACCTAGTTTGAAAATCAGTTGTACATATATATTCCTTTCCTTCACCTACGCGGGAACCATATTTGGTTATAATTATAAATTCCATACCACCACCACCGACCACGTACCGGTAAGCGCAGCGTTGGACATCCACCGATCAGATGGTTAGATGACCTGAAAAAGGTCGCAGGCAAACGCTGGATGCAGACTGCTGCCAACCGATCATTTTGGAAATCATTGGGAGAGGCCTATGTCCAGCAGTGGACTGACTGCGGCTGAAATGATGATGATAATGATGATAAATTCCATAGTTAAATTTGGTTATAAGGGGTATATAGTTTCTTAGCTTAAGTAGGTTAAGAGAGTCTGTAACTTTCTGGTAAAATTATTATTCCTTTATTCATCTTGATTCTTTTCAAATAGTTTTTTAAAATATTACTATAAAACAAAACGATATTTAAAAATATACAAAAAAGGGGCAACCATCGATAGCGGAGTTAGACCCAAGCTGCCGGTGGTCAGGGCTCCAGAGTAAGGAATCTTTTCATGGAATCAATGCGGGCCGTGTCCAGAAGTACTGCATTATTATTTTTATTTATTAAGAATGCTTTCCTTGGCAATCTAATCTATCACCTACAAGTTTCAGGTCAAATGTCTTGTCAAATAAAATCTTGTCAAAATGTGAACACAGTCAAGTAGCCTATTTTGTAAATAAATAAAATAAATATTATTATTATTTTTTGTATTTTGGTGCAATAAAGAGTATTTATAATCCAGATGGTCAGATGACCTGAATAAGGTCGCAGGCAAACGCTGGATGCAGACTGCTGTCAACCGATCATTTTAGAAAACATTAGGAGAGGCCTATGTCCAGCAGTGGACTGACTGCGGCTGAAATGATGATGATGAAAGAGTATTTGTATTGTATTGTATAAATACTTATGATATAACTAAGAACTCTCAATCTCTGGGTCTGCAGGCAAATGTTTTAAACACTGGACTACTAGGCAGTCAGAATCCGTCGTTGTTATGCATGCCACGTCTCACGTCGGACCCCCTACTCTTTTACGACATTGATAACTTACTGCATTGTCCTGACTTCTCCACACATACTTGAGGGGGCTGTAGGTGTTGAGAATGTAAGAAATCTCATGAAGATGTTTCAGTCTTCATTTCCGTTCATTGCGAATCTTTCGCCTAAGCGCGATGCTTTTTTGTTTTTCCCTTATGAATATACTAGCTGTTTCCTACGGCTTCGCCTGCGCCAAAAAAGTATATTTTATGTGTCTTTCATACAAACTTTCACCCTCCATTATCCCATTAGGGGTTCATTTTTAAAAGAAAAAGTAAGCTGTGTTTGACCCCGGTTTCTTCAAATACATAATATTTTTTTACATTTCGTAAATTGTTTCAAAGAAGTCTCTCATTTGATTTCTTAAAAATAATGCCTAATTTTGTAAAAATAAGAAGCGGAAGAAGCACCCAAGCTATTCAAGAATAGTTTTATATGACAGTTAAACTTAAACTCTAACTTAGAAAGGATAAAATGGACTCGTCTGAAATGTGGTTTTTATCGACATCTAGAAATGTTGAAAGTCAAATAAAGAAGGAAGATGAGGAGAATAACAAATTAACCTAGAGTAAGTAAAGGAACGTCTACATCGTCGTGTCATATTTGAATGTGAAAAAGCTAACGGAAGGTAGAAGTTCTTAGAAGGAACTCCACTAACAAAAGTACAGCTCTTAAATTCATACTTCCATACTTAATATACATGCTAATATTATAAATGCGGAAGTCATTCTATCTGTCAAACCGCTGAATGGATTTTGATGAAATTTGGTATGAATATAGTTGAAGACCCACGATCAAACATAGGCTATTTTTTGACGCAGGCGGAGCTGCGGGAAACAGCTAGTTTTAGATAAGTTAGATTGATTCTAAACCAGTTCCATGGTAATTCCATAGACAACACAAACGCAATTCCTCATTCAAATAAAACAATATTCAATTATTTTTAAAACTCTAAAACACATGAATATTAGAAAATTCAGTCAGAAATAATCCGGCCTACCCAACAATAGCATAATGACGTACATACGTATATATACGGGTAGGCGTCACAAAGGGTCTGATTAAAACTCATGACATGCGCAGAATATTTTTAAAACTACCGGAGGCTGGGTTAATTTTTAAGTATTGATCAAAAATTGCGTATATGTGTACACGTAGGGATGGGGTTGGGGGTGGGTGGGTGCCCCGCGTGCGTGAATTAGATTTTTTCGGCTGGAAATTTGTCATTAGAAGTTGTATGCCGGTTTTAATGTATGTATCGGGAGTTTTGTTCAAATTTTTCAAAATTACACTTTTCGGGTTTTGTCTCAGAGTTAAATTTTTTCATTCATAATTATGATTTATTGTGTCTCGCAGAGTCAAGGGGCAAATTTGTTATACTTTAAGTAGAAGACAGTACTTAAGGTTTTTTGGTGTTTTTGTTAGTTGCGGGGAAAGCAATGTCATGAGTGGAACAGATTTAGATGGGTCGTAATTAGATTTACATTAAACTAGGAATTTTAAATTGAACTTAAAATTTTATTTGATTATTGATTGTAGGCATAAAATTATATTTATTTTGCTCAGATTGTTTATGAAGCTGCCTGTGTATTTTTCAACTTAAGAGCAGGCCTCTTCATTTATTTTTGAAAATCGTCATACAATCATAATACAATCATCATCATTAAACGTATGATAAAAGTATATTTCTATTCTTCTCTGTCATTTGGGAGTTCCTTCATTTTAGAATGCGATGATGATGACGATACATTTTTATGGATGCCGTATCTAATTCAAATGAAACACTGACTTTCAATTAATTTGCAATGTTGCCAATATTTACTGATATAAACTAAAATTTAATTCGGTAAAATCTTTTTCAGTAAATACTTAAATAAAAGCTGAAGTTTGTTTGTTT
This sequence comes from Euzophera pinguis, assembly GCA_947363495.1. Lineage (NCBI taxonomy): Eukaryota > Metazoa > Arthropoda > Insecta > Lepidoptera > Pyralidae > Euzophera > Euzophera pinguis. The sequence continues at coordinate 1,578,836 of OX376164.1, forward strand.
GAACGCAGAAATCACAAGAACCACGAGACTGATTTAAAAAAAAAACAGTATTGAACTAGGTCTAGTCTATTTATTGAGAAGTCCGAACGGGTTCTCAAATAAATAGTAGGTAAATTAGGTAATTAATCATTTTAAAAATGCTTTTAGATATTCAAATTGTAAGACAAACTTCAAACCATGACGCATCTCCTGTCCTGTTCTGCCTGCCGGGCCACCTGCACTCTCAGGGACCTCTACGAAGCCACCGACACTGCTTGTCGATGGTGGAGTTTTGGTCCTCTGAAGTTTGATAACAGTCTCGAGTCTGGCTCTCAAAGAAGAAGAAGACAAACAAGACGCTTAAAATAAATTGTTGCATCTTCAAATCTCGATAAGGCTTTACACAAGGACTTGATGTAGACGATTTATTTAAGAAACACATAAGCAAATATTCTCGTAAAGTCGAAAATACTTGAAGGCTCGTATCCAAGAGAATTGTATGTATTTAAGAGATCTTTTAGGGTTCCGTGTACGCTGAAAATAGAATCTTAGCTTTAGATACGCTGTGAAGCTTCACGTTGGGAACAAGATTGTCGAAAAACTACGCTAGTGTAATTTTTGAGGCGCTTGAAGCACTTAGGTGTGTATCACTCGCGCACTGCCGACGTTTATTGCGCTCCTTTGAAATCCTCCCTGGCTTTGAAACACACGCTGAGGCTTCTGAGAACACACTTTTGGACGTAGAAGTGTCCCGTAAATGATCTTGAATAGGCTAATTTCCAGGATCAAAAGACTATCATTAAAATTAGGCCGTCATTTAGGGAATTAAAATATATTATTGACGTATTTTTTGTTTTATCAATTGAGCGATAAATTATGAGGATGTTATATCTTCATTCTTCTCATGCATCAAAGTTTAGGAGTGGGGGCTCGTGACGTCACATATTGCAAAAAGTGTTGCACACTGTGACATCACACGGAACTTTAACGCGCCATATCTTTACCATTCTTTGTTTAATTTTCAAAAGCTGACGGACTATATTTTTTTAGGACACTAGCCTATTGTCCCTGGATACGACTGAAGAGATCCGCTCAGACCACGGTAAACTAATCACCATCCAGATAAATGGGGATTGAGGGAGTCACCACCGTGCAACTGAGGAGCATCAGGCCAGATCCTATCCTACGTGGTAAATAAACAAATATCCACTTCGCTATTTTCCCGGAGGCATGATGGAATTATACAATCACACGGCTGCCGCCGCAAGCTCTCTGAGAAATCTGTTTTTTTTTAAAACAATTAAGTAGGCAAACAGACGTACGGCGCACCTGATGGTAAGTGGTTACCGTGGCCTATGAACGCCTGCAACACCGGATTTGTCACGAGCGCGTTGCCGACCCTGGATGTAGATTTATGATTCGGGCAGCATAAATGCTATACGCAATGATGATGATCTCCTTCTCTCTTTAGGTTTCAGGGGTCCAAGAGGCCTCATGAAGTTGAAGATGACTATTGTTTTATAAAACTCTGTATGCTGCTGAACTTACCAGATATTTGGTACTGGAACAAAAAAAAAAAAAATATTACCCAAAATATTACGACCGTAGAGAGGGTTCCGTAAGATGAAGTCTAAAGTTAGTAGATAAGTAAGAGAGATGGATTACTTTTTTCAAAGAACAGTTTTAGGTTTAGAATAACTTTATTTCTCATAAGAATTACATAAATAATTCACTTACTGAGAAAAAAAAAAAAACAATGTTTTTACAAAATAATACAATGAGCATGCTTTTATATACAATACAAACTAAATAACTTCGATAAAAATTGCAATACAATTTAGTGGGTAGCAATAAATCGAATGGTTGCTATTGTGCCGTCCTCTCGTCATCGACGCGCACTACGATCCCGCCCGGCAACACGGATTAAGAATGTTTTATCTAGATGTGTCGGTTCTGCAATTTACAGTTTTTATTTTAAGTTCATATATGATTGTATTTGGTTTTTGATGTTATTATTATCTATAAATTGTTACTCTGTTTGTATGAAAAGTATCTGTGTATACTATTTATATTTTAGGTTTATTATAATATAATATTTTTAGGTTTATTTATTTTTATTTATCGACTGTCTTGTTTATGTTTCTAATTTATAATTTTGTATTTGTATGAATATAATATGTAATGTGTATATACGTGCTTGTATGTAATAGTAAGTACCTAGTGATATTTTAGGTACTATGTAGGTATTTTCCTGTTATTTTTATTTTTTATTATTGACTGTTAATCAGACGACCGTTAGGCCCTGTAAAGTCTATTTTAATATATATTATTTACTCGATGGATTGTTATACGCTTATGATAATTTTATCTATCTGTCTGTTGAAATTAGTTGCAATAGTCGTATATGTAAATTTTTAGTTTTCTTTTGAAAATAGCTACTGATTTCGCATCTTTTATATCTATTGGTAATTTATTATACATTTTTGCACCTTCATATTGTATATTCATTTTGCCATAATTTGTTCTTGGCGTCCGCAGTATTAAATGGCTTGCGCTGCGAAGTTTCATTTTTTGGAATTGACTTTTTTTACTAAGCGATATATGCGTATGTATCTGATTATTCAGGATTTTATGTATTAATAAACATGTATAGTATATGTATGTTTGGTTAATCGTCATTATTTTGGTGTCTTTGTATATATTATAAGTAGGTGTGTGAAAGTCATAATTAAATAGACATTTTATTAATTTATTTTGTGATATTTGTATTGGTTTTAAATTGGATTTATTTGCTGTACCCCAAATTTCAATCAAATAATCAATATGTGGTTTTATGAGTGTGTTGTAGATTTGGTATTTAATTTTCCGCGGAAGACAGTTTGTTATGCCACGTAAGGTACCAGTTAGTGATGTCAATTTAGTTTTAATTTTTTGAATGTGTTGTTTCCAGTTTAGATAATGATCCAGATTAAGCCCAAGATACTTTTCACTAGTTTTTTGTTTCAGTTCATCATCATTTATTTTAAGTTGTACAGCTTCATTAATTTTTTTGTTTTTAGCTGCAAATATGACATAGTTCGTTTTTTCAGTGTTTATTGTAAGCAACTTTGATAAGAACCAGTTATTAAGTTTGTTTAGGTCTTTTTGGGCTTTTAATATAATACTTTTAATTGAGTTACCGTAATAAAATAAACTTGTATCATCCGCATAAAGAGAGATATCAGCATTTAGGCCTACATGTTGGATGTCATTGACGTATATTAAAAACAAAAGTGGTCCCAAAATCGAACCTTGAGGAATACCAAAGTCAATTTTACTAGAAGAACTCCGATATTGCCCTATTTTGACTATTTGCCTACGATTTTGAAAATATGATTTTAACATATCATGCGCTTTTCCGGTAATACCAATGTCAGATAGTCTTTTGAGAAGTAATTTATGGCTAATGGTGTCAAACGCCTTTTTTAAATCGATGAAAATACCGAGAACTACCTGCCTTTCGTCAATTTTGTTTTTTATTTTGGTCACAAGGTCTATTGCAGCTGAAAGTGTATTTGATTTGGGTCTGAAACCATATTGCCTTTTGTATAAAAAATCTATAGAACTCAAATATTTTTCTAGTCGAGAGTAAATTATTCTTTCAAAAATCTTTGAAATTACAGGCAAAACCGAAATTGGGCGATAATTGCATGGGTCTGATTTACTTCCGGATTTGTGAATAGGTGTCACTTTGGCAATTTTTAGAGAATCGGGGAATATTCCATATTCCAGACAATAATTTATACAGTTTGTGAGTGGAGTGATAATAATGTTTTTCAGATATTTAATGGTTTTTGTACCGATATCGTCAATACCCGAACTAGTATTAGGGTTCAGATCATCAATCACTTGATTAACCTCTTCCGTGGTTGCCGGTGCGAAGTTCGTAAGGTCAGTCGATCCCGTTGCAATAGGTGATCGCGATATATTATTTTTTAATGATCGACTATTTCGGATTTGGCTAGCAAGTGTTGAGCCAATGGTAGAAAAGAAATGGTTGAAACTCTCGCAGATTTCTTGTTCATTCGTAATTGTCTTTGCATTGATGACAAGTTTATGTGTCTTGACAGGATCTTTTGTTTTATTATTAGCCAATTCATGAATGGCTTTCCACATCTTTTTAGGTTTGCTCGAATGATCTTTGAAATATCTGAAGTAGTATGATTTTTTAGTTTTCTGTATGTTTTTAAGTACACTGGTTCTGGCTTCTTTAAATTCTTTTTCTAAATCTTTGTTTTGTGTATTACTTTTATATTTTTGCCATATTTCATTTCTGTTATTTATGTCTTTTATTATATCTTTATTTATCCAGTCCTGTCGAGGTGCGTTCAGTAATTTTGTTTTTGTTATTTTACATTCAGATATGCAAGTCAATATTTTTTGTTCCAGTATGTCATATGCGTACATTTTGTCGTTGCAATCTATAGCCTTTTCAACAGTTTCGTATAGCTTTTTATAGTTTAACGCTGCGTATGTAGTTTTCTGTATTGGTTTTGGGTAGTAATTCTCAATTTCCAGATAAATCTGCCTGTGGTCCGACATCGATGATTCAAGTAAATAAAAATTAAAAGTGTTGGTTTTCAGATTGGTGCAGACGTGATCGATAATTGTATTGGTGTCCGGCGTCACACGAGTACAATATTTTCGACCGATTTTATTCAGAACTCTGTAATCGGATTCTTTTAGGGCGTTCTTATATTTACGAGTTTCTTTATCTGGCGTCAGCAAGTCAAAATTAAAATCACCAAAAATAATTGCCCTCTTACTTCGTTCTAGCTGCTGTGAGAATGTCTCAAGAAAGTTATCCGCCTTGTTTCCATTGGGGTTGTATACTGCACCAATATCCAACGATTGTTTTTCAAGGTGAATCCAGAGGTAGTGTATATCATTTGCTAGACAGTGTTCTTCAATTAAACTATGCTGTAGGTTGTTGTGTACGTATATTGAAACACCACCTCCCTTTCTACCACTTCTAAAGTTATTGTAGTGGGTGTAGCTTGGCATTTGGAGTTTTTGGACATCAATTTCGTTTTTTATCCATGTTTCGGTCACCACAATAATATGTGGTTGGATTTCATAGACTATACATTTTAACTCATCGAATTTGCCTCGTTTTACGAGGCTACGTGAGTTTATGTAAAAACATTTTAATGATTTTTTAGTGCATTTTATATCAGCATAATTTTTAGCGAGTTTGTGAGTTACCAAGCCCGCCAAGTCTATGAGTTTTTTGTCGGTGTTGCCTTTTCTTGTTGTTTGTCTTCCGCTGTATGAATGATTTTTGGGATTCCCTTGACAAACTTTATGGTCAAATTGTTCTCTCCTGTGGCGCTGCGTCTTTCTAATTCTTCTTTTAATTTCTGCATTTGCTTTTTCTGAAGTGGTGTTCTATCGGAGAAAATCTTTACGCCATCCAACTGCGCTTTATTCTTATTTTTTAAAATGTTTTTTACTATTTCTTCAGAGGAGAAGCAGATTTTGATAGGGCGAGTGTGCCCAGGTTTGTATTTTCCAAGACGTATAATTTTTAAGGGTTCAGGGCAGTCATTACTTATAGGTTTTGTTATTTTAGAAACTTCTATTTTATTGTGAGTGTGACGTTCCATCGCAGTCCCTGCAGTAGTCGGCTCAGGTACACCAACAATCACAATATTCTTGGACCGCATATTTCGCTCATTAACCTCATTTATTATATCTTCATAGTTTATAGCAGGTACTGGAATAGTGTCTAGCGATGATGATGTACCAGCAGTGAATTCGCTTATGTCAGATTCTAGTATTTCTATTTTTTTCTCTATATTTTCTGTTATTGTTTCTAAATTTTTTAATCTTAATTTTGTATTGTTTTGGTCTGAGATTATATTATCTATAGTTTCACTAATGTTATTTACCTGGGTCTTTATGGTGGTTACGTCTTCACGGATCTTGTAGATATTTTCTGCTTGAGAAACACTACTGGCCTTCAGTACCGCCATTATTTCGGACATTTGTTTTTTTACGTCCGAGAGCTCTGCTTTTATCCAAGCGTCATCATCAAATTCTTTTCGCTTAACACGATGGGTGATATGGCTCGGGGTTGTATCCTGACTAGACTGTGTTTCTGAGAGATTTGGTTGAGAGCCACCGAGTCTTTCACTGGTGCCACATCCAGGCGGCGAACGTTGCACACTCATTTTATATCCGTGTTGTAGGACTCTGCGTAACTCTGCGTAAGCAGTGCAGAAAATAAAGAGCCTTACTCTTTTATCCGAGGTGGTGAGGGGCGGGTTACCGCGTCTTGATGTTGTCGTTGCACTTGTCACTCAGGAGTAATTAGCAATAACTCGCACGACGATGTTTATTGTAAATAATGGCGGAACGTACAAGCAAAATAGTTCAAATTAGAATCGAAGCCATTAGTTAACACAAAAATAAATTCGCGACACGTCTTTCTTGCACGCCCAGTAGTTCAATTTTACAAAACCAAGAACTATTTAATTAAACTTTTTTAATAGGGGTTTTTTCTTGTCGCGTTTATTAATTGTACAAATCGTATACATAAGAAATCATCAAAAGCTATTTATTAAATTAATCATTTTGACAACCCTGGACCATGTGTGGAAGATAAACGGGGGAAGCTTTTGCTAGACAGTGGGTCACAAAAAAACAACAAAAACAATTAAGCGTTTTATTTTTAAACCGAGTACAAAATTTTGTACTCAATATATAATTCCTTAGACCACATAGATCCAGTCTGGATCTACTAGTGGATAGATAACTAAAATACTATGTCTTTTTTAGTGACAGTGAACCAAAAAACATCGAATACGAACACGGGACTAAAAAGTTCATTTCTCAAAAAATAAAAATAAACTATCCATACTAATATTATAAATGCGAAAGTATGTCTGTCTGTTACACTTTTACGGCTAAACCGCTGAATAGATTTTGATGAATTTGGTATGAATATAGTTGAAGACCCGGGGTCAACAATGGCTACTTTTTGACGCAGGCGGATCTGCGGGAAACAGCTAGTTATTAAATAAATTTCGCCCTTTATAAGATCTTCCATGGATCAATAGCTTTGTGTCTAGTATTTTATTTAATTACAATGGTTAAATAAATTAAAATGGTGATTAATGAAAAATAGAGTTCTCGATAACTTGTAATTACCACGGAGTAATAAATAAAAAAAAATACATGTTGTTACTACCAAATTGCAGGCTAAAAGAGTTATTAAAACTTAAATGTAACTTGATCCTAAATGCCGTTACATTGTTGGTTTTAGAATAGGATAGTTAGATAGGGTTTAGATTCCTATCTAAACCCTTATTATCCTTAATAAGAGAGGTAGGACATTTTGTAAGAAGTAGTCCGTCTGGGAAAGTACCTCCGCCCTACAGAAGACCGCAGCCAAATAACACGGTGATGCAGTGTTGTGTTCCTGCTGGTGAGTAGGGTCGCCAGGCTCCAGAGCGGTCGCTGTGCTGACAGCGGACAGGTAGGCAACGCGGTGTTGCAGGCGTTCATAGGCTACGGTAATCACTTACCATCAGGTGGGCCGTACGCCTGTCTGCCTACTTAGTTGTATAAAAAAAATAGGACTTCAGATTTATAATAGCTTTATTAAAGGATTCTGTCAGGCATCATAGTAGGTTAAATAGTTGCCAGTTTAGAATTGCTATTTTTTTTAAAGCGAAATCGGCGAGTCGAATAATTTTCATTCTATACCTAATGATTTTCATTCGAAATACGAGTCATACATTTCAAAAATAGGGTTCAAGATTTATAGAAACTTTACTATGGCTGTTTTGCTTTCCATACTAAGAAACTTTGGGGTGTGTAATATAAGATATAAATAAAAATATCTATATTTTAAGATAAAGACCAACGAAATATATAATTTTGGTTAGTAAAATTATTAAATTAGATAAAAATAAAAAGAAATAATTTAGAAAAATATAATATAACAATTATTCAATATAACACTTTTGATATATAGTTTCATAGAAAACTTAAGAAATCTATTTGTGGTTTCGTATAACAAACGTTTTATAAACATAATATTATTATTAATTTTATTGATTTTAAACTCGAGTGTCGAACTAACAAACGGGTCTTACTTAAAAAAGTAAGTTTTTTTTGCGTGCGATTGTGATACACTCATTTCTCTCCGCATACGGAACACTCTCTCCCCTGCCCTACTTACAAGGTAATGAGCATCGATTTTTATAAGGCTTCATTTGTTTATAGTCGACAAATCAAAACAAACGATTGAAGTACGATAGTCGCAGTAATGTAAGGATATTGCTTTTAAGTTGCTTTAGGCTTAGGGAATAGACGCGTGTTCCGAAATTGCTTGAAATTTTCCTTCTAGTAGTGACTTTTCTTGCCGGTAATTATTTTTATCAAATACAATCCATACTAATATTATAAATGCGAAAGTCTGTCTGTCTTTCTATCTGTCTGTTACGTTTTCATAGCTAAACCGCTGAACGGATTTTGATGAAATTTGGTAAGAATATAGTTGACGATTCGGAGTCTAACTAACATAGGCTCCTTTTTGACGCAAGCAAAGCTGCGGGAAACAGCTAGTACAATATTAAACTCTTTATGCACAACAAGGAGAAATAGTGAAATACAAGTAATATTAAGAAAAGACTTTGCATAAAATAACCAACTAATAGCAATTAATTAGCTTCTTATATATTGTAAAATAATTTCAGTTATTAATACTTCAATACTAGTATTATAAATGCAAAAGTCTGTCTGTCTGTCTGTCTGTTACGTTTTCACGGCCAAACAGCTAAACGGATTTTGATGAAATTTGGTACGAATATAGTTGAAGACCCGGGGTCAAACATAGGCTGCTTTTTGACGCAGGCAGAGCTGCGGGAAACAGCTAGTAATAAATAAATAAAATATTTATGGACAAATCACACAGATTAAGTGACCCCCAAAGTACGTTTGAGACTGTGTTGTGGGATACTTATTCAACGATATATATATTTTATAACAATTACAAATATAGACAAACATTCAAGACACAAGTTTCTCTATCGGGATCTGAGCAAGCGCCTCATCGATGGCACACGTGACCAGAGGGCTGGCCTATTTTCAGCTCAAAATATAAGCATTGCCATTCAACGTGGCAATGCTGCCAGCCTTCTGGGCACTTTGCCATCGATGGACAGAGATGCGGAGGAATATTTCGACGCTTTCTAGCATCAGGCAGTGCCGAAATACCTATAAGTTTTAGCTAAGTTAGTATTTATTATATCTAGGATCAATTAATTAGATAATACACAAGTTAATTAAAAAAGATAATTTTCCATCTTGACCTGACCGGGGATTGTAAAGCCTGAAATTCACATTGAAACGTACCCACGGACATTTGCTATCAATAAAAGGCTTTTATCTGCTCCAGAAACCAAAAACAACTCAAAAAACACTAGTCTAAGCCTAAATCGAAATAATAAAAGCAAAAGTATTTTCATTATCTAACCCAGGACCCAGCCTCACAGCGTATATTCATTTCCGTTCTGTTAATACCGCATACTTTTAACTGTCTAACTAGGGGGTACCCCCACCCCCCTTCCCCACTCCATCACTACTTACACGCGGTAGGCACAACTTTTATAATACTACAAGTACGTCGGGCGCTTTTTAACGAACCCCCCTAGGGGGCGCCACCTGCCACGCGTACCGAAAAATACGCAAAAGGGAGGGGGGTTGGTTAGAAGTGAAGTGGTCGTATTTTGCGTATTTTTAAATTATTCCTCACATGCGGGCCCTGTTTAGTTGGATTCTTTTTGGCAACTGGCAATGACGTGTTTGCGACGCTACAATTTAAGTAGGTATTTTCACAGAATAGATAGAAAGATATACACTTTCGGCAGTCTCTCCATTGTCATGACCAGTGCTGTCAAATCTATGACCATTACTTACAGCGTACCCTACAAATTACAAAATACTTTGACAGTTCGCGGACTTAATGCTAAAAAAACCTTTCCCAGTCAAACGTTAGAAAAAAAGAGAATTATTGTGCGGCTCACGGTGATGATTCCTGATAAAACAATTCTATTTTTGCTTGTAATTCATAAATCAATCATAGAATACTTAAACGTAACAACGACAAAATACATAAATTGCTTCATGTACCAGCCATTGAAGTTGTTTTAAAAGATAATATCTATTAGAAAATTATCTAACTTCGAAAGGTCCGGAGCAGACAGACATACTCATCATCATTTCTTGTAGGTTACATTGTGAATCGACCATGTACACCCTGGTGTCAGAGTTGTGCGGAACCGCCTCTCGGGCTCTGACGTGGTTCCTTTAACGACCACCAGATGGCAGCCGGGACCAACCGCTGAACGTGCCTTCAGAAGCACGGTCGACCTTTCGCAACACTTCTTTTTATACCTACTTGATTAGTGATATCACCACATTAGTTTAAAGTTACAACTTAAAATATCACCGAAATACGAGTAACTAATTGTCCAGTCCACCAACCTTCATATTAATCAAATCCCTTTTATGGATTATGAAATCCTGAAGTTAGGTAAGAAATGAGCTGTTTTTCTTCAAACGTCGAACATATTGTATCCACACTTTATAGTAATTTACACACATAAAAAAAAAATTTAGATACTAAAGATAGCAAGTAAACTTTAAAAAAAAATTTGAGAAAATCAGTAAAATCACTAATTACAACACTAAAATTTAGTTAGTTTAGATCGGATTGGGTTCATTACAAATTCTTAAATCGGCTAATTGTCAAAAGTTTAAAGCTTAGTACCACGAAATAAACTTAAGAAAATCGGGTCTTGCGTTTAGAAGCTATTACAAATCCATACTTCCATACTATAATACATAATATATAATATTAATATTTTAATATTTATCATATAATATTTTTATATTATAAATGTGAAAGTGTGTTTGTTTGTTTGTCCTTCTTTCACGTTAAAACGGAGCAACTGATTGATGTGATTTTTTGTGTGGAGATAGTTGGAGACCTGGAGAGTGATATAGGTTATCCGTGACACAAACGGAATTCCACGCAGGCGAAGCCGCGGGCACAGCTAGCTATTAATAAATTATGCTCAACATGCCATACATTAACCGACACATCAAACTTTTAACATTCTTTTTCGACTGGGGTTAAAAATACTAAATTTACTATCGAAATAAAAAATAAATTCCCTCCATTTTCCTCTCAATAGCAAACGCTTTAGCAAAATATAAATATTATTATACGCGGATACGTAAATATTGTGGAAGGAAGCAACTCAACGAAATAGTTTTATCTATAAAGCAATCTCCAAGGAGAAATAAGTCTTGTGATTATGGCTCAAGATTGGAAATGGTGAAGCGTGTGTAGTACATTTTTCTAACTTATGCCAAGTTGTATGACAACAATACCTTGACAATTCGTGTCCCCTGCAACGTATATGTAAGCAACAAGTTTATTTTAACCGCAAGTTTGCTCGTCATATTATTGAAGGCGTTTTTTTCCATATACTATTTTAGTTAGGTAAATCGATACGATTCAGGGCGGACTTTTTGATTAGTTGGTTAGTTTATTTTTGGTTAGTTTAATTAAGTTTAATTTTTCATTATTTTATAATATAGCCTAATTTCGTCCACTAAATAATTATTTCAGTTTTTAGTTTGGGAAATCTCTACAATATGTTAATATAACATATAATTATTACGAATCCGTAGTCTCTGCCTACTACGGGAAAAAGGCGTGATGGTATGTATGTGTGTATGTATTTTTATGATATGAGAAAATGAATTTTATTAACTACATGATAAATTATCACTTGCGTTGTATTACGGGGTTGACAAACTTGTTGCTTTTGTTAAAATAACAAAATTTTAGCAATGTGTATTCAGTAATAAGTATTTTTTTAAAGAACTTTTTTCCAAACACTATCAATTTCTACAATTTCACAAGTGCGCCAGACCACTTAAAGCTCTGTGATAATAATGATTTGATAAAAATATAACCTTTAAATAGAGCATCAATCAGAAAAAAATAATAAGATTTGTAACTTTTTAAATTCCAAATTTATGGAGACACTAATTATTGTTAGGATATTAGCATGTTATTCACTTCTGTAATTAACCCCCGTATTCTTATACATAACTTTAAAGACGTCCTTCACTCAAACTCATTGGAGGACGCCTCAATGAAGTCCTCGAACTTTCCTTGAAAACGATATTCTTAGTTTGTTGCTTGAGCAAATACCAATGAGGAACGTCACGGGTTATAATAACAATTATTAGCACAAAAATTTAAAATTACAAAAGAATAGAGCAAAAAATAAAATAAAGTAATGGATACCTAGGCAAAAAATATGATTTATAACTACTTTGTTTCGTTTCAAGGATGCCTCAAGGTAAATCTCGACCAACCTTATATTTGACAGTTCAATACTCACCCCCAATAAGAAATCTCCTTAAGTCAAGGAAGCTAGTGACGACTAATCATACAAATGAGTCAATTCCTGTCCTACTTGGCCAGCTACCTGCACGCTTAGAAACCTCTACGAAGCCACCGACAATGCCTTGTCGGTGGCGGAGTTTTGGTCTTCTGAAGTTTGAGAACAGCCAGAGTCGACTCGCAAAGAAGAAGAAGATCATACAAATGCGTCGGAGTAAGGTTGAGTCGAGTTTGAGCAAATTTTTGAGAATATGGGGGTAAGTATTTTGTAATGAGTATTATAATAGTAGGATTCTTCTTTTAGAATTCTTATTTATTTTACCTCATTTTTACTTACTTATCAAGATTCAGGGCATAGCTGCACTGATATGATTACATATTAAGTAACAGCGACCAGCCAGTTCGGGTGAGACACGAGACACGTACGCCGAGCGCCTAGCAGATTTAGTGTAGCAAAGCGCATAACGGTGTGCTGTAATATTTTTAGTAGGAGTCAAAAATTGTGACTTTTTATTGTCTACAGGGATTAGCTTTTGCCCGTGACTTCTTATATGTGGAATTGAAAATTTTAAAAAGTGATTTTAAAATTATTATTATTCATCAATCTAACTCATATTATATCCACATTTTGAATTTTTCTTTTATCTGGATCTTTAAAGTATATGTCATTATTTTGTAAGAGATGATCAAACAGGATCATAGTTAGAAGTTAGGTATACTCAATTAAGTTTTGAGTATTCAAATCAGGCAAATCATTTCAGACAAATTTCAGGAATTCGTCTCCCTTTTTCTCTTCTCATAATTAGTTTAAATATCTATGAACAATACAGTCCTACAATTATTTTTATAAAAGAAAAACTCTTATTGGGGTAAATCTGGTGAAAGACGTTACATGTGATTTTATTAGAGTAATTCGGGAAACTATGCAGATTCGGACATTATAGTCGATACTAAAGAGGCTTTACGGCCCCCCCAGATGTCCTCAAGGTTCAGATTTACAACCGCGTCACCTAAATAATAAATTCGATTCCCGAGTCACAAGAACATCGTAGCGAAACAATTTATTACAAAATGTAAACAGGAAGAGATTTTCATTTGAAACGCGATTTCTCGATGCCCCCCTCGCCCCCCTCCCCGCCCGGGACATAGACGAAAATACCCAGTTATGATTAATTCCAAATGCGCGGCGCATTGATCAAGACCCAGCTTTTTACTCCAAACTACCCATCTCTTCCCCCCTTCGCCCCCCTTTAGAGCGAGACTAAGCTTGCAACGTCACCCGTCTCTGTCTAAAACAAAGATGCTAAAACTTCTTTCGCTAGTATGAAGATTTTAATTTCATATTTTTGACGAAACGGTTCTAATTTTAATCATTAACACAACCAAAAATGCTCCATAATGTTGTTGACATAAGGTGTAAAATCCTATGTACAAGAGCCGCACTTGTTTCCATTTTCTAATTCAGAATTAGTTTTCGAAGTGAAAAGATACAGTGCCAAGACTGTGTGCGTTATCGTGCTTAATTTACACTCTAAAATAATAAGATTTAAAGTCGAATATCGCATAGAGATGTGCTCGCAAGAAATAATTCTTCAGTTGTACCCCGAAATTAGTCGAATGAGGAGAAAGGGGTTCATACGAGGGGTGGTTTTAAAAGAAGAAGGCAAAAAGGTGGGGATAGAAAGATGCGCAAAGACTTAGTTGGCGGGGGTGGGGGCGTTATAAAATATATAATTCTATACTTACAATACTTGTAAATACGGCACGCGGAAGTAGGCTGCTCGGGAGGCTTGATACTTGATGTCAAGTGTTGATACTGACTTCTTTAAAGTACTTTCAGACGATATAACGTGATTTGATTTTGCTATTTGAAGTATTAGGAGGAAACATTTCGTATCTACTAATATTTCAGATATATTTTAATCGAGAGTGATGAGCGTAGAAGAAGCGAGGGAAGTCTGTAAGGATCGTAGCAAATGGACATCCGTAGTCTCTGCCTACCCCTACGGGAAAAAGGCGTGATGGTATGTATTTTAATCCTTAATAAACATGAATCTAAAAATTTCCAGCGACATTTCTATTTCAGTTTTTTGTCTTCTTTTGTGTAAACCAATTGTAACAAATTCTAATAAAACTGTTTATATTTTTACAATATCAATTAACCGTGCACAACCTGGTGTCAGAGTTTGTAGAAACCAACGACTTTTTTTAACGACCATGACAGTTAACACAAATTTAAAGTAAGTTTTATATGACTTCCAAAACAGGGAGTCACCTTTTATTAACAGGTGATATCTTAACCATACTGGAAACAACAAAACAAAGTGACGGGTTGTCACTGGGAATGTAATTTTATTTCTATCTAGGTATGCTTATATATTTTGAACATTTTTCAATTATAAATTCCATTGTTTTCTGTGTTCACTTCAAGAAAACCTAAAGACAGACAGACTTTCGCATTTATAATATTAGTATGGATTTATGCGCTAACCCATCGACGTCCCTAACCAATTTTTTCTAGTCTTTCGTAATTTTTATTATTATCTGAAATGACTCAAAAAAAAATAACTTCCTCAGAATGATCAAGATCGGTCGGTCGCGCTACACCGCTACATTCGCTGATATTTAGTCGCGAAACGGGATGTATTATAAAGGCGGTAGTTGTTTAAAATAAGAGCGGGCACGGCGACGCGGGTGCGGTGGTTAGGGTGTATGGGTTCGATTCCCTACTTTTTTTTTTAAAAATAATTTCTGTTTTAGTTACATTGTGTGTGTGCTGTGTCTTCTTATTAATTAATATTTTTAGTTAGAGTCAGTATTTTTTTTCGTTTTATTTTTTTATGTGTGCGGTCAATATGAGACATTTTTCAAGCTACTTGAAAGATAGCTTATGGAAGGTCGAAAAATGTGACTTTTAATTTTCTTCATTAAACTGTCCCAATGACAAGAAAAATTCCAAATTCTTCTCCTTTCTCTCTCACCTAATTTTTGTTATTATAGAGTAGAAAAACTAGCTTATCACCGACCTTATAGGAAGTGTCTACCCCGGGCTTTTAGACACCTTCAAACAGCAGAATCATCAAAATTCTCAAGATGCTCGGGGTCCGCATAAACGCTATGTCATACCGTTTTCCCTCCATGAGGTATTTAAGACATAGGAAAAAGACATGTTTTTTTTAGAACAAAGAGACTAAGTCTCCTAAAGTGAACCTTTAGGAAAGCTTTTGTTAGTGGAAAACATGATGGTTTAACCGGACATGCGTGTTCGTTGCGAATGCAAGCGCGGCCTTGGATTAGTTGTCATTAGAAGCATTTCTATACAATACTATATTAATAATCTTGCTTAGTTGAAGTAGCGAAGTTCTGCAATCGACTATTTATTCACTTGTACTAGTACCCATAATTTACTTTAGCTCGGAACCCATTGTGACTCAACACTGTCTTAAAACAGTGTCTGGCAGGGTCGCCATGTGATGTTACGTGAAGAGATGAGCTTAGTAAAACAAACTCGTTATAGATTCGTACGTAACTGCTCTTTATTGTTGGTTAATAGGGTTTATATACATATTGAAAATAGAGCACAGGTCGTCATAAGGTATGTTTATCTAGATCTAGGATGAGTAATCTAGGTGTTCTAAATAGAAAGGTTACAAGTGTAAGTAGGACAATAATGAGTTCAAGTACACACACTACAACAAAATATCTACCGCGAGTTCCTCCGTGCTTCGTATCGCAAGTTTAGCCGTTGGTTCTTGGTCTCATATTTCTACAGATTTTATCCCACTGCATTAACCAGGTTCACCAATTCTAGGACCATGATTAAAGCGTACATACATACATACATACCATCACGCCTTTTTCCCGTAGGGGTAGGCAGAGACTACGGATTTCCATTTGCTATGTATAATCCGTAAGCGTACATAAGCGTTTGTAATATTAACACACAAGTGGGTAACATCGATCGAACAAATAAATTGAGAATTTATGTATCTAGAAATAGATAATATAAACTTACATATATATATATATATATATATATACATCACGCCTTTTTGCCGTAGGGGTAGGCAGAGACTACGTATTCCATTTGCTACGATCCTTACAGACTTCCCTCGCTGCTTCTACGCTCATCGCTCTCTTCATACACGCTCGCCGATTTTTTTATACGAGTATGTCTGCGATTTGGTCGCAGTATGTTTTCCGAGGCCGGCCCTTACCGACTTTTCCTGACACTTTGATTTGTAAATACCTTTCGTAAGTCTCCTTTCATCCATCCTTTCTACATGCCCAAACCATCTTAACATGCCTTTTTCTATCTTTGCCACTACATCCTCATTCACACCACACCTTTTCCTTATCTCACTATTTCTAATTTTATCTTATTACTGCTCTACTATTTTTATTTTTTATAAATTTTATAACCGACAATGAAGGTCGTACTGTGTATTAAAAGCCCACCCATACGATCAAAATTATGTGTTAGTTGAATCATCTTCTCTTTAGCTTAAATATAAAAATATTATTAAAAAAATACCAACCTTGAAATAAAATTATAAAAAAATGACAAAGAGTGAAGCTACCTATGTTTTATCCACTCATTTCGCGTGGTTCTTAGTAAAAAGTTGTACTGAGCGCTACTAGCGCCTACGCCGCGCTCGTAGCACCGTAGGCCTCGCTACGCCGTAGCAGGGCTGCTACGCCACATGAGATGTTTGACCAATCATTTTAATATTATTTTATTTGATTATTATATTGGGATATTTTTAACTATTAACTATGGTAATGAATATATATGCTGTGTATGTATAATGTCATGGTAATTGTAGAAATAAGTAGTACGACTTTCAACCGATTAAATTTTATACCAAAAAAAAATAAGTTATATACCATATAATACCTTCTGAATTAAAATCCATAGATATATTATAAATGCGAAATTCTGTCTGTCTTTCTGTCTGTCTGTTACGCTTTCACGGCCAAACCGGTTTGGCCGAGAAAGCGTAACAGACAGACAGACTTTCGTACTTATAATATCGAGTATTTATAATATTAGTATTGAAGAATGGATTTAATCACAATTTCAGTACCTGAAGTCAAACCAAGAGACAACTAATCCACCCAAACTAAAAGTCAGAACTTCCAATTTAATCTCATGACAATAGTCACTGAGATCCCTTAAAGACACCCTAAAAACTGAAAAGTTCATTAGCCCCGACAGCCCTGCTTACTATCTTGCACGTTCCTAAGACGCCCCCACCCCCACCCTAAGGGGAAAGACGCGGAAATATGAAGGGTGCCTCATTTATCAGAACAGTTTCTTTCTCTGTAGGAATTGATTATATTCTACTAAGAATATTGATGGGGTGGTCTTGAAAGTTTTCCTGCTAATGGGGGGGGGGGGGGAATGTTTTGATTAGAGATTTCAATCGTGTATGTTAGGGCGACAGTTGAAGTTTTTCGTGTTTTGTGGATTTTAAATAGATAGGTTTGCGTTTTATTCTAGCTGTTTCCCGCAGCTCCGTCTGCGTAAAAAAGGAGCCTATATTTGTCCCCGGGTCTTCAATTATATTCATACCAAATTTCATAAAAAATCCATTTGGTTTGGACGTGAAAGCGTAACAGACAGACAGACAGACTTTCACACTTATTATATAAGTATGGAACTCATCATCATCATCATCATTTCAGCCACAGTCAGTCCACTGCTGGGCATAGGCCTCTCCCAATGATTTCCAAAATGATCGGTTGGCAGCAGTCTGCATCCAGCGTTTGCCTGCGACCTTTTTCAGGTCATCTGACCATTTATTTTAGTATGGAAGTATGGATATCTAAATATATTATCTTCTTCGTATAAGCGTGTTCTCCTAATTGAGTCCTCAGCTCGATTCGGAGCCTACAGCGTACTGTAAGTCATGCTCCTAGCTTTGGCGGCACTGTGTATTATAATAGAGCTATTGCCGCCTCCGTAACCCTTTTTCTAGGGAAACTAGTGAGATGAAAAGATGTGTCACTTAGTGGCCAACACTAGCGGACGTTTTTCAGGCTATCTAAAGCCTAACAAGCCTCAAAGTGGGGTAATTTATTCCCTCGAAATCGAGGAATATTTTTGATTTTATTTTTTGAGGTCAATCGTTCATAATGCTGATTTAGGATTGGTCCCTAGATAAAAGTCATCATAATTATCAGCCTGCTGCTAGACATAGGCTTCTATCAAACAATGCGACTAAGGGATACGTAAAGATATTATTTAATTAAATTATTCATTTTCGACATGGATTAAAATAGGCTTTTAGGATTTTCTAGAACTCTATGTAATTTCATGAATGAATTATTAAAAACTTTATTTCACTATTTACAAACATGATACATACTTAATTCAATTGGATTAAAATCAGTACAAAGGCGGACTTGTCAATCAGTACAAAGGGTTACAAACCCTTTTTTACTTACCGCATAAATAAAAAAAATTGTTTCGTCAGGCCCATGAGATTTAACCCGTAAAACGCTATAATGTAAAGCTTTCCATACAATCTACGTAGTCATACATTTAGCTATACACCGTCATTTGATTATACCACGTGCCAAAACTACCCCTCGCTAAAATAAACATCTTTAAAACAAAACACCCCAAGAAATCAGCGTACTCATACAAACTTTCTTCCCCTACTGTAATATGCGTACATTAATTTTCTTGAGCACATACTAACAACATATAAACATATATATATTATATACGTACGTCAGTGACATAAAATGTTAAAGAACGGAAGAGAACACTTTTTTTATACAATTAAGTAGGCAAACAGGCATACGGCCCACCTGTAGGTAAGTGGTTACCGTAGCCTATGAACGCCTGCACCGGAGATGTCACGAGCGTGTTGCCGACACTTTTGTTTTTTTCTTATAATTTTTTTAGTTCTTGACACGCTTGGCAATAGGCATGACGAATCATTTTCGATTTCATGTTTAAATGAAATACCTCACTATAATAGGCACAATGGTAAAAAAACACGTCGATAAAACTTAAACTAACTGAGATATGACGAAGTTAAACTCACGTGCATTTCGGACGATACCAAACGCTCCATACTAATGGATACATGTACGCCTAGGTAAGGCGTGACGTCACCGCTTACTACTAGACTAAAATCTGTTCGACAATAAATATTGCGTTTATATAAATAGTTCTTTAATTAAAGTTTCTTTATTTTTTATGTGGTCATCGATTAAAATGTAATTTTTCAGTAATTTTATATTTTTAAAATGGTCTTTCATATCGATTTTTAAATTGTTAAACAAAATCGTCTATGCAAAATTTCAAAGCGAAAATTTCAGCAATGAGCAATTAAATACATGTAAGCTATCATGCCATCACATTACTTTTTCAATTTTTGTACCTTGTCGTCTACCCAATTGGTTTTATTTAGAATATTTTTCAAATTCGGTTTTAGTTTCTTTTTAGTATAAGTTCAGATTAATTTTGTTTTTGATCACATATCTTTTGTTGTATTCTTATAAATGTTGGTATCTGATTTATTCTAATAATTTCTTTAAAGTCTTATATTACTTTTATTGAAGCTATTGAAGCTATTATTTTGTGTTGCTTGAGTGTTAGCTCAACTGTTTATTAATTCAATCTTTAATTGTACCACTGATTGATTGATTGACGAGAGTGATGAGCGTAGAATAAGCGAGGAAAATCTGTATGGATCGTAGCAAATGGAAATCCGTAGTCTCTGCCAACCCCTACGGAAAAAAGGCGTGATGGTATGTATGTTCAATCAATCAACTTTATTGCGTATTTTGGGTGTACATAAATATGTTGTACCATTGGAGATTGTTAAGCACAATAGGTTAACTTAATTCTAAAATCATTATCTAACAGTTAACCTTTGGGTTAAAAAGAGATCTTTATGTGGTAACTTTTAAGTTGTGTGTGTCATCGAGTTTAAGTACGGCTTTAAGAAATTAAATCGGCTGTGTTTATACACAGTAATTACACTTCTGCATTATCTTTATTGTATTCTAGCCTTTGATTTATACAAAATTAGGTTGTGTTCGCTTTAGAGTTTTTCGTGAATACGCTTGAAAAATAGATCTGAAATTCGTTTCTCGTTCCATTATTTAGAATATATAAATATATAGGGACAAATCACACAGATTGAGTTAGCCTCAAAGAAAGTTCGAGACTTGTGCTAACTCAACGATACTACATTTTTTATCAAATACATAGTTAAAAATCCAAGACTCAGGCCAATCAAAAAAAAGATAATTTTCTTTCTTGACCTTAGAAGGCATTCTGTATCAAATGTTGTATGAATAAAACGAAATTCGGATTATCAGAACAGTGTTCTATGTGCTTCCACCTCAAATTAATGTTGTTTTTTATGGAATTTCTTAGTAGCCTGACTATCCGCCAGGGGCGCTTTACATTCATTAACATTCATTTAGGAAGATTTTTGACCGAAGTGTGTCATTTTCCGGTGTTACCATCTAAGGCTACCCGACATCGCGACAAAGTGAAGTGCGTCACAACAGAACATTACATTACGCACTAACTAGATATTATATTTTATTTTATATAAGCTGTTTCCCGCAGCTCGGCCTGCCGCAAAAAGTAGCCTATGTTTAACCCCGGGTCTTCAAGTATATTCATACCAAATTTCATCAAAATTCTTTCAGCGGTTTGGCCGTGAAAGCGTAACAGACAGACTTTCGCATTTATAATATTAGCATGTATGTATGTTAGACTGTAAGGTTTAATTACGTTTTGTTGCCTGAAATAAATGAATTATATTTTTCATGCAAATTGAAAACGCAGTCGCTAGCGTTCGAGTTATAAAAATCTCATGGTAAGAGTCACTGACCGAAATTCAAATTGCAATCGAATTTGGACCAAAGAATATATCAAAATTGACGCACAAAGGTATTTCCATTATGCAACAAATAAACAAATGTCATCAATAATTAACTTGTTGGTCCTGACTGTCATCTGGTGGTCGTAAAAAGAATCACGTCAGAGATCGAAAGGCGGTTTCGAAAAACCCTGACATCAGAGTCAAGATGGTCGATTGACCATGTAACTCATTCGATATGAATGAATAATTAATCGGTTCTACTAAAATTAGCTACAATTTCACATAATTCATAAAATATCTAATGTCAAAAAATGAAGCAGAAATCTAAACATAAAGCCATTTACACACCGAGAAATCCGGATACGAAACACTAGCAAAAATATCGTATAATTCAAAAGTGCTCCGCGCGCCGAATCCGCCAACATTTAGGTTAAAATATAAGATCTTGCATAAGAAAACGGCGAGGGGTGCCACCCTGTATCTCCGTTTTTAGTATTTTAGTAAGTTCAGGGAGAAATTACCCCCCTGTGGGGGCAGGGGTTTAGGGGGAAGATGTTGATGTTTCTTAGTTTTATATTACTCGTACTTTATTACTTATTTGTGTTAGTGTGTTGGCATTTTATTGGTGTGGGTGGAACGTGATCTCCCCATGCAGATGCCGAATCTTTTTTTTAGTGGGTTCTATAATACGTTTTATAGTTTTTTCTTAAGTGTAACCGCGGGTTTGGGTTATCGAACGGGTGATTTAATTTTAGAACGCTTTTCTGGAATTTCCCTTTATCTCCGGCTTGTTTCCGGGTGCGTGGAGTGTGTACGCTGGTTTATTTTATGTGTGTAGGTATTCTAAGTTTGGCTTTGTTTGCTGATTATGAGATATTGTTTTCCAATGATAATAAGTTTGAAATGAATCATCATCCTAGCGTGTATTCCTAGTTGCGTCGTCAGCTAACGCTGTAAGTCATGGTTCTAGATTTGGCGAAACTGGTTATTACAATGAAGCGACTGCAGTCTGACCTCCGTAAACCCTTTTACAGGGAAACCAGACCAACAGGAACATGACCCGAGGTGTGTTAGTGGCCAACACTGTCAGAATTTTTCAGGCTGCCCCAAGGCATCTGACACAGCCTAACGACTGCTATCTATCGACAACCAACGGCTTGACGTGCCTTCTGAAACCCCGAAGGAGCTCAAGATAGAAAATGCCACTAAACGGCGACCAATCCAATAGTGGTCGCGTCACACCGTCGCTTGACACGCGCATTCGCTACGGATAAGCGGGTCACGCTCGTCTAACGAGCTCCTAAGTTTGAAATAAATATACTGGTGAAAAAAATAATAGAGAGGGTACTTGCGTTCTAAACTTTTAGATATCATCATGAATATAATATATTTCTATAGCCGACGCAGAAGTAGCAGTGTACTTACACTTATTTATTTATTTATTAGGAAGACCAACACTTTCTTTTGTATAAAAGTAGTAAGGTAACAATTATATAAAGCAAGTGAGCCACTACAGGTCTTCACAGATAGATCCAAAATAGCTTAACAAAAGTTGAATAGTAATCACACACGGCGTGTCAATTGTGAGACAACTACATGACAAGTATAAGATCTAACAAAACATTAGTCGGAACATTGCTATGGTCAAAATAGAAAAAATAATAATAAAAACTAAGACTGAAATGAAAGCACAACAGAAAAAGCTGTCGAAGTGTACTCAATTTTTATATTTTAGTTAGTAAAAAGACAAAACATACATTCATATTTGAGAGCAGAAGTAAAAAAGTTAATAATTGATCTAACGTAAATGTTTATTTATTATGTAATTGCTTTTGCAATAAGTATTGGTTGTAATTGAATAATGTTTCCTTGTTGAGCAACAAAATAATAATGATTTTGAATTGTATTTTATTTATGTTTCCTTGTAGATATGTTATAAATATTTCGTGTCATAAAATGTGATCATTTATTTAATACTAGCTGTTTCCCGCAGCTCCGCCTGCGTCAAAAAGTAGCCTATGTTTGACCCCGGGTCTTCAACTATATTCATGCCAAATTGCATTAAAATCCGTTCAGCGGTTTGGCCATGAAAGCGTAACAGACAGACTTTCGCATTTATAATATTAGTATGGATTTTATGACACAAAAACGCCAGGAGTGATGTATGGCGGGTATTATCGGGTATAATGCTCCTAACAACCGGAGCACTGAATGATTTGATTATTCTTTGAGTACATCCTAAAACATTATTTGAATTTACCTAATGATTGATATTTATAGATTTTTTCCGTAATGGCTATTTTCGTAGTATATATACTACATAATAGCATAAATACAACATATATTTAGCGTAGGTTAAACAGAATATATCAAAGCATTTCCACGTACAATGAATGTACATATATGAATGAAGTCTACGTGAAACCTACACATAATCTATTGACAAAAACTGGCCACTAAAATAAAACTAAAAACCCTAGGGTTCGCGCGAAAAATCACTATATCCAACCTCGTCAAAAATTTGTCCCACAGATCATAAAAACGACTACTCGTCCAAACAAAATGGCCCACCTCAGGAGCCGTATAAAAAAAAAGAAAAAAAAAATGGTTAACCCTGAAACGGTGTCGGTAAAAATCCACCGAGTTTTTTCCAATCTTTATTTGCTTTTACGAGCAACTAGTGAAAACGAAAGTGGCTGAAAAAAATACGTCACTATTTCTATCGCGCGGGGCGCGAAAAAAAGAAAAAATGGCGAATGGCCGGCGAGAGCGAGAGTTCTATTTTCGAACAGCGCGCTCTTTTTTTTTTTTTAATTTTTCGGACATGTGCCGCCGGGAAATTGCCGGATCGGTACGAAGCGACTCATTGACTGGCGGTTCACTATTGTGGTGTTTTTGAGGTTAGCTTTGTTCCTTTTGTTTGTCCATTATGCGAGTGTTAGTCACTGATACTGTCAAATATTTTCTAAAGTAAATTGTATTTTTGTCATTTCGATTGTCAAAAATTTTATTACGTTGCGTCGTTTCCTGTTTTCTGAGTGTATTGTACTAACTCTGAAATGAGAATATCCAAGATATCTGCAGAACGATGTTTGAACTAACGACAGACATCTTTTAAATATTACTTTAACGCGTGCCACCTAGCGGCAGCAGCTAGAACTAAACGTAATTGTACCACAGAAAACATATGGAGGCTATTGCTACTTAATACTATACTAGCTGTTTCCCGCAGTTCCGCCTGCGTCAAAAAGTAGCCTATGTTTGACCTCGGGTCTTCAACTATATCCATACCAAATTTCATCAAAATCCGTTCCGCGGATTGGCCGTGAAAGCGTAACAGACAGACAGAAAGACAGACATACGTTCGCATTTATAATATGGACGGAAGTATGGATATGGAAGTATGAATGGATTCAATTAATACTTTTTTTAAATAGAATATGTAAGAGTGGAGAAGTCTTGTGTCGGAGGCAAAGATCCGTTTCGGATCGCTGAGCCAAAGCACTAAGTACTAAAGTAAAAAAAATAAATTCAATTTATAATATGCAACCAGAAAACCAAGTCGTTTTGTCTAGATAGCATAATACATTTCCATATGAAAATTCTATACTAAGTAGTGTCATTTAAAACACTTTAAAAGCCTCTGATTGATGTAACACAAAGCTAGATAGAACTACATGACATATATTAAGTTTAATGGACTCCCCAGGTTTCCAATCAATGTTCAAAAAAACGAATTATTTCATCAGTGAAGCAAATTAGTGGATCGTATTGAGCAAATATACTGAGCTTGGCCACGAATATAAATATATAATGAACGCGCGCATTTAGTTAAAATGGATGACAAAAAACCGATAGACTAGTTTTTAACCTGGCGCTGTCTAAATTTTTTGGAAATTTCAATAATTTTTGGTCTGTTTGGGTTTTTGAGAATAAATTCTTTACCTAGCGATTTTCTCAGTAGCATCACTAAGTAAGCTTTAAGCCGGAAACGCCATGGTGTCAGAGTTTTACGGAACCGCCTTTTGGTCTGAGATGTGGTTCCTTACGACTACCAGGATTACGGCCGTGGCCAACAGATTAATATGCCTTCCGAAGCACGGAGTCATCATTATTAATAAAATCATGTTGATTCAAGAGCAATGTCCTAACCAAACTGGAAACAACGAAATATAATGTTTCCTTCTGTCTTGTAATAAATTGTTCATGGGGATCGAACCCAAGATCTCCGGGTCTTTTTTTTTATACAACTAAGTAGGCAAACAGGCGTACGGCCCATCTGATGGTAAGTGCTTACCGTAGCCTATGAACGCAACACTGGATATGTCATGAGCGCGTTGCCGACCTGTCCGCTATCAGCAAAGCGACCCCTCTGGAGCCTGGCGAACCTACTCACCAGCAGGAACACAACACTGCATTACAGTGTTATTTAGCTGCGGTCTTCTGTAGGGTGGAGGTATTTCCTCAGACGGATTACTCGTTACAAAATGTCCTACCTCTCTTAATCTAGGTCTAACTTAATATTTGGGTTATAAAAATATCGACATGGTAACTTATCAAGAGCAGAGATGAGAAAAAAAGGTTTATCATGATCAACGCACAAACGGACAAGCAACTATGATCATCATCATATTAAAATTCCCAAATGAGAGCGCGCTATGTACTTGTGTGCGCAGATAAAATTGTACATAGAAAAAAGTATATAGTGATAAAAAAGCCACATTTTATTATGAGCCGATCAGTGCAGAGGGGAAATTTTTGTTTGTCTGTATTGGTGTCATTCGGCGCGGTACAGGCTGCTCTATTTTGTAAATTATATATGTTTGCCGATTGTACTTTGATTATAAGCACAAAGTTACATGTATTCCAGTGTTGTTTTTATTTTCAAGTGCAAATAACCCTGTACACGTTAGTGTCAAAATTTCATGGAATTGCCTTTCGGTCTCTGACGCAGTTCCTTTAACGACCACCAGATGGCAGACGGGGCCAACTGACCATCAAGTGATTCAAGCCTGCAATGTCCTAACCAAACTGGAAACAACTATACAAAGTATGATTCCCGTAGGGATCGGGTGTATCCCACTATTTCCATGGAAGTACAAAATGGAAATAGTGGGACTAAAGGTTTTTTTAAATTATGTCCCATTATTTCTATGGCGACAAAAAATATATTAATGCTGAATAATGGCTGAATAAATTACTGATTAATAAAATTACTTGAAAATCATCATCATCCTAGCGTGTATTCCTAGTTGCGTCGTCAGCTTACGCTTCGGAGCCTAGGGTACGCTGTAAGTCATGCGACTAGATTTGGCAGTATTGATTATTACAATGGAACGACTGCCGTTTGACCTCCGTAAACCTATTTTACAGGGAAACCAGACCAACAGGAACATGACCCGAGGTGTGTTGGTGACCAACACTGTCAGAATTTTTCAGGCTGCCCCAAGGCATCTGACACAGCCTAACGACTGTTATCTATCGATAACAATCGGGACCAACGGCTTAACGTGCCTTCAGAAGCACGGAGGAGCTCAAGATAGAAAATGCCACTAAATGGCGACCAATCCAATAGTGGTCGCGTCACGTTGTCGCTTGACACGCGCATTTGCTACGGATACGCTAGTCGCGCTCGACTAACGAGCTCTTTAAAATAAAATTACTTGAAAATAAACGGTAGTAAAACCTTATCCCACCATATTAGTCCATGAATCAATAACGCAATACCTAGCGCAATAATAGAACTACGAGTACAATGATAATGGCAGCTGTCATTCAATATGTTCAAGAGGTTTTATCTAAAGAGGAAATAAATAGTTTCTATGTGCGCGTCGGATGATATAGCGTTTTTTTGCCGCCGCCGCCCGCAATGGAAATAGTGGGAGATTCTGTCCCAGTATTTCTAGCAATGGAAATACATAGAAAATCACCATAGGGATCAAACCCAGGACTTCCCACGATTTAAACATCTTAACCACTGGACAGTTTTAATAACAATATACAGATGAAAACTATAAAATTTGAAAGATGCAAGAGGCACAGTTTAAGTCTAATTTAAATAAATATTTCAGATAAAAATAATCATTCACAAAAGCATCATTCTGTATAGCAATTGCATGTGTAGATGCACAAATGCACGGCTCACGCACACGCTCGCACCGCTGTGTGTAACGGGGTCACACGCACACACGCGTACAGTGACGCAACCGACTGCGTTGGAAAGTTGTGTGCTGTTTTTTGCGATTAATAAATCATTTTGTGAATTTTCAATTGTATTGCAAAGTGTTTTTGATTTCACAAGACATCTAAGCGTTGTTTCGGTTACATCCCAATGAACTATATTTTGGTTGCAAGTTCTTTATAACCATTTTCATTTTACTTTTCATAAAGTACTACTACATGAGACATTTATAAGAATATATTTAAAGAAGATATTAAATTAAACTATTTTAATACAGTTTGCATCGCATTTATTGTATACTAGCTGTTTCCCGCAGCTCCGCCTGCGTCAAAAAGTAGCCTATGTTTGACCCCGGGTCTTCAACTATATTCATACCAAATTTCATCAAAATCCGTTCAGCGGTTTGGCCGTGAAAGCGTAACAGACAGACAGACAGAAAGACAGACAGACAGACTTTCGCATTTATAATATTATTATGGACTTTATGTCAAAATCAGTTAATCCATTGAACAGCTTTGATATCATAGACAATTTTACAACTTTTTTTTAGCATCGAGGCTACAGATGACAAAATAGACGTCGTTAATTCCAAATCACAATCATTAAACTTAAATATGGATTTAAGTTTAGTTAGGTATGGACCTACAATGTTAAATGTCAGTAGACTGCCCCGCTATGGCGTCGCCTAAGGGGGCAATTTTAAAGGTATTACCATTTATTTTCATCCATTCAAACTTTTATTTATGCTAAGATGAAATTGATTGTCATTTCCTGTACTACAAGGTTTGTTATTTGTACTTATAAGTTTTTTTACCATAAAAATGTCACTTCTTTCATGATGTGTTACAAGAACATTTGATCTTGAATACAATACAAAAACTCTTTATTGCACAACAAGGATACATTGTCAAATACAAGCAATTAGGAGAAAAATAACCTTGCGCAAAGGCATAATCTAGTATATGAAAGCCCTTCTTGGCCTCTGGCGAGGTTAACTGGTGGTGGTGTGACTTTCTTGTACCATCATCCTTTATCATCATCCTAGCGAGTATTCCTAGTTGCGTCGTCAGCGTACGCTATAAGTCACGGTCCTAGATTGGGCGGAACAGGTTATTACAATGGAGCGACTGCCGTCTGACCTCCGTAACCCTTTTTACAGGGAAACCAGACCAACAGGAACATGACCCGAAGTGTGTTAGTGGCCAACACTGTCAAATTTTTTCAGACTGTCCTAAGACATCTAACACAGCCTCACGACTGCTATCTATCGATAACAACCGGGACCAACGGCTTAACGTGCCTTCTGAAGCACGGAGGAGGTCAAGATAGAAAATGCCACTAAATGGCGACCAATCCCATAGTGGTCACGTCACCTCGTCGCATGACACGCGTATTCGCTATAGATACGCGGGTCACGCTCGACTAACGAGCTCCTCAAATTTTATTGTACAAATAAGCAATTGTATATCACAATCATTATCATCATTTCAGCCGCACTCAGTCCACTGCTGGACATAGGCCTGTTCTAATGACTTCCAAAATGATCGGTTGGTAGCAGCCTGCATCCTTCGTTTGCCTGCGACCTTTTTTAGGTCATCTGACCATCTGTTCGGTGGATGTCCATAACGCTGCGTTTGGTTGTTGGTCGCCATTCGAGAACCTTTCTGCCCCATTGGCCATCTGTTCTCCGCGCTATGTGCCCCGCCCACTGCCACTTCAAAGAACTAATCCGCTGGGCTATGTCGGTGACTTTTGTTCTCCTACGGATCTCCTCATTTTTGATTCGATCTCGTAGAAACCCCGAGCATCGCCCTCTCCATAGCTCTCTGGGCTAACTTGAGTTTTCTTCCTCTGTTCCTTCCTGGTTAAAATTGTTCAATACTAGCTTTTTCCTGTAGCTCTGCCTGGATAGTTAATATGTAGTCCATTTTTAACATAGGCGGAGCTGCGGGATACACCTAGTGTTTCATATTCAACATCAATAAGTGACTTTACGTAAAACAAATCAATAGAGATGAGATCATGTAAGATTCACACCAAATCATAATCGCGTCCCAGCATAAGCTCATATTTGACGAATCGCAATAGAGATGTAGGACAATTTGTAAGTAGTCCATCTGGGGAAGTAGGCACCCAAATAACACTGTGATGTACAGAAGACCGCAGCCAAATAACGCTGTGATGCAGTGTTGTGTTCCTGCTGGTGAGTAGGGTCGCCAGGCTCCAGAGGGGTCGCTGTGCTGACAGCGGACAGGTCGGCAACGCGCTCGTGACATCTCCGGTGTTGCAGGCGTTCATAGGCTACGGTAACCACTTACCATCAGGTGACCCGTACGCCTGTTTGCCGACTTAGTTGTATAAAAAAGAAATACTTTTTTGCATAAATCTAAAATATCGTACTTATTAAATTATTTTAATGTTTTATCGCGTTTATTACTTATTTATTTACACCTGACGTTTCAAACACTTTACAGCGTTCATGGTCGCAGGCAGACTAAGTTAACATTTGTCTTTGATGTCTTATGATTACAAACTACCGCCTGAAATTTTTATTGGGAACTATTCCGATTCACGCAGTATTGGAAAGTTCCCAATCAACTCAGTAATTGGAAAATAAATAAGTAAGTAATAAATAAATAAGTAATAAACGCGATAAAACCGTATTAAAATAGTTTAATTTAATGAATAACAATCGCGAAAACATAAGATATCGTACTTAGCTTATTTTTAATCATTACTTTTATCTGATCGGGATTAACTTTACCACAATGTACTTTTTAAAATAAAAGCATGTATGTTGGTTCAAATCGAAACAAAATGTAAGTGCAGCTTCACATAACACATTATGTAAATCGCGAAAAAGTAAATACATTTCAGACGTACCTATTTAAAAATACAATGATGGCCATAAAAACCAGTTAGCTATGTGTGCGTGCACTATTGCCAAAACCCATAATCGACACGCAACAACACATTAAAAATCGACAATATGCGCGGTTGTGTGGCAGGACCGTCATATTTTTTTAAAATGAAGTGAATATATTTTTTTTTTATTAGAAAAGTTTTTTTAACAGAGTGTTAGTTGTATTAATTTTTATTTATTTATTTATTTATATTTTTCTGGAAGTGATCCCTATTTTTGTTATAGATACTATAAACCCGCGTTTTGTTGTACCTTGTAGTCTGTTTCTATGTTAATTGTGTACGATAAAGATTATTATATGCATGCAAATATCCAGTTAAAGAAGCAGAAGATATATTGATCAGAAACATTAAATTTAATTAAAGACTTCATCAAAATTCAACATAAGACATAATTAACAAACCAAATTATGTTTTTTTTTTCAATCACAATAACTAAGATGAAAGTTAATAAAAAAAAGTGGAAGAAGAAATAAACGATTGTATTGCTTAATAAAAATGCCAATAATATAACAAGTAATGAATCGTTTTATTACATAAATACCAACTGGGAAGAACCAGTTGACTTCGACCTTTGTAAAGACAAAACTTGAGTGTAATAACTGCGGTTTTTCAACATGCCGCCGAAGAAGGTCGAAAGGCATAGAGTTAAGAGCACAGATGATTCATGAGTAACTTCTCGGGTAGATCTTGTTTTAAAATTTTACTGAAGGTCGATATTTTATGCATAATTTTACTCTTATACCAAAATGGCTGACTATTTTTGCAGATTGTTATGGTTTTTATTTTGATAATCGGCAAAAATGTAATCTGTTTGTCTGTACTATTTGTCAATAAATGAATTTTAAATTTGTTAATACAATTTTCGAAGATAAACAACGGTACCACTCGCTTTCGTTGCAACAGGTTTTGTTTATATACATATTTATTCAAATAAATGGCGAAATTCATGATGTAAGATCCATTCAAATTTCATCGGTCAATGTCGTAAAAATTAAAAACATACGATACAGGTACTAACCAAAATAATATTTGTAAACTTGTGTATCTGGTGACTTTATGTTATGATTTATAATTGGCCTTCGACTTTTTAAACTGTTTCATACATGATCACAGCTTTAGTATGGTTATTGGCTCTTTTTTACACATGACGTAAGTGGTAAAGCTAATAAATGTTTTTTTACGAAACGACGAGAAAAAACATTAAGAATTAAACACAAAAAGTAATTTGTTATAGTTTAATCCCAACAAATATATTACATTAAATGAATTAATTAAGAAATATTGTTCATTTATCATATTCATATCCACTTTTACAACATTAATTTAGTATCATTTGAATGGCGAAAAATGTCGTTATAAGCTAAAATTACAGCTAGTTGGCCTTGCGTTGGCATTTCAAACTTATTAGTCGTTTTTCTACCTCTGAGTCAAGATATAGCACACTGATTCCTTCAATGCAATTATTATTCTACCTTTTAATTAGTGTTTTTAATCAATTCTCATTTATATTGTCATGATAACCTTCAAACATTACATTACCATGTAAAATTGTACAAAATGTAAATTTTTATTTATTTTAATATGTTTTTTTGTTCTATCTAGATGTAAGATAGCTTTAGATCGTTGCTTTTTAAACCAACAGAATAACAATATTATTAAGAGCACTCTGAAGAAGACGAGTTATTTTTTGTCACTAGTTAAAAATCATATTGAATATTACACATAATTTAATTTTCTTGCACAAAATAGATAAAACTTTAATAAAGTGATAATAATAAGTATACAACACCACATGCATATTGTTATAAACATAATTTATACATCTATTATATCTCACGAAGTTAAGTATAACTTTAAATTTATCTACACACTCGCACAGAAATACTTAATGAGACGCGCAATAAAAAGAAAAAGTTATGTCGTTGCGTTCGTCAGTTTCTAAAGAGCTATGGAATTCTCAGTCACAGTGCATTCGACTCTCCCCCGCGTTAGGCGGAGAAAAAAAAGATAACATGC
The DNA here is from genome assembly GCA_947363495.1 of Euzophera pinguis. NCBI lineage: Eukaryota > Metazoa > Arthropoda > Insecta > Lepidoptera > Pyralidae > Euzophera > Euzophera pinguis. The sequence continues at coordinate 1,611,267 of OX376164.1, forward strand.
GTTTATTTTAACAATTGACCCAAATTCGCCACATGGTCGCGCCGAGAGAACGCACACAAAACACCCGTGTGTGAGTTTACACAGGTTGCTTCGTAAGGTCAGCACATGTACTTTTTTTTGATGACACAATTTTAAATGTCACAGACTAATTATAGTCTTGCCAATTATTACAAATTTTGTTTTATGACAATTTTTTCTTTCTTACTTTACTTAAATATTTCTGATTATAAATGTTATATATATTGATTTCGGATAAACAAAAAATGAACATTCTTTTTTTGCGGATGCTACATCCAATGACAAGCAATATTGAATTGTGGCCTGGGCGTATGTGTGCGAATCATTCTTTCACACATTTTTGATCACTACATTTTTATTTGGGTTCGCATGTGTGCGCTTAATCATACGTACATGAGTTTCAGCGCACATGTGTGCACTAATTGCGATAGCTACTTCATTTAAATTTCGAATGTCTGTTCAAAGTGAAAATGATGTAAGTAACAAATTTCATTTCTGATTTTCTTTTAAATACTTTGTAGAAGAGTGTATATTTTTGCTTTACTTTTAAAAAAACATTTTTTTTAATCTCTTATTTCAGATGATAGACAGATTTATCAACGGGTGCATGCATAAAATGCTTGCTAGTCTTTGCATGAGAAATATTTCACCTGCTCATTTAAGTCCATTGAAGTAAAATCTCAGCGCTTAACAACAAGCGCTTTTTTATAATAAAATAAAGCATTTTAAATAGTAATTACGCATGTTTTTATTTAAATTCTATCCACTTTTTGTCTAAGGAAGTAAAACTTTTTGCGGACTTGATGCAAAACGTATGCATTTGAACTTTATGCGATACACCTGCAATATCTGAAGGAGCTGTCGGCCTTGCATTGCCTGCCGTTGATTACTATATTATGTCTATTTTTATATTTTACTTGCTGCAATTGTTTGAAGAAACCTTTATGCGAACATATTGAGCATGTGATTAAGCTTGTGAATGTTGCATTTTTACACAAACAAAATGATTCATTCATGATGATTCCGTGTTTTGAAAGGCACGTTAAGCCGTTGGTGGTCATTAAAGAAACCACGTCAGAGGCCAAAGGGCAGTTCCGATGAACTCTGACACCAGGGTGAACAGGGTCGTTTGATCATGAAACCAAAAAATAAATGAACGAACTAAAAGAATGAATACTGTACGTATTCAAAAGCCGGCCTTTTTTAACTAATTCGGATCTTAAAAGGTTTGCTACTTGTCTTATTTTTTAGCTTGATGCAAGTATTAAATTTTGCTATCATGCTTATAAAAAAAATAGTATTTACGGATTTTTCTATCATACTTTCTTTGCCTGGCAAACTAAGAATTTTCTTTTTTCTCGGTCATAGGCGACGAAAATTTAATAAGATTCAAGTAAGTTTTATACTGCCTAATACCTATATCATATTTCCCAATGTTTCCAACAGAAAGTAGCTGGAACGTGCAAGTTTAAAGTTTTGATTAGCGCCATTTAAACAATAAAACTAATTATATTCATTATTTAGTTACCAGAGCATGGAAATAAGGTTTACAATCACTTGATTGTTGTTTCGCGGTAAAATGTTGTAGAAAGTTGACACTTGAACTCAAAATGTATGACTATTATTATGACATTGATTAAAAAAAAATAAACAATTTCTGATTACGTTTGTCATTTTTTAAGTTTGTTATCTTAATTTTAAGGAAAATTTTAGGAACTTCATTTCTCGTAATAAAATATTTATAGTAAGTCACTTCTCGAGAATATAATGCAGCTTTGATAAATGGTGTTACCAAACATGCTATGAAAAATTTATATTAAAAAAAATTAATTGAAAAAATGTCGTTATCAGGGTTTTGCTCCCGGCGGGCTCGATAAACGGTCCATACAACCGGACATTACGGCCTCATTTTTATTTGGCACATAGACAAAAACACCCTTTTTTTCTTTACATACACAACGCACACACCACCTCTCATATACAGCCAAGTATGTGACACATAGTGGCCAGTACCAAAACGGGTGCTGTTCAATAATTAGTGAAATGTTTTAAAACACAAATTGGAAATTTGAAATGAAGTTTTGCCTGATTGCTTTTTTTGAAATTGGAATTTAAATTGTAATGAGTTTTAATTGTGAGCGTAAATGTTTGTCGCATATGCTATTTTGATTTTGAAAGATCATTATCACACAAAATCTTAAGTTAAGTTTTTTAGAAGTTGTCTTTGCTCATTCATTTTTTAAATCATTGGTAGGCTAATTTGCAAGCTCTATGATATAAAGAACTTTCAAAAGAAGGTATTAAATGTGTTCTGTGGCATAAAACTACTCTCGCGGTTACGGAAGCAAATTCAGGCAGTTAAACTTGAGTTAATTTCGTTGATATAACTCTCTCAATAAAATTAACTGTATTTTGATTATTATTTCATGGTATATATGTAAGTACCATAAGTAAGTTTATTATCATTCCAACTTTTTGTATTTATAGCTATATATTTTTAATACCCACATGACGATATCTGTTTAAACCAAAGGTTGACTGTTAGATAATGCTTTTAGCATTAAGTTCGCCTATTGTGCTATACAATTGTATTATGTACAATAAAGTTTAAATAAATAAATACACTACATAGTTATCACAAAAAAATAAACTCGTTCAGAATTCATATTGATAAATTTGAAATTCTTATAATTAATGAAAGATGTTCGAATTTTAAATTTCTAGTGATGTGCTTACTAACTAGATATTTTTCACGTCATAGTTTTCTTAGTTGTGTTCTCAGGTGGCAGCTCTTTAGAAACTAACTAATTTATTTATTCATTTATTTACAACTTATATACTGACCTTACAGAGCTACCTCATTTCGACAGTATACATAATTAAAACTACATTTCTATATCCATCACAACATTACTTATAAATAACATAATATGAACAATGTTGCCCTTGTGAATTCAGTCAAGGAACAACTAAATAGATATTACTGTCAATAATGCGTTTAGTCAAATATTCAACTGACTAAATTTCAAGGTCAAATCGTACGTCAAAAGCATGCACCCTCAACGCGAAACTTAGAACAATCCACTTTAGGTCGCTTTAAAAGGGCGAAGTCACTCGGGCTCTGCAAAGTAACTCTTGCAAGGAACATAACAAATTGTATTAGACCCACCCCGCGCCCTTATATCCAAAATTTCTCTAAGAGTATTACGAAGCCTTTTGAACCGTCTGAGGTCTATTGTTGCTGGTTCGTGGTTGTATAAAAAGGACCAAGGGCTCTTCAAGACTTGTTGAGCTAGACTCGAAGGGCAGAGGGTCGAAAAACTGGATTGCAATGCTTAGACGTGTATTTGTGTTCGTGAAACAAGTTATAGAGTTTCGCTCGATAGTATTAGTTGCATTGGCTATTGTTGTAGGTTTTATTAGTGTGAGTTGCGCCTAAATATTGTCCTAAGGCAGATGCATCGTGGATAGATGAATCATGAAAAGATCTCACACATTGAGCCTCAGTCTGCGTGATTTGTACTTATTTATTTCTTAAAATATTTCGTATGTTATTTGGGTAAGTAAGGCGACTTTTCTGAACATAGATTTTTTTTACGGCCTACCTGATGTGAAGTAATTACCGTGCCCAATGTGAGTCCTGATACTCCCGGAATATCATTGCCTACTCTTTTCACAATTTTCTTAAAATCCCTCGTCTGAAAAACTAAAGATGGAAATCCATATAATAAGTAAGTAATAATATTTATTATCCCATAGAAAATTACAAAACCGTTCTAATTATAATATGCTAACTATAGAATCATCATTATTATTTTTAATTATAATATATTTCAATCCAGTAAATCTTATCAAACTAAGCAAGAATGCACTTCGCAATGAGACCATAAACACCGAAGAAACTAATACAAATTAAAAAAAATAAATTACGAAAATATATACTACTCATCTTAGCGCCTTCCCAGTTGCATTCTCGGCTAATTGACAGTCATCACATGCATTACGAGAACGCATGTGATGGCTTAATTAATAGAGTTTTGTTTACAAATGCTAACCACACGAATTAATCGAGGTGAGAATGGTGAATTCCGCAAAATCCCGAACGAATTCCACTAAATCGGTTCGATCGGGAATACCAACTAAACAAAATCAAAACATTACTCCGCGACTCACACATCACTAGCGAGTTTAAAAAAAATATGTGAAACATTTTAGTTTTTGAAATAGGAATTGTCTTTTTTCAAATTGCGATTACGTTTGTGTTAATTTCAAATTTTGGAATATCAAGTTAAAGCCATTATGTGTTAGCAATATTTGTGTGTATTTAACTTAAAAAAAGTGTTTTATAATTTATTAGGACCTACAGTTTGGTATTGACGAAGAAAAAAAAGTTTAGAATTAGACATTAGGCACATTGTTTTTGGTTCCATGTAACTATTTCTTCAAGCCATTCTTATTTTTGTTCTACAAGGTCAATCTACGGTGTCGGCACATTTTGGTGTTAAGAGTTTCTGGAAACTACTTATTGATTTATGTATGCTACATCTAAGTTAAACACAAGATTATTTATTTATTTATTTTTTAGGAAGACCAACAGCTTTTTTTGTATAACGCCACTACAGGTCCTCACAGATAGATCCAAAATAGCTTAACAAAAGTTGAATAGTAATCACACACACGCCACAATTGTGAGAAAACTACATAATAAGTATGCCTACTAATATAAGTCTAGTAACCTACTAATATAACATAGTCCATTTAATTCAACATCATCCTAGGGTGTATTCCTAGTTGCGTCGTCAGCTTACGCTTCGGAGCCTAGAGTACGCTGTAAGTCATGGTCCTAGATTTAGCGGAACTGGTTATTGCAATGAAGCGACTAATGTCTGACCTCCGTAACCCTTTTTAAAGGGAAACTAGACCAACAGGAACATTACCCGAGGTGGTTAGTGGCCAACACTGTCAGAATTTTTCAGGCTGATCTAAGGCATCTGACACAGTCTCACGACTGCTATCTATCGGTAACAACCAGGACCAACGGCTTAACGTGCCTTCCGAAGCACGGAGGAGATAGAAAATACCACGAAATGGCGACCAATCCAATATTGGTTGCGTCAGGTCGTCGCTTGACACGCGCATTCGCTACGGATACGCGGGTCGCTTTCGACTAACGAGCTCCTCGATATCGACAACATAGTCAATTTAAGTCACACTATAGAACTTAATTTAAGTAATTTTTCGTATCAAAATGCTTACACACAGAGCAAAACCACATGTGAAAATCCTACCAATACATTTAAATCCCAAGATGCCTCTAAAAGGCTCCTAATCAGAACAGCACACATAAACCTCTCAAATAACTATGTGTTAACATACGACGCTCGTATACGTATAACAAAACATTAGTTTATGTGTGCGTTTATCCTTCCTTGACCTAGAGACGTCGACTATCGCTCTAGGTCAGGACCACTACACACACACTACACGGGACGTCCAAATAACAAGAACCCATGACCCCTCCCTTTATGTCCTTACAGCTAGAAACGCGCGGGGTTACTGAATAGGTTTTCCCAGCTCTAGTTATATTGGACATGTCGATAGTGACTAGACGAGTCGTAGACGGTAATCTCGGTTATAGCGGTTTGAATTTCGAACGCATTCTAAATTCAAACATTGTGTTAGGGATGGGATTAATTTGTGTTTAGTTAATTGAGGTAATGTTGTGTGAAGGTTTGATTGTGTTAGTTATTGTTTAAGTGTTAATTAGGGATGTTCATTATTTAATCGTAAAGTGTGTAACAATGGTTTGCGTTGATAAAATTAAGTAAAATTGATTTTGTATACAATCTTTTTTTTTTTTTGAAAAGTAGATATATTGTTTACATGTTTGCCATGTTTTTCCATGATACAGCATTTCAATAATAAAATTTATACTATTAAGAACTTATCTGAAGAAAACGGGTAACGCCAGAAATGTCGAGAGCGTGTTGCCGACCTTAATAGAATTCTTACACGCTTATCTTGAATATCTATACCTATTCATTCCAGGTTTTATTTATATACAAGTTGCATTTACTATCTTTATACTTACAATAGTGTTCCTGTGAATATTTTTTTAAATATATGTAATTACTAATATGCTAATTTTAAAGGCCAAATATTTTAATGAGATGACAAGTAGGTAATTTATTTTTATTTGTTTACTACATGCAGTCTTGTAGTGTTACTGTAAAATTAAGCGAAATATGTCAGAATAAATTATTGATTTTCTTGATTGAGCTATTTTTTCGCCTTTTTAGCCTTTTCGAGTCCGTTGGTTACTCGTCCCACCTAAAACTTTCAAATCTTACTAGACGTCAACTCGGACAACGTTTTCTTAGTTATGGGGCGAGTTTCCTACTTACCAAAAAATTACATAGTCTATTCTGCCCACATCATATTAACTACCCGGATACACTTTTTCATTGCAAATACACTTAGGTAATAAACAACTCGTCCCTGGGACGAGTTTTAGTTGGGACGAGTAACCAACTAACTCCTAGGTTTTCTTGAGATAGTATTATAAATGTTTCTTCTTAGAGAAATAAATGTTATTAAATTAAAGTTGCCTGGAAGAACTATCGAAAAGGCTGACTTTTGCCCGAAATCGAATTGTACAATAAAATGTTTTTGTATTATATTATTATTCTTTTTAGCTAACCTCAACAGAAAAATAAAGAAAAACAGAATAAAATCTTTTGAAATTATAAGAAGAGACGTGGCAAAAGACTGATTTCAGTTGTGCTAGTGACATCTAGCAAAAAAACTCGACACTAAAACGAAAAACTATCGACATCGTAACTAATCGTCGGAAACGCGTTTTACGGTTGGCGACCACACATTTACATGCCTACACAACATAGAACATTTGTGTGTATTTGCCAAAGTCAAGGGTTGGCCAGAAATGCACCGGGGTGAATGACCGCCGAAACGCAGCGCGCGGCAAGGTCACGCACACTAGTGCGCGCGTACATAGACATCGGCCGTGAAATTAGAAATAATAGTGTAGACCGTTGTCGATAGTTTTATCGATATCGATTCTGAAAGAACCCAACATGTTTTTAAAACACAAAGGCCATCAAAAATGGTGTGACAAGGTAGTTATGGTTTTAATATTGCAGCCATCCAAAGACTTTGCAAAGCACTATACATCATGTGGGCCCTGACTCTGCTTTGCTTACTCAATAGTTTAATTAAACAACACTTTACAGTTTCTTACAAAAAATTATAAAAACAATTAGTACGGATTCGAATAAGTTCCAAAACTCTGTTTGAGAAAAGGGTCAAAACATAACATACATTGCTGATTAGAATAAAATAGTTGTTACTTTTTAACAGTTCCTTCAGTACCTAAGCAATATATAAAATTTTATATCCGTAGTTGCTATGAGTATTAGTTTGCAGAGTGAACAGTGGTTTATAAAGGCAATAAACAAAAATGATTGTAAACCATTCAAGAGATATTAAATTCATATTTAATTAATTGCAAACTCCATAGTTCTTTAAACACACTTTGTTTTAATGTTTTATTACATCTTCAACTTAATGTAATAAATAAAAAATAAAAATGTTGTTTATTGCCACACAATTACTAGTTTTTACAATAAACATGCAAAAGAAATAAAAAATAATAATAAAGGAAAATATGAAAACGTGTAGCAAAGGAATGCCTCAGCTTGTGTTACCCTAGCCTCGACTGGAGTAACGCTGTTTTTCAGGCATCCCCACTCCATGAGGTTAAAGTATGGGAGATATAGGTGTAGTCGTGAGTCCCCAGAAGATGTCCTTAATGCGACCATTATGTTACCTAGCGTCAACCTATTTCAAACATATCAAAAAAATGTTTTGACTATAATGTTTAAAAATGGTGTTTCTAAGTAATAAATGAATAACAAACATCGTGTACTTTTAAATGAGCCCAATTTATTTTATGCAGAATAATGATTATACAAACTAAGGTTAATTAGGTATTTTAATCGCTACGCAACCTGAACGAGTCAATAGTTCATCGCACTTCAACATTATAATAATGCAAATATCCAAATTTGTTTACTACACATAGGCAATGCATCAACCGAATCAGTCTGAGTTAGTCGACGTTGTTTGAATTTTAATTCAAAAATTTACGATGATGGTTCCGCACTAACATGACCGTTTCCTGGCTTTTGCACTATGTAGCACATGCTAATTGTGGTAACTTTGTATTGATAAGTTGACGAGATACGCTGGACCCTTCTGATTTTTAATTTGAAGATTATTAAAATTTGAGTGCGAATTCTAAGAATTCAGTCATAATTTTGTGGGTACATTGTTAGGCTGAAATTATAAAAACAGTTCACGTTTTCGATGCATTTTGGCTGGTAAATACAAAAATAAATCAATGATTACCACCTGTTAGTACCTTCTTCTTTAATCGAAATATAGTAATTTTGTTTGTTTAATATTGCGTTAAACTATCTCAACTGATCTCTGCCTACTGTATTCTATAGATGGCAGCATTCTGAAGATCCAAGAAGCCGACCACTAGGTTATAAAATGAACTGACAGATTCACTTTTTGTATGTAATTTTACTTCGCAAAAAATAATAATAGCTTAAAACTGTCATCGAAACAGTTTTACCCAAATTAATAAATATCGTGCAAAAACGTCTTTAAAAATAATTATATTCTCATTAATAACATCCAATTTATCGTTACCGTCAAAACATCGATACCCGCATCGCTCGCCCATCACTAGCGAGTCGATGCACTATATGCAGACTATATTCAGCACTACCCGTTTGCTTTGAAAACCGTTTATTTTCGATGTTAGGCGATCGCAATCGGCCGTAGTGCGTGGGAGTGGATGCCATTTTGGATGTGAAATAACTTTCCATTATCTGTCAGTACAAAGGAATATGCAGTATTATCGATACCAAAAGCTTGATAATATAAAATGAGAACTCTTTTCTTGCACCTAAAAAAGGATTGACTCGGTAAATTTTTTTGTCTGTAGGCAACGAAATAAAAAAACTGGTACTATTAGATACTCTGTGCTTGTACTAAGTTTTCAGCATTGAGAAAGAAATGTTTTATCTGTATGTCTGTCTGTTACGCTTTCACGGCCAAACCGCTGACCGGATTTTGATGAAATTTGGTATGAATATAGTTAAAGACCCGGATGCAACATAGGCTACTTTTTGACGCAGGCGGAGCTGCGGGAAACAGCTAGTAGTAATATAATTGGAGATTTCTTCTCATTCCAAATTTGAAACCGCCATTTTTATGTCAAAATCGCTGAGTTTAACGATTTTCATTAAAATCGCTATTGTAAAAGTCATACTTTTCATAAATAGCGCTTCATAACATAAAAAATTAAAAAATTAAAAAAATTCCAAATTAATTCCAGAAAAGTTCCAGAATTAAACTCGTATAAACCAACAAATTAGTCTATTTACTTAAATATTAGTAACGATATGTTTTGGAATTAATATTTTATATCTAGCTGTTTCCCGCAGCTCCGCCTGCGTCAAAAAGTAGCCTATGTTTGACCCCGGGTCTTCAACTATATTCATACCAAATTTCATCAAAATCCGTTCAGCGGTTTGGCCGTGAAAGCGTAACAGACAGACAGACAGACTTTCGCATTTATAATATTAGTATGGATAAATAGATATAGAATTTGAATTTAGTAACGTCACATTTTGAATACATCTGTATGCATTATGGAAATTAGAGTTAACTACTCAAAAGTTTAACGTACTCAGTCATTCTTAACCTACTGTTACATTGGCATTAACGTTTAAAAGTCAAATAAATATATAACAATGTTTGTATGCTAATTTATTAACCAAACAATAAAGTATTATTTTGTAAGCAGTAGTCCGTCTGGGGAAGTACCTCCACCCTACAGAAGACCGCCGCCAAATAACACTGTGATGCAGTGTTGTGTTCCTGCTGGTGAGTAGGGTCGCCAGGCTCCAGAGGGGTCAGTGTGCTGACAGGTCGGCAACGCGCTCGTGACATCTCCGGTGTGGCAGGCGTTCATAGGCTACGGTAACCACTTACCATCAGGTGGGCTGTACGCCTGTTTGCCTACTTAGTTGTATAAAAAAAAAAAATTGGATGTACAAATTAAATACGTCGTATAGTTTTGATATCTTCATATATAACAGTAAAATTTAAGTGATAGATCATTTTACCAGAGCTTCATTGTCTAAGCGTGTTTTTCTAGTTGCGTCCTTAGCTTACAATTCGAAACCCAGGGTACGCTTTAATCATGGTCCTAGATTTGGCAGTACTGGTTATTACAGTGGAGCGACTGCTGTCTGACTTCCGTAACCTTTCATACAGGGAACCAGACCGACATGGACATGACGTGTGGTATGTTAGTGGCCATAATTTGTCATATTTTGTCAAGCTATAAAGGCATCTGACAAAGGCGATTTCCGATGTACGGAGAAGCTCGAGATAGAATATGCCACTAATAGCTGCCAATCCAATACGGGTCGCGTCTAACCGTCGCTTGACTCTCGCATTCAAGACTCAAGCTACAGATATGCGTGCCGCTCTCGGCTAACGAGCTCCTCCATCATGGATGTACTATTGGTTTATATTAGACTAGCAGCCCGTCCCGACTTTGCCCAGGCCTATAGCCTTCCTCGATAAATAGGCTATCCAACACTGAAATAATTTTTTAAATCGGACCAGTAGTTCCTGAGATTAACGCGTACAAACAAACCAATTCTTCAGGTTTAATAATATAGAAGAGATAGATTCACTTGAGCTAAATAACGGGAAAAATCTAGATTTACTCTGAATCACTCCCACACGCCAGAGTATTTTTGTAACAGTAATAAATCATAGAATTTTTTGCGAGTTGGGATAGGTTAGTAACTATTTTGGCTAGGTCAGGTATGCCTAACAAATTTCGACCGTACAACGGCTGTTCAAAGTCTAATTTTAAACAAAACAAACACCATTTATTTTCGTCTTAGAATTTGTGAGCGAAAACGTAAATTGACGGTACCGTGAGACAATTTCTGTATTCAGAAAGTTATTTGTTGCATCGGAATTGGAAAAATTCACAACTTCGTATGAGTTGATCTGACACCAGGTTATGCAGGATCGACTGACCTCTCGATGTGAATGAATGAATTTAAGTTGTTATCAGGCCATCATCATCATAGTCATCCATACTAACATTTTAAGTGCGAAAGTCTGTCTGTAACGCTTTTACGGTCAAACGGTTGAACGGATTTTGATGAAATTTGATATGAATATAGTTGAAGATCCGGGGTTCAACATAGGACACTTTTTAACGCAGGCGGTGCTGCGAAAAACAGATAGCCCTGTATAAACTATCCTTGGGTTTGAAACATTTGGGAACTTTTTTAGCGTTTATAGTAAACATTTACTCATAGAATTAAGACATTTGCTGTTAATAATTAATTATTTATAAGAACCAATCTAAATATATCACATCCATCAGACAACAGTTCATAATTTTTTATCAAATTTTCAATTATGTAATGTTAAATATTTTGTTGACTCTGTGGTCCAGTGGTTAAAGTCTGCCTTTGACCCAGAGGTCGCGGGTTTGATTCCCACGGAAAGCATACTTTGTTTAGTTGTTTCCAGTTTGGTTAGGACATTGCAGGCTTGAATCGTCTGATTGTCTGATAAAAAAGATGATTCCGTGCTTTGGAAGGCACGTTAAGCCGTTGGTCCCGATTGCCATTTAGTGGTCGTTATAGAACATCATGAAAACGTTAAAAAACATCAATAAAAGGGTTATATAGGTCAGAAGGCAGTTGCTCCAATGTACCAGTACTGCCAAATCTAAGACCATGAATAAAGCGTACCCTGGGCTCCGAAGTAAGCTGACAACTAGAGATACACGCTAGGATGAAGAAGACTGTGATGTTAAATAGTTGATTGGTAGAGAATGCTTTAAGCATTAAGTCCGCCAATTGTGTATGTTTCACTTGTGGAACAAAAGAGTTTAACTAAATAAATAATGAAATAAATATAGTTTATTTAAAGCGCCTACATAGCACAATTTTAAACGTAAGCACATACTAATAAATTTATTTAAAAACTCCTGTCTTTTTCATTTTTCTGTTGGCCTTCATTCGCTTAACACGACATAAAAACACATTGCCTAAGCCATCTTAATTAAAAATAAAAAAAAATGTGGTCTCCGCTCTACCTAGCTCACCTTTAGTAAGATAACACTCCATCTTGTCTCTCGAATTTCAAGTCTTATACCCTTTCCAAAAAAGTCCAAAATAAATTACTACAAACACATTATAAAATTCGATTCAACACGACAATAATAAGCCTTATGCTTTTGTATTTAAAAACCAAAGTCGTTTAAAAAAAAATTACTGTTTCGAATAATAGTCATAAGATTATTTAAGCGAAAATAGATCTTAAGCATTGAAAATACGGTTTAAAGTTGCTTAGTAGTTGGGATGTAAGTTTAAGACTATTAGGTATTGGATGAAACCGCCAAAATGCATCGGAAGGTCAATGAACTGTTCCACCAAGGACAGTGCATTCAATATAAGCTAGCGCCAAGATCTAAATACGTGGCAGCCATTTTGTCTGTCATTCGGCGTGGCAATTTTTTTTAATTGCACCATTTGTATTTTGGAGTTTTGTTTAAAATTCGAGATTTTTTTTTTAAGAACAATAGGGCGAGTCCGCTTTAATTTGGAGTAATTATGGAATGGTAACAAAGATGGCTGACTTTTTTATATTTTTTTGTAATGATGTTGAAATATTTTTTAGGGACAAGACGAATGAGAGACATCATCCTTATCCTAAGTATTTTAAGCGAATGGTATATACATTTGTTTGTTACTCTTATACATCTACTAACACAATCTTTAAATTTTGGTTACACGTAGCTGAAAGTACTGTGTAGGATATAAGGTTACTTTCAGTGTTGATTCTCTAGAATTTAAGTAAGTATGCGAAGCAGCGGGAAAATACTAGTAACTGTAAGCTATGGACATATAATTAGTGAAAGCGCAGAATCATCACTATTATCAGACAATCAGGTGATTCAAGCCGGCAGTGTCCTAACCAAACTGGAAACAACTAAAGTATACTTCATGTGGAAATCGAATATACTACCTCCGCAGGCAGTATGTAAGCTAATAAAAGAATTATACTTTACAACTAAAATTCAAGGATTGCAGACGACACGCTCGCTAACCACCGCGGCTTTCGTCGCAAATTGTGCTCCATGTACCGTTTAGACGTTTAGCATTACAAATTCAGCCGGCTGCCCTGAACGGTGATTTTTATCGGTGAAAAATACATCAAAATGCGTTGTATACAATTTTGTAGGTGGCAAAATGTTAACTTTTTTGCGCCAAACTATCTTTCCATTTCTCCCAATGGTTGACTGGTAGAGAATGCTCTTAGCATTAAGTCCGCCAATTGTTATAAGTATATGTGTACTTTGTGGAACAATAAAGTTTTAATAAATAAATAAAATAAAATGTGGTAAAAGGTATCTCAACAAGAGCAGAGTGCTGAAATTTTAGATAATTTTACATAAACTATGGGTCTAATCGATAAATGGCAGTCGTTAGGCTGTATCAGGTGCCTTTAGGTAGCCTGAAAAAATATGATAGTATTAGCAACACACCTCGGGGCATGTTCCTGTTGATCTGGTTTCCCTGTTAAAGGTCAGACGGCAGTCGCTCCATTGTAATAACCAGTGCCGTCAAATCTATGATCGTGATTTACAGCGTACTCTAACATCCGAGGCGTAAGCTGCACATTAAGGTGAAGAAGAAATTTACAGAAAGTAAAGGGGGTTCAGATTAAGTATTTGAAACCATGGCACACGGGCACAGAATAAAAAAATTACCTGCAGAATTACCTTGCCTACTTAGTTGTATTAAAAAAAAATGAAAGTTCGCGCCATGAAGGACGCACTACTAGCATAGAGCTACAACTTACAACTAGTGAAGCCTGTTTAAACATATTAATATTTATTGACACAAAAGAAAAAGTAAACAAAGTAGATACATAGAGTTTCCCGAAAAGGTACCTCAGCATGGACATGAAATACTACGTAAGATTTTTCAAGGACTTTTTATACAAAGTACTTGAACAATCTTACGAAATAGTTAGCAAACGATTTGGAAAGTTAGTAAGTTGGCAAACTATCGCTTTCCATACATTACCTAAGCATGTACAGACAGATGAGTTCATTTGATGCATATTAATGGCGTGTCGAATAAACTTGTTGCATATAATATTCTTACAATACAATACAATATATCTTTATTGCCCACATATTGGAATTATATATTCTACACATTTTTTTTTATTAATGTCTTAAGTTTCAGTGCTAAAAACTGAAAGCAGACAGAGTTTAATGATTTGACAAATCTGCAGTTTGTAAACACGGTCTAGACAAACCCAAACACTTTAAGCGATTTGATAATCCTTAAGTCCTTGCAAAAGAAAACAGATTCATTCCAAGGATGTTACGTAAAGCTACTGAAATCAGAAATCATTTATTTGCATCAAAATACAGTTACAGGGGTTAAAATTATCCTAATTTCAATAGAGTGACCTTCACTGGGAGGTCGATAAAAAATTCTCGGATTTCGCATCTTTTTTATTAAAACTGCTAATACTTATGAAGTAACCATGTTTATGCGAAGCGAATGACAAATGATTGTTTTAAAAATAGAATACAGATTTTTTTTAAAGTATAAAGTTGGGCGTCCGTCGTATTATTACGCATTTCATGTATTGGAAATAAATAATTTCAACTTCCAATCAACTAAGTATTACTAAAATATCAATATCTTATTTAAAACCCGACTTCGTCGTTCTAAATCCGTCCCCAGCGTCATCTATCATTAACAGGGCCGGACTATTTCCAAGTTAATTTTATTTAACTTTTCTCTGACGCAAATAAATCTATTTTAATTGAAATTGGTTAAATATGAATGAACAGTAGACGATGCTCCGTAGTAGTTACGCATGTGTCTATGCTACGAGTTTCGTAGCGATCTACGAAACTCGTAGCATAGATAGTGTGTTAGTCTACGAATTTCAGTTGAAACAGTACAGTGGTCGCAAAGAAATGGATACAACGTGAGGTGTAATTTTAAGGTTAAAGTGATAAGCTTTTCTGGGTTGTCCGCTGTACATAGTACATTTAGGAAGTATTACTTTGTGTTCAATTATTTCTTGTTTTATTTATTCATTTATTTATTAAAATTAAGCAGCTTGTGTCTTATAAATTAAAACATTATTTTCAATAAATGATGCATATTCTAACGAATCATTTTTAACTTGCAATATGTTACCTTATTAGGAGCCATTTTGGAATTTATAATTCTAGGGTATATACCCTAGAATTCAGTCACCGGCGGAAATAACGAACCCATTTTAAACAGTGACAGGACATATAATTACCTACTTTGTACACTAGTTTCGTAAAATATATTTTCGGTTCCCGTTAATTTGTGGTGTCGATTTACTTGTTGTTACTCATGCGTGAAGAAATGGCGTACGTAAAACTTTGACTGGTTTGTTATGATGATGGAAAAATGTTTAGCATTTTTTTTTAAATAAAAATATTAAGAAGGCAAATCAATTTACTAATATTATTGTTACCAAACAACAAGCTTAATGATATTTTTAAACTGCCGCACTCGGGCCGTCAATAATTATTTAAGTGAATACTTCAAACTGAAATTTAAAAAAAAAGTCCTTAGAAGAATTTTTAATACTTAAAATAGTTTAGTATAAGAACTAAGGAGTTCTGTAAATCATTACTAATTAGTATGAATTTAATAATATAATTTTTATATGAGTTTAAAGAATTTTCTTTATTAGCCACTAGCTTTTTCCCGCAGCTCTACCTGCATCAAAAAGTAGCCTATGTTTGACCCCGGGTCTTCAACTATATTCATACCAAATTTCAACAAAATCCGTTCAGCGGTTTGGCCGTGAAAGGGTAACAGACAGACAGACTTTCGTATTTATAATATTAGTATGGATTTACGACTCAGTACTGCTGTTAGAGTCAGTATTTATAATCTATGCAAATCTATTCTGAGTACAAGTAAATTTATAAGTTCTCACTCTAACGGAGAATTTAACTTACATTTAAAAGAATTTCCTGTAATTTTCATTAACGACTCCAAAGATTAATAATCTTTATGTTATAAAGATACCTATGTTTACACACGTAAGCAACATTAGGATCAAAAAAACCTTTTGAAAAGCGCCTAGTCACAATAGACCAGACGCCCAGTGGGGGCCAAGCATGGCAATAAGAGTACATAAAACAAAGTGCATCGCAGACAACTCAAGGCTGTCTGAGTAAGCTGGCCGTGCATACTTTTCCTCATGTCGCTATTAGTAGGGTACATTCTACATGACGTATTGACTTGCAATTTTTTTGCATGCTTTTGCAGTAGTGATAATATCTATTGTATTTAGAATACATACATTAAAACACGCATATATGAGAAATTAGCTGTTTCCCGCAGCTCCGCCTGCGTCAAAAAGTAGCCTATGTTTGACCCCAGGTCTTCAACTATATTCATACCAAATTTCATCAAAATCCGTTCAGCTGTTTGGCCGTGAAAGCGTAACAGACAGACAGACAGACGTTCGCATTTATAATATTAGTATGGAAGTATGGAAGTATGAATACACTACTATTTATTGCATAAATATAGATTTAATGTAGAGTGTTAATTACTAAAGGAACGTGTTGAACCGACAAGAATAGAAAGAACTCCAAAGATGAGACCCCAGTTCTTGAATGTATGATGATGAAAAATTATTAGCTACAAATACGAAGTTGTCGCTAAGTGAACATAGAAAATTGAAAACCCTAGCGGTAGGACATATCAATCTTATATATTTACTCTTTTCACCTTGTACAAAATATGATCCACAATGAAATAAATGATTGATTGATTGATAGAGTATATAGCGACTTGTCCTAAAATGCTTTTAAACGAGAGGATTACTGCTGACTTTTTTGATTAAAACATTAATATAATTTATGAAAAACTTCATTGTTTTATATACTTAAGCCATCCCCGAGAAACGCTTTATATATTAGTAAAGGCAGAAAGTAAAACCATTCAGTAGTTTTTACGTTCATTGCGATTTCAATTTATAATATGTAGAAGTAGAACCCTTGTACACAGTTTTTCTAATGTTAAGTTTCCAATGTATATTTACAGCGTGCACATGAAATAAATAAATAAATAAATAGTGGATTCAGCTAAATACCTGAACAAAAACAAAAAATAAAAATTAGAAAACAAATGTGCCTAATCTTATACTATGATCACACCATAACATGCCAAGTTTACGGAGACGCATTTTTATGCACATCCATAACACGTGCATTCTATCTGATAACTGCAGCTTTAAAATGCTTCTGTTTAGAAGCTTTTTGAACGTTTAAAGGGACATTTTTGAATATATCTAACATTTCTGACATGCTACAAACTTTAAGAATTTAAATTTGGATTTTTTTTAGGAAAGTTAGGTAGGTTTCCTGTGCGTTTATTATCAAA
The DNA here is from genome assembly GCA_947363495.1 of Euzophera pinguis. Lineage (NCBI taxonomy): Eukaryota > Metazoa > Arthropoda > Insecta > Lepidoptera > Pyralidae > Euzophera > Euzophera pinguis. The sequence goes on from OX376164.1 coordinate 1,628,888, forward strand.
AATAATCTATTTCCATACTTAATATTGACAGTGCGAATGTCTGTTTGTCTGTCTGTCACGGCCAAACCGCTAAATAGATTTTGATGAAATTTGGTATGAATATAGTCGAAGACCCGGGGTCAAACATAGGCTAATTGTTGACAGGCGGAGCTGCAGGAAACAGCTAGTATATGATAAAGCTAAAGAGCTTATTTGAATATGTAACTGTTTCTCAAAAACAATTGTTCACATTTGGTTATTTTATCTCAATTTTAAAGAATTGTTTTTGGACTATAAAATAACCTTGTTTACCGGTCACAATCCAGTGCTTCTAACAAAAATGATTTTTCACGAGACATAACGAGTGTTGCAGGCGTTCATAGGCTACGGTAACCACTTACCATCAGGTGGGCCGTACGCCTGTTTGCCTACATAGTTGTATAAAAAAAAGTATTCTCATTGAAATCTAAAAGACTTATCTTCGCATATCTTTATGATCATTACAAAAAAGGAAGTTATACTGCAAACCACCTCAAAAAAATCAAATGAAACTTAAACCAGCACTTAGAACGGTCTTCCGCCCTGAAAACCTTGAGGATTGTTTATAATACTATAAATAACAAAGAAGCAAGGATACGGCAGTGGAGGGGGGACACGACCACAGTGGGCCAGTTTTGTGGGCTAGTCAACTGGCGAGTGACACAAAGCTACAATCTTATTGCCTTATGATGCCATTCTCTTTAATAGTCAAGAATAAACTTTATTTTTTGTTTGATTTAAGGTTGTTTTGGTTTGAAATAAGGGTTTATTTATTTAAGAAGATGTAGTTGTCTAAAACTAAAACTTCAACTATAATATTTAACCAATATAAGTAGAATTTGAATTGTAATATTAATTTGTATGAAGTATTAAGAGTAAGTCTAAATAACGATTGTGGACCTTCCAGTTAATCTAACAAATAACAAGAAAAAAATGATAAAGGTGAAATTTTCGACAACACTTTAAAATCACTTCACATCACAGCTTATCAGATCAGGCATAACAATCACTTTTGATGTTTATCTCGAACCCCACAATATTATTTTTTTCTTGTACCTAAATAACTGTCAAAATCTTTTTCAAAGTCAAATGCTTTTAGAAAAGATACTACAGCGTCCCCATCTTTTATTTTGCTTTGACTCGGCGAGAGTACGGCAGTACTACTACAGATCACTCGACCACTGTAAACTGGATCGGAGTGGGGATGATTCGAAAGTTGCACAAATGCATCCTTGACCCCAAAAAGCTGTCGCTGCATGCTCATTGCATTTTTCAGAAGCCAGTCGACGGGTTGAGAATAGATTTGTCTTACAAGACAATCATCTTGCAACTTTCGTTAAGGTGCACACAGGAGTTATATAATGTTAGAGAATGTTGCAAAACTTTGTTGTCTAACATTTTATATGTATAAATTGTTTTCATTGTTATAGGATGTTAATCTTTTAACACAATGTTTTATAACGTTATACACCGTGAAATTTTTGTCGTTTTGGACCCACCGTCCAGTGACTCCATTCATGCAACTGAACAACTTTCCCTAAGAAACATGGGTCGAAATATCGAGTAATTATAAATTTTTGAACCTCCATACAAAATGTCTCATCACGTGACCTAACTTACTATGGGAAGTCCAAATTTGTTTTTCATGTTTCGAGCTATGTTCCTTGGCGAAATTGTTCGGTTGCATGAATGGAGTCACTGGACGATGGGTCCAAAACGACTAAAATTTCACGGTGTATAACTGCTGTGCTGGAGCACCTTTACAGATATTTTTGTCTTATAAGACATTCCCATAGCTTTCATTATACCTAATTTTCTAGACAATAAGCTCAAACTCTAGTTAATGCTATAAGTTCATGAGGAGTTAAGTATCCCGCAGACTTCTATTTGCTGCAGCATCAGTCTGAATATGCCATTTGGTTGAGTGGTAGATAAAGCCTTAGGCTTTAAGTCCGCTAAATACAATTATGTTATAAAGTTAAATAAATAAATATTATTAAAATACTGTAAGTTACTATTAAGTTACTAAACTTCTTCCCCTCAGCATATTTGCATCCAATGCTGGACATATGCCTCTTCCAAAGATGGCGTGCTATTTTTGAAAACTGTGTGACTCGCATTATCGGTGAGTCAAATGATTTTCATTCGACATACAGTCATACATCCATACTAATATTATAAATGCGAAAGTCTGTCGGTCTGTCTGTTACGCTTTCACGGCCAAACCGCTGAACGGATTTTGATGAAATTTGGTATGAATATAGTTGAGGACCCGGGGTCAAATATAAGCTACTTTTTGACGCAGGCGGAGCTGCGGGAGATAGCTAGTTTCAAATATACGGCTCTCGATCTAAATGCGGCTGTTTATTTCAATAAATACTATTATGTGACTTTACACAAAAGTTGACTGTAAAAGATTGCTTAGCAATAAGTCCGCCTTTGCTGCACAGTTTTGTTTTTATTCATCATAAATTTAATCCTTATTATTTAATATTTATATAAAAATCAATTGCTGTTCGTTAGCCTCGCTAAAACTCGAGAACGGCTGGACCGATTTGGCTATTTTTGGTTTTGAATTATTTGTGGAAGTCCAGGGAAGGTTTAAAAGGTGAATATATTCGGAGGCGGTACGAAGTTTGCCGAGTCAGCTAGAATATTAATAATAATTTTATTTACTATATTAATATGACCAATATCAGTCATATTGTATATTCAGTTCCGACTGAATAATAAAAGCGCTACCGTTGTATGTCTGTTTGTTATCCTCGCTATTGATACACAAAGCGCATATCTCCTAAATCTAAGACGTTCATTGTCAAAGTGTATTGAACTCAACCTTGAATCTATCTGATGTCTAGTTGCAAATAAACATTGTATTTAGCTACTTTATGTAAACATTGTATTTTTTAATTGACTAAAAAAATGAAGGCAATCAATATTGCGAGGGGCCCTATTTTTGAAATGGGTAACTCACGTAAAACCGATGAGTCGAATAAATATCGTTTGGCTCATCGATTATGTGGAATAAAAAACATTCGAAATCGAACTAAAATAAAGATATTGGATTATTTTACTAGCTGTTTCCCGCAGCTCCGCCTGCGTCAAAAAGTAGCCTATGTTTGACCCCGGGTCTTCAACTATATTCATACCAAATTTCATCAAAATCCGTTCAGCGGTTTGGCCGTGAAAGCGTAACAGACAGTCAGACAGATTTTCGCATTTATAATATTAGTATGGATTAATTTATACCTTACGTTCTAAACACTTTACAACGTTTGTGGTCGCAGGCAGACTATGTTAACATTTTTCTGTGATGTCATAAGAATACTAGTTTTCTATACTACCTATTACTACCTTCTATAGTTTTCAATAAAATTAAAGGCGGTAGTTTAGTATTCCTCTGACATCACAGACAATTGGGTGTTCTACTCAATTTATTTTTATCATTCATATCAATCATTTCACTACCAGAAACTTAAAGCAGAAAGTTTTTTCAAAATACGTTCTTAGCTAATTAAGTAATAAGCCTTTGAAATTCGATGGAAGGGGATCTGTCAAAAAACAAGAAAAGGATGCACTGTGTGTGCAGTGACGTCACTGCCATTTGGTTTCGTGCGAACAAAAGAGATAGCAAGATGTCCCTACCACGCTTCCACTTTTCTTCTTGAGAAAACTTTAAAATCTAAGGCGCTGGTTTTCGAATCACAGCGCAAGCTATCTCGGAAACCAGAGGCTTCATTATAACTGTTGTAAAAACGTATGTCAAATAAAAGATTTATTATTATTATTATTTGAAATGTAAGTTGTAAATAAATAAGTAATAAACGCGATAAAAAACCATATTAAAAAAGTTTAATTTAATGTGTAACAACCGCGAAAACAAAATCATGAAAGATAGTTTATGTAATAACTAGCAGCCCGTCCCGACTTCGCCCAGGCCTATAGCCTTCCTCGATAAATAGGCTATCCAACACTGAAAGAATTTTTCAAATCGGACCAGTAGTTCCTGAGATTAGCGCGTACAAACAAACAAACAAACTCTTCAGCTTTATAATATTAGTATAGATAGATTACCATTTTTACAATGTTTACATTTAATCGCTAAATAAGATGTTTATTTGCGACTAGAAATCAGATAGATTCAAGGTTAAGTTTAATAAAAAACAATAAGAGTGCCAGAGTTCAGAATAACAGTGTTTTTGTACACGTATGTTTTCCAACATGATTCTAATGCGCATGCTAATCCTAATATTATCGTAAATACTAAAGCTAGTTTCTTTTCAACATTTGTTTGTTACTAAATCACTCTTTATTCCATTGAAATAATTTTCCAAAAATTTCGCGTACATTTAAGTAGTTTGAAAAGGTTATTTCGACACGGAAAATGGTACTGTTCCCTTAAGATTAAATTCCGTGCAAGACGTGCACGTAATCACGTTATCATGCACTCGGAGACGTAAATAACTATTAAAGGAAATAGGCTATTCTATTCATTATTTTTATTATTCATATCACAAATTTGAGTACCTTTATTCAAAAACAGAAAGATTTTTTTAAATCCGTTCAATATTAAATAAGTTATAAGCCTTTGAAATTCTGTGGAAGAAACTGTCAAGAAACAAGAAAAGGACGCAATTAATGGTGGAGTGACGTCACTGCTACTTGATTTCGTAGGTAAGAAAGAGATAGCAAGACGTCCCCTCCACGCTCCCACTTTTCTTCATTAGAAAACTTTAAATGCTTATGACTGCTTTAATTAATTACCAGTTTCGTTGATATTTTCGGAGTCGTTTACTTATTAGTGTATGTTTTGTTCCGTATAAAAATCTTGTCAAAATGTGAACACAGTCAAGTAGAATATTCTTCAAAGATAAATTAAAAATTATACCTTATAGAGACAATTTTTTAATCTATATATACTAAAGAGTTGCTTAATCTACACTAATGGGCATAAATCTGAAAAATCGTCGACTTTGAGTGCGGCTGTAAAACACTTTAAATTTAATTGAAAAGCCTCTCTTTTTATAGCTGATTAACACACAGTATTCGTACTTAAGAAATTATGTTAGATTTTTTTTTTGTTTAATAGAGACTTCAATGTTTTTTTATCTTTTTTTTTATTAATTTTAAATTTACTTTTTTAACTGGTTTGATTTCGAGCCTTTTTAGTTTAGAAGGGTTACCTCGTTTGACTCTAATTTACAAATATACTTAATATCCGGCTTAAAATAGACCTCACTATCCTCAACGTTGGCGACGTAAAATACGACTAAGGTACACCATAATATTCAATAGTACTTTTTTTTCTTTTTTTTTTGCCAAAAGACTGTTCTGAACAACTACGGTCGATTAACCATGTAACCCACTCGATATGAATGAATATTACTTTTATATACCTATTCATTTTATAGTTATTTGTTTTAAATAATATAATCATGTAGTTCACATCTGTCCGTCCATAAAATATGGACACTCAGTTCGCGTTGAATACTAACGAATAGCTACTGGAAGGGCAAAGATGCAGGTGTATGCAATTTTGAGTCGAGGTCAAATTAAAAGCTTGAGGTAAACCAAAGTACACATATATTTTAAGTTAACATTATCTTGCATGCTAGCCTATAGAACTGTGTAATTTTTGTTATGATTTGACATTATGTGTTAACATTAGGATTAGTCTATCTTTCTCAAGGGGAAATGCCACCAGTGTCCTGGGTGTTTTACGCGTTGAATATTAAAGAATAGCTTCTGCAAGGGCAAAGATGCAGGTGTTTGCATTAAGTCGAGGTCAAATTTAAGGCTTGAGGTAAACCAAAGTACACATATATTTTAAGTTAAATCTTGCATGCTATAGAAATGTGTAATTTTTGTTATGATTTGACATTAAGTGATTATGTTATTATTATTAGGATTAGTCTAGCTTTCCAAAGGGGAAATGCCACCAGTCTCCTAGGTATTTCACCAAGCGATGACAACTATTGTTTACCGTATTAAAATAATGAACTCTTATGTTTTCGCGATTGTTAAACATCAAATTAAACTGTAACCATATTAAAATAGTTTAATTTAACGTGTCTTTTCAACTCTAATGAGGAAGTACATGTAAGTGTCTTAACCACGCGTGCCTTCCGGTGGGGAAAACAAATGGCGGATGGGAAATCTCTTTCTAAGTACGTATGTTAGACAAAGATGACACTAAAAAAATATACTTGCCTAGATTCGTATATGACAACATGTTATCGTCATATTATTATTTCTTATATATCGAAGAAAGGAGGAGCTAATGCTATTAATAGCGATCGATCCAAATGCGGCTGCAATCTACATCGCTGGACATGTACTACCGTCGCGAACACGATTGCTTTACTAGATCGAAGTTTCCAGTTAAATAAAAGATGATAGCCACTGCATTTTTGAAATCTTATGGTAGAGGAAATTGGATGTTGTACAAAAAAAAAGCATGTTAAAAACTGTATTATGGCGTTAAAAAATCACATAAATGTGTTCTTTATATCACTCAGATTCGCTTCCTGCTATCCGGAAATAATGTTTATTTTTTGCGCTACAACCGGTAGGTAAATTCTCTTACTTAATTTCGAAGTTCATCTTTGTCATATTCTTCAGTGGCGACCCGTTCCGGCTTCACATTGGTTAGAACTTTTGATTTTCCGACATATAGGTCATCATATTTCACCTAATACATATCTTTGTTTGTAATTTTCTATGGTGCAAACAAAAACGTGTTTTTACTTACTTACTAATTTATAAATTTGTGCATTATACTTATAAAGAGCTTCCTCTTGAATCGCTTTATCTATGAACCGCACTATTTACGTTTCATGATTTAAAAGGTCTAAGTTTACATACTGAGGGAAGAAACGTAAGCGCTTTAAATTTACTTAAAATTGACATTAAAAAGACTTTACTAATACTTGTAACTTAGTATAACTAACTCAGCTCAACGTCCATCATTGAACGATGGCAGCTAAGCAAAAAATAAATTTCAAAGAATGGAGCAACTCTTGAAAACATACCACTTGGGTAGGTAAGCAATCAAAGCATGCGGCCATTCCATTGGTTGCTTTACCAGCATTAGCGCTGTAGGTAGGCTTTTCATCGAAATATTAAGCTGTTCAATTTTTTCATTGTTCTGACGACCCAAATGGCGTAATGGTTAACATGGTATTCATACTCGTAGATAGTTGTACGCAATTGACCGGTTTTATTTATATAAAACTAGCGGTTTCCCACAGCTCCGCCTGCGTTAAAAAGTAGCCTATGTTTGACCCTAGGTTTTCAACTATATTCATACAAAAAATCATCAAAATTCATTCAGCGGTTTGGCCGTGATAGCGTAACAGACAGACAGACTTTCGCATTTATAATATTAAGTATGGAAGTATGGATTATTGTAGGTTAGTCTATTGAGCATTCAATTGTAATACTTTTTGAAAAAAAGATACATAAGTGGTGGCTCAGTGAGCGTTTGTGGATTTTGTTATAAGTAAATAAATATTTTTTTCATTTTTAAACTTACAGGAAGCCTGAAAATCGTAGGAAGGAAGAATACGAGAAAAAAATATAATAACTAAATAATACAAATTAAACTAATACGGATTTTATCGCGTTATTAGTTTAATTTAATGTGTAACAATTGCAAAAATAATAATTAAAAAATAATAATAATATTTATTTTGTAAAATCGACTGTCAACACACGATAACAACCGACACGCGATAAATGTGCTTTCAGAGCACAATTAACTTCTTATTGAAGTGGTAAAACATTGTCTTAAACGAACAAGAAATAATAGAAATTGTAATTACTTACAATTTTAGTAAATAATTAAGTTTTTTCGTGAAAAATTATGAGAAAATGAAACAAATAAATTTTATTTATTTCCTTAAATTTTTGGTCCACCATTTTTTACATGTTTATACAAAAAATACCATTGTTATACAAAATGCAATAAGAGTTAAATAAATAAATGAACATCATACTATAAGGTTGAGGAATAAAAAGTACACTTAAAAAAATTAAAATTAGTAACAACGAAATTGCTAAAATATGTTCCATTATATTAACGAACAACATTTGTTAAAAAATCGTGTAAAGATGCATAAAAAGTCCAAGAAAAGCAATATGACGTGCGCCTGCGCACTTTGTGGGTTTCGAAAAAAGAGCACAGAATCAAGATGGCTGACTTTCTCGCCAGTGCCTAGTGCCGCTGACGTCACAGGACGACGTGTCCTTCAGCTATGTCTAGTTCTAGACGTATTCTTTATTTTTAAAATAAATTGTTTTTAGTCAAATTGTGTTTTGTTACGTTTTTTTAGTCTGATCTTGTAATGATAACGTTTGGTTTTTGTCAAAGTTCAGTTTTGTGATAATTCTATTTCAAATCGCATAAAATTAAAAATAATGAGAGAAAAATCTTACACTCAATCATATAACATACTGTTTGTGCATAATTTTAAAGGAGGTAAAAAATATGTTTAAATAAAATAAACAAAAAATAAAATAAAATAAAAAAGGCACTTACCAAAGAAAATAAACAGAAAAAACACAGGAGTCCAAATAATAGTTCTAAAATGATTAAATAAGTCACAACACGACACCAGTCACAACAGTTCTTTTCTTGAAATAATTGAAAATTACGCCATTATCAAATGTCTGGAAAATGTTTTTTAAACTTTTAACTTATGCCCGCCTGCCAAGGAATAAATAAAATATTCTTAAATACTAAAACCTAACAATAATTAAAAAGAAATAAAATATTTTAAACATAGAATGCCAAATTTGAAATTCGAACTAGAATCTAGCTAGAGCCGGGCAATGCACGTTCCGAGTTATTCAAAAAATCGCGACATACTGGCGCGCAATAAACTTGTAGGAAGGACGTCTTTTCCTAGTGATGCAGACATTAAATACTTTTTAAAAATCGCCAACGATCATTTTGAGCCAAAAAATCTAACCTAACCTAACCCTGGCGGGCGGGCGACTGACGGGCGCGTAGGGGCCGCATTGCCAAATATTTTTTTTTGCATCTCGGCCGAATTATGCACTTGTATGCGACTTACGTCGTCCCTTCATTGTAGTGGTGCGACATGTACCGATTGGGCATTTTTATGTCGCCTCCTTGTGTGCATCACTCACACAGACAAGACAGACGAAAATTCCGCCTGTGTGTGTCTGGTAGCCCTTTGGTACAAAGTTTATTTAAAAAATTCAACACGTTATGTAAACATGCAATTTTTGGGACTAAAATACTTAGGTGTTGCCCGGAGGGGTCGTTGGCCGCGTTTTTCGGGAACTCTGACTAATTTCGCTAAAAGGATTCGTTTTGACGTATTCCGGTAACAGAAGCCGATGTTTGCTTTAAGAATACTACTGGCCAGTTGGAATCAGCGCAGGCGCATTTTAAAATTCGATCGCCGAGTTTAAATTATTTTTAATTTAGCTATATCAAAGAACAACACTAGTATTCTAACGATTTAGTTTTTGCTTTGTCTATGCCACGTAAATTAGATGCTCTATGAGTCAGGTTAGTCCTTGGGTCGACCTTCTATCGAGTCACATGGGAAAATAGTGTTAATACAACCTTGCACAAAAAGAAGTTAAAATAACCTACAATACCTAGCAATCTCGTTTATTTTTAACATATATACCTAGTTTACGACTTGTAATTGATGTGATATTACCTTTTTTTTAAACATTAATTGCACGGCCATTGTCCAGCCTGATAAATGAAAGTCACATGTAGGTAATCTGATTTTGGAATCGGAATAATTATTTGGTGATGCGAAAATATAATTCACTTTTTGACTATATGAAACAATAGCATTGATTTCAGTTAAAAATAAAATATAAAATATACTAGCTATTTCCCGCAGCTCCGCCCTTGTCGAAAAGTAGCCTATGTTTGACCCTGGGTCTTCAACTATATTCATACCAAATTTCATCAAAATCAATTTAGCGGTTCGGCTGTGAAAGCGTAACAGACAGACTTTCGCATTTATAATATACTAGCGCTTTCCCGCAGCTCCGCCTGCGTCAAAAAGTAGCCTATGTTTGATACCAGGTCTTCAACTATATTCATACCAAATTTCATCAAAATACGTTTAGCGGTTTGGCCGTGAAAGCGTAACAGACAGAAAGACAGACAGACTTTCGCGTTTATAATATTAGTATGGAAGTATGGATATGTTACTGTAAAAGCTCAAACAACGGTAAATCCTAAGATTAAAGAGTAAGTCTTAGGATTTACCGACATTAGTTGGTAAATGTAAGGAAATATGAAAATGGGACGATTTTTTCGGGCTTTTACCATTAGAATTTAGTACATGCTAGGTTAGGTTAGGTTAGGTATTTCTACGTACGGGGTGCAGGGCAGAGAACCTCCTCGAGTGCCCGGTCCTTTGAAAGCTTTGCATTCTCACTTGATCCCAAGGATCCGGTGAGAGGGCGGGCTGACAAGGGATTCGGGACGGTGTACCCTGGGCGACAGTCAATAACTCCCTGGTAGTCGGGGTCTTATTAGCTGTCGGCCAATTTCTGCCAACAGCCCACTCCACCGTCGTCTGTGATGAGACGGCGAATGGATGTGGGTCTGGGGGACGGGCGTGGTCCATTTATGGGCCACTGCCCGATTTGGGGGGTGGCCGAAAGGCCAATTGAGGGGCCCCCTCAAGGCCATGGCTGGAGGGCGTCGTGGTAGAATGCAAACGCGACCCCATGGCGCCCTCAACAGCCGGTGCGGAAACGCCGGAGGGGTTTTAGTGGGTAGTCCAGGTCCTGCCTGGGAGTCCCACACTCAGTGCGTAAATGCATTTCCCCTCCGTGAACAAAAAAAAAAAAAAAAAGTATTTCTACGTACAGGATGACGCAGGTAATGACTGGGCATGGATGCTTCGGTCATTACCTGCATAAAATAGGACGGGAGATGAGCCCGGTCTGCCACGAGTGTGGGGAGCCGGACGATACCGCTCAACACACTCTGGCAGATTGCCAGATGTGGTCGCCGGAAAGGGTGAGGCTGGGTGTGGTCTTCGGACACCTAGACCTCTCGCTACACAGTGTCATTGCACAGATGCTGTGTGGCGAGAGGTACTGGGAAGCAATGGCCTCCTTCTGCGAAACTGTTATTTCGCAGAAGGAGGCAGCTGAACGGGAGCGTGAGGCGAGAACCGACGCTCCCAGTATCAGAAGAGGCAGAGGGAGGGGCCGAAGGCGGGCGCGCTACGCCCGCCTAGCCCAAATCTAGCTGTGCCGTAAGGCAAAGCCGGAGGGCGTCGTGGTAGAATGCGAAAGCGAACCCATGGCGCCCTCAACGGCTGGTGCGGAAACGCCGGAGGGGTTTTAGTGGGTAGTCTGGGCTGATTAGCGGCCCAGGAGTCCCACACTTTGTGCGTAAATGCTTTTCCCCTCCGAAAAAAAAAAAAAAAAAAAGGTTAGGTATTTCTAAGATACCTGGCCGCCGCGCTTGGCGGGACGGACCTGTCACTCCCGAGTGTCGCCAACGCGATGCTCGAGAGCGACAGAGCCTGGAATGCAATGGCCTCCTTCTGCGAGATCGTCATGTCGCAGAGGGAGGCCGAGGAAAGGGACCGCGAGGACGACCCCCTCGCGGACCCGATCCGGCGGCGGAGAGGGGGGGTGCGACGCAGGCGCTACTTGGCGCGCCTGGAAGCGCCCCCATAAACGGTGGGACTGGAACAGTCCCACCCGGTGGCAGAGGTCCTCCAGGTGTCGGAGGACTTCTGAGAGTGGTGAGTCCGGTTTCTGGTAGAGAAACCGGCCAGTCGCAGAGGCGTCTTGTGCTAGTTAGATCCGAGGCGCCTCCCTGCAATGCGGCCGACGGCACCCGCAGGGGTTTAGTGGGTAGTCTGGGAAGGCTAGCGGCCCAGGAGTCCCACACTCTGTGCGTAAACGCATTTCCCTGCGAAATCAAAAAAAAAAAAAAAAAGGTATTTCTAAGATTTACCAAGTGGAAGGCAGTAAAAATTAAAATCGCAAAACTGTGCGGACTTTTACCATTAAGAATTAGTAAATCTTAGGTTTTGCTGTAAAATCTTAGGATTTACCGCAGTTCGAGCTTTTACAGTAACAGATATATTGATTTACTCATGAATAAATAAAAAAATAAAAATAAATAATTTTTCTGTATTCCTATTACGTTCATTCCTGCGTTCATATCATTGTCAATCGACCCTGTATACCCTGGATTCATAGATTTAGACCCGCCCGACGGCCTCTTATCTTTAATGACCACCAGATGGCAGCTGAGTCTAAAGGTTTGGCGTGCCTTCCATAGATTATATAAATTCTATAAGATTCCATAGAATCTTTATTATTAGTCAATCTAGGTGCTGCTAAACTTGAATCTATAATATTTTTTCCGTGGATATCGAACCCAAGAGCTCTGGGTTTGCAGGCGCCTTTAATTAACCATTGGCAAGCTGAGGCAGCTGTCATTCTGTCATGCAATAACTCTGGATAATAATTATGGATATCAACTTACCCGATTTCCTTTACATGTAGAACATTCATAAAGAAAGAAAAATGAGGAAAATAGCGTAAATTATCAGAGAACTTTTAACGACTACATGCTTCGCGTCGCGCTTTTAACAGTACATACTCGTATACAAACCGCGCTTAGCCTAGCGCAGCTTTCGTTTGTCATCAATTAATTGAAAAAGCTTTCTGGAAAGACGTCGTATTGTGATCTTTTATAAAGAAATTCATTACATCTACTATTTTAGCGTTTTTCTAGCTACACACCAAGCCAATAATATACAAAAAAAAAAGGTGTAAGTACTCAGAAGGTGGTTGCTGAAAATCGGTGCTAGTCATGCCTGCATGTCTAGCGTATCACTGAGCCACCACCTATTGAGACGTCTGTCACGTACATTTTAAACATGTAGCATAAGTTTATAAGACCTTTGCTGTACCTACGTCATAGCTTTCTCAATAAAGATATATTCTATTCTAGTCTACGTCTTCTAAAAAAAAAAAAATTAAAAAAAAAAAAAAAAATCAGGCGCGAGTTTGTAATCTTACGACATCAAAGACAAATGTTAACTTAGTCTGCCTGCGACCATGAACGCTGTAAAGTGTTTGAAACGTCAGGTGTAAATAAATAAGTAATAAACGCGATAAAACCGTATTAAAATAGTTTAATTTAATGAATAACAATCGCGAAAACATAAGAAATCACCATTTTATTATTTTCACTCATTAGCAATAGTTCCTCCTCCTGCTCAGACCTGTTCATGGAAATGTCATCTATTGATATAGCCGAGGACGGGGTTTGGCAGGAGCGCCACATGACATCAACTTCTCCAAAGGGCCTCTACGCGTTGGATCCATATCCCCGCGCAAGCCTCTCAAAAGACCGGGGCAACCCGTGAACCCCAAGCGGAGATACATAATATAGATTTTAATTATCAGAAATAAAACTTATTTTATTTTATTATTTATTTATAGCCATTTTGTCTCTAAAGCAGACGTAGCTGATTCTCGTATTCCTAATTATGGTGAAAGTGAGTTTGTACATTTGTTTGTTTTGTTCACTCTTCACGTTTTATTTACTGAACCCATCTTTTTGAAATTTCGCATACACATAGCAAGAATTGAGAAGATAGAGTACTAAACAGTATTTTCATCCCGGAAAAAACACTGTTCCCGTAGGATCCTAAATCACATTTAGTCGCGGGCAAAAGCTAATTTAAAAATAAAATTCCTAAGCCCGTACGATCATAAAAAAATCGTTACGATAAAAATTTTCTATTCCCAAAAACACTGGAGCGTGTAGAAGGGCCCCAAAGGTCATTCGAACACAGGTGCCTCAAAAATAGTAGTCTTTTGAAACTATTCACTGGGCTTAATCTATAGTGGGTTATTACAGGCTGTATCTATTTTTAAAAGGGATAAAAATATGGGCTCTTTTTACGGTTAAATAAATTTAGGAGGTAAATTGTTTGGAAATTTAACATACTGCTTGGATCGTTTAGTGGAGAGCGTTAGATTTATCACTGGGTGGATGTGGGTTCGAATCTCATAAAAAACGTACTTTGTGCAATTATTGTCAGGCATTAAAATTTTTTTATGTATCTCCGCTTGGGATTCACGGGTTACCCCGGTCCTTTGAGAGGCTTGCGCGGGGATATGGATCCAACGCGTAGAGGCCCTTTGGAGAAGTTGATGTCATGTGGTGCTCCTGACAAAACCCGTTCTGGGCTATATCAATAGTTGACATTTCCATGAACAGGTCTCGGCAGGAGGAGGAACTATTTCTAATAAGTGAAAAGAATAAATGGGTTATGGTGATGAAGTTTGGATGGATTTAAACTGGGCTATTGCAATAGAAATCGGACACCTGCCATAATCATGATTACTGACTATAAGTGGCAGGCGGTGACTCGCCACTCAGTGAATGGGCCCCCCAAAATTTTTTTATTATTATTATTATTAGTAATATTTAATACGGGTTTACCAGATCGAAAGCGGTCACCGTAGTCTGTGGAAGCCAAAATTTTATGGCAATTCTTTATAGCAATGGTGTATAGCACCATTTTGATTCTTTTTTTATTGAATTAGTCTTGGAGAAGAAGAGAAGCGATAGCCGATGAGGCAAAAAGTGCTCGAATGGTGACTACGCATCGGCAAGCGTAGCGTCGGATACCCGCTTCGGAGTTTCTAGACGATTACACAACCTGAAGAAGGTTGCAGACAAACGTTGGATGCAGACTGCTTACAACATATGTGCAGTAGAAGCCTCCCTGTGGTTGAAATAATGATGAATACCTTTTTTGAAATCTATCAATAAAGAATAGTTGTTCTAACAAACATTCATAATTCGCTTATTCTCGCGATTATTACTTTATTTCTTATTTTCTTTAAGGTTGACTGATGTATAAGGAAACTTGTGAAAGAATAGTTAAATGAAAAAAATATATATTTACAAAATAAATCCATTACTTCTATAATGACTGAATCGAATGAATACTAACAAAAATGTGCTTATCAACTCGAGTTAATGTATAAGACTATTACCTATAAAAAAGAAAGGACAAATATGACAACATTGAACTAACCTCAAAGAACATTTCCTTGTGCTAGGACAAATTCGATGTTCTTCATAAAATCGATGAATTGGTAGTTATGTACACAAAACTGATAGAACAATAACGAATGTCTGTCTGTACAGAATTTGTAATGAAAACGTCAAAACGAACCGCTTGGATTTCTATCTTATTTTCAGTTACATCCAAAACAAATGGCCTTAGACCTGGAGATCATGGTTTCGATTCGAGTGATGTGGACTCCTTGACATCGTGCTGGTCGGAACTACGAGGAGTATATGGAAACCTGGAAGCCCTTCAAATCTCTCATGTCGGAGGCCAAGTTCTGCACTGGGTCGCTGAGCCATAGCAGTGAGTGTTGTGGTTAAAAATAAACACAAAACATGTTGTACCTAATTTCAAAACCAAATAGTTTGTAAGTTTTTCTTTATATTTATACTTTCTAGGTTTGTACTCAACTTAAGCAAAATGAATATAACAAACATTTGAAGCCATGTTCAACAATAATAAATAGCATGTTTTATGAAGTTTCAAATAGAATATAAATACAAAAAAATATAAAATTCTAAATAAAAGATATTTTCGTCATACTTTTTACGTCTTAACCCATCCCACATTCTGTGTCCCGTGTATATTTTCGATCCTTGTCTCACATTAGATTTTAACCTAAAACTTGTCAATAAAAAAATACAAATTTTAATGTTAATTAGGTCCTAACCCATAGCCATATTAACAAAGTGTCCCACACCCTGTATCCCGTCGTCCCACACACTAAACTGCACACATGCGCAGGCGCATCGCGTAGTGATAGTGCAGGTTGTCGGCCGCTCGCCCTTGTTTAGACAAAGGACGAGTCGTATATACTATACACGTATAACTTAAGGTATAATGTGGCCATGGAGTTTTCATTAAAATTAGTTTGTAAACAAAGAGATTTTCGTGTTTGCTTTTAGGTGTATTTTTTCTAATGTTTTAAGGATCGAAAGAAATAAAAATTGATGTGAAAATAGAAAAATCATTATTAGGTTTTGATGTCGTAGGTTCAAAACTTAGTTTTTGTGATGATTTTCTCGTTTTGGTTAAGAAATTGGAAAATAATCCTCCTCAGAAATTGGAACTTAATCAAACCGGTCTCAATTTTCCATTTTTATGAGGATATTTTCATGAGATTCATCAATACTTCGGGTACCTACTAGGTTCGATTGCTTACCTATTTGTTTTATTTATTTCATTTAATCATGTCATCTTACAATTTGCACCGATACCTAACATGAACTTACAATACAATACAATCTCTTTATTGCATCAAAATACAAATTTTTCAAAAACAATTTATGTACTCGTACATAAAAATTGAGGTACAAACTTACTTTAGCTAAGCATCTATTATATTTTGAAAATTCTAAAATAATTCTGAAATGTTGTCACCATTGGCACCAAATACTCGTTATAGAAACGATGTCTCAATAGAGGCCTAGAGGCGGTTCCGAAAAACTCTGTCATCAGGGAATGCTTTGTCCATGGGCATACACTACATTATATCGATATATCACACAAAATGAATGTGAAATATTATCAGACTAAGAGATTCATCATCATGTCAGCCTGCAGCAGTCCACTGCCGGATATAGGCTATTTCCCCCAAGCCCTACTGGCCTACGGTAATGGCAAGCATTGGATACGCTTGCCTGCTACCTTCATCAGATCATTTATGTCATCATCATCATCATTTCAGCCGCAGTCAGTCCACTGCTGGACGTAGATCTCTTCTAATGATTTCCAAAGGCCGCTTGGCCGTTTTGGCTTCCATCCGGCGAATCAGAAATGAGGAGATTCATAGAAGAACAAGTCACCGACATAGGCAATAGAATTAGTTCTTAGAAGTGGCAATGGGCGGGACACGTAGAGTGGGGAACCGATGGCCGATGAGGCTGAAATGTTTTCGAATGGCGACCAGGAACCGGCAAGAGCAGATTTAGACTTCCACCGACCAGATTGGTCAGATAACCTGAAAAAAGGTCGCAGGTAAACGCTGGACCATGTAAGTGACCGGCGGGTATTCAACACTGCTCTATCCGCTTCTACACAGTGAACTGACTCGCTGGGCTATATGCACCGTATGTTCTGTTGTATTGCCTAAAGATCTCCCGTTAAATTTTTTAAAGGTGATGCCGCAGTGAATATGTTAAAATAGCTAAAGCTTGGGCTGTCTGTACATTTGTTCTATGGATCTCCTCGGAAATACTAAGCAAAGCATTCTGTAGCTCCTGTAAGAAATCCAATGGGAGATCTTTAGGCAATACAACAGAGTATGTGGTGCCGATATAGCCCAGTTAGTCAGTTCTCTAAAGCTCGAAGTTTAGCCCATTACTTACCCAGTGTACCCAGCATTTTTTTCTGCGCTAATAGTTTGTTATCGCTGGGCATATTTATACGGTAGTTAGTTTATCAACCACAAAGTATAGTATTTTATTCACTCATTCAGACCCTGTATACCCTGGTGTTAAACTTTTGGAATAGCTGTTGAGGCAAAAAGATTTTCTTATAAGAAGCTCAAGTTCCACCTACAAGAGCCCAGCTCTTAAATTTTTATTGATAATAATGTTTTTTTAGGTTAAGCAAACGCATGCTTCGATGCAATCCTCTTTCTCATAGCTGACTCATGGCTGACTGTAGATTAAACTTCGTTGTATACAAAATATTGCAACAATTTCAAAAACAATATTTTTCCGGTAGGAGACCGGCCATTGCGAATGCATCTGCGCAATGTACTCGTAAAATCTAAAAAAAAGTCGCTAGCATGCAGTTCTTCGACCCAGCATTTCGGGAGTGAGTGAACCCACACACACAATCACACACAAACAAGAAATGTATGTGTATGAGCCTCGTACAAACTAATCGTGGTTATTGAAAAATTTGGGTGTTGCGTGTACGGGCAACAAGGTTTAAGTGCCCCGTGTCGACCACTTGGCTTCATCATCGTTATACTAGTGTTTCTCCGGTTATTATCGATATTTCCTTTTATATTTTCTGGAATCCTCCTATGTACCATAGTCTTCTCTTTAACAGATACTTAATACATATCTTTGTATATATTTTCTATAGTTCAATAAGTGTTTTTAGTTACTTGATATTTGATAATGATATCATAATGTAACAGCCTTATTTTGCCCACTGTTGGAGTAAAGTAAGATGGAGTAGAGGAATATGACCCGATGTGTCGAACACTGTCAGATTTTTTCAGCCTGCCTAAAGGCAATCTGACACAGCCTAACGACTGCCATCTATCGAAAACAACGTTTACGTGCCTTTAGAAACACGGAGGAGCTTGAGATAGAAAATGCCACTTAATGGCGACCAATCCAGTACGGGTCACATTTCGCCGTCGCTTGACACGCGCATTCACTAGGAATACGCGTTTCGCGCATGGCTATCGAGCTCCATAACCTACTAACAATTACTGACCAACATCAACTAAATCAGTATTCTCCTAGTTGTCTGACCTTCTAGCGGCGGTCACTGACTCCAACATTAATTGAACAGAAATAGCTGTCTATTGTTCGACGACAATAATTTGGCAGATTAAATGGTACGTAATCAATCACAGAACATGGCATAATCTAGATTTAAAATGTAGATGAGAAAAGTTTATGCTTAAAGTGAAGAAAGAATTGGGATAAGTAAAGATAATCAAAATATAATATTAATAATACACCACAAGACATCAACTTCTCCAAAGGACCTCTACGCGTTGGATCCATATTCCCACGCAAGTCTCTCAAAGGACCGGAGCAACCCGTGAATCTTGTATCTCTAAATAATAATAACGGGGAAACCCGCTCACAAGGCAACTCGCGATGGCGAAACCGGAGCCGCACCTCTCGGCACCCTTAGCTGCTCATTCTAATGTTGTCCCTCTGTTGCCAAACGCGGCGACTATTTGGGGGGCCCATTCACTGAGTGGCCAGTCACCGCCTGCCACTAATAGTCAGTAATCATGATTATGGCAGGTGGTACTCCTGCGGAGACCTGTTCATGGATATGTCGTCTATTGATATAGCCGAGGACGGATTTTAGCAGGAGCACCACATGACATCAACTTCTCCAATGGGCCTCTACGCGTTGGATCCATATCCCCGCGCAAGCCTCTCACAGGACCGGGGCAACCCGTGAATCCCAAGCGGAGATACATAATAATAAAAACTCTTTATTGCACCAAGAACTAAAATGCATATATACCTATTTTGTTTATTAGCTATTCTCAGCCCCACTGCTGGGAAAAAGCCTCATTAACCTGATTGGCTGATAAAAAATATTATCCAGTGCTTCAAAAGGCATACTAAGCCGTTGGTTCCGGCCGCCATCTGATTGCTGTTAGAAACCACGTCAGAGGCAGAAAGGCGGTTCGGTACAACTCTAACATCATGGTACGCAAGGTCAATTAACCATGCCACCTACACGAAATGAATGAATGAGCACAAATTATTTTCAAAACTTTAAGCAGCTTATGCTAAAGTAGTAGATGTCTCATACACAGTATGTGTAAGTTAATAAAAATGTAGATGGGTGGGTCACATGAGAGAAAAGACAAAAATGGACCATAAAAACTGACAAAAGGTACCCTAGAGAAAGAAAATGACAGGGAAAACCACGAAGACGCTGGGAAATTGGAGGGAAAGTGCTAGTTCAACATGGCACAGGATTGACAATAGTGACAATGGTATTCCTTTGAAGAGGCCTATAAATAAGTAAGCGAGGCAGAAAATAAGTAACAACTATAAACTAAAACTGTATAATCCCTCCTATCCTTCTTATCTAAAGGATCGTTTCTCCTTCTCCCGTCCGATTGATGCACCTTGCCGTTCCCACCTTAGAACCCTCCTCAATATTCCCATCCATCATTCCGATTCCTACACTCACTCCTTTTCAGTCCAAGCGGTAAGATTGTGGAATTCATTGCCAGCCGAGAGCTGACATACGAGACTCTAAAACTATCTCAATATTTAAGAAACTAGTTAAAGAGTATTATCTGAACTTAGCACAATAGGTATTTATGTATGTATTTTATATGTAAGTTTATTATGTATGTATTATTTGTAATAGTATTTGTGTATGTATGTTTATATTATAAGGATGTTATAAAAGTTTTACCTAGGTAATTAGGTATAGTTTTCACTTTTCCTTTCTTTTTTTGTACACGCTAATTACACTTTTCTTGTCTTTTCCTCTCTTGGGTCTGCTGGAAGAAATTTCTTTAGAAATAAGCAGCTCCCTTGTACTTTCTTTTCCTCTTATGTATAATCCTTTACATTTTTATTGTGTACATGAATAAAGTAAATAAATAAATAAATAAAAAATTAATAATCACAGAACAACAACATCAATAAGTAGAACCCTTGTTCCCAGTTTTCCTAATGTTAAGTTTCCAATGTATATTTACAGCGTGTACATAAAATGAATAAAACTATTACTATCAAAAAAGGCTTATTGAAATTGAAGCATAAGATTTAGATTCTGCCCCCAAAATACTAATATCCTTTGATTCAAATACATTTATGACTTAATTATGTAAGGTAAAGCAGTCTTGAAGGCTAATTTATAATATTGAGAGTGTAAAGATTTTTCATCTCCCATTTTCGCATCAAGAGATTTCCCGCTTTTAGAGGCCATGTCGTGTCGGTGAACTTTACAAGGTTACATGTAAATTATTTTGTTACAAATAGCTGCTATAGATTTTTCAAGATTCTTCTTTATGTAAGAGTTCTTTATGTTTAAAATTATGGCCCTTTTTAGGTTCCGTTATTAGTACTGCAGAATCTAGAATCTAATATGCCATAACTTAAAAAATATCTTTCTGCAGAGCATTTTCCTTTATAGCATATCCTATTTAATATACCAGCGTTTTCCGCAGCTCCACCTGCGTCAAAAAGTAGCCTATGTTTGACCCCGGGTCTTCAACTATATTCATACCAAATTTCATCAAAATCCGTTCAACGGTTTGGCCGTGAAAGCATAACAGACATACAGACAGACTTTCGCATAATATTAGTATGGATGTTGGTTTGGTTTTCCTGTAAAAATTGTTACGGAGGTCAGTCGCTCCATTTGAATAAACAGTGCCGCCAAATCAAGGACTATGACTAACATCGTATCATATAGGCTCCGAAGAGAAAGTTGAGGATGCAACTAGGAAAGCACGCTTGGACGAAGTTTGTATTTTTTACTGCCTAAATAAATATTTAAAACTAGCTGTGCCCGCGGCTTCGCCCGCGTGTAATTCCGTTTGTGTCACGGAAAAAGCCTATGTTACTCTCCAGGTCTCCAACTATCTCCACACAAAAAAGCACATCAATCCGTTGCTCCCTTTTAACGTGAAAGAAGGACAAACAAATAACACACACTTTCACATTTATAATATGTGTATGGATATAGATTTGATAAAAAAAAGTTTCAACTAACAATATTTTATTCGTTTATTTAACTTTTGGAAGATATCGACTATTTTACACATCAATCTATTTATAAAAAGTATATCTTTAAATTTAGTATCTGCTGAGTGTGACAGTTTGTGTACCCCTGCACTCGTGGGAATGCTATGATTTTGGGAAAAAACAAAAATCTAAATGGCGGCAATGCGGTTCGCAACTCATTACGTCTCATTTCTCGCTGGGGGCGAAAAGCGGGCTAGTAGTCTCTGCCTACCCCTACGGGGAAAAAGACGTGATGGTGTGTCTATGTCTATGTAGTATCTAAGATCTTTTAAAAGACTATGTCATAACGTTGGTAATGAAACTAACCTTCGACAACTACTCGGCTAGACATGGCCAACGACCTTGGGACCACCTTCAAGGATAGGTTAACGACTTACCTAAACATTAGCTCTATGCGTCATTCCTTCATCCCATTCAATTATAATCTACTAGATTTTTCCCGCAGCTCCACCTGCGTCTTAAAGTAGCCTATGTTTGACCCCGGGTCTTCAACTATATTCATGCCAAATTGCATCAAAATCCATTTAGCGGTTTGGCCGTGAAAGCGTAACAGACAGTCAGACAGACTTTCGCATTTATAATATTAGTATGGATATAGATGTTTCTCCTTAAATTTCAAATCTTACCTTTTGGTTTAATTTTTTTATATTTATTTATTTAACCTTCATTGTACAAATTAGAAACTGTAAAGCTTATTAGGCGGACATAAGTAATGCTTTTAACAATATATAATTATTAACCTTTGGGTTAAGCAGAAGAATGGTTTGAACAAATTATTGAGGCTAAAGATGTCCATCTATTTAAGTGATCAAAGAAAATATGAATTCAATCTTATACATCTAGAAAAAGCAAATTAACCCTTTTGAAATTAAACATCATAGTTGGAATTCGTATCAACGTGGTATATTTTTTTGTAAATCTAAGGTACTTCCATACTATTCATTCATACTTTCATATCCATATACATACATACCTTGTCTTGTTGTCTGTTATGCTTTCACGCCCAAACCACTGAACGGATATTGATGAAATTTGATTGAAGGAGCTTGAAGAAGATTGAAGAAGCCTATGTTTAACCCGGGGTCAAATAAAGGCTTCTTTTTGACGCAGGCGGAGCTGCGAGATAAAACTTATGGTACAGTAATCTGAGGCGTTTAAATAAAATTATCTGGGAAAAGTCCGCCTTTTGTATACCATATATTTTATTATATTATTCATTATTAAGTTCTTTGTTTTCAATAAAGATTTTACACGCACACATACATAAAAGCCTTTGTGGGCGGTCATTGCTGATTTATAACTGACCTACGCCAACTATGCGGCTAGACATGACCTTGGGACCACGCTCAAGGTCAGTTCGCCGACTTCACTTCATGCGTCATCCTAACTATATACTGTTTTGGACGCATGCGTCATTATAATGTGTGTTTACTATTATTCGCCATAGAAATAATCAATGGTTTCTTCTTATCAATTACTAGCCGTTTCTCGCAGCTTCGCCTGTAGAAAAGTAGCCTATGTTTGACCCCGGGTCTTTAACTATATTCATCAAAATATTTTAAGCGGGTTGACCGTAAAATCATAACAGACAGACGGACTTTCGCATTTATAATAAATATTAGTAAGGATTTTTGTGTTTCATTAATTTTTTTCATAACAAAATAAGTTTTTGTATTATAGTTAAAACAGTCCTAACTCATAACCGAGCAAACATTTTAAGTATTTTTTATTTTTACCTATTTATGCAAGAAAAACGTTGCACGTGCTTTTTCCCCCCACTTAGGTGAATTCAACGTCGATTCGACGTCGGTCCGAGGTATCTTGTTTAGGTGACTAAGAAAATTGCGACTAGAATAGGTTATTTTATGATAATTATGACCAAAAATGTTTAGATTGTCTTAGAATATTTCTTACCGCCTCATTCTATAACTATATTAGCTAAAATATGTTTAACCTAATCTAAAATCTAATTCTCTTTAAATAGGTTATTTTCAGGGCCAAAAGACTAACATTAAAATTCTTCCGTCGTTTAGGGAATGAAAATATATTAGTGCCGTATTTTTTCTTTTGTCAATTGAGCGATATATTATAAAGATATATCGCATCAAGTTTAGGAGTGGGGGCTCGTGACGTCACATATTGCGAAAAAGTGTAGCACACTGTAACGTCATGCGGAACTTTAACGCGCCATATCTTTACCATTCTTTGTTTAACTTTTTTTAATTTTAATATAAGTTTTTTTTAATAATCTAACTGACGGCCTAATTATATTTTTTTAGGAAACAAGCCTATTATAATTTGAAGTGAATAGGCCTTTATAATTTAACCTTTTACTATCTCCTTCTCAGCCAGTATCGCAAATCAGCAGACTTTTTCGAGTCTCGACTTGAGAATATGAAGATTAAAAAAAAAATGAGGGTACTAAGAAAGCCAACAGATCTAGTTTGTGAGTCGTGACCTATCCTTGGCCCGGTCGGTGCCCTCACAGCAGCAGTCGACAAACATCCTCTATAGATTATTCAGTAGTTCAAATTACCATTGCGGAATCAGTTATCCCGATATTTGAACTGTAAAGTAGTTTTTTCTTTCCTATTTCTCTAGATTTTGACAGGACGATTTTCTCACTTTCTCATTCATATTGAGTATGTTTTGTTGATAATCAACCCTCTACACCCTGGTATCAGTTTTTCGGAACGGTCTTTCGGCCTCTGACTTGATTCCGACAACGACCACTAAATGTTAGCCGGTACCAAAGACTTCTGAATATAAAATAATCATAATAATTATTAGAGAAACAATTGATTCGCAAAAAAAAAAATTTTTTTTTTTTTTTTCACTTATACACATCTACCATTACGGATAAGTCCATTGCGATAGAGTAGCGCTATTTAAATATACATTTACAATATTTAAAATGGAAACAATTATACAAAGTATGCTTCTACGATATTGAATCTACGATATCTAAGTCTAGTGCACACGTATTACTCACTTGACCACGGAGGCAGTATTTTCACATTATATTATACTAGCCGTTTCTCGCAGTTCCGCCTGCGTCAAAAAGTAGCCTATGTAAGACCCCGGGTTTTCAACTATATTAATACCAAATTGAATCAAAATCCGTTCAGCGGTTTGGCCGTGAAAGCGTAACAGATAGACAGACAGACTTTCGCATTTATAATATTAGTATGTAATTTATATTAGTATAACTAAACTACTGAACCAATAGATTTAAAAAAAAAATACTGGACGAAACTAAAAGAATGCCTTATCGGACTTCAAAATAGTTTTTTAAATCGCTTCAGTAATAACGGAGTTATTAAGTAACAAATACGAAAAAAAGCATTAGTTCCTCTTTTTTTTTAAAGTCGGTTGAATATCACTAAATCTATTTCGATATTAAACTTACCATAACTTTTTCTACATACATTCTTATTATCAACGAAAACGGACTTACAGCTTTGGAGTTATCAAATAATATTTATTTTTACATTAATGCCAATATCTCAAAAACTACTAAACGGATTTTGATGCCAAACGAACTTAAAAATTCTATACATGCCTACTATACACACTTTGAATTTTATCGAAATCGGACTAACGGCTCGAGAGTTATCGCGGTATAAACATACATACAGACATACTTACATACATACAACCAATGTGTTTTTACCCCAACTCGATTTAGAGACCTCACTCGCTTCGCTCGCTCGGTCAATATTATTAGTAAAGATTCATTCGACCTAAAAACGCAACATTAAACCGAGTTAGATGTTATTTTTAACAGTATGAACGAATGAAATCTATGTGACTGACAATCACGCTGCAGCCCAAACCGCTGAGGCGTTTGGTTCCAAAATTGGCACGTGGACCTTTGTGGACTAGGGGTGCACTAAGAAGGGATTTTTCAAAATTCATCCCCTGGAAGGGTTAAAACGAGATTAGTTCGACTAATTTGTGGAAACTTCTCAAGAGCATTAATAATAATAAATGAGTAAATACCTGTTTTATGATCAACCTCTACAAGGGGGAAACCGGGTGACTATGTCTTAAAATCGACACGGATATCGTTTGCATGGTTCTTGGGGTCGCAGACTACGAAAACACACGTTCTTCTTACGCGGATGCACGCTGGCGAAGCCGGGGCTAAAAGCTAGTGAACAATATAGACGATAAATCAACAACAATCACGAATGATAGCGACATCGCCGCCATAGAACCCTGACCTACCACGTCCTGTCTAGCCGATGACCTTGCCTCGGTCACTACTCCGTTGACGCACACAGCTATATTTTGTGCTATGTCTACACTGTAGTCGCACTTCCGATTGGCCTATCGAAATATTCTAGGAATTAACTCGTTTTTCCTGATGCTTGTTTGTTTCAAATCTCGGAGACCTTCGTCTAAGTTGCTTCGGAGCGGAGGGTATGCTGTAAGTAATGATCCTAGGTTTGGTGGCAATGGTTATTATAATAGAGCGACTGCCGTCTGACCTCCGTAACCCTTTTTTACAGGGAAATCAGATCAACAGAAACATGAACCGAGG
The DNA here is from genome assembly GCA_947363495.1 of Euzophera pinguis. Taxonomy (NCBI): domain Eukaryota; kingdom Metazoa; phylum Arthropoda; class Insecta; order Lepidoptera; family Pyralidae; genus Euzophera; species Euzophera pinguis. Next base: position 1,655,023 of record OX376164.1, read on the forward strand.
TATGTTAGTGGCCAACACTATCCCTAAAGGCATCTGACACAGCCTAACTATTCTGTCGGTATCAACCGGGACCACACTTCATTCTTGAACAGAAATCGCCGTTGTGGGACTCAGAGTTGCCAAACTTAAATGGGATTGAGCGGGTCACGTCTGCCGAAGGAGTCACGATCGTTGGGCTCAATTATCCAGAAAGTGGCACCTTGAAGGTGGCTGGCGATGGAAAGTATGACTGCTGAAGCTTGGTTGGAGGTGGTGAAGCAGAGAGTTTAGAAGGAGATAGGAAGACCTCTGCCGGGGACGGTAAGTAACTAATAAAATAAATATTGGTACACTTAAAGCTTGAGGCACAACGATGTACCTAGCCAGTCGGGTTCCTCATGTAGTGAGGAGAAGCCATACATCTATTCATATATTCTTTTATTCCGATCTCAAATTGCAAAGCTTTCCCTCTGCCTTACCTTTAACATTAATTGCGTATGGCACAGCGAATTAAATGGCCTTCCTCTTCTTCGTCGTGTCGACAACTCTTAGATTTGTTTAGCCTAATACGCTGCCACCTGGGCCGAACCTGTTGTTGCCCCCATAAGGTCATTTCTACAACAAGTAGCAGGACACAGTGGGCACTCCAACAGGTGCGACATGGTTTGCAGTGGCTCTCCGCACTGGCAGTATGGATCCAAGGAAAGATGGTGAAAAGGAGGCTGTCAATCCACTCTGTCACTTCTTCGTCTGCTTTGTGTATCTACAACTATAACCACTATTATTATTAACCAGATGTACATACAGATGATACAATACGCTGCTTAAAATATAGCCTTGAGAGCGGTTGTCGGCTTTGCTTTAAATCAGTATAGCTCATTATGTTTTCTTTGAAATGTACCGAAAAGTGACGTAAGACAAAGATGGATAGCCTTGCGTCAAAATATTGTTGCTATTCGTACGGTTTTCCTCCTTTTTCTTTTTGAATCTTAAGATCAAATAATGATGTCTTCTCGCGCCACTTCCGTGGCTGACATAGGTAGTCCCCATTTGTACAAGTCACGAGGTAAGCAAGGCACGTTAAAAGGCGCAGAACAGTTTCTAAGGGATGGCCACGCTGGCATTGAACCTCTGTCGGCTCTATGTAACCCCACCATGCCAAGTTGTCCCGGGAGAGGCCTACCTCAGTACGGAGGCGAGGTTTCCGTATAAAATCGTAATAGAGATCGGACGGAGCAGTCGCTCCGTTGTAACCAGTACACCCAAATCTAAGCACAAAATTGTCTAGTGCGCGTGCTCTGAACTCCAAGCTGAACGAAGAATTCAATCCAGCATTCATTAAAATTATAATAATACATCCATCAATATCATCACATTTATTTTGGTTCCTGGAATTGTAGTAAATTATGGAGCCATTTGGCCATTACCTATGTCAACATTAGTCACGATGCCTAACCTTGACTGCGTCCGTGTCTAAAGGTTAATGACCGTATAGTTGACCGACCAAATGTTGCTATTATATGCTAATGAAGAGATAGATTTTTGTTTTGAATTTAAAAACAGAGGAAGCACAAAAATACTATCTTTCTTTTGCAACTTTTACACATAGAACGATTGAATCACGTTTATTACTTACTAGCTGTTTCCCGCAGCTCCGCCTGCATTAAAAAGTAACCTATGTTTGACCCCGGGTCTTAAACTATATTCATACTAAATTTCATCAAAATCCGTTCATCGGTTTGGCCGTGAAAGCGTAACAGATAGACAGACAGACAGACAGACTTTCGCATTTATAATATTATAGTATGGATTTATTTTACACCTAATGTTTTAAACACTTACCAGCGTTTTAATTTATATTTATTTATTTCAAACTTTATTACCTCTACCAGCCAATCTTCATAGCAGTTCTTCCAGAAGTTAAAAGTAATTTTCACATTCACAACCGCACTCAGTCTATAATGACCATTTAAAGCATATTCTTCAAACCGAAATAAAAAATTCTTCGTAAGAGAAAGAATTATTAAATTTAAACTCATTAGTGTAGATTTAAGCTACTTCTTAGTGTAGATTTAAGCATTTTCTGTCTTATAGAAAAGTTTTATTTGAGTTTAAAGAATTTGCCAAAGTATAAGGGAGGCGGTAAAAAGCTAACTTTTCTAGGGCATAGAGCAACAATGGCTTTTTGTGGCAGATTCTATGTTGCTTCATATTCATGATATAGAATTATAGATTAAGATATTAACTCCAAATATTGTTAATAATGCTACTTGTCAACTAAGAAGTTGTCTAGATAAAATAATTTTAAGGGTTTTAGTTAGAAACTCTTTATAAAAAATTGTGCACAAAGGTGGACTTATACCGGAATAGGATTTTTTCCAGACAACCAAGTGATTGAAAGTACTAAAAAGAAAATAGAAACAATTCATAAGTACTTATTAATTTATTACACATACAAATATAAGTAAACTATACATACAAATACTCAAACATCTGAACAATCTCTATAGTTTTTTTAAATCTGAGATCTGAAAGAGAGAAGCGAAGAAGCCATCTTTAAGTCGGGAGCAGCCATTCTGGTTGCAGTGTAGAAACTCTTACACAGTTTCTACACTACGACCAGAATGATTGTTTGGGAGAGTAATAGTTTGGATTCGGGGAATCCCAACTATTACACTACCATCAAAATAGAGCTTTGGAAAGTTCTAACGTAAAACATAGTAAATTCAATCATTCATGCATACGTGTAGACGAGGCTACCAGTGCGTTGCACCCGCAACAAGGTCACTTTAGTCGGATGCGTCGGGTAATGCTAATGGAATTGAAGTTAGACAAACAACTACTAAATATTAACTAGACACTCAATTTGGTATGGTCCTAGGCATAAATATGGCCTTTCTTATTGTTATAATTTGAAAATCTAATAAAATTTTACAAACTCTGTGGCGTGATGGTTAATATGCCTGCTCGCTACTCAAGAGGTTCCGCTCAAGATGGAAATGATCTTTTTCTGATTGGCCTGGATTTTGGATTTTTTTAACTATATTTATCGTTAAATTATAACAAACTAACTTACTTTGGAGCTAACTGAAACTGTGTAATTTTTCCCCATTTATTTTTTTAATTATTATTTTTGGTTTATATAATCCATACTAATATTATAAATGCGAAAGTATGTCTGTCTGTTACGCTTTCACGGCCAAACCGCTGAACGGATTTTGACGAAATTTGGTATGAATATAGTTGAAGACTCGGGGTCAAACATACTTTTTGACGCAGGCGGAGCTGCGGGAAAAAGCTAGTCCTATAATCCTTATAGCTTGGGGCAGTAGGAACATAGTCCGGCCAGGCTGCTAAAAAATGCTGACTCGACGTCGCAGTGGAAGATGGGATGGTAGGTAGGGATAAAATGCAGTTGTTTGCTGCTATGTCTATGGTAAAATTAACCTGAAAAACTGTCTAGTGCTGGCCACTTCCGAACGACGAAAAAAGAAAAAAAAACTACAATATTAAGAATACTGCCCCTCAAAATTAAAAACAGATCAAAACCGTGCTTGCCAAATATTTTTTTCTAAATATGTAACGTCGGCCATTCACCCCGGCCGCCATTATCGGGCCTCGAATATTTTAGATCTGCGCACGCGTCTGTGTGCGTGATTTGCATGTGTGAGGTTTTTTCTCGCGCTTGCATTTTTTAGAATTGGAATCCTATATGTACCTACGGCCTAAAGCAATGAACTTAGAAACGGTTTGGTTATAACCGCTTCAAACTGGTTAAGATTCGGGAGATCAAGTTTTTTTTAGCATTATCATAATTATTTCTATATTTAAAAATGTTTAAAAATTACTTGTTTTTACTTACTTGTTGAACAATTGTCCGTATCTTAATCTAAACACGTTTCACAATTGGAACTTTAGTTTACGGTTCAGAGTTCAAATTGCGATACCGATAATTCTAATGGAGCGACTGCTGTCATAACTCCGTAATGATAGTTTCATTACTAGGACCCCGTACCAACAGAATTATGTTCCGGGAGAGTTCAACACTGACAGATTTAAAAGATAGAAAATTGGCATAGATAAATTGTTTATTTGGAAACATTTAAATTAACAATCGCCTAACTTACAAATATGCATATGTAATACAAACAAGAAGAGAAAAATAGAACGCTAGCCGAAAAAAAAATTTTTTTTTTTCATCTAAATAAGCAAACAGGCGTACGGCCCACCTGATGGTAAGTGGTTACCGTATCCAGCAGGAACACAACACTGCATCACAGTGTTATTTGGCTAATATAATAATAATAAATAATATGATAATTCCTTCAGGGTCGGCAACGCGCTCGTGACATCTCCGGTGTTGCACGCGTTCATAGGATACGGTAATCACTTATCATCAGGTTGGCCGTACGCCTGTTTGCCTACTTAGTTGTATAAAAAAAACATAAATTAGGTTTTAACCAGGAAAACATTCAATTGCCTTCAGACAATGAGAGAGAGACAAAAGAGATATTTGTAGTCCATACTAATATTATAAATTCGAAAGTCAGTCTGTCTGTCTGTCTGTTACGCTTTCACGGCCAAATCGCTGAACGGATTTTGATGAAATTTGGTATGAATATAGTTGAAGACCCGGGGTCAAACATAGGCTACTTTTAGTCGCAGGCGGAGCTGCGGGCAAGAGTTCTAAATTAAAAAGTATCGACAGATTAATAAAGAAATAAGACGCAAAATGCACTCAAAATTTTAGGTTACTATTATTATTCTACAACAAATAATCTACAATAGTCTAGTCTAGACATATTGTAAGTTAGAATTACCATAACAAGTACAACTTGTTTAAAAAACACCCTGATTTTAGGGTTCTGGACAGAAATAAACCTCATTTCGAACCATTCGGCTCTGGTGTCCCTTTTGCGAATGTATTTTTTTTAATTACCTTTATTAGTGCTGCTGAATATTCTATGTTTATTTGAGAGAGACTGGTGCAATATTCATGGAAGAAAGTGGTATATTCTTGAAACAATATGTCGTCATGTCAATAGGTGCTCTCCAATCTAATTTCTTCTACTACATGCCAATTGAAGAAAAATACGAGTCCTCGGCTCCTTTACGCAGTCCTGAATAATGTTATATATATATATATATATATATATAGATATATTATAAATAAAACACCTTCATTTCAGACATGACTTTACTGAAGTATATATTTCGTTCGAATGTACATGTGACAGATTATAAATATCTAGCAGCCAGTATCATCTGCTCAACACCAATACAATGTTGTCGTTTTTGCTCCTAAAATTTCCAAAAGCTATACACATATAAGACATATTTTATATTTTGGTAATACATAAACAAAAAAAAAGTACCTACATAAAATTATCCAAAATAGATCACTTCACATGGTAACTGAAATATTTTTTTGTAATATTTAATAGTTTTAGTTTAGTTAAACATAAAACTACCCATAAATATCAATATTTCAACATATAAAAATCAAATTCCATAAAACATTGAGCCCAACAGCTAACACTAAGGGACCATTAAAATACTTAACTAATAAATAATTCATACGGAACCAGTAAAGTGCGAATTCCGCTCGCGATGTTCAGTTTTTTCTCATGTCGTTGGGCGTCCTTTGACCCCGAGTCGGGGCGGGTCAGGCGGGCGCTCAATGGGGTGACACAGGGTAGAAGTAGGGTAGTTTATGTAAGTACAGTAGCTTAGGACACAGTTTTTACATTAAATTGCTTAAAATTGGCAGTATCCATACTAATATTATAGATGCGAAAGTCTGTATGTCTTTCTGTCTGTCTTTCTTGTCTGTCTGTTACGCTTTCATGGCCAAACCGCTGAACAGATTTTGATGAAATTTTGTATGAATATAGTTAAAGACCCGGTACCTATTTGCCGCAGGCGGAGCTGCGGGAAACAGCTAGTTTTATATAATTTTGAATACCATGTATTAAGAAGAATAAATTAAAACTTAATTAATCTAAATTGTTTGATAATATTTTCTATTTTCTGTGAGCCACCGTCTCTTTTTAATGTATTCCTCTACCCTAAGGTAGCCTGGAAGCAGTGACGTGCATAAATATTTTTATAGGGTAGGCAAAACAACTACTTAACTCTTTACTTACTCTTTATTACTTTCTAGAGGTACTTAACGAATGTTTAAAAATATACTATAATAAAAAGTGCCTCATATTTTTTGTATGAAAGAAAATTATAATTACAACTGCATACAGGGTAGACATTGTCAAAACGTCTTTATGGTATGCACGCCACTGCCTGGAAGAGCCTGTTGTATATCTTCTCTCAAATAATATTATATTTGTTACTAGCTGTTTCCCGCAGCTTCGCCTGCGTCAAAAAGTATCCTATGTTTGACCCCCGGTCTTCAAATATATTCATACCAAATTTCATCAAAATCCGTTCAGCGGTTTGGCCGTGAAAGCGTAACAGACAGACAGACAGACGGACAGATAGACTTTCGCATTTATAATATTAGTATGGATATATGTATTTTCTTTGGTGCAATAATGAGTTCTTACTTACTTAATATTAAAAATACTAAATAAAACAACTGAAAACCTAATTAAATAGAAAATACTTACCTTAAAAAAATCATTTGCAGTTGTAAGATAATATTATTTAGCCCTAGGTTTTTGTTTCTACACTTGCAAGATTTTCGGAAAATGTTTAATTAACAATTTTTGTATGTATTTTAAGCGTGAACAATTTTTTTTTCCTAATGATTGACTGGTAAATATTTTCCGCATTAAACCGCGATATCAAAGTAATTTTTGTTGTAGTGATATAGATCTTTATTTTAACAAAGGAAAAATTGACACATTTTTACAATATAAGAGAGGCAGGACATTGTATAAGGAGTAGTCCGTCTGGGGAAGTACCTCCACCCTACAGAAGACCGCAGCCAAATAACACTGTGATGCAGTGTTGTGTTCCTGCTGGTGAGTAGGGTTGCCAGGCTCCAGAGGGGTCGCTGTGCAGCGGAAAGGTCGGCATCGCGCTCGTGACATCTCCGGTGTTGCAGGCGTTCATAGGCATAGAACTAAGTAGGGAAACAGGCATACGGCCCACCTGATGGTAAGTTACCGTAGCCTATGAACGCCTGCAACACCGGAGATGTCACGAGCGCGTTGCCGACTTGTCCGCTATAAGCACAGCGACCCCTCTGGAGCCTGGCGACCCTACTCACCAGCAGGAACACAACACTTCATCAAAGTGTTAACAGTGTGTGTTTTGATCCTAGTCTTACTCTATTAAATTAATAATATGCAAACGACGTATATGACTAAATGCAATGTCTCACGGAGATCGGCAACATACGTTGGGAACAAGTGTCTGACCATGCCGCCTCCTTCTGGACCTGGTGAATTGCTAAACTCAAAAAGAGGGGGGGGGGGGGGGGTTTGACGTCACAAACCAGCCTAGGATGCCGAAACCCGGGCGAAGTAGAGACGTAAATAGTTAGCGGGCCCTGGACTTTGTTACTGCAATAGCTACAGAATGCAGACTAAAAATTACCATAGAAAAACTATTTACCAAATTTATATACATCATTAAATTAACAAGCATTTATCGGAAACATTTTAACTTTGCGACGGTTGAATCCTACAATATATTCAAAACACTACGTTCCTGCACTTGTTACGCAAACATTCTATTCAAAAAGTATGAAGAGGGCATTAAATAGGGACAAGAATACAACAATCGCCCACCCTTTATCCCGAAGACTGACCAAAGTAACCCAATAACCTTAATACTATCCCCTACACTCACACACGAACCCTAGCAAATCCGAACAACCTTGAAAGTCGTCTTAACTATCACAGCTCCACGTATGAGGGAGACGGGGATAGAGGTTGTCTGGGTGGGAAAGGGAGAGAAGAATAACATAAGAAAACCAAGGTCGTCGGCCAGTGGGTCAGAATGTCTAGGCGTCGTCTAGCGTGCACACTACTGAACTTGCATGGTAGGGTTAGCAAAGAAATTAGAGTTTTGCAGTTAATATAGTGATGTAGTGATTGCACACTTTTTCTAATGTGTCGAATCGATTTTGAGCTATTATCTTGATGTACTTAGTGGAAACAGTATTTTCTACAGAATTAAGGCTGATTTAGGCGGATCCAGTACTGGCCGTCCAGTAGCGAATTTGTCTATGTAGATGCGTTCATGGACACGATTGAAACCCACACACACAAACAATTTCGTGTTCATGAACGCTACTGGATTGAAAGTACTGGATTCTAAATGTATAGGTATACTAAAATGTGTCATTTAGGCCTAAAAATATAGCGCTGGCTTAGTGCAGGCCCCCTTTTCCAGAGAAATTCTGCTAAATTGAATAATTCGCTATGTATGATAACTTTTTAAGCACAGTCTGTTTAGTACGTGAAACTATTTAAAACATTTTCAATAAATACAAATCTAGTGATCGGCTGGCAGTTTTTTGTATAACAGATCGAAATTTTCAGTATGTCTGGTGTTTAGAAACATACCGTTGCCGTTTGCCGTGAATTGTATTTGGTCGCCATTATTCTATTGTTCTCAGTGCTTCTGAAGACACGTAAAGTTACTAGTCCCGACTGCTTGCAGACAGAATCCCTGCAAATTATGTGAAAAATTCTATAAATACCACACTAAATGAGCCAAAATAAGTATATCCAAAGGTAGCCTCTCTCTCTCTCTCGGTAGTGGAGACGTAAAAATAGAAAAGCAGACCCTGGGCTGTGAAGCAAACAGTTGAAAATTCAACCAACATAGCGCTAGGATGATAAATATCCAATGGAGGATTTTGCAAAAAACTAATTTGTCTACAAAAAAAATTCAAAATGGCTGCTCAATTTCGTCATTAATTAGCACAGATCATTGAGACTGTTCACGGAACCACAAGAGCAACTCAACGATTTGATTGTTAATACAATATTCGTTTGATAAACACAATCAACATTATCTCTCAATAGATTTGCAACGTGAGGTTTTAGATGGTATTGTTTGGCAAATTATGATTCATTTTATTCATAAGTCTAAGTAGAGTATAGTGCTGATTTTGTTAACAATTTTGTATGACTAATGTATGAAGCGGCCCTGTTGGATAGTAAGTAAAAAGTTTTATACAAAATTGGAACTCTTTGAAGTGTCCGCATTAACAAAATCTCATGGTAGAGCTTGGTAGAACAATACACAAAAATACACCAAATCTCGTGAAATTAATTGACAGGAAATTTCATAAAAAATTAGCAATTAGTTCATCCGTGAAAGCTTAAAAATATACTTAATATGACTGCTATAGACCTTATAGACAAGTATATACTTGTGTACTTTATTCAAGATCCATGAATGGCTGCAATCTATCCAAGTCAAGTTCCGGGTCTCTACAAAGAATTTCATCAAAACTATCGCTGACCCTCATCATCCATAGGAATCAGAAATGTAAATTGTTATCTATTCTGTGGAGATAGACTTTTGTCTTTTGAGGTCAAATTATACCTTCAGTAAATTATTTTCTCAAACTTACAACCAAAATTATAGTTGCTAAGATTCGTAAAAATATGTTGTTCGAAAATGTATAAAGCGCTCCTGATCGATTTTAAGGTAACTTAAGCTAGTATCTACTGTAAAGCTGACCACAACAGATCTTAAAAAAAAAACTATTCTAAAAAAAAAAATTGAAATCTAGTCCTAGTTCTGCTAACCGTACCTCTACTACAAGTGTGATAATAGTCAAGGATACACTCACACACGCGCTCCCCGTCAATACGTTCGGCGTGTGGGTGGTCAAGTGCAAGGATAGAATAGTTGTGACAAACAGGGTTGGCACTATATTGTATACTAGCTAATGTGAAGGGCTTTGCCTCGATGGGAATCATTTCCATTATTCAACGAACAAAATATTATGCTTTTAACCATAAAATATAACTGCCTAGAATTATACTCCTATGTACCCATAGACGAGAGCCCTGGAAAACTGTTACACAGGCTCGACCTCTATCAGTCTCCAGTTTCGGTATTGGGTTCCCTTACAACTTGTTCACATACCTTTTAAGTATGTGAACAAGTCGAAAAATGACACCATGATTATATTTATATCTCACAAATCTCAAGAAAGAAATCACTAAGAACACTAAACATAAAAATAACTTATTTAAAAAAAAGAAAATTATTATAATAATGCTTGGAGACTTCGCTCTCTCTAAGTCTCAAGTGCATGTTACCAAGTAAGCACGTCATCCTGGTATTTTATAGGAACCACGTCAGAGGCCGAGAGGCGATTCCAAACAACTCTGACACCAGGGTTTACATGGCCGATTGACAATGTAACCTACACGAAATGATGATGATAATAGTAAATTGATCAACCAAATAAGTCAAGAAATAAGGAACCAAAACTAAAGTAATAAAAATAAGTGTAGTGTCAACCCTAATAACCCTTTTTCACAGCAATACAGCGTGTTTTCAGTTAATTGTTCTAGAACAAATTCTTTATAGACAAACATACAATGTTTTTTGTTTTGTAAATCGAATATTACGCGAATAAGTCGTTCAGCAGAACTTCTCCTTCCTTTAATTTTACACAACTGATCAAAAATGGAGTGTTATGTTTTCAGCGTATGAGATACTTATTCCACCATAAGTCTTGAACAGCTGATCAGAAATGTGAGACTTTAGATTCTTTCTTTACATTCTACCTAGTAGCATAGGCTATGTAACCTCAACATAAGACCAAATGGCGGAATCCATACTCGATACTAATATTATAAATGCGAAAGTCTGTCTGTCTGTCTGTTACGCTTTCACAGCCAAACCGCTGAACGGATTTTGATGAAATTTGGTATGATATAGTTGAGGACCCGGGGTCAAACATAGGCTTCTTTTTAACGCAGGCGGAGCTGCGGTAACAGCTAGTAATCAATAAATGAAATATTGAAAAAAAAATTTGGTCTCTAATCAAGTGCGATATCAAAATGAAGCGATTTAAAAGGCAATACATGTATACATGCACGATAAAACAGTTTATTGGTATGGTCATCAGTAGTGTTATTTTAATTTTAAATACATATGTATTTTTTGATTAAAAAGTTATTAATAACTAGCTATTTCCCGCAGCCGCCTGCGTCAAAAAAGTAGCCCATGTTTGACCCCGGGTCTTCAATTTCATTCATATCAAATTTCATCAAAATCCGTTCAGCGGTCTGGCTGTGAAAGCGTAACAGACAGACAGACAGACTTTTGCATTTATAAAATTTTTATGGATGTGTTACTAAAAGGCAATACATGGTGTATTTAAAAATCATTCTTTAAAAAGGAATATTACGTACATATTAGCTTTTTTAGGGTTCAAATGAAATGAAATGAAATGAAATGAAATGAAATGAAATTGTTTATTCTCAATGTAGGATATAAATATCACTTATTGACGTCAATTTACTTATTTTAAGTTTACCACCACTTCCAAAGCGCAAGTGGAGAAGAAGCGGCGCCACAAACTCCACTGCAGCATTTTCTTCAAAACGTCAATTTACAAATAAGAAAAACTTTGCTTAATTACCTAGTTAAATGAACGAATTCACATGTTTGTCAACATTTAGCACAATGGTTATATCAGATTATTTAAATTAAATAAAAATTGATTAAAAAAATTAAATAATAATTAAAAAAAAAAAATGACAAACGAACAGAAATGTCAGAACATATAATGATATGTCAATTTGCCGAGGACTCTGCACCAAGCTTATGTTCAACATTCCCGTCATTAAGAAAATCACCAGTACTATAATAAGCCTTTTTACAAAGTAGATCTTTAACATGGGCTTTAAATTGTCCATTAGGCAAACTAGTGATTGATTCAGGAAGCTTATTGTAGAAACGTATACAGTTCCCCACAAAAGAGTCTTTAACCCTACACAGTCTATAGGAAGGTAAAAATAATTTATCTTTATTGCGCAAGGGTCTATCAGTTATATCCGAGTTCTTTCTAAAAGTAGTAATATTTTTCCTCGTATACATGATAACTTCAAATATATATTGAGAAGCTACTGTTAATATATTTATTTCTTTAAACAACTCCCTAAGAGATTCCCTTGGGGCTAAACCATAGATGGCACGAACTGCTCGCTTTTGTAAGATAAATATTGTCTGTATGTCACTTGCCCTTCCCCAAAGCAGTAATCCATAAGACATTAAGCTATGAAAGTAACTAAAGTAGACTAGCTTAGCAGTTGCCACATCTGTTATTTGTCTAATTTTTCTGACAGCATATGCCGCAGAGCTAAGTTTTTTGGAGAGAGCTGAAACGTGTGAACCCCATTGCAATTTTGAATCAATTTTGATTCCTAGAAAGGTGGTGTCATCTACAAGAACTAACTTTCCTCCATTTAACATTACGTCCACTTGCGTCTGTCTCACATTTGGTAAAGAAAATTTTATGCATTGGGTCTTATTAGCATTCAGCATTAAGTTGTTGGCGGAGAACCAATTTGATATTGTAGACAGTGCATCATTCACATGGTCGACATTTCCGCTATGGCGATCCATTTTGAAAATCAAAGACGTATCGTCTGCAAACAAAACTATGCCAGCCTTTTTTTCAACCGCGTAAGGCAAGTCATTGACGTAAATCAAAAAGAGTAAGGGTCCTAGTATCGAGCCTTGGGGTACGCCTATCTTTACCGTTGAACCGCCTGACTTAACGTTATTTATGTCAACAGTCTGACGCCTATCATTTAAATATGAATTCAATAACTTTATTGCTTTAGCGTCAAAACCATAATGTGCAAGCTTGAGCAGAAGTGTCTCATGATCAACACAGTCGAATGCCTTGGAAAGGTCACAGAACACTCCAATAGCATCCTGAGACTCCTCCCAGGCGGTGTAAATATGAGTGATGAGAGCCACTCCCGCATCGGTTGTTGATTTGCCGGCAGTAAAACCAAACTGTTGGCTATGAAAAATATCATAGACCTTAAAGTGCCGCAGCATTTGATTGAGCATAATCTTTTCGAATATTTTACTCAATACGGGCAATATAGAGATAGGTCTATAATTGCCAGGCTCCAACTTCTCTCCTTTTTTAAATAATGGGATTAATTTACTATACTTCATTAAATTTGGGAAGATGCCTTGATCAATACATTCATTGAATATAAAAGCCAAGTCAGGAGCAACAATACCAATGATGTGACAAATTACACTAACAGACATACCCCAGTGATCTTCAGATTTTTTCAGGTTAAGCTGTTTAAATGTTTTAATAACATCACTGGGATCAATATGCGAAAATTTAAAGTTGGACTCACAAGGGGTGACATTTGTTTTAAGTAGTGTTTCAGCAGTCTGAGGGCTTGAATTTATATTTGAAGTTACTTCTAGTGGAATATTCGAAAAATAATTTTCAAAAGAATTGGCTATTTCTTTAGGGGAAGAAATTATACTATCCTGAAATTTAATTTCTTGTATATTTTCTTTATTTTTACATTTACCGGTTTCTTTGCTAATAACCCTCCAAGTCTCTTTCATTTTGTTAGGAGCGTTATTTATCTTTTTCCTAATATAATTGGCTTTAGCCACCTTACACACTTTTTTGAATGTTTTTGAATAATTTTTGACATGATTAACAAAACTACTATCAAACGTGTATTGTTTTTGGGCATACAGGTCAAACAATTTTTGTCTACTCTTGTGAATACCTGTAGTAGCCCATTCATTGAATTTTAATTTATTACTACATTTAAGTTTTTTCTGTTTGAAATTCTTTGAAAAGCTGTCGGAGATGACACCAAATAGTTTATTGTAATGATTATCAGGATTATTACCTGTATAAGTCACTGAGCATAAAGTATTTTCGATCGAATTTTTAAAATTATAAATTTTTTGATTTGTGACAGGTCTGCAAGTAATATTAACTTCATGTACACGGGTATTTTTCTTTAAAGTTATCAATTGACCGCAATGGTCAGACGGTAATTTACTAAAAACCGATTTATTTAATGGTGTTTGGCTACAGAAAAAATTATCAATACATTTAGCAGATGTATCGGTAAATCGAGTTGGTTCAAAAAAAACATTCTTCAAATTGTAGCTGCTAAAAAGGTTTAAAAATTGGGTACTTGTTGCCGAATGTACTAAGATGTCAATATTAAAGTCACCACAAAATGTTAATCCTTTATTACTTTTTGATGCTATTGATAGGACACCATCAACAACCTTTAAAAAGTCTTTGAAACTGCTATTGGGTGGACTGTATACACAAACAACTATATATTCCTCAAGCTCAACGCAGGAGACCTCAGCACAGCGTTCAACAGAAAGTCTAGAAATGTCTGGCCGCTCTTTATAGGATAAACCATTCTTAATATAAATAGCTGAACCGCCTCTGATAGCAGACTTTCTCCTGAAACAGCTTGCAATATCAAAATTGTTTAGGCTAAGCATCATCTCACTCTCTTTAATCCAATGCTCAGTCAAACATAAAATATCTATATTCAAAGATTCTAAAAATAACTCAACAATGAGTTCTTTGCCAGGAAATCCTTCTATATTTTGATGTACTAATCTTAATTCTTGAGGATTTCCTGTTGTCAGTGTTTGCAGTTTAAAACTGCCATTGCGTCTCCCGAATCACCATTACATGTAAGTGGCAACTCGGTAGATTTTGTCTTACAACTAGATAATTGTTTACCATGTAAACTCGTCCAGAAGTTAATAGTAAAAGCTACAAGTGTAGCAATCTTATGCTTATAAAAGTTTGAAAGATAATACTTATCTTTCGTCAGCGAACATCCACTAATAAAGTTATTAGTGTCAAAATAAATCAATTTTTCATTGTGACTACATGTCAAAGTATGAATGTAATTATTTAAGGATTTAATGTTCATATATAAATTTGGAGGCTGGCAACGTATATAAGGGAATGCACAAATAATAACTTTAAACACATTCAAATTATTCAAGGTTTCCATACTAGTCAATATATCTTTTTTGCATATTTTTTTACTGTTACCGACTAGTAGTACAATGGTTGAGTTTTTATTCAGTTCAGTTTTCTGAATTTTTTGCATTATTTGCATAAATGATGCATTTGGAAAACAATAGCTAATGCAATTATCAAGATGGTTATTGAAAATTCTACCCATATTGAGACCTAAGCTGTCAGAAAATATAATAGTTCCATGCGTAGGGTCGTCACCAGCGGCACAAATTGAAACAGCAGACCCTAACAAATCACCATCACATGAAGAGAGTACGGACCCGGAGCCACTGATTGTGGGTTCATTAAAAGTCCCACAGGTACATAGTTTAGCAGCTGAAGTGAGTTTGTCTTCGATGTACCTGCTGTCTTCGATCAGTCGCTCCGTAGCCAGCTCATGCTGAGCGATTTGTTTTTGCACCGAGTCATACATATCATTAAGGCAGGAAAAGTCCTCGCTTAGTCTATTAATAAATAATTTTAGTTCACTGGTGTCGACACTGTACATTTCCTGACTTTCCGCCAATTGTTTTTTTCTTATTTCTAAATCTGAGTAAAGAGTGGAATACATGTCTATACCCTTCTTTATTTTTATTAAACATGATTTTTTTAATTCATTCCTGATTTTAATTTTATTTTTCTTAATAATTTTATTTAATCTTTTAATTTTTTTACATTTTTTGTGGCTAATTTGTGTTTGAGGAGTGGTAATATTAACAAAAGATGTGTCATTAGTGAGATCAATTATTAAAGAGTTGGCTGGAGGAGGCACAGGGTCAGTCGGCATAAGCTGGTCATACAGGTTGTTCACCTCCAGCGACTGACGTGACTGATTATCTTGTTCGTATATCTGAATTTGCTTTACTGCCTTCTCCAGCGCCCTCTCTAACTCAGTGTTACGTGTGAGGGTTTCCTCAAATGTATCACTGCATTGGCGGAAAGAATCTATTTGAATTATCAGTTGGTTTATCCGGTCATTCAACTCATCATTGTCTAATTTACTAGCTGAGAGCTCAAGTTTTAAGCTTGAATTCGATTCCAGAATGGATTGAAATTCTTGTTCATTCTGTTCCCTTTCCAATAAAAGATTGTTATTTTCTTCTTTTAAAGCCTTAAGTTCTAATAAAGCCGACTTTAGCTGCATTTCCACTTGACGGGCAGTCACGGCTCTGCTTGATGTGGACATTTTAGGCAATAAAGTACAGATTTAGAGTGTAAGGAACACAATGAACAAATTATTTGTAATAAAACCAGTATGTAACCAACGGACCTAACCTTAAAGTGAACTACCTACTTGAACGGGAATAAAAATTATTAAATATTGTATGTATGTAGTAAGTGGAGTGTACTCAAACCTGGCAAGCAGTGTGCAAAAGACGTGGTAAAAGGTGAAATAGAATAGTAGAAAGTTAAATAATTACCGATATCGCCTTGTAAAAGTTGTAAACAACGATACCGGCTCCTTACCCACTGACCTTTTGTCCACTAATTTTTAACAAGTTACACGAATGTCACTCACACAAATATCTTAATTCACTAATAACAAGATTAATTTGCAGTTTTATTGTATTTTTAGGCTATTTTATCTGGATTATTTAATATTTAAACAAATAAAAATACGGAGCTAAGAAAATGACAAGTGAGCTCCAGTGTTGCCAGCCGCCAAAAAAGTGAAAACAGGCTCCTATTATCAGGCATCTACAGTCCGTCTATCATATTCATACGTTAGTCTCATCTGTCTGTTAGCGAGCGAAAAATTTTAAAAAACGAGTATTCACGTAAGAAACCGAACTTCAATTGATTCCTAGAAGTCAGTACGAAACCCTTTGAAAGCAATTCTTTTGAATTTTAGTGATTTTAACCATCCGTTTCAGAGTTGATACAGACATTTGGGCCATCGTACAGACTCTAATCAACTAGTGTGACGCGACTTTGCCCGACAGTTGAACGACCGGGCAAGGACAGCTCAGTAGTGGGTGGGTTAGATCGGGATACCACCAGCAAGAAAATTTTCTTCGTCCAACGTGTTCCCTAGTCAACAGATTACGCTCCGGAGCCTAGGTTACGCTGGAAGTCATAGTCTTTGATTTGGCGGCACCGGTCATAATAATGAATAGACTGTCAAACCAAATCAAATAATTTATTTGTGCAACATAGGTATTCATGAACATGCAGTTGTTACATATAATATAAATAAATAAATAAAATTAATTTCTTTCAGGCATTGCCCCTATAATGTTAGTCATACAATATACTTAAAACTATGTTAGTAACAAACACGATAATTAATTTTAGTGTCTTTGGCAAGCTGAATGCGGGTACAGTGCAACATAATGCATCAAACATCCAGTCTCGCCGCCACCGTCTGCAGCAGGCTGTTAGAGCTGCTCCTCACTCTATTAATCAGAGATGCGATACGCTTTCTAATAATGGCTGAAAAGCTTTCGACACACGCCTTAGTTAGCATCCCTGATGCACTGCAGTGACGTAGCAGCCCTAAAGGCGTTATTATACTGAGTGCGCATGGCCCTGTACGTCCTCACGGTAGGTTAAATGGAACGGTATGTTTTGGCATAAAAGTCTTTCATCTGACATCCGTTACCCATTTTACAGGGTTTCCTAGTTGCGTTGTCAGCTTCCGCTAAGCTAGGGTTCCTATGCTGTTAGTCAAGAGCCTTAAAAAATCCTTGTAAAATAGAGCAACTGCCGTCTGACCTCCGGCCATAACCCTGGAGACCAGACCAACTGGAACATGACCCGAGGCGTGTTAGTGGCCAACACTGTCAGATATTTCATTGCCTAAAGGCATCTGACAAGTCGAGCGCGGCGAACATAAACGTAGAGATTTCCCGTGACAAGCGACGACGCCACCCCGTATTGGATTGGCCGCCATTAGATGTATTTTCTTTCTCGAGCTCCTCCTTGCTTCGGAAGGCATGCTAAGCCATTGATCCTGGTTGTTATCGATAGATGATTATCGCTGTGTCAGATGCATTTAGACAGCATGAAAAGTTTAATAGTGTTGGCCACTAATACACCTACGGTCATGTTTCAGTTGATCTGGTCTCCAGGGTAATGGAGATTGTACGGCAGCCTCGTTTTTGTAATAACCAATACCGCCCAAATCTAGGACCATAACTTACAGCGTACCCTAGGCTCTGAAGCGGAAGCTGAGGACGCAATTAAGAAACACACTTAAACAAAGATTTGTGCGCTTTTTTTTTATTTTATGCGAATTATCGTATCATTTTAGGAAGTACTACTTACTTACTATGATGGGGCTGCGACCCAAAGTGAGTATTGGCCTCCGATAATAAGGATCTCCGCTTCGATCTATCCTGAGCCATCTCCTGCCAGTCATCGGCGTGCAGCTCGCGCAGATCTCTAAGCACCTCGTCAATCCAGCGATATCCGGGACAGCCGACCGGACGCCGCCCGGTCCCCTTGGCGCTCCCACATATGCTCTCTACACCGCTCGATGTTCCTCCATTCTCTCTTAGGATGTATCTAACAAAATTATTCAAAAAGAATACCTATACGTATCCAAATTAAATTAAAATAATATTTTCAAACAATCAAATAACACACCTCGCGAATAGTTTGTCGATTCAGAAACATCAATATTTACAACATTTGAATATCTGTTTGTTGTGGCTTTGTGACATCGCACTAATACCTATTATTTTATTAAACACAGCTCCGACTGCGTCAAAAAGTTGCTTATGTTTGACCTCAGGTCTTCAACTAAGTACTATATCCATACCAAATTTTATCAAAATCCGTTCAGAGGTTTAGCCGTAAAAGCTAACAGACAGACAAACTTTCGCATTTATAATATTAAATATGTATGGAAGTATCGATAGTGTGGAATAGCTGTTTCCTGCAGCTCCGCCTGCGTCAAAAAGTAGCCAATGTTTGACCCCGGGTCTTCAACTATATTCATACCAAATTTCAACAAAATCCGTTGAGCAGTTTAGTCGTGAAAGCATCAGACAGACAGACTTTCACACTTATAATTTTAAATGTTTGGATGGAAGTATGAATAGTATAGACTAGCCGTTTCATTTATGGGAAACTAGTTATTTCCCGCAGCTCCACCTGTGTCAAAAAGTAGCCTATGTTCGACTCCGGGTCTACAACAAACGTGAAAGCGTAACAGACTGAATTTTGCACTTATAATATTAGTATGGATGCAAGATGCAATAAAGGCAAGTCAGAAGCAGAATCTAACATTCTCACGGCACTACGGCTCAAATATTAAATATCATTGCATCGATGAATAAGTGATGACGTCGGTATTAGATTTGGATCAAATTTGTGGAGCTTTCGCGTTCAATGTTAATAATATGGACAGAAATGATTTATCTAAACAAAATTACCTTTCCATAGATACAAATGGAACCATTAGACCATTTTTTACAGTGTAGTTAGTATGTGAAGCTTTTTTTTTAATTTATAGTAAGAGAAGAAAAAATTAATCATTGGATTAAAAAAAAACATTGAAACTTTTTAAGTTTTACAGTTTGAGTATACTACACATTATGTAAAGCCGAACGGTTAAAAATTAATCTTCTTTGTCCTAACGAAAATCCGAGATTAATTCTCAGCTTACGCTGCAAAGATTTGGTGGTACTGGTTATAACAATGGAGCGACTGCCGCCTAACCTCCATAACTCTTTTTACAGAGAAACCAGACCAACAGGACCTTGACCGAGATGTGTTAGCGGTCAAAACTGTCATGTCACTTTTTGAAGCTGCCTAAAGGCATCTGACACAGCCTAACGACTGCCATCTATCGATAACAGCCGGAACCAACTTACGAATCATGGAGAACCTCGAGGTAGAAAATGCCACCAATACGTTTCGCTTATAAGTATACTAGCTTTTCCAGCAGCTCCGCCTGCGTCAAAAAGTAGCCTATGTTTGACCCCGGGTCTTCAACTATATTCATACCAAATTTCATCAAAATCTGTTCAGCGGTTTGACCGTGAAAGCGTAACAGACAGACAGACTTTCGCATTTATTATATTAGTATGGATTATTAGAAAACTCTATTTCATTAATTTATTTCCATGAAAAAACAAATTGAAGAAGAAAGATCTTTTAAATAGAAGTAAGACCAACATACTCATTTATTTATTTAATTACATACATACATACCATCGATCCGTAGCAAGTGGACAGATTCGCAACTGGACGAATTCTCAACTGGACAGAATCTCATGTGGACGGATTAGCAACTGGACAGAGTACAGTTGTGAACAATAAAATATAAGTAATATATGTATACATTGAAAGTCTTTATTGAAGTAAAATAAAACAAAACTAAGTAAAAAAACATCACGCCTTTTTCCCATAGGGGTAGGCAGAGATCCTTACAGACTTCCCTCGCTTCTTCTACGCTCATCACTCTCGTCATACACGCTCGTCGATTACGGGTACTCCCGACATCTTCCTTTTTTAATATGTCTGCGATTTGGTCGCAGTATGTTCTCCGAGGCCGGCCCTTACCGACTTTTCCTGTCACCTTTGATTTGTAAATACCTTTCGGAAGTCTCCTTTCATCCATCCATTCTACATGCCCAGACCATCTTATTTTATCATATTATTTATTTAAAGTAACTTCATTAAAATTAAGTAAACGGCGGTCTTAAAGACTTATTCATTAAAAAATACGAACTTTCGTTAAATCTACATTAACTAAATTATGTTTAGTCTCTTTCTGTCTTATCTATTTTTGACGTGAAAGAACGAGACGAAACACAAATTAGTTAATTTGGTCTTATTGAATATTCCGTTTATTTTTAAATTATGGTGTTATGCTTTTTCTGCGTCTTAACAGAGAAAATAATACTTCATAAAGGTAAATGCAATGTTATGATTATGTTATTCAGTAACACTGAGAAAATAACGGTGACACAGTGAAGGTGTGAAAAGGATTTCTTTTAACAAGTCGCAAGTAATTTTTAGAGAGTTATAACCTTTTACAGAAGGTACAAGTAAGTAAGTAGTTTAGTTACGATTGCGATAGTTTTACCTAGCAAAATAGTCGATAGTTCAACTAGGGCTGTCAAAAATATCGAAGTTGACCGATTCTATCGATGGTAGCGTTAGTATAATAGGCTACTTGACTGTATTCATACTTGGTTAATATTGTTATAATAAACAAAATATACACTTAAAAGTAACCGATTCTGAGAACAACAACAAAATTGGTTGTTAAATAAGCCAGTAATACGATTTTAAAGTTTTCTCTAAAAGAAAAGTGGGAGCGTGGTGGGGACGTCTTGCTATCTCTTTTGTACGCACGAAACCGAGTGGCAGTGACGTCACAGGTCACACAGTGCATCCTTGTCTTGTTTTTTGACAGTTTCCCCTTCCACCGAATTTCAAAGGCTTATAACTTATTTATTTTAAGAACGGATTACAAAAATTCTTTGCTATTTCTGTTTCTGGAAATAAAAATATTGATATGGAAGAAAAAATAAAAATTAGTAGAATACCCAATTAAGGTGGTCGAAATTTGTTGATACGATTTTATCGATACTATCAACACAAAGTCGATAGACCCTCTTCAGTACTATTACTTATTTTTACCTATCGAATGTATTGAAAATATCGTGAATTTCGATAATCCTATCAATAGTTGAACTGATTTTCAAGGCCACGATACTATCGATAGACTATCGCTGTCGCAACAATACTACATTGAATATCCATATCCGTCTGTCTGTCTGTCTGTCTGTTACTCTTTCACGGCCAAACTGCTGAACGGATTTTGATGAAATTTGGTATGAATATAGTTGAAGACCCGGGGTCAAACATAGGCTACTTTTCGACGCAGGCGGAGCTAGATAAAAATATAGGAAAGCATTTGTACAAAATACCTAATTATTAAATGTTTGTGTATAAAATATAATTTGGTACAATAAAGGTTATTGTATTGTAAGCTTTTTTGTGTGGTACAACGTACAACAATATCGTAAAATCCAATGCATTAAGTTTTTCATTTCGTGAGGTGCTGATTAAGATATTAATAAGATTCGACATTATCCCGTGGTATTATCTGTACACCCACATTTAAGCTCTCTGCTATACCCAAAGGTTGACTGTTAGATAATGCTTTTAGCATTAAGTCCGCCTATTGTGCTTTACAAATTGTAATTTGTACAATGAAGGTTAAATAAATAAATAAATAAATATCTTTATGACCAGCCTTCAGTGCTGTGGAAAATACGTTCAAACAAAGCCATTTATAGATTTTTTCAATGGGTTTAAGTTGAATAGGGAAAAGACACCTTAAAACATCTACGAGAAGAGAGGGTAAATAGGGTGTACATATAATGAAAGGAGAGACAGACATATTATTGGTTGCTTAACAGGCGACCCCCCTTTGGATAAACAGTGGTCATCTAGGTACTATCTCCCCAATCACGATCCAAATTAAACAAACAATGCGAATTAAAACCGAACAAATAAAAAAAGAAAAACAACCGCCATTCGTAATTTAAAACGTAATGACGTTCCATTTCGCGCGGGACAGAGAGCTCGAAAATTAAACACGCTTTGCAGTGTGCCAGTTAAAATTATTTTTTCACTGCTTACCGCCGCTGTGTTGGCAAAAAAACGAAAAAGGCACTAATACAAACACGCGAATCCATCATGTGAACAACGGAATTACGCACACTATAAAACGATACACGCAACACATAAAAAAATCGTGCACGATACAAGCGCAAAAAGAATGCATTAAACACTTACACAGAGATAAAAGTGCACACATTAAGAAAATTTGGTGTTCCTATAATCAAAATTTGTGCGTGTGTGTTCATGGCGTCATTTCCACGCATGTATTATGTTAACATGCTAGTTCTTCAAACAGGCTGTAAAAAATTTCATTTTATGCTTTATGGTCATAAAAATAGGATGCATATTGGAATGAAGCTGATTAATGATTGGGTTGCATTACGTGCAAATGTGTGCCAGAGTGATTCGTTCGTTTTGTTCCTTTTTTAAATTTCACCGTTTAGTTCAATCTATTTATTGGTTGTCTGCATGTGTGCGTTGTGGTCACATTGGCACACAAGTTTATTTTTTTATGTGTGTGTTCGCGAAAGTGCGTACCTAGTAGAAAAATGGCGGATAATAATTATATATTATTTTAAATAACTATGTTGGTCTGTCAAGTAGATGTCTGGTAATTGTTTCCGGGTTGGACTTTCGGCTCGCTGTTGTTTAAGAGTTCAAACTATATGTGGGATATTGTTTGATTATAGGATAAACATATAGTTCAGAGAAAACTGTAGTACCTATCTTGAACTTTCCAAATTTTTTTTTTTATATAAACTTCAATAGAACGATCTTCTTTTCATAGAATAGCGCTAGCAGAAATTACAGTAAATATTTGTCAAATTTTCTTATAAAATAAAGTACCTAGGGATTTGTATTTTTTCTTTTTATATGGCTTTTACAAGACGTATTTAGATACTAGGAAGTAAAAATTGTTCAGTGTCAAGTCAAGTCTAGTCAGAATTATCAGACAAAGTGAAATGGGAAAGAAACTGCATTTACCTCTTTTCTAGTCAAGGAGCTTTTGACAACAAGCATGAAAATCACATAACTCAAACACTGTATCACTTCCCAACACTTACGCTTGTACACGAACTATTTGAGAATAATAATCCACTATTATTAAAAAGTTATATGCCGAAACTGCTCTCTTCATTTTCCCGCCAAAAGTTTCTATGTTAGTTTTCATTGTTCTGAAATAGGAGAACGAAATATATATACAAGACACAAGTTAATTTAAAGTTACCTAGGTATAGGTATACACTTTTAAATTTTATTTACAAAAAGGAGATGTTTTCAATGTTGGTTATACTGAGATAACCTTACTTTTCACGCATTGATATATCATTTAATTTTCTTTTTGTTTTTTTTTTCAAAGGATCATCACTACGTTCGATTTGGTCAAAGACAGTAAAATCAAAATAACTGAAAAAAGATGGAAGTTCATCTAAATAAAATTAAATCGAACCTTTGTCTCGACAAATTTTTAAGTTGCTTAGAGTTTTCAAGACTAAAAAATCGTATGTCATATGTCAATTTTACAAAACTCCTTAGCCGCCTCCGTAATGTCTATTGTGGTCTGTTTCCCATAAAATTAAAATATATTACGCCATTGATCTTGTAGGGCAATCGATCTTACACACTCTGGTGTCAGAAAGATCCTAAATTTTGAGGTAAAAACCAATAACAATGCTGACTGATGCAGGGGCCAAATCTCAGCAACCCTTTTTACAAGTAAATCATGACCGCTATTTTTGAAAAGTGTGACACAACCAAAACGGGGAGTCGAATGATTTTTGAACGTTTTTCATTATATATATGATTATCTATATGATAATGCATTTTAAAATATAACTCCAGACCTGTTTTTTCCACAGAAGTGGGCAAGGAGTACAAATTTTCTTGGGCTCTATAGGTAACATTCCCAATTTAAGGGAAGGTATTCATTTTAATTCCCTACCATTTCCCGGCACAATACCAGCTACGACTTCATTGATAAACATTTGATACTGGCCACTAATTAACAAAAAAAATAATTATAATGAATAACAAATACAAGAGTGGCTCCCTCTATGCATAAACTAATCTAGTATCAAGCGGCTCAAACCGCGACAATCCGGCTAAAACCAGTTTGGGGCTAGTCCCAAATTCGTTCCTTGCCCTCAGTACACAGGTGCATATTAGTGCAAATATGCGTTTTTCAGCATGTGTGTGTGTTTGTGACTGTGTGCCGGTGAAATTCGACTTGCTCTAAGGAGTAGACTCGCGGCAGAGGAGTACAACCTTTGAGATCCTCCTAATAAAAAGAAAATGGCCTTACCGCCGTACTCAGAGTCGTTAATGACTAAGTAAGCACATTCTCCAAACTCAAATACAAAATGCACCCTTTAATATATAGGATGCTAAAAGAAATCGCGATTTCACGGTTGTTGTGATAATTCGCAAGCCTGAATACAAACCCAAGGAGCGCTGTCGACGTCAAATCAGATGGTTACGGATTATGTATATCCGAGAAGTTTACGTCAGCGATGAAAGACTACGCTATCATAGATAGCGGCTTTACTCAAAGCACTTGGGACAGCATTCAGGCCGCCTTCACTGCTGCGGGGGAAGCGGTTCTCGGCGTGTCAAGAGGTGGGCGCAGATGTGATAAGGCGACCTGGTGGTGAAATAACTCGGTCTACAGGGAGATAGGGGTAAAGAAAGTCCTCTTCAAAGCGTGGCAAGTGTCAGGATCTCCTGAAGACCGCGACGCATACAGGGTTGCCAAACGGGCCAGCAAGAAAGCTGTTGCCAGAGCCAGACGAGACTACTTGTAACCTATGTGCGACAAGTTAAAATCGGCAGAGAGGCAAAAGTTTTTCTACGTTGGCGACGCAAGACATTTCCAAATGTCGCTGTGTCAAAGATCCCCAGGACAAACTCTTATGTGATGATTCAGCGGTGAAGTATTTGTATGTAATTTAAATCCACCTCTTATATGTTTCATTCAAGTAAACAATCTTTGAAGTATAAGTTATTCATGGTGCAGGCGTTTGGTCACCTAGTACACTACATAACATGTATTCGGCATAGTTTGAGGGGAGTAACCACACTCGCGCCGGTATTGAGTGCCGTTAGTAATTGCCCACTTGCTTAGTTTGCCTCAACATCGACCAACTTGGGTACGCAACTTGGGGTCTATTGAGATACTTCCGAAAAGAAAAATGACAAAGATGGAAAATGGTGTTAGCGATACTGGTTTTAGCTTTCTAATTTTATTGTAATTAAAGTATTACGAGTTAAATCTAAACCAATTTGGATGTATTTTGGATACGGAAGTTGGCCACACTTTGTAGTTAGTTGGCAACAATAAAGTAATTCCATTGACGGTTAAGATTCGAGAACGCACATTCACTTTACGGGACGTAAGAGCGTGCACTCTGGAGAGTATTAGTATTTAAATAAATCAATGTACACGTATGTCAAGTTTCGTAAAGATCTGTAAAGAAATGCGACCTCTAGCCCGGAATAAACATTTTTCCGTACAAAAGCTAAATTAGCCAGTTTCGAAATGAAGACTTTGCTAACCATCAGTCAATATTTTATTTCTCAAACTTCAGTCAAATCGAGAACCTTCTGGGTTTGGAATTTTGGAAGCCGGTTGCAAATCAAACATAGTTTTTCAATTAAAAAAAAATAATTTGACAGCCTGTTTTCTTTTTGACACAAGTAGTTTGTGATTGACGTGATTTGAAATTTATTTTTTGACATTTTATGACCGCGAATGACACGGGTATCTCCACCGACCGCCACAGCGGGACTGGTTACCTGACCTAGGGGGAGATTTTTGAGGTTATCTTTCTAAAATAATGGATACATTTGTATAATTTTGAGAGCTGTTCCTTATGTCTTTTTATGAACCAACTTTCATATTTTATTATTATCGCTTAATTACATGAAAAGAGTTTTCCATGTTATTTTCACGTTTTCCTCATTTTTTGCGAATTATTTCTATCGATAAAATTTAATTGAATCAATTAATATCACTCCTTAAGAATACCATATATTTATTTCAGAATAAATGTTGGATGGAGTACGTTTTATATACAATGCGTTTTACAAGACCAGTGGACTATGGGTCCTTTAGTAAATGTCTTTTAATATTTGCTAAGAAGTTGCTTGTAAATCTACTCTAAAGAGTATTTTAGAATTTCTTCCTATTACGGATTTTTTATTTTGGACTTTGCAGAATTTACTTTAATTGTCATTAACGACACGCTAATGACGAATGAGATCTTCGAAAAAAAAAAAAACATCATCCATTTATGTTCAAAAGTGAATATTGTCTATCTAACCATATCTTGTCATTGCACCAAAGCATTGTGCTTCATTTTATTTGAGTTAACAGTATTAATTAGTTTAATTTCAAAGTGTAACAGTCTCGAAAACATAGAAATCATTATTTAATTTTAATCATTAATGCATGCCTTATGCCCTTTGCCAAAAATGCACTTACTGCGATGGCTTTATTGCACTATTTACAAACAAAAGAAGCACATAGCTAAAACCAATACAACTAAATGGGTACAAAGGCAGACTTATCGCTAATGCAATTTCTTCCAGCCAACCTTATTATATAATGTCTAACCTAATCGGTTAATAAAGTTTAAGTATAGTAAGTAGTAAGGGTGAGTGTTACTCCATGTTATAGGAAGCTCGTTAGTCGGGCGCGACCCGCGTATCCGTAGCGAATGCGCGTGTCAAGCGACGACGTGACACGACCACTATTGAATTGGTCGCCATTTTAGTGGCATTTTCTATCTTGACCTCCTCCGTGCTTCGTACGGCACGTTAACTCGTTGGTCCCGGTTGTTATCGATAGATAGCCGTCGTGAGGCTGTGTCAGATGCTTTGGGGCAGGCTGAAAATTTCTGACAGTGTTGGCCACTAACACGCCTCGGGTCATGTTCCTGTTGGTCTGTTTTCCCTGTAAAAAGGGTTACGGAGGTCAGACGGCAGTCGCTTCATTGTAATTACCAATTCCGCCAAATCTAGAACCATGACTTACAGCGTACCTTAGGCTCCGAAGCGTAAGCTGACGACGCAACTAGGAATACACGCTAGGATGATGATGATGATCATAACTCCATGTTACATGAATAAATATTAAGTAAACTTAAAAAAAAAACTTTGTTATACTCGTAACAAAGTTACATAATTATTATTTTTTACTAGTTTTAATACAAACTTTCTATTCTTAAAATCTTATTTAGTTTTATTCGTGTAACGTAAAAATGACTGCTTACAATTACACGAATTGACCCTACATTTTCAGTAGCAAAATTTTCATCAACAACAAACTAAAACGAATTAGTAAATAAAACTATGCTAATTACGCTTAGTCCCAGGCGAACCGAATGTTCTCTACCCCTGGCATAGAGTAATGTTACATGGGCAACAGGTCTGGCAGCCATTTTGAAAAAGTTTTTTAGCGCTTTCGAAATTCGGGTGCGTCTAGTACAATGACCTCGCGGCGTCCTATAGGGCTTGACTTGGCGGAGTTAGTACTTAAATTGTTTTAGCTAAAGGATTTTTAGGTTATGGGTACTAATTTTACTTGCCTTTTTTTAGTATGTGTAAGTTTTTCATGTTTAAATATTATACACCTTGTTTTGGCTACCCAAATAAATAATTTCATACTAACTAAAATAAAATGTGTAACCCT
Source organism: Euzophera pinguis (assembly GCA_947363495.1). Classification (NCBI taxonomy): domain Eukaryota; kingdom Metazoa; phylum Arthropoda; class Insecta; order Lepidoptera; family Pyralidae; genus Euzophera; species Euzophera pinguis. The sequence continues at coordinate 1,683,276 of OX376164.1, forward strand.
GTAAAACCTGTGTTTGGCAATAACGTTATTTGTATAGTTAATTGTTTTGGTATTTCTAAAGCTTCGTTTTTGATTTTCAGCTATAGGTACTTTCGAATCAAATTAAAATTAATTTATTTCAAGCTTTATTACTCATATTAACAAGGATATCAAAATTCAGCACAATATAATTTATATAATAATACAATAAAATATTTAAATAAATTGTTTAAAGGTTTATTAGGTATTTCGAAAGTTTTTGGTTTTCAGCTATAGAGTACAATTTTTTTTATGGATTTATCTGGATGATTCGGCGATTTTTTGATAAAGTTTTTTGAGCGATCAACAGCAAATAATATATTTAGTAATAAATTACAAAAATATATAACTCAAATTCAATCATAGCTCTTCATATGTAGATGTCATTACATAATCAAAAATTTGGGAACGCTAACAACACACGCAGAGTCGTTAAAGACTATTTAAGCAAAATCTTCGAACTCCAATAAATCTATCTATACTCGGAAGTTGCTTATGTAAAAGAGTAGAGTATATTACATTTTTTTATCTCTAACCGAAATTGTTGGCTTTCATGATCATGAAGGACTCAGTGATACGATGATTTTAGTTACCAGTATGAGAAGGAATTTTTACAAAGAAATCGGATTTACGTTTATCCCTTAGACGTATTTTACGAACACCCACCACTAATTAACCACATGATGGATAAATGTAAATTATATAGGGGTCACATGTATACATAATTTCTTTTCCCAAAAACAAAATGTTCTACATTATTTTATTTAATAATCTGAACCCGAGAAGATTCATATATTAGGATGGTGGGTAGCAAGACTTTCATGGTGGATATGAGGCTTGTAACAGAGACACCAGGGCATTTTGATCTTTGAAAATTCAGTCTTTGATCAAGCAAGCAATTTGAAACGGTATTATCCGAAGATCAAAATTTTGTCACTTAGATGACCTCGTTAAGTGTCACATTTTAGTTTTTCCTGTTTTTCCAACCTACTTTTAATACAATTTCTTTGGGAAATAATTTAAAGTTTTTCTTTCCTTTCCAACAAAAAATGATATTAAATATTACGGAGTTATGTGGTAACATATATAAAAAATCAGTCGAATTGAGTACCATATACTTATTGGATTTTGGTATTATGTGATAGCTAGTTTAGTAGAGTAATAATTATTTGCGAATACACCATGCACCAAAGTCATATACAAAAGGGGAGGCTGGTCTTTTGGCGGGAAGCTGAGAAGAGCAGTTTCGGTGCTCTGTTTTATTTTCCAAAATTTGTGTTTTTTTTTAATTGTTCGTGCATAAATAATAATGTTGGATTATTATTTGCAAAGTGTTCGAGAACAAGCGCGAGTGTTAGAAAGTAAGTTAGAACTATTTATGTGATTTTCTTGCTTGTTGCCAAAAGCTCCTGGAAATCATTGGCTGCAGTTTTTCTACCACTTCACTTTGCCTATTTCTTCTGACTTGACTTGTAGTAAAGATCTGACATTTGACTTGCTAGACTAAGCCAAACAATTTGTTCATTAATTTTTACTTGTTATGAAACACAAGAAGGCTGTAAATTTATTTGACAATCTTATGATCTGCATCATGGGTCTTCAGAATGCCACCAGCTCCTTCATTACATAGATGATGGTATCCATATCCATACTACTAACTAATATTATAAATTCTGAAAGTCTGTCTGTCTGTCTGTCCGTCTGTCTGTCTGTCTATCCGTCTGTCTGTCTGTTACGCTTTTACGGCCAAACCGCTGAACGGATTTTGATGAAATTTGGTATGAATATAGTTGAAGGACCAGGGTCAAATATAGGCTACTTTTTAACGCAAGCGGAGCTGCGGGAAAAAGCTAGTATGGAATAAAGGAGTTATCAGTTGTTCTCACATGATCTTAAACCGACGAGTATCGACATAGCAAGTAACACATTATGTAATCCGTTTTTACAGATAGATACATAAACGTTTAAATACATAGCACATATAGAAATCGAATTAGCGACCTTTGGGCACTTTCACGTATTTGTTCAGGCGACCGCGGACCCTCCCCTTTAAGGGGGGAGGACCCCCTGGACCATCGAAAAAACCCTTTAAAGTGAAAAGTTAGGACCACGGTCAAACCACCCTCATTGCTATTTACAACCCTTTGTCAGATACAGTTTTAATTTATGTTAAAGTGATAAATGCTTGCTCTTACTATTGCAGTAGTATCATTTTCTAAACGTAACTATCTCCGTGGTCCAATGGCCAAGGCCTTAGACCCGGTGGATGTAGATTCGATTCCCACGAGACGCATACTTTGTTTAGATTGTGGAGGGCTCCCCTGCTCGTCTGTCCCTGCATGATACTAATATGGGGCCCTGCCACACGAAGTAAATGATACTAGTGTTGTGGTGGGATTCTTCAGTGAAATGCACAAATCTTCTGAGACTTCGCAGAACTATATTTATTTTATTATAAATTTCCGCACATTAATCAAATTGATAAAACTGTAGTTAGATACTTGGCAGGCGGGTTGGCGAGCGCCACTGCTGCCCATCGGAAGTATTCTTAAGCTAGGGAAGGGTGGGATGTGGTTGAGTTTGGCGAAAAGATGAGGTATTAGGATGATACTGACTCGAATGGACATGGGTTGACTCAGTAGCAGCTCGGGTAAGTCGGGCTCGCGTACGCGTGTGTTATGTATCCAAGCCATCGGACAGATGCTTGAAAACAACACCCCTAACTTTAAACTTATGCACCATGTAACAAAAATTAAATATAAAAAAAAACAATCTTCCAACGAATCCCAACGAAGCGACGTACCCAAAATACTGGCAGAATTTCCGCGCTGTATAGTTTTCCTGTGATACGTGCACAAACAGACAGACAGACAAATATTTCAAAAAAATATGATTTGTCATCTATTTCCAAAAATATAAATACATTCAATATACAAATTCGGCCCGACTACAGTTTTATTATATGTATAGATAAGTATGGATTAAGTACAAAATATAAAATTTGGTAAAGTAAGAAGTACATTGTTTCTCGAACTATGAATCCTGAAAGAGTTTATTTATTTATTTAGACACGTCAACAATGTAAACACAATCGTTACAAAAAACATGGTTTCAAATAATTTTATCCAGTGCTTTATACCTATTACAGACATGCACAACATTGTCAAATAATATTATTCATATCAAGAATTAACAACTTACAAATTAACCAAAAGTTAAAATTTTAAATTTTATATAATTTGAATTATTTAACATTATATTTCAAAACTTTACTTTTAAATGCACTAGGACTATCGTGAAATATGTCCAGTTCACACAATTTGTGTAACTTATTATACAATGACACTAGTCTAGGAAAAGGTGCATGCTTACCAGAGTAAGGGATGGCAATGAGAATGACTGAAACCTTCTTAATATAATTTTTGTGGTCTTTACAAATTCCTTCAGCCAACTCATAATTTACTTACAGAGCTCGTATATACAAGAATCCGGTATAAAAAACATTATTGGCGCTCAAACGGCGCCTTGGGGCGACATCGATCGTTCTACACATCGCTCGTGAGGTGGGTCAAGGCAGAAGATACAGGAGTGCTATTTTTAAAAGGTCTGACTCACGAAAATCCATCCGGTGAGTCGAATTATTTTCATTCCATATCGAATAATTTTCATTTGTCACTATCGGCGAGTCGAACGATTTTAATTTTTAGCGATTTTTCTCGAGTCATTCTTTTGCTGGATATTCTTGGGCCGATTCTCGCGCCATTATGGAGAAAGTCGAATTAGATTTTTAGATAAATTTCGTAGTTAAAATACTGGATGAATATTTGGTATATTAACTTCTCACACTCAACCATACAAAAGTTTTGAGAAATTTATCCACCATGAGGGTTAATTTATGTGTGCGCATGAATGATGACATCAATGATGATGATGTACTACATACAAAATTGTAAAGTACAATGGAAAACTTAATGCTTATAAGTAAGGTAAGTTATACCTGGGAACCGTGGATGTCTCCATACTCTTAGTGTCTTTTGTTGGCTGGTGCTAGAAGATTCTGCTATGCGCAAATATCGCCAAACATGTTGTAGATTTTTCCTGATTACCGTTGACTTTTAATACTTTTGATATATCTCTTAACCCGCCATCGCTTATGCCTTACACCGCACACAAGTTATCTCCAACCAACCCCTATCTAAAATCGCTTTGAAAATAAAAGCAGTATAGTCGTCCCGGTAGGAATTAGCCCGGGAACTAATAAATTGAGAAATAATATCCCCCGCCCCTGGCCTTTTTTCGACCCAACCCGGGATAATCACGACGTATTAATGTTATAAGGGTAACCCTTTACAGTTTTCACGTAACTTTGTTTTTGAATTTTTGCGATCGCATGCAATTATCTAAACATTTTCACGATCCCATCCCAAGCCAGGGAAAAATACGCTTTTTGCATACAATTTTAAAAAGATCGATCCCGTTTGAATATCCATACTAACATTATAAATGCGAAAGTCTGTCTGTTACGCTTTAACGGCCAAACCGCTGAACGGATTTTGATGAAATTTGGTATGAATATAGTTGAAGACCCGGGGTGAAATATAGACTACTTTTCGATGCAGGCGGAGCTGCGGGAAAAAGCGAGTACATGATAACGCTCATATTAAGAATCATTTGTTATGCCCATAATATGTTGCGTCTCGTTTGTATAAATAAATATTGAATAGGAGAGAAAGAGAGGGGATATATCTTCGTAATTAGGGAGTAATTATTCATAAAAATTAACAAACGTTTCATAAGTCCAAATCAATTAAAATATGTTTCGTATGGTTATTTTATTTATTTATATATTTCATGTACTCACTGTAAATATACATTGGAAAAACTTGGTACAAGGGTTCTACTTATTTCTGGTTCTTTCACGTCTAATATAGATAAAACAGAAAATGTACAAAACATAAAGTTAATGTAGGCTTAACAAACGTTCGTTATTTTTATGAATGAGGAGGTAAATCTATGGCTTTTTGATATACGCTTGCTAAGTCAACTTATTTTCATGTCACGCAGATAACTTGAAAAGAAAATTGTTTATTTATGTTTAATAAATAACTCTGAGATCGTCGGTCAGTACATTTAACACATAAAATTACAGGATGAGTGCGTATAATGCCTTTATATTGTCAACGTTTCAACCTGAAACATAGTTACATTACATAAAACATCTACCTTACTTGAAACATAGTTACATTACTTATAACATCTACCTTACTTGAAACATGGTTACATTACATACAACACCTACCTTACTTGAAACATAGTTACATTACTTATAACATCTACCTTACTTGAAACATAGTTACATTACTTATAACATCTACCTTACTTGAAACATGGTTACATTACATACAACACCTACCTTACTTGAAACATAGTTACATTACTTATAACATCTACCTTACTTGAAACATGGTTACATTACATACAACACCTACCTTACTTGAAACATAGTTGTTAGTTACATTTACCTGACATTGAAATAGAATATATTCGTAAATTTTTAAAATACTTAAACCTTATTTATTTTTAAAGGTTATCCTGGGGTTATCTCAAGATGTAATACAGCGGACAATCAAATGCACTGAACCCATGACCTTGATTCAATAAACCCCTTAAAGGCTTTTGAGGTATTCAGCCCTTTACAGAGGGGTGGATTTGAAGAATGAATATATGAACAAAAAAAAGTTACCTTGTTATTTTATTTATTGATACAAATATAGTCTATGAATATTCCTTGTTAAGTACTTTATGACTTTAAATAAATTGCCCTTCTTATTTTCTTTTTAATAGACGAGGAAAATAATTGTTTTAATATTTCCTAATCTGTTAGATTAATCGGTATTTTTCATTGAGAAAGGGACGTTAATTCGTGTGCTTTTTTGATGCTCTTTGGTATTTTTTAAAAAGTATATAAAGTACTAGCTTTTTCCCGCAGCTTCGCCTACTTCAAAAAGTAGCCTTTGTGTGACATCTGGTCTTCAACTATATTCATACCAAATTTCATCAAAATCCGTTGAGCGGTTTGGCTGTGAAAGCGTAACAGACAGACAGACTTTCGCATTTTTAATATTAAGTATGGATGACGCTTACTAAATCTTTGATGCGGTATTGAGACGTTGACAAAATAATCCAATGAAACAAAAACAAAATTTTTCATTATCATTTATTTATTTATTTATTTATTCACAGCTACTCACTACACTTACAGTTTTCCAAGACGTATAGTGAGTTAAATAAGTACAATTAGTTGGTAATTGACAAAAAACGAATACATGCAGATATGAAATAAGTTAAATTTACATTGAATATGTCAACTTAAGGGAGCTGTGCAACGAGATCGTTGAGTAGCGTCAGGGCTTGATTGGTCGGCGCGTACCGTGAGGTGCAAGAATGGACCTCCGCGGTCGAGAACAGAGGACGGCGACGCAACTGTCTGTACACAGTAGGCACATAAAAATTACATCTAGACAATGCAGGCGAATTATCAACTTTTCCGTTGAGCAGCAAATAATAATGAATTAAGATTGCAAATTTACGTCTAAGTTCAAGAGTGTTTAGTCCTACCATGGCAGTAACAAACAGAGATGGATACAAGAGAAGATAATAACCATACAACTTTTTGTATAACGAGCGGGCAAATCTCCGTTGGACACGTTCAATCATAGTTCTATATTTAGTTTCGTGTGGATCCCATATAATAGAATTATATTCTAGGATACTGCGAACAAATGCAAAATACAAAACCAAAATGACGCTCCGATCACGAAACTTGTAAGATTGTCTCATCACAAATCCCAATGCTTTGAAGGCTCTTTTGCAAATTTCGACAATGTGGACATTCATCGTTAGGCCAGTGTCCAGGGTAATGCCCAAATCTCGAATTTGCGTGACACGCAATATCGGTTGGCATCATTATTTATCCCATAGTTATAAGATAAATAAACAATACACGACCGTTGCAAGTGGCGCCGCATGATTGAGAAAGCCGACCGAGCATAACGGGAAATGGCGAGGACAATGAAGAAGATAAAAGATGAATAAGAGTGTCATTTTTTACTTTACGAAGTATTAGAAGGCAAAATAGAAGCCTTATGATGAAATTTAATAAACATAATATCTTCTAACAGCAGCTTTATAAACTGCAGGGCACTACAGCTATCTTGCTTGGACTTTCTTTGACTTTGCGGGGTTTTTCTGGCACTTTCTTTGGTACATCTGGTAGCTGTTCTTCGACATCCAAAAAAGCTACAAAAATTAATTACAGCATCCGAATTTCTAAAGAATTAATAGTTATTATTTAACATACGGTTAGGCCGAAGAATTGGTGTAAAAGCAAATTTTTAAGCCCAATCTAAATGTTATAAGTCGATCACATCAATAGAGACACATCGATAGAGCGTCAAAAGTTGAGTAGGTTGGGAGCTGTATCAAAAACTCATTTTTGCTGAAATGGCTTTTACGACAATTGTTGACGAAGGCGTCCATTATAACCTGGGTAATTTTAAAGATAGATTGAATAGGCTATTAGTGAACTAGCGAGCTCCAGCATAGACTCCGCATTACATCAGATAGGATCGTGTCGTGACTTATGATCAATCGCTGATCATCTAATAAATAAAAAAATGATATTAAATTGATGTCTATCCTTGTTGTGCAATGAAGAGTTTTTATTGTATTGTATATTAAAAAATACGAAATTACCTTCCATGACCTAGAATCTTATAGATACTAAACAAAATACGTAAATCCGTAAAGCCAACTAAATGAGACCGAAAATTCCCACGGGCGAGCACTTCCCCGGGAAAAGGGTTATTCTAATGATTTGTATTTCGCAAATTGGTTTAATGCGTGCCTTTGGACATATTTAAAACACAAAGTTTTCCGTGAACCCCCTTCCCACCCCAAGTATCCACATTTCGGTAGTTAGCACTCGGAGGAAAAAACGAGAAAAAAGATTCCTCTGGAATGGGGTAAAAAATGCGTAGTTTTAGCTAATCTGCATGGCCCTGTTGGGGGTTGTTTAAACAGGGAGGCTTTTTAACAGTGTACAAAAATGAGGGGGTGGCGTGTGTGGAATCGGACGTATTATGTGCGAATCTATTTATGTGTTACACCCCCGTTAATATCGGTTGTCATGGCAACCGGGCGATTACTGCATCGCTTTTACTCGATTTTTCGACGCTTTTTCCGTTGTAATCAAATGAGGTGCGACGCGTATGTGTGCGGGGGTGAGGGGGGGTGAAGTGAGGATGCGGGGTAAGCTAAGGGGGTGTCACGCGTGTACTCAATTATCCGCAGTGAATCAATAGGACGAGATGAGGGTACCTAGTTGGATCCCGACGAAGTGATGCCGTTTCGTCTGTTTTAATTTTTTTCGCTCGGTTTTCCCCGGGACCGTTGACCTATATTCATAATTTTTCACGGAATATTATTTCACTTTGTTGCCATAACAGAGGGAGGGATCGATTCATCGGGGCGTGAGGAATTAATTCTTTGATTATACAAATATCGTATTTTTTCTCTCGCTTCCTTTTTATTTTTTTAATGATAATGATCTGCCTACAATCTGCCCACCTATCTACATACATACATTTTTATAGATGACTATTTAACAAAGAGCATTAAAACCGCACATGGATATAAACGTTCCTTTGCCAATTCTTCTTAAACACCAGCCAAATTTTACTGTAGAAACTGAACTACTTTAAAAAATAATTAAAACCCGCGAAAATGTAAGTCATCCATACAAAATACATATTGTCAGCTAAGCACTACATTTTTATCATCATCATTATCAACACGTGTAGTCCTGTGTGGGCCTGGACAATCAAATTTCTCCAGATTTTCAGCTTTTTGCTTCCAACTTCTGACACTGATATTGCACAGTATCCCTATTTTCGAAAGTAGTAAGTTTCACCCAATTCGACTCACCAATAATGGCGAATGAAAATAATTCGATCATCATTTATTCTTCTTACCATTTCTCAATTATCTGGGTTCGGCGTAATATGTCTTTTCATTCCAAAGTTCCCTCATGTTCACTCCTATTCAATCTATCCATCGCTTCCTAGGTTTCCATCTCCTTTTACATCAACATTTCTGTTCAGAGCTTAATGAAAATAATTCGATATCGAACGAAAATCATTCGACTCACAGATTTTTCTGGTCCAAAAATAGGTCTCCTAGAGTGCTATTTTTAAAATGTGTGACATATCACGGTTAGCAGAGCGTTTTAATTCAACTGCAACTCGATTAACTTTTCAGAATGCGAATGTGATGCTTCCGTACAAGACGTGTAACATATCATCAGTCACTAAATATGACGGCAAACTTGCTTACGCTGGATAACTTCTTCATCCAAGCGTGTATTCTTAGTTGCGTCGTCAGCTCACGCTTCGGAGCCCAGGGTACGCATTAATCATGGTCCTAGATTTGGCAGTACTGGTTATTACATCGGAACGCGGAGAACCTCCATAACCCTTTAATAGGGAAACCAAATAATAGGATCATGATTTTCTTTAACCACCACTAAATGGCAGTTAGGACCAACGGCTTAACGTGCCTTCCGGAGCACGGAATCATCTTTATCAGACAATCAGACGATTCAAGCCTACAGTGTCCTAACCTAACTGGAAATAACTAAACAAAGTATGCTCTTCCCGTGGGAATCGAATCCGCGATCTCTGGGTCAAAGGCAGACGCCTTAACACCTGGACCACAGAGACCTGGGATAACAACGCAAACCAATTGGTACCGACACTACAAGTTCTTATATCCATACTTCCATATTCCATACTAATATTATAAATGCGAAAGTCTGTCTATCTGTCCGTCTGTCTGTTACGCTTTCACGGCAAAACCGCTTAACGGATTTTGATGAAATTTTGTATGAATATAATTGAAGACCCGGAGTCAAACATAGGCTACTTTTTGACTCAGGCGGAGCTGCGGGAAACAGCTAGTCTTGTATAAGAGAGTTTTAGTGTTTTTCGAAATTATTTTCAATCTGAAACCTAAGAGGCCAAAGAAGCATTTTCTTGCCGTCATAGCCTCTTGTGCATTTCTGAGTACATATTTTTTGCTGTGTTCCGTAAGTAAAACTAAACCACTTTCGGTAAAAATTAGTTAAAACCAAAAACAAAGTCGACCATAAAATATTATGATCTGCTGATGAAGCCTTTCTGTATCCTATCCTATAAACTAAAGGTAAAAATCTACGTACCTATTTTAGTTCTTGTAAAGTTATTATTAGTTAAGATCGCCTATCCATAGATTAAGGGATTTTTTGGTGCGCGCACCTAATATGTTGGGGCACCGTGACTCCTCAGAAGGCGGCGGTTGAAAACCAGTGCTAGCCATGCTGTCATGTCAAGCGTAATACTGAGCCGCCACCTATTGAGACCTTTGTCATGCATATATTGTACTTTGTCAATCATTTTGTAAATCTTTAAATAAATATTTAAAGAGTCACTCTGTATATATGCATACACAACTTTGTTTGACATACGAGCAAAATATTTCTTCAAATAGCGCGCACGCCATCTATCGGAATTTCCCGACACTAAATACATGAAAGCGGAAAACTCTCCACTCAGGGTCACGCCGCTTACTTGGGTGTTACCGCGTTTTTTCTATGAAGCATAAACCAGGTCGGAATCAAGTGAATTAATTTAACTACCACCCGGCAGATGGCGCTGCAAATTAAAAAAAACAAGTTTCAATGATTTTAGCAATCAAACAAAGCCGCATGTTTTTTTTTTGTAGGCGTTGCTGAAAGAGGCATCTACAATCCTCCTACCTCTAAATGTGTGATGGTTCAGTAGGTACCAGAACATCTTAGAATTACTGTAAACCCGTATTTCAGCAGGCACGTCGAGCCGTTGGTCCCGACGTTTATGACTAGATGGCAATAATAGCTGTGTTAACATTATGGAGCAAATACAAAGAGGAGATGGCGTATCGACTGGTGCCCCGTTACGGTCATTGGATCAGTGACGTTGAAAGTGGGCCTTACGTCATTTTTCGTTCAACTGTGAACGATGCGTGACGTGGAGCGAGCTCTTACGTTTTTCTTACTTTTCTTATTTACGTTTCGTTTCAGCTTAGACTAGTTGTTCGCCGCGAACATAGACCTCGCAATTATTTTATTTATAAAGAAAGGATTCAAAAAGACGTTAGAGTTTGCGTGTTGTCGACCTACAAACAATTTTGATAGATAAAAAACGTACGGCCTACCAGCTAAAAGGTCAAAGTAGTCCATAAACACCTGCATCTTCTGGAGAATCACGTGTTCATTGCCGACCCTTAAATAAATTAGTAGACAAGTATGCATACGGCCCTGGATAGTCACATCGGCATTGCGGTCCATTATACAATTTATTAGGCAAACAGGCATACGTTCTGTATGATGGTAAGAAGTTGTAGACGTCTATAGACACCTGCAACACCTGGAAGGTTACGTGCGCATTGCCAACCCATAAACAATTTAGTAGGCAAACAGGCATATGGCTCGCCTAATAATAAAACGTCGTAGTAGTCTATAGACACCTGCAACACCTGGAGTATCACATGCGTATTGCCGACCACCCAGACCCCCAAACAGTTTAGTAGGAAAACAGGCATACGGCCTGCCTGATGGTAAGAGGTCTACTAAGACTACTAAGTTAATGGATATCGGCAATATAACAGGTTGGGGAAGAAGTTTCTTCGCATTTGCCACCTCCTCTTTGTTATAACTACGTGGTAAGCATTGAGAAAGGAACATCCGTTTCGATTCTCTTCAGCACAGAATTATGAATACTGACCTCCAAGGACTTATTTTGGTTGATTCTCCTAATAAAAGAACTACGGAGTTCAGACTGCAGTCGCTCCAATATATGAACTACCAAATCTCTGACCATTATTATGCTATCCCGGGCTTCTGGAGAACTAAAACAAGATCAAGTAAAGGACTTTTTTATTCTCATGTATTAGATAGATACCGAACCATAATGTTTGTTGTCTGAATACAAGTAGAAATTTACACACGAACAGGAACGCTATGTTTGAAATATATGATTCGTATGTCGAATAAAAATCATTCGATATCGTGCAAAGATCATCCAATTTACCGATTTTTTGTGAGTTATACATTTCAAAAATACGGCCCTTGTCTCTTTCTCCCTCTCTTAAACCAAGCATGTTATCCTAGTTGTGACATCAGCTTACGCCTAGGTTACACTAATCATGGTCCTAGATTTGGCGGCACTGGTAATTACAAAGGAGCGACTACCCTATGACTTTCATAACCCTTTTTACAGGGAAACCAACAGAAACATGACCTAGAAAGAAAAATTGGGATCCAGTATCATCTGTTCCGTATCATGAAGTCTAATGAAGTATTCAATAAAACCCAAACAGATTTTGCAAATTACTTCATATTTAATAAAAAAAATTAATCATATTTAAAATATTAAAATAAGTAAAGCAAATCAAGATATCCATAAATTCTATATTTTATTATTTTTAATAACTATTTAATAACATTTTTCTAGCCGTACGTTATTTTAACATTTGTGAAACGTGTTTTATTGAAACAACAGAATATATATTATAAGTAAACAATATTTTGACATATATATTTTTTTAAAACTAGTTTAAAAGTAATAAAAAGTCGCAATATTATACCCACTGTCTATATTTTAATTGTTTTGTACTGTACATTCATAGATAAATGAATTGTACTTCATCATCATCGTAGCATGTGTTCCTAGTTGCGTCGACAGCTTACGCTTCGGAGCCTAGGGTACGCTGTAAGTTATGGTCCTAGATTTGGCGGAACTGGTTATTACAATGGAGCGACTGCCGTCTGCTCTGTAACCCTTTTAACAGGGAAACCAGACTAACAGGAACATGACCCGAGGTGTGTTAGTGGCCATCACTGTCAGAAATTTTCAGCCCCAAGGCATCTAAGACAGCCTCACGACTGCTGTCTTAAGATAAATAAATTGTACCTATTTCGTCGACCTGAGCTTTGAATTGTTACAAAATAACAAAATTTTTTTTTCTAATTGAATTGTGCAGTAAGTTTTTTATTGAAGAAAACACCAATGTAAAATTAATATTAGGATTGAATTGAATTGAATTGAATTGTTAACAAGTTTTAGTTAAGTAGTGTGTAAGTTAGCTTTAATTTTTTTATATAAATTATATTGTAATGTAAATAATGTAGTTTCCACCATTTAATTGTTACTTTATTGAACACGTTTCACAAACGTTTCGATTTCTATAATAGAATAACTAACATTATTTTCAAAACAACAAAGTCTGAAATTGCTTGGCACGTAAAATTTTCGTTTGTCATACAAGGACGGCTCTAATTCTAAAAACAAATTATTGAACATTTGAACAATGAACATGGATGTACAGTAACATATTTAAGTTGAACATTTGATAGTTATTCATGCACACTGTCAATTCATCTGCACACCCTGGTGTTAGAATTTTGATAGTAATTGGCAATCATATCTATTAAATATTATTTCAATTCTAGCCCACAATCATTTATACTGCATAGTGCATACTTAAATTTTTTGGTATCTTCAAACCATGGAACTAAAGGTTAAGATGAAAACCAAACCGGCATACAATAGGCTGATAGCAGAAAATTTGACCTGGAGTAACCCCTGTTTTCCCAAAGTATTACCATTAATTACTTCAAAAATTTTGCCTCGTCAGAAATACAGTAAAATAAAAATGTCAGTTTGCTTAATATAATTGGGCTTTATATTTCTATATCAAAAACAAGAATAATTATTTTTATTTTTTTATTAAACATCTACCTCAAAATAAAGATTATATTGCTACGTAACTGTTTATAATTTTTTCCAACTTTTAGGGGTTGTTATCAAGTGCTGTGATGGAAACCCAGATTCACACCCTAACACATCACGAGATAAAAAGAGAGAGGTGGGTAACGAAACGCATTCAGGTCAAATTTTCTGCCATCAGCGTATTGTATGCCCGCGCGCTATCCCTTTATCTTAATATCCATGCTTCAAACTACACAACTTAAATATTTGTGAATATTATGTCGACTTTCTTGTAGTGGGTAGGTACTTCAAAGGACAACTTTATTTAAAACTAAATTCATTGTAAATAGTTGTACTTGATACACGCCTGTTATCCTTTTTTGTCAATTCCTCTCTTGGATCTTCTGGAAGAGATTTCTTTACAAATAAGCAGCACCCTTGTGCTAATCAACCATGGCATTTTATTGATGCAGACGCTAGCGTCACGCGGTCGCTAGCGTCCGCGTTAATAAAATCTCTTGGTGGAGGTTTATGATGTATCCTTTTCGACCGACTGTGTGCATGATTTGGTTAACAATATTCATCAATAGAAATAATTAACGCATTCTGGTTATAGTAAATATCAATTCCCCTCTAATAATTATAAACTTAACGACTTTACTACACTTATAAGCAAAACTTGGTGTGTATTTTACGCATCGATAAATATACATACATTAATGATCATGTATGTAAATGCAATGATTGATTAATAATTTGAATGGAATGAAAAAATAAAAATATATTTTGCTTTTCATTCTGTCGAAAAACTTATAAAACGAAAATAATAGGCAAATATTCTTTTCACACCTTTTTGCTTTGATATAATTAAGGTTACAAAATACTATTAATATTAAGTCCGCCAATTGTTAAGTTTTTTTTTTTATTGTGGAATAATTAAATTTTCATTAACAAATATGAGCTAGGTACAATTTTTGTTTGTTAAATCTTAAAACAGGCATTAATTCTAATGCAATATTTAGCTTATGTCTTATTATATTAGACAGCGTCATAATATATGTATTTTATCGATGTCTAGTTATGACGGTTCTTACTCTACTTACTAAAAACTATTTTGGGCACAACGATTTAAAACTGCCTTATTTTGTACGCATATATTTAGTGTATTATGTATTTACAAATTCATAACATATTTATGTTTACACAAAACCGAATTATATCTACGTAAAATCGTTATCTTGTACGTTAATAATAATTTATTGACAATCATAAGTTACAAATGAAAATATATATATATATATATATATATATTAAATTTTCTGCTGAAATTGTTAAATATAACATGACTACCTACGGAAAATATATTTTTATAAATCTTTATTTTACGAAGAAACATATTTTTTACAAAAGACTTAGTTAACCATAATTTAAATTATTTCTCAAGGAACCTTGCCGTGGCTAAATCTATACGTACATTTTATTCATATTATAATCTACCCAATTTCGTACAAAAACAAAATTGACTGTAATAAGATCAATAAATAGTAAAATTATTCAGCGACACCATTATTCTCAATGAAAAATACATAGAAGCTTACACGCAAACTGGCAGACTATGTCTACGAAATTTTACATAATTACAACTAATAGTCCTCTATCTATCTTTTAAACAAGTGTGAGTAAAAATTTAATATTGTTCATTCAATTCTAAACAAATCTTTTTTTGTGTGTGTTTGTAAACATGGCATTAAATTATTACTTTCAAATCACCTTTAAAACCATTATTTTTATCCTTTTTCAGTAGTCTTACCAAGTCTTGTTGATCAACTGGAAATTTTATTCCCAATGGATTTACTGAGAGTAGGACTTCAAGCTTTACTCACACTGGTTCACTTACCAGCCCTTCCAAAATTCGTATAACCTTCCACATCCTAATCACATTTGGCTTATTTGTCTATATACAATAATTGCGGTCAAGTTACTAATTCCTAAGTTAACTAGCACTATCCGTCTTGCCAGTTTCATTCTCTTCAGTAATTGTTATCATTGGTGGTGCTTCAAAACTACTTTCTCCTGGAGATACCTCATTAGTCAACTTCTCAAATTTAGGAGAGCCAGAAGGCAATAACGCATCTTTAACAGATTCGTACATTTCTGTTCTAATTATAGGTAACGAAGCTCTTTTTCCTTTGATCATATCTTTTGGTAATTCGTCCTCTTTTATAGTTTCCATTGCATTGCTTTTCTCGATTATGACATCTGGCTTGTCATTTTCTGATTGAACAGGCAAACTGTCTGCTCTGCTAAGAACCTTCTTTGGGCTTTCTCTCTTTTCTAATATTGGAGTAGCAACACCATTTTCTACCTTCTTCTCTTTTTGATCTAATAAATGTTGCAAGCTATACTCTCTAGCTTGAACATCAGATAACAATGGTCCATCAGTGGATCCTTCGATACAATATCCAGGTCCTTGTATAGCATCATTACATATAATGGAATCCTGTTTGAAAATAGCTGCAGTAACAACTGGCTTATCAGGATCTGTTGGTGTTTTGCTAATTAAAGGTTCCTGGGAATCATCATTAGTTATTCCCTCTGGAATATCGTCTTTAGATATGTCATAACCAGCGTAGACTGGATATCCAAATGGTCCTTGTTCATAGCCTGTTTGACTTCCATAAGAATAGCTCACATTATGAGACCCAATGGATGACATTGAGAGATCTGATATGGATAGACCTGTACAAGATAGAGCAAGGGTCTTTTCTCTTTCAAATTTTCCTATATATTTCTCACTGTCTTCTAACTTCTTCTCCAAATCGTCTGGGACTCTGTGAATCAGTGCCTGATTTGTAGATATCTGGGGGTCAATTGGGGGAGAGTTTTGCAAGGATTTGTTTGGTCTGTATGCTGTCGATTGTTGGACTTCTACGACAAATATGCCGTCGTTGTCTGGTGAATACTTCATCTTTGTCTCCCGGCCGTTTTTCGCGATATCCTGGAATAAATTAATAGTTTTTTGTAAGAGACTATGTGAGATTATTACTTTCGTAAATGGATATACATTACGAAAATTGGTTTTGGTTTTACAACTCAATTACTTTTGTTTTCTTTTTTAACTGCAATATTTTATTTCAAATATCGTTTAATTTAATTAAAATCCAATTTGAAAAGCTATGTTAAGTAGTAGTTTTGTTTATAATTAAATTCATAAACAGGAATAAGTAAACGCGAATGTTTGTGATTATGTGTGGATGGATAGATGGGTGTTTGTTACTCTTTCACGGCTAAACCGCTGAACCCATTTTGATGAATTTGGTATGGATATATTTGAAGACGCGAAGTCAAACATAGGCGCCATTGGTGTTGCGGGAAACAGCTAGTTATTAAATAATGTGATTAGACGTATTTTTAGAAAGGATATAGTACAAAACCTTAAACTTACATTCCTTTCTTCCGTCTCCACAATGAGATGATTATTCTTCAGCGTCATAGTGAATATGGATCCATTAGCCGGAGGAGCTTCACCGTTCTCCACTGCTTCACCAGTGCTGGTCGCCTCGTCTGTTGGGGATTTTAGCTGTGGATCACAGAAATATTAATGTTAGTGGCTCTACTTCCATAAATACTTACATCTTTAACTCTCACAGTGTCTTAGTTAGAGAACTCAAAATGTCTTATTTCCAATCAATAAATCCGCTGTTTGTTTAAATATTATAAAATAAATATTTTATTTATTTTAAGAGAGCTAGGACATTTTGTAAGAAGTAGTCCGTCTGGGGAAGTACCTCCACCTTACAGAAGACCGCAGCCAAATAACACTGTGATGCAGTGTTGTGTTCCTGCTGGTGAGTAGGGTCGCCAGGCTCCAGAGGGGTCGCTGTGCTGACAGCGGACAGGTCGGCAACGCGCTCGTGACATCTCCAGTGTTGCAGGCGTTCATGGGCTACGGTAACCACTTACCATCAGGTGGGCAGTTCGCCTGTTTGCCTACTTAGTTGTATAAAAAAATAGTATGGATTATATTTTTATTAATATGGACGCTCCATGTCGTATTTGTCTGAGAAAATCTCCATCGCTATACAACGCGGCAACGCTGCAAGTATAATGGAAACCTTTAAACCGGGTACGATGCGGGGTGACCTATTAGATTAGGAAGTATTTTGACGAAACATGTTGCGGATATTTTTGTTTGTACACTTTTTGACGAAACATGTTGCGGATATTTTTCTGTACACTTTTTGACGTAGCAAGGGGTGGATCATTTTCAATATATATTTTGATTCATTCATTGTTACTAACACTTATAAGGATCTATGGTCTGAAATAAATGAATTTATTTATTTATTTAATGATGCATGTTGCGGATTGTTATTTTAAAGACATGTTTATTTATTAGTTTACTCCTTTAAATAGATCAAGACATTATAAATCAGAGGTTTTAATGACTAGTTGAGGTTAAGAAGATTGCTGATTTCGATGACTTTAAATAAAAAGACAGACGGGCAATTAAAAGATCCTATACGATGTCAGTTTTTACTGACTGAGAGATCTTAAAAATAAACACATTCTTCCTAAGATTACTCTTGACATATGTGTTCAGTCATGACTAACGCTGGGCTAAGGCACAAAGGATCCACTATTTGTTCTCTGGCACTAATGACCGTGTATTATTGACGAATCGTTCACCTTCGCCAAAGGGGCACAAGTCATGGGATCAAGCGATTCTAACACGTACTAAGCCTTCGTAGCGTTTAACGTATCGAAGTACATCCCGACATAAGGTAACCCTGAGCTGGTTAAAGGATGAAAAGTATTTTATGTGAAATTTGAATATTTGATTTTCAGAAGTCGAGAAATTTGCCCAGAATAGGTTTTAATAAGGTAAATAAGGGAAGACTATCATCGAAAGAATTATATCAATTGACAAATACAAAAGCAAAATTATTCTATATAAGTTTTTTATTTACAGAAATTTTATTATACAAACAATGCAAATATATTTTAGAACATAAAGTCCCCGTCACGATAAGCTATTTTAATAAACCAACTATTTTCTATTGAGGTGGGTTCTACTGGGTGACCTGAAGATAATATAATGAGTTTAATAAATATAATTGTCTTAAATTATTATACGGGTAATATGAGAATAACAGCCAATTCCAATTAGTCGGGTTATATTTTTTTTTTATTCACTTTTAGAAGACTATCGACTATTTATACATGCGTATAATGTAAACATTTGATACATCATTTTGATTTGGTGACATTTTATCTTTTCACTTTTGAAACAAATAAATGAGAAAAAATCATACAGCTAATCAATTAAGAAATACACGGGTGGCTGCGGCGATCGACAGAATCATTTAAAACTATTATTAAATTAAAATTCTCACTTAAATATGTCACAAAAATATTGTTTCTCTCATTCAAATGTTGGGAACCCCTGGACTTAAGACTGCATAAATCGCCATTTTATAATAGCGAATTTTTCTAGTAGTGAAAAATTTTCCGCTAAGTCTCATGCCTTATTCTGGTCACGTATATCCTAACCAAGAAGTTTTGACCTCCCAAAATTTCATCATAAATTCAATCTTCACACTTATTTGTTATTTGATGTAAGAATAAATGGAGTTCAAATTAAATTGGTATTATTTCTATACTCGAAATTAATTCTTTTCATATAGGTACATCTTTTTAAGTATGAGTTATATTTAATACTGGCCGTTCCCCGCAGCTCCGTCTGCGACAAAAAGTAGCCTATGTTTGACCCGGGTCTTCAACTATATTCATACCAAATTTCATTACCAAATACAAAATCGGTGAGTCGAACGAAAATCATTGACCGATTTTGCACAAGTCCTTCCAAATAATAGAGCTCCTGTGCCCACGTATAAGCTTTAAAGGTTGGCTGGAAGATATCCCTGTCCGGGATAAGTAATTTATATAGATCTTCTTTATATGTACAATAAATAATACAGAACGAGTTCACAGCCTTTGGTGTCGAGACACTAGACCCGTGGGGCACTGGTGCGCGGGGGTTTTTTGTATTTATAACTTTTAGTTATGACAGTTAGTTTTAATTTTTATATGTTTACTTGTGATATATCAATAAACATGCCGCAAGGACAAATTTTAGATTTTATTTAGTTTTTATTTTTAGGTTACTTTTTAATATTAGGTTTTAGTTTTAGTTTAGATTTATTTTTTGTATTAAATTAATTTGTAAAATAAAATTTTGTTAATAAAAAAAAAAGAAGAAAATAAAAAAGAAAATCAAAAGAAAATCTATCATTAATTACAAATCCTCTCTCTATCCTCTCTCAACCACCGACACATTCTTTCTTTTCTGTCTTTCATCTTTAGCCTTTCTCTACCAAAGAGTTGGTGTCCTTCGGACTCCTCCATCTCTCTCTATCCTGGGCAGCGAGAATCTAGTTGCTGTTCGCTATCTCTTTGATGTCGTCTTTCCATTATTTGCGGTCTTCCTCTGGGACGTTTCTGTTCGTATGGTCTCCACTCCAATAGCCGCTTGCACCAAGCCCACTCCCACTTAAGCTTTGCCACTCTTTGGCCGATTCTGACACTGACACATTCAAAAAAATTTAAAGATTTTGTAGTAAATCATCAAAAAATTATGTCAATAATTAATTCGTACATAAATAACAAAAGTAATGTCGTCCTGTCCTTACAACGGTCTTAACAAAAAAAAAAAAACTTTAACCATTAAAAAAATTCGCCAAAACCAATCCGTCGCCCAATATCCAGTACCCAAAAACCATGAAGCAGATACGCTAGTTAGGTCTAACCGCCGGGGGTCACTGACCGGTCGTCGCCCGCAATTTGGCGCGCTTTTTTTTCTCGTGTCGACCATCGAGATGCAGTTTTTAGACGCACCTACTCTTGTATGACTATCTAACGGACAGCGGTGCGGTGGAGTCGCGTGATTAAATTCTTTTGTGTCGTTGTTTTATTTTTTTTTGCTAAAATATTCGCTGCAATGTAGGACATGAATTCATTCATAAATTTAAGAGCTCGGCTCTTGTCCGTAGAATATTTTTCATTCTTCTCTATCACTGGCCAGTTCTTTAATTTTTTCCCAGATATGAATTAATGATTTCTTATATTTTCGCGAATACGGTGTTTATCGCGTTAATTACTTATTTATTTACACTAAAAACCGTATTATATCAGTTTAATTTAATATAATTTAATGTTCAAAATAAATAATATTCTGTAGATGACAATACTTTTCGCATAGTGACATGTCTCTGTTTAGGTGCAAAAAAATATGTCCCACAAATCATTATTTTCTGGAAATGTTGCTTAATAGGCTGGCAGCATTGCTACGTGGATGGCAATACTTATTGTGCAAAGGAAAGGCCAGCCTTTTGGTCACATGAAACGTCGACCAGCGTTCTTTTGTTAAGTCTTGTATTTTTAATTAATATTAGTTTTAATTAAGTTGGAGAAGCTCTTTAGTCGAGCGCGACCCGCGTATCCGTGGCGAATGCGCGTGTCAAGCGACGACGTGACGCGACCACTATTGGATTGGTCGCCATTTAGAGGCATTTTCTATCTTGAGCTCCTCCGTGCTTCGGAAGGCACGATAAACCGTTGGTCCCAATTGTTGTCGATAGATAGCAGTCGTGAGGCTGTGTCAGAAGCATTGTGGCAGCCTGAAAAATTCTGACAGTGTTGGCCACTAACACACCTCGGGTCATATTTCTGTTGGTCTAGTTTCCTTGTAAAAAGGGTTATGGAGGTCAGACGGCAGTCGCTCCATTGTAATAACCAGTTCCGCCAATTCTAGGACCATGACTTAGCGTACCCTAGGCTCCGAAGTGTAAGCTGACGACGCAACTAAGAATACACGCTAGGATGATGATATATTTTTTTTTTATATTACATGTAATGAATAAAAGATTAAAATAAATAATTTACCATAACATATTGACTTGCTTCAAAAATACATCAACAGCACCTCCACGCTACCTGAATGCGCGCACGCATTTATTGGCGCAGTGCGTTGTACTATAGCAGCCAGTTTGACTAGATTTTTGGCAACCCCCCCCTTCCACACCGTCCCGCCACCCCGCAAGCCCACGCACTCGCTCAAATGAGCTTTTGATGACTTAGAACTTTGGCACTTAGCTTTCATGACATGTTGAGAAATGAACGGCGGTTTTAATATTAATTCTTTGGTGAATTAATTTAAGAATTTGGTTACATATGAGGGATAGGGATAAAAAGTTATTCATAATTAGTTGTAGCTCCGCCTGCGTCAAAAAGTAGCCTATGTTTGACCCCGGATCTTCAATTACATTCATATCAAATTTCATCAAAATCCGTTCAGCGGTTTGGCCGTGAAAGCGTAACAGACAGACAGACAGATTTTCGCATTTATAATATCCATACAAATATTATAAATGCGATACTAAAAGGCAATAATACATGGTGAATTTAAAAATCATTTTTAATAGGGTATAAAAAAAGGAATATGAAGTACCTTCCTAATTTCTTTGAATTCAATGTTTAATTAAAACCCAGTAGATAAATGAAAATTTCCACGACATTGAAATGAAGTTATTTAGAATCAATAACTGAATGTATGAACATGATATTAGTGACAAAATAAATAATTTTAAAATGTGTTTTTTAGGTTAAAGTATCTCCGAAGTCACGCAGAGACAGTCGCGGACGTAAGTTAGTTTAAAAAAAATCAAATTAATTGTAGGAAAATCGTAGATGATGCAGCTGCTACGAGTCGTAGACAAACTCGTAGCTAGCTACGCTCGTAGATGCGTCTACGACTAGCTAGTCACAATCGTAGACAAGCTACGACTCGTAGCAAATCTCGTAGATTATCTATCGCTCGTATCTATTAAATACAGGCAGTGGGTAAATTCCTCTCATACATTTTTTTGTTATAGATTTTGAATGTTGTATTGTTACCTAACTGCGCCAGAAGGAGGGTTATGTTTTTCGAGAGTATGTATATAAATATGTATATTTGTATGTATAATTGTTTGGCACGCCCTGCAGCCTGAACGGCTCGATGGATTTTAGCTTGAGAGGTGTTGTTAGATTCGTATTTACTGTGAGAGTGACACGGGGCACATAAAATAAAAATAAACAAAATGGCGGATTTTTTTGAGTTTCTCATTCTCAAATTACACAGAAAGGCAGGCAGTCGGATGTTTTAGATTTCTATATTACCTAATCGTAATATCTTGTTTTATGGATCTTTGAAATCTATACTTCCAAACGATCCATACTTACTAACATACTAAATTACTAATATATAACTGTTACTAATAAATATTATAAGTGCGAAAGCTATCTGTCTGTATGTACACGGCCAAACCGCTAAGCAGATTTTGATGAAATTCGGTTTGAATATGAAGACTCGGGGTCAAACATAGGCTACTTTTTGACAGGCAGAGCTGCGGGAAACAGCTGGTCTGTTAGAAATTATTTGAAGTGATTATATTTGAAAATCATATGCGCTGTCAAGGATTTGTTTGGAAGGTCAAAAATTTTGTCTCTATATTTTTAATATTTTTTTAAAAGTAAAAATATTACTGGTGTTTTTAAACATCATGTCCGTTGTAAGACCCTTAAATATTCATTTTATTCTTTTTTTTAGTTGTTATACAGGCAACAGAAATACAACATCTATGAAAATTTGAAAGGAGACTTACGAAAGGTATTTACAAATCAAAGGTGACAGGAAAAGTCGGTAAGGGCCGGCCTCGGAGAACATACTGCGACCAAATCGCAGACATATCAAAAAAGGGAGATGTCAGGAGTACCCGTAATCGACGAGCGTGTATGACGAGAGTGATGAGCGTAAAAGAAGCGAGGGAAGTCTCTAAGGATCGTACCAAATGGAAATCCGTAGTCTCTGCCTACCCCTACGGGAAAAAGGCGTGATGGTATGTATGTATGTGTACATTTCATCTATCTAACTATCAAGGTTCATGAGATATAGCCTGGTGACGGACGGACAGCGAAGTCTCAGTAACAGGGTCTCGTTTCACCTTTGGGTACAGAACCCTAAAAAGCTTGACCTTTGTCCCGTTGATTACTCCCCGATAACGACTCGTTTCGCCTCACGTAAAACGATGTATTGCGCTGGATTCAAACTCTGTACTTTGCTGTGAAATCGGCGGTACGGTGTGGAAAAAAGATACAATACAATGAATACAACTTTTTAAAACGCTGAGCAAAAAGTTGGTCGACGTTTCATGTGACCAAAAGGCTGGCCTTTTCTTTGCCAATGTACTCTTTTTTTCTTTGGTTTTCGGGTTGACTGAAACAGATCAGGGATAAGTCCGCCTCTTGTTGTCTTCTATTTTGTTGTAACAATGTTCTTTCTGTACAATAAAGTTTTTACATACGTATGTATGTAAAAACTGCTTGTATGTATACACATACAAGCATTGCCATCAAACGTGGTACAACTGTATTGCCCACATCTGGCAATTCACAAAATTGAAATTAAAACCTTGTTAACAATATGGAGCAAAAGCAGACTTATTGCTAAGCAATCTCATCCAACCTTTGGGTAGTAAGAGAACATGATGTAAGGACAAACTCTTCAGATTTATAATATTTTATTAGAGGTATTTTTAAGTAAATATAACACTTTTTTGCACCATAGATAACAGACAAATATATGTTGTCTGTGACAATGATGTCCAATAGGCGGCCTTATCGCTATTTCAATTTCTTCCAGGCTACCTTTAGGTTTTTTTTTCATTCCGGAAGACGAATACTCTTACCGTGGGATTTAAGTAAAAGTGCGTAATCACATCGGTTAATTTTCATGCTAATTCCGACGTATCGTTTTTCAAACTGTTACTTTGGGTAAGCCCCTTAAAAACCCTATAAAAGATTTGCTGTTTTCTGCAGCCCCGCCCGCGCCAAAAAGTAGCCTATGTTTTACCCTGAGTCTTCAACTATATTCACACCAAATTTTGATTAAAATCCGTTCAACGGTATGGCAGTGAAAGCGTAACAGACAGACAGACATAAAATTACAAGATTAAACGCGTAAAATACCTTCATACTTCCGACGTTTCAACCGTGTTACAACGGTCGTTCCTTGATCACGAAACAATAATAAACGAGAATAAACAATTTTATATTCTTAATATGCAGTGCGTTAGTTTAAAAGTTAATTTAAGACTGATAGACACACAGACTTTTGCACTTATAATATTAGTATGGATTAAGTATGGATGTTTTTTTTTTTTTGCTGCTACTACACAAGTACTGTCGTCCTCAGATTAAATCGTGTATTTTCGTGCACCGTCCAGAGCCTGCAGCGGTGCCCTTATTGAGAAACGGTGAGCACTGACAAACACACGACATACATCGTTAACGCTTTCTACTTGAGGCGGTGTTTTCTAAAACCACTTTAAAATATTGCAGCCAAAAAGAGTACGCTACGTAATAATTACTTTAGGGACGGACATTAAAAAGAAGATTGTCGTACTTCCTAAACAGCTTACCTTACTGAAAAAATATTTATTAGACTCAATTTCATAATAATTTTCTGTAATATGTTTGCTATTGTTAGTATATTATCAGATCCAGAGTGGTCCGTCTGAGAAAGTACCTCCACCCTACAGAAGACCGCAGCCAAATAACACTGTGTTGCAGTGTTGTGTTCCTGCTGGTGAGTAGGGTCGCCAGGTTCCAGAGGGGTCGCTGTGCTGACAGCGGACAGGTCGGCAACGCGGTCGTGACATCTCCGGTGTTGCAGGCGTTTATAGGCTACGGTAACCACTAACCATCAGGTGGGCCGTACGCCTGTTTGCCTACTTAGTTGTAAAAAAAAAAAGTGTAATATATGTACCTAACGAGACCGTTACCTGCAGCCAAACTGCGTAAGCAATTTTGCAGGACATAGAAATGGTAAATGTTTTGTAAAGTTTTAATAAATAAAGATACATACATACATAGCCTTTTTTAATGATAAACATTAATTTGCCAAGTAAAAAATTAAAAAAATATTAAAAACTCTGTTTTTAATATTTTTTATTTTCATTACCTAGATGACCCGACAGACGTTGACTTGTTAGTACTTTTCTCAAGTTTTTCTTAATTTTATATTTCACTAGCTGACTTCTTCCCGGCAAACTTCGTACCGCCTCCGAATATATTTACCTTTTAAACCTTCCCTGGACTTCCATAAATAATTCAAAACCAAAAATTCCCAAATCGGTCCAGCCGTTCTCGAGTTAAAACTCTAAAACTCTCGCTAAAGCGAGACTAACGAACAGCAATTGATTTTTATATATATAGATATCCTTCTCCTGACAATAATAAACAACAAAGAAAAAAAATATTAGCGAAATTGTTTCATTCGTTTACGCGTGATGCGTTAACCAAGGGAAATTAAAATTAATGTTCTTATATTCTATTTCTTATTGGGGTCGAAAGTTTTAACGCCTGAATTATTTTTTTTCTACAACTAAGTAGGCAAACATGCGTACGGCCCACCTGAAAAGATGATCCAGATTAACAACAAAAGAATACTAGCGAGAAAAATATACTAGCGGCCCGTCCCGGCTTCCCATGAGTGGACCCTAATCTTTTCTAGCAATAAATATAGCCTATGTTACTCAGGGTGAATGTAGCTTTCCAATGGCGAAAGAATTTTTGAAATCGGCACAGTAGTTTTTGAGTTTATTCATTACAAACATACACACAAAAATACAAATCTTTTCTCTTTATAATATTAGTGTAGATATATAGCTCAACGGAGAGCAAATAAACAAAAATAATGAATCATAATCCATACTAATATTATAAATGCGAAAGTCTGTCTTTCTGTCTGTTACGCTTTCACGGCCAAACCATTAAACGGATTTTGGTGAAATTTGTTATGAATATAGATGAAGACCCGGGGTCAAATATACGTTACTTTTTGACGCAGGCGGAGCTGCGGGAAACAGCTGGTAATCTATAAAATAAAGATTATAAATATAAATGAAAAATGATTGCATTGGCAGAGGAATGGTTTGTGAAACAGGTATACCAGGGCGACCAATAATATAGGGTCTATTGACCTTGCCATCTTCTCATAGTGTAATCTACTTCATTTGTGTGATCTATATATTTATTAAACTTTATTGTACATAATACAGTTGTATAGCACAATAGGCGAACTTAATGCTAAAAGCATTATCTAACAGCCAACCTTTGGGTTAAACAGATATCGTCATGTGGGTATTAAAAATATATAGCTATAAATACAAAAAGTTGGAATGATAATAAACTTACTTATGGTACTTACATATATACGATGAAATAATAATCAAAATACAGTTAATTTTAAGAGTTATATCAACGAAATGATGGCAATGGTCAATATGGTCAATGTAACTTGAAGTAAGACAAAAGGCAGAGGCTTTGTTAGCTCCTCGCTTGCAATTTGCATACGGAATCCTGAAAAAGAGTTTCAAAGGTAATTCCGATCGAGTCAATTAATCATCAAATCAAAATGACTGTAAAAGTACATTAGGCTACAATAAATGAGTTTCTCTCAAAATGAGAGTATTACATATAGTTCAGACATGGCCGAAACACAGAACATCTAATGAACGGAAATAAAGTTTCGACTCGTGAATTAATTGAATGAATGAAAGGAAAACTGTACCTCGCGGTTCACTCACCCGTGTCATATGTGTTATATTGTGTATAAATTTCTTTTAATGATGAGAAAATATGTTTTAGGTTTAAAGACAATCAAACAAACAAAACCTTTGTCTTTATAGTATTTTTTTTTTTTGGTATTTACTTAAATAAAATTAATGAACCAAATTAAATTTATCTTCGAACATGTAACATCATTTAAAAAATCCACATAGGAAAACAAAACTTAAGTACGATAAAACATCTGAAAAGATATTTTTATTTTATTTTAAATAACTTATTATGTTAGGCATTTATCCGTTTTGTTTTCAATTTTAACAATAGGCAAGTTTAAATATTATTAACTTTTCTGTTAATTATAGTAGCTTTTATCATTAAGTAAAATTGTATTTAGCATCATCATCATCCTAGCGTGTATTCCTATATGCGTCGTCAGCTTATGCTTCGGAGCCTAGGGTACGCTGTAAGTCATGGTCTTATATTTGACGGAACTGGTTATTACAATGGAGCGACTGCCGACTGACCTCCGTAACCTTTTTTTACAGGGAAACCAGACCAACAGGAACATGTTCTCCTTTTACGTAAACAAAACTTTTATTGTCATTACTATCTGAACAAGACTCACTGTAGAGGTAGGCGTCCTGTATGTTGTTATTCACCTTGTATGCTTGCTGAGTTATTTTGTACTTACCCTTACACACTTTCATTATAATTTCCTTCTAGTAATTATTTTATAAATACTTGTTTCTTTAATCTGTGGATAACGTGGTTGGTTACAAAATTGTTACATTTACATATAGTTTATTTTATGCACTGTCAACATATATTTTGTATCTGTTTGTTATTCCAAATAAATAAAATTGAAACATGACCCAAGGTGTGTTAGTGGCCAACACTGTAAGAATTTTTCAGGCTGCCCTAAGGCATCTGACACAGCCTCACGACTGCTATCTATTTCAAAGCACGGAGGAGCTCAAGATAGAAAATGCCACTAAATAAGCAAAATTGTATAGCATGATCTCCTGGAATAAATTTGTAGAAAATAATTTTTTATTGTTACGAGCTCGGGGTTCGCAATTTGGAGAAAAACACCTGATGACTCTTAAAAACGTTTATTCCCACAAGGATGGTCGCTGACGTCACTTCACTTCACTTATCACTAACAATGTCCAAAACACTTGCTAATCACAGTCACTATAACTTGCCGAAGTCGCTTGTATCACTTGTTATTCGTTCCGGATATCGCTTCTTGATCGCACTTGTAGCTCAGTTAAATTAGAACTGCCCTCCTGAGGCACCTTCCGATATTTATATGGCCCGGGAAACCCGCTGCATAAGTTTCTAGAAAGATCACAACTACTCCGGAATAGAGAGAGAGATACCCTCTGTCTCGTTCCCTTAGTACATACTAGAAGTGCGAGAGCGAGACAAAGCAATATGTCAGAGCGAGATAATCGATGTACTAGATCGTTCGCGATATTATTCCCGTATGGAAACACGCGACGATTGTACGAGAATTTTCCGCGGACAGCGCTACTCAAACTTCCGCGGACCGCATTTTATTTTTATTTATTTTTGATTTCGTAACATTATTAAGCTTTTTCTCTATACTCTCAATGAGTAAGGTGTGAACACGAGGGGGCATTGATTTGTCTTCTTTGTTCGGAGGACGAAGACCCTAATCTGGGGTATTATCTCCGTGATGATATAAACATTACAGATACTTACAAAATATTTTGACTCTTCCATACTTCAACACATAATATTATAAATGCGAAAGTCTGTCTGTTATACTTTCACGGCCAAACCGCTGAACGGATTTTGATAAAATTTGGTATGAATATAGTTGAAGACGCAGGCGGAGCTGCGGGAAACAGCTAGAACTTTTTCAAATAGCATCAGGTGTCCCATTGCTGGACAAAGGTTTTTGTTTGAACTCTTTTGTCATCTGACTTCCAAAATCCAAAATGGAGGAGTTTCTCAATTTGACTAAATTATTTTTAAAGTCATTTATTAATACTTTAAATCTGATGTTTAAAAGGTCGTTTCTTATAAGTTTGACATGTTTGTGAAATTAAGAATATGTGTTTTTATTTACTCATAAAAATTTTATTACACAAAATATATTTAAATAGTAATCGTAAAAAAGGTGAACTTGATGCTTATGTGTTTGCCTGTAATGGCCCGATTTAACCATATATATGAATGAATGAAGAAGATTTAAGCTGTTATTGTTCGCTAGTTTATCTACATAGGTATAGTAAACG
Organism: Euzophera pinguis; assembly: GCA_947363495.1. NCBI lineage: Eukaryota > Metazoa > Arthropoda > Insecta > Lepidoptera > Pyralidae > Euzophera > Euzophera pinguis. The sequence continues at coordinate 1,713,073 of OX376164.1, forward strand.
AATCAAAACCCCAGAATATTTTTACGAACCTAGAGATAAGATCGCTATAAAAAGAACATTAAGTTTTAAGAGCCGGGTTGTATGGAAATTCTGCATTTTAGATGAATGTAGTCTCACATTTTGTAAGGGCCACATTTATGACAGAACCCTTCCGTACCTTCGTATAACCAGGGATCTTTAGGACACCAAAGTCAAGTATAGCTTTAAGAACATTGTGTACATCACGATATTTTTAGAAAAGTTTTTCAAACCGTCGATATTCTCATAAAAGTTTTTCACAATGTCGATATTCTCAGAAAAGTTTTTCACAATGTCGATATTCTCAGAAAAGTTTTTCAAAATAAAATCGTATCTCTATCGTTACTTTTTCCGGACGCATTTCAAGTGAATTTTTTTTTAAGTTTCCTAGTAATAAACCAGTAGCAAATTATAGCTGAATGTAAGTGAAAAGTTTTGTCATAATGGATGGTTGGATATGTTGTTTGTTGTGTATGTTACCTATGTCTTGTGCTACTTGTGTTACTAATTTAGTTTTAAGGCCTATTATTGTTACTAACATCTCTTATGGATCCTGTTATCCATACTAATCCATACTAATATTATAAATGCGAAAGTCTGTCTGTCTTTCTGTGTGTATGTCTATCTGTCTGTCTGTCTTTCTGTCTGTCTGTCTGTTACGCTTTCACGGCCAAACCGCTGAACGGATTTTGATGACATTTGGTATGAATATAGTTGAAGACCTGGGGTCAAACATAGGCTACTTTTTGACGCAGGCGGAGGGAAATAGCTTAGTAGTAGTAAATAGAATAGGAAATAGCTAGTTAATAATAAATATTACTATTGTATAAGTTTTAAGCTTTAGCCTTAAAGTTTACAAATTCCATGTCCATTAAAATTCCATCAAAATTATACAATTTTTCCATTATAGGAATGCGGTTTTTCTCAGAATCGATTGTATATTTTATCGAATAACATTTCATAACCCATCAAAAGAGTTTTATGTTGGTTTAAAGATGGGTTCCGTGCAATTAGTCAAAACGGCAGATGAAAAAAAGCTATTAAATTTATAACATACTTGGTGCCAATATGGCTGGCATAGTATGTTCATGCAAACGTATTTTATTATTGGTGTTTAAAGTAAATAACAAGATCCATACTTAATATCCATACTTCCATACTTAATACTATAAATGCGAAAGTCTGTTTTGTCTTTCTGTCTGTTACGCTTTCACGGCCAAACCGCTGAAACGATTTGGATGAAATTCGGTATGAATATAGTTGAAGACCCAGGGTCAATAAAGGCTACTTTTTGACGCAGGCGGAGCTGCGGGTAAAAGCTAGCAGGTTATATTTTTATAACAGAATTTTTTATCTCAATGCTGGACAAACACTTTTTATAAATTAATATTTTTGGCAGTGGTCAAGTATTTTTTTTTTGGATTGATTAATTTTTATTTTATTGTATCTTAGATATGTTCAAAATATTAAAAGTGTTTTTATTGTCAATTATTGTGTGTGTGTGTATGTGTGTGTGTGTGTGTGCGTGTTTATCATCATCATCATTTCAGCCAGTCTATTCAGTGCTGGACATAGGTCTACCCCAAAGTCTACCTCATACTGTTAATACTCGCTCTCGATTTAATAGAAATAAACTTTAAAGAACATTGACGCATTTGGCTACAACTAGTAATAATAGCTATGTTATGTCTATTCTTTTTTTATATTTTAAAAAGAAGAAACTGACTGGCTGACATAGATAGACAGTGACTGATCGATCAACGCACAGCTGAAACCACAGGGCCTAGAAGCATGAAATTTTGCACAAACGTTCCTTGAATACCGTTAGTGTGCACTAAGAAGGGATTTTTGGAAATTCATCCCCTAAGAGGTTGAAATGACGGTTGAAAGTTTGTATGAAACTTGGTCATTTTTGAAGTTAGAAATGTAAAAATTGACATCTGAGCTTACAGTTTGAAACAAAAGGATTCAAACTTCATTGGAAAACTTTATGATCAGGCGGGCGAAGCCGCGGGCAACAGATAAAGATATATAATAAACTGCCTGACGATTTAAAGGAACTGCCATTTACGAAGTTTCGCAGAGCTTTGTTGAAATTATTGATTGATAAATGTTTTTATAGTATACAAGAGTTTTTGGAATATAAATAAATATAGCTTTCGCACGGGGATTCGCTCCCATTCGTTGGACTCATAATATATTGTACGCCTGGAATGGCAGAATTTGGAGATTATTGTTTTATTGACATCTTACTTGTACCTAAATTCAAATAATAAAGGCTTTTTATCTTTTTTATCTTTAAAGATTTCCAAAATAAACTGTTGGAAGCAGCCTGCATCCGGCGCTTGTCTGCGACTTTCTTCAGATCGTCCGACCATTTGGTCCACGGCTGGTGGTATTGGGCTAAACAAATTTGAGAGTTGTCGGCAGTACGAAGACGATAACTTAAGATTAGAGTAGTTTCTGTTACGGGTCTGCTGGAGGAAATTTCTATAGAAATAAGTAGATACCTTGTACCAAGTTTTCCTAATGTGAAGTTTCCAATCATAGATTTATAAATGGTCTCGCGCGAAAAAAAATTATATTTTCAGTGTGTACATTAAAAATTTTAGTATTAAAAGTTCTAGTGTAACGACCCCATATTATCCATTCTAGCCACAACGGAAAATTTTCTGCTTTAAATGTAAATCACGACGCCATTATTTTTTAATCAGACATCTTATCAAGCTAATATGAGGGTGAGCTCGGAAAAAATGAGAATCGGTGTTTTCCTGCTTAGGAAATTATAATTGAGTTGATAACTCTTATAAACAATGGCGTCGGTCGTAGTATTTTATGTAAATGACTATATAATTAAATAATATTTAATCTAGATGCTAAAGTTAAGGAGAGGGTTATAGACCAAGGGTTGGAGCGATGATTTAAAAATATTTGACGGAGACAATTCTATTCATCTTCGGCTATTTTCTTTATGAGGACATAAATCGTTTTGACATTATTTCTATACTAGCAGCCCGTCCAGACTTCGCCCAGGCTTTCCTCGATAAATAGGCTATCGAACACTGAAATAATTTTTCAAATCGATCTAGTAGTTTCTAAGATTAGCGCGTTCAAACAAATAAACAAACTCTTCAGCATTATAATATTGGTATAGATATATTTTTTCTTCTATCTGCCACATTTTCATTTTTATTATTTTTATTTTTCAAAAGAATTTACTATTCCTAATCCACTAGGTTAAACATTTGTATATCAATCACCATATTGCAACAAATATATAACACTTCCTTTTTAACACCGTGGTTCAAAATTTATCTGTATTTGTACTTCATTTAAATGACTTTATCTCTCTCATACATCCTTTATCGAAATTCAAAGTAATCACATCAATTTGTTACGACCACCGGTAGGCTTGGGAGAAAGCTTTAAGCAACACCAAGCATTATTGACCACTTTCCCAAAGCTGTACTATACTAATGTATAAACCAACCGGTCTTGGTCTTGGGTGTGTTTGACATGAGTTACCGCTTTGGTTACATATATATCTCTACAGTTCTTTCAAGAGAGGTAGGGCATTTTGTAAGGAGTAGTCAAGTACCTCCACCCTACAGAAGACCGCAGCCAAATAACACTATGATGCAGTGTTGTGTTCCTGCTGGTAAGTAGGGTCGCCAGGCTCCAGAGGGGTCGCTGTGCTGACAGCGGACAGTTCGGCAACGCGCTTGTGACATCTCCGGTGTTGCAGGCGTTCATAGACTACGGTAACCACTTACCATCAGGTAAGCCGTATGCCTGTTTGCCTACTTAGTTGTATAAAAAATTATAATAATAAAAACACTGCCTCTACTGCCTCCGTGGTGCTGTGTTAAGACGTTTGCCTTAGACCAGGAGGTTAGGGATTCGTTTCACACCGGAACCATAATGGGCATGACGAATAATTTTCGATTTCATGTTTAAATGAAAGACCTCACTTAAATAGGCATGTTGGTAAAAATAAACATGTCGATAAAAATTAAACTAACTGAGATATGACGAAATTAAACTCACGTGCATTTCGGACGATACCAAACGCTCCATATTAATGGATTCCTAGCGGTGACGTCACGCCTAGGTAATTTACAAGGGTGAGACTAAAATTTGTTCAACAAATACTTTAAATATTGCGTTTATGTAAATAGTTCCTAAATGAAAGTTTCTGAATTTTTTATGTGTTCATCGAATATAATATAATTTTTTAGTAATTCTATATTTTCAAAATGGACTTTCCCGTCGATTTTTAAATTGTTATGAAAAATCTACTGTGAAAGAATTCAAAGTGTTAATTTTAATAACGACTTTAAATACATGTACGCTACCATTGAAATTTCATATCTTTTTTAATTTTTAAGTTTTGTTTTCATCCCAATTGTTGTTGTTTGGTTGGGCTTGATTGTCTGATAAATGCACGTTAAGCCGTGTTGGTCCATTCCTTTAAGTTGGTCGTTAAAGAAACCATTCACAGGCCGAAAAGTGGTTCCGAACTTTCTGATACCGAGGTGAACAGGGTCGATTGACTACGTAAACCAATCGATTTGAATAAATGAGTTCCTCTACTTTTATTTAATTGACACAAACGCTAGCGATTGCGTTAAATATTTTGTATGGCTTTGTACAACACAGAAATGGGGACTGAAAATTGGTAGCCATGGCACAGAATAAAACACTCTGGCGCTCTCTCGTTTTGGAGGCCAAGATCCACTTCGAGTTGCTGATCGAATCAGCGCAGTAACTAAGTTAATTTGTATAACCAGCGCACCCCTAGCAATACACCGTGAAATTTTTGTCGTTTCGGACCCATCGCCCAGTGACTCCATTCATGCAATCGAACAAATTTCCCCCAGGGAACATAGCTCGAAACATGAAAAACAAATTTAGACTTCCCATAGTAAGTTAGGTCACGTGATGAGACATTTCGTACGGAAGGTCCAAAAGTTTACTCCATATTTCGACCCATGTATCTTAGGGAAAGTTGTTCAGTTGCATGAATGGAGTCACTGGACGATGGCTCCAAAACGACTAAAATTTCACGGTGTATAAGATAACTAAGCATGTTCCTATAAAATTTTAAGCATTATAACATATATTTGTATTTGTAAGCAGTCGGTACCGTCTATTTTAACAAAATATCACAGTAAAAGCACTAGGCCATTTCTCAAGTCTTCAAACATAAAGTCGAAATCGATAATTAGCATTAAGACCACTAATTGTTATAAGTATTTTTACTTGTTGAACAATAAAGTTTTACACCCTTATTCATAAAAATAAACAAATGTTCAATAAGACCAAATTAACTAATTTATGTTCTGTCTCGTTCTTTCACGTCAAAAATAGATAAGGCGGAAAGGGACTAAACATAAATTAGTTAATTTGGTCTTATTGAATGTTTGTTTGTTTTTATGAATAAGGGGGTTAATAATTAAATAATTACGTTTACGTTACACCAGCATAAGTTGGCAAGGATATAAGCAGGACAAACTTATACATATCTAAATATCGGCATGGATTTGTCTCGCTCACACTTTGCCAAGATATATGCCGCCGGGTATACAACCTGTACACAAAAATTCTATCTCGCAATCTTTCAAATGCTACTATACCGTGAACGATGTCGAAAAATGGATCCGTTTACAAATCCGCAAACCAAGAATGTATCACATTTTAACACAGAACACTACTTTCATTTACAACAAAGAGTGGCATTGGTATTTCTGCTGAACTGATGCGTCAAGCAACCATTTGCACCATTGTCTCGCCATACCCTAAATAAAGTGCGCTTACCCGGTGAAATCTAAAAAAAAGACGCGACACCCATTAAATTTCAATCTTATCCCATCGGCATAAGGTCTTTTGAATATAAGATACACAGCATCTTTGGGTCTAACGGTAACTTTATTCTGGTTTGCCGATTGTTATATTTCCCGGCGTGGATTTGGTACAGCATTTTTGGGGTTTTAGTTATGTAATTTTGCGGTGGTATTTCATTTTAAGGAAGAGTTTTTACAACATACGGGCGTGTTGAAATATTTTGTTCTTGGTTTTTAGGGTTCTGTACACAAAGGAAAAACGGCGGTCCTGTTTTACCACTACTAAGACTCCGCTTTCCGTTCGTCTGGAATGAAATTGAATCGTTTATTTTCAAGATTTTATTAATATTTTTAAAAGAATCTGTAAATAAACTTAACTTATGACATCTTATGACATCAAAGACAAATGTTAACTTAGTCTGCCTGCGACCATGAACGCTATAAAGTGTTTGAAACGTCAGGTGTAAATAAATAAGTAATAAACGCGATAAAACCGTATTAAAATAGTTTAATTTAATGAATAACAATCGCGAAAACATAAGAAATCATTAAATGGGATCATTTAACAGACATAATTTTTGGGAACTCATCGCTAACTTGTTTCGGTGTTTACGAAATAAATATTTTTGAGTTTTTGCGGTTTTTATTCATAACAACTAGCTGTTTCCCGCAGCTCCGCTTGCATCAAAACGTAGCCGTTTGACCCCTGGTATTCAACTTGTGGCGACATCAACGCACAGCAAGTAATTACTCATCTACGCAACAGATGGCGCTAAAAGAGAACAACAGAAATTCCCATACAAGACGCAAAGAATAGTATGGCGGACTAAATCTCGTAATTGAAGTTTCTACGTATTGGGGCAATATATACAACCTCCGACAGAACATCGTCTGTCGCGCGGTTCCCCAGGCATACCACCTCGCCTGGCGGGAAGTTCTTCCCTTTGCGACGGTCGAGCATATTTCCTCATCGCACCTGCCGTTCTCCAAAACCTATATTCATACCAAATTTTATCAAAATCCATTCAGCGGTTTGGCCGTGAAAGGGTATCAGATAGACAGACAGACTTTCGCACTTATATAAGTATGGATTAGTATGGATGGTACGGAACCCTTCCTGCGCGAGTCCGACTCGCACTTGACCGATTTTATTATGAAACGTTGTAGACCCTAGCTGCTATCACATTTTGACAGTTTATAAATGAGCTTGTTGGGTGGGTGTTGGATAGGGCGGGGTAGGCACCACACTCTTATAGCAAATGACGTGAAGTAAGAGGCCTGCTGATGAGGTATTTGTGATCTTATGTCTTTTGAGGCTCTCTATTTTCTATGTAATACATTCGCACAACTTGCCGCACTCAGAGTCGCTAATGACCATTAACGCTAAATTGTTCGGACTCTGACAATTTTTTTTTCGGTTAGATTAATAATCATAAGCAGCGCTAATATACCTAAACTTAATTTTTATTCCTACGAAAAAATAATAATAAGTTATTCAATGTTGTTTTTACGAAATTGTTCAATCCCGGGAATGAGGGTTACTTATTAATTCAGGAAGGAATATTCATATATTCCTTCCTGAATATTATAATATTATTATATAATATAATATATAATATATTTATAATATAATATTTCTAAACAAACCTCAGTGGTTTTGTGAAATGCATCTTATGTTAATTTGTTTGTATCAATTTTTGGAATATGTTAAATAAATAAATAATATTATTCTTTCTAGGAAAGTAGTTTAGGTATATAAGCGCCCGATTATCCGATCACTGATCATAAGTCATTAGCGAAAATATATGAAATCGACTAAAAATAAACTATGCTTATTTTATATATTTTTTTAATACGGTTACCGCAGCCTATGGACGCCGGAACTCAATTACATTTTTTCATTTAGTACAAATCTAGAAGCCAATCAGGCCATTTTCGAAGCCTTTATCCTTTTTGGAATACTTAAAAAAAGTTATTTAAATATATGACAAAAGTAACAACTGCCGCATATTTATCTAACCTCGAAATCCAACAAATAATTATCCAACTTTTTAAAATGTTCAATTAAAAAGTGAATTCGATCTTGCCCACAGATTATAATATTTAATCTGTGTCGAGTCCATCCAGGCATTAGACACACGCATCTGTCGCAGGTGCAAACGAAACCAAGCGGGGCTCTTGTATTACCAACCTGACAAACTTTGTATTTTCAAAGAACCTAATTAGTTTTTAACCAGAAAGGCTAGCAGTCGTGAATTGGCACATTTGTGTTAAATATTTTTTTTATATATATATTTATCCATACTTTAATATTATAAATGCGAAAGTCTGTCTGTCTGTTAAGCTTTCACGGCCAAGCCGTCAATCACGTTGAAACAAATAATCTTAGTAATATATCAATCCATACTTCCATACTAATATTATAAATGCGAAAGTCCGTCTGTCTTTCTGTCTGTATGTCTGTCTGTTACGCTTTCACGGCCAAACCGCTGAACGGATTTTGATGAAATTTGGTATGAATATAGTTGAAGACCCGGGGCCAAACATTGGCTACTTTTTGACGCAGGCGGAGCGTATCTGCGGGAAACAGCTAGTTTCATATACTTAAAAAATTGTATAGATTCTAAAAAAGCGTGGAAACAAAAAGCCAACAGCCACTTTTTACAATCGCACCTCTCGCCATCGTCAGGGATTTCATCCCCATACCTTGGATCCCATGTTATCGCGTGCAGTACGCTTCGAACGGAATTTCCTCCCTCGTACACTGCGATTATGGAATGAACTCCCTGCCATGGTTTTCCCTAGTAGCTATAACCTTCAAAAAGGGCGTGAAAAAATTCCTTCAGGGTCGGCAACGTGCTCGTGACATCTCCGTTGTTCCAGGCGTTCATAGGGTACGGTAACCACTTACCATCAGGTGGGCCGTACGCCTGTTTGCCTGCTTAATTGTATTAAAAAAATCCTTTCTCAATGACAGATTAATATAAGCAACTGTTTAAGACCTAATACGAAGCAAATGACATTTCCCATACATTTGACATAACCAATATTATTATATAATTATATGTAGAATTATTTTTATAATTATATTTTGTTATGGAAAATAAAGAAGGCGGTCACCTCCGGGATCACAATACAAAATTTTTACATACAATTTTTTCCCCCCCAGATTTTAGTTATCATTTCATAACACGTTTTTTAATCGTTATTAAAATTTTGTTGCTACAAAACATGTTTTAAAGCTTAGAATTACTTCAGGTCAAAGTTCTAGTAAACAGAACAACGTGAAATTTTGTTAATTCTCTTCGTATTGGTATGTGTACTTACCAAGTATTCAAAATTCTCTCAAGGAAGATTTTATTTCTTTGTATTACGCAAAGTCCTCAACTTTGCGTAATCATTAACATCTCAGCTGGTATAAGATTTATAATAGTGATAGTTTATAAAGTGTTCATTCATTCAATAAGTATAATACTTTGAGGCGTTTACTGTACCCAAATGACTGTGTAATGTTAAAGTGTAACAGTGAAGAAAAAGCGAAAATTAGGTTAAATAAAATCAACGTACTATATCCTACTCATGTGTTAGTAAACTCATTAAAAAACTAATTGAAAACAATTCGAACGAAACTCTAGCTCTAACCTCCGACTTTGACAAATGAGCCATTAGCCAAAGAGATTTATATAGACCATCAGCATGGTTTCGCATCACTTAACAAACTAGTAGAGTAGTTTCGTACAAAGTTGCTCCTAGTGTAATTACTAGGTAATGTCGCGAAAAAGGCCACGATAGGCTTTAAACTTCTAAACGAAACATAGAATAGAATATAGACATAGACATACCATCACGCTTTTTTCCCCGTAGGGGTAGGCAGAGACTACTAGCCCGCTTTTCGCCCCAGCGAGAAATGAGACGTAATGAGTTGCGAACCGCATTGCCGCCATTTACATTTTTGTTATTTTCCAAAATCATAGCATTCCCACGAGTGTAGGGGTACACAAACTGTCGCACCCAGCAGAGAGAATATAATTTAGTATAATTTAATTCATATCTTGCGAGTTTCATGGTCAATTGACCCAGCACAACCCTGGTGTCAGAGTTTTTCGGAATCGCCTTTCAGCATTTGACATAGTTCCTTTAACGACCACTAAAAGGCAGCCGGGGCCAACGGCTCAACGTGCACGAAGCACGGAATCATCTTTATTATCAGACAATCAGGTGATTCAAGCCTGCAATGTCCTTATCAAACTGAAAACAACTAAACAAAGTATGCTTTCAATGATTCTAAGGCCTTGACCACAAGACCACGGAGGCAGAGGGAACAAGGAAACGATGGGTTGTGAAGAAGCCTCATCATCATCATCATAACCTTCCCTGGGCAGTATGGAAGTCATTTATCATACTCTGGACTGGTGTTGGAAGATGTCAGGAGACACGTGCTTCTTGAAGACAGTAACTGAAAATACAGTAGTAGGTACTTAAGACAAAAAAAAGTTTCTATTAAAAAGTATCAAACATGCGCTAAAAAAGGCATTTTCCATACCTCCCATCTTTGCATATAATACATTCCCTATTCTACTTCATTCTAAGAATAAGGTTTTTATTACATTCCATACGAACAAGGCTAATAAAAAGTTGGATTTTATCTAACACTCGTGAAAGAATGCCACATAAAATGCTATCCTTTTATTACTAACATTAACTGCGTGGCACTTTAGCCGACAGATGTGGTTGTAACCCCAAAAATTCTTTCACCTCTACATAAGAGTAACTAGTAGGCTATTTATAACGCTATAGGTCTTTAGGGCGGCTACAAGCTCGCGATTTTTCGGATGCGATTATGGCAAGATGATGACGTAGCCAGCGTTTATCATCCATACTAATATTATAAATGCGAAAGTCTGTCTGTCCGTCTGTCTGTCTGTTACGCTTTCACGGCCAAACCGCTGAACAGATTTTGATGAAATTTGGTATGAATATAGTTGAAGACCCGGGGTCAAACAGGCTACTTTTTGATGCAAGCGGAGCTGCGAGAAACTGCTAGTTTTTTATATGTTTTAACCTTCATCGAAAAAAACTAGACCTCTGCAATCTTACTACAAAAATAAATTTAGGCATTAGACGTTTTAAAACACAGTCTAAAAACTAAGACTATTGTTCAACAAACTTATAAACAATGTCTATACCCTATGTAACTTTAACTATAGATAAACGTAGTATTATGGTTTATTTAATTTATTTATTTAAGTTTATTAAGAAAACCAACAGCGTTACATATGTATAAATTTACAATTATAAACTTATTCTAAAATAAAGCCAATAAAAGGTTAGCATTTTTTTTAAACACATGTTGAAAGAATATCTAACTTTCTGTAGGAAGACTGCTAGTGATGAAGCCTCTCAGTCTAAACCGCTATATGAGGGCCTCCCTCCTGGTTATCACCTGCAATGGTTGACATGGAAGTCTTAAACAGACTCTGGACTCAGGTCGACTGAAGCAAGGAGAACATGTGCGGTGGAGGCATGCCAGTGTAGCGCCTCTCCATAGACTATGGATTATCTCTGGTCCTGCCCTGCGTGTCCAGCCACCACACAAACACACACAAATAAAAATCAAATACACGATTTAGAATTTGCTACGACTTATTTTTCTTAAATAAATATAAGTCTAAGTATTAGGTATTCCCAGGTGGAAACAATTATCAAGAAAGATTGTTTATCTAAATGAAAAAAACAAAAAATTATAATATCCATTAATGTTTGTCGCAGAAAAATAGTTGCCCTTATATTTTGAAACCGGCTTACCACTACAGAGAAAAAGACACACACAATCACATTCGCTTACGCGATTACTCAAGCGCATCACTCACACTTACGCAAGAAGGGCAAAGGGAAATTTTGGCAATATTTTGTGGAATAAACAACATGCGCTGAAATATGAGGCGATATTTAAAAATCACTATTATTTTGACTGACTCTAGTAATTTTACTGCCTCTGTTTGTTTGCCCTGATAACATGAAGGTCATTTTTTAGTCCCATTTCGTTGGAATATGATAGCCACTTGTATATATGTATCTTGTATTTTCTGACCAGAAAAATAATTGAGACGTCTGTCACGTACATTATTAACATGTAGCATAAGTTTTTAAGACCTTCACTGTACCTATGTGATAACTTTCTCAATAAAGATACACTGTTGTTAATTACGAGCTCCTTTTTTGAAGTCAGTTTTTAACTAGAAATAACTTCTTATAACTATGCGTCCAATGTGACTACTTACACAAAAAATTGAAATTTGATATGAAAATTAAAGGTCACACTCATTCACTTATGTGGTAATCAAGTAATCAAAAAACTGTTAAAGATAAAAGATAAATTTAAAAGGTCTTTTATGACAGATATGTGGTTTTAGATGCAGGAAACGTCTGCTTCCTGCCTAGAACAGATTTACCTGAATTCCCACGGGAACTTCAGTCAGAATGGCGAGTATATTAAACTGTTGCTCAATTTTTAGACTTCCATCAATTAATCTATTCTACTCACCTCCCTGTCTTGCTTAACTTCAAAAAAAAATATCACCAACCAAATCGCACACTAGTTTAGCATACAATGTGCACTGCATCAAATAAGCGTTTTTGTACGGGTCAGCGGTTCGTATGTGTGAGTATGTGTCCGTGAAGACATCATTATTCTTGAGTACTAGAGGATAGGAACACTGTACGTATAGGTTTTGAGGTACTGGCAGCAAAAAAAGTTGATTAATATCTATACTATATATTAAAAGTAAAGTAACCACGTCAAAGGCCGAAAGGTGGTTCCGTAAAACTCTGACATCAGGGTGCAAAGGGTCGATTGACCATTTGATCCATTCGATACGAATAAATGATTTACTATGGAAACAGTGGTTAAGGCATTTGCGTTAGACGCTGAGTTCATGGGTTCGATTCCCACGGGAAGCATTCTTTGTATAGTTGTTTACAATTTGGTTAGGACATTGCAGGCTTGAATCACCTGAATGTCTGATAAAATGATGATTACGTGCTACGGAAGGCTAGTAAAGCCGTCGATCCGGGCTGTCATTCGGTGGTCGTTAGAAGAACCATAACTTTTCATAAGGTTCCGAATAACTCTGACACCAGGCTGTACAGGGTTGATTGACCATGTAACTCAATCAAAATGAATAAATGTTCCTCCATTCTCTCTAAGTGCCCAAGGCAGCGCAGTCTCTGGGCTTTCGTCTCAACAAAGTATTTAAAATATAATTTTCTTTACTGTAAAGCAACTAAAGAGAACTGAAGGTTTGAGTATTTAATACCCATTAATCCGATAACCAAGTGGGCGGAAAGTTAGTTAAAATATAATATCACCTCGGGCCCTCAAGCCTATAACGATCAGAGATAAAATTCATAGCCTCTTAAATCGCCCGGGCACGTTTATTTCAATAAGGATATTCGGAAGATTAAGTATCTATTTATTTTTGAAGGACCTAGAAACCCTACAAAAGACAGACTGGCAAACAATCGCGCAGAATAGGGAGGAGTGGAGAAGTCTTGTTTCGGAGGCCAATATCCGCTTCGGGTCGCTGAGCCAACGCCATAAGTATTTTTCAAAAAAATACAGGTTTTGTATGATTTGTATTGAAACCGTGCTGGATTTTGTCAATTATGAGAAAATAACATATAATGTAATGTGAAAATAACATATATACATTTTGGACTCACTCAGTTAATGAAAACTTCTCAATGTGACTTGACTTCATCATTGATATTTGTGTAGGTATTTGTATATATATATAGGTATATATTTAAAATGAAATAGTATTTGTGTATGTTTTATGTATGTTTACGTAGTGTATAAACTTAAGCTTTTGATAAAATTTGCTCTATAAGTAATACATTTTTCCCCCTTAACTTTTTTGCGCCAAACTATCTTTCCGTTTCTCCCAATGGTTGACTGGTAGAGAATGCTCTTAGCATTAAGTCCGCCAATTGTTATAAGTATATATGTACTTTGTGGAACAATAAAGTTTTAATAAATAAATAAATAAATGTGTATGAAAATATTTTCATTCTATACTAATAATTAAGACCTCGAGAAAAGTTAAAAATATGTATTTTACATAATCATGTTTATAATGTATTAAATACTTGCTGTGTCCCGCAGCTCCGGCTGCGCTAAAAAGTAGACAATGTTTGACCCCGGGTCTTCAACTATACCAAACTTCATCAAAAAATTCATACCAAATTTCATCAAAATCCGTTGAAAGCGTAACAGCGTAATATTAGTATGGATATGAATAGTATGGATACAACTTCAGCATTATACATCTATCATTCCTATAAATAACCTCAAATTTTATTAACATTTTATATTCAGATGCTGACCATATGCGTTTTGAGGTTCGAATTGCCAAAATCGGTCGTCGGCAAGCATAGGTCAAGCGCACTCTACCCTTCTCCCTCTAACGCACAGGTGTGAGCAGGACAGAAGATGTGCGCTCTCGCATTGCAACCAAAAATGCAGTTGGACGACCATCGAGCGGTAATGAGATTTTGAACATTCGTATAGAAGACTGTAGTTACTTTTTAATGGCTAAATGAATTGAATAACAATGGCTAGACTGTACAGGACATTCAATTAATTCCATTTTCAGAGAGGTAGGACATTTTGTAAGGAGTAGTCCGTCTAGGGAAGTACCTCCATCCTACAGAAGACTGCAGCCAAATAACACTGTAATGCAGTGTTGTGTTCCTGCTGGTGAGTAGGGTCGCCAGGCTCCAGAGGGGTCGCTGTGCTGATAGCGGACAGGTCGGCAACACGCTTCGGTGTTGCAGGCGTTCATAGGCTACGGTACCCACTTACCATCAGGTGGGCCGTACGCCTGTTTGCCTACTTAGTTGTATAAAAAAAAAGTTCCATTCGCAGAATTTCTCTTTATTACATAGCTGTTTTCCGCAGCTCAGTATCAAAATCCGTTCAGCGGTTTGCTCGTGAAAGCGTAACAGACAGACAGACAGGTATTAGTATAGAAGTATGGACTAGCTGCGCGATTTCATAAAGTTCCACTCAACTTCCTTATTTTTTCTTTTCACAAACCCTCTCCTGACAATAATAAATAAGTAAAATACATTGGCAAAAATTTCTCATTCAAAGACCATTTAAAAATTACAAAAATATTTTTACAACATCGCAATTAAAATCTTTATTCATTGTCTTATTATTAAATATATTCAATATAAATAAGTTGAATCAGGTACCCCAATTCTTAAATTATACCAACATAATAAAAATTAATGAACCTACCAATCGGGCAAAAAAATAAACAAAAAGTTGTTAACCACGTTTACCTACCCGATTTCCCAATAAACCATACGAAATTAATATTAAAAAGTATGTATGTTTACAGCAGTGTTTTACAGAGCTAATTACTGAAAACCCGAGTAGGCTTCATTACAAATTTAAGTTGTTTTCAGTCAAAGTTAATGAGCTTTTCGTAACAGCTTGATGACACGAAGGCAAAGGCATCATTTCAAAGTCTTAGTCTAATTATTTCGGGACAAATTGTTACCTGTGTTTTACTCCGTTTTATGACTAAGAGTATTCTATATCATTCACCAAAACCAGAACTGTCACTTCATCAAGTTTTATATAAATCGTTTCAGCCGTTTAAGTCGTGAAAAAGTAGCAGATAGAGGCTGAATAATTACTTTCACAATTATAAAAGCAATTGGGAATTTATTTTTTTATTTTTAAGCCCACAGAGTGAAAATCGAACCCCTTATGCTTCCGGTGTTCTTTCATCCCTTCGTCCGTCTTTATACCTCTAATGAATCTATTAGTAACCCATTTTTTTAGATATATACCAGATAGATACCTAGTTTAATAGCCATAGTGAAACAACGGGGAGACCTAAGGCTTTTAAAAAAATATATGTATAAATATATTAGTAAAGATCGTAGTAAGTGGAAATCTATAGTCTCTGCCTATCCGTATGGGAAACAGACGTGATTATATGTATATTTTATTGAATGATAAAGAATTTTACTTAGTTCGCACATTCTCGTATCTCGTCTTATGAAGCCAAAATCCGAGGAGATAAGTTTTCAAATACTCACTTTTTCCGTGAAATTTTGGTCATCGCAGGTATAGTTTTGCCAGAGTCGAGTCGCTAAGAAGTAGAAGAAGCTTAAAATTGATAACAAAACATGACGAATAAATAAGCCAATCCGTCATTGCTATCTTATTACACTGTAAAAGCTGGCAGAAAGTGACTAGGTGATCCCATGACAGCGGGCAACCGGAATCCTTTTGTTGTCGCAACAATATTCAGCCGCTTTGTGCGATTGCTATTGAAAAGGTAACAGGCGTTTCGATCTGTCGTTAATGTGAATTTTGAATAGAAAATAAAGAGATAAAATGTTCATTTTTTTCTCTTGTACACAATTACCGAATATTTGTTTGGGTTTGCTCAGCAGTGGAGCATATAGATGAAAATACCTACGTAAAACAATATTTTTATTTTGTGTTTTACAATAGTTTTTTTTTTTTTTTATTCACAAACGTAACTATATCTTTTAGTCTATCGAAAAAAAAGTATTCATAAAACTAAAATAAGATAAAACTTTAGTGGTATGTAAAAAGACTGACAGAAGACATAATAAGACATTAGAATAGACCACTCACCTGCTGATTAGCGTCTTTTTCACTACTCTCCGACACTGAAGTCCCGGTCGACTTCTTGCAGAACCCTGGGCACCACCGTCGACACATACACCTGCAATTTTAGGAATATTTTAACTTATTTTTCCATTGACAAGACATTTAGATGATAAACACGGGATTTGCATGACTATGAAAGCAGTTTTAGCAACGTGGTTCATAAAAATGCACTAAGTGATAAGTGGTCAAGTGCCGTGTCCAGCCACGCGCAATCTAGGGTTCCGTAGTAGTAGTCCCAATAATAAAGAATTTAAACTGAAAGTACGAGTAGCAAATGCTCATGTCAAACGACGGCGAGACGTGACTCGACCCGTATTAGATTGGTCACCATTGGTAGCTTATTCTATCTCGACCTTCTCTGTGCTTCGGAAGGCACGTTAAGTCGTTTGGTGTTGTCGATATATAACAATCATTAAGGTGCGTGAGAAGCCTTTAGGCAGGGTGAATAAATCGGACAGTTTTGGCCTGTTAGTCTGGTTTCCGAGTAAAAAGCGTTACGGAGGTCACACAGCAGTCGCTCCATTGTAGTAACCAACACCAAAATCAAGGTCCGTCTCGAGTAAAAAGCGTTTCGGCTCCGAAAAGTAAGCTGAGAACGCAACTTGAAAACACGCTTGGACGAACACGAATAAGAATTTAATCTAATAATTAGTTACACAGCCTTATCGACAAAAGGCAACCAAGAATGAACCTCGGGCGAAATACATTTGATTAAAATAGTATGAAAATTTATGTTATTTTTAAATTTTATAATCAACAATTGTACTTCCACAAAACTTTTTGTATTTTAATGGTTAAAAAAAATATTTTTCATATTTTTATCTCACAGTTCGCTCGGCATGATTAATATGCATAAGCCATACCATATTTTAGCTCACTAGGTGTCAGTGGCGAAGCCTCCATAGAACACGATTCCCACCGGCTTACCTTGGCTAATCTCTAATATATACATATTTTTAATTATTGATAATAATAGCTTATCCCAGCTTATTACTCTTCCACGAAAATGTATACACTATACCGCTATTGTTCTTAGCTATACCCATATACCTACTTATATGACACTGTCATAAAATGTAAGCCGACGACTGACGGCCTTACCGGTAATACGGAAACTAAGGAGTCTAATTATCGCAAGCGACACAATTACATTGAGCGCTTTGTAAAAAGTATTCTTCAATACGCTGGATACAAAATACGCAATGTATTTGAAATCGCGCATACGCACACACACACGATTTAGCAATGGTAAGACGCAATCCGCGCCGAGTACACGCCAAGTGAACTCGCTCAAGATATCGGGAATCCAAATATTTCCAATGTATGAAATTGACACACACATACATGTCACTACTACATGAAAAGTACTCGTTGATATTGTTAAATGTGTAGCGTTTCCGAACGTTACTTATGTTTGTGAACGCAACCTCAAAGTTTAGAGCTGTCAAAAAGGACAGATAAAAAGGTGGGAGAACGGAAGATTGGTTCGGATTTGTAGATTACAATAATAAACAGGATTTCCTTCATATAAAGTGTTTGCTTTGTGTTTGCTACAACGAAGTAAAGAGAAACATTGAACACAGATGAGTACATGGTGGAACTCATTTCCAACGATCCCCATATTGGTGACCCCTCGAAAAATTTGACTTCGTTGTTGGACACAATTAGCGCACTCGTCGTCTTCTTTAAACGTTGCTGTTCCCTGAAGTGGTTACGAACGTTGGGGTTTCAAGAACTCTGCACGTTTCGACTTTCTCTACTGGACATAGCACCCTTTTCTTGCCTGCTACCTGTTGGATACCCGGCTTTGGTGTATAACCCTGCACTTGCATGCTGCATCGTTTTTTGTGGTATTACTTACAGCTGCCTGACTTCCAACTAACAGTAAGCAATGGAAGACAAATGGTAACAACTTTTCTTTTATCTGGTGTCAGACAAACTTACACAGTGAAAGTGCTTGTTGAACTAACATTTTTCCTGGTGTTTTTTATGTACATATTTAATTAAAGATTGTCTCCCACACACATAACTCTCATGAGGAATGACATAAACACATAAGGACATTTATTTTTCATTAAATTGCAACAATTAAAATCCTTTTATAACCCGTTGAAATCATCCCGGTTAATAACTTTATTTGTATTTGATTTTGTTAAATCCTTGCTTCTGCACCTTGCATTCATACTGCTTTGTTTAACTAATTTCAATTACAAATTTCTAACAAAGTTTTAATTATAATTAGTTACCTAAGTACTTATAATTTCAAAATTTATTGACTAAAGTACTTAACTTAAAATTGTTCCAAATTTAATTAATATACATAAGAATAATCCTAACTTATTTTTATATATATATTTTTTTAATTGCTTTAAATTTCAAAATGTCCGAAGAATTGAAACAGCAGGTGCTGGAATTACAGGAACAGCTAAAACTTTTGCAACCCGGTTCTAATTTTGCACATACAGTAAACGCAGTATCGATAAAATTGTCAGACTTCTGGGAAGACAAGCCGACCTTGTGGTTCGCTCAAGCAGAGGCACAATTTGATATATCGGGCATAACCCAGGATGCTACTAAGTACGGGCATATTTTAGCTAAATTAGATACCAGATTGGCCAGTGAAGTGGAAGATGTAATCGCAGACCCTCCTCCTACAGGTAAATATGAAAACCTAAAAAAGGAAATTATTAAAAGATTATCATCTTCTAAAGAACAGCGGGTCCGTAAACTACTTAGTGAGGAGCAGTTGGGTGATAGAAAGCCTTCAGCATTTCTTCGTCATTTGCGGTCACTCGCTGGCACAACAGTTGGCGATGAAGGGATTATCCGCGAACTGTGGATGAGGCGATTACCACCTGACATTCAGCGGATCCTTACAGCTCAGCGAGATCTACCATTGGACAAGGTTGCTGAGATAGCTGATGCCATCTCAGAAACTCCATCCTCAGCGCCCTTGGCTGCTCATGCTGCTTCTTCTTTTTCATCTTCTGAGCTTGACCATATTAAGAAATCTTTGCTCGAGCTATCAAGGAAAGTTGACGCTTTGGCGAAAAACCGCCCATCCCGTCAAGGTACCCGTTCTAGGGCAAATTCTAGGTCGACATCGCAGTCTGGCCCCCGCCTCTGCTGGTATCATAAAAAATTTGCCGAGAAGGCAAGCAAGTGTATATCCCCCTGCAGTTGGAATCCAGGCCAGGGAAACTTCTCCAGCAGCCAGTAGTGGCGGCTTCTGACTGCTCTAACCCTCCCAGCCGCCGGTTGTTTGTGGCAGACTCGGCATCTAAGGTCCGTTTCCTGATTGATACGGGATCAGACCTATGCTGCTATCCACATTACCTTCTTAAAGTGGCACATAATCCCACAAGTTACGATGTGCGCGCCGCTAATGGTACACCAATTAAAACTTATGGGACCATCTCTTTGTGTTTAAACCTCGGACTTCGCCGGGATTTTCGCTGGAATTTTATAATTGCAAATGTAGGCACTCCAATTATTGGATCGGATTTTCTGGCTCATTACCATTTATTGCCAGATTGTCGCAATTGTAAATTGATCGATGGTTCCACAAATATAAGTACACGCGCCTCAATAGCCCAGATTTCACAACCTAGCGTGAAGGCTCTTGTTGTCGGGGACTCGCCTTATGCTCAGCTGCTTCAGGAGTTTCCCGATATTACGCGACCTCCAGGAATACTGAGGACGTTGAAGCACACCACAGCACACCATATCATCACTACTGATGGCCCACCTGTCGCTTCTCGCCCACGCCGCCTTGCCCCCCAAAAACTACTCGCAGCCAAGAAAGAATTTCATGACATGGTTGCCTGTGGTACTGCTAGACCTTCGAACAGTCCCTGGTCCTCACCCCTCCATATGGCTAAAAAGGGTGAAAAGGGTTGGCGCCCCTGTGGCGATTATCGGGCTTTAAACGCTCGCACCATTCCCGATCGTTACCCATATAGGGGATTTTGGTCAGGACTTGGCTGGATGCACGGTCTTCAGCACCATCGATCTAGTTAAGGCATACCAACAAATACCAGTTGCGCCCGATGATATTGCCAAAACAGCTATCATAACTCCTTTCGGGCTATTTGAGTTCCCCTATATGACCTTTGGGCTACGTAACGCGGGACAGACGTTTCAACGTTTTATCGACGAGGTGGTGCGTGGCCTTGATTTTGTGTTTCCGTACGTTGACGACATTTTGGTTTTTTCTCGTTCGAAGGAAGAGCACGAGAAACATCTTCGTGTCTTATTTCAACGACTTTCCGAATTTGGCGTAGTCATAAACATATCAAAATGCGTTTTTGGTGCCAAAGAAGTGACATTTTTAGGTCATCTGATCTCTAAAGACGGTATTCGCCCACCACCAGAACGCATCGACGCCCTTCAAACTTACCCCTTGCCTAAAACGGTGGAAGGCTTGCGCAGATTTTTAGGAATGATAAATTTCTACCGCCGTTTCCTACCTAACGCGGCTGAATACCAGGCCCCTCTTATTGATATGTTAGCCTCCACTCAATTAAAGGGCAAGAAACCTGTCCCCTGGACTCCGGATTTAGAGGCAGCTTTCCACAAGTGTAGAGACCACTTAGCTAGCGCTACCATCCTAGCCCATCCGGATATTTCTGCTACTCTGGGTCTTTTCACTGACGCTTCTTCTACCCATGTTGGCGCATGTTTACAACAGCGTGTCGAAGATGATTGGCAGCCACTGGCATTTTTTAGCAAAAAACTTACTACCCGTCAGTCTACTTGGCCGGCATATTATAGAGAACTACTTGCTGTCTACGAAGCTGTCCAACAATTCCGACATGTTTTGGAGGCCCAACATGTGCGTATTTACACTGACCATAAGCCGTTGGTCTACGCCTTTTCACAGCGTCGTGAAAAGCTGCCCCCGGTACAGCTGAACCAGCTCTCTTTTATTTCCCAATTTTCCACGGGCATTGTCCATGTCAGTGGGAAGGATAACGTGGTTGCGGATTCCATGTCACGGATCGAAGCCATTCGTCTTGACGACAATTTATCCGACCTTGCCACTGACCAATTGGAAAACGAGGAACTGCTAGAGATGCTGGAAAATTCTTCGCTAAAACTGGAAAGAGTTGCGATTCCTGGTAGCGACATAACTCTTTATTGTGACATCTCGACTGGGAAACCCCGTCCGTTTGTAACACCATCATTTCGTCGCGTGGTGTTCAATAAAGTACATAACCTTAGTCACCCAGGCGCTCGTACTTCAGCCAAACTGGTTTCTGAGCGGTTTGTTTGGCCTAACATTCAGAAGGATTGCCGTAATTGGGCTCGAACGTGTCAAGCTTGCCAACGTAGCAAGATTACCCGACACGTCAACTCACCTCTTGGTAATTTTACCACACCCTCCAAGCGTTTTCGCCACGTCCATGTGGACATTATCGGTCCTTTGCCTTACAGTAAAGGTTTTTACTATTGTATAACAGCCGTCGACCGCTTTAGTCGGTGGCCTGAAGCATGGCCAATGGTAGGTATAACTGCGGAAGAAGTCGCTGAGACCTTTTTCAGTGGCTGGGTGGCTCGATACGGTGTTCCATGCTTAGTTACAACAGATCAGGGCCGACAATTTGAATCTGCTCTCTTTCAATCTTTGATGCAGCTTTGCTCCTCTAAACGAGTGCGTACCACGAGTTACCACCCGTGTGCGAATGGCTTAGTTGAGCGTATGCATCGTCAATTAAAAGCGGCTCTAATGTGTCATCAAGAATCTTGGTGCAAAGCGTTACCGGTAGTTTTGCTAGGGATGCGAGCTTCAATTAAAGAAGAATTACAGGTGTCTCCCGCTGAGTTAGTTTACGGAGAACCTCTGTGCTTACCCGGCGAATTTATTTCACCTTCCGCAACTCCAGATTCCAGTTCAGATGTAACCAATTTCGCCTCTCAATTAAAACGACTAATGTCGCAATTAAAGCCCGTCCCCACGTCAGCGCATGGCAAAAAAGCCACTTTTGTGTATAAAGATTTGTGTTCCTCAAGCCACGTTTTCCTGCGCGACGACACGGTGAGACCGTCTCTAAAACCTCCCTATACTGGCCCCTATAAGGTGGTCTCTAGGAAGGATAAGACGTTCACCATTGTCATGGGAGATAAAAAGGTAGAAGTGAGCATCGACAGGGTGAAACCGGCTTATCTTAGCGTTAATTCTGATCCTGTTCCTCCAGAAGCGCCTATTTCAGCTACGATCCCTGTAATACCAGCACCAGCAAATACCAATTTACCGTCGAAACCTTATACAACACGTTCTGGACGAAGT
This sequence comes from Euzophera pinguis, assembly GCA_947363495.1. Lineage (NCBI taxonomy): Eukaryota > Metazoa > Arthropoda > Insecta > Lepidoptera > Pyralidae > Euzophera > Euzophera pinguis. The sequence goes on from OX376164.1 coordinate 1,735,943, forward strand.
GTAAAATTTAAAAGTCCTTTAGATTTATAATTTTTGTTAGAAATATTTTGAGTTGGTTTCTGTTACAATATATTTATTGCTTAACGGTGATGGTTAACTTATGTGTTTTTAATTGTTTTAATTTTCTCTATACATAATTTGCTTTAAGTTTTCACATTTGTAACTTTTTCTTTGTGGGGTCAGTTTTCTCCCTAGGGGGGTGGTGTAGCGTTTCCGAACGTTACTTATGTTTGTGAACGCAACCTCAAAGTTTAGAGCTGTCAAAAAGGACAGATAAAAAGGTGGGAGAACGGAAGATTGGTTCGGATTTGTAGATTACAATAATAAACAGGATTTCCTTCATATAAAGTGTTTGCTTTGTGTTTGCTACAACGAAGTAAAGAGAAACATTGAACACAGATGAGTACATGGTGGAACTCATTTCCAACGATCCCCATAAATGATAACCCGATTTAAGATAGCCTACCAAACTCTTTATAGGTCCTTTCGTATCACTAGAAAAGTTTTCGTCCAATTAGCGCTGCCGCAGCAGGCCGGCCATAGGCCGCCGGCCAATTGTCTTTCTAATTCGGATAATCGGACGGATTGTCACTATGTCACTTCACTTATTATGCGCGCATTTGCAGGGATTAATTTTATGCTAATTGATTTAATGTGATAAGTGATTAGATTGTGGTATATAGTTTAAAAGAATCGAAATTAGTGAAGTTTAACACAGGCTCTTGTGTATTCTGATATAGTGTTTGTTTTGTTTCATCGTAAAGGTTGGTTTGTTTCATTTTGTTTTATGTCGTTGTTGTTGTTAGGCGAGAAATGGCGGCATTAGTACAAATAGATTGTTGTCTTACAGATTACTTATTGAATGAATCAACTTCGTTCTCAAAACAATCGTTCGATAATAAAAAATATATCATTAACCTTGGACGGGCTCGTCCCGATATAAAAATTGATTATAAGCGTAAGGATGGGTTTTTCAAACATTTTCACAGTTCGATGTATGATAAATACAATTGGATAACAGGCAGTTGCAAATTAAATAAGTTATTTTGCTTTCCATGTCTGCTGTTTTCCGATACAAATAGTGCTTGGAATAAAATGGGTTTCTCAGACATAAATAATTTGACCAATTCGGCTAGAAAACATAGTCAAACTGAAAAACATTTACGCAGTTGTTTATTGTTACACGTATGTGTTACAGGTATGTATGCTGAGATTTTTAAAACTACGCAACAGATTTTGACGCTTTTTTTATACATAACGATTAAAATAAATAAAATAAATTTATTTCAGGTAATAAAACCCATATAAAATTGAACAACAATAATTAAAAAAACCCATTAAAATTATATGTTAAAACTAAATAGAAATCATAAAAATATAAAAAATAAATAAAAATAATAATAATAAAAATAATAAAACTTTAGAAAATATTTATAAAGATTAAAATTGTCTCTCAACCCGGCAACACGGGACATGCATGTCGCAGCAGTGCCGGATATAGGGACAATCCTCTCTCGCTGCAATCATTTTCATTAAAGTACGGGCTAAGTTATACGACGACAACAGAAGACAAGTAACAAAATGAAACAAACGGTATTTCTGCTGATATATATATTTCTTATAGATAGATATTTCACTTATTTTGGTTTTTGTTTTTCTATATATTTATAATCTCCGTGAGAATGACGTGTGCTTTAAACGGCTTTTTTCAAAGCCACTTTTATCATACTCGACATGCACTGTTTATATCATACCTGTGATGTCTTGTATGGTGAAGGTGGTGAACACTAAATGAAAAAACAACGCAACACAGGCAAAGCACAATACCTAACATTTCGTCGTACTCAGTTATGGGAAAGGAAGGTTCTCACAGTCTTTTAAGGTATTTAGGTAATTTATTTCATGTTTTTTTTTTACAAATGTTAAGTTTTGATTATTTACGCGTCGGCCGTTTTTTGCTCGGGCTTTACCTCTCTTTTTTTTCACCCCACGCCACTGCTAGGTGTAATAGTTTCTGAGCAACTTAGGACAGACAGACGGGCAGACATGACGAAACTTTAAGGTTTCCCTGTGTCTACTACGGAACCCTAAAAAGTGACCATTCTTAAACAATTTACTTAGTTGGCAGTTGACACACATGCATACGGCTAGGAGTCGATATCGAATGATTTTCAATCATCAGAATTGGTGAGTCGAACGATTTATTTTCGACTCACCAATACTGAGCGAATCATACTTTTGAAAAATAAGATCCCTGATCATGATGATAGTTACCATGTGCGCCTTGCTGATATGTTGATGTTAAATCGGCAAGAAATAGACTTTAGCTCAACAGCGGAACTAAACCAGCCAACATAAATATAATAATTACCACCAAAGCTAATTGTTGAAATGATGTGTCCCAGCATTTTATTTCTAAACTAGCTTTTTCCCACAGCTCCACCTGCGTCAAAAAGTAGCCTATGTTTAACCCCGGGTCTTCAACTATATTCATAACAAATTTCATCAAAATCCGTTCAGCGGTTTCGCCGTGAAAGCGTAACAGACAGACAGACCTTAGCATTTATAATATTAATAGTATGGATGTATAAAACCATTGCAAACGAAATACTTTAATTCAACAGCGGGACTAAACTAGCCTACATACAGATAGCAATTAAATTATTATTCTTCAAACCAACAAATCAAATTGTTTAAAATAATATTTCTAAGCAAATTATTTCAGAAAAAAAAACTCTTACATGTAACCTACATCACAAACGTCGATACAATAGCTGATGCAGAACCATAGATTAATTAATGTAGAATTATCCGGACCGGAAATTTGCCGGACTACCGGAACCGGCTATCGGCCGTAGGCATAAAACGTTCGACGTTGGCTCGAATCCAAAAGTGGGAATTATAAGCTTTTGATTCTTGTCTTGTTTTATTTCTCTCTATTTTGCACGATTTAATGCTTGTATCGACTATCCAGTTTCTTCCCGTCCGACCTGCAACACCGGAGATGTCACGAGCGCGTTGCCGATCTGTCCGCTATCAGCACAGCGACCCCTCTGGAGCGTGGCGACCCTACTCACCAGCAGGAACACAACACTGCATCACAGTGTTATTTGGCTGCAGTCTTCTGTAGGGTGGAGGTACTTCCCCAGACGGACTACTCCTTACAAAATGTCCTACCTCTCTTGCTCACTTGTTTCTGCCCTGCTTTAAGAGATAATAGTAAGGCACCTGATAATTAAAAAACGAACGAAACGGTGCTCTATGGTTATTTAGGATCGATAAAACCTGATTGCATCAGTATCCGGACAATTGACCGGAAGGCTCTCGATACAGTGCGTTGGCAACACTCCAAGTTAGCTTAGTTTCCGGGTCTAGTTGCTGACTCAATTTGGTTTTACATTTAAGCAAATAGCTGAAAAAAGTGACTGAAATTTCAGTTAATAATATTGCTAGCTTTCAGACTATGCGATTTCGTGGGTCTAGCGGCGGCAAAATGTAACCCGAATTGGATTGGTCGCCATTAGTGGCATTTTCTATCTGGAGATCCTCCGTGCATCTTAAATTTACAGGAAGTTCGAAAATTAACTGTTTTTTTTATCCTATCGTGTATTCCTAGTAGCGTCGTCACCTTACGCTTCGGAGCCGAGGATACGTTGTAAGTTATGGTCCTAGATCTGGCGGCACTGGTTATTACAATGGAGCGACTGCCGTCTGACCTCCGCAACCCTTTTTTACAGGGAAACCAGACCGACAGGATCATGGGCCGAGGTGTGTTAGTGGCCAACACTGTCAGAATTTTTCAGGCTGCCCAAAGGCATCTTACACAGCCTCGCGACTGCTATCTATCGATAACAACCGGGACCATCGACTGAACGTGCCTTCCGAAGCACGGAGGAACTCGAGATAGAAAATGCCACTAAAAATCAACCATTTCAATTGTGGTCGCGTCTCGCCGTCGCTTGACAGAAAGTAATTCGAAAATTAACTATTAGTGGAAAATACACAAATCAGTTGATAAAACTACAAAATCCACAAAATATTGAACAGATTCTTAAAAATTAATGTTGAGTATCAAGTTCTCATCGAGTAGGGTCAATCGACCCTGTACACCTTGGTGATAGAGATTTTTAGAACCGCTTCCCATAGGCGGTAGCCACCGCCTCAACTCTAACACGCGTCTACGAGTAAGCGCAGCAAAGAGCTACTCGTATATCTACGAAAATACAAATAAATATAAATAAAATCAAAATAACCCAATGATTATAGTTTATCGATAGAAAGGAACTTTTATCGTATGCGGTTTCGATGCTCTTTGAATTTAACCGATTGATTCATTAATTCATACCGAGTGGGTTACATGATCAATCGGCCCTTTACACCCTAGTGTCAACTGATTTATGAATTCCTTAAATACATTTATTGAACCATAAACCGTATTAAAATATGTAATTTAAATTAATGTGTGACAATCGCGAAAACATAAGAAATCATTACATTTACTACGTCAGAATCAGAATCATTTATTTTGCTAGAGTACATGTGTAAAAAGGTTTACAAATTTTTTCCATCCAGTGTATTCTGTCTGCTAGCAGACGTGCAAAATTATTTATAACATTAAATTTAATTATATAAGATTTATATGTCATTTTTTGTTTGTTTAAAAATGTATTTGACGACAATATCATTTATTTGATTTTGATAAAGAAGTGGAAAGTGATATCGGCGAATCGAGAGGCGTGAAAGCGAAGAGGCATAGATTTTGCCCAGCAGTGTGACCTAAATAGCTAAATTAATATAATTTATTTCACAAAGACTATACTTAGTTATAGTGCAAACAAAAATGTACGAAAACAAAATAATATGTGATGATTATCAATACAGTAAGCTAGCTTACAGTCTACAGCATAGCTTGATCCAAATACGATCCAATAAACACGAAATAGAACAAAACGTTCCAAATCAGACATCCTAAATTCCTAACTCAGTATTGAATTAAGCTCGACCCAGATTCGTCTGTATTCGGAATAGAATCAGGGAATATTGAGAAGTAAATATTCACGGGGACTACCTCTCCGTTGAATTAAATTGGCATTGAAAGTTTAGTTAGGAGATATGATTATATACATAGATTAATAATTGGTCTCGCGCGCTCGACTAGATACCGCACTGTGACGAAAAATTAGTTTCCAGAATGCGGCCACTTAATAGGAAAGTGTGTGTAAAACAATGTGCAAAGACGCACACTAGCGTCGATTATGGTTTGGCGAGAGAGATACTTGAATAATACTCCAATTGTTCAGAAGGAATGGAATGGAATGCTTTATTTACAAAATTGACACGTATTTATACAAAATTATTTACATTCAAACATTACAAGTGTGAATTTTTGTTGCGATATGATAACCAATCATAAGTTAGTATTCCAGTTTACATCCATATTTGGTGGCGCATTTTGACGATGGTCCGCGCGGGGAGCGCGGGACGAACTGGATACCGCGTGACGTGCTTGGCCGTTCCAATAAAACTAGCTCGCGCAATCTCGCAGTCCTTTTGGACGGCGGCGCTCGGAACGGTGCGGACGTGCGCACAGCTTGCGGCGTGCGGCGAGCGGCGAGCGGCAAGCGGCGAGTTTCCATGTGTTGTGATGTGAAGTGTTCATCCACGAACTGATGAAGAGTGAAGACCGGTGTGATGTGCTGCTTGAAGTGAAGAGTCGTGTGCTGTGCTATTCTTGTTTCTTGACAACGACGTGTGATAAGCTCCATACAGCACGTGCATGTTCAACCAAATCTTGTTTCTATGACAACTCGCCGTTTCTTTGACAATGCGTCGCCATAAATAAAATGCTTGCATGATGTGTGTGTTGTGTTTTCTTTCTTGGTATCCTTAAAAGAGTTCTTCTTAGAGCTGGTACTTGCTATCCTTAAAAGAGTTCTTCTTAGAGCTGGTACTTGTAACTGTTTCTAAAGGTTGTTCTATCAAGGTATTTTCTGCATGTGATGGTAAGGTATCTTGATTTGTACTTTAAGGTAAGGTAATTAGGTAAGTACAGAGGTAATGGTGTAGCCACAATGGTGTTGCCAGCTACTTGACTGGTGCCCGACCAATGGGAAAATTATTAATTGCTGCGGTCTTGTTACGTGTTATAAAAAGTAGCTCAGAAAAACCTTTAAAATGAAAATAAAATAAAACTGGCCAAGTGTGAGTCAGCTCGCATGTAGAGGGTTCTGTACAATTTTTTATTTTTCTCCATTTGGACCTCCTAAACAAATTTAATATTATCTCATAGGTTTTCCTGTAATTTATGAATCGAAATTCTGGAATCGATAGTTTCGGAGATAAGGTAGGGGAAATGGTTAGGTTTTGTCTACTTTATATATGTATAGTATCGGTGCCTGAAATGCTTGGTATTGTTGTTAATCCATTAATCGATTATTTTTCATAAATTCTCAAAAATCAATACTACAGATTAGATTATATCGATACCACAGATACATAATCGATTAATAACCATTGATATAAACGATTACCTTTGTTGATTAAATCGATATAATTTATATCAACCCATTTCAATAATCGACTGATTCTTTGATATTGCAGTTAATAATCGATTAATTGTCAAAAATCGATTAAATTTATTATATCAATACTTTCGATATCCTAGATTATTTAAAAAAAAAAAAAAACCAAATTCGATTATTCAATTATCCGGCAACAATACCTTACGGGGTACCAACTACCTAAAGGCCATATTTAGAATGTTGGTAGGCGTAAAGTGGAAATGGAATCAAAATAGTGATAGGTTGCTAGTCGCATCGCCTACTGATAGGTATGGTTCTTCGATTTTCGCCCACTTCCTCGGCCGGCTTATATGGTCTGCGCGGCAAGGGAAGCTGTTGGCGCGCTTGTATACTCTGTGTGTGTTTAGCTTAGGGCTGCCTGGCGCGATAGATGTCGCTGCCGTCCACAGCGAGTTTTGAGTGCGATCGACTTATCGACCCCCCCGCGCGAGCGCTACGCCGATCTCAGCGCTGGCGTCTTCAGTCGCAAATTCGCTCTTGACGTGACTCCACGCTTCATTACTCAACCGCCGCCGCTCGCCAAACCGCGCTTAGAACTTACGCGAATGTGAATTGTGTTTGTGTGCTTCCTTATAACTGTTTCCACCTAACACCGCACTTCTGCATGCACGCACGCTATCCCATGCATTCAACATACTGCCTCGCTTGGTGGATTGTAAGGTAAGGCCCTTTTTGCTTCACACACTGAGTTCGCGTGCCAGCCGCCACCAGAAGCAGTAGTACATTCCACGTATTTACTTTTCTCCCAGATCAGCATTAAAGAAATAAGATGTTAAAGACAGACAAAATTGTCAGAAAAAGTCAAAATTACAACATCCTTCTTTTGGAGTCGGGAGTTAAAAAACAAAATATCTAAATAATAAAAACTGAAACCTCGGGGAATTTGGGATTATTTAATACACGGCAACATTGAGCACCGAGCGGTACTTCGCGCCATATTTTAGGGTTATATTATTTTCGTGAGTAATTTATGTCCATATTTCGAAATAATACAATACTTATTGATGGTATGTAATACCAGTATCTTCCTTATTTCTTTTAGTATTATTCTTACACAGTTTGACTACGCAAACTGCACATTTTGCGTCTACTTTTACATTAAATTTTATATTTGTCTAGACATCCAACTCACTCATCGGTCGCGGCATGACTGACGCGGGTATGCCGCAACCATGCCGATTTCGGCATGGTTTTAGTTGCGAATTTATGTAGTATGTCGACGGTATCTAGTCGTAGCGCAGCGAAGACCAATTATTAATCTATGGATTATATAATATATATCCTAAAAGTATTTTAACATTTTTTTCAGTCCTACAATGTTATTTAGTCAATACTCAATACTTTTATTTCAAACCATTAAGTGAATAAAGAAAACAAAAACACAAATATGACCATTTATGGACCCTGTCGGGCACAGCAACTTGAAGTAGAGGAATACGCATTTGTAATTTTGTCGAGACAAGTCGTCTAGTCAGAAGAATCAGGATAATTATAATGGTAGAAATATTTTAGGAAATCCTGCGTTTGGCAACAAGCAAAAAAATCAAATTAATCAAAACTGTATCACTTCCCAACAGTCACTCTTGTCCACGAACACTTTGCGAATAATAGTCCACCAGCTATGCAAAAATACCCAAAAAAGCATATTTTCTGGGAAATGAATACAGCACCGAAACACCTCCTCTCATCTTCCCGCAGAAAGTCCTCTAGACTTCTTTTGCAATTTTATATTTTCCATTTTTTTTTAAATCTCGAACATTTACCGCTTCACTGCCAAGTTTCTCGATAATCGTATCAAACGCTAAGTATATGATAAGCCTAGCTAGACATATAAACGAGTTCAGAAGTTATTTTTGTAATGAAAGTAGCTCCTAAAGGGATCCGCTTTATCTGGATAAAGGTCAGACCCCTAATATTTTGGGTTTATTATGAAGCGGGTTAGTGTTTTCGTTCACGCTGACTTGTCTATTTCAGATAGTTATTTCTTCTTATTCATTTATTCATATCGAGTGGGTTACATGGTGAATCGACCCTGCTTACCCTGGTCAGTTTGTCGGGACCGCTTTTCGGCTTCTGACGTGGTTCCTTGAATGACTACCTAATGGCAGCCAGGACCAACAGCTTAGTACGTGCTTTCCAAACTCTAAAGCACGGAATCATCTTTATTATGAGACAGTCAGGAAATCGAACCCATTACCTCCGTGTCGAAGGCGAACGCCTTAACCACTGGACCATGGAGGGTTTCTTCTTATTGAATGAAAGTCATGGTCAATCGACCCAGCGTATCTCAGTGTCATAATCGAATCTGCCTACGAGCTTTTAACACATAAGTCTATTATTAACAAGCAAGATGGAATTTTTTTCTCTATTTGATGGTAATGACCAGATAGAGAGAAAAAATTGCTCATGCGTATTCGGAAATGTATTTTGACTTCCGATACAAGAGTTCTCAATTTCCCCCAATTCTGTACCATTTCCTGCTAGTCTGTCTTTTACAGGGCTTTCAAATCCTAGGCTCCTAGCACACTTCATCCCTCTAGCGGTACCTGGGTACCTATTGGTCGATTCCCATCTCTTACAGCACGGTTCTCTCCCATCCTCTCCAGGTGGCCCAGCCAACGCAGTCTTGTCGTCTTCATTTCATAATATTATTCTAATACTATCTATCTTAATTCTTAAAAGTTTTTATTTGTTTGTAACCTCTTCAAGAACGAATCCTACTTATTCCGTATTTAAGTACGCATACGAAGTCGCGGAAAAGCAAGTGATAATAATATTATGATTTAAGTATTGTTCGAGTATTGTTTTGTTATAAGTACATTAACAATATGGCGGCAATTAGCAACTCGGAAATTTAATTGTCTGTGGTTGATACAGATTACAACTGTATTCATAACAAGCTTATTGTGTTCCGGAAAACTTGACAATTGTTTTCTACTGGAAGAATAGGTTTTAATAGTAGGCACATGCCATGTGATGAAGCTAATAATATTGTTTTGAGAAATACTGGTAGGTAAACTTAAACTTTAGGCAGATAATAGCGGTAAACGAACGAATATAGAATTTCTTAGTTTTTATCAAATATGCAAGGATTAACTATCATGAAAGATGGGAGCTAAATAAATTGCCATCAATCTCACGAGACAAGCGAACATGATAACTATTATTCAGCTACGTATGGATAAAGCGTATGAGGCGTGACGTCATCCCGCTGGAGACGACGGCGGCAGTAAGCATGTCTTGGCCGTCCCACGTTGGGCGCCAAAAGAAAATCATTTTGAACCGACCTTTTTGCGAAAGTAAGTTACGTAGCGTGGCGTGTTAGTTATCATTTTATTTATTTTTATACACAAATAGCTGTGCCCGTGGCTTCGCCCGCGTGTAAACGTCCTTTGGAAACATGATGTTTTCCCAGGACTAAAAGTAGCCTATGTTACTCTCCGTCCTTTCAACTATTTCTATGCCGAAAATCAAGTCGATTGGTTGCTTAGTTAGGGCGTGAAGCAAGGACAAACAAACAAACACACTTTTACATTTGTAATATTAGTACACAATTAAGGAGGCAAAAAGTAATACGGGTCACCTGATGATAAGTGGTCACCGTAGCCTATGAACCCTCTTAAAACCAGGATCACGTGTGCATTGCCCCATTGCACTTTGATCCCAAGTTTTATATTACAAATTGGTTAAATAATGTAATGTTACTATCATCCTTCTTTCCATTCCCCAAAAATAACATAAGTAAATGAAAAAAGTAAATGAGCCAAACACGCTTCAACGAAGATAGAGAGTTATTGTGAAGCTTTTAGGATTCTACCGGGAAAGCGCTGAGATGAATTATGTATGATAATATTGATTAATGAAAGATGGTCTCACGGTTACCGCAACCTCTTTACTCAGTACCTAATAATTTTACCTACTCCAGAATTGATAATAAGGTATTTCCCTGACTTTACATAAAAAACAGAAAATTAGATAAATATAAGGTTATTCTATAAATATATTGACATAGCTGCTAAATGAATTGCTATTGAGCAAACGTGATAAGTATTATCCAACTACTTAAGGATGGAGCGAATGGGGCATGACATGATCCCGTGGGAGACGGCAGCAAGCTTATTTGACGCCCGTCCTACGTTGGGCGCCAATGAAAACATTTTGAAATAAACTATTACGAAAGTAATATAACGTGACGTGGCTCACGAGGAAAAATAGACACACTGTTTCGTAACCTCTTTACTCGATCCCAGTGATTTTACTTTCGCTAAATAGAAGGATATGGTTTTTATTATTGTAAGCGTCTCTTTTTATTACGGGAAAACTTTAGGGTGTAGAAAGTGGATAAAGTATTTCGCTTGAACATAAACGATCAAAAGATCTTTAATAAAATCCCTATATATTGACCGACCTGGCGGCCGTACCACGTTGGGCGCCAAAATTTTTTGAGTCTTGTTGTAGAAGCTGATGTGGAACTCGTAATATAAAAGTGTAGGCATTTTGATTTTAACTTACCGAAGCAGAAGCATCGCGAAGAGCACGGCAAGGAGCGGCAGAAGCGTCCCGAAGCAGGCCAGGAACAACGTCTGCACGTCCGTGAAGCCTGCGAACACGGAGAAAACTGCGACAGGTCACATGTCCATGATAACCAGCTGTACTTGATTCCACCTTAACATGGAAAAGAAATCGCTCTAACGGCGCATTCACGACCTTAAGCGGCAGCGGCGGGCGACGGCGGGGTCTTTGAGCGATGCGATGTGCAGACCACGAACCGCGGTAGCAATGTGCGACTGCAGCCCACGTGGGGACGTATTAAGTTTTATCGAATTGGTCGATCATTTCTGGATCCATATTTTTAAAATGTCATAATCATAATCATAATCATTTATTTTGTCAAACACAGGTAGCGTAGGTGTTAGTATGGTACAAAGTTCACTGTGCGCACCGTTAGGCGTACAAATTTTTTTGTGGTAGTTTAATGATAACAAAATAATAAAAAGTACTGGCATACAATTTTGTTTGAATAAGACATTTATCATTGAATTCATAATATTAAACTTATTTATCGTATTACGTTAAGTATAATTAAGAGTGATTTGACTATTACAATTAAAGAAATATTATTTACTATTAGGTATACATAGAAATGATGAATGTTGTAAAGTCATGATAGATAATATTAATAAATTAATGTAAAGTTCTATTCTATAATTAATATAAATGTCAAGTGAAATTATCATTAAAATATTCATCCACACTATAATATGCTTTGTCTGTTAGCAAGTCAGATAATAAACATTTGAATTCACAAATTTCGCCGCACTGGCGAATATGTGGTGGTAACTTATTGTATAGTTTAGGCGCCATAGCATATATACTTTTGTGGAGAAATGTTGTCTTTGTTGGCAAAAGATAGAGTTTATCAGAGCGACGTTGACTTTCAACAGGTTTGTAAAGATTATAGTTATTTTTTACGAAAGCACATACTTCATAAATATATAGAGATGGAAAAGTAAGTATTTTAAGTTTCTTAAAATGTGGTTTACTTGATTCTCTTTGGTTTAAATTGCATATTGTTCTAATACACTTTTTCTGTGCTATGAAGACATCTTTATTATTTGTGGCATTCCCCCAGAATATTATACCATATCTTAGTGTGGATGCTACATATCCGTGATACGCTGTTAAGAGTGCTGTATGATTTGCAACTTTACTTAGCATTAATAACGCATAAGAGAATTTGTGTAATTTTGTAATAACATGATTTATTTGTGTTTGCCAAGACATATTATTGTCAATAAAAAAGTCCCAAGAATTTTAAACTGTTTGTTTCTTCAATTGGAATGTCGTTATGAATTACATTTAATTTATTAATTTTATTTTGTCGAATTTTAAATGTCATTAATTTGGTTTTAGATAGGTTTATTTGAAGATTATTTGCATTTAACCAGTTAATTGTTTTTGTCAGATTATTTTTTATGTCTGTATTTATATAGTCATAATTTCCTTTGTCAAATATTATCGCACTGTCGTCAGCGAATAGAGACATTTGATTATTAGTTATTTCGGGAAGGTCATTTATATATACAAGAAATAGAAGGGGAGCCAATACTCCACCTTGTGGTACTCCAAAGCAAACTTTTTCGGCGTCGGAAGAGCTAATTTCCAAAGTTTTGGTCTTAAGGTTAATCGTTTCTATTTGTGTTACTTGTATTCTATCCTCTAGGTAAGATTTTATTAAGTCAAATGCATTTCCCCTTATACCGTATACGTACAGTTTATTTAGTAGTACTTCATGGTCTACAAAGTCAAAAGCCTTGGTCATATCCATGCACATTGTGGCACTTGGTTTATTTTTATCCATTTTGAGGTGTATTTTTTCCAGAAAGTTATATATGGCATAATTTACAGTTTTGTTTTTCCTGAAGCCCATTTGTTCTTTACAAAATATTTTATTTTTTTCGAAATAGTTGTAAAGGCTACTATGTATTACCTTTTCAATAATCTTTGAGAATACTGACAATAATGCTAAAGGTCTATAGTTAGATATCTCTTTTCTGTCATCTTTTTTATGTAAAGGTTTGATAATGCAAGTCTTCAATTTGTTTGGGAATATGCCGTTTTGTATGCTATTATTGATGATATGACTCAATACTGGGGCTATGATTAATGAGACTTTTTTTATTATCTTCGTGCTTATTTCATCATAACCGGTACTATTTGTATTTTTTAATTTACTTATTATTTTTATTATGTCTTGTGGTATAGTTGGGTTAATAAAAATTGACTTAGATGATCCGTGTAAGCATGTATTTTTAGTCTTGGTTTGTGTGTTGCTATTCGATTTCACTTGATTTACGTAGAATTTATTGAAATATTGTGCAATATGTTTTGGGTTAGTAACGGGTTTTCCTTTTATATGTATTTCTTTGATATTTTCCTTAGGTATATTCTGTTTCGCTGAGTTGATTATATTCCATGTCGCTTTTGACTTATTGTTACTGTTTTGTATGTAGAATGTATTTTGAGCTTTTTGAGTAAGTTTAAGTATTTTTTTGTATCTCATAGTGTAATTTTTAAATGTTTGTTTTGATTCTTTATTTGGTTTACGCCTGTATTTCCAGAGTAGTTCACGTCTTTTTTTGCTGGCAAGTTTAATTCCGCGCGTTATCCACTTTGTTTTTTTACTAGTTGAGATTTTACATCTAATTTTGGGAAAGCATAAGTCATAAAAAAGTTTAAAAATGTCAAAAAATCTATCAAAACTTTCATTTACATCGTTTGTCTCATATGTTTCAGTAAAGTGTAAACTTTGTAAACAATTCATAAACTTTCTTATGTTATCTTCATTGAAATCGCGTTTATTTATGAACCAGTGTTTTAAAATAGTTGTTTTATTCACTGGAAACATCATGTTTTGGGATTTGTGATCAGAAACACCTAATTCTACTACTTCACTTTTGCATCCTCTTATATTATGTATGATATTGTCTAAACAGGTACCACTGCTTGGACGGGTAACTTCTTTTATGGCCATTTTTAAATTAAACTGTTTAATTAATCGGTCAAAATTGGTGGAATCTTTCGTTATTGTGAGCATATTTATATTAAAATCACCGCAAATAATCACCTTTGTCTTTTTGTGGTTAATAGTCATAAGAATTTTATTTAATGTGTTTAAAAATAAGTCAACGTTTGAATTTGGTGTTCTGTAAATACATAGTATTATTATTTTATTTTGTGTTAGTTCGATCGCACAGCATTCAAATACATTAGTAATGTTAAATTTTTCAACGGTTATTATTTTTTTGTACTCTAATCCGTTTTGAACAAGAATACAAGCACCACCTTTTCTTTTTTTACGCGAGTAATATGTTGCTAAGTTGTAGTTGGGTATATTGAGAAACTCAACGTCGCTCGTCGTCATATTATGTTCTGTGAAACACAGAATATTTACATATTTTCCGTTTTCGTGAAGGTTATTAAGATACTCTATTATTATATCAGATTTGTTAATAAGTCCGTTAATATTTTGATGCATTATACATAATCTGTTATACACGAAAAAAATCATTTTCATCGTCCGGGTTTTCACTTTTATTTGTTTCATTCAAAAAGTCTTCATGTGTATGTGTCATCGTGATGTCAGTAGGTGTTGTATGCATTTGAGAATCATCTTTCGCTATATTATTGTATTTTTTAATATCAATTATTGTTTTTATATTCTGCATTATAGTTATCATTCCCGTAATATTAACTTTTCCAGTTCGGTATGAGAACATGTCGAATGTCAATTCTTTATTACTGTCAACTACCTCCGCGTATTTGTTTCTCCAAGCGTCAAGTGTTAGTAATGCATTAAACATCTCCACTCGACAGTTGTATATTACTGCTCCGCAGATATATGTAGGCAAGGCAACCACAATGTTTGTGTTTTTTATTTGTTTCAAACGTTCAGCCATTTCACAGACCAGTGCAGTATATTGTTGAGAGTGACTAAAATCCGTTTCTCCGATAATTAAAATACAGTAATCGTCTTTAGTGTAACCTTCTAATTTTGAGTTTAATCCTGATAAAAGTTGTGTGATTCCTCCTCCAGTTTGTATGTAATGACAGCATGTGAATTCACTGGTAAGTTCTAATTTTTCTAATATTCGTGTAACATTGTTTTGGTTACTACTACTTAGAATACACATCCTTTTATTTTTAGTTTTTTTCTTATCATTATTACATAGTGTTTGGTTACTGATTTGTGATGCTTCTACGTCGGAAAATTGTTTAATTCTTTTTGTGGGAGGGTTTTTTTGTGTGAGCGTATTCTCTGATGTATCATTTTCAGAGAATGAAGTAGAATTTTTCCTCTTTCGCCTTCGTGATTTATTATTTTTTTTCTTAAGTTTCGTGTTTTTAAACGAGTTTTCAATATTTTTCTGTAACATATTTATTTTGCTATCTTGAGTTTTTATTTTTTCTGATAAACAGACATTTTCCCGAGTTAAGCGTATTATTTCATTATCTGCATTTTTTAATTGATTTTGTAGTAGGTCAATTTGATGTTTCAATTCGTCGACGTCATTATTTTCTGTCAAATCTTGGGTACTTGATGTTCTTAGGTCAGACATAGTTGATAGAAAGGATTCATTTGAAGTGTTCATGATGTCATTTATGTTTTTTGTTCTTCTTAGTGTAATGTTTTCTGACGTCATTTTGTTATTTATGTTAGTTTTTGTCAATGGTGTTAGTTATTTATTTATCAATGATCCTTACTGGACTAGTAGTGCCGTGAGTGTCATTTAACCGCTATGACGTCTAGTGTTATGTTCCAAATCTGACTGTGCTCGAAGATGTTCTCAAATAAATTGATTGTTTCTGATTAAAAACCAATTTTTAACAAGCATAAAAATCTTGCACTCGATGGGGCTTGAACCAGTGACTTACGGGTGGGATATTATGTGACGAAGCGCGCAGGCGTCCACCGAGACCATTTGACCAGGAGACTTCTGATGACCGCAGCGAATTATGGCATTAGTTAGTGCGTTTCTATGCATTAAACGTTAATCGGTGAGTCACATAAGTTTGAACTGATTGGATTATGTGGAAACAAAGAAAGTTTTTGGTTCGATAGGTTTATGCGCTATTTATCTGTATTTTATCCGAAAAAATGTTTTACTCTATTTTCATACACTTTATTTTATTTATATTTATAGAATAGCACTAAGGTGTACATAGTTCATTTAAAGTCTTATTATTGTTCACTTTAATCTTTAGTCACTCAGATAACTGTTATTTAAAAACTGTTTTGTTGGTTAGATTTCGTCAAAAACACTTAACACAGATGAGTCATTATTAAGTCTTAAATAATTAGTCACTTTTGACATAAATTATCTACTTTAACAATTATACTAAATTAATTTCTGCAGAGCTAATGTTTACGTTGCAGCGCGTAACACACACATCAAAATGTATGACATATGTCGTTCGATATCGAACAAAAAACATTTGAAATCGAACGAAAATTAGTCGATATAAAAATCAGTCAACTCACCGATTTTGCCTGAGTCACACTTTCAAAAATAGCACTCCTGGTGTTCAACATAAAAATCTCGATCACTTCTGGTGTTCGACATGAAAATCTCGATAATCGAGATCGAATTCTAAATGTCGACCACTTTTGGGTGATCGAATCCAAAATGTCGACCACTTTTGGGTAATCGAATTCAAATTCTCGACTAATTCCGGATCCGCCCGTCGCTCGGAAAAACCGGCCTGCTATAGCGATATCGCGCGCGGTTTTTCCGAGCTCGTGGCTTCTAACGACTTCATATTCTTGATCACTTAGACCAGTAGTTCCCAAACTTATTTTTCTCGTGGACCACTTTCAAAATTTTACTGGTTTCGGTGGACCCCCTGCTGCTACATTTCTACCACATTCTTAAAGTCGCCAAAAAATAAAAATTGTGTCACTTCTGAGTTCTGTCCCTATATTTCGATATGTAAAATAAAAACGAAAAATGGTACATTTTATATCACTTTATTTATTAAAAGAATAGAATTACAAGAAAAAAATATTAAGGTAATATAGGTTCAGGTCATAATTTTAATTAATGGGAAGGATGTATCTGATGGAGTGTCAGCAAACGATCAATGTTTGGCTTTATTTTTGTGAGCAATAACCGCAAATCCCCCCGCTCTGTGATGTTTAATTTGCTCCTTTTTTTTGTTAAGAGGTTTGTAACGGCACTAAAACTCCTTTCGACAAGATATGACGAGGGAAAAGCTATTAAAAATTTCCTTGCGATTTCCCACAGTCCAGGATATTTTTCGGGTATTTCTGCTTGCAGCCAAAATGTTGGGTAGCCTTTTCTAAATTTCACCTTCAGCTCCTCATTAGTGCTTAGCTCGAGCAGCTCCTCTTGTAATACAACATTGGCCACTTCCGTTTCATCAAATGGATTTATTATCCATGGTGGTATATCCATCGTCAGTATATCTTCAAACCTGGTTTTGAAGTCATCATGCAGGGCACTTAAATGTTGACTGTAGGTATGGATATCCTCATCAATACATTCTACCTGCGACAAGTTTGGAAATTGAGAGAATTCGCGCCGACTAATGTTTTGCATCATAAATTTCAATTTCCCAAGAAAAGCCGAAATTATCCCCTTTGTTTTTATTAAATTCAGGCTGTCCCCTTGTAACTGCAAGTTAATATCATTAATTTTTTTAAACAAATCTGTCAAATACGCAATGTCTGCTTTGAATTTGATCAAGTTTTCTTTTAAATCTGGATCTCTACTTTCTAAGAACTCTAATATGGAATCGAAAACAGAGTAAAATCTCGTTAAGCATGCACCTTTCGACAACCAGCGTACTTCAGTATGTAAGAGCAGTCGTTGGAAGTCTAGACATATGCCAATAGTAATGCTTCATTACTGGGTAACGTTGACTCGTCCAGTTGTATAGAAAAATGAGTTTTTTGCAGATGATTGCACAAAAAGCTTTCGATATCAGAGCTCATTTCATCAATGCGTCTTTGTACAGTATTGTTACTTAATGGAATTCTTTTTAGTACGTCAAATGGAGATTTGTGCAAAACAGTTTTTAAAACCTCTTCAACAGCGGGTAAAATTAATTGTTCTCCGATAGTGTGCGGTTTTCCAGATTTTGCTATAAGTAATGAGATATTGTAAGATGCCCGCAAGCCATCATCGTTACTTTGAGATGTTGAAGCGAACATACTGTGCATGGTGGGTCTCTTTCCATATTTTTCTTTCAATGTTTGAAAATATTTTAAATCTTTACCTATTTTATCAGTATGACACCTTTTTAGATGATCTTCGAGCTTTGATGGTTTCATAGAGTCATTGCTCAAAACTTTGTTGCATAATAGGCACATGGGCAATTGTTTGTCTGCCTCTGATGGAACAAAACCATATTTCAAATAATCGACACTATATTGTCGACATTTTTTCTTTGCTGTAGCCATGTTTCGTGTCAGTTACCTTACCTGTAAAAAAAATGTTTTAGTAACCAAGTTTTTTTCTGAATATAGGTATCACACCGCAGCCTTTGTCAGCACGCGGAAATAGAATTACGGCTTGTAAAGGGACCAACTAATAAACCGCTGAGACAAATACAAACGTTTTCACAAAACGGTATCAATTTTAAAGTACATAATTTACCACTAATTTTTAATAGTATAAATAAAAATTAGTGTACTCAGTATCGAATACTGATCATATTTGTGTAGGAAAAAATAAACGTCGAAATCCCAAAATTGTCCATAAAAACGATAACTAACATTTTATTAAATCAATGAGTTCACGCGCTCCGTGTATTTGCGTATTTTTTGTCTGCGGCTTCATTGTTAAAACGTGACAAACAGGCATCGAAGTTCAAGCCCCGCCCTTTTCCCGTCGCCCGCGCACCGCTCGCTCTTTCCGAAAAGGAATAGTTTTGATAAAATAGTTACTTCAAAATCAATTTAACATGATTATGAAATTACTGTTTTATAAAATTAGTAGTTATTTGCAAGAAAAATTACAAAATTAATTGCTCTGCAATATTGCTTATTCGGCCTTTTTAGAGAGGCAGTGCTTCTCTCGTGAAAAAACAATTGAATAAAACGTGCTGTGTTTGTCTTCAAATCGAAAGAGGACAATTAAAATATCTGTAAGTTACTAAGTTACCTATCTATACAGGCCGTTGTGATCAACCGACTAGCAGTGGCGTAGCGTGGGTGGGGCGGAGGGGGCGGCCCGCCCCGGGCGGCAGCCCGCGGGGGGCGGCAAAATGTCGCCGTTGAAGCGGGTTGAGATCTGATCTATGATTCATTCATTTCATTACACAGTATAATTTTCCATTTTTATATAAAATTTTGCGCACAAAGGATTTTTTAAAATTTATTTAAAAGAAAAATTGCTAAATTACTGACAGAGCTCTTTATAAGGTTTGTTTGTTTACATACGAACGGCAACATCGCATCACGCCGCGCCGCCCGCCCGCCGCGCCGGCGAGGCAACGCGCGCGAACCGAGTTGATCTGAATCTGAAATCTTTTGTTTTACGAGTCGGCCCGTGTCGATGCCTCTCTTTCGCACTCATTGAATTAGTACTACGCATTCATTTGTAGGTACTTTGTTTGTTTTAGTGCATCGTGAAGTGCCATTACGCAATCACGCATTACTCGTATGTTTGTTTTGCGAGAGTTTTGGATACGGAACGAAAGTCGTTTTGATTGTGTTTCGATCTTTTAAATACTATTGAATCTTCTAAAACTAAACATTTAGATCTTTACCCAATCTTTGAATTAGTTTTTGAAAATGAAAAGAGTCAAAGAAAGCGGTGCGGAATTCCGCAAAAAAAGGGCTAAGAAAGCAGCAGATGCGAAAAAGTCTCAAGGTGCATTACTGAAATATTTCAGTTCTAGTTCTGGTTCGAAAGCCACGTTAACGTCTTCGGTGGCATCCTGCAGCAGCGGAAGTGATTCCAGTGTAAGTAGATATATGATTCCTCCATCTAGAATCGTGTGTGGCCTAGAATTACTCCAGTTATTTTAGACATTTTATTGGCTGGGTCGCTCGCAATAAATTGCAAGGTTCTTTATCTAAAGTAAAAAATCAAAATGTGTATGTATGTGCGTTTGTTTTTAGTTGTCAGCTCTATAGCCTAAGCCGCTAAACAAAATAAGATGAAATTTTGTATTGGGAATGTTTTGTAAATGTCTAGGAATATTTTCTTTGTTTTTTGATCACTTGATTATTTATGGTAGGTAACATAATTTTTCATTTAGCCGCGCCGTCACCAAAACCACTTTTGTTTTGTGATAGTTAAAATACTTATTTGAAATTCGAACGTGTCTTCTAGCCAATATTCATGGGAATACATAACTTATTTTACAGGCACAAGAAGAAGACGTGCCTGGCGTCGCAGTTGGAAGTAGTTCTGGTCCCACCACAGAGCAGGGTCAAGACGAAGTCGACTCACCAGATGTGCCTCAAGCATCTAGTCATAAGCCTGCAGAAAAAGTGAATGTTGCCAAAGAAGACATAATTGAAATCGTGCCTTCTGCTCCTGCCGAAGTCAAAGATGTGAATCTCGACGATGTAGGTTGCTGGCCTTCTCCTATGACCGACGAAGTCAGAACGCTTCTAGTACGTCGCGGGTCTGACTCAGTACAGCACATCGATTCCGAATTTGCCGATGTTGTTCGCTCAGGGACTTCAACGAAAGGCGGTACCCGAAAACTAACCAAAGAGTGGTTCTACAAACCATTATCTAATGGCGAAAAGGTTCTCCGAACATGGCTGGTGTACTCGCCTCTGAAGCAGTCTTTGTATTGTTTTTCTTGCAAGCTGTTTGGCAATTCCGGCTCGAACTTCGCATCTGAAGAAGGATTCAACAAATGGTGGAAGCTAAATCCAAGAATCGGAGACCATGAAAATAACCTGGGCCATGAACAGAGCTTCTTGAAATGGAAGGAGTTGGAAGTTCGCCTGAACTGTAAAGCAACCATCGATCAGAAACAACAAGAAGTTTTCGAAAGTGAGGAGAAGAAATGGAGGGATGTATTGTACAGGTTGCTGAATATTATCCAGTTCTTAGCCAAACAGAATCTGGCCTTCAGAGGACATCGAGAAGACATTCGAGGAGATGATAGTGGCAATCGCGGGAACTTTCTAGAGTTAGTGCACCTCCTAGCTAAATACGATCCTCTTCTAATGGAACACCTGACAAAGATAAAGCTGGGAGCAAGAGTGTCAGTTTCATATCTGTCTCCAGAAACCCAGAATGAATTTATAAATTTACTGGGACAGCAAGTTCGATCCACCATCATCCGTCGTATTCAAAAAGCTAAATATTATTGCGTAATCTTCGACAGTACACCAGACATCTCCCACAATGACCAAATGAGCCAAGTTCTGCGATACGTACATATCGAAGGAGAAAAAGTCGCTGTGGTAGAATCTTTCATTGACTTCTTCCAACCAAAAGGAAAAAATGCAGAAGATCTCAGCAACGATATAATCGCGAAGATAACATCAGACGGACTGGACATACAGAATCTGAGAGGACAGGCTTATGACAATGCTGCCACAATGTCAGGGATCCACAATGGAGTTCAAGCCCGGATTAAAGCACTAAATCCGAAAGCTCTATTCGTTGCATGCACAAACCACTCACTAAACTTGGCTGGGGTACACGCTGCTTCTGAATCAGTGAATTCGGTGACGTTTTTTGGAATTCTAGAGAAGCTATTTGCCTTCTTTTCTGCATCAACTGTTAGATGGAACGCTTTGGTTGCCGTCACAGGTCAAGCAGTGAAACGAGTCACTGAAACGCGTTGGAGCGCTAGACATGTAGCTGTCAAGATGCTTAAAAATAAGTTTGAGGGAGTTCTTGAGGTACTGGAACAATTAACAGATTCATCTCAAACTTCCGAAACAAGATCGGGAGCCAGTCTTCTCCTGACAGCCATGCAGTCATTTAACTTCCTAACTTTTCTTGGCTTTTGGGCTGCAGTGCTACCTGAAGTAGATGACGCACAGATTTACCTGCAGCAACGAGGACTAAGTGTGGATAAGTGTGCTCAGAAACTCTGCGCTTTGAAAACCCTCTTAGTGGAAAGTAGAGACCGTTTAGTGCAAGAAGCAATTGACTTTGCTAAGACTCTTTGCGAAAAACTCGGAATCGAACTCAAAACGAGAAGAATTTGCAGGAAAAAACGCATGCATGGCGATGAATCTTCTGCAGATGCAGCTTTGTCTCACGAGCAGGAAATCCGTCGAGAGGTGTTCGCATCATTGGACAAGATCATTCAAGAAATGACGACTCGATTCCAGCAAATTCAAGAAATATCGGACAAGTTCGGATTTTTGATGCCAGCAAAACTTTTGGACAGCAAGTTCGAGTGTGATCTTTCCCATGTATTAGAAGACATCGACAAGGACGAGTTTCAGATGGAGCGGAAGCGTCTCCAGCAATTTATTGCCTGTTCTGAATCAGAGGAAGATATAAGTGGTAAAGGACCACTGGAGCTCCTCCAGTTCATTCAAAAACTGAATCTCGGAATTTCGGTTCCAAATATAGTCATCTTGATTCGTATATATTTGACTTTGGCGATTAGTGTGGCAAGCTGTGAGAGAAGTTTTTCGAAGTTGAAGCTAATAAAAAATTACCTCAGATCTACTATGAGCTCCGCTAGATTATCAAACTTGGCTATATTGTCGATTGAACAAGAATTGGCTGCTAATATTGATTTTGACAAAGTTATTTCTGACTTCGCTGCTCATAAGGCTCGTAGAATCCGCTTGTAAAACCGCTCATCCAATTTTTTCTTCAATAAAAAGTATCTCATTGCCTGTGCAATTTAATTTTAATTAAGCACCTATAGAATGGGGGCGGCAAAGTGGGTCTCCCGCCCCAGGCGCCAAAATGGCACGCTACGCCACTGCCGACTAGTACACGTAAACAAAATACTTAAGTACTATAACAAAAAAAGGTAGGTTACTTACTTTTCTCCGGCACTAGCAAACACAGATATAAATTTTCTCACAACTTTTTTCCAAATTCCGCCTTGTTTTCGAAATTCCGGAAACAAATGAATGCGTTTGGTTGCCTTTGGCATCAAGTATTTATAGTGTTGATCAAGTTCATGTCTGAACAAGCATTAAGCATTGTCGGGCGGATAGCGCTTTGCAAGTCTGTACACGAAATTGTACGTAATATCGAATACACAAGTTTGGACAAGTAACAGTCGCTTGCCTTATTAAAATATTATCTGCTTAGATAGGTACTTAAAACAATGTAGGTAGGCCCTTATAAAAACTATGCTTACATTTTTGCTCTTTACTATCAAAAGCAGATAAATTTTCGTGGACCCCCATTAACATCTTATGGACCCCCATTTTTTGTTCACGCCTACGTAGACCCCCAGCAAGTCTCCCGTGGACCCCTGGGGGTCCACCTGGACCACTTTGGGAATCACTGACTTAGACCGTCGCTGCCGCCCTAGGCCGCCGCTCACAGCGGCAAGATTCTACGGTAATGCTGCGGCCATACTTGAATGTGAAGGTTAGTTTTAAAACTTTGTATGCGAAAAAGATTCTCGACAGAACTAATTCTCTGGCCAGACGCGTCGCGACAACGAAAACCTTCAGTTATCGCGATAGTGTGGCCGGGGTATAACGATAAGTCCGCCTTTGTAACTAATTTCTATGTAAATTTGTTTGGTAATGTTTTTATTTTAGTGCAACATACTTGCTCTATTCATTAAAATATCATCGAGTGATCGGGGGGATCAGGGTCGGCAACGCGATCGTGAAATCTCCGGCGTTGCGTTCATAGGCTACGGTAACCACTTAACATCAGGTGGGCCGTATGCCTGTTTGCCTACTTAGTTGTATAAAAAAAATCATCTAGTGAGTTCATGGTCAACCGACGCTGTACACACTGGCGTCACAGTTTTTTGCAACTGCCTCTTTGCCATCGACATATCGATGCTCAATGCCTGTGACGTGGTCGCTTTAATGACCACCAGATGGTAGCCGGAACCAACGGCTATACGTGTCTTCAGAAGTACGGTCATTGTTAAACTTTTTAAATTTACTGATTATGAATCAACTATGGTGAAAAATTAAAAAATATTATGATGATATTTTAACTGTTAGACAATGCCTTTGTACGACTTTTCCTTAAAGTACTCGTAAGATACTCGTTGTATTTTGTGCAATAAAGTTTAAAAAAAAATTACTTACACTAAAAGAAAATCAAGATAGAAACCAAGCGATGAATCACCAGTTGAATCTACTGTTTGGCACCAAACCTTTTGTCAAATTAGCGCCTGCTATAAAATGTACAGTAAGCGCGTCGCTTCATGAATTTGATATTGAACATCGTCAGGCCACACAGGAACATGTTTTTGTATGTTCAATGTATGACAATGGGATTTCAAATGAAGTTGACGGAATTTTGGGTCCATTTTGACTTGGTGAATGTTTTTATTATCTTTCTTAGTTGTTTGTTTAACAATTAAATTTTTCAATTTATTTTTCACACAAGTGCTGGCTTTAAGGGTGCTCTGTTCTGTGGTACTTTTATGACCACTTTTGGTGCCAACGAATATATTCGTGCTCGTAATTACATTATCAATGAAATATTAATTGATATAAAATTTCTGGCAGCGAAAGGGTTAGTAGTTTAAAAATATGTGCTCTTATATTGTGTGGAACATACAAAATTTTAGGAAGAATTGCAAACAAACTATTCCACTTATATGAACTCAAGTTTTTCCACTAAATCCAGGTGTAAATAAATAAACTTATTTTATTTTAAAAATTAACTACAGTTTTACGACAACCGATATAATAAACTGTCTGAATATTTTATCTAAAGGTGATCTAAGATTCTCCCCTTCTCCAGCCTTTAAAAATCAAAGTTGCCAAAATTCGATGCCGTCTACATTCCAGACATGACTAGACTAGCTATTTTAGCTGTAAGTTCATGTGGCAACTTGCCAAGTAGGTAAGAACTACCTACTTGGCTAACTTAATATGAGATGTGTCTTTAATTTACAAAAAATCAGAAAAGATATAATATTTTCTTTGTTTTTATTTCTGTTCATTAACTTTTCCATTGCCTTTACAAGTGCCTAGCATCTATCTGCAAACATGGAGGAGTTCAAAGAATACTTTATTTGGAATTACTAATTGTTAGTAGCAACTCTTATCTCAGAGGGCATTTAAATTGCCTGTTTGTAACAGCAATGTTAATTTATAAATAAAACATTATTACAAATAAAGCATACTCACTTGTATCTGGAGCTAAATCATCGTCCACGTCATGCAAAGTAATGTTCAGCAAATTAGCACTCTTGTTCTCACTCATCTTTGAGGGCTTTAGAACCTCCACCAACTCCACATAGTCCACCTTTCGAAGCACATCACTACCGTTTCTCTCTAACCTATTATCACTGAATCCACCATCTTTCACTACACTCCTATTATTAACATCACTACCATTTATCTTAGCTGCAATCAAAAACTCGAACCTAGGCATGTCTTCTGCAAATTCCGATTGAGGTCTAAAAAGTATGTCCGTTAAAGTTTCTTCTCTATCGGTCTCTGAATCAATTATGTCATCCAGAACAGAACTTGATATGTTCAATTGATTTTCGACAGCGGCAGCATCTTTTTTGTTGACTTCTAAAATACTAACTTGATCTTTCATGATTTTTTCCGACATAGCTACATCGCGATCCTGTTCTGCGTTGACTATAGCTTCTAATTGATTGTTTGAACTTTTGTTTGTTTCTTCTGGTGTCTCATCATCATTTGCTACTGTTAGAGTGTCAGAATTAGAGTCTACTGGTATATTAAAAGTGTTGTTACTATCGCTAGTAAACTTAATTATAATGTCTGTTTTATTTTTATCGGAATAAGGCCTTGAATATACGATGTCCGCTGTCAACAGCACATTTAGGAGAAAGAACATCAGTTTTAATTTAACATTCGTCATGTTGTTTCTCAAAACTTTTTCAAGTTTGTGTCATTATGAAGTTTTTGCCGGAGGTCTCTTTCAGGAGTCAGCCCATTACAGCTCCCGTTTTACCTGAAACAATGGAGAAACTACTAATTATTCGAGTTCCTAAATGAATCTAATTAAAATGTAGTCTTTACAAACTGGTACTGGAACTGGTTCTTTTGTTCATCAAAAGTTACATAGTATTTTTAGTTAAGCAGTCTTTGCTAATTACAAGATCTTTTACTTTTTTCTCAGTACTAAATTAAGAATGTTTTAAGGAAATTTACACATAACTCTTCAAGACATTTTAACTTAATTGTTTCAAAAAAATAATAATCTATGGTTTGCACAATGTATTTTTGATATAATATTTAAAAAAAATTGGTTGTCTATATAGTCGGTTTACGGACTACCGTCAAACATTACAGTAGTATAATACACATGATCATGCCTCTCTCTCGTTCGTGCCGCGCTCTTGCTTGCGGAACACGACAATGAGCGTAACGGGACAATGACGTCATCTTTTTCGTGCATGCAGCCCGTAGTATCGAGTTATTAGACGTTGTCACGTCAAAAGAAGATATGAATAGAATTACCTTTTACCACTCTTTACAAAAGCCCGCCTTTCTACTTAGTTGTTTAAAAATGTCCCTACTCCTTCCAATTTCCCAAAATCGCATCCATTGTGATTTTTACAAAAAAGTGTCCATCTATCTATTTCACTATGGTAAGCAAGCAACATTTCCATAATAAATTCAATACTTCGAATACTTTTCCTATTCAATTTCACTCTACAACCACTAAATACCTTTCCTAGAGTCAATTCATCTCTGATAGCATTTACTAATAAGTTTGAGTAATCTTTCCAACTAAATATTGAATCAAGTCTCAACTTGTTAGGCAGATGATTTTTATCTTTATATATTACTAGCTGTTTCCCGCAGCTCCGCCTGCGGTATATAGCCTATGTTATTCAGGGTGAATGTAGCTTTCCAATGGTGAAAGAATTTTTAAAATCGGCACAGTAGTTTTTGAGTTTATTCATTACAAACATACACACAAAAATACAAATCTTTCCTCTTTATAATATTAGTGTAGACAATTGCATAAGTTGCATATTGAAATCTGTGTTTGAAAAGGATTTGAAGAAAATCATCAAACTTGATATTTGACTATTGTTACAGCGTAAGCAAATTTCTAATAGTCTGGCGTCCTATTTTTCAAATGTATGACTCAATATACTTATATACTTATAATATTATATTATCCATACGTCCATCCATACTTGATCCATACTTAAACTTATTATTATTACTTATATCCATACTTCCATACTAATATTATAAGTGTGAAAGTCTGTCTGTTTATCTGTCTGTCTGTTAGCTTTCACAGCCAAACCGCTGAACGGATTTTGATGAAATTTGGTACGAATGTAGTAGAAGACCCGGGGTCAAATATAGGCTGTGGTCGACAGCTAGTATCGAATGAAAATCGTTACGTGAGTCACACTTTTCAAAAATAGCACTCCTGATCTTATTAGAACGTGAAACGCCATTGAATTACTTTTCAGACCTACAGCCTTTCTTGTGGTTACCGTAATCTATGGACGCCCTTAACAGCAAGAGTGTCGCGAGTGCGAATCTTAATTTCTATGCCCTTCTTGAATGCTCTTAAGTTACGAGTATAACCATTTTGAAAACTGGTCGGAGAGTTCATTCCATAAACGTATATTTAGTTATTTAAAGTTATTTGCATCTTAAAAAATGAAAAGGTGGACTTAAAGCGGCCCGAATATGTTGCTGCGGACGATCCACGGCCGGGCCGCTCACTAATTTCAAAATTTGCTTAACCGAGCCGCCCACGGCCAGACCGCGCCCGGTCATTTAAAATACCCTTCGGCCTCATCTCTGCCGCTATCGGAGTGCTTCTTTCCTGGACATGACCTGCCATGGCTTACATGGAAGTCTTTAAACAGACTCCGGGTCCTCGTAGGCCGAAGCAAAGAAAACATGTTTAGGTGGGGCTACTGCTCGGAGGTGGCCTGCCAGTGCGGTGTCTCTCCCCAAACCATGACGCATCTCCTGTCCTATCCTGCGTGCCCAGCCACCTGCACACTTAGGGACCTCTGCGAAGCCACCGACAATGCCTTGTCGGCGGCGGAGTTCTGGTCCTCTGAAGTTTGAGAACAGCCAGAGTCGACTCGCAAAGAAGAAGCTTAAAATGTTGAATAGTACTGTTGCAAACAGAAGTGTCTTTGGTTCTTTTTTATAGTTCGGATTAAAAAAAATACTATTACTAAACTCATAGTGTTAAAAAAAATATCAAGTAATAGTACATCATGTACTGATGTTAAACATCATAAAACAGGACTACGTATTGCAGTTGTCAAGCTGGAATCGCGTCACAATGTAAATTTTAATTCATATGTGGTGAGAGTTCCCACTTCACACTTGACGACATTCACCCAGGAAGATTTTTGGCCGAAGGGTGTCATCTTCCACATAACAAATGCACTAAAAAGCCACGGGAACTGGTGACTGGCGAGGGCGAAATGAGGAGTAATAACGATTAGTGCACTGAAACAAATGCATTTGTATGTATTTCTTTTAGTCGCCGGTGGCATCGCGGCCAATTTCGCCGTGGCGAATTGCTTCCTGGCCAGGATAGAAGCTGCCCGACACCGCGACAAAGTGAAGTGTGTCACAGCAGAACATTACATTACGCACTGAATTATATTTTATTTCATATGTATGTTAGACTGTAAGGTATTTAGTTGATATGGGCCTATAATGTAAATTACGTTTTGTTGCCTGAAATAAATGAATTATATATTATTTATGTCTTCTGGCATTCTCTGCCAGTCAAACCTTATAAAACATCTGAAAAGAAAGTTATAACCAAATGATGTTCCTTTCCTTATGAAATATCTTAATTAATTTGAAACCGGAGCCAAGTGCCGACTTAGAAAGAGAAGGTTGGCGTAGACAGACTTGTGCCCAGAAGGGGGTTGAAGATAGCTGATGACTATGAACATGCTCAGTACACAACTTCGTTGACTCATTTTATAGACCAGGTATATTTTTCGTATATTTGGCATTATTTTGTAATGGTTCGGATGTCACACGCACATAGAACCTCCTTTTTTAAAAGTCGGTTAAAAAGTAAATGTTCATGATCGTATTTCATTCGGTGAAAGTGTGAATTGGGCATTAGAAATACAAAAGCTACAATATATGGAATGGATGACGTCATTCTCCCAACAATTTGTCAAACCAAACGGTCTGAATTCTTTGAATGTCGGAAAAATTGTATACAAAAGAGATGCCAGTCGGATTTAATATATTCGTGCAATATTTTATTGAATGCAAATTTAGGCGAAACATTTTTAACCGAAATTGAAAATAATATTTTAACTAAGAAGCTCGATAGCCTAGCGCGACGTTCGTACTGCGTAGCTAATGCGCGTGTCAAGCGACGGCTTGTATCGCGACTTATATCAGACTAGGTGTTTCCCGCAGCTCCACCTGCATCAAAAAGTAGCCTATGTTTGACCCTGGGTCTTTAACTATATTCATACCAAATTTCATCAAAATTCGTTCAGCGGTTTGGCCGTGAAAGCGTAACAGACAGACAGACTTTCGCTTTTATAACATTAGTATGAATATGGATTTGTCGCCATTTAGTGGCATTTTCTGTCTCGATCTCCTTTGTGCTTCGGAAGACATGTAAAACCGTTGGTCTCGGTTGTTATCGAAAATTAGGCTGTGTCAGATGCCTTTAGGCAGCCTAAAAATCTAACAGGGTTGGCCACTAACACACCTCGGGTCATGTTCCTGTTGGTCTGGTTTCCCTGTAAAAAGGGTTACGGAGGTCAGACGGCAGTCGCTCCATTTTTATCTAGGCTCCGTAGCGTAAGCTGAGGACTAAATTAGGAGTACACGCTTGGACGAAGATTGATACAAATATTTTTTGGGACGAGTTATTGCTATAAAAAGAACGAAAATTATCAAGGACATTGTCTTTAAAAAAGGGGGCGCTATTTTACTAGTATCGTAAATGGCGAGTAAGGGCATACTGTTGGCAACATTAAGTTGTTAGCGCGTTTAAATCACGGTGTAGACTTTTCGCGGAATAATTTATTTCAATAAAAAATAAGTAAAAACGGAAAAAATAATTTAGATCTGTAGAAATCTAGTGATCAGCTGACATGATTTTGTATGGTAGGTCTCAAAATTAAATTTTTAACTAAAACAAATTAAAAAGACTAAAAAGTCACCCTTTATCCATACTAATATTAAAAATGCAAATGTCTATCTGTCTGTCTGTTACGCTTTCACGGCCAACCCGCTGAACGGATTTTGATGACATTTGGTATGGGTATAGTTGAAGAACCGGGGTCAAACATAGGCTACTTTTTGACGCAGGCGGAGCTGCGGGAAATAGCTAGTAGTATTATAAAACAAAATTTTATCCCGTCAGCTTTTATCAAGAGTACATAAAGGGTGCTCGTCAAGTTTATTGGCGTATGTCGTATCTTCCATCTCTCTCACTCCCTATCTCCGAGAATGAGATAAGCACGTTCCATCCGTTAGGAGTCGCTTAGCGCTCGTCAAGATAGATGTGTTGATAGTGGACGTCCGATAGTTCCGATTTTATCTTTTATCGGACCACAGATTAAATAAATTCCTACAGATAATTAAACACTTTTGCATGGGTCATTTTGAGTCATAAACAAAAGCACAGATTAAAGAAATTAATGCACATAGAGTCATCGAACACTTTTGACGACCAGCTGAGAAATGATACAGTGTTCGATTTAAGTGATTTTCTTGTTGTTGTAGTTTATGTATCGTGTACTTCTGTTAATCTGCCTAGCGTTGTTCTGTTCTAATGCGCCATATCCGTATCTCTCCTTTCTTTTGTATTTCAAAATACCCTAAGGTCGCCTGGAAGAGATTGCTTGAGCGATAAGGCCGCCTTTTGTATACATACTGTGTTCATGTTTTAGGTAACATACTTAATTTTTACTTTACTGTGTGCAAAAAAGTGTTAAATAAATAAATAAAAGCTCCTGGAACTTCATTTAACCTAATTCTTCAGACTTGATTTTAGACTTGCTTGACTCAACAACTTTGTTTTATAATTTTTACTTGTTACTGGCTATATATGTTTAAGTAAAAGCCATATTGAAAACAGAAAAAATAACACTTTCGAATGCGTCACTTGACAAAATAAATAGATAAATATAATAAAGTAACCTAGAAATAAAGTGCTATTTTTAAAAGCGTGACTCACGCATAATCGGCGATTCGAATAATTTTTGATCGATAACGAACGACTTTCGTTTGTTAACGAAAGTTTCGACATTATATGTCATACATTTCAAAGATAGGGTTCCTATTACATTTTCATAATCGCTAGAGTAACTCCGCCAGGTGTCGCTGTTAACCACAAGATAGATGGCGCCACCGTCCCGCGGCTCAGATCAAAGGGAAAATTGGGCGAAAGGTTTCTCGTGTCTATTTTCTGAGAGATTAGCTGCAAGCCTTCGTGTTTATTCAAACGAGAAAAGCTGAACTTCATTTTTAGGGTTTCGTAAAGCAAAGTGGTAAAACGAAGCCGTACTATTTGGTTTAGTATTTGGTGCATTTATTTTTCAGGGAATTGTTTTTTATGAATCGGGCTGAGAGAGAGTTAAAAATTTGCTCTATTCACTGCAGTAAATAAATATGAGAAATTTAAATAAATACCAAAATCATCACGCCTGTTTCTCGTAGGCGTAGAGAATAACCCCCGTATTCTTAAACATAACCTTATTTTGGACGTTATTGATATATATGATATTATGGACGTCCTTCACTCAAACTCATTCGAGGGCGCCTTAAAGAAGTCCTCGAACTTTCTTTGAAAACAAGTTGGTTTCTTGAACAAACTCCAATGAGGAACGGCACAGGTTATAATAACAATTCTAAACACAAAAATTGAAAATTACAAAAGAATAGAGTAAAAAATAAAATAAAGTAAGTAGATACCTAGGCCAAAAGTGGCAAAAACCCGATTTAGTATGACGAAGTAACCTAGAAATAAAGTGCTATTTTTAAAAGCGTGACTCACGCATAATCGGCGATTCGAATAATTTTTGATCGATAACGAACGACTTTCGTTTGTTAACGAAAGTTTCGACATTATATGTCATACATTTCAAAGATAGGGTTCCTATTACATTTTCATAATCGCTAGAGTAACTCCGCCAGGTGTCGCTGTTAAC
Source organism: Euzophera pinguis (assembly GCA_947363495.1). Taxonomy (NCBI): domain Eukaryota; kingdom Metazoa; phylum Arthropoda; class Insecta; order Lepidoptera; family Pyralidae; genus Euzophera; species Euzophera pinguis. The sequence goes on from OX376164.1 coordinate 1,768,309, forward strand.
CACAAGATAGATGGCGCCACCGTCCCGCGGCTCAGATCAAAGGGAAAATTGGGCGAAAGGTTTCTCGTGTCTATTTTCTGAGAGATTAGCTGCAAGCCTTCGTGTTTATTCAAACGAGAAAAGCTGAACTTCATTTTTAGGGTTTCGTAAAGCAAAGTGGTAAAACGAAGCCGTACTATTTGGTTTAGTATTTGGTGCATTTATTTTTCAGGGAATTGTTTTTTATGAATCGGGCTGAGAGAGAGTTAAAAATTTGCTCTATTCACTGCAGTAAATAAATATGAGAAATTTAAATAAATACCAAAATCATCACGCCTGTTTCTCGTAGGCGTAGAGAATAACCCCCGTATTCTTAAACATAACCTTATTTTGGACGTTATTGATATATATGATATTATGGACGTCCTTCACTCAAACTCATTCGAGGGCGCCTTAAAGAAGTCCTCGAACTTTCTTTGAAAACAAGTTGGTTTCTTGAACAAACTCCAATGAGGAACGGCACAGGTTATAATAACAATTCTAAACACAAAAATTGAAAATTACAAAAGAATAGAGTAAAAAATAAAATAAAGTAAGTAGATACCTAGGCCAAAAGTGGCAAAAACCCGATTTATATCCACTTTATTTCATTTCAAGGACGCCTCAAGGTACCTACCTCTCGACCAACCTTATTTTTGACAGTTCGATACTCACCTCCAATGAGAAAACATCTCAAGTCAAGAAAGCTTGTGCCGACTAATCATCATACCAATGAGGTGGAGTAAGGTTGAGTCGAGTTTGAGTGAAGGTTTAAGAATATGGGTGTAAGATATTTTTAAATAAAATTCAATGTTCTCCTCCCCACTCCAATCCGTCCTCTTTATGACCGTATTTTTCACAAAAAACGACCGAAGACATTTTTTTTTTAAAGTACGGTCAAAATTAATGTTCAATTACCTATTAGCGATTGTTTTAAAATTGTATTCTAGATTTTTGATTAATATGTGTGATGAAAAAACACACGTGTTTTGTTATTTGAGAGGGTTTCACTTTAACCTTTTCTGTTTTTTCTGTTCTCTTCTTCAAATTTTATAATATTGTGTACCCGAAAAACAGTCTAATGCCCAGTCTACAGGGAAAAAAGACGTGATGTTACATTCCAAAATAAATTATGTTTAGAAGCTTGTATTACTAAAGGGCTAGATACAAAATAATCTCATATGATAAGTATTATCAAGTTACTTTTATCGTCCCGCCCGGGGAACACAAGAGACTATGACGGAGCTCCCAAAGGAAATAGCCTGGTTTCAAGGCTTCATGTTGATACAAAATGGGAATTTGTGCAAAATTATATCATTATATTATGCTAATAATTATCATATGAAAAGTATAACGTATCTATGGTTCATTTAGTCGTAAATGGGTAACATTCTTAGAGATACGAACTGACGTTGCTTAAAACTAAATCTATGGTTAATACTATCTCGCAACAAAATCTATTGGTCAAATCTTTGTTTCGACACATAACCCAGTGACTTCAATAATAAATGTTATCACGTCACAGCATACATCAAAAGGAAATATTTAAAAAGAGATACATGAATGGAGCCCTATTTCCCAGGGCGCGCCCTTGGACAGACAGAGACAGATTTAATGGTTTATAATGGACAATAACACGCTTTCCAATCATGTTTTGACGTTGTAATTGTTGCGAAATCTATGGTAATATTTCGACGAGTAAGAGGACTTTTGGCGGGAAGCTGAAAAGAGCAGTTTCGGTGATGTATTTTATTTTTGTGTTTTTTTGAGTATTTTGACATAATGATGGTGGTGGTGGATTCTTATTCACAAAGTGTTCGAGAATAAGCGTGAGTGTTGGGAAGTGATACAGTGTTTGATTTATGTGATTTTCGTGCTTGTTGCCAAAAGCTCCTAGTAATTGCTAAGTGCAGAATTGGCTGATTCTTCTGACAAGACTTGACTGGGTACCGACTAGACTTTCAAACTTGACTAGGACTTAAAGAAACCATACTGTAGGACTGAAGAAGATAGAAAAATTAAGAAGGGCTATAAAGGACATGTATCCATGTCCGTAAAATCCATTACTATAAAACAAAGACGAGTAAGTTGATTTTTAGGATAGGATTAGATAAGGCCCTGGCATCGCTCTTGTGTCGCCAATATCTTGACTGTCATAAAGATAGACTGCAGTGTTGCCAGTTAAAGTTGACCTGCGACCTTATTTCATTATTAATTGTCACTTTTTCTAGACTTTCTCTATCCTAAGGTATTTTTCTTTAGTTTTAATTTTAATTGTTGTTGATATGTATTCAAATATAAACTAAAACGAGGGATTAGGGATTAACCCTAGGAATTCACTCCCGTTCAAGTGGGGATGTTAATATACCGTTCCTTGATGACGTCACCTACATGTACCTAGATGAATTATATTTCGACCCATGTATCTTGGGAAAAGTTGTTCAGTTGCATGAATGGAGTCACTAGACGATGGGTCCAAAACCACAAAAATTTCACGGTGTAATCAAATTTTTTGCCATTAGAGTAAAAACCATAAAGTAATCGTTTATTCAAGACAATCTCTATCTCATTCTACAGAATTTCTAAAATTTTCCCCACTCCAATAACATCTATATTCTCTCAGGCAGGAAAGGAAAATTCACAAAATGAAACATCATTACGCCAGCAGCATATTCTCGCCATTATTGCGGCATTCTCTCCCCATACGGCACATATACAAAATTAAGCGACAAAATAACAGAGATAGTTCGCGGAAATTGCATAGCATGCAGTGTAGTAACGAGGTTGCTAGCGGGATGAAGATTTAATTTAGTTGGGTATTATGCCATATATGCTATCTGTACAATGAGGGTTAAAGTTCATTCATTCAAGGGACTTAAACGCACTTGACGTAACGAATAAATGAACCTATAACCAACCGTTTTTATATAAAACTAGCTGACCCGGCGAACTTCGTTTCGCCTAATAGTCGATTCTTTAATTTTTTAGTTTTTACTTTATTTTTCTAAAATAAAAGATTTTTTCTAAAATAAACGTAGCCTAAGTTACTCCTTATTACATCAGCTACCTGCACATAAAAGTCCCGTCAAAATCGGTCCAGCCATTTCAGAGATTAGCCGGAACAAACAGACAGACAGACAAAAATTGTAATTTTTTTTATTTTGGTTCATGTACCGTATATATATTCATATGCATGTAGTAAAAACGGTTATTTCAATATTACAAACAGACACTCCAATTTTATTTATATGTATAGATGTATAGATGATACCACAGCGAGTCTTAATGGAATTTAGCAGTCATTAGTCAAATAATTGATCAGCGAAAGCCTCTCTACTACACAAGATATGCGAAATCGTCATTTTGTAGTTTAATCTAAAAGCTTAACTAACATCCAGGAGCTAGTGTATTCAAATGTTATTCTTTTCAACGTCTCCATAATCAGGCCATCTGTCCATTATGCAAATGTAAATAACAAACAAATGTAATAACAGGCTATTTTCCCTGGGGAACACAATCTTATTAAGGAAAAATGGTAATGGGACAGTAAAATTGGTCATCATCATCCTAGCGTGTATTCCTAGTTGCGTCGTCAGTTTATGCTTCGGAACCTAGGGTACGCTGTAAGACATGGTCCTAGATTTGTCAGAACTGGTTATTACAGTGGAGCAACTGCCGTCTAAACTCCGTAATCGTTTTTACAGGGAAACCAGACCAACAGGAACATGACCCGAGGTGTGTTAGTGGCCAACACTGTCAGAATTTCTCAGGCTGCCCTAAGGCATCTGAAACAGCCTCGCGACTGCTATCTATCGATAACAACCGTGACCAACGGCTTAACTTACCTTACGGAGGAGCTCAAAATAGAAAATGCCACTAAATGGCGACCAATACAATAGTGGTCGCGTCACGTTGTCTACGGATACGCGCGTCGCGTTCGACCAACGAGCTCCTTATAAAAATTGGACGGTAAATTGCTAGTAAAGATAATTTTGTAGCGCAACGATTGCGCAAGGCAAGCGACGACAAGCGCGGTCTGTTTTGGATTGGTGACCACTAGTAGAATTTCTGTCTTGAGCTCCTTTGTGCTTTAAAACAGCTCTTAAACAGTTGGTAACGTAAATAAATAAATAACTCTTTATTGCACCAAATTGTAGAAAGTACATGAATATTATTATTATCTATGGTATAAAGGCGTAACGTAATGATTTCTAATATATTTTTTGGTGATATATATTTATGACAGATTTAGAGGGCTATCGTAAGACAGTGTTAGATGCATTCAGACAGCCCAACACACCCATAATCTGGATTATATTAGGCATTTTTTTGTAATCTGTATTTTTGATCTATATATATTATTTTTGTATCTATCATTATTGTACTGGATTTCACTTTGTAAATGATTGACTGATATTGAAAAGGGTTACGGAAGTCAGACTGCAGTTGCTCTACTGTAATGAGTAGTGCTGCCTAAACGTACCCTAGGTTCCAAAATCCCACTGCTTACTATCAGGGATAAGTCCGCCTCTTGTTATGTTCTATTTTGTTGTAACAAGTTTCATTCCTTTGAGATGAGACACAACCAGAAAACCTCCAGGATTAAGAAGGTATAAAACAACTCCAGAATTCGAATTGTTCAATATCCCACTAAGTTCTCGCGAACCTCAAAACGCCTAGTAGAAAAAACAGGCAAAGTTTGATACGTTTCAATATTTCCGAACTGCTGATTGCAAAACGAAACTGTACAGCTGTGAGAAGAGTTTAAAACTGTAAAATGCGGTTAAATGCTGAGCAAAACTAAAAATAGTTAAAATAGGTTTGTGTGAAAGGAAAGTGAACGGATTTTCGCTTATAATGTCAGTGCAAATAATTTGTAGAAAAGAGAAATAATTATATATTTATTCATTTCAATCTACACTCTCTACTATAACAAAATACAATACATACAGTACAAAAGGCGAATTAGATGTTTTTAATTTTTATAAAATTTTCAGCCGACATTATTTTTGAGCCAATTTTTTTTTTTTTTTTGTTTTACATCTAACTTAAAAACCGCGGGCTATCTTTTGATTCGACTCACTGATAATGTCGAACGAAAATCATTCGATATCGAAGAAAATCACTCGACTCACCGGATTTTGGTGAGTCATACTCATACTTCACAAATCTAGCACGTTACTCCAAAACATAGGCTTCATATATATTTGTAACGCTGGCGGAGCTGCGGGAAACCTCTAGTATGTCATAAATTTCAAAGATAGATCTGGACTTTTTCCAATTCCGAGGTACCTAACTCTTAATCCCCATAAAAGTATTTGTACACTGTATTACAATACACTCTCCTCTAGCGAAATATTCCCAGATAAAAGTCCGGACCGGATCCCGGGCGCTTTTGTTATAACCGGATATAACCAACTATTTCGTATATAGTGGTTCAAGGAATTTTCCAGAAAGAATTTCACCCTTATTGCTACTGGGTACCTTAGGTATGTAAAAGATATATTAAAAATAGTGAGTATACATGCCAAAATCGTCTTCGTCTAAACGTGTTTCCTAGTTGTATCCTCAGCTTACGCTTCAGAGCCATGGATAGTCATGTCTTAGATTTGGTCGCACCTCCGTGAATCTTTTTACAGAAAACCAGACCAACAGAAACATGACCCAAAGTGTGTTATTGGCCAAGACACGACAAATTTTTCAGGCTGCAATTTCTCACGTGGTCCTGCTAGATCGAAACACATTGTCTTAATGGATCTGCCACAGCAAAACGACTTCCATCTTTTGCAGGACCAACAGCGTCACGAGTTATACTAATACGCCTCTCGCCGACATTGACACGCGCATTTACTCATCATCCTAGCGTGTATTCCTTGTTGCGTCGTCAGCTTACGCTTCGGAGCCTAGGGTATGCTGTAAGTCATGCTCCTAGATTTGACGGTACTGGTTATTACAATGGAGCGACTGCCGTCTGACCTCCGTAACCCTTTTTACAGGGAAACCAGACCAACAGGAACATGACCCGAGGCGTGTTAGTGGCCAACACTGTCAGAATTTCTCAGGCTGCCCTAAGGCATCTGACACAGCCTCACGACTGCTATCTATCGATAACAACCGGGACCAACGGCTTAACATGCCTTCCGAAACACGGAGGAGCTCAAGATAGAAAATGCCACTAAATGGCGATCAATCCAATAGTGGTCGCGTCACGTCGTCGCTTGACACGCGCATTCGCTACGGACACGCGGGTCGCTCTCGACTAACGAGCTCCTCGACACGCGCTTTCACTACATATCCTCAAATCATCATAGTTGGTGCTTAAACCCATTTTCAATGATATCCAACGCAGAATTCCACACTATCACCTATTAATTTATCAGCCAAGTAACCTATAGCCGATAATGTATCGGTTAGGCATTAAGCTAGTCACCTGGCGCTGACATTTACCAGATAAGCGTGGAATTCAGGCCAGGCCTAGCGATAGATCCATTTTGGTACGAGAATTTAGAGGTTAATCTTCTGAAATAGGTCGTATCTTCAATACGGGCTTATGTAAAGGTACATAGCTTTGATTATGAATAGATAATCAGGTAGAGAATGAATATTAGTCGTTAAAATTGACATTTTGTATAATCATGTTCATTCTATGATACTTTATTAATTCATATCGAGTGGGTTACCCGGTCAATCGACCCTGTACATGCTGGTGTATTTTTTTTCGCGACCGCCTCATGGTTCCAAATAACAACCAGGACCAACGGCTTTACGTGCCGTCCGAAGCACAGAATTATCATTACTATCTGACAATCAGGTGATTCAAGACTGTAACAGGTTGTCGAATATTTGATTAACTGGTAGAGAATGTCACTTGGCAGTAAGTCCAACACAAATACAAATATTGTTTTTTTTATACAACTAAGTAGGCAAACAGGCGTACGGCCCACCTGATGGTAAGTGGTTACCATAGCCTATGAACGCCTGCAACACCGGAGATGTCACGAGCGCGTTACCGACCTGTCCACTGTCAGCACAACGACCCCTCTGGAGCCTAGCGACCCTACTCACCAGCAGGAACACAACACTGCATCACTGTTTTTGTTTTTACTTGTGCAAAAAAATTATTTTATTGTCAGTTTTTTTTTTATTATAGATAAAAGGAATAAACGTCCTTTTCCCAAATTTGGATGACACCAAGATGAAGAAGACAAAATAATTTTGGACATGTGTATTTTATTGATTATTTATTTGATGTAATTTATGATTTTTTTTTTATATTTCCGAGCGACTCGTTTACCATTTAATTGTATGTGCACTATGGGCCATTGTAGTCTGAAATAAATGGATTTTATTTTATTTAAAACAGAGAACAAAATTCTTGTTCATGTTTTTTAAAAAAACTTCTGTCTTATCTATGTATATCTTGTTTTTACCTTACAGTTTGCACTAAAAATATTTAATACAGAAAAATATAAAAATAAGGTGACAGGAAAAGTCAGTAAGGGCCGGCCTCGGAGAACATACTGCGACCAAATCGCAGACATATTAAAAAAGCGAGTTGTCAGGAGTGATGAGCGTAGAAGCAGCGAGGGAAGTCTGTAAGGATCGTAGCAAATGGAAATCCGTAGTCTCTGCCTACCCCTACGGGAAAAAGGCGTGATGGTATGTATGTATGTATGTATGTATGTAAATATAAAAATCACAGCCCGGGAAAAACCGCCAACAACAGCTAGTATAATATTCCTGTGTCGTAAATGTGAAACGAGATGCGATACCGAAATAGTCACGTGCTTTGAAACGGTCTCAAACGGAATTCAAAATCAGGTAAATGCCACAATATTTACTCTTGATTTGTTACAATACAATACAAATACTCTTTATTGCACCAAAATACAAATTTCACAAAACAATTTATGTATATAAAAATTGAGGTACAAAGGCGGACTTATCGCTAGAGCGATCTCTTCTAGTCAAACCTTTACCTAAAGTGCTATGTACTTTTTAGATTAAGAATCCATACTAATATTATAAATGGAAAAGTCTGTCTGTCTGTCTGTCTGTTACGCTTTCACGGCCAAACCGCTGAACGGATTTCGATGAAATTTGGTATAAATATGGATGAAGACCCGAGGTCAAACATAAGCTACTTTTTGTCGCAGGCGGAGCTGCGGGAAAGAGCTAGTAGTATATATATCACTCCCTCTCTTGGTGTTAAAACTTTTTCACACTACACTTACAGTTTCCCAAGACGTGTAGAGAATAAGTACAATCAATTTGTGTTTGACAAAAAACTAATAATGCAGAAATAAAACAATTCAAATTTACATTTTCCTAATTCTTCTTGGCGTGTCGCCATTCCAACGATCCGAAGAGATTTATCCCGAAAAGTGTTCTACCACATTCACAGCCAAACAGTCTGACTAGTAAAGGCCTAAAAATATTGTATTAATTTGCCTATGAATTCAACAATAGTTACATTTTTTTGATTTGGTTTGACCGAAATCGGTCGGACGTCATCATGATAAACAGGCGACTAGCGGAATTTTGAGATTTCACGTGCCTCTGATTGATTGCGGATTTCATCAACAACCAACAAGAAAGTTGACGTCAGGTAGGAGAACCACTTAGATATATTTTGTTGTTTCTTAATCTTTTTCTTAACAATTAACGCGAAAGAAGTATAATATACTAGCTGACCCGGCAAACTTCGTGCCGCCTCCGAATATATTCACCTTTTAAACCTTCCCTGGACTTCCACAAATACTCTTAATTCAAAACCAAAAACAGCCAAATTGGTGCAGCCGTTCTCGAGTTTTAACGAGACTAATGAACAGCGATTGATTTATTTATATATAAAAGAATATATATATATATATTATAAATAAAAGAGTTACATAAAATAAAGGTCGAAACACACCCTGGCGTACATTTAATGACTTAATTACAAGAAGGTAGGCTCTCGTTTCAAGAATTCAGTTCAGTACTCAGCCGTAATCCACCCTTATAATTTAATTTTTAAAGTCATTTTCCTTTGGACGACGCGTTCTAATTAACTTTAATGGGCTCAAATATTTTGGACAATTAAATTTGCCGTCTCATTCGAAGTCTGAAATTACAAACGAATGCTGTAATGTTGTTTTAATTTTAATATTAAATGATTTAGCGCGTGATTTGTTAAAAATATCGTTTCTGTTGATCGATTCCTTATTAATTTAAACCGAATCAAGATTTTTCTTCATCGACATCGTAACCAATTCGACTCAAGAAGAAATAGCTTTATACCGCACTAGTTTTGCTTTTTGGTTTCACCCGCTTGTATGAACTACTTCTTACATTTACCCTTTTCCTAGAATAGATTTATCAAATGCAAGAAGATCTCTCTAAATTCGAATTTCAGAATTTAAAACGTTCAAACAAACAAACTCCTCATATTTTTATGTTAATATAACTAGTACTTATGTAGTTTTTATAGAATAGTCTAATTATTATCTATACATAGACATATGGCATAGAAAAATGGAAGTCTTATCAAATCTTTGAACAAAGTTTCAATTACGTATTTCTTTTTTTTATTTTAAGAAAAAAATTTTTCTTTAGAAATAAGTAGAACCCTTGTACCAATTTTTCCTAATGTTAAGTTTCCAATGTATATAATATTACAGTGTGTACATAAAATAAATTAAAATCAGAATCACCGCAAAATGTCCACACCCACTTGTCTAAATCGAATTCAATTCAATAACTAATATTTATATAGAACAATGTCTATTAGCTCACCTTTTGAAATAAAAGATAGAATAAATAGTAATAAACTTAGAATTTCTAATTAACTAAACTACACTTACTCAACAAAATACTCCATCGAAATCACAGTTCACAATTTATTGTCTAATATAAGATACTATTCAATAACATAAATTGTTAAAATCACACTGGTATAATGACTTCATTCACACTGGCCGCTTAGACGTTCCAAATTCAAAAATGACATTTAAAAAATTACGCGCGGAAATATTTCACAAACACTGATTCGAGATCGAATTTAAGGTTATTTCCTGGATTTTAGAGGTTATTCTATGACTTTAAGACATTTTTAACTGTATCCCGTGAATTTTGTAGGGACGTCGTAGCCCGGGATATGCTACGGGCTCCAGCCGCTGAATCTCGCCTCTCCGCCGCTCGAAGTTACATAGGCTGCGACTCCCCTCTTGCGTAACTATTGTTTAAAATGCCTTTGTTTACGTTTTACTTGACCTTGGAAATGTATAATTTATGTTTATTATGTAATTAACACATTATAACTATTCCCCTGAATTAATTGATAGTCTTAAAAAGATATATTCAAAAAAATTTTAGAATAACACATTTTCAATTAATTGAAATCTGAACCAAATATATAAATTCTTATGTATTTTTCTTCGCAAATCAATTTTTTCTCGACAAAATTTTCCCAATATAAACAGCTTCTAGCGGTCCAGATCTCGGTGCCTATATGCGCAGGCGTGAACTGGAAAATTCGAGAGAGACAGCAATACCGGCCGCACTAATCCGAGCGAGACAGACACGCAGTTGAAAGTAAGTGCATATAATCCAGTCAATTTGTTTCCTGGGCACGTCAGAATTTAGAAAAAAATACTAGTTTTGACTTGGAACTATGAAGTTTAGATTACCCATTGTGTTTTGTCGTCACTTTGTCTTCCGAACAGAAAATGCATGGAATTTATTTTATTTACCGATGTTATCAGTTTCCTCCATTTTAACTTTTCCCATTTTAGCCGTAGCCTATAGAAATTGATGTTATGTCTCACTTCTAGATAAAGCGACCTCTCCCTTTTGTAACTATAGTTATCATCGCCATCTTCTTTGCGAGTCGACTCTGGCTGTTATCAAACTTCAGAGGACAAAAACTCCGCCACCGACAAGGCATTGTCGGTGGCTTCGTAGAGGTCCCTGAGCGTGCAAGTGGCTGAACACGCAGGACAGGACAGGAGATGCGTCATGGTTTGGGGAGAGACACCGCACCGGCAGGCCACCTCCGAGCAGTAGCTCCACCTGAACATGTTTTCCTTGCTTCGGCCTACGAAAGTCCGCCATAATTCTCAACCATTCATTCATTCTTAACCACGGAGACAGCTTGACTTTTTAGTTGTTAATAAACTAGTTGCAGACGTAGTGAGTAATGGGTCACACACTGTTATTTTTTATACCTGTCATAGGCTACTTGACTGTGTTCATACTTGGAAAAGATTTTTATACGGAACAATAACTACTTTATAAACTAGCAGATTCCGAAATCACAATCAAATTGGTTGATAATTAAAGCAGTTATTAGCATTTCAAATTTTCTCATAAAGGAAAGTGGAAGCGTAATGGGGATGTCTCGCTATCTCTTTTGAACACCTGAAACCAAATGGCAGTGACGTCACTTCACACACAAGTGCGTCCTTTTCTCGTTTTTTGACAGTTTCCCCTTCCACCGAAATTTCAAAGGCGTATAACTTATTTATTTTAGCAATCAAAATCAAAATTTTGATGAAAACATATCTTTCAGTTTTCAGTTTCTGGTACTTATATTTTTAATATGAATGATAAAAAACATTGAGTAGCCTATTGTTGATTTAGATATAATATAGATAAATAGGAAAACCTTTAGAAAAAGCATATAATTGTCATGCTGTTGGTCTTTTTTAATAAACTTAAATAAATACATAAATTTGCAGGCCAGTCTTGATATAACAAATTCATTATACAAAACCTTAAAACTTTAGCGGACAGTAACGTCTCTCGACAATCATTAACAATCAAGTGCCATTGTTATTTCTTTAACAGTCAGAGAAAGTATTAAACTACCTAACTTTCATACATACTCGTAAGTATTCGAGTATATTAAATACTAGCTTTTACCCGCAGCTCCGCCTGCGTCAAAAAGTAGCCTATTTTTGACCCCTGGTCTTCAACTATATTCATACCAAATTTCATCAAAATCCGTTCAGCGGTTTGGCTGTGAAAGTGTAACAGACAGACAGACAGACAGACTTTCGCATTTATAATATTAGTATGGATGCGTGAGAAAATTAGATTTCTTTAAATAGTCTCCGCTATTTTCCAGCCTGATTCAGTCTCGTGTAGCAACCATATAATGGCGACTTTTGCGTCACTAACAACAGCCAATAGGTATAAATTATGTGTAAATTGGCTACCAGCAAACCAGACTGAACCAAACTGCTACAAGGCGTCATTTCTCTTATTTTACATAGTGCACATATCAATCGTAATTGGGTCGCAATGTCAATTTTTGACGTTTCTGGTATTCTGTTACTAATTTTAAGACTAAATATTTCATTGGCATGCCATTGAACTGCAACTGGAAAATTTTGCTAATCAAAAAATCATCAATATTACCAATATTTCAATAATCGGTACTCTGTTATCCATACTTAATATTATAAATGCTAAAGTCTGTCTGTCTGTTCCGCTTTCACGGCCGAACCGCTGAACGGATTTTGATGAAATTTGGTATGGCTTTAGTTGAAGACCCGGGGTCAAACATAGGTTACCTTTCGACGCAGGCGCAGCTGCGGGAAACATCTAGTTTATTATATTTACATTGTTTCTAATATTACCTTTCTATTACGTTTTATTTGCAATTTAATTGAGATTCAAAATTGTGGTATCAGAATACTAATGATTTTTTGATTAACAATATTTTCCAGTTGCAGTTCATTGGCATGCCAATGGAATACGATTGGTCTTAGTAAAAAAAATTAGTAACAGAATACCAGAAACGTCAAAAGTTTTCATTGCGATCCAATTACGATTCAATTGTGCACTATGTAAAATAAGAGAATTGACGCCCTGGAACATCAGACAGTGTTGGCCAGTCAACAGCTCTGGTGTTGTTTCGGTTGGTCTGGTTTCTCTATAAAAATGATTTAAGAGTCTAAACAGCAGTCGCTCCATAGCAATAACAAATATTTTAAAATCTATGGCCGTGATTAAAAGCGTACCCTAGGCTCTGAAGCGTAGGCTTAGCAACTGGAAAACTTGATGATGCAACGCGGAAACATACATACATACAGGATACATAACTCTCCTTTCTGCCTTCGCTGCAGTCGGTTACCGAAGCATTTATAATTTTAGTAAAGAACACATAAATATCCGATAGAAAGAACCCTAATCTTCTGACATTGAGTTATTGCGAAACGTCGTAGCGCCTCTACGGCGTAGCTCGCTCGTAGCGGGTGCTACGACGCTTGCAATGTGTTTTATTACACTTTTCTTACACATTCTCGTACATTTTTGGGAATATTTTTCTAAAGTCCAGTTCTCAATGTTTTTGCAACATTATTTTTTAACTTAACCGACTTCGAAAAAAGAGTTTTGTTCATATATTTGTTCGTTTCTTCGTTACCTCTTCTCGCTACATTTAACTAACGAATGTTCCTGAAATATAACAAACACAAAGATACTGAGAAGGACATAGATATGTGATCCTAAAAATGTACTGATTACCGGATGTTACACTTTCAGCTAACGCTTCACACCACAGGATACGCTTTAATCATGGTCCCAGATTTGGAGGTACTAACTATTTGATTGGAAGCGACTGCCGTCTGACCTCCGTAACCCTTTGTACAGGGAAACCATGGTCTGGTTTCCCTGTAAGGGTAGGTAATAGGATCATGATGTTCTTTTATGACCACTAGATGGCGCTCGGGACCAACATGCCTTTATGAACAGATATCATCGTCAAATTATTACAAATCATCTTTATTATCAGACAATCAGGTGATTGAAGCCTGCAATGTCCTAACCAAACTGGAAACAACTAAACAAAGTATGCTTCCCGTGGGAATCGAACCCACGACCCGGGTCAAAGGCTTGAATTTCATCGTCTATTTATTGATAATAGGCTAGTTTCCACTAAGAACTAATCAGAGAGATGACACTTTCTAATTATGAAATAATATATGTAGGATTGAAAAAAATTACTATATACCACAAAAGTCAGATTGTTACTATTTTTAGAAAATAAAATCGAGGATAGAAAAAGAACCACTTACCATCAGGTGGGCGGTACGCCTGTTTGCCAAATAAGCTGTTTAAAAAAAAAAAAAAAAAAAAAAAACCATTTTGTCACGAGACATTGAACACCAATCAGAAGCGATTACGTCACACCATGTAAACCATCATTGTTGTTGTTGATGTTGACGTTTTACAATAGTCCTTTTCCATAGAAAACTGTCAAATCAGGTAAACAAATATGGCCATCTGACATTGACACATGATTGTAAATGGCTAAATTTTTATTTCATGGCGGCTGTACACTCTCCTCTGAATGGCGGGCCAGTTAAGCCTCTCGAGTCGTAACTTAAATGACAGTTCAGCCGGTCCATATCAAGTTAAGACTCAAGAGGCTTCACTGGCCCACAAACGACATAACAACTTAACCTTATTTCTGCATGGCTCGACTTGAGTGTGCAGCGACAAAAAGTTATGACGTCATTCAAATCGCCATGACAGTGCAGAGCGCTTTCGCACGATATTCAAAATGTGTTTTTTAAAATACATAATACATAATGTAAGATTCGAGTATTGCACAAAATACAACATTTTCTGATTATACTACACTATGACGTATAACAATAACAACATTTTAAAATTTAGTAAACTAGCCTATTATTCACTCACTCCCTTGATCTATTTTATGGTCATAAGGAAGAAAACAAACTTTTACTGCCACATTAAGAGTAGACACATAGCTTGAATTTCATCAGTAAAGCTGTAAAAGCTCGCTACACAACAAATATCTTTAAAACTTCCGCTGTTACAAAGTTACTTTAAAATTTACTTTACTGACGCTGCAAACGACTTCATGAATATATTTTGAAAACAAAAGTCTCCTGAAAATGTGTTATTGTGTTTACATAATCATAATCTATACTTCCATACTTAATGATATTATATGTGCGATAGCCTGACTATCTGTTGCGCTTTCACAGCCAAATCGCTGAACGGATTTTGATAAAATTTGGTATGTATATAGTTGTAGCCCCGGGGTCAAACCACGGAGTAAAAACAAAGAGGAGATGGTGTATCAAGAGGTTCTTCTTATTATCTTATTTATATTACAGATATTTTGAACATTATTTACCGAGTTGATAACATGTTATTTACCTACGTTTATTGTGATCCCATAACAGTACAGCATTAAAACAATAAAAACTAAATGGTTTAAAATATTTTACAAAATATTCTAAGCTGAAACAAAACATAAATTAGAAAAATAAGAAAAATATTAGAGCTGGCTCCACGTCACGCATCTTTCCCAGTTGACCGAAAAATGACGTAAGCCACGACCACTTCCAACGTCACTGCGCCAATGACCGTAACGGTGCACCAGTCGATACGCCGTCTCCTCCATGGGTCAAACATAGGCTAATTTTTGACGCAGGCAGAGCTGTGGGAAACAGCTAATATCATAGATTTTTGTTAAGTTTTGCATACATACTTATATCCTACGGGAGCAGGATTTTCACTACATACACTGTGTCCTTTTCGGTATTCCCAACTAGGTATGTGTATGTGTATTTCTTGAACATTGGTTCAGTAGATAAATAGGTAACAAACAAATATAGAAACTTCATATTACTAGCTCGCTGCCTGCTATTAGAAATATGTAAACAAATTTTTTATTCGTTTATTTGTTTGCGAATTATTTCTAGACGATACGATATAAGTGTAATATGTTATTGTGTGGAGCAATTTGCCAATTTACCGACCGCGGTGTCAAGGGCGACCGGACGCCCGCTTCACGTGTTGATAGCATGTGCTGGACGAGTAATTTGTCGATGAACAGGCATACGACCCGTCTGATATTCATTATTTATTAAAACTTTATTGTTCCATTTCAAATAATTATAACAATTGGCGGATTTATGATTTTAAACTACGAACGATTCGCAAACATAACTTTACGTCAGTGAATAAAGTGAGAAAAGATGTGGATGAATCAAATAATGTTGCATTTGATAAATATAGTTCAGGCTTTACAAACTTGGTCTGGCCTTGCTCTGTTTTAGAACAGAAACGAGCATGAATGGCATTATAAATATTAAATGACTCCTAAAAGAGGTCACACTGGATTCAACTTTAGTTTTAAGGTTCCTTGCTGTCAATTGCAAATCCTTATTGGTCCTCTTTTCTTCTCAGTTCTACATGATTTGTAAACATCTTTTCAAAATTTAGACTTGTGACCTTATGGCTGATAATCGTTATGTGCCAAAAAGTTTTCTCAAAGCGTCTGATAGGAGTTTGCTTGTCTCACTTACAGTCGCACTTAATTACCCTTAAAATAAATTCATCCAACTCAAAAAATTATCTAAATAGAGTAACTCATTATTTTTCTTAGGCAGTAGGACCGCCTATGCCGTCGTCCAGGCATTTTGTCAAATGAATACATCATCATCATCATTTCAATCAGCAGTCAGTTACTACTGTATATATCCAGGATAGAATCATGTAGATATATCCAGAATGACAAGTTAGCGGTCTGCACCCAGGTCTAACCTGCGACCTTCTTCAGGTCATCTGACCAATCAGTGGGTGTCCAACACTTCAAAAATAAATAAATAACACCGCATTAGTTATTTCATATTTTTTTTAAATCTAGACCATGCTTATTTAAAATTCAGTACGGTCCGGTGGCTGTAGAGTTTGTTTTGTCTATGCTAATGTGTTCATCCGTTGTGAATATTTGAGAAGTAAACTCTGAATGACATTTGTTTGCCAAACGCGACGAGTGCATAAAATGTTTACGACTTTTTTTGTATCCCTTTAAACAATTGTTTTAATGCTCGATATACGCTGACATAGTTTCTTTAATGACCACTATTTGATATTTTTTTTAATTATTGGGTTTTACGGCCATGGATAAAAGTCCTTTATAGCCCTTCTTAATTTTTCTATCTTCTTCAGTCCTACAGTGTGGTTTCGTTAAGTCCTAATCAAGTCTAAAAGTCTAGTCGGTAGTCAAGTCTAGTCAGAAGAACAGGCTAAGTGAAGTGGTAGAAAAACTGCACTTAGCGATTACTAGGAGCTTTTGGCAACAAGCATAAAAAGACACACAAATCAAACATTGTATCACTTCCCAACACTCACGCTTGTTATCGAACACTCTGCGAATAATAATCCAACATTATTATGCACGAATACAAAAAAAAAAATTTTGGAAAATAAAATACAACGCCGATACTGTTCTTCACAGCTTCCCGCCAAAAGTCACCACTATTTGACAGTCGACACCAAAGATTTTTTTTGGTTTAGTAGCAAATAGAACATTAAAAATTGTAAGTAAGTTTGTAGGTTTTATTTTATTTTTTCACTACTTGTTTGTTTCAGATCTATATTTGCAATAAGCCTTGTCAACTTCGCTCCAACCCACATCCGAAGTGTCAAGTTCTCGCAACACGATACTTTAAAAGCAGTTATCTCGATACAGCAGTGTCTTGTTACTTTTGATGGGATCTCAAAGTGTAAAGTTATATTGATCTTTATCCAGACATAACCTAAGGGTTTGCTTGTATAAATCCCACAGGAACAACTTTTTACCAGTGTTTCACAATAAAGGAAGTTCTTCTTGTTAGCGTGTCAACTCTGGCGACTATATACTCTCTCCATAGAGTCGTGGTGGAAGGATCGGCCAGTAAAAAAATATTTTGATTTGATTCAAACAGCAAGTACGACGTACAACGAAAAGTACTCTATGTGCTAATCAAAAGTGTGTACTACTAAGTGGCACATAGAGTATTGTTTTTAGTTTGATTAGGACAATACAGGCTTGATTCATTAAGATAAGATAAATAAAAAAGCCGTAAATTAATATCTTGTCTCTTTAGGAATCCTAAAGAGACAAGATATTAATTTACGGCCACCTATTTTCCTCGTGTCCATTATATGTCATTGAGAGTGAGTATATTTTTTGCAAAAATGTACAACCAAAATGAATAAAAGCCAAAAATGTAAAAAGTATTTTATACATGGATTTTAAGTTACAGACATGATAACAGATTTATTAAATTCGAGTTTTAACTTACAGCTACAGTAAGTACTTAGTAAATTTTCTCAAAAACTCAAACATACAAAACCTTTTTTGTACCGACGTAGTCAAAAAAAAAACTAAATCTATGGTTGTACCAGATAAAAGAAATGCAATAAATAATAATACGTCCGAAATTAAAAGTCTGACTTAAAGCCTAAACATAAAACAATATATAATAGGCAACCAAATAAATAACAGATTAATAAACAAAAACATGCATTATATTAATTGCAAACAATTTTTTTTTAACAAAATAATCATGCACTAAACTCCAAACATCAAAAAGGTAAAACATCTTTACAATATTCCATAAAATATCAGTATTAAAAAATGTAAAACACTAAAACTTACGTTTCAACTTAGTTATACACAAACATCGTCAATCAATTGACACTTTGTAGGAATTTACTAACTTTATAGGAATCGCCTACCACTTCAGCACCTCTGGAAAAAGTTACTTTCCGGCTCCATTCCACTTATCCTGACATTCTAGAAATAGCTGTCACTACATCATTAGTTTTTTTTTTCAATTTGGCTCTTACTTTCGTATTTAGCCAGTAACAAGTAACAGTTTTTTAATAAAGTTGTTTAATTATACAAATATAAAGTCAAGTCAGTAGTTAAGTCAAGTCATAATCAAGTCGAGTCAGAAGAGTCGGGCTAAGTGAAGTGGTAGAAAAGCTGCACTTAGCGATTTCTAGGAGCTTTTGGCAACAAGCAAGGAAATCACATAAATCGAACACTGGATCACTTCCCAACACTCACGCTTGTTCTTGAACACTTTGCGAATAATAATCCACCATTATTATGCACAAACACTCAAAAAAAAAAAAATTTTGGAAAATAAAATACAGCGCCGATACTGCTTTTCACAGCTTCCCGCCAAAAAAAAACACATCATTAGTTTTCTTCCCACTTTTACGCCCTAGCGTGATATTATACCTAGTAACTTCTATCCCAAGAATGATTCCCATTAGTTTCAGTACATATTTGTCCCATGGAACTAAGACTTTATATTCTCAATAGTTCACAGTAGTAGTTTTATTCTCAGTAGTTAGTTAGTTTAGTTAGTTAATTGGTCTTGGCAATGGAACTAGTGGGAACAATTCTAGTACTAAAACTGCGTCCTAAGGATTTTTATCCTTTTACTAGAAATTTGTCATTGGGCATTTTTATGCCACGATAGGTGTACAAAATAAATAAGCAATCAATGCGATAAAACCATATTAAAATAGTTTCATGTGTAATAATCGCGAAAACATTAAACATCGCTAAAGTTTGTGTTTCAGCTTAGTTATGCACAAACATCGTCAATCAATTGAAACTTTGCTAACTTTATACGAATCGCCGACTACTTCAGCGGTACTATACCTTTGGAAGAAGTTACTTTTCGGCTCCAATCCCGTTTCCCCTGACATTCCAGAAATAGCTGTCACTACATCATTAGTTTTCTTCCCACTTTTACGCCCTAGCGTAATATTATACCTAGTTACTTCTAACCCAAGACTTCTAGTACTAAAACTGCGTCCTAAGGATTTTGATCTTTTGACTGTAAATTTGTCTTTGGGCATTTTGATGTCGTAAATTGGGTTGATAATGCCGGTGTAGGTCTGGTTAAGTTTGGTGTTAATAGACTCTAGTTGGTGGATGTCTTGTTCTAATTGTTGTAAGCGGTTGGGTGGGAGGTAGTCTGCGTAGCGCGATACCTGTTGAAAAAAAAATTTCATACATATGATGCATACTTTAATTTACCCCTTGTACAGTGGAAGGCAGATGATTGTGACCACCTTACCGTTCCCGCCGTAATGGCTGAGTCAGGTTTATCTGTCTTCGATTGTACTATCGATTATACATATAAGTATATACAATTTTAGCATCACTGTCACCACATTGTACACGAAAAATAAAGTTTAATTAAGAAATAACTTATTTAGTTTGAAAATTTGATTTGTACAATTTTTTTACATTAGTATAAACTACTAATATCACCTTCCCCATAACCTAATGGATTTTTAGTTCTAGTTTTCAAAAAACAAATTGAATTGAACCGTCTTTTGACCCATTTGTTTAGCTTCTTCAAGAAAGAAGCCGCCCAGTTAGAAGTTACAAATGGGTACTTTTGCACATCGCGGCAGTAAGTTACGTCTGCTACTGAAATTTAGCCTCGTTCACACTAAACAAATGGTATTTTATTTCTAACTAGCTGTTTCCCGCAGCTCCGCCTGTATATTCATACCAAATTTCATCAAAATCCATTCAGCGGTTTGACCGTGAAAGCGTAACAGACAGACAGACTTTCGCATTTATTAAGTATGGATGGATGGATATTTCGTATTTTAAACAGGAATATATAAGTATTTACTAGGAAATGGTTGTGGATAATATCTTTATTGTGCAATAGTTGCAAAACTCTACACTGTTATGAGATGCCGCAAAAAATAGCGGTCGCCATCTAACGGGGGAAAGCGGCCGGAGTTCTTGGCACCATGCCGCTAGGGCAAACTTTGGATTTTAATTCGTTTTTAATTTTAGATTTTACAATACAATACAAAATATCTTTATTGCCCACATACAAAAACTTTAACATAATATGAGCAAAGATTATTATAATGTTTATATGTGATTACAGTTTTTATTTATTTACTAGCTGTGCCCGCGACTTCGTCCGCGTAACTTTCGATTACATACCTACTTTATTAATATTTAAAAGGTTCCGGAGATCGCTATGTAAAACGTTACGATGGAATACCGTTTGGCATGAAAGAAAAAGTCAAACAATCATGATTTATATATACATTATCCACCCTTTTATAATAATATCTAATAAGATATTTAAGGCTGTAATGTATGTAGTTGTTATTAACTGTATGGTTTTCCGAATAAAACTAAATAAAATAAATAAATGAAATATGTTAATAAAAAAGTTTCCGTCCAGTAGGTTTTGCTTGAAAGATGCACAACAGACAGACAGACAAAAATTCCAAAAATCATATTTTTGGCTTCTGTTCCATGTATAAGGAGCCCTAGTTATATTTTTTTTATTTTATATTCAATGTACAGATGTAGATTATATAATATTGACAGTGAGGCAAGGCTGATACCAAGGCATACAGGATCGGTTGACCCTTTGACACCAGAATGAGCAGCTTATAGGACATGAATTGAATGAACTTAGAGAAACGGACATCAAATGCACCTTAAAGAGATTTTGAAACAATAACTACTCTGCTAGTTACTTTGCTATGAAATTGTTAAATGATGATAACATTCTTTCCTGAAAAATTAAATTAAGATCTGTCTAGTAGTTTCTGAAATTAGCGTGTTCAGACAGACATACAGACAGATAGACAGTTTTAATTATTCATCTTTAGTCGTTCCCTCTGATTTTCTACTCAAAATAATAAATGTATAGATACGTCGATTCTACTCTTTTATTATAGTATAGATAGAAGAAGATTTAGTAAATTCATGTAGGTATACAGTAATTCGAGTAGGATACAAAATAAAACAGAACATTAGTACAAAGTGCTATTTCTAAAGAAACCTCTTCCAGCAGACAGACCTGAGAAAGACCACGACAAGAAAAGGGTTACATGCATATTATTATTTTTAATGGTTTAGGTAAGTTTTATTTTGATTGTATATACTTTGTATGTAATTTACTATTACGCGCAACACATAGAAATAAAAATAAAATACAAAAACATTTACATCCCACTGCTGGGCAAAGGTCTCCCCCATCTCTCTCCACGTGTCTCTATCCAAAGCCAACTCCAACCACACACTTTGGAAATCCTTCAGGTCATCACTCCAACGCTTTCTGGGTCTGTCCCGTTTTTTTTTTTATACAATTAACAGGCAAAAAGGCATACGGCCCACCTGATGGTAAGTGGTAGTTTTCGGCGTCCACCTTCAGTTATCCAAGCAAGTGAAACGTAAATGGTTAAAAAAACATAGAAACTTATCCATACCACTTTATCCCTGCTAGATTTCCTGGGTAACGGTGGAGGGGGTGGGGGTGCCTCATCTCCTGACAACTGGTCTGGGGCTCGGCTGTGGTACTTTTGGGGAGCCTCTGCCACCGTGCCTTCAGCTTCAGGGAGCTTCCAGGAACTGTGTAGGAGAGAACGTCGTCTATATACTGTGTCACATTGTATCATTTTTACTGAACACCAAATTTAGACGGTAGTAATTAAAGGAAATGGGTAAAAGATGACGTATTTTGTAAAGTTGGAATTTTGTGAATTGTCAGTCAGAGGATATACTAATAGGACACATGTACCTAAACGAATTTTTCACACCACCAGTACTGCAAGCCGGTGGTGTTAAGGTACAAAAGAGGGAAAACTCTAGCTCTATCCGCGATTGTGCATCGTCGTGCAGTGCCCAAGGGGTAAAACGGGCCCTATTACTAGGACGCTGTCCGTCCGTCTGTGTCTCACTAGGCTGTATCTCATAAACCGTGATAGTAAGACAGTTAAAATTATCATAGATATCGCTATAACAACAAACACTAAAAATAATTCATCCCATTGCACCTCTCGCCATCGTCAGGGAATTCATCCCCATACCTTAGATCCCATGTTATCGCGTACAGTACGCTTCAAATGGGATTTCCTCCCTCGTACACTTCGATTAATGAACTCATGCCATGGTTTTCCCTAGTGACTATAACATGGGAGCCTTCAAAAAGGGCGTGAAAAAAATCCTTCAGGGTCGGCAACGCGCTCGTGACATCTCCGGTGTTGCAGGCGTTCATAGGCTACGGTGACCACTAACCATCAAATGGGCCGTACGCCTGTTTGCCTACTTAGTGGTATAAAACAAAATTAGGGGACTCTTAAACAACAGACATTATGTTTTTTGAGTTTGTATGAATAACTTTCTTTCTTTCTGTGCACTTTGAAATTATTTATTCCAGACAGATATTATTGTCAGACAGACAGACTTTCGCATTTATAATAATTAGGTAGTATGGATATGGAAGTACGACATGGTAAATCCTGATACCATGCAACTAAACTTGATCTAAGTTTTATCCTCATGGTATGTCGATATAAAAGAATCAATTAGTATTGTAAATAGTGCAACATAGGCAACCTACCAACCTAGCAAAATAGGCAACCTACCAACCTTTGTGTTACAGGCGTCAATAGGCTCATATCCCATATACCATGATATAACTAATGTGTCGAACAAAAAATTACTCGATATTGAACAATAATTATTTAATTCGGCGATTTTGCGTGCGTCAGAATTTATATACTATTATACATACATACCTACATGCTCTCGATAAACATAACACTCTTTCTGGCGCAGTCGGACAAAAAAAGATAAGATTTCTTTGTTATTGTTCATGTTCAAACAACATCGTGAATTAAGTTCAAAAGAGAAGAAAAACAATCCACGTGGTACGAAAAGCCTTTGTGGCTGTAACTTCTAGCAGAAATGTCGAAATAACTTCCAGTCATGGATATATATAGATCGAGAAGTATAACGCGGGTGCATACAATAGGCTGATGTCAAAAAATTTTACCTGAATGCATTTCGTTAACCATGTCTCTCTTTCTAACTCGTGATGTGTTAGGGCGTGAATCTTGGTTTCCATCCACAGCACTTGATAACAACCCCAAAAGTTGGAAAAAATGATAAACAATTACGTAGCTATATAATCTTTATTTTGAGGTAGATTTTTATTAAAAAATGAAAAATAATTATACTTGTTTTTGATATAGAAATATAAAGCCCAATTATATTAAGCAAACTGACATTTTTATTTTACTGTATTTCTGACTAGGCAAAATTTTTGAAGTGATGGTAATACTTTGGAGAAAACAGGGGAGGTCAAAATTTCTTGAACCAGCCTGTTGTATGCCTGCTCGGCTTCCATCTTTACATTTAGTTCTATGCTACCAGTCTCTCAGTTTGCGCTCAAATCTGAAGAAAAAGTCGCAGTGACTTGTAAGTAACTTGTTTCTTTGTTGAGTTTTGTCAGGGGAAAAATGTATGTATGTAAAAATCTTTATTGTACATAAATAACATAGTATCAGAATACAGGTTACTACAAATGGCGGACTTATCCCAAATAGGGATCTCTTCCAGTCAACCGAACTAACATAGGACATAGACATATGGGCACAGAAGAGGGTATAACACGCAAAGAAATCTTAGGTGCAAAGTATACATAGACTTACATCTAACATACAAATTTAATGACACATAAAAACAGTAAGCTCAGATCAAGTCCGATCGTTCGTAGTATTCCCTAACCTGAGATTTGAAAGAGTGTGAAGACAGCTCTTTAAACATATTATATTTATATAGCTAAGCGTGAACTTGCTTTTCTCCACCCACCTGATCGTAAGCGGTCACCGCAGCCCATGGACGCCGACAACACTAGGAGTATCACGTGCGCATTGCCGAATCGCGATAAATACTTTCAGGTCCTCTTTAAAAGACACCATGTTGACCTTGACGTTGTTTTGTCATTTTCATTTATCTATCGAACATTGGTAGATACTTTACTGCCAGCGTGATAGTATATATATTGCACCCAAAATAACAAGACAAGCAGATTAATTAAAAAAAAAAAAATTTCAGACCGGGCAATGTGGAGGAGGGAAAGCAGGAGCCCAATGGCGCTAAATGCCAATGACGTTAAGTTAATTACCAAAACCAAACTACGACTGCAAGTGATATTTATGAGTACGTGAAACGGTGAGAATAAAAAACGTTGGACTGACATTGTAAAAAAAATTACGACTCGTTTTATAATTGACATGACTGTATTTACAAAGTAAAAAAATATACTAAGGTAACTAAGGAGGTCACCAGTCGCCGATTTTACTGAGGAGCTTGACAGTCGAGCGCGACCCCCTTATCCGATCGAATGCGTGTGTCAAGCAACTCCGTGACGCGACCACTTTTAGATTGGTCGCCATTTAGTGGCATTTTCTATCTTGAGCTCCTCCGTGCTTCGAAAGGCACGTTAAGCCGTTGGTCCTGGTTGTTATCGATAGATAGTAGTCGTGAGGCTGTGTCAGATGCCTTAGATCAACCTGAAAAATTCTGACAGTGTTGGCCACTAACACACCTCGGGTCATGTTCCTGTTGGTCTAGTTTTCCTGTAAAAAGGGTTACGGAGGTCAGACGGCAGTTGCCCCACTGTAATAACTAGTTCCGCCAAATCTAGGACATTCCTTACAGCCTACTCTAGGCTCCGAAGCGTATAAGCTGACGACGCAACTAGGATGATGACCGATGTCACATAATCAAAATTAGCCCTCGGGGTCATGGTTTGGTTTTAGTAAATACGTTAATGTGTATTACAGACAGGCCATTTGGAGTGGAGAAGAAGAAGACTTACTTGGTGAGTCTCTCGCTCCTTCACTGCTCTCGCCCAACCAGGAACATAGCTCTTGCAGTATCTATAAAATACAAAATTGGCTATTGCTAAAAGAAGAAGACTTACTCGGTGGCTCTCTCGCTGCTCTCGCAGTATCTATACAATAAACTGGCCATCGCTTCTTCACTGCCCTCGCCCAACTAGGAACATAGCTCTTGCAGTATCTATACAATACAAAACTGGCCATCGCTCCTTCACTGCCCTCGCCCAACTAGGAACATAGTTCTTGCAGTATCTATACAATACAAAACTGGCCATCTCTCCTTCACTGCCCTCGCCCAACTAGGAACATAACTCTTGCAGTATCTATACAATACAAAACTGGCCATCGCTCCTTCACAGCCCTCGCCCAACTAGGAACATAGCTCTTGCAGTATCTATACAATACAAAACTGGCCCTCGCTCCTTCACTGCCCTCGCCCAACTAGGAACATAGCTCTTGCAGTATCTTTACAATACAAAACTGGCCATCGCCCCTTCACTGCCCTCGCCCAACTAGGAACATAGCTCTTGCAGTATCTATACAACACAAAACTGGCCATCGCTCCTTCACTGCCCTCGCCCAACTAGGAACATAGCTCTTGCAGTATCTATACAATACAAAACTGGCCCTCGCTCCTTCACTGCCCTCGCCCAACTAGGAACATAGCTCTTGCAGTATCTATACAATACAAAACTGGCCATCGCTCCTTCACTGCCCTCGCCCAACTAGGAACATAGCTCTTGCAGTATCTATACAATACAAAACTGGCCATCGCTCCTTCACTGCCCTCGCCCAACTATGAACATAGCTCTTGCAGTATCTATACAATACAAAACTGGCCATCGCTCCTTCACTGCCCTCGCCCAACTAGGAACATAGCTCTTGCAGTACCTATACAATACAAAACTGTCCATCGCTCCTTCACTGCCCTCGCCCAACTAGGAACATAGCTCTTGCAGTATCTATACAAAACAAAACTGGCCATCGCTACTTCACTGCCCTCGCCCAACTAGGAACATAGCTCTTGCAGTATCTATACAATACAAAACTGGCCATCGCTCCTTCACTGCCCTCGCCCAACTAGGAACATAGCTCTTGCAGTTTCTATACAATACAATACTAGCTATTTGGAGTGGAGAAGAAGAAGAAGCCTTACTTGGTGGCTCTCTCGCTGCTCTTGGAGCGGGCGGCGCGAGCGAGGCGGTGCAGCGCAAACAGAGCTCCTTCGCTGCTCTCGCCCAACCAGGAACATAGCTCTTGTAGTATCTATACATACAGACATAAAGCTCCATTCAAACTGACACGAATCCCGTGCTTGACACACAAATAAGATTAGGTAAAAGTGCCATAGCGTGTGCCAAAGTTAACTGGCCTGATTAAGGCATTTCTACGTATTCTTATTTCTACTAGTAATTAAGGAAAGTTTTTTTGCTTGCTTATAAAATGCTTATTTGTAAATTGACGTTTTGAAGAAAATGCTGCAGTGGAGTTTGTAGCGCCGCTTCTTTTCCACTTGCGCTTTGGAAGTGGTGGTAAACTTAATTTAAGTAAATTGACGTTAATAAGTGATATTTATATCCTATATTGAAAATAAACGATTTCAATTCATTTCATTTGAAGGCGGCCCGCGTTACGCGCGGGATTTGCGTCAGTTTGAATGTAGCATATATATATTTCATTAATGAACTGTCTCCGTAGTCCAGTTGTTAAGGCGGTTTCCTTAGACCCGGAGGTCGTCGATTCGATTCCTACGGGAAGCATACTTTGTTTAGTTGTTTCCAGTTTGGTTAGAATATTGCAGGCTTGAATTACTTGATTGTCTGATAATAATGATGATTCCGTGCTTCGGCAGGCACGTTAAACCATTGTTCCCGGCCGCCATGTGGTGGTCGTTAAGGGAACCACGTTCCTGAAAGGCGGCTCCGAAAAACTCTGCCACCAGGGTGTCAATTCTCTTATTTTACAAAGTGCACAATTGAATCGTAATTGGATCACAATGGCAATTGTTGACGTTTCCTGTATTCTGTTACTCATTTTAAGACCAATCGTATTCCATTGGCATGCCATTGAACTGCAACTGGAAAATTTTGCTAATCAAAAATTCAACAATATTTTATTTATTACATTTAAATTTTGTCTACTATTGCCATTCAATTACGTTTTAGTTCCAATTAAATTGAGATTCAAAATTGTGTTAGCAGAATACCAAAATTAAATGAATATCAGTTGCATGAACTTTTAAAGTTTATTAGCGCAATTGACAGGGTGTAACCCACTGGAAATGATTGAATGACGATCTCAGCTGTCAAGCTGAGATGTTTTGGTTTCATGAGAAGGGTCGAAAATCACGCTGTTTATAAATATTTTGGAATAGGCTGAACTGTTCACTCAGACAACCCAGGACAGACTGTCCTGCCGAAAGCTTAATAGGACCCCCTTATTCCCACTAGCTCTGTTGAGTAGTACACAGAACTAGTGGGACTTTTTCATGTAGGAGAAAGCTAAAGAGAAAGCTACCTCATTCTCACTCATCATCTCATTCGAAATCTTGATGATATGAAAGGTTTGCACTCACCGTGAACCTCCCACGTTGTAACAAAGCTGGCACAAGATCAGCCAATGCTAAATGCAGGGTGTGTTGTCCAGAACTCCACAGCAGATTGAGGGGGGCCGTGTGTCCGACCACCCACTCCTCTTCCACCGACCAGCCCGCGTCTTCAGCGTCTGATGCTCCTGATTCTTCAACTAAAATAAATTGGTTTATTTATGAACACAATAAAAAATACCAGGGATTACACATAAGAGGAAAAGACAGCAGAACTTCTTTCAGCAGACCCAGAATTATTACAGCCCCATTATTTTTGGATGAGATACACAGGTGTGGATCGACCCAGGTACCGTTGAGAGATGGGGTGCAGGGCAGGGAACCTCCTCGAGTGCCCGGTCCTTTGAAAGCTTTGCATTCTCACTTGATCCCAAGGATCCGGTGAGAGGGCGGGCTGACAAGGGATTCGGGACGGTGCACCCTGGGTGACAGGTAATAACTCTTAAGAGACGGGGAAGATGAACTCATATTTTGGAGGAAAGATCCACTTTGAATCGCTATACCTTTCGCTTTGCCCAAAGGTTGACTGTTAGATAATGCTTTTAGCATTAAGTCCGCCTATTCCGCTTTACAAATTGTAATTTTTACAATGAAGTTTTAATAAATAAACTATCACAGTAAGCAAAAATCTTTTATCTGACACACACGTGTATATATTGCACAAGACAAACTTTTAATTAAACCACCTAAATTCAACCATGATAATTTTTTCAATCAAAGACAAAGTACACCTGTCAAAGGATTAAAGTCCGTGGGTGCCATTAAAAATAACAAAGGATTACCTCTCTCCGACTGGTAGAAGATTTTTTTATACTATTAAGTACGATAACAGGCCTACGGCACAGAAGTGCTACGACCCACCTAATGGGAAGTAGTTACCGTTACCTATGGACTCCAAGGATGCACGGAATCTCAGAAAATAGCATTAAAAATAACGGAGTATCAGAGAGAGTAGCACAGCAGTCACTTGTATACAAAAGAGAAATGTCGAGAAGTTACCACAATTTAGAAACTTACCATGTAACGCATCCTTTACACTGTTAATGAAGTCCAAAGTCTCCAAAATGCTAGGTCTACTCAAAGCATCCTTATTCCTCAGAGTTGACCCAGCAGACTTAGGTCTTTCCCGTATTTCTTTGATGCTATCAACCGGTTCAGTATACACCAGACTTCTAAGAGTGTGGTATTTCTTTCTCATGGTCTTCGTATCAGACTGGTTCGTGATAGAAATTTCTGGAAATCCGTAAGCGGTAGCTGGTCTTCTTCTAGAGCGTCTCCTTACTTTTGGAAGGTCGGTTTTGGAGATGTCTTGGATGGAAGATGAGGGGATGACGTCAGGCTTGGTGCTGTTTCTCCAGTAGTTGCCGGATTTCACGCTGGCCAGGATTTCGTCACTGCTCTCGTGGCGTGACATCCGATTTAGTTTTGGACTGTCAACAATATTGATTTTTATATATACCAATATTTTACCAAAATAAAATGACCTCTGACGTGGAAGCAAAGAAACGAGATTAGTCATGTCAGAAGGGAGTAAGCAGTAAAGTATAAGCTGTTACGAAAATATCATCATTCATCATCATTTCAGCCGCAGAAATCCACTGCTGGACTCAGGCCTTCCCGAAAGATTACCTGCGACCTTCTTCAGATCGTCTCACCGATAGGTACCTACAAAAACAAGTACCCACATAAAAAAGAGACTGAGTGGTAAAAATCACGCCTGTAATCGTTCCTTGTGCCTTTTCTTCTAAAATGTTTCTTCCAATTTAATAACTTTTGTCTATACTCAGACAAACATGTCCAAAAGTTCATAACTTGTTGCGAACACAAAAAGAATTAAAACTTCCATGAGCGCTCGAACAAAAAAGTATCAATGAAAAACGTGCGGAATTCCGCGGCAAGATTGATCGCCACCACGAAAAGTTTGCGCACGTGCCCCAAATGGAAATTTCTGGAAGGACCATAACTGCTCGAGCTATCAATTCATTGTGCAAGATAAATGCATTAATATTTTATTGAAAATTTAGGACTAAGGCCGTGTAACAGTATTGGTAACTAAAATTTCTCGCTTACTCACTCCTTTTGGGTGGAATTAAGAGATGTAAGTCACCAAATCAAGTTTATATTAGCCAACTAGCTGACCCGGTGAACTTCGTTCCGCCTAACAGTCGATTCTTAATTTTTTTTTTTTATTAGGTGGCATGCGCGTGAGCTGCGCGTGGTACTGGACAGTACTTGGACATTGCAACATTACTTTATATTTCTAAAATAAAAGATTTTTTCTAAAATAAACGTAGCATAAGTTACTCCTTATTACATCAGCTACCTGCCAATAAAAGTCCCGTCAAAATCGGTCCAGCCATTTCAGAGATTAGCCGGAACAAACAGACAGACAGACAGACAAAAATTCTAAAAAATATTATTTTGGTGCATGTACCGTATATATATTCATATGCATGTAGTAAAAAACGGTTATTTCAATATTACAAACAGACACTCCAATTTTATTTATATGTATAGATGTATAGATTAACCTGGTTTTCAAGTAAAAATTGTTACGGACTTCAGACGGCAGTTGCTCCACTGTAATGTCAGAACTGCCAGATCTATTATAGACTATAATAGTCCTGATTAAAAAGTTACCTTCGAAAGATGCAACTGGGAGACTTTACATTGTCTTACCAGCATCACCCATTTGGTTGACTGGTAGATAAAGCCTCAGGCTTTAAGTCCGCCGATCATTTATTTAAATAATTAAACTCGCCCGTTAAAAGAAGCAAAGTTAGCGCGGACAAGACACTGTTACGATTATTGTAAAAATATCAGATAATAATTCGTAAGTCCGCCTTAGCTGAAGACATCACGTCCCTGTCCAATTACAGTATACCTCTCAAAATCCGCGTAATTATCTCAATAATTAAACTGACACTATCGTTATCATCAATATTCTGTTCACGGTATATATAAGATCGAGTTACTTCCTAGTAACGACTAACACATTATCACCTTTAACATAATTGAAATAAGATCTAAATTAGTTAAGAAATATCACTGTCTCACCATCGTATGTAATCAATAATGATCCTTAAAGGGTCAGACATAGGAGCTTATATATTTTTAGACGTGAAAGTGTCGATAAATTGTTCCGGTAATGTATCCAGGGAACAATGTAAATTCTTCACGTGTCCGTCTTAGGACTGGCCTGTTTTTTGTTATAAATTTAGGAAGGGAAACCATTTTTCGTTAGATTACTAGCATCTTACAGATGTCTTTCTTGCCCAAAATTATGAACCAGCCATGCATACTATTTGCTGATGACGTCTCAATGTTGACTCCTTGTATAAAATCTGACAACTTAAACCAAATACTGACACAAATATTCGACTCTGTTGTATCATGGCTCACTGATCATAATCTAGAAATAAATTTTGATAAGACCAAACTAATTGAATTTCGACCGTACCAGAAAACGTCTCTAAGAAATAATTTTATGTATCAAGATAAAAGTATTGAAACCGTGAACACTTTTCAATTGCTGGGTCTTATACTGGATACCAGTATAAACTGGAAAGCACATGTAGATAAATTAGCCACGAAACTCTCATCATTTACATATGCACTTAGAGAATTGAAAAAGACGACCAACCAAAAAGCCGCGATTACAGCTTATTACGCCTACGCATACTCGTGGCTGAATTATGGTGTTATTCTCTGGGGAAACAGTACTGATGCGGGCAAACTTGATCCTGCAGAAAAAATGCATACGAATATTAAAATGACAGAGTCTTGTCAACCACACTTTAAGGATTTAAATATACTGACCTTACCTTCAATTTATATCTTAGGGGATTGTAACTTTTTCGCAGATATCCGAATATCAGAATTTTATACGAAAAAGGACGACCTTCCAAGGCGGAAGAAAAATAAACTTGTGTTACCTACCTCCACTCTGATACTTTTTTCCTCTGGGCCACTATCTATGACTATAAAATTATATAACGCTTTACCTGACTATCTACGGACTGAAGAGAATGATAATATCTTTATAAAAAAATTAAAATCATTGCTAATAGATAGACTTACTATATAAAATTGACAAGTTTTTTAACGATAAATTAGACGGATAGCAAACCGTAATAAAAGTAATCTAATACACTTAATAATAATTAAAGTAATAAATTATAGACATTCCCAAAAAAAATCCTTAACAATTTCCTAAAAAATAAATTTAATGACATTCTTAAAAATATTGGACAACCTTTGACATCGATTTAATTACTTGACTACCTACAACAATATTTTTAATTTCGTTTATTTTAATTTACATTATTTTATTTTAATTTTTTATATTTTATTTTAATTTTCTTTACAAATAAGTTATTAACATCCGCTGCAACTAACCGCTTGCCGTTCCATTTCTAAAGTTGCAATGCCCGACAGGGTTCGTATTGTACTTATATTATAAAAACTCACGTCAATACGGCGAGTCGAAAGACTTGAGTGAGTATGTATTTTAAAATAGGGTTCCAGGCTCCTCTCAGGTTCACCAAATATTATTTGCCGCCCTTAGACATAAGGTTTGAGATGTGATAGTGGCCATCATTGTCCGATATTTTATATGAGGAGCTCGTTAGTCAAGCGCGACCCGCGTATCCGTAGCGAATACGCGTGTCAAGCGACGACGTGACGCGACCACTACTGGATTGGTCGCCGTTTAAGTGGCATTTTCTATCTTGAGTGTGGCGACACCATCGCACAGTAAATAACTACAACTCCTACGCAACAGATGGCGCTAAAGAGAAAGAACAGGAATTCCCATACAAGAAGCCTAATTAGAATGGAGGACTGAAACGCGATATCAGAGTTTCTGAGAATTGGAGCATATATACAACCTCCGACAGAACATCGTAGGAGCCGCGGTTCCCCAGGCATAACACCTCGCCTGGCGGGAAGTAATTCCCTTTGCGGCGGTCGAGCATAACACCATCGCTCCCGCCGTGCTCCAAATTGAGCTCCTCCGTGCTTCGGAAGGCACGTTAAGCCGTTGGCCCCGTTTCTTTTCGATAGATAGCAGTCGTGAGGCTGTGTCAGATGCCTTAGGGCAGCCTGAAAATATCTAACAGTGTTGGCCACTAACATACCTTAGGTCATGTTCCTGCTGCTCTGGTTTTCCTGTAAAAAGGGTAACGGAGGTCAGACGACAGTCACTCCATTATTCCATTGTAATTACCAGTTCCGCCAAATCTAGGACCATGACTTATAGCGTACCCTAGACTAGGAATACACGCTAGGATGATGATGATTGTCAGATATTTAAGGCTGCCTAAAAGCTTCTAACACAGCCTAACGACTTCTTATTCTAACGACTATCGTATATCGATAACAACCGAGACCCGTGCTTAACGTGCCTTCCGAAGCATGGAGGAGCTACTAATGGCGACCAATCCAACACACATAGCTTAGCTTGACAATTTGGATTCAGTGCTATAGGCGCTTGTAGTGCCAATTTTCAAATGACTCATAATTATGTCGAATGAAAAACGTTGGACTCACCGATTATGAACAATAGAAATCATTCCATACTTGTACAAAAATTAAACAAATCGCCGATTTAGAGGGATTGACACTTTCAAAAATAGCACTCCTATATTTTTTCTTTGTATATAAATGGTGCAATAAAGCATTCATTCATTCATTCAAACGTTAATACTACTAGACCTAAACAAATATGGTGAGAAATATCATAGGGAATGTGTCGAAGTCGCCGGCACAGGGTATTTTACGCGTTCTGATACCTCAGGAAATTATAATGATGATATCCTTCTAACAACTGCTTGGAACAAATTTTATCAGGTATTTAGACCATATCATTATCATTAACTTTTAAACTAACGCACTTCATACTTAGAACATAAAATTGCAGGATTAAACGCGTAAAATACGTTCATATATTCTTTTGATTTTGTGACGGTACTTGGAGAAATCAAAATAGGCATGGAAAACGATTCCGCTGGAAGTATGGAGCTGTTATGCTGAGCCAGTCGTTCCGTGGCCACGGCCGTTGTAACACGGTTGAAATGTCGGAAGTATGAAGGTATTTTACGTGCGTAATACTGTAATTGTATGTTATTATCATGTTTTGAGTTGTATTACGTAAGCCTTCTACAATGCACAATCCTTGAGATAAAAAGACCTATCCTACTTCCTCACCTAAGGTTAAAAATAAAATAAAATCTGTTTGAATTTTATAATAATAATCCATACTTAATATTAAAAGTGCAAAGGTCTGTCTATCTATTAGTCTGTCTGTAACGCTTTCACGGCCAAACCGCTGAAAGGATTTTAATGAAATTTGATATGGAGTATAATTGAAGACCCGGGGTCAAACATAGGCTACTTTTTGACGCAGGCGGAGCTGCGGGAAACAGCTAGTGTCTAATAAACGCGTTAAAAACCGTATTAAAATAGTTCATGTCTCCGGTTTCTGTCGGGACAACTTAATGTTGTAGACTAGTATGTCTACTTGGGTCAGCTGAATTTAAAATTCTGTCCTGTTTTCCATAACAGAATGGTAACTTTACTTGCTACAGAGGCTGAGGTACAAACAAACGATGTTTGTGTTCCGTACAGCGATCTAATTTGCTACTTGTTTTATTAGCAGCCCCAGAATGAAGCACGTTCGCTTTGTTAGCCCCAATTTATGTGTTTAACTAGTTCCTCTTGGCTTTAGCGGCTGCAGACTAGAATTGTGGTCTGTTAAAATTCGATACGATCGATTGATCAGAAAATGTGGTTGAAATGCCCTCCCATATAAAAGCTTTAAAAATGCACCCTGGGCTCCAAAGCAAGCAACTGAAAAACGCAAGGATGAAAAAGAAGATACTTTTTTCTTTGGTATTAATTCTTGCCGAGTGCAGTACGGTTCACTAACCCTTGTGGTAAAGCAACTTTTTCTACTACACTAAGTATTACCATAACATTTTACAGACGCTATAAGGACTGCGACAATATGTCAAAAGCACAATTAAATGCGCCTCTGGTTGAGAGTTAGGTAACTAAGAAATTCCATACAAAATCGTGACGCAATGGCTAGCGTAACAATATATCACCGTAGATACACTTCAACCACTTAGATTCCTGGGCTGCAGAAGATCTTAGAGAGGCCAAAAACAAAAACAGAGCAGTAAAGGTGGTTAGGTACTTGACAAGATCAGTTTGAGACAGTCACCCCAACATTACTTGAACAAGTTGGTACTTACTACCTTCTGCAGAACGTTTGGATAACTTACCGTCTGTCTCCAACTAAGGCTGCAATGAACGCTTCCAGTACACATATTCTGGCTAGCCTCAGCTTGACTTCGGCCTTGTCCCGTCTGCTCAGGGTCAGGGTGCGGGCGGAACTGAGTTCCCGACGAGATTGCAGCTCCAGGGGGAGGATATAAAAATGATTCCCGGTGGATAACCAATGTGACTTCGGGCTGTTCAGTCTTTTGGCCAACCTCTTGGTTTTGATATCAAGATTGGTATTTATATTCCAACCACCTAGATTCCTGGGCTGTAGAGGATCTCAGAAGTCCAAAGACAGAACAGTTAAGATGGCAAGGTATTTGACAAGATCAGTTTAGGACAGCAACAAAGAGTTAGTACTTACATCCTTCTGCAGAATGTTTGGATAACCTACCGTCTGTCTCCAACCAAGGCTGCAAAGAATGCTCCCAGCACACATCTCCTGGCTAGCCTCAGCTTGGCTTCGGCCTTGTCCCGTCTGCTCAGGGTCAGGGTGCGGGCGGAACTAAGTTCCCGACGAGACGGCAGCTTCAGGGGGAAGGAGATGGCCATGCCCTCGCCCGTGGGGAATACGAGGCGGAAATCTGTATAGAATTTTTGTTTGATGATGATTTGTGGTTGACTGGTAGGTAGTGAATGCTGTCAATTTTTTTTTTCTTTCGTTCTTGTCGGTGTAGCTTGTTCCATTCCTCTCCATTATTAGCGAGATCTTTTAATTTTTTGATACTAGTTTCAACATTATTTAAAATAAAATAAAAAACAACAAACAGTGAGACTAAAGCCACGTACCCACTAGGCCCCATTTGTCGCCCGACAGTATGTCGTCGGGGACATCGCCCTATACGTCGCTAGATATTTAATTCTCTTTAGTTTAATCGCGTCACATATCGGGCGAAGTGTGGCAACGTCGCGTGAAGTCACCCACCAACTTCGGGACAGGAGTCGCGCGATAAATGTCGCCTAGTAGGTACGCGGCTTAAAAGAATAATTAAAAAATAATTAAAAAAAAACAAACGAAAAATTTTTTAATATTTCCTAAAGCTAGGTATACCAAATTGATATTTCCTGTTTGTCCGATAAATCGGACTACCTATTAGGAAAAAAAAGTTCACGTATTCCGATCTATCAGACTAAGTTCTTGGACCAAGTGTTCAGAGGTAAATTTACCACAAAGTCAAGAAAGTTTTAGACAATTTCAGTTTCCGTCCAGTATTATCATATAATCTGTGGAGCGAAGGACAACGGTAACTAGTGTGACCAACTATCCCTCAGTTCTGCGGGACACCGTCTCGGAACTTGGCGGATTTGCAAATCTCGCAGTTTCTAACTTGTGTCGAGGATATACATCTGATAGAATAGACTTTAATTCTTACATCGAGGGGGCTACATGGTCCATCGACCCTGTATACCCTTATGTCAGAGTTTTTCGTAACCGTCTTTCGGCTTCTGACGAGGATTAACGTCTACCAAATGGTCCAACGGCTTAACGTGCCTTTCAAACCACGGAATCGTCATTATTATCAGGCAATTAGGTGATTGAAGTCTACAGGCTTTCTTTAACAACTAAACAAAGAAAAATTTCCAAAGGAATCAAAACCACGACCTACTGGTCCTGGACCACGTCTATATTTGAGGATTGTTAAAGGAACCACGTCAGAGACCGAAAGGCAGTTCCATAAAACTGACTTCACTGTGTACAGGGTCGATTGACCATTCATCATCATCATCAGGGGTCGGTTAAAAACATCTCTAGCATATCAGAAATTAAACAACACGAAAGAGTATACTCATTTTTTTTTTTTTTTTTATTATCATATAAAAGGTCTTACAAAACATTAATTTGATTTGATTTGAAAAACACAGATATAAACAGATACACCGTTTTATTTCATTTGCAATCATTTCTATTTTATCTTCATCCACGTAAAGCCGAATAATAACTTTCATCCAATTTAATCTGACCTCCCGCCCATCATAGCAACTTCGTCTTAACCTTAGTCCAGGGTTCCATTAAACCTGGTCATATTAAAAATGTTAACGTATTCGTAATGCTAAGCTTTTCTCAAATTTTGATCCCATAGGCTTTCGATTCGAAAAGCTGTATGTTTGTTTTGGATTATTAATGTAACACGTGCGTTGCCGAATGGATAGCTTTAAGTCCTAAGGGGTTTACTTGAATATTTTTATGAAAACATTGGTTTTTGTATACGTGGGGCGCACTATAAGTTTCCGGAATGAATATGAAAAAATACTATTACTAGGTACAAAATTAATTTATTGTTTTTCAAAATAATCTCCCTTGGCGTCTATGCACTTTTTCATTCGATGAAACCAGTTTTGAAAACTTTTGTGCCACTCCTCTGTGGTGACCTCTGAAACGTGTTTTTCATACTCCTCGACAGCCTCTTCTGGTGATGAAAATCGTTGACCGCGTAATTGGTTCTTAATTTTTGGGAACAGAAAAAAGTCACAAGGTGCCAGGTCGGGACTGTATGCAGGATGACTCATGAGTTCTACATTTTTCGCCTTCAAAAAGTCGTTTGTCTGTCTGGCCGTGTGAGAACTAGCATTGTCGTGGTGCAGGATGATACGGCGTTTACGGTTATTTTTACGGAGTTCGTCAATAACTTCCGGCAAACAAATGGTCGTGTACCAGTCACTATTCACTGTACGACAATTCTCTAAAGCAACAGTAGCCACGTGTCCAGTTTTATTAAAAAAAGAAGCAATCATCCGCTTAGATGCACTTTTCACGCGCGCCACTTTGGTTGGTTTCGGCTCATCTTGAAAGACCCATATGCTCGATTGCTGCTTTGTTTTGGGATCGTAGCAATAAATCCATGTTTCGTCACCTGTTACTATGTCCCACACCAAATTTGACGCACCTTCGTTGAATCTGGTAAGCATGGCACTGCACCAAGTGACGCGGTCCGTTTTTTGAGCCTCGGTCAAGTTGTGTGGGATCCACCGCGAGCACAGCTTTCTCACACCCAAATGTTTGTGTAGGATTAATTGTATTTGACTCATGCCTATTTCTAAGGATGCGCGAATTTCATGGTAGGTCACATGCCTGTCTGTTTCAATCATACGGCGCACAGCATTGATGTTTTTGTTGGTCACAGCGGTGGACGGCCGACCATCGCGAGATTCGTCACTGAGATTGATACGACCACGCTTGAATTCTGCAAACCAGCTATAAACAGTTGTCTTGCATGGTGCTTCATTGCCAAAAGCTGTTTCAAGCCGAGCGATGCTCTGTTGAGCTGTCAAATTACACTTAAAATCGTAGAAAATCATACTACGAAAATTTTCCCGAGTTAAATCCATGTTGATGCAGACACACAATTTTTTAAATGGCGCCACAAGGTAAAAACAAAAGACAGTCAGATGAAACAAACTGCATTCTACAGCCAAAGAGTTCTATTTTCAAATGTTGCAATAAATTTTTAAATATTGTTTATGTAAGTGGCCAGTTCCGGAAACTTACAGTGCGCCCTATGTATTCCTTTAGGACATAGACAAATAGGGTTAGTACGCAAGAATTTAAATAATCTGTTTAATATTTGATGTGTGTAAGTCTATGTTCATAGATATCGTAATTTGTATCTTTATTGCACTATTGATAATGAGTTGAAAATTTCGTAAAATCAAAATGGCCGAATTTGTCCGAATTCCTGGAGTGCTATTTTTGAAAAGAGTCTCTCGCGCAAAATCGGCGAGTCGAATAATTTTTGTTCGATATAGAAGTACTCGTATTTTGTTTCGATATCGCATGATTTTTATTCGACATATATGTCATACATTTCAAAGATATCGAGTGTGTTATCGAAATAGCGATTACTAATAGTTTTGAGAATGCAACCTCTGTAAATGTATGAAGAAAATTGTTTTGAAAGTAAAGTTGATTTGTAATGCAGTAGTACTAAATAATATATTTTGGGTCCCAAGGTTTTACTGGGACAGAACACACGTACATTTATTTTTCAAAAACTTTAAAGTTGAAGTATAAAAACTGGAAACAAATAGCCCTAAACAGAGATGTGTGGGAAAAAGGAGGGGAGGCATTTGCCCAGCTGTGGGACACAAAATAGCTTCTAAAAAGAGTTAAATTAAAATCACTCACCAACATGCCGAAATCTGTCCACGAAATCCACCATAGACTTCGCCCAGGCTTGTCTCTTAGCAGCATCAAGTAACCCCACGCACGGCTCTAGGTTCCCGTCATGAACTCCCAAACAATACTCCTTTAGACCTTCAAACTCCTTCTCATCTCTACCATCGAACTCCTCTAAAAACCAAGCATTTTCCAAGGAACATGTAAATAGACCATCTAAGTATGGTTTTAGGACTGGTGCTAAGTATTTTTTGTCCTCTTTAGTGCCTTTGTAAAGCCAGTTTAAGATGATCTTCATGGTGTTGAGAGGATCTTGAAGGTCTTCTTGCCGGAGTTCAGGGTCTCGTCTCACGGCATCTATGAGGCAAGCTGATGAGGCGTCATAGTAGTCTTTAAGTTTGTTCCATTTCTTTGATCTGTTAGGAAGACGTGAAGAAAATAGTATATAATTTAATAAGTGCGTAAGCACACATTTTTGCATCACAGAAACTTACATAAAAAGATATCTGTAACAAAGATGAACAATGTTGATAGGCCTTTTCGCTAGCACATGCTCTTCCAGACTACCTTTGAGTAATTAAGTAGGTACTGAGGAGTTGAGGACTTGAAAAATGACGAGAGATAATGTATTGTCGTGTTTTAGTAAATTTTGAACGTAACCACACCCCGGACAGTCCATACAACAGCGGCGAGCCCGACAACTATTGCGTGACCGTTGTATACGTTAGTACTTGCGTACCCACTATTAATAATTCTGTGATGTAACTATGATCGAAGCCAATCTTAAGTAAAACATCCTATGGGCGTTAGAGTTCTTCAGGCCACCTTAAGGACAAGATTGTCCAGAACGTTAGGTAAATTATCAAACACATATCATTACATCATCCTCCCAGCTCCAGAGAAAGTCCCGCCAACGTCTATTTACAACTGAAGGATAAAATCAACAAAAATAAAGACTTTCTTCTTTACCTGTCAATGACAAACATTCGAAGCTTAACACAGAGCTAGACCACCTCGATCGTCTCCATTAAGTTATCTACAGAACAGAATGCGGCAGAAGCGAAATAGGACAGCAAGTATCATAGATAAGATGGATGTTTCGATACTCCCACCACCAGAAAAACCCCTGTAGGCGACGCGAATGGATTAATTTGAAATAGGTGCTGTAATATCATTGTACTTATTGTTTTAATTATGTTAATAAAGTTTGTTGTTGTGAAATGGTCGTGCGTGCCCGCTGTTCCCGCCGCGCGTCGTCGGGTGGTGCGCCCCCCGCACCGACTGCGACTGATTGTAGAGTCGCTATCTACTAACTGCGAGTACGCACGCCATTTGCAGCTACAAAATAACCGAAATTATCGCCTTCTCATTTCCACCGCCTACATCGCTGGTCTTCGAGCCGCATCACCTGGATGTACCATACGCCACCCAGAATCATGGTTAGCACTAGAAGTGCACGAAAAAAGGAACAACAGCAGCAAGAAGCCGAGTTCAAAAGCGAGCAACAAGAAAACAATTGTATTAGATTTATCTTCTGTCTCCGAAAGTATGACCATATTTCGGAATACCGTTCTGAGCTTAAATGGCTACCTATACGGCAACGCAGGAATTTGCATATATTATGCCAACTTCATAATATTCTTTACAATCCACTGTCCCCTGATTACCTCAAAACTGATTTCAAACTATTGAGTTCCACTCATGAAAGAATCCTGCGTTCCTCCAACAACATGACCCTCGCTACTCCTTCTCACCATACCGGGTTTTTCTCCAATTCCTTCGCTGTGACGGCTGTTAGACTCTGGAATAATCTTCCTGAGTCCATTAGAACAGTCTCCAGCCGTGCCAACTTTAAAAGGCTTGTCTACGATCTCCTACTCTCGCGGTTACGGGAGCAAATTTAGGCAGTTAAACATGAGTAAATTTTGAGTTGCTGCTATTATTTCGTTGATATAACTCTTAAAATTAACTGTATTTTGATTATTATTTCATCGTATATATGTAAGTATATTATGTAAGTACCATAAGTAAGTTTATTATCATTCCAACTTTTTGTATTTATAGCTATATATTTTTAATACCCACATGACGATATCTGTTTAACCCAAAGGTTGACTGTTAGATAATGCTTTTAGCATTAAGTTCGCCTATTGTGCTATACAATTGTATTATGTACAATAAAGTTTAAATAAATAAAACAAGATGGAGGACGAAAAGTGCACCGTGCAAAGTGTTCACAAATCTAGTCACGTCAGCAAGAAAACTTCTTCATCTTCGATCGCAAAAAAGAAGAAATTGCTCGAATTAAAGGCTGCTGAAGAAAAAGCTTGTTTAAGAATGGAGCTTATTGACAAAAAGTTGCCTGTGGATTTGGCACAATTGGAATCGGAAAGTAGTAGCGATTCGCTATCGAAGGTAACAAGTGAGCACAAAGATAAGTTGGTTGAAAAGTGGTTAGAAACTAGTCAGCAGGACTTGAAGACTCAGTTTCCTGGAGAAATCAACTTTGACGACGCATGTGGTCCAGCACGCTTGTATACGAAACCCGCCGGCTCACATACCGACCATGCACTCGAAGAAGCACGACCGCCACCACCCTTAGGTGGCACTGATGATACCGTGCACGCACTGGCGAGTGCACTGAAGAATCTAACCGCTGCCTCTGCTGCTGGTGCTACTGGATGCAGCAACAAAATGCTTAACCGCTTGTGCACCCCAAGAGATCTGCCCTCATACTCTGGAGACCCGCTTGAGTGGCTACAATTTAAGAGGGCATACGAAGAATCCTCCCAAGTCTGTAACTTCAGTGACCGGGAGAACCTGTGGCGTTTGAGAAAATGTCTCCACGGCGCGGCCAAGGAGGCTGTGACGGCGTTACTTATTGGTGCTACATCCCCTGATGTGGTAATTTCTACGCTGGAACTCCAATTTGGGAACCCTGATGTCATTATATCCCGAATTCTACAAGATTTGAATAAACTTCGTCCCATGTCACAAGATTATCAGAAGGATATCATCTTCTTCTCAAACAAAGTGAAGAATTGTGTCGCAGCCGTGACCGCCATCGGCTGTGAAGATTACCTACACGGCATGAATTTAGTCGCAACGATTCTTGCGAAATTACCCAGTGTACTTATATCTAAATGGAGCGACTACAGCTTCCCCCTAGTTACACGAGGGACTCCAAAGCTCATAATTCTGTCTGAATTCTTAAGTGGCGAAGCTGAGAAAATATCGAAGACATTTATAAGTGTACACGGATTTTGTAAACAAAGTGATTCGTCTCGTATTCGACCTCAGACTGTGTTAGTGAACAATGAACTGACTGGTGTTAGTGATAAAGACGATAATTGCCGGTTCTGTCGCGTCTCTAAGCACACGTTATCTGACTGTAAAAAGTTTAAAAAGTGTTTACGGAAAGATCGGTGGACATATGTTAAACGGTACGGCTTGTGCTACAAATGCCTAAACTCACGGCACAAACAAACGGACTGCCCCGAACTCGCGTGTGACATAGACGGTTGCGGTCGGTCTCATCACCGGCTGTTACATTATCCACATAGTAATGATACAAAACTAACGCCGGCGCCTCCGACGAACGACAGCACAAGAACCTCTGAAGTTGAAACTGTGGCACATTTGAACTCGAACAACCGCAAAGTGCTCCTAAAAACTGTGCCTGTTTACCTGCATGGACCTAACGGAACCATACGTAGTTGGGCTCTTATGGATGATGGTTCTTCCATAAGCCTTTTGAGCGCCTCCCTCTCGTCACGCCTAGGCCTCCATGGGAAGAAACAATCTCTGCGTGTGTGTAGCGCCTGGAACGAAATGGTCTGTGATACCGAGATAGTGGACTTAAGCCTGTCTAACGAAGATGGAACTACGTTTAAACTACGTGCCCGATGCGTGAGGGATATGAACTTACCTGTGCAAAATATCTCCGCTGATGAACTGAGTAGTCTGCAGTTGCTTAAACCTGAAATAAAAAATTACATCAGTACTAATCAGTGCAAACCGGAACTTTTGATTGGTCAAGACAATTACGACCTTATTGTGCCTTTGCAAGTCATCAAGGGTCAACCTGGCGACCCATACTGCACCCGCACGCCGCTAGGATGGTGTGTTCACGGATGTTTGAGATCCTCCAATATCTCAGACACTCCGTCTCAGTCGACCTTACTACTGTCCAAAAAAAACGAGAATGTGGCCAGAGAACTACAAGATATGCACGAATTAATCACCAAGTCTTTCGCCATCGATTCTCTGGGCATATCAGCTAAGCCTAGGCAGAATGTGCTGGACGTGCAAGCTACCGAGCACCTGGAAAACACATCAAAACTTTTAAATGGAAGATGGTACGTGGGTATACCCTGGAAGAACGCTTCGACTCAAATGCCCGAGTCTTACCCTAACGCTATGGTGCGTCTACGAGGTGTCGAACGAAAAATGAAGTCCAATCCTGGATACTCTGAAAGATATAAGGAAAGAATCCACCATCTATTTAGGAACGATTACGCCTCAGAACTACCAGAAAATCAAAACCCTAAAAGAATATGGTACCTCCCACATTTTGGCGTTGACAACCCTAATAAGCAGAAATTAAGACTGGTCTACGACGCAGCATCCCGAAGCCAAAATATGTGCCTAAATGACTTCATCCTGAAAGGTCCCGATCTATTAAATTCACTCTTCGGAATTATGCTCAGATTTCGTGAAAACAAATTTGCCGTAATTGGAGATATTCGCGATATGTTCTTACGAATAAAAATTCAAGAAGAAGACAGACATGCACTTCGTTTCCTGTGGCGAGAATCCTCCGATCAACCAGTCAAAACCTACGCTATGAGCTCGCTTATATTTGGTGCAAACTGTTCGCCTTTTATTGCACAATTCATAAAAAACAAAAACGCACAGAGATATGAGTTATCTATGCCCGAAGCCGTAGAAGCTATATATAAACAACATTATATGGACGACTATATCGACAGCATACAAGACGAGCAGTTGGCTGCAAAACTTGTTAGGGACGTCACCTTCATCCACAAACAGGGTGGTTTCGAGATAAGAAACTGGGTTTCT
Organism: Euzophera pinguis; assembly: GCA_947363495.1. Lineage (NCBI taxonomy): Eukaryota > Metazoa > Arthropoda > Insecta > Lepidoptera > Pyralidae > Euzophera > Euzophera pinguis. Next base: position 1,812,900 of record OX376164.1, read on the forward strand.
AACCAACCATCAATATTGAACTCAGTACCCAAAGAAAATATACGAGCGGCCGTATCATTTGAGAATGGTCATCCCTGCGACGTAGAACGCACGCTGGGCTTGCTTTGGTTCCCGAGCGACGACACGCTAGGATTCGACGTCTCATTCAAACGTATACCTACGCAGATTAAAACCGGAGAGAAAAAGCCTACTAAAAGAGAGATGCTCAGAATATTGATGTCAATATACGATGTTTACGGAATTTTGTCACCTATAACAATTAGAGGAAAAATAATATTACAAGATATGTGGAAATCTAACATTGGCTGGGACAAAGAAATATCGGAAGAAATATTTTCAAAGTGGCTGGCTTGGTTAGCAACAATTAAAAACACAAGTTGCATACGAATCCCAAGGCATTACGCCATAGCAACAGGTACCATTCAAGAACATGCTAGTGCAAGCGAGATGCAAGATGCATCGCCCGCAACATCATTCTGCACTCGTCATTGTAACACGGGCACTACGACAAATATACTTCATGACCCAGCGCACGGGGGCGCGGCCACGCCTACATGCTATACGAACCTACAGCTACATATATTTTGTGATGCACCTGCAAAGGCAATGTGCGCGGTCGCTTACTGGCGATGGAACGTAAACAATAAAGTGAAAGTTGCATTTATAAGTAGTAAATGTCGAGTTGCACCTGTGAAGTACATTTCCATACCACGACTGGAGTTGCAGGCTGCTGTAATCGCTGGAAGATTATTGAGTAGTATTGAAAGTGAACATAGACTAAAACCGATAAAGAAGATTTTGTGGTGCGATTCCGCTACAGTCCTGCATTGGATAAGAAACAATACCCGTCAATACAAAGCGTTTATTTTGCACAGACTTGGCGAAATAGTCGAGCACACGAAACCTAATGAATGGAGGTACGTACCTACGAGGCTGAATGTCGCGGATATCGCTACTCGTGAATCCTGTGAAATAGAAACAATAGAAACTGAATGGCTATACGGACCGAGATTTTTATATGAAAATGAAGACTTGTGGCCCATAGAATCCGATATGCAGCAACCAGATGTCAGCGCCGTGGACCTAGAATGCATAAATACTCTTCACGGTGCGCCCTTATGTTTACCTGCTGTACCTGATCCTGAGCGATTCTCTTCCTGGCTCCGCTTATTGAGGTCCACGTCAGTTGTGCTAGCCTTCATAGAAAAATGTAAGAAACTTGCCAGAGATCCAGATCGTACGCTGCTGGAGCGTGCCGAAGTCCTGTTAGTGAAATACTCACAGATGAAGAGCTTTCCTGATGACCTGCAGAATCTGAAAAATAAAAGGGCATTAGACAAGAAGAGTAGATTACTTACCTTGACTCCTTCAATCGATGCCGACGGTGTTCTTCGCTTGGGTGGCCGAATTGATGCTGCTACTGAAGTACCTATTGAAGTTAAGCAGCCCATAATTCTGGATGGCCGTTGTCATGTCGCTCGCCTTATCGTCAAATACCATCATGTGAAAGCATGTCATGGAAACCAAGAGTTGGTTGTGAATGAAATAAAACAAAAGTACTGGGTGATAAGGCTACGACCCACTGTTAAGTACATAAGTTCACAGTGCATGATATGTCGCATTAAAAGAGCATGTCCTCTTCCACCCAGAATGGGTGACTTGCCTAAGGCGCGGGTGGCTCACCATCAGCGTCCATTTACTTACTGTGGCCTTGATTTATTTGGGCCTTTAGAAGTCACAGTTTGCCGACATCGAGAAAAGAGGTATGGTGTTATATTCACATGCCTTACAGTAAGGGCCATTCACATAGAAATTGTTAGTCATCTTACCACGGACGTTCTCATCATGGCGCTTCGCCGTATGGCTGCTAGGCGTGGGTGGCCACGCTACCTGTACTCCGATAATGGTACCAATCTGAGGGGCGCCGATGCCGAACTTAAGAAATGTGTAAGAGAATTGGACCAAGCTAAGTTGACTGATGAGGTAGCAAACTACAGCTCGGCCACCACCTGGACATTTATACCAGCAGCCAGCCCACATTGGGGTGGCGCCTGGGAACGCCTGATAAGAAGCATTCACTCTCCTCACAGAAATCGAACACATGGTGAACAGCCGGCCTCTAACTCATGTGTCGGTTGAACCCACCAGCCGCGAGAGGTTGAACCCACCAGCCGCGAGACGCTGACTCCTAACCATTTCTTGTTGGGCACCTCATCCAATCTGCCCACCTTCGGGATATATGATGAGTCAGACGCCTTCTTACGTAAGCAGTGGCGCATATCCCAACGCTTAGCAGATCAGTTCTGGAGACGATGGGTGCGAGAGATCCTGCCTGAGATGCGGCCCCGGCAGAAATGGTGTGAAGAAAAGAGACCCCTGCAAGTCGGTGACCTTGTTGTGATTGTGGACCCTAACTCGCCCCGAAACACATGGCCAAAGGGACTAGTGGAAGCTGTGTTTCCTGGCAACGACGGTCGAATTCGTGTGGTGCAAGTAAAAACGAAATCGGGTGAGCTGCAACGGTCTGCAGCTCGCGTCGCGCGTATTCCCACGGGAATTGAGTGCTGCGTCAGCACTGGGGAGGGGAGTGTAGGCGACGCGAATGGATTAATTTGAAATAGGTGCTGTAATATCATTGTACTTATTGTTTTAATTATGTTAATAAAGTTTGTTGTTGTGAAATGGTTGTGCGTGCCCGCTGTTCCCGCCGCGCGTCGTCGGGTGGTGCGCCCCCCGCACCGCTACAATCAGTCGCTATCTACTAACTGCGAGTACGCACGCCATTTGCAGCTACAAAATAACCGAAATTATCGCCTTCTCATTTCCACCGCCTACAACCCCCTTAAATAAAGTTACCTGTAAGTAGACATCTCTCTGTCAAACTCTCCCAGAGATCTGTGTTGGAAGTTGTTCAGATACAGGTCTCGCGCCTGGTCCAACATGATGGCCAGAACGTGGATCAGGTCTTCTACGGACTCCTGGTGAACGGATGTAGCCTGGATGAGGTTCTGGCGGAAGATGCTTTGGGTTTCCTGTGGAAATAGTCCCGTACTTAATTAGTAGTACTGAGGAGTTAAGGAGTAGTAGGAGGGGAGGTGGAGCTCGATAACCGAGCGCGACGCGCGTGTCAAGTGACGGCGAGACGCGACCCGTATCGGATTAGATGCCATTTAGTAGCATTTTGTATCTCGAGCTCCTCCGTGCTTCGGAAGATGCGTTAAGCGGTTAGTCCCGATTCTGATCAATAGATGGCATTCGTTAGGCAGCCTGAAAAATCTGACAGTGTTGGCCACTAACAAACCTAGAGTCATGTGTCTGTTGGTCTGGTTTCCCTGTTAAAAAAGGGTAACGGACGTCAGACGGGAGTCATCCGCGTAATAATTAGTGCCGCAAAATCTGAGACCATGACTTACAGCGTACCCTCCGAAGCGTAAGTTGAGGACACAACTAGGAAAACGCTTAGACGAAGACTAAAGCTAGTCATAAACAACATTTTAATTAAACGTTCTCCTGCACAGAGTTATACAACTAAATATCAAATCAAGTTTCTAGTCCTAGAAAGTTCGCAACTCGTGACATATTTACTTTGAAATCTTAGAACCGCCCTCATAACTGGTTCAAAGATTCCAATACTGGCTACACGTTCAGGGCATAGTTCGTATCAACGAATACCAACTTGTGCAGGTACTTTGAGTGCTTCGTAGTTAGCTTAGAAAGACAATGTATTTATTTAGATAGACGACAGAAAGTGATATTGGTCTAACTTCACTTAATTTTAGTATTTACTAGCTGTTACAGCCTGGCCACGGGGCAATTAGCCACAGCAAATTTCGCCGCGATGCCATCGGCTACTAAAAGAAATACACAACGAAAAGCCACGGGAACTGGTGATTAACGAGGCGAAATGAGGAGTAGTAACGATAAGTGCACTGAAACAAATGGATTTGTATGTATTTCTTTTAGTAGCCAGTGGCATCGCGGCGAAATCTGCCGTGGCGATCCCCGTGGCCAGGCTGTTAGTGCTGCTACCCGCGGCTTCGCCCACGTGATCAAGGAAAAGTGCCAATGAAACCTTCTTCGACCAAGCGTTGAAGTTCTTTTCCGTTAAGTTTCCATTCTTGTCTATTATTTGCGAGTCCCTTCGGTTTCTGATACGTACGACGCCGAGTCACGACTTTACTTTTAATAGGCTAGTTTCCTAAAAAAATATAATTAGTTCGTCAGTTAGATATCATAAAATATTGGAGACGTATCTTTTTTTTTGAAAAATAAACGAAGAATGGTAAAGATATGGCGCGTTAAAGTTCCGTGTGACGTCACAGTGTGCTACACTTTTTCGCAATATGTGACGTTACGAGCTCCCACTCCTAAATTTTGATGCGTTATATCTTTATAATTAATCGCTCAATTGACAAAAGAAAAAATACGTCACTAATATATTTTGATTCCCTAAAAGACGGACTAATTTTAATGTTTGTCTTTTAACCCTGGAAACTATTGCTTCATGTAGCTAGTAAATGTTATATATCATTCATATCAAGCATTTCACTACCAGAAACTGAAAACAGACAGATTTTTTAAATCCGTTCTTAAATAAGTAAGTTAGACCTTTGAAATTCGGTGGAAGGGGAAACTGTCAAATAACAAGAAAAGGATACTATGTGTGTGCAGTGACGTCACTGCCACTTGGTTTCGTGCTAACAAAGGAGATAGCAACACGTCCCCACCACACTCCTACTTTTTTTCTTGAAAAACCTTTAAAATCCAATTACTGCCTTAATTAACAACCAATTTTGTTGTTGTTTTCAGAATCGGTTACTTTTTAGGGTACCTACATATTGTTTCGTATGCAAATATTGCCCAAGTATGAATACAGTCAAGTAATGCTATTAAAGAATAGTTACTGAGTTAAAACCATTGAAAAATATATGACAACAGCTAGCACCTCTATCTTTCAGGTAATTGGGAATGTGGGGAACTAGTGTGTGCCGAAGACCAGGCTAAATAGAGAAGAATTGAGGAAGTTCCGCTACCTTAGGCTCCGAGGCAATCAAACATTTGTTGGCAGTTGTACAATACGGAGATAAGATAAACGTCTACGAATAAGGTAAACCCTATCCCACTATTTTATGTGGGGCCGGTCCAGTATTTTAACAAAGTAATACTTATATATTCGAGATCTATTTGATAAGTTGTGTGTGTTAGTTAACAACGACGACTCTTTACAAATAGGTCACGGAGCTAAATCTATGATAGAATCTAACAGGGTGAACTATCTATTAGTAGGCAGGCACGGGAGGGATATCGTAATGAAATTTCTAGGTTTGCTCGTGCTAAATAGTTTCACCTGACTCAGTTAAAATGTTCCTTTTTAGGAAACATTTATTTATAAAAAAAGTAGCAGTTTGACCCCAAGTCTTCAAACATATTTATACCAAATTTCATTTCGTACTTTCGTATTTATAATATTAAGTATGGAAGTATCGTCTGTCGAATGGATTACATGGTCACGAGAACCGCCTTATAAAAGGAATTGCGAAATTGAAAGAAAGAAAATAATTTATTTTAGAAATACAAGAAAATTGCTAAACAAACTAAATTCTGGAAAAGAGCATTTAGCTCCTTACGAAATAAATGCTTCAAGTGGTACAGATAACAGAACAGATACTCTTTATCTTCCATCTCTCTCCCACACTTTAGCCTTTCCCCATTTCGGTTCGATTAATAAGAATTAATAATTCTTAAATCTGTCGTGACCGATAGATAGTTAACATATTAATTAGATTCGTGATTTATACCTTCCAAATTGTTGTAAATATCATAAGATTCTTGATCCCAAATGGTGACAAAAACCTTGATTTATGTACGACTACCTAGAAGCTTTGAAAGGCTCCTACCTAACTGCACATGAAAATAGAAGAAAATGAATGAATGCCCTTCAAAAGTAGTATATCTTCGTGGTTATTGCCAAATGTTGAAGGCAACTTTAACCCGCTATTCAGGGCTGTGGAAGACTGCTTTCAGATCTTAATACTCCACCTAGATATAGAATAGTAAACTAACACAGACTACTAAGTTCTTGCATTTGACCAGCTCACTGGACACCCTCCACAAGTATCGCTGCATTAACTTTCATAATACAAATTAAATTAACACAGACATCTTGTTTGTTCAGAAATTAAATAACTGGTTTTGTATCATTACATAAAAAGAAACTGAGAGTGCTTGCAGCAACATTCTAATACATAAATAAGTGCATACCTTAATTGCAATAATTATGTTTTTTTTTTATACTTTACATATCTTATTTAGACATTAGAAAAATAAAGTGTTTATTCACATTTCAGCGGCTAAGTGGCTGTAAAACTTAAGGAAAATAATATAAGTAGACATTTATCAAAAAGTATAAAGTATAATACTACAAATTACAATAAATTAAACTTAAAGAATACTGGTACAGATTAGACATAATACCTACTTATTGACACAAGTTTATTTGCGTGTCTATCTAAATGATATTTAGTAGATGATTTCTTGGTAACTTCTTCTTCTTCTTCTTGTTCAGATTGTCCCAACGGTTCGACAAAGCTGCTTCCAGATCTGCCTAGAAATGGAACAGTATACTCACACAAACAACCAAGTTCTTGCATTTCACCAGCTCACTGGATACCCTCCACAAGTATCGTAACTGTCTTCGTGAGAATGTCGGAGTTGTACTGGCAGCAGCTTTCGACTCTTTGTTCAGGTTGTCCCAGCGGTTCAGTAATGCTGCTTCCAGGTTTTCTGATGGTGTTGGAGGTATGTCTTCTGTACCTAATGAAAAGAATAACAAAGTTGATGGCAAGATTATTTACAAAATAAGTTGTGTCTAGTCCACGGCTGTCATTAGGTGGTTGCTAAGGGATCCACGTGGCTGAAAGGCGGTTCACAAAAACTCTGACACCTGTGTACCATACAGGGTCGTTGACCATGTAACCCACTCAATAAGTTGCTCTACCATTGTTTCGAGACACATTTGCTTTGCACTCTGAAGGTCGTGGTTTCTTATTCCACAGGAAGCATACTTTGTACATGTTGTTTCCAGTATTTTTCTAGAGTGTCCCACAAGTCGCTCCGCAAAACCATTCTAGTAAATCAAATACAAGTACGTATTGGCGTTTCTTTCTCTCAGTGTTGTCCGTCCCGTTTCACATAGAGTGCGCAACAGGCCTGCCTATACTCTTCAGCAGTTCTTCTCTTTTAGCGGCGTTACGATTGTGTTCTCAGCTGCTTGCTTCAGAGTCTAGCTAGATCCACCAGATACTTTATTCCTAGTGTTACCTGCACTCCTCATCAGCTCCAGCAGACAGTTCCTCACAGCCAGTCCATCGGTGGCCCACTCACTACCGCGGCCCGCTCGTCTCACTGTACTGCAGCGGTCCACGGGGTACACGTAGCCGACTGTACCGCCGCGCTCGCAAATTGCTACCATTCTGTGGAAACTCTTCAATTATCCAACTATAACGGCTTGGCGACTTCTTCTTCTTTGCGAGTCGATTCTGGCTGTTATCAAACTTCAGAGGACCAAAACTCCGCCACCGACAAGGCATTGTCGGTGGCTTCGTAGAGGTCCCTGAGCGTGCAGGTGGCTGAACACGCAGGACAGGACAGAAGATGCGTCATGGTTTGGGGAGAGACACCGCACTGGCAAGCCACCTCCAACCAGTAGCCCCACCGGAACATTCTTTCCTTGCTTTGGCGTACGAGAGTCCGGAGTCTGTTCAAAGACTTCCATGTAAGCCATGGAAGGTAATGTCCAGGAGGGAGGCACTCCGATAGCGGCAGAAACGAGGCCGAAGGGTATCTCTCCGTCCAAACCCACTCTAGACTGAGAGGCTCCGCCAGTTAGTGCCGACTAAAAGAAATACATGTAAATGCATTTGTTACAGTGCACTAAATTGTTAATACTCCTCATTTCTCCTCATCAATCACCAGTTCCCGTGGCTTTTTAGTGCATTTGTTATGTATATCTTTTAGTCGCCGGTGACAAAGTGGCCAGGCTGTAACACAGCGCACTGAGTGATAAAATAAACTAGCAGAGTGCTTTCGATATATATAAAATCACGCTAACTAAGATAGTGCAGCGACCAAAACTGAGTCTTGACCACCACTAACTTCTTATTTGTATACTAGCTTTTTCCCGCAGCTCCGCCTGCGTCAAAAAGTAGCCTACGTTTGACCCCGGGTCTCCAACTATATTCATACCAAATTTCATCAAAATCCGTTCAGCGGTTTGGCCGCAACGCGAAAGCATAACAGACAGGCAGACAGACAGACTTTCGCGTTTATAATACTACTAGTATGGATTATAAATAACAAATAATGTTTTTTTTTTTTTATATTATGATTGCATTATGATTTTTACAACGTAAACGGCATTTTTGTTTCTATGGTATCCCGTTACATAGGTGAATGAGATTCACCCGATGACCCGACCTGACTGTGTTAGCCCATATCATATGGTCGCTGGAACATTCTTTTGTTCCGACTACCATTTGGTGATCGTTATAGGAAACACGTCAGAAGCCGAAAAGCGGTTGTGAAAAACTCTGACACTAGAGTGAACAGTTGAGAATAAAACCTCAAAAATGCATGCTAAAGTCTACCTGCTACATATTTTTTTTTATTAAAAAGATATTATTTCACAATAGTTACGTAAAAAAAAAGCAAACTCTACTTACTCATCAAGAATAAGTAGGAGATGGTGGGAAGCATGAGACGACAAGCAGTACTTCGACACCCCCAGAACAGTAGAACAGCGGTCTACTCGGCGACGAAACGCGCACCACGCTGCATACCGACTTAATGCCCGTAACGAACCCTGGAATTTGAACAACTCGATCATCATCATTTCGTGTAGGTTACATTGTCAATCGACCATGTGCACCCGTATCAAAGTCGTTTGGAACCGCCTTCGGTCTCTGATGTGGTCTCTTTAATGAGATCGTCCAGGGCCAGGACCTCCGAAGCACGGAATCAAGTGTTTCAAGCCTGCAATGTCCTAACCAAACTGGAAACAATTAAACAAAGTATGTTTACCGTGGGAATCTAACCCAAGACCCCCAGCTTAACCACTTGTACCACGGAGGCAATTAAGACTCGATGAACAGTGTCTTGGCGTCCTTTATAAACAACTATCTACGCATACTGTGTACCAACAAACAAGAGCGTTCAAAGCCCAAACTAACAGGAATGTACAAATAAAAACCTCACCTGATAACAACCTTCCCTCAGCTTGGCAATCAACGCATTCAAAGCCCCAGCTATCCTCGCGGCAGTTGACATTGGAGACACATGACCGTCCAGGGTTGCCTCCAACGCTGGTTGCCAAAGCTGCCATGTAGCAACCCGTTCTGCGCAAACTATAGACGACGGTGGGCCTATTGCGACTGCATAGTAACCCTGAAATATCCGTTTTGATAAGCAAACCGTCCATGTATAGATACAGGAAACATTCTCCAAATTTTCATTTTACTATAAAAAATAGCGATATGATTCTGCTACCACTAAGTAAAAACGTTCTTTTTCCCATAGAGCATAAAAAACACGGCTTCCCACAGATCCCCTTTTGATATAAAAAGTAAATGCCTCTCTACTGCCGATCCTCTATAATGACCAGATGGTCAAATGACAGAAAAAGATCGCAGGCTAATGTTGGATGCCTTGCAGGCCGCTCTCAATCGGTCTTATTGGAAATTACTAAAAGGCCTACGTCCCGCAGTCTGCTGACTGCGGCTGAAATGATAAAGATGAAAAGCCTCTCTCTCAGTTTTTGGTCATGTGTGACCTAAAGGTGAAGGTAGATTTTTTTTTTAATGATCCTTTACTTAGTCATGGTTTGCTATGAAATATTGACATTACTTACAAATAACATACTTGTACTCATTATTGCAACAAAAAAATCAAAGCATTACAAAAACATATCAGCAAAAAAACAGCGAGAAACAAAGGCGGACTTATCGCTGATAAGATGATAGAATAGAATAGAATAAATCTTTATTGATTGGTCCATCACAACACTTGAAAGGTCTTACAAGTATATAAAAAGTGCGTGACAGACGTCTCAATAGGTGGCGGCTCAGTGTTACGCTAGACATGCAAGCAGGACTAGCACTGATTTTCAGCCACCACCTTCTGAGGAGTCACGGTACACATGATGATTATTTTTTTAAAACTATAAGCACACAATTTAAATTAGCATTAATTAAACAAAATTTTAATTACCTATTAACTTATTATTTATTGAATTAATTAATTTATGATTCGCGACATTACGAACATCCCTGCCAAGATGAAGATCTTATTGCCAAGAATATGCAGTATACTAACTGTTTCCCGCAGCTCCGCCTGCTGTAGCCTGCCAAGAATGCAGCTATATTCATACCAAATTTCATCAAAATAACATTTCATCGTAATAAACAAACAGACAGACAGGACTTTCGCACTTTTAATATTAGTTTGGAAATATGAACTACGTAATAAAACAATTCAAAATGTATTCACCCCTTGAGCAGCAGTATAGTGCAACAGCGCCAAAGGATGTGTCAAAGGCACTTTACTGGTGTAAGCTGAAGCATTACAGCCTTCGACCCTGGCTCCCAACATCAGTTTGGCTTCAGCTTCTCCCGCCCCCACTCGGACCATAACCCATGCTGCACCTTCCACGATGGCTAGACGACGATCGTTTCTTGATTGAGGAGGGGACACTGTTTTACAAGTGATATTAAGGTTATTAATAATAATCAACTTCTCCAAAGGGCCTCTACGCATTGGATCAATATCCCCGCGCAAGCCTCTCAAAGGATCGGGGCAAGCCGTGAAATCCAAACGGAGATGCTTAATAATGCTAGCAGTTCTGTGAGCAGTAGACCTCGCGAACAGATAATATAATACTCGGTGTAAGCTGAAGCATTGCAGCCTTTGACCCTGGCTCCCAGCATCAGCTTCTCCCGCCCCTCTTCCACAATGGCTAGACGACGATCGTTTGTAGATTGAGGGGGGGGGGGGGGGGGCAGTTTTAAAAATTAACCGTCTCACTACAAAAAAATTGAACAACTGTTCAACATATGTTTAAAAAACTGATACCATTAAACAACATTTTTCCAGCCAAACACAACGTGCTTATCTAAATCTTTTTTGGGAACATACATCCTTTTTCTAATGCTTTTTTTTCTTTTACATTTCTTTTTTTTGTGTGTTTCCAAAATTTCTTTCTTCTCTCTTATCCGTAGCGACAAGAAAGCGGGCCCCGTATTTGGAAGACACGTTAAACTGATGGTCCCGGTTATCGATAGATTGCAGTCGTGAGGCTGTGTCAGATGCGTTTAGGCAACCTGAAAATATTTTGAACACTAAACTAACACACATTGAGTTCTTGTGGGTCTAGTTTCCCTGACCATGACGTACAGCGTACTCTGGGCTCCGAAGCGTAAGCTGAGGACGCAACTAGGGAAACACGCTTAGATGAAGAACATAATTTACTTGCAGTTTTGATGGTGGTTTCAAAATCAGACATGCCGGTCGGACCGCGACATTGCCTAAGAGAATCGTCACTTTCTCTCTTCTTTCATATTTATCTTAGCCAAGCTATATTGTGATCTGTATTTATTTTAAACGAAAACCTGATTGTAATATACTTTAGCGAAAGTTGTCAAACGAAGTTAGAACACGAGGTCCCTTGGGACAAAGTTAGTGACATGTTGAGCAAAGTTGGAGCGCCGGGTTGGGGCACAAATACATCGCATTATAATTGGCTATGACAAGGTTGAGAACCTCGCTGCTTATACAGCTTAGATTTTATTGCTTACATTTTTTGCTAGCATAAATCTATACTGATAGCTATAGCGGAGAACTGGTTTTAACAGGAGCATCACATATGTCAAATTCTTTAAAGAAAAAAAAACATTTGCAAATCCTTTCGAAAAAGCGTGATTCACAAACATTGAGTAAGAAACTATTTGCAGTTTCGATGCTCTTGTTCCACAATAGAGATACAAATAAGTACCTGTGAAGCTAAAAGTTTTGTTGTAAAACTATTTTTAATATTCTAGATTAGGATAAAGTCGTTCGCATAAGGTGGAAGAAGCCACAGGCTATGTTTTGTTATACGGGACCAGGGTTCGGTATAATATGATTCACATTTGTGTAGATAGAGGACACTACTTTTCAAATAAATTTTCAACAATATTTCAGTAGCAAAACACTCGACATAGTCTGTATATTTTCAAGGTTTACATATGAAACGATACATTTCGTTCTAACATGTTCGAAGTTTCGCTGCAACTGCAACGGAATTGCAACTTTGATCATTCCGTACGCTCCGATAACTTTAGCCGACAGATTTCAATTTGCGGGTCATTGTAGTTCTGTGATTGTGTGTATGTTATCTGAATGGAAGTTTACGGATTGAATGCTGGAGTGTTATTTTTGAGAAGCATGACTCACGAACGATTTTCATTGGACATAATCTATATATATAAAAGAACAAGGGTGACTGATTCATCAACGCCCAGCCTAAACCATAAAAGCTATAAACTTGAAATATGGACCGAAGTTTTATATTAATACGTAGTGCTCAGATAAAAAAGGATTTTTCAAAATTCCGCCCCTAGGGGGGTTAAAATTTAAGGCAAAGTTTGTATGAAAAAAAATTAAAATCTTCACCGATTTACTTGAAACTTGGCAAGAATGTTTCTCAATAAAAATAACTAAAGGCGTGTTTCGGCATTTTTTGAAATTCGGCCTCTATGGGGGTAAAAAGGGGGAGGTAAACTGATTTATCATCTCGAAACCTAAACTATAAAAGCTATAAACGTGAAATTTGGTGAGAGTCTTGATTTTACTATATACTGCTTACATAAGAGAGGGTTGTTTTTTTTTTTTTCAATTTCAACCCTTAAAGCCCAAAAAGAGGGGTGAATTTGCGTATCTATAGACAAATCCTATTTGAAATTTCGCCAGTTTCAAGCAACGCATGGTGGCCTCTCGGTAGAGATCGCGGATCGTTTTTTGTTAGTAGAGGGTTCGAATCCTGCTAGACATGACTTCTTTTTACTTACTTTTTTTTTTGTTTTGTATTCGTTTTTTAGAATTCTATATGTTTTGAAATATTTTAGTAAAGAAATGTTTTAAGAAAGTAGCTGGAAGTAGCTGGATCGAATCCTGACACAAACAATAATTTTCTGTTTTGGTTTTCTAAAATTATTTTCTTAATTTTTCTTTTTAATTTTAAAAAGAAACACTTAAATAAAAGCATTTGCAAATTTATTTCCGGTCATCTACTGATTGTGCCAAGAAAAAATACCCCTGATATCCAATAGATGACGTCAATAAAATGATAATGGCGTCTTTAAAGTGATTTAATTTAAACGTAGTTCCTATGTACATTTTTGCATTTAATCATAAATCGTAATCCACTGAGTCTGCACGAAAAAGAGTTTTTTTTTTTTTGTTTATTCAGGAACAACAAACAGTTACATAAAAGAAAGTTACAAATACAAATTGTACATATCAAATGTGATATTTAAGCAACCCACGACGATGTTCACATATAGAATGAGTACATTATAATAAAAAATATTGCTGCTAGAGTTGATTATTGTTGATTACGGCTAATTGTTATGCATTCCAACATACAATTTGGAATAGTATATAAAAAGGAGTGGCATGTGAACTATAGCTATTAGTTAAAAGAACAAAAGAAAAACACACACACACAAGTGTTCACTACACTAACATAAAGTAAGTTACACAGATTTTATATCATGCTCAAGTAATAAGGAATGAAGTAATCTTTTGAATTTAAAAACAGAACAATTAAAGATGACCATTATTATGGATTATGACCATTATTATATATTATGTATTCGATAGCCAGCCATACAATGTAAGTTAAAATTATTTCTCAATGTTTCCAATAGATGGCGCTGAGCCATTTTGGTGATTTCTACTTCGCGCTATTAAGATTTTTAACAACTGAAAGGGATCGTGGATGTCTCGAAAATTACGTATTGGTCGTTTGGTATCGTTCGTTCCTAATATTTTCGAGATGAATTGAATTAGTGGTTGTTTTGCTTGGTTGGTAATTAAAAATAAGAGTTGTTTCTTTTGCTACCTGCGGGTCTAAAATCGCCACTTTGCACGAATCATAATATGATCATAATATGAATGACATTGCAAACCCTAAAATGGCCACATTTGTATAGTTCATAAAGTAAATCACGAGCAATTCATTGCATGCAATTCTGCAGTTTGACATTTTTCTATGGAAATACGTAAAATGGCTCACATATAAGGAATTGCTTTTATGTCAATCAGCAGAATCGGGTCTAAAATCGCCACTTAGCGCGAATCACAATATGATCACAATATGAATGTCATTGCAAATCCTAAAATGGTCATAATTTGGCAGTTCATAAAATGAATCACGACCAATTCATTTTATGCAAATCTGCTGTTTGACAGTTTTCTATGGAATTTCGTAAAATGGGTCTCTTTTACAGAATTGCTTTACTGTCAAATAGCAGAATCATAAAAAGTTACTCTTCAGCAACATCTACAGTTCATTTCTCCAAATTTCACAAAAATTTGCTCAATTGTGGAGTAAGATGACTTGGTTATTTTGATTTTAGGGTAAAATTTGTCAAGTTTTGAAACTGTTTGGATTCGTCAAGCGAATTTTTATCATATATTGTTGTTTAAATTCGTCAATTAAGTACTAATAAGATTTCGTATTAAATTGCAAAGAGAATTGTATTCACCAACGTTTGATTAAATTGTTATTATTTCGTGTAAAGATCTCGGTTTATGAGGTAGGAACATATATCAAAGGTAGGAAAGACGCGTCTAGCTAGACTTCGCCGTCATCGCAGTGTGAATCTAACGACCAAACCGATACCTTTAGGGGGATTACCATGACATATAAAATTCGTCTAAATGCGAGAGTGAGTGGGCGTGATAGCGCTTCTTAGGATGTAATGTAGGGCACACATCTCGCTTACTCACTAGCATTTGTTGGATAGAATTAAAAGATCATGGTAGCCCTTTTTTGTTGTGTGCTTCCTTTTCTTCATAAAAAGTTAAAACTTGAGAGGATTAACTGGCCGATACATGGCACTTCTTTTAACTAATCTTATTTCTGTGATCACACAAAAACAAAGCAACCGACTTGCCTTTACGTATTAACATCATATCACCATAAAATCATTACTAGTACTAACGATATCACAAAAATAAGATAAGGTATCATGTTTGTGTGCCAGTTAAGCCTCTTGAATCTTAATTTTATATGGCGATGCTAAACGTGGACTTCACGAGCGTGGCACGCAGGTAACGCCCACATTGTACTTCTATAGAGATGTACCTAGGTATCGCCTTCCTTAGTTATTTACACACTGTTGTGCGCTATTTATATAAAATAAAGAGTAAGACCCGACTAAAGAAGAACAAAAAATAAGAAGAGCCTAAAAGACTTGTATCCACGGCCGTAAAACCCATTTTTTGTTGACAGATGACTGCACTTGATTGACATTGACTGATATATGCATAATTGATAGACGTAACTATATTGCCACTAATAAAAATAATTATTCTATCTATTTACTTTATTGCGTACTCAAATCCTAATGTACGCACGTCAAATAAACAATAATCTTAATTTCCTGTTTTACAGTACGTCTAACATCATTAGTAACAAAGAATTATATAAAAAATAATGAATTAGTTTCGTTTTTGAAGAATTGCTATGGCAATATTAACACGGCAAATGATTCACGAAATGAACTGAATTGTTAATGAATTGCAAATGATGCGTGTCCATTTTACAAACAAAAAGAAGAATTGCAGAGGAATTGCTAGGAAATCACGAAATGAATTCGTTTTGATGAATTGCTCAAAGTGGCGATTTTAGACCTACTGTTCGTTGTTCGTTCATCAGTATTTTGGTGGCTGTTTTCGTAGTTTGGCTAAGGCTAACTAACTGACCAAGTTAGATTGATTGAAATTCGAAGTAAATGAACACATATTTTGTTTGTTGCTATACTGTTAATCTATATATATAAAAGAACAAGGGTGACTCATCAACGCCCAGCATAAACCGTAAAAGCTATAAACGTGAAATTTAGACAGAAGTTTTATGTTATCACATAGTGCTCAGATAAGAAAGGTTTTTTCAAAACTCACCCTCTAAGGGGGTCAAACGGAGGTCCAAAGTATGTATGGGGAAAGGAGATTAGTAAGTCCGATTCATTTGAAACTTCACAAGATTATTGTTTCTGATAAATGATTAAACACGTGTTTCAGGATTTTTCAGAATTCATCCTCTTAGTAGGGGGAAAGGGGACAAACGCTGTAAATGCAATAGTTAAACGATCATTGACATATCAATGACTTTTGGCAAGGGGCTCCTTTTGTAATCAGCGGGTGCACTAAGCAAGCAGTTTTCAAAACGAGAGATTAGTTAGACCGTTTTATTCGAAATTTCACAAAATTATTTCTTTTGATGAATAAATAAATACCAGTACCAGTATTTTTAGAATTTCAGTTCTAAAGGGGGGGGGCAAACTCTGACTAAACTGCAATTGATCTCTCATTGAATTTAGCAAGTGGGTTTCTTTTGTAATCAGGGGGTGCACTAAGGAAGAATTTTTCAAAATTGACCCCCAAAAGGGAAACTGATGTTCAAAGTATGTACGGGGGAAGGAGATTAGTAAGTCCTTTGCAGTCGAAACTTCACAAGAATTTGTTTTGATAAATGATTTGTTACCTGTTTTAAGGTTTTTAAAATTCAGCCCCTGAATGGGGGACATAGGTGTTATTTGTATGGTTTATGGGGTTGCTGACTACGAAAATAATAACCATTTTTAAATCCGACGTGCCGGGTGTAATATACTATCAATCCCTATTGGGTAGTAATCTTCTAAATATGTACATAAAAAGAACATCCCGAGAGACCTGTAATATAAATATAATCTAAGTGATTCAAACCTCCTTAGAAATATCTTTTGATCAGGCGGGCGAAGCCGCGGGCAACAGCTAATATGTCATATATTTCAAAAGTAAAGCTCCTGATCTCGTTTATCGAAACATTTTACCGGTTACACTGCTTGGATAATAAGTTGTGGGCAAGTTGATGCTAGCTAAGCTTACGAGCCTTTTAAAGTCAATGCTGGTTTTGTCTGAAGTTGAGTCCGTAGGTACGTATAAGAATACCTAAAATTAATATATCTACGATTAAAACCCTAAAACGAATATTTAATCGAAGACCAATAGAATTTAATTTACAATACCTACAAATAATATATCTAAAATCTAAATACCTAAAGGCCACCAAGGCGCCATATTATAATTTCCTTATAAGATCCTTCTTTTAGTTTGTTAAAAATATCTTGCATGGACCGAGCGCGTTTTCCTAGTTGCGTCGTCAGCTTACACTACGGAGCGTAGGGTATCATGTCCCTAGATTTGACAGCACTGGTGGTTGAAATAAAATAATTTCCTACAACATAAATAAGGATCGCCCTTCGGCGGCCGCTGCCTCGGAACGCTCGCCACGCGCGTTTTTCAGGTTGAACCTAACGCCTCGCAACCTACCTCTAGTATTGGGTGAAATACGAAATGTCACACAAATTACGTAGTACAAATAGCAGTTGTTGCAGTAAGATAATTGATTTGTTATTGTATTCGTAAAAAAACTTTAAAGTCGCTTCATACCTCGCAACCTAACTGCCTTTATTTTTTAAATTATATTTTGGTTTTAAATATGTTTTGTCTCATTTTACATAAGTGATTCAATCTACGATATTGTGAACTTAAATATTATAACTGTAGATATTTTAATTTTACGTACCCACGGAATCCCCAGCAATGTCCTACCAAAACGATAATTCTCGTTGGAATCGAACCCACTACCTGCAGGTTATATTTAAAGAGTCGTCAGAGGTAATGGTGTACAGGGTCCATTATATAAGGTGGATTTTTATTAAGTGCAAGTATTTTAAGGGGTGATTTATTTAGGCCAAAGAAAAGTAATAAGAGCAAAATTTAAAAAATCTACGTTAGTTTTTTTTTTAATTTTCCCAACAAAATTTTATTTAATTTTTTATTAAACTGTAAGCGCACTAGAAAACTTATTCATGGTAATTCGTAATAATCTATCAATGCTCACTCCCCAAACTTCGTTTGAATGGAATTTGAGTTTTACAACTTCTGCTAGTATTGCCAACAAAATAAAAATAAAATGAAAAAGGAAAACCACTACAGGATGTCTTAATTATTACTATTCAGCAAAACATAACAGTTCGATTTTCTCGAAAACTAGCTTGTAGAAATTTATGAAACCAACATAAATCTGTTTAATTTGACTTAGTACTTGTAACATTTGTGCAACTGTTATGAATGTAATTATTATTAATAAATTATCATATTTGACTTACTTATTTAGCCCCGAAAGTATTTATAATAAATTTAAATCCACCTTATACACGATACATACATATACATACAATCTTTCTTTAATCCACATGAATATATGGCTGGAATACAGAGGCAGATAAACACCCACAATATACAATACAAAAGTCTTTATTGCACAACAAGAAAACATATGTCAAATCACAAGAGTCGGAAAAATTGGTTAAAGTTTATTTCTTCTAAGCTCCTTAGCAGGTTGCTAAGGAGTACTCACCTCTCTCCATATAACAGTAGTGGTAGGGCTTCGCCCTGAGAGCTGCGCGAGCACACAGTACCCGCGCGCCGCCCCCTCCCTTCGCGTTGGCGCAGCGCGCGATCAGCTCCACCCATCGTTCTACCACCTTGTCTCTGTTTGGAATATACATATGAAAATATATTGTTAAGTAATACAAAGGATTATATAAAAACTCCGATGGTACTCGTACTACGAAACAAAGTAGTGGTCCCTCCCTACACATTGCAATAGCTCGCGATCAGCTCCACCCACATTGTCTCTGTTTGGATAATTACTACTTGAATCTCTCTGGGAAGGATCATTATGTGTCTACCACTAGTCCCTACCCCTAGTCCCATGATGAGTCAAGGATATTAAGTACACTGCCAGTCTCAATGACTGACGACTGCCTCAAATGCCGCTGAAGCAATGTGGTGCAGGCTTCATATGTACGAAATGTTGATAACTCCTATCAAATTCCGAACTGATTGGTCGCAATCTCAAGGTGTATAGGGCTATTAAAGGTACATTTGTTCTACTCGTCATTCATAACGACTCTCTTAAACTAGGGCCCTATGTGGCGATTCCATATAGTCCTTTTACTACTATTGTTTACCTGAGCAGGTTAGGTATTGTCTCTATATTAAATTGGCTCTCCACATTTAAATGCATACAGGCTGCTTTAGATGAGTGAGGACAACAATGTCCATTTTTTTTAATGACTGATTTCCATGCTCAGAATGCACAACTTTGAGGGAGGTCTATATCCAGCAATGAACTTCTAGCAGCTGAAACCATGATGATTCTATCTCCAGCTGGTAGGAAGTCCAAAGTCACCAGTCACCACTCCAAGTAAATTGAATTATGTGTCCGGAAATACGTCAGCCAGTAGAGTAGATTACTATTTGTAAACATGTTAGTCATCATACATTTATAAAAATACATGCAGAGTGAATGATATACTATTATATTACAGTATTTCATGTTTTGCCAAAGTAGGCGTACAAATGTGTTTCATAATTTCTTATAATTTCTGTGCAATGTATTTAATAGTTAAAGTTACAAGCACTTCCCAAATTATTTTGCGTGCTTCTGCCATCAGTTAGTTTATGCTATTGCCGGCCGGCACCCACCCTACCACTACCACTACCAACACCACTACTATTAGTCCCAACATGCCCGCCACCATTGATTTGCAAATGCGACACGTGTTGGCATCTTCAGGCACTAGACCAAGCTGTTACAACAAAAGCTTGGTCTAGTGTCTATACTGCAACCGTCTAGAACGTCGTTTGAGTATTGTGCTAGTGCTACGCTATGGTCTTAAAATTTTCTAGGATGCCTGTTTTAAAACTCACTTCCCTTCGTTTGGCGATTCCTGACCATTGTTCTCGTTTCTATTCAAAATCCTTTACTATTCCTAGGCTATTCTACTTTGGAATGCATTACCGGTAGACATTCGTAAGGCACAAACCATTACTTCGTTCAAAGATCAAATTAAGTCTCACTACCTTTCCGAGGTAGAATAATCCTCTCTTTTATTGTGATAATATATCGGCTGTCACTAACTTCTTACAGTTTGTATTTATTTATGTAAGTATATTATATGCGTCTTAATGTAGGCATGTACATTTAAGCATTCTGCACCGCTCACGCAAGTGTTTTTTTTTACCTCAGCTCATTTCTACCCTAAGGTTGGCTGGAAGAAATTGCATTAGCGATAAGTCCCCCTTTATACCCATTTAGTTGTATTGGATTTAACTATGTGTTTCTTTTGTTTATAAATAGTGCAATAAAGTGTTCATTCATTCATTCACAATTTTGATAACAAGAATCTGTTCCGAATTGGTTTTCATGTCAGTATTATTATTAAACTATTTAACTTTAATGATTTTGCTACAAAATCAAGTCCGAACTAAATTTATTAAAAAAAAACTTTTTTTTTATTTGTTTTTCTGTATTGTTTTCTTTTTTGGTGCTATAAACAATATTTGTATTGTATTCAAATAAATTTATTTTATGTTCCGGTATTATAAAATGACAAATAATTAGGCATTGAATAATTGTTAGAATTAAATAAATTTCGTATGTATTCGTATGTATGTATAATAGTTATCATACAATATTTACCTTGTGTAATAGCATTTATTGCGTCGTATTTTTTTAGCTGAGAACTCCACTATTTCGCCGTAAGCATTATAAACGAAAAGGAAAGCAGTTGCAATCAGGATGTTTTCACCAACTCACCTGCACAAATATCCAGCAGGAGTAAGAAACTCCTCCCACTTCTGAGCCTCTCTCCCGCTCAGCCTGATCTTCCCGTACCCCACTGGTCCGTCCTGTAGCCGGCAGTCGTCAGTGCTGTTAAGCGCTGGTAAGGAGTCTAAAGTCACCAGATACTCCAGGGAGCGGGAGCGCATCTGTTTGAACAGGGATATCTTTGAAAAAACGACATACCAGGACCTGAACTTGACTTAGGGAGCGACTCTAGATGCGACTTCTTCAAAAGAACGCAAGTACCTATACACCGTGAAATTTTAGTCGTTTTGGACCCATCGTCCAGTGACTCCATTCATGCAACCAAACAAATTTCCCCAAGGAACATAGCTCGAAACATGAAAAACAAATTTGGACTTCCCATAGTAAGTTAGGTCACGTGATGAGACATTTTGTATGGGAGGTCCAAAAATTTACTCTATATTTCGACCCATGTATCTTGGGGAAAGTTGTTCAGTTGCATGAATGGAGTCACTGGACGATGGGTCCAAAACGACTAAAATTTCATGGTGTATAGTAGTTTTGTTTTATTTTAATGAAAATAATTATTGTTTATTGAGCTTAAATAATAATTTAGGTTGTTTTCAATAATAATAGTAAATTATATTTATAGTTAAATAATATTCATGTAATGTTTGCGATGATAAAATATTTGTCTATGTATGTAATTTAAAAAATCCGAAAATTATAAATGTACTCGCTTGCTTTTACTCTTTTATGGGTGCTCTCTCCGAATGAATGAATGAATGAATGAAACTTCATTTGCAATAAACATGGTAAATAGACACAAATAAGATCTTAGATATAAAAGGTACTATGTAGGTATGTTTAGTCATCACTGATATGCAAGAACATTAGATCGAGTACACAGATGCATGGCTGCATGTTTACACCTAAGCCCAAGTTTGTTACTTTTTCTGAATTTACTATGAATGTCATGTATATGTGTGTTACAGTATTACAAATAAAATAATTATCTATCTACCTAATTAATTCATTAGTATGTAATATTAATAGAATATCGCCTATGGTGCTAGAGTCTTGTAGAGAAGCAAATCATAGAAGATTCTCTTTAATCAGATAATTTGCTCATCCACCACAAATAAGCATAGCAAAGACCGTGCGAAGTAGAGAAGAAGAAGCAGTAAAGCACATCCTGGGCACAAAATTATTAATAGTATTCCCTGTGTTTCGAAGAAAGGTGAATCTAAAATGGCCACTTTGCACGAATTAGAATATGACCACATTATTAATCATTTCAAATCTTAAAATATTAGCAGTTCATGAAATGAATCATTTTATGGCAAATTTGCTGTTTGACGGAAAGTCGCAAAATGGCTTACTTTTCGTGAATTGCTTGTGAATTCATTTACCTTATTGCCAGGCGTAAAAATAATCGTTATTTTTGCATAGTTTGCGTAATACTTTTACGATTTCTTTAGTTAAATAAGTTTTCATTAAATTAAACTATTTTAATACGGTTTTATCGCGTTTATTACTTATTTATTTACACCTGACGTTTCAAACACTTTACAGCGTTCATGGTCGCAGGCAGACATAAGAAAACATTAAATAAGTTTTTCTAACCAATAATGTTGATTTACTATCATAAATTAACTGTAGAATAAATATCAATAAAAATATTAAAATTATAAAATCTATTTTTATTTTATTACTATAGCAATACTCACTCGAGAAGTGATTCAAAAAATAAATCACGAAATGAATTGAATTATGAATTGCTAAGCTTCGCAATTCATGAAATGATTCGTTTTGATGAATTGCTCAAAATGGCCATTTTAGACCTCCTGAGCCTTCGTGTTTTCTCTGTGAGAGCCGAGGCTTCAAAAGTCGCTTAGATAAGAGAAGAAACACACAAAATGATATGGAAGTAGTTGACATACCAATTTTCCTCGATGCAAAGCTATGAGATGACAGCATCTGAATCTAGGATCCCTCTGTCCCGCTCCATCCACTATGCGCTGCACCAGACTCTCCACCACACTCTCCGTTTTTGTCGACATTTGACCTGCGTCAAATTAAACAAAACTTGAATTCTGGAGTGCTATTTTTAAAAATCGTGACTCACGCAAAATTGGCGAGTCGAATAATTTTTTCGTTCGCTATCGAATGATTTTTGTTCGTACGGTTATTATGCGAGTATTTACGAGTCATACATTTCAAAAATAGGGCGCCTGTTGTTTTTGTTTGTTTATTTATTTATTATTTATTTATTTAAACTTTATTGTACAAATACAATTGTAAAGCACAATAGGTGGACTTAATGCTAAAAGCATTATCTAACAGTCAACCTTTGGGTCAAGCAGAGAGCTTTATGTGGGTGTAAAATAAAGTTAAATTGACAGAAAAGCATCAGAAAATAATGATATGCAATACATATGTATATATATATAGAATATACTTACATATAATATAAACACGTATTTATAATATACCTACATAAACAACAAATATATACAATTATTAATGCAATGCAAAATAAACAACATATGTTGCAACTAGATTCCCACATCACTCAGCTGTGCGAGAAAATGATTGTACACAAGAACTTTGAAACCCGCACGGCTGGAGGCTTTCCTAATTGATTCAGGTAGCGCGTTCCAGAGTCTGACAGCCGTGACGGCGAAGGAGTTGGAGTAAAACCCAGTATGGTGAGAGGGAGTGGCAAGAGTCAAATTGTTTGATGAACGCAGGGCCCTTTCGTGAGTCGAACTTAAATATTTGAAATCTGTTTTGAGATACTTTGGGGAAGATGAATTATTAAGCACATTATATAACTGACAAAGGATATGGAGATTCCTGCGTTGACGGATAGGAAGCCATTTAAGCTGGGATCGATATTCTGAGACGTGGTCGTACTTACGTAGGCAGAAAATGAACCTAATACAATTGTTCAGAAGGCGTTCTAACTTATTAAGTTGTTCTTCAGTAATGTTCAGATAACACACATCAGCGTAATCTATTAGCGGTACCACAAGAGATTGAACCAACATCGTTTTGGTCTTTATTGGTAAGAAATTTTTCAGACGTTGTAGGTAATGTAGTGACGAAAACACTTTTCTACTGACCTCATTGACATGTGATTGCCAGCTCAATGTATTATCAATAAAAAGACCGAGATCCTTGACTACTGGACTAAGAGGTATCTCAATGTTGTTGTAGATGATTGGTTGTAACGACTGAGTGTCAATATTATTTATTTGTACATTACTTCCCACTATAATGGCCTGACATTTTTTTGCATTTACGCGGATTCCAAAGCTGCCGGACCACTCCAGTACTCTGCAAAGGTTACCATTAATTAAAGAAATTGCGGCATCAATGTCACTTACATTGGTTTGTGTGTAAAGCTGCAAGTCATCAGCGTAGAAATGATATGTACAAGTGATAACAGATGAGGGAAGATTTATGAAAATCGAGAATAATATGGGAGACAGAATTCCGCCCTGCGGAACACCAGCCTTCAGCTCACACCAGTCAGACGTATCTTGCCCGTTGCGTTGTTCGTGCATTCCCATGGATAAAATAGTTTGTTTAGTTAAGAGAGGTAGGACATTTTGTAAGAAGTAGTTCGTCTGGGGAAGTACCTCCACCCTACAGAAGACCGCAGCCAAATAACACTGTGATGCAGTGTTGTGTTCCTGCTGGTGAGTAGGGTCGCCAGGCTCCAGAGAGGTCGGCAACGCGCTCGTGACATCTCCGGTATTGCAGGCGTTCATAGGCTACGGTAACCACTTACCATCAGGTGGGCCGTACGCCTGTTTGCCAGTTAGTTGTATAAAAAAAAATGTTGTTTCCGAGTCATTGCAGGCTTGAACCACCTGATTGTCTGGTATATAAATGCTGTATACTCTGAAGGCACGCCGTTGGTATCACCTGCATTCTAGTGGTCGGTAGATCTGGGGGCACGGGAGTGCCACCGCCAAGACAAGCCAAGCGGAGCGCAAAGGCAAAAAAATGCCGAAACGTTTCAAGAAAAGGTAGATAGTACCTTTTCTTGAAACGTTTCGGCATTTTTTTGAACTGTCATAACTTTGGTTTGGATGATGCTAAATAGTTAAAAATTTCAAGATACCAGTACCATCATTAAACATACAAAGTTTGAATGTCGTAGCTATTATAGTTTAGATTTTATTAATGTCTAAAACCCCCGATTTCGTCACTGATTCACTCACTCACTGACTCACTCACTAATCATCAAAATTCCTGAAGTCCTAGAACGCTGAAATTTGGTATTTAAGCTAATATTACTACAAAGACAACAAAGAAATTAAAAAAACAAACCTAAACTTTCGTTTTGCTACCGTTACGAATATTTCATAGGCATTCGTTCATCGTGTGTGAAATAAAATGGCCAAACCACACGTTTAGACTAAAATGTAGAGTATGTGAAGTTAGGCCTGGTAAAGTAAGGGCGCATAGATCAAGAATCTTGGCTCTATATGAGATCTGACCGCTTTTTCATAGATTTTGATTAAGGCGTAGTGTAGAGCTTGTAGGTTTAGAGCGTTACTTTTTCACAGGGTAAGCTATGTAGACTCGTCTTGGCAGCATTTTTACATGAAAATGTTTTTGGTGGGATATTAGTTACGGCAGCAACTCGCAAAACAAGTTAGTATGAAGAATGTTAAAAATATAGTTGAAACTGTTTCCGTAGTCATGTAGTCTGCCGTTTTCTTATGAACCGGCGGAGGTCGCGGGTTCGATCGGTTAATCCCACTTATCGTTACTAAAATGTAAAAGTTACGTTTATAAAAAATTGTGTTTTTGAAAATTAGGCCATGGAAATTCGACGAAGAGAAATTAGGGTCATTAATTTTAGAACAGAAAGGCACTCGAAGAAAAATAAGGGTATTGAATCACGAGTCATTAATTCGGAAAGTCCTGGGGCTATAAATCCGTATCCAGTTACGTTTTTCATTTAAATGGCAATTTGGTCAAGGCTGCGGTGTCCTGCCAAGTTTTAAACCCAATTTTGATGGCAAACACCAATCCGTAAAGTGTAAATTGGTATGTTAGGTTACAGTTCCATTGATTAGATAACTGTTCATTTGACTGCTATATTATGGTTTAATAAGAAGCTAGAAACTCCTTATCTACACATAGTAGCTTTTACTAGTAGCTTTGTACTTTGGACGGTATTTTTTCGCGGTGAAAGGTTTACTTACTCTATTTCTTTTTTAAAAATCTTATTAAACGTATGCAAAAGTTCAAGAATATTGGTTCAATAGATCACTTTTAAAACTTTAGTTGGGATGGGGGATAATTTTACGCAACTAATCAGAAAGACTTTGATTTTATACAATACTGCATGTACTAATCTACGAAAAAAAAGATTAGTAAGAATGACAAGAAATAGGTAACGAATTCCAACATGTAATGTAATGTTTTTCTGCAAAGGCCCAATTCTCATGCCCTCAGAGATAAGTCGGACTTAAGATTTCTCAAAAACATGGCGGCTAACAACAGAAAGCTTTATACGTCCGCCATTACTTTTTTCGACAAATCTCGCATTCGACGTATGACAAATGTCGAATAAAAATCTTTCGTAATTTTGGTGAGTCATTTTTAAAAAAAATTACACTCCAGATTATATAAAACCACAAATAACAGAATATATTATGCTGAAATTAAAATTACAATTTGCAAAAATAGGCGTCTAGCAATGAATTGGCGCCTTTACTTGACGTTTCGTTCTTCGACGACCTTTGAATTTGAGAATTTTGCGATAATTACATTTTGCGATCAAACCGTATTGATGAAAAGGGATCTTCGTTAGTTTCTATTGACACTTTCGCTTATACGCAATTGGGATTAAATGGTTCAGTTAGGCAAATAGATAGACCTTGTATAAATCAATTATTGGAGGCTCTATGTTCTGCTTGGCGAAACTGATAAAATAATATCAAGGGAATGAACATTATCCTGGTTTAGTATTTTTTTACTATTTCTGATCTTCCTCTTCTGATATCGAAGATCCTCTATAATGCAGAAAAGACTAAAATTATTATACACGCAAAGGCATAAATCTGGTATCAGCCAGTCATCAGAAGGTACCGTCGGGGTAATTTAATATCTCCTTATGCATTTTTCTATACTAATTACTATTAAACGCAGAAAATCCAATTCTGCTAAAAAAATACCTCTCTGGTTTTATACAAGGTATCCACACTGGCGTTGAGAGACCTGAGCTGGTTGACGGAGAACTTGTAACCTGTGACTGGCAGCCTGAGGTCTCCACCTAGCGTCTCATACGCAGAGACTGACACAGAAAACTCCATTCTGCTAAAAACACCTTACCTCTCGGTCTTCCTCATACAAGGCATCCACACTGGCATTGAGGAACCTGAACTGGTTGACGGAGAACTTGTAACCTGTGCTTGGCAGACTCTGATGTCTTACACGCAGAGACTGACACAGAAGACCGCATTCTGCTAATAAGACCTTACCTCTCTGATCCTCTTCATACAAGGCATCCACATTGGCATTGAGGGACCTGAGCTGGTTGACGGAGAACTTGTAACCAGTGACTGGCAGCCTGAGGTCTCCGCCTGGTGTTTCAGACGTTGACACTGCCGACCCCATCCTGGTAAGAAAAATACATATTTTTTTTATATATAGGTGCAAACGTCTGTTTTTTCTGTTACGCTTTCACGGCCAAACCGCTGAAAGGATTTAGATGAAATTTGGTATGAATATACTTGAAGACCCGGGGTCAAACATAGGGTACTTTTTAACGTAGGCAGAGCTGCAGAAAACATCCAGTCAACTAAAACAATAAGTATTATGTTACTATCTATGTCACCTAAGGTTGAACGAAAAAGTAAGAGAGTGTTATTTGTGAAGAAAATGTTTTGATATTAGGCATCTTCCGCTTATTCGAGTAAATAAAGAGTAGATTAGATATATTATTTGTATTGCATGTTTTTCATGATATATAAGAAAGTAATAAATACTTGCCCGCCTGTAATCTACCTTTTAGGTGCAACTTTGTTCTGCACTATTTAGTAAAGCAACAAGGACGCGACCTTATGGAAAGCGGTTACCGCAGCTTATGACCTTCAACACCAGGATTGCTATTTTTAAAATGTATGAGTCATATCTTGGAAAGCGAACGATAATCATTCGACTCACCGATATTAAGTGAATCATGGATTTTAAAAATAGCACTCCAGAGATATTATGGGCGCGTTACTGACTTTGAAATGTCCTGAATATAAATAAAACTTATCAATATATGTAACAGACAGACAGACAGAAAGACAGACAGACAGACTTTCGCATTTATAATATTAGTGTGGATGCGAAAGTCTGTCTGTCTTTCTGTCTGTCTGTTACGCTTTCACGGTCAAATCGCTGAACGGATTTTGCTGAAGTTTGGTATGAATATAGTTGAAGAGCCGGGGTCAAACATAGGCTACTTTTTGACGCAGGCGAAGCTGCGGGAAACAGCTAGTTGGCATCATAAAATTATAAGAAACTAGCTGTTTCCCGCAGCTCCGCCTGCGTCAAAATGTAGCCTATGTTTGACCCCGAGTCTTCAACTATATTCATACCAAATTTCAAGACAGACAGACTTTCGCATTTATAATATTAGTATGGATACTTATTATTTCAACGTCTCAATGTGCTAACAAAGTAAAGAATGACATGGTTGTTTTAGACCATAAAGACTATACGAGTATGTAATGCAATGGTGCAATTCATTTGGCCAATGTTGACCTCGTAAAGTGTACTTGAACTACCACACTATTAAATGGGCTAATTTGCTTAATACAAACAATAACTGTAAAAAATTGCGTATGTGTTTTACATGAAATTGTTTTTTTTACCTCCCAAACCTTTTTTTTTTTGACATAGATTCTCTTTTTGAATAGAGGGGAGTGAACTCTCTCTTATGTCAAAAACCAAATCATATATATATATATAAATGTTCATTTAAGCCGTTTTCTATTGACACCGTTTAAGCACACAAGCCTTATTTTTGAAATGAAACTCATATGTCCAATGAAAATCATTAGATATTGAAAGAAAATCATTCGACTCGACGATTTTGCGAGGTCACACTTTTCAAAAATATCACTCCAGATAGGGTTGCCATGTTGCCAAAGCCCCGCCAGTTTGGCCGGACATTTGGCTAAAACGGCCGGACACCCTACATTATTGAGGATTTTGTGTCTCAGCATTTAAAGCTTATCTGATTAATACCATAAATCTTGTTAAATTAAATAAAATGTAAAAATCGTAACAAATGCCGGACAAGCTGGACACCGTTTATTTTGGCCGGACACGCAATGAAAAAGCCTTACTATGTCCGGCTTTATCCGGACGCCTAGCAACGCTAACTCCAGAATAGATATTGGCTATACTTACATTTTATTATCTACCCCTACCGCTCCATAGTCCTACATGTAGAGTTCGATTCGGCTGACGGTTTGCCGCCTTTTGTTTTTCTTTTTGTGCGCACGTTCTTTTAAAGAATAGAATAGAAAACTTTATTTGCGAGACATAGGTAAGTACATAATAATGCAGATCGAACAAAGTAAAAGACACAAATCGCTATGCTCTGTCTTTTCAGACTTACAAATATTATTATCAATTAATTACAGTTATAAAAACGTCATAATTTTCATAGGCAGCAAACGTCTAATCATTGTCAGTTAATTAACTAATAGTAGAATTGGTAGTACTGTTTTGAACATTTAAATTTTAATTGTATCTTTTAGAAAATCAACTGCTTAAGCGTCTGCAACAGAGGATAAAAATAATCTCCAGTAGTTTGCGGTACAAATCGTAAACGGTTAAGACGAAAGATATCCGGCTGCTACAACACAGTACAAATAGTGTTTTTTGCAACAAAAAAGACATCACAGAAAATATTAGTATATCGAGCTATAATAGTCAGTCAACTGCTGGACGTAGGCTAAAGATTTCCAATAAGACCAGTTAGTAGTGGCCTGCATCATAAATCATCAACCACTTTAGATGATGATTTCTAATTATAATAAAGTAAATTATAGTCATTTGACCAACATGATGCCACGGCCAGCTCGCATGAGCAGCTCGACATAAAGCACTTCCGCCGGAAACGCCGCCATCTTGTTTTCCCGACATTGTACACGGTGCCCACGCGCACACTGGATTGATGTTATGTAATCGATATTGACATGTTTTAACCGATTGCGACGAAGAAAATAGGAGAGTTATGAATTTCACCACTAGGTATGTATGTACGGCTTTAAGTAATTTCCTTTAAAGGGTCACCTTTGCCTATGGACGCTTCCAACAACAGGAGCATCACGTGCGCATTGTCGACCCTTGAGAAATATTTTCACGTCCATTTTGTAAGAATGAATGAATACTTTATTGTACCATTTACATACATTTAAGAAAATATACAACATTGAAACCAATTAACATTAAGAGAAATGAGTACAAAGGCGGACTTATCGCTAATGCAATCTCTTCCTTCATTATGGTAGAAGAGAGGAGAATGAAAAAAAACTTGGCCCCATTAATTAATTAATTGTAAGACCCCATGCTCATCCATTGTCTCAGCGTACGTGGGAGAAAATTTCTTATTAATATAATAAAACAATAAAGTTTTAAAAAATATATAAATAGTACAAAGAATCGCCCACAGAAGTGCTATTTTTGATACGTATGACTCACGCAAAGCCGGTAAATCGAATGATTTTTATTCGACTCACCGATTTTGGGCGAGTTTTTTTTATTATTTATTTATTAATTAAAACTTTATTGTTTTACAAGTACAAATACTTTTGAATGAGGGTGAATTCCTTGGTTTGAATTCCTACTTAGGACTATTAATAATATGCTACTTGACTGTATTCATACCATGGACTTAGTATTTTAAACAGGACTGAGTACTTCTGCAAATTTGCATAGAGGCAAGACCGAGCCAAGCGAGATAGAAATAGTGGTGGAACCTGTCTCTTTCTAGCAAATACAAGCTTTATCACGTTGGTACTTGGGCATAGGGTGACCACGCTCTTCTGGAAAAAAGGGGATAGGTGATACATGCTTTATTCAGATTTTTTTACAGACACATTAAAATGTTCCGAGTTCGGAGGTGCTAGTTAACCTCACAAGTTATTGTTCTGTGCAGACTTTACGGAAATTGGAGTCTAGTCGAAAATAACGTTTTGTAGACATGTCCCCCCTATTGGCTTCCTTGGGGGAGACAAGAAAACTTTACTAGTGTCCTTGGCTTCACTAGACAAGCAGTACTAAATGCTGAACGTAATACGCCAAGTGTCTGCTGTTGCCTAACTCGCGTAATCGTCACCAACAATCACGTCCCGCTAAGCTATCTACTTACGTGCAGTATTTACGAAGTTTAAAATTGTTTCTTGGATTGTCCCAATTAAGAACATTATCATGGTTACCCTATTAAAAAGAGACAGATTCCTCCACTATTTCTATCTTTTTCTGCTTGGGTTTTAGGTCAAAGAGCTCAGTCCTGTTAAATATATTAAGTCCATGATTCATACTTGGTTAATATTGTTATACTATACAAAATATATACTAAAAAGCAACCGATTCATAAAACAACATTGGTTGTTAATTAAGGCAGTAATTCGATTTTAAAGTTTTCTCAAGAAGAAAAGTGGAAGCGTGGTGGGGACGTCTTGCTATCCCTTTTGTACGCACGAAACCGAGTGGCAGTGATGTTACAGCTCACACAGTGCATCCTTTTCTTGTTTTTTGACAGTTCCCCCTTCCACCGAATTTCAAAGGCTTATAACTTATTTATTTTTGAACGGATTACAAAAATTCTTTCATAATTCTGTTTCTGGAAATAAAAATATTGATATGAAAGAAAAAATAAAAAATTGTAGAATACCCAATTATCTGCCTTAAATTTCAATTGGCTAGTAAACTTTTTCATGAAAATGTCTAATTCGTACACCATTTCGAGGAATAGGCTTAGGGAACAGATTACATTAATCAGATCTTTAGTTATACAAGTATTTTTTAAGAAAATCGCAGAAAACCCAATGACTTTATTTTTTAGCAAGGTTGACGTATGACGTAGCCGGATAACTTCCGGCTATTCAAATTTAATTTTTTAGGTTGGCAGCACCGGGTAGTGAATAAATATTTTTTGTTGGGTAGCGCTAATTAAGCGCTTCACGTACTTGTCACCCATGTCAAATGTCATCTCTGTTCAAGTTAACATAACCCCTTAATTATCCTAATTACATCTTAATTACATTCATTCATACATTATAATGAAGAATCGGTGTCCAAAATCAGATGTCAACGGATGAAGAGACGGCAGTAAAGTCCAACAAACAGGCCAATATGTGTAGGTACATAGATATTTGGCGATTGTAAACAAACAAGAAACCAACTCGCGGCTCGCGGTCCATCCTGACTTTGACATTTGACACTGACATACATATTTTTTAATACCTTAGTAATTTTTGCTTTCTTGCAGTTCGAGATGGCCATTATAGCTACGTGACGTCATCACTATAAAATCTTTAAAATTAAATAAAAAAATAAATATAATTTTTAGAACTTTTTCGTTCAAATTGTATCTCTGAAATAGTCTATTCTATCAATAAAATATATAAAATACACAATTTATTTTTTAGTTGACTAGTCAATTATTGTTCATAATATAATATTATGAACAATAATATTATGTTATTATTACAATTCTTATCTATGTTAATAATATTATGTACATATAATATAATATTATGAACAACATATTGTGTTGTTTATCACATTGTTTATAAGTTCTCAAATTAATATTTACAACTACTGCAATAGAAATAGTCAAAAAAGTAATTAAGTACTTAGGTGATAAAATTAGAATTTTGTCACACAACATGCAAATTAACAAAATCCGTCAATTAATCTACTCATTATGCGAATAATTCGTAATTTTCCTTATAATATACATGTACCAGGGCCAAAAACACCATAAAACATAGCCATTGCTCAATGACATGTCATTTGTAATCTATTGTCGGTCGGAGGCCGAGCATTCGACCGTGACGCGTCTGATTCCCACAAAAAAATAAGCGATTGTTTGTTAAAATTGGTAGTGACAAAAATAAATATTGTTTTTCCCTGGTTAGAGAAAAAAGAATGTTGAAAAAATTGATGTAGAGTCTCCATTTCTTTACTGCTATACTAGTTAGCCGCCTGTCATACTAAAAAACCTGTAATATTCAAAACTAGCAGCTCGTCCCGACTTCGTCTATATTTATAATATTATGTATAGATTCTTCGGTCACATCATAGGGGGCCCTATTTTTAAAATGTATGACATACTATCTGTTTCCCGCAGCTCCGCCTGTGTCAAAAAGTAGCCTTTGTTTGACCCCGGGTCTTCAACTATATTCATACCAAATTTCATCAAAATCCGTTCGGCGGTTTGGCCGTGAAAGCGTAACAGACAGACAGACATCGACAGATATCGAACGAAAATCATTCGATATCGTACAAAAATTATTCGACTCGCCGATTTTGCGTGATTCACACTTTTAAAGATAGCTCTTCTCATTTACTAATTGACCAATCAGCTGATTCTGGTTTCTCTACGAAGTCGAATTATTTCAATATACTTACTCCAAGGGGAAAGTTTCTGTATCGCAGAGAATGGTTTTAGTTTATTGAATCATTAAATATACACGTGGATATCTAAGATTGAAACACGCAATCTATGCGCCGCAAATTATAGAGAGTGTTTTCAATTCACCAAATAGCAATACACCATGCATCAATTACATATCAAATCAAATTTAAAATTATAATCAATCAAACATTAAAATGGTAAAACGTATTTACGGTAAGTTCAGAAAAAAATCTACAACAATTAGGTCGTTACTTCCCTCCATTTACTCTCCCAGACATCTCAGCCTTTTTTAAGAAAATAATTTAAAAAATCTATTACATAGAGAATTGGAGATACGTAGTTCCAATTGTCTGTCTCTGGCATCCCTTACGAGAAACTTGGACACTTTTCATAACATTCACGGTGTTATGAAAAACGCAATATAACTCGACGGGATCATATATCTTAGTTTTAATAACAATTTTGAGAGATTTAGTTTTGAAGGGTGTTTTGAATAACTTACAAATACTTACTTATTTGGATAACGATATTTCACACATACGCTGTGGATACGTACTTTTAAAGTTTTTTTTTTCTTATTAATGGGTGAGAGTTGCCATAAAATTACTAGGTTTCGTAGCATAAGTAACCTTCTGGGTAACGAGTTGGCAGAGCGCTAGTGACATCCTCAACTTATTCCGAACATAATTTATTAGTCTATATAGAAAAAGAAATATGCATATATTATTTCATTATTGTTTAGTAGTTTCTTTAATCTATGATATGTAGGTACTTACTTAGGGACTTATTTTACCTACCTGTTTTAAAATGTTCATCTTGTTATAAGTACTGCTTGTTACTTCAACTACACAAAAATTAAACATCCTATAATGACAGCAAAAACAAAAAACTTTATTCAATTTTAATCAATTTATCCAAAATTTTTTGCAGTTGAAGAAAATGTTAGGCAGTGTTCATGTAGTGTTATCATCCATTGATTTAATTCCCACATACCTTTTTATTAGGTAAGCTTCTAGATGAACAAAATATCACTTGTCAAGTTTTCACTTCACTTTAAATAATAAACACTTTTTTATTTTCACCATTAAACTTTTTTTAATTACGAGCAGTATTGTCAAAAATGACCATAAATTAAAATTTTATGATAGACATTCAAAATTCAAAAACACTGGCAGAAAATAATCTAAAACCGCGCCAAAGTTTAAAAAACGATTTTTATTTTTAATCCACAATGGAAATGAATCGTGCAGCCACGAACGCGCGAAACAAATGCAAACAAATGTTTTGGGCGCGTTTTGTTCAACCTGCGGTTCAACTCAGGAAACGCGTTTAGTTTACGTTTTCATTGTTAACTGCGGCGTCCTCCGTCATTAACTTCCAATCTAGAGGTATTGTGAGCCGTGTATTTACCTGAATGAAGTAAACTGTGAATCACTGTAGTCAATGTTTACGTTTTAGTAAATTGTTACATAAACTTTCGACATGTGGCGTCCTGAAGCAAATTCGTAGGTACTAAATACTAAAATAAACATACTACTTACATAGTTCGTACCCTTGATCGACTTTTTCAATCTGTATGCTGCAGCTGGTAATGTTATCCCCTTTTATGCCATGAAAATTTACAATTGTCAAATCGCAATGGGATAAAAAAAGCTGTAGTTGTAGACATATTACGTATTTATTTTAAAAAAAAAAAACATTTGTATGTAATCATATATCTAGATAATCATCTATAATTTTGTAAATAAATCCACTTAGACTTATTTCTTGCTGTGGAATCATTAAAAACTACGAAGTTATGATTATTCATCATTATATCATTACCGGTTTGGTCAAAATAACGATATGAATAGACAGAATTGGATAAAAAAATGCTTGCAAAACAAACAATTGCGTGAGATTATGCCAACACTACAATGTTTATTTTTCCTTCTTGCAGATCACACTTTATTAATGTACAACAGGAAATTTTTAAAGTAGGTATACGCAATATGTACCTATAAGCGAGTCAAATATTTTTTGTTATCGAACGATTTTCATATCAGTCACACATTCTAATAATAGGGCTTCTGAAGAGTTCTCAATGCGCAGGCTACGCTCCTGGTTGCGTTGTTCATGGGCTGCGGTAACCACTTTCCATCCGATGGGCGGCCTTTTCTCTACTTAGGTTGTATAAAATACATTGCAAAACCCTGTCTAGTCTACAATATAAAATATCTTTACTGCCCATATACAGTAACAAATAATTTAACATTTACAAAGACTTCAACATAATATGAGCAAAGGCGGACTTATTGCTAGGCAATCTCTTGCAGTCAACCCTTACGAGGTGAAAGAGAAACGGTTAAATTAGGGTGGGTACAGCAGGGGTGCAGGGCAGGGAACCTCCTCGAGTGCCCGGTCCTTTGAAAGCTTTGCATTCTCACTTGATCCCAAGGATCCGGTGAGAGGGCGGGCTGACAAGGGATTCGGGACGGTGCACCCTGGGTGACAGTTAATAACTCCCTGGTAGTCGGGGTCTTGTTGGCTGTCGGCCAATTTCTGCCAACAGCCCACTCCACCGCCGTCTATGATGAGACGGCGAATGGATGTGGGTCTGGGGGACGAGCGTGGTCCATTTATGAACGAAAGGCCAAATGAGGGGGCCGAAAGGCCATGGCTGGAGGGCGTCGTGGTAGAATGCTAACGCGACCCCATGGCGCCCTCAACAGCCGGTGCGGAAACGCCGGAGGGGTTTTAGTGGGTAGTCCAGGCACTCTGCCTGGGAGCCCCACACTTTGTGCGTAAATGCATTTCCCCTACGTTAACAAAAAA
Source organism: Euzophera pinguis (assembly GCA_947363495.1). Taxonomy (NCBI): domain Eukaryota; kingdom Metazoa; phylum Arthropoda; class Insecta; order Lepidoptera; family Pyralidae; genus Euzophera; species Euzophera pinguis. Next base: position 1,849,349 of record OX376164.1, read on the forward strand.
AAAAAAAAAAAGGGTGGGTACAGCAACAGATATAGTTGAAAATTATAAACATACACAAATATTGCATATAAAATAAACGTACATACGTACTGTATATTCTAATAGGATATTAAAAAAACAACCTATAGTCTTGTGAAATCGTAAATCCACCACCTTCTAAAGGGTTCCCAAACAAACAACCATTAAGATTGCCTCGTGTTCAAAATAGTTTCCTTATCGCCTCACACTTATCTGACTTCGAATGTAGGTTGAATTAAAAAGCTATTAGGCGAGGTATCTTTTGTTTTTCACCCACTATACAAAACGCTGAGTATTATAAAGACGTACGTATGTATCTGTGTCCGTATTACGTTTGAAAATAAAAGCATAACAACTTTATCATTAAGCAGTACCTACTTTTAACAAATTCTGTAATTGGTCTTTCTTGATATTTATATGTCATTGTAATACCATATTGTAACGCTGCAGAATTCGAAAAAATAAATGAATCAAATTAATAAAACCTATAATTCATGGAGCTTTTTTTAGCCGTTTGAAAATTATCAGCAATTTCGACATGAAATAATCATAAATATCACAGGAATAAGAGGCGTTACCTACGAGCATACGTGCCACAGTTAAGCCTAGTTATATTAAGTTAAAACACTAGCACTGGCCCACACATTATGACCCTTCTACCTAATGTTCTTTTAGGACTACTTTTATTTATTTTTAAAGTAATAGATTTTATGGAATTCCACAACAATGCAGCGGTTAGCAGTTTGTTTATAATTTATAAACGATCGTTCTGTACAAATATATATGCGATATCGCTATGTTTACATTCCCTTAACCTGTGTTTACGATAAGCGATACATCAGATACTTTAATATCCGGCGAAATTTATTGGTGACTAACGAAATCATATCTACTTATTATTCCGACATATATACTCACGTAGGTCTTCACCACGAAATTTTATTTACGCAGACGTTATCGACCGCGTTAAGATTTAATATGGAATTTCTTAGTTACCTAACTATCCGCCAGAGGCGCTGTGCAGGCGTGCCATACTGTCTACGTCAATAAAATCTCATGGTTGACGTACTGGAGACCATTTTAAAAAGTATGATTCATCCAAAATTGGTGAGTTTTGAGTCGAATAATTTTCATTTGACTCAAAAATAAGGCTCCAGACCCTCAAACCTCCGACCGATCATGTTCCAATTGTTCTGTTTTCACTGTAACATGAAGTTCAGACAGCAATTGGTCCATTGTAATCAGATTCGCCAAATCTAGGACTATGAAGTGTAAACGCTCATTTATCAAAGACAAAGGTACTATGCCAGGGTCCTAAAAGGCCCAAAGTTAGTCAGTCAACCCTCGCATGTATGAACCCTTATGTCAGAGTTTATCGGTACCGCCTTTCGGTCTCTGACGAGATCCGCTGGCTGCCGCTTGGTGGTCATTAAAGGATGGTTCCTTTAACGACCACCAAGCGGCAGCCAGAACCAACAGCTTAACGTGCCTTATAAAGCTTGAAATCATCATTATTTTCAGACAATCCACTAGAAACCAAACTAGAAACAACTAGTCTAGAATCGAACCCATGACCTCCAAGTCTAAGGCAAATGCCATAACTACTAGACCACAGAAACAGTTGCATATACGTTGGGAAACACGAGTAAGAATCTTCAGCTCTGTAAAAGCCATTTTGCTAACATAACTTACTATATTAAGTATCAGTATCAGTATTACTTTCTATTCGATGAAGTCAAACATGACTAATTTAAAAGTTTTCCGTTGAAAGACAAAGGGGTGTTAGGTAACAGGGACACGTAGAAAAGTTGAACGCGGGCCAAACTACTGATTAGTCCAGTCGGGTAGAACGGCCAACTTGCTGCAACGAATTGAAGGAATTTAACTTTATTACTATAGGTACCTACTCTAAAATGAATGAGATCGAAAGGCGGATGCGGTTAGGATGGGCTGCGTTTGGAAAGTTGAGTGATGTCCTCAGGGGGAAGCTACCAATGTGCCTCAATATCAAGTGTTTGACCAGTGCCTCCTCCAAGTTAGGACCTATGGCTGCCAGACATGTTAATTGGTTTCATGCTGAATCTTTTCTTAAATGTATGTACTTTTCTTAAATATCTATATTTAAATGGTGCAATACACTTTATTCATTCATTCAGACATGGAGTGCTATTTTTGAAAAGTGTAATAATTTTCGTTCGATGACGAATAATTTGAACAAAAATCCTTCGATATCGAACGCTTTTTATTCGAAACACATATTTCAAAAATAGGGCTCCCGGACGTTAAAATTATGAATAGACTGGTGGCGCAACGAGTCATGAAACGCGCTATGTTGGGTGTTTTCTAGACATCGAATCAAAAACACCTAAGTCAGACATGGACCAAAGTGACGGACGTGCCGGATCTCCTTATAACTGCAGTGGTCCAGTGATTAAGGCGTTAGCCTTCGATTCGGAGGTCGTGGGTTCGATTTCCATGAAAATTCCATGTTTAGTTGCTTCCAGTTTGGTTAGGACTTTGCAGACTTGAATCCACCTGATAGTCTGATAATAATGATGATTCCACGCTTCGGAAGGCACGTGAAGCCGTTGATCCGGGCAGCCATTTATGGTAGTCGTTAAAGGAACCACGTCAGAGGCCGAAAGGCTGTTCCGAAAAACTCTTACGCCAGGGTGCACTGCACAGGGTCGTTTGACCATGTGCCCACTCGATATGAATTAATAACTCTAGGCAAGAGGTAAACGATAACCAAAGTTATTTTTGATCGAAAAATTAAGTACAAAGTCGACCTTTCCAACCGTGTCCCAAAAGTCTACAAAGTTTAGATTGTTATCAGTTTTATCGGAGTTAACTCGCGAACTGACTCTAGCTTGTTTGACATGACTCGCTGTGGATTTAACTGGATTTGCCAAGAACTCTGTTCTAAAGCTCAGATAACAGTTTGTTTGTTTAATTATCTTTGTGACTAAACTACAGGTGCCTTAATTTTTTTTTAATTGAGGATTCTCAATTCGACTGGATTCCTGTTTTATGATTGTAACCGCATAATGCCGTCGTTCCTGGAGAGCTATTTTTGAAAAGTGTGACAAACGCGAAATCGACGCGGCGAATCGAATATTTTTCGTTCATGTCGAAGGATTTTCATTATATCGATACTTCCATACTTCCATACTAATATTATAAATGTAAAAGTCTGTCTGTCTGTCTTTCTGTCTGTTACGCTTTCACGGTAAAACCGCTGAACGGATTTTGATGAAATTTGGTATGAATATAGTTAGACCCGGGGTCAAACATAGGCTACTTTTAGAAGCAGGCGGAGCTGCGGGAAACAGCTAGTATGTTATAAATGCGAAAGTCTGTCTGTCCGTCTGTCGGTCTGTTATGCTTTCACGGCCAAACCGCTAAACGCATTTTGATGAAATTTGGTATGAATATAGTTAAAAACCCGGGGTCAAACGTAGACTACTGGCACTGTACAAATGGCATCGAACCATTCCTTTCTCAATGACTGGTGACAATGTATCAGTGGCCAAGAGTTCTTTAAACTGTCAAAAAACTCTATTCACCTTGTCGCCTACAACATTCATGAAGAATAGCCCATATTTGAAAGGTAACAAAACTAGAACATTCCAATTAAACTTTTCCCAACGCCGCCGTGGAATTAATTTGGTATGTTCGCCCCCTTCAAACAAAGCTTCAAATTACCTCTACTGCCGAACTCACATAATGGCCAGTTCGCAAGTGTGAATGCCACACATGTTCGTGCTGGCCTGCAGTTAGTCAGGTATAAAATAATTAGCGGATAAATAGCTATACGATACTTGTTCCGTAATACTGCAAATATTAAACGGAGTTTAACCATTGTAATCTGATATACTTGCTTCAGAATTTGATACTTTTTACAAAAACTTTAATGTACTTCATATTAACGCCCAAAGTATCCCGGCCCATTTTGCTGATATGTTAACTAGCTTTGACGTCAAGAATATTCATGCGATCCTTATTTCTGAATCATGGTTTCAACCCTGTCTTCCTTCTACCTCTTACTCTTTACCAGGCTTTCAATTAATTCGGCATGATCGCATCGGAGTGGCTATCTACTTACGGGCTCATATTGCCTACAGTTTAATTCGCAGCTCAGTTATTTCAAATCCTTCGCACGAACCAGAATATCTCTTTTTAGAAGTCGTCCTCTCTCACACAAAAATCTTGCTTGGCATCTTTTATAGCCCCTCTTCTGATATTAATTATTTTCATGACCTGGAAACTCTTCTAGAAGAAATTATGCCCCCTTACAGTCACACCATAATTCTCGGCGACTTTAATACATGCCTGTTAAAGAATGATTATCGTGCTAATAACCTTAGGTCTCTAACTGAGAGCTGCAATTTACACATTTTAAATCAAACTAAAGCCACTCATTTTGCTCGTAAACGAACTCCTCACCTCCTCGATTTAATTCTTGTCTCATCACTTGATCACGTGGCAAAATTTGGTCAATATCCAGCCGAAGCGTTCTCTTACCATGACCTTATTTTTCTATCTTACAAAGTCCGCCCTCCTAAGTTTAAACCCAAAATTCTCATGCAGCGTAGTTTTCGTAACATCAACGTAGAACACTTAAGAAATGATGCTAGATCTTGTGATTGGGACTCCGTACTACATACAGAATCGGTTAACACACAGGTTGATAAATTTAATGCTATAGTATTAGACCTTTTTGAACGGCATGCCCCGCTCCGTCCTGTGCGTCTCAAGCATCTGCCTGCTCCGTGGCTGACCGAGGAAATCAAAGTGATTCAGAGGAAAAAGAATAGAGCCAAATCATTATTTAAGTCTGATCCAGATAAATACCGTGATCAGTATGTTGAGGCACGGAATCACTGCAACAAGGTGTGTAGGGATGCACAACGTCGCCATATTCATAAATCAGTCCAAAATGGTGAACCATCCAAAGTATGGAGATTTCTTAAATCACTTGGAGTTGGTAAGTCCCAGGATAATAATGATTCTTCGAAAAAGTTTGTCATTAACGTACTTAATGCTCAATTTACATCGACTGCTGCCCTTGATGCTAATATTAAACAGCATACTCTTAACTCACTTTATTCTCTTCCAACTCCAGATACTACTCCCTTTGTTTTCAAAGCGGTTACCGAACGTGATGTTGAGAGAACTGTACGTTCCATAACTTCGGATGCCATCGGTAGTGACAATATTAGTCGTGTTATGATCATTCCTATCATTGATATCCTCCTTCCCGTCCTTACTTTAATTTTGAACAACTCATTATCTTCTGGTATTTTTCCTGATGCCTGGAAGGACGCAAATATCACACCACTACCAAAGAAACATAATCCCGACTCCTCTGATTTCCGCCCAATTTCAATCCTCCCCTTTCTATCAAAAGTCCTAGAGCGCATAGTGCAGTCGCAACTCAATAATTTCCTCACTGTAAATAATCTGCACAATCCACTACAATCCGGTTTCCGCCCTGGTCATAGCACGACTACTGCGCTTATAAAAGTCACGGATGATATCCGTAAAGGAATGGATAACAAAAAACTAACAGTATTGACTCTGCTCGATTTCAGCAATGCATTTAATACAGTAGATTTCGATATATTACTGGGGGTCTTACATTCTCTCAATATATCTCCAACGGTAATTGCTTGGTTTCGATCTTACCTGTTTGGGCGCCGACAGCGTGTGCGCATTGAAGATAATTATTCGTCTTGGTGCTATACCGCTGCAGGTGTACCGCAGGGTGGCGTGTTATCTCCACTTTTGTTTTCTCTTTTTATTAACTCTATAACGAACCAGCTTCAGTCATCCTACCACCTTTACGCAGATGACCTACAGATCTATATGCAGGCTGATGTTGATGACCTTTCTACCGCTATAGCTATAGTCAATCAGGACCTCGATAAAATATCTACTTGGAGCAAAGCACATGGCCTCCTTGTAAATCCAGGTAAATCTAAGGCTATTATTATTGGCAACCCTCAACTGACTTCAAGGATAGACAGCGAAGTCCTGCCGCAACTTAAATTTAATGGTGTTGTTATTGATTATAGTGATCGGGTCAAAAATCTAGGTGTATGGATGGATAGCAAACTGACATGGATTCCACAAACTTCAGAGGTTAGCAAGAGGCTCTTCTTTACGTTCAACACCTTAAAAAGACTAAGTAAATTCCTACCTATAGAGACCAAAACTATGCTCACAAATACCCTTCTTCTACCTGTCCTAGACTATGCTGATAACAGCTACACCAACCTCACAGAGCAGCAACTTGATAAACTTGAGCGTCTTCAAAATCTTTGTATTCGATTTATATTTGGTCTTCGCAAGTATGATCATGTTTCTCAATTTCGCTCTAAACTTGAATGGCTGCCTATCAGACTTCGCCGTGACTGGCATATCCTATCTTTATTATACTCAATTCTCTTCAATCCTTTATCCCCTGCTTACTTAAGAGAGCGCTTCGAATTCTTCAGTGAGATTCAACAAGAACGTAAATTACGTAGTGCCGAAAATCTACGCCTAAGAACTCCTGCTCACTTCACTACCTTCTACTCTGATTCTTTTACGGCCAAGGCAACGCGACTGTGGAATTCCCTTCCACTGCCTATTCGAACGGCTCAAACTCTGACCAGTTTTAAGTCGCAAGTAAAGTCCCACTTTCTTTCCTCACTGTAGCTTCGTTCCTTTTCAGTACATCTTGTTTCAGTCTCCACTTCACGTGTTTTTTTTTCTCTTTTTTTTATAGTTTATTTATTATATATAAATATATATACATAATTATTTATTTTTTATTTACGTATATTAGTATTTACGTATATTAGTATTTATTTTAATTAGTTTATGTATCGTGTACTTCTGTTATTCTGCCTAGCGCTGTTCTGTTCTTTATGCACCATATCCGTATCTCTCCTTTCTTTATATTTCAAACTACCCTAAGGTTGCCTGGAAGAGATTACTTGAGCGATAAGGCCGCCTTTTGTATACATACTGTGTTTACATTTATGTAATATTTAATTTGTATTACACTGTGTGCAAAGAAGTGTTAAATAAATAAATAAATAAATAATCTGTGCTCTGGGGTATGATTCTCGGGCTTTTTATCAGTTGTCCTATGGGACTAGTGGGACAAATCAGTCCCACCGTGGTACTTGTTCCATCATGGGACTGGGTCAATGGGACTAGTGGGACAGACAGTTATATCGGCGAATACCAGATTTGTCGAAAAAAATGGCGCACATAAATTTATGTAGTTATCAGCCATGTTTTTTCGATATTTTCGAATTTCACTTATCTGTAAAGACGCGCGAGAATCATACCCTGATAAACTTACTAGAATTACTACGAAAACCAGCGTTACAAACTCAACTTACTTTTTTTATATTAGGTAGAAACGCGCAGGGCGGAAGCTGTGTGGATCCAGCTCAAGAATCTACCATTTTTCGCGTGCATACCGTAAAAACAGATCCATGATTTAATAAAATTTGTTCGTTCCCTTGGGGAACTTACATGAATTGTTTAGTTTCCCGGTTGCAGCATACACTCCAGAGCCCAGGGTACACTTTAATCACGGTCTTTGATATGGCGGTAATGCTCATTGCAATGGAGCGACTGCCTTCTGACCTTCGCAACTCATTGTATTCTTCTTCCTTCTCTTTTTTCGTTTCCCTGATCAGACTAATAGGAAAATGAAGCTCGCTTTGTACAGAATTAAAATTGGCAGCCATGGACTTGTCCCATCATGAGTCTAGACCCAGGTCAATGTGACTAGTGGGACAAACGGGATAAAATTAGGCAATAAATAAAATAAAAATCGAAAAACAAATCCTTACTTATGAGGAAATGCTTTTTTGTTTTTTTTTTTTATAAATAAAAACAATTTTATTTTAATTAACACTTTATTACTATTTACATAGACAATAAAATTCACCACAAGACTGTGTTGGGCTTTTGCTGGTGTGACTACGGATAATTAAAGTTAACCTTAGTCACATTGATGTGGAATTGGTGTGACTATAGAGCGGTTGGGATTCATTCACTCCAATAATGTCAATAAAAGACATTTTACACTACTAAGTGCTTACTTAAAGCTTTAGGTCCTGTTTGAAAGTTATCTTAGCCCATGGACACAAGAATGTTGCCACCTAAAGAGTAATCTACGGTCGATTCCCAATGAAAGAGCTATTTTTAAAATTAACAAAGGATTTTCAGCTTTATCTCCATAAGGCCGTTAATAGCTTGACCCCGAGGCAGCTCGGTATTTGTAGGTTCTTAAGCGATTACTGTTTTTATAGTTATGTATAGCCCGACCATGAGTAAATTACCGTGTTTTCGGGACACTCTTGAATGTCGACAAATTTCTAAAATAAAAGATAAAGTATAATTTTTGACTTTGGTAAAAACTCTTTACTGTAAACTGAAAAAAGTACTCTTAAAGGTATTAGTAGTCTTCTGCTTTATAGCCCGACCAGGAAAATAGCAGCCTCGGCCATATTGCGGAAAAATATTACATCTAATTTCTTTTACTGGCAATTAGGTAATCAAGTAACATTCCGTCATCTCAATGTCATCTGCCAAAAAGAGACAGGAGTGGACGTTGTGTATTTTGCGATTATCAAATAAAAATATTTATCAAGATGCTAAAAATAATACATAGTAGTGAAAGAAAAGTAATATCAAAGATGTTATCATATTTAATCCGAATGAAAACGAAGGACTGATTTCTATTTCATCAAGTGACATTGTCAATTTAGTTGTTGACATGACACATACAACATGTTGCCACCTAAAGGCGATCAGTAGCGACGCCAATTTATTTTCCTGGTCGGGCTATACATTCAAACAAAAAGCAATTGAACGTCTATCATTACTTTATTTCTATGGAAAAGACATACTCATCGCAATATAAAATATTTTATTTATTATTCTTCAAGTAATGTCGTGAAAATTTCTGATGAAAGACTTCAAATAGGTAACAATAATAATTAATTATAACCATGTGACTAATGTGTGCCTAAACTTATCGATATATCATTCGCCGTAGGCCAATTTACATGTATTTTATACATTAAATTAAACTATTTTAATACAGTTTTTATCTGCCTGCGACCATGAACGCTGTAAAGTGTTTGAAACGTCAGGTGTAAATAAATAAGTAATAAACGCGATAAAAACCGTATTAAAATAATTTAATTTAATGAATAACAATCGCGAAAACATAGGAAATCATTATGTATTTTATATTTAATATCTCTTACACGTTGATAAATACGCCTCCTTAAAACGCTTTACATATTTTTATGAGGGTATTCTGATACCAAGTACCACCAGATTGCACTATTTCTTTATTTCCACCATTTCGGCACGAAATTGCTCAATGAAAGTTTATTCATTATAATTTTTTGTAATAATTTTCATATTTAAAATACATTCTGAACTTTAGGTTTTAATCCAAAACTACTTAAAATGTCAAACAGATCACACAATGTGTAAAAAGCATTCAACCATATTACATTCAAAAAATTCGACCATTTATTTATACTCCCATTTCGCTTCGCCGTAGTCCGAATTAAAAACTATCTCGTGCTCAAGTACCAAACGTCTGTTTACGTGTTTAGTAAAGATGTTCACCATTTGCTAATCAAATGATTGGCATTGTTTAAACGACTGATAAATGTTAACAAAGCGATTTGAATAAATTTGTTTGCATTGAGTGCAGACATCTGGACGCCGATTCTCGCTTTAAAGATTAAGTCGAATGCGAGACGTGTCGAAAACAAAAGGCGGACTTATATGGTATTTTTTTGATTTACTGAACTTCAGTACAAGACATGTAAATGGCGGACTTGACATCAATAACAGGGTATTCTGTTAGTCGGCAATTATTTTCGAGAAATATCGATTTCGACTCATACCTAAAGGCGCGAGAATCGCTGGTGGCATTCCCCTCATTTCCCAAGTTTATTCCCAGCGACTCTTCTTGCCACTCTTGCGCACTTTCTCTGCCTTCGACTCTTGAGACTGAGAGGCGGGGGCGTTGACCCCGGGCTGAATCGTTGTCAACGTTTGCTCCCACGAGTGGTCCGATGATGCTGTGAACTGAAATACACATTTTGATAAGAACCTCCGATCCAATGGTTTAAGCGTTCGCCTGAGACCCGGAGGTCATGGGTTCTATTCAAACGGGAAGCATACTTTATTTAGTTGCTTTCAATTAGATTAGGCAATCGCAGATTTAAATCACCTGATTGTCTGATAATAATAGGCTAGTTTCCTAAAGAAATATAATTACTCCGTCAGTTAGATGATCAAAAAATATTGTAGACGTATTTATTCTTTTGAGAATTAAACAAAGAATGGTAACGATATAGCGCGTTAAAGTTCCCTGTGACGTCAAAGTGTGCTACACTTTTTCGCAACATGTGACGTCACGAGCCCTCACTCCTAAACTTAGATGCGTTATATTCCCTAAATGAGGGACTAACGTTAATGTTATTCTTTTGACCCAGGAAACTAGCTTATTATGATGCTTTGGTAGGCACGACAAGTTGTTGGTCCCGGCTGCCATCGAGGTCTATTTTTGATTATGTAAAATCGGTGAGTGGGCTCTCACCCCATGGTGTACAAGGTCGATTGACCAGGTAGCCCACTCGATATGAATAAATAAGGAAATACTTAAGGTTTATTCATAAAAAGTACGCTTCCCGTGGGAATCAAACCCAATGGGTTTTACGGCCATGGATGCAAGTACTTTAAGGCCCTTCTCAATTTTTCTATATTCTACAGTCCTACAGTGTGGTTTCGGTAGTCTAGTCAAAAGAATCAGACTAAGTAGTAAAAAAAACTGCACGTAGCGTTTTCTAGGAGTTTTTGGCAACTAGCATGAAAATCACATAAATAAAATTACTGCATCACTTCCTAGCACTAAAGTTGTTGTCGAATACTTTGTGAATAAAAATCCACCATTATTATGCAAAAACACTCAAATTAAATAAATTTTATTTTTTTTAAGAACAGTTCTTCTCAACTTCCCGCTAAAAGTAACTTTTATCTGAATAAAACCCAATAGATAAATGAATAAAAGTAAAATATGGTTTCCTAATTAGTGTTGGCATGGGGTCCCATTGTCTAAGAAAAATAATTAATTCCCCTATTGACCAGTAAAATAGCAATCTTCGCCATATTGCGAAAACTAATTTCTTTTACTGGCAACTAGGTATTCAAGTAACATTCCGTCATCTCAATGGCATCTGCCAAAAAGAGACAGGAGTGGACGTTATGTATTTTGTGATTATTTCTTACGATTTATTTATCAAAATGGTAAAAATAATTCATAGTAATGAGAGAAAAGTGATATAAAAGATGTTATTATATATGACGCGAATAAAAACGAAGGATTGATTTCAGTTTCATTAAATGACATTGTCAATTTAGTTGTTGACATGCCACATACAACATGTTGCCATCTTAAGGCGATCAGGGTTTTTATTTTCTCGGTCGTGCTGGTATATACCTGGTTGTACTGCGAGCGGAAGGCCTGCTTGAGGGAGGCGAGGCGGTCGGTGGCCGGGCCCGAGCCTGCTGCAGGTCGCGGAGGACTGGACGAGGCCGGCGGCGGCAGGCCGGGTCGCTCCTTGTACCTGGCACGTACAACACATCTTACAATCATACTAATATTATAAATGTGAAAGTGTGTTTGTTTGTTTGTCCTACCTTCGCGCCCTAACTAAGCAACCGATCGACTTGATTTTCGGCATAGAGTTAGTTGAAAGGATGGAGAGTAACATAGGCTACTTTTGGTCCTGGAAAAACGTCACGTTCCCAAAGGATGTTTACACGCGGGCGAAGCCGCGGGCACAGCTAGTGGAATATACTTTCTAGAGTTCCGTACCCCAAAGGGCACAGTGTTGGATATCCACCGAGCCAATGGTCAGATGACCTGAAAAGAGTCGCAAGCTAACGCTGGATGCAACCTGCTTGGGACCGGTCATTTTTGGAAATCATGAACCGCAATAATAGACAGTTGATTTTTTTTAAAGATATTTCAGTTGCCGCTGTAACAGCTAATATTAAAACACCGAATAAAATAAATATTTGGGGGACAACAAACGTAATATTCTTTCCGGTTTTTATAGATAGCGCGAGACCGACTCGCATTAAACCAGTTTCACTACACATTTGCACAGTAAATAATAATATAATTTGTTAGGTTTGTTACCCATCTTTAGTATAAATGTCAGATCAACTGTGCGACACATCCGAAATGATTGAAGTGCGCAGATTTTATCAATGTGTTTGTTTCGTCACTAAAATTTTACTTTTATGCGAAACTGCGTTAGTGTGCACATACACCAACAAAAAAAACGGCAAAATTATTTAAGGGTTATTTACTGACCTACCGAGTGAAAAATTCCTTTCTCAATAGCTCACAGTAAAAGTGGGTTTTATTTCTAAAAGTTCCAATTTCAAACAACTTCTGACAAATTAGACTAATATAACCTGTGATTTAACCAAAGAATTGACAACAAACTGGATGCAAAAATTAATTATCAGCATAACATTATTAGCACCCTTGTAATAAATTTATTGCATATTTTCTTTGTCTATATTTTAAATGTACACGAAGAAAGGAATGAATTATTAAAGATAATGCAAATAACAACAAGCCATACCCAAGTCCGCAGCCACCAATATTCAGGTTCTTTGCCTTGCCCTTCTTGAAGCGGGACTTACGGAACCACGCCGACTGCATCGCGAGGTTGCTCAACTCTTCTGGTACCTCCTGTCAATCATCAAACGACTTCAAGCTCCATTCGTAAATGACGCAATAAAGTGTTCATTATTTCATTAGCCCCCTTATTCATAAAAATAAACAAAACGTTCAATAAGACCAAATTAACTAATTAATGTTAACTGACGCGAATCGCGCGCGACTTGTGGTACGCCCACCGAAATAAGAATACCTAGTAGTGCCATAAGCAGGCCACTTAACTTTGGCACACGCTAAGGCACTTCTACCGAATCTTATTTCTGTGGGCGTCCCGCTAGTCGCGAGGGATCGATTAAAGCTTTAATGAATTAATGAACACTTTATTGCGCTATTGTAAACGGCGCAATAAAGTGTATCAAGAAATAAATAAATCTTTATTCAGACAACTAGAGTTCTTTATGTTAGTAACAATAGACTACTTGATTGTATTCATACTTGGTTAATATTGTTATACTAAACAAAATACACACTAAAAAGTAACCGATTTTGAAAACAACAACAAAATTGATTGTTAGTTAAGGCAGTAATTCGATTTTAAAGTTTTCTGTAAAAGAAATGTGGGTGCGTAGTGGAGACGTCTCGCTATCTCTTTTGAAACCGAGTGGCAGTGACGTCACAGCTCACACAGTGCGTCCCTTTCTTGGTTTTGACAGTTTCCCCTTCCACCGAATTTCAAAGGCTTCTTATAACTTATTTATTTTTGAACGGATTACAAAAATTCTTTCATAATTCTGTTTCTGGAAATAAAAATATTCATATGCAAGAAAAAATAAAAATTAGTAGAATACCCAATCAATCTTACGCCTATATAAATAATTTACACACAATCAAACAGAACTATACTTCGGCCGCTGAAAGAATGCGTTCCTGACAGGTCGTAATCGAACTCACCGTGTGACTTTGTAACGGCGTTAACCAGCCCGAATAATATGTCACATGTCCGATATGAAATATATGAACTGGCTCTGGAGTGCGGTCATCGCGTTTTGAGAATACCACCATACCATTGCCAATATAACGCGATTGAGCTTATCTGGCCTCAAATAAAAGGATAAGCAGCCCGCCACAATACTTCCCCGCCCTTTACCACGAAAAAGATGATGAAGCTGTTAAAAGAAGCCTGCGAGAAGGTCACTAAAGATAAGTGGGCTAAATGTATTGAGAAAACTAAAAAACAAATTATGAAAGACTACGATCAAGATATCCCAATTGATAGCATTATTAACATAATCGACTAATAACAGTTACCGCTAACGCGAGAGTAGAATAACGTGTTATTCTTCTGTGATTTCTTTGCCCATCACTATTGACGACTAACTGACAGATGTCAGAAACGCGTTCTTTCAGCGGCTGAACTATAGTAACAATTAATCTTACGCCTATGTAAAGAATTTATTTATTTATTAACACTTTATTGTTCCACAAAGTACACATATACTTATAACAATTGGCGGACTTAATGCTAAGAGCATTCTCTACCAGTCAACCATTGGGAGAAACGGAAAGATAGTTTGGCGCAAAAAAGTTAAGGGGGAAAAATGTATTACTTATAGAGCAAATTTTATCAAAAGCTTAAGTTTATACACTACGTAAACATACATAAAACATACACAAATACTATTTTATTTTAAATATATACCTATATATATATACATATACCTACACAAATATCAATAATGAAGTCAAGTCACATTGAGAAGTTTTCATTAACTGAGCGAGTCCAAAATGTGCACACGTGCCCGCTTTTTAAATAAAAATTTGTTAGGACTTTCCTTAATATCAGCAGGCAAAGCATTCCAAAGTCGAGTAGATTGTAAAGTTAATTGTCTTTTAAATTGTCTCTTCCAGATTCCTCGACAGATGTCCAGCGAAGTCCTTATCCTTGTGTTTGTCCAACAATGTGTGTGTATCTGTGTCTAAACCTACTAAACCATCAGTTATCTGTTGTGCCCCTTCCAAATTCCTCAACAAATGCCCAGCAAAGTCCTTATCTTTGTGTTTGTCCAGCAATGTAGGTGTGTATCTGTGTCTAAACCTACTAAACCATCAATTACCTGTTGTGCCCCTTCCAGATTCCTCGACAGATGTCCAGCGAAGTCCTTATCCTTGTGTTTGTCCAACAATGTGTGTGTATCTGTGTCTAAACCTACTAAACCATCAGTTATCTGTTGTGCCCCTTCCAAATTCCTCAACAAATGCCCAGCAAAGTCCTTATCTTTGTGTTTGTCCAGCAATGTAGGTGTGTATCTGTGTCTAAACCTACTAAACCATCAATTACCTGTTGTGCCCCTTCCAGATTCCTCGACAGATGTCCAGCGAAGTCCTTATCCTTGTGTTTGTCCAACAATGTGTGTGTATCTGTGTCTAAACCTACTAAACCATCAGTTATCTGTTGTGCCCCTTCCAAATTCCTCAACAAATGCCCAGCAAAGTTCTTATCTTTGTGTTTGTCCAGCAATGTAGGTGTGTATCTGTGTCTAAACCTACTAAACCATCAATTACCTGTTGTGCCCCTTCCAGATTCCTCGACAGATGTCCAGCGAAGTCCTTATCCTTGTGTTTGTCCAACAATGTGTGTGTATCTGTGTCTAAACCTACTAAACCATCAGTTATCTGTTGTGCCCCTTCCAAATTCCTCAACAAATGCCCAGCAAAGTCCTTATCTTTGTGTTTGTCCAGCAATGTAGGTGTGTATCTGTGTCTAAACCTACTAAACCATCAATTACCTGTTGTGCCCCTTCCAGATTCCTCGACAGATGTCCAGCGAAGTCCTTATCCTTGTGTTTGTCCAGCAATGTGTGTGTATCTGTGTCTAAACCTACTAAACCATCAGTTATCTGTTGTGCCCCTTCCAAATTCCTCAACAAATGCCCAGCAAAGTCCTTATCTTTGTGTTTGTCCAGCAATGTAGGTGTGTATCTGTGTCTAAACCTACTAAACCATCAATTACCTGTTGTGCCCCTTCCAGATTCCTCAACAGATGACCAGCGAAGTCCTTATCCTTGTGTTTGTCCAGCAATGTGTGTGTATCTGTGTCTAAACCTACTAAACCATCAGTTATCTGTTGTGCCCCTTCCAAATTCCTCAACAAATGCCCAGCAAAGTCCTTATCTTTGTGTTTGTCCAGCAATGTAGGTGTGTATCTGTGTCTAAACCTACTAAACCATCAATTACCTGTTGTGCCCCTTCCAGATTCCTCAACAGATGACCAGCGAAGTCCTTATCCTTGTGTTTGTCCAGCAATGTGTGTGTATCTGTGTCTAAACCTACTAAACCATCAGTTATCTGTTGTGCCCCTTCCAAATTCCTCAACAAATGCCCAGCAAAGTCCTTATCTTTGTGTTTGTCCAGCAATGTAGGTGTGTATCTGTGTCTAAACCTACTAAACCATCAATTACCTGTTGTGCCCCTTCCAGATTCCTCAACAGATGACCAGCGAAGTCCTTATCCTTGTGTTTGTCCAGCAATGTGTACGCGGAACCCCTGACTCCGGCTCGACCGGTTCTTCCCACGCGATGTGTGTGTGTGTCTATGTCTCTCGACACCGTGTAGTTTATGACCGTTCTGATGTGCGGGATGTCGAGACCGCGGGCTGGTTTAAAGAAAAAGTTGTATAAGAGAGAGTCATTGGTTAAAAAATATATATAAGACACGAGTCAAAAATCATCATCCGCTCTTCATGTATTTTAGACACAAGAAAAAAGTGAGTTATTCTGATATTATGATGGCATTTCTTGTCAATCTTAATCATTTCTTGTTATGGCATGTTGATTTTGAGTTCATAAATTATATTTTTCCATACATTGTCTTTGGTAACACGGAAATAGAAATGTCACATTATAAGAACTTAAAATGACAAATTGTCAAAGGAAGTCACAGATTATTAAATTGTAATAAGAATCCATATCCATACTAATATTATAAATGCGAAAGTCTGTCTGTTACACTTTCATGGCCCAACCGCTGAACGGATTTTGATGAAATCGGTATGAATATAGTTGAAGATCCGGGGTCAAACATAGGTTACTTTTTGACACATGCGGAGCTGCGAAAGGCTTTATTTATTTTATTTGGTTTTGTAAAACCCGGCCAGGAAAATAAAAACCCTGTATTGGTGTCGCTACTAAACGCCTTTAGATGGCAACACGTTGTATGTGTCATGTCAACAACAAAGTTGACAATGTCATATAATGAAATAAAAACCAATCCTTCGTTTTTATTCGCGTCAAATATCCTTTAATATATATATCTTTTAATATCTTTTAAATCACTTTTCTCTCATCAATACGAATTATTTTCGCCAATTTGATAAATGAATCGTAGCAAAAAATAATCACAAAATATACAACATCCTCTCCTGTCCTGTCTCTTTTTGCCAGATGACGTTGAGATGACGGAATGTTACATGAAAACCCTAGTTGCCAGTAAAAGAAATTAGTTCCAATATTTTTCCGCAATATGGCGAAGGTTGCTATTTTAAAATTGTACGGTTAAAAAAAAAATACAAATTTTCAACAAAATGATATAATCACCAGCGACATCGGTGGCGACCAGTATGTTGTTCTCCTGCCGTTTAAAGGCGGTGATGACCTTGTTCCTGTCAGCTTGCTCCATATCTCCGTGCAGTAGCAACGCGTCGTACTGTTGCACGCCCAGGTTCGCAGCCGTTTGTTCTGCTTCTAGCTGCATACAATAGGCGTGACGGATAATTTTCGATTTCATGTTTAAATGAAAGACCTCACTATAATGGGCACAATGGTAAAAGAAAACACGTCGATAAAACTGAAACTAACTGAGATATGACGAAGTTAAACTCACGTGCATTTTGGACGATACCAAACGCTCCAAACGAATGGATACTTTACAAGGGTGAGACTAAAATTTGTTCGACAACTACCTCTTTTTGCGTTTATGTAAATAGTTCCATAATGAAAGTTTCTTTATTGTTTATGTGTTCATCGAGTGTAATGTAATTTTTTAATATTTTTTTTATTTTCAAAATGGACTTTCCCATATATTTTTAAACTAGCTGTTTCCCGCAGCTCCGCCTGCGTCAAAAAGTAGCCTATGTTTGACCCCGGTTCTTCAACTATATTCATACCAAATTTCATCATAATCCGTTCAGCGGTTTGGCCGTGAAAGCGTAACAGACAGACAGACAGACAGACAGACTTTCGCATTTATAATATTAGTATGGATTGTTATATAAAATCGCCTGTGCAAAATTTCAAAGTTAAAATTTCAACAATGAGCTTAAATACATGTATGCTAACATGCCATCATATTGCTTTTTTCAATTTTTGAACCTTGTCGTCTGCCCAATTAATTTGTCTGATGAAATCGCCAACACTTGACTCGACCACGCGCAGATCATCGGAATCGGTTAGTAAGTAAGTAGAGTTGACAATAGCTGACCAAACAGATGCGTTTCAATACAGGATGTGTCATTTTAACATTTAATGTAGGTAAGGAAGATACCTTTATTGATTTAATGAAGTAATGTTTGTTAGTTTTGTTTTAATATTCTTATCTGTAAGTTAATTATTTGGCAGCTGATTTAGCTGTGTACAATAAAAATTATATTTTGTTGGCTAGTCTATTTATGACAATTTGATAATACGTTCCGTTGCATTTCTTAAATTGCCTAGCCCGACAGGGTTTGTATTGTACTTATTTTATAAAAACAGTGTGTGTACCTAGTTAAGAACTGCTAATGTACTATATGAAACGCAATAAATTATTTGAATTTGCTTAGGTTTAATTATTATTTAGTTCCTGTCTCGTTAAATGGATTTTTGATCTGAAAATAAATGATTTATTATTTAGGTTAGGTAGGATATAGGTATTTATCTAATAAAATCGCATTAAAAATTGAAACGCACCTTTTTTGTGACGAATATCAGTACACTGCCGGACGACAGAAATTCCACCAGGTTCTGTAGAAGCCACGTCCATTTGTCTTCGAGTTTGCTGAATATTCTGTCAAGTTAAATAAATATTATAACAGCAATCTTGTCTGTAGAGTTAAAAATAAATAAAAAGTGACATACGTAATTTTTATTTATATATTTATTTAAACTTTATTGTACACTAGCTGTTTCCCGCAGTAGCCTATGTTTGACCCCGGGTCTTCAACTATATTCATAACACCAAATTTTAGCTAAAACCGTTCAGCGGTTTGGCCGTGAAAGCGTAACAGACAGACAGACTGACTTTCGCATTTATAATATAAGTATGAATAATACAGTTGTATAGCACAGTAGGCGAACTTAATGCTAAAAGCATTATCTAACAGTCAACCTATCAAGTTTTATTTCAGTTTCAAAACAAACTAATCGATACTTAATATTATAATTGCGAAAGTCTGTATGTCTGTCAATCTGTCTGTCAGTTACGCTTTCACGGCCAAACGGATAAACGGATTTTGATGAAATTTGGGTATGAATATAGTTGAACACAAACATATGCTACTTTTTGACGCAGGCGGTGCTGCAGAAAACAGTTACTAAGTAATAAACGAGTAAAAAAAGTTTAATTTAATGTGCAACAATCGCGAAAACATAATCATTAAATTTATTCTTTTTAACTCGTCAACTAACCTGACATGCTGCGTGACCAGCTCACACGCCTCGCCAGCAGCGCCATGCTGCACACGCACCGGATCGTGTAACGCGTCCCTCGCCAGTCGCTCCACTCTGCGAGGGAAAGTCGCCGAGAACAACAACGCTTGTCTGTCTGAACGCACGTGGTTGCATATGCTGCGGACTTGAGGCTCTGGTGGACGAAAACCGTGGAAATTAGGGCTCTGGTGGTCGAAAACCATGAATATTAAGGCTCTAATGGACGAAAACCATGAATATGAAGGCTCTGGTGGTCGAAAGCCATGAATATTAAGGCTCTGATGGACGAAAACCATGAATATGAAGGCTCTGGTGGTCGAAAGCCATGAATATTAAGGCTCTGATGGACGAAAACCATGAATATGAAGGCTCTGGTGGTCGAAAGCCATGAATATTAAGGCTCTGATGGACGAAAACCATGAATATGAAGGCTCTGGTGGTCGAAAGCCATGAATATTAAGGCTCTGGTGGACGAAAACCATGAATATGAAGGCTCTGGTGGTCGAAAGCCATGAATATTAAGGCTCTGATGGACGAAAACCATGAATATGAAGGCTCTGGTGGTCGAAAGCCATGAATATTAAGGCTCTGATGGACGAAAACCATGAATATGAAGGCTCTGGTGGTCGAAAGCCATGAATATTAAGGCTCTGGTGGACGAAAACCATGAATATGAAGGCTCTGGTGGTCGAAAACCATTAATATTAAGGCTCTGGTGGTCGACAACCATAACAATTAAGACCGCGCTCACTTTGCATCCGTTTTCTTACGATTTTCACTGGTATACGTACGAACATGCACGAATAATCCTGACCATAAGAATACTATGGGAGCACTCACAATATGCACGAATTAGTCGTACCATACATACGTGCGTAGTTCCAACATCCGAATCCGATCCAAACATGTTGGGTTTTGAAATCGGCGCGTACGAATTTAAGTTGATAGGTCGTGATGCTCCTGATGTTTTAGGCTGATGTGACCGCATGCCTCTTTGCTTACTTAATTATATAAAAAAACAGCAGAAGTCAAGTAAAAAAAAATATAAGAACTTACCAAAACCCATGTCGAACATCCGATCTGCCTCGTCAAGCACCAAATATGTGACCCTTTGCAGATTGGTCGCCTTGCACTTTATGAGATCTATCACCCTACCGGGCGTGCCCACTATTATTTCAGCGCCACCACCTAGAATATAAAAATACGTTCATACATACACTTACACATACATATTATCACCATTCAAATCCATAATGTCCAAAATGCCCCCTGGGTTTAAAATGTCCCTTCCCCAAAATTGTTTTTCCCAAAATATCCCTTCCCAAAATGTCCCTTCTACGGTTAGGAAGGGATATTTGCTGATGATAGCTAAAATGTTTGGCATCACGTTTCTTCAAGCTAAATATCGAATAAGAGAGAAAGAGACAAAACATGTGTTATATGGTTTACAAATTATTTTTAATACGAGGGATAGACACGGCATTCCACAAACACCCCTCTTTTTTTTCGGATGCTTAAATAATAACTCTCGAGGACACATACCTTCTAAGGCTTTAGTCTGTTCCCATTTAGAGCCCCCTCCGTAGCAGCACACGCATCGTATGTTGTACACTTTGCCGAACTTCTTAGCTTCCATGTAAATCTATAACAATACAACAATATTATAAAACTTATATCAACATTTTTTAAAAAGAAATTATTATATATTATATTTAGTGTCCTAGATGGCGCTAATAATAAATTTGACACTAAATTATTTCCAATGAAGATGAAAAGAATAAACCTCGACCGAAATAGTGATTAAGGTTATAGCTGACTTAAATAAACTACTGAGAACAAAGGCTCCGTTCCCACCCGGCAAAAATAATTTCATTAAATTATGGGCTTTAAGTAATTATTTTTTTTAATATGGCGCTTATTTTCGTACTTAGCCAGTAAAAAGCCGCGCATATTTAGGGTAAAAATTGAGAACAAAACAATGCAAGGATGTCGCTTTCGCCGCGCGGCCGCTGCGACGTCTATGACGCAGATAAGGTAAATAACTAATCCTGCGATTAACATACACATTAACGCGCGGGCGTACGCGACCGAATCGTAATTAGTAATAGGCATCGGGCTCGCCGCTCTTGTGATGGAGTGTCTGGGGTGTCTCATGTATATCTTCGTTCGCAACTGTGAAACCAGCCTAACGCCTACCTGTTGTGCCAGTTCCCGGGTGGGCGCTAAGATAAGCCCTATGGGCCCGTCTCCCGGCGCCAACTCCTTCTGGTCCATGATGTGAACCAACAGAGGCCAGAGGAACGCTGCCGTTTTACCAGAGCCCGTGCGAGCGATACCTGTTGACCAAATCAAGCATTTTAGTTATTTATTTATTTATTTATAAATCTTTATTGTACCACAAGTTTACAATTGGCGGACTTAATGCTAAAAGCATTCTTTCCCAGTCAACCATTAGGAAAAACAGAAAAGTTATGTGCGGCGCGAATTATTTTAAAAATACAATGAGAGAAACAAAAAAAAACACTTAACTGCTAAATAAACATACATAGATTTACATACAGTATTCATAACTATACATATACATACATAAACATACATAAAAGAAGAGATGAAAACGGAAAAAGATGACGATTTAGGGTGATATTATGCTAGTGAGGTGAATTTTGACTTTTCTTTTGAAAGCAAATTTAGTAATGGTCTCTTTGATGTCATCGGGTAGAGCATTCCAGAGCCGTGTGGCTTGTAAGGTAAATGAATTAGACATAAAACTGGATCGAAATAGGGGAGTAGAAAGGGTAAGTTTTTTGGAAGATCTAAGTTGCCTATCGTGACCGTCAGAAAGATACTTGAACTTACACCTTAGATACTCCGGGGACTGAGGCTCCTTGAGAATGGAAAAAAGAGAAGTAAGCAACCGAAGTTGACGACGTTGGCGGATCGGAAGCCATTTCAGTTCGGATCGATAAGAAGAGATGTGGTCATATTTACGTAGACGGAAAATAAAACGAATACAGTTATTTATGAGACGATCCAGTTTATTGAGAAGATCTTGATTGAGATCAGAATAACACACATCAGCATAGTCAATAATTGGAAAAACTAACGTTTGGACTAATAAAATTTTGGATTTAATCGGGAGAAAGTTTCTTAGACGATTAAGTTGTTGGAGAGTAAGGTTAATAGAGCGACTAATTTCAGCAATGTGAGTTATAAATCTATAAAAAAATACACTCTAAAAATGTAACAGATAAAATTGTCAATCAATCAATCAATCAAATCATTTATTTGTAAAAACATAGGTAGTACATAATAGTGTTAGTGTTAGAGCAGCAATTCAGAATCACATTTTTTTTTATACAATTAAGTAGGCAAACAGGCGTACGGCCCACCTGATGTGAGTAAGTGTTTACCGCCTATGTACGCCTGCAACACCGGCGATGTCACGAGCGCGTTGCCGACCCTGAAGGAATTTTTTCACACCCATTTTGAAGGCTATGATTTTGCTGATAGTCACAGCTTACAAATACAACTTTATTGAAATATCAATTAATATTAGAATTATCGTGCCAGATAATCTTGTAAGAAATCATTTACAGAATAATAACTTTTGTCAGCTAAAAATGAAAATAATAAATAGCTCTTTGAATTTCATAAGACAGTGCATTGTTATCGTATTTGGTAGGTTTGATATATCTTATGTGACATACCCATAACACTCTTTTTTTTTTGAGCCTCTGTGTGCAGACATTATAGATGTATTGTGTTCGTAGTCGTAACGACTGGATTCATTGTTTGCTAAAAAAAATTCTCATGAAGAAAAGTAGGACTTCTTGCTTTCACTTTTGTACGCACGAAACTAAGAAAATATACGTCACTATCACTAATATATTTTAATTTCCTAAATGACGGACTAATTTTAATGTTAGTCTTTTGACCCTGGAACCTAGCCCATTGTATGGAAGCACAAAAGCCATACCGATGAGATCTCTCCCAGACAAGGCAGCGGGCACGCCGGCCGCCTGTATGGGAGTCGGCTGTGAGTACTCCGAGCGACGGATGGCCTTCATCAGCTGTTCGTCAAAGCCGAGGTGGCCAAAACTGCTCACTGGCTTCGGAGGATCTGGTCCAGTTATCTGGAAACAATGGATTTCTGTTCCTTTTGTTGTGTTCTTTTTTTTTTTGTAACAATGTAAATAAGGCTTTTAGGGGCCGTTCAAGTATTACGTAAGCACAATGGGGGAGTGGGGGGGGGCTTTGTTTTGCTTATTTTGGATGACATGGGGGGTAGGGGAGTCTAGATGATGATTACGTCATCAGTAGTTATTTACTTTTTTAAACGAATGGCAACCCTCACATTGTCTATGCTTGAAAACGAAACGCATTTTCGGGGATTCCCACAAATAATGCATACGTTTAGACACTCGCTTTAGAACCTTTGTTATGTTCGTAAGATTATAATATGTTTGTCCCTTACTCTATGTTGAATACTGTACCAATAAAATCTTATCTCTATCCTAAATCTATTTTCTTATTTTTAAAACATTATTATAAATATATTAAATAATTGTAATAAATCTGCTTACGTAATATTTGAACGGCCCTTTATAGCCCGACCAGGAAAATACCTGGCCTGCATTGGAGTCGCTACGAGAGTGATCGTCTTTATGTGGCAACATGTTGTATGTCATGTATGTGTCAAAAACAAAATTGACAAAGTCATTTAAATAAATCGAAAATCAATCCTTCATTTTTATTCGCGTTTTGTTAAGTAAATCGTAGGAAAAAAAACAAAAATACACAACGTCCAATGCTGTTTTTTTTTGGCAGATGACGGAATGTTACATGAATTCTTAGTTGTCAGTAAAAGAAATCAGTTCCAATATATTTCCTCAATATGGCGAAGCCTGCTAATTTACTGGTCGGGCTATATATACATACCTACATAAATAAACACATAAAAATTTGATTGATTTCTTTAAGTTTTATGAATGTTTTATCTTGTTATGGATCACTGAAAACCACATTTAATTCTATGCAGTAGTTTTCGCGTGATGCGATTACAAACATACAGACAGAAAGACAGACAGACAACATTCTAAAAATGATTATATTGGCTTCTTTCAGTCCAATAAAGACCCCTCATTTTGTTTTTTTCTAAAGAAACATTACCTGCACAGACATAGACCAGTTACAATTTTATTATATATAATATAATATATGTGATTGTGTCATCACCATACATTTTATTTGTATGTAAGAATGTGAAGTTGCATTAATGGTTAGTGTCCAGGATTGAGAGTGCCTGTTTGAAAACAGAAGCACTGGCCACTAACACTAAAATAGAAAAAAGATAAATCTAAATTTCATTCTGTATTTAAATATTCTGTATGCAAATTTTTCCCGCTTTTTGTTTGTATTTCTGTCGATTGTATTATTTTGAAATATATTAATTTTATTGGTTAGCCGTACACAATAGTTTTATTTAATGACCGACAAGTAATCTGGTTAGTTAGTCATCATCAATGGTTAGTTATTAAATTGACAAACATTCTATTCTATATATGTATACCCATATTAACTTAATGTTTTGTCTCGTTCTTTCACACCAAATACAGAGTGAAAAGGTAGTCTCTTATATCCCTATTTTTAATTAAAATAAGTATTACAAACACACGAAAATTTTCAGTAAAACATTAAATAAATAAAATACCTTAACTCCCAAGGTCTTCTTCAGCTCTTCGACTTGGTCCAGGGTCAGTTTCTCAATATCCTCGTGCTCCGTGTAGAAGTTCTTCTCAAACGGCTCGTACTCGATCTCCGAGTGGTCTATGGGAGGCAGGGGGTCAATGATCTTTTTCTTTGGAGGCGGTATGGGGTTGCCATCTTCGTCGTATTCAATCTCTATGTCGGACCCATCGTCGTGGGTTAGAGGGTTTTCTTCCATGTACCTGGAATTTTTTTTTTTACTAATTTGTGTCTATTTATATAATTAACAATTTACAATAAAATGTATACTGAATGAATTTTTTTAAACAACTTATTTTAAAATTTATTATGTTTAGTTGGATTATGTACAAATTTTTACAGTTCGTTTAGTACATGAAACTAAAATAATTTAAAACAAAAAAGAGAAAAATTTGAAAAAAAATTTTTGCCTTCCATACAAAACCTTGTCAGCTGATTGACGAAAATTGTTTAAAACATCACCCATATGTATAGCTTAGCAAAGGATAGGTCTGAATCCATTGTAGCCTATTGATTAAAGCCTACGTAAAGTAAATCCATTTCTCAAACTACATAGCGTACGTATTTAAAGAGCTAGACTCTTGTCGGTGTTTCTACCTCGTTTTTTTTTTTCTTTCAATATGGCTCTTACTTTCGTATTTAGCTAGTAACAAGTAAATTCTTTTTAGTAAAGTTGTTTCGTCAAGCAGTCTAAAGTCAGGTCGGTAGTTAAGTCAAGTCAAGTCGAGTCAGAAGAGTTAGGTTAAGTAAAGTGGTAGAAAAACTGCACTTAGCGATTTCGAGGAGCTTTTGGCAACAAGCAAAAAAATCACATAAATCGAACACTGTATCACTTTCCAACACTTACGCTTATTCTCGAACACTTTGCGAATAATAATTCACCATTATTATACACAAACACTCAAAAAACAAATATTGCAAAACAAAATACAGCCGATACTGTTCTTTTCAGCTTCCTGCCAAAAGTCCGTTTCTACCTGCTTTTCGGTAGTTTCATATTTTTTGATACGACTCCTTTCCTAGTTATTTGCTTCATGTTCATTCGTATTAATTATGAATGTATTTGTTCGAGGACAACCAAACATACTTGTAATAGCTTTCTTCGTCATCCATCTCGTCTATATCCCCTCGTGTGCCGCGGTTGCTATCCCCCTTTCCGCTGGCAGCGTTCTCCTTGCTGGCCACCAGGTCTTTTGCCGCTTGCTGCTCTAGCCCGGCCATGTACGCGTCTAGAGGGTCTTCTTCATCGTCAGCCTGTATGTGTATTAAAATTTATTGCATAATAGTGCACTAACAGCTTTTAATATGTATAAATAGAATTTATCTCGTATTCATAACTACCAGGGTAAATAGTGCCTCAACCTAGCCTTAGGTCTCGGTAACAAAGTCAGCGAGCGCACTGCTCTTACCTTATGGAGTGATCGGTCCAAAGTTAAAATAAAATAGATCAAGTGCAAGTCAGACTCGCGTACAGAGGGGTCAATTACCATTACTAAAAAGCATAAAAAATCAAATTTGTTGTAGTTATGGGAGCTCCCTTAAATATTTATTTAATTCTTTTTCTTAGTATTTGTGGTTATATCGGCAACAGAAATACATCATCTGAGAAAATTCCAACTGTCTAACTATCACGGTTGATGAGATACAGCTTGATGACAGACGGACAGGGAAGACTTAGTAATAGGGTCCCGTTTAATCCTTTGGGTACTGAACCCTAAAAAGTACAATATGCGATTGATTTAATGCTGGAGTGATATCAAGATCCATTTTGGATTGCTGAACCAGCAGACCAAGTAATAATGGTCACAGGACACGTTACCTTGGAACTAGATGCTTGCTCGTACGTTGGGCTGCCAGGCGCTGGTATGTACGCTAATGCTGGAGTTGGTGGCTCATCATCTTCATCAAAATACCTGCAAATGATGTTATTGTTGGCAAAATTGTAAAACACACTTTATGCTAAAAGCATAATCTAACAGTCTAACCTTTGTGTTAAGCAGAGACCTCTATGTGGGTGAAAAACAAAAGTTCAATCAACAGAAAGATAATATACAATATATATGACCCCATGTAATCACATACCCCTTATTCATAATATAATATTTAACTTTCTCATTCACTTATTTGTTAAACATGGGTAACAGATAAGTTGACAGTTTAGCCATTTAGGTGTTCTATAAACCGCTAAAATCAAAAGACAGGCATCAAATTATAATCATAATAAAAAAATTGGCTTAATGAAAAAAAACCTAAGAAATATATCCAATACTTCATGGTTTGTCACCAACTGAGAAATACACGACGAGCTACCCCCGTTAGTTAACCTAGGTTTCGCCACAGTCTAAATTAAATGCTTAAACCAAATTTATGCTACTCTCACAGACTTTTTTTGAGGCTTGCTTTGCATTTTTTCCTTTTTTATAGTAAAATTTTAAAATGTATTGAATTTCTTCATTAGATTCAATCATCTTGACAGTAACAAAAACAAATGAAAATCACATTTTCCTAATTTGAATTTGGAATTATCATCTTTAAAATTTAAACTTAAATAAATTATTTAAATAGTATAGCCAAAGAGATTTTATTACAGTTCATACACACTATATGCGAAAAGACTTTTTCCCCAACCTAATATATTTTTATAACATGTTTATGGGCTAAATAACTATTATGAATAATTATATATTATTTAAAGAATATAAAAAGTATGGATATTCATTCTGATAATACATATAGCACTTAGTTTCAATTTTAAAAGGAATAATTTCTGAGCAAAAAATATCCATTTAGTTATAACAAATATAATTATTGCCTGGCTATACTTCGGCCGTTGAAAGAATGCGTTCCTGACAGGTCGTAATCAAACTCACCATGTGACTTTGTAACGGCGTCAACCAGCCTGAATGATATGTATGTTTTCTTTTAATCCTGCTCACAAATATTTAACTATTAAAAATTAAATTATTATGTGAACAGACAATCAATGTAATGGCCATGTGCTAAATTTCCTTTAAAATAAATTTAGAAAACAATATTTTTTTAATCTATGCTACACTGTTACAAAGTTAAATGTGCTCTTTGTTTTCTAAAGCTGGGACAAATATAACAAACAATTGCAATTAATATTTACAATAAATATCTAAATAATATTGACATTTTTATTTTCTTCTCAAAAATCTCAAAATATGTTATTATTTTATTTATTTAGTAGTTTTTGAGTTTATTCATTACAAACATACACACAAAAATACAAATCTTTCCTCATTAGTGTAGATATCTAAATAATACTGACATTTTTATTTTATTTTCTTAAATCACAAAATATGTTATTATTTTATTTATTTACGCACTTAACATAATCGACTAATAACAGTTACCACTAACGCGAGAGTAGCATAACGTGTTATTCTTCTGTGATTTCTTTGCCCATCACTATTGACGACTAACTGACAGGTGTCAGGAACGCATTCTTTCAGCGGCCGAGCTACTAATATTATTTTAAGTCTAATTTAATAAGGCCTAAAATTGAATACAGTTACATAATAAATGTATATAAATGCCATACATACAAGGATCATTCTAAGAGACCCAATAAGAAATTACAAAATAATGCTACGAAGATAAACCCTATACAAGTTAATGTTCAACACTTACTCATCTTCAGTCTTAGAGCGCTTCTTTCCAAGCATCCCCCAATTGCCAGTAACGGCATTCTGGGTTATTGAGGTCATGGTGGAATATCCCTGCTTCGAAAGCCCCGAGGTAGGCGGCGGCACAGCATGCATCGGAGTCGTCGGCGGCGGAACCGCGTGAAGAGACACATTCGAAGGGTTCCGCTTTGGCATAGTGAACCCTGCGAACCCAAACCCCTTGCCTCCACTTCCACCAGAGTTATAACTCATGATCTTATCCAAAAAATAAAGGTTCACCGCAAAAAAACACACCAATTCTCATGGAATCTTACAAGGGTATTAGACACCGTTAAACCGTGCTACTTAAACCTTTATGAAATTTATTTCGGCTTGAGTGTGATTAGTAATCATACAGTGCTAACTGTATTAACTTACTGTATGAAACTAATTTAAAAACGATTTTTGTAGAGTCGACAAAAAAATCAACGCTGACATTTTGTGCACAGAGAGTGACAGATTGTGGTGATAAAAGGATGACATTAATTTGAATGTTACCATTGCCATTTTTTAACAATAGCAGAATTAAAAGCGTATTAGCCCATTTACACACGGCGCTATGCGATTCGTGAGACGCAACTGCGACGCGGCGACGAGGGGGACTACGATTCAACTTCAGTCGCGTACGACGTTTGACAGGTAGCGTCGCATGAGTCGCGTCATCTGCGGACATACCTAGCTAGCTGTATGAAAGATACTCTCGTACGACTAGTATCTTAAGTTTCATTTGAATAGCTCCGTGTGCGAACTGTCTTAATTTATTATTGCTTGTGGCAAGCTATGAACTATATTGTCACTGTCATTGACAAGTTATTCAACTTATTCATTTTTTGTTTGATTTGAGTGATTTGTTGATTTCTTCTCTCGTTTGGTTTTAAACTTTCATAAAAATGTATCTAAAACAGTGCATTCTTTTGGTAGCTATCTTAGCAATTAGCAACGTTGAAGCCTCGCAAGGCTATGACTTTGGCGACTTTCTAGCCACAGTTTTAGGTATTGGTATCACTGCTGTGGGCATCCTTGCGTGTCTCGGAAACTACGCAAGGCAGAGGGCGAGAAATGAGTTCATATAATGCAAATGTGGGTACCTATAAAGACCTTGATATCATTTTTAGAACCAGTTTCGTCTTTATCACAATAGCGTTGTAATTTTTGTTTTGTAAGAAGTAATGAGTCCAATAGCTTCTTTATTTAAGCTAAATGTGCTCTAACAACTAACAACTTATCAGTATATGATTGTAACTTTTTTTCTATTCCAGAATGTTGAAGTCCCCTGGAAAATCAAGAAATATGCTGAATAAGAGATCTAGTAAATAAGGAAAAAGACAATTTATTTAAGTACACACTTTTATTATTGTATTTTATAATTTTTATAAAAGTATTCTTCGTTATTTAATCATTGTTTTTGAGATGTATGAATGTCTTTTTTTTATATTTTTTTCCAAAAAGTACCCACATTTTATGTAGTTGATTTTTCGTTTCATTAAAATGAATTATATTCATTAATAAATATTGAAAAATTTGCCAGTAAATATTATTGTTCTCCCAATCACTTCCAAAATCTATGAGGACCATGAAAAATTCATTTGCTTGTAAATAATTTATTAATAAATCAACTGAAATATTTAATTGATGCACCCTCACAAGACAACACAGTTAATAAAATCAATTATTCACGATTTCATTTTCACATTTTCATCAATTTGGCTTAACTAGTTTCTTTTTCTAATAATGTTATTTCTTTTAAAAGTTCCGATTTCTTTGAGATTTTTTCTCTCTGGTCTTTATCCGGCTTTAGGGTTCCTATTTGAATTTTTTCCTCGAGTGTTTCAATGTCTCTGAGCTTTTTCCTTAGATTTTTGAGCCGTTTGGCGGGGTCAGTTTGTGACGAGGAGTTTGGTTGTGGCGATGGTGTATTGAACACAGGCTCAGTGATTTCACATTTGGCAAGTTTTTCTGCAGCTTCTTCAGCTCCTGAAAATATAAATTTGATTTTAATGCAAGGAACAAAATTTGTTTCTATTATCTATGTTTATTGTACTGTCAAAAATAACATAATTAAATTCACATCTTTATTCCAATTCATGCAATGTATTTTTCTCTTTATTGAAATAGTATTTTCCTGCTGCAATAGTGTTATATTATTATTATGTCCAAGAGTGAAATAGCTGTGACTGTGTTAATAAAAAAAGTGATAAGGTTTGACTTGAAGGCACAAATGTTTGTGTTTTGATTATTGCAGCTTGGAAGAGATCTTTGTTTTATCTCTTTTAATGAGTCTTCAGTCACACATCGTGACTATGCCAGCCTCATTGGGAAAGTCAAAGGTGGAGCAAGCTCATCTTTTAGCCATGGTAGCTCTCCAGAAAGTGTAAATGGACTTGGCTCCACCCGGGAAGAATCTACTTTAGAAATAAATAATTCCTTACCAGTCTTCTTTTTCTTTTTCTTCTTTTCAACATTTATGATCATGCCCGGTATAGGTTGTATAACTCCGCTTTGGTTCTTCTTAGACCTCTGAGCCTCGGCTACGATTTCTGGCGTCAGACCAACAGGCAAACCAGTGTTCTGACGGGCCTTAAACTGTTTGCCTTTACTCTCATACAAAGGAACCTCTTCTTGGGGCACATACCCTTCTTTTATCCTCCGTGGTTTACGCCAAGTGCCATCGGGTCTCTGAGTAGCAGGTATGAATTTACAGCCTAGAATTTTATAACAGTTAGTAATGACATTAACAAACCAAGACTAAAATGCTCTAATTAGCACATAACTTCCATTTATAACAGTCGGCTACAGATTCTTATTCACTGAATCGTAACGAAAGTAACACTTGAGAATGTACTAGACCCGAGTTATCACAAACACTGTGAAGAATACTGTAGAGAAAATATGTGAAAATCCAAGCTTGTGAAGTAGGAAATGCTGAATAGATACAGTACATTAACTCCTTACCATCAGCGTCGTGTTCGTACGCTGTTGTAGCCATTATTGCATTTCAATTGGAGTTTCGTACAGTTTAATTCATTTGCCAGACAAGGCTGTTGCGATTTGCGAGTTGTATTTTTTCTTTATTTCCGTGTTATTTTCGTAAAATTTAGTATACAACTCTCTTTGCTTTTGATTTGATTGATCACTGAATTGACAGCTCTGATTGAAAGACGACTGACATTTCATTATTGTTCTTAAAAAAACAAATATGAATGAACTGAACGAATATTTTTGTATTATCATGGAAGTAAAGGTAAAGATGGAAGCCAAGCAGGCATACAACATGCTGAGCCCAGCTTACACCTTGTATTGCGCTATCTCGTTCACTCACTCGTTTCTGCTCTGTGTTTAGAGGTGATAGTAAGGGCCCGAAAATTTAAACTGAAGTACAGCGTGGCACAAAAGTCGTGAAAAAAATGGCGGCGCTACTATCGTTTATGTGGTCACCCCATATACTACAGCAACGATTTTGATAGTTTGAGTCATAGACTTAATAAAAATATAAGGACTCCGCATTGCTAACTAAAAAAGTGAAGCACCATGAGGTATGTCGGCTGCGCCCCCTTCGAGGTAATTATGTCAACTGGCCGCCATTACGTTATCGACTGCCGAGAGAATAACAAGCCATAAAAAAATATAAAATGCCGTCTTGCGTAGTAAAATGTTGTCACAATCACAGTGGTTTTGTTAATAAAGCATCCATCGGGCGGGCGAGAAGCGAAAGGCAGAACCGACACGACACACTATTATCGGATTCACTTTACTCTTTTCTTATTTTATCGTTCTTTGCTATATATCTATGTCGTGTAGGTTGTTCACAGTTGTTCGGAACCGCTTCTCATTTAACGACCAATAGATGGTAGACGAGACCGAAGCAGGGAATCTTCATTATATCACACTTTTTACAGACTTGAATATATAATATACTAGGAGAGAGGTAGGTAGCGAAATGCATTCAGGTCAAATTTTCTGCCATGTGTATTGTATGCCAGCGCGTTATCCCTTTGCTTTAGATCCATGGAGTTGACATTGAGACTTCTATGAACGAATGAATTGGTATGAATTAGGCTGAATCGGCGGACCAAATGCCAACGCTGTGCAAATTCGAATTTCAAAATTTTAATTTAGAAATACACTTAATCTTTTGCATTGTATTGTTTTAGTTACATACATATTTTATTTTAACATTTTTACAAAGTTTACACCTAAGTATTTAATTACGCATAACAAAATGCCTAAACGTCGAAGACTACTAACTCCTATAAAGAAGAAATCCAATCAAAACAAGAATACTACTGAAATAAAAGGTTTGTAAATACTGTTTTATTTCTCAATTATATTAGATAATTATTACCTAATTTATAAAACAACCACATAATTTAATATTTTATTATCTTTCTTTGTAGCAGAGACACTGAAAAAAGAGTTGTCTGAGTATGTACCACAAACACCTGAAAAAGAAGTATCGACTGCTCGAGGTCGTCTTAAGGGAGCCCTACTGGAGGCTCTGGAACCACCAGCTGCAGATGACTCAGACACTTCACTTGAAGCTAGCCCTAACAAAAGGTATAGTTAAACTTTACATTAACTTTTAACTTGAAGTTATGTATTTATTTATTACTAGCTGTTTTCCGCATTTCCGCCTGCCTCAAAAAGTAGCCTATATTTGACCCCGGGTCTTCAGCTATAATCATACTAAATTTCATCAAAATCTGTTCAGCAGTTTGGCAGTGGCAGAATGCGTAACAGACAGACAGACTTTCGCAGTTATAAGTTTAGTATGGATAGTAATCCAACAGTTTTTAAATGCATCATAACTTATCTACTACTTCATTCTAATAAAAACAATGTTTAAAAATGTGTATATTGAAAAAAAATATCTGTAATATAAATAGTTAGTATTATTTACTTAAGAAAAGGGCTGATAATCCCAAGAATCTAAAGAAAAGAAGGGAAGAATGAGAGGGAACAAGTTTATATGTTACAATTTTTGAAACCTAAACCTCTTTCTTGGCTTTTCAAAAAGCAAATGAAAACAGCACCTTATTTTTGTGTCACTCTGTCCTAGAATGATGCCACAGTATGCAGTTATCTAAATATAATATACAAAAAAAGAATTGTAGTTATGTTGGCACAGAGTTCTAAAGAAACTATTGTACATGAATAACCAAATAATCTATAGTCTTACTGAAATCATAAAATAAGGCTTCGCATTGTCTTTAAAACATAAAATTACAGCATTGCAAGTGTGTAAAATACCTTCATATTTCCGATGTTGGATAGCCTTTTTATCGAGGAACTAGGTTGGTAGGACTAGGATAAAGTCGAGCGGAGCTACTAGTAAATTATAAAACTGTGAATATTGATGCAATAGTTTTATTTCTAGGCATTCAAACTACGAGGACGACTCCGAAGAAGACGAGCGTCAGCGGCGGCGGCGGTCACCCGTGCGGCAGTCATATGTCCTCAAACTGTTCGACCGGAGTGTAGACCTGTCACAGTTTGAGGAGGACTCACCGCTGTATCCCATTTGCAGGGCCTGGATAGCTAACCAGCCTAAAGCTGATTACAGCAAGTTTGGGTGATTTTCTATATTTTTTTGAAAGGCTTTTGTTGACACAATGCCTATGTTAATTTACAGAGACAGTTAGGAGATCGGTTAGATGTTTGAACTTTATTGCAGTTTCAAAAAAGAATTGGTGAATTTAATGTAAAGCGAAAGAATTTTTTTTTGTAACTGGTTACATAATTGATGTAAGTGCATAAGGTCCTTCAGGAATTTTCTGTCTATATAGTTAACAATCATATTAAAAATGTTTTGTCTGAATAGGCAATAAGGTTACTAAAGGTAAGGTAGTTGTACCTTATTAGGCCGTATACAGAAAGAAAGCTGGTAGCCTACCAGCGCTTATTAGAACCGATTCATGCAGGTAACCGGCGCAGGAGTTTATATGAACAAGCGCCGATAAGGGCCGAACTTCGCCGACAAGTTCCGAGAATCTTCAACACGCGCCGGTAAGCGCTGGCGCCGCCCGCCATTTTAAATTAATGAACAACTACGACAACACGTACAATCCATGATGACGTTAACAATTAATGAAATACAGTTCCAAGGTGAATATTTGCAAAAATTGAGTAATTAAAGTAAAATTATTATAATCTATTTATAAATCTAATTCATAACTAAATTTTTTAATAACTAAGCTATAAATATTTTTTTTCATACTTATTGGTAACAACAAGTCTTTCTTCTGAAAGTATTGGTTGTTTATGCCAATTACACCAATTTTTCATCAAATGGTTTTTCACTAAGTATAAAATGTAATAAAATGTTTCTTGAGTCATTCTTGTATATCTATAATTTTTTTGTATTATAAATAAATGATGATATTCTCCGAAACATTTCCTTTCTCTATTAATTGGATGTATATAGCTTGTTTTCGCATTTTAAAATACACATTTTCCAACAAAACCAAATCATCGTCCGATGAGTATAATTTTGCTCGCTCTGCTTCAATCTGCCTGCTTTATGTAACTGTTACCAGATTAGACCAGCGCCAAGAAGCGCTGATAGATCGGCGTCGGCTACCAGCTTTCTTTCTGTATACGGCCTTACAGATTTCTGTATTTCTATTGCTGTTTCTTATGGATAAAGATCTACTTCATCTATATTGTTGTTATACAAATAATGGAAAAAAAGTTTCAAATGGGAACCACATACTCTTTTTAGTTGTCACATGTAAAAAAAAAAATTAAAAATCTTTAATTTCATAATAGTACCAAATACAAAGACCCAGAGACAACAGAAGAAAGCATTGAGCTTCCTGAACCAGAAGGAGCCCCCGTTAGCCGGATACCAGAACTTTTGGCTGAACAACAAATAAGCAACATAGACAACATCAACTTAAACTATGTAAGTTTCCTAATGGCCTCCATGGCAAACCAAAAAAAATTATTTAGCTTATGTAAAACCATAAAACTAACAAATTATTTAAGAATTCTATTTTTTCATTTAAAAGAAATATATGAAAAGATCTGTTGATGAAAGAGCTGATTTTAATCTACAAGTTGAATGTAAATCATAATTCCTCATGTCACTAGTCCACCACTTGAAGTTCAAATAGTGGGAAATAATAGAAATATACAAAATCATGAGATTTATAGATTATTTTAAATCATAATAATTGATTAGTTATAGATGAATCCTATACTATTAAACGAGCAATATTTGTATGTATATTTATATATATATATATTTGTCTCGCGTTTTCGAAAACGGCTCTAACGATTTCTTTGAAATTTTAAACATAGGTTCTTATAAAGTCAAAAAATTAATCTAGCCAGGTTCCATGTCTGGGAAAATTCGTTTTTCCCATATTTTCCAGCAAAAAGATTTTCCGCATGAAATTGTAGTTATAGTACAATAATTTCGGCGCCGGCGGGTCTGCTTCGATAGCCCAGTGGTTAAGACATCTGCTTTGTACTCTGGTGGTTCCAGGTTCAAATCCCAACTAAAGAAAGATTTGTTTTTCTTTTTTTTTGTGTTTTTTTTTTTGTTTTGGAGTATAAAAGTAAATATTAGTATGGATGGATACCATAACTACCGAGCGGAGCTCAGTCGCCCAGGTACTTGATTAGTTAAAGATGAATGATTGGATCATAAAAATAAGATTCTGGGAGTGTTTTAGTGTGACTCATTCAAAACTGGTTATTTCAATGATTTTCATTTGATATAGGATAATTTTCATTTGTCATAATCGTTGAGTCGAGCGATTTTCATTCCACATGAGTTATGACTCATGTAGAATGAAAATTTCATAAATAGGTTTCCAGAGTTCCCTCATTTTGCTAATTTCTGAATTGTACAGGCAGGTCCCCTTCCAAGCCGGGAGGAGTTACTCCAGAGTCACGTGGGTCGCTGGGCAGCAGTCAGACAGGCTTGGCTACAGCAGGCTGCGAAGGTGGAGGCCCGGTATCACCAGACACAGACATTGCTCAACAAGATGAATATCAAGTTAGTTTTCATCATTGTAATGGTTATTTTTGGTTAAGGCAGTTGTTGGCCTTGTAATGAGTTTTACGGTCATGGATACAAGTCCTTAATAGCCTTTTTTCTTCAGTCTCCTTGTGTGGTTTTAAGTCCTACTCAAGTCTAAAATCGTTGTATTCTGCAAAGTTCTATAAGCAGCAGACAATAGTTCTAACCATGGAGGTCCATTGCGTAATAAAAAGAATTAGTTCCGCTTTTTAATCTAAGATGGCGCTTCAAAAAGGAAAAATATTTAATTAAGTACTGATCTCGCTTATTTTTCGTGAAAAAAATAATTGACTGTTTAATACACAATTTTTAATGTACTTAAATTCTATAACAAGTTGATTAAGTGCTGTAATTCAAAAGTTATTAATCTTAATTTGTAATTTCTTATAATTTCGATAGATAGCATAACAATGACTTTGTATTGAGAGTATGCAGGAAAGTTGGCGCGTTTAAATATATGGCGGTTGAATATCTGTATAGCATATACTCTGTAGTCTGTGGTTCTAACAAATATTTTCTATTGTTTCAGCAATTTGGTGTGATCAGCCTTTTTATATTTAAGTTAAAGTTCTACAAACAAACTTTTTGTATAAATTCTTATTTTGATTACCTTGTACATATGAATCAAGAATCGTGTGATTTTAGCTGATTAGATATTGATTTAGTAATGAAAGAGAAGTTTATAAATGGTGATTTATTTCATAATAAATATTTTACATTACGCATGAATACGTCTTTTCTTGGCGCTGCCGCCATCTTTAAGTTTTGGACAGTTTGACTTTTTGTGCCCTTTCTCGTGGCAGTTGAAGCACGACTGAAACAATAATTAAAAAATGTTCTTAAAACTAAATAAAAATAAATTGTAACTTTTACATATAGAGAGGCAAATATTTTTTTTTACATATAGAGAGGCAAATATTTTTTTAAAGTTTCTTTTTTTTTTACTAATAATCAATAATCATTTATTCTTTAGAGTTTGTAGACAATTGATAAAAGTTTTAAAAAGGAAAGGTTGACTCCGATTAATTTGAAGTTATTAAACAAAAAAAAATCCCGAAATTCCCATAGGAAAAAGGAGCGAAAACCAACAAACATTATTATAGTGACGCATTAAGCTTCAGCCACAATAACCGTAGAAAAACGATTTTCCTGCTGTGAGCGACGGCTTAGCGCGGCAGCGACGGTCTAAGCGATCAAAAGTATGAAGTCGTTAGAGGCTGGCCACGAGCGGACCGCTACAGCGATTTCGCGCGCGGTTTTTACGAGCGGCGGCGACAGCGACAGGCGGATCGGGGAGCGGCAAAAGCACAGAATACATGTATTCGACATTTTGATCTCGAGCACAAAAAAGTGGTCGAAATTTTGATGTCGAAACCGGAAAGTATTCGACATTTCGATCTCGAACACTAGAAGTGATCGACATTTCGATCTCGAACGCCAGAAAGTGATCGAGATTTCAATCTTGAATAGCAGAAAGTGGTCGACATTTTGATCTCGAACATGAAAAAGCGGCCGTAATTTGATGTCGAACGACGAGTTGGTGTACTCCTCTTATAAAAATAATATCTTGTTTTAAAAACGGGCTGCTTACATAACAACTAAGAGACAATTATGATAATGTCATGATTTTAGGTACGTTTTGACAAAACTAAATACGTCCACGTCGGCCGCTGCCGCTCGTCGCTACCGGTTCGTGGCTTGCACTGCACCAGCCCGTCGCTGCCGCTCGAGGTCGTGAATGCGCCATAAGTGACTATGCCAACTTCATGTGGGTGGTTAAGTTTGAATAGATAGAATACTGTGTTTTAAAAATAATTAATGAAACCTCACCTGACTCTCAACAATGACCCCGCATACATGATTCTTTTGCTGGCAACATCTCTCACAAGTCTTGCAATGGAAGAATGTGGGTTTCACACACCGTTTACAAACATTACAATGCCTATACGTCATCCCGTTCTTACTTGTACACTCTTTGCACTTGAAACAGTGATTATTCTTCATGGAAACCCAAAAATTGCACTTGACACATTTCTTGTAGTTACTGTCGTTGGACAAATCTATGGTCGCAAGTGGGAGGTTTGTGAAGAAACGCACGGGGGAACCGAACTTGCGACCGCTTTTGGATTTGTTGTGGAATTTCTTGTGGTTTTCATATTCAATCTGTAATAATAATATACACATAATCCTAATCCTAACTAATATTATAAATGCGAAAGTGTGTTTGTTTGTCCTTCCTTCACGCCCTAACTAAGCAACCAATCTACTTGGTTTTTGGCATAGAGTTGGTTGAATGGATGGAGAGTAATATAGGCTAGTAATATATACATTTAATAATACCACTGGTATGTGATGATGTTTCTTATTTACATATGTATAGTATGTATTAATTGATTGTAGGTTTATTTATTGACTGTTGTGTAAGGATGATAGTTTTAGTATTTTATTACTGTACCGCCTTTGTTTGTTTACACTTTTTATCCTATCTACCCTAAGGTTGGCTGGAAGAAATTGCAATAGCGATAAGTCCGCCTTTGTACTCAATATTCTAAATGTATTACTTTTAATTTTAATTTTGTGATTGGTACAATAAAGTGTATATCTATCTATCTATCTACATACAGTCACGCCTGTTTCCCACTCCCTTTATATGGAGCCTAATTTTTTTTTGTTGTTTATTAGCAGGCATAATAAATAATACTTCTAGGTCTTGCCACAAATAGATCAGGTTGAAAGAAATGCTGTGCAAGTAACTTGCTGTTCTTCTTAAATCTAATATTTGTATGTAATGTTTTATGTTGGTAAAGTGTTTTTAAACATTTTAATTTTGGTACCTGATAATCATGCATCCTGACTTCCGGCATCATGTTCCTTATATACGGCTCGGCAAAGTACGGGAATGCCCACAGCACCGGCACTGCTTCATCTTCGGGTTTTTCACACACTCTCTTGTATAAGGATGCCAGTTCCTTAAGAGTTTGTACGAGAGGCTCGACGCGGCCTGCGAATGGGGGGTCCATCACTATACAGAGGCCGCCTTCCCTGTAATGACAAGATTTAGGAAACAACTATAATAATTATTTGCCAAATTTTAATTTCAAACAAAAAGTATGTGATTATATTATCACCCTCGAAATTTATTTGTTATTTTTTTTTGTGAGACCTGAAAAGCTAGGTAAAAAAAGTTGGGAGCGACATGGACGTATGCTCGACCGCCACAAAGGGAAGATCTTCCCGCCAAGCGCGGTGGTGCCGTGCGAAAGGCCATGTTCTATCCTAGGTTGTATTTATGCTCCAATTCTAAGAAACTTTGATATCTACTATCTAATTTGGTTACTTGTATGGGACTTCAGATTATATGCTTTTAGTGCCATCTATTGCGTCGTGTTGTAATAATTTGTTGTGCAAGTTTCGCAATACAAGTATGTTTGAAATTACCTACATTAAAAAAAATATCAACACACATGGCTTATATAATATAGGACCGTTCACACTGACGCGAATCCCGCTCGCGTGGCGGGACGCCCACAGAAATAAGAATATAGAACTTATTAGCAGGCCAGTTAACTTTTTCACACGCGACGGCACTTCTACCGATTCTTATTTCTATGGGCCCGCCAGTCGCGCGGAATTCGCGTCAGTTTGAACTGTCCTTTAATATCAATTTTATCACAAAAAATAAAAAATTAAGATCTTACTTGGACTTCTTAAAAAATTTCTTAAGGACCTTATCATCATCGTCACCGTTGAACATGAAATTGTTGAACATGTTGTACCAGACAAACTTGTTTTGGGCGGCGAACTGATGGTGCCGACTATCATAGTCGAGGAGCAAAGAATCAAATTCGGGGTTCAGTTGTGCAGCCTCGTGAACTGAGGGTGTCCCGACACAAAGGATATTCCTGTAATAATGTAAATTTCTTTATTAGTTAAATTAAATATAAATATATATATTTATATTTAATATATATAATATGTGTTACATATACCTATTATTGGAACACTCTAGCAGCTATTTATGTTGATGTGTGTGCATATTTGTGTTTCATATCCATGAACTTCCAACATCTGGGTATTCGGGCAAATGCCCTAACCACTGAACCATAGGCAGCTTATTTATCATTTAATCAGCTCCTCTAGGTGCTTATTGTTGAGAACTTATTAGTATATTTACCTAGCATTTTTCTTTGGAATATTTTTATAAAACATTAATATTTGTCACTTCTAATTTTGTATCGATCAAACCTGTCATCTTGGTAAAAAAAATTCTTTTGCAATTTTTTTCAGTAAATATGTCTAAACTTCATTATCTTATTTGTGGTAGCGCCCGAAAGGATTATTTTCACATCTATTACAGTTCATTGCATAACACTTATTAATTTATTATATGGTAATCTGTGAATGTTTCATGTTTTTATGCAGAAAGAAGACATGGATCTCATTTCTGGATGTGGACATGATTTGCTGTTCCCTGCAGATGGCACTGAAGCTCTTCTTGTGTCAAAGAGTTCAGTGTGGCAGAATTTGCAGGGTTTTATGTCCATTGTGTTTTGGGTTGTTTGGATAAGACTATGGGACTCCAAAGCAATTGGCTGAGGAAGTAACCAGGATAGAGATAGGATGAAGAAGATTGACGGATATAAAAAAATTTTGAGCTAAATATTCTTCTTCTTAATTGGTCCCTCAATGCTGAGGATCTCTATCACAATTATGTGTCCAGTTTGTGCGATCGGCAGTACTATGGACCGCATTATACAAGCTGCCTCCAGCCTCTCCCAGCACCACATCTCGAAAGCATCTATCCTCTTATCACAACTGCCAATAGTACAGGCTTCAGCACCATAAAAGAAGATTGAGAAGACCAGTGCGCGTGCACTAATCTTACTTTAGTGCCATGACAAATACCTCTGTTCTTCCAAATCTTTCTGAGGCTTATCATGGCACTCTTGGCTAGCTAAATATTATAAGATCAGTTTGTTTTATATTCATTAAAATCAAAATTTTGAACAAATTATGCATAGAAATCTATATTGGATCTCAATCTTCATCAACCATTATAAAAGGTTTTACCTAGAGCTTTTTTTTTTTAATTTTTTTCCCCCTAAGTATACTTCTAGTTTTTGTTACTACTTACAGAAAATTCTATTTATTTTTTTCTAAAAGTGTACCTCCATTTTATGGTAGTGTTGTGTTTATGGGGATTAATCTACTTAATTCTGTATTTACTTTTTTTATTAGTTTTATTTATAACACTTACTTACGGTGAAGGGTTGATAACCTGAGATTCAGGAGTAATCCTAGTTCAGGTGTCAATCCACCATACGAGTATAGCATAGAATATTTGAACATATTCTGTACCTTTTCTATAAAATTATATTTTTAGTTGCTGTGTGTGTACCGTATGGTGAGCAATAAACTTATTTTATTTTAACTTAGCTGGGTAACCTAGCACGGGCACAAGTTATCTACATTACATTTATGATTAATTAGTAGTTATTGCTTAGATTATACCCATTTCCTTATTATTTAAGGCATTTTGTATGACATTCACCTTCATGGATAGGATAGGGAGCATATATTTTACACCACATATTTTTATGAATTATTATAAGATGTGGTGGCAGGCCTAATGCCATAAAAGCATATAATACATTGGCTTACTTTATATTGTTGTTCCTAAGAATCCCCAAGACAGTACTGACAGATTTCTTCGTGAACAAGTACTGTGCTTCAACATCATCATTCTCCAAAGCTGGAAGCCATGATGATGGTCGAGCTAGTTGCTCATCCGTCAACGGAGTGATGACTCTGTGATCCTTGAGGTGTTTTTTACTTTGCGTAACTATGTACAACTCTTTACAAGTACTACAGTATGCTCGGTTTGAAGCATGTTGTGATTTGACCTGCAAATGAGTTATTTATTTTTTTATTTGCTGTCTGGTTAATATAGTTTAAATTTAAATTATTTTAAAAATAAAAATTGGTTTGTTTTTTCATCATTAAAATATAAGGATGGTGACTTTTGGCGGGAGTCTGTGAAGAGCAGTATCGGCGCTGTATTTTATTTTCCAAAAATTTGTGTGTTTGTGCATAAAAATGGTGGTTCATTATTTGCAAAGTGTTCGATAACAAGCGTGAGTGTTGGGAAGTGATACAGTGTTTATGTGATTTTCATGCTTGTTGCCAAAAACTCCTAGTAATCGCTAA
Organism: Euzophera pinguis; assembly: GCA_947363495.1. Classification (NCBI taxonomy): domain Eukaryota; kingdom Metazoa; phylum Arthropoda; class Insecta; order Lepidoptera; family Pyralidae; genus Euzophera; species Euzophera pinguis. The sequence goes on from OX376164.1 coordinate 1,892,447, forward strand.
GTGCAGTTTTTCTACCACTTCACTTAGCCTGATTTTCTGACGTAGACTTGACTACCGACTAGACTTTTAGACTTGACTAGGACTTGACGAAACCACACTGTAGGACTAAAGAAGATAAAAAAATTAAGAAGGGCTTTAAAGGACTTGTATTCATGGCCGTAACACATATTACAAAAAAAAATATATAAGGATGGATAACTAACCTCTTTATAATGTGTCCATGCCGAAGTTTTATCAATTTTTGGAATAAGACTGTAATACTTTTCGTTGCGTTTTCGGACATTTTCCTTCTGCCAATCCTGTTCTTCTATGTGTATGGAACAATCTTTTTTATTTCTACACGAGGCACACGCAAAATACCGGCCCTTCTCAGACGAAAATAACAAGGTAGGGCCATGTAAGCACAGAGGATGAGATGTCACATCTTCCACGATAACTTCTACTGGAGATGGCTTCGTGTTCGGCGGTTTTGATTCAAGCTTCCTTTTCTTGGCCATTTTTAAATATCTAACACCGAAAAACAAACACAACACACGTAGCGTGGTGGCAGCAAAATTAAATTTTATCTATTTAAATATATTAGTGTTGTAGCCTATCGATAGTTGTAGTAAAACCAATAGTATCGATAGTCTATCGATAGTATTACCACGTTTCGAAAGTATCGATAGGGAATTATAGGCAACACTATTGTTAAGACCAATACTATCGATAGCCATCTATGTTACGATAGTATTGCAGTCATATAGGACCGTTTAAACTGACGTGAATCTCGCGCGACTGGCGGGACGCCCATAAAACATATAGAAGTTTCATTAGCAGGCCAGGGCCCTTACCATCAACTCTAATAGCAGGGCAGAAACGAGTGAGTAAACGAGATGTCGCCTTACATCTTGTATTGCGCCATCTTGTTCACTCACTGGTTTCTTAGTTAGTTATTACCGATTCTTATTTCTGTGGGCGTCCCGCCAGGCATTACTGGCAATCAATAGTGCACAACTATCGATAGTTTTGGAGTATTTTTTTAGTTTTTGCAATACTATCAATACTATTGAACCAAAAACTATCGATAGTATTGATATTTTCAATAGTATTGCTCAAATATGACTATCGATAGTATCGATACTATTACAAATGGCGATACTATCGATATCCTGAATAGATTTCGAGGAAAACTATCGATAGTTCCGCAACACTAATACATATTCTATTCTGTGATTTTAACCAACGAAATGTATGCCATTCAAAAGCAAGACAAGTCCACGTAATGACATATGACATGACCAGTCATAGCATTGACATTGACAGTTTGTCACAAACGGATAGATTCGAAAGAACCATCGATTTCCACATTCACATTCATGATTCTCGGTTCTCTAAAGTTCATGGTAATGTGGAGCGGACAAAAAAATCTATCTTGTTATGGGCCATCTACATTCCTTTGAGAACCGTGAAACGTTCTCGTACTCTTCTCGCGTGTAAAGGCGAGAAAGCGATCCAAACTCTCGCCTTCGCCTCTCTCGGTCGAGAAAATTTATGAGCTTGGTGCAGCAGCAAGAGTACGAGAACGGTATCCACCGGGCACTGGCGCTTTCCTGGGGCCTTACCATGAACTCTTATAGCAGGACCTAATCTGCCTCGCTGGCTTATTTTGTACTATCACCATCTTAAAGCAGGGCAATTTCTATCCAAATTCCAGCCACTTGCCAGCGAGCCAACTTTACGATCCACTATTCATTTTGTATGGGAATTCGTACCATGACGTACTATTTTGACAGCGATGCAGTTTTGCTGGAACGTCGCAAATGTCATCTAAGCGATTTTTAAAAAGCTCCTATTGTACTAGCTTTTTATCTCCGATTCTGCAAATCTGCATAGAATTTCACAATATTGTTCCGTGATGTTGGGATTTTTGGGTTATATTTTCAATTAATTATCACTCCAAGTTATAAATTCGCTCAAATTAAGTAGTAAAATCGACGTTATTCAAGAAATTAATACAACTTACGATATCGAATAATGATATTTTTGTTTTGTACTTACATTACAATTAATGTTTATACGGTAAGTCGGCTTTTGTTTGTTCTACGCTTTTATATAAATGTTAAGGGGTAATAACACAAACTAAATAGGGGTCATAGATAGTAAATGAACTACTTATCGTTTGTACTTACAAAACAAACAAATCAAAAGTAGGGACTTAATTAAGACTTACTTAAATCTCCATAATTGTTTACAGATGGGCAGTGATGACTGACGATGAGTATGAAATTTATCTACATCCTACTTGGAAGGGGAAAATCAAAATAATACTGCCAACCCGTATATGAGACTCAGAAATAAGATACAAAAGGACCCATTTTATTTGGACTATGTGGAGTTGGTTACGGAACAATTTGCTTTGCAACAAGTAAAGAAACAAGTTGCTACAAGGTAACTAAGAACAGAATGTAGGTATGGATATTGTAACTTCACAAACTGACTGATGTCTTTTTACGGTTAATACCAGCCATACTTTACACATGAGCAGATTAATGAACACCCACACAAGTATTTTTATATTATGTATAAACTAGCCGTGGTTTCACCAACCCATGAGCAATTTCTCTCTTTCTTTACAATATTAGTGTAGATTATTACATTAGTATTTTTGAATCTCAACAAATTGATCACCAATGACTCGACAAAACTAAAGATAAATCAACGTTCTGTTGGGTTATTGGCAATCAATATGTTATTATAGTGGCGTATATTATGCAGTTAATAAATTTGATTTGTCAAAGAAACATGACTAACAAGGTGTTTAAAAGTAAGTAACGATCATCTCTTTTTCAGGTTCTTCAATGCAACAATTTTGAATGCCGAACAAGAAGAGTAATTCAAATGATGAGAGGAAATTCAAAGATGTGATTAGACTGTCCATGCTTAAATTTTTATTGTGTATGTTCAATTATGTGTACTTACATGAAAGTAAAATAAATGTATTGAAAATAGTTATTTTAATTGAATAATGAATAAAACCATTTGAAAATATGATTTAGATTTGTTTTATTGTTTTAACACTAGTGACTAACATATTAATTTTCTAAAAAAACATGAGACCTTAAATAGATCCTTACACATTCAAAAATTTAAATAACTATATTTTGACATATAAACTAGACGGATGGTTCAATGCCAACTAAAAATGAAAGCAGACAATATTCACTTCATTCCCACCCTGTCATAACCAGTGGCTGGCAATGCCTATTCTATAAATTCATGATCATACAGATTATAACAGTATGCAGCATGCTCACTGAAATATTATTTTTCAATCACATACAATTCACAAAATAAAATTATTAATCTTCTTTGATTCATTCACTGTACTTGACAGACTTTAATGCTAGTTTTTATTAAGCACTTTTCTTTCATATATCTCCTTCACCCACTTCCTATAATCAAGTATCTGCGGCTGTTCTGGTATGTAAACTACATCTGCAGTTTTGTTGATAACTGGATTAAATAGTAATATCTTCAGAAATTATCCATATGGGCCCCACGGGTAGCATGGTACCATCACTGGAAGCTAGGAATGCAGTGAGACAATGCAAGGTCTGTTTGCTCCAAGTTCTGAAAGATAAATGAAAACAGTAAATAATTATTTAAGTTTTGAAAATTCAATTGTTTCACCATGATGAATAATGATTATTATGACAATTAAGTACTGTTTTTAACCTAGACACAACAGAACACTTTTAGGGTGATGAGATTTGCTTTATATTCATTTAACTTGATATTATTATATTTGTGAAATGGTTATATCGGAAAGATAGGTAGTCGTATATTCATACCCGTAGAGTCCGTAGACGATGGTAACAGTAAAATCATAATACATTTTGCACTTGAAATATAAACAAAAGTAGAACTTACTGGCAAGTTCATATAATTAGCGCCGTCAGCTCAAAGCAAAATTTAGGACATTGCCAATTTCCCATGTGAACTACAGCATCTTCAATAGATTATATTATATTTTATTTCATATTTTTTAACAAAAATATTGATTGTTGATTTGCTTCAAGGTTAGATTTGAGGTTCTGGGTGACCAGTTCAAAATTGGTAATTCTGCCAACTCCAAAAAAATACTAGAAATAATAAAGTAATTAATATTTCTTTTGTTTTGAGAAATTTATTTGATTGACAATAATTGTTCGTAATTTATATATCATCATTCATGATTGATTGATAAAAGATTTATTTTATGTATAGTTAATGTTAAAAATACATTTTTAAGAAAAAAAATTTACTAATACCATCTATAACTATATATCAACGTGCCCAAAATGCTGGCCGCATTTAATTCATCATTTGTATGTATGTACATAAATATCTATTTAGGTGCATACATAAATAGATATTAAATAGATATTTATGTACATACATAATATTTGTACGTACATACAAAATATTTTATGTGATTTCGTGCAAGAAGCAATAGAACACGTAACATTAAAATATATACAGATAAAACGAAAATGGTCCAATCGAACTCAATCAAACCCCCTAAATTTAGAAAAAATTACTTCAAAATATCTTAACATAATACTTACCTATCTAAAAATTACAAAACACCAAAGTTACAAACCTCAACATACAAGACATGCGCGGGATGAGTAAGGCACAGAAATAAGAATAGTAAATGGAAGTGCTATGTGCGGGCTAATTAAGTCTCTCGAGTCTTAACGTAATATGGCGAAGCTTAACTTTGGCACATGTTATAAAAAGTTCTAGTCTTAAGCGCAATCGAAAAATCACAAAAATCAGTGCTTTTATTAGAAATGTCTGTTACGCTTTCACGGTCAAACCTCTAAACGGATTTTGGTATAAAATCTCAAAATCCGTCAATGCGCTGCGGCCCGTCCCGTCACCAATCTGCTAATTACGCATTTTGGGCTGCGATGCGGCCCGCTCCACCCCGCTGCGGCCCGTCATAATGTGCGCGTACCTTTACGACATATCGCAAACTTATTAGTTTATTTTAATTCCTCAATAATAAAAGTAGCCCAATTTTCTGGGCCTAAAAAGTGCTAAATCTTCCAAATGGCACATTTCTTCCACAAATGGTAACACTGTTTGGATTTTGAATGAAGGAATTGAATGATTATAAACAAGCCAGAGACTAAAATCCATCCACCTACTCGGAATTTCCAGCCAGCAGCAAGAAGGATTTTTAGAGGTGATAGTACGGATTTAATCCGTTCTTTAGCAGGCTGGATATTGAACTGCCTGGAACTTGGATGGTTTACAAAAAGTTCATGGTAGGCCCCCTGACGTTCTCGTGAGAAGTTCGCGAGAATGTGGATCGGTCTTTCTTTAGCAAGCTGGCAACATTGTTCGTTGACATCGTTAGTGTAAAAAAGAAAGCGAATTTGATTGATTTCACGATTTCGGCTGATTTTATTTTGTTACACCTAGCTTGTGTTATATAAATAGTAGAAAATTATTCACCATGAACAGCTTCGTCAAAACCGCACACCGTGTTATACAAACTTGCGTTAAAAATCCGAGCTTAGCTGGTGCCTTGGTCACCCGCGCTCAGGCCCCAGTAAAACGTGACTTCACAAGAGGAATATGGCACATGAGCTGTTCAAAAAGCCTAAACGGGCCAACTGCAGCCACTGGCCTTCTTCACAACCACTCCAACAGATGTGGTTGCGGATGCGGTCTGAAGGCTTTACACACAAAAGGTAACCTAACCTAATATTTTATAGGTTATGTGATTGCACCACGCTGGTTTCCTTGTTCTGACATGCTCCCTAACTTTGATTTATCCTTGAATGTTATGTTACTTGTTTTAGAAGAGACTGATCCAGCTGATAAGCCCCTTGGTGAGTTCTTATGAATCCATCCTTGCTTCCTTCCATCTTTCCTGATTAGCGTGTAAACAACTTAAGCCTAAGTACTTTAGGTATGCTCTATGTTTTTCTAAGTAGAAGTGTAGGTAGATTATATTGCTTAAACAGTTAAAAAAGTTTAGTTGTTGTAGAATAATATACAGAACATTTTAGTTGTTGTTCCATCCAAGGGTAGCATTTTATGAAGGTAGGTGCTATTGTAGATCTACTGCACTATTTGCACCAGGTAACTTTGAGATAAAGTAATAAATTGGCAATTAATTTGGTTTTACATTTTTACTCGATTTGCGAATTTATGCTTCGAACAAGGCGTCTTTCCCGAGGTCCTTAAACGCGCTGTGATCACTCCTGTGAGGCCTATCTCGGTGCCGTCTCCTTTTGCCAAGATACTTGAGAAACTTATGAATGTAAGGCTGCAACAATATCTACAAAAATTTGAACTAATTTCTAAATCGCAATACGGCTTCAGACCGGGAATCTCTACTGAGGATGCTGTTGTTGATTTGTCTTCACTTATTGTTCAAGCAGTTGACCAAGGTAAAAAATGTGTGACAGCATTCTTAGACCTAAAAAAGGCCTTCGATACTGTTTTCATACCCATTCTCATGCACAGGCTTGAAGCTGTTGGAATTAGAGGACCTCCCTTGTCGCTATTTAATGACTTTCTCAGAAATCGTAAACAATGCGTAAAGATCGGCAATCACACTAGCGAAGAATCTCCTGTTACTTACGGTGTACCCCAAGGCAGTGTCCTTGGGCCTACCCTTTTTCTTATTTACATAAACACACTTTGTAACATGAATATTAATAACGGTAAAGTTTTTTCATACGCTGACGACACCGCAATAGTATTCATAGGAGAAACATGGGAAGACGTTCGTATAAGCACTGAAGAAGGTTTGACCAAGGTCGCTGGTTGGCTAAGACGCAACTTACTAACTTTGAATACCTCGAAATCGAACTTTATAACTTTTTCTAACTATAATAGTTCACAGCCTATAAATTTTGAAATAAAAATACATACATGCAATTCTAATGAAGATGGCTGTGGCTGTGATACAATCAGTAAGACTGCCAAGATAAAATATCTAGGTGTCGTTATTGATCAGCGTCTCACCTGGCACGACCACCTAGACCTTGTTATGAACAGAATCCGCAAATTGATATGGATCTTCAAATCTTTGAGACATGTCGCTCATACGAAACTATTAAAACAAATTTATTTATCACTTGCCCAATCAATCATAGTATATTGTATTCCGGCTTGGGGTGGTGCTACTAAGATGAAAATGCTGGAGTTAGAAAGGTCTCAAAGAGCATTACTAAAAGTTATGTGCTTTAAGCCGTACACCTTTTCCACTATTTGTTTATACGGGCTGTGTGATCTGCTCACGGTTCGAGGACTGTATATTTTAAATTGTGTTCTAAAATTTCATAGGACCTTCACGTTTGATCCCAATGAATTACGCAGAAGACGAAACCGTGTGGTTGTACCACTACCCGTTGTCAATACTAAATTTGCTGGACGACAATATACGCGACAATCTGCATTCTTATATTATAGATTAAATAATATATTAAATTTTTATTCTCACACAAAATACATATCTAAAGAAATGATTACTGTATATTTAAAATCCCTAAGTTACGATGAAATTGAAACCTTATGTGAATAGTCCCACTTAATTGACAGCACAGCACACACACGTTATGCTCACACACACAAACACGCGTTCTTTCATCTATACACATACACAAACATAAAATAGGTAGTTAAAAATAGATTAATGCAATAGTTTTTAGTTATATAAGTACCTTAATATGTACATACTGTTGTTATTGAAGAGCGGGATCTCCTAACACAGGTAATTACTTACTTAAATGGAGATCCCGATCACAAATAAGATAATGTAAATGGTACAAAATAAAGAAAATTTATTTATTTATTTATTTACATTGATTGCATCATCTTGGACGGCAGAGTCATGCTTGTGTTCTTAACTGCCCATTACACTCATAAAATCAGTAAGAGATCATAATTTCTTTTTAAATTATCTTGTCCCACCATCAAACCAGGTAGGTCCCCCCATTATCCCAAAGCAAAACTGAAGAAGAGAGATAGACTAACTTAACTTCTCAACATAGGCTTACAAGTGCACCTAGCTCTTCTTCACATTCTTCTCATTACTTCTAACTATGACTATGCAAAATTTCAGCAATATTGGTTCAGTAGATAATATGTGAAGATGTTACATAGCATACTCACTTTGTGTAACTAACAGCCTACTGCAGTTTCACAATGATGATGTTTTCTTCAATTAAAATTATTATAAATTAGAATCAATTTTACTTGTACTATACCTAAAATATCAGAGAATTACTCCCTGCTATGGCGATGTCTGGTTAGAAGGGTGATGAAGGGTCTGGTGAAGGCTCACACACCTCTGTGATCACCTTTGTAATCAATATTTTAATTTAAATTTAATATTGCTGTGGTCATTCTTGTGGTCACAAATCTTACTAACATAGATTAAGTATGTACTAACAAATATGGACCTATGTTGTCTGAAAATAAAGGATTTTTATTTTTATTTCTTTTTTACGAATAATAATTGCAAAAAATTGACAGTTTTAAAGTTTTCTTTTATAATACTCTTAATTTTAATTGGTTTCAATGCTGTATCTTTTCTAAAATGTATGTCATGTGCAATAAAGTGTTCATTCATTCATTCATTCAATACTATTACTACAATTTATAAAATGTATAGATACTTGTCACAAAGTTAGGATTACCCTGCAAATTCTGCCACACTGGACTTTTCCATACAAGAAGAGATTCAGCGCCATCTGCAGGGAACAGCAACTTATATTAACATCCAGGGAGGAGATCCATGTCTTCTTTCTGCATAAAAATATGAGACAATTTTATGTGTAACATTTGCAAAAACATACAAATAAATTTACATACATACATTTACATACCATCACACCTTTTTCCCCTTAGGGGTAGGCAGAGACCACGGATTTCCAAAACAAACAAATTTAAATTAATTATACAGCCTTCATACACCAAATTTTGTATGGAATATTGATTAAAACAATTTTCTGTACTTATGATATTTTTATCATCTAATTGATATTAAAAAAATTCTGAAATAAAAGTTGCTGTAATTAAATTAGATTTTCGTTTCTATGTAAACATTTAGCTAGCTAAAATTACAGTAGTTTTAGATTTTACAAGCTTTTCTTTAAGACTTTATATTAATCAATATTGAATGTTTATCACACAGGTGAGAGGGAACTAGTGGAGTTCTTGACCGAGGAGATTGTTGCTGAACGCAAGGCACAGAAGGTGAAAACTCTTCCAAATGATGTGGACGGCTTCGTCGTCAAAGGAGACGGCGCTGAAGTGGTGCTTAGCAAGCAGTTGAAGGATGAGCTGTAAGTTAATGGACTTTGTTTTCGGACTTGCTTCTTATTTAAGGACCGTTCAAACTGATGTGAATCCCGAGCGACTAGCGGGACCCCATAGAATTAAGAATCAGTAGAAATGCCATAGTGTATGAAAAAGTTAGCTGGCCTGCTAATGACACTTCTATATATTCTTATTTCTGTGGGCGTCCCGCCACGCGGGATTCGCGTCAGTGTGAACGGTCCTTTAATTGGTTACTACAGCAAATTGTTGATTTACTCAAATGCTGTCATTTTTGAAATTATATTAACAAATTTAATCATAAAGGAAAGAAAAAGATAAAAAGCCTTTATTGTTTGAATTTAGGTACAAGTAAGATGTCAATAAAAATAACAATAATCTCCAAATTCTGCCATTCCAGGCGTACAATATATTATGAGTCCAATGAATGGGAGCGAATCCCTGTGCGAAACCAGAATTAATCATTTTTTGTAAACGTAATGGAGCTTGTTAATCGAGCGCGATCCACGTATCCGTAGCGAATGCGCGTGACCACTATTGGATTGGTCGCCATTTAGTGGCATTTTCTATCTTGAGCTTCTCCTTGCTTCTGAAGGCACGTTAAGCCTTTGGTCCCGGTTGTTATCGATGGATAGCAGTCGTGAGGCTGTGTCAGATGCCTTAGGGCAGCCTGAAATTGTAACAACCAGTTCCTCCAAATCCAGGACCATGACTTATAGCGTACCCTAGGCTCCGGAGCGTAAGCTGACGACGCAACTAGGATTACACGCCAGGATGATGATGATGTAAACATTACAATGATATCTTTATTAAGATAGTTCTATTGCAGCCGGGCCAAGGGGACATTCGCCACGGTGAAATTCGTGCAAAAATACTAACCAAGCCACGCGCACTGGCGACTAGCGAGTAGCACGGCAAGTGGTAACAATTTTTACACTAAAATAAATGCATTTGTATGTATTTGTGACGTGTAACTTCCCGCGAAAATTCGAATCCGTGCCAAATTCCCTCTGGCCAGGCCGTAACATCTGAATACCAGAAAATATGTTCAACCGTACTTGGTTCTCAACAATGGACTTTTTATTGTTATCTGTTGTAACCATAGATTTAGAATTTTTTTGATTGCGTCAAGACTTAAAAGATTGAAATGTAAAAAATTTGCTTGACTTCCACAGCATCAAAATCACATTTAACGTGAATCACACAGTGGATTCTGACGACTTGGAGGGCGAGGTGCAGCCGGACAAGCAGGAGTTTGCTGAGATGCGCTCCAAGCCTCAGTTCGAGGTGGACGTCATCCGCGGAGACACCACTCTCGGATTCACATGCTCATTCCTTCAGGAGCCCCCGTCAACTAACGCTGATGAATACAGTAAGTTACGGTTTAAAAGTTTGCCAGTAATCATTCATTTATTTATTGTGTGCATGTGTCTTGTTCATCCAAGCGTGTTTTTCCTAGTCACGTCTTCAGGGTACGATGTAAGCCATGGACCTAGATTTGGCGGCACATTTATTAAACGGAGCAACTGCCATCTGACCTCTGTAACTCTTTTTACAGAAAAACCAGACAGACAGAAATATGACCTGAGGTGTGTAGTGGCCAACAATATCAGATCAGATTTTTTCAAGTTGCTCGTCCGTAGTGTTTTAGTGATATTACATTCGTGAATTTTTCTTTGATACAAGTATGATGAATAATTTTTACCTTCATGACTATGCTAAAATGTATTTCATTTTCGCTTGGGATTCACGGGTTGCCCCGGTCCTTTGTTAGGCTTGCGCGGATATTGAGCCAATGCGTAGAGGCCCTTTGGAGAAGTTCATGTCAGGTGGTGCTCCTGGCAAAACCCGTTCTCGGCTATATCATTAGTTGACATTTCCATGGACAGGTCTCGGCAGGAGGAGCTATCCATACTAATATTATAAATGCGAAATTCTGTCTGTCTGTTACACTTTCACGGCCAAACCACGGCTGAACGGTATTTGATGAAATTTGGTATGAATATAGTTGAAGACCCGGGATCAAACGTAGACTACTGGCACTATATGGGTACTCTTGAGGGTATCACGCGAGACCGTTTCTTTCAGAAAGAGCGTACCAAGGCGCGAGTATTTGGAGACGAATTTAGAATTTAAAAGTGAATCCGCGCGAATCAAACGCGTGTCGAGAGTCTGACGTAGTGTACGCGATTTACGCGCGATACTTGTGGACGCGATATATTGGTGCTTAGTATCTCACTAATGCGCAAATGATTTCGCGCGATACATTTCGCGACAAATTCGCACCTTCTGGACAAAAAAATAATGAATTTTAATCCAAACTTCTTAACTTACTAAATCCCAACACAACTGCCACACTAGGGCCGTCTAAACAAGATGGCGATCTAGCGCCAAGTGTAGGGGACATCAAATTCATTATTTGATTATCGAAATAAGATTTTCATTATCTTAATTCGCCATCAAATATGATACATTTCGAAATATGATGTTTTCCTGGTAATGTGATGTAACCCAGGCTCATAAAATAAAATAAAACATAAAAAATGGTCTAAAATTTTTTTCAATATCTCTACGTTTTCAGAATTTTTTTAAGAACAGAAGAAATTTTACACCATTTTTTATGTTATTTATTTAATTTTATAAGATGAGTTAAGGTAGTGTATGATTACACATAATACACATACTACGTACGCATAATTTGGTCTTACAATACTTGTGTAATGCTTTAACATTACACGAGTATTGTAAGAACCCTTATTATGCAACAGTTTCATAAACTACTATTATACTTCCTTTACTTGCTCTTGTAATTTTATGTATTGTTCACTATTATACTAGTAGCTCCATGTATGTATGACAGTGGTACCCAATGTTATAAAGTTGTGTTTATTGTTTTCTAGATGACATCTTCGGCATCGACGAGGTGACCATCTACAAGGGGGAATGGAATGACAAGGTGTACGCGGTAGCTGGGGATGTTCTCGATGGCGTAAGTTATATTTGAAGTCCTTCAATTAAATGAAATGAAATCGTTTATTTACTATATTTATACTTGCATAATAAGTGCGAAAGTCTGTCTGTCTGTTACGCTTTCACAGCCTAATTGCTAAATGGATTTTGATAAAATTTGGTATGAATATAGTTGAAGACCCAGAGTCAAACATAGGCTACTTTTTGACGCCGGCTGAGCTGCATCTAGGAGAACATAAATATCACTTATTGACGTCAATTTACTTATATTGAGTTTACCGCAACTTCCAAAGCGAAGAAGCCACAAATAATCTTCATATATTGTACCTTACTTGTTTTCAAATAAAGTTTAGGCATTCTTCTTTGTGTGTCAATTGCTTCTAATGATTTCTACACTAATGATTTCAAAATTCTCCGTGAGCAATGTTGAACAACTCCGTGATTTAGGCTGCTTTTCCACGAGAGATATGCGAGGGAAATGTGTCGTGCGAGGATGTGTAGCAGAGCTGTAAAAAAGCGCATCAATGTGCAGTGCAAGGTGCAACTTGTACAATGTGTCGGGGGGGGGGGGGGGGGACTCTCACATATGTTCAGTCTCGTTCATTCACGTCAAATTATCGAGAAAAAATAAAATAATGTAATAATTTATGAAAAAGGTCTACTACTTGTCTTAAACAAACCAATAATGTAAATAAAAAATGCTTCCAGTGGGATTCGAACCCACGACCTCCGAGTCTAAGGCAAACGTCTTAACCACTTGACCCACGTAGGCAGTTAATGTATTTTTGTGATGTTTTTGATTATCTGCAGAATGTTTACCATAAGATCACAATTTTCGACATCAACGTCCATCTCTTCATAGCCTAGTGGTTAACATACCCGCTTTGGATGTTGAAGTCCCAGGTTCGAGTCCCGCCCGCATACTTCGTTTACCCCGTTTTCTTGCCACGCTAGACGCTATAATACACGTAGTGATCAAGTGCCATATACGGGGAAGAATATAACGCATCTATGTGAAGATGATTTCCCATATTTCTGGGAAATATTCATTGAAGTGCAACATTTTTTTGAATTAGTTTTGTCTTAATCTACGAGATAACTTTTTATACACCAACCAAATTCTAATTCTGTATGGGAGGTAAAAAAAAATATCTCGATTTTCACTTTGATTTTTTTTGTTACACAAAAAATTTTAGTGGTGTTTTATAAAGTCTAACTGTATTTTGGAATTAATGTTTTGGGACTTAAATAGTTTAGCCTAAATAAGTAAAAATAATAGCCTAAATGGTTGATTGTTAGGACCATGGAGTAATTACAAAGGGGAGATGCCGTACTAAGCGTTTTGTAAGAAACCATTTGTGAGGCTACACGGGGCGGAAGGCAGACGTGCGGGGTGCTTGGTTTCGGCCGTGGCTCCATACTTAATAATATCCATCTTACGGAAAGTAGCAGTACTACGTTATTTACAAATTATCAAGTACTTCAGACACCCGACACTAGATGTCACTACTGTTTACTTACTGTTGTTTTTAATATTAGGTATAACTTTTAGAGCGCTAAATATATCTTATTTAACAGAAACTAAAGAAAATTATTTCTAATTAATACATATAAAAAACGTAACTAAGTACAACTTACCTGTGGAAAGATATTTGTTGATTATGTTCCAATTTTTTGTCAGAAAAGTTTTTACACTGAAGCACACAACACTTCATCTCTTATATTTATATGAAACAAAATTATTCAATGCTAAATTCCTAAAAAAGTCGTGGAAAATCGTGATAAACTTAGAAGCTCGCGATCTGTTTGTCGGTACGCTTTTGAACGAGCAATGACAAGCTCCGCCCACTTTTGTGTCGGCGAGGCGCCAATGATTATATTACTGCGCCATTTCAAACGGCATCTCCCCTTTGTAATTACTCCATGGTTAGGACTAATTATTATTGTGTAATATCTGATTGTACTCTTTTAATGCAAATTAATATTTTCTTTCTTTCTTTTTTTGTTTAGTTAAAAATCCGACACTCCTATCATGATGAAAGTAAATGGTTTGGATAGCGGAAAAATATACAGTTTAGTTATCACATTGACTAATCAATGTTTCACTTAAAAAAAAATATTCTGTAGCATATGTTGCTGATTTTTTGAATTTATTGTATGGATTTAGGTAGCTAGCTGTTTCCCGGAGCATCGCCTACGACAAAAAGTTGAAGGTTAATTTTTGAAGAAAAACATTTTGTCAGCGGTTTGTTCAGCGGTTTCGCCGTGAAAAGCCTGGATATATAATTTCATTTAAGGCCGACCCTCAGTAATAGTTAACCGATATGCTAAATAAATAAAATTCAAATGATTAAATTAAAGAAATAGCTAATTGATAAAGCTTTCTAAACAGTTTGTGAATATTTTGACTCTTTCAGAACGTAATGATATTTTGTTGTTGGTAAGCTGCTAAATTGTTGACTGATGATTTTTCTGACTTTTACTTGAATTTGAATTTATTACTTTTAATTGATTGATTAATTAAATTACATTAACTGTTGTGCATCGCAGTGTCTGGTGAAATGTGAGAAATCCGTCATTTTTTTGATATCTATATGTGTATCACATTTTTAGCAAAATAAATATATTTATTTATTTATGATTTTCCTTTCTTCCAGTACCTCTACGACCTGCTAATGAACCTCCTGGAGGAGAAGGGTATCAGCAACGACTTCGTTCAGAAGCTGTCAGACTTCAGCACCGCTTATGAACATGCTGCCTACATCAACCTGCTCGAGACAGTCTCCAAATTCACCATCGGGAAGCAATAAACGAATGTGCGCTAAATGTAACCATTCTGGACTACTACTTTGAAATGTATGACATATAAGTCGAACGAAAATTATTCGACTCGCCGATTTATCGTGAGTTACACTTTTCGAAAATAGCACTCGTGGTCAACCATGATCTTTTAATTCCATTCATAAGCGAGTAAGCGAGATGTCGCCTTACAACCTGTATTGAGTCATCTCATTTGCATGGAATTATGAGATTATAGTAAGTTCCCTGGGTATTTAACTGATGATAGTTTGCCAAAACGCTTTTTCGCACCTTTGAATGTGTGTACCTGTTAAAACAACTGATATTATATACCTGTTAAATTACAAACAATATGCATCACATGATTTTTTTTTTATCAAATTAAACATAAATTTGTAACTGATAGTTGTTGAATAGGCGTTTTGGTAAACATTTGGAAAATAATTGACTCGGAATGGTTACATTTTTTGCTATAAGAATGGTAGATTGCCATTGGTATGATGGATCGTCTTGTTTAATTGATCCCCTTGAATTTACTAGCATTGGTCTCTGACTTCGCCTATATTTACAGAAAACATATCGCAACAATATGAATAGAATGAGAATATTTTTTTGAATATGTAAGGAAAAAATTAACAAATACGTTAAAAAAAAATCTGTACAAATATTTTTATTCGTGCGAACGCATATAAACATTATCCCTGTTACTACAAAAACTTAGATATCTGTATAACACGTGTCTAAAAAAAAGAAAGTTTATCTATAACCTAAAGTACTCTTAGACTAGTGTTAAACAAAGCTTATAACCATGTCTATACTCTGTTTAACTTTAGACAATAGAAAAACGTAGTTTAATGGTAGCAGGTTTTTTTAAACACGTGTTGAACAGTTGTCTAACTTTTTTTTAGTAAAACGTATATAACTTTACGTGCAATTTTCCTTATAAAAAGCAATAAGACTCCTTTATATCATAAAGATATCATGCATACATGCAACCTAGAGGTGTGTACCAACGTACAATGACTAATGAATTTTATAACACAATTTTTGATAAAACACCCCTTATCGCCCCCGCCTTCTATGCGTGATCTACACATGAAAAACTTTATCGTGTTATCATTAAATGAGCCTTAAGCCTTATTTGTGGCATTAGTTAGAAAAGAGCTGATGTTTTTCAAAGATTTATTTTAAAATGTCATGTTGTCGTTAAATGAGCCGCCCTATTTTGTTGTATAAGTTAGAAAAGAGCTGATGTTTTTCAAAGATTTTTTTTAAAATGTCATGTTGTCGTTAAATGAGCCGCCCTATTTTGTTGCATAAGTTAGAAAAGAGCTGATGTTTTTCAAAGATTTATTTTAAAATGTCATGTTGTCGTTAATTGAGCCGCCCTATTTTGTTGCAAAAGTTAGAAAAGAGATGATGTTTTTCCAAAGATTTTTTTTAAAATGTCATGTTGTCGTTAAATGAGCCGCCCTATTTTGTTGCATAAGTTAGAAAAGAGCTGATGTTTTTCAAAGATTTTTTTTAAAATGTCATGTTGTCGTTAAATGAGCCGCCCTATTTTGTTGCATAAGTTGGAAAAGAGCTGATGTTTTTCTTTTCAAAGATTTATTGTAAAATATTGAAATTAAAATATTACCAAGTGCAATCTAGAATAATACGATGTCGTTACGTTTTGCTGTATATCAGTTAACTTGTAAACAAAACGTGTTTTGTTGTTGATGGCTTAAATGCTTTCGAAAATGTAAGAAAAATGCCAGTTACTCCTTTATTTAATAACCAGGTTTGTTGTTGTTTTCGGAATGGTTGCTCTTGCGAATGGTGTATTGTAGCAAAATTAAAGAAAATAAAAAAAAATAATTTTGAAAATCGATTCACTATTGACGGAATAATCATACATAGAAAAACAAAATACACGTCTTACGTAGAACAAATACCTTTTTTAAAGTCTGTGAAAAAGGAGGCTCTTATGCCAGTGTACGCTATAAGTGTAATTTACACGGACCCAGCGCTAGTAGTAGCTTTCACGGACACGAAAATTACACACAACAATTTCGTGCCCATGAGCGTCTACAAGTTTTGGTGGGGTTAAAATTTTAAGATTTATTTTATGGGATTTAATGATTTATATGCATCTTTTCAAAGATTTACATCGTTTACTCGATTCACTCCCGAGTTACACATCTCTAGTCTACAAAGACAAATTAGCTACTGGATTCCCAGCACTGGATCCGTCTAAACCAGCCCATGTACTAGCAGTGGCGGGCGGTGCCGCGAGCAATGGCTAGTATAATAAGACAAGTTGGAGACCAAATGTAGTCCACAAGCAGTGGTCGCATTTAGCAAGATGGGGAAGCATTTATTTGGCTTAGAGAGCTTTAAACGATAATTTTAGTTAGTCACACAAGTGTGCCGTTGTTAATGTTAGTGTTAATTATATTTAGTTACATGTCTCAATAAATTGTTTAAAAGGTTTTTGTATTTTTATTCCAATTTAATCTGAGCGTTGTTGCTTGAGATTGACAAGTAACAAACGATTCTAGAGTCCAGGGTACGCTAATCATGGTCAATCTGAAGCCCTACTTTTGAAAAATGATGTCTCACGCAAAAACGGTGTATCGTCGATTTTTTTTTCTGTTTACAACTAAGTAGGCAAACAGGCGTACGGCCCACCTGATGGTAATTGAACGTATGAACGCCTGCAACACCGGAGATGTCACGAGCGCGCTGCCGACCCTGAAGGAATTTTATCACGTCCTTTTTGAAGGCTCCCATGTTATAGTCACTAGGGTAAACACATGGCAGGGAGTTCATTCCATAATCGCAGTGTGTCGGTACCGAATGATTTTCATTCGTCACAACGATTTTGGGTGAATCGTACTTTTTAAATGGGCTCCAGACTGGAGTGCTGTTTTTGAAAGTGACTTGCGTAAAATCGGTGAATCGAACAATTTTTGATCGATATCAAATTATTTTCTATCGATATCGAACGATTCGATGAGTCATACATCCAAAAATAAGGCTCCTGACCTCCATAACAAAACAATATTTTGGGCTACCATACGTCCGACATACAGCCTGCAGATATGGTTGCCAGGTCGCCAAACCTAATAGACGGACAGACCAGCTAAAACGGCCGGACACCCTACATTATTGAGGATTTTGTGTCTCAATATTTAAAGCTATTCTGATTATTACCATAATAATAATAAATAAATCTACCTATGGGCGTAGGGATGTGACGACCTCATCGCCCACTGGGTTCTCTTCCCAGTGCAGTCAGTCTCCGCAGGGCAGCTTGTGGCTAGCTGTTGGTGAGTGGCGACACCGCGGACCTGAGTGCTCCTAGGGGAGGCCTCCGTCCCTCACCTCCGACCTTCCTTCGCCAAGGTCGGAGTGGACGACGATGAGGGTCAGGACCCCTATCTTTGGCTTGCCTTAGCCGGCCGGGCAGAGTGGAGTCGCAAGAGCTATATGCTCGAGGGTGGAAGTGTATTGCACGTAATGGCGTAATAACGGGGAAACCCGCTCACGAGGCAACTCGCGATGGCGAAACCGGAGCCGCACCTCTCGGCACCCTTAGCCGCTCATCCCAATGTTGCCCCACTGTTGCCAAATGCGGCGACTATTTGGGGGGCCCATTCACTGAGTGGCGAGTCACCGCCTGCCACTAATAGTCAGTAATCATGATTATGGCAGGCGTCCGATTTCTATTGCAATCGCCCAGTTTAAATCCATACAAACTTCATCACCATAACCCATTTATTCTTTTCACCTATTAGAAATAGTTCCTCCTCCTGCCGAGACCTGTTCATGGAAATGTCAACTATTGATATAGCCGAGAACGGGTTTTGGCAGGAGCACCACATGACATTAACTTCTCCAAAGGGCCTCTACGTGTTGGATCCATATCCCCGCGCAAGCGTCTCAAAGGACCGGGGTAACCCGTGAATCCCAAGCGGATATACATAATAATAAATCTCTTTATTTCGGACAGTCGTAAAATCCATATTAAATGTTAGTAACAATGGTCCTAAAACTATGTTAGTAACTTATCTACTACTTGTCTAAATCTATTTGGGTCCAGTGTTTAAGAATGGGCCCATCCACCCTGCCAGCGATAATTTTGAGAAGGCTGTTGGAGCTAGCGCCCACACGCCGCATCAGGGAGGCCACCCTTTTCCGCACTATGGCTTGGAAGGTATCCACACGAGCCTCTGCAAACATTCCTGATGCGAAACAGTGTCTCGGTAACCCCAACAGCGCCCTCAAGCCGTTATTGTATTGGATACGCAGGACTCTGTGTGCATTCTGTGTATAATTGACCCATAAACTGCACGTGTGAAACACTATGTAAATCTTGTTAAATTAAATTAAATGTAAAAAGCTGGACACCGTTTATTTTGGCCGGACACGCAATCAAAAAGCCTAACTATGCCCGGCTTTATCCGGAAGCCTGGCAACGCTACCTGCAGATATTCTGTCTAGCTAGATTCTATAATCTAAATAAAAAACATTGTAGACATTGGTTCGATTTTCACGGGAAGCTTTATAGTATCTAGTTGGTTTGGACCCTTTTGTGTCTTCTTTCTGACTGTTGGTTGCATCCTCAACTAGTTGCTTTTTGCACCTAGCCATAGGATTGTTTGATAATAAAGATGATGCTTGATTGGTACCTCATGCCCCTAGTTTTATTCTTATTATAAAAAAAAACTAAATTTTTTTTTAATACAAAATAAGTACTGATTAAAGTGTCAGGTTCAATGAATATATGTGGAAATTTTGGAATCTTAAATCGCTCCTCAATGTCGGTAAAACTGGAATCTCTAATTTTATAGAAATCTTTTTGATTAATTATATTGTGCTACAAAAATTGTCCAATCGTGTTTTGCATAGGACCAAATAAAGCCAAAGAGATGATGAATCCTGGCAATAAATTTCATTCAGTTCACTTCAGTCATTGTTGAGAAAAATCGGTATCCTTAAAACCAAAATCAATTCTTCAATTCAATTCGTCATCTTAATAATGTTAGACGAGTGTAGTGTAATGACGTTTGAAAATGAATGAATAAATTTATTTGCAAATGAGTAATGTACAAAAGATGATAAGTGGATATTATTAAAGATCATCTCAACTATCCAGCCTGCATGTAACTTTTGCCTACTTATTTTATACTTATTGAACACCATGTATTTATGCCACGCTTAGATGCGTGTCCGTTATCAAATAGATAGTGAGTTCCAGCACATAAACAATTTGTAGTATATTGTTATCGCAGATATAAAAAGACGTCGTGCCCCTTTTCAAAGTTACTTCACTCGAGTTTCCCGGGCCGAAATCGTCAGCGTCAGCCATCAGCTGATACGTTGTTTTCTCTGCCGTCAGCTGTCAATTATTTTGTAGAAACATGAAGACTGTAATTTGTCTCTTTCACACTATTCTTGTCTTGCATCTGATCACATGACAAATAAAAAGAGAGAAATCATAATTGATCTCTCTTCCTTTTGTTCCTCACGACCTCATAACCAATAAGTTTTGATCTTGCTTTTAAGCTCAAAATTAAGCTTGAAATCGGCCAATACCAATCCCGAAAGAACCGATCTGAACTTCGCTCGAATCGATTCGACCTGTCAAATTCCTTGTGTCAAAACTGTCAAAAACAGAGGCACTGGCTGATCGAGCAAAATGAAACGAGTTATGTTTATGCTCGCCAAAATGGCTGACGCGTTGCGCGCAAAGAAAACACCCGATAATCTGTACGAGCAGTGTCTGACGAATTTAGTGTTATATTTACATAAAAATAAGTGTGACAAAAATGATTTGCGTGCCTTGCCGGACGCCGTTGTCATGGATATATACTTCAAGGTGAGTATTCTTATTGGTATTATTGTCCTGGCAATCAGAATCCCGTTATATCGTGTCATATTTTCTGGTTCTCGATACCAGTTCTTATCAAATATCGTTTTATGTCTTTCTGAACTGGATTGTAAAATATTTTGTTTGTCTCGTATGACCATGAACCTAATTATTATGGCTGGCAGTGCCTAAACTTTCAGTTTTGTGCCTGGGTGGCTAGACTATAGTTAGTCATACGATCCTATGTTCTTTGTTGCGATATGATCATGGTATTCATAATATCCACTGACTGCTGATTTGTGAAAACATGTTACGTGACAAGCGGTAATTATTGTTGTAGATGAGTGGAATTGTTTTGATTTCTATTGATTATGTGACTACATGAACAGGAGGATAACCTGAACTTCAGTATCACTTGCTGTTATACTATATAGCTATGTCCTAACTCCTAAGATGATTGTGTACTTGTATGATCATATTTTTGTAGGAACAGTCGAGAAACTTCTAGAACTTATGTTTACTTGGTACTATCTGAAACATTTCATGTTTGGTACCTACTAATTATTCTGCTTTGTTATCACTTGGCTGGAGGCAGGTATGATACTGGTGGCATATATCCAAAAACTGCCACAGAAGGCCAATATTGAAAAATATTCAAATATTGTATGCAAATAATTATGTAGTTCTCTAACATTTTTTAAATTCAATCATTTTTTTTTATTGGATACTAAGTATACATAGCTTTAGAACAATATGGTTTATCTTGCCACCTGGTGAAGTACTAGTCTGTGAAACTCGTAGGAATGGTTCATCTTACTTACGTAGGAATGGGAAACGGCATTGGTGTGCACATTCTCCCCACTAAAATTGCAGATTATCTGAATGAGTAGCAAAAGTCATGTCTTTTAACCTAGAGAGCAAAAAATTCCTTTCTCAACAAAAATATAACATAATTATACAATTTAATTCTAATTCACAACTACTATTTGCCAGTAATTAGAAATTTATAACATGATATTATATATATTTATACCTTATGGGCTGAACCAGGTGGCAGCATACTGGACCTAAATTTGATAGCTATTGACAAAACAAAGAAGAAAGAAGAGCAAAGATTATAGACGAAAATGTCAAAAGCACTTATCAATCAATCAATCAATTAATATAGGAAACCTTTTAGTTACCTACCAAAAAATTTCATTTTTTTTTTAATTTTTCCAGTAGTGTATACTGGGCTGAATTCACACATCCAGATTTGCTTCAATGTTAATGACTCAATGTTGTCTCTTAAAACTTCCATTGTTTGTAATTTCTTTTTTCATTTCCTCTAAAGTGTCTTGAAGTATGTCATTTTACACAATTTGGCATTATTTTTGGGATGCAGATACTTTAATACTATTAATAATTCTGTCACAAAGGACAGGCATAAAAATTTTGAATTTATCATTACATAGTATAAAGCAAAGTCGCTTTCCGCTGTCTGCCCCTATGTATGCTTAAATCTTTAAAAAGTACGCAACGTATTTTGATGAGGTTTGTTTTAATCGATAGGGTATTTTAAGAGGAAGGTTTATATGTATAATAATACATGCAGAATATAGTAAATGAACACTGATAATTTTAGAGGTTTCTGATGTGATGTCATAAATTGGCACATTTTTTGTTCTTACATTACAAATGTTGGCTATACCATGGAGCAATTACAAAGAGGAGATGCCGTAATAAGCGTTTTGTTCTCTGTATAGGCTGCCCGTGCAACCCATCTGAATAGTGGTTTTCCCCTGGCAAGCCTTCCCTCAATATTGCACAAAATGATAAGTTTTTTTGAGGCGATGCTTAGGTTATATAGTATGCTAGTATATGTCCGAAAAAACTGTGGGCCCTTAAGATTTGCTGTACAATAATGTTAATGCTAATGGTAGTGGTACTGGTGAAGTCTGGTTTGGTGGGATGACGAGGTGACCGGCAAACCTGAGATAAAAACCGAAGGTCGCGCCAGCCGACGACGCCAATATGAATTTGGCAAAGACACATTTCCTTGTTACGTGTTTTGAATATATAAAGAGCTAATAGGTTGGCAAAATACAGAGAGATATCTAGACGAATAAATTAGGCGATAGAATTTAATTTTGACTCCAGAATAGACCACTCGAATTCCCGTATGCATCCATGAAAGTCGTGAATAATGTTCGTGATTTGCGTTTGTACGCTTTCGGTAAATGAAATTATGTCAACAAAACTTTTCATCAGGTGTTATATATCTTTTTTTAATTTTATTTTTATACAACTAAGTAAGTAGGCAAACAGGCGTACCGCCCACCTGCTGGTAAGTGGTTACCGTAGCCTATGAACGCCTGCAACTCCGGAAATGTTACGGGCGCGTTGCCGACCTGTCCGCTATCAGCACAGCGACCCCTCTGGAGCCTGGCGACCCTACTCACCAGCAGGAACACAACAGTAACAGTATCACAGTGTTATTTGGCTACGGTCTTCTTTAGGGTGTAGGTACTTCCCCAGACGGACTACTCCTTACAAAATGTCAGCACAGAATTAATTAGTAGGTACTAGTTAGCTAGAGTAAAATACACGTCACGGATTCGCGCCACCAAACAAAGAAAGCTGCTTATAGGCCGTCAAAGACGTAGCTAAAATATATACTGTAGCAGCTATTACGACATATATTTTCTATCCAAATATTTATTTATTGTACCACAAGTAAACCTACAAAAGGAGGACTTAATGCTAAAAGCATTCACCATCACTCAACCACATGGAGAAACAGAGAATTTGTGCGACAGAATATTTATTCCAGTGACCACACATGCAGTTTCTACTCAGTACGGTATATTCACGTTTATTAATATACATTTAACGTCTGTGACGAGCTTAAATGCCTATGTCCAACGGTGGATTGGCTTCACAATACTGTATCACAACTGTAAACAAAGCTATTATCGCAGTTGTTGGCTCGTGATAGTGATTATACCAACTATAATCTTCGTCTCGCTAACGCGTAATCTGTTTATAGTCCGGACCGCCATTATTGTTGCTAATTAAAAAAAATGCCTTTATACAATGTCTAAAATTAGCCACAATATACAACTCATTATGGTAAAGAAACATCGTGATATTTAGGAAAACATGTCATTTAAAACATGAATAGGCTAGTTTCCAGGGTCAAAAGACGAAAATTAGTCCGTCATTTAGGGAATCAAAATATATTAATGAAGTATTTTTTCTTTTGTCAATTGAGCGATAAATTATAAAGATAAAACGCATAAAAAATTTAGGAGTGGAGGCTCGTGACGTCACATATTGCGAAAAAGTGTAGCACACTGTGACGTCACACGGAACTTTAACGCGCCATATCTTTAACATTCTTTGTTTAATTTTCAAAAGAAATAATGTCTCTATCTAACTGACGGACTAATTATATTTTTTACGAAACTAGCCTATTTACAAGTTTATAAAATGATAATGATTTGTGTAGGAAGTAACTACATTATTTTTTTGTCGTTTTATTTCTCTTCGTCTAGTCCTGTACGTATTCGCCTAAATAATAACACGCCAATTGCGTAAAAATCCATGTTGTTGTGAGGTCTAGTGTCAGGAGGCCAAGCCAAGATCCTCTGTCGCTGAGCCATCGTAACAAGGTATAGTCAGTATGGTCAGTGTGCCCTCAATGCAGCAAAAATTATGCCAATTGGTAGCTGACTCCACGCAGCAGCGGCATATTAGTACTTGTCGTGTGCGGTGTCGCTGCAGTTACAGATTAATGTTTCTTAACTGCCTCCGTGGTACAGTGGCATGAGTTCGATTCTTACGGAAAGCATAATTTGTTTAGATGTTTCCAATTTGGTTAGGATATTACAGGCGTGATCACCTGATTGTCTGTTAATTATGATGATTCCGTGCTTCGGAAGGCACTTTAAGCCGGTGGTCCTGATGGTCGATAAAGCCACGTCAGAGGCCGAAAGGCGGTTCCGAAAAAAATTTAAACCACAGCATATATGATCGATTGACTATGTACCCCCCACTAGCTATATGAAAGAGCTTAGCACTAGCCTATGAAATATGTCGAGCATCTACCCACGTGCCTAAAAATACTCCGCCAATAGACCAAAAAAAAACATATGTCCCGTTGCACATGCTAATCATTCGGCCGCCGCTACGTCACCCGCCGTGAAAGGTGCTAATCCGGAGTTTCGCATCGAAAGTGCCAGTGGCTTTGAATACGAATGTTTTTGAGGATTACTGTAAACATTCGCACTTGCCGCGTGAAAGTTGCTCTTGCGTAAGTGTATTTTTTGCGCTACCAAGTGGTCTAACGTTTTTTAAAGTAAAGAGAACATTTTTTATGTCACATAATCAGTGTCCTCCAAATCAATGAGTAAATTGACTTGAATTCGTAAATTACTATATCCATGTTATCTCTATGCATTTTAAGTTATCTGGTTATAGGTCAGGTCAGTCCTCTAACAATTTACCACTAATTCCTAATTTTATGCAAATTAAATTGCACTTAACTATTGCATCATCATAAGAGTCATGTCTCACTGCTGGGCTAAGGTATCCCCCTTCTTCCAAACGTCTGCATCTAACACCAACAGAGCCCTCCAACCACCGCTGTTTTATAAATCTTTTAGTTCACCGCTTTCTGGGGTTGAATATTTTTGAAAACAAATATTTTTACATAAATAAAGGTCATGTTATCGTCTGTAATAAAATTTAGGAAATGGTACACGCAACCAAACGATATTTCCATATGGTGAGCAAGACAAAGGCGGCTGCAACCCTATTGCAGTAAGATGCGAGGTTTCTTTTGAAAGCTGTTGTTTTGAATAATTTATTACCGATAGCGACCTAGAAGGGCTTCACATGAGAAATCGTGGCGTGAACTTTTTTGATTCTTTTTTTCTCTAATGTGTTTGTTAGTTCCTTCCTCACCCACTGCTGGGCATAAGCTTCTCCCTGAATACTCTTCCTTCCTTCTCTGTCTGTCCTAAGCCCTCGCCATCCAGTTGTGTAGGTTGAGGCTGAGTCGTTTCGTCTACCGACGAGCCACATAGCAGCTGGATGTCCAGTACTTGCCCTGTGCCTCTTAGTAATGAGAATCCTCTCTTTACACATACTCTCTCTTAAGTATAGTTCTCAGTTCTAAAACGATAATAATTAATGATGTTGTCATCATGCAAGAAAAAACTTTTATATTAGAGTACCATTATTAAACCCTATTGTTTAAACAAAAACCGAGCATGTGACAAATGAAGGCTTTCCCCAAAACAATTACAGTGATGAATCATTGTCTTCATAACCAAAGAGCAACAACGTCGGAAGACGCCAAAATATCGAGGTGAATAATCGCCATTTGGAAATAATGGTTTTCAGTTAACATTATGAGTAACATAAGAATATTTTATGCCGTTTCCTGTGGAAGCTAAATTTAAAAGATAGCTTAGTTAAGGAATAATGGGAATTCGGACTATTTAAACCCTTTCGCTTTTAGGCCCTCCAATAGAAACTTCTGCGATTCGCAACATGTCCCGCTCGGATCAAAGAGATTTTAATAAATAATATTTTGGAATGGCGAAACGACAGAAAGATTTCTTAAGAAAAAACCCGGTTCTTTAATACTTACTCAGGAGCGTAGCGAGGGATTTTATATTAAGAAGAACACATGCTCAGCGGGTCTAAAATCGCCACTAGCGCGAATCACAATATGATCACAATATGAATCATATTGCAAATCCTAAAATGGCCATAATTTGGCAGTTCATAAAATGAATCACGAACAATTCATTGCATGCAATTCTGCAGTTTGACATTTTTCTATGGAAATACGTAAAATGGCTCACATAAAAGGAATTGCCTTTATGTCAATCAGCAGAATCGGGTCTAAAATCGCCACTTCACGCGAATCACAATATGATCACAATATGAATGTCATTGCAAATACTAAAATAGCCATAATTTGGCAGTTCATAAAATGAATCACGACCAATTCATTTTATGCAAATCTGCTGTTTGGACAGTTTTCTATGGAATTTCGTAAAATGGGTCAATTTTACAGAATTGCTTTACTGTCAACTAACAGAATCATAAAAAGTTACTCTTCAGCAACGTCTACAGTTCATTTCTCCAAATTTCACAAAAATTTGCTCAATTGTGGAGTGAGAATACTTTGTTATTTTGATTTTAGGGTAATTCGTCAAGTTTTAAAACCGTTTCGATTCGTCAAGCGAATTTTTATCATTTATTGTTGTTTAAATTCGTCAAATAAGTACTAATAAGATTTCGTATTAAATTGCAAAGAGAATTATAATCACCAACGTTTGATTAAATTGTTATTATTTCGTGTAAAGATCTCGGTTTGTCCGAATTTTTTTTTAGAACATGTGCATAAATGAGGTAGAAACATGTATTAAAGGTAGGAAAGACGCGTCTAGCTAGACGTTGCCGTCATCGCAGTGCGAATCTAACGACCAAACCGATACGTATAGGGGGATTACCATGATATATAAAATTCATCTAAATGCTAGTGAGTAGGCGTGATAGCGCTTTAAGGGATGTAGTAAAGGCACACATCTCGCTTACTCATTCGCATTTGTTGGATAGAATTAAGAGATCATGGTAGCCCTTTTTTTGGTGTGTGCTTCCTTTTCTTCATAAAAAGTTATGACTTGAGAATCCTCTCAAGTTTAACTGGCCGATACATGGCACTTCTTTTAACTAATCTAATTTCTGTGATCACACAAAAACAAAGCAACCGACTTGCCTTTACGAATTAACATCATATCACCATAAAATAATTACTAGTACTAACGATATCGCAAAAATAAGATAAGGTATCATGTTTGTGTGCCAGTTAAGCCTCTTGAATCTTAATTTTATATGGTAACGCCCACATTGTACTTCTATAGAGATGTACCTAGGTATCGCCTTCCTTAGTTATTTACACACCGTTGTGCGCTATTTATATAAAATAAGTTGATAGTAAGCCACGACTAAAGAAGAACAAAAAATAAGAAGAGCCTAAAAGACTTGTTTCCACGGCCGTAAAACCCATTTTTTGTTGACAGATGACTGCACTTGATTGACATTGACTGATTTATGCTGATATGATAGACATTATCTTTATTGCCACTATTAAAAATAATTATTCAAGTAGTCTCTATTTTCTTTATTGCGTACTCAAAATCCTAATGCACGCACGTCAAATAAACAATAATCTTAATTTCCTGTTTCACAGTACGTCTAACATCATTAATAAAAAAGAATTATATAAAAAATAATTAATCAGTTTTGTTTTTAAAGAATTGCAATGGCAATATTAACACGACAAATGATTCACGAAATGAACTGAATTGTTAGTGAATTGCAAATGATGCGTGTCCATTTTACAAAAAAAAAAGGAGAATTGCAAAGGAATTGCTAGGAATTCACGAAATGAATTCCTTTTGATGAATTGCTCAAAGTGGCGATTTTAGACCTACTGGTTGCCTTTTCACCTTCACACTTTTCATAATTCAGACTGAGGTATACTTACCTGCCTCTGATGGAGTTGTCAAGGTGTCTTTCTGAGCTGATAAATAATACCATCGACATGAAAAGAAGATTCCAAATCACGCTATCATCAGGGAATTCACCAATAAAACAATAGATGATGCAATACAGAGGGTAACATTAAAACAATTACCATAGTCCAATATTCAACACACATTACGTTCACACTTATGGACATTAATTAGCTTATAGTGTTCCTTCCCATTCAGTCTTTTAACGGTGTTTCCATTTTCCTCGAATATGCTATTGTTTCGTGACATTGACCCTGAAATGTGTTACGTACGGTAATTACAAACAATTACTGAATCGCTTAAAAACGACCAGTGGCTTACGAAATTTAAACACGTGTTGTGTATTAGGACTGTTAACAAAACTATACAATGAAAATTCTCAAGTGGAATACCGTATAGAGTTTCTTCAATTCTCACATTCGGGGCAGGCATCATATTTGGGATAAAGCGAATAAAATACACTTTAAGAGAAGATGGAACCAGAAATATGGTACGACCATGTCTTACGGTCAGTTAAGGCAAAACACGTGTCTGGCCATACCGCACACTACTGGTGCCTGGTAGAAGGAACAACCCCAAAAAGTACTGAATCGACGTCGTAGTGGAGGATATACGTGCTAAAGGCCTCACTACCAAAGACCAAGCTAAGCGGAAGAGAAAAATCAACCAGCTCAGGACACAGCCTGGAGGACGTTGTTGATGCACCTAACTGTATAACTCATAGTTAGCTAGGAAAGTAATTCGCGAATCTTTGAGTCTTGGACTGCGAAGTCCATAAGTCCGCGACGTCCAAGATCATTATACGATGAAGAATCATTTCAAAGATTATGTATTATGATAGATTATATATTATATAACCGCGACGATGACGACGCTCCGTCGTCGCCAGTCTAGGGGGAAACAAAACACTGACCCGGTTTTCCCAAAGGACTATAAGACTGCAACATGGGCTTTTCCTAAGAGCCTGAAAAGATGTCTTTATGAAGAACAGAAAACACTCCTTGTGTTACAGTCAGACGATCATGGGCAAGGCAAGGGGGTTTTCAATCTAAATAACGGTACTCTTCATCAAATGGGTCTGGTATGCCTGTTTCCTTATTTAATAGTACACATGAAAAAACAATTGACTCAAGAAGTCGGCGGATGTCCAGCGTACAGGTGGTCTAAGAAATGTGTATGTCACAACACATAATAAACACAAGTCATGAGCTTAATATCTTGATCATTTGTTAAGATAAGCCCATCAAATATAATTAATTTCGCGATAGCGTGCTAGCATCATCATGTCTGTGGGTCATGTCTACAGCGTGAACAGACTCCTGATAACGATGGTAAACAGTAATCCCTGCTGTAGTAATCAGACTTGAATGTGACGTCATTCTGTAAGAACTTTGTAGATTACTCTCTCCACGGTTGATAAATCTGAAGATTTGTATAATAATGCGCTGTGCACTAACAACTTCTTTGCGAGTCCAAATAGCTATTTATTTAATACACAGCTACTCCCTAGACTTACAGTTTCCCAAGACGTAATTAATTAATTACTTATTATTTATGTTTAGACCAGTATGTGTCCACCTTTTCTGCTATTTCGTTAGCCTCCTCCAAATCTTCACCCGTGCAGGGGACTGGGTAATTGGGGCATTTAAATAAATAGATGGGCCATAGACTGGACAGCCCCGCGGTCGCACAATATATATATATATTACTCGCGAGAACCTTATTCTGTTCCGTGGCATCTCCCGCCTCCAAACCTCAAACCAATATAGTCTCTCAAATTGGCCATGGGGCATCAATTTATGGGTTAGGATCTTTCGCCACAATACCACAGAATCCAAAAACTAACGTCTTCTTTCTCGTTGCCTCATGACTTTACTTGGCAGACGTTACTACGAGTATCACGATCAACACTCGTCATTCTTTCTCTACGCCATACTCTCGCAGGTTTTTTGGTTGCATCCTCAGCTGGTTGATACGGAGCACAAGGTCCGCTGAAAAGACCTTCAGGGAATTCTGTCTTGACTAGGTTGCGTCAGTAGAAGTGTATAATTTCACTCTTACTTTTCAAACCGCGATAAATTTTGAATAGATAAAAGCATATAAAGCTAGGGGCTTTAATTCACCATTACCGGCTATCTAGCTCAAAAATGTATTAATTATATAGTTGATAGCGTGACCAATGGTGTGCGGCGTGATAGAGGCGTGGTGATGACGTTAATACGCGGTTGATAACTATACAAATGATCCGAAATTCTTGATATGCAAATGCAGCATGATTTGCGGGAAAAACAAGCGATTATATGGATATTTACTCAACTGCGCCAGAAGGCGGGTTATGTTTTTCGAGAGTATGTATGTACCTACATACGTATGTTTTATGTATGTTTGTATGAATGTATAATTGTTTGGCACGCTCTGCAGCCTGAACGGCTCGATGAATTTTAGATTGAGAGGTGCCGTTAGGTTCGTATTTACTGTGAGAGTGACACTGGGTATATTAAAATAAAAAAAAACTAAATGGCGGATGTTTTTTCATTTTAAATTACACAGAAACGCAGTCGGAGTTTTTAATATACCGCGCTCGGTTTATATATTAGATTATTAACTGGACTCACGCGCGCTCGCCTATAGGTTTTGATTCCCTTGCGAGTGTATTTTCGACAATTATTAATATCGCGGAAATTTGCGACATAAACGGCTGTATCTTTTGATTGCGATGGCTTAGAAGTTTGATTCACAGCTGCAAGGGACAGCAGTAGCTGATATGACACCTGAGCATTTGATATAAATTCCAGCTTGATACCTCCACGCTTTTATGAAGAAAAGGTCTTGATAGACAGACGGACGAACGGACGGACGACAAAGTGATTTTATAAGGGTCCCGTTTTTTCCTGTCGAGGTACGAAACCCTAAAATTTTACGTTGAATGAGGACCAACCTCATACAACGTTAAATTAGAAAACACCCTAGTTGTAAGTACCTACCGAACACTCGTCCTTGGCACGTTTAATTTTAACGCTTTATGTATGTATATTTGGTATTTTAGCGTACTATTATCTATTCCGTGCTTTTAGGTCAAATCCTTATTAGAAATCCAAAACAACCCGAGAAATCTCGAGTATCTATTGCCTACATAAAGATAATATTACTGCTGTCCGTCCATTTTTAGGTGAAGGCGAACCGGCCACGTGAACGAAACAATATTTACTAATCTACTTTACACTAAAATAACATCTATTTCAAATGCATAAAGTTGAAATTATGTTTGTTTCATGAGGAAAGAAAGCGGATTGCGTAAGGAATGGAATTAGTTGCGTTTTGCGTTATAGAGGGTTTAAACGTAAACAAACACGAGTTGTTTGCTATCAATGAGATGTGCGGATGTGCCCGAATTTGGGATTCATTCATATCGTGTGGTTATCGTTACATGGTCAATCGACCATGTACACCGTACACCTAATGTTGTAAGAGTTGTTTAGAACCGCCTCTCGGCTTCAGATGTGGTTCCTCCAGTTAACGGCCGAAATCGTATTTATTATCAGACAGTAATGTAATTTACCAAACTGGAAATAACAAAAGAAAGTGTGCTTCCCGTGGGAATAGGCTAGAGGTCAAAAAAAAATATTTAGTCCGTCAGTTAGATAATCAAACAAATTTGGAGATGTATTTTTTCTTTTGAAAATTAAACAAAGAATGGTTAAGATATGGCGAGTTAAAGTTCCGTGTGACGTCACAGTGTGCTACACTTTTTCGCAATATGTGACGTCACGAGCCCCCACTCCTAAACTTTGATGCGTTATATCTTTAAAATTTATCGCTCAATTGACAAAAGAAAAAATACGTCACTAATATATTTTGATTCCCTAAATGACGGACTAATTTTAATGATAGTCTTTGGATCCTGGAAACTAGTCTATTGAACCCATGTCCACATGACATGATGACAAACTCTTTAATATGGGACCATGAGGTTATTTTTGATTTGAGTCATGCAAAATGTTAGTTATTTAGTACTTGTAGCTACAATTTCTTTTTATTTGAGTAGTTTCTTTATCTAACGTTAGTAAAATGTTAACGCAATTAGTTAATTGTTAACCTTAATATGTCAGTGTGTGCTATAAATTTAAACAAATATTAATCTTCTTTTATTTACTAGCAAAACTGTAAATGTTTTTCAAAGTTAAATAAATATACGGTAGTATTGTAATATCTGTACAAATTAAATTCAATACAGACTGTTTTACAGCGCGAATAAAATTTAACACAAACATAATATATCTAGACTAAGATGAAATGAGGACATTAATTCGTCATGCATTCATCGACATCAATTTTTACGAACAGCAAACATCTTAAAATATACTTTCATATTTGCCTAACGGGTTTCGCGAACTCCTTACCGGTGGGTTTGAAAGGTGACAAAAATACCTACTTCCACCGCCCACTTCATATAGACAATTTTAGATACGAGTGCAAACATTTGCAAAATTTGGTGTACAATCTAGCATCAACGGAGGTCAAACGGCAGTCGCTCCATAATCAGTGCCGTCAAATCTAGGACCATGACTTACAGTGTACCCATGGCTCTGAAGCGTAAGCTGAGGACGCAACTAGGAAAAACACCCTTGGACGAAGTATGGTAGGGTGTACACCAAACTCTGCCGCTGATGCCATTCCAGGTGAAACAGAGGATTTGTAACTAAAAAGAGGAAGAAGAGAAAGAGTTTGTTTGTACAGGGATAATGTATCTTATGAAAGTCTGGATTCTTTAGGAGCCTTTACAATTATCTATTCTCTGCTTTTAATACCACCGTGGTGTGGTGGTTTTATTTAATTATATGTATTTAATTATATATATTCATAACACTATGTCTCAGACATAAATTAAAAAACATGTACATCCGTTTTTCTCATTAATCTTAAGTTCTGACAAATACTGAAACAGTCCCATATGGGCACCTAAGCGAGCGAATTAGGTTATAACGTAAACTATTACAAGTGCATTAGTTAGTATGCGTAAGCGCAGCTGCAGTGCAACCCACGCTGTATCGGCCCTATCATCTCGAGAAACGTGACGGGACCACCTTTCGCTTTTCAAGGTGAATTTCTCTAACTGACTGGCCTTAAGGCGAAGCGCTACTTTCTAGGGCATTCGAGTTATCCTTTTTGTTACCTTACCAGTTTTGCAGCGGACCCTGGACTCCGAAGCAAACAACGAAGGACGCAACCGAGAAAACGCTAGGATGAAGAAGAAGAAGGTACCAGGTTGCATAAAAATCGGTCCAGAGGTTTAGCCGTGAAAGCGTAACATACAGACAATCGGGCAGACGGACTGACTTTCGCATTTATAATATTAATGGAAGTATGGACATGCTAGCGTGGCTTGATCTGGATTGGCGTTACTAGTGATAGATTAGATAAATAGCTCTTCTGTGCTGTGGAAAGGCACGAATTATGATCTAGATATTTTAATGGCCAACTCTCTCCGATTTTTCCTTTCGTCTGCCATTTCAGGCTGACAGACATCTTAAGCCCTCTACACACTTAAAGAATTGGGACAATCTAGTATGAAAGAGTGGGAATGGATATCATGTCGTCTCATTTCTACGCCTGCCAATTTTCCGTCTGACGCCATCCCCACTCTTTAATACTAGATTGCCCCAAGAATTGTGAGGTGAGTAGGGGATCTGACATATACACCTTGCCCTTAACACTTGCGGGTCGGGCACGTTTCACTTTCGCCGGCTTATGTAAACGTCGATCTTTTATCGAATACCGTGCAGCCACGATTTAAAACCGATTTTCATCAGACAATCGCTCGTGTCGAATACTCGATTCGTAACAGGAAAATGCATGGTAGTTTCATCTCAAAATCGCATATATATTTTTTGTGATTCTCTTGGTCTTTCTTTTTGGTCCTTTTTCACTAAATGTTATGCGCGGTTTCGTTTGCGTTCTATTTTAGTTTGTTCTTCATTTTTAATTAACACATGTATTCTGGCAAAATAAACTGTTCTCTTCCTATGTAACAGTTCATTTGAACTTGGTCTGAGGCCGAAAACCAGTTTCGAAAAACTGACACCAAGATGTATAGGATCGATTGAATACGTAACCCACTCGAAATGACTGAGTATATTATATTTTAAGAATTGTCTGCTTTACAGTTTTACGATATGTAGACAATTTTTTGACGCCAACGAAGTAAAGTACTCCTAGAATGACGCATTTCACATATAAATTTACATCTCACTTTAAAATTAATTAGCAGCTTACAAATTTTTTTTTTGCCTTTATGAAGGAAACAAAATAATAGTTGGTTTATTTT
This sequence comes from Euzophera pinguis, assembly GCA_947363495.1. Classification (NCBI taxonomy): domain Eukaryota; kingdom Metazoa; phylum Arthropoda; class Insecta; order Lepidoptera; family Pyralidae; genus Euzophera; species Euzophera pinguis. Next base: position 1,927,299 of record OX376164.1, read on the forward strand.
AGTATTGTAATTTTCCTGTTTATGTGGAAAACCCATGTATTCTATCTCGGCAAGCCAAAAATAAACAATTTGATTATAACTAAATTATTAAAAAAAAATTGTGACATTCCGTTCATACAAATTTTATGACTTATTTTTGTACCCGTATTCAGTACACGTCAAAAATTGAATATTTTGTTCATGTATTCATTTTCATTTAGTTTCGTCTATTATATCGAAATGAATTTCTATTTTTTTTGGTCATCGCGAACGGATGGAACGATTTCGCTAATTATTTTTTTGCTTTGTGTATCATTGTCAGGAGAAGGACAGATGATTTTTCTTATGAAAGAAAAATCATCTGTCGGGTCAGCTGGTTTAAGTAGTTATATTTTTTTCGATCGTTTTGCATATTTGAGCTAGGAAATGTTGGTTTACGAATGCAATTTTTGAAAGACAATAACAAGGGGCAGGAATGCTATTTTTGAAAGACAATAACAAGGGACAGGAGTGCTATTTTTGAAAGTGCGACTCACCCTAAATCGGCGAGTCGAATAATTTTTGTTCGTTAACGAATCACAACATTCGATATTATACATTTCAAAAATAGGGCCCCAGGTTTCTACATGTGTGGGGTTGTAGAAAGCTGATGAGATGATGATGTACATTGATCGAACTAATGTAAATGTTATTATTTACGTTTAATTTTTTACGGTATGATATAAATAATGTATTGACGTCAAATCCCTTTTTGGTATTCTGTTAAGGTTGCAATGCCAAAGTTGTTCATATTGCGAGAGGCGGGCCTTGAATATAGATTGGGATATATTAGTTTATTGGAATATCGCAAGGAATGAGGAATTGTACGAATGTGTCTAAAACATGTATACAAACAAATATAACCTTCTAATTTTTTAAATTGCGACATTTTTGTGGCATTTACTTATAATAGTTATTAGAATAATAGTTTTATAATATAGCTTTAACTGAGTATGTGTGGTTTACGTCTGGTCCGAGCGACAAAATTAGAAATATGACATAAGGAAAATGTGTGGTGTCAATGAGGACGTAGTGACAAAGATAGAAGTATGATGGGATGGTTGGGCATGTAGGACGGATGGATGAAAAGCAAAAGTATATACAAAGATGTAATACGAGTTTATTTATTTTTTGTTTTCAGGTAAGGAACGTTAATATGATTTGCCATATTGGGGCTACGATACAGCAGTTTTGGTAATATACAAAATGTAGGAACTATAATTATTTGTTCCCTCAGATTTGGTATCATGTCTATTGAGTTATAAAGTTAAGTTCGTAAGTCGAAGAATAAGTATAAGCTATTATACATTTATGTCGAGTATTTTTTATATTTATCTGTGTTCTTATAAGTACAGTCACAAGCATGAATATGTGTACACATTGATTCTTAACCCACTGAAACAAGCTCTAAAATTTAATACCATAGGGTATATGCATGTTTTTTTTAAATATTTTTAAATGATAGATAACATCATTAGATGTCCACAAAGAAAATCGCATCATAATTCCAAAAATAAGCGAGTATAAAAATCATAAAATATGATCGTCAATATCGGATTTCCCAACGTCAAAATTTTTCGCGCGCCACGATTACTTCAGTGGTATGGTCACACGTATACGCACAAGTAAAGTGCAACCTGTCAACTATCAATGTCAGTTTCATTTCCCTAAAAAAGAAAATATGATTGCAGACGATTTAGTCAATCACCAAAAATAATGTCCGGTTTCGATGCTCTTTGCCGAATGTAGATAATCTGTTTCCATCCTAGCAGTGTGTGGCGAAAGAAGGATTTATTATTTCTATTCATATTTATCTATTCTTATCAAACCTACCAGTGTATTTCGAGTTCATGGTGGAATCGTCTTGCCTGACAATCAACACCAATAATTCCATGCATCTAATCCTACGGGTGGCTTACTACGATCTCCTATTTCCATCCAAATTTTAGCGAGATGTCGCCTTACACACTATAATGCGCCATCTCGCTTACTCACTCGAATTTGGATGGAATTAAGAGATAATAAGCCGCCTGACGTGGTTAGTCTCAAACTGACTTCACCGCTCTCTGAAAGTAATCAGTTTTCATCCGAGCTATTTTTAATTGTTTTGTTTTTAATAAATTGTTGATTTATTCTATTCTAATAAAACATGTAAACGGTTTTCGAGTCTTATTTCGTCCATGGAAGTAATAAGGCAATATTATTTCTTTGACTGGCAACACCTGAAACGCATGACGTCACCAGTATCATTCCCACTCGCCTCCCGTTTTTGTTGTTTGAATTGCGCGCTCATTTTTTGCACTTTTCAATAATTTATTTCTAAATATATAAGCAACCGACACAAAAATAATAAATACAGGAATTAAATAGGATTAAAAAAAACATATTTTAACGATATTTAAATTTCTTGCATATTATTTATATTGTATATTGTATGTTATGAATAAAGAATTTAACATACATAAATAGCAATAAGTAAATGTAACTATGCCGGTCAGGTCAATCACTGTGATTGTGGAGCACTCACTCTTATCACTCGTTATCAGCGCTATATGTGCCGCTAGGCCGCTGTTTCCTATTTTCGTATGTATTCAAATATTGGCTGAATTTGTTGATTCAGTTCTGTGACCTTTTAAGAGAAAAATAAATCAGTCTCTATTATTATTTAAACTTTTTTGTACCACAAGTAAACATACTTATACAATAGGCATGGCGATTAATTTTTGATTTCATGTTTCAATGGAAGACTGCACTTTAATAGGCATATTTGTAAAAAAAAAAAACACGTCGATAAAACTTAAATTAACTAAGATACGACCAAGTTAAACTCACGTGCATTTTGGACGATACCAAATGCTCCATACTAGTGGATACCTAGCGGTGACGTAACGCATAGGTAATTTACAAGTGGTGAGACAAAATTTGTTCGACAACTACCTTAAATATTGCGTTTATGTAAATAGTTCCTAAATGAAAGTTTCTTAATTTTTTTTATGTGTTCATCGGTTAATAATATAATTTTAAATTTAAAAATGGACTTTCCCATCAATTTTTATAAAAAATCTATTGCGCAAAAATTCAAAGTGTTAATTTTAATAACGAATTTAAATACATGTCGCTATCATGAAACATCATTACTAAAATCATTCTCTATCAGTCAACCATGTGGAGAAACAAAAGTGCGGCGCAAAAAGTATACTGAAATGAAAATAAGGAATAAAGTCAGACGAAATACATTTCGTTTCGGCCCTTCTTCGTCCATAGTTGCGTCCTCAGCTTATGCTTTAGAGCCTAGGGTACACTGTTAATCATGTCCTAGATATGGCGGTACTGTTTATTTCAATGGAAGGTCTGAACTCCGTAACCCGTTTTACACGGACGGCTCTTCCTCTAACCGTGACCTTCGGAAGAGACTTGATTTACACAGCTATTCAAAATAAAAGTAAATGGTCAGATGACCTGAAAAAGGTCGCAGGCAAGCGCTGGATGCAGGCCGCTTGCCAACCGGTCATTCTGGATATGTCCAGCAGTGGACAGACTGAGTTTGAAATGATGATGAAAAAGTAAATGAATTACACAATATTATAGATTGCATACATAATAGTTTGCTTTATTTACAGTTTGAGCTGTAGTACCGAACCGTATGCCCTTGATCAGGTCATATAGGTTTAAAACGATTTGGCAATCATACAAGCGCGCGATTCTTACCTATAGAACATTGAAATGTACTAACCAATAACACACCTCGGTTCATCAAGGACCATGACTTTCAGCATACCCTAGGCTGTGAAGCGTAAGCTGAAGACGCAATTAGGAGAGCACGCTTGGACGAAGAAGAACATAGATATTAATTGTCCCGTTCAAGACACCATTCTTCTTCAAACTATGCTAGACGCTCATAAGATTGTAAATGTCACTCGCGCATTGTCAAATTATTATACAATTTTTAGCTATAGTACAAGATACAAGATTTTTCCGCATGTAAATATTCACAGTGATTGCACTGGAAAATATGTATAGTAGATGTTTTTTTTTTTCATTCGGATCTAATCGCTCTCTCTCATACAAGTACATAAAGTAGGCCCACACCATGTATGTGGCCTATGGCTCGTTAGAAACCGCATTCTTTTTTTTCCCCTAGTGGATGGAATGGACCGTACTTTCCTAGTTAGTGTTAGCAGAAACGGTACGATTCCCTACCCGCGTTGCATTTTATATACGTAGTAGTGTGTACAAACTACAATGTGCTGTCATGCATCAGCTTGAGCCTTGATTTCAGAAACGTGGTCATAAAATATTTAAAAAAAATATATCATGAACAAGGAAATTCTTAGGTCAAAATTACGATCTAAGTCCGAACAGAATTTTTCACATCTGCTGTTCCACATTTAAAGACTTTCAAACAAACTCTAGCTACATTAGTAGGTAGAATAGATTAGAACAAAATTATAACTGTCTGAGTGAGGTAAACGCACCAATAATTGGCGCGTACCACTTTCGAGCACGTATTTATTTCCACGTCACCTATAGCCGTCTGGCCTTAGAAATATTTGTGTCGACGTGTTTGGCGCGGGTCTAGACTGCATCTAGGCAATATGCACTAGGTATTCTAGGCCTCAGCAACGCGGTAACCAGGTGGCCCGCTTGCACAGTTGCGTAGACGCACGTTTTTTTACGCCAGGGTTGGCAGATTGGCATTTTATTGACAATTTTAGGAAAACTAATGGGAATAGGGAAACGGGTTTTTTGAAGAAAAGTAATTTCGAGCTTGTTTTAATTAATCAATGATATCGATCTGCCTGTTTTCGCTTAAGAACTCTGACTGTTTTATCTTTATACACGTTTTTCCTCGAAAAAGATATAACAGCCTCATTTTTGCTTACTTTAAAGCATGGACTACTTTTCATGTATGCCGATTTAATATACATTGTTAGCTAGCTTTACAAATTAATAAGAGAAGAAACTATATATTTACAACAGATTAAACAGTTTACCATAGCGGTGGAATACAATACGATATATCTTTATTGCCTACATTTGGAAAATCGCACAACTAAATATGGAGCAAAGGTGGTTGACTTATTGCCAAGCAAAGAAAAATATTTATTTTGATGGAAAAGGCAAAATGTATAATTTCTTCATAAAATATTCATTTATTTTCACCTACCAACCCTATGTATGGTACGTACCGCCATGTTGCACGTTCACGGAATTGGTTACGGAGTAATTATTGGTTAGTTTCACGACACCTGTCTACGTCGAATATATTAAAGGCTGCTTTGTGATTAGTTTGCGTCATTGTTCGACTTGTATTTGTGTATGCCGGGAGAAATGTAAACGTATGAATGAATGAATGAACACTTTATTGCACCATTTACATACATATAAGAAAAGATACAACACAGAAACCAATTAACATTAAGAAAAATGAGTACAAAGGCGGACTTATCGCTAATGCAATCTCTTCCAGCCAACCTTATGGTGGAAAGGAGCAGATAATTAAAAAAAAACATTGAGCGAGCGGTGCAGAAAGCTAAGATGTTATCTACAACAAAACAGATAATAAACTTACATATATATTTTTGTATATAGAAACCTACATGAAATACTGTAATAAATAATATACATAAAACGAGTAGGACAGTAGTGACATAAAAAAAGAGAAAAGCTTATGTTATGTTTATGTATGGATGTTAGGGTTTAGTTTGGAAATGTAAGAGGAACGACGTTTGTTTTTTTTTTTATAAATAAGGGGGATAGAGTTTATATAATAGTAAATATGTATCCATACTAATATTATAAATGCGAAATTCTGTCTTTCTGTTACGCTTTCACGGCCGAACCGCTGAACGGATTCTGATAAAATTTGGTATGAATATAGTTGAAGACTCGGGGTCAAACATTGCTGGCTACTTTTTAACGCAGGCGGAGCTGTAGGAAAAAGCTAGTATAGAAGTAATAAACTCGCTGGTTTATTATAAGACTTCACACAGTTTCATATCAAACGGTTTAATCTGTAATTTGGTCTGTAATGAAATCTTACAAATTCAAATACTAGCTACTTTGATTACAAGGATATTCAAGGTTAATATCAGTCTATTTTAATTAAAAACGGACAGTACAGTATTTTAAAAACGTCATAGTGCAAGCTATAGTGCATACCGAACAATGAAATTTACCCCTACTCACGCGTAAACTACATAATTTGACATTTCAATGCTTTGGAATTAAAAACAAGCATGACGAGAAATGGCACAACTCCCAATAGAAATTCCTCTTCCAAACATTTCCAAACTAAAATCATAAAAACACAAACATCCGCTTACATTTCTCCCGGCATACACAAACACAAGTCGAACAATGCCTAGATTTATCTGATATTAGATAGGATCGCGATCAATCGCAGGTCATTAAAAATAAATGCCAGTGATTAAAATAAAATGACGGATAAAAACCCAATAGCCAACAGGAATGACCAAAAACAAAATCTCTATGATAATGTTCAAGAAACCCACAGTTGAGCGATATTTTTTGCATACAGTAGCTGTAAAGTAGGCACACTTAGTAATATTTTGCCACGTTTACAAGAACTTGATTATTCTACATGATACTTTTGCTAGCAGACAGAATACACTGGACGGAAAAAAATTGTATATCTTTTTAAACATGTATTCTAGCAAAATAAATGATTCTGATTCTGAGTCATATTCTTACTGTAATTATCATATTCAGCAGACATCATTCCACCGAGACTTTCTTTTCTATTTTTTGTCTCCTGTCAATATCTTCTTTCTTAACGTTAAGTTCTTTCAAAAAATATACTTTACTTCAGTTATTAACAAATATAATGATGTAACTTATTGTTTGTGATAAACTAACATAGTTTGATAACCTCATTTTTTGATACTGAATATTAATGGCCATAAATTTTGACTTTGTGACATTTAAATTGAATCAAGAATTAAAAGGAAATATGAAGGAAATAATCGTTTTTAATAAAACAAAAGAACTAGCTATAGTACATGATGAGTGGAAATAAAATATGATAGATTAATAGAAGACTTTGGTTTTACTATTCCTAAACATAAAGAACATCAAATTAGTTGATGTAAACCAATCTGCTGTCACGGACAAAACACGACGTCATAAAAAACCTATTAAAGCAACATTGTGAGGTGCCAACGACCCTAGGTATCCTAAGATCTCATTTCAGAAGCGTGTCCAATGGAAGGTCACTGACACTGTTTCGTATCGAAATCGATCATTAGTCATTACATGAAGCAATGCGTTCTAATTTGGTAACTGCAAGGTTGGAGGTATAGGGATGCTGGGAATGTATATAAGATGTACTTATATGTAATAGAAATAGAAAGAGACGCTGGATTAAGACTGGTTTTTCTACTTCATTGTTTAGAGAGAAAGAACTGCTTCCTTCACTGTGACACTACGTGTCGAATAATTTTTCGTATCTTGAGATTTTCCTTAAATTCTTTTTTTTTATTTGAATGAGAGCAACTACATACATACATACATGAGCAACTTTTACAGGATATGAAAATCTCGTCAATTATTAGTTTTGGTAGTATTGTTGTGAATGGATTTACTCGTATCACTTGATTGTTGTTGTGAGGTATCCAATTATATGAAGCTTTCACGCCAAGCGGTCAGATAACCAATTGGTTGTCATAAACATAATAAATTATAGTAACAAATATAATTTTAGGGCCTATCGTTCATGCCAATAGTTGGTTTGCATCAACTCTCTAATACCTCGTAGTATTATTAACTGATTTTAGCACAGAGGAAGACCCAAAAACGTGAAAACACCGATAGGAAATCCCGGCAACCCTAGCAAGAAACATAATAAGTAAACAAATGTGGAAGATTGATGCGCTGACGCATTAATAATTCGTTGTAGGAATATTCTTAGCCTTGTCAAAGAAATGGATGGATTTCATCAGCATGGTTTTATATCCAGCGATTTGCGTCACTTTTACCTAACCAATACTGTTTGAGGGAAATAATCAGCATTTGAAATTAACTAATTCCCTTAAAATTTATTTCATCCATTCAAGTTTCATTCCCAGCTCCCTGCCCAAAATAATGCTATTATTAGACTAAGCTCTATTTTGGCTCAATGTCAGGATAAGGTGGCATACCAGAATTCAAAATAACAGTGTAGTAAGTAACCTAAATTTAGATTCTGCATAAACTTGGTAGTTTATTATCGTTCTCTTGTATGTTGTTTACCACGTGATATCACACGGTTTGGCAATTATGAAACAGTAACTTGCCCCGGCCTCGCGCGTTGGTAGCTTTATGTTATGATCGTGCGCTCATTTCGTTTCCTTATTTACATCACAAACAACATTCGCCTCTATCTCTTCCACAACGTCAATAAGTTCATTAACTTCTGTTATTCTATGTAACTGCGTATTATTTTTCACTTGGATATATAACTGACTAATATTTGGTTGATTTATTAGACAAATGTTGACAAAGTCGGCATTCCGGAGCGGATATTGTTATTGAAGATTACGCCAATAATATTTGGGCGAACGTTGAACCTCGGGTGGGCAAGCGGTCAAGGCCAGATAAGTTAAAGTACCGCTATGGACGGTTCTGTCTTGTCTTGGGTAGAGTAAAGAAAATATGAGAAAGTTATGAGAAAAGAAAGTAATAGTTATACAATACTCTATATTGAGCCAAACAAATGACGTAGGACAAGGAGTACAGAAGCAGATAAGTCCTCTAAATACGATATCTTTCAGTTAACACTTAAATCGACTAGATGAAAAATACAAAACAAGCTAATTAGGATTAATACTACACACACATAGTCTGAATAATATGGACTATGATATATTTTTATCGCGTATGGTGCATGCAAATAACTTTAAAAACGCGCTTTTAAAAATTAGGTTAGCTTTATTTTATGAGTGTGGAACCAAAAGCCTTCCTCTTTTGGAGACGGCCATGATGCGATATCGCGAAATTATACTCAGTAACTACTTATCCACGTCAGGTGTGTTTGTTATGTGATATTTACTACATAGTGTCTACGTGACTTACATACATGTGATTACATCTGTATGTACAGCTTGTGGGCAGATGTGTTGACAGATTCTTGAATATTCAAAGATTGGTCGAAGAATTGATCTTATGTCACTGCTCGTATTGGACATTGTTAAAGATCTTCAAGTACTGGGTATGCCCAGACCTTAATGGTCGGTCTAAAATTTGTAAATGTTGGATGTTAATTTCAAGATATGGACCAAAAAAGTCTTAAAACTAATTTAGAAATTCATATTTTAAGGCTGTTACAGTCTTTATGCTCACATGGTTCGTTAATTTATATTTACTACCTGATTTACTCAACAACTTTAACTAATTTGCAATGGAGTTTTCCGGAATTTTCCTTGTCAAACTTCATTTTATAAGCTGATTAACTATTCATTCAAATTAACCCCTTTTTTTAAATTTTATTGCTTTGATAATTTTACTGATTATACATTTATTGTTACGAACAGTGACTTGATCTTTTAACCCAACAACCTTAGTGTTTATCTTAACCTCAATGAATGATATATTAATTTCACTCGTTCCTGAGAAAGAGCCTTGACATACAGACATAAGGACAACGAAGCATTCTTTTGAAGGTCCAATGGTTTTGACATCCGGGTCAAAATTTTTCATATAGTAAAAAAAATATCCATTGTTATTAATGTACAATTTTTTTTAAAAAAAGACACTGTTTGTGTATGATGGTCAAACAGGTTTATATAATATGTAATAACTGACATGTTAAATTAAAACATTAAGTGCTTAGCTTACGAAGACAATTAGAAAATCACTTATTAAATCATCATTGTTCATTTCACCGATGCTTGAATAACCTCCATTGTCAGCCCGTGTATATGTCATTTGCCAATGATTGATTGCCTATAGACAAACTAATTGAATGAAATAAAAACTCGATTGTCCATTCGTAACGATGGGCAAAGACTTGCGAAGAAAGATGTGTATTTATAAGTATAGATCATCCAGGCAAAATTTAATAATTAACAGAACCACGATCTCTCAAACGATGTCCTGGGTGGCCTAGCAAGCTTTGCGTTTGATTGTTGACGATTTCTACGGTATTGTATAAATCTGCGCAGGCGCATTCAATTTTGTGGACGGGCGAGCGGCGTGGCCTTGCGCGGTCCTTTATTTAGTAATGGCAGGTTACATGAATGCTACGTAGGAATTTTGCGTTTTGTTTACAATATAGCTGAATCAGATTGTGAATTCTTCCTCAACTTCCTCTATGTTTATCCGATCGATGTAAGGTAAAGCATATTACAGACCATATCAAAATCGGCCTCAATTACCATTTACGTGTTTTTTCTCTTTTGAGTAAATTATAACAATTGCTTAACATACCTTTTACCTGTTTTTTCTCTTTTAAGTAAATTATAACAATTGTCTAAGTTTGATATGTGTTCTGTTAATCCATACTAATTAATATTATAAATGCGAAAGTCTGTCTTTCTGTCTGTTACGCTTGCACGGCCAAACCGCTGAACGGATTTTGATGAAATTTGGTATGAATATAGTTGAAGACCCGGGGTCAAACATAGGCTACTTTTTGACGCAGGCGGAGCTGCGGGAAAAAGCTAGTATACGATAAATGAATAAATATAACTTTACGTACACATGGATTCGGAAATAAAGAAAGATCTGTACTTGAAGTATGTAACTTTACCTTACATACTTCATCTTTGCATTTGTACATCTTTACTGTACCTTCTTTTAGCCGTTGGCACAGAATTATAAATAGTACTATTATTAGGAAAATATGCTCGCTAGTTTGTAGTCAGGATTTCAGTAAATAAGATTATTCGTCAATCATATTAAATAAGAGTTGCTCTATTTTGTCTGACATTGTCAGCTTTTTATATTTGTCGCAATTCGATCATTAATTAATTTGGCAGGATTGTTTACATTTTCCGTTTTATAACTTTGGTCAAATTGCGTCAATGTCAACATACTTTATAGCTTGTTGAAAAAAAAATTACACAATTACACATTTTTTTTTTTGTATTTTTATCTTTATTTCAATTAGATAAAAATATATATACAATGTTGAAGAATTTGTTTGTTTATTTAAAAGGTACAGTTGGATTATAAAAGTAAATAAATAAATACTATCATCAGACTAAAAACGTCTTAAAGTACTTAAAAGTCCATAATTTAGATAAGATAGGAGGACTTGGAATGAACTCTACTATTGCAGCTCTTAAAGATGAAATGTAATATTCTTTGAAAAAGAAAGATTTAGATGTAACGCTTTAGAGTCTAGATTAAAAAAAAATCCACAATATGCATAGAAATGACGAGCACATGACCAGACATGTCATAAAGATGATAGAAGCAGAGAGGTCACCCCAGCTCATAAAATACAATTAACTATTAAGTACATTAAAGATACTAACAACTTTACCGAACGATATGAAGACGATGGGAATAACCCACGAATAACCCCCCAAAATGGTAAATAATTAGAAAGATTAGCGCAAGATACGCTGGGATTGATGATGAATGTACAGATGTAACTTAAAAGTAAGAAGAAAAAGATACAAATGAAAATAACAGTACAGATAAAAGAAAATATACAATTGCTGAAGTGATCAACAATACACAGGGTCGTATCAACTCGTATCAAGGTGTCAATGGACAATCAATGCCAAATAGGATGCAATCGATTTGTGCCATCGTGCCATCGCTCGAGCATGAATGCACGGCCGCGTTGTCTCTTGATGCGTCTCATTGTCGTTTTCGTGTGTAGACGAATATTAACATTATTGAAGACATACTTGTTACAAAGTCTTTCTGGCTCAACAAATGTCCATATCCGTAAAGGAATTGTCTTTTTTTAATTAAGCTACACTGTCCCACTGCTTGGGAAAGGTCTCCCCCGTTCTGCTCCAATGATCTTAATATTTTGTTCCTTAAATCTTTCAAAATATTGGGTTGACGTGACTGATGAAAGGTAGTGAAGAGGTGGTGTTTGTTGATATCGCATTGGCTTTAGGTAGTTCTACTTACACTAAAATAACCTACGTCTACCTAATTTAAGTCATATGTTATAAAAAGCTATGTATAAATAAATAAATAAATTCTTCATTCAGTAAATTTTGTTTAAACAATACTATTATGTTATTTTCATTTAATTACGTTCTACAATCTATTCTGTGATAAAAATACTTGTGTTTGGAGAGTCCGCACAACTGCGCTCCATCACAGTGTAGTTATTTTAGTTAAATTCAATATTTAGTATAAGTACGTCAGTTACTAATACAAAACAACCACTGGAACGGAATGTCCAAGACCAACTACACCACGATTAACCATCGCTAATACACCGATACATGTTGTTAACGCAGCTATTTTGAACGTTGCAAAAAACGCATTAGCAACTTACAATGTATTTTATTGCAGCTCGCAACGCATCGCGAATCGCAATTATGGCCGCGTAATTTAAGAGGCAATCTCGCTCCGAGTGCATCGGATAACTGTTTTTTTAATTTTATGCCCTTGTATATTTGTGCATAGTTATTTTTACATTAGCTGAGGTTATGATGTTATTAGCAGTATCGCGATTTCGAAGAAATACTTATGGGCAGTCTCTACGAGCGAGGAAATCGTCGCGATATTATTGTACGTACGATGTACGTCGATGGTATTCTTTGGTTTTTGGTCCAAAGCAAAAGCTCAATGTTAAAAAGTGGTAAGTTTAATTATCTAATCTGGAACTTTAATATCATTAATTAATCAATAAAATCAAATAGTAAAAAGTAGATTGACAATCACCCCTCTTAAGTGCGGAAATTTCATTATACGAGTATGTATACTAATATATTCATAGACGTAACTGAATGTTCCTTATTTACCATATGAATACGGTAGTTACTGGAGTTGACCTGGGTAACCTCAAGTCTGCAGTGTAAACTGTTATTATACATTTTACTCATTTTGTTTATTGTACATACGGCCAGAATGTACCAGTATCTTGGTTCTACGGTTCCGTATATAATTTGTAAATAACCGGAATCTATTTCTAGCCTCCGCGTATTATCCATTTCTTTATCCATTTCAAAATTCTGTATATGTGCCGATTAGGAATAGTACCATCGAAGACCGATAAACGAGACCTCCTTCCCGTTCTCTCGGTAATGGCTGTGAGGTCAGGTTTATCTGTCTTCGACTGTATATTTTATTTTGGCAATATATTTTCTGTCGTGTTGTCCATTGTGAACGATTAACCTTTGCATTGAAAGGTGAAACAGCCAACAGGTTGTGTGTTCAGCTGCTCCGATATATCGTCTTAACTAACCACATGCGGGTTATTAAGTATCAGTACGTCATTTCATTATGCATTAATATCATCATCATCAGACATTGATATATCTGGATCAGAACCAATTAATATCCTAATATAAGTCCCCTGGATATAAGTTGTAATTTCGGCCCCTATTAGATGCCCGTTGGTCCTCTGGCATAAAACCAATTAAATTTGAATTTATTTTTGAGGTGCCCATTCGTCTCCTGGAATAAAATATATTTTTTCCATTATTCTCTTTGCGCCACTCTCTTTTCTTGTTGTATTTCTCAACTCTAAGGTAGCCTGGAAGAGATTGCATTTGCGATAAGACCGCCTATTTGCAGATCTAGTCACAAATTATTTTGTTCTGTATTTTCTTCTGTAAACCGTTTTTATTTTACTTACTTTCTGTGTTATGAAACAATACATTTATTTAATCTTCCAAGTAGCATTGTCATCAAATGGCTTCGCTGTCGACTTTATTGAAACTTGAGTAAGAATCCCTGTGTGTGCAGTCCCTCAATTGATTGCAATTGAATGATTTGTCATGTGTCTGAGAATATATTCATTCTTTTATATTCTGATTAGTTCAACATCCTTTTAGCCATATAGGTACACTAGATTATAGCCAGTGACGTGCACAGAGACTTTTCTTAGGGTAGGCATAAACAAAGTTGAAGGATTCTTCTTTTTATTACATTCTTTAGGTATTTTGTACTAAGTCTTTCTATATCTATGTATATTAAATATTATGAATGTTTACCTAATATTATTACGACTTTCAAGGAAAACAGTTTAGATATTTCGCATATTGATACTAGTGAAGGACAAACTACTTAAGACCGATCTCCAAATGTTAACGACTAAATTGACTTGACATTAGGGCCTTCGTCTACTAATCAAGTCACGCAAGAAATATATATAGTTAATGAAGATACATAGGAACACGTCACGCTATCTATGGGTTAGTCGATAAATGCCTAATTTTAAACATATCTAGTTTCTGCTGTTTCCCTCAGCTCTGCCCGCGTCAAAAATTAGACTATTTGACCACGGGTCTTTCACTATATGAATTTAAATTTCATCAAAATCTGTCCAAGGGTTTAGTGGTTTAGCGGTGAAAGACAGACATACAGGCGGACAGAGTTCCGTATTTGTAATATTAAGTATGGATGCATACGAAAAAGGACTTATTTTGAACTAGCTGTTTCCCGCAGCTCCGCCTGCGTCAAAAAGTAGCCTATGTTTGACCCCGGGTCTTCAACTATATTCATACCAAATTTTATCAAAATCCGTTCAGCGATTTGGCCGTGAAAGCGTAACAGACAGACGAACAGACAAACAGACTTTCGCATTTATAATATTAGTATGGATGAAGGATGAAGGCGTGCGGTTACCGTAGTCTATTACAGAAGCTTCGCTCGTCATACCTTTCGCAAATATTATCTATTCTGTGCCGTTAGGGTTGTCATAAGCGCATTGCGACTCGTGGTCAAAAATGTTACGCCAAAGTAATTCACTACCGCTCACCCTTCACTTATCTGATCTTTAACATAATAGGTTGGGGAAAAAGATTGAAAACTCTTAAACAAAATTTGTACTACTTACACAGACACTGCACTAGGTCCATAAACATAGCAAATTTTTTTCGCGGCTTGTTTAATAAAAATTTTAAAAGGTATCGTATTTCTTAATTAGATTCACTCATCTTGACTGTAAAACAAATGAAAATCACACATTTTCCTAATTTGAATTTGGAATTATCTTGTTTAAAATTTAAACTTTTAATGATACCAAAACCAGCCAGATACAAATAGATTTTATTACAAGTTCAGACATACTATAAGCAAAAAGACTTTTTCCCCATCCTAACATTTAATTATTCCAACGCACACTGACATTCCTCGCACTTCTTATTCAAAGGAAAAATCTGTGTTTTTGAGTTATTTATATAAAATAAAATCTTTCATTTTGTTGGCATGCGTGTCGCCTTATCACGTGCAACATTGAGTCACGTGAGCCCTATACGACCCGCCTGACCTTATTAGTCTTAAAAATGTAATACAATATATCTTTGTTGTCCATATTGCAATGTAGTAAACATTAAATTAATTAATGTAATTTACATACAAACATAAGCTTGTGCCTGCGGCTTCACACGCGTACTTGAATACCACGGTAACAGTACCTTTTTCCGAGATGAAAGTTCCCCTAAGTCCTTCTCAGTACTCCTATCTAGTGCATGCGAAATTTCAGAAAGATTAGTTCAGTAGATGAAACGTGAAGAGGTTACAAACATACAAATTTAGTTTTGCCTTATTATGGTTGCCTTGGTTTCATCAGGGGTTCGCAGTGACTAAAGAATTTCATACTAACAGTAATTTAAAATTGTTAAAATCTGTTTGGGACAACTTTAGACAAACTTGCCATGCCTGCCATGGTTTTCCCTAGTGATTATAACATGGGAGCCTTCATAATGGGCGTGAAAAAAATCCTTCAGGGTCGGCAACGCGCTCGTGACATCTCCGGTGTTGCAGGCGTTTCATAGTAGCAACGCCTGTTTGCCTACTTAGTTGTGTACAGTCCAGGACCGAACACCTTAGATTTTAGTTGTTTAGTTAAATGATAGAAGTGAACTTTATAAAGACTCGATTTATTTGTTCCAAGATATTAGATTAAAATGGGTATGAGTGATATGAATGAATGCTAATTACGGACTGAATGCAATTTGATTCGTTTACGTAAATGTCGCCCGAGTGAATTTGCTGAGATGGCCTATGTACGTGTCCCGTACAAGTTGTATATATACATATATATATATATAAAAACTGACTAGACACATTTAAAAAAAAAGCAAAATCGATGATTCTATTTATTTACCTATTCAAACTGTTAATTAAGTAAACTTAACATCCTTTGTTAATTAATCAATAAAGTTATGTAATTGTTTGGCATAGATAACAGAATCGGAATTATTTATTGTATTGTAACTATATCTGTTGCTGTACCCACCCTAACATAACTGTTCCTTTTTTACCTGGTAAGGGTTGACTGGAAGAGATTGCCTAGCAATAAGTCCGCCTTTACTCATATTAGGTTGAAGTCTTTGTAAATGTTATATTATTTGTCACTGTATGTGGGCAATAAAGATATTTTGTATTGTGTTGTTGCGCTAGCGCATCAGAGATTGCTTTTTGTGTTTTATATCTGACTAGTTTTTTTCCCTCTGCGTCAAAAAGACCCCGGGTCTTCAACTATACTCATACCAAATTTCATCAAAATCCGTTCAGCGGTTTGGCCGTGAAAGCGTTACAGACAGACAGACTTTCGCATTAATAATATTAGTATGGATTTATCGCTCGATGGCAAAAATTTGCTGAAAACCGTAAAAACACAAACATATAAATATATTATTTCTAGTTTTTATTTGTGTTTTATAACTTTCGCCTAACATATACTTTGGTGAAACCACAGATAGAGGAAGAACGGTGTCTTAAGAGGTACGGGACAATTTCACATTTATATGATCAGCCTTCTTTGCAACGGTTATGCTATATGTGACGTATCTATAAATTCTTTCAACGCCGATGACCCTACAAAACAATGGATTTTCTTTTGTTCGGTTAAATGTGTTTTGTATGTTGATGTAGTTTCCCCAACATCATGAAACCTAATACAAAACAAACAAGTAGTGACTCACAACACATTCAAAGTTGCAACTTCACTTTGCGCTACATTCAATCAAAAGCACAGCACATCTTACAAAGTAAGACCTATTAATATCTACTTTTTGTCAGAGTACCTACACAACGCAAGTAAGTCTTTGCTCGTCTGTCACCGCAAACGGACAATGTCCTTATATACTCGCGGTTAAGTCATAAACTGTCGCGTATTTCCAACTAGATTAACCTAGATCGCTTACTTTGTATCTGCCGAAGGCCCGAAGCGCACACAACGATGTCATTATGTCCAATCGGTACCCGGTTTATTACAGGATTATTTTTAAAAGCTACTTTGTATCGGAAAACTCCAATGTCTTTATGTACTTGCTGTTATAAATTGTTGCGGGTTTACAGTTTACAACACGCCGCAATTTATTTCCCAGTCCTGGCTTATTTTGTACGAAGAGACGATGACAAAGTAAATTATATATCTTATTACTGTAAAACCTCAGACTACAAGCTCTTGAGATAAAAATGTTTTGACTCGCAAGCAATAAACTGGAGCGGGTTTTCTATGATTACGCTTAGTCTGACCTAAGAAAGCGTATGTGATAGTTTTAACGTATTACAAGAAACAAATCATCAAGTACTAATAGATTTATTTGTTAGCCTACAACAATAGCTAGTTACTTATTTTATTTATTTGCTGTTATGTAAATACAAATAATTTTATCTAAATTAGTCGGTTGAGGAAAATAAATTGTCTTGTTTACTAGTAACAATACGTAATATATGATGAGATATGCTTACTGTTTCCAAACACATTCTAATGTAAATGTCAATACACTCTAATACAATACATTGTAATATATAAATCAATACACTCTGATATCAATCAATGTAAAATATATTTAATAAGTTTCTGTTATGTGGGCAATAGATATATTTTGTATGTATTGTAAATGTCATTATTGGAACTGGTTGGGTTTGAAAACATTCTTGCATTTGTGTTATCACAATTTATTTTATTGGGTAGATGCTAATCTTTGCAGAAAATAAGCCTACAAATAGTGTCGAATAGTTACATCGACGGTGGGTGAATCCGCGGGGCACAACTAGTTATTGATATGATTTGACTGAAAAGTGTAGATTAGGTGGCTATTTACTGATTTGGTTTTATCGCATATAAGAGATAGCAACTTAGTAGATATCAATCATGCAGATAAAATCATTTTATCATATAGTTCAAACACGACATTGTAAATAGTTGTTGACATTGATTCTTTTATTTATTTTTCTGAATCAAACCAATAAGATAAAGATAAAGGTAAAAGATTTAGGTAGATAAGATCAAAGCCATAATTTTTCAATCAAAAAATTTATAGTATAGATTTATGTATACTTTCTTACTTCTCTGGCTCAGCGACCGAAATGGATCTTGACCTCCGAAACGAGAGATCGCCAGATTGTTCTATTCTGCGCGATGGCTCGCCAATAGATTAGTTTATAGTGGTGTTAAAATGACATATGATACAGAATCATGTAAATTGTAAGTGTCGGCCTTGACTAATTCTGATTTCCCTTATGCTCGTAAAAAAGAGAATCTCACAATAAGGCCAGAAGTATTGTGGTTAACCACATAAAGTGTGAATCGTACATTAGGCGAATTAAACACGCCGTTTCACTGACTGTGTGGTCCAAATATCATTTTCCTACAAACGCTTCGACTTGTTACTTGCAACTTGCACCCGACCCGAGCATACGTCATCATTGCAGCGCAGCACATAGCAAGTTTTTACAATGTTTAGTTTTGCTCGGTTCGTTGACATACAATATTGCGTTCATTGCAGTTTACAAAGTGCGCGAATGCTCTTCCTGTGCGGCTCCTATGGGCTAAATACTAATAAAATTTTATATGGCGCCGTATCGTGGCTTGTTGTGGCTGAAGTATCAATATTATGCGTTTGGCGTTGTCGGAATGTTAGCATTCATTCATATCGAGAGGCTTACATGGTCAATCGACCCTGTACTGATTGGTGTCAGAGCACACTCACCGATTTTACATACTCGACAAGATAATGGTAATTTAAAGAACTTAAAAACCCGACTGCGTGTGTAATTTTGGAAATGAAAAAAATCCAAAAAAATCCGCCATTTTGTTTTTTATATCAAAATAAACCCAGTGTCGCTCTCGCAGTAAATTAAATACGAATCTAACGACACCTCTCAAGCTAAAATCACATGCATACTCTCTAAAAACAAAACCCTTCTTCTGGCGCAGTCGGGTAAAAATAGCCCTCGCGATTGTGGTCTGGTTTTGGTAAATACGTTAGTGTCATTTGCATTTACCGCGATCGGCCTCCAGATCTGTGTCGAGATGTAAATTCCGCTGTTTTTGTGTGTTATCTCTAGTTCGCCCTTCCACGGAACAGATAAAATTATTATCTCTTTATCTATGTTAATATAGAGCAAAGGTAAATATGAGATTAATCCTTTCTGGTTAATCCGAATGTAGTATATAGTTGTAACGTGTTTGTAAGTTACTTATGATGAACTTGAATTTAACCGCAAGATTCAATCTTCGAAAATTTAGATGTGGGGACATCAAAATTTTCCATTTATATACATAATAAGGGGTTATTATGTATTTATTTAACTTTATTACATAATTGTAAATGGCGGACTTAAAGCCTGAGGCTTTATCTACCAGTCAACCAAATGGGCGATGCTGAGAAAGTTAAGCGGTAAGACCATGTAAAATAACAAGTTGTAATGGTGATCCATAAGAAATATTACGCATATACTACTCACAAATTATATATAATATTATTATATACTAATATAAACAAAACAAAAACTACACATACAATTACTAATCGTCTGACAAACTGTGGAGAAAATGATCACGTACTTTGTTCTTAAAAGCCATCCGGGTTTGCGCCTTACGGATTTCAACAGGCAGGGCATTCCAAAGGAGTAAAAAGAATGCTTATAAAACCCACTCTGAGAAATCGGCGTACGAAGCCGGAGATTATTAGACGAACGAAGCTCTCTGCCATGAGAATCACTAAGATATAGAAAATTTGACTTAAGAAATGAGGGGGTCATAGGAAGGAAGAGAATAGAGAAAAGGGTAGTTAAAAGATGATGTTTGCGTTTGTTTGAATTTCAAGTCTGTCGGAGAAATAAATTTAATTATCAATGTTCTTGTTCCAGATGTTCCAGGAGAAGAAACTGTGCATCCTTGCCGGTGAGCTGTCAGACCTGGACGTGTTCTCGCGGCTGCTGCGGTTCGGCGGCTCCCAGCTGCGGCTGCTGCAATGTTTCCAGGTGAAGAGTCTTTCAGTTTATCATCATCATCTAGACGTCAGAAGCTGGCCTCCGGGAGGGCTATTTTTGAAAAGTGTGTGACTCACGCAAAATTTGCGAGTCGTTCAAGTTCGATATCATCATTTCATTTCAGCTGCATTCAGTCCACTGCTGGATAGGCCTTTCCTAATGATTTCAAAAATAACCGGTTGTAAGCGGCCTGTGTCCATCGTTTGCCTCCGACCTACTTCTGGTCATCTGACCTCTCTTGGCGACCTTGAGCTTCCTTATGAGGTCCATAGTCAAGGACCACGTTTAGGACCCATATGTCATCATTGGCAACACACACTGGTCGAAGACCTTAGTTTTAAGGAACTGAGGTATTTTGGACGAGCGACGGAGCTTCCCGAACGCCGCCCAGCCGAGTCGGATTCGACCGAAGACCTCGTCCTTGAAGCTAGAGTTGCCAGCCTGGATCAGCTGACCCAAGTAGACATACTGCTCTACAATCTCAAGGGCATGGCTCCCAACAGAAACCGGATCGATATCGAACAATTTTTATTCGACATACGATTCATACATTTTAAAAATACGGCTACAGACCCTAAGAAAGGCTGCTCCTGTTGAGGAGTGTCTTTCCTACGACATGAGCTGTATTACATCTGCTCGTAGTCAAAAGGACTCATTGCAGATAACTAATTACCTAAAAAAAAAAAAATCTAGTCGTAACTCAGGATTGGGAGCCTTAAGTCCGCATGTCCTTGATATGGCGGCACTGGTTATTGCAATGAAGCAAGCCTTTATACAGGGAATGCCAAAGGACATCTGACTGCCCTAAAGTGGTAACAGCCGGGTCTACCGGGTTGACGATGTCTGAAGCACGGAGGAGTAGGATTATTTTGAGATCATTCCAGAAATCACGTCCGTCACGGCGACCAATCCAAGGCGTTCGCCGACGCTTGACATGCGCAATCGTGAATTCATGCTATGGAATAAACTAGAGCTAAAAGAGCTTATAGATTTTCTTTCTGTTCTATAATTGACACCAGGATATTTAGGTCGATTGACCATATAACCCACTCGATATGAATGAATGTGCCAATGTAGCACATCTAACAAATTGACGAGAAATCACTCGAAAGATCTCACTGTCAACTAGAAACGTAATCACTTCGTTAACTATCAATTTAGTTACATCACTCTTACATCACGTTCCTCCGTCTACAAACTGATGATGAATAGAATCCGCCTCCATTGATTGATAGTTGGTCCTTGAGTATGCAAGTGCCAAGCTTGTAGCTGCGCCAAATTTTTACAAAATTTGTTTAGTTTAGGCTATTCATTAATTTGGCAACTGCCTCCTTGGTCGAGTGGTTAATGCATTGGCCTTAGACGTCGTGGGTTCGATTCCCTTTGTTATTATAATTAGTACCCCCAAATCTACGACCATGATTAAACAGTGCCCTGGGCTCTTAAGAGCTAGCTGAAGATGTAACTGGGATACACAATTAGACGAAGAAGTGTGGCATAAAGTTATGGGGTTCATCGTGGTTCATCGTTTATCAATTATCTGATCGTGCCGTTTTTAACTTATTATGCTTAGGGCCGATTTCACCAACATCATCCCTATTCAAGAGAAATTAATCTAAGCATGAAAATGGATGGCAGACATTTTTATTCTAGAGTCCTTGTACCGGATTCATACGCGGATTAACAGTATATTCTCGGGTTAACTGTGTGGTGAAATGTAAACTTCATTATACGAGAGTAATTAATTTTTTTTTTCATTTATGTGCATTGTTTCAGGCGGTGACAGAGCACTGTGCCAAGCTGTCCACAGAACTGTCCTCCGCGTATTTGATGAGATGCGACGCCAACACGGAACACACGGACAAACTAATACATCTTGGATTAAGGCTAGGTAAGTCTCACATCTTCCAATCCGAATCGTTGATGATGATGAGCCTATCAAATTCACTACGTGTGGGTTACATGGTCAATCGACCTTGCATACCCTGGTGTCAGAGTTTTGCGAAAGTGAATTTATTCCTCGATAGTTCCTTTCACGACCTGAACCTGGCTGAACGTGGCCTTCGAAGCACCGGAGTCATCTTTATTATCAAACAATCAGGTGTTTCAAGCCAGCAATGTCCTAAACAAACTGGAGACAACAAAGTGTGCATCCCATGGAAATCGAATCCATAATCCTAACCTAACCTTACCACAACCTTACCACTGGGCCACAGAGACAGTCGATGAGTCTATTAACCCATACACCGATAGAAATAATGTTTGTTTGACCTTTCTCCTTATATTTTAAAGAGAAATTAGCATTTTTTCTGGCTTTACGGTCCGGAGGTCGTGGCCACTCTTTGAGTTGGTTCCACTCTGCTGCGATTGGACATTGTATTCCCAAAATCACTTGATTATCAGATACGTGATTCCGTGCTTCGGAACGGTCGGCTGTCATTTGATAGTCGTAACTTAATCCGCGAGGGACTCCCGAGAAACTCCAGGGCGTGCAGGCATTGATTTCACAAGGTCAATACGAATTAGTACTGGTGAGGTGAATAGTTAATTTATACCTATGTTTATGAATGTTCTTTGCATCCCAGCCTACCGGTTGTACTAACGTCTATTTTTTGTTTTCCTACCAGGTGGTTTCCTCAACGAGGCTGGTTGGTACGCGGACGCTCAGAAGGTGCTCATTCAAGTCCGGGATCAGTGCCTGGCGCGTCCACAGAACACGTATTACAAACGACTGACATTAGAATGCTGCCATAGGTTTGTATATACTATTCTTATTTTTTTTACTGCTCTGGCTCAGCGATCTCCGTACCTGGGCTTCTAGGCCCTTCACCCAAACTGTAGCAACAGGAAATAAGAAAGAAAATACTTTTATAAATATAAATTATTTGTTAAAGTAAGGTATAAGCTCGACCAGGAAAATAGCAGCTTTCGCCATATTGCGAAAAAAATATTTAAACTAATTTCTTTTTTATGTCTTAAAAAGGGCTCAGGCGCAAAACGTGTCTTTCGCAAAATGTCGCGCCAGGGAAAACGGGAGGGGGGGGGGGAGAATGAAATTGTTTATTCAAGTAACCCAAGGCAAAAATGTAAAGAGTAATTTGTTATTTTTTTTGTTGATGACGTTGAAGGTATTCTTTATAACATAATTCATTTATTTCGCAGGTTATTAAACACACAATCGGCTTACTGCTGTTTCCCAGCGGCCACAGAGACGTACTCGCTAGCTCTCAAACTGCTCGGTTGGCCTGAAGACGTGAACGGAGTACTGCCGCCCGGGCCGTATGCTGTGGCGGATTCCTGTGATAAAGCCACGCAGACTGACTTCGATTGCGAGTGAGTATATATACGTTATAAACAATTCGCAGTACGCTTTAAATAATTGGTATTGGTAGAGGTCAGAACAGGGCCGAATATTTTATAATTTATTTAACTGACAGTTTTTATTTAGGTACAATTTTCTCACCACTTTTTCATTTTGATTTTATTCTTCCATTGAAAACCCTAGATTTTGGCACGAAATTTAAGAAATTTGCGTCAAGTCGGTCGCTTGTTTTTGGAACCCACAGTAAATACATGAATGAGAGTAAAGTGTTTGTTTGTGATGCCCCCATGGCAGTGACGTGAGTAGAGATTTTTCATAGGGTAGACAAAAATTCTATGAATTATTTAATAATAATTTCTAATTATAATTATTCAAGAACTTCAATTTCAAGAACTGTTTATGATTGTAATATATTACGTTTGATTTAATAAAAGTTATTTAATAAAGAGTGAAGTTGACTATTTTTGGTAAGGAAGAAACAAATGTAGAATTACAACTGCACAGGGTAGGCGATGTCTAAACGTGTTTATGGTGTGCACGTCACTGCCCCATGGTCCCGGATTTGGTGGTACCGGTTTTTAAAACGGAGTGAATGCCGTCTGGCCTCCAACAGCAACATAATCTTAGTCGTTTTAGCAGCTAAAACTGTCGTATCTCTTAGGCTGTTGAGTCATATTAACACAGCTTAGCGACTGCTATCTTGCGTTAGTATAAACGGCTTAGGTTATGTCGATGTTGGTTCGGTTTCCTTGTAAAAATGGTTTCGAAAGTCGGATGGCAGTCACTCCGTTGTAATAATCGGTACCACCAAATGTGGAATCATGGGGCATTACAATTAAACATATTTGTTTGTTTGTAATATCTTTATTGTACAGAAAAAAACAAATAATTTACATACACAAGCATGGAAAAACAGTAAGTACAATGGCGGAATTATCCCACTTAGGGATCTCTTACAGTCAACCAGCGAGTGACAGGAGAAGATGTGTATTATATATTTATTTTATTGTTTGACCGACAGCAAAAACATTTACATAGGTTATGAAATATATAACAGATAGCGAATAATATAGATATATTATACAATACGAGACGATACTCATTCATTGTAGACTTGACGAATTAGAACTAAAATAGACATGACAAATTGCAAGATATTAACATTTTATGACAAATTGAAACGGCCAATAGGCTTGGCAAGTTTACACGTTTTGTAGGCATGTCCAATCAGAACTATTTTGACACATGAAGAAATGGAACAACGATAGGTGATGAAAATTCGCATGACGAATCGAAACAACTTTTAGACATGACGAATTATACCCTAATAAATCAAATATTTACCGTGGTTGCAAAAACAAGCGACCGACTTGAAGGAAATTCCTTAAAGGTGCCGAAACCTAGGAATTTCGATTAAAAATCATCAAAAGAAAACATTTTCTAGTATAGAATAGAATAGAATCATTTATTTGCATAGATTACATTAAATTTACACAGATCTTAAGTTTAAATGTAACCAACCTGCATGCAGGCGTGCAAATGTTAATATTTATAGGTACATACACTAAAATTATATTCAAAATTTAATTAAATAACAATAATTATATTTATATTACAAAAAAAAAAAAATCAAAAATTAATAGTAACCAAACGTCAGAGAGAATAATAGTCATATATCTAGTTGAATTAATGTTTACCGTCCATATACTCTTTAATGCTATAAAACCTTTTATCAAACAACCATTCTGTCAATGCTTTTTTAAACTTTTTTATATCTAACGATTTTATGCTATTTGGTAGTTTATTAAATATTTGGATGCACATGTAGTACGCATTTTTCTTATAAATATATTTCCCTGCAAGTGGTTGATATAAGTAATAATTATAATTCGGTCTTAGTTGTCTATTAGATACTTGCGAAAATAATGGGAAGTAATGCGGATGTTCTTTTACAAAACAGCATAAATGCTTAATATACATACACGGTAAAGGTAATATTTTGTGGTTCTTAAATAAGGGCTTACAGCTTTCTAAATACCACGCGTTAGATACCGCACGTACACACTTTTTCTGCAGTTTAAAAACTTTGTCAGCTTCTACGGAATTACCCCATAACATTAATCCATAGTTTAAAACCGAGGACACATAGCCATGGTATGCCTGCAAAGCTGCCTCTATTGAAACTGTTTGTCGTATCCTTCTTAATGCATATACAAACCTATCCAACTTTTTACAAATTTGATTTACTTGTTCTTTCCAGTTTAAATGTTCATCTATATAAAAACCCAGAAATTTAGTATGCATCACTTTTTCTATTTTATTATTTTCAAATTGAATGTCAAGATTGAGGGAATTTGTATTATAAGATTTAAAAGTCATGTATTTAGTTTTGTCAAAATTAATATTTAATCCATTTAAGTGCAACCATTCAATAATTTCTTTTAAAGCGTCATTCACTTTCTGTTCAATATTATCTTTGTCATCACATTCAATTACAAGGGTTGTGTCATCTGCAAATTGTATAGTTGATAAATTTTTAGGTATGTCATTAATATACATTAAAAACAACATCGGAGCCAGAATTCCGCCTTGAGGGACACCGACATTATTTATTTTAAACTCTGATCTATGTGTTTCTTTAATGTTTTTTGAATTTTTTGTGGCCATTTTTGTTATTTCAGTACACTGTTTTCGGTTTTTCAGATAACTTTCAATCCAATCATATGCTTTCCCTCTTATTCCCAATAATTCTAATTTTGAAAGGAGCTTTTTATGATTTACAAAGTCAAAAGCTTTGCTCATATCTAGGAAAATCGATACAATTGATTTTCCCGTATTTATGCTTTCGGTTACAATCTTGACTAAATTAAAACATGCTAATGTTGTAGAGCTTCCTTTTCGAAAACCAAACTGATTACTATTCAGTATATTACATTCAGTTAAAAAGCTATTTATCCTGTTATACATTGCCTTTTCAAATATTTTTGAAATAACCGGAATTAAAGCTATCGGTCTAAAATTAGAGGGGTCTGATTTATCCCCTTTTTTGAATATTGGCTTGATCACTGACAATTTTAGAGCGTCGGGAAACACTCCTTGCAGAAAAGAAAGATTTATTATATGAGCCATTGGTTTAGATATAAATTTAGCAGCGTGTTTTAATACTTTAGTAGTTATACCATCGTATCCGCAAGAGTAAGTGTTTTTTAGTCCCATAATAATTTTAAAAATTTCATCTTCATCTACTGGTCTCAAATAAATTGTTTTGGAATTAAATGTAGCGGCCTTTTCCGTATTTATAGTGTTATTAGTTAAAGCAGTGTTTTCATTTGTCAAATTTATAAAATAGTCATTAAAGATTTCACTTATTTGTGTTGGATCTGAAATAGTCTTATCCTGGTATTTTAATGAATTAATGTCAGATTTCATTTTATTTTTTGGAACTGTTGCGGAGATTCTGCTCCAGATAGCTCTAGGATTTTTTCCATTTTTAATAAAGAATTTTTTGTTATTAATTTTTTGTGCTGTAAGCATACACTTTTTAAACATTTTATTGTAATGTTGGAATTTATTTTTATTTTGTTCTTTATTGCTATTTTTTTGAATATACCTTAAAAATAATTTACGTTTAAATTGACTACACTTTTTTAGTCCTTTTGTGATCCATTTCAATTTCCTTTCTCTATTACTAATTTTTACTTTAATTATTGGAAAGCATAGGTTATAAAACATACTAAACTCTTCATAAAATAAGTTAAAAGCTTCTGAAGTACAGTTACTATTAAAAACATCTACAAATGATAGAGCAGACATACACTCTAAAAATTTCTTTAAATTAACATTATTGTAGTCTCTTTTGTATTCAAACCAAGAAGAAATTGGTTTTGGCCTTGCCATTTTAATAGAGATCATTTGTCCAGAATGGTGGTCAGAAAGTCCCAAACAATGGTTCTCGGCAACCACATCCTTTATATTGCTAGCTATATGATCAATACACTTGTCTTCTCTAGTGGGTGTTTTAATATGTAATTCCATATTAAATTGCTTAATTGTACTAATCAATTCTGTTGATATATGACTTGGTTTTAAAGTGTTTATATTCCAGTCTCCACACAAAACAATTTTTTTCCTCTTATGCTTCTCTGACAGTTGTAGCAAGAGTTTATTTAGCTTGTATAAGAAAATACCCGCATGAGATTTATTACGATTAGGAATTCTATAAATTGTTATTACAATAAGATTCATACCAACTACTTCAATACCACAACATTCGAAATAATCTTTTGCTGCAAGAGAAGATATGATATTTTGTAATGACTTAGTTTCTAATGATTTTTTAACCATGATACAAGATCCACCCCTACTTTTTGATCTACAAAATTGTGCTGCTAATTTATAATTGTTTAATGTAACATTTTGTTCCGAACCTTCCTTTATAAAACTTTCACTAAAGCATAAGATATCTATGTCTTTATTTTTCTGCTTAAAATCTAATATTGTCATTTCCAGTAAATCCACTTTACTAGTCACACTAGCTATGTTTTGGTGAAAAATTACAAATTTATTCATATCTAAAGTTAATGGTTGAATGTTCATCTCAATGGAATTTGATTGATTAGAGACGAAAAAACATTGAATTTTCACAGTTTTTCCCATTATTATTTACATGCTCATCATTACTTGAAATATGTGATAACTTAATAACATTATTTAAATACTCATTTTGATATTTTAAAAAATCTATTTCTATATTTATTTTAAAACAAATTGAGTTTAATTTTGAATAATTATTTGTAAATGTATCAATGTAATGGCAATTTTTATATTTCTGTGATATTAATTTTAATTGTTTATTTAATGACTTTATATCTAACAAATGGTTATAAAATACGTTTAAAAGAAATACATTATTAGAACTGAATTTACATAAAATATTACATATTTCCATGAATAACTTATAATGGTTTGTGTCATTTGAACCAATAGCTAATATTATAATATCGTCCTTATGTAACTTATCATTCAAATCACTCATCTTTAATGATTTCAAAATGTCTTCTCCCGCGGCATTTGGCTTGATGATTCCAATGACATCGTATTGATTATTCCAATCTCCACTTTTTGTTTCGATAAGTTTTCTAGATATCCCTCGTGCTTGTTGATCGCCGTAAATATATATTTTCCGTTTTCTTTTTCTTTGAAAGGAAGTAGTAGATAAGCCACCATCATCATTTACCACCAGAGGAATCTCAGGTTGCGATGGATGTCTAGGCGTAGAAGTACTTTTGTTTTCTTGAATAAGTGTGTTTATTTCCAGCGAATCATTCTCCCTTGTTTTTGTTTGAGACATCTGTGTAGTAAGTGTGGAGGAGGCGCCTGGCAAACTCTTCCCTTTTTTACGATTTTCAGAAGTTTTATTGGGTGTCGATTCATTATTTGATGTAGATTCTATTATTTTGTTATTGCTGTTTGCTAATATGTGTTTTAGTTTCTTATTTTCTGCAAGTAAATTTTGTATCTCTATGTCAGCATTTTTTAAATCTTCTGTTAATTTTCCCACAGTCTTCTCAAGTTCATTTATTCTTGTGTATTGATTTAATCCTGTTTCAGGACAGCTTCTGTTGAGGATACTCTTCGTAGATTCAAAAGAAATGTCATCATCATTTATTTGTAGGCCTTCAAAAGAGTTTTCTGTTTGTACTGTTACAATATTTCGTGTACGATGGGTTATGTTATCATTGCTTGGTGAATTACGTGTATGAGATTGTATACATTGCTGGCAGGTCCAATTTGATCTATGCATGGGTTCCATCAATACAAAACGCTTATATGATACATTGACACAGTCAATGTCGAAGGTTAATTGACATTTAAGACATTTCAAAAATTCTCTTTTGGGTAATTTTTTTGAGCATTTAGCACAAACATTTGTTAAATCCATTATTTTAATTTAATAATAAACTTCTGATGATGTTGCTACTAGTTAGTCCCTCTAGCGATAAAAACAATATTTATATTTTCTTGGTGTTTCGACTTATCATACATGATGTTTTAAGTCACCACTAGATGTCGTTATTTATTATTGACAAGTAAAGAAATTAGATCTTGGGAGCTTAAGTTTTTTTTCCCCTGTCCATAGATGTCGCTACTTTATGTCAGCGTATCAAAATATTAAGTTCTAAGATGTTCTGCTACTCGGCTATAGATGGCGTTAAAATTTATTACAGGTTAATCAGAAATTCTCTTCATTTGGGACGGGATTCGAAATCAACGCACACAACTTTTAAGTCTGCTGTCTTAACCGCTGCACCAGATACAACTTAATACAACCGGCGAAATATTATGTCACTTTTTTTTATATTATTAAATGAGCGTTAATACAATGAGTCACTCAAGTTTAAACTGATTGGCTATTTGCAGACAAAGACAAGATTGAATGTTTGTGAAGATATTGTTTTCTTATAAAACATTGATTTTCGCACTGTTTTACTGTATTTTTAATGTTTTCAATATTGTTTTTTAAGCACTTCACTGTTCACATAGCTTTCTTTAGAATGTCTAATGTTTATTATGACTTTTATGGCATTTAATTTGTTTTTTTTAATGCTATCTTGAGTTTGATTTATTCAATAACACTATCACTTATGAGTCACAGTTTATTGTTAAATATTTTATCACTTGCAACTAATCTTCTCCACTAAAACAATTTTAAATTAATATTCTTTACGGAGCTAATGTTTACTTGTCGCAGCGCGTGACGTTTGTGTTTAGTAGTGTGCCACATAATCTTGTACCTTGTACTAATGTTCTATTCTTTGTTGGATCCTTTTCGATTTGCTGTGTATAGGGTTGCCAGGTCGTCAAACCTAATAGCCGGACAGACCAGCCAGTTTGGCCGGACATTTGGCTAAAACGGCCGGACACACTACATTATTGTGGATTTTGTGTCTCAGTGTTTAAAGCTTTTCTAATTAATACCATAAATTTTGTTAAATTAAATAAAATGTAAAAAGCCTTACCAAAGCCGGACAAGCTGGACACCGTTTATTTTGGCCGGACACGCAATCAAAAAGCCCAACTATGACCGGCTTTATCCGGACGCCGGGCAACGCTAGCTGTGTACGTGTGAATTTGGTATAAGAATAAAATGTGTCGTTCCAGCGAGGAGTTCCTACCCCCGCCGTCGCCATCAGACGGTGTTGGTCGGCGTAGTGCGTGGGGAGGACGAGCACTGACCGCGCGCTTGTGCAAGGAGTTTAGCTCGCTATTCTTCGTCCGCTGCGACTACAACCTGGCGCACGCGTGGAGCATGTGCGCGCTGCAGCTGCTGGACAGGCACACGCCCGCCAAGTGAGTGATGTACCTCTTTCTATCCGACTACGACAGTAGGAGGGTTATGTTTTTCGAGAGTATGTATGTTTGTATGTATAATTGTTTGGCACGCTCTGCAGCCTGAACTTAAATTGAAATAAAATAAAAAACAAAATGGCGGATTTTTCGGGGGTTTCTTATTTTTTCATTCCAAAGTTGCCCAGAAACGCAGTCGGGTGTTTTAGTTTTTAAAAATTACCGTTATCTTCTGATCTTTTGCTGTGTAAAAAAATAAATAAAAAAAATGTTAATTTATTTATTAATCTTTTAAACTTTATCGCATAAAATACTATGCGTACAGTACAAAAGGCGAATTTAATGCTAGGAGCATTGTCTAACAATTATCAGTTGAGTTATCAGTTTGTGTGTATTGCAAGTGTTCAAATTCAAATTGATTTAAAGTTTTAGAAAAGTATTATAGGATTTCGTAGACATTAGTCATTTATTTGTAACTAGCGGTTTCCCGCGGCTCCGCCTGCGATAAAAAGTAGCCTATGTTTGACCCCGGGTCTTCAACTATATTCATATCAAATTTCATCAAAATCCGTTTAGAGGTTTGGCTGTGAAAGCGTAACAGACAGTCGGACTGACAGACTTTCGCATTTATAATATTAGTATGGATTTTCTATGTTCTTCTAACTCGATCGTGCTGTCTCATCTACGCTTTCAATATTCGTTTACTCCTTCGAAGTCGTTTTCTTATAGCCGAGGTTCGTGACCACTATTTTGTTGTGTTATATATAGTGTAATGTTTTCATTCAAGAGGTCATACGAAAGGTCATTTTTAAGCAACATTCATTTATTTTTACAGATCATTACTCTGCCTCGATTACTAATGAAAAAGTTTCGTTGACAGAATAACAATAGAAGTCCTCCGCGCTTGCGGCAAAGCGTGTGTCGTGAAGCGTCGTTTCGCCGTGGCCGGTCTGTTGGTCAGGCAGGCCGTTGCGTTAGCTAGAAGACACGCCGGCACCGGCCATCCCCGACACGCCGCCGCCTTACTCGACTACGGCTTCTACCTTCTGAACATCGACTCCATCAACCACAGCGTGTGTGTGTACGAGGTAATGATAAAATAATTTAAATATAAACTTGTCTATTTGACTGTCTATTAAAACTACTAAGGGCCGATTTCATCAAGATCGTTTCTATCCAAGAGTAACTAATCTAAACGTAAACAATGAATGGCAGGCATTTTTATTCTAAAGTCCTTATACCGGAATTATACGTAGATTAACAGTATATTCTCGGGTTAAATGTGTGGTAAATTGTAAACTTCATCATACGAGAGTAAATAGCGTCATTGTCCTTGGAATAAAACTTATCCGACTTTGGTGAAATCGACCCTAGGACAAGCGCCTTAAAGTCATTCAAACAGCTTCTTTGACAATACAAGATCGCGCTAATTGCAAATTTAACAAGAGTGAGTTGAATGTTTTTCGTTAGATTTCGAACTATTTTCAATCGACATTACCGATGGACAGAGATGTTTGGAAGAAAATAAATGTAGCTGGATACAAAATCAAAAAATATCTGCTAGTCGATTTTTATAAGGGGTAAAAGTGACCCTATTAAAAAAGTCGAGTTTTTCGATATCAAAAATAGCCCTCGCGGTCTTTATTTGTTTGAGATAAATTAAATACGTTAACGTCATTTGCAATTAGCGCGATTGCCCTCCAGTTGTAATAGCCTCCTATATATAATATTCTGACGTCCATTCACCCAGGAAGCGTTATCAACGCTACGCAGAGTATTTGGCAGAAGCAGTCTTCACGTAGCGACCGCTCAAGAAGATCTGGCATACGCTCTGTACGTGTTAGAGTACTCTTCTGGATTGTTCTACAAGGCGAGGGAACACGCTGAGAAGGCTATCAGGATCATAGAGGTATTGTCACATGTTTTATTTAATAAATATATTTATAGGGACAAGTCACATAGATGGAGGTGGCCCCAAAGTAAGTTCAAACTACAGACATATAAGACGTTTAATAAGGTACTAGGTACTTGTCACACTTATTCGGATCTATATGGCGACATCTCTTTTTACACCTGTAGCAACATTCACTCACTCATAGACATTATTCAAAGCGTGGCAATTTTTGGCCGTGACGCCATTTTGTAACGTGCATAAGCTGCGTTGTTGGATCGGTGAATACTTAAAAATAATAGAGTAGAATACCATATAAATGATCAGATCATGCAAACCACACAACATTCATACATTTCTTGAAACCATGAGCTTGAGCATGATCGTAAACAGTTTACCCTAGGCTAGATACAGCCCACGCTGCATAGTTTTGCATGTGTGTGGTTTTGTTACGCTAATTAATAGCATACCTTCCGTCTGTTTACGTCTTATACGTCTGTGGTTCAAACTTATGTTCTGTTCTACAAGGCATGGGAACACGCTGAGAAGACCATCAGGATCATATAGGTCATTAGTTTAAATATTGTTTATTTTACGATTTTCATACAATATAGCTATAGAACAGAAAAAATATCGGCTAGTCGATTTTTATAAAAAAGCTCGATAGTCGAGCGTGGCCCGCGTATCCGTAGTGAATGCGCGTGTCAAGCAACGACGAGACGCGACCATTATTGGATTGGTCGCCATTTAGTGGCATTGTCTATCTCGAGATCCTCCGTGCTACGGAAGTCACGTTAAGCCGTTGGTCCCGGTTGTTATCCATGGATAGCAGTCGTTAAACTGTATCAGATGCCTTAGGGCAGCCTAAAAAGTCTGACAGTGTTGGCCACTAACACACCTCGGTTCATGTTCCTATTGGTCTGGTTTCCCTGTAAAAGGGGTTACGGAGGTCAGAAGGCAGTCGCCTTGATTGTAATAACCAGTGCCGCCAAATCCAGGACCATGACTTACAGCGCACCCTAGGCTCCGAAGCGTAAGCTGACGACGCAACTAGGAATACACGATAGGATGATGAGTCGATTTTTATAAAGGGTAAAAATGATCCTATTACCACATTTAGGTACATAATTTCTGTTAACCATGCCTTTGTAATTTATTGACTTATATTTTTGTACAATAAATATTTAATAATATATTACAAACTCCACTATCTTATGTTTGTATGGCACTAGGCTCTATTTCATGAATCGTAATTGCTAAACAGTTGAAATTTTTACAAATAATTAAATTAATATTTTTGTTGTAGTTACCAGAACAAATTAAAGAGATGGGACCATAATACCTTTTAAAAATATTCTCTTTAAAGTACTTATCGGGAAATGTTTTTATAGTGTTAAAGCATTCTTAGACGGTAAAATTGACATAGCGCAAATGATGCTCTCAAAATAAATATTTAGATATAATGATAATAATATTTGACTGGTTTAATAATATTTTGAGAATTATTTCATTGTGAATTGAATCAATTTAAATGTTAATGTGTAATGTAGATTGAATTGTTTTAATTTTTTTTGCATACCTAATAAGGTTGATTGCGCGGCCATATTGTTATTTAACACCAGACTGTACCACTTTCATTGCAAATAAACAATAGTTTATAATCTTTCTTTCTTTTTATAACAAAGTATATAAAATCAAAATAAAATAAATATTTAATTAGGGACTCCCAGACTCCCAAACGGGCGTAATCATTTTGCCATTTTTACTCGATATCAAGAAAGAAGCCTAAAATATTCACAGAATATGGTTTCGTGTGCTTTTCTTCTACTCGTACTCTATAATAGTCGAGTCGAATGGTCTTCATTCGGCTCAAAATCTAGTTTAGTTAAAAAAGGAAAATTTTAATTTAGAGTTTTTTTATTTTTATTTTAGAATTTAGTCCCGTCGGACCATTTATTGTTGGCGTCGGCGAAGCGCGTAAAAGCGCTGATTTTAGAAGAAATCGCTCTGGACACGCCAGCCGGACAGGAAATGAGTGAGTCGAGTTAATAAACATTAAACATAACCAATCTTTAATTATATAAGCCTGACAAATAAAATATGTACCTTCGCCATATTGCTGAAAAATATTGGAACAGGCATTCATGTAACATTCCATGTCATCTCAACGTCATCTGCTATTTCTTACGATTTATTTAACAAAATGGCAAAAATAATTCATAGTAATGAGAGAAAAGTTATATACAGCCCGACCATTAAAATAGCAGCCTTTTCCAGGTCGCGAGGAGCTCGTACTTATTTTCCTTGCATGTGTAGTTCAAAGCACTATTTACCACTCGGTAGAAAATGCGATTCCTAACTCGATCGTATTATGGTAAAAAAATTAACTACGCCCTCGTTAGTAATCGGTCACTTTCTTCCCTCGGTGAACAATGTACCATTCCTTTGATAACAGAACCGTCGCTACTAGAAGAGTCGGAAAGCCTTCACAAAGCAGCCCTGGAATTGTCAATGATGGCTTTCGGCGAGAAGAACGTGCAGACAGCCAAACACTACGGCAACCTCGGCCGGCTGTACCAGAGTATGCAGAAATTCCAGGTAAATAAATAAATAAATCATCATCATCATCATCATTTCAGCAGCAGTCAGTCCACTGCTGGACATAGGCCTCTCCCAATGATTTCCAAAATGATCGGTTGGCAGCAGTCTGCATCCAGCGTTTGCCTGCGACCCTTTTCAGGTCATCTGACCATCCGGTCGGTGGATGTCCAACGCTGCGCTTACCGGTAAATAAATAATTTTTAATTTCATTTATTTAACTTTTGGAAGACTAACAGCATGGCCACGAAGCAATTCGCCGCGATGCCACCGGCGACTGGCACTAATCGTTACTACTCCTCATTTCGCCTCGCCGGTCAACAGTTCCCGTGACTTTGTTATGTATTTCTTTTAGTCGCCGGTGGCATCGCGGCGAAATTTTTCGTGGCCAGGCTGTATCGACTATTTATAAATGGTTATGTTCGCTCGCTCTAGTTTTTTTTTTTTTTTTTTTTTTTTTTTATTGTCTGCTCCTTTCTACCATAAGGTTAGCTGGAAGAGATTGCATTAGCGATAAGTCCGCCTTTGTACTAATTTCTCTTAATGTTAATTGGTTTCAATGATGTATTTTTTCTTAAATGTTGTCGTGTATAAAAAAAAAAGAAAAAAAGTATAAAGTGTCGGTTAATTATTGTTGTGTGTAAATAAAAGAAATGTCAATTAATTGCTGGTTACTGGATATGTTATGCTAACGGCTGAAGGCCATTGTCATGTGTAAAAAATAAAGGGGAATTTATGATATCCTTCAAGATTAACGACAAGGAATCTTAACTGTGTTCGAAATGTACTATACACGAATTTTCATACAAAAGCTAACCAAGAGGGTACCTGAATAGACCAGAGCAGGGCAGCAGACCTTTGGAGTACAAGGACCTCTTGCGTTACCCTAGGAAATGGGGGTCTGACAGGGGGTAACACTAATGACACCAACTAATGAATATCAAAATGCAATTTATTTGAAAACTCAAACTAATATCATTAATCATATAAATACATGAAGGTTATAGGGGCGTCCGCTGAAGGCGAACCCTGAATGTAAACAACTTAGAATCTAGCTTTATGCTAATTACAATGAAGTTTCAAAAATAAGGTACCAATTGCAGAAGGCGAAATTAACAAATAGCCATGGCGGGATTACCGAACGCGCGTTAAGAATACATAGGAAACACTATACCTGGCCAGGTCCAAACACTACACGTGATCCGGATTCACATCTCGATAACGCGATCCGTTGTGGTCCGGTAGGTGATCCGTTACCGGCACAAATCCGAGGTTTCCTTGTGGGCGATGCACCGAGCGGGTGATAGTAACGCTTGTCGTCGATCGCCCGTCGTCACGCCACGCCGGGTTATAGGGCTGCGGCGGGAGGTTGGACCCGCGTGAAACACCTTGGGGTCGCCGTGTGGCACGCAGCCCGCGGGGCCAGGAGCTGCGCCCTGCGGTGGATGATTGGAACCAACGCCAGCAGGCGCCGTTAAAACGAAGGCCGCGTGCGCGCATCGGTACGTGGGCACATGGCGGCCACGCACCCGTAGGGGCAGCGGTAAGAATCCTTCTTACGCGGCGATCTTCGGCGTCCACTTAGACTTATACTAAATACAAATACGGCGGGGCGTAAAATACGGTGAAGGGAATCAACCAAAAATCCCCATTACAATGTTATATTTTAGAGTACCAAAAAATCACCCAGCCGCTAGGCGACTCGGCGAAGAAGACCCATCTCGTCTCGCTCGAACTTCGCACTTTTCCCAAAACGTTCTGTTTTACACACTTGCGTCATACGTCAAACCAATTTACGAGTTTTCCAAATCGAAGGGCGCTTGGGCGAAATAGATATTCATCAATATTTATTATAGGCAATATTATTGTCTATTAACAAATAAAATTCTAAATTATAACGGGATTCCGTATTCCGTTATGCTGGCCAATTCCGACCGAGCTAGGTGGAACGAAACGTCACCGGCCGTCAAATACGCAACAACGTCAGATTGTTTTGACCACCGCTATGTGTTTTTGTTTCTTTAGAATTTTTAGTGAAAGTACTTAAAAATACAACGAATTGTTGGTTTGAATAATCAAAATGCGTTATGACGAATAATCTGGTGTATAGATTGTCGCGTTCCTTTCATTGGAAACTTTGCAATCCTCGTATGAAGTTTGAGCAAGATCAACTATGTGTTTGGTGCTAATATTCCAAAATGAGATGAGATGAGAGGGCTGATGCCTCAATGTAACAAAAGCCTAGCATGTAGTTCAATCACCTACGTAAGTAACATGCAAATATATCTGCTAGATTGTCTAAAACATGACATTCAAAGATGCATAACCCTACATCTTACTTATCTATAAAAAATATGTAGTTATCACTACAATACCCCCCTTTTGGCAAAGAGGTTAAGTAGCGCTTAACCGAACAGCCGGTATAACCGGAGAAAAAAAAAACTCTTAACTCAACCTAAGACTAAAATTCGTAATATATACCATACATCTTGTTATGTTGTGTTTCAGGGACACAGTGTCTGGCCAGACCACTGTATTTCCTTCACACAACCGGAAGGCATATATATATCTTAGACTCCTCGGAGGGTAGTCTTCAGCTGACTGTAGGTCACTAACTATAACTAATGGTTACTAGTACTACACCTAACAAGTTATATCTAATTTTCTAGAACCTAAATAAGATATTAATTGTTTTTAATATCCTTTAGATTCATGATTCCTATTTACCTAAGCAATATTTATTTAATAGAGTGAGATAGGGGTAGTAAGGATCCTTATTAAATACCTAAATGTCTGAAATTATAAGCCTAATATATGTATTGCATATAGGCATGCAATGTGGTGGCTGGCTATGTACACCAATGTTGTATTCATGGTGGAGGCAAAATTATGGCTCTCACCTGAGACAAAGTACCAGATGTATGACCGGCAGGCTCATACTTGATGAAAAATAAAAAACTTCATTTTCATTTTTTCTCCAAAATTAACAAATATTATGTGACGGTTTAAAGTCACCAAGACGCGTTAGGGTGTGTAGCTACACAAAAAATTGGTTTTCATGAAAACGCTTCAAAACAAATTTTGGACTCTTCAAGTCAAGTATGATCATACTTTATTAGTAGATGCATACAGAAGATGGGATTCCAATTGATCCTACAAACCAAAATAAATAAATTTTTGGCTTCTGGAGTCAGAATAATATGATTATTCTTAAAAGTTGAGGATTTCAATGAATCCTACAAATCAAATTCAAAATACAAAAGTTGCTAATTTGTGCATACACCTTGTGTGACCTTTATTATGTCCTTGACATGATATTTTCCAACTTTACCGGTATCTATCTCTTGAAGGTCGTAAACGACATCCGAATGCTTCTTGATGACCTTGCATTTCAAGAAGCGCGGTGCCAGTTTAGCAGAGAAGAAGTGTGCTGCGTTTGACTGTACAAAGTTACGCCTCCATACGATATCGCCTACGCATAACCGTAGTTGTTTGCGGCGCAGGTTGTATCGTCCCGCGTTTCGTTTGTACGCTTTGGTCAACGCATCTGTGACCCGTTGGAAAATTTCTGCCATTTCGTTGAGAGCGGTTGCTCTCTCGGACCGGTTGGAAATTTGAAGGTCGTCTAACGAATCTGGTATGCCGCCCCTTATCGAATGCAGCATGCCATCCGTCATCATCTCTCGACCTTTGGCCAAGAAAAATGGTGTATGCCCTGTTACCACGTTAACAGTGCTATTCAAAGATAACTGAATTTGAGGTAAGTATTTAGACCAATTTCTTTGATCTCGGTCCACCAAAATAGCTAAGCAGGTTTCTATAGTCTGATTAAAGCGTTCTACAGTGTTAGACTGGGGGGCGTAGTACGCGTTGTAAAATATTCTTGGTATCGAGTGTCTTGTACAAAAATCTTTAAATTGTTTGCTCTGAAATATTGTTGCGTTATCGCAAATTAAAACACATGGTATTCCTTCCTTATTTAAAATTTCAGATTCTATAAATGGTGTTACTGTATTAGCTGTTGCAGTTCTAAGTGGGTGAATCCAACAATATTTTGTAAATACATCAACTATAGATAGTATGTAGACATGACCAGAATGAGATTTAACTAGAGGACCTATTAAGTCGAGGGACAAAGTATGTATAGGTTTGTTGACCCTCTTCTGGTTTATCATGTGTCCATGTGGAGGTTGATTTGAGTGTTTATATGCTTTGCACTTCTCACACATGGCTACGTAGTTCTTAACGTCCTCATACATGCCTTTCCAAAAATAATTTTCTTTAATCTTGGACAAAGTTTTAAAGGTACCAGGATGAACTGTATGTTTTTCATGATTTTCTGTGATGCATTCTTGAACTAATTCTTTGGGTAATACTATTTTCCAATCGTTTTCTGATTGTAAATTTGATGTTGACTTTGAATATCTAAATAGTATTTTATCTTTTATCTGATAATTTTTATGGAACATTGGGTTTAGTTCCACATTTTTATACAGTTTATTATACCAATCATCATTAGAATTGCAACCGCCATCAAATATGACAGCCTCGATACGGGACAAAACGTCTGGTACTACGTGCATAGAACCTTTTTTATGCCTAACTTCAAAATCAAAACAAGATAACTGCATTGCCCATCGTGCCAATCGACCTGATGGGTTATTTAGAGTTTTGAGCCATTTCAAAGACATATGGTCGGTCACTACTATAAAACGACTACCTTCTATATAAGGTCTAAAATAGTTTATCGAATCCACCAAAGCGAGCAATTCGCGCTCAGTTGTACTATAATTTCGTTCCGTTTTCGAAAGAAGTCTAGAATAAAAGGCTATGGGATGTTCGATACCATCGATTTCTTGGATAAGCACGCTACCAATACCGACGCTTGATGCGTCTGAATGAATTTGAAACGGCTTAGAGAAATCGGGACAGGCGAGCACAGGGGCCTGGGTCAGGGCTTCTTTGAGCGCTAAGAACGACCTTTCTGCTTCCTCTGACCAGTCTACCGTATCTCTGCCCTTTTTCTTGCCTATTAGAGCCGTCATTGGTGCTATAATGGTTGAAAAATTTGATACAAATCTGCGATAGTATGAACAAAGCCCAATAAACGCGCGTAACTGTTTAGCGGTTGTTGGCCGCGGAAAATTTTTGATGCATTCTAACTTTTGTGGATCTGTCTGTAAACCTTGTGAACCGACTATGTATCCCAAATATTTAAGTTCATGCTTACAATATTCGCATTTGTCAAAGTTTATGGTTAAACCTGCTTTGCTCAAAGCTTCAAGAACCTCATTCAAAATAGTTATGTGTTCCTCATATGAGCTGGTGGCTATGAGAAGGTCATCGCAGTACGCGAATATCTTCTCGCCATATTTGTGGTGAAAAAGTGAATCTACCAACCGCTGTAATTCGCATCCAGCGTTAGAAATTCCAAATGGAACACGTTTGAACTCAAATAAACCACGGTTAGGTACCACGAACGCGCATTTTTGGCATGACGTGCCGGAGCCGTCGACATTATCCGTGTCACATAAAGAAATCTGCCAGTACGCTGCTGATAAGTCGATGGAACTTAAGTAACGAGTGCCACGTAAGTTATCCAGAATTGAACTAATATAGGGTACGGGGTACGAGTCTTTAACCGTAACATCATTAAGTTTCCTAGCGTCTAAACAAAATCTCCATGAACCATCCTTCTTTGGAGTCATAACAACAGGGTTCGACCATGGTGATTTAGACGGTGCTATCACACCTAGCTGAAGCATTCGGTCGACTTCCTCGTTCAAGGCTTTCAGCTTGACCGGTGAGAGAGGATAATATCTTTGTTTTATTGGTGGCCCTGTTGTTTTGATCCTATGTTCTACTAAAAATGTTTTACCTAAGCCTCTCTCCTCTGTACTAATTGACTTAAATTTTTGTATAACTTTATCTAATTGAATTGCTTCAAGAGGGGATAGGTCGTGTTTTGGGACTATGGCACATATAGATTTGCATGGCTCCGGCCTAAGGTGAATATCTTCTAATTTAAACAAATTTATCAAATCTAATGTTATGATAGAGTCCATGCCGAAAATAAAATTATCAGATACTGATGGAATTACCATGAACATGATATTGTAGACAGAACCTCTGAAATTGACTGGTAATAGAATTTTACCTATAACCTCAACAACAGAACGGTTTGCACAAGTCGCTGTAGTATTATAGCTAACCAAGT
Organism: Euzophera pinguis; assembly: GCA_947363495.1. Classification (NCBI taxonomy): domain Eukaryota; kingdom Metazoa; phylum Arthropoda; class Insecta; order Lepidoptera; family Pyralidae; genus Euzophera; species Euzophera pinguis. The sequence continues at coordinate 1,969,059 of OX376164.1, forward strand.
TGAAACCCAAATTCAAAAAATGTTTATGGAAATTGTTCCCTATTATGCTCAAATTCGCACCAGAATCCATCAAACCTTTATAAGTTTTGTTTCTAATTTTAATATCAATATAAATTCTGTTATCACTTTTGACCGTTTTTACGCCAGGAGTCACTGTGCCCAAGTATGTCATATTAGATATTTTACTAGTGGCTCCTGGTTTACCTAGTTTTTTTGGAATATTGCTTGTTTCCTGTAATGGTGTGTTCCTTGGTGCAGAGTTACATTTATGACAGGTGCTTGTTAGCACGTTTGTTCGACCACACCGGAAACACACAATACCAGGAATAGTGCGGCATTGTTTATAAAAGTGTCCGACTTTTTTGCATTTGTTACAAACTGGCTGGTTTTTACTAATATCCTTTTGTATTTGTTTATTATCGTTGTTGAATTTTTTATTATTAAATGATTTTACAGCATTAATTTGTTTTAATTGTTTAGTATTTTTGGAATAATTTGCGGCGCTGGGAAGGCCTGAATAAGCTTCAAAGCGTTTACCAATAGCTATAAGGTTCCGGATGCTGTTCGAGTCATCGATGGCCAACAGGTGTCCGTATGATGGCAAAATGTTATGTTTTATAATTTCAAGTAAAGTTGTATCTGACAATTTATTCACAAGGCGCGCATTCATGGTTTGCATTTCTAATATATAAATGTGCAGGGGTTGACCTGCCGATTGTCGGTGTTCGCGAATTGTTTTTTCTAATTTAAAATCATTGTCTATGGTTGTGAAAAACGACTTAAAATGATTTTCTAATTCCGATAACGAGTAAACACCATCCCTAATATGCCTATAATAATCTAAGGCTTTTCCACTAAGTAAGTCTGAGAAGCATTTAAGTACTTTATGCTCTGGAGTTTCACGACTACGTCTAAAGTCATCAATTCTAAGAAAAAAATCGGTAACATCCGATTCACCTGAAAATTTTAAATTCCACGATCTCAAATTATCCTCCTTTAGTACATGAACAACACGTTCGCGTTCCCTTGTCTCAGTAGCGGTAATATGTGTGTCTAACACCTTCAAATTGGCATGACGCACTAAACTGGGAGCATCGAGTTGAAACAAAGTAGGGTCGAATGCTGTTGATGTGGAGGGGCCGGGCGGGCGGGTTTCCACAGCACCGCCTCGCGGTCGTGTACTAACAAATGAGGGAGAAGTAGTGGAAGGTGGTTTGATTTCCCCTCCATTCACTTCATGAAATTGGTCTCCTTCGCCGTCTGACATTTTGTCAAAGGTGTAGGATTACTTGTGACGGGGTGTGTAATAATATAAAATTCAATAAATTCTGATTCAAAATATTCTAGATAATAATTCAAAATATCTGTGTATGCAGAAAATGAAATAAATATTCAGCTTTCTAATTGAGAAATTTCAATAATATATGGCCAAACACTATGCTACTTGTTCATAGTGTTGCCTAGAAAAATTCAAATAATTAATTAATATGGATTATAATATTCGAATATTCACCACCCAGTCACGAGCAAGCCCAAAGATTGTTTGACACTAAAAATTTATCATCAGTATTATTGCCAAAACACAATGTATAAAATTTAAAAAAAAAATTTGTTCGAGAAAAAAAAATCGAAATTTGTTTTATTATCCACTGTCAAACTCCCATGATCCAAAGGTTAAAAAGAAAATATATATGTTCGGGCGCCATTGTCGTGTATAAAAAAAAAAGAAAAAAAAAGAAAAAAGTATAAAGTGTCGGTTAATTATTGTTGTGTGTAAATAAAAGAAATGTCAATTAATTGCTGGTTACTGGATATGTTATGCTAACGGCTGAAGGCCATTGTCATGTGTAAAAAATAAAGGGGAATTTATGATATCCTTCAAGATTAACGACAAGGAATCTTAACTGTGTTCGAAATGTACTATACACGAATTTTCATACAAAAGCTAACCAAGAGGGTACCTGAATAGACCAGAGCAGGGCAGCAGACCTTTGGAGTACAAGGACCTCTTGCGTTACCCTAGGAAATGGGGGTCTGACAGGGGGTAACACTAATGACACCAACTAATGAATATCAAAATGCAATTTATTTGAAAACTCAAACTAATATCATTAATCATATAAATACATGAAGGTTATAGGGGCGTCCGCTGAAGGCGAACCCTGAATGTAAACAACTTAGAATCTAGCTTTATGCTAATTACAATGAAGTTTCAAAAATAAGGTACCAATTGCAGAAGGCGAAATTAACAAATAGCCATGGCGGGATTACCGAACGCGCGTTAAGAATACATAGGAAACACTATACCTGGCCAGGTCCAAACACTACACGTGATCCGGATTCACATCTCGATAACGCGATCCGTTGTGGTCCGGTAGGTGATCCGTTACCGGCACAAATCCGAGGTTTCCTTGTGGGCGATGCACCGAGCGGGTGATAGTAACGCTTGTCGTCGATCGCCCGTCGTCACGCCACGCCGGGTTATAGGGCTGCGGCGGGAGGTTGGACCCGCGTGAAACACCTTGGGGTCGCCGTGTGGCACGCAGCCCGCGGGGCCAGGAGCTGCGCCCTGCGGTGGATGATTGGAACCAACGCCAGCAGGCGCCGTTAAAACGAAGGCCGCGTGCGCGCATCGGTACGTGGGCACATGGCGGCCACGCACCCGTAGGGGCAGCGGTAAGAATCCTTCTTACGCGGCGATCTTCGGCGTCCACTTAGACTTATACTAAATACAAATACGGCGGGGCGTAAAATACGGTGAAGGGAATCAACCAAAAATCCCCATTACAATGTTATATTTTAGAGTACCAAAAAATCACCCAGCCGCTAGGCGACTCGGCGAAGAAGACCCATCTCGTCTCGCTCGAACTTCGCACTTTTCCCAAAACGTTCTGTTTTACACACTTGCGTCATACGTCAAACCAATTTACGAGTTTTCCAAATCGAAGGGCGCTTGGGCGAAATAGATATTCATCAATATTTATTATAGGCAATATTATTGTCTATTAACAAATAAAATTCTAAATTATAACGGGATTCCGTATTCCGTTATGCTGGCCAATTCCGACCGAGCTAGGTGGAACGAAACGTCACCGGCCGTCAAATACGCAACAACGTCAGATTGTTTTGACCACCGCTATGTGTTTTTGTTTCTTTAGAATTTTTAGTGAAAGTACTTAAAAATACAACGAATTGTTGGTTTGAATAATCAAAATGCGTTATGACGAATAATCTGGTGTATAGATTGTCGCGTTCCTTTCATTGGAAACTTTGCAATCCTCGTATGAAGTTTGAGCAAGATCAACTATGTGTTTGGTGCTAATATTCCAAAATGAGATGAGATGAGAGGGCTGATGCCTCAATGTAACAAAAGCCTAGCATGTAGTTCAATCACCTACGTAAGTAACATGCAAATATATCTGCTAGATTGTCTAAAACATGACATTCAAAGATGCATAACCCTACATCTTACTTATCTATAAAAAATATGTAGTTATCACTACAATGTATGTAAATGGTGCAATAAAGTGTTCATTCATTCATTCATTCATGTTGGTAACACTTGACTTACCCTATGTTGGTAAAACAAAATTATTTATAGAACTAACGCACAGAACGGACACTCGCACCCTCCCACCCGAAACAGATACCGCACCGAGCCAAGCAGATTTAGGGTAAAATTCTAGAGCAAAACATTGCAAGGATGACGTTTCGGCGCTGCGACGATTATGACGTATATACGGTTAATAACCAACCCCACGAGTAAAACACACATTGCCGCGCGTGCGTACGCGACCGAATCGTAGTAGTAGTAATAGGTATCGGGTTCGCCGCTGTTGTTTGGATTGTCCGGGGTGTGGTAATACTTAATAATATGAGGCGAGATTTAAGAAAATAGTTTATTTACAATAGGGACACACCCGTGGGACTCGCATACAAATTGCTTCCGTGTTCCAGTGGTTAACCCGGATTTGCCTAAGACCCGGATGACATGGGTTTGATTCCCACGGGAAGCAGGCTTGGATAACCTGATTGTTTTAAATAAATAAATTGTTTGATAAAATGATGATTCCATGCATTCGAAGGCACGTTCGTAGTACGGGAGTCCTATTTTTCAAATATAAATTATGATATGACGAATAAAAATCATTCGGCTCACCGATTTTGTGGGTCATACTTTTCGAAAATAGCATTTCAGGATTGTTTGGCCAAATAACACCCATCCATACTAATATTATAAATGCGAAAGTCTGTCTGTCTGTTACGCTTTCACGGCTAAACCGCTGAAGGGATTTTGATGAAATTCGGTATAAATATAGTTGAAGACCCGGGATCGAACATAGGCTACATTTTTTTTTAATATAAATAAATTTTCTCATATCCACAGGACGCCGAAACAATGCACCTCAAAGCAATCACGATTAAGGAAGAGCTACTAGGAGCGGAGGACTACGAAGTAGGTCTCAGTATCGGGCACCTCGCCTCGCTCTACAACTACCACATGAACATGCACTGCGCCGCTGAGAAACTGTATCTGCGGTCCATTGCCATCAGTGAGTCATTTATATTTAACTAGATTTTCATATTTTCTGTCATATTTAATCGTAAAAACGTCTAAATAGGTAGAAATTCAAGTGTATTACGAAAAAAAAAGTAATTCTTTACCGGCTAAAAGAAGCCACTATCAGAGAAAAACTACTAGGAGCGAAGAAGGTAACGTAACCTCTCGTTTGTAACGTCCCGGTTGACTGGAAGCGATCTCTGTATGGGGCAAGTCCGCCGTTGCAATTTATTTTTAGTTTCTGTAATGTTATTTTCTGTGCAATATAGTTATTACAAACAAACAATCAAAGGTTTCAATCGCAATGCAATATAAGCTATATGGGCCCAGAACTACGAGATAGTTATCTAAAGTGACTCATTTATAATAAAACTAGCTGTTTCCCGCAGCTCCGCCTGCGTCAAAAAGTAGCCTATGTTTGGCCCCGGGTCTGCAACTATATTCATACCAAATTTCATCAAAATCCGTTCGGCGATTTGGCCGTGAAAGTGTAACAAAAAGACTTTCGCATCTATACAGGGTGGACCAAAAGTTCGTTTAAATTTCAGACGATGACTAGTTATGTGAGATAAAAACAGTTTGTTTATTATAAAAGTTCACAAGAAGGGATTTTATTTTTTTAAATTACATCATCCATATGTGATCCTTGACTATTTTGACACTGCTGCAACCTGGAGCGAAAATTTTCAATGACGGCCTCACAAGTGTTTCGTGAAATGTTTTGCATTTCCTCTCGAATATTTTCCTTTAATTCCTCTAGGAACACTGGGTTGCTGTTGAAAACTTTACATTTAAGGTATCCCCAAAGAAAGAAGTCCATTGGGGATAAGTCCGGGCTACGAGGTGGCCAGTTAATGGCACATCTTTCGGATATCACTCTTTTGTCCAAAAATTTCGCGAACAGCACTTAATGAGTCGTTGGAAGTGTGGCATGTTGCCCCGTCCTGCTGAAACCACGATCGTTGAATAAAACCATCGATATTCTGTAGCGCTGGTGAAAAAATAATCTGTAGCATGGCAATATACCGCTCTGTATTCACTGTAACAGCATTTCCTCGGTGATCTTCAAAAAAGTATGGACCAATAATGCCTCTTGCTGAAAAAGCTGCCCATACAGTAACATTGGGTGAATGCAGATGTTTTTGATGCTTCAATTTAGGATTAGTGTCACTTCAATACCTGCAATTTTGCTTATTCACATGCCCATTTAGATGGAAGTGTGCCTCGTCTGAGAAAAAATGTTGGTAAAGCTGGTGAACCTCTCTAACATTTCGTTTGCAAATTGGAATATGATCTTGTGGCTTTAATTCCTGTACCGAAGAATACGAATCAAAGATGTTCCGGGCACACCTAAGGCGTTAGACCGCTTCCGAGTAGAGTCCAGGTTCTTCACGAATAGACGCTCTTGCACTGTCGACGTTTTCGGGATCTCTTGATGTTCTAAGTCGGCCGGATCGTGGTTGATTCATTGTTGAACCTGTCTCCTCGAACTTCTGTACCCATTTTCTAATCAATTGAATCGATGGAGCGTCATTTTTACGCCGTATGTTGTAATGAGCACAAATAATCGTTGTTGCGGTAGTACTCGCGTACACAGAACGCACGTTGTTTATCGCTGAACGACGCCATGGTACTGAATTCCCATTGGCCGCTCTTGCGTTTCGTAACCCCTCCGCCCCGCCCCGCCGTTGCTGCTCGTCGCAGCTACCGATTCAAATTTAAACGGACTTTTGGTCCACTATGTAATATTAGTATGGATACTATAGTTAAAAATATTGCTTTTTGCTATAGCAACTATAGTTGAAGACTACGGTTACGGGCGTCGCGTGAGGCTATCGAGCTCCTCATTCGAGCGCTATTGTGCATCCAGTTGTAAAACACCCTATTTCGTGTTGTGTTCAGGCCTGAAGTTGTTCGGCGAGCGCTACAGCGGGCTGGAGTACGACTACCGCGGGCTGGTGCACGTGTTCACTCAGCTCAAGCGACACGCGCGAGCCGCGCACTACAGCCGCCTGCTGCAGCACTGGCACGGTGAGTACTGGCACGGCGAGTACTGGCACGGCGAGTACTGGCACGGTGAGTACCGCTCGCAGGTCCCGGCGAGCACTCCACGCTGCAGCACTGGCACGGTGAGTACTGGCACGGCGAGTCGCGGTCAACTTGATATTTCAAAAAAGAATAGACATGATTATATTCTGGACTCGTCGCTCTCGCTGATTATTCCGTTATAAAAAATAGTCCCGACAACTCGTTTTTGGTCTTAGAAAACCAGAATTTATATTATCCCTCTTTCATAAAAAATCGGCAAAATTGGATCTAATAAGCTATAAAATTTCCAGCTCTGAGAGAAGAATCGAAAGCTGAGCAGCAGCCAGCGCTGGGCGATGAACAAGTGATGCCTCTAGAAGAACTACAGGCGAAGTTCTTTACGCCCAACGACTGAACGGTGGCGTGCCTGTCTGTCAACACCTCACTCGGTAACTCGTGTTCAACTTGACCGTTTTGTTAGTGAAAATTATGGAATGTCTGATAAAAAAATTAATTTTTGACCTATTTCTGTTAAATATTAGTCTGATTTCCCGTCTCGGTATAAAAGGAAATAAATATCTGATGATTTTAAACAGTTGTACGCCAGTTAACGAAAAACTGATCAATCAATAGCTATTCTGACTCTAAAAGAAAAATAAATAACTATATTACGCAAAAATATCTGATTTCATCTGATTTGAAATGTGTATACGCAAGGCGCAAACCGCGCAAATTTAGTAATACTAAATAAATACAGACACTTTCCTATTTTTCTATTTCACACAAATTTTGTTCAATAAAATGTTGAAATAGGTTGAAAAAATACCAATTGTTATTTTAAACGAAAAAAGCGGTTATTATTATGACGTCGTGTGTAGATCATTCGACTAAATCAATTTCTAAATGATAATGCAGTCAGTGCTGCCGCTGTCTATCAATCCCATACTATTCAAGAGGACATTTCTTCCCACTGGCGGCAACATATCATTAAATTTTTCATAAAAAAAAAAGATCTCAAACCCTCAAGCTATAAATATATATTTAAATTAAGATATAGCGCCCAATTTTTATAAAATAATTACTCAAAAAAATAGACCTAAACTGCTAATAGTTTTGAGAAACACTTTTCTTATCCTGGATTTATTATAAAATTTTTATTGTTCCACAAGTACGAATATTTTGGGAGAAACAAAATGATAGTTAGATTTATATATGTATTTTTATCAGACATCTAAAAAAAGCAGGTTCTTTGTTCGAATATTATGTGTTTTCTATATTCCAAAGGGCGCTAGTATCTTTCTTTTGTAAATAATGTCATGTACATTTTTCGTAAACCAGATAAAATTATTATTTTTTTTAACATTTTGACAATCGAAGTAGCATTGCCTAGCTGCTTACGACGTTAACCCAAATTGAGACTCAATTTGGGATCAACGTTGCACCTATAACGCACAATTTTCGCACAATAAAGTTAAACGCTACTTTTTCACATAGTAATTGTCTAGTTACTATCTAGTATTCAAACGAAATAGTTAAATTTCATGCTATTCTTGACCAAACATTTTAAATAGAAAAAGGATCCTTCCTTACTTTTTTTAATTTTTGGTTCGACTTGAGTTTTAGTTTAGAGTCGAACTAAAAATTTAACTTACTAATTCATTAATCAATTCGTGTAGAAGAAAACCATATAATACATTCATGATGTTATACAAAAACGGTCTTTAAGAAATTTATTATGCGTTTGAGTATTTAGCGCTAAAGAGTATAATAATTTTTAGATAGTTCGTGAATTAGTCAACAATGCTGAAAAAGTTTTACAAACCAAAATTTGAAAAAATCAGTCAATCCACTGCCAATGTAAGTCGACCCGTATTCAAATATTTTAAAATCAGCAGAATTATCTTTTCAACTTTTCTATATGTTGCGCTGCGTTCTGAAAGCAATTTTGGAACCGTTAAAACTAATGTGATAAACGTACTAAGTAATTAATTAGTTCGTTTGATGTGGTCGGCAATGTACTGTAGAAAAAAAGTTTGGTGTAAATAATGCGTTCGTTTCAATATTTATTAGAGATTATTGTTGTAATATGTTCCTCATTGTAAGTGATTTATAAAACTTTACTCTGTATAAATTTCTAGATATTACGAATTTTTTTTGCTTAGCGTTTATTGTAGAGAAATTGTAGGTTGTGCAATCAGATGTGTAAATAGTCAATTTTTCTCTTTTTTTTAGACAAAATCGCCAATGTTGCCAGTTTTATTATCGTTGTGGCCTTAATTTTACTTTATCAAATTTATTTATTGAAGTTTACTTTAAACTTTGCTCGCACCAAAGCGTAAAATATGGATTGAATTAACGTAGATTGTACGGTCGAGGGCAGATATACTTAACCCCTCTAACGTACATAACTTTAAAAAGTCTTGTCACTTTAGTATGTACGGAATATGTATAGTTCTTGTAAACTTTTGGTGTGAACAAAGTTTTTGGTTGCCACTTAAAAGTCAAAATTATTGAACAAGGACATTATTTACCATGATTTTATATTTAGACGATAGTTGTCTGTAAAAAGCTATAAACATATCGAATTTTATTTGGCGTCATATTGCTTCTAGTAGTAACATATATAGCTAAACAATATATTATTGCATAATATAGAGTGGACGCGAACATATTTTCATACAATTCTCAGCTACGACGGCAAACAAGTATTTTTATGAAGGATTATAATAATGTTAAGACGAGTTTGATTTATGAATGGCTGTTATGTGCGTAAGGCATACGAGTAAATAAGATTTATGATGAAGTAATGCATTTTATTTGTAACATATCCCTACACTCCCTTTTATCCTATGTCCGAGCCGATTTAAAGATTGTACACATGAGTAGTTAACAGAAATAGAAACACACGATTGGTTTCTGAAAAACAATTAATTGTTTACAAAATACAAGCCAGATGTCAGCTGTTAGCAGCAACCCATAGGTTCGGGTTCGACTTATGGTTGTCGTAACGTCAAAATACAAATATGTTAAAGCCAGACTTTGGACCAAGCAAGAAACACTAACAGTATTTTGTCACAAAACATTAATTTCATAGTTTAAAAAAAAACATCAGAAATTAGTTTAAAACATTTATTTATGTCTAATACAAAAAGTAAACTTACTCTTACACTAAATGAGGGGAATGCAATTGGATAAATAATTACTAAATTTAATAAAAATAATCTCAATAATTTAGCTACAATACCAATAAACTTTTGAATGTTTTAACTGCTAAGCAATGTGCTTAATAAAAATATGTTTTAAACAACATCAAGGCGCTTCTTCTTTACAGATTTCAGTAAAGATCCCGGATCTTAAAGAAATTGCAAATGCATAATGTAACCGATAAAACGGTTTTTACATTATGTATTTTGAATAAAAAGGTAACACACAAAGTTGTGATTCTACAAATAACATCATTTTATAAAATTTGTGAATATTCGAATTCGAAGTATTATAATTAATTATGGAAATAAATGCGACATTTTCATAAGTTTTCGCAAAAATCTGCCTTTGAATTATAGATACAATAGAAGTTGCCATTGTAAAAATACCTATTCTCATACATATCTAATATCTGTTACTACAATGAGAAATAAATAGTTTAAAGGTTCAGTCATAAAATAACATTAAACTTGTATGTACGCAAAAACGAACTTTAGCTTGTTTTAAAACTTATCAAAATTTTAATTTTTAAATCCAATACCTTAATCACATCGAACTCGTAAAATAAACTTGTTCACCAAAAATATCATTTTAAAGAACCAGTGAGTGTCTATAATTAAAACAACATTTAACTGCTGGATTTCAGCCATCTTTTGCATCTACGAAACTAAAATATAAGCAGTGTCAATAAACGAATCGGGACGAAACAAGAGAAATCACTCCTCTCTCGCTCTTGCACAATAGGTTATGTTCAATTCAAACTTTATCAATATTTTTATAAAAACTAAAAAGTAACAGATTTCTAAAATTGATTGAAAATTAAAGCAGTATTAGCATTTAAAATTTTGTAATAAAAAAAAGTGATAATTGCTAAATTTATTGATTTAAAAGTTCAAAACAAATTGAGTAGAATAACCTATCATATGTGGGAGTGAGAGGGAACGACTTCCCATCATTACAATTGAACATTTTTATTGACACGGTTTAAAACATAAAAAAATATGCGTCAAGCGTGATTATTATCTAAACGATAGGTTCTTTCAAACGTAGGTCTCCTATGCGGGCCCCAGGAGCGCCACCAGAGCTCGCTTGTAGTCACCAGAGGTCTCACCCTGCTGGCAAGTCGCAGGACACCGTTAGTGTCAGCATGTGGCGTGACAGAGCATGCGGAGAAACGCGACTGCATTAGTATATTGTGGCGCGAAGTTTGAAATTGTGGGTTATATACGACAGATAGCATATTTGTAATAATTTTTGTTGGTAAATACTTAAAATGAGTAATATTATTTCATCCAATAAATAAAATTTATTTGCTGGTAACAAAAGCAAATAATTCTCAAACAATCAATTTTAAAGACAACCTCGTATGAATCTTTTTGTCATTTTTTAAAACATCGATAATTTTCATTTGTAAAGAAATAATACATAGTTTTCTTCCTACGTTTTCAAAATATTTTGGACATGCTATATAGTGTAGACGAATTAGTGAGCCCGTATTGCATATGACTATAAAAATAAATATTTTGTTATCTCACCTCCTGTTCCCAATCCGGAGTAGCGGGACCGAATAATTTAAACACATTACAACACAAAGGTTTGAAAATTTAATCAGTAACGTTAAAAGCAGAAGGTAAAATAAATTTAGCTATATAAAGTTACCAGAACCAGCCATAGGAAGCCTTTCATGCTATAATGTGCCCAAATTATAATGCGGTGCGGAATATAATATAATTTTGTGAAAAGTAAGCATCCACAGAGCTGCCAAAGACAAATAGCACAAATCCTAGATAAAAATATATTTATTAAATTAAACTATTTTAATACGGTTTTATTGCGTTTATTACTTATTTATTTACACCTGACGTTTCAAACACTTTACAGCGTTCATGGTCGCAGGCAGACTAAGTTACCATTTGTCTTTGATGTCATAAGATTACAAAACACACACAGACTGCAAGACTCTTAGATACTGTGAGTCAATACTGCGTGAATCGGAATAGTTCCCAATAAAAATTTCAGGCGGTAGTTTGTAATCTTATGACATCAAAGACAAATGTTAACTTAGTCTGCCTGCGACCATGAACGCTGTAAAGTGTTTGAAACGTCAGGTGTAAATAAATAAGTAATAAACGCGATAAACCGTATTAAAATAGTTTAATTTAATTTAAACAATCGCGAAAACATAAGAAAAAAAATATATTTGTATGCTTCGTGTATGTATGCAACCTGACACATATGTATCACGCTATTTGGCGCATAGTACGAAGGGTTGCATACAAACATGAATAATAGAAAAAGTAGACTCTCATCACGGATGTCTACAGTTTTGACGCGTATGTGAATGCTCGCTTTATAGTGTTTGAATGACGTTGATAAATAACGAAATTAAAATTTAATGGGTATGTATTTTACAATTTACATATAGTAAAAAAAAAAAATCTAGCTTTAAAATCATTTTATCATGCAACATGAGCTAATTTGTAACTAGGCGTATCACTTATATGAGGAACCAGAATGGGCTAACCTTTACGGCTTTAACAAATTACTACCAACTACCAAATGAAAAAAAAAAAACGGACCCACTATAAACAATCCCAATTTTGTTTTAATTCAAAATGGCGGACGCCACATGTCAGTTACATTCGAAATTAGATTCAAACAAAAATCTACCGTCATTCAAACCTATCAACCTGGTCATACCTGCAAATCGCTCAGCAGCGTCTTATCAAACAGCCGCTCGTACTCCTCCTTGATTCTGCCCAGGTCAATCTCAGCTCTGCTCGCGATGATGCGAACCAACGCCTTGTCATCAGTGCCCGCGCCTTCCATCGCCGCTTTCAGACGTTGAGCGAACCACGCGGCGGCATTTTCCACACATTCAACTGAAAACATACCCTTATTTCGCTTTCCAATGTTTTATCGTATAGTCGTTCGTATTCCCTCTTGATGGCTGCGAGGTCGATTTCCGAGCGGCTGACGATTATTCTGATGAGCGTGCGGTCGTCGGTGCCGAGGCCTTGCATTGCGTGGCGGAGTCGCGTCGCGAACCAAGCCGGAGCGCTTTCCACACATTCCACTGAAAGTTGATGTGTTAGCGCGGGGTTTTGGCATAGGCAACCCAGGACAAACGAAAAATAGTTTTATTTTAACGTTTCATTTATAAACCTAACATAAAAATATTTGATCGAACACGTTTTGTGTTAAATCTTTTAGGTGGGTAGTTTCGAATCGCAAAGATTTAGTTACTAAATATTGAATTAACCCCTCATTAAAATAACCTTAATTTATTGTTTATTAATTAAGGTTAATTTTAATGACATAATAAACAGAAAGTTTAGTAAATGAGCGTTCAAATCAAATCAAAATCTGCATTTTGAATCTTTGGGAACCCCTTAGCTAATGTTAATAGGTTTTAGGTATACTACATATTATTTTTCTGATTTCCGTCGCAATTTATACCGAATACCACTTCCAATTTATAACATTCATTAGACTAATAGACATTCCCGTGCCCATACGCCTCAATATTCGGTAGACGCGATTCTTATTGACTGTAATTGGCGTCTTCCCGTAGCTGAGGCTCATACAATTCGAGTTGAGGTGCCATGAAACAAACTAGACTATAGACATTAACAAAAGAAATACAACGGAAAAAACGCTATAAAACATATATTGTTCTAAAAAAAAAGAAAAAAAAATGTTTGAAAAATATTTTCAGAATTTTGAATTATTTTTTTTTGTACAAAATTTAAAAATCACTTTGTGTTATCAAAGCTCCGACGACGGTGTTTAGTCAATGTCCTAATATATATATATATATATTTAAATATATATATATATTTAAATATATATATATATTTCTTATCCTTCATCAATACTGCCACCAACGTAGGTTGCAAATACTAATAAGTATACTAATTCTTCATACTACATTCTTCGACAAAACTGTTATTTGACTGAATTTCTATAGACGCAAGAATCTGCGTCCAGGTTTGTAAAGGCGGACGCCGATTGGTTTTGGAATGATAGAGTTTATTGACAGTTGACACGCAAAAAAAGGATGGCGAAAGTAGTACACACTACACTACACATACCAATGGCAGAGAGCGCGTCTTTGAGCTCCCCTCCGATCTCAGCCTTGATGGCCTGCTCGATGGTGCGACCAGAGATGTTCTTGTACTCCTCGAAGATCTGACGAAGCTGTGCGAAGCTCTCGTGAGCCAGGATCTGATGGGGATAGTATTGAAGTTTATGAAACTTGCATAGTAAGGGTTTAATAAGAGTTGTTATAAAGCATTACTCGAGTATCTCCGCTTGGGGATTCGTGGGTTGCCCAGGTCCTTTAAGAGGCTTGCGCGGGGATATTGATCCAACGCGTAGAGACCCTTTGGAGAAGTTGATGTCATGTGGTACTTCTGCAAAAACCCGTTCTCGGTTCATATCCATGAACAGGTCTCGACAGGAGGAGGAACTATTTCTAATGAGTGAAAATAATAAATGGGCTATGATGATGAAATTTGGGTGGTTCAAATCTGGGTTATTGTCATAGAAATTCAAGCACCTGCCATAATCATGATAACTGACTATAGTGGCAGGCGGTGACTCGCCACTCAGTGACTGCCAAATAGTCGCCGCGTTTGGCAACAGAAGGGCAACATTGGAATGAGCGGCTAAGGGCGCCGAGAGGGGCAGCTCCGGTTTCGCCATTGCGAGTCGCCTAGTATTATTATTATTAGTATTATTTATCTCCACATATTGGGGCATGTTACATTGTCAATAATATCACGATACTGTGGTAATATTGATGGTGTAATAGGCCGTATCGCGGTATCGTGATAATATCACAGATTGTTCGGAAATCTTAAAATCCGCGATACTCAGGGGGCGTGGCTTCAATATTATTGAAATGCAAGCGCATCGAGATATTTCTTCTGTCAGTATTCGCTCACAGCCATAGCGGGACAACGTCTGAGTAGCGACGATGACGATTCACGCCCTGTCGTTGATGGTAACGGAGAAAAAAATGACTTGAAGGAATTTATTCTTCTATATGAAACCTGCCCGTCGTTGTGGAATCCGAGAGATAAACATTATTTAAATACAGTCAAAAAGAATGAAGACCTCGACAAGTTGGTGCAAATTTATTAAAATATGCAAATGCAACGAAAGATGATGTGAAGAAGAAGATTAATAGTCACGCTTTCTCTTTTTGCGTTTAGTTTTTAAAGCGCATGCTAGTATTATTGCTATAGCTGCCTTTCTACTAGTATCCATGATTTATTTCGGATTTATTCAATTTTAATCTTGTACTAAACATTCTTTACCCTAGTATTTTCAACTGCATACTGATGATGATATTATTGACAATGTAACTGCCCATTTCAATACTTGCGATATCGCGATATTAGGATCATGATAATATTGACAAATATAACATGTCCCAACACAGCGAATTGCAAACTTCATGTAATGCCAAACAAAATTTCGTAGAAGATATGGTGTGATAATTAAGTAAGATGATTCCAGTGCTTCGAAAGGCACGTTAAGCCGTTGGATCCCGGCTGCTAATCGTGGGTGCTCGTTAAAGGAACCACGTCAAAGGCCGAAAGGTGGCTGACATAAACCATAACCTGCCCTTAAATACTATTTTAATACTGTTTGTATCGCCTACCTACCTAATCTACCTGTAAGTTTGTAATTTTGTACTCCATAAACACTGCAAAGTATTTGAAACGTTAGGTGTAACTAAACGCGATAAAAACCGCGTGAATTTTGACGTGCAACAATCGCGAAACAAGAAACAACGTACCTTATTGAAGATCTCCTCGTCGGTGCCCCACTTGGCCTCCCCTGCATCAAACAATTGTTGCGCGGCTTCCCTCGCGCGCTCGACGTCCACACTCGCTTCCTCGTCGCGCGCCCCCTTGTGGGCAGACTTCACGTCAGACAGTGGTACATGTTCTTAATTCGCCCTGGAGCCCTATTTTTTAAATGTGCGACTCGTATTGTAACAAAAAACATCCGATAACGAACAAATCTCATTCGACTCGCAGATTTTGCGTGAATCACACATTTTCAAAAATAGCGCTCCTGGATTGTGCGGTTCTTAGTGGTATTGTGTTAATGTTTATGTCATAATATTCGCCTTGAATAACTTCATCGCTAACCTACTTTTTGAACTTAAATAAAACAGTCTCAATAGATCGGCAATCCGTTAAAATTTTGAAGTAAATACAATTTAACCTTAAATATTTAAAAAAATACTCATTTAAGCTGGTAATTCATTAAAATTGTAATTATAATTTAGTTCTAATTTCTTCTTTGTCTGATTTTATTTTCAACAATCAATTTAATACTGCTCTAGACTTAATTGATGGCCATCAATTAATGATGACCTGCGCGGTACAATAGCATACTACGCTCAGGTGACTTTTCTTTTTAATTTTATTACTTGTCAAAAAGTAGCCGTACCCTTTCCCTTTAACCCTTCGCATAAACACAATTTCTAAAAGCCGCACATCCAAGGGCAACGTGATTTAGCAAAAGCGAAAGTAAAGAAAGTGCTTTCCTTGGCCCCATTACATTCATTCGTCTTATATCAAAAAGGAGCCTTCTAACCACTGCTTCTAACATTTAGAAGTATTGTTATGGCATTTTTATAATACAATGAAAGAAGTTTTTATAAAATAAACTAGCTGACCCGGCAAACTTCGTACCGCCTCCGAATATATTCACCTTTTAAACCTTCCCTGGACTTCCACAAATAATTCAAAACCAAAAATAGCCAAATCGGTCCAGCCGTTCTCGAGTTTTAGCGAGACTAATGTACGAGCTTACCTCGCATATTTCGCTATCGCAATAAAGATATGCAAGCACCACTAATCCGGCTCGAAGGACCAAAATGTACGGTGCAGGCCATGGTGTTAGCCATAACACCATACATGAAGTGATGCTGATGATCAAGTTGATGATGGTGTGGAGATACAAGACCACGTCACATAGTAAACTGGTTTATTGCTCTTGATAAATGTTACATCTTGATACTTGGGTGTGACGGGTCCTTTCTCGACGGCTGCTCGATAGTATCTCAAATTGTATTGATAATTGATTTAAAATGAAAAGTAAAAACAGCTGACACGCGACCTGCATGTATGCGGCCGCGTGCCGGCGAAATGTGCGAGGTAAGCTCGTACATGCTCCCGACGGCAAAAGTACGAGCTTACCTCGCACAACTAACGAACATCAATTGATTTTTATATATACAAAACCAAAAATAGCCAAATCGGTCCAGTCGTTCTCGAGTTTTAGCGAGACTAACGAACAGCAATTGATTTTTAAATATATAGATTAGGCATGTCGAAGTAGTCATTTGATCGAAGTTTCTCCTTATTTATACAAGTATGCTACGTTTTGGGTAAAAAAAAAAAATTAAATTAAAATCTATAGAAGACTTACAGCCGTACTTAAGAATTGTTAAATTCTTCAATTTTAAATAAAAAAAAATCTCCAAGGAGATTCTTTTTTAATTTTTACTCATTAGTATAGAATTACATAAGCAACTCCTTAATAGATTCAATCCCTAAAAGAGATTTTTTAATTGAACATTATCTACAGTTGTGCGGCGGTTAGTCGAGATGACATATTACCAAACACACAAAACTACGGGGGGTTTCTAGCAAAAAAAAAAACATTAACATTGACAGAAATGTTAAAAAATACCAGGTGTTATGATTAGAAATTGGCGTGCAAACGAAAATTAACTGCACAAGCACTGCCTAAACATATCATAAGGAAGTATACAAATATTCAGTTAGTTGTGGAAGTTTGAGGTTAAAGATGTTAGTCAAAAGTTAACCACGTGCGGCATGCAATATTGACAATTCATAACAGAATAGATTAATAAATTGGTCTAGCGCGCGCTCGACTAGATACCGCGCTATGAAGAAAAATCAGTTTCCAGAATGCGGCAACTTTATATTGTGGCGTGTGTAAGACAATGTGTGCAAAGACGAAACGAGCAAGAGTTATTTCTTGTACTGTTATTCTTACATAGTTTGAATACTCAAAATGGCATTTTGTTTCTGTTGGCATTGTGCTTTAAACTAAAATTTTAGATTTATCTCGACGTCTAACTTACTTATCGGTTGCGGCGTGACTGACGCGTGTATGCCGCAAGTACACCGAATTCGCGTAGTTTTAGTTGCCGCATTTGTCTAGTACACCGACGGTATCTAGTCGAGCGCGCGCGAGACCAATTATTAACCTAAGTCATAACAGATTGACAAATAAAAACAAATACAGAAAGTCAACTTGGTTTTAACGCTCATTTCCTATAGCACAAAAAGTTGAGAATATGGTTCAGTTATCAATGTAAATACCTACTTTACACTACCTATATTTTTTTTCAGAAACTAAGAATTATAGTAGTGATGATTATTTTAGTAAACCCGTTAGATACAATTAAATTTCAAAGTTATCTTTAACAAGAGATGTAAAGGTATTCATGTTGTTGACTGCACCATATTCCTAATTTTCGTAAAGAGTAAGATATATTTTTAGAAGACACAGCTCGAACGTATCCACACTAATATTATAAGTGCAAAAATCTTTCCAAACCGCTGCACGGATTTTGATGAAATTTGGTATGAAAGACAGACTTTCGCACGTATAATATTTGTATGGACACGTTCGGCAAACAGCCGTCTCCAGCGGATAAAATCTTGGTGTCAATGTTGTAATCAACAACACTGTCGCCGTGTCGAAACACTTACTGTGACGATGAGGGTCAGCAGCCTGCGGAAGTCTCCGGAAGTCTCGGAGCACATATGCTCGGCTAGCGGCCGGTTGTAGACTGCGAATGAAGACAGAAAATTTACTGGTATACATTTGTCATCCTCCAATTCTTTATTTATGTGAGATTCGATATAAATAAAAGATTTGGGACCGGATGCAAGTGATGTATTTGTTCAAAATGCAGAATTCTTAGTCGTGTGCTGATGGCGTCGTTTTGCGATGCTGGTGTGCGCGCGTCCGTTCGTCATCCGAGCCAGTCGTAAAGAGAGAAACTCCCGCTCGTTCATTTAACTCATTCATTCGCAATATCATTTACAGATTCATTCGTCAGCTCGTCGCGTTCTCTCAAAACAAATCTTAGGATGCATTCACAAACATTCAACCCATTTATTTGGTGTAATTACATCATAAAACATAATCATAGACTTAAAACAGTTACCTAAAAAAACTATATATTTCAAACGTTTACGGTTAAAACATGTCTTATCCCATCCCTTCAAGAATAGCATGAAAAAATTCCTTCAGGGTCGGCAAACGCGCTCGTGACACCCTAGATATTAAGGTAACTGTGGGCCGTAAGTGTTTGCTTGCTCAGTAGTATAAAAAAATGTAAAGTCAAGCTTACTTTAGATGCAACCGAAAAAACGCTGCAATGAAGTGGATTTCGCCTTTTCAGATACAACAACACAACATAAACAACCGCGACGGCTATTTTGAGTATTTAAAATCTGTGAGTCGATTGAAAATAGTTCGACTCACCCATTATTTCTTTAATGTAATTAAAATCATTCCAAATCGAAAGAAAATCTACTCAAAAATAGCGGTCGCTGTTGTGGTTTGGTTTTGGTAAATACGTCAAAGCATTTACCGCGATCGGCCTACACACTATGTTGCAGTCCCTTTTTGTTGCAAAGCCATTATCGCACACAGACAGACACGCGATCCCTTCATATAAATTAATATCGAGTGACACGCGCGTACTTGTTAACTTTCAATAAATTAAATACTGTTCTAATATAAAGCATCTCGACTAAGAGCCGATTTCACCAGTCGGATAAATTTTATTCCAAGGATAACGAAGCAGCTTACTCTCGAATAATGAAGTTTACATTTCACCACACAGTTAAACGAGAATATACTGATAATCCATGTGTGATTCGGTTATAAGGACTGTCTTTAGAATAAAAATTTCTGCTATCCATTTTTTATGCTTAATTTAGTTACTTTTGGATAGGAACGATGTGGTTGAAATCGGCCCTTAGTAAGGCACATAAATAATTATTATTTCATTCATTTAAATAATACTGCATAAGCCAGGATGCGATCACATCATTTATTCTAACCACACACAAATTGACTGCCAACTATGGCGATCAATGAATCACAACGAATGTGCAGTGCATTGATGTTAATGAGCAACACATTACATGTCTGATGACTAGCGCTGAAGAATGCCATCAACCTCTGTGACCTAGAAATATGTACTGGAGCCCTATCTTTGAAATGTATGATTCGTATGACGACTCATCGATTATGCGAGTCACCCTTATTAAAAATAGCACTCCTGATTGTTAATCATCGTCCAAGCGTATTTGCTAGTGACGTCAGAGCCTAGGGTACACTTATTCGACTCGCAGTAAGCTAGAAAGAAAACTAAACCTTTTCTTATACCACTCGACTGATCCATATTATAACTGGTAAACTGACGTAGATTACAGCCCCCGCGCCGCTTAAGGCCACACACAATGCCTATGTGATTCACGAATACTCACTTCTCTCATAAGCGTCGACAATGGCAGCAATTTCTGGCTTGGTCCTGGTGCAGAGGATCTCCACCAATGTGGCCTCGTCCGTGCCCATCCCCTCCATGCAGTTGTGCAGCTCCTTACACAGGTACTCCTCGGCCGGTCGCATCAGTGCCACGATTACGTCTTCGAAGTGGCCCCCCAATTCAGACTTCAGGTCTTCGATGATGTCCTATAAAGATTAATAAGAAAATTTCACATCTGACCCACCGCACCGCCCGCCGGTGGTACGGCGGGTAATTGTTTCAAAAACGGTACAAGAACGGTATAGTGACGTCTCTAGTGAAGTATTTAGATATCACACTATATAAAACTATTTTTATCTACACTAATCTACATCTACACTAATATTATAAAGAGGAAAGATTTGTATTTTGGTGTGTGTTTTTGTAATGAATAAACTCAAAAACTACTGTGCCGATTTCAAAAATTCTTTCACCTTTGGAAAGCTACATTCACCCTGAGTAAAATAGGCTATATACCGCAGATGGAGCTGCGGGAAACAGCTAGTTAATTAATAAAATGCGCTACGAAAAACACCAGGTTTTGCACGGGTTACCAACGTACGTGCGAAATCCGGTGTCGCGAAAGCTCGTGACTGCGGAGGATGTACCCAATGGAAGAAGTCATGTTTCAATTTAAAACGTCAGTTAATATAACTTTAAGTATTATGTACTTGATCGAAAATAATGTATGAAAAGCTTTTTTTGGAAACATTTTCTTCAAAAAATCTAAGTGTCTTTACATAAGTAATCATGTAGTATATGAGTTAGTATTTGAGATATTATCATAAAGTACTAAGGTAACAGAAACTTTAAAATCTATCTCATGTTGAGGAAGGATTTCGAAGTTATCATTTAGTGGATCCTGGCTTTTGATACAATACTTTTGACGGTTAAACACTATGATAGATATATTAAATACAACAAGTCATCTTTGCATTCTAATTTACATTTTAAGGTTAAAAAATTAAAATCAAGTTGTCCATACCAAAATTACCACATTAAAGTACCAAAACAGACCATAAATCAGATATTATGTAATGGAGGCCTTAACCATGGCATGACTCAACTAATACCGCTTCCCATGGCGTCGGCTACTCGAGTAAAAAAATAATGATTCAGATACGACCTTGATAGTAAATTGCAGGCAACACTACTAACAAAAATTGCCTATAATAAAATAGACTCTATGTAATGGTAATAAATGTGAGTTTGCTATGATTTTGGTGTGTTTTTGTACTGCTGCCTGTACCCTTGGTAGTAATGTGATGTGTATGATGAATAGTTGTAAAACTCAAACAAAGGCTTGTTTGGTTGTTTGTTTTACTAAAATACGTCATAATAGTATGTATGCTAAGTTGTAAGTT
Organism: Euzophera pinguis; assembly: GCA_947363495.1. Taxonomy (NCBI): domain Eukaryota; kingdom Metazoa; phylum Arthropoda; class Insecta; order Lepidoptera; family Pyralidae; genus Euzophera; species Euzophera pinguis. The sequence goes on from OX376164.1 coordinate 1,990,819, forward strand.
GTAGAACATAAAATTTACTGTTTACTATCTTTACTATCAGTTAGGCTAGTACTATTAATAATTGGGTTCTACAGCAGTGAGGTATTTCACTTCATTGATTTTTGTTCCCTTTTTTCTATAGATGGTTTGTGTGTAAAGATCCAAAAAACGGTCGAATATTGAATTAGTGGCCAAGTGGATTAAGAGCCACTATCTAAATTCTCTGCCTCTTACACAAATAACATAAAAGATTCAAATCCATGTTTATCTGTGGTTGTCGTAATTGGCGACCCAGGTACAAAAAGAATGGAATGCAAACTTGTGCAACATTTTCTTATTTTGTTTTATTCTTCCTACACCTACATTATACAATATTTTTCTAATTTTCAAAGGTTGACAAAAAAAGGTTGGGAATCAAAAATAACTCTTCTCTCTACTGAGGTAGTATTTGGTACAATACTCAAGAGTTCTTAATGACAATGAAGGACAATAACAATAGTTAAAATCAACAGTACATTTTGTAACCCTATATTGGTATATGGCTAGAACATTTACATTTACCTGACAGTGTTGGCCACTAACACACCTTGGGTGATGTTCCAGATGGCAGTCATTCCATTGTAATAACCATTGACTCCAAATCAAGGACCATGACTTACAATGTACCCTAGGCGAAAGTTGAGGACGCAACTGGGAAAACACGCTGAGAACGTTACTCACCCTGCCATACTCATGAGTGAAGGCTTGTGCTATAGCCTGGCGCTGGAGGTTAGAGCGGGAGGTCAAGATGTCGATGATGGCCTGCTCATCAGTGCCGAAGCCCTTCATGGCAGCTCGGAGAGTTGCTGCATCCTCGGAAGCATTGAAGTTGGGGATACCCACTACTGTTGGCTCGCGCTAGTGGTCAGGAATAAATTACATAAATAAATAGGTAATACATTAAAAATGTACGTATATTAAAATAAAAATAACACCTAAGGATTTAAACATTTGTTTTAATCAGTTCATCAAGCTTAGAAATTTTAGAGTAAGTACGTATATATTTAAAAAAATAAATATGTTTGTTGCCAGAAGTACTATTTTTGAGATGACTTAAAGGTGAGAATTTGAATGAAAATCATTTGACTCCCCCTTTTTAAGTTACTCATAGTTTTAAAAAAATCACACAGACACTAGTTTATAATTAAAAAATAAAGGCAGATCTTGTTGTTGGATGAAAAAGATGTCTATCTATAAGTCAAATGAAACTTTCTTTGCATACTACCCTGTTCTGGCTAGCATGAGCACTAAATTAACCAGATTAAAAAATGTAGTTGGTAATTTTCTTTTTCATGATGATGACTGACCTACTGACCAGGCCAGCCAACTTGTTAATAATTTCTTTATGTAAGTGGGAATAGGAATGGGAGCGCCAGAAATTAGTTAATTAACTCCGGTCATTTCATGCAATTAATTTGGCACCGCCCAGCCTTCCCGGCGCCCTATTTGTAATCTGACGTCAATAGGTACCGCCCCTACGAAATAACCATGGAGGATTTTTAACCTTTAGAATGTACTTACATGAGACATTGTCGGTTGTTGACGTAGAAAAATGAGAGAAACGCGATCCGATCCAAATTAGGTCAAACTTTGAGAACACTTTCGTGTATTTCTTTATAAATGTGATAGCACCGAAGATAGAAAAATGATGGTAGTAAATGCAATGACACTTTTTTAACACGAAATACCGTTTCGTAGGTTTTATTGGCTGAAAAACACGTAAACGTCTGCTACATACGTCTTTCAAAAATAAACTAAAAAATTGTGATGTGAACTTGTACGTCAAACGAATGTCAACGTCATTTCAATTCATTAAAACTGACGTTAGCCGCGCTGCTTTTTTTTAAGATGCATTGGCAAAGAAATAAACTTCATTCGGCTTAAATATTCTCGAAGTACTATGGTAATAAAGTTTGAAACCATTTAGTGTTTTATAAAGCCTGACAATTTTTCTTATGATTTATTTTAGGCAGAAATGTTTTACTTATCCTGACCAAAAATAAGAGAAAGGTTCACTTGGATCTTGGGACAGCTAAAGGTATAAAATTTTTTATTTAATGATATCTTTATTTCATCGCGATTTATAATCAATCACTATAATAAAATATATTCAACCTATAAGTAGGAATTATAAATATTAACTATTATGTTAAAATTAAGTAGAGATACGAATTACAAATAAATATATTTCATGAGAAGATCGCATCAAAATCGTAAATTTAATTGGTATGTGTAGATTTCAAAGATATTCGTGAATATAAATTGTGTGAATAATAATATCCACATAAAAATATAGATATCCACAGAAATAAGAATGTGCCATGTGCAGGCTAGTTAAGCCTCTCGAGTCTTAACTTTGCTACTTCTACCTAATTTTTCTGTGATATTATCCATGTAGTTATCAAATAAATAAATAGATATAGTATAGATAACATTAGAAACCTTACAGTCTGGCCTCTGGGGAAATCACCACATCGAATTTCGCCGGGAAGCTACCGACGACTAAAACAAATACATAATGAATGCTCTAAAAAGGCACGCGCGCTGGCGACTGGCTAGGCAAAATGATGAGTAGTAAAGATAACTACACTAAAACAACGGTTGTATATGTATTTCTTTTAATCGACATCGTATGAAGCTTCGCGGCGAATTCCCCTTTGCTCAGGTTTTTAAGTAGTCAAGTAAGAGCTTTTGTCTAACAAAAGTCAAATATTCTTAAATTAAATTTCTTAAATAATTATAAAATATGTATATAAACGAAAAATAATTGGCAATATTTACAATACATCTTAAAATATATCCTAAAACGATATTTGAACACAGTAAAATCTATCACTCCTAATAGATGCCTTTTTTATTGGCACAATGCCACCTACATTAAACCTACATAATTACATTTAAATTAAAATTATAATAATAATTACTTCATCTAAAATTACTTTTTAAAAGAAAATTAAAAGACTCATTGGTAAACAAAAATATAAGAATGTCACAAACTACCATAAACGTAGAAACACGACCTTGCCGCTGTGAGCGACGGCCTAGCGCGGCAGCGACGGTCTAAGCGATCAAGAGTATGAAAGTCGTTAGAGGCTGGCCACGAGGGGCCCGCTACGATTTCACGCTCGGTTTTTCCGACCGACGGGCGGATAAGGGAGCGCCGAGAGAAAGGCAAGAATTTTAGTTTCATGTCGAACACCAGAAAGAAAATTGAATTCGATCATCCAAAAGTGGTCGACATTTTGAAATCGATCACACAAAAGTGGTCGACATTTTGAATTCGATCACTCGAAATTGGTCGACATTTTGAATTTAAATTGGATCACTCGAATGTAGTCGACATTTTGGATTCGTTCACCAATAAGTGGTCGATATTTTGAATTCGTTCACTTGAAAGTGGTCGAGATTTTCATGCCCAACACTAGAAAGAGGTCGAGATTTTCATGTTGGACACCAGAAAGTGGTCGAGATTTTCATGTCGAACTCCAGAAGTGATTGAGATTTTCATGTCGAACACAAGAAATGATCGAAATTTTCGACAAACTACCTAAATACGTCGCCATGTCGGCCTCTGCCGTTTGTCGCTACCGCGGTTCGTGGCCTGCACATCGCCCCGCTTTAGTCTGCTGCCGCTAAAGATCGTGAATGCGCCGTAAAAGGTCAAGAAAGAGAATTGGTCAAAAAATGTGTCGGTTAGATCATATTTTATCTGCGTCTGTAGTCAAAAAAGTTCAAAATCTACTGGTCGTTACATGATTTATATCGTCTATTCATAGTCCTTGCGGTTTTTGTAACTTTTCGTCAGTGTTGTACTGTTGTTTTTTCTTCGTCGAATGTTAAAAAATATAAAAAAGAAACAATCTTGGGGCAGGTGGAAAATAGTTATCGACATCTGAATGTTTACTCGTAAACCACGATGCGGTAGTCTGGTTCCACGTTGTCCACATAGAAACCGTTCATGTACTGGCTGGGGAGAATGTCTGACAGCTGGAATTCAAAAAAATATTTGAATTTCTGGTTTTTTCATTTTTTTAATTCAAAAATTCTTTTGGTCGAACACGTAAATAAGCGAATTTGACATTTTTTTTTTTATTTCGGTTACCTTTCCTTCACTTGTAGGACATAAGATGAGACCCGTAGGTTTTGTAGATTATTCCAAAGATAATTAGGAGTTAAAATTGGCTATTATTGGAAATTTTACTGTATTAGGTATTTCGGGAATTGGCCTGAATATAGCAGTAAAAGTGTTTGGAAGTAAAGTGCAAACAATTTTAATTATTTAACATAAAGTTATTTACGTGCCTGACCGACATACAGATAACTATGCTTACCTTTAATTTTAAGTATGAATAGTAAAGATGTGAACAAAGCCTTGTATATTCATAAAATGGGAAACTAAATAAAATATAAATTCATATTTATATCACAGACTTTAATTCAAATAATTTTCAATATATCAGTCAAATCATTTAGCTTACAATATACAATTTTCTTATAAAATAAATTACCTATATTAAAGGTCTTTTTATTATTTTTGGGCACCAGTTAACAGTAGGAGCTCAAATGACATGATTTTTCTTAGGGTTGAGGTCAGACCACAGAAATAATATTAGGTAGAAGTGCCATGTGGGCGTTTCCTGTGTTCCAAAGTTAAAATATGCTTTATTAAGTTAAGACTCGAGAGGCTTAACTGTCCGACACATGGGCCTTCCTATCTATACCTAATCTTATTTCTATGGGTCAGACGGTAAAATCAAAGAGAATTTCTACATACATACGGTCGTTAAATAATGTAAAACGTATTTGAAAGAACTTTCTGTTCTTGCAGACCTCTTCTGATCTGTAAATATACATCATGAAAATTTATATTTCGTTCTCCCAGTTTACTAAACGGAAAAATATCCCAGTAATATTTTGGCCTCCCGGAAACTTTGAAATTTAATCTCAGAATTAGTTCTTTTTGCGCGTTACTCTGGCGAGTTAAAGAATTTTTTTAATTCTTAAAAACTTTCATAGAACTAGTAATTTTTCTGTTAAATTGTATGAAAATATATAATATTTTAGCAAATTTCGGTTTCAGATGAAAATGAGTGATAACAGCCGAAAAACCTACAAGGGTGGGCACCACAATCAAATTCCTTACAACCCACCCGTACTCAATAAGCAAGTGAGTGAAAAAGGGTTTTTTTCATTCTTCTCTCTTCAATTCTTCTTCTTTGGGCTTCCCTGAAGTGGAGAAGGCCGTATGTCATGCGGCCACTTGTCTTACACTCCTTCCCAGGCCGGGTTTCAGGCACTAGGAAATAAATGGACAATGGGAATGGACACAAATATTACGCTTTATCAATAAAAATATTCTTTGGTTAATACATGATTTTAACAGCCTTCAACCGCAATTGAACCGTTTTTTAAACTAAAATGTAGAGGTGAGTAATCAAGTGAAATTTTCCATTAATTCTATACCTAATTGAGTTATATTAAAGTATACAAACCGTCATATTTATCATAAATTTAGTAATATAATGATGACTAATGACTTTAAAATATAAAAGATACAAATACAAGGCTTTGTTTTATAACAATGAAAATGATTTAGTAATAAGTAAGCCTTAGAGTAAGACACAACATCAAAAAAAGATCCAAATGAAAGTGGCCAGATCATTGAACTGATCACTTCACGATGTGGTCGACCGTATCATTAAATGCAATCATTTCGTGATAAGGCCAAATGCAATCCATCTTTGTCTGTCTACTAGTGATGGCAATCGTTAAAGAAGCCATGTAGGATCAGAGGCGGATAAATCACATAGTCTGTCTCAATGTAAAAAGACAATAATGTAAATAAAATATGGCCGTCTGACATTGAGAAGGGTTTGTCGATGGTGTTTTTGTGAAAATGATTTGTGGGTTCATTGAGATGTGAATGTTATAAGCATTGATAATCGCATGCAAGTGATTAAAAAGTAATTTAAATAAAATGTCATTGTTTACATTATTGTCTTTTTCCATTTAGACAGACTTTAAATCAGAAAGACATGACATGGAAGACTTATTAAGCTCTATTCAAACTTACGTAAATCCCTCGCGACTTGCGGGACGCCCACAGAAATAAGAATCGATAGAAGTACCGTTGCGTGTGCAAAAGTTAACTGGCCTCTTTATGGCACTTCTACATATTCTTGTCCATCGGCATCGGTGGGCGTCTCGCAAGTCGCGCGGGATTCGCGGCAATTTGAATAGAGCTTTAGTGTATGAGGTAAAGAAAGAGTATTACTTACCACACTGCTGGAGCTCCTGACGGGCTCCACCTCCATGGCTTCTTCGTCTTCATCGAGGATGCACCCTGTAAATTATTTACAAAAAAATATATTTTTTATTCATTAATTTATGTCTTATGATAGAAGACCGAGTAGGTCTTATAAGCTACCGGTATCCCAATAAGCTTGTAAGTTTATGTTGTTTTTGACATGTCCATAAATACATACACTCACAAATACAAAATTAAATTAAATTTTTGGATTTTAATTTTTTGAGGAGACTGGGGCCTTAAGTAGGCATAAGTAGGGTACCCCGGTGCTCTCTCCTCTAAATACGAAAGATATTCCTTTAATAATAATAGGAGTGCTCGGAAATAATCAGGAAAGTTAGCACGTTCCAATGTAATAATGTATGGCAGTTGAATGTCTGCGTAGTTATTTTCTACCTTATTGGATATGGATGACCCTAATACATATCTAGCTAGCTAGAGCAACTTACCACCATGAGGTAAAGTGAGCCAGAAATTGTTCCGCAACGTGTACCAGATCCCTGGCGGAATCCGCAGCCTGGCGTCGCCGTTGACAGACGCCGCCAGTATCTTAGCGGCGTCCACCAGTAGCGAGGCGCGCCAGCTGGACGCGTAGATGAGCCTCATTGACGACTGTGCGGCTGTCGAACACACCATTGGGAACAGAGCCTGGTGACGACGGAGATTGTAGAATGACACATCTGGCGGGGCAAATATTATGGTTATGAAACATTGTCATACAATAAAAAAAATATATATTGAAGATTCCCCAAAAGTGTCACCGGCGCACCATCAGTTAACACTTAACTCTCCAAACACGCATTAGCTAATATAAGCTGCTAGTGTGTTTAAGAATATAAATAAATAAAGGTATATAATATACTACTTCTGAAAACTCCAACCCACTCTTCTGCGTCTTACTCCAAGTCGTTTACGGTACGGGCTGTTCGCCTGTGGAATGCTTTGCCTGTTGATATACGCATGGCTCAAACTATAACTAGTTTTAAGAGCCAGGTTAAGAAGCACTATCTGTCCCTTCAAGATGTGTAGAATATATATTATATGTATTTCTTATTAGTGACTGTCCCTTGTTCCCAAATTATATCTGTCTGTGTTGAATTATCTATACAGTGGTCATTATTTTTATACTTTATTCCCTTACATCATGATCTCTTATCGTACAAAGGTTGGCTGGAAGACATTGCTTAGCAATAAGTCCGCCTTTGCTTCATATTGTTAACAATGTTATAATTTCAATTTTGTTATTTCCCAAATGTGGACAATAAAGTTATATTGTACGGTACTGTATTGTTATAGACAAAATTTATTATTTTTAAAGATAAGTAATAAAAAGTAAACACCTTAGTCGCAAAAAAAAATCCGAAAAATTGCACATCGTCGATTGACTTTGTATATGTAACCCACTTGATATGAATGATGAATGAAGCAGAAGGATGAAAATAGTTTAAAAAAAATGTATATCCACGTAAAACTGTGTCCATAACGCTATAACCCATTTAAAAAAACTCCACAATCTAAAATAAAACAGTATACTGCATAATGTGTAAAGGCAAAATATGATTTCTATGCGGCTCACTATACATACATTAGTATTTCATTATCATATAGCTAATTAAACATTGTTCACATAAGACATTGTAATGATATATCAGTGTGAACTAGACCCTACTAATACGAGTAGCTCTGTGCAACTAGGTACATATTATTATTTAATCTGTGTAGTAGCGTAAGCGTACTGAGGTTATCTAGTATCTTAAAGCAGCAGTGTCACCTTGTCTGTTTCTCGAATTCATCAATTTATATTGGTAATACTAATTATGATATGCTGAATACTAGGGTACCCGTAAACTTTGGTAAATTTACCAAATATCCATACTAATATTATAAATGCGAAAGTCTGTCTGACTATTACGCTTTCATGGACAAACCGCTGGACGAATATTGATGAAATTTAGTACTTTTAGTACTAATATTATAAATGCGAAAGTCTGTCTGTCTGTTACGCTTTCACGGCCAAACCGTTGGACGGATTTTGATAAAATTTAGTATGAATATAGTTGAAGACCCGGGGTCGAACATAGGCTGCTTTTTTACGCAGGCGGAGCTGCGAATTAGTAAATTTTAAATGGAAAGGTCCCATAAATTTACAACAGAACATCAGTATGCCCCATTTTAAGCGACTGGATTGATTTTGGAGGTAGTAACCATATCATGTAAAGAGATGAAAGAAGCGCTAGGCAAACGTCTTTAATAGATAATTTGTTGTGAAAAAAATAATACAGGGTCAAACTGCACTACTCATGAGATTTGAAAGTAAAATCACTTTATTGCCCAAAAAACATTACGTACAAAGAAATGTTGTCTGTAACAAAATGTGTGTACTGTACAATAAGCAAAAAATATTCCATTTGACAACGAAGTTCATAGGCACTTCTTTCTAAATAGACATTCGTAACATTGTTATCACTTCAATTCAAAACTATTCATAGAAACACGGTAATTAGGGGTATACTAACATGAACTGTCGACCCCAATCAACGTTAAATATTTAAATAAAAACTTCAATAGCAGACGGATGTTTATCACGGCCGGGGTCAAAACACAATATTTGGAGATAACCACAGGGTCTTGGGAATGATAGAGACAAGCATTTTGTTGCTATGTGCCGGGCCAAGACGACATTAATTCAGATCAATCTTATAGTCAATTTGGAAGTCTTCATAAACGTCATAATAGGAATAAAATATTATTTGTTTCTGTGTGTGGGCAATAAGGTTGTTTTAATATATATCTCAGACTCTGGACTGGAGTCGGGAGATGTTAACAGAGTAAGGTGTGTAATATGGTTGTTATTGTATATGTTGTCACATACAATCCATATTATTATAAATGCGAATGTCTGTCTGTCTCTGTCAAACCGCTGAACGGATTTTAATGAAATTTGGTATGAATATAATTGAGGACCCGGGGTCAAACATTACATTAGGCTACTTTTGACGCAGACAGAGCTGCGGGAAACAGCTAGTATTTAATAATTGTATTCTCTATATAGCTTTTCCTTACTTACACACTCCTGTTTCTCCAGTACCCACTAGCTGCTCCAACTTTGGCAGAAATGCCTAATCATAAAAAGGAATCTAGAATATTCCCGAATACGGACCTTGAGGCTTCCTGTTGAGGTAGAACACTAGTTTCCCCTGCCACAAGTCGACCATGACCCCAATGATGCTGCCGCGACAGAACCCTACAGCATTCCTGGACACCATAGCGTTGTGCCTCACTGCCCCGGTGTAAGAGAGACCATACGACTCCGCGTCTCTGCCTAGGAAGGATGTGAACTCGAATTGGGAGTCTGATGTGTTCACCTTGTTGGTGCCCAGGCCCACCATCTGTAATAGAAATTTTTTGTGATTTAATATCATAAGGCCACTGGCACATCCTTATAGAAAATGGTACACCTAGCTCAGGATCGGATCAGCTGGAGAAGGTTGAGGCAGGCGTTGATCATGACGAAGAGGAAGAAGAAGAATATAATCGGGTGCGGGGCGATAAATAGTAAGTTGTTGTTTTTAAGATAAATAATTGTGTAATTATAGTTTAATAACATCATGTACACCGTGACTCCTCAGAAGGTGGTGGCTGAAAATCAGTGCTAGTCATGCTCGCATGTCTAGCGTAACATTGAGCAGCCACCTATTGAGACGTCTGTCACGCACTTTATCTATCTTGTACTTTGCTTGTAAGACCATTCCTGTAAGTGATGTATCTATCAATAAAGTTTATTATATTCTATTATTGTAGTACAGAAGAATACAGTAAATAGTAGAGTGGAGGGAATGACCGTTAGCGTTAGAAGATTGATGCTTTTGAGATGTGGTGCTGGAGAAAATTACTATGTATAGCAGGGACTGCCATGAGGATCTTCATCATACAAATTACGAACGTTCGTTAAGCCTACCTTAACTAAATTATGTTTAGTCCTTTACTGTCTTACCTATATTTGACGTGAAAGAATGAGACGAAACATTTTAGTTAACTTGGACTTATCGAACCCTCGTAAATTTTTATTTTTATGAATATGGGCGTATTGGGCGTGTTTATTTTTGTACTGCCAGGAAAAGCCCTAGGCATTGTCTCAAAAAGATTTATTTTCGGCAAAATTTAGGGATAACAAGTAGACTATATTATATTATAATCTACTCTACTCTTGTTAGCCTGACCTTGACCTTTTTGGACTTGCTACAAAAGAAACCAACTATCGAAGAGGTAAATTCGAATAGGAAGCGATAGTTGTATATGGTATAGGATATTAATGTAATTATCTAGATAAAGAAGTTCCGCTGTTGGCACTCACCCCATTTGTTGTTGGCATTGGAAGAACGCCAAATGAAAGTGTTATGTGGAAAGTAAATTGCGCGATAGGTAGGTGTTACATATTAAATATTGATTTTTAATATATTTTCGCTTGGCACGGCATCAACAGCTGTTTTGTCTCTCAAATACTTCTGGACGTAGTATCTGCCTACTCCTACGGGGAAAAGTCGTGATGGTATGCATGTATGTCAGCATTGGTTGTGTTGTATGAACCCCTACATGAGCGCTATTTTTGTAAAGACATATATATGTGTCAAATGAAAATTGTTTGATATCGAATAAAAATTATTCGACTCGTCAATTTTGCGTGAGTCACACTTTTCAAAAATAGCACTCCAGGGGGTCAATCGCGTAAATTTCAAACCGCAACGCTATTTTTAACCGCTAAAGCGAACAATTTTCGTTATATTTCGATTGATATTCATTCGACATAATAAACCAATGATAAGACGAACCCGAATGATTTTCAAGCGACTCACCGATTTTACATAAGTACTTACTCAAAATAACCCTCGCTGTCGTGGTTTGGTTTTGGGTAAATACTTTATACTTAGATAAATTCATACTAATATTATAAATGCGAAAGTCTGTCTGTCTTTCTGTCTGTCTGTTACGCTTTCACGGCCAAACCGCTGAACGGATTTTGATGAAATTTGGTATGAATATAGTTGAAGACCCGGGGTCAAACATAGGCTACTTTTTGACGCAAGCGGAGCTGCGGGAAACAGCTAGTACCTACTATACAATTTATAATACGTCATATGCATTTAGCGCGATTGCCCTCCTGCACATCTTGAACTCAACAACTGCCATTTGATTGGACTTTATCAGTATTATCACAAAACGCGTAATTACATTTGATATTGGGTATTATTTAATTTATTGGAAGATTATCGACCATTTACTACATAGTTGCAAACCTAGGACTTTCCTTGATAAGACTACGTGCTATTTACATAACTGTATTTGTCTGAGTATCTGATTTTTTTAGGTGACAGGAAAAGTCGGAAAGGGCCGGTCTCCGAGAACATACTGCGACCAAATCGCAGACATATTAAAAAAGGGAGATGTCAGGAGTACACCTAATCGACGAGCGTGTATGACGAGAGTGATGAGCGTAGAAGAAGCGAAGAAAGTCTGTGAGCAAGTGCGTAGCAAATGGAAATCCGTAGTCTCTGCTTACCCCTACGCGAAAAAGGCGTGATGGTATGTATGTATCTGATTTTGCTTGGTATTCCAGTTGTGAAACTCTTTTTACGACGATTTTGAGGTTCCATACTTAGTGCCAAAAAAAATTGACTGCCTCTGTGGTCCAGTGGTTAAAAGTGTCTGCCGTTGACCCAGAGGTCCGGGTTCGGGTCCCACGGGAAGCATACTTAGTTTAGTTGTTTTCAGTTGAGTTAGGACATTGCAGACTTGAATCAGCTGATTTTCTGATAAAAAAGAAGATTCCGTGCTTCGTAAGTCACGTTAAGCCCGACTACCATTTAGTGGTCGTTGAAGAACATCATGATCCTATTGGTCTGGTATCGCTACTAAAAAAAAGGGTTACGGAGGTCAAACGGCAGTCGCTCCAATGTAATAACCAGTACTGCCAAATTAAGATCCATGATTAAAGCGTACCCTGAGCTCCGAAGCGCAAGCTGACGATGCAACTAGGAATACACGCTAGGATGAAGAAGACTTGTGCCAAAAACTGATCTGTTGACCGTATACAGCAGCAGAAATGCGGACCATGGGCGACGAAGCAACAATCAGAGGATGCAACTAGTAAAACGCAAAAGAGCGCTGAAACCTTTGACGTATCTGTCTCTGAGAAAATATTTCTATTAGACACACATAACACAAGTTTTTTAATTTTGTTTTTACACGTGATGTTATGACTTGTTAATCGATAACAACCTTGGATTAATAATTTTACTCGCGGACGTCGCGGAGACCAATTATTAATCTAATGATAACAACATTATCATCATTGCAGTAAAGTTCAAGTTCAAATCATTCTGAATTAAAAACCGGCGTGTTCACCTTGGCCGGTGTATTGCAAGCGGAAAATAGCATTCGTAGAGGTCACCGTCTCATTATTATTGTTATATTTATATTTATACTAGCTGACCAGGCAAACTTCGTACCACCTCCGAATAACCTTTTAAACCTTCCCTGGACTTCCACAAATAATACAAAACCAAAAATGGACAAATCGGTCCAGCCGTTCAAAAGTTTTAGCGAGAATAGTTAACAGTAATTGATTTATATATATAGATATAGTATATATAATTTAAGGACATTCTTAAAATTATTGGACAGCCTTTGACATCGATTTAATTGCTTGACTATCTCCAACAATATTTTTAATTTCGTTTATATTAATTTTCTTTATTTTATTTTTATTTTTATCTTCTTTACACGTAAGTTATTAACATCCAATAACCGCTTGCCGTTTCATTACTTAAATTGCAATACACGACAGGATTCATATTGTACTAATTTTATAAAAACAGTGTGTGTACCTTAGTTATGAACTGTTAATGTACTATATGAAACGCAATAAATGATTTCAATTTGGATTGAATTATTCAATTAATTTCACGAATAGTCCTGCTGGATAATTGGTTTTAATAACTTCATTATTAGCCAGATTACAGCAATTTCGCAATAGCATCCTTAACTCTTCAGAGGCCAAGGTCCTACCTATAAAATGAGTTATCTTTCCTTAAAAATGATGTACTCACTTAAATTGACCTTATAAGGTATGGCAAGTATGCTGATGATGATGAGGATTTCAGGATTATTTTTGAAAGTATGACTGGCCCAAAATAGGTGAAATGTGTCAAATGAAAATAGTTTCACTTACCGATTATGACAATACAAACTTATTCGATATCGTAGGAAAATAATACCGCTTACAGATTATAAGAGTGAGTCACACTTTTAAATAAATGGTCAAGTGCGTGTCCCTCAGTAACCCATATAATAAAGAAGCCCTAAAAATCCTTCAGCAGGAACGCCGCATTGGTTAACACGAATGTATGGAAACCAGAAACCGAACCGAACCCGGGATACTTGAATACGGAAGGCACGTTATGTCATTGGCCCCGGTTGTTATAATTGATGGCAGTCGTTAATTACAAAGAGGAGATGCCGTAATAAGCGTTTTGTAAGAAAGTAATATGTGAGGCTACACGGGGCGGAAGGCAGACGTGCGAGGTGCTTGGTTTCGGCCGTGGCTCCAACCATAGAGCACGAGCAATGACAAGCTCCGCCCACTTTGTGTCGGCGAGGCGCCAATGGTCACATCACTGCGCCATTTCAAACGGCATCTCCTCTTTGTAATTGCTCCATGGTAAGATGCCGTGTTGGCCACTAAGACACTTCGGGTCTTATCATGTAAGTCTATTTTATTCTATAAAATAGGTAACGGAGGTCAGTCAGCAGTCGCTCCAGTGTAATTAACAGCACCACCAAACCTAGAACCATGATTAACAGCGTACCGTATTCGCTGAAGCGCGAGCTGTGGACGAGTCTAGAAAACACGCGGGTCAAAGAAGAATTTCACAAGGAAAACCAAAATTTTATTTTTGGTCAATTAAAATTAATGGACTACTAACTAATCATTAAAGCTACCGTTAGCTTTGATAATTACAAAATGTTACTTATTATGTATTAAGTACATAGTGTTATTGATCGATAGGCCATTTTCTATAGACTATCGATAGTCTATCGATACTGCGGCAATAGTGGGAATATCGATAGGACTATCGATATTATATGTAAAGTGTGAGTGCAAAATGTGGTAATACTATTGATGATTTGCAATAGTATCGATAGTATTAATCCTTGATAGTCGCTATGCTACCGATAGTATCGATACTATTTTCGCCTCTAACAACTTTACTATCGAAAGTATCACACATCACAGTTAAAAATATCTACTACTAGCTGTTTCCCGCAGCTCCGCCTGCGGTATATAGCCTATGTTACTCAGGGTGAAAGTACCTTTCCAATGGCGAAAGAATTTTTGAAATCGACACAGTAGTTTTTGAGTTTATTCATTACAAACATACACACAAAAATACAAATCTTTCCTCTTTATAATATTAGTGTAGATGTGGTAATTAAACAAGACTTATCAATTTTTTTTTTGTTGAAACATAAATTATATACATATTTTTAGGTAAACATTTCACCTAATTGCCATGCCAGTGTCAACATAAAGATACACTGTCAAAACAATTTGAATGATAAGAGATAACAAGAAGTTAGACAGACATAGATGTAGACAAAATTATGTCGGGACAAGTTAGTTACGTGTTAATGGCACAGATAGAGTTCACTGACTTTACTCAACTCTTCATACTAGCGTGTAGTCCTAGTTGCGTCGTCAGCTTCCGCTTCAGAGCCCAGGATACGCTAGAATCATGGTCCCAGATTTGGCAGTACTGGTTATAACATTGGAGCGACTGCTTGCTTTCTGACCTCCGTAACCCTTTTTAATAGGGAAACCAGGCCAATAGGATCATGATGTTCTTTAACGACCACTAAATGGCAGTCAGGACCAGCGACTTAACGTGCATCCCAAAGCACGGAATCATCTTTATTACGAGTATCATACAATCAGATGATTCAAGCCTGCAATGTCCTAACCATACTGGAAACAACTAAACAAAATATGCTTCCCGTGGGAATCGAACCCGCGACCTCTGGGTCACAGGCAGACAGAGGCCTTAACCACCAGACCACAGAGACAGTACTTTTACAGTTTCCCACTACTCAGCTGTGAATGCTCAACTGCAAATAGTTGAGCAGTGGGAACATCCTATGTGTAAAAGATATATGAAACCAAATGTTCTTTTACAACAGGTAAACAATAAAAGCATTCCCAAGCAGGTTTCACATCAAAGCAGACAGCCAGTCTTAAAAATAATACTGAACCATTTACTTAAGTCGACAGCACCTGTAACTACTTCAAAAATTGGTATGGATGGTTCTATTCCTAGGGTTTACAACCTCACTATAGAGGTTTAGCCAAGGCAAGTAACCTAGTGGATCTATTGATTGACACAAATTGTCTTTACCAGTAGCACCAGTTGTCCCTAGTAAACAGCAAGCACTGGGAGCCACCAATGTGTCAATGCTGCAGACAAGACTACATCCACACGGTCAACCAAGGTATGTTTTTTCCACAAAATCCAAACTAATATTATAAGTTCGAAAGTCTGTCTGAACAGTTAAGATGAAATTTGGTATGAATATAGTTGCAAGACACGGGGTCAAGTAAAACAAAAAGTTAGTCTTGGGGGAAACAGCTAGTCTTTCATGATAATATCGCAAGCAGCGGTCTGAATTGGCCCAGAAACAACACAGCAAATTTTTTTGTTATTATATTAGCATTCACCGCATATTCTACCAACAAAAGTATTCCCAAGCAGGTGTAGGACAACTCACAATATCAGTTCCATATGTCTCCGTCAACATCTTCACTTCCCAGTAGTAATGGTGGTTGTTCTTTAACGAAGTGTCTCCCTTCACGACAGCAGTGCCGGAACTGTAGAACGGGTGGAATGTCACTTGTTTCTTGTCATCGCTCACAATCACGAGGCTGGTAGTGCTCGAGTCGGGGTGCTGCCATTTCCATTCGCTTACTGTAATAGATATATTAATTAGTTTGACTATATTTATTTACAGACAGGCAGCTGTTACATCTATATCAAACAGTGTATAGTCATTTTACAAATAGTATTTCACTTCAAGTCCAAGTAAGTTGTCTGTATCCATTTGTAAACATGTACTATGTTTTTTTTTCTTATATGCAATCAATCCGTCAACTTTTAACAGATTTGTTGATGGGATGTTGCTACATTCCACAATAGGCTAGTTTCCTAAAAATATAATTAGTCTGTCAGTTAGATAATCTTTTATCTTTTTATCTTTATCTTTAACATATGGGAGACATATTTTTTCTTTTGAAAATTAAACAATGAATGGTAAAGCATATCTCACGCGTTAAAGTTCCATGTGATGTCACAGTGTGCTACACTTTTTCGCAATATGTGAACGAACCCCACTCCTAAACTTTGATGCATTATAACTTTATAATTTATCACTCAATTGACAAAAGTCATTAATATATTTTGATTCCCTAAATGACCCTGGAAACTAGCCTATTGACTATACTATATGTATTTTTTTTTTGGGAGGGTTGTCAGAGGTAGCCCATTATCATCATAAATTTAAAAGCTGGGCTATGGTCCGTGGAGCTTCTTTCATTCCCCTTGATAATAAGCGAGATCCTTTAGTTTTTAGTTTTCAGTGTTTGTAAAAATCTGTGTATAGGAGGCCTGTCATGGAAATTGATAGTTATCTCTAGTTGCAGAGAAGAAAATGATATTCCCGTAGTGCTATCTTTGAAATGTATGACTCATGTTGAATGAAAATTGTTCAAAATCAAATTTCATTCGATATCAAACAAAAATCAGTCAAAATCAAACAAAAAACATTCGACAACTTCCATCACAGTGAGTCACTTTTCAAAAATAGCACTCCAGATCTTGGCTACAGTGCATTGATCATGATCAAGTGAAGTGCATTACAAGTTATGAATATCATTCTACAAAATAAACAATCCCTTATTTCATCAAGGTCTTTGCTACAAGCAGTACATAGGTGAACATAGACCTATCCTACCAATTATATCTAACAGAACATTGTAATCAACCATTCTACATTTATCCTTTCATAATAAATACTTAAATAAATAATTGAATCAGATATGTGTGAAGTCAGATATATTTATGCGACAAACAAATTTTAAGGTTACACGTATGTTTAATTTGATGTGTTTTTAGTAGAGATTTTGACCCAAACTTTGCTTTCATCCCAGGGAATAAACTTTCTAAGGTATAAAGCAAATTTGATATAAAATATTAAGGAAATTTAACAAAATCAATTTCTTCCCAGGAATTTTCAAAACTTCCGGAAACAAATGGGAATTAATTATTTTTTCCCTTTCCTTTCATTTCTTCCCTTTTCAATTTTATCCCACTGCCCATCCCTAGTTCTTAGTCATCTTCTTTGCGTATTGATAGTGTTGTACTCTCCCACCCCAAAAATAAGTTAATTTGTTCCTACGTTTCTATGGTCTTGTTAAAAAAACAATGTTTCTACTGCTCTCTGCTTTTAGTACTAGGCCTAGCAAACAATAATTAAAATTAATGTAATATAAAAGTTTGTAGAAATGTATGTTTTGTTACTCCTTCGTACTAAAATGGCTGAACGAAAAAATTAATAACCAATCCACAGTAAAGGTGAACATGTCTATATGTGGTTCAACTGTGTGGCCTTACTTGAGGCCATAAGTTAGTAGTAAAGTATAATTCGCGTGATGTAAAGGGGATCCTTACCTAAAATACACCTATTTATAATCATAATACAGATTTCGACCAAACGATTAGCTTACCATCGTTGTCCTCGCCACAAGAGCAGTTGTTCGGGTCACTCCACGTAACAGGTCCTCGGGCAGACCAACAATCACAATATGGTTTGGGATGCCTATCTCTACTTGAAGACTTTCTGCTCGGGCCAAGGGGCATTAAAACCATTTTGAATTTAGCGAGTAGCACAAAAACAATATATCAACAGAAAATAACTGCCACACGGATACACGAACAAATCACCGATTTTACGATAGCATACACAGCATTCAATTCACTAACTTACAAAGACATACTGACAGCATTCACCATCACCAGTCACCACAAAAATATCAAAAAGTAAAGTTTGGCTGGCGTCATCAATTTTATAAACTACGGGACTTTCGTTCAAAAACAGAAGTTGACATTGATGTTTAAATATTAGCTCATCCACACACGGCGCTATTCCAATGCTACTTGAGATACGGTACCCAGCGTACGACGCGACTGCTACCCGATTTTTCATAAATGCGACTGGGTAGCGTATCTCAAGTTGCATTGGAATAGTGTGTGGATGCGCCAATATTTAAATACTTTTACTGTTTGTACTGCTACCAAGTAATTATCCATTGTGTTTTTTTTTTTGTATTTGTATAAATGTATATATTTATTCATTTATTTATATTTTTGAACACACTAGCAGCTTATATTAGCTGATGCGTGTGCATCTTGAAGTTTGGAGAGTTTATAAAATTGTCCAATCTGTTTTTAAAAGCGTTGACTGAGGGTGCGCTGACGACATTCTCAGTGAGTCTGTTCCACTCTGCTACTACACGATTGCATAGAAAATATTTTTCGGTTTTCTTCTTGCTCTTGTGTGACATAGTTTCAATGAAGGTCCCCTCAAGCGCACATTTTCCGAGAGTTGGAACATATCGCGCAGTTCTGGAGCATCATAATATCCTCTCAGCATTTTGAATGTTTCAATTAGGTTGCCTCTTCGTCTGCGATATTCTAATGTTGTAAGCATAAGAATTTCTAGTCTTTGATCATAAGGCAGATTGCGTATACATTTAACTAACTTTGTTGCTCTTCTTTGGACATTCTCAAGGACTAATTTATCTTTTTTGAAATAAGGGTCCCAAATTACATAGGCAAACACTAACAGTGGTCTAATGTATGTTTTATAAAACTTGATAAATGTTTTCGGTGACAGTGTTGCAAATGTTTTACGAACCAAATACAGAACAGAGTTTGCCTTCTTAACAGTGTTAATTATGTGTGTTTCCCACTTTAAATCAGATGTGATTGTTATGCCCAGGTATATATATATCTCAAATCACGTGCACATTCGCGAATTTTGGAAAAAAATAGCCCTTTAGCTCACGCCGTGGTAGCGCTATTTCAAACGCGCGTCGTATTCGTATCATGCATGATTCACGATGAGTTTACTTATCTTCGAAGCCATTTGTTCATTACCCTACTACGTCGCAACCAAAAAACGAGGCATATGATTTTGTTTACCGCATCGCATGAGACCGGCACATGAGGACATGCATGCCGCATTATCGGTCGCATCGCGTCTTATGCGGAAATAGCCGATTTTGTATGAATACGGTGTCTCGTAACTGTTGCAACGCAATAACGCAAGCGACTGGCTGGAGTGGCTGGTAGAATACTCGAGTTGCTAAAAGCTAAAATATTGCTGAGTGCAGATTTCTACCACTTAGCCTACCTTGGACTACCTTACTCTAACTTGGACTTGACTAAACCACTTTGCCCATCCGCATACGGCGCTATTCCAATGCAACTTAAAATACGCCGCTTGCATCCGCATAAATATGTCTAGTAAAAGCCATATTAAAAAAATATCAAATGAACTTCTTTTTTACTGATTTTTGAACGAAATCTACGGAATTTTCCGGAAATGTCTAGATAAATCATTAGATAACTTTATGGCGCCAAATTTGAAAGTACGCGCTTGTACATGAAGCTTCCGAACTTTTCATTCTTTTAAAAATTAATTTTAGACAAAACTATAAAATATTTCATTGGATCGAACCATTGTATAATGATATGATTAACAAGCTCATATGTAAAGTCAAAATTAAACGCAGAAGGTAAACAAACAAACAAAATAAATTATCTGAAAAATGCATCCGGAAATGCAACCACGCCGCGCCGCGGATATCTTCTAAAATCGTGCTATAATTTTAGGAGTGTAATAAAAGTATGCATGTAATTGATACATTTTAGTAAAATGTAAATTACTTAAATGGGTTTCTTGTTTTATTTTAGTTTTGTAAAAGGCGTCAAGTGATTAACGGGAATAACAAACAGAAAAATATTGATTTAATATGTTGCAGTTGGCATTTCTGATTGTTTTGATTTGCGTTGCGCTTTGCGCTGTGTGTCAGTGCTGCCCATGTGCTGCCAGTAGTGAATTCACTTTTGTGACCTTTGCGGTATCTTTTTCTTTCGTCTAGTTACTATCCATTTCAGTTTTATATGCGGTTTACAGCCTGGCCATGAATCAATTCGCCATGGTGTAATTCGCTGCGATGCCACCGGCGACTAAAAGAAATACATACAAATGCATTTGTTTCGCATTATTCGACTCACCGATTTTGAGTCACATTTTCCAAAGTAACTAAAGTACTTCAGAAGTAGGTTCCTTGGGAACTTTTGATAATTATTTGTCTGGCAACACTGAGTGCACGAGCCCCGCCCACAAATGGCTGTCAATCACGACAGCAGGCGTACCTACCTACACTTTGTAATTTTGTAGATTTTAAATTAAAGCACAAGTACCTATTACTTCTCAAATATTTGTTAATGTTTATTATCTTCGTAGTGTAAATATCCCTTATTTTATTCTGCACTCTTTTACTGCTTTTATGTAAATATGTGGTAATTTAGTGATGCTAAGTGTATTTCATCGAAAACAAATAAATATGGTAAATAATAATTACCGAGAGACAATAAAAATTACAATTTGCTTGTAAATGTGATTCAGTAATTGATCTAAGAAAAGGTAAGTTTTATTTTGCAAAAAAACAATGAATACAGCAGACCTGTTCCAACTTTGTAAAATATTTTTTTCTTCATAGCGCCGAGAATGGTTATCAAAAGTGGATAGTAACAAAGCCTTTCAGAAGCTAATAATATAAGTCTAAAGCTAAGTAAAGCAGATACAATGGCTATAATTGAAGTCATTTTATATTAGTCGAGCGTCGCCTAAGTCTGATTCACAACGAGAACAAGCATAGATAAGTTCAGATGCATTTCTGGATAGATAAACGCAGCCAGTGTGCATACAGTGGTCGTCACCGTGTGCCCTCTTCCTTATCTGCTGGTGAGTTGCCTCTAACACCTTATATCATTTAGTGCTCACAAATTAGCCCCTGACAATGTCCAAGTCACTCTGGGAGTAGAAGTGGACCCTCAAAACAGATTGTGGTCCAAGCTACCTGAAACTCGTCATCTATTAGCCATCCCTGAGCAATACAATACAAAATATCTTTATTTTCAGACAGAAACAAATAAAATCAAAATTTGTTACTGAATTTAATTTATTGATTTATTTAAACTTTATTGTACAAATACAAAATTCTATAAAAAGATTTATGTAGTATGCTATGCCAACTGTGAGACAGGTCTAGAGGAATTATATCATGCTTATATTGTTGCTTACATTTTGTCATCCTGGAGTACAATTTTTCATGTTGAATAAAAATCATTAGACTCACTGATTATGATGAATGAAAATCATTTGACATCTAACAAAAAACATTCAAGTCACTGATTTTGCACGAGTCATACTTTTGAAAAATAATACTCCTGGTAATCAAAACAGTGATTGCTGTGATCCGATTTGGTTACCATAAAAACAAAATACTACTGAGATAATTAGATTTAATGCCTTAGGAGTCTGTTAAGTTCTGGGCATATCTACCCTGTCCACAATCGTGGATCCTTTTACCTTACTACCTATACTTATCGCTGAGTGACGAGGACTTGTGATGGGTTAATCATAATTTTAATCTTTCATTCATTATAATATTTAATTCATTCATTATGGTCATTAGGTGTGAGGTATTCTAGCAGATAAACTTTTAAATAATATTTATTTATCAAATCAAATTAAAAGTTACATCGGATGATTCACAACATGCTTTGTCAAAATACATATTGAGAAATATCCACTTCGTAAAAATGTAAAAAACATCTCAAAAAAGTAAAAATAATTAAAATAAAATAATAAGCCTCTCAAAGGACCGGGGTGACCTGTGAAATCTAGCACATAGACACAAATATATATTTTTCCAATTGATAGTACAATTTTGTCATATTATGTCTACAGGCATTGTATTACTTACAAGTTTCTTAAAATTTTTTGTGGGTTTTTTTTAATCTATTTTATTTAAAAGCTTTTGTCTAATGACATGTCAGCTCTATCGATACAAACATGAATATCTTTAATGACTAAGACACGTAGAATAATTAAAAGAACTTGTGTATTTTACTGGTGATACCCCACTAAACCACACAAGTCCCGGGCAGCGTTAGATGTAGGGTTGCTCAGGATACTCTGGACATGTCCAAGCCATTTACATTATATTTACTTTTAAATAAATTTCTTTGAATCTGGTTTCTTTCACATCACATTCCATCAAGATGTGAGATACATCGTCAACTATGCCACATACTTCACAATTGGTTGGACTAACTTTTTTGAACATAAATGCAAGCTTTATTCCGTTAGAACACACATCTTTTGCTAACTTGTCAGCCTCCTCGTTACCCCGTATACCAATATGCGACGGAACCCATTGCAATCTCACTTTTATGTTGAGTGACTCAAATTGTAGTATTTGACCAAGTACAATAAAAGCTATTGGTATACCTCTGTGACCAGAAGCGCAACGAGCCAAGTGTTGTATGGCACTTTTACTATCAGAACAGATAACGATCTTATACCAGCTGTATCTTTCTTAGCTGTATTTTTTTTTGTGGGTTAAAATAAAGACTCTTGAATCTTTATATATTTATCAATCCAACTCAATCCGAGGCGATCGCATGCGTAGGCGCGCCTACCATCACCTTATTATGTTCAACAACCTCTTCTCTCATCTTAGCATACAATGGCGTTTTATCCAGCCCTTTTATGTGGCAGAAATGACGTCGATACAGTAGTTGATTGGTTGATACGGCGTGGGGCGACCGCGTGGGCGGGTGTAGGTAGGCGCGGGGGGAGGCCGCATCGTTCTCGCTGGCTCGCAGGAGGATGCATCGTTTCGCAGCCGTCTCTCTTCCCCACATTTCTAAATGTTAAATCGGATGTATAAAACGGGAAAAGCATGCTACATCCACATACCATCATCTCATGAAGAATAGTCCATCTATCACTTCGCTCGACAACCTCTTCTCTCTCTCTCTTTCTCTCTTACCAGTTGTCAGGCATTATATTCATCAATGTTGTATGGCTGAAATGACGATGATACAGTAGTTGATCAGTTGATTGGTTGATCAGGCGTGGGGCGATCGCGTGGGCGGGTGTGCGTGGGCGCGGGGGGTGGTCGCAAGGGCATGGCGGCTCCGGTGCATCGGTTCGCGGCCGTCGACTGCCCGCCACGCCGCCCGCACCGCTCTCACCGACATTATGGGTATGTCTACTCTACCTAATTACTGTACTACCCGGAGCCCCATTTTTGATGAGTCACACAAAACCGATGAGTCGAATGATTTACTACAACTCGACAAGTAATACTTTTCAAAATATAGGGCTCCAGCTGTGAAGCAGCTATTGTACTGTTGTAGAGTTGTTCGGAACCGCCTCTCGGTGTCCGACGTGGTTCCTTTGACGATCACCAGATGACAGCCAGGATCAATGGCTTAACGTGCATTCCTGAAATCCTGAAGCACAGAATTTCATTATCAAACAATCGGAATCAAGTGATTCAAGCCTGCAATGGCCTATCGGAGTCCTAACCAAACTGGAAACAATTAAACAATAACAAATAATCATGGCTAAACTTAACACTTAAATATGTGAATCACTGGGCAATGGAGGTGGCAAAGTGTTTGGCAAATTTGATATAGATCAGTCAAAGGCAAGAAGAAGAGTGGCCCAACTTGCCAGTCAGAGGGCTACTAAACGTAATGTTTATGCCAGGGCTCCGCCAATGCCCCCGGTGCAGGCCAGCCGTCGGCAGAACGAGGACAGCAGCCTGTACGTGGAGGTGCCCCCGGAGCCGCCGCAGCCGACCATCGCCAGTCTGGCTGCCGCGCGCAGCGTCACGCCCGACACTCTGCTGCGGACCGCAGCACTAGGTAACTGTTTCAGTGCAGTCAGTCGTCGGCAGAACCCTTCTAGGTAACTTTTGTAGGGCTCCATTGTTGTCCCGTGGGACGTCTGGACGTGTCCAGAGATGGCCGTTATCATCATCATATCGAGTGGATTACATGGTCAATCGACCCTGTACCCCCTGGTGTCGAGAGTTTTTCGGAAACGCCTTTCGGCCTTTGACGTGGTGAGAGATGGCCGTGTCACAGTATTATTAATAGTGTTACAAGTTTCCGCTAAGTATTATATTTTGATTCTTATGTTAGTTAGTGGCTTTCTGTTGTAATAGAAATTTAACCGCATACATTTTTAAATTATAACTATTTACTATAATTCCCAAAAACAGTAAAATCTTGTTTATTTATTTATCATATATATATATACATATCATAGCATACATGTTAGCATAAGGTTGACAAAGCAGAAATTGCAGTTAAACATCTACTCAGTAAGGGTATGGCTACATTATAAAACGGTCATGTTTTATCATATTTACACAAAACGAGACAAGAGGACTTTGATAATCCCAATTTTATTCTGTTGAGTAGCTTATTGAAAATTCGAATACACATTGCATAGGGACTCTTGAGATACATTTGGAGATTTGATACCGGTAATTTTAACCTGTTTTTGTGACGGTAAATGGTAAGTGGTTACAGTAGCCTATGAACGCCTGCAACACCGGAGATGCCACGAGCGCGTTGCCGACCTGTCAGCACAGCGACCCCTCTGGACCCTGGCGACCCTATTCATCAGCAGGAACACAACACTGCATCACAGTGTTATTTGGCTGCGGTCTTCTGTAGGGTAGAGGTACTTCCCCAGACGGACTACTCCTTACATAATGTCCTACCTCTCACGTTTCACTTATTTGCGTCAAAAGGTGGTAATTATTCCTTACGAATTGACATTTGTTTGGGAATTAATGTACTTCTATCATAGTTTTTTGTATTCAATAACTAAATGTATAAAATTTTTCAATCTTCGTAACCTTCGTCCGATAGGCTACTTGACTGTATTCATACTTGGTTAATATTGTTATACTAAACAAAATGTACACTAAAAAGTAACCGATTGTGAAAACAACAACGAAATTGGTTGTTAATTAAGGCAGTAATTCTATTTTAAAGTTTTCTCTAAAAGAAAAATGGGAGCGTGGTGGGGACGTCTTGCTATCTCTTTTGTACACACGAAACCGAGTGGCAGTGACGTCAAATCTCACACAGTGCATCCTTTTCTTGTTTTTTGACAGTTTTCCCCTCCACCGAATTTCAAAGGCTTATAACTTATTTATTTTTGAACGGTTTATAACAATTCTTTCATAATTCTGTTTCTGCAAATAAAATTATTGATACGAAAGAAAAAATAAAAATTAGTAGAATATCCAATTACGCCCACTAATCTAAATACACTAAAATATGTTCTATCCCGGTCTTTCACGTCGAATATCGATAAGAGAGAAAGGAACTAAGCATATTTTAGCAATTTGGGGATATGTATGCGGTGTGTAGTAAGCACGTGTTGGTTGCGAATCCCCTTGTCCAATTTTGTCATGCAGTTGATGCCGTCGTCGTAGCGATGTTTGAATGAAAACACGTACGTCCACTTCACAGTAGTATATTTCGTTAGTATTTAACACCAGTGCAGTACGGTACAGTATTTCACAATATTATGACGCCAAAATCAATATTTTTTTACGAAACGTGCAAAGTCTGCAATTTTCAAAGCGGCGTTCTGTCAATCTCTCAAAACTTCTGCGGAAGTAGCGTGGGAGCTACTTCCGACAAAAGTGTTGCCAGTAATCAGTGGCAATAAAAGCACCACAAGGATAACCTTTATAAGAAGGACAATACAATACAAACAAGGATTCATAAGAATGTCAAGGTTTAATAACTTACTAAACCAAATAAAATAAATAAAGATGGTGCAGCGATCCAAAGTGAGTCTTGGCCTCCGATAATAAGGATCTCCACTTCGATGTATCCTGGTTCAATAACACAATGTATAATTGTTTACAGGGCTTCACCACTCCCCGATGATGGCTCCACACCTGAAGTTCGGCATGCTTGTCTCGTTCGCCCTGGCCACTGTGTTTCTGGCTGGCGCTAAATATTACTTTGATAGACAGGTAAGTCATTTACAGTATTTGTATGTATGTATATCATGAAGTTGGAGAATTTGTTAGTTTTAAAATAATGAACGTACACAATATTAATTTGAGAATAACAAATTGTTTGGAAGCGTAATATTTTGTTTGTCGCTAGTTGGTCTGCGACAAATACCAATGCTGGGAGACGGGCGTGTTAATTGAACGAATGAAACTTTATTTGCAATAAACATTACGATACGATTGTACGATTGTAAATTTGGAACTAAACATAGTTGATAAGCGATATATAATATGTCGCCAGGTGCGACAACTCCCAAAGCTAGCAAATATTTGATAGCTTTATAAAATATTTAAATATTTTTTAATTTTGATAGTTTTTTTTTATATATAGCTTTTTGTTATCATTATAATTTTATGTCTATTTGTTTAAATTCTAATGTTGTATTGTTTTTTTATGGATCTTTGACATCCGAAATGATTTGATTTATACTCGAAGTAGCTATTACGTAGGTGATAATGAGAAGCGATGTTGTCGTCAGGTCGTCCGCGACAAATCGGGGAAGCGGTCGTAGTGTGCACGGCTGTAGCGTGTGTTTGCGGGGTGGGATGCTAACTTTAGACCAAGCGGATATTTGAAAGCACACCTTAGACACTCCAGACAACAGCGACGAGCCCGATATCCATTACTACTACTGCGATTCGGTCGCGTACGCACGCGCGTCTGTGTGCGTTACACGCAGGGTTGGTTATTTATCGTAACTGCGTTATAATAGTTGCAGCGGCCGCGCGGTAAAAGCGTCATCCTTGCATTGTTTTGCTCTCGATTTTTACTGTAAATCTGCTTGGCTCGGTGCGGTATCTGTTTCGGGTGGGAGGGTGTGAGTGTCTTTAGTACTATTAATAATTCTGAATGTGATGATAGCGATGTATTGTTCAGGTGGTCCGCGATAACTCTCAAAGCGGGGAAGTGGGTGTAGTGTGCGCGGCTGTAGCGTGTGGGATGTGCATTATCGCTGTGTGGCCTATAACTTTAAAACTAATAGACAGCTTGGAAGATTTTTCTTACATTTTGTAGCCTTATATTTAGGGAAGACGTTAATAGAGGGTGATAAGCTATATTTGTCACTATCTAGGTGGTCCGCCATAACTCTCAAAGCGGGGAAGCGGGTGTAGTGTGTGCGGGGTGGGATGTGCATTATCGCTGTGTGGCCTATAACTGTGAAACTAACAGACAGATTGGAAGATTTTTCTTACATTTTTTAGCCTTATATTAAGGGAAGACGTTAATAGTGGGTTGTAAGCTATATTTGTCACTATCTAGGTGGTCCGCGATAACTCTCAAAGCGGGGAAGCGGGTGTGGTGTGCGCGGCTGTGGCGTGCGTGTGCGGGGTGGGATGTGCATTATCTCTGTGTGGCCTATAACTGTGAAACTAACAGACAGAAAGGAAGATTTTTCTTACATTTTGTAGCCTTATATTTAGGGAAGACGTTAATAGTGGGTAATAAGCTATATTTGTCACTATCTAGGTGGTCCGCGATAACTCTCAAAGCGGGGAAGCGGGTGTGGTGTGCGCGGCTGTGGCGTGTGTGTGCGGGGTGGGATGTGCATTATCTCTGTGTGGCCTATAACTGTGAAACTAACAGACAGATTGGAAGATTTTTCTTACATTTTGTAGCCTTATATTTAGGGAAGACGTTAATAGTGGGTGATAAGCTATATTTGTCACTATCTAGGTGGTCCGCGATAACTCTCAAAGCGGGGAAGCGGGTGTGGTGTGCGCGGCTGTGGCGTGCGTGTGCGGGGTGGGATGTGCATTAACGCTGTGTGGCCTGTAACTGTGAAACTAAGAGACAGATTGGAAGATTTTTCTTACATTTTGTAGCCTTATATTTAGGGAAGACGTTAATAGAGGGTGATAAGCTATATTTGTCACTATCTAGGTGGTCCGCGATAACTCTCAAAGCGGGGAAGCGGGTGTGGTGTGCGCGGCTGTGGCGTGCGTGTGCGGGGTGGGATGTGCATTAACGCTGTGTGGCCTGTAACTGTGAAACTAAGAGACAGATTGGAAGATTTTTCTTACATTTTGTAGCCTTATATTTAGGGAAGACGTTAATAGAGGGTGATAAGCTATATTTGTCACTATCTAGGTGGTCCGCGATAACTCTCAAAGCGGGGAAGCGGGTGTGGTGTGCGCGGCTGTGGCGTGCGTGTGCGGGGTGGGATGTGCATTAACGCTGTGTGGCCTGTAACTGTGAAACTAAGAGACAGATTGGAAGATTTTTCTTACATTTTGTAGCCTTATATTTAGGGAAGACGTTAATAGAGGGTGATAAGCTATATTTGTCACTATCTAGGTGGTCCGCGATAACTCTCAAAGCGGGGAAGCGGGTGTGGTGTGCGCGGCTGTGGCGTGCGTGTGCGGGGTGGGATGTGCATTAACGCTGTGTGGCCTGTAACTGTGAAACTAAGAGACAGATTGGAAGATTTTTCTTACATTTTGTAGCCTTATATTTAGGGAAGACGTTAATAGAGGGTGATAAGCTATATTTGTCACTATCTAGGTGGTCCGCGATAACTCTCAAAGCGGGGAAGCGGGTGTGGTGTGCGCGGCTGTGGCGTGCGTGTGCGGGGTGGGATGTGCATTAACGCTGTGTGGCCTGTAACTGTGAAACTAAGAGACAGATTGGAAGATTTTTCTTACATTTTGTAGCCTTATATTTAGGGAAGACGTTAATAGAGGGTGATAAGGTATATTTGTCACTATCTAGGTGGTCCGCGATAACTCTCAAAGCGGGGAAGCGGGTGTGGTGTGCGCGGCTGTGGCGTGCGTGTGCGGGGTGGGATGTGCATTAACGCTGTGTGGCCTGTAACTGTGAAACTAAGAGACAGATTGGAAGATTTTTCTTACATTTTGTAGCCTTATATTTAGGGAAGACGTTAATAGAGGGTGATAAGCTATATTTGTCACTATCTAGGTGGTCCGCGATAACTCTCAAAGCGGGGAAGCGGGTGTGGTGTGCGCGGCTGTGGCGTGCGTGTGCGGGGTGGGATGTGCATTAACGCTGTGTGGCCTGTAACTGTGAAACTAAGAGACAGATTGGAAGATTTTTCTTACATTTTGTAGCCTTATATTTAGGGAAGACGTTAATAGAGGGTGATAAGCTATATTTGTCACTATCTAGGTGGTCCGCGATAACTCTCAAAGCGGGGAAGCGGGTGTGGTGTGCGCGGCTGTGGCGTGCGTGTGCGGGGTGGGATGTGCATTAACGCTGTGTGGCCTGTAACTGTGAAACTAAGAGACAGATTGGAAGATTTTTCTTACATTTTGTAGCCTTATATTTAGGGAAGACGTTAATAGAGGGTGATAAGGTATATTTGTCACTATCTAGGTGGTCCGCGATAACTCTCAAAGCGGGGAAGCGGGTGTGGTGTGCGCGGCTGTGGCGTGCGTGTGCGGGGTGGGATGTGCATTAACGCTGTGTGGCCTGTAACTGTGAAACTAAGAGACAGATTGGAAGATTTTTCTTACATTTTGTAGCCTTATATTTAGGGAAGACGTTAATAGAGGGTGATAAGGTATATTTGTCACTATCTAGGTGGTCCGCGATAACTCTCAAAGCGGGGAAGCGGGTGTGGTGTGCGCGGCTGTGGCGTGCGTGTGCGGGGTGGGATGTGCATTAACGCTGTGTGGCCTGTAACTGTGAAACTAAGAGACAGATTGGAAGATTTTTCTTACATTTTGTAGCCTTATATTTAGGGAAGACGTTAATAGAGGGTGATAAGGTATATTTGTCACTATCTAGGTGGTCCGCGATAACTCTCAAAGCGGGGAAGCGGGTGTGGTGTGCGCGGCTGTGGCGTGCGTGTGCGGGGTGGGATGTGCATTATCTTTGTGTCGCTCGAAGCCGCCGCCGCCCGCGCCGCTGCCGCCCGACAGGGTGTCCTCTACCGCTCAACGAGATTTGCCGGTGAGTCACTTCTCTTTACAGGAATCTTTGAAAAACTCATAAACAGTGGAACAAATTGTGTACCATGTAGTGACTGACAGTGACAGTGTATAACAGGACTGACCTCTTTGACCTAAAACCCGAGCAGAAAAAGATAGAAATAATGGAGGAATCTATCCCTTTTTAATAGGTAGGGTAACCATGATAATGTTTTTAACTTGGACAAACTATTTTAAATTCCTTAAATACTGCACATAAGTAGCTAACTAGATAGCTTAGCTGGACGTGATTGTTAGTGACGATTACGCGAGTTAAGCAACAGCAGGTGCGATCTAACTTGGAGTGGACAACACTTGGCGTATTACGTTTAGCAGTAAGTCCTGCTTGTCTAGTGGAGCCAAGGCCACTAGTAAAGTTTCCTTGTCTTCCCTGAGGGAGCCAATATCTCCACGACATGTCTACGAAACGTTATTTTCGACTAGACTCCAACTTCCTTAAAGTCTGCACAGAACTACTTGGGATGAGGTTAGCACCTCCACACTCGGAACTTTTGAGTGCGTCTGAATAAAAATCTGCATATAGTATGTAGCACCTTTCCCCTTCTTTCCAGAGGATCGTGGTCACCCTATTTTGCACAAGTACCAACGTCATAAAGCTTGTATTTGCCAGAAAGAGACAGGTTCCTCCACTATTTCCATCTCGCTTGGCTCGGCCTTGCCTCTATGCAAATTTGCAGAAGTACTCAGTCCTGTTCAATATACTCAGTCCATGTAAATCACCTATCTTGTCACGTAATGACAATGTCACGTCTCTTTGACAACGCGCATAAATCTACACTCGTCATGGTCCATGATACTCTGAAACCAAGTCTTGGTATGTCACATGTGAGCAAGCATATAAAAATGCAATGATTTTGTAAACATATATTACAGCCACCGTCTTCCTCCCCCGCGGACGAGATCTCTCTAGACATCGTGCCGCCCGCGTCGTCTGCCGCTAGTTCTGAAGCCCCTCCACCTTACAACATCGCAGGTAAATATAAACTGGAGGAGAAAAGGTCAGAGGCCGAGAGGCGGTTCCGAAAAACTCTTAACACCTGGGTCATTCATTAGAGAGATACACGTTCAATCGACCCTGGGCACCCTGGTTTCCTGGTTTCACAGTTTTTCGGAAAAGCCTTTCGGCGTCTGACGTGGTTCCTTTAACCACCACCAGATGGCAGCCGAACCAAAGTTCCACTACTTATCGTACCTTACATCATCATTCATTTCACGATCTAGAAATACTTATAGAATAGATGCCATATACTCATCTCATATGGTGGATTGACACCGAAACTAGGATTACTCCTGTATTTCGGGTTAACTATTCTCCACCTTAAATAGGTATAATAAAACCATCGATATAAGATAACAACTAGATGCACAATCGCCCTTGAAAAGTGTCCCAGTCAAAAGTCTGCCCATTTCGCCGATGGGCTATTTTTTACTACCGTACCTAAGTGCGAGCTCATCAAGTGTATCGTGTTTTATAATTCTCGTCCTTATTGTGAAAGTAATACTGTTTACATTTGAGGCGATAGGCTAATTTTCTAAAAAACTATAATTACCCCGTCAGTTAGATAATTAAAAAATATTGGAGACGTATTTTTTCTTTTGAAAATTAAACATAGAATGGTAAAGATATGGCGCGCTAGTTCCGTGTGACGTCACAGTGTGTTACACTTTTTCGCAATATGTGACGTCACGAGCGCCCACTCTTAAACTTTGATGCGTTTTATTAAATCTTTATAATTTATCGCTCAATTGACAAAAGAAAAAATATGTCACTAATATATTTTGATTCCCTAAATGACGGACTAATTTTAATGATAATCTTTTGACCCTGGAAACTAGCCTATCGCCGCAGCCAGTATGTATGTGTGTATAAGTACCTGGTTATAGTATGGTTGTTATCGATAGATAGCAGTCGTGAGGCTGTGTCAGATGCCTTAGGGCAGCCAGAAAAATTCTGACAGTGTTGGCTACTAACGCACCTCGGGTCATGTTCCTGTTGGTCTGGTTTCCTTGTAAAAAGGGTTACGGAGGTCAGACTGCAGTCGCTCCATTGTAATAACCAGTTGCGCCAAATCTAGGACCAAGACTTACAGCGTACCCTAAGCTCCGAAGAGTAAGCGGACGACGCAACTAGGAATACACGCTAGGATGATGATCGTAGCCAGTATGTATGTGTGTATAAGTACCTCGAGTGCTATTTTTTAAAAGGGTGACTCACGCAAAATCGGCGAGTAGAATAATTTTTGTTCGATAAGTAATGAGTTTCGTTCGTTAACGAAGGATTTTTGTTCGACATAATATACCTCGCACATTTCATAAATAGAGGTCCTGCTGCAGCCCCTTCGGCCACTTTTTTACCGGTGCTTCTTTCAGTTGTTATCCTAAATCGATAAATAAATTAATAAGAGACCTGCAGGTCTAAAATGGCCACTTTGAGCAATTCATCAAAACGAATCATTTCATGAATTGCGAAGCTGTTCAGCGGTGTGCAGTTGAAGCAATTCTGCAAATTTTGACATTGATGTTTCAACTCTGAATCACTTCTCATGTAAGTGTTGCTATGGTAATAAAATAAAAATAGATTTTATAATTTTAATATTTTTATTGATATTTACAATTCTACAGTTAATTTATGATAGTAAATCAACATTATTGGTTAGATAAACTTATTTCACAAAAAAAACGTAAAAGTACGCACGCTATGCAAAAATAAAGATTATTTTTACGCCTGGCAATAAGGTAAAGCAATTCACAATCAATTCACGAAAAATAAGCAATATTGCGACTTTTTGTCAAACAGCAGAATTGCCATGAAATGAATTTCATTTCATGAACTGCCAAAATGTGGCTATTTTAAGATTTGCAATGATTCACAATGTGATCATATTGTAATTCGTGCGAAGTGGCCATTTTAAACCCACAGTGTTGCCGTGTCGACAACCGAGGTCCTAACGGAAGATCAGCGCTGTCAATTTCATCGGATGGCAATATGCTGAGTTGGGACCTTTTTAGGAACACACAACCTTTTTCCTAATGCTTTTTCTTTTATGTATATATTTTTATCTTTTTGTGTGTTTCTAAAATAAATTATTTTCTTTCTGTCTTTCAACTATCTTGTAATAATCTGTATATCTGTCAGTATTGATGCCGCACCGTCAGTCCCCGCCGCCGCCGGCATACAGCGCACTCAGTTAGCCGCCGCCGGCGCCCGACCGGGAGTTCATTATATAGGCACCGCGGCGTGCGGGGTTACTGCCCATAAACACTCACCGACTCTGACTTGCGCGATCATTAACTTTGAATTACACAGTGGTTTAAATAACTATTCGGCTGCTACAAACTTTGTACACATGTTTTACAAGAACGTCCAACTTGAACTTGAAAGAAGCCCTTTCACATTCTGGTTGGTTACTATCATCTCTTTAATTCCATTCCAAGGCGAGTAAGCGCGTTTTTGAATAGATGGCATTACGAGTTGATAGTAATCCACCTGATCTATTATACAAATCAATTAATAGATTTGTTTTTGTTCCACTTTGATCCATCGATGGATTTAATTCCACTGTTTGTTTCAATGTTTAATTGATCGTGCAATCGCAATAGGACCTGCATCAACACCGTTTAGTAAATACACTTCTGACATTTTTATCAAAATTTCAAAACAAGAAGAAATATTTGCTGAAAATTTTTAATATTTCTCAAATTACTTTGGAATCGAACGCATCAAACAGCTGATAATAAAATAAATAATGCTTCAAAATATCAAAAGTGTATTCTTAGACTGTAAAGTTGAGCATTTAATTGATAAATGTTATATTTTTCTCATTATGTTAAAAACACAAATATACTGCAAAACGCATCATTATATGATTATAAAATGTTTCAATGTTTGATTATCGATGTTAAAATTGTAAACACTGTGAAGTATGTATTTTTCAAAATTCAGTAACCCTAACCCTTCCTATAAAAATGACCCTAGTCAGGCGAAGTAGCTATAGTACCGAATTTATAATTTAACTTAGATAAGGGTTCACACAGATCATTTTAATTTCTTCAGCAAGCAAATCCGTGCCAATTAGTATTGTGGAGTTATTGCGCATTATTTTGGCGGGCTGCGCATTTTTGTGGAGTTCTGCGTATTTTTTAGGAGTCGTTGCGCATTTTGGTGGAGTTATGCGCATTTTTGTGGAGTTCTGCGCATTTTTGTGGAATAGTCGCGCATTTTGCTCATAAGTGTACCAGTGTGAGTTAGTGGAAGTATATTAAAATGATCTGTGTAGGTCGCGGTCCAAATTCACATACTAGATGCGAATTTATTTTAAAAAATAGTCGTTTTATTCGTACATCACTGTTTTCTAATATCTTTCTCTCTTTATTAGGTATAGTTGAAATATTTAGCCAATTTTGATCTTATTGGACCAGTTGCTGATAATGTGCATTAATAAATGTAAAAAAAAATACTTTTAATAAGTGTAATATACATTTGACGTAAAAGGTCATGAAAAAAATATGAAATTGTTCATTACTTAATTTGCGTAAATATCAATAATCTTTATTTATCAGCAACTGGTGTTTCAAGCTATTGTATGATTTAACAAAAAAATAATAATAATATAAATTTGGATTTCTGAACCCGTAGACTTGTCTTAAACATGATTGAATGGTTGGTTTTGTGTGCGCCTCGAAATATACAGGGATATGGAGCGCACTACTTCCAAAATGATGAGGTCATGAGATAAGTGATGAAGGAAGCTTCCGTAGGGTAAGATATTGATGATGAAATATACCATCGAGGTGACTGGAGTGCTATTTTTGACTCAGAACGGATAAGTCGAATGATTTGGATTGATTTTCATGAGCCTCTTCTTCTCCATTTGCTTTTTGGAAGTGGTGGTATACATAATTTCAGTAATAATTGACGTCAATAAGTGATATGAATATCCTTTATTGAAAATAAAAGACTTAAATTTCATTCGACGTAATCGGTAAGCCGAACGGTTTTTATTCAACGATTTTGATTGAGTCATAGACTCAAAAATAGCTCTCCTGGTTGGATATAAATAGTTCGATCGATCGTGAAATACTGCGATCTCGTGTAAAATTGGATTTTTCGTGTATTCGATCGTTCTATAAGTATTTAAGTCTCCAATGTAAGAAAGAGAATTGGAGTAAATTTTAAAAGTTGTTTTTTATATTGTACACGTGCAATCCGAGATTATTTTCTTGTTTTAAGAAATTTGATTTTCCTAATTAAAATTTTATGTATTTGACAAGTTTCTGAATGGATTTTAGATAGGCTATATGTATTTGTATTGTGTAAGCTCGTAATAGTATTAATATACGAGTTGTCGTCAGTCTAACTGAGAATGGGTTACCGATTCTATACGAATTTTTATTGCAGCGAATTTCAGAGTGGCGTTGTTCCTATAAACTGCTGGGGAACTAGTATGAAAAGGAGGGGGCGGGGGGTATGATATTTGTCTCAGAATGTATATGTGATTGTAATTATGCAAATTGTTGTCATTTTAAATTTATGATCTTAGTGGGGGGAATGTCATCGATAGAGGACTTATACTCTGCCCCTCGAATCTAGGTTCACGCGTTGTTAAATTCGTGTCGGACGGAAAATCTATATACAGAACGGTTACTATGACGTCTTAATTGCGTCTAAATGCGATTGAATAAGAGAGATGTCGCACACCGTATTGTGCCATCTCGCTACTACTCTTACTGTACTTATTCGTATAGATGAAATTAAGAGAAGATAGAAAGCCATCTATGTCTTTCTTAAGAAGGAATAAATTGAATAAACGACGGATGTATATTTCCTAATGGGTCGCGCTCGGTTGGCCTGATGAATTAATGTATTTATAGACACTTGTACCCTTTTCATTATTCACCCGATTCCGGTTCACGTATATCGTAGCCATAGAAAGTTGATGTTTTAAAATTATTTTATTGAAGAGCCTGCAGCCATTCATTTACTCTTTATGAAGAAATTTACTATTTCAAAAGTCCAATAAAAAGCTTAAAACAAATATAATGACATGCATTTTTTTTAAATTGTAAGTGAAGGTACTTGACGTTGTTTCCTGTTGACCTAGAAGAAAATTTTTTTTTTAGCTTCATTAGCAGTAGTAACCTATGAGTTGGATATCCGAGACTAGGATGTGTGTAAAAGGGTATAATATTGCCGCCTTTAATATGTTTTTTGTTCTTAACTATACTTTCATCTCGTTTCAATGTCCAGTATTGAAAATAAACTTGTATTCTTATTCATAACAATTAACGAGCGTTCGTTGAGCCTACTTTGACTATGTATAGTCCCTTTCTGTCTGCTAATATAAATTATTCTTAACTAGCTGTGCCCGCGGCTTCGCCCGCGTGGAATTCCGTTTGTGTCACGGGAAAAAGTAGCCTATGTCACTCTCCAGCTCTCCAAATATGTCCACACAAAAAATCACATCAATCCGTTGCTCCATTTTAACGTGAAAGAAGGACAAACAAACAAACACACATTCCCATTTATAATATTAGTATGGATATGGACAACAACCAAGTCACTTAAACCAAAAATATACCACCCCGAACGACACCCGCATTTTTGTCTTATCTGTATTCGACGTGAAAGAACGTACTAGTTAAAACAGGCTTAAGAAAAGTTCGTTATATTTATGGATAGGTGGGATGCAATTTTGCACACTTTTTTTAGATTTTTCATGCTCCTGAGACAGCCACAATCAGATTTTGTTTTTAACTACGTAATTTGTTTCGCTTGTATTTTAAAAATGGCGGCTAAGGGTCAGCGCAGACTAGAGTACTTAAAAATTCCTTTTCGTTGCGCTCCTCTCGGTCTGTGCTGATCCTAATTGTGTCTATTTGTATGTAAATAATATACAGTGTTCATAATTCAACAGATATCTAGATTACGTCTAGTTTTGTATTCGATTTAATGCAAAAAGCATAATTTTAAACCCCAATATATTGCAATGTATGTATATGTATAAAATGTTTAGTATAGTATGTATACATAGGATGTCGTCTGTGTATAGGCTAGTTTAATGTCTTGTTCACCGGTCAATTTGTATGTTTTTCATTTAAAAACATTATTCATATAAAACAACATAAGGTAAACATTTTTTTTTTTAAACTACCAGATCCTTGTTTATAGCGTACAACAATTTTTCGTCGTATGTAGTGTCAGTTTATAGTATATAAAAAAGTAATAATGAGGTTTAAAAAATATGTTTCAACACATTTGCTCATAAGTGTCTTTTATTTTATTGTTATTAAGCCCGTAATGGGGGTTGTAAACAACACGTTTATATTATAATCGCAGTTGTAATGGTTTCCATGGTTACGGTACATTTTTTAAAAATATACGCCAAGAGGATTTTACGTCTCAAACCAATTCATTGTTTTTGCTAAAAATATAAACTATTTTAGCTTCCAAATGATAAATCAACACTAAATTTCACATATATATTTATTTTACTGAACGTTAGTCTAATTGGACTACAAATATTAATTTTTGTAGAAATTTGAAGAAGGGCTATAAAGGACTTGTATCTATGGCCGTAAAACCCATTGCTAAATCAAAAATTGTCTGTATCAGTGGCGCCATTTTTAAATCTATTTGTTTTTGTATTTTGTTTATTAACTTTAGGGAAGAATACCTAAATTTGACTCCGCCAGATTTACTAATCCAGGGGGAATATCGAATGTTGATAACTGACTAAGTAGGCTGACTATAGCTACTTAACTTAAATCTTCAAAGGAAGAAATAAGGACGA
The DNA here is from genome assembly GCA_947363495.1 of Euzophera pinguis. Taxonomy (NCBI): domain Eukaryota; kingdom Metazoa; phylum Arthropoda; class Insecta; order Lepidoptera; family Pyralidae; genus Euzophera; species Euzophera pinguis. The sequence continues at coordinate 2,029,181 of OX376164.1, forward strand.
AGCTTTAACACAGAATCAAGAACTACGTATATATGTATTAGAGATACCGAGCAATGCATTAACAAACACACAAGCCCAATTTTACTCAAATGGTGTTTCTAAATGTGAAAAGTGTTCAAAGTGTACCAACAAAACGTACTTAATGTGAAGAAATGTTTTGATATCGCTTGAGAGCTTTTATTTATTGTGTAAATAATAAAAAGTTAACAACATAAGTGTGTTTTTCCTCGCAAATGTGTTGAAAATCGTCGTATGACAGCTCTTGAGCGAAATTGGTCATATACTCGGCTTCGGCTCATGCTCATATACCGCCTCGTAAATAATGACCAACTGCGTACCCTTGTATCATAATCAATTAACATAATATTATTTTGCCATAAGATACATTTTACGGTTCGGTGGTCCATATTATTAAAGAAATTTCTGGGCAGCTAAAAAAACAATAGGTAACATTTTTTCAACAATATTGTTTCATACAAACTTTTCGGTGAACATAGATATTTATTATCTGTGTATAATATAACATTATAACCTAATACTGTCGTGCGGTATTTTTTATATTTACTCAAAATTATTTTAAATTTACTGGAATCTCATGTATGTACCTTTATATTATTTTTAAGTCCTTTCGTACTAGCAACGTAAATTTATATTCCGTGATCTCATATTAGCATTTAGTTTTTTTTTTGTAACAAATGTCTCACTCGTTAATTATCTCACTTTTACACTTTCTATTAATCGATAATCACAGCAAAGTTAAATCGGTTAAACGCACAAAATATTTATTGTAATAGTATTCGTTTGACGAGTGCAGGATGGTTTAAAGTTAAAAAAAATTTAAACGACTATGTAATTTGTTGTTATATGATAACTACAATGATAGTTTTTTGAATATTTTTTGCAATGTTGTAATATTTTTAGTTTTTAACCAAAGTATATTGTTAGGTATATTGAGTAAAAAATAGGATAGGTAAGTCGAAAGTTTTTCTTGCTTTTCGACAACTTAATTATCGTTAAATTGAAAACTTTACCTGCGACCGACTGATCTTTTAAATGTAGGGCCTTTTTGGGCGTAACACGTCAGGCGCGTGGAAACAGTTGGAAAAAAATAATCGAAAATCACGCAGAGTATTTTCATAATTAATTGGTTATGGCGACCACGCGCCCATTTTTTACGGGCCGTATACATAACGTCATTATATACCCTACCTACCCTACGCCTGTAGACATAAGTTTATCTTTTTTTTTTGTGCAATAAACTTTTAAGAAACCATCCTCGCCGCCAATCGAATACTGCATTTTCCCACCTTCATTGTATACCTAATTAAGCCTAGTCATACACGTTAGTAATTTTTATAAGTTCGCGTCCATTTTGTGTACTTTGTGTATCCCAATATAGAACTGATTAAATTATTTTTATCTGACGCTTATTAAATAAAATTATTGTAATTATATTGTCATTTATTTTGAAACATTTTTGAATTTGTAAGTTTTAGGAATGTTACGGGCAATCCGCCAAAATCCGAAGGGGAATGAGTACAAGTTCCTAAATTATTACTTTTATACACTTTAGCAGGCAAGTCGAACGTCCATCTGATGTGAAGTGAAAACCTTACTAAGATGACGCAGCGACCCGATGTAAGTCTGCCTCCGATAATAAGGTTTACTGGGAGAGAATTCTTCTAGCATTAACATCCATATTCCTAAACCTTCACTCAAACTCGATTCAACCTTACTCCACCTCATTGGAGGTGAGAATCGAACTGTCAAATATAAGGTGCCTTGAGGCGGCCTCGAAAGTTGTGTATCAGTTTTTTTGTCACTTTTTGCCTAGTTAACTACTTCATTTGTTTATTTTTTACTCTAGTCTCGTATTTTTTAATTTTTGTCCTTCGGATTGTTATTATAACCTGTGTCTTTCCTCACTGGAGTTTGCTCAAGCAACCAATTAAAAATGTCATTTTCAAGGAATGTTCAAGGACTTTCTTAAGGCGGGCTCCAATGAGTTTGAGTGTAGGACGTCCTTAAGGTTATGTATAAGAATACGGGGGTAAGTCTGCCAAAAGTATTTTTTTCTTATGGTCCAATAAAGATTTATAAATAAATAAGGATCGCCACTAAATAAAATATCATTAGTTATATACCATTCGTAAGCAGGAACGATTCGTATTATTTTTATTATATTATATTTTAAATTATACTTGCCATCGAAACGTCAACAGTGTTGCTAGAATATTCACAGAAAAAAGTGCCTAATAAATAAGGAGAAACGATCAATTGGTTATTCATCATCATCCTAGCGTGTATTCCTAGTTGCGTCGTCAGTTTACGCTTCGGAGCCTAGGGTACGCTGTAAGTCATGCTCCTAGATTGATTATTACAATGGAGCGACTGCCGTCTGACAACCCTTTTTACAGGGAAACCAGACCAACAGGAACATGACCTGAGGTGTGTTAGTGGCCAACACTCAGAATTTTTCAGGCTGCCCCAAGGCGTCGACATATCTATCGACAAAAACCGGAACCAACGGCTTAACGTGCCTTCCGAAGCACGCAGGAGCTCAACATAGAAAATGCCACTAAAATGGCGACCAATCCAATAGTGGTCGCGTCGCGTCACGCCGTCGCTTGACACGCGCATTCGCTACGGATACGCGGGAAAATTGGCTATTACATAGTTTAAAACACTTTTCAAAAGAAACAGACAATATCAAGCTCATCTTATATATTTCAATTTGATAACATTAAGTACAAGGTGAAAATAAATAAATTTATCCTAATTTACACAACTAATTCAGATTGCAATAAAACTAAAATAACTGTGAATAAATATTCGTCCAGATACAATATTGTAAATCTGTATTTCTGTACAAATAAAATGGAATTTGCATGAAACTTGGTATGCAAATTTTAAAATAAATATTATAAAGGGTGAGAACACGTTTTATTCCATTTTTATGCGTCGGTTAATAAAATATTAATAATAAATAATAGGTCAAAATAACATGAATATTAAGAAATAATGGATAATACCAATTGACAAAAGATAGTACGTAGAGCCCGACCAGGAAAATCAAAATCCTGCATTGGCGTCGCTACTGATCGCCTTTATATGGCAACATGTATGAGTTATGTCAACAACAAAATTGAAAATGTCATTAAATGAAATAGAAATCAATTCTTCGTTTTCATTCGAATCAAATATGATAACATCTTTTATATCACTTTTCTCTATTACTATATATTATTTTTACCATTTTGATAAATATTTTTATTTGATAATCACAAAATACACAACGTCCACTCCTGTCTCTTTGGCAGATGACATTGAGAATACAGAATGTTACTTGAATACCTAGTTGCCAGCAAAATAAATAAGTTCTAATATTTTTCCGCAATATGGCCAAGGCTGCTATTTTCCTGGTCGGGCTACAGATGGAAATCATTTACAACATCACATGAAAAGTTGCAGTCTCTTCGAAGGAATGTTAAAATTTAGAAAATACACAATAAAGAGTAAACTATTTGACACAGCTAACATACACACATAAATAGTTCGTATGTAAATGACTAGGCGTCGTAAAGATAATATTTACAACACGAGTGCAGAAAAATAAAACAATTCATAAGTTATTTCATAAGGAGAAGGCCAAATAAAACCAAACATATGCGATTGGCCTCCAGGTTAATTAAATTAAAAGATATGCATTACCGAATGATGATGATCAAAATATCATCAAGACGGAGTAGAATTGAATCTTTGCTAACCAAGTTATTCTTTGTAAAAAAAACAGCCATTTTATAAAAATACTCATCTGTCAAATAAATATAAATAAAAAATTGTTCTATATGCCAGTGGACATTTCTGGCATATTATTATCATACTAAACTATATACCCGGTGTGATATAAATTACACATTATATTCTATACAGTACAGCATGCATTCACATGTACCCTTTGCATCAAAATCTAAAAAGTTATTCGATAGAAGGAAAAGTATTATTTAATAGTTTTATATAAATAATTAGCTACCTAAGATACTTGCATTGGTAAATTAGCGCTTGAACGAAATAAGTATATTATTAAGCCAAAAAAAACTGCATATTTTTATACACCCTGTGTCACTCTCATCATTATTGGTTTGTCGCATTGGAACTATAAAAGACCCATCGAATACCAGGGGTCGATTCTCGGGTTTTTAGAAAAAAGGTCTGATTAAAGTCTGAATTTAAAAAAAAAGGTTTTCTAGAGACGAATTTGAAATGTTAACTCGATAGTTTAATCTCAAATTATAAATTCAAAGCGAAGTTAAAGACAAATGAAGAAATAGAACAAGGTCATACGCATACCCTTATAAAGGTACGAGAATGGCACGATGGGTCCGAAATGTCACAATTCAGTTTTTTAGTGTCAGAGTATGATTGATTCTCAGGTTAACGTAATTGATCTATAAATCTATAGGTACATCATATTACTTTGGTGCATTTATAACCGGTAAACTCGGAAATTGAACCCTGGGCCTTTACCATCAGTTTTTGCAAACGCAATCGCAATCACGAGTATAACTTTTAAAAAGCAAATGCAACTCATGATAGCATTTATAAAAATAAATGGTAAGGCCCTGAACATTATTCTATGTGTTTGATGTTATTGGCTAACAGTACGAAATTTCACTTTTAGAGAAAAATCAAAATCGATTATTCCGCTTACACCCGTTGTATCTCGAAAAGTTTCACGTCAGTGTCGTACCAAATCGGAGGATCCACGTTTCTGAAAATGAATTAATAATAGAATTATTGATTTTTGTATTTTTATGACATCACACACAAATGTTAACTTAGTCTGTAAAGATTTTGAAACGTTCAGTGTAAAATAAATAAGTAACAAACGCGATAAAAACTTTATTAAAACTATTTTAGAATTAATAGTATTAGAATTTAATGTGTAACAATCATGAAAACTTAAGGTATCATTATCTAGAAGTATGCAAAGGAATTTGGTATCGTCAGCCAATTATTCCGAATATTCACATATTCGTGACAACATTTTTGATACCAGGATATACATGGTCGATTGACAATGTAACCTACACGAAATGATGACTGTGGTTTGGTCTCGTTCACACAAGGGGATTTATTTATGTGCTTGATAATGCTCGTTGAAATTGTTTAAAAAATGCTTAAAAATGAGCACAGATGCTTGACAAGGTAAGCTTACTGTTGTGCCATGTTTCGTAAGACATGCTTGTCAAGCACGTTGCTTGCCGAACAAGGATTGCGGCGACTGCGACCAAAACTAAGTTGTTTGCCTACTTAATTATATATTAAAAAAACTCACTTGGACCGCGGCCCGAGTAGCCTTAGGTGATTTCGAAAAACTCTGACACCAGGGTGTACAGGGTCGACTGACCATGTTACCCACCTGCAAGGCCTGTAATCGATATCTCCCCACATTTAAGTGCGGAACCAGTACGCAGTGCCGGTGTTGGCCTGGTTGGCGGCAGATGAGGATGTCTTGGAAACTCTTGAACTTTTGCTATTTTTCCTTTTAAAAAAACTTTTGCACTCTGCAGTTATTAGAGGAGAAACTAAAGCCCTGTAATTGTATATCACTGTAACACTGACCGTATGTAGATGACGCCACGCATATTAGTGCGGAACCAGTGAGCAGGCCCAGCGTTGGCCTAATATCGGCGGATGAGTATGGGCGCACCTCAGGGGCAACAAGCCCACCAGCAATGTAAATATAGCAATCACAAGGTTTTGTCACCTCAATGGCGACTCGACTGCAGCAGTGAGCGATCAAGACCTATATCTATGTAACACTGACCGTGTCCAAAACTTTTTAACTTTTGTTGATTTCTTTTAGTTTGAAGGAGAGTGCAGCTATGAGATGAGGAAAACAAGACCTGTAATTGCATATCACTTTGTAGAAGTCAAGTCCTGAAATCTGATTATTATCTCACACTGACCGTATATAAATGAATCCCCACATATAAGAGCGGAACTAGTGCGCAGTTCCAGCGTTGGCCTGGTAGGGAAGAGATGTCCTAGAAACTTTTGAACTTTTGTCTATTTTCCGTTTAAACAAGACTGCAGCTATGAGAGTAGGAAGTCAAGTCCTGAAAGCTAATAGCATATAACTATATCACACTTACCGTATGTAGATGACTCCCCACATATACGTGCGGAACCAGTGCGCAGTTCCAGCGTTGGCCTGGTATCGGCGGATGAGTATGGGATGCGGCACGGGCAACAAGCCCACCAGCGTGCCATGCTGCAGGAACCGGAGGATCTCCGACTCGTCCGTCAGACCCCTAAAAATTACCATTTTCAGATGACAATGTTTTTATTTATTTTACTACAATGTTGTTAACATGGAGCAAATACAAAGGGGAGACGGCGTATTGGCTGGTGCACCGTTACGGTCATTGGCGCAGTGACGTCGGAAGTGGGCGGAGATTGTCATTTTTCGTTCAAGTGTGAACGATGCGTGATGTGGACCGTGTTTTATGTTTTTCTTATTTTTCTAATTTACGTTTTGTTTCATCTTTGAATATTTTGTAAATTGTTTTAAACCATTATCATAGAGATCACAATAAACGTAAGTATTATAGTATATTTATTTAGTGTTACACAAATTATATTTTTGTAATGTTCAAAATATCTGTGATATAAGAAATATAAATATATTTTTTATGTTTAAATCTTCGATTTGCTAGTGACATCTATTGGTAAGTAAAGGGGACCATCAATATGGGATCCGCACGGCCAAACCGAGTTCCCCTCACGTCTGCCTTCCGCCCCGCGTAGCCTCACACAATGTTTATAAGAAAACTCGACATGCCATCTCCTCTTTGATAATACTCCGTGGTTGTTAAGCAAAAAGCTGTATCTATTTTGATACAGAAAAGAATGATGAAAAATTATAACCAGAAATCGTAATCATTTATTTCTTGTAAATATTATGTTGTTGTGTATATAAATATTTGTCTGAGAGAAATATTGTTGATTTATAAATAAATTGACATAAATAAAAACTTGCGTGTTATTATTAATTTCTTGAATTGAATGAAATTGAATTGATTACATATAAATTTGAATTTAATGAATTGTCTCAATTGGTCAGATGACCTAAAAAAGGTCGCAGGCAAACGCTGGATGCAGCCTGCTGCCAACCGATCATTTTGGAAATCATTGGGAGAGGCCTATGCCCAGCAGTGGACTGACTGCGGCTGAAATGATGATGATGATGATGAATTGTCTCACTGTTAATTGGATTAGGAAAATAAATGGCGTTATATTATTTATTTAAGTAGGTACTTACTTATCAATACATATCTTTTCAACCTGCGGCACCAGCACCTGCAGCAGCCTCATGATGGTCTGCAGCGGCAGCTTGCTGCGCCAGCTCGCCGCCCACTCCGCGCTCGCTCGCCAGGTCGCGCTCGCCGGCCTGCTGCAGGTCGCGCTCGCCGGCCTGCTGCAGGTCGCGCCCGACACGCTTATGCTGTTCCGCTGCCGAACACAGAGTCCATTACGGGGCGAGTCGAGCCTCCCTTGAGTTGCTCCCATATATTTTGTATGAAACCGGAGCTTGGCGAGTCGGTCGTGAGTAGAGATGGGCGCTTTCTCGGAAATTTTCCCATTTATTCCCGAAAATGTATTGCGTGTATGACGAGAGTGATGAGCGTAGAAGAAGCGAGGGAAGTCTGTAAGGATCGCAGCACTCCGTACCCTCTGCCTACCCCTACGGGAAAAGGCGGGAAAGCGTGATGGTATGTATGAAAACCCGAAATTTTAAAAATTCCCTGGAATAAATGGAAATTAATTATTTTCCCCTTTTCTTCCCCTTGCATTTAATTTTTTCCCTCTTGAATTTCTTCCCGCTGCCCATCTCTAGTCGTGAGGCGACTTTCTTCGGCCGACTTGTTCGGCGAGGCAGTGGACGCGGGGTTGCGGTATGTTTCCGGCGGAATCGTGAAAAGTTACAAAGAGGAGATGCCGTTTGAAATGGCGCAGTGATGTGATGATTGGCGCCTCGCCGACACTGCAGTGGTGTCATTGCTTGTGCTCCATGGTTGGAGCCACGGCCGAAACCAAGCATGTCGCACGTCTGCCTTCCGCGCCGTGTAGCTGAACAAACGCTTTCTTACAAAACGCTTATTACGACATCTCTTTGTAATTACTCCATGGTTCTGCCACTTTCACGTCCTCATCGGTAACCGCCATCAGGAGTGCTATTTTTGTGTGTGTGACGCAAAATCGGCGAGTCGAATAATTTTGTTCGATATCGAATAATTTTGAATTCGAAAACAGAAATAAAGTAGTTTTTATAATCTGTTCAATATAAAATAAGTTAAGCTTTTGAAAACCTGTGGATGACGAAACTGTCAAAAAACAAGAAATGGAGGACTTTTGGCGGGAAGCTGTGAAAAGCAGTATCGACGCTATATTTTATTTTCCAAAATTTGTGTTTTTTTGAGAGTTTGTGCATAATAAGGGTGGATTATTATTCGCAAAGTGTTCGCAAGCGTGAGTGTTGGGAAGTAATACAGTGTTTGATTTATGTGATTTTCATGCTTGTTGCCAAAGGCTCCTAGTAATCGCTAAATGCAGTTTTTCTACCACTTCACTCAGCCTGATTCTTCTTCTGACAAGACTTGACTACAGACTAGACTTTTAGACTTGACGAAACCACACTGTAGGACTGAAGAAGATTGAAAAACTAAGAAGGGCTATAAAGGACTTGTATCCATGGCCGTAAAACCCAATACTAAAAAAAAAACAAGAAATGGAACACAATCTATGCATTTGAAAACTTGTATGTCTGTATTCCACAATAAAGAAATTTTGATTTGATTTGGACGCACTTAGTGGTGAAGTGACATTACTGCCTTGTGAGGAGTGGAGTTTGTCATAATTATATGAGACACGACTTGTGTGTTTTGACAAGTGAAGTATGTCTCATAAGACATGACGGGTGTCTTGTGAGTAGTGGTGATTGTCATAATAATATAAGACATGACTAGTGTCTTGTCAGGAGTGGAGATTGTCATAATAATATGAGACATGACTTGTATCTTTTGACAAGTGAAGTTTGTCTTATGAGGGTGTTTTGTGAAAAGTGATTCCTACCTTATAAGACAAAACGAATGGCTTGTGACAAGAGAATTTTGTCTTATGAGACACTGATTTGTGAGAAGTGGAGTATATCTGAAGAAAGAGTTTCGTCTTGTGAGAAGTTTAGATTGTCTCATGAGACAATAATAGATTTAGGTAAGATTAGTAACATTTTTGGTAACTTTACTATAAGATAGAAACAGAAATTCTTTAATGGCAGGTAACTATTTTAACTATTTCTAAGTCCAATGAAGTATTTACTAGTACTGCTTACGAGAAAAGATAAATATTACTAGTTACAAAATTTAGTTATAGTCCGTCCCGGAAGAAAAATCCTATGTTGGACTTCGCTACTGATCCTAATTACAAAAATTTTAGTTTTCAAAATCTGCATTCCGCATCCAACAAAACACACATATACTCACGTGTGTAACAGTATGCCTTTCGTCGTCGTCCCCGCAGCCTGCATCAGGCTCCGCTTCAGCGGCGTCGGTCGGCAGGAGCCTTTCAGAGGTCTGCGGCGGATGCGCTGATTCTCGCTCCGTCATTGTTGCTATCGCTGTAAATAACAACTATATGTTTAGTTGGAAGATTTAGTTTTGTGGCTTATCTTAATCTTTTTTTTTTATTCATTCATTTAAAACGAGACCCGGAGGTCGTGGGTTCGATTCGCACGGGATGCATACTTCGACCGAAAAATTATGACATCAGGGAGTACAGGGTCGATTAACCATGGTGGGTTTTTTTGGGGCCGCCTTTCGGCCTTTGACGTAATTCCTGTAACTACCACCAGATGGCGTAAATACAAACCCGATTATAACGCAGACACTCGATAGTCTGTACTGTATCATCTTGCGGACGACTTAAAGAGGTAAAGTCTGTCCGAAACGACTACACCACACACATCCAATAAATACATCATACCCATAATCACCCATTTAAAAAATTACTTTAGATAATTTATTATTTGACAACACAAATCCGTCACTTATGAATAAAAATAAACCTAAATTAGATTGATTAAAAAAAATATTTTTTTGCTCGAAACTATGTGCTTTCAATTAGGTAGGATTTAAGGCAAACACCTTCACCACTAGACCCTGAGGCAGTCATATTAAAATTACGATAGGTACAATAAAAATACTTTTTATCGCACCAAGAAAAGAAAAATATGAAAAGAAATTCCATGGGAGTTTCTGACACCCATAGACCTACAAATGAAATGAAAATATTTATTTACTGCAATACATTCAATATCAAAATAATTAGAAAATTATTCATTAATTTCCAAAATGACCTGTAATTACCTGGTGTTTCAGCCAGAGTGGGGTTCAACGTTCCTGGCTCCGCTGGCTGAGCAGGCCTAGAACCTTCCATGGTAGTTTCTGACACGCTTTCCGCGCTCGTAGACCTATAATAATAATCATTCTTTCAGAGCTAAAGTCAGCATCTAATACAGGTATCTATAGAATATATATGACCTCTCAAAATCCTACAAAAATACACTTTTTTATTTTTTTGCAAATGCAGTATTTACGTACATTTGTAAACACTGCATTTGCAAAAAAAATAAAATATCTATTTCGTAGCAGTGTGATATATAATATAACAGAATAAATAAAATCTTAGATTTAAATAAAAAATATAAAATTGCGATTTAAACCTTTAAATTATAAAAATAGCGAGCAAATATGGACCCGCTCCAAAAATCATCTGATTTCGTCTGCCGGTTAGAGTTGTGTAAGTACTGTGAGTAATGTATAACGCGTAATATGGCAAGACCGCGTACTGAAACAGTACGTATTACCCGACAAAATTTAGCATGGCATGGCACATGGCACTAAACAGTACGCACAGCGAATGGGTCAGCGCCGGTGGTGGCCGGCTTGGCGCGGACAGGGCGCGGGGCGTTCGGGGTCTGTCGGTTAGCATCGTAAACGTTCGCATAAATTGTGCGAGCGAGAAGGAATGTCGTATGGAGTGTCGGTTGGTAATCGCTTGAAAAGTAAGAGCAGTACATATTACGTTCTAGATAAGGATCATTATTTTTTGGCACCGCCCCGTACCTAAATCATAATTGGCGCGCTTTGTTTCTATTGAAATTCCTAAACTGCACATTCTTGTCATTCTTAGCGTGTCACGATTCGCGATTCGTTTGTTTACGCCAGTAGTTCCCAAACTTATTTTTCTCGTGGACCACTTTCAAAATTTTACTGGTTTCGGTGGACCCCCTGCTGCTACATTTCTACCACATTCTTAAAGTCGCCAAAAAATAAAAATTGTGTCACTTCTGAGTTCTGTCCCTATATTTCGATATGTAAAATAAAAACGAAAAATGGTACATTTTATATCACTTTATTTATTAAAAGAATAGAATTACAAGAAAAAAATATTAAGGTAATATAGGTTCAGGTCATAATTTTAATTAATGGGAAGGATGTATCTGATGGAGTGTCAGCAAACGATCAATGTTTGGCTTTATTTTTGTGAGCAATAACCGCAAATCCCCCCGCTCTGTGATGTTTAATTTGCTCCTTTTTTTTGTTAAGAGGTTTGTAACGGCACTAAAACTCCTTTCGACAAGATATGACGAGGGAAAAGCTATTAAAAATTTCCTTGCGATTTCCCACAGTCCAGGATATTTTTCGGGTATTTCTGCTTGCAGCCAAAATGTTGGGTAGCCTTTTCTAAATTTCACCTTCAGCTCCTCATTAGTGCTTAGCTCGAGCAGCTCCTCTTGTAATACAACATTGGCCACTTCCGTTTCATCAAATGGATTTATTATCCATGGTGGTATATCCATCGTCAGTATATCTTCAAACCTGGTTTTGAAGTCATCATGCAGGGCACTTAAATGTTGACTGTAGGTATGGATATCCTCATCAATACATTCTACCTGCGACAAGTTTGGAAATTGAGAGAATTCGCGCCGACTAATGTTTTGCTTCATAAATTTCAATTTCCCAAGAAAAGCCGAAATTATCCCCTTTGTTTTTATTAAATTCAGGCTGTCCCCTTGTAACTGCAAGTTAATATCATTAAATTTTTTAAACAAATCTGTCAAATACGCAATGTCTGCTTTGAATTTGATCAAGTTTTCTTTTAAATCTGGATCTCTACTTTCTAAGAACTCTAATATGGAATCGAAAACAGAGTAAAATCTCGTTAAGCATGCACCTTTCGACAACCAGCGTACTTCAGTATGTAAGAGCAGTCGTTGGAAGTCTTCATCATTTTCGTCGCACAATTGAGCAAATAAACGTGTATTCAATGCATTGCTTCTGATTTTGTTGACAGCTTTTATTACAAAATGAAGAGATTGGTTCAACCTGTCACTTAAATGTTTTGCCACAAGATGTTGTCGGTGGATTACGCAATGAATAGCTGTAAGTCCTGGTATAATTCTTTTGAGATGACTTATAAACCCACGATATCGCCCGACCATTGCAGGAGCTCCGTCTGTTGCCACTGAAATAATGTTTGTAAATGGGATCGATTTTTCCGTAAAAAAATTACTCAGGACATTAAATATTGATTCGCCTTTAGTGTCAGTCTCCAAAGTTCTGGCAAATAGCAATTCTTCGTGAATTTCTTCCTTAACAATAAATCGGACATATGCCAATAGTAATGCTTCATTACTGGGTAACGTTGACTCGTCCAGTTGTATAGAAAAATGAGTTTTTTGCAGATGATTGCACAAAAAGCTTTCGATATCAGAGCTCATTTCATCAATGCGTCTTTGTACAGTATTGTTACTTAATGGAATTCTTTTTAGTACGTCAAATGGAGATTTGTGCAAAACAGTTTTTAAAACCTCTTCAACAGCGGGTAAAATTAATTGTTCTCCGATAGTGTGCGGTTTTCCAGATTTTGCTATAAGTAATGAGATATTGTAAGATGCCCGCAAGCCATCATCGTTACTTTAAGATGTTGAAGCGAACATACTGTGCATGGTGGGTCTCTTTCCATATTTTTCTTTCAATGTTTGAAAATATTTTAAATCTTTACCTATTTTATCAGTATGACACCTTTTTAGATGATCTTCGAGCTTTGATGGTTTCATAGAGTCATTGCTCAAAACTTTGTTGCATAATAGGCACATGGGCAATTGTTTGTCTGCCTCTGATGGAACAAAACCATATTTCAAATAATCGACACTATATTGTCGACATTTTTTCTTTGCTGTAGCCATGTTTCGTGTCAGTTACCTTACCTGTAAAAAAAATGTTTTAGTAACCAAGTTTTTTTCTGAATATAGGTATCACACCGCAGCCTTTGTCAGCACGCGGAAATAGAATTACGGCTTGTAAAGGGACCAACTAATAAACCGCTGAGACAAATACAAACGTTTTCACAAAACGGTATCAATTTTAAAGTACATAATTTACCACTAATTTTTAATAGTATAAATAAAAATTAGTGTACTCAGTATCGAATACTGATCATATTTGTGTAGGAAAAAATAAACGTCGAAATCCCAAAATTGTCCATAAAAACGATAACTAACATTTTATTAAATCAATGAGTTCACGCGCTCCGTGTATTCGAAGTTCAAGCCCCGCCCTTTTCCCGTCGCCCGCGCACCGCTCGCTCTTTCCGAAAAGGAATAGTTTTGATAAAATAGTTACTTCAAAATCAATTTAACATGATTATGAAATTACTGTTTTATAAAATTAGTAGTTATTTGCAAGAAAAATTACAAAATTAATTGCTCTGCAATATTGCTTATTCGGCCTTTTTAGAGAGGCAGTGCTTCTCTCGTGAAAAAACAATTGAATAAAACGTGCTGTGTTTGTCTTCAAATCGAAAGAGGACAATTAAAATATCTGTAAGTTACTAAGTTACCTATCTATACAGGCCGTTGTGATCAACCGACTAGTACACGTAAACAAAATACTTAAGTACTATAACAAAAAAAGGTAGGTTACTTACTTTTCTCCGGCACTAGCAAACACAGATATAAATTTTCTCACAACTTTTTTCCAAATTCCGCCTTGTTTTCGAAATTCCGGAAACAAATGAATGCGTTTGGTTGCCTTTGGCATCAAGTATTTATAGTGTTGATCAAGTTCATGTCTGAACAAGCATTAAGCATTGTCGGGCGGATAGCGCTTTGCAAGTCTGTACACGAAATTGTACGTAATATCGAATACACAAGTTTGGACAAGTAACAGTCGCTTGCCTTATTAAAATATTATCTGCTTAGATAGGTACTTAAAACAATGTAGGTAGGCCCTTATAAAAACTATGCTTACATTTTTGCTCTTTACTATCAAAAGCAGATAAATTTTCGTGGACCCCCATTAACATCTTATGGACCCCCATTTTTTGTTCACGCCTACGTAGACCCCCAGCAAGTCTCCCGTGGACCCCTGGGGGTCCACCTGGACCACTTTGGGAATCACTGGTTTACGCGGTAAAGTTTGTTTATGCGGTGGATAATAATAAGTACGAGCTTACTTAGTGTTTTAAAGTATTTATTGTGTGTTTGAGTGAGAGAAGAGTTTTTATGTGATAAACTGTAAATATAAAAATAATCAATACAAGTGTGAGTTAGTAAACTGTAAATAAATAGGTATAAACTTTGCAATTGTGTAAAGTGTTAATAAACTTCAGTTTTTATTTGAATATGGCGTCTAAGAGGAAAAGTAGTCAACTTTGGAATCATTTCGAAGAAGTCATTCCTAATAAACAGGCGAAATGTTGTTATTGTTCCCGGATATTGGCAATTCATTCCAGCTCAATAGGAAGCCTGAACCGACATATGAAGTCTGTTCATCCTACGATTGAAATTAACAGCAGCAGACAGCTTGTAACTGTTCAAAATAATTCCAGCGAAGAACAGCTGGTTCCCTCAACCAGTGCGATAGCACAAACGGAGACAGCCAATAACGAATCGTCAGCAGTTTCTTCAACAGCACCTGCAGGATTACGAAGAAGACCAATTCAACAAGCAGCTCCTTCGATGGCAGATTTTGTGGTGTCAAAAAAAAACACTACCGACAAACCGATTAAAACTGCTTGACGAACAGTTGGTGAAAATGATTGCTAAAGGTTATTATGCTCTTCGAATGGTCGAAGAAGTTGAGTTCAGGAAATTCGTCGAGATGTTAAATCCCGGATATACTATGCCGACTCGGAAAACTCTTTCCGAAAGCCTGCTTCCCAAAACATACAATAAGCTTTTGGAATCCGTTAAAGAGCGAATAGGAAAAGCGGCAGCTATTTGTGTAACGACGGACGCCTGGACTACGATTGTGAACGACGGTTACATTGCTGTCACTGCGCACTTCATCGACACCGAAACCCACGAACTATGCACGGTTATGATTGGATGCATCGAATTTGAAGAACGATACACCAGTGAAAACCTTAAAAACTTCTTAGTAGAAAAGTTTACTGAGTGGAATATACACCGATACGTGAATGCAGTAGTCAGTGACAATGCCGCAAATATTCTAGGTGCTATTCGACTTGGTGGCTGGCGTTCAATTTCTTGCTTGGCGCATACTATTAATTTAGTAGTGCAACAAAGTATCGCCGAAATATCCGACACCGTGAGCAGGGTTAAAGCTGTCGTAGAATATTTTCACCGAAGTAATGTAGGATCAAAGAAATTGAAAGAGATCCAAGAGCAGATGAATATCTTGCCACTGAAGCTCAAACAAGACGTCACAACGCGGTGGAATTCCACTTATGATATGCTGATGAGAGTTTTAAGAGTAAAAGAAGCTCTTATTGCCACGCTTGCAATAATGCGATCAGACTTGAGTTTACCACAAGACGACTGGTTGGTGATCGAAAAGGCGACAGAACTTTTAAAAATCTTTTATGATGTTACTGTTGAAATCAGTGGTGAAAAATATGTGACAGCGTCAAAGTATATAGTATTTTGTAATATAATAAACCGAACGCTTAACAAATATTCTCCCAACAACATTGCAAAAATTGCAAGCCTACACAATACACTTAAAACACAAATGCATACAAGGTTTGGAGACATAGAAAATAATGTTCTTCTTTGTGAGGCGACGATATTGGATCCGCGATTCAAAAAAAATGGCTTTAATTATGTTGAAAATTTTAATAGAGTGGCATTAGCTATGAAATCAAGAATTGGCGCGCAAACCACAGACATAGCTCAAGAATTACCAGTTCAACAGCCACCAGCTGCACAGTCTGGTGAATCTGGCTCTATTTGGGATGAATTTGAAGCCGATATTGCTGTTCTCGTTCTCCAAAGTCCAACTGCAGCGGGCATTGTAGAGTTCGACAAATATTTAGCAGAACCACTTCTCAATCGAACAGAAAATCCATTACTCTGGTGGAACGACCGAAAAGCTGTATATCCGCGGCTATATAAATACATGTTAAAACGACTGAACATCACTGCTACGTCCGTGCCATCCGAGCGTGTATTTTCTAAAGCTGGTCTGACATTAAATGAAAGGCGGACTCGTCTTACGACAAAAAAATTGTCCCAATTTATCAGCAATTTATCAGCTGTAATTAAAAATGTATATATAAAAAAAGCAAAAAAAAAAGGAAAAAAAATTAAAAAAAGCAAAAAGAAATAAAAAAAATAAAAAAATAATGATAAAAAAATGTAAGTACATACAAAAAAGAATCATTGTACATAGTTGATTTTTAAATACGCCAATATTCAACGTCCGTTTAACAATCATTTGTGAAGATTTTGTGGTCCTTGAATATTGCCAGTCCTAAGCCTGGAAACCCTTTTCGTATTTTTTAGTATCCTATATTCAGGGTTAAGTATGAAGGGAAATCAACTTTGTCGAATATTACAGCTTGCGTACCTACATTACGGCGACAGGGCGGTGTAATAATAATAACTATAAAATAATAATCAAAGATCTATATCTATTACACAGAATATAACAATCACAGGTACAATACGACATAATAATGTCTAAAGAACTTTCTTTTTTTTTTTTTTTTTTTTTAATCTATTTTATTTAGAAGCTTTTGTCTAATGACATGTCAGCTCCATCGATACAAACATAAATAACTTTAATGACTAAGACACGTAGAATAATTAAAAGAACTTGTGTATTTTACTGGCGGTACGCCACTAAACGACACAAGTCCCGGGCAGCGTTAGATGTAGGGTTGCTCAGGATACTCTGGACATACCCCACGTCCAAGCCAATTACATTATATTTACTTCTAAATAAATTTCTTTGAATCTGGTTTCTTTCACATTCCATCAAGATGTGAGATACATCGTCAACTATGCCACATACTTCACAATTGGGTGAACTAACTTTTTTGAACATAAATGCAAGCTTTCCTGATGGAATGTGACCTGATCTAATTCTCAACATTAGTTTGAGTATTTTTCGGCCCAAATCACAATTATTGAACCAAGGTATACGAGGAGGTTCACTTTGTATAGTTTTGTACCAAATTCCTTTTATTTTAGAGCGTTCATCAAAGTGCTCCTTCCAACCGCTGTGACATGCATCTTTGAATTGAGTCAACACTACTGCGTAATAAGGACTAATTTCGCACTCTATTCCGTTAGAACATGCATCGTTTGCTAACTTGTCAGCCTCCTCGTTACCCCGTATACCAATATGCGACGGAACCCATTGCAATCTTACTTTTATGTTGCGTGACTCAAATTGTAGTATTTGACCAAGTACAATAAAAGCTATCGGTACACCTCTGTGACCAGAAGCGCAACGAGCTAAGTGTTGTATGGCACTTTTACTATCAGAACAGATAACGATCTTACACCAGCTGTATCTTTCCGCGTATGTCAATGCTTTAGAGCAGTGATTCCCAAAGTGGTCCAGGTGGACCCCCAGGGGTCCACGGGAGACTTGCTGGGGGTCTACGTAGGCGTGAACAAAAAATGGGGGTCCATAAGATGTTAATGGGGGTCCACGAAAATTTATCTGCTTTTGATAGTAAAGAGCAAAAATGTAAGCATAGTTTTTATAAGGGCCTACCTACATTGTTTTAAGTACCTATCTAAGCAGATAATATTTTAATAAGGCAAGCGACTGTTACTTGTCCAAACTTGTGTATTCGATATTACGTACAATTTCGTGTACAGACTTGCAAAGCGCTATCCGCCCGACAATGCTTAATGCTTGTTCAGACATGAACTTGATCAACACTATAAATACTTGATGCCAAAGGCAACCAAACGCATTCATTTGTTTCCGGAATTTCGAAAACAAGGCGGAATTTGGAAAAAAGTTGTGAGAAAATTTATATCTGTGTTTGCTAGTGCCGGAGAAAAGTAAGTAACCTACCTTTTTTTGTTATAGTACTTAAGTATTTTGTTTACGTGTACTAGTCGGTTGATCACAACGGCCTGTATAGATAGGTAACTTAGTAACTTACAGATATTTTAATTGTCCTCTTTCGATTTGAAGACAAACACAGCACGTTTTATTCAATTGTTTTTTCACGAGAGAAGCACTGCCTCTCTAAAAAGGCCGAATAAGCAATATTGCAGAGCAATTAATTTTGTAATTTTTCTTGCAAATAACTACTAATTTTATAAAACAGTAATTTCATAATCATGTTAAATTGATTTTGAAGTAACTATTTTATCAAAACTATTCCTTTTCGGAAAGAGCGAGCGGTGCGCGGGCGACGGGAAAAGGGCGGGGCTTGAACTTCGAATACACGGAGCGCGTGAACTCATTGATTTAATAAAATGTTAGTTATCGTTTTTATGGACAATTTTGGGATTTCGACGTTTATTTTTTCCTACACAAATATGATCAGTATTCGATACTGAGTACACTAATTTTTATTTATACTATTAAAAATTAGTGGTAAATTATGTACTTTAAAATTGATACCGTTTTGTGAAAACGTTTGTATTTGTCTCAGCGGTTTATTAGTTGGTCCCTTTACAAGCCGTAATTCTATTTCCGCGTGCTGACAAAGGCTGCGGTGTGATACCTATATTCAGAAAAAAACTTGGTTACTAAAACATTTTTTTTACAGGTAAGGTAACTGACACGAAACATGGCTACAGCAAAGAAAAAATGTCGACAATATAGTGTCGATTATTTGAAATATGGTTTTGTTCCATCAGAGGCAGACAAACAATTGCCCATGTGCCTATTATGCAACAAAGTTTTGAGCAATGACTCTATGAAACCATCAAAGCTCGAAGATCATCTAAAAAGGTGTCATACTGATAAAATAGGTAAAGATTTAAAATATTTTCAAACATTGAAAGAAAAATATGGAAAGAGACCCACCATGCACAGTATGTTCGCTTCAACATCTCAAAGTAACGATGATGGCTTGCGGGCATCTTACAATATCTCATTACTTATAGCAAAATCTGGAAAACCGCACACTATCGGAGAACAATTAATTTTACCCGCTGTTGAAGAGGTTTTAAAAACTGTTTTGCACAAATCTCCATTTGACGTACTAAAAAGAATTCCATTAAGTAACAATACTGTACAAAGACGCATTGATGAAATGAGCTCTGTGGATCTAAAATGGCCACTTTGCACGAATTACAATATGATCACATTATGAATCATTGCAAATCTTAAAATAGCCACATTTTGGCAGTTCATGAAATGAATCATTTCATGGCAGTTCTGCTGTTTGACGGAAAGTTGCAAAATGGCTTACTTTTCGTGAATTGCTTTACCTTATTGCCAGGCGTAAAAATAATCTTTATTTTTGCACAGCGTGCGTACTTTTACGATTTTTTTAGTTAAAAATGTTTTTGTAACCAATAATGTTGATTTAGTATCATATATTAACTGTAGAGTTATAAATATCAATAAATATATTAAAATAATGAAATCAATTTTTATTTTATTACTATAGCAATACTTACACGAGAAGTGATTCAGGAAATGAATCACGAAATGAATTGAATTAGAGTTGAAACGTCAATGTCAAAATTTGCAGAATTGCTAAGCTTCGCAATTCATGAAATGATTCGTTTTGATGAATTGCTCAAAGTGGCCATTTTAGACCTGCTGATATCGAAAGCTTTTTGTGCAATCATCTGCAAAAAACTCATTTTTCTATACAACTGGACGAGTCAACGTTACCCAGTAATGAAGCATTACTATTGGCATATGTCCGATTTATTGTTGAGGAAGAAATTCACGAAGAATTGCTATTTGCCAGAACTTTGGAGACTGACACTAAAGGCGAATCAATATTTAATGTCCTGAGTAATTTTTTTACGGAAAAATCGATCCCATTTACAAACATTATTTCAGTGGCAACAGACGGAGCTCCTGCAATGGTCGGGCGATATCGTGGGTTTATAAGTCATCTCAAAAGAATTATACCAGGACTTACAGCTATTCATTGCGTAATCCACCGACAACATCTTGTGGCAAAACATTTAAGTGACTGGTTGAACCAATCTCTTCATTTTGTCATAAAAGCTGTCAACAAAATCAGAAGCAATGCATTGAATACACGTTTATTTGCTCAATTGTGCGACGAAAATGATGAAGACTTCCAACGACTGCTCTTACATACTGAAGTACGCTGGTTGTCGAAAGGTGCATGCTTAACGAGATTTTACTCTGTTTTCGATTCCATATTAGAGTTCTTAGAAAGTAGAGATCCAGATTTAAAAGAAAACTTGATCAAATTCAAAGCAGACATTGCGTATTTGACAGATTTGTTTAAAAAATTTAATGATATTAACTTGCAGTTACAAGGGGACAGCCTGAATTTAATAAAAACAAAGGGGATAATTTCGGCTTTTCTTGGGAAATTGAAATTTATGAAGCAAAACATTAGTCGGCGCGAATTCTCTCAATTTCCAAACTTGTCGCAGGTAGAATGTATTGATGAGGATATCCATACCTACAGTCAACATTTAAGTGCCCTGCATGATGACTTCAAAACCAGGTTTGAAGATATACTGACGATGGATATACCACCATGGATAATAAATCCATTTGATGAAACGGAAGTGGCCAATGTTGTATTACAAGAGGAGCTGCTCGAGCTAAGCACTAATGAGGAGCTGAAGGTGAAATTTAGAAAAGGCTACCCAACATTTTGGCTGCAAGCAGAAATACCCGAAACATATCCTGGACTGTGGGAAATCGCAAGGAAATTTTTAATAGCTTTTCCCTCGTCATATCTTGTCGAAAGGAGTTTTAGTGCCGTTACAAACCTCTTAACAAAAAAAAGGAGCAAATTAAACATCACAGAGCGGGGGGATTTGCGGTTATTGCTCACAAAAATAAAGCCAAACATTGATCGTTTGCTGACACTCCATCAGATACATCCTTCCCATTAATTAAAATTATGACCTGAACCTATATTACCTTAATATTTTTTTCTTGTAATTCTATTCTTTTAATAAATAAAGTGATATAAAATGTACCATTTTTCGTTTTTATTTTACATATCGAAATATAGGGGCAGAACTCAGAAGTGACACAATTTTTATTTTTTGGCGACTTTAAGAATGTGGTAGAAATGTAGCAGCAGGGGGTCCACCGAAACCAGTAAAATTTTGAAAGTGGTCCACGAGAAAAATAAGTTTGGGAACTACTGCTTTAGAGATTGCAATGAGTTCCAGCGTCATTATACACACTTTGCTATTGACTTTAAAACTTCCGTGTTCCTTTTGACTTGGATCAAAAAATGCAACACCTTGCTTATCGGCAGATTTAGATCCGTCTGTAAAAATCATATGCCAATCATAATATTTTGTTTGAAGTTCTTCAATTACATTAAACTTTAACGTATCATTTATAAAACAATGTTTGGATTTTTTAAGACATTCTAGTTCGCTTACAGCTATGCTTTTAATATCTATACGGGAAAGCCATATATTAGTTGAGAAGATATCTAGCACAGGAGCAGAATAGATTTCGGCATCTTCCGTTTTATTGAGAACTTCTATTAAAAGTGGTTTTGCCTTGTACATCCAGTATCTAGTCAGACATAGTATGGCAAGATCTTTCAAAAGTTCTATTGTGATATTGTTGGTTAGCGATCTTGTTTTTAAAATATATTTAAATGCCAAATAAAGTCTCCGAATACATAGTGGGGGCACACATAGCTCTGATTCCATTGCGTGTATCGGAGAACTCTTAACAAAACCGCCAATAATACGTAATGCCTGATTTTGTATTTTATCTAATTTAGATAAATGACTTTTTGCACTATTACCAAATAAACAGCTACCATAATCCATCCTGCTGCGTATTAATGAAATGAATAGGCGACGAATGTGTATTGGATGTACGCCCCACGATGATCCAGATAAAACTTTAAGAATATTTAGTAATTTGGTACACGTTTGCGCTATCTCATTAATATGTTTGCACCACAGAAGATTATTGTCTAACCATATGCCAAGGTATTTGACATATGGTGAGACGTCTAGTACAGTTTCACCAATCGTTATACTAGGCAAAATCCTTCTTTTTCCTCTACTAAAAAAACTAAGTTTGGTTTTGTTACTTGATAATTGTAAACCTAATTCATTCAATACATTAACAATACCACCTAATGCAACTTGGATATACGATTTACAAATTTCCAAATCCTTATCTCTAACGTAGATAACAAAATCGTCGGCATATTGGGCTACACAAACATTTTGGACCAGAAAACGACAAATTTGGTATGTGGCTATATTGAACAGAAATGGTGAAATTGGATCTCCTTGTGCTAACCCCCTATCTGTACGTCTGGTGACTATTTGCTGTCCATCTTCCGATTTTACTTTTAAATATCTTTCACTAAGGAATGACCAAAAATAGTTGCAATATTTGCTACCAACCTTTAGTTCATCTAATATTCCTAAAACCTTCTCTATTAAAACATTGTTATAAGCATTCTCAATGTCCAGGAAACAAGCCATCGTTGGTTCATTATGAGTAAAACCTATCTGAATATATGTCACCAAACGGGATAAGCAATCTAAACATGACTGAGATTTCCTGAAGCCAACCGTGTAAGGAGAAAATATGCGATTTCGTTCAACGAACCATTCTAAGCGCTTTAACATCATATTATGGAAGATCTTGCATATACATGATATTAAAGAGATAGGTCTGAGTTTAGAATCTGCCACACCAGAGCCAGAGCTTTTCGGTATAGGTACGAGGAGTATATAACGCCACTGTTGAGGAACCTGTCCAGATTGAAAAACCAGATTATATAATTTAAGCAAGTATTTTTTGGCATCTTGATTGAGATTATGTAGCATACTGTAAGTAATTCCATCATCCCCAGGCGCTGTATCTTTCTTTTTTAGGCAACTTTCAAGTTCTTCTAGTGTTAATTCTATTTCTAACTGAGGGTTGCTAGATGTGAAGTTTGGAGATTTATTTGTTACGGAGTCTGGGGTAAGCGTTGCCAGTAACTTTTCTTGCTTGTCTAATGGGACAAAATTATTTTGGTTCCTATAACCTTTCATCCATCGCATGCGTCGCCACATTTCAGAAGCTGTAGTTTTTTCATTTAGCGAGTCACACCATGTCTGCCAGTGAGATGATTTAGCCTCTTTAATAAGAAGGTATGCCTCTTGAGTTTTTGTTTCTAAAGCAGTTAAATTGGTAGGAGTTGGATTACGCCGAAATACGCCAAGAGCTAATCTTCTGTCTGCTACTGCTTTTGACAAAGACTGGTTCCAATAACTCTGTGGTTTGAATTTGGATTCAGGATCAGTACAGATCTTAATCAAGGGTACACTAACATCGGAGGCAATTTTAAGATGAGATGAAAAGTAATCGTACATCTCTTGAATACGAGACTCGTCTAATGAATTTAAGTTGCCTACCTTGTCTTCACTAAATGTTTCTAGTAAACTGTTTTGAAATGCTAACCAGTCAATTTTTTTGTAATTTCGTTTGTTCAAATTGTTGTAACTTCGAGGAATACTTGTATTAAATTTGATAAACAAATGGTCACTACCCAAATTCTCGTTCATGACCT
This sequence comes from Euzophera pinguis, assembly GCA_947363495.1. Classification (NCBI taxonomy): domain Eukaryota; kingdom Metazoa; phylum Arthropoda; class Insecta; order Lepidoptera; family Pyralidae; genus Euzophera; species Euzophera pinguis. The sequence continues at coordinate 2,053,244 of OX376164.1, forward strand.
GCCATTCAAAATTCACCGCAATATCTGAAGAAACAAAGGAAATATCGGGTGCAGATTTTTGAAGAAGGCCGTTAACTAGTTTTATTCTTGTGGGTGTACCATTATTCAAGTAAATATACCCATTCTCTAAGGATGAGTCGGATAGATGCCCTCCTCTTACATCTAATCTGGTAGACCAGTTACAATGATGACCATTAAAGTCTCCCCCAATAATTGTTTTATTAGGGAAAATGGTAAACAACTCGTCCCAATCTGACACCTGAGTTCTAACTGAAGATGGACAATAAACCGACACAATATTTTGTAAATGATGGCAATTATGTAGACTTACATGCATAACTTCTATTCCAGAATTTTGCAACTGTATTCTTTTTCTTTCACTTCTGATAGACTTATGCACGATAACTGCTATACCGCCATATGAGTCTGCCCTGTCTTTCCTATATATATTATATCCCGAAATACTTACATGGTCCTCAGAGTCCAACCAAGTTTCACTCAATATAGCCACATGAATTTTTTCTTTTATCAAAAGTTCCCTAAAACTTATCACTTTTGGCTTTAAACTCTGCGCATTCCATTGCAAGATATTAATGCGAATATTTTTAGAGTTTGTATTAACCATTGTTGATATTTAAAAAGTCCATAAAAGTCTCAAACATTTTTCTCCCCGATATTAAGTTAGTCACAAACATTTTAATTTCTTCAAATATAAGTACTACTACAGCACTTATCTTTTCCTCAAATGATTTCTTGGATCTCCATGTAGTATACGCTTTTTCCAACAACTTTCTCAGCTCAAATCTTCTTTCCTTATCCTCTTCGTTAACCGTTAGACTACTTGAGTCCTCTTCATTCACATCAAACTCCATTGTGCTTTCTTCTTCATTTTCTTTGTTATCATCGCTTTTCGTTTTCTTCTTTCTTTGCTTCTTTTTCCTACTCGTTATCACTGATTTCTCCACGATTTTTTCGGGGCTATTTTCCATATGAATTCCAGCTCTAGTAACTATCTGACTATAGGTCGGGGGGCCGACCCCATTGCTTATTTGTGTAGGTACCTCTAAAATTTGTAAAGACTGCGTTTGACTTCTCAATTGAGTTTGAGTTCTTGTGGTTTCCTCATACCGATATTTGCCCGTCATAAGTTGTAATGCTTTCCTATAAGGAATGTTTTCCTTGCTCATAATGCTCCGTATTTCTTTTTCTTTCTGGAAAATTGGACAACATCTATTTAAAACCAAGTGAAGCCCCTTACAATTTAGACACTTAAATGTTTTTAAATCGCAGTTGGCATGTTCATGACTTCCACATTTCGGACATAAAATTTTCTTTGTTGGGCACACCTTTAATACATGGCCAAATTTCCAGCACCCTGAGCATTGCGTCACAGGGAATGTATAATGCTCCACTGCGAAGTTGTATTCATATGCAGTCACATGAGTAGGTAATGTTTTACCTTCAAAACAAATCCTTACACTCTCGCTTTCAACCCATTTACCACTCTGGTCGAGACGTTTAAGCCTTCTAACAGCTAAAATTTTGATTTCACATCTCAAGGTTTCCAAAATTTCTTCTTCAGAAAATTCCAAATCTACACCCCTTATCAGTCCATACGTCATAGATGTTTCTAAGGTTTTTCGGCAAAAATAATCAAGTTCTTTAAATTTTTTATTTTCCACCAATTTTAGCGCATCGGCATTATTACGAAAACAAATTAAGACTTTGAAAGGTGATTTATACTTAATTTTAACTATATTACAAATATTCTCATCTCGTAGTAATCTTGCCAGAGCCATTTGTTTCGGTAATTCTTTGCTAGACGTAACACAAATCTCAAATTTGGGTATCTCCTCCGACCTCGAACTATTCTCAACGACTTCTTGATTAGTAGAATCACTTCTCAAAAGACGTTTAGGCTTCCTTTTTCGTCGTACTTCTACAAATCGCTCTTCACTGTTTGAATCTTCTTCTCGTTCCTTTCTTTTCTCGGGTCTAAAATCCAAATTCTGAGGTGATAAATCCATACAATTTTTCTCTGCCTCCAAAATTTGGCATACCCTATTCTCATATATTTCATTTAACTGTAATTCACATTCCTTTATTATATCCGTATCACTGTTATCACTCCCGTCTTCAGAGTTATCATCATCCATATTGAGGGTAGATCGAAAACAACGGTAATAGCACCGCTAACACGGCTGAGTGCAAATGACGCGTGCGCACCACTCGACCGCTCACGCGGAACTGCGTCTAAAGAACTTAATAGCGAGTCGTTCAATTCACGTCATGTTTAGAGTACTGTGTAATGCGATAATGCCATATTACGCGGTACGAAATGTCATGCCATATGGCAGTACTTTTTAGTGTACTGTTTTGCGCATCTCTGCTGCCGGTGGCGGCAAGTGTGCTATCTGTCAGTTCAGTCGTAGTGATGGGGACCCAGTCGACATTTGCTCGAATCGACTCGATGAACTATCTATCGACTTCGTGCCGAACCGTGTGAAAACAACAGGCATTTAGTATCGATTTTTGAGATCCGCCGGCGAATCATTCGACAATTAAACCAACTCACACGGATTCAATGAGTGATTAAAGAAATACGGAACAAGTAAGGAAAGATTCGATTATCGTTTACCGGCTCATGGAGTTATTCGCATGACCAGACCAGACCAGTCGAAATCAAAAATTACCACCCGCGTACATTTCAAAAATACAGAATGTTGCTTCCACGATCGCAATCGATATATCTCACGGAGGAGTTAATTCTCTTATTTTAAATAAGTACCTAGTGCACAATTGAATCGCAACTGGATCGCAACGACAACCTTGACGTCTCTGATATTCCGTTTCTCATTTTATTTACATTTTCCTACTATTATCATTAAAATACGCTCCAGTTGCAAATGAATAGAGATTCAAAACTGTTTAAGCAGAATACCACTATTGAGCGTATCTAAAAAATGCAACATAATTGAGTCGCGATTGAATATCAGTTGCGTGGTCTTTTTCTATACCAAAGCATTTATCGTTTATAAATTCTAATGCCTTTTGCACAAAATGATAAACAGCTAGAGTAATAGACCTGTTTTTCCTAAAATAAAATTGGTTTTTATCAAATATTTATTTTTTTTTACAAAAGGCGTATAATCTTTTGCACATCGCAGTTTCTATTATCTTTGACGATGTTGAAAGAAGCGCAATTGGGCGGAAATTCTCTGTTTCATTTTTGCTGCCTTTTTTTTAATAGGTTTTACGATCGAAATCTTTAACTTTTCAGGAAACAACTAAAGGAAACTAGTCGAAAGGACTGATTAATAATTAACATGAAAGGAAAGGCTAATTCTCTAAAACATCTCCTTACTAATGCTGAAGGCAATTCGTCTATACCAAAACTACGTTTATTTTTCAGATTTTTTATTATATTTGCAACTTCCTGCATATCAGCTGGCCATAAGAACAGTGAACTGATTGCTGAGTTTAGTACCGGTCTACCCTCAGCTAGATTTATTTTTACGTCTTTAGCTGTCATTGGAAAAAAAATATTAAAGTGATTTCCTATCTCGAGCGGGTCGTCTATTACTTTATTGTCAATTTTCAGTTTAAATTTTTTTTTTTAGATTTACTATTTTGCCCATTTGTTTTTTCTTTAATGATATTCCACATAGTTTTTACTGTATTCGCAGTATTTTTCATCCTTTTGATATATAGCAATTTTTTAGATTTATATATGGCTTTTTTTAATAGTTTTTCATAGCTTTTATAATATTTATGCAATACAGGATTATTAGATTTCATCAATAGGGATTTGAGCTGCCGTTTATATTTACATGACTTTTTTAATCCTAACGTGAGCCAATTTTTTTTAGTTATTTTCTCTCAGTTTAATTTTTATTTTTGGTATATTTTTATTTAGAATGTCTGTTAGTATATTATGTATCATGTCATAGTTTTTGTTTATATCCTGCTCATCTTTAATAAAGTCAGTGCAATTTATTGATTGCAGTTCTGATCTAAATTTATTCATATTCACATCGTTATAAATTCTCTTATCCATCCACCTAACAGCTTTTTGGTTTTTGATAGGAGTCGATGGTATTGATGCTACTATACTCATATGGTCGGCAAACCCATTATTTTGAACGGAAACGGTATTTTTTTTATGTTGGACATTTGTAAATACCAAATCGATACACCTAGAAGACTTGTCCGTAACTTTTGTAGGTTCATTTACATACTGTTTAAAATTATATGAAGTCATGAGGTCAAGTACGATTTTTGTCTTAGTTGATTTTGTATCTAACACATTTCTATTAAAGTCTCCAACAATAACAATATCAGTTTTACTCTCTTTAAATGCCAGCAAATCCAAGAGGTTAATTAAACTATTATAAAAAGTATCAAATTCCCTACAACTATCTGGATAGTACATAACAATTATTAATATTTTAATTGGATCGACTAAACTGATGTGGACGGCGAAAAGATATCGAGCGACGTAGGGCGATGTTCCGCGATGTCGCCTGATGTCTCTGAAGACAAATGTTGGTCGACAAATATCGCCTAGTGAGTACGCGGCTTAAACCTTATGTAGGTATTTGTATTTTATTTTATAGAGCGAGTTTATAAGATTGCGAAAGGAATTAGTTTTTATTATGAGTACATAAATAAATTTATAACGACAATAGAAAAACTGTTGGTTGAATCATGAACAAAATATAGGCAACCTGATCTAAGGCTGATTTCTAGAGCTTCCTTTCGGTTGGCGGTTCTTGATGTTGTGATGACTCAGTTTTTTTTAGTAATGGGTTTTACGGCCTTGGATACAAGTCCTTTATTCTTCATTTTTCTATCTTCTTCTTTCCTACAGTGTGGTTTCTTCAAGTCCTAGTCAAGTCTTGTCAGATGAATCAGCCAAGTGAAGTGGTAGAAAAACTGCACTTAGCGATTACTAGGAGCTTTTGGCAACAAGCTTGAAAATCACATAAATCAAACAATGTATCACTTCCCAACACTCATGCTTGTTATCGAACACTTTGCGAATAATAATCCACCATTATTATGCACAAACACTCTATTTTCTGTCTAAAAGATTGAATCCAAGGAAGGAAATTAAAATATTTTTTGTTTTATTTGAAAGTGAACTATAGAGGGACAATGTAAAGAGGATCTAGGTTTTTTTTTTGCAGATTATGAATATAAGTAAGATATCATGAATTAAATAGTGAAATAGTTTAAAATTCAACCACAACCGTAGCGAGTGATAACAATATTACACTATTGAGTGAAGTGAGTGATTTAAAGCTTGGGAAGTTAAGGTCACGAGCTGGATCGGCGCGGCGCTATTGTTGTCGGACATGTCCCTCGCTTCTTCTTTCGAGTGACAATGGCTATGAAGGTCCTATAATAATTGTGACCAGTATTTGATTTCTCTGTCGGAGCGGAGTACCTGGGCAGGCTGAGATCCCCGGCTGGAGCAGTGCTATTGGTGGCGGGCATGGGTCGCTCGCGCGCGGCGGCGAGCGAGCGAGCGATGGCAGCGTGCTCGTGCGGCAAGTTCGCGAGGCTGTGGAACACCGCTCGCTTGCGGATTATCGTGTACACTAGGTTTGAGTTACCTAAGGGCAGAAATTATTTGTTAATTTACCAAATTCATGTAAAGCCTACCAATAAAATAGTAACCAATCCACCACACAGGTTGCGGAAAAATATTGGAACTAATTTCTTTTACTGGCAACAAGGACTAGAAGAGACCTCTATATGGGATAAGTCCGCCGTTGCATTTATATTTAGTTTATGTATTTACTGTAATGCTATTTTCTGGGCAATAAAGTTATTACAAACAAACAAACAAGGTATTTAAATTCAAGGTAATAAGGTTATTTGTAAAAACGAGAACACCCCTTTTGGCTCAATTGGTCCAATTCGCAGTTGGCCCAATTCGCGATTAGTCCAATCCTTACTAATACAACATGGTCTACTTAAGATTGTAAGCGAGCTTGAGTCGCTCGCTCATGTTAGCAGCAGATAAAGGTCATTTGACAACAACAAGCCCACAAAGTTTTCAATATGAATAAATGATTTATTTCCTTTCTACAATACATAAATTTTTTTTTTAAAGAAATCTCCACGCCTCTCTTGGAGACAAATGGAGAGTTGACAGCTATTTAGCACAGCGAATCAGTCTCGCTGTACAGCGTAGCATTTTAAGTTCGTTGCCTCGGTGTGACGCGTTGGATGATTTTTTCTAACTACAAGTTTTTTTTTTTTTTTATTTAAAAATTGTATATTTGTGTGTCAAAACTGTCCTGTGATATACATTTGAAAATAGATATTTATCATATTTTTTGAGATATTTCTTTCTACTCATCTCTTAACGGTGTGAAAATTGTCTCCCTAGACACAACATCTATCAAAAACTTGTCATCATCGGCACCTACCATCAAACTGGTACTGGATCATGTTGTTGAACATCTCCAGCAAGAAGAACACGAGGTGATGATGATGAGGCTGCGAGAACAGGAACCATGGCGTGCTGAACGCTTCCAGGAGGTGCAGAAGTTTGGTTGACGCCACCATTGATAGAGTTTTCAGGTATGGCGACACTGGTAAAAGATGGGATAGTCACAATTTTACGTCTAATTTATGTATTTAATAACAGGTCAAGTGCGAGTGGGACTCCCGCACGAAGGGTTCCGTACCGTTGTCTATAAAAACATGTTCTGTTTTTAGTATTTGTTGTTATATTATATATTGCTTTTAGCATTAAGTCCACCTATTGTGCTTTACAATTGTATTTGTACAATAAAGTTTAAATAAATAAATATAGCGGCAACAGAAATACATCGTTTGTACTACTTTTCAACTATCACGGTTCATGAGACATAGTCTGGTGACAAACGGACAGCGATGTCTTTGTAGTAGGGTTTCGTTTTACTCTTTAGGTACGGAACCCTAAAAACAAAGATAGAAATTAAGGGGGTTTCTCCTTGTCCATAAAAAAATACGAACGTTAGTCCCATTCTGTCTTATGTACATTTGTCGAAGAAAGAGACTCAAACAAATTTAAGTTAACTTTGACTTATCGAAAGTTATTGATAACATATACCTATATAAGGAAGAAAGAAAATGATAATAAAATACAGGGTGTAGTATATTGGTATGCTGTTGGTTTTGTAAATATTTATGTGGGTAAGTTAATGAAGCAGTGTCAAGTGTGGAGAAATAACAAAGAGGAGATGGCATGTCGAGAGTTTGATTACAAACATTGTGTGAGGCTACGCGGGGCGGAAGGCAGACGTGAGGGGAACTCGGTTTGGCCGTGCGGAGCCCATATTGACGATCCCCTCTACTTACCAATAGATGTCGCTAGCAAATCGAAGATTTGCACATAAAAAATATATTTATATTTCTTTATATCACAGACATTTTGAACATTACAAACAGACATATAATTTGTGTAACACTAAATTAATCAAATAAATTCGAAAATATATTATTTACTTACGTTCATTGTAATCCCATAACAGTACAGCATTAAAACACTTTAAACTGAATGGTTTAAAATAATTTACAAAATATTCTAAGATGAAATGAAACGTAAATTAGAAAAATAAGAAAAATATAAGAGCTCGCTCCACGTGACGCATTGTTCACACGTGAACGAAAAATGACATGACTGCGCCAATGGCCGTAACCGTGCACCAGTCAATACCCCGTCTCCTCTTTGTATTTGCTCCATGGTCACACCACTATATGCGCAACGTTGAAACCGCACTGGCACTGAAACCAGAGGTGTTTTTTGAAAATAGCTTCCAAGGGCTTGTAATCGCTGTACGACATCTGACCTACCATAAATATATCTAAATCGCTCTACTGCAAAACCTATAGCTAGCATCTCCTTTTCTATTTGCCCCTCTAAAATGGACACTTTGACCTTTTCATCAAAACGAATCATTTCATGAACTGCGAAGCTTAGCAATTCTGCAAATTTTGACATTGACGTTTAAACTCTAATTAAAGTCATTTCGTGATTCACTTTCTTGAAGCACTTCCCGTGTAAGTATTGCTATAGTTATAAAATAAAAATAGATTTTATAATTTTAATATTTTTATTGATATTTGTAATTTTACAGTTAATTTATGATAGTAAATTAACATTATTGGTTAGAAAAACTAATTTAACTAAAAAAATCGTAAATGTACGCACGCTGTGCAAAATTAAAGATTATTTTTACGTCTGGCAATAAGGTAAAGCAATTCACGAAATGCAAGCCATTTTGTGACTTTCCGTCAAACAGCAGAATTACAATGAAGTGATTTATTTCATGAACTGCCAAAATGTGGCTATTTTAAGATTTGCAATGATTCATAATGTGATCATATTTTAATTCGTTCAAAGTGGCCATTATAGACCCACTGAGCGTAGCCCACCGCTGCCACCATGTAGTAAAACACACGCAAGTTGGTTTGACACTGTTTTAAAATACCCACATAAAAATTTACAATACTAACAACATACCGTACCAATATACTACACAGAGTACAACAAAAGGAGTGGCCAACTCTTTAAAAATTCTAAACACGAATCGGCCAAACATGAAATTAGGTTGAACTGTAGCCCCAGTTATCAGGATTTCTGTCGTTAATTACGTTAGTCTCGGGACATTTTTTAATTATTTATTTTTGGAAGTCATAGACTAGGTGGGGAATCAGACATACGATGTTGCCACCAAGTATGATTTGTAATGTGCCATCATTTACACTCACCGTTCACCAGTATAGTGAGCAAGCAGTCGAACAGAGGCTGCAGTCGCTGGTGGCCAGTGGTGACGATCTTGTGGAACACGACCACCAGTAGGTCCGCGTGTGTGCCAGTAAACACTGGTATGTCCATGGGAACGCTGGCGGCGTACGGTTTGTTTAACCGAACGCCGAAGTTACGCTCGCCAGAAAGGAGTAGTAATATAAACACGCCAATGTGCATTAGTCCTACGCGTGCTGGAAACAAAACATTATTACTTGTAAACATGTTGTACGCTTAGAGTATCCACGTGCTCTTTGTAGACTTCGCCAAGGCGTACGATAGCATAGACAGAAAGTCACTACACAATATACTGCGTCAACTTAAAATCCCAAAGAAACTTGTGGATATGATAAGGGTTGCTACAGGGGACAGCAAAATGCGAGTGAAAACGGGTGATATCAGCTTGGAGGATTTTGCGGTGAATATCGGTTTATAACAAGGGGATGTCCTGTCGCTGCGAAAGCTACTCATAATTCTGTTTATAAATCTGTACTTCCGTACTTGATATTATAAATGCGAAAGTCTGTCTGTAAACCTCTGGACCGATTTCGATGCAATTTGATATGGATATTGAATATAGCCCTAACCCGGGGTCAAACATAAGCTACTTTTTGACGCGGGCAGTACCGCAGGAAACAGCTAACTATTTATAAGTATCTTATGTAAAAATTGATTAGAATTATTTGGTTTCTTTTGAAATATGTAGTAATTCGTCCTATTTCTGGCAATAAAAACTATTTTCGAAAATTCAATTTATTGTTTTATAAAAACATTTCAAAACATACACTTTTTACGATTAAGATAAGATAAAAGATAAAAAGCCTTTTTTGTTTGAATTGTTACATAATATTTCAATCGCGTAACACTTTGATCATTTTCTAAAGCATGATTTTAAATTAAAATTCAACATAAAATATGTTTAGTTTCTGTGTTATCTACATATTTGACATGAAAGAACGAGACGAAACATATATCAGTTAAAATGGGCTAAACGAAAGTTCGCTTTTTTTTATATGAGGGGTAAAAAATAAAACTTATTTTTATAAAAAAAATAAACTTACACTGATCAGCCCTCGAGTCGTTGAGATGGTACAGAATGGGCACCAATACTTCAAGAACGTCGCTACTCTTCAATACGTAGTACATGAATTTCTGAAAAACAAATTTTGTCATTAAACGATGACCCATTTTGACACTTAGAGTAGGCTCTTGTCAATGGAGTTCGTCTCATTCTAAACAAAGAAATCGATTAATTAAATAAACAAATTTGTTTATTTACATTTTAAAATTATACAGATAATAAAAAACATAGCATTTTTTTAATTAAGCTTTTTTTAGTTATCAATACGGAACTGAATTCTGTTAGAAAACTAAAATTAAGAGATCAGTCTTTTCCTTCAGGAGAATAGTGAAGTCTTTACTTACATCTTAATCGACGAATTTTTCAGTAGGCATAATGATTGATTTTTTGGTCTGTCATACCCATATTCTCAAACCCGACTCAACCTTACTCCAACTCATTGGTAATGATTAGTCGTCACTAACTTCCTTGACTTAGGAGTTTCCTCATTGGAGGTGAGTATCGAAGTGTCAAATATAAGGTTGGTCGAGAGGTACCTTGAGGCGGCCTCGAAAGTGGTAATAAATCATTTTAACTACTTACTTTGTTTATTTTTTTACTATATTCTTTTGCATTTTTTAATGTTTGTGCTTTGAATTGTTATTATAACCTGTATCGACTCTCATTGGAGTTTGCTTAAACAAACAACTAAGAATGTAGTTTTCAAGGAAAGGCGCTTCCTCGAGGCGCCCTCCAATGAGTTTGAGTAAAGGTCGTCTTTAAGGTAATGTTTAAGAATACGGGTGTCATATAAATTGTTGAACAATAATGTAGGCTAGGTCCCTAGCTGTACCTTTCCCTGACGTACAAGTAATTACAAAGATACTGTATTTTTAAAACTACTACTAAGTCATCTCTAGGTACAAATATTAAGCTATGACGTCACAACCTATCGGAACTTTTGAAGTAAGTAACTACCTCGATAAATAGGCTATCCAACATTGAAAGAATTATTCAATTCAGGCCAGTAGTTCCTGAGATTACTGCGTTCAAACAAACAAACAAACTCTTCAATTTTATAATGTTAGTATTATTAGTAGGTATATAAGCATAGATAAGATGATGCAAATTAGACTCACCTTGTTATAATCGCACATCTTCCAAAGCAGTACGAGTAGTTCTTGATGCAAGTTCACTTTCTTTGCAGAGTTCGGGAGATATGTCTGCTGCAGTGGATTGTTCAGCAGACGGGTAACTCCTCGGAGGAGGAACTGGAAGTCCTCGTCACGGTGGATCCGGGATAGGTAGTTGATGAACAGGTTGTCTGGGAGACTCTGTAGGAAAATTTAGCCAATTTTAGTATGACAAATATGGCTATGTAAAATTCATATCGAATTTAGACAATATCATTACGCTCCGTCAAGCATCACGTTTGGTGGACGATATCAAGCGCCACGCAGGCCCCAACTGGATGCAAGTGTCACGGGAGAAACAAATTTGACAGAATATGAAGGAGGCCCATGTCCAAAAAAGGAATGAATGAATGAATACTTTATTGCACCATTTACATACATTTAAGAAAAGTTACATCATTGAAACCAATTAACATTAAGAGAAATGAGTACAAAAGCGGACTTATCGCTAATGCAAGCTCTTCCAGCCAACCTTATGGTAGAAAGGAGCAGAGAATAAAAAAAAACTTGAGCGAGCGGTGCAAAAAGCTAAGATGTCATAAGGGCTGCTATGGATGGATGGATGGATAACGCTTCGTACTAAAAGAATCCAGAATGTATATATATATATATATCACCTGTTAATTCCATCCAAATGCGAGTGAGTGAAGGGTATGTCGCCATACACACCGTATAGCGCCATCTCGCTTTCTCACTCGCATTTAGATGGAAGCAAGAGACGATAGTAAGCTCAGAGGTCGTGACGTCACTTTCTTGTATCTTACAAGCGCGTGAATCACAATTTATTCGACACTTACATGAAATATTGCGTTTGAGAAAGTTTTTTTTTTTTTTTAACAGTAGATTTTTTTATATCTGCAATCAGTCTTTTTATTTTTAGATGGTATGTGACGACGCTGTGTGTCTGTGGAATTTGGACGATACCATAAACCTCTGAACGCTGCAAATTGTTTGAAACGTTAGGTGTAAATAAATAAGTAATAAACACGATAAAAACGGCATTAAAATAGTTTAATTTAATGTTTTTTTAAGTCTAAATTAATAGTAAAAAGTCAGATGAGTAAGTGAATCAGTAGACCCGCTTATAAGAAGGAGCAAACAAAAAAACAGGAATGGAACATATTCATTGGTAAAAATTTGAAATGTTTAAAAGGAAATTTAAAAAAAAAATTTTTTGGGACATACTCACTTCATCTGTTTCGGCGTTGGCCGTGTTGCTAGTGTCATGGTCCAATGTCACTATTAGTATTTGCAGGGACACCTGGAACAAAAGTATTTATCATTGGTTCTTCAGACCACGAAGCTTCAGACCAATAATGGGTCATTTTTAAGCTATTTTGTCCCATTGATAGACAAAAGCCTCCCACTCGTCTTTCGCACATTTCGCGACATAGCACTTCCTTGCCAATTTCTCGTTTTAGGGCTTTCTCATTTTCTAAATCAAAATTGCTTTATTGTCACAAATTTACAAAAACATACATACATAGGCCCTATATACTGATTGATACTGATAAACTCACCGGTCATCAGGCTAATATCTTTTTAACCATTGGACTAGAGAGGCAGTCAAATCAAACGAGCGGTCAATTTAAACATTCTCCTAATCCTCTTAACGTAATAAGAAAACTCTGATACCGCGTTTCAGTTTTACATCAACGCCATCTATCGGCCACTCACCTCAACTAGCGGTTCCAAAGTGTCTGCAAATAGCAAGTGGTTGTACGGCAGGCCAAGTCCCACTGGGTCGTATGAACACACCGTGTTTAGGAGTGATGTGAACAATGGGAGGGCGTGACGGTTATCTGGGCTTGTCAGGTACCTGTATAAATAAAAGATGACACTATATTGTCTTTTTGTAAGCAAAAACATGTTTTACAAAATAATAATATAACAGAATAGAACACTCTGGCGCTCTCTCGTTTCGAAGGCCAAGATCCACTTCGGGTCGCCAGAGGAGTAAGTAATAATATATACTAGCACTTACCAAATTATTTTGTGTGTACCGCCACCAGTTAGTTCATACAAACTATTGCCGGCCGGCACCCACCCACTACTATTAGTCCCAACATGCCCGCCACAATTAGTTTGCACATGCGACACGTGTTTCGCCTCTCCAGAATACACACTCGTTTCTCTCGGAAGATTGCCTAGCTGCTTTGCGAAAATTTTATTTTAAACTGGGAAACTTTTGCTAACGAGTTTTACTTCTTAATCAACGCCATCTATCGTCGAAATACTTACGCGATCCACTTATTATGGTAACTGGTGTTGGCAGTGTGTTGTGGTAGGTATATAGTCTCACTGAAGCACGTTAGAAGCAATCGTAACAGTTCGGTTCTGGCTGCTTCGTGCTGTGCGTTTCTTGGAGGAGATCTTGCAAAGCCAACGCCTCCTGCCCAGATGTACTCACAACTGTCGAGGGAAGATAGCTCTTCGGCGCGCTCCTGGTAATAAATACACGTTTATATTGAACTAGCGGCACGTCCCGTCTTCGCTCAGGCCTATAGCCTTCCTCGATAAATAGGCTATCCAAGACTGAAAGAATTATTTAAATCGGATCAGTAGTTCCTAAGATTAGCGCGTTCAAACAAACTAACTCTTCAGCTTTATAATATTAATAATAATTTATAATACAAGTATAGATATGTTTACCGACTTTAAAAGAAATCCTAAATTAGTCATTCATTCATATCAAGTGGGTTACATGGTCATTCGACCCTGTTTACCCTAATGTATGGAGTCTTTCGGAACCGCATTTGGCCTCTGACGTGGTCCCTTTAACGACCACCTAATGACAGCCGGGACCAACGGCCTTCCGAAGGACAAACACATTATATCAAATAATCAGGTGATTCAAGCCTGCAATCATTGCAATGCCCTAACCAAACTGGAAACAACTAAACAAAGTGTGCTTCCCGTGGGAATCGAACCAACGACCTCCGGGTCGAAGGCGAGCCTTAACGGCTTAGCCACTGGACCACGGAGGCAGTTTGAAAGATAAAGATTAAGTGTGAAGTAAGAAACAAAATATTAACTTTTGCATTTTTACTATAAGTTAGGATTTACAGCTATGCATATGAAAACAAAATAGTTAACTCAAGCACTGATAAGATTGGCAATCGTAAATCAATACTTACAGGGCCGGCGCGCTTAGTGCTCGTCACCGTGAAGTCAGGGCAGAATAGCAGATCCTGAAAACAATTTTACATTTTTTTTCTGGCTTATATATTTTTTGGAACGCCCGATAAGGAAGTTCCTTATCGGGCGTTGCGAAAGGGGGCTAGACGGAAAAAATTAAGACCAAAAGTTGTAACGACACTTTTTGCTATAGTTGTAAGCGGTGTGCGCGTGTTTCTCTGTCTGTCTCTCTCTCTCTCATAGAAAGCAAGCCAGTTATTTTCGTTTTGTCTTTCTATTTCGCATTGAACACTGTGGTGTTCAACAAAACTTCGTTCCATCCGGGTGTCCCTTGACACCTCGCCCCTTCTTTTTTTTTATAGAAGACATCAATTTTACATCATTTAATTAGGTTACAAAAATGCATTTTATTTTTCTTTTTGAATAGACGAGACAAAAGATACGTCTTTAGAGGGAGAGGAAGCCTGTTTGAAAATAGAAATGAATTCATTTTCCTGACCATACAGCAACCTTTGGCGTTCTTTGAGGGATTTTTTGCAATTTATCCTTCCTGTTTAGATCGACCAGTACAGTTATTAACCCAAAATATTTATAAGTATTTAGTTTCATTTCTATGTCGTCCTATCTATCGAACTATGCTGTCGGACCAGGTTAAATGTTATTTTGGGTCTTACAAATACTGGATTAATTTTGATGAAAATAAAACCCAGGGTCAAACTATAGGGTACAATTTTTCAAGTATCAACCAACATGGGGGTTTCAAGTTGTATAACATATAAAATACCCAGCAGAAGGCAGAGACATCAGAATCTGCTAATATATATTTATTTTCTTTGAAAGGTCTCCCCCATCTCCCTCCACGTATCTCTATTCAAATAAAAAATTGATTTAGTCAAATAGTCTATTTACTTACACAAATAGCATTTATGAGAGACTGGGCCAGTGGTACAGATTCATTTTCAGTGGCTGCCGGCAATGACGACCAGAAGAAGCCGTGCCACTCGGGCTCCTCTAGCATGTACGGGAGCACCCGAGTCAGTAGGCGGGCACAGTTTAAAGCTGAAACAAATATTATAAGATTTTTTCCTGATGTTGCTAAACCATATGATTTGATATATTTACTAGCTGTTCCCCGCGATTTCACTCGCTCGTGGTACGTACTATACCCAATAATATTCACCAAGAATGACGCTAGAGCGTGCAGAAAGAATTTATTAAATACGACTACGACTAGTAGTTTTTAAGTTATAAGCGTACAAACAAACTCTTGAGCCAGTGACATCAATTATTTTTCAGTTGCATCGGGCCAGAAGACGCCGCACCACTCGGGCTTCTCTAACATGTAAGAATATTTTTTACTGCAATACATTTTATTTAAATCCTTTAATTTCAATATATAAATATCAACTTCTTCCTGAATTGTCGTGCTCAGTAGGTATGAGAAGGTTAATGACTTTGTTTATCTCGCTTATTAATAACGAGGGAGGGTAGCTGCTCCGAGAAAACATACCGCAGATCTAGGATGGTCAAGAGTGCCATGATAAAACTCACCAAGATCTGGAAAAACAGAGGGATTTGCACTAGCACAAAATTAAGATTGGTGCGTGCACTGGTCTTCTCAATTTTCCTTTACGGTGTTGAAACGTGGACTATTGGCAGTTGTGATAAGAAGAGAATAGGTGCTTTCGAAATGTGGTGCTGGAGAAGTTTATTGTGCATACCACAGACTGCCACAAGAACTAATTTATCTATACTTGATGAACTCTGTATTTCGAAACGTCTTTCTTTATACTACCAAGAAAGAGCCTTCAGTTTTTTTGGACATATAATGCGATCACCTAGACATTGTCTGGAAAAACTCATAAACCTGGGCAAAATCTAAGGAAAACGTGCCAGACGGAAGCCTGCAGCGAGATGGGTCAACATTGTGAGGAGAGCATATGGAGGCAGCCTACATAATGCAGTTCATAGTACTGCCGACCGGCAACTTTTAAAACACATATATGGTCAAAATCCTCAGCAGTGAGGGACCGATGGAAAATAAGAAGTATTTCAATGATCATTTTTTAAAGATGCACAAAGGTATTCCTAGGTTTCTACATATTTCCAGTAATTTGTTCTGTACTTTTTATATATAGAATAGTCCGCCTTTGTATCTCATTTTCATGTATATTTGTTTTGTTATGTTTTTATTTTGGTGCAGGAAGGGTATTTGTAACATTTTGTATGATGATAAATGAAATTATGAATAACTCAGTCAGTAAATAAATTCTGAACTTATTTGGTTTGCATGTATCTGACAGGAAGTAGATAACTACCAACAATGAAAATTACAATTAAATTGTATATTCCTTTACAATATCAAATCGTAGCACTGTACTAAGCAGGATTTTAATAATGATAATTTTTAGTTTTACACATACATATTTAAAACATATTGTACTGGATATATATGGTGACTTTTTTCTGCTAACAGCTGTCTATTTATCTATTAGTCTTAAAAACTATTATCATTATTAGACAAATTAGTATATATGGACTAGGATGTATTACTCTACATACCTGTTTGTTGTTCTCGTTGCGTCCTGCAGCTGCTGTCTACAGTCTTTACTAATTTCTCCACTGCTTTGTAAACCAGGGTCGCCAAGTTATTTGGTGACTCTTCTCGAAGAGCCCGTATCTCAGCTCCGGGCACAAGTGCAAACACATCTTGCACATTTGTCACACTTTCGGACCAGAACTGATCCCAGAAACTATCGTCAGACGAATCAATTGGCTGAAATAGGTAATCGATTCGTGAATAAAATTTTCTTACCCTTTCAATTTGCGTAGGCGATATCATCACATTCATTAGCTCCTCACCTGTGTTTTCGATGTGAGTTGGACAACAGCCTTTCTAAAGTTTAATTTTGTGTCAGCGTTACCCATTTTATATTTATTTTCTTTTTAAAATTAATTAAAATCCATCCATTTCACACGTCTCAAAAATCCAAACAATAGATGTAGTTTTTGTCTACAACTTATGACAGTATCTGACAGTGACATACAATATGACAACGATTTGACAAACGAAATGAGACGTGTCACTAAAAAAACCCATGAAAAAAACAGAATGCATGTCCTCACCAAGGAGGTAGAAGTGCTAAATGTCGGCCAGTTAAGCCTCTCGAGTCTTAACTTAACATGACTAGGCTTATCTTTGGCACATAGGTAAAAATAATCTTATTTTTGTGGTTCTTACCCAAGGTCTCACGTACTCAATGTATGGATGGCCCTATAAAAAAACTCCGTTGTATGTTGGTAAAATACGTCGTGGTACCCTCTTCACTTGCACTGCACTACAATATTAAGATAAAGCAGATAGAAGTGGTTAGTAAAGCCTCTCGAGTCTTAACTTTATATGAATAATAAATAAAATTAAATAAGATTAATAATCATTCAATCAATCAAACCATGTATTTAGAATGTCAAATATCCATAAAAACAATACAACATTCGAATTTAAACAAATAGACAAAAAATTATAATAATAACATAAAATAATAATAATAATAACGGGGAAACCCGCTCCCGAGGCAACTCGCGATGGCGAAACCGGAGTCGCACCTTTAGCCGCTCATCCCAATGTTGCCCTTCTGTTGCCAAACGAGGCGACTATTTGGGGGGCCTATTCACTGAGTGGCGAGTCACCGCCTGCCACTTATAGTCAGTAATCATGATTATGGCAGGTGTCCGATTTCTATTGCAATAGCCCAGTTTAAATCCATCCAAACTTCATCACCATAACCCATTTATTCTTTTCACTTCTTAGAAATAGTTCCTCCTCCTGCCGAGACCTGTTCATGGACATGTCAACTATTGATATAGCCGAGAACTTCTACAAAGGGCCTCTACGCGTTGGATCCATATCCTCGCGCAAGCCTCTCAAAGGACCGGGGTAACCCGTGAATCCCAAGCGGAGAAACATAAAATAAAATCAAAAAAATTAAGTTAATGTATATATGAATATGAATTCCGATAATATATATAACCATAACTTCAGCATGCTCATAAAAATAATGAATCTTATTATAAATACTTGCGCACAATTTAATAGAAATAAACTTTGGAAACCATTGATGCATCTACAATTTTTTTTTAAACTAGCAGCCAGTCCCAACTTTGTCCGGGCCATAGGCCTTACTCCATAAATAGGCTATCCAACACTGAAAGAATTTTTCAAATCAGACCCAGTAGTTCCTGAGATTAACGCAAAACAAACAAACTCTTCAGCTTTATAATATAAAAAAAATATATATATACTATAATATAAAAATATAATATAGTATAGATAGTAGCCTAAGTTACTCCTTATTACATCAGCTACCTGCCAATAAAAGTCCCGTCAAAATCGGTCCAGCCGTTTCAGAGATTAGCCGGAACAAACAGACAGACAGACAAAAATTGTAAAAAATGTTATTTTGGTGCATGTACCGTATATATATTCATATGCATGTAGTATAAAACGGTTATTTCAATATTGCAAACAGACACTCCAATTTTATTTATATGTATATGTTACCGGAAATGTATGAAATCTAGGAATTGTATACATCTCCTAGGAAATGAATACAATTCCGAAGCAATTTAGGAAATGTATAAAATATTGTTTTAAAAATTATTTAATACATACATATCCTAGGTAATGTATACATTTCCTAGGAATTGTATATAATTCCAATATCGTATTAGGAAAAGTATAAAAATAATGCTTTCTGTAATAAAACACGTTGTTAAGTCTTCATATTCAGTCTTTTTTTTGCCGCTAGAGGGCGCATCTTGAGTGCTTTTAGTTTACTTCGTTCCGCAAACTTATTTGTTTAAAAATAGTTAATCACCTTTAGTTAAATAATAGTTTATCATTTATAACCTGGAAAAGTGTTTTCTACACATCGCAAATTTTGAAGTCTGCTCCGCCTTTCTTCTTGTGATGATAAATCGCGCGTATAGCTCATATGAACTTTTGTGTCATTTCGTATTTGAACAGTGCTACTAAGATAAAATATACATAATTCGAGCAAAACTAAGTGGATTTGGTGCTTATCCTTTGTGATTGTGACTATTTAGTGATAATATTTATAAATCAATACACTTCTATTTCCAATCAATTCTGCTTCGTCACGGCTCTTAGTAGTTTTTTAGCTGCAGCTCCATCTCTTAACTTAACTCTGAATCACTTAAAACCTGTTCTGGACAACCGGGGCTCGAAACGCATGCTCTTTGTGCGATCGATTGCTTAGCTGTGCTGCGCTTTTCATCTGCTTGCTGATTGCTGGCTAGCGTTATTGGTGCACATAGTTTTGCGCAAGATGTCGCAACACGTCAAAAAAGACCAACAAACCAGCTGCACTGCTTGCAAAGTAATTTTAACCACCGATTCGCTTTATTACTTAAATGCCAAACATGTAAAGACGTTTACCACAGTGAATGCCTGAATATAAAACAAGAACACTTTCACGAACTACCTTTAGAATTCACTACATCCTGGAAATGCCCTTTATGTACTAATGTGACTCGACGTGCTATTTCTAATTTAAATACCCCAGTCCGTAGTATCCAAGTACCTAATTCTATGCATGATGCTACGATGGACAGCATGGACATATCTCTGAACAACAAGGACATTTCTCGTCAAGAGTGTGTCTTGGAATTTTCAAGACCCAATGATGTCGATTTGAATTCTTTTTCTCAATCCTTGTTTAAAAGACTGCATGATTGGCAGGCCCAGATGAATGAGAATGTAAGCAACTTCCGTGACGATGTTACAACTTTCATGTCTGATATCAGGAATGAGATGAAATTATTGCGTACGGAACAAATAAAAATAAATCAAACAGTATCCTCGCTGTCCCAGGATGTCTCTCAACTAAAAACCTCTGTGGAATACTGCAGTGAGGAATACGAAGATCTTAGGAAGCGTATTGAAGAGGTCGCTGGTCCGTGCTCGGATGTGAATCCAGCTATCCAGAGCCTAGAGCTGAAATTGGATTCCCTGGAGCAGCAGGCGCGTCAATGTAATCTAGAAATATGCAATGTTCCTGAAAAAAGAAGTGAAGATCTGTCTAAAATGATGGAATCCATAAGTACTGCCTTAAAAATTGCCTTGTCTTCCTCCGATATAGTATCCATTCACAGAGTGCCTCACGCTCAGGGTGTTAACAATAGGCCTAAAAACATTATAGTCAAATTTACAACTCGTACTCTACGGGATAATATTCTCAGCGCCTACAGGAGAGCTAAAGGATTGAATTCTAATCAAATTGGAATGACAGGAACACCAGTCAAAATTTATTTTAATGAACACTTGACGCTAAGGAAGAAACACTTATTTCGCAAGTGTCGTGAGGTCGCAAAGAAAAACAACTTTAAATATGTTTGGATCAAACATTCCTCCATCCTTGTCCTTGAAAGAGATGATACTGCAGCCTTCGTCATCCGATCAGATTTCGACCTCGAAAAAATTACATCGAATCCCTAGTTATGAGATCCCTAGGGCTAATATTTTACTTGCTTTTAAAACCTATAATGCTCATATTCTTTGTTTACAGTTTGTCTTTTGTTTCGCGTTTGTCATTAGTTTAGTATCTCTCAGATTAAATGTCTTAACTATTATTTTTTTATATGATCACATTAACGAATGGTTAAGTTTTATAACCTCAATTTTCTCTGGAAAAATAAAAAGTAGAATTGACAATTCAACCATGCACGTAACTTGTATCACTTGCTCTGATTCACGTGTACATTTATTTTTATTCAACGATAATACAAAAGAGTTGCTACCAGTCTGGGTGCCTGACTTAGTTATTTTCATTTATTATACCGCTTACATATACTGCTGTGTTTTTCTGGATCATTCAACATTTTCACATCTGATACAAGCACCTTTTGTTATCTTTGCTCAAACTTACTCGTGTCCAAAGCTCTATTTGCGAGAAAAAAATAAGAGAAAATATAATACGCTGTACTTTGTCTTACATAATCACGCTGGGCCTTTCGAGCTAAGTGTGGGGTCAAATTGCATATATAACCTTTTTGCTAAATTCTCAATCTGTTGTGACTGTAAGGTCTTTAGAACCACACTACTCTTGCTAAACTATTATAAAATTTTACCACGATACTTTCAATATAAATATATAGTGTACCACATTTGCAGTGTGTGACCGATTGTCTATTTACTACCAAAATTGTGGTGGTATTAGAACTAAATTAAAGGCTCTCTATATGAATATACTGTCAAATGCTTTCGACATCATTGTTCTTACAGAAACCTGGTTAACACCTGATATAAAAAATAATGAATTTGTTGATCAGCGATATGTTGTGTTTAGGCGCGACCGTGACCGGATTGCTACAGGAAAGGATGACGGTGGTGGGGTATTGGTGGCAGTTCGGAAGGGTTTGTGACCTGTTGAATTTGATTTGTCTCATGTATGTAGCGATACTCTGCCTCCCTCATGTATTGAGCATTTATTGGTCGAAATTCCAGGTTATGACGTAAACTCCAGACATGTTATTAGTGCAGCATATATACCGCCTTGGGCTAACACGCAAGCCTATAAAAATCACTTTGAATATCTTCAGGAAAGCTTGATTGGTATAAATCTTAACAACATATACATTGTCGGAGATTACAATCTTACTGATATTGCGTGGTCTGAGGTTAACGCTGGTAATCCTCTTGATGGTATGTCTAATGCTGATACTTCCACGTGTGGGATTTCACTTAATAATGTAATGTACATATTAGGCTGCAAGCAATACAACTTTATACTCAATGCAAATAACAGAATACTAGATCTAGTCATAAGTAATGTGCCGTGCACAATTCAGCCGCAGCCGGCACCCCTTGTACCTCCTAATCAGCATCATCCACCTTTTGTAACATATTTCACTGCTCCTCTTCCAGAAAAATCAATGATAAAAAAACCTGTATTTAAATATCATTTCCACAAAGCAGACTATGACGCTATTAATAAAGAAATATCCAATATTAAATGGAATGAGGACTTGGATCATCGGAAGGCTACCGAAGCACTTGATATATTTTATACTACTATAAATGACATCATTGACAAATACGTACCGATAAAATCCGTTAAATCTCCAAATTTTCCTACTTGGTTTTCCCATTCATTAATTAATTTATTTAGAAAGAAAAAGAAAGCATGGGTGAAGTGGAAAAAATTTGGTAATATTTCCGACTACGAAAGCTTTGCGTATTACAGGAGTATTTTTAAAGTGAAGTGTTGCAAATGCTATCGTGAGTATATAGAATCGGTTGAAAGCAACATCGCTACTGATATCAAATACTTCTGGACATATTTAGCTAACCGTAAAAAACAATCCAACATACCCTCCGTGATGAATTTTAAAGACAACAAATCCAATAAACCAGATGAAATTTGTAACATGTTTTCAGACTACTTTAAGTCTGTCTTTGAGCCCGCATCTCCCGACTTAAATAACTGGCAGCCACCTGCAGACATAAATGATAATAGTGTTCTCATACCTAACCTTTCTTTTACTGAAGACCAAATTCTTAAATAATTAAAGCAACTTAATGTTTCCAAAGGTGCTGGGCCCGATGGAATACACCCATATTTCCTCAAGCACACGGCGCATAGCCCTTGTTTATTATTTATAATAAATGTTGCACTGAAGGAGTATTTTCTGATATATGGAAACGTGCTTACGTAACTCCTGTGCATAAAAGTGGATCCAAACAAGACGTTAAGCATTACCGTCCTATTTCTATACTCTCTGCTCTGGCCAAACTTTTTGAACGCTTAGTACACAACGCGATTTATCCAATTCTTCATAACGTAATTATACAAGAGCAACATGGTTTTGTTAAGTCACGATCAACATCTTCCAATTTAATTACTTTTACAGCAAATCTATTTGAAAACTTTGATAATAGTACACAGGTAGATACAGTATACACGGATTATGAAAAAGCATTTGACAAGGTGGATCATGTTATACTCCTGAATAAAATTGCATATAATGGTATACGACGCAACTTACTTCGCTGGTTTCAATCCTATTTACATAATCGTACTTGTTGTCATTAATGGATATCACTCTAATGAAGTTAGTGTCACTTCCGGGGTGCCACAAGGTTCCATCTTGGGACCTCTACTCTTTATTCTTTTCATTAATGACATTAAACAATGTTTTATTAATTCTCAATTTCTTCTGTATGCGGACGATCTTAAGGTATATAAATCTATTAGGAGTATCGATGACTGTATTTCCTTCCAAAGTGACCTGGACAGGCTAACTGCCTACTGCAATAATAATAAGCTGCACCTGAATTTGCCTAAATGTAATTTCATGCAATTTACAAAGAACATCTACACTATTAACTTTAATTACTACCTTTGTAGCTCCTTATTGACTAAAGTTACCTGTGTCAAAGATCTTGGCATTGCTCTAGACGACAGGTTATGTTTGGATGTCCATATTCAGAATATAATTAATAAAGCCGAACATCTTAAAGTTCGGGTTTGTATTAAGATCTTCTGCAGACTTTATTTATTTATTTATTTAAGCTTTATTGCACAATACAAGAATTTGTACAAATGGTGGACTTAATGCCAAGTGGCATTCTCTACCAGTCAACCATGGGACCAAACAGAGAAAGAAAAGTTGGCGATAAAGACTAAATCACGAACACACAAGAAAGATAAAATATATACAAAAGAAAAGTAATAATACATAAGATTACATATTATACATAAATCATAAAATAAGTATATAAAATATATACATACAATACATAGATTATAGATTGGATGACTATGACTCCGCGACTTGCTGCAGAAACAGTCTATGAACTGCGCGCTTGAAGGCAGAACGGCTGGGGGCTCTCCTGATTGTCTCAGGGAGAGCATTCCACAACTTTGTGGCCTGGAGTAAACTTTACAAGAGCTTCTACTTACTTATGCCTTTACAAAACCCTAGTACGATCACAGCTCGAATATGCGGTCCAGGTGTGGAATCCTTTTTATAAAAAATTCACGTCTGCGATTGAGAAAGTACAACGTAAATTTTTACGTACCTACAATGCATTTCAAATGCCACCGGCATTATCTAAGTTTTCAGCAGTTACTCACTAAATATAGTCTTTTAACCCTTGATTCAAGACGTAAGTATTTGGAAGCTATCACACTCTTTAATATTATACATAATAATATTGACTCAATAGATTTGGTCCACAAATTGCAGTACATTGTCCCTAGAAAGGCTACCAGACGTGGTGTGCGCTCTCGCCCTCTCTTTGCAGTGAATACTTGTCACAATAACTCTCGCTATCGTTCACCAATACGGCGTATGGTTGAAACATATAATAAATTGTTTTCTGAGAGCATAGACTTATTTAATTGTTCTGTTTTTAAATTCAAAAGATTAATTCATTCCTTTCTCAAGTAGAGCATGATATAAAATCTGTGTAACTTACTTTATGTCTAACCGTTAGTGTAGTGAACACGTGTGTGTGTGTGTTTTTCTTTTGTTCTTTTAATTAATAGCTATATTTCACATGCCACTCCTTTTTATATACTCTTTCAAATTTGTATGTTGGAATGCATAACAATTAGCCGTAATCAACAATAATTAACTCTAGCAGCAATATTATTTTTTTATTATAATGTACTCATTCTATATGTGAACAACGTCGTGGGTTGCATAAATATCATATTTGTTATGTACAATTTGTATTTGTAACTTTCTTTTATGTAACTGTTTGTTGTTCCTGAATAAACAAAATAAATATATGATAAATATATATCATGGGTAATAAATCTAGTTTATTTAGATTTATAGATAGAATTCCAATATCGTTGACACGTCGTCTTTTGAAACTCAAGCGTTTCTGTCACAAGGTCTGTCGCTCGCTCGCTTCGCTCGCTCGCTAACTGTTATGGTCACTGTAAAACCACAACCTAACCTACTCTCTGTCACAAAGTCGTCTTTTGAAACTAAGTCGCTTCTTTCGCAATCGTCATCATTATAATTTCAGCCTTGTCTTACATTTCCGATCGCTATTTAGGAAATGTATAGATTACCTAGGAAATGTGTCTAATTTATATCATATCACACATTTCCGGGCGATTTTAGGAATTACATACATTTCCTAGGAATTGTATACAATGACGGATTACATACATTTCCGTTAACATAAAGATTAAACTGCCTGACGAAATAAAGAATCTGCCAACGGCTATTGATATGAAACCGGTTGAGACCGGAAAATACGCGTTTCCATAGGACGCGACTACGACTGACTGACAGCGCAATATACGACACGATATTTAAATTGATATTTCGAATGATCGTGTGATAGATAATATCGACTTGTAAATATAATGTGTAAATAATATTAATATTTAGAAATAGTAAAATGTATAATTTAAATGTATATATGTGGGTATAAAATATTTGATGAAATATAAGTTGTGTTGTAACTGTCGTGTTATATATTAATTGAGCATGTAAGTAGGTGTCGACACCTACATTAATATCGATAGCTAAAAAAAAGGCGGCGGGAGCGATGGTGTTATGCTCGACCGCCGCAAAGGGAATTACTTCCCGCCAGGCGAGGTGTTATGCCTGGGG
The DNA here is from genome assembly GCA_947363495.1 of Euzophera pinguis. Taxonomy (NCBI): domain Eukaryota; kingdom Metazoa; phylum Arthropoda; class Insecta; order Lepidoptera; family Pyralidae; genus Euzophera; species Euzophera pinguis. The sequence goes on from OX376164.1 coordinate 2,079,099, forward strand.
AAACGCGGCTCTGACGACGGTGTTCTGTCGGAGGTTGTATATATTGCTCCAATCCTCAGAAACTCCAAATGCGCGATTAAGTCTTTCCATGCTGATTGGACGTTTTTTTGGGAATTTTCAAATTAGTCTCTTTAGCGCCATCTGTTGCGTTGTGTTGTAACTATTTACTGTGCGATTGTGTCGCCACAGTATCGATTGTTTTGAACTATGGATAGTTGAAGATTTTTCGATGGTCTTAATGCTAAGTACAATGTTCCCAGACAATACTATCGACGATACTATCGTTCGATAGAAGTAGTATTGAAGGTATCAATCGTATAGCTAAATTTCGGTATTTTCAATAACTCAAGTCGCGTTGGACTATTGAACTTTTTGTGTATAGTCAGCGTATATTTTGTCGACTCTATACTACGTCACGTCTGTGATTGATTCATGCAGCTTGACCGCGTGCAAATTAGTCGATTTCGTATGAATGAATATCGTTCGATATCGAATGAATGTCAATCGTCATAATCGGTGAGTAGAATGACATAATAAGTCATACCTTTAAAAATAGCACTGAAGGGTTTCAATTATCAATAAATAAATAGACATCCAGACTTTTGGCGGGAAGCTGTAAAGAGCAGTATCGGCGCTGTATTTTATTTTCCAAAATTTGTGTTTTTTTTTAGTGTTTGTGCATAATAATGGTAGATTATTAATCGCAATGTGTTCAAAAAAAAGCGTGAGTGTTGGGAAGTGATACAGTGTTCGATTTATGTGATTTCCTCGCTTGTTGTCAAAAGCTCCTGGAAATCGCTAGGTGCAGTTTTTCTACCACTTCACTTAGCCTGACTTGACTTGACTTGATTATGACTTGACTTGACTCAACTACTGACTTGACTTTATACTTGTTAATTATACAACAATAAAATATTTTACTTGTTACTGGCTAAATACGAAAGTAAGAGCCAAAATGAAAAATGAAATAGACATCCAACATATTTTTCGAGATATCTTAAATAGATTTATCTCTAAAGGCGTGAGAATCGGCCCCCAGGCTACATTCACGGTTCTTGTTGCAGTTCTAGTGAGACGCTCTCGTGAATATCAGTGCCTTTCTAATCTCTGGAGATTCATCGGTGAGCAATCGGCCACAGCTGATTTACCGGTGATTTTACTGTTGATTGTCTGTCCCGCCAGAGTTGCCAGAATGTTACAAAATAAAAGTAACATTTTAGGTTACTTTTGACTATTTCATCATATGGATATAATTGCCCAGGTAAAAATCCGCGGCTGGATTAAAAGTTTTTACCTATATTGATTATCATTATATTTATTTCATTTCAATGAGTTTAGTTTTTTAATCCTTTTTTTTATTTTATTCCATTATATTTAATTTTAATATATTTTGAAATTTTTTATTGAATTCCATTTTACTTCAATTTAGTTTATATATATATATTTGCTAAATTCATATAACGAGTAAATCTAAATTTATATCACGAGTAGTGAGTTACGAGTCAGAAATCACGTGTCACAAGTTACGATTTATGAATTTAGCGTTTAGTGATGCATTACGTACAAGCTAAGCGTACAAGTCACGAGATAGGTACATGCACACACACTGTCTGTTATGCTAATGATGTGTGTTAATAGAGAGTCCATGACGTGATGTGATACGTGACACGGACTCGTGGCTCATAGCTGATTCGTGTGCATCTTGATGTTTGGAGAGTTTATAATTATTAGATAATGTTACTTTTTTATAAAAAAGGTTATAATTGCGCATCGCGTGGAACCATTCGCATCAATTTGCACAGTGGCGCGAGCATTCCGCCAGTCGCGCGGGATTCGCGCCAGTTTGAATAGTCCTAAAGGCTTTTATCTATAACAAGTTAAGACTCGAGAGGCTTAACTACACTAAATACATAATCTATCGGATTTTTCTGTCAGTTGGTCAATCTGACAATCTGTCATTCTGTCTTTATCTATGGAAGTTTATTGAAGTCGGAAAAATGGCTGCTGCGAATATTGTTCGAAGCGTTTTCAGTGGAATTTTACGAAAATCAACCACATATAACACCTCTGTGGTGTGCCGACTATCCACAGTTGCAGTGCAACAAAAGTTTTCGGCTGTAAAAAGCGGCGTTAAATTAGTTCACAATCACTACCTTCAAAATGGGGTAAGGTTCTATCTATCGATAAAAGCAATATTTTTGATAACACTGATTATTTATATATAGTTGCATAATTCTATGGTGAAGTTGAGTCTAGTATATTAATTAAAGTACATGTTATTACCTTTCATGTCCTAAATAAAATTATAACCTCAAAAGTATTGCATAACGCTACTGTAATGTTTAGGTACAATGTCAGCGAACGCAACAGTACTCAGCCGGGGCTCCAAAGCCCTCGCCGGACGAAATTAAGGACCGTGTGTTGAAAGTGTGCAAGGCTTACGACAAACTGAGTATGTGTCAGGTACATGTATTTATTTCCTAATACTTTTGTTTCAGAGCCAGAGTCTTGGTGTCCGCAACTACAGTCACGACGCCCCGCTAACGTTAAGCCTTATCAAAAGTAGGGTGATCCTAGTCCTACAACTTTATGACAAAATTAACCCTGAAAAGGTAGTGCCACTTTTGGCTCTGGCTTAGAAACAATTTTCTCTAAAATATGTGCTCTATTTAAAAAATATAATAACCTTTTATTTATTATTTCAGTTGTCAGTAGATTCACATTTTATGACCGATTTGGGTCTGGACTCCTTGGACCATGTTGAAGTGATCATGGCTATCGAAGATGAGTTTGGTTTTGAAATTCCTGATGCAGATGCTGAGAGGCTGGTTAGACCAAAAGATATTATCCAATACGTAGCAGACAAACAGGACATTTATGAATAAATCTCAACATAGCTGATTAGTCTCAGTACTTTGTTAGACTAACTGTGTATTCCTTGCGTATTTATGATCACAGACAAATTACAAGTACTTTTTAATAATTTACTTTACAGTTAGTTTAAAACGTTGGGGGAAATTCAATCAGCTTTAGTTTCTAGTTTCAATTATTTTGTTACATTTAGAACTTAATCAACAAGCAAAAATGTTACGCAATGACTGAAGTTCCATCGGCAGATGTATAAAGTGTAAATCCTGTTTTTATTGATTATATGGCTGTTAGAATAGTCCATTTGTTTTTCATTTGGCTAAAACCTGATGTTCAATAAATAAATGCACTATTTGTATTGTTTTTGTTCCAAAACTATTTTGAACTATGTTACTCGTGCAAGAATGCTTCTTAATTCTGGTTACTGTACACATTCTATTTTAATCGGGCCTCAGCTAGTATCAATCAGAGTTCTAGTCTGTATGTATTTTGTCCTATTTTTCAAAAATACGGACTCACACAAAACTAGATAGTCAAATTGTTTCCTTTTTATATCTAATTATATTGATTTGATAAAATAAGGATACAATCATGTATCACTTGTTCCATATGTACCTTGTATATTTGAAAGATATTCAGTTGATTCTCAGATTTCTCATCATACTTTTCAAAAATAGGGATTCAGAACCATCTTTGAACATAAAATTCTATTATTAATCCTAAACCACAAATGTGATCAGACAACTTTGCAGCTTTGAGAAAAGAATGTTTATTTGAAGTCTGCCTTGCAGTGTTGTTGGGATGCTAATACTTCAGATTTTTCGCAATTAAAAGTAGGTAGGTACTATTCTTGTAGTAATGAGAATCAGAATTTTAGGGAACTGGAGCCTAGTATTTAGTGTGTCTCTTTTTTATCAAAAAACTACCTGACCTCAGAGTACTACATTAAATTTAGGATTTTGTGTACCATAATACTTTTGAAGATATCATTATTTTTTAACAATCATTGAAACATGTCCATAAGGATTGAGGAGCCACATCAGATTTTTAATCTAGATTTTAATACGGCCCCGTTTTACCCTTTGGGTACAGAACCCTAAAAAATATTCTATATTTTCTGCATTTCAGTGGTTTATTAGATAACGCCACCTAGTGGTAATCTGATAAACTACTTAAGAGTGCCACCATGAGGGCCTCCACTTGGGCGTTTGTCTTACTCATGGACTTGTCATTCTTTCTGTCTGTTACGCTTTCATGGCTAAACCGCTAAACGTATTTTGATGAAATTTATTTGGTACAAATGTAGTAGAAGACCCGGGGTCAAACAAAAGCTCCTTTTTGACGCAGGCGGAGCTGCGGGAAACAGCTAGTACAAATATAAATTTAGGATGTTGGGTTGTGTTTTGGGCTCCGGCCATTACGCGCCCGATCCGAACGGTCCACGGCCGGACCGCTCACTAATTTCAAAATTTGCATATCGGAAAAGCATACGGTAAGACCGCGCCCATTTATTTAATTTTTGGAAAATACCACACAGTACTGTTGAGTAAAAGTATTTGATTAAAAACTAATGAAAATGTAAGAGTTGTCTTTATTCGTAATATTTGTTTTCTATTTTGTGTTTCTTTTTTTCAGCATTTTGTATTTATGGTGAGAATTAAAAACCTATAGATCCAATTATCCAATCTTGGTAGCGTAATTTTAGTAAACATTAACGCCTTTACTCATTACAATTTATTAACATTAAAAACGCCCACTTTAAATATGTTTCGTTTTGTTTTTTTCTAATATAAATAAAACGGTTAATATATACATTTTCATAAAGAAGGCGGTTAGCAAAAAATACTGTTAACTATATTTAATAGAAATGAAGTGAAATGAAAATCAGTAACTTCTGCTCGTTAATATTATTGTTTGTAAAAAAATAATAACATTTTAAAGATTAAATAATAAAGACTATAGTTAGCAAGTTACACCTAGTCGGAAGTGAACCCAACTAGGTGTAACTTAATATTTGAGACAGACTGACACTGTCTATCAGTTAATTATTTTTTGTTATGTGAAAGCGATAGACACAGGCCTATTCTAAAATGACTATGTTATCAAACCAGATGTCACCAGTTATTTTACCTAAAATACTTTTGGGGTGGCATAATGCACTATAGTATTGTTATTTACTTGGTGTGCAAAATATTTAATTTTTAGTCCTTTTTGATTTTTTTTTAACATCATGTACTACTTACTATTACTTGATATTTTATTTAGCATCGTGAGATCAGTTATGTAATAATATTGTCGGAACTAAAAATATGACCGGGCGCGGTATGGCCGTAAGCGGTTCGGCTAAGCATATTTTGAAATTAGTAAGCGGCCCCGGCCGTGGGTCGTCTGGAACGGGCTTGTAACGGCCGGACCCGTGTTATGTGATCTGAGGTCAAACATAGGCAACAGCAAGTAACAAATAAAACAACAAATTAGATATCTTTATACAACTTTAATTGCTGAAACTTCATTAAAAAGAAAAGAACAGTACTGACTAAGCATACATTAACATTTATATACAAACTAAGCTCGCAACATCTAAATGCACATAACTGCACTTCACACACATCAATGTCCCACGAACATACACCGCTATTTACACGTAGAGCCTCCATACTACCTCAACTTAAATACTGATCAACTGAACTCGTCTTTGGAACGACAAAATTCACGATCATAAGTTAGAAATGAAAAATTCTCTAAATAAAATATAAAAAGGTATTTACAGAATAAATATTCACTATGTTAACGGACATTCGAGTCACACGTATGGCGTTTAACGTTCGTACGTTTAAGTTCAAAGGTCACGAGTCAAGTTTTTGTTCTGGAGCCACCACTGGAGGTAGGGAATGCCGTAGCGAAGGCTGGGATCGCGCTATCTGGAGCGGTTGGTGCGGGATCGAGTGGTTCCAGACGACCGCAAGCGACGAGCAGCATTAGGATCCACTCGCGCGACTCGCACCACAGGCTGTAACCAGTCGCCCAATCCTTGCAATGCTCGCTTTTTCTTTTTTATCTCTTTATCATCGTCCGAAGACCTCGACATTCTTTTCTCTTCTGAAGCTTTCTTTTTCTCGGCCTGCAGAAGCAGTTTCAAATCTATTTGTAATTTGTCTTTGGGCTCATCTTCTTCCATAGGTTCGTGTTTGTCTTCCGAATTCTGCGATTCCTCTTTGAGATTGCCCACTAAAGTCTTTTCGCTCTCCTTTTCTTCGAGTAATGTTCTTTCATCCTCACATTCAGATGCGTTTGCATCTTCTTCACTGATCGTGTCTTGTGTGGTGTCGTCATCGGGCGGTTCAACCGATGACCGATCTAAACTACACTCCTGTTTTTCCACATCAAGACTATTTGCTCGAGAATCTTTTTTAACCTTCTTCTTGTTCGGCCACCCTGTTCTATTTTTCTTCTTGAATTTGCCTCTTCTTGCTTTTGTCTGTTCCTCTATGCCCACCTTAATCTCATTACGAATTAGATCACAATCTTCACATTCTGAGACTAAGCTGGAAACATCTGGAACATTAGTGGAAGTAATGACTGCAGGGTCGCCGTCAATACCTTCTTCTGATAAGTCATATTCACCAGCATCTTCAAAAACTTCAGACAAAAATTGTTTTAGCCGCTCTGACGCTTCCTGTGTTTCTGATATGACTGGTTCTATTTTGAGATTGCTTTGAGTATCACTGATAGTGTCTTCAGATGCTGTTGACTTTGTATCATCTGTATGTTTCCGTCGATGTAATAACCCTGCTGAGCCGAGAATGGCCAAAGTGGAGGCATGTTCTCTTGGGGACTTCCTAGGATGGCTTTCTAAAGCTATAACGGCCGCTGTCCGCTTTCTGATCTTCTGTTTCTTCATGCCTCGAGTGCCGTAAGACCTGGAAGGACCTGGTTTCTCCTCTCGTTTGACTAAATCACTAAGGGGACAGCAATTTGGTTTCAATGGCGGTAGTTGTCCGATTTCGTATGGTAACTTTGGCGATTTGGAGTATAATTCTGAAAATAAAATAAAAAACTTATGAATGAATGAATGAAACTTTATTTGCAATAAATAAATATAAATAAATCCTATATTTATTACTATTGTTGCATAGTTCTAGTTTTTAATAAATGAAATATATTACCCAGGATAATAATCTGGGGTTATAAGTCTATAGACATTATGATAGGACTTTTTTGGCATAGATCACAATGCAAGAAGTGTTTGAAGGTAGTTAATTATTAAACAAATGCTTACCAAAATACTGGGGCACATTTTTGACCAGAACCTTATCTTGGTCCTGTCTTTTGAAAGTTTCAAACCACGGTTCACTTCGTGGCACCGACTCGAACGCAAACTCCAGCTGTTCCACCGCTGGCGTGTACTTCAGTCTGCCATCTTCCCACTTCATACACCTCTCCAATGGCTCCTCTCTAAGCGGATTGGCCTCTACTTCAGCATTTTCCGGTTCTACAGGAGGTTCTACTGGTTCAGGGTCAGCTATAGGTGGTATAGATGTTTCTACAATTTCTACTGGGGGTTTGACAGGTGGTCTTCGCCCCCGTTTGACGACGGGCGGCGGTTTCCGTTTCCGGCGCCGCTTGTCCTCCGGCCAGCTGTTCTCCGGCCAGCCGTCCTCGGAGGAGGAGTCCTCCTTGAGCGCTAGAGGTCGCGCCAACCGCCGCCTCTCATTGGCCGGCGCCGACGGTTGCGGAGGACTCTTCCTCTTCACGCTCAACACTTTCTCCTCGTCATCAGACGACGTTGAACTCGTCGAGCTGGCGCGTTTGGGAAACATGAATTGTTCAGCTTCGTCGCTCAACACCGACAACTCTGAACGTCTCACTTTTCTAAACTTCACGACTAGAGGCTTGGTGCCATTGCACGTCGGCGGCGAATCCTTCCTCTTGGTCGCGAATCCGCCGCTCGAGCGTAGCTTGGTACTGACGCCCACGACTTTGTAATACTGTCGATCCTCCGGTGTCTCGTTACACCGTTTGCTGCACCTCGTGTTGGGTTTTCTGTCGTCTTCTATTGTTCCGTTCCGTTTGGGACTTTGGTTACCATTTGTAGTCGAGTCTGGTGATTGAGATCTCTTTGAGCGTTTGTTTTTGGGGGATTCCGCATCACCGTTGCATATTTTTCTTAGGGATCTCCTTTCTCCGTTGATTGTGGTGGTTTTGTCGAGGAATGTAGTGACGTCAGCGCCAGCGTTGATGAGGGAGTCCAGCGCCAAGAAATTGGTATGGTCACGGACGAAGGTCAGGTGGTGCGGAGAGCGGCGATGCAATGCTGCGTCGGCGTAATCAGTGTTACACATCTCACAGTAGCCCCCTTTCGCTTCTTTTTCTTCCTTCTCTTTTATGCGCGGACGACTTTTCCTTGTCATTCTGAAATATAAAACAAAAATAAATTTTAAAAAAATAATTTGGAGTATACCAATCAGAACAAACACTGACATTTGTCTAGATAGATAGATATATACTTTATTGTACCAATCACAAAATCTAGTGTCTAGTTAACTTACTTGGCAAATGAAAGTACATGTCCTAGCTACCTAACATTTACACTATTTTGCAGATTTTACTGAACTTATCAAACCTGATCTGGCACTATTAAGGATAGGACATCATTTTATAAATTATCTGATCTTTACATTATATGTCCTGAACAACAACCAATTTCATTTCACCAAAGGTAAATCAATACCACAAACTACAGAATTAGTTTTATGATTATGACTCATGACCATATCCGTTCAACACTATTCCAAAACCACCACAACCAAAACTACGCTAAGTATTACTTACTTCTGACCTGCAGTATGTTGAATGTTTTGTATCAACGTTTCAGGAGACTCTTTCTTGTCTTTTTTTTCTTTAGGAGGGTCCGGTTCTAACGATATATGTGGCCATTCATCGAACTCCTTGAAAAGTGGCCGGCACACCCTGAAAGAATATTGAAATTGTTATTATAAGACCAAGGTGGGAAAATACAAAGGAGAACATACGAATGATGCATACTTGTCCAAAAATTCAATCTTGATAAAATGTTTAGTGAAGAATTTGACATGCGCTTTGCGTGGTGCCGCGAAGAAGGTGTCATACAGTTTATCCAATAGATTTATAGCCTGAAAGATTAATAAAAATATGACGTAAATATATAAATTGTGAAATGCTTTACACACTAATACATATAGTTCAATAGGCTAGTTTCCTGGGTCAAAAGAATTAACATTTAAGTTAGTCTGTCATTTAGGCAATCAAAACAATTAATGACGTATTTTTTCTTTTGTCAATTGAGCGATAAACTATAAAGATATTACGCTTCAAAGTTTTGGAGTGGGGGCTCGTGACGTCACATATTGCGAAGTGTCAGGGAACTTCAACGCGCCATATCTTTACCATTCTTTGTATAATTTTCAAAAGAAAAAAATATGTCTCCAATATTTTTTTGATAATCTGACGGGCTAATTATATGTTTTTAGGAAACTAGCCTACTTACATTATTGTGAAAATTTAATGGATCCTTTAACAAATGTCCAAAGAATCACTGTTTAGTTGATTGATAGCAAAAAATTTGTTACCATTTTGATCCACAATAATGTAAACTGTGAACTAAGCGGTTAGTAGAAGAGCATAGTATAGAAATTAAAATAAAAGCAAATCAATGTCTCTACAGTCAACAATATGCAATTGCAATTTTGTCTCAATTTTGAACAATCTGAATCCATTCAATATTGTACCTTATTTGTTTTTAGAAGAAATTGATCCATTAATCAAAATGTATTTTTTTCCTTGAAGAAATTTAAACTATTTAGCAAGATATTCTTGAAATTACTAAAAGGTAATTTATTGATTTAAGTCTATAGATTTATGTCCATTATTGCAATATTATATGCCAGAAACTACACACCAGAATTTTAACAAAATTTAATTATATAACATATTAATGACTGCATGTACAAGTAAACATTGTATAAAGAAAACAAGTAAAGGCATGCCTAAGTTGATTATAAATATTTATAAAGGTTTGGAAATGCATATAATATGACACCTAAGAATTTTCAATATGGTTCAATAAACTTTATATGGTAAGTACTTTAGAATAAATTGCTTATAACACACGAAGACCGCATTTATTCATAAGATAAGCATATTCAAATTGACATGATTGAACAAGTGTGGGTGGTTAAGACGTTGTAAAAGATTCCATATTTGCCCTATTTATATAACTAATAATATTAAGTTGGTGAGTATGTTTGTCTGAATACAATCACTGAAAGAATTGTAAAGATTTGAACAATTCTTCCTGAATTTTTGATTTTTTTAAACATAATTCAATTTCTGATTTTTTTTTCAAATCTGCCTCAGCCCTAATTGGTGAGTTGAATGATTTTTATTCTACATAATTTGTTAGTTAAACAATTTTCATTTTTAGTATCTGCAATCAGTAATAATACTATGAGCAGGTGAGATGTAGGATGGGCATTGAAAGAACTTTGTCCAATGACAAAGTCCCTACATTTTAGTCAGTAGTATTTTTTTTCGGTGGTAGCTTAGATGGAACCAATTCAGAGGTCAAAAGGGATTCCAAATAACTCTGACACTAGTGTGAACAGGGTCGATTGACCATGCAACCCACTCAATATGAATGAAGTTGCATACAAATCGTATACATTTTACACTAGTTATGATGGCAAAAGGATTTTAAGATTTCATTCGTCTCCAAAAGGAAGAAATAGTATCCCTGATGTCGGTGAAGGCTTACCTTCTGCACAGTGAGCTGTATATAGTTGGTGTGCGTGTGTACGGGCTGTCGATCGGGGCGCACGCTCTGCAGCATGGCATCGGCGCGGGCACGAGCGCGGGCCGGCTCACGGCGTGGGACGCATGGCGGTGTCTCCACGCGGCGCGCCGGAGCCCTATCGCGGACCACGTGCGTCACGCGGGACGTTAGGAAGATCTCTTGTTGCTGGAACCGAGATACGATACATCTTTATTGCTCACTTCTTGGAAATCACAAAATTTAAATTACAACATCATTACTGTTACTGACTTATTTTGTGTTCGTGATTGTTACACGTTAAATGGAACTATTGTAATACAGTTTTAATCATGTTTATTGCTTATTTATTTACACCTTACTACCTGTGTCCATGAACGCTGTAAAGTGTTTGAAACATTAGGTGTAAATGAAAGACAGCTCGGTAATTGTTTTTATTTACAAGTTATAAGTTTTTAGGGTTTTGTTTGCAACAAACTCTCAAATAATTAATGTAAATGTAGAACACAATTTTACGCATAGACTGATTTGTCCATGGGAAGATGACATAAATAAATAAGTTAAATATAGTCTAAAATAAGTTACAGAAAAAAGTACTTGGACCAGAAAAACAGGACAGATTGATATGGAAAGTATTTTAGGAGGCCAACATCAATGGACAAACTAGTGTAATTAAATTCTGAGTTTAAACAATGTTTAATCATATTAAAATGAAATGTTAACAACATAAAAACATTCTTCGTTATGCCCGATTTTTGATCAAAAAATTAATTTCTACATGCTATTTCAGTTTTCGATTAAAACATTATAAGACTACCAAATACATGTACATTACATTACATTCATACATATATTATTACACTACACTATTACATTCATAGACATAGTTCAGTTTCTTTTATAATGTTAAGAAACTTAACATTCATGCATGTATAGGTTTTATATTTACATAACAAGCAGTTTGTCTATACAAAACAAATACACATGAGACGATGCACTGCTAATTTTTGGTCAATTGAAATCAGAAGGGTTAAAAATTAATATACGGCTTTTTTGAGACTCAAGTGGGGACAGAAGTTTATCTCATACAAATAGATCAAGGGAATAGAAGCTTATTATTGATACACAGATCAGACAAATGAAAATTCACTGGAATGGACAATATATCCAATATGAAGAAATACTAACTACTTTAATATGTGTTTGGTGCGACTAATTTCTATATAAAATATTTTTTATTTAAACATTTGAAATGAGTATCAAGTTGTACTATTACATGAGCTAAATGACAATAACCTCTTAACCTAATTTTTGTAGGTACCTAATTAAAAAAGTTTTTTTGTAATACTTCAGAGCAAGTATAGGTAGTCTAAATACTTATAAACAATATGAAAGTCAGCATATGTTGACCTGTGATGCACAATGCAGTATTGCAACAATGCTGACATTGAAAATACATCAACTGGTAACAGTATTCTCAGAAAAAGTAGATAGGTACCTAACTATGTGTGTGTACTAATATGAATTGAACTGTGAGGTAACTGGGCGTGTGTGGGCATTCGCGAGGTATCGACGCGCCACGACGACGCCTCATGCATGTTTTCTATGAAATACGGCCCGCACAGCAGGCAGACGCCGGCATCCGCCTAAACGCGCCCTCGTCTTTCTACGTATATGATCCCGCCAACCGTCCCGCGCAAAAAATAACACACTACACCAACACAAACAGAAATAGCCTCTAAGATCACCGACATAAGAAACACATCCCTTTGAATCCAGAAAAGCAATATCAACTGTCAAAAATCAAGCATATACACGCGCAACCCATAGGCAACTACATTTCAAACGGCTTTTAAAATGGATGTAGTGCAATGTAGCGCGAGAGAGCGCGCCGCGCGGCCTCGGCCCGTTGCATTTCGCGCTGCGGCGGCGGCTCTAACGCGACCGCACAAAAGATGACCTAAAATCGAACGCGAGCTACGCGCCCGCCTGGATACAACATACACTGTTTGAAACTATTTTCTTAACAATTCTGACACGATCGGTGTCTCGATTCATATGCGGGGTTATTATACAAGTTATATACTTACACAAAAGCCGTCCGCTAGGCCCCCGTGCTCCGCTTATCACAGAAATAAGTAACTATATACTAGTCACTGAGACAGCCACTTCGTCACTGTTGGATTTAACTCAAATGGCAATGTTACGTCAATGTTATAACTTCACACGATATGTATCCTAGTTTTAAGTTGATTATGCAACAACACAAACACTTTTTCAAGTAATTTACAAACATTTGATAACTAAAATCGAAAAACTAACAACAAACACAAATCTGTCATACAAGATGGAGATATTTTGATAGTTTATGGTTTGGTCACCAGAGGCGCTGTAGTTGACTGGGATGGAAGGAGGGGAGAAAGGATTTGATTGGTTAAATAAATACGTTCCGTTTAGCACAGCAGTTGTTGATAAAAATATAAAATATTGAAAATTGCAACTAAAAAATATATAAACTTCTTAATATTAAAATTTTGAGAAAAATATAGTGAAATCATCTTTATAATTTTTAAACCTACCTGCGAAGATTTTCATAAAATGCTCTAACCCAACACAAATTCTACAAACAAAATAAAGACACCAAAAAAGAATGGAACGTTTATAACGTAACCAATTTTAAGATACCTACACGTAATCTAAAAATCCCAAGATAATAATGTCCCAGATTTAATCCTATAATATACTAGAATGATTGCTATGTTATGTTCATATACCACAAGTATCTGTGAAATATTTTAGCGGCAAAATCACAAGATTTACTCACCAATCCCATATCTTGGATCCTACGCGATAAAGATCTTGAAAGTCCATGGTCTTGTACGTCCAAATAGAAACAATAATTTTGCCGAACTGCAAATATTAATACATGATTTTTAATACAAGAGTGAAAACATTCAATTAATGAAACAAAATACACATTAATATGGCGCACCTCTGTTAAATTTTTCATCAAGATTTAAAGATGAGATGGTAGAGACCATCTTCAGTCACTTTACAACTTTATTTTTAAGGTTTCACACGTCACCACTTTTACGTATGTGTTATTTGCAATCGAGTTCTAATACAATTAGCGACATATTAAACACTTTAATTATATAAGATTGTATTTTTAATGAAAAAAATTGTGCAAAATGCATTTCGTTCCAAATATACGTTTCAAACGTCGAAATGTCAATGACAGCTGAGAACCACAGACAAGATTTACAATTGATCTTCGATTAAGATCTATGGTATGTATCGATTTCACAGATCGATATTTTAATCGATAAAAGCGTATATAAGCTGAGAATCTTGCCGACTCTTGAAGAGTGCATTTGATTTGACGTTTTCGCCTATTCTGTGTTCTCGGCTTTTTTGACTCAGGCAAAAAAACTGACAATTGAGATATCTTCGCGTGAATGTTTTACTAATATTTAACTGTTGTCAGTATCTACCTTTGTTAACTCTTCACGGCATTTAAATATTTGAAATAAAACATATATTTCTTTGCTTTAAAATTATTGTACTAAAAATGTGTAAAAAATAACTTGAGGCCATTTTCAACAAAAATATTGAAAAAGAGTTTTGGTTCCATTTTTGAAACATCATGTAGTAGTATGATCTCGTAATTTTATATGGTCGTGATTTTTATTTATTTTTGAATGAAAACAATTCTTATTAATAATATTATTATGGTTTATGAACCAAAATTCTTGTGGCTTAAGTTACAAATAAATGTAAAACACAAAATGGCGATATTTGCCGCCGAAAAGTACATTTTCAATTTAAATACTTCATCTGCGCTATGTAATAGATCGACATGAAAATTGAGTCACAAAAATATTGAATAGTACAAAGGTACAAATAAATTAATACTAAACTAAGAAGTTTAATGTAATTCTTACACAGCAAGCGCTAAGCTGAGAATGAGACTCATAACATGACTGAGCTATGTTGAACTTACATCAGCTCGACTGCAATAAATCAATAGTATTGGAAGTACTCTTTTCGTTACACGCCGAATACTGGGAAACACATAAAGAGTGAATAGTACACGGGAGGCAGGCAGTACATGAACTACTATATACGTATTTTATTGATTGCCCACGTTGCCATATACTGAAGTGGACGTCCGTCATGTACCTAGCGGTCTATGTATGCAGTTGCTAGGTCACATGTTTTATAACGTACTCAAAATAGGTCACCTAGTTGCGCTTTGAAGTTTCATATCATAGACTTGTTTTTAAGAACTTATCAAATAAAGGAAGTACACGTACTTCATCTTAAAAAGGCAAAGTAGTTATTAAAATTAATAATTATGAACCTAATTATGTACAACTTCTGTAAATTGATATTTTAATTTGTTAGATGACTCCAATACAATGTTTGTCGTAATCGTAAGTATATATGTAAATAATTACTAGAATGCCTTTTACGATAGAAGTTTATATTTCCAATTGCTCAAAGGCGCAATCTGTAGAGACTAGGGTGAACTAAAAAATGTTTTGCACCTCTGTATTCCCAAATATATACTAGTAGCTCCATCTACATGTTGTTTGTTGATATCACAGAGCTATTCGACAATAGATGTCACTGTCACTACTGATTTTGCTTAAGTTACACAGCCACATTACGCCGTTAGATGTCACTATGATGGTGATTAAGCCCATCCACATGGCGCTATTCCGTCCGTATTTCATACAAAATCGAGATGACGAGACGCATGGAGTAATTACAAAGGGGAGATGCCGTACTAAGCGTTTTGTAAGAAACCATTTGTGAGGCTACACGGGGCGGAAGGCAGACGTGCGGGGTGCTTGGTTTCGGCCGTGGCTCCATTAAGTAATGATATCCATCTTACGGAAAGTAGCAGTACTACGTTATTTACAAATTATCAAGTACTTCAGACACCCGACACTAGATGTCACTACTGTTTACTTACTGTTGTTTTTATTATTAGGTATAACTTTTAGAGCGTTAAATATATCTTATTTAACAGAAACCAAAGAAAATTATTTCTAATTAATACATTTATAAAACGTAACTAAGTACAACTTACCTGTGGAAAGATATTTGTTGATTATGTTCCAATTTTTTGTCAGAAAAGTTTTTACACTGAAGCACACAACACTTCATCCTTTATATTTATATGAAACAAAATTATTCAATGCTAAATTCCTAAAAAAGTCGTGGAAAATCGTGGCAAACTTAGAAGCTCGCGATCTGTTTCTCGGTACGCTTTTGAACGAGCAACGACAAGCTCCGCCCACTTTTGTGTCGGCGAGGCGCCAATGATTATATTACTGCGCCATTTCAAACGGCATCTCCCCTTTGTAATTACTCCATGACGAGACGCGACTGCTACCCGATTTTGTATGAAATGCTACAGGGTAGCGTATCTCAAGTTGCATTGGAATAGCACCGTGTGTGAATGATTTAAAACCAACCAACTTTAAAAATCATAGGCTGTAAGCGAACTAGAATGTCTTAAAAAATCCAAACATTGTTTTATAAATGATACGTTAAAGTTTAATGTAATTAAAGAACTTCAAACAAAATATTATGATTGACATATGATTTTTACAGACGGATCTAAATCTGCTGATAAGCAAGGTGTTGCATTTTTTGATCCATGTCAAAAGGAACACGGAAGTTTCAAAGTCAATAGCAAAGTGTGTATAATGACGCTGGAACTCATTGCAATCTCTAAAGCATTGACATACGCGGAAAGATACAGCTGGTAGTAAAAGTGCCATACAACACTTGGCTCGTTGCGCTTCTGGTCCCAGAGGATTCCGTCGCATATTGGTATACGGGGTAACGAGGAGGCTGACAAGTTAGCAAACGATGCGTGTTCTAACGGAATAGAGTGCGAAATTAGTCCATATTACGCAGAAGTGTTGACTCAATTCAAAGATGCATGTCACAGCGGGTGGAAGGAGCACTTTGATGAACGCTCTAAAATAAAAGGAATTTGGTACAAAACTATACAAAGTGAACCTCTTCGTATACCTTGGTTCAATAATTGTGATTTGGGCCGAAAAATACTCAAACTAATGTTGAGAATTAGATCTGGTCACATTCCATCAGGGAAGCTTGCATTTATGTTCAAAAAAGTTAGTTCACCCAATTGTGAAGTATGTGGCATAGTTGACGACGTATCTCACATCTTGATGGCATGTGAAAGAAATCAGATTTAAAGAAATTTATTTAAAAATAAATATAATGTAAATGGATTGGACGTGGGGTATGTCCAGAGTATCCTGAGCAACCATACATCTAACGCTGCCCGGGACTTGTGTGGTTTAGTGGCGCACCGCCAGTAAAATACACAAGTTCTTTTAATTATTCTACGTGTCTTAGTCATTAAAGTTATTCATGTTTGTATCGATGAAGCTGACATGTCATAAGACAAAAGCTTCTAAATAATATAGTTTAAAAAAAAAAAAAAAAAACTTTAAAAATAAAAATAAGTTGGATCCACCGACGAAAGAGGCGATTATGTTCGAGTTCGAAACAAATGACGTTCCTTCATGTTTTTTAGTTAACTTGCGCCTTTTGTCATCATTATTTTTATATATTTTTTTATCATTCGTTCATTTTGAGTGGGTAACATGGACAAACCACCTGTGCATCCTAGTGTCAAGAGTTATTCGGAACCGCCTTTCGGTCTCTAACGTGGTTCCTTTATCGACCACCAAATGGCAACCGGGACAAATGGCTAGCTTGCCTTCCGAAGCGCGGAATAATCATTATTATCAGACAATCAGGTGATTCAAGCCTGCAATGTTCTAACCAAACTGGAAACAACTATATAAAGATGCTTTCCATGGGAATCGAACCCATGACTTCGGGTCTCAGGCAAACACCTTAACCTAATTTAAATGTCCTGGACTCTCAGCGCTGATTGAATGTAGCTGGTAAAAGACTGTAAAAATCTGAAGGGCACAATGGAGAACTAATTGTTTTTGAAAGCACATGATTCTTTTTAGCCAAAATAATATTAAGACGAATAAATAAAACACAAACACCCTCTTAATTTACACTTATATTTTTAAAAATTAAATTATAATTTTACAATATTACATTTCATATACATAGCCATTTTATAAAAAAATCTTATTTTATATATGCAGTACAGTGTATATCAATATTATTGAATGATAAGGAGTAGATAAAACGAGATATTTTACAAAAATATATAAGAGCGGGCGCACCACTTGCAAGCACATAATTTGTGTATTTAATTGCATTTTTGAAGGATAAATTCGATAGAAAATATTTCATTTACAAATTAAACATAATCGAGTAAAATAAACTAATTAATTTCGCAAAAAATCAAACTTATTCAATATACTTACACATTACATGTACACACAAAAATATTTACAATTAATTTTACTGTAACTGACAAAATGCTACTTCAACACAGAATGTTTGTGATGTAAACCAGCTGGAAAAGTCTATGGTAAAATTTAAAAAACCCATCCGTGGTGAGCCCGCGCAAACTCTGAGCTAAGACCATGGACTTAATATAATGAGAACAGGACTGAGCTCTTTGACCTAAAACCCGAGCAGAAAAAGATAGCTATTGTGGAGGAATTTGTCTCTTTTTAATTCTTAGGTTTTCATTGGGACAAAATATTTTAATTTCGTAAATACTGCTAGCTTAGCGGGACGTGAATATTGGTGACGATTACGCGAGTTAAGCAATAGCAGGTGCGACCTAAGTTGGAGTGGACAACACTTGGCGTATTACTTCCAGCCTTTAGTCCCTGCTTTTCTAGCGGAGCCAAGGCCTCTAGTAAAGTTTCTTTGTCTTCCCCAAGGGTGCTAATAGGGGAGACATGTCTACGAAACGTTATTTTCGACTAGACTCCAACTTCCTTAAAGCCTGCACAGAACAACTTGGGAGGAGGTTAGCTAGCACTCACTCGGAACATTTGATAGCACCTGAAAAAAATTTACATAGAGTATGTACCACCTTTTGTACCCTTTTTTCCAGAGGAGCGTGGTCACCCCGGTCCTGTTTAATATATTAAGTCCATGGCTAAGACATACAAGACAAACATCCACACCTCAATCGAACGATCGAGTTCAAAATTTAAAAGTCTAGCTCGTTTTACAATCAGTCTCAAGATCCGACTCAACAATCAAAAAACTAACACTTCAATTTTTAAATTTTAAATCTCGAATGTCCTAAGCATTGGTCGTATTTTAGCGCGCGATTAGTCTATGGTTGTTAGTGCGCTTCCTAGTTCCTTAGTTCCTCCCGCTTATCGCCGTTGGTACCGTTTAAAACTGGTGGGACGAGGGGTTTTATTGGAGGGGCCGGTATCACCTGTAAAGGGAAATTTGGACATTAGGCTTCAGTAAATAAGGTGAAAATATCAATGAGAAATCGAGTGGCTACCTTTTAAGATCAAAAAACATTGTATGCGATGCGATTTTAACTTGGTGCCAAGCAAAATAAAACATGATCACCATATTAAAAACTATATTAACATTCGCTGACCATAAGTTGCGCGATATAAGCAGTGAGATGTGAAAGTCTAAAGGATGATGTTGCTAATATAAGCGAGAGCCTAATTTCGGTTGGATGATGTAAATTAATCAATTGCATTAATTGTATCTTGCCACTAGATTTCTCGCCTCAATAATAGACTACAAGCCCATGGAAAAAATTAACCTGTGAAATGAACCAACGTGAATAACGCTTAGAAGGCTGTTACTATATCAGAAAATAATTCTGAGCACTATGCCGTCGTTTCTGAGCGGTACAGGTGAGTACGTGAGTAAATGGAATTTCCCAGGTACAAGTGAGGAATTACGACTAAATATTAATGTACGGCTTTTTTATAGTTGATGAAAAATAAATGTCGAAAAACCTAGTGCCGTATTAAAGCGGTGGTGACGGAAGTCAGTGCAAATTTATTAAAAAATATATTGTGTATTTTATATATTTTATTGATAGAATAGACTATTTCGGAGATACAATTTTAACGAAAAAATTCTTAAAATTATATTTATTTTGTTATTTAATTTTAAACATTCTATAGTGATGACGTCACGCAACGATAATGGCTATCTCGAACTGCCAGATAGCAAAAATTACTAAGGTATTAAAAAATATGTATGTCAGTGTCAAATGTCAAAGTCAAGATGGGCCGCGAGCCGCGAGTTGGTTCTTGTTTGTTTACAATCGCCAAATATCTAGGTATCTACCCCATTTCTCGTATCTATTGCATATTGGCCTGTTTGTTGGACTTTACTGCCGTCCCTTCATCCGTTGACATTTGATTTTTCAATAATTGGACACCGATTCTTTAATAAAATGTATGAATGAATGTAATGAAGATGTAGTTAGGTTATGTAGGGGTTATGTTTATTTGAACAGAGATGACATTTGACATGGGTGACAAGTACGTGAAGCGCCTAATTAGCGCTACCAAACAAAAAATATTTATTCACTACCCTGTGCTACCAACCTAAAAAATTAAATGTGAATAGCCGGAAGTTATCCGGCTACGTCATACGTTAACTTTGCTAAAAAATGAAAGTCATTGGGTTTTCTGTGATTTTCTTTAAAAATACTTGCGGTTTTAAAGATCTGATTAATGTAATCTGTTCTTTAAGCCTATTCCTCGAAATGGTTTACGAATTAGACATTTTCATGAAAAACTTTACTAGCCAATTGTAGAAGCAATATTCCGGTCATTTATTACTGTACGGCATTTGTGTAATTCCTTTTGTATACATATACAGATACTTTAAACGCCGTACATATTTCCAGCGCTGGGGTTGAAAGCCAAGGGTCGCAATCCTTATCTCTGATTAGCATATAGGTGATGATGATATCGAACAACACAAAATTAAATGATCTTGAGAGCACTTTACGAATAGATAACATTTTCCAGCATGCCGTACATTTTTTTGTGGAACACATAGGTGTATGGTGTGGTATATTACACTGACTTCCGTCACCACCGCTTTAGTACGGCACTAGGTTTTTCGACATTTATTTTTCATCATCTATAAACTATAAAAAAGCCGTACATTAATAATGAGTCGTAATTCCTCACTTGTACCTGGGAAATTCCATTTACTCACGTACTCACCTGTACCGCTCAGAAATGACGGCATAGTGCTCAGAGTTATTTTCTGATATAGTAACAGCCTTCTAAGCGTTATTAACGTTGGTTCATTTCACAGGTTATTTTTTTTCCATGGGCTTGTAGTCTATAATCAAGAACATCCAAAGATGAATAGTAAAAAAAAACTACAAAAACCATAAGAGTGTGAATGGGCCTATTTCTAAATCATAGACTAACTTTGAGTTAGTGTTAAAAATGAATCATACAAAAATGAACTATTGCTATGAGAGGTTGTTTTGACCGCGGATTTTGTATATTATACAAAACATTTAAAAAATACTTTCCTGATAAAAAAAATAAATAGAAGGGACCCTGATGAATAAAAAATATTAAATAGTATAGTTTCAAATTAGCATCCAAATAAATACTAGATGTTCCGTTTGGTTGGTTAAAAAGTAGGAAAGCGGCCCCTGGGATCCAAGGCAATCAGCCGAGGATGCAACCGGGAAGGCGCTAAGATGAGTAGTTCCGTTTGTTGGATAGATAGTAAGAGAAGTAATTTTGATTTCATTAAAAATAAGGAACAATCGATAAGTCCAATACATGGAGCAATTGGCTAGTCAACTAAAAAATAAATTGTGTATTTTATATAATTTATTGATAGAATAGACTATTTCGGAGATACAATTTAAACGAAAAAATTCTTAAAATTATATTTATTTTGTTATTTAATTTTATAGATTTTATAGTGATGACGTAACGCAGCTATAATGGCCATCTCGAACTGCAAGAAAGCAAAAATTACTAAGGTATTAAAAAATATGTATGTCAGTGTCAAATGTCAAAGTCAGGATGGACCGCGCCGAGAGTTAGTTTCTTGTTTGTTTACAATCGCCAAATATCTAGGTACCTACCCCATTTCTCGTATCTATTGCATATTGGCCTGTATAATGGACGTTACTGCCGTCTCTCAATTCGTTGACATCTGATTTTTCAATAATTGGACACCGATTCTTCATTATAATGTATGAATGAATGTAATGAAGATGTAGTTATGTTATTTATGGGTTATGTTTACTTGAACAGAGATGACATTTGACATGGGTGACAAGTATGTGAAGCGCCTAATTAGCGCTACCAAACAAAAAATATTTATTCACTTCCCTGTGCTACCAACCTAAAAAATTAAATGCGAATAACCGGAAGTTATGCGGCTACGTCATATGTTAACTTTGCTAAAAAATGAAAGTCATTGGGTTTTCTGCGATTTTCTTTAAAAATACTTGCTTATCTAAAGATCTGATTAATGTAATCTGTTCCTTAAGCCTATTCCTCGAAATGGTTTACGAATTAGACATTTTCATGAAAAAGTTTACTAGCCAATTACAAAGAGAAGATACCGTTTGAAATGACGCAGTGATGAGATCATTGACGCCTCGCCGACACAAAGTGGCTGGAGCTTGTCATTGCTCGTGCTCCATGGTTGGAGCCACGGCCGAAATCAAGCACCCCGCATGTCTGCCTTCCGTCCCGTGTAGGCTCACAAATACTTTCTTACAAAACGCTTATTACGGTATCTCCTCTTTGTAATTTCTCTATGGTCCAATATATGTTTCATCTCCTTCTTTACCGTCAAATGTTGACAAAACAGAAAGGGGCTAAACATACTTTAGTTAATGTAGGCTTAACCACGTATGGTAATTTTTATGAATAAGGGTCTCAAGATTTTTTAATTATTATTTAAAGAAAATTAAAAAAAACCCTCTTCATGAGGAAAACTGATGCTTACTTGTTTAAAATAAATAAACACCAAATAAAGCCTTATATACCAGTGTCCAAATAATAGTTAAAGACCAACAGAACGTTGACAAAACGAAAATAAAGTCTGTCTCAATCGAAAAAGACAATATTGTAAACAATGGCAATTTTTTAAAATTACTCATCAATCACTTACATTCGATTACCAATGATTGTCACATTCACATCTAACACAATGAGCCCACAAGTTATTTTCACAAAAATACCATCGACAAACCTGTTTCAATGTCAGACGGCCATATTTGTTTACATTATTGTTTTTTTTCCATTGAGACCGACTTTAGTTCAATAACTTAATGTTCACCGAGAGAGAAATGGATATCCATTAATTTTTTACACCCGCATTTTGTATGGAATGAATTAGGCACTTTTTGCTCTGTTCTTAATTTAATATCTTTTCGAATACGTGTTATATGAAGTAAAACATTTTTATAGAAATTTTGAGCCACTAAGCGTACAAACAACTTATCACGATTAAAAATTATTCCTGTACAAAGAAAAGGAGGATTTTAAGATAAATACGCTATTCCTCATTTGGCCATTGGTATAAACAATTTAGTCCCAAGAAAAAAAACACACAACCCCTCACCGATAAAACATAAACTCAACTTATCATTCTGGTTCTCCGTTTACTAATCTATTGTCATGCTATGTTAGTCTATGGTCTATTCTACGTTGGCTATGGTCATGCGCCATTCTTTGCGTACGTATCTGCCGTCGGGCCGTCCTCGCTGTAGCCCTGTTGGGGAAATTTAAAAAAATCATCGAGAGCCAAAGAAATAAATTTGGAAAAAACAACAAAATTTTAAAATTGTTACCTACTACTAGTTTTAAAAAAAATGCTCTACATTTGACCATAGAATAAAACAATATATATTGACGGCGACATGGCCAGACAGACATTCCACTCTTCGGAATGTTAAAAACGGAATAAAAAGTTGTAACATGTGTAAGTTAATTTTACAGTCAATTTAATGTGGTCAGGACGGCAGCTGATCTTGAATACATTAATATTATAGCCCGACCACTAAAATAGCAGGCTTCGCCATTTTGCGGATATATATTAGAACAAATCATGTAACATAACGTCATCTGCCAAAAAGAGACAGGATTAGTGGACGTTGTGTATTTTGTGATTATTTCCTACGATTTATTTAACAAAATAGCAAAAATAATTCATAGTAATGAGAAAAAAGTTGATATGAGTATATTTTACGTGAATAAAAATGAAGGATTGATTTCGATTTATTTAAATGACATTGTCAATTTTGTTGTTGACATGACACTTATAACATGTTGCCATATAAAGGGGATCAGTAGCGACGCCAATGCAGGGTTTTTATTTTCCTGGTCGGGCTATAACAAAAGGTTCTTTTCTGCAAGGTTCCAGGGGGCTGACTATCACCTCTTAATTCCATTCAAATGCATCTCGCATTTGGTTTACAAACTGTATTGCGTTGCGCCATCTCGTTAACTCTTTCGCGTTTGGATGGAATTCAGAAATGATGTAAGCCCCCAGTACTTACAAAAGGCTTTGCTCTGTGCGTATGCACAGTATATTTATGTATTTAAAATGTATTGTACAAAATACAATTGTATAGCGCAATATACGAACTTAATGCTAAAATCATTATTGAAAATGATTCTGGAAGATTCTATAGAGACTTCGAAGGGCATCTGTAAGTTGCAGCTGTTCTAAACTATTCCAATACCAAAACAAGAATCTTCAATTTCACTAAAAACGTGACGTGTTTCTCGCAACATTGTCCTAGAAGGTTCTATTACTAACCAAAGGCTAAGAAAATGTTTCTAGAAGAATGCTAACCAAAGAGATTTCGCAGAGCATCTGAAGATACCGCAGCTGTTTTAGACTATTCTAATACTAAAAGGTCTTGGAAATTTCCAATAAAAATCAACGACTTTGGAATCGTTTCTGGATATCAAGTTTGGACTGATGCAATGCTGAAAGGCATTAGTGCTGTATTGGTACAAACAAAAGTTTCTAGTATGTTCCACTCATAGAAGGCTTGGGGCGGTGAGTATCGACGACGGCCACAGGTAACGTGATGTGTTTCTCGCGACATTGTTCTACTAACTATATGCTAAGCAAATATTTCTATAAGATTTCAAAGCTAACCAAAGTTTCGACGGGCATCTGAAGGTATCTACTGCACCTGTTTAAGACTATTCTAATAGTAAAGTAAGTCTTGGCAATTTTAAATACAAATCAATTGCCGACCTGTCCGCTGTCAGCACAGCGACCCCTCTGGAGCCTGGCGACCCTACTCACCAGCAGGAACACAACACTGCATCACAGTGTTATTTGGCTGCGGTCTTCTGTAGGGTGGAGGTACTTCCCCAGACGGACTACTCCTTACAAATGTCCTACCTCTCTTAAACTCTCTGTTCTACAACAAAAAAAAAAGCTTCTAGAAGGTTCCACTTACAGAAGGCTTAGGGCGGTGAGTATCGACGGCGGCAACAGATAATTTGATGTGTTCCTCGCGACATCCGTATGCGACAGGTGTTAGCTTGATGACGGTGTGCAGCGGCACGTGGAGATATGGCAGCTCCTCTGAATGAAAAAAAGAACAATTAAATTACTGAGTGACAGTTCCGAAATTGTTTTTTGAGATCACCATAGATGGCGTTAGTTGTAAGTCCGTCGAAGTAAAAGATATTGAAAATGACTAAATTATCACTGATAATAAATATTTAAATATATTTACAAATAATATTTATTTACATATTCATTATCAAAATTTTCACTTTTATTTATCACAATTTTTTTGACACTTTTGTTCCTTTACAATAATTTATAAACCATGCAATATATAAATTAATTAATATATAACCTTTTTTTACCTGTTTTGAGTTTGACAAGATTTTCTTCCGAAATTGAGGTTGAAAATGAATTATCGGTTTTCACATTTTTTTTATTGTGATCTCAAAAATTGGCACGCATATGCAAAAAAAATTACTCACCAGCAGATTTGTCCAAGAAGTACGCCAACAGACATCTCATAACAGCTTGGTGGGATACCACTAGCACGTTGCCCTGTCGCTCCAACTCCATTATGACGGGCTCCAGCCTCGCTACAAGGTCCTCGTAACTTTCCCCGCGAGGGTACCTATAAGCGAACTTGTTGGCATCGCGCGCGTTAAAGTCGGACGGGTATTTCTGTTGAATTTCAGCATATGTCATCTCTTCACAGATTCCCTGCAAACAACAGTTGAAATTATATCTTCGTATTTTCAGCCTTTCTCTACCAAAGAGATAGTGTTCTACATCTCTCTCTATCCTAGTCACTCGAGACAGTGAGAGTCCAGTTGCTACCCGCATCCTTTTGATTCTTTTTGAAATGAGATGGAAAGACGACATCAAAAAAAAATATATTAAGGCCAAGTATTCCAGCAGATTTCCACATTTCTTGCGAGGCCTGAATAGCCCTCTTTTTCTAAGAGATCCACTTTTAAATTAAAGTGTGTGTTATTTTTAAGTAATACTAGCTTTTTCCCGCAGCTCCGCCTGCGTCAAAATGGTTGTCCCCGGGTCTTCAACGATATTCTTACCAAATTTTATCAAAATCCGTCCATCGGGTTGGCCGTGAAAGCGTAACAGACAGACAGACAGACTTTCGCATTTATAATATTAGTATGGACGTGGTAAGCGGTGCTAAGAGCACAACTACTTTTTTTCTGTCTGTAAAACAATTTTTTCCATATGTATTGTGTTCTTGTTTGCTTATCCCAATAAAGGAAAAAAAATGTGTTTAAAAGATTAGGTGTAAATAAATAATTAATAAACGCGATAAAACTTTATTAAAATAGTTGGATTTAATGTGTTACAATCGCGAAAACATAAGCGATCCATTCTTACTGTGTTTTGCTACATTCAGACCAAAAACTATTTTGGATACTATAACAATATCGTCTAGATATGCCAACCTACCGCATCAATCTCGTTCAAAGCCTTCCACCTCTCCTGCGGCGCTTTAACATCCTTGACCGTCTGTATCGCCCTCTTCATCCAAGAAGTCCAGACTCTTAACCCAGGTATTTGCTGTTCGTCTATGTAATCCGCTAAGGATGTGGCGTACTGTTTACCACGGGGTGAAAGGTCGCTGTCCCCGCCAATGCGACCGAGCATATTGTGGAGACTTTCGCCATGCTAGAAATTTTGATCAAAATTGTTTATTAATGTTTTCATTTCATTTTTTATATAAAATTTTGACCTCCGGAAAACTTCTGCTAGTAGCTTGCTAATGTAAACGCTGTAGCAAGTTCATTGTTTACAACCGAAAATTTTGCTAGATTAAAAAAAATGAGTTTGTCAGACATTTCTTGCAGTTGCTATCTGATAGTCTGTTTGACAGCAACTTTTTGCAAGCTATTGTCTGCCAAATTGTCAGATATTTCTAGCATAAGTTTTCTTACAGGTGAAAATGCGGCCTTGGAAACATGCCTCGATAAAATAAGTATTCGAAACACTACCCGTCAAATACAAGGGTTGGTGCACGCTCCCATGCTAAATCAAACACGAAAATCTATGACATAGTAAGTCTTACAAATATACATATGTAAATAAATATAAAAATTCTTTCACACTTTACATGCTTTGCAACAATTCACCAACCCTAGATCCAGTATATCATACCAGATTGTACCCACCACCGGAATTATACAAATTGTTTCCATCACCGAAATTATACAAATTGTACCCGTCACCGAAATATATAAATTGCACCTCCACCGAAGTTATATAAATTGTACCCACCACCGAAAATATTGGCCCAGAAAAGATCAGCCTGGAGGAAGCTAATTGCCAAATTAGATTGTGGTGGTCACGATCCTCAGCTATGACGAGAACGACCTCAAAGAAAAAGAAATTGTACCCACCACCGAAATCACAGGTCCAGTATTTTGGAGCCTAAGCCCACCACCGTAGAAACCACAGTCCACTCACCCTAGCTAAGAAAATAGTCCCGCGCACTAAACGTTGTTTTAAAAAACGCCTGTCCGACCCGAACGGAATCAACACATCTCCCAAAAATTTCGACTAAAAAAAATAAGAAATTCGCAATTGATGGATATGGTGTAAAATATCTATCGATATAATTGTATAAATCAATCATTTGTTAAACATAGGTGCATGATATTGACGTTATAAAGAGTTTGTTATGACACACTATGCAATGCTATTTTTGCACATCATAGAAATATTAATGACTATGATTGTTAAAATATTGAAGAGTATTTCACTTTTATTGTCTATACTCAATTATATTTCCATTTGGATTCCACGGGTTTATACACTCCAAGTTTTAAGAGTTTTGCGCGCGTATATTCACAAATTTTAACCAAATACAACACCAGTGCCTTTCAGATTCTTGTAATTCGTCTCTGAGTTGGCTTAAAATATCATTGTTATAACATTTAATTAATACGGACACTTGGATTTTAAATTCTATGCTTATGAAGTTGCAACAACAGCAAGATATTTAAAAAGAACCATATCGGACAGAGGTTTTCTAACAGTGTTAGTACATTAGCGATGGAGAATGCGACTCTCCCTTTTGTTCTCCATATAATTAAGTCCTCGCCTAACGTCGACCTTCCGTGGGAATACTGTCGTTGTTGGTGGAAACCACTACCTTTAGTAAAATAGTTACCACGACGTAAAACCAAAAGTAGTGGTTTATACTACAGACTGATAAACTTTAAAGAGTGTTATTGAGACCTCATCAAGGTCGCAGGAAGACGCTGAATTCAGGCCGCATATTAGAAAACTGTTCGTCTGTAACCGTTTCACGCTTAAACTTAGTGACCGATATAAATACATGTATGTGAAAATGTACAGGGTGACTTTTTAAGCACAACCCAAATTTTTTATAGTGCATTTAGTGGGTAAAACTCATTTACTTTCTATAAAAACACAAAAAATCGGCTTACAAAATATAAACAAAATCCTGTCAGTTGATCATTTGTATACAACATTTCTCGTATTTACTTATTTTTTTATGAAAGCACACATCGGCTGGTGTTTAAAATGCCAATAAAGAAACGAATCCATCACTACGACGGAAGTCGTTCCCTCCCGATTACACATGATAATTGCGTTTATTGTGTTTCATTAATTTCTTTATTGACACGGGTACATTTACAAAACAAAGCTATACACAACATTCATTAGGAAGAAAGGAAACGTTACATGTATGGACAAAACAGAGACAGGACGGAACAAGAATCGAAAGAATAAGTCACACATTGGTTAAATTAAAAAAAACACACACATAGAAATACTTACATAAAAAATAACAGAACTTTGTTATAACTATTCTAAATATTTATTATTATTATTTGTATACATACTGTGTTCATATTTTATGTAACATACTTATTTTTTTTTATTGTTTGTGAAGAAGTGTTAAATAAATATTTTTATTTACAGAAAAATAAAATGTAAAATTACGTTAAATATGGATTAGAATGAAGAGGTCAAAATAGCTTTTATTTTCATTTTAAATGTTTTTAACAAAGATTTGTGTTGTGTTTTTATGAAAAATACAGTAAATCTGAAATTCAATCTTTCGCAATTGCAAGTAAAATGATACATCCATGTTAATATTTATTATTGAACCAGCTATCCCTATTTAAGACCACATCTAATGCCGGAAATCAAATAAAAAAAAAAATGTGCGTTTTTTTTTCTTTTACGTCGAGACGGAGTGACGTAATTTTTCAACCAGTTTTTATTTTTCCATGGCGAAGAATGTGGTGAAACCTTGTTCAGTTTGGCGCAGCAGTGGGACAGTATAGGTTAAAAAGATATATGGAAATGGTTAGAGACAGTTCAACTGCATACTTATCGTTTGCATTTGAACTTTCAAAGACAGATTGCCAAGCCCAAATTAACCAGAAGACCCACTTAAAGTCCTTGCGTATTTTCACGCAAGGACGAAGAAAGTTAGGAGTGGCGGAGAATGACATAAATTATTTTTTTCACAAGCAAAGATTGACCTATTTCGTCACACTGATGGGCAAAGGTCTCCCCCATCTACCTTGAAATATCTTTGTCCAAAGCTAACTCCAACCACCATTGTTGGAAGCCTTTTAGGTCGTCGCTCCAGCACTTCCGCAGCCCGTTAAGAATTAAAAAAAGTCCACTCACCCTGGTCAAGTAGATAGTCCTTGGCACTATATGTATATTCATGAGATAGTATACAATCCGACTTTGTATATGTCCTTCATGTTTGTGAACCACAACTTTTTCCCCGGTATCGTATATCTTCATAAAACTGTACTCGGATTCAACGTTTTCGTCCAAAGGTTCGTATTTCTCTTTGTAGTGCTCTATTCTCAGGAGGAAATCGTTTAGGACGTTGTCTGTGTTCTGTATGTTGGTGTAATCGGGGCTGCTTACTTTTACTTCCTGAAAGTATTTGAAGGCATTTTTATTAAATGGTTTCACACGCATGGTGAACGGTCAGAAAGGTTCTCGAATGGGGACCACGAAATGGCAAGCGCAGCGTTGGACGTACACCGACTAGATGGTCAGATGACCTGATAATGGTCGCAGGCAGTCGCTGGATGCAGGCAGCCACCTACCGGTTATATTAATCTGAACGTGGCTGAAATGATGATGATGGTACACCCATGAATATCATTGCAGACTTTTTATTTTTATTTTAAAATCCTTTAATCTCGGAGAAAATAAGGTGTACATAGAATATCATCATCATCCTAGCGTGTATTCCTAGTTGCGTCGTCAGCTTACGCTTCGGAGCCTAGGGTGCGCTGTAAGACATGGTTATAGATTTGGCGGAACTGGTTTTTACAATGGAGCGACTGTAAATGACCTACGTAACCCCTTTTTTACAGGGAAACCAGACCAACAGGAACATGACCCGAGGTGTGTTAGTAGCCAACACTGTCAGAAGTTTTCAGGCTGCCCTAAGGCATCTGACACAGCCTCATGACTGCTATCTGTCGATAACAATCGGGACCAAAGCTTAACGTGCCTTCCGAAACACGGAGGAGCTCAAGATAGAAATGCCACTAAAATCGCGACCAATCCAATAGTGGTCGCGTCTCGCCGTCGCTTGACACGCGCATTCGCTACAGATACGGGGGTCGCGCTCGACTAACGAGCTCCTCAAGGTGTACATAGAATATGTGAGGTATTAAATTTTTTGCAACTATAACTTTTTAAGAAAGAAAGAACTCTTTATTTTCCTCTCTACCAATATTTTGACTGGTAGAGATTGATAAGTCCGCCATTGTGTAGTCCTTTAAACTGTTTTATGTGTTCTTTTCCAATGTTTAAGTCCAGCCCCACAGAAAAGTGCAACGTGGGCGTTACCTGCGTGCCACAGTTAAGCCTCGCAAAACAATAAGACTCCGTAGGCTTACGTACCATAATGTTCTGCTCTATGATAGTGGGGTCGTCGCAGATGGACTCGACGAAGAACAGCTTGAAGCCCATCTTGTGGACGACTATATCGCGAATCATGCGCCGCCTGTCCAACGTTGAGTTTGTGGCGTCGAATACCTGAAAAAAAATAAATACAAAAGTCCCCGTCACGAGTATAGAATAAATTATGTAGAATAATGTATGTATAACCCCTGAGCATTTGTGCTCAGGGGTTCGCAATATTTAAATGTTTTAATGTTTCTAGAAAAATGGTTTTAGAAGATTTTGGCGACCGCCGCAATCACCCGCGGGTAGTTCTTAATTGATTAGTTGTATTACTTTTAAGGTTTAAAGATTCTTTATTTCTCAAAACAAGACCTGTGAGTCACTTACATGAGAAAACTAATATTACTTAATTTAAAAAATATATACAGTAGTTATTCACTTCCATCATAGAACGGTAATACAATGAAGAAAACAAGAATAAGTATCAACAAAACATACTGGTATGTAACTTACAAATTCCAGAATCAAGTCATGTCGGTATCCAAACTAGGTTTATCAAAATTATTAAATAGGTACAATCGGTATTATGCTTCCATACCTAATAGTTTTTTCCCAGTGTTTATGAGGATACGCGGCACTCAAATTAACTTAACTTTTCTATTATTTATTTGTTTCAAAACTGAAAAGATAAACCGTCATCAAAATAAAATGGCGGACGAAATGTTTACATTCACTAAGCCAGTCTCGTTCCCGTACCATGCATCATTGACATATCGTCAAAATATAATCTGACAAATTGGAAGTAGCCGTACCCGTGTAGTAATTTAGGTCGATTGTATTTGGTAAACTCATAATATTGTCGCTAACCACTAGAACCCACCATAGTAGAGATTAGTTTGTTTACTAATACCTTCTCGTGACGGCGACTTTAATTAAAATTAAACTTTTAAACTGACGAACTGCATATTTAAAACATTACAGGATTATGCGCGATATTCCGACGTTTCAACCGTGTTACAACGGGTTTTATTATTTAGTTTTAATTTCCTTAAATTCAGGGTATTCTTGTAATGATCTCCATACTTCATATCCATAGTTTCGCTACATTTTACTTCATTTTAACATTTGAATTTCACGCAATACAAAATCTTAACTATCTTATTGTTTTGTCATTCACCTCACTCTTTGTATATCAATGATTAGAATAATATTGATATATTACCTAATAATTTGGGTTTTTTTTATAAATCCAAACAAAGTGAAGTTTTGAAGTCAAACATAAGTATGTTTGCTGTTCTGTTCCCAAAAGCTTCTAGAAATCACTAAGTGCAGTTTTTCTACTTAGCTTGATTGAGTCAGAAATAATTGACTAGAGTTACCTACAGTCTTGACCACAGAACAGATTAAAGAGTCTGTTCTGTGCTCTTGACGAAACCACACCGCATTAATGAATAAGATCCATGGCAGTAAAGGTCCATTCAAACTGACGCAAGTGTCATTAGCAGGCCAGTTAACTTTGGCACACGCTACGTCACTTCTTCCTATTCTTATTTCAGCAGCCGTCTCACCAGTCGCGCGGGATTCGCGTCAGTTTGAACAGATCTTAAAAAAACATCGAAAAAGACAATGGATACGAGCCCTTGTTACCCCACTCACCGCGACTTCGCCCCCCTTGACGAGCCACTCGCAAACGTCGTGCAACGCGTCCAGCGCGCACTGCTGCCGGATCGCCATGGCCTCCTTGTTGTCGGCGCGGAAGAACTCGTGGCTCGTGTATGCTGTGGTCGCGTGGCGTCGGTACTCGCCGAGGTTGAATACTGCGAACAAATTAAAATCAATTGTAACGCGTGTAAATTTGCTGACAATAATATTGGTCATAAATAGCGGGGGTAGGGTGACAGGCGTGGCGTTAGCACATATGTATAGTATAATAAAAAACGATGATGTCTTTCCAGCAACGTTTATCTTCGCGTCAGTGGAAACGCAGCCCAGAAATGGGAAGCCAGGATTTTTAAAATGTATGACTGATACAAAAAGTGTATCGAACGATTTTCATTCGACAATATGATATGAGTTATACATTTGAAAAGTAGCGCTTGTATATTAACATAGATTAAAAATTGGTCTCGCGCTCGCTCGACAAGATACCGTCGGCGTGCTAGACAATGCGGCAACTAAAACTACGCAAATTCGGCGTACTTGCGGCATACCCGCGTCAGTCACGCCGCAACGGATAAGTGAGTGGACGACAGAAGCAAAATACCAGGTCGCGTATTCAAACTATGTAAGAATAATAGTACAAGAAATAACTCTTTCTCGTTTCGTCTTTGCACATTGTCTTACACACACTACAATATAAAGTTGCCGCATTCTGCAAACTGATTTTTCTTCATAGTCCGGTATCTAGTCGAGCGCGCGTAATTATTTTTTTTTGTCGATTTTCATAACTAATATCTGATTCTAATACACACATCTAGAGGAACATGTAAAATGGCGAAATAAAGTCTGAATATAGAATTTATTTTCCCGTAACAATAGTGTAAATGTAATGTGCCATATCACGATATTGTAAAGGTGTGTGTAGCGTATCGAGTTCAAACAATAATGTTGTGCGTACGCAGACATTAGTCATTACAAACTTAGTTTATCTGATGTTTGTTCTAGTTTATCTTGTGATAGATAAATGTTTACTGTTCTAACGTTTGTCTTCCGGCTTTGCTCCTAAACTTCTTGTTATGCTCATCCATCACACCCTTTTTACCTGACTGCGACGTAGCCAAAAAAGAACGGGTATGAATGAATGAATGAATGAAAACTTTATTGCACCATTTACAAACAAAAGAAGCACATAGTTAAAACCAATACAACTAAATGGGTACAAAGGCGGACTTATCGCTAATGCAAATTTCTTCCAGCCAACCTTAGCGTAGAAATGAGCTGCGGTAGAAAAACACTTGCGTGAGCGGTGCAGAAAGCTTAAATGTACATGCCTACATTAAGACGCATATAATAAACTTACATAAATAAATAATAAGAATAAACTTACAAATAACATACATAAATAAATATGTCAAAAAGTGTAAGAAGTTAGTGACGGTCGATATATTATCACAATAAAAGAGATTGTATTTATGTAACAACATCAACTGACAAAGTTGACGCGTTTGCTTTGTATGGAATGGGAAATTTGTACTAATAGTTCATCCATTATTATCGAGTAAGTTACATGGTCAATTTACCATGCACGCCCGGGTGTCAGAGATTTCGTTCTAATAGTCTTGGGCACCTTCGTGCTTCGACAGGCACATTAGTTCTTTGGTCTCGGTTCTTTTTAGATGGCAGTCTTTGTCAGATGTCTTTAAGCAGTCTAAAAATCTGACATTGTTGCCCACACACTCATAATCTGTGGTGATTGTCTATTTTCTTGTAGCTTTCTGTTTGGTAGCCTTCAGGGTCATCCCTGTTCACTTGACAGAATATCCAAACGATTGACCGGTAAAAAAATGCCATATGACCAAATTTAATTAAGTGTTCAAGAATAAAAAAAGCATATTTTTTTCAGTTCTATTTGAACCTACCCTTACAGTTCGCTGAACTCTTAGAACGATCGCTAAATACCTCTATTGTTCTCGTTACTTTGAACCAGACAATGTCGCATTTTATACACATGTGTTTGCATTGGAAATATAATTATGTACCTAGTTATTAACAAGAATAACCAAACAATCCTATATTTCGTAGAATGACATTAAAATTAATACAAAGTTCGGAGTTTTTCAAAACCGAATTTCGGCCTATTTGTGGTTCATTTAACGACCACTAAATGTCAGCGTAGGCCAACGGCATAACATGCCTTCCGAAAAGCACAGAATCATCATTTATATCAGTCAGGTGATTAAAATCTGCAATGTAAACTTAACTGTAAACAACTAAACAAAGTTCCCTTGGGAATCAAACCCACGACCACTGGGTCTAAGGCAAACAACCTTTACCACTGGACCACGAATTAATAATTATTGCTGTTAACAAACTTCTATTTTTTCCCCCTGGGGAAACGCTGGATAATGATGGCTGACGTAAACGCATCAGCTGTAACAGCTGCCTGTCTGTAAAATATATTTTTTGTTTGACCCCTGTTTATTGCTATCTGTCTGGAGGCGATATTATATTATTATATTATATTTATATTTTTGAACACACTAGCAGCTTATATTAGCTGATGCGTGTGCATCTTGAAGTTTGGAGAGTTTATAAAATTGTCCAATCTGTTTTTAAAAGCGTTGACTGAGGGTGCGCTGACGACACTCTCAGGGAGTCTGTTCCACTCTGCTACTACACGATTGCATAGAAAATGTTTTTTCGGTTTTCTTCTTGCTCTTGTGTGACATAGTTTCAATGAAGGTTTCAAGCGCACATTTTCCGAGAGTTGGAACATATCACGCAGTTCTAGAGCATCATAATATCCTCTCAGCATTTTAAATGTTTCAATTAGGTTGCCTCTTCGTCTGCGACACTCTAATGTTGTAAGCTTAAGAATTTCTAGTCTTTGATCATAAGGCAGATTGCGTATACATTTAACTAACTTTGTTGCTCTTCTTTGGACATTCTCAAGGAGGAATTTATCTTTTTTGAAATAAGGGTCCCAAATTACATAGGCAAACTCTAACAGTGGTCTAATGTATGTTTTATATAGCTTGATAAATGTTTTCGGTGACAGTGTTGCAAATGTTTTACGAACCAAATACAGAACAGAGTTTGCCTTCTTAACAGTGTTAATTATGTGTGTTTCCCACTTTAAATCAGATGTGATTGTTATGCCCAGGTCTTTTTGTGACTCTACAGGGGTCAACTGCCGATTGCCTAGATGGTAAGTCTTACGAGAATTTTTCTTCCCTATATGAAGTACGGTACATTTTTCTATGTTAAGTGATAATAGCCACTCTTTTGTCCATTCAAATATGTCATCAAGTCCTTTTTGAATATCTTGGCATTGCGTGTTTGGGTTACCAAAAAATTTTGTGTCATCGGCAAACAGAGAAAACGGCATCTTTAATGTGAATTTTAGGTCAGTCAGATATAAAATAAACAATAGGGGTCCAAGGACTGATCCCTGAGGCACTCCACTAAGAACAGATCGTGGGCTTGAGAGAGTGTCACCCACTCTTACACAAAAAGTTCTACCCGTCAGGAAATCACCAATCCATGCCAGCAGCTTACCACGTATACCCAGGTGTTCCAATTTACACAGGAGCCTTTGAAGAGGTACACGATCGAATGCTTTTTCATAGTCCAGGTATACAACATCGGTTGGGTGACCGTTATCGTGATTAATTATCCATTGATTTACACAGAGTAGCAGATTGGTTGCAATAGATCTTTTTGGTACAAAACCATGTTGTTCAGCTATAATGATTTGCTCTTGTGAGAGGAATTCTCTAAGTTTATCAGATATTATTTTTTCCATTGTCCGGCACAAGATACTGGTTAGGCTGATGGGTCTAAAGTTGGCAGGATCTAACTTGTCACCCTTTTTGTAAATTGGCACAACAGTCGCAACTTTCCAATCCAGAGGTAATACTCCATCTTCCATGGACTTATTCATTATTCTTGCAAAAGTCTCTGCCAGATTTGATGAGCATTGTTTAAGAAGTATAGAAGGTATATTATCTGGGCCAGGGGATGTACTATCTTTAAATGTATTAAGCGTATTACAAACAGATTCAGCAGTAAACATAACATTCTCGATAGAATCATCAACTCTCGGCATCACCAAGGAAGGCATCGGTCCATCAGGTTCTCGTACAAAGCTTCGTTCGAATTGGTCTGCAAACAGTTCAGATATCTTTTGCGGGTCATCTACAAGCTCTCGTGCATTACCTCTGAGTAAATTTGGCACACTTACTTTTGAATTTAATTGCTTTGTAACATAACCATAAAATGCTTTGGGTCCATTGTCTATAATATTATTTTCGAAAAACGCTCTTCTGCTTTTTGATACTTTGATTATTTTGTGATTTACATTTTTATAATCTTTTAGAGCTGCATCAGTTTTAGAAATTTTGTATATATTCCACAATTTTTTCTTTTTCTTAGTTTAATCTAATATTTCGTTATTTATCCATGGTTTTTGATAACTCTTTTTCCTTCCTACCTTAGGTTTTACATGGTTTTCAGTTGACTTTTGCAGTTGCTCTTTGAAGGAAAGCCACATTAGGTTTACATGTTCATCACTTATATTTAAATTTTCTTTTAAATGTATATTGATGTTATGTATATTGATGTTATCAATATACATTTATATTCGGCAATAGTTTTACAGACAAACGGGTGGGTATCTGGGACTTTTGGCGGGAAGCTGAAAAGAGCAGTATTGGCGCTGTAATTTGCTTTTATTCCAAAATTAGTGTTAATTTTGAGTGTTTTTGCTTAATATTAGTGGATTATTATTCGCAAAGTGTTCGAGATCAAGCGTGCGTGTTGGGAAGTGATACAGTGTTCGATTTATGTGATTTTCTTGCTTATTGCCAATAACTCCTGGAAATCGATAGTGTAGTTTTTCTACCACTTCACTTAGCCTGACTCGACTTGACTGACTTGACTTTAGACTTGCTGGACAAAAAAAATATATTCAAAAAATTTATCTTGTTACTGGCTAAATACGAAAGTAAGAGCCATATAGAAAGAAAAAAACCAACGGGTATCAGAGAGGCACGGCCCATTGACATATATATCCTCATGCTGCACTACTACAGTAAGTCTAGTGGTACCTCTTTTTTTAAGACGAGTGCCGGGGAATACATCATCCATTAAATGGGTCGCCAGTGTGTTTGGATGCTGCTGTAAGCGAGTCCTGTACGTTAGACTTTGTATCTTATTTATCCTTTGACTGTTTTGACGCCAAAGTCCTGGTGGAGTCTCTCATTTGGGACATACCATGGCGCGATCAACTATCGTACGCAACGTTTTAGATTGAAATCTTTGTAAGATTTCCAAGTTGGAGTTAGCAGCTTTGCTTTAAAGCTGTATATCGTACGTCCCCTACGGGTTTAATCACGGAGCAATTACTTTGTAAATGCTCCGTGGGTAATGATACATTTGTACAGTAGCAGCTTATTTGTCTATAAATAAACTAATAAATAATGATGGTCACTTACCCCTCGTGTTAATGCCTATCCAGTTGAGGTACCGCGACAGTTTCTTGGATATGTATGTCTTCCCTCGCGCCGGGAGCCCCACCATGGCGATCACGTGGGGAATGTTCACATAGTTAGCACGTTCCCCTGTAACAAAATAAATGGTATTTTTTTTTTTCAAAAATTCCAAGCAATACGCTAAAATGTGGTGTCGGGAGATTGGTCTCGTCTAAGCTAAATGTGCAATCATTTAAAGGCAACATACGGAGTCATCTGACAATGCCTGTTCTGTGACCGAATATTGGTCTTCACCTCAGAAAAATCCTAATTCATAAATATTATTAAACATATTGACTCACAATGTCCTATCTAAAATGAAAGCAACTAAATAATGTTTAATTTAATTTAATGGGAATCGAACCCTCTAGAATCTAGAGGGTAGATCATCAGGCAAACGCCTTTACCACTGCACCACAGAGGCATAATGGTCCTTTTTCATTTGGCGGCACTGGTCATTGCAATGGAGCGACTGCCGTTAGATAATAACTATAGTAGAATAGTAAATTAATTTGAACTTTACAAGTATGTCAGATCAGAATTATTCCACTTGTCGGTTGTAGTGTTGTTATCATGCTATTGGATGCGCTTATCAACGTCATTAGAAAACACTGCAAGTAAACATAGTGATCTGACTGTCTCCAGATGCTCTATCTTAAAAAGACAGAGGTCAGAAGTATAAAAAAGGAGTTTGAGATAAGATAGAACCAATACATAGTGTGTGCAAACATGATTCCGTGTTTGTTATATCTTTATCTCACAATAATTTAAGCTAGCTGAGAATCCTAGGCAGAAATCAATATACCAATGAATAAATATTTTTTATTTTTTCCCTTCTATCTGTAATCAGCGATTCTGCGCTTTAACAGGTTTGTTAGATGCACTGTATCGTTTGGAGCGAGTCCTCCAGTGAGTGACTCTACTCATTGCTTGTACATGGAAAAATGTCTTCTCGTTTTAACCACTTTCGATAAGCTTGCCTTGTCAGGTTGGCAGCCAGTTTGTTAGGGTGGACCTCCAGTTTCCCCTGATATTTTTCTAAAGCCAACTTTATCTCTTCACCGACTGTTGGTGAAAAAAGAATAAATAAATTACACACAAAATATAAGGTTCTATACAACTAGCAAAGCTTGTAAAAACACGCCCGATAGTTTTCATAGTAAGGGGCAAGCGCTATGCTTGTATACTTGTGTAGTACAATCGATAATAAATGTTTATTGTTTGGGAATCATACAAAATATAGAATCCATATTTTTCCATAATAATATTATAAATGCGAAATTTGGTATGAATATAGTTGAAGACCAGGGATTAAACATACACAGGTTAATTTTTGACACAGGCCGAGCTGCGGGAATCAGCTAGTGTACAATACATAATAATTGTTTTCTTTGTTTATTTATTACTAGCTGTTTCCCGCAGCTCCGCCTGCGTCAAAAAGTAGCCTATGTTTAACCCCGGGTCTTCAACTATATCCATACCAAATTTTATCAAAATCAGTTCAGCGGTTTGGCCGTGAAAGCGTAACAGACAGACAGACAGACTTTCGCATTTAAAATAATAAGTATGGATAAGGAAGACCAACAGCTTATATCTATACAATAGGTAATTTAGAAGCCAATTATAGGCAAACATCTTACAAAATATAGAACCAATACTTCTATACTAATAATATTATAAGTGCGAAAGTCTGCTTTCACGGCCAAATAGCTGAATGGATATTGATGAAATTGAAAAATTGAAATAAAGAAGACCCAGCGCTAAACTTAAACAACTTTTAGACACGGGTGAAGCTGCGGGAAATAGCTTAAACAATATAAAATAAATATATTCCAATACAAATACCAATATATCATGCACGAGTCATGCAATTTGTTTGATGTGTGGTACTATAAAAGGTAAGTCATATAAAACAATAAAATGGCTACTCATCAACCACTAATCCCTTGAGTACAGGCACAAGTATATGATAATCAAACTATATTAACTTTATATAACTATGCCATATGGTTTTATCTAGCTGTGGTATGTTTTTTACATTAACATACTACTTAAGAATTTGAATTACCCGCATCAAAAAGAAGCGTATACCAAATTTCATCAAAGATCTATCCAGAGGTTAGAGGTAGGTAATTTACCGGACCTATATTCGACCCTTACAAATACTGGATACCACAGAAACTAGATGTAAATACTAGTCTCTATTATGTAATAGTGGAGCTGTTTAATGGAATGTTGGAATTATAGTAGGTGCTACTTTATTCCCAAATTCAGAACATATCTGATTATGGCCCAAAGCCGATATAAGGTCAAAAAAAAGTATTTTAGCCCTGCTAGAATATCCTTATATATATATATATATATATAATATGCCTTGCCTATCAGATACGCAGTCTGTACTTTCAGAAGGATATAAACTTACTGAAAAGTGTACAAAGAAGGGCCACCAAACTAACGCGGGATTTCTGTTGCAAGCCATGAGGAAAGAATTTCCATACTGCACCTTAGTACTCTTGAGGAAAGACGTCAACAAGGGGATCTTATTGAAACTTATAAGATTGTCACGGGTGTGTATGATCTACCAGACATAAGGTCAATATTCAACACGAGGGTAGGTACGAAATCATCACGGAGACATCAATGCAAAATAATCCATGCTGTAGCTAAAACCGCTTTCTGGGTAATAGAGTGGTCCAAACTGGAATAGATTGCCCTAAGGTGTGGACTATGGCGTTCCTCTTGACAATGGCGGCTTCAATGTTACATTGAGTTCGCCTTTGTTGGGTGGAGCCAAGTCCATTTACGCTTTCTGGAGAGCGGCCATGGCTAAAAGATAAACTTGCTTCACCTTTGACTTTCCCCATGAGGCTGGCATAGTCACAATGTGTGATTGAAGCCTCACAAAAAAAAAGAGATTAAAAAAAAAAAAAAGATGTGGACTAAGCGCCTTCTGTTACATTATATAAAAAACCAGCTAGACAAGTGGATACAAGTAAATAAAGTAACATAAATACATTAATAAACTATAACATGAAGTTACTAATAAAATCAACACTGCTATAGACTCATCACCTGTTACAGTCTATAAACTAAAAAATAATATAAGAAAAAATATGTGGGTATAACTGAAATTAAGTAATTTTTGACTATATCATATACAAACAGTTTCAAAAATGATATGAAATGGATATCTTCAGCTAGTAAATAAAATCCTTTGATAAGCGTAACAAGGTGAGGTCTGAAGAAAAGGATTGTAAGACATGATTTCTAAAAATGAGATTTTAAAATTGATTTTTTATAAAAATAATGTTATATTATCTGTGGATTATGTCCCAAGATCGTGTCAAAAATAATAACATTCTAAGACACCTGTCATATCCTTAGACGGAATTAGAAATCCAGCAAATGCTTCCGGTTACATCACTGTGTAGATAAACAGGAGATACGAATTCTGGTCAATTTGTTATTTAATTTGCTGGTATGTTCTCTATCGAAAGAGGCTTAGTCGAATGAGAGTATATTTGCGAATTTATTTTTAAACAACGTAGAATTAAATAACATAATAGTGTATTATCAGCGTAGCAGCAGTTGTGGTAAGATTTGCAGACGAAGAAACGAATAACGGCCTCGTGACCGAGATTCAACGCAAATTCAATAAATTGCAAATTCAAGTAAATAGGAGATAATCTCACCGTCGCCGAAGAACTGCTTGTTCAAATATTTCCATCCTTCCGCGCGATTATCGTCTGTATCCATCTTCTGAATATATTCTATTTATCACCACGTTTTTATGCGGAAATTATTAAATTAATTTTATTGAAATTCTACAAACACCAGCCGTTCTTTCATACGGCAGTAAACGATATGTGTGAACTGTCAATGTCATTTAGGTATCAATAAATATGACATTTCGTTCGAATCATAGACAAAAATATTGACAGATTAACTGTCACGTAATAGGCACTAACGCATGGGGTGTGTTGTAATCGTTTTACCCTCTGTATAAAAAAGGAGGTATGCATGTACAAATTGCATGTAGGTATCCGCATTGCGCATCGGTGTCTTTTGGGATAATGGAGGTATATATATAGCTGCTACAACACAACGAAGCTTATCAGCTTATAATTTTGTGATAAAAGATCTAAAGCCGCTTTTATTATCTTGATATTTATCTAAATATGTTTGTTTGACATTGTCTAACACATGGAGTAATTATATAGGGGAGATGCCTTAATAAGCGTTTTGTAAGAAAGCGTTTGTGAGGCTACACGGGGCGGAAGGCAGACGTGCGGGGTGCTTGTTTCGGCCGTGGCTCCAATCATAGAGCACGAGCAACGACAAGCTCCGCCCACTGCAATGTCGGCGAGGCGCCAATGAGTACGTCACTGCGCCATTTCAAACGGCATCTCCCCTATATAATTACTCCATGGTCTAACATCAATATTAGTGGCGAACAACTATCTGCGCGAATATCCAGTCTGAGCGTATTCG
Organism: Euzophera pinguis; assembly: GCA_947363495.1. Lineage (NCBI taxonomy): Eukaryota > Metazoa > Arthropoda > Insecta > Lepidoptera > Pyralidae > Euzophera > Euzophera pinguis. The sequence continues at coordinate 2,121,825 of OX376164.1, forward strand.
TCACGTCATGCCACGTTTAGTCACACTTTGTGTTAGCGATGGTTTCAATTGATTTACGAATCAATCATATTTAGGGTACATATCGAAATGTCAGTCACAATTTAATTACATGTCAGTGAGTTTTTTAGTCCTAACTCGTTCGTGGGCCACACCGCACGGCTCCTACGACATTGTACGCGTTCACGTGAATAAAGAAAGTTTTCTGGTATTTTGTGTGTTTTCTTCGACATCAAGATCGTCACCTTCTACAAAGTGGTCTTCGAAGCCGGATCAGAATGTTCCATACACCGCGCGCGACGAAACAACAAGAAGAAACACAGAAAATGGCATCCGCCATTTTGCGTACCGCTGCCGCACGTGAGAAATGTGTTAATGATGGAAGCATAAAATCAGAGCCTGTGGCGCAGAATGCTCACACGATTGTTGAAAAACCCACTAAATCTTGCGTATCAAAAGCTTCCCTGGAGCAAGGGTTCACATAAGTCGTCGGCTTCAAAAGAAGCAAAACGGAAACAATTGGTTTTAGAGGCTGCAAAACAGAAAGCTCTCATCAAAATGGACCTTATAGATAAAACCCTGGAAGCGAACCTAGCAGCACTTAGCGACGAGGAAGACCCAGATGCATACAGTTCACAAATCGGAAGGGATAACGAACTTTCTCGAAGCCATGTGGCAGATTGGATAGATGAACAAATCAACCATCGAGTCGAACCACCAGAAGAGCAGCGAGCCCCCGAGTATGGTATTCACACGGGCAACCTGCAGCCCGCTGAGCCAGCGTCAACCCCCGTGCAGCCACGCAACGTAGCTGCCACCGCCGTCGCCGCCGCCGAGCCGGCGCTGCCAGTTCCTGGCGGCACTATCGAGACGCTCAACAGCACGGTTCAACTATTGGCTGGTGCACTCAAAGATCTGTCCGCAGCAAGTGCTCACAATGTACCAAACGCAAGCTTGCTTAGCCGCATCAGTACGCCTAAAGACCTACCCGAATTTTCTGGTGATCAGTTGGAATGGCTTCAATTTAAACAAGCCTACGAGGAATCTTCAGAAATATGCAAATTCACTGAGAAAGAAAACCTGTGGCGGCTGCGTAAATGTTTACGAGGAGCCGCTAAGGATGCTGTCTCCGCTTTGTTCATCAGCGCCACGTCTCCAGATAAAGTGATGTCGACGTTAGAGCTACGTTTTGGAAACCCAGACAGCATCATCTCCCGCATCCTCCAGGACATTAAGAAACTTCAACCGTTACAAATTGAATACCACAGAGATATCGTCACGTTTGCAGTAAAAATACAAAATTTTGTGGAAGCAGTGAAGGTCGCGAAGAATACTTGCAAGGCGTCAACATAGTTTCGATTATCTTGAGCAAGCTCCCAACTGTGTTAATTTCTAAATGGTCGGACTACAGCTACATCCTTATTAAAGAAGGGCAAAAGCCGAGATTACTCATCCTATCAGATTTCTTGAACGATGAGGCCGTAAAGATTTCTACAACTGCCAACACCCTGCTTACTACTTTACGACAGGATTCCTACAAAAATAAGTCAAGTGACCACTCAACTACACGATCCCATACAGTCTTAGTACAAGCCGAAGATGGAAAAGCCCAGTGCCAATATTGCAAGAAAGCTGTGCATAAGTTAACAGATTGCAAACAATTTAAGAAATCACTGCGCAAAACTAGATGGCAATATATAAAAAATAGTGGCTTGTGTTTCAAGTGTCTGCTGTGTAAACATGAGAAAAACTCGTGCGCAGCCCCAGCGTGCGATAAGGACGGATGCGGCCAGGCGCATCACCGCTTACTGCATTACGTAACGAGGAGCCCAGTAATGCCTGTCCCGGCGACAGCATCGGGTACACATGCACCGGGTGTTGCAAGCGCTACGACGAACGGACAGTTGAAGTGCGAGCCCGCAGCTACGAGTGTTCAAGAAACTTTAACGTTTATAGACTCAAGTGATCGAGTGTTGTTAAAGGTGGTTTCAGTGCGTATACATGGACCTAACGGTGTCGTAAATTGTACAGCTATGTTCGATGACGGTTCTTCAGTAAGTTTAATATCAAAATCACTGGCCGCGCGCGCGGGCCTCGGTGGCCGCCGCAGCACGCTGCGAGTGCGTGGTGCGTTTGATAACGGCGAGATGGTATGTGACTCCACTATCGTAAACGTAAACATTGCAGGTATGGACAATAAGGTACATAACATAAATATGCGTTGTGTAGATAATTTAGACTTACCATTGCAAACTTTATCTATTTTAAATTGTGTTAATTATTCCCACTTGAAAGATATTAATAATTACCTATGTAAATCTGATGTAAAACCCGAAATTTTGATTGGACAGGATAATCATTATTTGTTGTTGCCTTCTCAAATAAAATTAGGTAAATCTAATGAGCCGTCCGCTATACTCACTCCCTTGGGCTGGTGCGTACACGGTAGAATGTGCGTGCCGCGGGGCGTCCGTCCGCCTAACGTCGCAGCCAACTTGTTTATCGATGCTAACGATAATGACGTTTTACGTGAAATCCACGAGGACGTCCAGCGTTCTTTGGTTATTGATTCATTAGGGGTGTCGTGTAAGCCACGCCCGAATGCTGAGGAGGCGCGCGCCACCGCGCTGCTGGAGGCGTCGGCGACGCTGGTGCGGGGCCGCTGGCGCGTGCGGCTGCCGTGGCGGGACGAGCGCTGCCGCCTGCCGGACTCCTACTCCAGCGCGCGCACCAGGATGGAAGGTATCGAGAGGAAAATGGGTAAGAATGTTGGATTTGCTAAAAGGTATCGGGAACGGGTAAAACATCTGTTAGAGAATGATTACGCTAAGGAGCTATTATTACCGGAAACCACGCCGAGGACGTGGTACTTGCCGCATTTTGGAGTTGACAACCCCCACAAGGAGAAGCTTCGCCTGGTATTTGATTCTGCTTGTAAGGTGAATGGTTATTCTCTTAATGACTATTTACTGACAGGGCCGGACCTGCTGTCGTCGCTTTTTGGTATATTACTGCGCTTTAGAGAAAATAAAATTGCAGTAACAGGCGATATAAAGGACATGTTTTTGAGGATTAAAATACATGAGGAAGACCAGGATGCTCTTCGATTTTTGTGGAGGAACAGTCCTACTGAGGACGTGAAGACGTACGTAATGACGTCACTAATATTTGGGGCGAATTGTTCGCCATTTATAGCCCAGTTTATAAAAAATAAAAATGCTCTGAGGCTATCTTCAGAGTATCCAGCGGCCGCCATCGATGCCATCTGCAAGTCGCATTACATGGATGATTACATCGACAGCATCGACGATGAGGCAGCGGCCGTGGACATGGTCAGGTACGTCAGTGCTATCCACACAGCAGGCGGTTTTGAGATACGGAACTGGACCAGCAATAGTGTTGCTGTTCTCAACAGCCTGCCAAAGGAATCCCTCGGCAGCGCTGCTGTAAAGTTCAAGGTCGGTCAGCAGTTCGAAAGTGAGAGAACTTTAGGCATGAAGTGGTATCCTGCAGACGATACTTTAGGGTTTGATATGTCTTTAAAGAGAATTCCAGAAGGCATTCTAAAGGGAGACGAAAGGCCGACAAAACGCGTTATGCTCAAAGTTATTATGTCAGTGTTTGACGTCCTAGGATTTTTGTCACCTTTTACCATTCAGGGACGGATCATGCTGCAGGATACTTGGAGGCTAAATATAGGATGGGATCACACTATTCCCGATAATATTTTTTGTAAGTGGCGCAAGTGGATAGACTTGCTTAAAGTAATTAGCGACATACGCATTCCTAGATGCTACAAAGCTACAAAATCAGTTGGATCGACAAAAGACAACCAAAAGGAAGCTAAACCGAAGCAGGCGAACGGAACCTTGGACCCTTGTGGCGACCTTCCGTCTACTACGCCGCCTGTATCGTCTCCAGTCCCCCCGCGCACCGCGCCTGCGGCTGATTTAACCGCTACGCAGGGGTCTACGCGCGGCTACGATGTTTTAGCGGTTGCTACGAACTCGGTGAGTGCTACGAGTGCTACGAAGATGTTTACTCCAGGCTATAGCAACTTACAGTTACATATGTTTTGTGACGCTAGCATGCAGGCAATGTGTACGACTTCATTCTGGCGCTGGGAAAATAATAATGATATTAACGTTAGTTTTATCGCTAGTAAGTGCAAAGTCATGCCCGTGAAAGCCTTGACAATGCCTAGGGCTGAACTGCAGGCTTGTTTGTTAGCTGCGAGATTGGCTAGTACTATTGGAAAGGAGCATCGTCTTAGCCCCGCGCGTAGGTATTTTTGGTGCGATTCCACTACGGCGCTTCAATGGATTCGCAACAATACGCGCACATATAAAGCGTTTGAGGCGAATCGCTTAGGTGAGATTGACGAGTTGACCCAGGTCGAGGAGTGGAGGTATATTCCCACTAAATTAAATATTGCTGATTTAGCGGCAAGGGATAATTTAGATGGGGCGATAAAAGAAGAATGGTTTACGGCCCCACGGTTTCTATACTGCGATGAGTCTGAGTGGCCGTTAGACATAGCTCGCTCAAACCCTGATAAGGACATGACGGCGGAGTGCGTCGCAGTCGTACAAGCGGTGACTCCGGATTTACCTGTGCCTGATCCACTACGCTTCTCATCCTGGCTACGTTTGTTGCGGGCCACGGCTACAGTTCTCAAGTTTATAGCTAACTGTAGAAATCGTCGTAGAGAATCGATTGATTGCGACATTATGGAGACAGCAGAGCGGCTTTTGATTAGACGGGCGCAGGGTGAGTCATTTGCTGACGAGATTTCTGCAATAAAGTGCGGTAAGCCGGTGCATCGGACTAGCAGGTTGCATTCTTTGTCACCGTATTTGGATAATTACGGATTACTCAGGGCTGGCGGTCGCATTGACGCGGCCTGTGATGTGGGCTTGGAAGCCAAGAGGCCTGTTATACTGGATGGTCGAAATCCCATTTCAAGACTTATCGTGCGGCACTACCATATAAAGGCAGCTCACGGAAACCAAGAGACTGTGGTAAACGAATTGAGGCAGCGATATTGGTTGCTGAGACTTAGACCAACCGTTAAGTCAGTCGTCTCCAGATGCATGCTGTGCAGGATCCGCAAGAGTAGGCCGCAGGTTCCCCGGATGGGTGACTTGCCAGAAGCTCGCGTCGCGCATCATCAGCGTCCTTTCTCCCATTGTGGACTGGACTTGTTCGGGCCGATGGAAGTTACCGTTGGCAGACGAAGAGAAAAAAGGTACGGCGTGTTATTTACCTGCCTGACAGTGCGCGCCATTCACATCGAGGTAGTTCCTTCCCTGACATCAGATTCTTTAATTATGGCACTGCGAAGGATGGCAGCTAGGCGCGGTTGGCCACATCACCTTTATTCTGACAACGGTACAAATCTCAGAGGCGCCGACACGGAATTAAAAAGATCAATGCAGAAATTAGACATTGAAAAATTGAAAGCTGAAGGCGTGAACAATGCCATGGAGTGGAGCTTCATTCCTGCTGCAAGTCCACACTGGGCGGGAGCCTGGGAGAGGCTCATTCGGAGCGTAAAGATATCCTTGAAGGTGGTTCTGACTGAGCGTGCACCCCGCGACGAGGTTTTGAACACGCTGTTGGCTGAGGTCGAAAATATAGTCAATAGCCGTCCCTTGATGCACGTCTCGGTTGATCCCGGTGAGATTGAGTCTCTTACACCTAATCACTTTCTTCTAGGTACCTCATCAAATCTGCCAGTTATAGGTGAATTTGATAACTCAGACTTGTCTCTGCGAAAGCACTGGCGTACCGCGCAGAGACTGACCGATATGTATTGGCAGAGATGGGTAAAGGAAGTTTTGCCCGATCTCATACCCAGAGCTAAATGGCGCGACGAACAGAAATCGTTGCAGGTAGGTAACCTTGTTGTCGTGGTGGACCCTAACTCTCCGCGGAATGCTTGGTCAAGGGGACTAGTCACTCGCGTTTTACCAGGTAAAGACGGTCGCACTAGGATGGTTGAAGTGCGCACGGCGGCTGGGACGTTACGGCGGGCGGCGGCTCGTGTTGCACCTATTTTCCTCGATGATGAGTGCTGCGTCAGCACTAGGGAGGGGAGTGTTAGCGATGGTTTCAATTGATTTACGAATCAATCATATTTAGGGTACATATCGAAATGTCAGTCACAATTTAATTACATGTCAGTGAGTTTTTTAGTCCTAACTCGTTCGTGGGCCACACCGCACGGCTCCTACGACATTGTACGCGTTCACGTGAATAAAGAAAGTTTTCTGGTATTTTGTGTGTTTTCTTCGACATCAAGATCGTCACCTTCTACACTTTGATACTTACTATTCAGATTTTGAGAATAAAAGTGGGCACGTATAGGGTGGAGGTGGAGCTATGTGATAGGACTAAGTATGTACTCGTGATCCTACTCATACGCTGATAGCACAGTCAATATCAGGGTTTTCCTAATTCAATTATTTAGGAATTACATAAGAGTTATGCATAAGCATAGGGGATTGAAGATTTGTGGCATACCTACTGCCGTCTGTACATTTTGATTTTTTTACAAAATCGCGGCCAGCTTTGAAACTTGAAAAAATCGGTAGCCGACATTAATACCAACAATAAATATTAATACAACAGCCCCCGTAAAGTGTCAGGTTTCCGAGATAATAACCGTCAAAGTTGATCACGTGACATACATATTTTTAAGCTAAGGGTATGGTAAGGGTAAGCAAAATTAAAAGTCCGGTTTTAAGAATATTTTTATTGCCTTTCAAATAATTTTAGGCGTCATTTTTTTATTATACAATTAAAACAATTCTGAGACTACAAACATAAAATTCATATTCGTCACATAGGCAATAAAAACCACTTTTTTAACTTTCGTGTACAAGTGAGACAAATTTTTATTTGTATTAGAAGTTTTTGAAATGGGAATTAATCACAAAAAAACCAATATAATGTTAATACAAATGATATTTGCATAACACTAACATTCCAATCTTAAAGTCTCTAATATTACGGACTATCATATGGTCTAGAAACCCGGCGGGAGGGTTAGGAACTGTTTCTTGATGTCTTGCCCATGCCATGAATGAACCATATAATGGTCATCACGTGTATACAACATCCTAAAGTTATTTTGCCAATGAGACTTATGCAATAATGACCTACAATTTTGTTTCTTCCTTGCAACGCATCAAACAAAAATGAGGAAAACCGTAATGAACAATGAAGGGTACGTCACCCTTGACTTTTTGCATCTTACCTATGTGTAGTTAGTCTTTCCATATAAAAAATTATGAGAATCTTAAGGTATTTGTTCATACATTTTGGTAGCGATGGTTGATGCTTAGAATTGAGTTAGTTGTTTGAACAGGGAGTCGTAGTGTAGCTGCAACATTGTATCCCTGTCATCAACAATTATGGCCAAAGTAAATGTTATAAATATTTACCCATTGTAATTATGAAATGGAAATCACGTGGTCAACTTTAACACTTTATAACTCAGAAACCTGACACTTTACGAGGGTTGATTTCCTAATATTGTATGCTGGTATTAATGTCAGCTATCGATTTATAAAGGTTTCATGGCTGGCTGCGATTTTGAAAAAAAAAATCAAAATGTCGGCAGTAGGTATGCCACGCTCCATAGTAAAATCTTCAAACCCCTTTAAGCATTTATTTTAATTATGTAATTATTTATTATTAGTACTGTGGCATAACATAAGGTTGGTGAATGGAAATATACAAAACAATATTTAGGTACATAGGATAGAAAAGTTAAATATAGCTCAGAGAAGTCAATCGTCACACGAGCAAAACAAGATTTGCAAGTCTAAGCGTCATCGTTACCCAATACCCTTGACATTGCCTTCGATCGTCGACGTTGTCGGCACAACATCAGGTAATTATATTTACTTCACTTCACATAGCATAACATAATATCGACAGACTTCTAATAAAAGAAGTATTACCGAGTTTACTGGCTCGGTAGGGAGGGAGCCTCCCCGAGAGACGATCAGTCGATATCCGGTGCACCTATGGATAGCCAGTACTCGGTAACGCAAAATCTGGTAAACCAATCTCTACACCACGATGGTTATCGACTCGCAAAGAAGAAGATTATATGGTTATGATGTTAATATACTTCATATTCTTGACACGTCTGTCCACATATCGTTACCTATCATTGCTATTGTTTTTCTACCTTGTTTGTATTAATGGTGTGTGTATGTGTAGTAGATATGTTGTTATATTGTATAAGTATATATGTATAATTGTATTTATGTAAGTATGTAATATACAGTATATGTGTAAGTTTATGTTTTGATATTTATTTAAAAAAAAATAATCTTTTCGACACCTACCGCGCACAATCTTTAATTTCCTTAATCAATTTTCCGAAAGGTTGCCTGGAAGAAATTGCTATTGCGATAAGACCGCCTTCGCGCAAGGTTATTTTTCTTGTAATTGCTTGTATTTAACAATGTATCCTTGTTGTGCAATAGTTTTTATATTGTATTGTATTGATGTTCCGACCATTGTCAGCGTTGGGGAGTAGACGTCAGGAGATTCGTTTCAGAGTTCGTAGTAAATACCATGACATGATTATAGGAGAAGGACTAATAATAATTCTGTGACATGAGTCAATATTTCTTGTTTCCCGCGTTTTTGAAGACTATCCCCTGTCCACAAAGAGCATCGAAGCCGCCGTCCTACAAATGACGTTCCTTTCTCAATACTTGTCCATCAATCAGAAATAGATAACCCAATTGGTTTTTAATTAACCACCTCCTACAACAATTTAATGACCAACCCCTATTACGGTTATTGGTTGCAGATAATTTCAACAAGGCGCTTTAATGATAGCCATAATAACATAGTTAAAGTACTACGAAGTGACCTTGATGTCTGGCGGGGCCATAAGTAGCGTATCAATTTACTTTAATCAGACTAATGTAATGTCTTATTGACCGACATTATTTCTACACGTGCGGGATAGGTAAATAAAAATGTTATTTTTTGGCCAAAAGTTAAGTTTTTTTCTTACTTTACCATAACCATCTGTCTCTTTCATTTTAGCGGTTGCTTCTGAGCACAAGGTCTGTTTAATCAGAAATTAAACAAATTTACACATAATGATGACATACATTTTCAACCAGCCAATTGATTAAAATACGATATTTATAAATTTTTTCAGTGATGGTCCCAGGGATGAGATCAAGGGTGGGACGAGATTTCCCCCTAACTCGAAAAACATTAATTTTTAATGTTTTTTAGACCATGTACCCTAGGGACATTTCTAGGAGGTCTATAAATGGAAAGTAGAAGGAGAAAGTCTAGAATAAGTTTTTGCTAGAAAAACGTAGTCGCTAGCGTCTGTAGTAAGATTTTTTATAGAAATTACAATTAACCTTACGGACTTCCTGACAAGCGGACATTCGAAGCATCTTGTCGAGAAACATACCAGGCAGGAAGACGGTAAGAGAGAAGAGAGACCAATATAAGGCAGAAACTATGGCAGAAAATTTGTATATCGATGAATTCTATCCTTTAACTAACATATAACATGGAAGGTCTAAGAATAATAGCTGTACCTATCTAATCTACCAGTAATAAAAAAATAACTCGGAGAAATTCAGTTTTCCTTCCCTATGATTCAAATTGAAAAAATAATCTATTTCCCGCTTTGTGATTTGATACGATGGAATGATTGATGACTACTTACGGAAAACGGAAGTCACGAGGTTCAGTCATCTAGAGGAAATGGCATCCTACGTAGACCATGTGTAATTAGTAAGGTAATCTTTCTGATCTAATTGTACTTACTCAATGTACGAGGTTTTAATTACTAGGCAGTTTCATACATTATTTAGGTCTGAATAAAAGTAAAAACCTAATCTTAATTCAGTGGTAAAGACTCATGGTAGAGCGTCGTGAAAAACCATATATAAACTACTTAAAAAAAATTTTGTATAAATTACAAAAAAAACGTCGTCTTCCCGCCAACACTGAAATAAAAAATATTTATGTAACATGCGTGCATTGAGAATTTATTTGATTCCATGTGCATGACGCGTGGTTATTTCTTTTTGGGTTTTTCATGTCGGTGATGTATTATAAATTCGCGTCTTGGAGACATTATATATCTTTCAATTGCATTTCATATCTCTCTTATCGCCCGTTAAGACGAGTTTTTTTTAATATTAAGTATAATAATAATTTAGTAATGGGTTTTACGGCCATGGATACAAGTCCTTTATAGCCCTTCTTAATTTTTCAATCTTCTTCAATCCTACAGTGTGGTTTCGTCAAGTCCTAGTCAAGTCTTAAAGTCTAGTCGGTAGTCAAGTCTAGTCAGAAGAATCAGGCTAAGTGAAGTGGTAGAAAAACTACATTTTGCGATTACTAGGAGCTTTTGGCAACAAGCATGGAAATCACATAAATCAAACACTGTAACACTTCCCAACACTCACGCTTGTAAACGAACACTTTGCGAATAATAATCCACCATTATTATGCACAAACACTCAAAAAAACAAAAATTTTGGAAAATAAAATACAGCGCCGATCCTCTTCACAGCTTCCCGTCAAAAGTCCGTTAAGACGAGTAGGTAAGTACCATAGAGCTCCCTATTGAGACAAATTTATATACGTGGGGCGCACTATAAGTTTCCGGAATGAATATGAAAAAATACTATTAAAGGTACAAAATTAATTTATTGTTTTTCAAAATAATCTCCCTTGGCGTCTATGCACTTTTTCATTCGATGAAACCAGTTTTGAAAACTTTTGTGCCACTCCTCTGTGGTGACCTCTGAAACGTGTTTTTCATACTCCTCGACAGCCTCTTCTGGTGATGAAAATCGTTGACCGCGTAATTGGTTCTTAATTTTTGGGAACAGAAAAAAGTCACAAGGTGCCAGGTCGGGACTGTATGCAGGATGACTCATGAGTTCTACATTTTTCGCCTTCAAAAAGTCGTTTGTCTGTCTGGCCGTGTGAGAACTAGCATTGTCGTGGTGCAGGATGATACGGCGTTTACGGTTATTTTTACGGAGTTCATCAATAACTTCCGGCAAACACATGGTCGTGTACCAGTCACTATTCACTGTACGACGATTCTCTAAAGCAACAGTAGCCACGTGTCCAGTTTTATTAAAAAAAGAAGCAATCATCCGCTTAGATGCACTTTTCACGCGCGCCACATTGGTTGGTTTCGGCTCATCTTGAAAGACCCATACGCTCGATTGCTGCTTTGTTTTGGGATCGTAGCAATAAATCCATGTTTCGTCACCTGTTACTATGTCCCACACCAAATTTGACGCACCTTCGTTGAATCTGGTAAGCATGGCACTGCACCAAGTGACGCGGTCCGTTTTTTGAGTCTCGGTCAAGTTGTGTGGGATCCACCGCGAGCACAGCTTTCTCACACCCAAATGTTTGTGTAGGATTAATTGTATTTGACTCATGCCTATTTCTAAGGATGCGCGAATTTCATGGTAGGTCACATGCCTGTCTGTTTCAATCATACGGCGCACAGCATTGATATTTTTGTTGGTCACAGCGGTGGACGGCCGACCATCGCGAGATTCGTCACTGAGATTGATACGACCACGCTTGAATTCTGCAAACCAGCTATAAACAGTTGTCTTGCATGGTGCTTCATTGCCAAAAGCTGTTTCAAGCCGAGCGATGCTCTGTTGAGCTGTCAAATTACACTTAAAATCGTAGAAAATCATACTACGAAAATTTTCCCGAGTTAAATCCATGTTGATGCAGACACACAATTTTTTAAATGGCGCCACAAGGTAAAAACAAAAGACAGTCAGATGAAACAAACTGCATTCTACAGCCAAAGAGTTCTATTTTCAAATGTTGCAATAAATTTTTAAATATTGTTTATGCAAGTGGCCAGTTCCGGAAACTTACAGTGCGCCCTAAGTATAGAGTCGTGTGAGAGTCGTTAGATTATGTAGGTACTTACTTAAGTATCTATCTAAATTAGTAAATTTAGAGCTGGACTTTTGGCGGGAAGTTGTGAAGAGCAGTATCGGCGCCATACCTATTTTATTTTCCAAAATTTGTGTTTTTCTTAGTGTTTGTGCATAATAATGGTGGATTATTATTTGCAAAGTGTTCAAGTAGTGTCAAAATAATAGAAAAAAACAAGAAAGAAATGTTATACTCCAATTTTTTTTAAAAAAGAACGAGTATTTGGTGTTTTTTTTTCAAATGTTTCTTATTAGGCGTCCAAGCGGCCAGTAACGGAAAATAAACTCCTACATGTGTAAGACTCATTTTACAATTAAAAGTAAGATATGTTTTATTTTTTATGCATTTAATGAGTATTTTATTTGAGTGGCTATATTATTTGCATGATTATTAATTATTGAATGTCTATATTTTTCACGAACATTAGTACTTTGATATTTGGGTACCTCACGAGCTCACTGAAAGAAATCTAATGAACCGTGTACTCTTTTTTGATTATTTATTACGACGTAATGAAACCGAACCATTTTTAAAAAGACGCTGATAACTGGTGATGAAAAGTGGATCACGTACGACAAGAACGTGCGAAAAAGGTCGTGGTCAAAGGCCGGTCAGGCTTTACAGTCTGTGGCGAAACCAGAGTGAACTCGCAACAAGGTGATGCTGTGTGTGTGGTGGGATTGGAAGGGCATTATTCATTATGAGCTGTTACCACCCCCTGCCTGTTGGCATCGATTCTGAACTCTACTGCAAACAACTGATGAGATTAAGGCAAGAAGTTGAAAGAAAGCAGCCGGTATTAATCAACAGAATGGGTGTGGTTTTTCATCTTGATAACGCTGGACGTCACACATCTTTAGCCACTCAGCAAAAATTAGGAGAGTTTGGTTGGGAGGTGGTAATGCATCCGCCGTATAGTTCTGACTTTGCACCTTCAAATTTTCACCTGTTTCGGTCTCTTCAGAATTCTTTAGATAGTGTCAGGATAACATCACGAGAGGACTGCCGAAATCACTCGTCGCGGTATTTTGATCAGAAGCCTTAAAATTTCTTTAGCAATGGGATCATGTCCTACAAGATGGCAAAAAGTAATCGAACAAAATTGCACCTACATACTTTAGTTAAATGTTAATAAACTATATTAAAAAATATTTTGAATTTTCTTAAAAAATGCGAAGAATCTTTTTCTCCAACCTATTAAGTAAATAATAATTTAACTAAAATAGCTTAATTTGATTACCCAAAAAGCCACAGCTGACCTAAAAACCAATTAAATTGTCATATAATTATAATAACGTGTTTATTCATTGTCTACACATCACAAACATTGGTCGCGGTAAATGTTGACTCATTAGCATATTATTATGTTTTATTGTACAGGATGGTCAAAGTCCGATTATTATTTAACTATAAAATTTACTGTCTATGTAATGTTTATTGTTACACAAAGAATGTGGAAGAACGTTTATTTTTACTAAACTTGTAGTACAATCGGGTGACACTACCAAAGAGAAGGATGTATGAAAGTCCATTGCATAAACTCTAGTCTATTACATTTTTTTTTCAAAACCGTTTGCTAGTTAAAGGTGTTTAAACGAAACAAACAAACACTTCAGCCTAAAATGCCATCTGGCGTTCTATGTCCCGATTTTTGAACATGCACGCCTGTGAAAGCAACTTCCGTATTTTATAAATGCACACAAGTAAAGCCGTCATCGTCATCATTTCGTGTAGGTAGGTTACATTGTCAATCGACCATGTTCTCCCTGGTGTCAAAGTTGTTCGGAACCGCCTCTCGGCACTGACACAAGCTGTAACGTGCACACATATTTTTCACAGGGTAGACAGACCTAGCCACGCGTTATTATAAAAAAAAAATGTGTGAAAAAAAGTTAAATCTGTCTTAATAAGGTAGACAATGTCTATACATAGATATGATAAGTACGCCACTGCACACGAGTGACCGTGATTCAACTCCGAAAAATGATATCCTTTTTTCTGTGCTTATCACAATTCATTAATAATTATGTACCAAAATTACGGAAGTTCCTAAAATATTCCGTACCGGGCTTTGAAGCATTGCGGATATAGTACATAACCACCGAAACACTATTCAGTACGATTTATATTTAAAAAAATTATCACGCTAATACCGAATTGCCCCAGCTCGCGTTAGTGAATCCTTTTTGATTGATTTAATACCCATTTATATAGATGTAGGTAAATAGACGGATGACGCACTGATAAGTAGCGAAGTGAAGCAGGAAAAGAAGCAGCGGCGCGCGCGCTATCTTCACTTCGCTAGTTTAGGATGGTTTAGACGGATATAGCGATACATAGCAACCGATCAACAACAAATAATTGATAATTTTCAAAGAAATTAATAGTAATACTATATTAAAGGAATAATTGATTATTACACAACGAATAAAACGAATAAATAACGCAAGTAACAATTTACAATTAAATAAATTGGAATCTATGCCTAATAAATTTCCTAGTGAATTGTAATGAGCCCGTTGGGCGACGGTCAGAAACAGGCAGAGTCGCATTATTTTTATTCAGGTACTTATTACGTCAACAACGCCAATAAGTCATGGTCTTTGAGCCATAAAGCGGAGACCCTAATATACCGGGATTGGGTCAAATCCCGACTACCGTTCCAGCCCTCGTCTTGTCATCGTGACATCGAAATATTTTTAGTGATTTGTTGTTTATTGTTTTTAGTGTTCGATTTGTGTTTCTAACGACAATTATTTAGTTTCTGCTCACAAAAAACGCTTGAATGCTTTGTGTTATCGATATTTTTTGTGATTGTGATAATGTAAGTGTATTTATAAGAATATGTCTGATTCAAATTTTAGTACATGTCCTCTCTGTCCGGGTTCTTCTCGCCTGTACATAGTTCCAAGAGGTTTGGCCGTGCATACTAGTCGAAAGCACAAAAGTGACCAGACTAACGTCAATCCGGCCTCAATACCATCATCACAAGCATTGGGGTCGAATACGAAGACTTGCAGCAAACTTGACAGTTTACATTCACTAAAAAGAGGGGTGCGAGTGTTGAAGCACATACCCAAAGGCGCGAGATACTTGGCTGCGGGTAAGTTAGCAACATTAATTGAGCATTGTTTTAATGATAACAGTCCTGATTCTTGGTTTGAACTCCTTTCGTTTGCATTCACGGCTCTTCGTATACCTAGCAGAGAGGAAAATTCCTCACTGACGGCAAAAGTCAAAGAAAATATAGCTGGGTCAAGTGCAGTATCTGCTGGTGAAGACCGAAGGAACAGTAGTAAAAATAAATAAAAATAAATAAAAATCCTTTATTTTCAGACAACATGGGTCTATATTTGTTAGCGCATACTTAAATCTATGTTAGTAAGATTTGTGACCACAAGAATGACCACAGCAATATTAAAATAAAATTAAAATATTGATTACAAAGGTGATCATAGAGGTGTGTGAGCCTCCATTATCACCCTTCTAACCAGACATCGCCATAGCGGGGACGTGTATCTGTCCGCTAGCGTGCTCAGGATGCTGTTGCAACTGCCCCGTACTCGGAAAATGAGCGATGATGTTTTTTTGCGAATGATAGTCGCGAAGCTGTCGGTAAGAAATTCGGCAAACATTGCCGAAGCGCTACAGAAACGAGGCAGTCCCACCAACATCCTGAAGACATTGTTATACTGAATCCTTAAAGTATTCAGTGCACGTTTGGAATAACTAACCCACAGATTTCCGGTGTACATGTTTTGGCAGTATGCCTTAAAAAGAGTGATTTTCACTTGTTCGGTGCAACGCGACAATCTGCGAGCCAGCATGTTTCCCCTAATCGCCAGAGCCGTACGTTCTCTGTCTATGTCACAATCATCCCGAAGTTCGTCAGTAAGTAGTAATTCTATAAATAAATTAATTGAGTCCAAGGTCAGTGATGGCGACCTTAGAGGTGCCGTACGTCTATTATTATCTGATTGCTCCATCGCACCGAAAAATTCTAATACACGTAATGTTTTAAAGCATAGACATTTGTCTCCATCTCGTCCATTGGTTCTACCAGCTGAGCCAAACAGCACGAATGTTTTTCTTACTGTCACTGCGTCAAAGGTAGCTACAGCTATTCGTTCTTTTCAAACTGGATCTGCTTCTGGTTTAGACGGTTTACGTCCGGATCATTTAAAAGAGCTGACTTCCATCTCTGCTGGGGACAATGGAGGCCCTCTTTTAGAAGCCCTTACGAATTTGTGTAACTTTCTTTTGAAAGGTCTATTGAACCCGCAAGTGTGTCAATATTTTTATGGAGCTTCTCTTCTTGCCTTACGTAAAAAAGATGGGGGTTTAAGACCAATCGCTATTGGAAGCTCTTTAAGACGTTTAGTTGCCAAGCGCGGTAAGGGATAATGTGTCTATTTATTTACGACCGCACCAATTGGGGTTTGGAACACCAAAGGGCTGTGAGGCTGCTATCTACGCCACAAGATACTTTGCTGTTAAAAACAAGAATACAAACAACGTTATAGCTAAAGTAGATTTAGCAAACGCATTTAATAGTGTAGAAAGGGATATTATCTTGAATGAGGCTTTGGAGCACACTCCGGAGCTTTTTCCTTTCTTATTTCAATGTTACGCCATACCCAGTAATCTGTACTTTGATGGAGAGCCGATCACATCTCAGGTTGGTGCACAACAGGGGAATCCTCTTGGTCCTCTTATTTTCAGCTTAGCCATACAAAAAATTATAACCAATTTGAAATCTCCATTAAATATATGGTATTTGGACGATGGGACCTTGGGTGGCCCTCCTGATGTAGTAGCAGCTGACATTCAATATCTCACCGATCATTTTAAATCCTTGGGGTTAAAGTTAAATACGGACAAGTGCGAATTATATTTGTGTGGCGTGGAGGCTAGTTCGTCAGTTTCTCATTTTGAGTCTCTTTTGGTTGGAGTAAGGGTCATGGATGATAACAATTTCGCTTTATTGGGTGCTCCTATTTTTGAAGAGACTATTCCTTCGCATATGCAGGAAAAGTTGAAAAAAAATTCTGTGGTTCAGGATCGACTAAAATCTCTATCTTCGCATGTTGCATTGGTTCTGTTCCGCAACTGTTTAGCAATACCTCGCATGACTTATATTGCCAGAACGTGCCCATTGTGGTTATTTCCACAAGAAATTGATCTGGGTTCGGTTTATTTTAGAGAACATATTAAATGTCCACTTCAAGGATAACCAGTGGGTCCAGGCTAGTCTACCTGTTCGCCATGGAGGTCTTGGCATTCGTAGTCTGTCCGAGGTTTCTTTACCGGCTTTCTTGGCTTCTGCTTACGGGGTTGTCAGTCTAGTAGCTAATATACTGTCCATTAATGGCGACGGATTGACTTTGCCCCGGGTGGATGACGCCATGTCAAAATGGTTTTCAAGGTGTCCAAATTCTACGATTCCAGAAAAGCCACAGGTACAGAGGGCGTGGGACGAAATTCGTTCAATTACACTTCGCACAGAGTTAGAAGGACAAGCCACAGGAACCGAATTGGCGCGCTTAAAAGCTGCTAGAGAACGGGAATCTGGTGCTTGGCTACATGTAATTCCTTTTCCGCCTTTGGGTACGTTTCTGGATGACGATTCCCTCAGAATAGCAGTAGCTTTAAGACTTGGTTGTTCTGTTTGTGAGCGTCATCGATGCATTTGCGGTGTGATGGTGGAGGAAAATGGTCATCATGCTCTAGGATGTGCGCGGTGTGCGGGCCGTTTTTCTCGACACACTAAAATAAACGACATTATACGCAGAGCTCTAATTTCGGCTAATATTCCGTGCCAGTTGGAGCCTCCTGGACTTTCACGTGTAGATGGTAAGCGTCCAGATGGATTGACATTGATCCCATGGCAGAGAGGGCGTTGTCTTTTGTGGGATGCAACCTGCGTCAGTACTTATGCGGCGTCCTATCTCAATTCAACTGTTCGTGAGCCTGGGGCAGCAGCGAGGATAGCTGCTGGACATAAACACCTCAAATATTCAAATTTATGTTCTCAGTACGAGTTTGTTCCAGTAGCTGTTGAGACTGCTGGACCATGGTGTTCAGAGGCAAAAAAGTTTTTGGGCGAGATAGGACGTCGCCTAAGAGACAGAGGTTTTGACCATCGCTCCGAGTGGTACTTGGTTCAAAGGATATCCATTGCGATTCAGAGAGGTAATGCTGCCAGTATAATGGGTACTTTTGAGCCGGGTGCCGTTCGGGGTGGTATATTTTTAGATTAGAAAAGTTTGTGGTTTTTTATTTTTAGTTTTTAGTTAGTTGTAATTTCGATATTTTTTTACGTCTTATTTTAATAAATATTTGCTATATCTATGACGGATTCATTGTGGGCAATTCAGTAGTGTAAAGGCGCTCATGGTCACGAAATTGTTTGTGTGTGTGTGGATAAATTTCGTGTCCGTGAACGCAACTAGATTGCCGGCACTGGATCCGTCTAAACCATCCACTAGCAAAGGGAATATAGTAACGCGCGCCCTGCACACAATCAATTGTTCAAATGTGTCAATAAATTGTTTGTTTGCGTAAGTAAATTTCTTGTCCGTGAAAGTCATCGTTGGATCCATTAATCAGCCAATAGGAATGCGCCATCCGTCTATTTCCTACATCCATGACTGCATATTGATCAAGATATTCCGTTTGTGATGGCAGATGTTATCGCCTCCTATCCCCTTATCGTTGTGTTTATTACCTGTCTTCAATTGGCATAAGTTCACCAGTCCTACACGTGAACGACTGATTGCAAATTTACAATATGTTCGTAGGTATAGTTCATTGATTGCATGTATCATGTTATAGGTAAGTATATAATTGACCAACCCTGCCTATATTTACTTTTCTTGTCTAATATTGTACTAAATTGTAATAAAGTATTTATCGCAAACACCCTCAAAGCCTTTTCTCAAATATAAATAGATCTTTTTTAAAACTTCATCATTTTACATTTTCCTAGATAAGAGGACTGTAACTAGGTTACAGTACAAATTCAGTTCATTCATATAGAGTGGGTTACATGGTGCAGATACTGTCCCTGTCCGACCATGGTCTCAGAGTTTTACAGTACTAATTATTTTATTCAATTTTCTTTTTCTCTACCCAAAAAGCGGTGAGCTAATGTTGTGTTCCAGTTTGAAAGGCGATGAAGTTTTTTTTAATATACCTAATATAGATTAATAATTGGTCTCGCGCGAGACCAATTATTTGGTATCGAGATAGCTAATTTATTTGGTATCGAGCTTATGCTACGAGCCCTTTTAGCTGCTACGCCGTAGTCGACCGAGTAGTCGCTACGGGCGCTACGCGCTACGACTCAGCGTGCTCATTGTCACAGACATAAATATTCCTTCTTATTTTGTGTAAAAAATAACTTTGTACAGTAAATTCAGAGTTATTTTGAAACCATTGGCCCAAAATAACTAATAGTACCTACTAAAATAACATCGGCCATTTTTTTATTGTACATGACACTAAACAACTTGCACTAAAATAAATAAGTGAACACTGACAACTATTTAGCTAAAATTAAAATTACATTACATAGCTGGTTATATGGGAATTCCGTCATATGTAAAAGAGTTTCGGTAGATTTAAGTTTTAAGACAACTATTATGTAATCAGTACGTTTTTCCCACATACATGACACTCTTGTGATAAAGAGATTTCCTAGAGATAACTGTCAAGTTACGTAGGTACATTTACACGAGAATTTTATAGACTGGAGTGCTATTTTTGAAAAAAGTGACTCAACTCAAGTAAAATCCTAAGAGAGGTAGGACATTTTGTAAGGAGTAGAAAATCGTTCGACTGATCGATTATTTCGAATGAAAACCATCACAAATAGCCCTCGCGGTGTGGTTCAGTTTTGGGGTATTAACCTGCTGTATTATGACATGGTAAAAATTTTACCAACCCATTTATTTACTCATACATTTTACGTGTTGTGCGTCCTAGCACGGCCATGAGAGATTTCCAAAAGTATTTTCCGGTATTACTGAATACTACTAAAATTAAAATAACTTTAATGTACTGTTAAATTTTGGAATAGTACCTGCGATTAAGACTCCCCAGTTCAACCAGCATTAACCCAAAAATAAACCGTAAATAATTTTTTAAAAGTGCCACTCACGCAGTATTGGCGTGTCGAAGGATTTTTGTTCGATATCGAACGATTTTCATTCGACTTTTATGTCGTATATTTCAAAAATAGGGCTCCAGGTAAAAGAAACCCTAAAATGGACTTCTTTATTACAGTAAATACCGACTTTTCTTGTTTTTAAAAATACTAGCACTATTCCTGGCTAAAACAGTGATATATATGATGGATCACAAATATTTGCCTCGTGTCTGCCCCTTGTCTGTCGCGTGATAGGTGAAGAGGTCAACGACCGGGACGTTATGATTTAAGTGTACCCAGGACATTGCTTAAGATAGTTTATCTGGGTCGATCGATTATACCATTCGAAATTGGAATTCATATTATATGAGCTAGAAATTTTTTGGTCAATTGGCGCGAAAATATTACCTATGCCATGCACTAACCTATCGCACTTACCTCTGTGGTAAAAACAAAATATGCCTCCAGAATTATAAGGGCCAATTTCAATAAAGTCGGATAAGTTTTATTCTAAGGATAATGACGCAATTTACTCTTGTATAGTGAAGTTTACATGTCACTACACAGTTAAATTGAGAATATACAGATAATCCTCATATAATTCCGGTATAAGGACTCTAGAATAAAAATGTCTGCCATCCTATTTTCGGTCATTCCTATTTGGCTTCATTTGGAGTCGTCTTGATGAATATCACGGTACTCGTTTACATTATGGACTTTTCAATATTTTTGGTTTTAGTTCTAATACGTAACTACCACGACACGATAAGATAATACCTGTGTCATCAATAGTCATTTGTCAATATTTTTTCAAAAGTCGTTCTAATTTACATTTGCTGTCCCTCACCCAGAATCGGTTAAATAATTAATTTTAATTTTTATAGGAAAATTTATACTTGATTCGAGTTAATAATATATCATCTTTAAAGTTTAAACTTTTAATGATACCAAAACAAGCCAGAAACAAATAGTATAGCCAAAGAGATTTTATTACAAGTTCATACATACTGTGTGCGAAAAGTAGAACTGTATTTTGCCCCCTATGAAGTCAAATATACCAAGGTTGGCGATTTTTGCGATGCACTATTAGCTTTGATAAAAAGAAAAATAGGAATTTTCGTCACACCCAAAAAACTAAGTTAGATTATCTTTTAAACTATTTGATAAATTTATGGGCCAAATATATCAGTATGTATAGTTTCTTCTACTCTTCCATATTTTCTGCGTAATACAGCATTTAACGTAAAAATGAAAAATCGTACGAAAATTCTTTGCCATGAGAAAGACCGTTTCATACTTAGATTAGATACTCACTGGTCATGCGGCTCCCATAGACTCGGGACGTGTAGATATTATTTATTGTTGTATTACTTATTGTGCGGTTGCTTGTTTTTATGATAAATGGTCTAAACTACGTTCCTTTGCCATCCTTTATTTCATATCGAGTAAGCGCTGATCATCCCGTGCTTATAAAACAGTTAGTAAAAAAAAGATACACTTCACACTTTAATACAAAGGTATTCACGGCACACAACATGATCCACACAAACTCAATAGGACATAATTTTTTCTCCTGCATCCCCTTATCAACATACACACACACGTACATACGTGTGTGTTTATGTGTATACATAAATACTACTAATATAATATTACTGGAATCTGATAACTGTCGCACACTTCATCCGAATCAGTTCTTTTAGTTCTTGGATTTTTCTATTTATTTTGAAGTTTAGATTTTTTTTGTTTCCTGTTCAAAGTTTTTTTCTTTGTAATAAACCTACACAACTAGCCACCCAATGTACCTGCATTGATGTATATAGTGTATTATATATGTAGACAAATAAAAAGTGATTCGCGGGAGAAGCCTAGTTACCTGTAGCACAGGTTCCACTATCTCGGAATCTGTCTCTTCACAAGATTATTAAAACATGTAATGTACATACACGTATGATAAGTAAACAATAATAGTAAACAAAAATATTCCTAATGCACAACTAGTTGTGCATACCAGTTGGTCCATGGGGAAAACGTGGAACGATGTTGGTGAAATCGACCCATTCATACTTAGATTTATGACAGAAATGGAATATATTCTTAAAACGCATATATTGATTATGACCTAACTCATAATTTATATATTGGTATGTAGCAGTTACATGACAAGTAGATTTAGCAATGCAAATAAAGTCATAAACACACACAAACAAAAAGTGTGCTGTGTGTGATGTGTATGTGTGCTTAGTCACATTTTGATAAGGGAGTTCAAGGATCCGTATGTTTGGCGATTACCTAATTATGCTTATCGAAACAAAAATATGGGAAATCAAAATAGAAACAGTGATTTTATTTAAAATATGCAAATTTTGCAACTGTGAATTTTTTAATATTTTAATATTTTTTTTTATAACCATTTAAATATAGATGGGGAAGTAATATTATAAAAAAAAGAAATTTTGTATCTCTGGTGAACAACCTAAGAGCAATCTCTGCAAAACTATTACGATGACGTCATAAAACAGTGATATTTATAATGGAGCGTTTTCCTGTGATGAATGTAAACTTATTAAGGTATATCAAAGTGCTTTTTACCAATTTGTGTATTATTGAAGAACTTTAAAAATTTCTTCTGCATCGGTCCTTTACTGCTGAAGATTGTGACCACAAATGAGTTTCCTCCGAACTATGAACCGCTCAGTACATGCTAACTCCTGTAACCTTACTCACACTGTCAATCAACCTAGCACGCCTTCCCTCAATTTCACCGAAAATAATGAATTTTTCGAGACAATGTGAGCCCATTCTATGTCCGAAAAAAAGTACCTAGCAGTACATGATCTATATGTGACTATAGCAGCCCGTCTTAACTTCGTCCTAGCCCATATAGCCTTCCTCGATAAATAGGCTATCCAACACTGAAAGGAATTTTCAAATCGGACCAGTGGTTTCTGAAATTAGCGCATTTAAACAAACTCTTTAGCTTTATAATATAAGCATAGAAGATTAAACAACGAAATTAAAATGTTTCATGTAGCCTGAGTCGGTAAATTCAGTAAAAATAAGACGCAAACATCGAACAAACCATTACGTAATGCTATGTACCGGTTTTATTTTTAAAACGACGACTTGAAAAGCGTGGTCTTGGATTAATATTTACAGCCATCAAGTTCAAGATTTAGCCGTGCTAAGAGCAGCCGTGAACGGACTCGCTCAATGAATCAAGGTGACGGTCAACTTACAAGTTTACAACTCATACAACCATTCTGGTCACAGTGTAGAAACTGTTACCAGTGAGTACTATAAATAGGTAACAGCTTAGATTAATAGTTGGAGGTTTCTACACTGCTATCAGAATTGTTGTATGGGAAATGACGCAGTTAAATATTGTAGACTAAAGCTACAGGCCTGGTGGTTGTGGTCCTAGTGGTTCCGTATAGTAAAAAACAAAAAGGACAAGCTAATCGCTAACCTATAGTGGCACCCAGAGGAAGAAATCCTGGTGGATTACCAAAGTCTCTTAATTCCATTCAAATGTGAGTGGATAAAGCGTCATTTTGCTTTTCATCATCATTTTAGATGGTATTATGAGACTATAAACCAGGGATTGGAAACATAGTTAACTCATATAACTGGCCATTTATAAACATCCATTTTGGTTGGACTCAATCGGCAACAAAAATATCGGACTTATTTAACCAGAAAATAGGTACCTGTGTATATCTTATCTTGCATAAGGAGTCGTATACCAAGGAAGCACGGACCTGTGTAAGTACTCTAAAATCTTCCTAAAATCCTCTATATCTTTCTTTTTGATAGTTTCATACAGCTTGAAATATTTGGTTAAGTACCTACACAACATATTGCTATAATACATGGTCTTTCTGAAAGGCCACTTTACCAAGCGATACAAAATGGCAATGAATTATTTAAAAAAAAAAACTCAAAATGCATTGTGTTAGTTGTGTGAACGTTCCCTAATCCCTAACCGCTACGCTTGGTGGTCACAACCATAGATTTAGATTTTTTTTTACAACGTCTACATGGATACATTGTCTAAGATCACAACACAACTAAACTAACGCCGCGCGAGTGATCCGTTATTTTAATTGTTTTAGCCGCGAAGGAATAGACGGAGAGCTGGATAATAAAATTACCTGTTTTTCTCCAATAGTCTTACCATTTAAACTACTGGAAACTCCTATATGGTAAGTAAATTAGATATCTACATAATTAATTCAGAGTATCGTTTATAATTATTTAAAGTTTAAATTATCACGGGCATTTAATTGACGAAATACCTATTTACTGGTAAAAATACTGTATTTGTGTGAAAGGGGAAACTTTATTTAGAAATTGTTTTTAGATTTTAGCCCATATTAATGTCTGAGTTTTAGGTCACAGCGTATAATATTTAAGTTAAATTATACTGTTTGGAATGCAACCGGTATGACGCTTACTTAGATGATTAAGATAACCTATAAATACTTAGGTTTTTAATGTTATGCACATTAGTAAATGCGACGTCATATTTCTAATTGCGTCATAACATTAGCAGTCATTAGAAGATTGAAATGGATTTTTCGTCTAATTGAGTAAGATTGGAACAGTAGTAAGTATGTCGTCGGCAAGATAGATAGATAAATAGATAGATATCCTCTTTATTGTATCATTTACAATTTAGATCTAGATATTCCATTTGACACAACTCCAAACGTGTCTACAAAAATCTTATTTAATTTAAAATGGAAACGAAACATAGGTCAAGGGTATTTATTGAATCGAGTTGTACAGTTTTGGATTCAAATCAAAAATATTCATGCATATATTTGAATGGTAAATATGATGATGATGAGGATAAGTAGTGTATTTTGAAGGTGACTTAGGTGATGACGTCCACTTCACAAGACAAGAGTGCATCATTTTAATGATAATTCATGTGCCAAATTTATTGTTTGTCTCTCTTTATTTCAGTAAATTATCCTCATTACGGTGAATTCATTCATAATTTCATGTAAATGATGTGGTATTCTTTCAAGATTTCTTCGCAGTTGCAGCACAAATGTGTTGTATTGTTAATAATGAAGTCATGTTCAATTCTATTATTTATTCAGTGTTTGATTTTCTATGTATAACTCGTAATAGGCATGTTATTTTTTTAAACATTGAAGTATTTAATAAAGCACTTCTTTGAAGTTAAGTACTCTACCTACTGGATAATCACTCTAAGAATGGAAGATTAATCAAATTTTGTTCGAGTATGACCACAGTTGCATACTGGGTAATGTCGCCAATCGCCTGGTTATTTTATTTTTTTCTAAATTCCTTTCTAGGGCCGGTTGGCTGAAATTTCTTTAGTTTTATGACTAAACATTAGTATTATACTGTGTTCTATACTGTATCATAATTAGGCACAAATTACACAAATTGAGTTAGCCCCAAAGTAAGTTCGAGGAATTTGGGAAATAAATATATGTATAGGAGTGAAGCACAGGGCTTAAGCTAGTTTGGAAATAAATTTGCAAACAGATCTGGAATTTTTTTGACGCACAAGATACGATATCAACAGATGTAAGTGTACATGATGTGATGAACTGTGCACAAGTTTATCAGGCAATTTCGCACGTTGATGAATTATATAAACGAAATAAGTTTAAATACCTATAAGAATCTTGCACTCGATGTCTATTATTTATTTATTAAAACTTTATTGTACCACAAGTAAAAATACAATTAGCGGACTTAATGATAAAAACATTATCTCCTAGTCAACCATTAGGAAAGAAAGCTTCGTGTGATATTACAAAAAAAAAAAAAGAACCCTACAGCTAAATAAACATACATAGATTCACACAAATAGGGAGTATAATATACA
Organism: Euzophera pinguis; assembly: GCA_947363495.1. Lineage (NCBI taxonomy): Eukaryota > Metazoa > Arthropoda > Insecta > Lepidoptera > Pyralidae > Euzophera > Euzophera pinguis. Next base: position 2,147,834 of record OX376164.1, read on the forward strand.
TACATATATATTTAAAAATTTCAATGCAGAGAAATTGTGATTCTGGTTTATAAGTTAGAGAGAATTCATTAGATGAGCTTAAACCTTATTCTTAAAGGTAAATTTTGTTGAGGTCTCTTTAATTTCATTGGGCAAAGTATTCCACAGCTGAATGGCTTGTACAGTAAAAGAATATTCAACGAAACTGGTCCGAAAGGAAGGAGTAGCAAACTAAGTAATATAGAGTAATTAATATTTTGAATGTTTAAATAAACGTAAGAATATGTATGTTTACATCTCAGCCAGGGGCCTAATAGAAGAGTCTGTGGTTTGAAAAAAACATGGTAGAGCCACAGTTTATCTACACGACGAATTACAAAACAGTGGATAAATAAATATACTTAAAAGTTTGTAGCTTAGCAACATAGTAAAATCTTCATAGTAAATAATTTCAGAAAAGAAAATGTCGCCATTAATCTTGTTTTAGCTTTCTAGCTTCTACTATGCTAACGGCTCTAACAGGATGGATATGTTTAGGGCCTATAATAATTGTATGTCTTTAATATCAGTAGTGGTTTTATTCTTTGTTATTCAAAATACATTTTTATCTAATTTAGGAAAAAAAATGACAAGCAGACAAAAGAAAAAAGAGCTTTATTCCAAGAACCTTTAAGTTTGTTACTCCTTAAGCCAATGAAATTAGGGTACTTTAAGTAGACTCTAGTCATTATATAAATGACCCTGTAGAACGATCTAATATTAAGATTAAATATAGGTACGATTAGAAGTAGATAAGGTACAATACCGATAACCATGGAATTGAAAACAAATGTAGCATTGCCAGGCCAATAAAATTGTGAGCAGCTTGTACTATTATTACAGTTACAGTATATACAATGTAGTAGTACACAATAGAACATTATCATGGAACAAAACGATATCTCTATTATTAAACCCGGTAGTGATAAATTCGAAAAAAATTTTTGTATATTGCTAGCATTAACTAGTTTGCACCTATTTTACAAAAAAACATAATATACATAATTTAACTAATCGTCTACAGTCAACTTCGATTTGATGTGAACTGTCAAGATGTTACGAATGGTAATTAATAAATAAACATATATGTCATATTATGTTTAAGATTTTTGTAATTGTTAAATTACTTGTTACTATATGTGGGCAATAAAGATATTTTGTATTGTATTGTATAAACTTAGTAATAAACTACTTAGAATTAAGCCCAATATAATTATTAGACAAGCATAACATAGAAAACAACAGATGACAAACTACGCATGCATCGCTTTGCATTCATCCAACCAAATCACATCACAGTGTATTCAAGTATCATCTCTATACAGCTGTCGCTATAATATATTTAGTACAAACCACGAATAGGGAACGGCTTCGTCATAATTGTCTCCGTGGTCGGCGGGAGCAGCCTCTGCGTCTCCGGCGACATGACACTGGGGCACAAATTCAACTCATGTTTTTTACTATCACTGCTAACACTCACGCCGCGGATACGAAGCGACGGGGATCCGTTGACGACCTCCATCGAATGCTATCTACGCATGACTAACACGAACAGCTGATGAACGGATATAATTATTTACGGATTTTTCGTAGCGTGATCTCGTATTAAAACGGGGCACAACTGTGATTGACGGTTGTTCAAACTCGCGCGTTCGATGTGAGGTCTACTCAGCCACTGACGGTTTTAGGCATCTTGCCATGATAATAATATGACGAGTGTTTACACGCGTTCGATGCATTCCTCTGGTGGCTAGACGCAATCGGAAATAAAAAATTGAGTATTTTTACCAGATAGCGTCGGTAGAGACGGGTTGCGTTGTTTCTTGCGAGACAATTAAGATTCGTCCGTCAGAATGATTTACAAAACTTTTAAAAATTTAAATTTTATATTATTTTATTCCACAACTCTACTGCTGTGTCTACACGGTGTTTCTGAAAAAGAATTCAGAAAACTATACTTACTTGTAAAAAACTTTCAACAATTAAAAATACTTAGACAACATTTATTACTTTGTGACTGGATCCGAGAGACACCACCTGCAGTGTAAGATATTAGCCAAAATATTTTCATTATAAAATATTACATTTTAGTTGTAGATGAAGGTAGAGTTATTTTGTGCTTTTTTCCCTTTTGTTCCTTGCATTTAAAGGGATAAAATATTGAAAAATATAATTCAAATTTAAAAAAAAATTAGGTAAGATGATTTTTGTAATCTCGATCTGAACATTGTTAGAATATAAAAAAAAATCTAGAGACGGTTTCATTGAACGTATATGTTTAAGAGAGTAATTTTAAACCTAAGTGAAGGTAAGTACGTATTTGTAGAGTAAATCATCGAGTTGGGAAGTGGTGGACTTACAAGAATAGTAGGTACCATACCACGCGGGTGAAGCCGCGGATTACAGCTTGCATTCCATTCGTAGATTCGACTGTCATCCCGTATTGGGCAATCAGCCATACATCATTCCACATCTGAGTGAATTTGATGAATGTTGCTTTATTCTGTGAATCATATATTACGCACATATATACCAATATTTATAATGGGCTAGTTTCCAGGGTCAAAAGTCTATCATTAAAATTAGTCCGTCATTTAGGGAATCAAAATATATTAGTGAGGTTTTTTTCCTTTTGTCAATTGAGCGATAAACGCATCAAAGTTTAGGAGTGGAGGCTAGTGACGTCACATATTGCGAAAAGGTGTAGCACACTGTGACGTCACACGGAACTTTAACGAGCCATATCTTTACCATTCTTTGTTTAATTTTCAAAAGAAAAAATACGTCTCCAATATTTTTTGATTATCTATCGAACTGAACTAGCCTATTTGCACAGATTATTATGGTTCAGTGACGTTGAACAATGTATTTATTGTGCTTGTATGGAAACGTGACTATTTTAAAAATAGCTGATTATGTAGTTAAATGGAAATGATTTAGAGAACTTCGTCAAGTGGCCATGGATGGGTCACAAACACAAAGTAGGTAAGTCAGGGGGGAAATTATCACGCTTTACAAATCTCAAATTCATCTAAAACTAGTTGTTAGCCACGAACATAGACCTCGCGATTATTTTACTATATTAATGTAGACAGGATCCAATTAGTCGTATTTAGTCTCTCAAACAATTTTGTGGGCTAACCTAACTCTCCCCTCCCCCCCATAATCGCCCCCGTGCTTTGCTCCTGTACTCGGACTGACATGGTGGCGTTACTGTACAAAGACTTCCCTACACTTGTCTATCTACCTACATTCTTAAAAATTTTAAAGGTAGGTGTTAACCCCAAATGGCAAAACAAACAGGAAGACGGTAAATTTGATCCAAATTGGGTCAGTCTGTTGTCCATGACATCATCACGTTAGGAGCGTACTGCTGTGGTCTACTGAAAACCAGTGGAAAGGAGATTAACCAGAAACTGCCTAAACGATCCTTTTGTTATTTGTTTCCTCCAAACAATTTGCATATTAGGTAATTCAAGGTAACCTATTATGAAAATAGTAGCTGTCATCATCATCTCATCACTTAGTAGGGGTCAGTTAAGAGTTATATTATAATCGGCCTCTGTTCCAAAAGCATACAATTTCGACGCCAACCTACGAATATACTCATAGTAAACAATTAAATATCAATTGTTATAAAATTCTGGCAGCGAAAGGGTTATTTTTTTTAATTATGATGTTTGAAGGAATTTGTGAACATATATGACCAATCTTTCACGTTTCTTTTACAGAGTTGAGACACACAATACAAATAGGTACAATATTGCACAAAACAAAGATTACTAATACACCTAGTACAATTTGAAAAAGACATTCATACCGTCACGTCAGCTTCACTCCTAAATTTCGTACAAATTTCGTCACCGTTGCGTGGCACTGCTCACGTATCGACCAAACCTTTCGCGGCGGCGCCCCATCCTCTCAGACTGAATACGCGACTTACCGTGTGTTTTCGCTAAGTGCTACTTTTTCAGGTCAAAGGTAGCGTCTGGTATCTCGCTGTGAACAATTTTAGACTTTACTCCAAGCCTAGAGTTCATATAATAAGAGCGATAAAAGGTTAGTTGGTGGTAGTTAAATTGTAAATCAAATTAATTAGTATAATTGGAGTGTCTGTGTACGTTACTTAAATCATCTCCAGCAGACATTAGCACTTAGGGAAATCCAGAAGCTGTCTTGATAGCGTGAACTTAAAAATATTTCTACATATAATAATATTATATCCATAATTCCATAATCCATATCGATACTAATCCATACTAATATTATAAATGCGAAAGTCTGTCTGTCTGTTACGTTTTCACGGCGAAACCGCTGAACGGATTTTGATGAAATTTGGTATGAATATGTTTGAAGACCCGGGGTGAAACATAGGCTACTTTTTGACGCAGCTGGAGCTGCGGGAAACAGCTAGTAATATTATAAAATTGCGAAAGTCTGTCTGACTGTCTGTTACGTTTTCACGGCGAAACCGTTAAACGGATTTTGATGAAATTTGGTATGAATATACTTGAAGACCCGGGATCAAACATAGGCTACTTTTTGACGCAGGCGGAGCTGCAGGAAACAGCTAGCATACCATACACGTTCCTGACATTCTAAACATACGACCTTTGGAAATTCTAAAATGATAGCGTTGTTGCCAGGTTCGTGAAAAGTATGATTCACGCAAAACTGGTTATTTTGAATGATTTTCGTTCAATATCGAATGATTATAATGAACAATGAGTCAAACAATTTTCAATCGACTCACGGGTTTTGTATGAGTCATTCATTTCAAAAATAAAATCCTGGGTGTAAAGTGATGTCTCAAGTTGATGAGTTTTTGTGGACTTGAATCGAACGATATGATTATCTTCAATGGCTAAACCGATCTCCAGAAATTATGGCCAAGGGCCTTTACGAAAGTTTCTAAAACCGCCATCAAAATCGAGCCGCTTTTTATGCTGTCCGTCTGTCACTAGGCTGTATCTCATGACCTGTGAGAGTTAGAATAGAATAGAATATATCTTTATTGAGAAAGCTATCACGTAAGTACAGCAAAGGACTTAAGCATAAGCTACATGTTTATAATGTTAAACAGTTGAAATTTTCACAGATGATGTATTTCTGTTGCCGCTGTAATAACAAATACTAAAAAACAAAATAAAATAAAACCGTAAGGGGTGGGGTGGACAAAGAAGAAAAGAGAAGGGGGCTCCAATACTACTTACAACGTGCACTTGATCTATTTTATTTATTTCCGTTTAGACGCTACGTTGAGACACAGTCAGACACTAGACACTTCAATTTCGTCGGAGGTTAATATATATTTTTTTTAATAATTTGGATATCAGATTAGGACGGAGGTGTTAGATGGTAGTAAGCATAGTAAGATACCAGTCAAGGATTATATTCACTAAGTTTAGGTTTAAATCTTTGTTTTAGGATCACTTGTTCCGTGACTCCTCAGAATCGGGGGCTAAAAATCTGTGCTAGTCATGCCTGCATGTCTAGCGTATCACTGAGCCACCACCTATTGAGACGTCTGTCACGTACATTATAAACATGTAGCATAAGTTTATAAGACCTTTGCTGTACCTATGTGATAGCTTTTAAAAAATATATATATTCTATTCTATTCCAGAAACTTCCGTGATGAGGATGTTTGAGACGTTCCTCGCGTCGCTACCACCGAACCGGCACCTGATGGTGAGTGAGCTGGACCTTCCGGAAGACATCGCCGCCGATCCGTATGTGTGGACAGAGCCAGAGTCGCTTACCTTGAGGTAAGGACTTGTTTCTTCTTTGCCTACCAAGGGTTGAGAGAGGCACTGCTGCATGTGTGCGTTAGGCCGAGTTCTGAAAATTATGGGAGGTAGATTTGTATTCTTATGACATCAAATTCATCTCATCAATCAGACAAATGTTATCTTAGTTTACCTGCAACCGCTGAAAGTGTTTGACCGCAGCATCATCATCATCCTAGCGTGTATTCCTAGTTGCGTCGTCAGCTTACGCTTCGGAGCCTACGGTACGCTGTAAGTCATGGTCCAATATTTGGCGGAGCTGGTTATTACAATGGAGCGACTGCCGTCTAACCTCCGTAACCCTTTTTACAGGAAAACCAGCAGACCGCAGCATGATATTTTTACTGGTAGTTTCTTCATAAGTATGTGTCCTTGGTATCCGGGAACCTCAATTCAACGGACGGGCCATAAGCCTTCTTTGTCTCCGTTTTCTCTCTCTCAATTGGTCTCCGCGACGCGAGCGCGCGAGACTAATTATTATTATCAGACCATCAGGTGGTTCAAGTCTGCAATGTCCTGTAACTGAAACAAGTTTAATCAACGTACATGCTTCCCGTGGGAATCGAACCCACGACCTCCGGGTCAAAGGCGATGGAGGCAGTTAATTTTTGATAAAGTACCTACAAACAATAACATATTGTTTTAAGGAGCGACAGCATACTATCTGACAGCTTGGATGATGAGGAAGACATTGGTACCATCAGCACGGATTCCAGTATACCATTGTCTCGAGCTATGACAGATTCGGAGATAGACTATGGGAGATATAAACGGGTAAGTTAACATGAGAAGGCTGGCTTGATGGAAAGCGGTTACCGTAGCCTATGGGCGATTACAATATCGGAAGTATCACGAGTGGTTTGCCGTCATCCATACTTTCATAACCATACACCATACTGTCAATTCTTACATAAGTATAATAAACATATTTAGAATGAATAGGTATCGTAGAAGACCCGGGGTCAAACATATTGACAATACATACGGCCCGCGTAGTAAATTATACGCAATAGGCTTTTCAAGATAGTTACCAGTACCAAAAAGTCTGTGTTATACTACAAACGGTAACTGGTATCCTATCATAAGATAAAAAGGGTATGACAAACAATCATTTGACAAAAAACGTTATAATTTTTGCTTAACAATGTTATATATTGACAAGCCAATCATTTTTCAAATCACTCATTTGACAAACTAATCGAAGGTTAAAAAATGTATTACACCAAAACATTATTTTAAAAACTAATAATTTTATTACTATGCCAATTTAAAAACTAACCTGTAGTAAGTATAATAACGTTTGAAAAATGCATTGTTTGATAATTGATTCAATTGTGACAGAAGCTACCGTCTTATTTATAACACTCACACTTGTTCTCGAACACTTTGCGAATAATTAATGCACTATTATTATGTACAAATATGTACTAAAACATCACAAATTTTGGAAAATAAGATTTAGCGCCGATATTGCTCTTCGCAACTTCCCGCCGAAAGTCCGATCATTGTTATCAAGTGACAGTTTTTATCTACCGTTTTTTTTTATAAAATCACAAATTTTATAAACGTAGTACTTGGTCAAATAATATTTTTTAGAATGTTAATTTAGCATTTGCAATATTTGATAAAGAATGCATTGCAATCACCTATGGTTAATTAATGTATTTTTTACTAGTTGAAGAACCGAAGTTTCAGCGACCCTTGGGAGAATATGAAAGCAGCTCTGGATGCCTTTCCACCTGGTTACCTTGCATCCCTGCACAGGTGAGGAATGACTACATCATCATCACACTATCACATGTATGTATTGTATTGGGCTACTACGATTCGGCCGCGTTCACACACTCTTTAATGTATGTGTTACTTGTAAGATTGGTTCCATGGAGTAATTACAAAGAGGAGATGCCGTAATAAGCGTTTTGTAAGAAAGTGTTTGTGAGGCTACACGGGGTGGAAGGAAGACGTGCGGGGTGCTTGGTTTCGGCCGTCGCTCCAATCATGGAGCACGAGCAATGACAAGCTCCGCCCACTTTTGTGTCGGCGAGGCGCCAATGATCATATCACTGCGCCATTTCAAACGGCATCTCCTCTTTGTAATTATTCCATGGTTGGTTCTTTACCGTATCTGTGCCATAGTCGTCGTAGCGAAATCCTTACATTGTTTTGCTCTTGATTTTTCCCTAAAACTGCGCGGTGAGGTACGTTATCTGTTCCGTTCTGTACAGAATTCTGTGCCCGTAGACCTTAAGATTCGTGGTTAAATAAAACAGCAAATGTTCTTTCCGCAGTTTTCAAAGTTCATCAACCGAGGTAACCGACATACCTGAAGAGACAACGTACGAGCGGGTCAGACGCCGTAACGAGGAGTTGGCGCTGAAGATGGAGAGGTTTTTCGAGGAGGAGTGCCAGGTGTTCAGCCCTGATGACCCTGGGCTGGCGGTGTTGGAGAAAGCGCTTCGTGACGTGGATATGACGGTAGGAATTTAACTTGAAACCATTTACTCCCGTACTGTCCCTTCGTACAGCAAGTACGGTTACGGAGGTCAGATGGTAGTAGCTCCATTGTAGTAACTAATGCTCCCAAATCTAGGACATGTAGACACGCTAGGATGGTAATGACAGCTAAGTCTACGAAGGGAAAGTCATCATCATAGAATATACTTAGTAGACAATCAGGCATATGGGCCACCTGATGGTGGTTCCAAAGCCTATGGAGGAGGACTCAAGGAACACTGATCATCAATGGAATTCTGAAGTTTTAAGGACTAGGTACTGTCGAGCAATGGCGCAGAAAAGGGAGGAATGGGGAAGTCTTGTGATGGAGGCCAAGCAATCCGTTTCGGGTCGCTGAGCCAATTCATTAAGTAAAGACTGGACTAGGTTGGAATCGGAATAACGTGTGTAATCTATCCTTGTTTTTCGCGATAAGAAACTTCTTCGAATTTATATCATGATAAAAAATTGCTGAATCCACTTGTTCTCGAGTTACGTAGGTACGTACTTAACAACACTAGTACATATTTTGCCTTATCTGTGATATATATTTTTTTACAGAGACATAACTCTTTTCCAGACAATCGACTCGGATTTCGATAGCATCACGTTGCCGCTGCCGTGATTCGTTAGCAGGATTTTTTTCTTCAAGTTTAGAATTACAAGAAACAAGAGCGACTTATTTTTTAAAAACCCTTTATAAATTTTTTGAGAGTCAATCACCGCTTAGTATATAATAAAACAATTAGCACTTCTCTCAACGATGGTCAATACTTAAGTAATATTTAAATAAAAGTCATATTTATGTGTAAAATGTAGTTTTAATGGGAATGATTTCCAACTTTACAACCACTGCGTATTACTATTGTACCTACAACAGGAATCACAATATTGTACTTAATATGGCAACAGAATGTAAAAAATATCATCATGATGAAGTTTATATGTATAATTGGCTAAATCAGAGGTATAGCTATTACTTGTGTAGTTTATTTTCATTTTTGAGTTTTGTGTAATTTGTTAAAAAAAAATATCATTAACAATGACGTTTTCGTAAATGTAATCCAATATTATATTCGAAACTGAATAGTAATAATATCACTATAGGAAAATATCAAAGTAAAAACGTAGCTATAAAATGATACTACATTTTTAATGCAGTATTGTGTGAAAATATTGGCTATTACAAAACGCCATTAACATAGTTCAAATAACATTATTCGAAATTTTCTAAATGATATTACAAATTATAAAAAATCTCTGAATTTACATAAATTTATTAGGATACGTAAATGGCGATACTTCTGATTCTGTGGATTAAACATATGTTTTCTTACTGACCATGATTGAAAAAAATTATCACAAATAACAATAATAAATTACAAACAAAGTTTGTTTACTATAATAATAACCAAACTAAAACAACTTCAAAAATAACAAATTGCACATAAAAATATTTTTGGAATTGCAATGAGATTCAAAATTAAAAAAATATATGTATTACAATAATAAATCAATTATATAAATAGCTTTTTGGATATATCACTTACTTTATCAGTCTGTATAATCGTCCAAACCGTAAACAATTCAAAATACCTAAGTCATTTTGGAATTTTTTTCGTTGGAATATCACGGAATACTTTTTATTTTCACTGCAAATTATTTGAATATAACAATTTTTTTTATACTACTGAGTGCACGCATAAGCCCCACATCTGATAGAAAGCGGTTACCATACCACCACAACTCTCTGCTTGACCCAAAAGTTGACTGTAAGATAGTGCTTTTAGCATTAAGTCCACCTATTGTGCTTTACAATTGTATTTGTACAATAAAGTTTAAATAAAATAAAATAGTTAGTGTAGCGGGCGTTCATAGGCTGAAAGTGTCACGCTTACATTGCCAGCTTATTAAAAAAAAAACTAGCAAATCGAGCTATTCTGACCTCATAAAAGTAATAACAATTTTTCAATAGCTTCTAGGCAGTATGTTTATGCCTCTATTTCGTAAAGTCTTATTTAGCTAGAGTCAAACAGTTTGCAGTGAAATCAGAGGAATGTTCGTGCAATGAGTGTAGTTCTAATGTATTCTGTAAATATAGTGGAACTTAAACATAATGACCTGACCATACATGCACTATGAATAAAGATCTTCCTGCGTCTCTTACTACTTTTATAATTAGTTTCGAAACTTACAAAATTTCGAAAATTAACTTAGTTCGCGGTGCAAAATTGCTCTAGATTTAAGCTTATAATAAAAATATATAACTAATATTACTGTAAACGGTACATATTGTACTAAATTATATAGTATTGATGTAAAAGTGACAAACAAATATAGAGGTATTGCCTTGTAAATTAAATTTTAGGAGAGTTTACGTTCTTATAGTAAAAATATCCTCCTTGGAAACATCTTAAATCTAAATGTAACAAAACAATACGTATTAAATTGAACAAAATATATTACAAATACATTAGCAAAGTAACAATTCGCTGCCCTAAAATGGACGTGCTTATTCATAAAGCCTTAATCTAAAATAATTACTTCAATGTAAAGTAAAATTAATTCTACAGTAGAGGCAACGCGGTATAAAAACTGCTGGCAAGTTACAAATCACGTGACATTTCATAAGCATATATATTTGAAAATATCAAGTGACGGATAGTAGCAATATAACAATACTATGATTTATACTCTATGTTTTCACTCTCTTCCTTAATTACTCTCTACCTGTCAAGATGGCGCCACCGTTTATTTCGGTGTTGCCATAATGTGTTTTTGTATATTTTAGCAACATCCGGTTTTTTTGTTTTCTATCGCACTTTATATATAGAATTTTTTTATTTTAAAAATTGTTATAAAATAAAGCCTACATCTGTAACGGTTGACAGGGCAAAAAGCAAATTTCGTTAAAGTTCAATTTAAAATTAACATCTGATTTCGAAGCGACACTGAGTGAAAAATAAGCACAAAATGAGACAATACAATTTGACTTTTTTTGACTTGACAAAAATAATTATTTTGTCTTTGTTACAAACTTTCATTTGGGGCTTATCATAGTTGAAAAATAGATTGAAAATTTTTCTACAATAAACGACAAATACAATGACTTTTTCGTTTATCTTTGGCGTAGTGAATGATGGACATATCGCATAATAATTATGAATATGTAATGTTAGTAGAGTAAATCAAGCAGAAAAATGCAATAGACAAGGACATAGACAATTAAAATGAAAATTGTTAAATAAAAGCACAATATTTGCTCATGCCATTATTGAGGCGTGATATATTTTAAACTTGAATAAATAAAAAATTGTGTAAAAAGAAAAGGTATGTAGTTATTTTGTCATTTTCAAAATGGTGTTTGAATATTTTTTTATAAAAATATAGTTACGCAACATATATTTTGATAGAGCATTTGAACAAGCAGTTATTTTTTAATGAACGACTGACTTTTGGTCTTATAACATAACTGAAATACAGTGCTGACACTATTTAATTAAAATTTGCTATTATTAATATTATACTTGCATGCCATATCTTCGAAAAAATAAATCCTAATAGAAGCAAACTTGTGTAAAATGTGTAGATTTTCAATTAATCAATTAATTTTTATGTATCTCAACAGCCATACGTTCACACCCCCAGTCTTTAATCTCGCCCGACGCTACCCTACGTGCCTCATCTATGCTAGCGACCCTACCTCTAAACTACTACAACCCTTCGCTACTTATTACACTATAACCAACCAACGCTGCATAAACTTGGTATGACTTAGATATTTTCGTTTCATGTCCTTAAATTTTCAGTTTTGCATTTCAATCGCTTTAAAGGAATTAAAAAAAAATACTGTTAATTTAGATAACAGTTTTAGTTAAGTCCACAAATTCAAGAAATATGGGACACAAATAAATATTATTAAGAATGGCAACATTTAATTTTAAAGCATATTTTATTCGTTGGCATAGCAATGAAATCTACTTGACTATATTAATATCAACTACTTTACTGTACATCTGCCTTTCAAAATGCCATGTTCAACTTTTCATGGAAGAATTCATATAATTTTTGATTATCTACTCAATCTCGTGCCAATTATACACGTTACAAATATTCATCAAAAAAGCCTTTCGTCATACAAAAATAAATCCTTTCACACACAACTTTCGTGAACAAGATAAAACATCAAGTGTACACAACACACATTATACCATGATCATGATCTTTTATATTGTTAAAGATATGTATAGCCCGACCAGGAAAATAAAAACCCTCCATTGGCGTCGCTGCTGATCGCCTTTAGGTGGCAACATGTTAAATTTGTCTGTCAACAACAAAATTGACAAAGTAATTTAATGAAACAGAAATCAGTTCTCTATTTTTATTCGCGTCGAATTTGATAACTTCTTTTAAATCACTTTTGATAAATAAATCGTAGGAAATAATCACAATTTTGTGATTGTGATTATTTCCTACGATACACACTCCTGTCTCTTTTTGCCAGTTGACGTTGAGATGACGAAACGGAATATTACATGAATAATTGCCAGTAAAGAAAATTAGTTCCAATATTTTTTCTGCAATTTGGTGAAGGCTGCTTTTTACTGGTCGGGCTGTAAATAAACAATAAATGAAAATCTCGGTTGTTTAAAATGATAAAACGTAATACTCATATTTCAGTTAAAAATCTCTCTTTCCTATGTTTTATTTTGAAGAATTAATAATTTAAATTAAAATAGTTTTACCTATTCGTAATATTTTTTATTATTGATGTCTCATATGATATGAATTTAATAAATTTCCATTTTGTAACTTTTTCCCCTACTAGATATACCAAACATCGTACTGCTAAAAATATATTTAAGAAAAATATTTTTGTGGTAAATAATAATAACTATTTTATAGAGTTTTTAATAAAGATACGATCACGGCATAAATAAATATAGCAAGTGCAAGCACAAGTACGACACAGAGACAGTGAATATAAATATAATTGACATTAGCATAATGACACTGACAGACGGATATACTGCTCATAGCCGCTTATTTATCCTATATAGAAGCACAACACAAGTTAGGAATTTTTAAGTAGTAGTGACTGGCGTCAAATTACCTCAATTTATTTCAATTTTTTTACAATAAATTAAAGATTATCTAAATTTATTGATATTGTTTCAAGAGGACGGGCTATACTTTCGAACATATTTACTATAATAGTAAAAATATAAAAACAGAAAGAGCGTAATTTCCATAGTTAAATACTATTATATTTCCTGGACATATTGAACTTTGTTTTTTCTAATTGTAGATTAAAATGCATTGATTTAGAAAAATAACGCCGTTACGGATTCACCTAAACACAAATCATTTTATTGTTATTCTGAATATTTCTGAAAGCGTAACTGATCAGTTGAGAACTATTTACCTATTTACCCACCAGTCACTTTTGTAGACTACATATTCTTATTTTGAAGTAATTTACAAGATAGGTACACAGAAAGGCAATGAACTACAAGAAGGGATAGCGAGAACTGCGAATTTAGTAAAGACTTGATTTTGTAAATTAAACGCTTGTAACAGAAACATATACTTTATATTATTTTATAAAATCCTCCTTATAAATCTCTTTAGAAAATAGTAATACAATTTAATATCAAAATAATGCAATATGACATTTTTAACATTTTAGTAAAGTATTCATTTACTTATTTTATATACACACAAATGCAAATGATTATTATGTCATAATTTAATAATTCAAAATAAAAATAAAATAAAATTAATAATCAAATATCATATTATTATTTATTTATGTTATTGAACATACTACTAGCAGCTTATATAAATGCTGCATGATGTGCATCTGAAGTTTGAAGAATTTATAAATTCTTAGGTCTGTTTTAAAATAATAATTGCAATCATAATCAAAATCAGTCTTTGCTAGATTCAGCAGTAGATAAGTCAAGAAAGAAGGGAAGATAAACGTATATATTATTATTTAAAATTTATCCTAAGGCTGCCCTTGATATGCATACACTCTGTATACAAAAATAAACCGCTATATACTTCGACAACAGCATTATATGTCATATTTATTTAATTTTATTGTAGTTTTTGAAATATAAACATAAAATATTAATTCAAAGCAAAAGATAAAACAACCATACATATAAAAATAGACTGTTTAGAATATAAAATAGTTTACTAAATACAAAAAGCTCTTTTTTATTAAAATACAATACCCATATTTCAATCAAAGTTTACATAATAACACGGACTTTTAAGAGGCGTGTGCGAATATTTTCATCCGATACAATTATTGTTAATATTTCAAAAACCACAAGGTCTACCTACCTACTGTGTCATTGCCTTTGAGTGTCAAACTCAATGTTTATTTCTCATAAACAACACTGTTACCCCTACCTACCATATTGTCATTAAATGTAACGATGCGAAAATACTGAGTAGTGGCCAAAGCTTGTCTAGAGTATGGTCACAGTTTGACGCTTAAATCAAATTTTGATGTTTTTCGAGAGAAAACCATCGTAGTAAAAGAAGATTGCATTTTTTTAATACCTATGTCAGGGATAAGTCCGCCATACATATTCTATTTTCATTATCATAATCATAATCATTTATTCTTTTGTAAACATGTTGAATTCAAGATGTATGTGTTTTCTGTTGTAATATTTTTTCTTTTTTTACAATAAAGTGTTAATTAACAGCGACAAGTAAGAAAAGTAATTATTTCTGTCCGTTTTAGTATTCCTAATAAACGTTTCACTGTGACCAAATATTCTTATTTATTATTATGTTACCTACAGAGCGCCACTTGCGCACGGGAAGCTCAATATACTGAAAGCTTACGGTTCAATTGCTCATCAGCAAAATTCTCTACATTTAAATACTAAACCCTACAATATTTCACTTACCTTCGCTCCAGTCTCCCAAATTATATACACTTAATATGTATAACCTTACAATTTACGTAAGTATCTTAATATTACAATAAACAATGACAAACAGAAATCACAGCATGAAGTCACGTAATAAAAATAAAAAAAAAAATACATTATCAAATTTCTTACTGAGATCTCGTTTATAAAAATATTTATTTCTAATATTGCAAAGTATATAATTAAAAATACAATTAGAAAAATACTTCTGAACGTGGGGGGACCAACCATTTACGAATTCATAAATGTGCATTTTTTTGTATTGTTTAGTTGTAATGGAACGGCGCCAATACCAGTTTTGATTGCATCACTTTAATTACAAAAAATACCGTGATCATTTAGAAATTCCCGCCACGCACGCTTAAAAAAGCTACCAACAGTAACAATTTGAACGGTAAGCAATACGAATACTAAGTTTGAGGTTGCCAAAATGGAAAATAAAGCGTAAGTCAGACTTATAATTATAACAATAGTGCGTAATGTGTAAAAGTACTAATCACTTTGGCCATAATTTTTTAAAATATAAAAATAAAAAATATATATTTAAATATTTATAATTAATAAAAATATATACCACATTTTCGACATTTTTGACTATCAAAACAACACGGATATTACGAAATGAAACTCCTGAAAAATTTACACATTTCGGCATCAATAACTTTTCGAAAACTAATGCCAACATGGATTTAAAAAAAAAATACAATATATATAGGTTTCAGATGAGCAGATAATACTTTTACACACTATAAATATATTTTACAAAATGCAAGCGTCAGTTCCTCAAAAATGAAATTTGGGTAAAGCGGATTACTAACTATGGCAACCTCTTTACTTAAAAAGTGAACGCTTAACGCTAAAAATTATCTCTCTCAGTGGTTAGGTATAAGCTAAAACTGTAATCGAGTTTTTTCTCAAAATTATATCATTCTCATGTAAGATTAATTATATTTTTTTAAGCCAGCTCTAGAATGGGTAGATATTATAATCTTTTACTTTTACCATAAATACACAATGAGTATTTAGTAGTAAAAGTGGGTTTCTAAAATAGTGGGTCAAGTAATGTTGTGTGTCATTTTCTAGAAATAACATTGTTCATTGTTAGTAATGAGTAAATGGTGATAATGGAAAGAGATGGATATATTTTTGAGAAAATTACCCGTTATCTTACACATATAGTCAAACCCGAGCGCAATATAACAACCGGCAGCATATTCTATCGTACCGAGCAAGTAAAACATGTCGCTTAGACTGATATGTCTTCGATTTTGGACCAGACAAAAAATATCTGGTGTTAAAAAAAAAGTTAAATCTAGCTCTTACAAAACTAAGATATTAAAAATCGGTGGGAGGTAAAGGATTATTCGGTCGGTGACGACGCTCTTCCTTTTCAAATTCAAACAATTTATTTACTTGAAATTGAAGATGGCTTCTAGATTACCTATTTTAGGTCCTGTAAAACTGATAAGGATAAAGTAACGCTCGCAGGAAAGATGCGTGATAAGCCACTGAACTCATGTAGTTGTAATAATGACTTCTTCGCGTAATAAATGCAATTAATAAAACAAATACATAATATTTATGACAAAGAAAAATGTCTGACAAAAAAATCAAACTAAATTCTGGCCCTTCATATCTCACAATCACAATTTACACACATCCGGAGGTCAATTAAAATCATGACACCTGTCCGGAGTCGGTCCGATAGAATATTCTCAGGTTAAGGATGGACGAGAATCAGACTCGCCGGGGCTTCCCCGGGCCGGGACACTCTGCCGACCTGATGATGGAGGCCGCGTAGGGCTCCCGCACTCGCACGGGATCAGTCTCCATGAATCCAGGATTCAATATTATGTTAGGCACTAACTCTATTATATCTTGCTCGTCACCGTAGTCTATGGATGCGAATGGATCAGTTGCGAAAGTTAGTAATACGTACCGTCGCCGTCGCGGTGTGTGTGTGTTTGTTTGTTAGTGTGCAGGCCCGCAGTCCAAGCGTGCGTTCCAAGCGAGTGCGATAGAGGGAAAGAAGAAAAAATTGAATGAATAAAAATGGGCAAATTTTGCGTTCGTTATTGAAAACGAAGGTTTTCGTTGTCAGATGCGCTAGTGAGGCGTGGGTTTCAAAAACTGTCAAATCGTACACGGCTTTCGTCGAATTCGACAATGAATCAGGACTGCCAAATCGTTAACCAATCACAACAGTGTATTGAACCCGACGCCTCAGTGCTGCCATCTAGAGTTAGTATTTTTTGAAAACCCTCATTGGAAGATATGCAAGAGACATGCGGATAGATCAAAGATAGATTTGAGGCTGGTTACACATTAATTTAATTTTTTAACATAATAATTTTAATAAGAAATTCTAGGAAAACCTCTGCAGTCGTAAGGTTTTCATGTTACTGTATAACTGGGATCAAGAGTTCGATTATGTACACTCGAAGTCAAAAATATCTGGATACTTTACCATACATTTCGTATAAAAAAATGTCCATAGAGATAATGACGTTTTATTTAAAATCCATCGGAATGTTGGCCGTTGAGTATCGTGCATATATTAAAATAAATAATAATGCGTACACAGCCTCTAAATTACATTTGATTTTATTTATGTAAAGCTATATTGCTTTTTAACTATAAGTAATATTAAACTAATGTCTCAAATTTAATTCAAGATATGTTTAAAGGACATACATAGAACATTTAAAATCACTATTAGTCTTATGCACATGCTTAAAACACTTTAAACACAGTGAGATGGTAAAAAAGTACTATTTACAACAAAACCATTTAATTAACCACCATCTCAATATAATCAACCAAAAGCTAGTTCAGAATCTAAGATTCTATTTTCACTATGATTAATGATTAATTAGATAAATGCAAAATATTCTAATTATTTCAAAGCCAAGGTTTATATTAAGAATTCTAAGAAAGCTTTATTATTACTGTACATTTTTTTTTAAATCGAATCTTTAATTAATATAAATTAATGGCATAAAAACCATTTTTGTCGCGTAAATTAAGGATCCATTTAAAAACTTTTTACTCATAAATAAAAATAAAATTATAACTTTTTTCCATTCTATTTAATCTATTAAATTAAAAAATTAATATAAAATATGAATTTAGAAACCTGTATTTAAATCATTAGCTTATATTTTATAATATATGCATTATATACATTATATATGTATGTTATCAAATTGTACTGTCTCATTTTTACATTTTCTTTTTTTATTTTATTATATACAACAGAGCAACGTGAAACGGTAATAATTTAACTGTTTAAACCTATTTAATCAATTTAATAGTTCAATAAAGTTTTCATTCATTCGTTCACTTCATCAACATTTTTAAAAGAAAGCTTTAAATATTGGCATGAATTTTTTTGACGGTGTTGTTTTTATTTTTTAATTATTAAAAGCGTTGGAACCACTGCCTTACCATTGTTATACATCCTATTTGTTTATATTTTACAGCAGCCGCCAGAAACGTTAATTAATACTTAAGCATTCATAGCATTCTTTAAGTAAAAAAAAAGCGAATTTTTACACTTAAATTTAAATAATTTCCCATTTGTTTTAGTTTGAAGAATTTGCTTAAGTAATTATTACCGTCTCTGAGCGGCTCTAGAATACTAATTTAATTAGTGACTAATCACAAAATTCACCTTTGTTATTAAATATTTTGTTTATCCGTTACTTTAGTAACATTGTTATTAGTTATTATATTTTAGCAATATAAAGATTATTTTAGAAAAGTTTAGTCTACGCAAGTGGTCCAAGATTCAAGTGGTCCTAAATTCGTCATAAGAATAGTAGCTACATGGTCATTTATCAAATAAGATTAAATTTTGTATCTGTACTTTTAAGGAGATTTAATTCTAGTTTTGGAATAAAGATTTCCTTTGAAATTCGGTATAAAGTAGGATATTAGGGGTTCCTCATGAAGTCATCGTATCGTACACGAGGAACATCATCGAAGGGAAGATGAAGGAAAGAAGGGGTCCAGGTAGACCAAGGGATTGCTACACGAAGCAAATAAAGGAGAAGAAGGTAAATGTCGTGTCGTTTCAAGAAATAAAGAATCTCTCTTATGATCGACAGGAATGGAAGCTCAGGAACACCACTGACAAGAGGCCAGCTCATAAATTTATGATGATGATAAATGACGGCGAATAGATCGCGTTAGGAATACGAAAATATGGATCAATTGAAAAAGACAATATAATTATAAATTGCTATAGCTTTACATTATAACTATAGCAATTTATTAAAATTACTCATTATTCACTTACATTCGATTATCAATGCTTATCATATTCACATCTCAATGAATCCACAAATCATTTTCACCGACAAACCTGTCTCAATGTCAGACGGCCATTTTTGTTTACATTATTGTCTTTTTCCTTCGAGATAGACTTTACACTGGGTTCTACCTCCAAAAAAAAGATATTGGAATGAAAGCAGCCAAATAGAAGTCGGAATGGGCGGGACACGTAAATCGGATGCATCCCGAAATATGGGCATGTATTGCTACAAACTGAACTTCAGACGGGCGAAGGAAAAAGCGAACAAAAATGAGAGGCTTTTGCCCAGCAATCGGACTAAAATAGGTACTGCTACTATGCTAGTAAAATATAGCCTCTTGACATTTTTTGTACGCATTTGGTCTTATAATATAATGGTGCAACTTAGGACGATTAAAGTTATGTGCTAAATAGTTTTCTATTAAATATAATAAAAAAATGTGTCTCAAATGTAAAGATGCTTTTTTATTAATACTAAGTTAATAATTACTTATTTACGTCTATTTATTTACGTTTTTGCTATAGAACATATTTACTTTAACAGTATTATCATATTTATTAATTTTTGGCAAGACTTTCCCGTATTCTTATGAGAATAAAAATTATTTTATATTTTAAAAGAAGCTAGTGTTAATTATAAAATATTTATCGCTGTCAAATTCACGTTATGTATATAAGAGAATTGATGCCTAAATATTTAAAAACACTTAACAATTTAACATATTTTTAATTTTAACATGAATTTAACAAAAATAACAGAAGCTTTTTCAATGTCTTCTTTGATCTACTAATCGACATAAAAAAGAAAATATACGATAGAATTGTATAAAACAACTAGAGATTATAATTATACGCTATGAAAAATAAAATAATTATAAAAAAGAAATATAACCTCAGAGCCTAGTTTGAAAAAGAGAAAATCTACTTTAGCTAAATAGATATATATCGCGACAATTACTCGCTTTTCATTCAAGGGAAAATTTAAACAATTCTATTATATTAATTGACATAGTGTAGTCATATTGGTCCGTAATCTATCTGAATTGAAATTGGAAATATAGAATATAGCTAGGCACTTTGTATAGTACAACTATTTGTATTAATGGTTTAGAAAAATTACAGCGATAGGTAACTTTTAAAGCGATTTTTTTTGGTATAATAAATCTTATAAATCTAGAATTATGCGTAGTCGCGTAGCACCAACTGCGTAGCGTATTTTAAAAGTGTATGATTTCTATAATTTTAATATATTTTTTACTTTTATGTTATTTTATATCAACACTATTTGGTAACTATAAAATTTATATTATTTAATTTTGAAGAAATATTGGCACTAAGTTTCCTACTAAAAGCTAGTGCAATTACTATTTTGAAAAGTTAAAATGGAAGCGCATTAAATGTAATTGAGAATATATATTTTAATTTGATATAAATAGGAATGCCGACTTAATAATAAAATATTAATATTAAATTATTGCTTATTAATATTTCAATCCCATATTTTTAACATAGGAATGTATTTAGGTATGTACTTAATATTTAAAAATTATAACTATAACTTACATACGATAAACAACCTATTTTCTTACATATAATCGATTATAACTCGACATTTTAATATAACCTATTTTAATGAAATTGATAAACTCTACTGTAACTAATTTTAATGTTAGATCAAATGGCTACAAGATTGAAAGCAATAAAAATCAATTTCTTTATCGGTTTTTATGATTTGTTCTTAATTTATAGTAAAGTTGTCCTATACATCATTCAACAATGGTCCGTCCATCCATCCATCATCCACATACAAATTGCAGAATTAATGATATAGGATAATTTTGCTCGCGTTGAAAATAATATTTTTGGTTCATTGTAATAAGGATTAAGTATATATAGTAGTATTATATAGTATATATAGTATTTTTTAATTTTTAATTCAGCTTTTAATTTAATATAAATATAAACCTTATTATAATCGATTCAAAACTCAGTTTCATACGAAATTAAAATCAAATTTTGTCCTGTATTGACAATTCATTATTCTTACGATTGGTGTCACGTTTCTTTAAAAATAATTATATCTAATTTAATTATACTTGAAGTATAAGATTTCACAGCACATTTTAACATTTAAAATTGCAAATAAACAACATATCTCATAAAACTAACGTTTCTTAAAAATTTTAAGCGATTTTAATATGGAATGAGACTTTTTGAGTCACTATTCAAGTATTTAAAAAAACCCTTAGACTTTTTATAAATATTGGCATTATCCAATCATATCGGAAGATATTTTATTTTTTTATTAGTTTAATAAAATGCCAATAGAATTTACATTATACAGGGTTATTTTTGAACTACTGGTCAAATTTTGACAGACTGTTTTTAATCGATATGCTTTGGTATAATGAAATCAACCTAAAAAGTCAATATTGTTTTATTAAAATCCCATCAAGTAATAAATAAAGTGAGGTCACCTTATTCGCTCGTATGCACGATGATCAAAAAATCATTTCGCGCCATACATACGGCGTGCATACATGTTCGCGAGTAAATTTCGGCACAAAAGTAAAAGCTTTTCAAATTCTAACGTTTCGTAATGTCGATTATATTATTGTCGTCTATAATGTCATATTAAAATTTGGCCAGTAGTATTATATTAATCCTATATATTACTAAAATGACATATATTTGCGAGTTCACGATTATAAATCATTTGTATTAATAGCTACACTACAGAAATGCTAGCTTGTGCTACGGCTAGGATTGTGCTAAGAATTATAACAATATGTCTGAACGATTGAAAATATTTTGATTGTTGGACTCGTGTATTTACAAGGACTTTTGACCATTGCAACAGTTCCAAATAGGAATTTGCAAACCATTTTCACCAATGTAAGCAGGGTCGATTGAGCTTGCAATCCATTGGACAAACAAGCCTACTTAAAGATCTGGAGCCCTATTTTTGAAAAGGGTGACTCACGCAAAATCGGCGAGTCGAACAATTTTTATCCGATATCCAACGATTTTCGTTCGATAACGAAGGATTTTTGTTCGACATATATGTCATACATTTCGAAAATAGTGCTCCTGATGCACTATGATTAAAAGTCCATCATTGAGGGTATGCCACGAAGTTCTTATGAGGGGGTAGATTGAAATTAAAAATACAGAAAAAAATTGCGTTTTCCGTCGCTCGGACTATGTTCGTTAGCAGTCAGGTGCTCCATAGACCAGAAGTAGAAAACCAGTTTATATTTTAGAATGTTGCCAGAAATATTAGTAATTATCTTGCAATAGCAACACTAATTTTAAAGTTATTCCAAGGACTTTCAAGTCTTAGGTCTAGAATGTGGACATATAAATTGACTAAAGTGAGCGAACATACTTCATCTTACATAACTATGTATCTCGCTCACACTAGTGTCAACTTACATACCGCGTATTATACATATAAAACTTCGAAAATCATAGTAATTCAACACTTAACGCGCGGTATACGCACCGGCATGTAAGTTGGTGAGCGGGACAAACGTATACTAATCTAATTATCGGTATGGGTTCGTCTCACTCACAATTTGCCAAGTTATATGCCATCGGGTATAAAGGTGTAAGATCACCGGATCTACACCGATCACGGCATAGCACTTAAGTTTAGGTTCCGAATTTCGTCAAGTTATTTTTATGGGAGGGGGAGCTATTTAAATGCCTCTGGAATATAAAACTTGGGGGGGGGGGGATGATTTGGGAGAATGCCTCTGAAAGATAAACCCTCCGGAGCACCTAGCCGTAGCAGAGCTAACAGAACAAGAAGTACAAGCGCGGTAAAGGCGCGTGCTATGGCGTGGGCTCACCGGATCTGCGCCATTCGCGACACAGAACTGCGCATGTTCCCGCTGCGAGCACCACCAGAGTCCCCATGACTACGCATACGGCCGCCACCCAGGTGCGGGTGTCGAATTGGGTAGCTTCTTCGGGGAAGAAGTGCCTGTATAGCTCTGGAATTCGGATAATTTGTAGATGCATCATTAGTATGTAGTAGTTAAAGGCGTTCGGAAACTGTTATTATAATCATTAAAATATGTTCAGCTATGACAGGCAGGTAAGGATTCGATCAATCCTGCGCCCAGGCAGGAGGTGGCGTAAGATTGATCGATCGAAGTGGAGATCCTTATTATCGGAGGCCAAGACTCATTTTGGGTCGCAGCGCCATCATAGTTGGTTATTTATGTCACACTAATGGTCAAAATCCTCCCATTCTTTCATGTCCTTCCTGGCAACAAAATCGTCTTCTGATTTTGTTTGAAAAATTCAGTTTTCCTAAAGTTAGTGTTAAATACAGGACCCAGCTCATTGGTGGCCCACACACGAAACCAGTACGTTGCATTTGTAACTACGTAACTGGCATGTTTTCCAATGGGTAAAGGGATGTCCTTCCTAAAAACAGGGTGTCAAACTAAAAAAACTGACCCGCTTCCTGGTCGCTATACAGGGTGGTGGCCAGCACCTCCACCGGTGGGCCAGGGCCCAGCACGTTGGTGGCCCACACTCGGAACCAGTATGACGCGTTTGTGTCCAGATGGTACACGTCGATTTGGCGCTGAAAAAGAGTGTATGAACACATATGATACTAGAAGGTTTCTGTTACGTACAGCCTCCTGAAACGGGCAATACTGGATGTGGCGTTTAGTTTGTAACTAGTTACGAGAAAAGTGAAAATTTGCCTCTTTTTTAACCGGTTACAAATACGATCGAAAGGATCAAGCGACGGACATCCCCCGCCGGTCATTAAACGTTCTTAACGAATGCAATCCTAAACGTTGAGCAATTTGCAAGAAATCTTGTTAACCTAAACAGCGCTTAACATTAAAACAAAATACTTCAGGGGCGGCAACGAATTCGCGATTTTGCAGTCAACCCATAGGCTACGGTAAACGCTTGCGTTCAGATGAGTCGTACGCCTGCTGACATTGTAATGTGATTTTATACTGTATTGAAGACGATTCATGACAAAGTCAGGCAATCGTAAAATTTAGAAATGTCGTCGTTACGGGCAGTGGCAGCGCGCATATCGTCTTTGATAGAGTACATCCTGTCGCCGGTCAAATTTCACGCTATAATAGACGTGACAACTGGACATTTTCCACTCTTTTGGGATCCTGCTCATGGAAAGTCACATTTGTTGTATGGGAGTCCCCTTAAATATTTATTTTATTCTGATTTTTAGTGTTATAGTGGCAACAGAAATACACCATCTGTGCCAATTTCAAATGTCGTTAGACAGTGATAGTTAAATAACGGTTTATAAGCTACATCCTGGTGACAGACGGACAGCGAAGTATTAGTAATAGGGTCCCATTTTACCCATTGGGTACGGAACATTAAAAATGTTAACCTGTTTAAGCCACTCGATAAAATAAACTATTCAAATATCTACCTTTTCTTGATGCTTTACCAGTTTATCTGTGAGTAGCGTTGCCAGGCGTTCGGATAAAGCCGGGCATAGTTAGGCTTTTTGATTGCGTGTCCGGCCAAAATAAACGGTGTCCAGCTTGTCCGGCTTTTGTTAGGCTTTTTACATTTTATTTAATTTAACAAAATTTATGGTATTAATCAGAAAAGCTTTAAATACTGAGACACACAATTCTCAATAATGTAGAGTGTCCGGCCGTTTTAGCCAAATGTCCGGCCAAACTGGCTGGTCTGTCCGGCTATTAGGTTTGGCGACCTGGCAACCCTATCTGTGGGACTTTTCGTAATATTGCGTCAGGGTTGTCTGTTCTTGACTAACACAAATATACATATATTATATTGTACACGCTTCTACCCTTCTGATAAGCATATCCTCTCTTGTCACTCGCTGGTTGACTGCAAGAGACCCCTAAGTGGGATAAGTCCGCCATTGTACTTTTGTTTTGTCATGCTTATGTATAATTACTTGTGTTTTGTACAATAAAGATATTATAAACAAACAAGTATAAAATTTAAATGTATCCTTACAGAATTGGGGCTGATGTGGTTAGGGCTGATAGGCCTCCAAGGCTCCAGGGTGCCGTTGACAGGCGCCGCGGACCTGTACTGCGCGGTGAAGTCTATGATGGGGTGCCCTCCATCTCCAGCCACATTCCAGAGGATCAGAGCTAGGATCGTTGACGCGTGCACTGTCACATTCACTAGTGGTGGGGGCTCCGCTGTGGATAGGAGAAGAAATATTTAGACCGCGCGAAGTCCAAGATCAACCCCCGTATTCTTAAACATAACCTTAAGGACGACCCTCACTTAACTCATTGGAGGGCCTCAAGGAAGTCCTCGAATTTTACTTGAAAACGATAATCTTAGTTGGTTGCTTAAGCAAACTCCAATGAGGAATGTCACAGGTTATAATAACAATTTTTAGCACAAAAATTGAAAATTACAAAAGAAAGTAAATTAAATAAAGTAATGGATGCCTAGGTAAAAAGTGGCAAAAAAAAAACTGATTTATAACTACTTTTCATTTCAAGGATGCCTCAAGGTACCTCTCGACCAACCTTATATTTAACTGTTCAATACTCACCTCCAATGAGGATCCTTAAGTCAAGGAAGTTAGTGACGACTAATCATACCAATGAGTTGGAGTAAGGTCGAGTCGAGTTTGAGCAAATTTGAGAATAAGGGGTTTAGTCTTTCTTATATCAGCATAGAAAATTGCATATATTTGTATGTAATTTTCTGTGGCGCAATAAACTGTTTTCTTTACATGCTTAAATCTATTGCAAAGATCCATTGGTGGATCTTTTTTGCATCTTGATAGGGAAGCACCCAGAGCAAGGGCCCTATTTTACCATATCGACTCTTTTCGTTGATTTTAAATGAGAGTGTGGATAAAGATGAAGCTAAAGAGTTGGGACAAAGCGGTGACCATCGGAGAAATTACACCAGCAGCCCTATTTTTTTTAAATTTGCCTCATCGATTATGACAAATGAAAATAATTTGATATCGAACGAAAATAATTTGACGCATCAGTTTTGCGTGAATCATACCTTTCAAAAATGGGACTCCAGTACTTATCGATAGAAAAGTCAGCTAAAGGCACTTCAATAGAAGTAAATTATAGTGGACAATAATAACTTTTTACAATTTCCGGCGAGTTTTATTAAAACTTTATTGCAATGATATCGCTAACGTTTTTTGACTAATATCATTAAGGAACGGAAATCGCACGACAATGTACTTAAATTCGGTATTCAAGCTGAAGGTAAACATACAAAAAATTTATGTCCGATCGCCCATTTGTCCAAACAGTCTGCGTCACCACGGAATTAATAGAGTTGGTCGTCGCCAATGTTTGCTTAGAACAAATAGTAATCCAGTAGATTCAGATTTCCACCTGTTTCGGTATTTTCAGAATTCTTTAGGCAGTGTCAGGTTAACATCACGAGAGGAATGCCAAAACCACTTGTCGCGGTATTTTGATCAGAAGCCTCAAAATTTCTATAGCAATGGGATCATGCCTCTACATACAAGATGGCAAAAAGTAATCGAACAAAATAGCACCTACATACTTTAGTTAAATGTAAATTAGCTATATTAAAAAATAATTTGTATTTTCTTAAAAAATACGAAGAAACATTTTCCCTAACCTATTATTATCGATCTGTCCGATTATTAACATCACGGCTGGAGGCTTACTACAATCTCTTAAAGCAAAGGAACGAGTGAGTAAGCGAAATGTCGCGTTACGTTTGTATTGCGCCATCTCGTTTACTCACTTGTTTCTGTCCTGCTTGTGGTAATCCTCCTGTGCGGTCTCTATCCTCTACCACACGAGTTGACACACATTAATTTCGCAAAGTACGATAGTTAGAATCATTTATTTTGAATATATGTACAGTTATGCAGGCTAATCGCAAATCAGGTAAATACCATAGAGCAATTACAAAGAGGAGATGCCGCAATAAGCGTTTTGTAAGAAAGTATATGTGAGGCTACACGGGGCGGAAGGTAGACGTGCGGGGTGTTTGGTTTCGGCCGTGGCTCCAACCATGGAGCACGAGCAATGACAAGCTCCGCCCTCTTTTGTGTCGGCGAGGCGCCAATGATCACATCACTGCGCCATTTCAAATGGCATCTCCTCTTTGTAATTGCTCCATGGGTAAATACCATGTACATCGGACAATCAGGTAATTCAAGTCTGCAATGTTTTAACTAAACTGGAAACGGCTAAACTGTTGCGTATTTGAGAAACAAAGTAGCCTGCCATGTGAGAATCGAACCCTCAACCTTCGGGTCTAAGGCGCAGTTTAATGAGAAAACCCCAGATTTAATGAGAAATTGTAAGTAAGACGTATTCATTTTCACCAAATACAAATCTTAAATCACGATCAATGACAGATTAATCAAATTTACAGTTCCATCGAAGTAAAATATAAGTCAGGTAGGGAACTAGATTCAGGATTACAAGCATCGATGGGTCTCAATTCTAAAACGTTCTTGAAACGTAAATGTCAATATCGAGCGAAGCATGTCGTCGTCGTATAAATGCGAAAGTCTGTCTGTCTGTCTGTTACGCTTTCACGGCCAAACCGCTGAACGGATTTTGATGAAATTTGGTAGGGCTTTTTGACGCAGGCAGAGCTGCGGGAAACAGCTAGTTATAAATTAAAAAAAGTAAACAATGATTACATAATGATAACGTAACAATACGGTACAATTAACCCCTAGATTGCAATGAACTCTCACTAAATCTATCTTATTATCCACACAGTGGAGCCCAATGAATATTATATTCGTAGGTGAGAAAAGGGTTTGCGTAACTTAATGAAGCCAGCTTGTTACCCAAAATTTATAGGGTCCATTAGACATTGGGCTTTCTGCAAACAAGATTTTGTACCCATATCCACTCATGTACGTGCCATTAAATATGCTATGAACTGTGCTTGATACTTTTCTAAATAAGTAAGGTCCTGTTGTAGATTTTTTTAAAGATTATCTGGGCAGAAAATAAGGAGTTGAAGAGAAATCAGAAAAAAGTAATGAGGTTCCACGACGGGACGCACACTTTGTTTATTTTGTTCCCAGTTTGGTTAGGACGTTGCAGGCTTGAGTCACGTGATTGTCTGATAACAATGATGATTCCGTGCTTCGGAAGGCACGTTAAGTCGTTTCGTCATCGAGGGAGGATATTCATATTTTTCCCTGTTTCCCAATTTTTCTATTGATTACGTGGAGAGAAACTAATAGAAGTGGCCAAGACAAACAAAGGAATATATCGCCAAATGAAATAAGTAAGTTACGTCTAATTTAGCTCCGAACCCCATTTATATTGCTTCAGGGCATATTTTAAGTATTTCCTTAAATATTTTTTTTTGAAAAGACTTTCAAAGGATGAGCATCTAACTAAGCCTTTGTCTTTAAAGCCTTTATGTATTACTTAAGACCTTTTGTTACAAGAAACGGAATACATTTTTAACGACACTGACGCTGAATTGGGTTCAAAGAAAGGCTATTTCCGTCGGCTCTTAGAAGACAGGACTTCTTTTCAGTCTCCTCTGAAAGACGACAAGCACAGAGACAATAGGAATCGTGTACCTTTTTATGGGTCTGTTTAAAAAAATCACGGGTCCATTCTGTTTGTCTGTCCGGTTGTCTGTCATAGGTCTATTTCATAAAATCGATCCTCATAACTGAGGGATGTTACCACCTTAATCCAAATTGGCTGAAATGATAATTGATTAAAATTTTACAACTATATTACTACTTCAAAGTTTTCAAATTGTGCCGTGTTTTTTTACAAATTTTAAATGCCCAAAAATTTTTGTGTTCCACTCATATATTGTGTCAGGTCCGGATCCTTGTTAAATAGGTATAAATGAGGATCTACCTAATTTCTCTATTACACTGTATCCTACTTTTTTGTGTAAGTAGGTGCATAAAGTATAACATGTGCATAATTAACACTTATCTTACATTTGCAAAGACTTATACTTTTCTCTCGTATTCTGTTCCTCTCTTATTTGCCTCAAAATATACTATTGTCAGTATTCGTAAATTTTTAGGTGTTTGCGTTACTGTTTAGGTTAATTTAGTTACTAGGTACAACAACTTTTAAAAATTTTAACAATATCCAAGAAAGTTTGTTCAAAATATTTTTCCTGTTTATTAGTTTTCGTTTCTGAATATAATACGTACAAATGCGTACAATAAAACATCTTTTCAGTCTTCTCTCGACACGAATCTTCTATACAAAGCCGACAAGGTTGAAACATTTCTCGTTTCCACCGATTGAACTTGAAAAGATTACAAATCTCTGCGGTGTGGCGTTGTCGGTCTGTTTATTGACATTCCTACGCTCGATATTGCTCTGTAAAAATAAAGGAAACTATTGGATATTAAAGACGTGGATAAAACTGAAAAATAAATAGTTGTTTTAAAATTCAGACATGTTGATTTCTAGTTCGCGAAAGGATCATTCGATATATGATATCCGTCCATACTTCTATACTAATATTACTTTCACGGCCAAACCGCAAATTTTCTTTCAGATAGATCTATTCTGGATCGTCTTTGGTAAATTCTTTCTTTCTTTAATTATTTATATGAATGTAGTTGGTTATTTAATTCTTTATTTTGTAAGATATTACAAGGTTGGCTGGTAGAGATTGCATTAAGCGGTAAGTCCGCCTTTGTATTAATTTACTCGAAAATTCAAACTGTTTTTTACATTTCTACTCTATGAAAATTATTTAATTGTAAGAATATAAATAGGAAGTAGTGAATATCTGAAAAGATATCTCTTCTAGGTCTTTCTTTAACAAGAAATAATATATTTCACAATAATGTTTTACTAAAATTAATTTTAACTAGGCATCAGGGGAAATCATTTACGACGCACTTCGCTTTAATTTTTATGAGTGCTCTGAAGCTCTGATATACAAATAGCAGCGAGGACTATTGGGAAGGTACTACATAAAGTGTGGCGAAAGTCTCCATACACCAACGAATATTTTGTGACATTGTTGTATGGAAAACATCAAGATTTCCCCTACTAATGTAAGATACATCTTCTGTCGCGATGTGCCGTTCTCGGGGAACATTTTATCGTAAAGCAATGGGAAAGTTCCTGTTAATTTTGATAGCTGTTAGGATAGATAGATATCCAGCGGCTTAACACTAGTCCTGTCCTTCCAAAGCGTGGTAACTACGTCATAGGTCGAGAGGCGGTTTTTTTATACAATTAAGTAGGCAAAAAGGCATACGGCCCACTTGATGGTAAGTGGTCACCGTAGCCCATGAACGCCCGCAACACCAGGGGCATCACGTGCGTATTGCCGACCCTGGAGAAATCCTTTAACGCCCTTTTTGAAAGACCCCATGTTGTAATCTCTTGGGAAAACCATGTTAGGGAGCTCATTCCACAGTCTCAGCGTACGTGGGAGAAAATTTCTATTAAAGCGCACCGTACGCGATCCTTTGAATTCTAATAAATGCGGATGAATCCTCTGTCGATGGCGAGAGGTGCGATGGTAGAAGGTGGGTGTTGGCATCATCACAAATAGTTCCTCGGAGCACAACCCATTATACAGGCGATAGAAAACACATAGAGACGCGAAATCACGTCTTAGGCTCAGTGGCTCCACACCGCCTGTTATCTTGGGATCGTCGACGATTCTCATAGCACGCCTTTGAATGGAGTCGAAAGGCTTTAATTGACATTCGGGAGCGCCCGCCCAGAGGTGACAGCAATACTCCATATGTGGCGGTTTCTAAAATCTCAAACATGAGCATGCATGGTCATTGCCCTTGTAATCAACACGACATGTATGAAATTGTTTACCATACAAACACTGTTGTATTTAAATAACGTCGTTTAAATAAGGCGGAACAGATTAAAATCGGAATGAAAGAATTAAGCTGAGCTATAAAATGTTTATAGTCATTTGACCTTTGCTAAATTAGTTTCATTTCAGAACAATAAACTAGCGATTTTTTTTGTGACAATTACTTCCTCGTAAGAAAAATAATATAAAAAGGGTACGTTTGAACAAAGTGGGTTTTGATATCCAGGGTCTATGGGACTAAGACCAAGTTAGTTTAAAAAAGTTACTAATATCAGAGAAAATATAATTACTAACTTTTATTATAGACTAGCTGAGCCGGCAAACTTCGTACCGCCTCCGAATATATTCACCTTTTAAACCTTCCCTGGACTTCCACAAATAATTCAAAACCAAAAACGGCCAAATCGGTTCAGCCGTTCTCGAGTTTTAGCGAGACTAACTAACAGCAATTGATTTTTATATATATATAGATTAATGTTAGATGAAAGTGGCCAAGAGGCGAGAGTAAAATATAAGAAAAAAAAATACGACGTCCATACAAAATATTATCAGGTCAATACTGACTTTGTATAGAAATTATAGTTACTTACTTATCTACAGATACTCCTTCCTACAGAACTGCCTCTGTAATCCGGTTGTCATTTGGTGGGCGTTAAAGGAACCACACCAGAAGCCGAAAGGCGGATCCGAAACACTTTGATAAGTATTAAAGGGGTATATAAGGTCAATGATGACATCAAAGAGACCATTACTAAATTCGCTTTCAAAAGAAAAGTCAAAATTCACCTCACTAGCATAATATCACCCTAAATCGTCATCTTTTTCCGTTTTCACCTCTTCTTTTATGTATGTTTATGTATGTATATGTATAGTTATGAATATTGTATGTAAATCTATGTATGTTTATTTAGCAGTTAAGTGTTTTTTTTTTTTCTCTCATTGTATTCTAAAATAATTCGCGCCGCACATAACTTTTCTGTTTTTCCTAATGGTTGACTGGGAGAGAATGCTTTTAGCATTAAGTCCGCCAATTGTAAACTTGTGGTACAATAAAGATTTATAAATAAAATAAAAATGATCATGATGCCCACTTGATATGATTGAATGACAATACAATACAAACCCTGGCCTTTGGGCTTTCTGAATGCGCAAACGGGAAAGCGGCAAAGCTAGTGATGAAGAAATCTGTGACTGTCCATATAACTGGCTTTCCTGTGTTCGCAACTGGTTGCCAGTGAATAACTGAAAGTCTTCGTAGACAACAAGTTGCGAAAAACAGTGGCTGAAAGGTGCCCGATGACCCGACAAACAATGGATTTTCTTTACTGTCAGGTCATCGGTGATCAATGTGTCAAAGTCATAGGGACCTCACATCTGTCTGTATCTATATATCTACATCTATTGAGGTTAGCGTCGAGCGGCCAATAAATAATGATGGCTATTACGCGGCCTCCGCCATATATTGTACTCGTCCTCAGGTATTGTGACCACGCTGTTATTACATGGAGCACGGACTATTGTTGCAATCTACTAAACGTAAGCATTTGTCTATGGTGCAATAAAGTCATTAACAACATCTAAAATTTATTGCAATGCCATTCAGCTTGGAATATTGAATTAGCAAAATGATAGTTCAATTCAGATTTTTGCAACGACTGATAATTTGAATTTTTTTTTCACCATAGTGCACTTTTTGAGAACATTGTAAAGTATGTAGCTACTTTTAACTGAACCTACTTTTTTTAAAGAATTAGCTTTAAAGTAAATATACTTTTTGTAGTTTCTCTACTCATTCTATGTCGCTGTTGTCGTGCTTTAGTTGCCAAAAAAAATTAAGAAATTATCAAAAACGCTACTCTTGCCTAACTGTCAAACGGCGGAAAGTTCCCTATCAGGGTCATATTCTTCAACATCAACAATACGAGCTCTTGCAACCCATCATAACGGGTACAGTTGCTGAAAGAGAAAAGTCATGGCTGTGGAACATCCGGGAATGGACCGGGATAGCAAGCCCAGATGAGCTGTTCCGTAAAACGAAAAACAAAAAAGGACTTTAAATATCGTTAACTTTCATAAGTTGAAGAGACACTTTAAGAAGAAGAAGATCAAGAATAGCTTACTTATACGTGGCCTTTGACACAGCTATTCAGGTGGCTTGTTCTTGAACGAAAACACAATCTTTCACTTGTGTTAAACTTGTAAAACATAAATAAGGAAGGATCATATGTTTGGTATGCAAATCCTGCTAGCTCGTCGGAAAGAAAAGCCGAGTAGAAATTAATTCACCAAATTAAACAGAATGAAGCAATTTAGATTATCAGAATATCCCGATTTATTTGACAACATGGCGACCCCAGGTTGGCTGTCCTGAATCGCCCTGGGATTTGCGCAGTAAAGAGAGAAACAATTTAGCTAATACGCGATTAAATCTAATTGGCCGGCGATTGTGACTCGACGAAAGAAAAGGTAATGAAATAGATTAAATAAAATGACTTTTAATACAAAATTATAATGTTTACAAAGCGTCTGCCTATCATTTATCAACTCATTTAAATGAAAAGGGGCGCGTCCAAAAAGACGTCGCAAAGCAGGATATGCGTGCTAATGGAGTCTCTGCCGGTGCTGAAAACCGGGCGAAGTGGAAACATAAAAGTAGAAAAGCGAACCCTGGGATCCGAAGCAAACAGCGGAGGATGCAACCGGGATAACGCTAGGATAATGATGATGACCTCATTCTTCTTTAAATCCCATCTGCAGTAAAAAATCCACATTTGATGATAGCATTTAATAATAGGAGACACATTGGCGTTTGGATTTAGGTTTTACTCATCACATTTTTCCCATAGATGTCGTAAAAGGTGTCCTTTGTTCTCTAGCCCTAGTCAGGGCTCCAAGAGCTAATACGGTTTCGGGTTTCGGATGAAAACGGAAAATCTATTAAAATCAGTGTTTAAACATTGGCCTAATCTAAAAGAGCGATTCCTCATAAATTACTATATTATTATAATGTCTCAAAATATTGTTGTAAAGGATATGAGATTTTGAAGGTGTTGCTTCGTTGAACCTTTCAGGGCTAATCTAAACGTTGCCAACATAATGCGAAAGGGTTCTTTTCAGAAACTAATCCTTTGACGGCACAGATAAGAAGGCTGGTTTTTCAACATAATATATGGCTATCTCACTTTCGTATTAAAATGAATTAAAGGCAAAATTTTGGCTTCGGCCCTTTGAAAAGGTGCCTGAAAAGTATACTACGCAAACCTTCAATTCACCCAAAAAAAGAGCAAGTTGTCCTGAGCTTGATCTAATCGACATAAATAAATAAATGCAAAAAGTCTTGTCATATTAGTATTTGTTGTTATAGCGGAAACAGAAATACATCATCTGTAAAAAATTTAATTAACTATCACGGTTCATGAGATACAGCCTGGAACCCTAAAAAAGAATTCCAGTCCCAACAATATGAATAATGAAGCCTATGTACAAAATATGTCACTTTCATAACAGCATTTACCTCCGAACTGTAGATATGTCACGAATGGGCTAGATTGTCCGAAATCGATAGGCTAGGCAGCGAGCCACAACGTAGCTGATCCGATTTCAGTTAACTATATATACCTAACCTAGGTATAGATAGGTGTATCTCTACCTCTGCTTTATACTTATCTTCAAATATTTACTATTCTTCTCAGTGAGTCGAACCCGGCTTATTATAAAATTCATACTTTCAGTTGCGTAAATGTCTTTGAGAGTGCAGGTGGCTGGGTAAGACTCACACTGTGGGTTAGTTAAAAAGTTTATTAGCATATCTACGTTTTCTTAACGATTGTGCATGTCAAGCCATTAACGGGATCTGACTTGAATCCATACTTCCATACTAATATTATAAATGCGAAAGTCTGTCTGTTTCACACGCTTTCACGGCTAAATCGCTGAACGGATTTTGATGAAATTTGGTATGAATATGTACATATAGTTGACGACCCGGGGTCAAACAAAGGCTACTTTTTGACGCAGGCGGAGCTGCGGGAAAAAGCTAGTTGCAAATAAATGATTTGATTTGGTCGCCGCCAATAGCATTTCTATGTTGAGGTCGGTGCTTCGGAAAGTAGCCTGAAAAATTTGTCACACACAGTCTTGGCCACTAACACACCACGGATCATGATTCCTATTGGTTTGGTATAATATAATATAGTACAGTGATTAAAGCGTCCCCTGGGCTCAAGTATGTCTCCATGTACAATAGAATCAGCTGAGACAGAATATTAGGTAGTATGAATTACTCAGCTTGTAGATCCTAAAACAATCTCAAACACAAAACAAACATCTCGATATAAAATTGCACAAATCGCCCGAGGGACAGACAAACCCGATATTTCTATCATTGGAGCCGGATTCTTCACTGCTCATCGTACCGTATCAAATATAAATTGGTACAATTTTTATAGCGACCCGAACTGTAAAGGATAATGTATCTGTTTGTCTCTGCTGTCTGTGTATTAAAAACTATTTGATATTTTTAGAGTTCGATATCCAATGGCATCTATCAAAGTCTGTAATAGTCCGTCTATGCACTTTTTTAACCTATTTCGTCCCACTGGGCAAAAATCTCCCCATTTCCCTCCAAACATCACTGTTCAAAGCCAATTCTAACCACAGCTGTTGGAAGCCTTTAAGACGTCGCTCCAGCGCTTCCATGGACTCGTTTCCTGCGACCATCTTCGACCAGCGTTCTCGTAAATGCCCATCTTTCAAGGTGCATGTGATAAACATGACCTGCCCATTCCAACTTCAGTGTATGCACTTGCAGACTTTAAATTAAGAGTATTAGGTTTCATAAAACAACATGTATACGGCCAAATAGCTTTTCTTCAAGAAACATAATAGGACGATGACACTTGAGAGTGGAATAGAGGTTTTTGTCATCATCTGATACGATGACTTCATGAGAAACGTCTTCGAAGGTAAGATAAAGGGAAGAACCTGGATCCGTAGAGCAAGATATAGCATAAGTGAAGCAAATAAAGGAGAAAGTAAATGTCGTGTCGTACTAAAAACTTAAGGATCTCGCTAATGATCGACAGAAATGGAAGGAACTCCACCGACAAGAGCCCAGCTTTTAAATTAATCATCTGGCAGAAGGAATATAATCAGACTCTTTAGAATTCATTGCAACCAAACATATTTTGGTAAATAAAGCTTCAAGTAAACAAAAAAGGAATACAAGTAACACAATCATAATTTTCCATTTGAAAAGGGTAAATAAGAACTTGGTTACGACATTGCGTGTCCCTGCCCTAATCGAATTACAGGGTGTAAAAGGGGTGTTAAAAGACGACCGACATAACCACAAGCCACAAAGCTACACACGAGGGACCCCACGAAGGAAACCTAATACCAACACAAGAATGAGTTCATTCCACTAACGAAGCCTTCTTGGTAGGGTGTGGATGTGGGATTTTCGTCTAAAATTTCTAATGATATGGTATATCAATTTGATGTTTTCCATGTGGTGTTTCAAATGAACCACTATTGTTTTTCTATAGATTTTGTAAAAGGCAAATAAGGGTAAATATGAAGGAGGTACTCAAATGTAGAGTTGAATCTCCGATGACAAGGATTAGCCACTTTCCTCTGATTTGTTCAGCACCGCCTCTTGTCATAACTACATTTTCTAGTAACTCTGTCTGCATGTTATGCATTCCCCCAACAACAGATAAGATGTTATTGGGATAATTCTAGGATATTAAATAAACACAAATATTAAACAGTTGCTTGGTAGGTAGCTAAAGTTCATACAAACTAGATATACCAATTCCTTCAAAAGAAAATGTCATTAGCTAGTAAAACGAAGCCTAGACATAAACATACACCTGTTTTAGCTATCAACCTGTCTATTATTGAATCGGTGCCAAGACATGTAACATCATGCATGCTAGCTTGTAATAGGTCAAGGGGTCACACAAACCAACCCCTTTAGGGCGGGGGCGAAAAATCGGACATTCATAAGTAGTTCATGAATTTTACTGTCGATTAATTTTGAAACACTTAAGCTTTCACCCCTTTTTTGATCATATCGTTGTTTTGATAGAGTTTTTAGTATCAATTGTCATTCGTCAATGCGTTAATAGGTAACCAGACACCATATTTTACTTACACAATAAACTTTGTCTGAACCTTATTTAGAACTTCATTTGCTGGCTGGACGCGTGATTTTTATAGATATATAAATAAAAAAATCCGAATATTTAAACAAAATTTGATACATCTTTATTATTGTGTTTATTGTTGACAATATAAAGGAGAGCTATTCGAGTACGCTACTCGCGCACGAAATAGGGGGGCGAACAGTTGGTAAGTCTGAAACGACCAGAATGAGATGTTATGCCTAAAATATTACTATGTTCTCACTATAATAAAAATGTTGTCTTCAATCTCTTCAATGCCTATCTATCTGCTCGTGATCTCGTGGTCTATGTTTAATTGAGCAATCAATTTAAACACTGAGGAGGAAATACAGACATAATTACAATGCTTAGTTAATTATGATGACTGTATTCAAGGTAATTGCTTTAATAACTGATAATTTAATCAAGAACTGTTGAGAGAAAATTAACGCCTGATAAATTTTCAGCATTTGGAGATAGCAATGACAGTTTGCGTTTGTGGCGCTACTTTTAAAATACCAAGGCATTGATAGAGAGTGGCTTATGTCCAGTAGTGTTTTATAGAAAGCTGATGATGATAATAATGTTAATACTTAAGAAGTAAAGTGTAACTGTACACCTGGAATTCTACCATCCCCAAGGAGGCAAATATTTGGTCATAAAAATGACAAACGTTAATTAAAAAAAAAAATGGCTTAATCAACAATGATGGAAAGCGAAGATCAAGATAAAACGTTTAGCATACCCTAGGGTGCCAAAGCAATATAAAATGGCTGTGGCTTTCTCAATGAGGACATTTCATTTCTGTACGAAAATTGGACTAATTTTATGGGTTCATCGTACGAGCAATTTAGGATCGCGGAGACAGAATTAAAAGTCATCTTTACGGGTCACGCAAACAATATTGATGTTAAGAGTAATAAACGATGAACATAATACGAAATTCATCACAAAGTCAAAGTTGTGAGCCGTTTTGAAGAGAGATACAGGAATTGAGATTTCTGGGTTGTACTGATAATAATGATGAAAACAGTGATGTGGCTCTTGTCGATATTTCTTAGGAGTTTGAACAAGTTTAGTCATCATCTTACGTTCCAGGGGCTTTAGTCATCCAAAATAAGGTATTATGATGGAACGATTGCGGTTTGTTTAAGTACTAATGCACTGCAAATTTAAAACATAAAATTAAAAGACAGTGCTTACCTTAGAACTAATTTTGAGGAGCTTGTTATTCGAGCGCGACCCGCGTAGTCGTAGCAAATGCGCGTATTAAGCGACGGCGTGACGCGACCACTATTGGATTGGTCGCCAATTAGTGGCATTTTCTATCTTGAGCCCCTCCGTGCTTCGGAAGGCACGTTAAGCCGTTGGTCCCGGTTGTTATCGATAGATAGCAGTCGTGAGGCTGTGACTGTGACAGATGACTTAGGGCAGCCTGAAAAATTCTGGCATGTTGGCCACTAACACACTTCAGGTCATGTTCCTGTGTCTAGTTTCCTGTAAAAAGGGTTACGGAGGTCAGACGGCAATCGCTCCATTGTTATAACCGGCTCCGCCAAATCTAGAACCATTACTTACCCTAGCTTAGCGTACCCTAGGCTCCGAAGCGTAAGCTAACGACGCAACTAGGAATACACGCTAGGATGATGATGATGATGATGCTTACCTTAGAACTAATAAAAGGTATACGCACTAAATTGTGTAATTGTATGTTTCTGATTGCGGTTTGAGCTCCGTAAAACTTTTTAGATGGAAACCACACGAATACGATACTGTGTAGAATCTCATCACTTACTGCGAACGGTGAGGTTGACCCTATCCACGAAGGCAGTCTCGTTCTCAACCCCGCACTCGTACAGACCAGCGTCGTCCACGTCGATGTTCCTCAAGAGGAGACTCCCATCAATCTGTAACAAGCAAACGTTTATTAACCACGTCTCGTGTCAAGGGTCATGGACCCTGAAAACTAGACGAGTGAAACATGTAGGTAATTTGTTATACATATAGCAAACATTTATAAAACGGGCTCGGTGGTAATGGTTAACAGTTAACACTATCCGCCAGTCCTTTTCAAATTGTCTTTGTTATAAAATTTATTATCGTTGAGTCATCATCATCATTTCAGCCGCAGTCAGTCCACTGCTGGACATAGGCCTCTCCCAATGATTTCCAAAACGATCGGTTGGCAGCAGTGTGCATCCAGCGTCTGCCTGCGACCCTTTTCATGTCATCTGACCATCTGGTCGGTGGATGTCCAACGCTGCGCTTACCGGTACGTGGTCGCCATTCGAGAACCTTTTTGCCCCATCGGCCATCGGTTCTCCGCGCTATGTGCCCCGCCCCGCCCACTGCCACTTCAAAGAACTAATCCGCTGGGCTATGTCGGTGACTTTTGTTCTCCTACGGATCTCTTCATTTCTGATTCGATCTCGTAGGGAAACACCAAGCTTCGCCCTCTCCATAGCTCTCTGGGCGACCTTGAGCTTTCTTTCGTTGAGTATTCATGACTAAAGAGCATCGAATATCGAAAACCGAGTTTCAAGTAGTGATGTACAAACCTCGAGACGTAGAGTTCTAATTTTGAAGCCTCGAGGCGGATTGGCCGGTCTCAGTGAGCTCGGTGGGCTCATAACCCCGAGTCTACCCGAGACGCGAGCTCTCTGAGCCACGCCTCGAGTCATCGACAGAGTACGAGCCCTTTAAAGAGCTCTAATCTATCAAAAGAGCTCGAGCAAATCTGACTTGAGTCTCGAAAATTAGAACTCAAAAAAATGATAATCTTATGTCGTAAAAGGTACCGTAGATGCTTAATTTATTGTGTTTTACCTCTACTTGACCTCATTCATCAGCATAATTAAAGAGCAGAAAAGATTAACGCAATGAAAAAGACTCGAGCCGTGAAAAAGCCTAGAGATCTATCAAGCTCGCAAAAAGGCTCGAGCTCTGAAAAAGACTCCCGAGTCGTCCAACTTCATACAAACGAGGCGAACCTTGTAAACGACATCGAGCTCTGGACAAAAGGACTCAGAGA
The DNA here is from genome assembly GCA_947363495.1 of Euzophera pinguis. NCBI lineage: Eukaryota > Metazoa > Arthropoda > Insecta > Lepidoptera > Pyralidae > Euzophera > Euzophera pinguis. The sequence continues at coordinate 2,188,423 of OX376164.1, forward strand.
GCTCGAGCCTCGTACATCACTAGTTTCAAGTTTACTTCGCGACTAGCTCAGTCTGTGTGGTTTGTTCGTATTTATTTGTTTTAAATTTGCTACATGTGCACCATTACCATGTAGAACGTAATTTTCTTCAATTCATCCTACATCTATGAGTATAGCTATTCAATGCACACAAAGGCAATGCAATTGCACGCGCGCATGACTTGCATTCGTTCAATTCTATATAGAGTACTATTTTCAATGCAGTACAAGACGTTTATCTTAATTCGTAGACTACTTTTCCCGATAGATATGACCAACTGAACGGATCACTGACAATAAGTATCATACATCCATACAAGTATCCATACCCCAGAATATATAACCATACTTCCTCATCCATGTCCATAGTTCCATACTAATATTACATAGGGCGCACTGTAAGTTTCCGGAACTGGCCACTTACATAAACAATATTTAAAAATTTATTGCAACATTTGAAAATAGAACTCTTTGGCTGTAGAATGCAGTTTGTTTCATCTGACTGTCTTTTGTTTTTACCTTGTGGCGCCATTTAAAAAATTGTGTGTCTGCATCAACATGGATTTAACTCGGGAAAATTTTCGTAGTATGATTTTCTACGATTTTAAGTGTAATTTGACAGCTCAACAGAGCATCGCTCGGCTTGAAACAGCTTTTGGCAATAAAGCACCATGCAAGACAACTGTTTATAGCTGGTTTGCAGAATTCAAGCGTGGTCGTATCAATCTCAGTGACGAATCTCGCGATGGTCGGCCGTCCACCGCTATGACCAACAAAAACATCAATGCTGTGCGCCGTATGATTGAAACAGACAGGCATGTGACCTACCATGAAATTCGCGCATCCTTAGAAATAGGCATGAGTCAAATACAATTAATCCTATACAAACATTTGGGTGTGAGAAAGCTGTGCTCGCGGTGGATCCCACACAACTTGACCGAGGCTCAAAAAACGGACCGCGTCACTTGGTGCAGTGCCATGCTTACCAGATTCAACGAAGGTGCGTCAAATTTGGTGTGGGACATAGTAACAGGTGACGAAATATGGATTTATTGCTACGATCCCAAAACAAAGCAGCAATCGAGCGTATGGGTCTTTCAAGATGAGCCGAAACCAACCAAAGTGGCGCGCGTGAAAAGTGCATCTCAGCGGATGATTGCTTCATTTTTTAATAAAACTGGACACGTGGCTACTGTTGCTTTAGAGAATCGTCGTACAGTGAATAGTGACTGGTACACGACCATTTGTTTGCCGGAAGTTATTGACGAACTCCGTAAAAATAACCGTAAACGCCGTATCATCCTGCACCACGACAATGCTAGTTCTCACACGGCCAGACAGACAAACGACTTTTTGAAGGCGAAAAATGTAGAACTCATGAGTCATCCTGCATACAGTCCCGACCTGGCACCTTGTGACTTTTTTCTGTTCCCAAAAATTAAGAACCAATTACGCGGTCAACGATTTTCATCACCAGAAGAGGCTGTCGAGGAGTATGAAAAACACGTTTCAGAGGTCACCACAGAGGAGTGGCACAAAAGTTTTCAAAACTGGTTTCATCGAATGAAAAAGTGCATAGACGCCAAGGGAGATTATTTTGAAAAACAATAAATTAATTTTGTACCTTTAATAGTATTTTTTCATATTCATTCCGGAAACTTATAGTGCGCCCCACGTATAAATGAGAAAGTCTGTCCAACTTGTCTATTACGCTTTCACGGATACCCGTGGACCAATTTTTATAAATATTGGTATGCTACTTTTTGACGCAGACATAGCCGTGGGAAACAGCTAGTTATTTATATTTAAATTGAAATGATATGCATTTCACATATATTTACAAAAATAAGTTGCTATACTTGGGTTGTCTGGAAGAGATTAAATTAGCGGTAAGCCCGCCTGTTGTATAATTATTAATGTAGTTTGCGCCGTATTGCATATTTTACTGGTGGTATCAAGATTGTTTGTTTATTGTATACTACTAGCTGTTTCCCGAAGCTCTGCCTGCGTCAAAAAGTAGCCTATGTTTGACCCCAAGTCATCTTCAATTCAATAATCATACCAAATTTCATCAATATCCGTTTAGCGGGTTGGCCGTGAAAGCGTCACAGACAGACAGACATGCATTTATAATATTATATTATAGTATACCAGAACTGATAAAAGTATCGATTTTCATTTAGGAATTAATTTATTACTACCAAATGTGCATTCGAAATAAATTATCATTTTTTATTGTAGTGGTTCACTATTTAGGCTATAATGGCTTACACATAAGATATAGATATATACTGTGGCGGGTTTTTTTGTAGGACTATTTAAGATAAACATATGTGTAACTCTAGCGGTTTTGGGCAGCGCACGCCAGAATAGCTCGCAGATGGTAGATTTTTTCCTACTTACTTGACACTTATCGTTATATTTTGGACAATTCACATAATATCTTTATAAATTGTAGCCTATGTGTTATTCTAATGTATAAGCTATATTATTGTAAAGTTTCATTAAAATCTATTCAGTAGTTTTTACGTGAAAGAGCAACAAACATCTATCCATACTTACAAACTTTCGCGTTTATAATATTAGTAGGATCAATCTATCTTCTCACACCATTACTAAAATTCTAATAATCGATTCGCCGCCTACTTTACAATACCAGTACTCTTTATTACACTACCTTAATCGAATGACATTTTCCGGCAGACCTCATAAATTACTGCTTTAAGACTGGTTTGACAGTCAACTGAATGAATAATAAGGTTTAGGAATGAAAAATGATTGCTATTGACCCTCTCCTGGGCTTCTAGCATTTTGATGTAAGGCTTATGGTTCTTGGGGCCATTATCATTAGGAAAATAATCCAGCCATTTCACCTGGAAGAGGGTTTTCTTAATAAAATCACCCATGATATGGTACGACTTTATTGAAGTAACATAAGCTTATGTAATTTGCCACTGTGCAGCGGCTAGACAAAACAGAACGTGAAGTGTTGAGTAATTGTTTATACTTTTTGCATAAAATAAATAAATAAACCATTCCTCTGTTCTTGTAGTTAGATATAAATAAAGACAACAAAACAGTAACTAAATATCTTTGCTTGAACACTGACTAAAATCCATACACAGATTAAAATTTTTATGTGGCAGTAACGTCGCCGAGAAATCAAACGGAATGATTAAGGCTATAAATATCCCAAAGTGGCGAATCTATCAGGTTTAGGTGTTCGATGGTAGCGACCTCGGTGGAGCCTTGGACGCCGATCGATATGGCTCGCATTGAGCATCAACAGACTTGGGCCACTTCGATGTCATGTATGCTTTTATTCAGGTCCTTTTTCGTTAGCTGACTGGTGACAATTTCATTTAACAAACTGTTTTGACCTTGTAACATTTCACTATAAAACCAATCGGATTTTAATTGTACTAAATGAAGGTTGTAACGACCATAATAGAACTAATTCCTCAATTTTATTGTTTACTTCGATGACATAATTCATCCGTTATTTTGATTTGAATAGCATAATTTTATCATATGTATTCCTATATAGTTCCTATACATAGAACTTGTTTACATTGCACACATAAACAAAAGTACAACTATGATACAATGTAAATACATGTATGTATCATAAAAACCCTTTAACGCCTATTTAACATGTTACAACTAAATTGTATCATCACGTCACACAAGTCACGACAACACGACTGGTGTTATTTCCCCGGCATTTTCTTCCAGGTACAATTAAAAGAATGAAGGAGAAAAAAAGTGATATATTATGCCTAAACTTCTTTAATAAAAAATATATATTCCGTTCTAAACTTCCTTAACGTTGTGCATTTGGCTAAGAGCCGAGCCCCGAGGCAGAATTAATAAAGTACCACAAGAGCTAAAACTAGTACAGCTACCAAGTTCTAAATCGGATGCGGAAAATTTGAGGTTTCAGTAGCAGCGGCTAAGTTTGCCTTGCATAACTACGTAGAGAAGGGTTGACACATTTTACACCGCTGTAAAAAAAAAATCATTTATCCATTCCGTTTTTGCGTGACTGAGAAACAAACATTAATCGATCGGAGATCAGTATGAGTGAGACTATTTGTGGTAAGAGGCAAACATCGAGATATACACCGTGAAATTTTAGTCGTTTTGGACCCATCGTCCAGTGAATCCATTCATGCAACTGAACAACTTTCCCTAAGATACATGGGTCGAAATATGGAGTAAATTTTTGGACCTCTCATACAAAATGTCTCATCACGTGATCTAACTTACTATGGGAAGTCCAAATTTGTTTTTCATGATTCGAGCTATGTTCCTTGGGGAAATTTGTTCGGTTGCATGAATGGAGTCACTGGACGATGGGTCAAAAACGACTAAAATTTCACGGTGTATGTACTAATGGAGGCAAACAGTTTAATAGATGCAAAACACTCATCACAGTGTTTTCACAATCTATATCCATTTTTTATCCAAATAAAAACCTTGCGGATTCTTGGCTTCGAGCTGTAGATGATGCAAAACAACCGAGAATAACACATGATATATTCAATTTCAATGATGTGGTAACCCTGCCCAACATGAACAGTACAGTTTTTACATCTGGGCGTGAAATGTTCGGCATCGGCTCAAGTTACGGGGTGACCGTAAAAATATGTTGTTCGGCCATTGTTCGACAGTTAGTATTGCCATTGAAAGAATAAATTGGCTTGGCGCGACAGTAGATTTGCATCGCAAATAGCAAATATTCGATACGAGTAAATATTGCAATAGGTACAATAAAAAATGTGTTTATTGAAAACATACAGTAACAAAACATTAGGTAAAGTGATTCTTTATGGAGCGGACTTAATCAGTCAACCTACGGGCGGAGTAAAAGGGAACAGTTTAGTTAAGGGTGGGTACAGCAAACTAACAATAGATAGTAAACTAAACAAATATTATAAACAAACTACATATATATTACATCCTATTCTAATAATAACTGTCCTAACTGAGTGCAAAATTGAGTTGCAATCTCACTTTCGCATTCATTTGTACATGCATTGATATTATTGATATCCTCATCACTGAACCAATATCCCTGAAATTTCTCATACAAATAGGTGCACTGAATGGAGACATAGGGCGCTTTCCGTCCCGGAAAAAAGTAATGCTTCCGTGGAATTTCAACGTACGTGTAAAAATTTGAACTTGAGTGATATAAAACTTGAATGGTATATGAGTCAGGTTTACGGAGGGCGACGCGCCCTAACCCCGTACCTATAATGCCATGCACCCCCAGGCTAATACCAGGGGGGCTGACTCATCGTCAAAGCAGACATTCGCTATAATCTGTCAATAGTATTGATACTATCTGTGGTGTTACGCTTTCACAGTCAAACCGTTGAACGGATTTTGATGAAATTTTGTATGAATATAGTTGAACACCCGGGGTCAAACATAGGCTATTGTTTGACGCAGGCGGGCGGAGCTACTGGAAAAAGCTAGTCTCTTTGCGATTTATTATTGGACTCTCTTTTGGTTGTATTTTTGCCCGATTATAGAGGTAGATGGCTAATGTTTTCGTGAGTTTCTGTGTATGAGGAAAGTAAAGTTTCTAACCAAAAAGAGTAGAAGACTCTGTTTAAGGCCAACTCCAACCATCGCTGTTGGAAGCCATAAAAGTTAAATTCCAGAAAGTATATCACCTTAGGTATAATGTTAAGGGCCACCCCACATCTTTTATAATACTAGCTTTTTTCCACAGCTCCGCCTGCGTCAAAAAGTAGCCTATGTTTGACCCCGGGTCTTCAACTACTTCAACAAAATCCGTTCAGCGGTTTGGGCGTGAAAGCGTAACAGACAGACAGAAAGACAGACAAACAGACTTTCACATTTATAATATTAGTATAGATTAATGGAAGAAAAGAATATTTGAATACATTCAAATATTACTTACAATAGTGCTAATATATCTTGTTTTAAATTGCATTTTAATGTGACAAGTGAAATTTATGGGTATGGTTATATCTGCTTTACATTCACGTTCCATTCTACGTGATACGTTTAGCTAAACGTTATCTTACGTAGTGGTGGGCGAAATTGTAGCATACACACAACATATATGTATATGTAAACCAATGGTCTGGAAATCCATTCTTCAGGTCTTCTAATTACCAAGAAGTTTAGTTGATAAGCGTGTAATAGTTCATGAATGAATAATTTAAAATAACTAGTCTTCACTCATCCTCCGTCATAGTAATACGCTTCACCTACATTACATGGCGACCCTGCCAGGAAAAGTAACGTGAAAAATGTTAGCTTCGTTGGTCAAGCAACATGATACATACTCATCATTTTAGTCGCAGGCAGTGAACATGTTTTTGCATCTCCCTATTCCTGATTCAGTTGCTAGAAGCAACCTTTTTTTTTAACGTGTGGAAAATGCCTTCGCCTACCACCCAACCAATGAACGCGAAGCTGGGTGGTTATGTGGTACTTGGACCCACTAAAAACCACACGGTGTCAAACGCCTACCGCGTATTGCCGGAACTATGTGCTTCTTAACGCTCCACAGTCCCGGCGCGGCGGCCGCTACCACGGCGGCCTCGGCTCATGAACGCTCTCCACGGAGCGGCTGCGGGTTAGCCCGCTGGCCCTCGCTACCCGCTTGGGTAAAGGCGCGCTTAACACGGGCGCGCCTATCAACCCGAGGCCCTTGGTCGGGTAACGGAATCCTGTTTGTTCCGTTATCCGGCCGACCTTATTGTGGGGGCTGCCGGTGGCTAGAAGCAACCTAGGACAGGTCGACGATAATATATGTAAGACATAGACTTTTAGTTGCTATCGAGCTCCTAGGTACTTCATCTACATTACATGGTTGTTTTCTACAACTAATGAGCAACTAACTAGTGTATGACGTCGGGATAATGATGAGCAGCCCAGCGTTTGTGACTCGCCTGATTATGCTTTCAGTGAGCACGGTAACAATCACGCCTAATGAACGTGCGACCCTTTGAGGACCGATTTCAAAAATGGAGGTTCGTATTTTTCAGGTTTTGATAATAAAGAGTTGATGATATTTTTCTGCAGAAGCGAAAAATATCATCTTCTTGTTTTCATGTTTGACCAATCATAACTACATCATTAATGAATTGTTTTCTCTTGGGACATAATATACTTTCAAATTGGTTTCATATAAATGTAATTGACGACCGTATATGACGAGAGTGATGAGTGTAGAGAAAGGGAAGTCTGTAAGGATTGTAGGAAATGGAAATCCGTAGTCTCTGCTTAACCCTACGGGAAACAGGGGTGATGATATGTATGTATGTATCTCTTCAGTTTCAGAATGAGAGCGTAAATATGTAGATGTTTAGAACATCTACAAAAGTAGGTACTTTATATCACCCGTCCCGGGTGAAATGGTGGAGAGAAGGAAACTGTAGGAAAGCGGGCCTTGTGCTCCGGAGAAACCAGCTGAAGATGCAACCGGGAAACCGATTAGATGGAGGGATATATCCTCAACAAAAGCGACTTAGGTTGGGATGCAACTGGGAAAAATACCGACATGAAGAGTTTTTATTAAAAAAAACCAATGCTCATTTTGACACGAATTCCCACGAGAGTGAAGCTTGTCAAACTCGAAGTCAAAACCTAGAGTAGACATATATATAAAGGCCGGAACATTGTCATTTCCACGTTGCCGGCTAATCATAGACAATCGGAGTGGCTCTTTGTGACAATTATTATGCTTTCAACGCGGGCGTGTGAGTGACAATGCTGCAATGGCTATAATCGGCGTTGTGGTCTACTGATCATTTGTTTAGTGAACTGGAAGAAGTAGATTCGAATGCACGTGGAAATATTTTGATCTACATAATAGAAACCTAAGTAGCATAAGAAGCATTCTGGCTTCAGACCCTTGGTGACGTATCGCATTATTTTTCCTCTACGAAGACATCACTGTCAAAAAATAAAGAACCCAGCTTATTTACGTTCCTAATTTCAATTTCAAACGAAATACGGGCGGATATAGCAGGATATTTATAACGAAATATCTAGAAATCCCTACCCCGTATGACTAAGCTAAAGATTCAACCCAGACAGCCTGCAGGCAAAGGCAGACAGTTTTATTCATCCAGACAGATGAATCATGTTTCAACTTTCACGTGGCACACCATAAATCTGACTGGAAATACCGAAATACTCTCGAAATAAAAAGGTCTAGGCTGTGTCGTAAAATTGCGCTTCTACTGACAAAGCGTAAGCAACAACTGTCTATGACGGGACATCAGGATAAGTTTTGTCGTACCCATAGATTTGCGTACAGCGTAGCGAAACATCTTCGGACATAAGTACTTGTGCACTGAATCCGTGGATCAATGGATGAGAATCGAAGTTTCGTCCAAAATACCCATATGGACTCAATAGTCATAGAGAGGACATAAATACATAATTGTTTTGTCCTCATCATGCATTTCAAGTTTATATGGTTTTTGGAGAACGGGGTAAGTCACAACGCGATTTCAGAAGAAAGTAAGATCCGGTAATGGAAATAACATGGTGAGGTATGTATGAGTAACCATGTCCTGGCATCAACCTCGGTTCGTTTTGAAGCAGGCTTTTAGATTGTTGAATCTACTTCTTTTCGCCAGTTCCGTGTGCAATAATTACATAAAATTAGTAAAGAAAAGATATGATTATTCTCAACCATCTTGTCCAAAGGATCCTTTGAGACGTTTGTCACGTACATTATTAACATGTAGCATAAGTTCATAAGACCTTTGCTGTACCTACGTGATATCTTTCTCAATAAAGATATATTCTAATCTATTCTAAAGGATGATAGGCGTCTATTTTGCGGAATGAAGCCATCCAATTTGTTTAACGGTCCAATTCCTTTCAACAATTGTAGTTAATCGTTAAACGCTCGCCTAACTTGGTCCAGAGTTTAATTAACGTCCTAATTTCCAGATCTTATCAAACTTCTGAAATTATTTTCGACAAGATCTCATAGTCTGAAGAATGGCGTAAGAAGAGTTATGGAGATATATTTCTTGTTTGTTCGCTGAAAGGTGGTTAAAATGCCTAGACATAGAAGTTTGATCCAGGCAGGATGATACCATACGTAATGATGATGATCTCTTGTTTGAAATAGGAATGGGCTAGGATTTATGGTGTTAGTCGGAAGTAGGTATAAGAAACAAAGCTCTTTTGAATTCCATGAAAATTGCTATTCCTCGTGATGCTGAAATAATTTTGTGATAACGCCTAACGAGCAAACGCCTAAATCTACGATGAGGTATCGCAGTATGGGGATAACTTACTAAGAATAGGATGTGATTTAAATACAAATAAAGTTTTAAATAATTTGTTATGTATATTTGTCTCGCAGTTGCATACTCAGATTACGCTTCAGAGCCCAGCGTCCGCTTTAATCATGGTCCTAGACATGGCGGTACTGTTCAATAAATAAAATAATTGGGTTTAATTATATAAGATAAAGACATAATGACCTAAAGAAAGACAAAGGCTACTTTTTGGTGCGACATAACAGTGCCACGCAGGCGAAGCATGTGTTGTGTAGACATTGTGTTTCAACTCCTGTTTGTTAAGTTCTCTTGTTTCCACGTATATTTGTCTCTAAGGAATTACCCTAATGACCACAAAGAGGGTATTATTACCAACAATTAAGTTATTGAACTCTGAGAGCAGAGTTTGGCACGGGTTCGCTCCCGAGGGAAATTTGTGACGAAATGTTGAGTGGGGTTTACAAAAGCCTGGATTTAAAATTTTTAGAAACAGTACAAAGTATACATATTAGCAGGAGTGCAATTTTTTAAATCTATAACTCAGAATCGGTGATACGATTTTGATTCGACATATGACTTAAACATTTCAAAATTATCACTCCAGTAGGGTACCCTGCGATTACAGTTGCCTGTGATGTTGCAGCCTATTATAACATTTCTGAACTAAATGCAAGATTTTATTTAAATCCGCTAACAAGGCGTTCAAACAAACATCATCATTATATTTGCATACATGGATTTTAAGAGTTGGCATTATTTTTAAACCGGCTGCAAATCGCCAATCCTCTTTGGGATTATTCTAATTTTCAGCCATAATAAGATATGGTTTATTTGTTTCTATTTTACAGGTTCGCTCACATCGAGTGGGAGTGGGGCTAAACCACTGGACAACTGAAACTGAACCGGCCTATTTCATCCTAAAGGCAAGGCACGGAGGCAAGTACACACTACTAGACAATACAAGTAGAGAGGAGCTGAAAATTTTATCTCGAATAGTTAAGTAGTAGACTAGTTAAATTCAGACATAGCGGGGTCATCGGGCAGATTGTTAGTGAAATAGCCCGAGGGACAATAAAAGTAATTGTCAATACCGAATTGCCCACATTGACATGGGTCGTGCGGCAGCGACGTGCTTAGAGATTTTCCATAGGGTAGGCAGAAACATATTTCAAGAGCTCTTTACTTTTTATTATTTTCTTTAGGTACTTATTACCTAAATATATAATCTTACGAATATTTATCGATTAAAATAGGTTGAAAAAATAATATTTTTTGTATTATAAGAAATAAATTATAGTTACAACTCCATAGGGTACAATTTCCACAGGGTAGACAATGTCTAAACGTCTTTATGGTATGCACGCCATTGTCGTGCGGATACAATGTTTGGAACAATAGGCACCACAAGTACTCATTGTTAAAATAAATAATTTCATTTCCTCTCGTTAGTGGATTGGATTTAGGACTGCCCGATAGTAGTTAGGTAAATACATACAGTCGAGTGTAGAATCTCCTTTTTTAAAGCCGTTTAAAAAGCAACGATGCAAGGTGAAAACAGGATTCCTGAATTCTTAAAGGTGCGGAGCCTCGGGCTAGTCTGAAAGTTAATTAGAAATCTTTAGCTACTAAAACAGCATTTTACAAAATTTTTGGAATTTTGGAGCCGAGTCTCAGAAATCTGTAGAAATGAGTAAGTACAGGTCCCATACAAAAGCATGGGTTTGTATCCACGGATAACGTGATCATATCACCCCAGACCGATAACTCTTTCGGCACCACTGCCACAGAATAAGAAATATCCCTACTTTGTGCCACTGCACTGGTTGGTTGACTGATGTAAAAAGCTTCTATAGTTACTACTTTGAATCCCCATTAATATTTTATGCGGTTGATTAACACGGTACCTACCTAAAAAGGTAGGTTTCTATCATAGATTAATAACTGGTCTCGCGCGTAGCGTCGCGAAGACCAACTATTAATCTAAGGTTTCTATGTTGCCCAAGTACTAAACATATACATTCAGTGCCCAAAGTTCCTACAAATATTTTACCTCGCCGACAATCGAACCTAGAGCCGATCGTTTGGCGAGTTGGGTACTCAACAGACCACGGAGTTCGTCTTAAGTGGGGAGCCAGCTGATCATTTATCTGGAATGAATACTGGTTCAATCCAGACTGAGCGAGGTCAAAACTTAGAATGTTCGCAAATTGCCAGGGAACAATGAAATTTGTTTAATTTTGCCTGTCTTATTCAATAAAAATTAATATAAACTATTTCAAATCGTATCAATTCATCTATTAGCACCAGCTGTTAGTGAAAACCGTTTGGAAGTTTTTAACTTTATCGCAAACAGAGTTTGATATGACTCCGGGTCTTCAACTATATACACACCAAATTTTATCAAAATCGGTCCAATGGTTTGGCCGTGAAAGCGTAACAGACAAACTTTTGCATTTATAATAGTTATTAGTATATGGATGGAAGGATGGAATTATGGATATAACATACACATAGGCATAGGTAAGTGTTGTGTGCATGTTTCGGTGCAATAAAGATAGCCAACTTCATTTAGTATCGTGTGGAGTTACAAGGTCAAATAGCCATGAAATTAGTGTTTTGTGACGATCTCCTATCCAATGTTTTTTGGAAGACGAAGTAACTAAGGCTGATTAGATGAATCCTGTAGCAATCTAGTAGCGGAAATAGGCTAGTTTTCAGAGTCAAACGAGTAACATTAAAATTAGTCCGTCATTTACTTTTTATTATTTTCTTTTGTCAATTGAGCGATAATTTATAAAGATATAACGCATATATTTAGGTGTGGGGGCTCGTGACGTCACATATTACGAAAAAGTGAAGCACACTGTGACGTCACACCGAACTTTAACGCGTCACATCTTACCATTCTATGTTTCATTGTCAAAAGAAAAAAATAAGTCTAGCCTATTGTTTGTGTGTATGTAGGTTCCAATTGCGCTCATGAACACATCCACACCACATCTGTCTGATCTGCCTAAATCAGCTTTTCTTCTTCGTCCAAGCGTGTCTTCCTAGTTGCGTCGTCAGCTTACGCTTCAGAGCCTAGGGCACGCTATAAGTCATAGTCAGACTGTAGTCTGAACCCCGTAGCCCCTATTACAGGGAAACCAAGAGCTCATTACTATCTTTACTATCTATTCTTTGCCTTTACTAAGTAAAAGCAAAGACGTTAGAACTAGACAAAGTAAGTTCTTCTACACTATCTACAGTCTACACTAATATTATAAAGAGGAAAGATTTGTATTTTTGTGTGTATGTTTGTATTGAATAAACTCAAAAACTACTGTGCCGATTACAAAAATTCTTTAACCATTGGAAAGCTACATTCACCCTGAGTAACATAGGCTATATACCGCAGGCGGAGCTGCGGGAAACAGCTAGTGGGGTTATAAAGACTTTAAAAACTTAAGCCGTAAAATTAGTTTGCAGATAATTAGGGCTACTAAAAGTGGTAAACACTCGTAAAGCTGCCGACCAGGCTGCATGTCAATTAGAAAAGTTCTCCAGAACTGCAGTTCAAGGTTGATTTAAGTGACCTTGCCTATAACTACAGAAGATATTCTGTAATCTGTGGCTATATTAAATGGAAACTTTTTAACTGACTTCCAAAATTCAAAAATGTTTTTATTGTTTATTTTATGTACATACTAAAATCATTAAACTATACATTAAAAATAGATTACACAATAAGCTACACTTATAACTATAAAAATAATATTTCAATTTAGTATTATATTTTTTTTTTGATACACTGTTTCTGGGATAACACATCAACAGTTAAGTCTTATCATCATCATGGCACTCTCTTGTTTCGGAGGCCAAGACCCACTTCGGGTCGCTGCCTCACCGGAGTAGTAGAATTATCATCTTAAAATCTTACAAAATACACTCATACTTATTCCTTCATGGGATAAGTAAACCTTTGTAACTATATATTTCTAACATGTTTTTTATTCTGTCTGAGATAGTTAAAAAAACATAATAATAATTGGGAACCTGGGACCTTACCATCACCTCTAAACGCATGGCAGAAACAAGTGAGTGAACAAGATGGTGCAATACAAGGTGTAAGGCGACATCTCGCTTCCACACTCTTTTTTGACCTGCTATTAGAGATGATACATAGTATGGCACCAGAACTCCATTTTGAGAGTTGGAACTAACTTATTCTAGATGGCTGTACACACTCTTATATCTTTTCAGAATAACCGTAACTGATTCCTGGGTGATAAAGAGCTCAATTGGCACTTCGTGAAGCCCAAAACAAGTCAAGTTTATTGTGTATTACCATTATGGATAAAGTTCAAGAAATAAACATACAATATAATTTCAATTACTGTGACCTCTCTTTTTGATTTCATACTTTCTGAACAAAGTTTTAGAGTTGAAATTTGTAGTTAACATGTCCATAAACATGAAAATGAAATTATACATTTAACAAGTTGTGTAGTTACATAAATTTTAAAACTTAGCACAGACGGCAGGCATATTAAAGATGTCTTAATGTGTGTAAATTACAATAAGAATGAAAAGTCAATCTCACTTCTAATATCTCTCTTCTCACGGTTCTATTGGTTGAGATTTCTTTTGAAATAAGAAGCACCCTTGTAGTTACTAAATACTAGCGTGTACAGGGTTGATTGACCATGTAACCCATCCGATATGATGATGAGTTATTAAATTTATTGTATAAAATTTTTGTGATTTTTAGTGTACATGAATAAATAAGCAATTACTTGTAAAATATGCAAGCCTTATATTATTAATTTTACAACTAGTTGACTTCAGTGGAATTAATCGCCTAAACAGCCGGCTTCCACAGAACTTTACAGATTGTATTGATTTCTCCTTCAGTTAGTTGAAAACCCAATCTTTTCAATCCTATTTTATAATGCGGGCAAGCAATGAAGTGAATAAAATAAATTAAAAACAATTAAGTTCATAGACCTATAATAATATAGGATAATTTGAGACTGTGAATCGATTTAATATAGAAAATAAGTTTTTTAAGAAAATACTTTGTACTCAGTGTGGATTCAAAAAAATTACAATGTTTGTAATTTTTAACTATTATTGAACACATTAAATTATATTTTAATATGGTTTTTATCACCTTTAATACTCATTTAATTTTAATTTTTTTGAAAAATTTAAGAACTGGTAAGGGATAGGACGGAATGGAAAAAAACTCCACCAACAAGAGCCCAGCTCTTTTCATACATACATTATTAATTTATTTTACAGCTTTCATTTTATATTCAAAATAATAAAATAAATTCTTTTTGTCCTTTAAAAGTAAACATTACGCTTAGAAGCTATAAATATGTACCTAATTAAAAAAGAAACAATTTTCCTATGTTTTATTGAATTTTACCTACCCTACTCTTTGTTGTTATTCTTTTCAATAAATGCTTAACAAGTTATAATTAAAATAAAATGCAAACTCACCAAAACTTCATGGTGTGTTCGGTTTCCTCTGTGCACCCACAGTACATTCGGAGGCGGCAAGGTGAGCAGCCCACCACAAGGAATCGTCACATCAGTGCCTTTGTCAACGGCCACTTCTCTTATCTCCACCTCCTCGGCAGAAGAAGTGAAAACTGCACACATAATATAATTAACACCTCAAAAAATTATTTGTACACTCGACAACACATTATTTGAATATTTATTTACCATTTAATCCGAGGTAGATCACAGGCAAAAATATACGCTCCAGAAACATTACTAAAACTACATTTAGACACTCAAGAAAATTATTTCTCGCCTTCTATCTAGTGTAAAGTAAAAAAGATTTATTTCCTATCTAATTATTATAATTACACAAAACGGTGAAGGCGATTGAAAATAATATGAAAAAAATTCACAACAAACGTCTGTACCCCATTGATAAAAGTCATAGACTAAATATTTTGACAGTTTTAACTAGGGGGGGACACTTCTTTGAAAGTGACGTTTTGAAAACAGTTTTACATCGTGTCCCCACTTTATCTATTTAAGAACAAGGGTGACTTACACCCGTATTCTTAAATCTTCACTCAAACTCGACTCAACCTTACTCCACCTCATTGTTATGATTAGTTGTCAAAAGCTTCCTTGACTTATGATGATTTCTCATTGGAGGTGAGTATCGAACTGTCAAATATAAGGTTTGTCGAGAGGTACCTTGAGGCGTCCTTGAAATGACATAAAGTAGATAAATTACTGAATTTTGCCACTTTTGGCCTAGGTATTTACTTCATTTTATTTTTTACTCTATTCTTTTGTAATTTTCAATTTTTGTGTTTAAAATTGTTATTATAACCTCATTGAAGTTTGCTCAAGCAACTAACTAAGAATGTCGTTTTCAAGGAAAGTTCGAGGACTACCTTAAGGCGCCCTCGAATGAATTTGAGTAAAGGACGTTCTTAAGGTTATGTTTAAGAATACGGTGATTCATCAACGCCCAGCCTAAACCATAAAAGCTATATACTTGAAATTTGGGCAGAAATTTTATGTTATTACATAATGCTCAGATATGAAAGGTTTTTCAAAATTCATCGCGTTTCTCAACACGGTAGCGCAGCGGTGCGGGGGGCCCAAAGCAGTTGAAGGGTTAATTGGGTCAAATGGAGGTCCAAAGTATGTATGGGGGAAGGAGATTAGTTAATCCGATTCATTCGAAACTTCACAAGAGTATTGCTTTCGATAAAGGATTAAACATGTGTTTTAGGATTTTTCTGAATTCACCCTATTATAGGGGGAAAAGGGGGGCATACGCCCAAAATGCAAAACCTAAACGATTACTAATCTTTTATTGAATTTCAGCATGTGGGTTTCTGTTAGTTATTAGATTTCCGTAAGACAAAAACAAATACGTTCTCGTTTCCATTGTTCCGTAAGACAAAAATAAATACGTTCAACTAACTAATATTAAATTATTTCTTATGATGAATGAGTAAATACCTATTTAAGGATATTTTGCATTAACCCCTAAAAGGAGGAAAAGGTTTTGTATTATTGATTGTATTTATTTTAGCAAGAGGGGCTTCTTTTGTAATCAGCGGGTGAACTAAGCAAATAGTTTTCAAAACGCACCACCTAATGTGTAATGGGATCACGTACGTAAAAAGGCCTACGTTTTTGACAAGTTGAGAATGCAACAGGGGAACACGTTAAGATGAAAATTACTTAGGTTGATTTGACAAACTGAGGACTCAACCGGGAAACACGTTAAGATAAAAAGACGTACGTTGTTTTACAAGCTGAAGAAAGACGCCACTGGGAAACACGCAGATGAAAATACTTACGTTTATTTTGACAAACTGTCGACGAAACCAGGAACACGCTAAGATAAAGAAGATTCATGTTTTTTTTGCAAGTTGAGGATTCGACAAACACACACGCTGAAATAAAAAATACGTCCTTTGTTTTAATAAGCTGACGACGAAACCGGGAAACAGGCTAAGATGAAGAAGACGCACGTTTTAAGGCAAGTTGAGGATACGACTAAGAACCACGCTAAAATAAAAAAGGTTTCCGTTGTTTAGACAAACTGACGACGAATCCGGGAAACACGCCAAGATGAAGAAGACGCACGTTTTTTTTTTCACAAGCTGAGAACTCGACCAGGAGACACGCTAACATGAAAAAGAGTTTTTTGATAAGCTTAGGATGAAACCCAGAAACACGCTAAGACGAAAAAGAGTTTTTGACAAGATGAGGATGCAACCGGGAAAGGAAACACGCTAAGATGAAAAAGTTGTGTGTTTATTTGAAAATCTATATTTATAAAAGGCCAAATATGCCATGTTTAGAATTTATGTGCCGAATCTGCCTAAATATCAGGAATCCATGGGCACATTATTAATTTAGGTATTTTGTTCAATAGCTCCCGCTCAGTCTTCATTCCCGTGACTGATTGCAGTTTCATTCTGCCGTCATTCAAGGTAGTGAGGGCTGAGCGCGGGGGTCACAATGCTACAGCACCTACCTCTTACGTTTTTCACCCCCGTGTTTCATCAGTCCGTGAATGAGCTTGTAATCCAGTTTTTCATCTATCATTCTGGTGCAATTCTAAGCAAAAGGACTGTCAATGCAGAATTAGCATGTAACCTCTGCAATCTATAGTTGATTCCGTTGTTTACTGTGTTGATAAAAAAAGTAAAAGCTGTCAGTTTGAATTATCGTTGACATCATGACAGCCATAGACTAAAATATAGATTTTCTTCGGACATGGCCGCTGTTTCGGCAATGTAATCACCTGCAATGTTTTGTAAATTCATCTGTAGAAAATGAATGAAGTCTTTTGTAGTTTTTAGTAGTGTTTAGTGGATTGTGTGAAATTCTGTGATAGCTGTAATGGATGCAGACAGCGAGTACGAAATACAGAGGGCTCATGATGCAATTCAAACGATAGAGACTATTCAGTCCATGATCGACGTTTCAGCTGAGAGACTTGAGGGTTTGCGGACACAATGCTCGACCAGCGCCGAGCTGACGCAGCAAGAGATCCGGACCCTGGAGGTATGAATTAGGGACCTATTAGTTTACTTGCGGAAACAATATATGCCCTTGACAAAAATCGCAGACTGGCGGTTTCAAGGACTCTTGCAGTTCAATGCCGGTGCCTAGGCCATGCCTATATTAAGGCCTTGAATAGTTTTCTCGTCTATTAGTGAAACATTCACTTTGTTGACATGGAGAACTGAAATGTAGTTGCAAAATATGTACGAATAGAAAGTTGTTATAATCGCAACACATTACTATGTCAGATTTTCATGATTGTAAATGTAAATTGAAACTAAAGATGCTAATTATTTAGAATTATTGCAATTGCTTATCTCCTTTTTACTATAAAACACATATTTTCTCCATGAGTACTACTATATACTTATGTTTTATTTATGACTAGCTGTTTCCCGCAGCTCCGCCTGCGCCAACAAGTAGCCTATGTTAGACCCTGGGTCTTCAACTATATTCATACCAAATTTCATCAAAATCCGATCAGCGGTTTGGCCTTGAAGGCGTAACAGACAGACAGACTTTCGCATTTATAATATAAGTACGGATGCGTCAAAAAGTAGCCTATGTTTGACCCCGGGTCTTCAATTATATTCATACCAAATTTCATCAAAATCCGTTCAGCGGTTTGGTTGTGAAAGAGTATCAAACAGAAAGACAGACAGACAGACAGAGGTACTATTAAAATTTTTTAAGATAAGGATACCAAATGTTAACTTAGTCTGCCTGTGACCATGAACACTGTAAAGTGTTTGAAATGTCAGATGTAAATAAATAAGTAATAAACGCGATAAAAACCGTATTAAAATAGTTTAATTTAATGAATAAGGATACCCTGTCTCTAATAATGTTTGAATATGTGACTTGTAAGATTTAAATTTACATATCAACACACTTTGCACATAGTTAAGTAGGGGGAATCAACTTTTGCAACAATGATATGATTTTAACTTATGTCCTTGAGCAATATAGTATGTTAATTTAATTGATTTAAATGAAAGTATTCAGCAGAGTATGTATTATCATTAAAGAAAGTTAACTTCTTTGTTGTCTTGACTACTCTTAAGTTTGTTAGCCTAAAAAAAAAACTAAACATCTAATTCAATCTCACCCATCTATCAGGCATAAAAAACAATAAGTCAAAAAAGAAAAATATACAAATGCTTTAGACAAAGGAAAAAAGTCTTTAGCAGCTGTATTTATTTGCAGGCCTTCACAAAGACCTGATAAGATTACACAAGTGTACCTATTTTGTATCTTACTTCGTCACATCACACTGCTTAGTAACACAAGATTTCTAAACTTATCTATCTGCTCTCAAATACAAATATTATTTGGGGATAAAATTTTGTATACCTACTTTTCTGATTAAATTATTAAAAGTCATCCATCCATCTTTACAGACTCACAACTATAATGTGAATCAGCTGTTCAATTCTATTGTATTTTAACAAAATTTTATCGAAATATGAAAGTAATCACTACATTTTTCTACTAAGTGAACAAGAGCTATGGATTTTGAAATCTATACTTCATATTATCAAGCTGAAGAGTTTGTTTGTTTGACACTAATCTCAGGAACTACAATACAATACAATACAAAATCTCTTTATTGCACAACAAGGATACATTGTTAAATTCAAGCAATTACAAGAAAAATATCCTTGCGCAAAGGCGGCCTTATCGCAATAGCAATTTCTTCCAGGCAACCTTACGGAAAATTGAGTAAAGATATTAAAGATAGTGCGTGGTAGTCAAAAAGAGTAAGAAGAAAAATAATAATTTTAATAAATATCAAAACATAAACTTACACATATAATGTATATTACACACTTACTTATATACATAGGGCGCACTGTAAGTTTCCGGAACTGGCCACTTACATAAACAATATTTAAAAATTTATTGCAACATTTGAAAATAGAACTCTTTGGCTGTAGAATGCAGATTGTTTCATCTGACTGTCTTTTGTTTTTACCTTGTGGCGCCATTTAAAAAATTGTGTGTCTGCATCAACATGGATTTAACTCGGGAAAATTTTCGTAGTATGATTTTCTACGATTTTAAGTGTAATTTGACAGCTCAACAGAGCATCGCTCGGCTTGAAACAGCTTTTGGCAATGAAGCACCATGCAAGACAACTGTTTATAGCTGGTTTGCAGAATTCAAGCGTGGTCGTATCAATCTCAGTGACGAATCTCGCGATGGTCGGCCGTCCACCGCTGTGACCAACAAAAACATCAATGCTGTGCGCCGTATGATTGAAACAGACAGGCATGTGACCTACCATGAAATTCGCGCATCCTTAGAAATAGGCATGAGTCAAATACAATTAATCCTACACAAACATTTGGGTGTGAGAAAGCTGTGCTCGCGGTGGATCCCACACAACTTGACCGAGGCTCAAAAAACGGACCGCGTCACTTGGTGCAGTGCCATGCTTACCAGATTCAACGAAGGTGCGTCAAATTTGATGTGGGACATAGTAACAGGTGACGAAACATGGATTTATTGCTACGATCCCAAAACAAAGCAGCAATCGAGCGTATGGGTCTTTCAAGATGAGCCGAAACCAACCAAAGTGGCGCGCGTGAAAAGTGTATCTAAGCGGATGATTGCTTCTTTTTTTAATAAAACTGGACACGTGGCTACTGTTGCTTTAGAGAATCGTCGTACAGTGAATAGTGACTGGTACACGACCATTTGTTTGCCGGAAGTTATTGACGAACTCCGTAAAAATAACCGTAAACGCCGTATCATCCTGCACCACGACAATGCTAGTTCTCACACGGCCAGACAGACAAACGACTTTTTGAAGGCGAAAAATGTAGAACTCATGAGTCATCCTGCATACAGTCCCGACCTGGGACCTTGTGACTTTTTTCTGTTCCCAAAAATTAAGAACCAATTACGCGGTCAACGATTTTCATCACCAGAAGAGGCTGTCGAGGAGTATGAAAAACACGTTTCGGAGGTCACCACAGAGGAGTGGTACAAAAGTTTTCAAAACTGGTTTCATCGAATGAAAAAGTGCGTAGACGCCAAAGGAGATTATTTTGAAAAACAATACATTAACTTGTACCTTTAATAGTATTTTTTCATATTCATTCCGGAAACTTATAGTGCGCCCCACGTACAACTATATATATATATATATATATATATACATACAATATAACAACATATTCACTACACCTACACACACCATTACTACAAACAAGGTAGAATACCATAGCCATGATAAGTAAGGATAGTATATTAAGTAGTAGTATCACGTAAAAAGTGCGACTAAACTACGTACGTACGTACTAAGTGGAACTAAGTCCAATTTGAAAAATTAATTCATTGTTGGATAGCCTATTTTTCGAGGAACACCATAGGCGGGATGAAGTTGGGACGGGCTTGTTAGTGATCAATAAAAGATGAGCTAGCCTTCAAGGAGGGTGTGAATAGTTGGTGTTGCTGGCCTCCAAAGGCTACACTAACCACCTACCATCAATTTGAATATACACCTGTTTGCAAAATTACATAATAAAAATGGTTTAGTGTATTTATGGCTACTCTGTTGTCCTTTTTTTCTAGCTACTTGAACATAACTACTGTCTTTACTTTATGTGATTTCTGACATGGTTATATTGACCAGGATAATGCTAGGATGATGATGTTGATGACATGTTTATGTCATTAGCACAAGTGACAACCAACCCAAGTTACGGCCATGTTCAGTCTTGCTTGCGTCACAAAATAGATAATAGTACTAAAGTACTTGTATAAACTTGAGGACACACAAGTTTTAACCCTTTCGATGCCAACTTACAGTATACACGTAGTAAACAATTAAACATCAATTGTTATAAAATTTCTGGCAGCGAAAGGGTTAATATTTTTCTTCTTAGAGTGTCAAAGCTAGTAATTTGTATTTGTGGGAACAAAAATTCCACCAATAAGAAAGGGTAGTCAGTGGTTTCATACAGATCCCTTTTCTTGTAGGTGATTTATAGCGTATATTATGTTAGTATGGATATGATTATGAACTAAATGTGTCATCACATCAATACAATCAGCAATATGTGTTCAATGCTAATGCACTAATTACTTCAAATATTAGTTAGCTAGTGGATATTTACCAACAAATGGAGTCCATACTGTAACATATGGTAGGGTCGCCATGTAAGGTGGGAGGTTTGAGACGAGTGAAACGAATCAAGTTTACTAACGTACTCTAGGCTTTATTTAATAATGAAGAGCTTAATATACTAAAATATGAATACACACGTCATATAATAGTTATACACACTACAATACTATCCATACTAATAATTTTATAAATGCGAAAGTCTGTCTGTCTGTCTGTCTGTCTTTCTGTCTGTCTGTTGCCCTTTCACAAGCAAACTGCTGAAGGGGGGGTTTGATGAAATTTGGTATGAATATAGTTGAAGACCCGGGGTCAAACATAGGCTACTTTTAGATGCAGGCGGAGCTGCGGGAAACAGCTAGTGTCGTAATAAAACAAAGCAGCTATTTTGTTGTAAATCAATTATTATTATTGACAAGTTAATTAATTTTAACTTGACTTATTGTTGTTGATAAGATCCTTCCATAGTTCACTTGTGAATATAAAAATAGATTGCTTGTTTGTATTTAAGTTATTGCAAGTTCTTTCCTCATTTGGTCTGTGGGTGCCAATTTGTTTCAAATTTAAACAGCTTCCTCAAAAAGTGGGGTATCAAATGCAAATAACTATATATTTTTAAATCCTCCCAGACTTGTTATTTCTCAGTTGCATTCTCACATTATGCTTTAGAGCCCAGCATTGAAACAGTTCTAGGTTTAGTGCTACTGGTAATTACAATGGGGCGACTGCCGTCTGGTCGCCATAACCCTTTACAGGGAAACCACACATATAAGATCTGAAGTGGCAGATTTTTTAGGCTGCCTAAAGACATCAAACACAGCCTAAAGGAAGCTTGCAATTACAACCAGTACCAACGGCTTAATGTGACTTCTAAAGCACAGAGGAGCTCAAGATAGAAATACCACTAATGGCGACCAATCCAAATCAATGTTTAAAGGCGTAGTTATTGACAAATAAACAATTGTGTGTATTAACAATTAAAAAGACTTTTAATAACTGCTACTCATTTCAGCATCGAAAGTGTTTTGATAAAATGGAACCAAGTATTGTAATCTATTTAAATAAGGTCTTATGTACCTGCAGACTTATATTTATAAATTTATTTATTTCCAGGGCAAGCTGGTAAAACACTTCTCCCGACAGCTGTTTATTAAAGCTCGTTTCGGTGAGGAGCTGCAGCGGCAACTCAGGGACGTGCCACGGCTTTCTTCCTGGCTCAATATCGTTGGACTTAGCTCAGATTCTATAGAGGTAACTACCAGGACACATCGGCACGCCCTGGACACAATACAATACAAAAAATTACATATGTTATTTACAATAGGTTATTTACAAAATATAACACACGTACAATTTTAAAACTAATGCGCAAAAGGCGGCCTTATCGCAATTTCTTCTAGGCAACCTTGGCAAATCAATACAACAGCCGACTATGATTCGATCACATACGCATACGCGTCAATGTGCGTGTTACTCGTAGAGTTGATTACCTACTATGAGCGTCACAATAGTCGGTTACGTAAGCTTGCATTATTTTGCCCTCAATTTTTACCCCAAATCTGCGAGTGAGGTGCGGTATCGACTCCCCAACTCGGCTATCTCGGTATGAGACTAATATATGGGGGCCCTGCCACACAAAGTAGATAATAGGAGTGTTGTGGTGGTATCTTCAGAGAAAATGCATAAATCCGAGACTTCACAGCACAACTATGCTTGTTTTATTACTGATTTCCACACATTAATCAATTATTATAACTGAGGTTAAATAATTAAAATAAAAAAAATACATAAAACAGAAGTGGAGCTGTTGCTCCTTCGAGAGGAATATGGAATGATGAGATGACGTGAAAACAATTTGGATAAAAAAAAAATTATACGATAAATGAAATGATTTTAAAATGAAAATGTGGTGAAGGGTGGTTATGATATGAAAAAGTATGGAGAAAATGAGGAATGATCCAAGCGCATCGTTACAGTATTAGTATACGATTAGAATTCTGTGAAATTATTGAACGTTGTTCAGCGCTATTTCAAAAGATTCGAGTGCCAATCGATCGGTCAATCGGTCTGTATGTACTTATAACCCTTCCCATGTATTAGGCTACCGCATGTATACATAAAAAACACATTGCAGCCAATGAACATGTCTGTTTTTCACCAGGCGGTGTGCTCCCGAGTTCCGACGTTAGAAGCGTTAAGAGAGCGGTCGGATCATGAGCTGCGAGCTTTGTTACCGGCCGCGCGGGAGGAGGAGGTTCGGCGGCTGTGTCGGGCTATGCATCGGTTGCAGACCTATACTGGTGAGTTGTATATCTCCACCAGGTGGCGTTAGAAGCGCTGAGAGAGCGGTCGGATCATGAGCTGCGAGCTTTGTTACCGGCCGCGCGGGAGGAGGAGGTTCGGCGGCTGTGTCGGGCTATGCATCGGTTGCAGACCTATACTGGTGAGTTGTATATCTCCACCAGGTGGCGTTAGAAGCGCTGAGAGAGCGGTCGGATCATGAGCTGCGAGCTTTGTTACCGGCCGCGCGGGAGGAGGAGGTTCGGCGGCTGTGTCGGGCTATGCATCGGTTGCAGACCTATACTGGTGAGTTGTATATCTCCACCAGGTGGCGTTAGAAGCGCTGAGAGAGCGGTCGGATCATGAACTGCGAGCTTTGTTACCGGCCGCGCGGGAGGAGGAGGTTCGGCGGCTGTGTCGGGCTATGCATCGGTTGCAGACCTATACTGGTGAGTTGTATATCTCCACCAGGTGGCGTTAGAAGCGCTGAGAGAGCGGTCGGATCATGAACTGCGAGCTTTGTTACCGGCCGCGCGGGAGGAGGAGGTTCGGCGGCTGTGTCGGGCTATGCATCGGTTGCAGACCTATACTGGTGAGTTGTATATCTCCACCAGGTGGCGTTAGAAGCGCTGAGAGAGCGGTCGGATCATGAACTGCGAGCTTTGTTACCGGCCGCGCGGGAGGAGGAGGTTCGGCGGCTGTGTCGGGCTATGCATCGGTTGCAGACCTATACTGGTGAGTTGTATATCTCCACCAGGTGGCGTTAGAAGCGCTGAGAGAGCGGTCGGATCATGAACTGCGAGCTTTGTTACCGGCCGCGCGGGAGGAGGAGGTTCGGCGGCTGTGTCGGGCTATGCATCGGTTGCAGACCTATACTGGTGAGTTGTATATCTCCACCAGGTGGCGTTAGAAGCGCTGAGAGAGCGGTCGGATCATGAACTGCGAGCTTTGTTACCGGCCGCGCGGGAGGAGGAGGTTCGGCGGCTGTGTCGGGCTATGCATCGGTTGCAGACCTATACTGGTGAGTTGTATATCTCCACCAGGTGGCGTTAGAAGCGCTGAGAGAGCGGTCAGATCATGAACTGCGAGCTTTGTTACCGGCCGCGCGGGAGGAGGAGGTTCGGCGGCTGTGTCGGGCTATGCATCGGTTGCAGACCTATACTGGTGAGTTGTATATCTCCACCAGGTGGCGTTAGAAGCGCTGAGAGAGCGGTCGGATCATGAGCTGCGAGCTTTGTTACCGGCCGCGCGGGAGGAGGAGGTTCGGCGGCTGTGTCGGGCTATGCATCGGTTGCAGACCTATACTGGTGAGTTGTATATCTCCACCAGGTGGCGTTAGAAGCGCTGAGAGAGCGGTCGGATCATGAGCTGCGAGCTTTGTTACCGGCCGCGCGGGAGGAGGAGGTTCGGCGGCTGTGTCGGGCTATGCATCGGTTGCAGACCTATACTGGTGAGTTGTATATCTCCACCAGGTGGCGTTAGAAGCGCTGAGAGAGCGGTCAGATCATGAACTGCGAGCTTTGTTACCGGCCGCGCGGGAGGAGGAGGTTCGGCGGCTGTGTCGGGCTATGCATCGGTTGCAGACCTATACTGGTGAGTTGTATATCTCCACCAGGTGGCGTTAGAAGCGCTGAGAGAGCGGTCGGATCATGAGCTGCGAGCTTTGTTACCGGCCGCGCGGGAGGAGGAGGTTCGGCGGCTGTGTCGGGCTATGCATCGGTTGCAGACCTATACTGGTGAGTTGTATATCTCCACCAGGTGGCGTTAGAAGCGCTGAGAGAGCGGTCGGATCATGAGCTGCGAGCTTTGTTACCGGCCGCGCGGGAGGAGGAGGTTCGGCGGCTGTGTCGGGCTATGCATCGGTTGCAGACCTATACTGGTGAGTTGTATATCTCCACCAGGTGGCGTTAGAAGCGCTGAGAGAGCGGTCGGATCATGAGCTGCGAGCTTTGTTACCGGCCGCGCGGGAGGAGGAGGTTCGGCGGCTGTGTCGGGCTATGCATCGGTTGCAGACCTATACTGGTGAGTTGTATATCTCCACCAGGTGGCGTTAGAAGCGCTGAGAGAGCGGTCAGATCATGAACTGCGAGCTTTGTTACCGGCCGCGCGGGAGGAGGAGGTTCGGCGGCTGTGTCGGGCTATGCATCGGTTGCAGACCTATACTGGTGAGTTGTATATCTCCACCAGGTGGCGTTAGAAGCGCTGAGAGAGCGGTCGGATCATGAGCTGCGAGCTTTGTTACCGGCCGCGCGGGAGGAGGAGGTTCGGCGGCTGTGTCGGGCTATGCATCGGTTGCAGACCTATACTGGTGAGTTGTATATCTCCACCAGGTGGCGTTAGAAGCGCTGAGAGAGCGGTCGGATTGTTGCAGTAGGATCCTTCTTCACTACTACAACGCTTCGTGACACATCGCGAAGTGAACGATCTATTATATAAATAATGGGTCGACCGCCGTATAGCCTGAAAATGAAAGCAATTAAAGCAGTGGCTTAGTTTTAAAGGTCGAAGAGACCACTGAGGACGAGTGCGCAAAATGCTTTACTGAGTTCTATAGGTTTTGTTAATGGAAACTTAAAAACGATATACTAAAACTAACATCTAGCTTATTTGTCCACTTTTGGATTTTCTAAAGAACTTTAATATTTTTTTCTATTCAACAGAGGCATTATCACGGGGCGAGGCGGGCACAGAACTCCAACTGTTCTGGGACTCGTGGGAGCGACACGAGAGACACGCGCGAGGCTCGCCAAGACTTCGCCCGAGACCTCGGGGCTCCGTGCCGCACGACAGTGACGCTGTTAATTCGCTGCAATGCACGCCGCATCATATTGCAGGTAATATTACAGCGGCGGGTCTACTACTCCAGTGGCACACCCCGGACACTCCATACAACAGCGTCGAGATTACTACCTCGTACTACGATTCGGTCGCGTACACACGCGCGCCAATGTGTGTGTGGTTATTTACCGTGTCTGCATCATAGTCGTCGAAGCGTCATCCTTGCATCGATTTTTACCCTAAATCTGCGCGGCTCGGTACGGTATCTGTTTCGGGTGGGAAGGTATGAGTGTCTATTCTATACGTTAGTACTATTAATAATTTTGTGTCAGCGGTATCTGAGGTTGCCCACTGGTCTTCTGCCTGATATCATAGCCTGGTTTGACGCAGCGATCCCTACCCATTCTCTCTAGATGTCTGAGCCAGCGTCTTCGCAGGGATTTGGCTCCTTGTCCAGCTCTCTTTTAGCTTGTTTTACTATTTTATTAGTAAACACAAGGGACCCTTATAGTTATCATGTCTGTCTGTCTAAAAGTTTATTTTGTCCATGTAGAAGAACAAACAATACATCCATTCCTTCCGCAGGTTAAAAAGGCAGTGATGATAACCTAATATGGGATATTTCAGGTGGCAAGTCCCCCTCAACACCATTGGGCAAACGAAAGCAAAATTCCACGTTACCACCGCCGGCGGCGCTGACTAAGTCAAGATCACACGAGTCACAGTTGTCTGTCAAACCCGACGCTTCTGATCTCAGGTATGTCATATCATTATCATGAGTAATTCCCATCCGTCCCGGCAGTGCTGCTCTGGTGAAATTGATTCATCGACCCCGGCAGGCATCAACGGGGTAGATGGCACTCATCGTCATCATTTCGTGTAGGGTACATTGTCAATCGACCATGTACACCCTGGTAGATGGCACTGTTCAAGTAACATCTACCCCGGAGTGTGTTTTTAACGGGACTGATAGCATTCACCCCGGTAGTGTGAAGCAGGAAGAATTAAATTAAAAAGAGTTTGTTCGGTACAATCAAGACATTTTTACTATTAACAATCATATACTTAACTAACGACGGATGGAAGTTACTCATCATCATCAATCCCCCTCATTCCACTTGAATCTATCATTACGGTTCACCATCCCCAGCCTTTTCTCATTTCGATCGAGGTCGGCTCTCCGTATCTTCTTGTTCCCTATCGTGTACCATAGAATATATTCTCTATCCGGAATATTTTTTTTTCAATATGGCTTTTAATAGACGTAATTAGCCAGTAACATGTTAAAATTACTGAAGAAAGTTGTTTAGTCAAGCAAGTCTAAGTCAGTAGTTAAGTCAGAAGATTCAGGCTAAGTGAAGTGGTAGAATAACTGGTCTTAGCAATTTCTAGGAGCTTTTGGCAAAAAGCAAGATACTCACATACATTTTTTACTGTATCACTTTCCAACACTCACGCTTGTTTTCGAACACTTCAAGCCACTATTATTATTAACAAATAAACCAAAAACACAATTTATGGCAAATAAATAAAATGAAGAAACTGCTGCACTCAACTTCCTGACAAATATCTCGTAAAAAAAATGTGTTTTTCATTTGTTTATTAATATTTCTATCGACATGTTCTTTCAATAAGGTATTCTTAAAAGAAAATTTAAAAATTTATAAGTTAAGTTTTTTGAAAGTAATTTTAATGCTCTCAGGCTTTTTAATAGCTTATTTAACTCACCTAGGAGAATTAACTCTGGTGAATTAAATAATATACATTCATCACACGTCTTTTTCCCGTATGGGTAGGCAGAGACTACGGATTTCCATTTGCTACGATCCTCACAGACTTCCCTCGCTTCTTCTACGCTCATCACTCTCGTCATACACGCTCGTCGATTACGGGTACTCCTGACTTCTCCCTTTTTTAATATGTCTGCGATTTGGTCGCAGTATTTGTCCGAGGCCGGCCCTTAGAGACTTTGACTCAAGAATAAAAATGTACGCCATTCATTTTTTTTGCTTACCATTGTTACTCTTGGATATTAGGAACTATGATAAGTGTAATCGGTCGTATTTTTTTTTTATATAATTAACTAGGCAAAAAGGCATACGGCCCACCTGATGGTAAATGGTCACCGTAGCCCATGAACGCCCGCAACACCAGAGGCATCACGTGCGTATTGCCGACCCTTGAGAAATCCTTTAACGCCCTTTTTGAAAGACCCCATGTTGTAATCTCTCGGGAAAACCATGTTGGGGAGCTCATTCCACAGTCTCAGCGTACGTGGGAGAAAATTTCTATTAAAGCGCACCGTACGCGATCCTTTGAATTCTAATGAATGCGGATGAATCCCCTGTCGATGGCGAGAGGTGCGATGGTAGAAGGTGGGTGTTGGCATCATCTCAAATCTACACTAATATTATAAATAGGAAAGATTTGTATCTTTGTGTGTATGTTTGTAATGAATAAACTCAAATACTACTGTGCCGATTTCAAAAAATTCTTTCACCATTGGAAAGCTACATTCACCCTGAGTAACATCCATACTTCCATATTAATATTATAAATGCGAAAGTCTGTCTGTCTTTCTGTCTGTCTGTCTGTCTGTTACGCTTTCACGGCCAAACCGCTGAACGGATTTTGATGAAATTTGGTATGAATATAGTTGAAGACCCGGGGTCAAACATAGGCTACTTTTTGACGCAGACGGAGCTGCGGGAAACAGCTAGTAGTATTTAATGTAATCGTACGACTGTTATCATCTGCTAGTGACAACAGTCAGTCGTCGTTCGCTTGCGTCGCGGACACGCCGCCCGCGTCGCCTCGTCCCGTCGAGACCGAGCACGAGCACGAGCACGAACACGAGCACGAGCACGGGCACGAGCACGAACACGTGTCGCCGGTGACGCGACACACGCCATACTGCAACAACGTGAGTCATATCGCTGTGACCCATGGAGCTGTTACAAAGAGGAGATGCCGTCTGAAATCATTGGCGCCTCGCCGACACTGCAGCGGGCGGAGCTTGTTTGAGCATTGCTCGTGCTCCATGGTTGGAGCCACGGCCGAAACCGAGCATGTCGCACGTCTGCCTTCCGCGTCGTGTAGCTGAACAAATACTTTCTTACAAAACGCTTATTACGGCATCTCCTCTTTGTAATTGCTCCATGGCTGTGAGCCTTTTTTTTATTTACCCCCTTTATTCATACAAATGAACAAATTTTCCATAACACCAAATTAACTAATTTATGCTTAGTCCCTTTCGGCCCTATTTATTTTCGACGTGAAAGAACGAGACGAAACATAAATTAGTTAATTTGGTCTTATTGAACGTTTGTTTATGTTTATGAATATTGGGGTTAAACTTTATTGTACAAATATACTGTTGTATACCACAATAGGCGGACTTAATGCTAAAAGCATTATCTAACAGCCTACCATTACCACACCCCGGACACTCCATACACCAGCGGCGAACCCGATACCTATTATACTGCAGCTACACTTTGTCGTGAAGATTCATGTTTGCATTGTCACGATAAAACTTCATTTTCGGTCTTTAATGAAGTGTCTGGCCACATTATATGGCATTGTCAATTTTGTTGTTGACATGACACATACAACATGTTGCCACTTAAAGGCGATCAGTAGCGACGCCAATGCAATGTTTATATTTTCCTGGTCGGGCTATAATTGGATTATTATTGTTTTTTAATTATGGCATTCATTCTCAGATTTTTATCTGTCAATGTCAAAAGTGACATAAAAATCAATAGTAGGTCTGTAATGGATTTTCATATAACATTACTGACCTGTAAAACAGGTCGGCATTGGATTTCCATACAACTGTTCCGCCCGCATTTTTGGCGGGAAGAATGACGTAAGTACTTTCTATCTCGACCTTGAGCAAGTAAGAGTATACTTTCCGAGTGTACTAATAGTAGTGAAAGTATTAACAAATTAAAATACACGGTTGCTATCATACAATCACATTATTTTAACAATTTTTGAACCTTGTCATCCCAATTATCTCTAACATAACCTAAATTCCTAACTCAGTAGGGGGTCAAGATCCTCTTTCTATAACCTTGAGAAATACTTACATGGGTACTTTAAAAGTACCCATAAAGTACTACTTTTTAAGTTAGCAATCAGCGCTTGATCATCTACCTTTTTGCGCCCATCTTCCCTACTAATCAATAACTAAAATGAAATCATTCCTTTTATTTTACTACCACCACCACCTATTGAGACATCTGTCACGTATATTGTAAACATGTAGCATACGTTTATGAGACCTTTGCTGTACCTACGTCCAGCACCTTTCTCAATGAAGATATATTCTATTCTATTTATTTTTTCTCTAGTCCATAGTAGGCGTGGTAATGGGCGGTGCTCCCCGCTCACCCCGAACGCCAACCGTCAGTCGTTGCATGGCGCACGACATCGCGCACCGCTTCACGAAAACCTTCAACATGATCGCCACCTGCGACTACTGCGACAAACAGATGCTATTCGGATCGGGGTTGAAGTGTAAGGAGTGCAAGTTTAAGTGCCACAGGTAAGGAAATCTCGTGGGAATTTCGGGAATCCATTCGTAAGCTGACACCTATTGTCTATGAGCTATCTACCTGCCAAATTTCAGCTTCGTACTATCGGTAGTTTTTAATATTTCTTGAACGGATAAGGGACTAGTAATTTTCAGGCTTGGAACTAAAGATACTGTGATAAACTGATGATTATTTAAAATATCACACAGGGAAAAGTAACTATAAAGTCGCCGTCACGAGAAGGTATAAAAGTAAACAAACTGATTTTTACTCAGGTGGGTTCTAGTGGGTGGGTTACCTAGCGACAATATTATGAGTTTACCAAATACAATTGACTGAAATTACTATACGAGTAATATGAAACTAACGACCAATTACAATTAGTCGGATTATATTTTGATGACACAAAGCGCTGTTACTCAATGATGCATGGTACGGGAACGAGTCCAGCTAAGTGAATATAAACATTTTTGGTCCGCCATTTTGAAAAAATAAATGAAAGAAAAATAATACAACTAATCAATTATGAAATACGCGCGGGTAGTTGCGGCGGTCAACAGAATCATCTACAACCATTCATAAATTTTTTTTCTTTCATTCAAATGTAGCGAACCCCTGAACATTTGTTTACATAATTTATAGCCTCTCGTGACGGGGACTTATATATACTGTTCTTCTGGCAAACCGCTTCACGAAAAAACTCTACTGCAGCAACAGTGAGCTCTTCACCGCTGTTTGCCTGTCTGTTAGTACTAATGACTTGAATTCGTTATTGTAGGGTTTATTGTGTAATAAGTACTACCTATCGCGTGGTTTGTGAGATTCTTATCTGGAAATGTTTTGAATACAAGTAATTTATATTTTACAGAGACTGCGAAAGTAAAGTTCCGCCGTCGTGCGGCCTACCGCCAGAATTGATAGCAGCGTTCAAAGACAAATTTCATAAAGAAGGTGAGATCTCAATTTTATAGGTATTTTTAACCGACTTTAAATACTACTTGGTTCTCAGTTTGACCTGTATGTTTGTGTGTTCATCGATTACTCCGTCAATAGAAAGTATTTTTTTTAGATATTTGTTGATATGTAGAACTCCTTTTAATTGTTAAATAAAAAATGAGTGTATTTTCGCTATTTTCGTCCAATGTCTAAAATTATTTAATTTTTGTTGACAGGTCCAGGGTCTGGCGGGTATTACGGAGGTGCGTCTCCCTTGTCGGGTCGTGGATTTTTGTCTTCTCTAACAGGGACGAGAAGAAGACGCCACCCCCCACCACCCCAACATAACTACTCGGTAAGTGTGCTAGTGAATTAATAACTTTAGATAAAGTAGAATTAGAGATATCTTGAAAAATATGGTGGAGATATCTAACTATTTTTTTTTTAATAATATTTATACATGTAATATCTTTGCAGGATACATCCAATGCGATACAGCAAACATAAGAAATTTTACAAATGAGAATAATATTACCAATTAATTACTTATTAATAAAATTTCATGAAACATGCTTAATTTCAATAAACAACAATATATTACATATAATTTAAATCACATCCAAAAACATTTATTTAGTCAAAGCTACTCACTACACTTACAATTTCCAAAACGTGTAGTCAGTTAGTTTGGTATCATTTATGTATCGTTCCCATTGTAAATTTACAGGATTATTCCCAATTTTTTGTAAATTTACCAAAGTTCTCCAAAATATTCCCAATATTTCGTAAATTTACCAAAGTCTCAAAAAAAATTGGGAAAGAAAGATTACGAAAATTTCCGGAACGGCACATTATTATTTGTATCCTATTGATATATTTTACGTGAACAAAACACCATTCCCAAGACGAACATAATTTATTTAAATCAACATAATGCTATACAAAATGCTATCAAAATATCGATAGCGTGATGTAATATGCAACAACGCCATCTCTGAGTTAATAAATGAGTTGACAATTAGCTACTTCAATAGACATAACTCTATCAAATAGTTCATCACTACGTATATATAATGCCCTTAGTAATAGTTAGTATCCATTCCTATTGACATATCTACCGACCGCCACAAGTACTAGCTGTTTCCCGCAGTTCCGCCTGCGTTAAAAAGTAGCCTACGTTTGACCCCGGGTCTTCAACTATATTCATACCAAATTTCATCAAAAAAGGGTTGGCTTTGAAATCGTAACAGACATACTTTCGCACTTATAATATTACTATCAGCCCGTCTCGACTTCGTCCTAGCCTTATAGCCTTTCGATAAATAGGCTATCCGCCACAGAAAGAATTTTTCAAATCGGCCAAACAAACAACTATATTAGTATGGATGTATCTGTAATATTGACATATGTACCGACCGCCACAAGTTGGCGCATCATCAACCCAGTGTTACTGCTCGCAGGCCGCGCCGGACTCCTCCTCGAACACGTCGTCGTGCAACAGTTCAACCCCGTCCTCCCCCGCGCTGCAACATCCTCCCCACCAACATCACAACGCCGTCAACTTGCCGCACAAGCAGCAGTTTCACTTCCCAGGTCATTTATTCAAATTTTGTTGTACAAATATGCAATTGTATATCACAATATCACCTTTGGGTTAAATCAGAGATCTTAAATGTAAGTGTACTATAAGAATTTCAACATTAGTATTTTTTACATCTTGAGTAAATTTACTTACAAAAATAAAATAAAAAATAAAATCTAAATATTCGCTAAAAGATCATCGGGACTGATTAAGATTTCCTAAAGGCTAGGATCTGGATAGGTACTGGATGAAAATTCTAAAAACGTTGATTTTTCACTTCTGCTGTCTGATTAAAAAATCTAAAAAAAAATTCAGGTAACAAGGAACCTTATTCCTGCCAACAGAAAATAAAGCATTTTTCGAATTTTCATCTATTCCCTATTTTAAAATATAGTGATAAAAGTCCATGATAATTTTGAAATATGCCGTTTCCAATAATGGAATAATAATGTAGAATTTTTTTCCGAAATGCATATTATAGCCGCCCGACCAATAAAATAGCAACCTTCGCCATATTGCGGAAAATATTGGAACTAATTTCTTTTACTTGCAACAAGGCATTCATGTAACATTCCGTCATCTCAACACAACGTCATCTACCAAAAAGAAACAGGAGTTGACGTTGTGTATTTTTGTGATTATTTCCAACGATTCCAGCCAGACGACGCAAAAATAATTCATAGTAATGAGAAAAAAGTGATATAAAAGATGTTATCATATTTGACGCGAATAATAACGTACGACGACATTGTCAATTTTGTTGTTGACATGATACTTGAAACATGTTGCCACCTAAAAGCGATCAGTGGCGATGCCAATGCATGGTTTATTTTTTCCTGGTCGGGCTATAATTATTAAAGACTCACAAAGTTTAAACGCTTTTAAAGTAAAACTCTCAAATTCTCCTTGCTAAACTTAAACATCTAAAAGTATAAGCTAGTTACATGGGTGTATGTATGTTTATTTATATGTATGTATGATTATTCTATATAAGTATGTAGGTTTATTTTATGTATTTCCTTCATAATAATATTATCTTGTACACGCTTCAACCCTTCTGGTATGGTATGGCATATCCTCACCTGTCACTCGCTGGTTGACTGTAAGAGATCCCTAAGTGGGATAAGTCCGCCATTGTACTTATTGTTTGTCCATGCTTTTGTATGTAAATTATTTGGTTTTTTTTGTACAATTAAGATATTACAAACAAAGAATATATATTTTTTGTACAGAAGTGAAACCGGCTGTGTCGAGCCCCAACCACGCGTCTCATCAGTTTCACACGAGTCATACAAACCACACTTCGCGGACGACGGATAATAAGGATGAACTTACGTCGAGTATTAAAAGTGGTAAGTAATAGTAGATGTTTTTTTTTCAATAGTCATTTCTCTGTCACACGGAAAATATATATTTTGTGTTTGTTTGTGTATGTTAACTTTATTGTACAGAAAGAATATTAATACAACAAAATAGAACACACCAAAAAGCAGGCATAACTCTTCTAAAAATGTCGCTGCACTATAGCGTAATAGCTATACAACAAATAGTGTAAATATAATAATTTATCGTGTAGACATAATAATTATTGAGGAGCTCGTTAGTCGAGCGCGACCCGCGTGTCCGTAGCGAATGCGCGTGTCAAGTGACGGCGTGACGTGACCACTATTGGATTGGTCGCCATTTAGTGGCATTTCTATCTTGAGCTGCTCCGTGCTTTGGAAGGCACGTTAAGCCGTTGGTCCCGGTTCTTATCGATAGATAGCAGTCGTGAGGCTGTGTCATGCTGTGATGCCTTAGGGCAGCCTGAAAAATTCTGACAGTATTGGTCACAGACTAACACACCTCGGGTCATGTTCCTGTTGGTGCGGTTTCCCTGTAAAAAGGGTTACGGAGATTGGACGGCAGTCTCTCCATTGTAATAATCAGTTCCGCCAAATCTTGGACCATGACTTACAGCGTACCCTAGGCTCCGAAGCGTAAGCTGACGACGCAACTAGGAATACACGCTAGGATAATGAGTGTAGATATAATCATTTCTTATTGACACGACAAACACGCTCCTTTGGACCTTTGGAAACATAGGATTCGCCATATCCCGCTGTAATACAGTTGTCAAGCACATAGCTATGATGATGTAGTATCTATGCAGTAACCTGCGGTGGTGTACAAACAGATAGTTCCCGCGGCGTGTCGTTGAGCGGGTCCAACTCCACCGACAGCGGGGGAGGCTTGCGCGGGGACTCTTTGGACCTCGGGAAGCATCCGGATTCGCGCTGGCCGCGGCAAAATAGCGTGAGTAAAAACTATTTTATTTTATGTTAATCGTGTTTACTTCCTTAAATTAAGATACCTAGATGTACACTTTATTGTACTAATTAAAAAGGTAAAATTACTATTTATAATCAACTAGGGGTTTCCCGCAGCTTATGTTTGATTGTCTTCTTTGTTCATACCAAATTTCATCAAAATCCGTTCAGCGGCATAGCCGTGAAAGCGTTATAATATTAGTATGGATTAGTATGGAAGTATGAATTAATATCAATAGTACTAAACACTCGAAAGGAAAGAAATATCGTGAGATAAGGGTTCAAAATGTTGTTAAAAACTAAATGGGATCGTTTTAAACGCCAGACGTGAAGTAACGCGGTTATCTCTCAGTTAACTTTAACAAGCAGTCAACGTCAAAACGATAACACCCTGCTAAGTGTAGGTTGGTTAGAGTAACTATTTATATGTAGAACGCGGTCATTTTGTGTACAATGAAGTGTCCTCTACAATGAAGTAATAAAATAAAAAATTATAAAGAAATAAGTCGGGAACATAAAACCTTATATTGTTTTAAATTATTGATGAGTTTTGAAAATTACGTACAATACAAAAGTATTTATTGCACTAAAATATCGTGTTATTACTAGCGAAATTAAAATTAATCTAATTGATAAAAATAAATAAATTAAGACTTTGTGCTTTTCTGACCACCAAATTGATTTTGCGTAAAGTTAAACTTCCAAAACTTGTTATTTTTTAAAATCGCTAAATGTTGATGAGAAATTTTGAGTTTGCAAAAAGTTACAATTTAGTTTTTGATAGAGACATATGACAAGAAAACAAATAACCCTTCGCCTGCGTCAAACTAGATAACAATGAAAAATATGATTTAAAATATGATTAGATGAAGGGTATTATTATGTTGAAAAAAAATTTTTAACAGTTTATACTGATACATCTCCTGCGAAGCCAAATATTACTTATATTATAGCGTTTAAACAAAGAACGGTAAAGATATGGCGCGTTAAAGTTCCGAGTGACGTCACAGTGTGCTACACTTTTTCGCAATATGTGACGTCACGAGCCCCCACTCCTAAACTTTGATGCGTTATATCTTTATAATTTATCGCTCAATTGACAAAAGAAAAAATACGTCACTTATATCATTTGACCCTGGAAATTAGCCTATTGTCTCTTTACGCGCGCTTTACACAATGCGATGCTAATTTTACAAGCGATAAGCAGAGCTTACTCACCCCGTCGATAAGTGTGTCACCGCCCTAAATGTTGGTAGCATAAAGTACTTTGCATATCCTTTAGTCTTTCGTTCACTTTGTGTTTGTGAAAAAATATGTATATTTTTTTAATAAATCATGTATGATTTATGTAAAGTGTTTTGTGATTTTTTTTTTGTTTAAAAAATTTAAATGTGAACCAATAATAAAAAAAATATGAAGTAATACTTTAAAGAGCATTTAGCGCTTTGCATATTCTATCGTTTTTCGGCCACTTTGTGTTTGTGCAAAAAATATACATGTATTATTTAAAAGTGTTTTGTGCCTTTTTTTTGTTAAGAAAATTTTTAAATGTTAATTGAAAATAAAAAAGGAAGTTTTTTGTGATATTTTTTCTGTTTTTAAATCTTTGTTTAGATTTTAGAAAAAACTGTGTTGTGAAACATTACTATTATGATGGATTTCATACATACACGGAGATTGTTTGAGGAAGTATGTGAATATTTTTTTTGTTATCTTGTATCTGCATTTTTTAATCGCTGAAGAAACTTTAATGGAACAGAAAAACATTGAAATGGTGGTTCTTCATATGTGAACATACACAAACACCAAAGTTTTTGGAAAAAATGGTTCTTTATGTACAGTTAGGCACGTAGAACATATGTAATTTAAACATTCGTGTATTCGTGCCCGAAATATATACAATAAAATGTTCTTTACTTAATTAAACTACATGACTTAAGGGTGAGGTAATATAATCAAATCAAATGGGTAGACGAGATGGATCAAAATTGAAAAAGTAATGTGATGGCATGATAGCATGCATACGTGTGTTTAAGCTCATTGTTGAAATTTTCACTATGAAATGTTGCACAGACGATTTTATATAACAAATAAAAAACGACGGTAAAGTCCATTTTGAAAATACAAAATTACAAAAAAAAATATATTTTAATCGATGAATACGTAAAACATTAAGAAATTTAAATTTAGGAATTATTTACATAAACGCAATATTTAAGGTAGTTGTCGAACAAATTTTAGTCTCAACCTTGTAAATTACCTAGGCGTGACGTCACCGCTAGCTATCCATTAGTATGGAGCGTTTGGTATCGTCCAAAATGCACGTGAGTTTAACTTCGTCATATCTCAGTTTGTTTAAGTTTTATCGACGTGTTTTTTTACCATTGTGCCTATTATTATACCTTTTCTACCTTACTCACTTGCAAATAAAATTCATTCATTCATTCATTAATATAGTGAGGTCTTTCATTTAAACATGAAATCGAAAATTATTCGTCATGCCTATTTCATGTAGGTATTGTTTATTTATTTTAAGTTTATTGATATAAAATGCTATGTACAAATGGTAGACCTAATGCTACGAGAATTATCTAACAATTAAATTTTATCCAAAAGCTAAGCTGGTTTTTTAATGGTTTGTGTGTATTGTTGTTTATGTTGTGTTTGTCAAATGTTAAACGCAAAATGAGTTTATTATTGCATAATGCAATATTTATATATTGCATAATATATGTGGGTAATAATTATTTATTACCCACATATAGAAATAAACTACAGGCGGGCAAATTACTTATCAATTTCTTCCACTTAATCTTAGATAGGTAAAAATCGAACACTATTCAATTCCGTAACGTTAAATTGATCAATCTTGTCCACAGTTATCAATGAAGGAATGGGACATCCCCTACGACGAACTAATGCTATTCGAAGTCATCGGCACCGGCCGCTTCGGTACAGTTTACCGAGGCAGTTGGCACGGCGCGGTGGCCGTCAAGTTGTTGCACGTGCACTCGCTGAGCGACGACTGTGTGCCGCTCGACACATTCAAACACGAGGTCAGTCCTAATATGTAGCATAATGACGTTTCATTGCCTTTTTTTAATTTTGGAAAATCTGAAGTGGCCCTAATATTGTACCTTGGGGAGCTCCTTGTATTGATGTTAACTAGTGTCTTTTGGATCCCGTTTGATCCTGTCGGATAAAGGGGTGTAAGTATTGGATGGTTCGATGGTGTTTAAAAGTTTTCGATGTGAAGAAAAGATTGTCGATTACTGTACAAATGGTTATACAGGTCGCTTCGGCATCGTTTATTTCATAAATGTTTGTTTATTCTGATTTCTGAAAAAAAATCGATACTTCAGCAAGCTGTTTACGCAAACGATCTTGATTTCGATCGACGAAACGATCAATTTTTTTTATTTATATTCTTGTTCTCTTGCTTTTAGCTTGCTGTTATCGATAATATTTACGGACCAAATAAATATTAATTATATTTTAATATTATTATTATTTTATTTCCAGGTGGCGACATTTAGAAAGACCCGTCACGAGAACTTAGTTCTGTTCATGGGCGCGTGCATGAAGCCTCCTAGACTGGCGATCGTGACGTCACTGTGCAAGGGCATGACTCTGTTCGCACACATCCACGTGCACAAGGACAAGTTCACGGCGAACAAGAGCGTCATCGTGGCCCAGCAGATATCGCAGGTATGACGTCACCAGCTAGGCGATCGTGACGTCACTGTGCAAGGGGTTCCCGAATGGCCGGTTGTTCACGCGAGGATGCCCAGCTATGAACCCTCCCCCCTTTTCATTGTTTAGTTTCAATATACTTATTGTTCATTACCTATACCAGGATGTACATGGTCGATACATCGACAATGTAACTTACAAGAAATGATAATGATGATTACCTTCACTATACTAACACTATAGTTTACTGTTTAGATTGTCCACTGACATAGGTCTTCTCCAAGTGTTTCCATATCAATATGTCCTGTGCTTTCCTGGTCCATTTCCCTTTCCTCGCGACTTTTTTTTGATTTCATCCTCCCATCTACACATCGGTGTACATCTTTTGTGTTTTATTTTACTCCTCTGCGACCACTTGTTGGGACATCTAACCATGTGACCTGCCCATCTCTATTTAACTCAATGACGATGCGGATACGACAAATAACCACCCTACGAGCAACAGCCACATTGATGCGTGTGCGTACGCGGCCGAATCATAGTAGTCGTAATTGGTATCGCCCTCGCCGCTGTTGTGTGGAGTATCCGGAGTGTGCTATATGTTACCTTCGGCTTGTTTGTATATATATATATATATATATATGTCAACCTTATTTTGTCTTTTCTTTTATAACACTACATTGAAATTTGGCTCATCTTTTAATGTTTTTGTTTTACCTATTTGATTTAGATCTTTGTTCGTTAGTTATTGGAAAATATTAACATTATTAGACATTGTGTATGGGGATGAAATTTTACCATATGAATGCAAATTCCAGGGTATGGGCTACCTCCACGCACGAGGCATCATCCACAAGGACCTGAAGACGAAGAACATTTTCCTCGAGAACGGGAAAGTGGTCATCACGGACTTCGGATTGTTCAGCGTTACGAAGCTGTGCTTTGGCAACAAGTAAGTGTACTAATTATCCAATAAAAAAATAAAGTTATATTCGTTTATTTCATGTTTCCAGGGCCCCAGGAGTTCATTGAAATAGTAATAGTTCATTGATATATATTCACTCAAACGTACGAATGATGTCTTTTTTGTATGGAGTGCAAATGTCAAACTATAATTATTACGTCAGACTTTTGGCGGGAAGATGAGAAAAGCAGTTTCGGCGCTGTATTTTATTTTACATATTCATGTTTTTTTATTGAGTGTTTGTGCATAATAATAGAGGATTATAATTCGCAGTGTCCTAGAATAAACGTGAGTGTTGGGAAGTGATAGAGTGTTCGATTTATGGGTTTTCTTGCTTATTGCCGAAACCTCATGGAAATCGCTAAGTGCAGTTTTTCTAACACTTCACTTAGCCTGACTCTTCTGACTAGACTTATCTACTGACTTGACTTTAGACTTGCTTATCTGAATCACTTTAACTTGTTATTGGCTAAATACGGAAGTAAGAGCCATATTAAAAAAAAAAAATGTCACGGCATCGTGACGAGTTGTTTATATTTTATGATAGATATTTGATGACGTGAAGAACGAATTTGTATTGTTAAAAAAAAAAATCCCAATTAGGAGTCTAGAGCCGGTTAATAAAAATCTGTATCGACAATTTCTTGTCATTTTTATTTTTGCAGTGAATTCAGTTTTATATTTATACATTTTAGTGCCCGCGGCGACAGTCTAGGCATTCCAATGGGCTGGTTGTGCTATCTCGCTCCGGAACTATGTCGAGCGCTGAGACCGCACGCGTCTCTACATCTGCCGTTCTCGAAGGGCACCGATGTCTATGCTTTCGGGTGAGTCACATCATCATAACACCCCTATTTTTTAAGAAGTTCTCGAGTGTGTAAGGACCTAAATGCACAGAATTATTAATACTACTAACATACAGAACGGACACTCACACCCTCCCACCCGAAATAGAAACCGGACCTCACCACACAGATTCCCAGCCTGGCCACGAAGCAATCAGCCACGGCGAATTTCGCCGCGAGCGACTAAAAGAAATACCTACAAATGCAATTGTTTCAGTGCACTAATCGTTACTACTCCTCATTTTGCCTCGCCAGTCACTAGTTCTCATGGCTTTTTAGTGCATTTGTTATGTAATATATTTCTTTTAGTCGCTAGCGAAATTCGCCGTGGCTGATTGCTTCGTGGCCAGGCTGTTAGGGTAAAAAACGAGAGCAAAATAATGCAAAGGTTACTTACATTCGATTATCACTGCTTATCACATTCACATCTCAATGAACCCACAAATCATTTTCACTGTCGTAATGTCAAACGGCCATATTTGTTTACATTATTGTCTTTTTCCATTGAGACAGACTTAACAATATGATCCTTTGAGTCGAATTATAAAAAAAAAGATGTGATATCATTCATTTAATTTGTTATAACTTTCATTTCGAAAATATACGTTATTATATGTTACAGCACGGTATTTTACGAGCTCCTTTGCGGAGAGTATCCGTTCAA
Source organism: Euzophera pinguis (assembly GCA_947363495.1). Taxonomy (NCBI): domain Eukaryota; kingdom Metazoa; phylum Arthropoda; class Insecta; order Lepidoptera; family Pyralidae; genus Euzophera; species Euzophera pinguis. Next base: position 2,230,999 of record OX376164.1, read on the forward strand.
AGGCCAACTGCCCGAGCCCATCATCTGGCAAGTCGGGAAGGGAATCAAACCGTCACTGGCCAACATGCAAGCTTCCAGAGATATCAAGGTTAGTTCTATATTACTGTACTCTGCAATTGGGTAGTCTTCGTGGTCCAGTCGTTAAAGTTACTTAGATCAGTAGGTGCTGCGTTTGATTCCCACGGGAAGCATACTTTGTTTAGTTCTTACCAGTTTGGTTAGGACATTGCAGGCTTGAATCACTTGATTGTCTGATATTATATATTAATTTGTTACGAATATCGCGTGTCAAGCGACCGGCGAGACGCAACCCGTATTGTATCGGTTGTCATTAGTGGCATTTTCAATCTTGTGCTCCTCCGTACTTCGGATGGCACGCCAAGCTGTTGGCCCCGGTTGTTATCTACAGATGGTAGTCGGGGTCGAACCCCAGACTCGAAAATCTTAAGCTATGGACGTAACTGGGAAATAAGCTTACCAGGTAAATTGATGATTCTGTTCTTCAGAAGGCTCCCTGTAGTGTATATTATGCACTAGACTATGTTGGAGCACAATAAAAGATGTTCGTAAACAATACACTATTTTATTTAATGATCAGTTCACCCGAATACAATTTACTATAACGAAAGTTCCCTTATTTTAGGTACACTGCCGATATTACATACACTACCAAGCTATGACACCTAGTCACTGGCGACTTCGAGAGTTCCACACCCCGCGCAACGTCTAAAATGCCGCGGCAGCGTAACTCTAGGGTCGCCACACTCCCATTTAGTATGTCAGAGGCTGAACGGTGGTTCCACCAACTCCGATTATCTCTGACATTAGGGTGTACAGGGACGATTGACCATGTAACCCGCTCGATATGAATGAATATGATCTGTCTTCTTTTTAAATGTATTCTTGCTATGTCCCCGTTGACTGAAAGAGATTTTTTAATGGGATAAGGTTGCTTTTGTATTTTTTGTTTTATTGTAATGTTATTTTATTGTACAATAAAGTTTAAATAAATAAATAAACAAATATTTCCCACAGGACATCCTCATGCAGTGCTGGTCGTACCGCGCCCCCGAGCGGCCCGACTTCCCCTCTCTACTGAGCACTCTACAGAAACTCCCGCGCAAGCGTCTCGCGCGCTCTCCCTCGCACCCCGTACAGCTGTCTCGCTCTGCCGACTCGGTGCTCTGAGGCATAGCCAACGCTATCAGACTCTGGGATATGAAACCGCTCAAAACGGTGACAGAGCACAGTGAAAGTGATAGTGATTCTAAAAGTGTTCCGCGGAAGTCGGTGATTAAAAATAAAAAAAATACTGGCAAGATTGTTTATTTCCGTAATAAGTGAAAACATCTTTATTGACTGTTTAAAACTCAGTGAACTTGAAGTGTAAAGCTATGTCGAGTGTTAACATCGCCAGTGATTTTGGGAGTTTCGCAATTTTTGAGGTATTCTATAGACATGTGATGTTTCGCAATTTTTGAGGTATTCCATAGACATGTGATGAAAGGTCTGACCCATGAAGCAATTACAAAGAGGAGATGCCGTAATAAGCGTTTTGTAAGAAAGTATTTGTGCGGGGTGCTTGGTTTCGGCCGTCGCTCCAACTATGGAGCACAGCAATGACAAGCTCCGCCCACTTTTGTGTCGACGAGGCTCCAATGATCACATCACTGCGCCATTTCAAACGGCATCTTCATCCTCTTTGTAATTGCTTCATGGTCTGACCACAATCTCAAGTCGTTAAAAGTTAAGCAGATCCTAAGCTCCATACCAAACATCTAAGGATGCTATTGTGAGGATGAAGAATAAGTTGATAATGAATCACATCCATGCCTCCATCAACCACATCATTCATAAATTAAAAAGATTTAATAAAAATTCAGAGATTTCATATTGGCTATGATAGAAGCTAGGGGCTTTTAAACAAATTGAACTGTGAACTGTTTTATAACTGTAATTGGTACGCAACTCTGATAGAACTTAGACAGGAGAGAAAATCATCAACTCCACTTTCAAAATTGACAATCAAAGAATTATTTTTATATAGCAGCCATAAAATCTTTACTAATTTCAGAAGTTTTGATGAGATTTGATTCAAAGAAAAAAAAGGGCTGAAATTAGGATTTTTTTGAGTATTTGTGTTTTGGACCACCAGTATAATTCATCACTATATGTTATGATAGTGATAAAATTGTCACAATTATTGCAAAGCGAATTAAATTGGCTAGAAATAGATGACAATATTTAATTTATTGTTTAATTGTTTAATAATTAACTATTGTATTTATTTTTGAAATTCGACATGCTATGCCACATAGTGAAAGCGGATTACTTTTGACTTGTTGATTATATTGTATACTTGTAATTTATACAAAGATGTGAAACAATAAGGACAAAAATAATACCCAAAATTATATGAATTTATTTATGCGTGAATAAAGTTGAAATATTCTGTACAATTGGAAATATAAATAGTTTATCATTAAAAGAAATAGAATAATTGTAAATAATCATAACTCCATGTTAAATCAATAAAAATTAAGTTACTTTGATCAGAAGGAAACTTTGTCAAAACAAAGTTGTGTAATATATCTTTCTTAATTTTTATTCATATATATCAGAATTCTGATGATGTTCTGTTTACAATGACCCTACCTAAAATACCTAAAAGTGCAATGTTAAAGACATATTTATTCAACTGAATTGAGGTAGTGCCTGTTTTGAATGTGGGAAGCTTTGTCAAATTTTGTCTTCTGATTTTGTGTAAAAATATACTTTCCTATTATATTTCAAAGAAATATATCTAGCAACTGTTTACTACTGAGTGAACAATCCTTATTGAAAAAAAACAAATATTTATTAAGCCTAGTTTAACTGAAATATGTTTAATCACTCTCTTATTGTTATTTTGAAAGAAAGAATGTGTCTGAACAGATTTTAGTTAAAATAACAGATATTTGGAATTTTTTATGTTGGTTAATTGTTAAATCTGGGTAGATGTAAATATATTTTTCAATGGAAACTTCTGCGATTCTTATTATACACAACTGTCAAAGTATTGTTAATATCTTTCCATGGCATGTTGACGCCTAGTTTTACTTAAAAATCTAATTGCTTATGAGCAATACCTGAAATAAGAATGATTAAATCGTTTTTACCTGTTTCCTTGAATTAGAATTTACATTTAGCCCTCATAGACCGTACATGTAAAGTGTAAACAAATTTAATTTTATGTTAATAATATAATCCTAAATATATAGTTATTGTAAGTAAACTTGATCTCTGTTTATCAATAGATTAAATTATATTTTTCGTATTTTTAAAATGTGAAAGTTGAAAGCTTGTTCATAGTGTAAATATTGTACAGTGTTAACGAAATGTTGCTGTGATCGCGATCGGCGGCGGTGCGCCCCCTTATCAAAGCGGATTAGCACTCACTCTATAAATAACATTATGTGTATATTATTAACAAAAATAATACTTTTTTTAAATAACATGATCAAATTTTAATATAAAACTTAAAATTAATGTAGTTTTACTCCGCTTTGTTTATGGCTCAATGCGTCGCGCGTTACACTCGCCTGTATAATAAATTCACTTCGTATTCTTCTCTATTCTCTGTAAAAATGTCTATAATATTTATTGGAGTATGAAGAGACTGCTATGAAAAGCAATCAAATGTCCTTACAGACTTAGCCTAGTTCACCCATACTTAGTGTTTCGCAAGTCTAGCCTGGCCTGACCTAGAGACCTATTTTTGAAATGTGTGACTCATAGGTCAAATGAAAAGAGTTTGACGACTGACAAATGATAATCATTCGACATAATTCACACTTTTCAAAAATAGCACTCATCAACATGAATATGAAGAAAGCTACAGTAACAATAAAAAAAAGTAAAAAAAAAGTTTCCTTAATTGTGTGACAGAAGCATGTTCTGTGCAAAGCAAAGCAATGTGTTGTATGAAGCCAAGTGGCTTACTATCACCTCTTTAATTCCATCTAAATCTGAGTAAATGAGATGTCGCCTTACATCCCGTATCGCGCCATCTCGCTCGCTCACTCGCATTTTCATGGAATTATGAGACCATAGTAAGCCACCTCCTATAATAACAAATAATTAGTTGAAAATTAAACTAGCATTATGTAAACTAGCCTTATTTATAGTCTCAAAATATAAATCGCATTAAATCGGCATGTTAAGGAAACCTAACATGTTTAAAATTACTAAATCCGTGTAAACTGTGTTACTCGGGAGGTTTTAAATTACCTCAATGTATAAAGTGTGAACATAGAAAATGACTGTGTGTATGCTATTTTTGACATCTATGACTCATATGTCGAATGAAAGTCATTCGAAATCGAACGAAAATCATTCGACTCTCCGATTTTGAGTGAGTTGTAGATAAAATAACACTCCTGGTCGGTTACTATGGTCTTTTAAATCCATCAGAATGCAAGTGTAAAAGCAAGATGGCCCAATACATGATGTAAGATGACATCTCGTTTGATGGATGGATTCAAGGGACCATGGTTATCCCCTGCCTTATCAATTAGGATATGAGTCGACATTTTGATAACTTTCATGTTATCCAAATATTATTATTCCAATTGATATTGTATTTTCGAAAATTTGGTTACAGTATTTGGCCATTTTATTTACACATTAGCATAAGGCAAAAAGTTCATTGTAAAGTTCTTTTTCTCTGTTATTGAAATATTTTAGACATAATCTTATGATAACCGGTTGATTCAACAAGGAGTGCTATTTTTGAAAAGTGTAACTCACGCAATATCGGCGAGTTGAATAATTTTTGTTCAATCTCTAATGATTTTTGTTTGTTAACGAAGGATTTTTGTTATTTATCGTACGATTTTCATTCGACATATATCGTCATACATTTCAAAAATAGGGCACCCGATCATGTTGACTATATGAGCAAAAGGTTTCAATACATGAATGTAACCTTAAAATCTAAATAAAAAAATCCTTTTTCCAATTATAAACCCTTTTCTTGTTTACATAAAATTGTATAAATAAATGAGAACATTCCTTTCAGTAGATTGTTGAAGGTTTGAACTCATAGTTACATTTCGAATTTCTAAGTACATTTGTTTAGTACTCTTTAAAAGTTACCAAGTTATATAATGTTTGTAAAGAGGCTTACATTAGTTATTGTTAAGGGAACTGTTGAAACATAGGAATTTGGATCACAAGCTTAGAAAAAGATGTGTTTTAAATATGACTTGAGATCTGCATCTTCTAATGATATTGACAAAAAACTTGATTCCTAATGTTAAAAACCTTAAAATATCATATTTGTTAATTTTCATAAACAATGCAGAAAGTTTATAGATTTGAATCAATTGTCTTTCAATGCAGAGGTTAAAAAACCTCTACTAATGGATTTTCTTTTGTTGTGTCGTGTCATTCAATGCGTTAAACGTCACATTTTATTGAATTAAACTATTTTAAAATAGTTTTTATCGCGTCCAAATGCTACCATGAACTCTGTAGTGTTTGAAACGTTAGGTGTAAATAAATTAATAATAAGCACGATAAAAACCTTATTGAAGGGTCCATTCAAACTGACGGGAATCCCGCGCCTACAGACGGGACGCCCACAGAAATAAGAATCGGTAGAAGTGCCGTAGCGTGTGCCAAAGTTAACTGGCCTGCTAATGACACTTTTAAATATTCTTATTTTTATGAGCGTCCCCCGCCAGTCGCGCAGGATTCGCGTCAGTTTGAATGGACTTTAAAATAGTTTAATTTTAATGTGTAACAATTACAGAAACATTGATATAATTATCACATCTTATTTCTGAGCTCAAGATTGGATACTGGAGTGTTGTGTCTATAGCTGAATAAAATAGAACTTACTTTTATTCATCAGGATTTACTATCATTTTACTATGTAATTAAATTAATAAATTATAATGAAAAGTATTCTGGTCACTCCACTCCTATTAAATTAGTTGTTGTATGTTAATAAATAAATTCTGCTAAAGGGATAAGCCACAATAATATGTATATAAAGTATGTGGCAGGCTTGGTCGATTGTAATATATTTATTCAATAGGTACAGAATAAAGGTTGGAATACAGTTGTAAAACTACATATGTATTGAGATTTCAATAGGTTAGTTGCATTTGCCAAATTAAATCTCTGATCACTGTTCTTGGTTGTTTTATTTTGAATTTGCTTTTGCATGTGTATTGTGAACTAAATCCCACTGCAATATTTCAGATGTAAGGTACTCTTCACCATTCACAGTAGTCCTGTCTACATATCTGTATGGGAAAGAGTATCAGTTCAAACATTCTTCACAAATCCATATGACAATCTGTATATTTGAAAAGTATGACTAACCTAAAATTGATGAGTTGTATGAAAATTGTCCGTATTACGTATGATGAATGAAATCATTTGATATTAAACGAAAATCATTTGTCTCACTGGTTTTGCGTGGGTCATACTTTAAAAAAAGGTGGGTCCAGAACATCTTCTGGTGACAGAAAAACCTAAATAAGTTTAAAAATAAATTTTATTTTATACATCCACATACAAAAGAATATTTTGTTTTTAAATTTTCTGAATGTTATGACACATGGCCAGCGAGTATTGATGCTATATTCGTGCACATGCTCTTAATCTCTTCATCACTCAAATACTCTGAGCCCAGAATAGCATTCCCCACAGCTATCGTTTCTCTCATACTATTCGCTTTTATCCAAATTCGACCATTCATACCCGCTGCTATTTCAAATGGCCACTCATTCTTCAAAGAATTCAGCAATGGGCAGTTTGCGTTCAAAATCTTCCTAACTAGGTTCAGAGAACACTTGAACACGAATCCATCATTCAAAACGCCCATACGGCCCTTTTTTCCTGTAGAATCTACACAAACTAATTCTGGCTCCATGTCTTTGCTTGCTACTAACATTTTGGCATAAACCACATCGCCGATTTGAACATCAGGCCTGTTCTTTTTTGTTGCATTTTCAAAAGAAAGATATGACAAAGAGGCTGGACAGCTTCCGCCGACGTCAACTCTGAAGATATCACCAGATTTTTGTATAACAATGCCAATAACGTTTTCTCCTCTAGATGGTACGTATCTTTTCTGGTAGCTATCGACCCAGAATGTGTTGGGCGCGCGTTTCCTTAGTACGCCAGCTTTGGTGACGAAGATCTTGTCGATCTCTTTGCGAAGACCCGGCCCGAGGATCACTTTGCCTTTCTCTCCAGCCGCTTCGACTTCTTCACAAGAATCACCAGGTAAAACAACGTCGCCTACAGAAACCTTCATTTTTATACCTTTTGCATTTATTTTTATTTAAGTCTTAAAAAGTTTATTTAAATATAATAATTTATTCCTTCCAATTTTTGTCCTCGTGTTTGTTATTGTCTCTATTTTCACGATCTGACTGACGGAATGGTGCTGTGCTGACAGTGACAGAGTTAAATTTTTCCGAAGTTGTTTCGAGATGCGCACGTTATTTGTTTTGTTATAGCTTACTATCATCTTATTCTACCATCCATATGAGAGCAAGAAAGCGAGATAGCTCTATACGGTTTGTAAGGCGACATTTCTTTTATTCACTCGCATTTGATGGAAATAAGAGGATCACCTCTTTTTGATGGAAATAAGAGTCTCTCTGTAGAAAAAAATGATAAATTAGTACTTGCCAATGCCAAACTCAAATTATTTGTTGTGTTCTGTTCGGTCAATGTCAAAACCATGTGGTATTTTCGTTGTTTTCATTTCATTTTCATTTTAAATCAACCAAATAAAAATTAAAAATGCTCGCAGTTGTTGAAAATGATGTTCTTAAATACAGAGGAAGTAATTTTCTTCGTCAGCGGTTATTATTATCCACCTTAAGTGGGCGTGCGATTAAAATTGAAGACATTCGTAGTGGCCACGACGATCCTGGACTTCGGGAGTACGAGGTTAACTTGATACGGCTGCTGGATAAGGTGACGAACGGCACGAGGGTGGAGTTGGGGGAAACCGGAACTTCATTGTATTTTCAGCCAGGAATATTAATTGGAGGACAAGTCAACCACACTTGTTGTCCACAAAGGGGTATAGGTTAGTACCTATTCCCTTGTCAAATATACTTGTTTAAACGATAAAAATCACTCTACACTTACGGCAAGAGCTCTTAATCAAAATTAATATAGTGAAGTGGAACACAAATCCCATCGTAATTAATATTATACAGGCGACAGTGAGGTTATAATTTTATTTGTCTCTATGCAATAGCTACTCAACAAATTTTCCTGAAATTTTGTGTACATATATGTTGGAAGGATATATGGTACCTTTCATCCTTGATAAAATGAAATGAAATATGCATGAGCCATGAGCTGGATACCACATGTTGAATATTATAACAATTTCAGGTTACTACCTAGAAGTGTTGCTAGCACTGGGGCCATTTTGCAAGGAACCACTGAGTGCTGTCCTACAAGGAGTTACCCATAGCGACCTGGATGTGTCTGTGGACAAGGTGAAGGCAGCTGCTCTGCCAGTACTGCTAAAGTTCATATTGGTTGACGATGGACTGGAACTTAAGGTGGTGAGGAGAGGTTAGTGAGTAACTAGTGCTGCTTTGGAAGGCATGCTAAGCCTTTAGACATGCTTATTCAAAACCTGCGAGTCAATTTTTTTTTTTCAGTTAGTGACTGACAATTTTCATTCAATTCACTGGTTTTCAGCTAGTCATCAATCTTAAAAATAGGTCCAAAAAATTACATATCTAATTCTAATTTTTCTGAATGAAACGGGAAAATGTGGGCATTCGGATGATATCGCTAACTGATTTTGTTTTTACATTAAGTTTTGTTGTTTCTTTGCAGCCTGGCTCTTATAAAGGCAGTTGTTATTGGTTTTCATATATACTTTTATAATCTAAAATTAATGGTTTGTTCTCAATAGACAACAGTACCAATTGAAAATAAAATTTCGTATCAAATTGTTTTTGTTTAAATGTTAATCAATGTAAAAGTTTGTTTGTATGTGAAGCTTCTTAAAATAAACTATCATAAAAAATTCAGAAAATTTATCCAAATATATATTTTTTTTTTTTTTAATTATCCAGGAGCGCCACCTCTAGGCGGTGGGGAAGTGGTGTTCAAATGCCCCGTCCGTCGGCACCTCAGGCCGCTGCAGTGGACTAAATGGGGCCTCATCAAGAGGATCCGAGGAGTGGTGTACGCTCTGAGAGTGTCTCCCACCATGGCGAACCGAGTGGTTGATGCCGCTAAAGGGGTAAGTTGTTTTAGCTGGTAGATTAACGTTTTGTTTATTGGTACATTATTTGTTTAATTTAAGTTGTTGTCTTCAAACATAATTATGTTTATGTATGCGGTCAATAAAGATATTTTGTATTAAAAATAATAATATATAATAAGTTAATGCCTTTGGTCCCGGCTGCTATTAGATGGTTGTTAAAGGAACCAGTCAGAGGGCAAAAGGAGGTTCCGAAAAACTCTGACACCAGGGTATACTGGGTCGATTAATCATGTTACTCAATGTTTTTTTAACATCATCTATTGGAGAATTTACAGCCTTCTCTCACTTTACATGCATGACCAACCAAATTCCATTTTGATAGCATTACTAAAAACCTCGTTAGTTTTTAACAAGACATAAAGTTTTGAGAATTTGGTGCAAATAGCTTCAGATCATCCAGTTAAGCAAGTGAAAAATGACCTTATCGTCCCTACGAAGTCGGTACTCCAGTCCTGAATCCCTCAGCAATGTACTGAGGGGATTCAGGGCCAGACAAAACCACAAAGGACTTAAACTGTCACCTTGGAAGATACTATACCACTCTCAATCCTGATCAAGCTTGTAGAGCAGAAAGGTGACCCCGGTTGTCATAAAGGTAGGCTGAGAATCAAGCTCCAGGGCTTTTTGGAATTGTGTTGCCAAGTGTTCATGCGAGCATTAAATCCACTTTATCCAGAAGTTGTGCAATCCGTCTCCATGAATTTTCCAATTCCGTATGGATGGCAGAACTAACATCTAATAAATATTTTTAATAAATGAGACAGTTACTATCTATTTTTGTTGATAAGCAGTTTTGCAGGACCATATACATATTGTAAAAGTTTAAAAAATATACAATACAATAAACAACATTTTATTTTATTTTTACAGGTGATGCTTAACTTCCTACCAGACGTGTACATCAATACGGACCAGTGCCGGGGTTCCAACGCTGGGAAAAGTCCAGGTTTTGGAATCAGCCTCGTCGCTGAAACCAACGAGAAGACCTTCTACTGTGCTGAAGCTGTATGTATAGACAAAATTCATTTTATTATTAGGGTTTAACTCTGACACCAGGGTGCATAGAGTCCATTGACCATGCAGCCACTGATTCAATGTAAAGCTAACATTTTATTTTTAAACTTAATTTATGGTCGCAGGTAGACAAAAGTTAACATTTGTCTGTCATGTCATAAGAATACAAAACTGCCGTCTATATTTTTATTGAAAACTATACCGATTCACGTAGTATTGACTCACAGTATCCGAAGTCACTAAATAGGTTTAATTTTTCAGAAATCCCTAGAACCTGGCAAAGGGGAGACTTCTCTCCCAGAGGATATCGGCAAGGAATGCGCACAAAGATTACTGGATGAAGTGTATCGAGGAGGAGCAGTCGACTCTTCATTCCAGTGGCTCCTGGCGCTGTGGATGGCGTTAGGGCAGAAAGATGTTAGCGTTTGCGTGGTGAGTTGATTTTGAACCTTAAACCAACCATTTTAAGTGAAATGAAAAAAACCCAAAAAAGTTTTTTTATTATTTTGATATACCCAATGTCACTTTCACAGTCAATACGAGTTGAATGACATCTCTCAAGCTAAAATTCGTCTACCCGTTCAGACTGCATAGCATGCCTACCTACATACATACTCTTGTAAAACATAACCCTTCTTCTGTCGCAGTCGGGCAAAAAAAGAAAATAGGAACTGTTGTATTGCTTATAAGTTTATCATAAGTACATTAAGTTTCTCTTAAGTTTAATTTAGTCAACAGATTTCTACTTTTAAAATCATATTATTTTTCTCTTTTCAAGGTGGGTCCACTATCAGATTACACTATCGGCTTTCTTCAGCATCTGAAAGAGTTCTTCGGGGTGATGTTCAAGCTAGAAGTACTTAGGTCTGATGATGATGATGGATCCGATGATGAAACAATGAACGCGCAGAGGGTCAAGATGACGTGTGTTGGGATAGGTTATGTTAATATTAGTAAGAGGACGTTGTAATAAATTTTATTTAAGATGTTTTTTTTACTTTTATTTAAGCGTGTGACGTTGGCGTCCCATTGCCTAACAAAAAGAATTAGTTCCGCTATTTGATGTAAGATGGCGCTTCAAAAAGAAAAATATTTAATTAAGTACTGATCTCGTTTATTTTTGACAAAAAAAGAACTGACTTTTTGAAACACTATTTTTTTTACGTACTTATGTTCTATAACAAGTTGATTAAGTGCTGTATTTTCAAAAGTTATAAATCTTAATTTGTAACTTCTTATATTTTCGATAGATGGCGTAACAATGCCTTTGTAAGTTGGCGCGTTTCAATGTATGGCGATTGAATATCTGTTTAATGTAAAAACCGTTAGGATATAGCGTGTACTTCTTCTGTAGTCCTTAGAGAAATAAGTATGAGCGGCAGGTACAATAAAAAAAAAAATTCATTGTTGCCCTAAATTGTAAAACCGGCAAACAAAACGCAAAAGTTATTACAATTTTTTATTTGGTCTTAACAATAAATTTCAATAAACCTAAAAACTAAATTAAAAATAAGGCACATTTCGAAATAAATTTAACTAAACGCGACCACACAAATATAGTGAAAAATGTGCAATTTAATGCTGTCTAAGGTTTTCGCGATTGTTATACATACGAGTATAATAAAATAATACGGTTTTGTCGCGTTTATAACTTTTTTTTTTAATACCTAACGGATCAAAAATTTTACAGAGTTCATGTTCGCAGGTAAGACTAAGTTAACATGAAAACGTATTAAGTTATTTAATTATATAAAATTTACAATAATTTGCAATCAAGTGATCATGTATAAATATCAAAAATAAAAATATTAAACTAAAAGAGTATGATTGGAAGTGATTTTTTAAATAATTAATAATGTACACAATCGTAAAGAAATAATAAAAGTAATCGAGAATTGACTTAGAATAAAACTATACATTAGAATTTCATTGGTTTCTGTAGAGTTAAAACATAGGCCATTAATTCTCTTCAGAATTCATAAAATTCACTTAAAAGTAACATAAATACTTAAGTAATTGTACTTAAGCACATTATATAAGTTAAATATTTCTTTCAGTCAATCATACGGGTATCACAATGATAAAAATATAGAGATACATTAAGGAATTGGTAATATTAATACACATATGCAAGCATGCTTAGGCTGCATTTACACTAAAAGGAGCCGTTTTACTCGTAACAAATCAAAAATCGAATAAAATTTTCCTACATTCTGTTTTTTTTTATACAACTAAGAAGGCAAACAGGCGTACGGCCCACCTGATGGTAAGTGGTTACCGTAGCCTATGAACGCCTGCAACACCGGAGATGTCTCGAGCGCGTTGCCGATTGGTTCATAATCTTTAGCGGGTAAAGCATGTTTTTAAGTTTAAGATTGGGATAAAAATTATGACAATGAACTCTAATTTCACACTTTTTTTTTCTTGGCTTGGTGTTACAAGATAGAATTTGCACGCCTAGGGCCTAGGTAAAGGTTTTCGAAACAGATTTTTGATGATTTGGGATCAAATGTTATCGAATATCAAGCTGCCAAATCGTCAATCAATCACAACAGCGACAGTACTGCCATCTAGCGATTTTTTAAAGAATCGCGTCTTGTAGGAGTAAATTATCGGTTGATGCATACGTCCCATAATTCCGATACAAGTAGACTTTTTGAACACAGACTCAAATTTTTAAAAACCAGCTGATTATGGCTGACGGACCTTTAGACCTTTCTGTGAGAGATAGACATTTTTTTTCCGTATTTCACTGTGATTTTTTAAGAGTTTGAATTCATTGTGAAAATAAGGTTTGGGATTAAAATGTCATCTTGTATGAAAATTAACAATTTCAGAAATTTTCTTATTACGTATTTGTGGTACATCTCATCTCACAACCCTTTACGCATACCTATTATAAAACGAGTCTTATTTTTAAAAAAAATCCTAACTTTTCTGCATCGTTTTAAAGATAAATATGAAAATACTGCAACAATTACATTATTTTAAGCTAGTAGTTGCAGTATAGTTTGTTTTGCATAACATAGTGTCATAGAGTTAAATATCGATAACAGAGATTTTTTTAAAAAAAATTGTCGGATGGATTAAGACTCGTCTTATAACACTACTTTCAAGCATCTTTCTCAACACAGCCAAGTCCAGCGGACCAGTTACAAATTCCTCCGACGGGATCGAAGCTGAGACCTTTCGGACAAACGTACTCCCAGCCCAGCAGGGCTCCGCTCTCCATGCGAGCGCAGGAGATGAACTTCTTGCAGGAGGTCGGGTGGGGGAAGTTCCCGATGTCTAGACATTCGATGTTACCTGGGGAAGCAAAAATAGTATGATGATTCAAGATTTATGAGTGATGAATATGTCCAAAATTTACAGTTTTATTTGAGCTACTATTCGGCTTTTGTTAGATATACCATGTCGTGAAAAGTAATAAACCTACTCAATGGATTTCTAGTTGAAATACCCAGTTGAATACTGGGCATTTCGAGAACCATCAATAAATGAAGTACTTTTGGGTAGCCAGTGGGTAGATATAGATACGTGACTATGATAAGCGTCCAGATGATCTAAGCCTAGTTTAAATTTATCGTTTTTAAATCATTGCTTTACAAACGATTTGAGATATTAAATACGATTTATGTTTAGCTTACCTTTAGCATGTAAAACAACTTTCGTTCCCTCCACATACTTCTCGGCAACTTTCTCAGCGCTGTCATCATAATAATCATAGTTCAGTATCGGCCGGTACGTCCTGTTTGGAGCAGTCTTCTGAACCTTTTCAAAGGGTTTCACCGTCGACACTCGCCTTGGCTTCGCTGTCGTCACCACCGGAACATAAGCCTCCGTAGTAGGTTTCAGAGTCGTCGAAATCTTTCTTTGCAACTTTTTCCTCGCTATTTTCCTCACTGGTTGAGGTGTCGTGGATGGTAAAAGGTATTGGTATTCATCTGCAATAAGTATTATTCATTTTAGTCTTGTTGTTAGTCTGACGATTATTGTTGGAGAAAGAGTGCAGATTCAAAGAATCCAAAGTGAAATGTGAGCTACCCATAATCTATCTAGTGAGTGATGTGGTATAGATGATAGTGAAGATGTATGTAGTCCTACACGTACCTTCGACCTTTGTCTACCCCAAACAGCAAACAGAGAAGAAAAAGAGAATAGAATTGAGACAGTCAACCATACTACAACTTACCGTCGTAAGCTTTAGTGACGGGAGATTCCAACAAATATTCTTTAGTGAAATAGGCAGGCTCCCGACTCAAACCTGTACCGTCTGTGGTGAAGGCATAATCTTCAACAGGAACCGGTATTAGTTTCGGACTAGACCCTAAGAATCTTCCAGTAGGAGCTGTTGTAGACCCTGACACCCTTGAGTTTGGTCTTGATGTTTTAGGAGTGAATGTGGCTGTAAATGTCGTACTGCTTAAATCTGGTAACGAAAATCCAGTAGGTTTCGACGCTTTGGCCGGAAAAGATGTTCTGAATGTGGACTTTGGTACGAAGCTTGTGGTAGGTACTTCTGAATAAGTAAATTTGGTTGGTATTTCTGATTCAAAAGCTGTTGGTCCTGTTACCTCAATAGAGGCTGCTTCTTGGGTGGTGTAGTCTTTATTGAATGTTCTGAATGACGATTTCGGTGCAAAACTTGTGGATTGTACTTCTGGGTAAGTTAGCTTAGTTGGTATATCTGAATTCGAAGTGGTCGGACCTGGGAACTCTGCAGTTGCATCTTTAGTTGTATAATCTGTACTAAAGGTTTCTTTTAATGGATATCGTGTGCCAGTGAGTCCTACATGTGTGATAGTAGGTTCTGAGATCAGGGGTACTTTGGTTGTGAAAGCTGTGCTGTACGTAGTTTTGGGTGCGGCGAAGCTTGTGGTATGGATTTTGGGAGTGTCGAAGTCTATTGGCAAAATATTGTATTCCGGACCTGTTGAGCTTTGGGCAGAGGCTGGACTGGGGACTACGGTTGTTTTATTATCGTCTTCATAAGTTTTCTTGCTGTCGACAAACGTATCCGTGTACTGGGGGCTGGTGAATTCGAATTCTGATATGGTTTTGGGTGACGTTGAAGATTTTCTGGTTGGTTTCGCGTCCTCGTCGTAGTTGGGGATAATGGGTATTGGTGCCGATAAAAGCTGGTGCGCTGCAATGGCTACTGCTGTTTCTGCGCTGATATCTGTGGAAAATAAATGTTTATTATCCAAATTTTCCGGTTAATACATATTATTTGGTGTAGCGACATTAATAATTTGATAAGACAATAAATTAAGTTTTATTGTCTTATCAAATCATTTTATTTCATTTTATTTGTCCATCTCTTTTACTAACATTTGGTTTTATGGATGTATATCCGAAATACACAATTTGAATTTGAATGAATTGATTTTTATCATTGATATTAGCTCTAGAAAGGTTACGACTTTGTCCTCTTTGTCAATGTTCAAAATAGCGCCTCAACAGGGGCATAATATACTCTTATACCCTCGTATTCATATAAAAAAATAATCCACACTGTAACGGGTTATTGACAAAGTAAAGGCAGATGTTAGTGACATGTTTTATTAGACATACCTTCATCAGCCACTGAAGTAGTGCCCTTTTTCTCCGTGGTATACTCCTCATCTTGATCCCTGTCTTTCAAAGCCTGGTCCAAGCGATTCTTCTTGAAGGTGGAACTGTACTTCTTGCTGTGCCTCTTGTTCTCCTCCTCGTTGGTAGCTGAAGGGTTTTGGTCTTCTTCTTTCAAAGTAATTAGAGGTCGACGTTGGACTTTTGCTGTTTTTGGGTTAAGTCGTGCTTTGATGTCGTCGTCTTCGTAATCTGGGAAAACAAAGGCGTTTTGAAACAAAAATTGTTGTTTCACCGCTAATATGTTTTTCTTTCTTTTTATCACCGTAATCACACTCAGACAATCATTCGATTCACTGGTTTTCGAGTGAAACAAATTAATTACTGTTTTTCTCATTTGACTTGCGGATTTTGTTCTGACTGTACTTTGTACAGTCTCCTTTGACTGTACTACTGTTGTGGTAAAACTACAATTTAGTTCGTGTTGTGCGTGATTCCGAACAGATTTGCAAATATTTTTAATCACTTCGCAGCAACGCAATCAATCTTACGAATCAGGGTCAATAGTATGGTGCATGACACAGTTATTGCATACTGTATCTAATTTGATATCATAACTCGATCACGGTTGGTTCTGTAGGTATATTGTATTATGAAAGAAATGTTTGGTAAATATTATTTTCTTCTTAATTTTTTTACGTGTTACTTTTAATGATAAGCGAACTGCGTTTTAAAAACGTGAATCGCAAATCGACTTGTTTTCATTCGACATATGTGTGATTTATTTCAAAAATAGGGTTCCTGGCTTGATATGCACGATCGTTCGCGAGCATGCTCCACTAGGCGAACGAATACGAGCTAAATCAATATAATCCATGTCTGTCTGTTACGCTTTCTGTCATGGCCGCTGATCGGATTTTGATGAAGTTTGGTATAAATAGAGTTGAAGACCCGGGGTCCATAGGCTACTTTTTGCCGCAGGCGGAGCTGCAGGAAACAGCTAGTTTCTCATAATTTAAAACTACGCCTAACTTTTAGGACGCAGTTATAAATAGAAATAAAATACCAAAATCCTCCACATCCTGAAGGAAGTCTTCATCACTGTCCACCACGGGCTTGGAGGTGGTGGTGGTGGAGGTCGTTGAACTCGTGCTGTTGGTCGACGGTCCCAGGGGTCGTCGCCTGCTGGACACGCGGAAGGGGCGGCGCGCGGCTAGCGATGCTAGGGTGGAGGACACTGTGCTTTGAGTCGATGAGGGACCTGGGGGAAAGAATTCATTGGTAGGTAGTAGGTATATGTATATAGGTATATATTTTAAACTAGCTGACCCAACAAACTTCGTACCGCCTCCGAATATATTCACCTTTTAAACCTTCCCTGGACTTCCACAAATAATTCAAAACCAAAAATAGCCAAATCGGTCCAGCCGTTCTCGAGTTTTAGCGAGACTAACGAACAGCAATTGATTTTTATATACATTCTGTGTACTAAGTATCGGGAATTTTTCAATAAAACAAAAAATACAAATTATTCATCTAAATTTATTTTATCGCCTTCAAAGTAGGCCCCATCGCTTGCAATACAACATCTCCAACGCTTCACCCAGTCTTCCATACATTTTTCATAGGCTATTTGCGGTATGGCCTTTAGCTCATTCAGCGAATTTTCTTTTATGGCTTCTATCGACTCAAAACGTTTTCCTCGAAGTGGTAATTTTAACTTGGGAAATAAAAAAAAGTCAGACGGAGCCATATCAGGTGAATACGGTGCTTGGTCGAGAACTTTTGTTGAATTTTTTGCTAAAAACTCTTTCACTATAATGGCTGTGTGTGATGGTGCATTATCATGGTGCAGCATCCATGAGTTGTGTTGCCACAAATCTGGACGTTTTCGGCGGATACTCTCACGCAAACGCTTCATGACGCCTAAATAATATTCTTTATTCACTGTTTCTCCCTCAGGAAGGAATTCGGAGTGAACCAAACCACGGTAGTCAAAAAAAAACTGTCAGCATCACCTTGATTTTGGAGCGACTTTGCCGCGGTTTTTTGGGTTTCGGCTCGTTTTCGAGACGCCATTCTGAAGACTGTTGGCTTGTTTGCATGTCGTACTCATAAACCCATGTCTCGTCGCCAGTTATTATACGTTTCATAAAGGTCGGATCCGTAGAAGCTCGGGAAACCATGTCTTCAGCGACATGCTTTCGCTGCGCTTTTTGAACGAAATTGAGCTCTTTCGGAGTTAGTCGAGCGGCGACGCGTTTCATGCCTAAAATGTCAATGAGAATGTTGTGGACGGACTTAAAAGATATGTTTACCTCACTAGCCAACTCTCTCAGACTCATACGTCGATTTTCGAGCACTAGCTTCTTGATTCTGTCGATGTTTTCTTTGGTCGTAGCGGTTGAAGGTCTACCAGAACGAGGCAAGTCTACTACTACTTCTCGGCCTTCTTTAAAAGCCTTATACCCATAGATTAATAATTGGGTCTCCGCTGCGCTACGACTAGATACCGTCGGCATACTACATAAATTCGCAACTAAAACCATGCCGAAACCGGCATGGTTGCGGCATACCCGCGTCAGTCATGCCGCGACCGATGAGTGAGTTGGATGTCTAGATAAATATAAAATTTAATGTAAAAGTAGACGCAAAATGTGCACTTTGCGTAGTCAAACTGTGTAAGAATAATACTAAAAGAAATAAGGAAGATACTGGTATTACATACCATCAATAAGTAATATATAATTATATTTATTTAAGTAGTTAGTATGTAGGTTTATGTTATATATATTTAGTCTATGTATTATTATTATATTTATTATTGGATGTTTTATTTGTTCCTTTTTTTTATTTTATTTTATTTTTAATGTATAATTAAGTAATTATAATCACAATCAAATCTTTGCACTTACTTTTATCTCTCAACACCACCTGTTGGTTGACTGGTAGAAAAAGCCCACGGCTTTAAGTCCGCCATTTACATTCTTTGTAATAAAGTTTAAATAAATAAATAAGTATTGTATTATTTCGAAATATGGACATAAATTAGTCACGAAAATAATATAACCTAAAAATAAGGCCCGAAGTACCGCTCGGTGCTCAATGTTGCCGTGTATTAAATAATCCCAAATTCCCCGAGGTTTCGATTTTTATTATTTAGATATTTTGTTTTTTAACTTCCGACTCCAAAAGAGAGATGTTGTAATTTTGACTTTTTCTGACAATTATGTCAATTTTTAAGTTAAATTATCTAAAATTAACAAGTTTTAGTATTGCAGTTTATTTAAAATATTTACAAGTAATTATCAAAATAAAAAACTTATAATACTAATACTATACAACTTAATAAAACTATAGCTTCCTTTTTAATTAAAAGACGTGGACGCACGCCACAAACATCTTATTTCTTTAATGCTGATCTGGGAGAAAAGTAGATACGTGGAATGTACTACTGCTTCTCTTTCCGCGCAGACCATATAAGCCGGCCGAGGAAGTGGGCGAAAATCGAAGAACCATACCTATCAGTAGGCGATGCGACTAGCAACCTATCACTATTTTGATTCCATTTCCACTTTACGCCCACCAACATTCTAAATATGGCCTTTAGGTAGTTGGTACCCCGTAGGGTATTGTTGCCGGATAATTGATTAATCGAATTTGTTTTTTTTTTTTAAATAATCTATGATATCGAAAGTATTGATATAATTAATTTAATCGAATTTTGACAATTAATCGATTATTAACTGCAATATCAAACAATTAGTCGATTATTGAAATGGGTTGATATAAATTATATCGATTGAATTAACAAAGGTAATCGTTCATATCAATGGTTATTAATCGATTATGTATCTGTAGTATCGATATAATCTAATCTGTAGTATTGATTTTTGAGAATTTATAAAAAATAATCGATTAATGGATTAACAACAATACCAAGCATTTCAGGCACCGATACTATACAGATATACCGGAACTCGGCGGCGGGATGTACAGCGGGCATAACACAAATCATCGTCATTCAACTCATACAGAAAAAAAATACAGAAATATATTATCAATAGTATCAATATCGATACTATCGATATATGATCACTATCGATACCTTAGATTATATTTTCAACTATCAAAGAATCGATTATTATTCGATGTGTAATGTATTTTCCGGCAACACTACTGTACTGGAAAAAGGCCATGATAATATCTACTCGTATGTACAAGATGTTTACCGCAGCTCCGCCTGCGTCAAAAGGTAGCCTATGTTTGACTCCGGGTCTTGAACTATATCCGTACCAAATTTGATGAAAATCAATTCAGCGGTTTAGTTGTGAAAGAGTAACAAACATCCATTAATACTTACAAACTTTCGCGTTTATAATATTAATAGGATGTGTATGTCTATTTATTTATCTGTATTTAAACCCAGGTTACAACTAAAAAGAGGTCAGTAATCAATTAGCTCCAAGCTAAATAGAAAATTAAAGTAACGTTTAACATACTGTACTGTGTAATAATAAATCAAAAGAAAGTTTTTCTGCAATTTTAGGATTCAATATTAGAATTATAAAATAAAGTAGACAAAAACTAACCATTTCCCCTACCTTATCTCCGAAACTATCGATTCCAGAATTTCGATTCATAAATTACAGGAAAACCTATGAGATAATTTTAAATTTGTTTAGGAGGTCCAAATAGAGAAAAATAAAAAATAGTACAGAACCCTCTACACGCGAGCCGACTCACACTTGGCCAGTTTTATTTTAATTTCATTTTAAAGGTTTTCTGAGCTACTTTTTATAATACGTAACAAGACCGCAGCAATTAATAATTTTCCCATTGGTCGGGCACCAGTCAAGTAGCTGGCAACACACTTTCCTATTAAGTGGCCGCATTCTGGAAACTGATTTTTCTTCACAGCGCGGTATCTAGTCGAGCGCGCGAGACCAATTATTAATCTATGCCTTATACCATTCATAAGCCCTTGTTTTCGATATACACGATTCGCCGTAGGTATTTCGCAACATTTTTAGTGATTCACCACATGAAATATCATTCGAAACACAAAATTTAAGGCACACTCTTTGTTCAACAATATTTTCCATTGTAAAAATCGCCGAGAACTCAAAACTATGACCAACAAAAAGTGTAGTTTAAAACAAATTAAATGACAGATCCCGCTCAAATTTTGCGCGCTAAATCAGTACAGTGCTACCAACATGCAGTATAAAAATTAGGACGACCTCTTTTACGCAGGTCTTTTTATTGACATATTCCCGATACTTTTTACACAGAGTTGTATATAAAAAGGTGCAAATATTAAGGTCTATAAACTTAGCCAAGATAATATTGATTTGAAAATTAAATTTCATAATCGAAAAAATATTATATCATAAGTCAAATAATTTTTAGCTAGTAACCCGGCAAATTTCGTTCCGCCTCCGAATAGTAACCTTTTAAACCTTCCCTGGGTTCAGCCGTTCTCGAGTTTTAGTGAGACTAACGAATAGCAATTTATTTTTATATATATAGATGGATCATTATTTAAATTAAACTATTATAATATGGTTTTTATATCGTTTATTATTTATTTACACCTCACGTTTCAAACACTTACAACGGCATGGTCGCAGGTAGACTAAGTTGACATTTGTCTGTGATGTTATAAGATTACAAAACTGCCGCCTATAATTTTATTAAATTGATGACCGGGTCCCAAGCTGGTGGTACCTGCCATCCATCCACTCTATTGAAATTAGGATGCTTTTTAATTTCAATAGCTTCACGTAATATCCTTGGTATAAATCTGTTTTCTTTTGCAAGGACTTGAGGATTATCAAAACCTATTTGTGTATGTTTTATGTATGTTTACGTAGTGTATGTACTTAAGCTTTTGATAAAATTTGCTCTATGATGTTTCTCCCAATGGCTGACTGGTATGGAATGTCCGCCAATTGCTATAAGTATTTATACTTGTGGAACAATAAAGTTTTATAAATTAAATAACATTATATGAATGAATCTATATATATTTATAAAAATCAATTGCTGTTCGTAAGTCTCGCTAAAACTCGAGAACGGCTGGACCATGGAGCAATTACAAAGAGGAGATGCCGTTTGAAATGGCGCAGTGATGTGATCATTGGCGCCTCGCCGACACAAAAGTGGGCGGAGCTTGTCATTGCTCGTGCTACATGGTTGGAGCCACGGCCGAAACCAGCACCCCGCACGTTTGCCTTCCGCCCCGTGTAGCCTCACAAATACTTTATTACAAAACGCTTATTACGGCATCTCCTCTTTTTAATTGCTCCGTGAGCGATCCAATATAACTGTCCTAAGGTTAAAAAGTTTGCTTGTTGTCATGTCACGGAGGACGTAGGTTCGATTCCTTCTGGAGCATTCTTTAATTGCTTGGATTATGTGTGTGAATGACCCGAATATTTGAAGTATAACTCACTCGAAATCGGTGAGTGATATTCCTTCGATATCGAATGATTTTTTTTTGTTCTAATCGATGAGTCCAACTTTAATTAAGGAGCTCAATAGTCGAGCGTGGCCTGCGTATCCGTAGCGAATGCGCGTGTCAAGTAACGACGAGACGCGACCATTATTGGATTGGTCGCCATTTAATGGAATTTTCTATCTCGAGCTCCTCCGTGCTTCGGAAGGCACGTTAAGCCGTTGGTCCCGGTTGTTATCGATGGATAGCAGTCGTTGGGTTGTGTCAGATGCCTTTGGGCAGACTGAAAAATTCTGAAAGTGTTGGCCACTAACGCACATCGGGTCATGTTCCTGTTGGCCTGGTTTCCCTATAAAAAGGGTTACGGAGGTCAGACGGCAGTCGCTCCATTGTAATAACCAGTGCCGCCAAATCTAGGAGCATGACTTACAGCGCACCCTAGGCTCCGACGCGTA
The DNA here is from genome assembly GCA_947363495.1 of Euzophera pinguis. NCBI lineage: Eukaryota > Metazoa > Arthropoda > Insecta > Lepidoptera > Pyralidae > Euzophera > Euzophera pinguis. The sequence continues at coordinate 2,253,803 of OX376164.1, forward strand.
AGCTGACGAACTCAACTCAACTAGGGAACACGCTAGGATGAAGAATGAAGATAATCGACGAGTCGAACGATTTTCATTTGACTAATGAGTAACACATTTCAAAAATAGGTTCGAAACCAAGTCGAATGAAAATTATTCGAAACTAGCTGTTTACCGCAGCTCCACCTGCGGTATATAGCCTATGTTACTCAGGGTGAATGAAGCATTCCAATGGTGAAAGAATTTTTGAAATCGGCACAGTAGTTTTTGAGTTTATTCATTACAAACATACATACAAATATACAAATCTTTCCTCATTATAATATTAGTGTAGATGTAGATAGAACAACAATCATTTGACTCAACGGTTTTCAAACTATTTAATGACCTCTGTTAATAATGATTCCCTGCTTCGGAAGGCACGTTTGTCCTGACTGCAACAAACTACAAACTTGAAGTGTTTAAGTACCCAGAAAATAATATTATAAGAATAATTACTTTTTAATATGTGACAGTTTGTGTACTAGGGGTGCACGTACTCGTGGGAATGCTATGATTTTGGAAAATAACAAAAATCTAAATGTTGGCAATGCGGTTCGCAGCTCATTACGTCTCATTTCTCGCGGGGGCGAAAAGCGGGCTAAGAGTCTCTGCCTACCCCTACGGATAAAAAGGCGTTATGGCCTGTCTATGTCTAATTACTTTAAAAAAAAAAACAACCGACTTCTACTTAAATTTTTAGTTAGATCACATATTTTTTTATAGATAAGCTGTTTCCCGCAGCTCCGCCTGCGTCAAAAAGTAGCATATGTTTGTCCCCTGGTCTTCAACTATATTCATACTAAATTTTATCAAAAATTCGTTTAGCGGTTTGGCCGTGAAAGCGTAACAGACAGACAGAAAGACAGACAGACAGACTTTCGCATTTATAATATTAGTATGGATGGATTAGTATGGATGCGACGGAACCCTTCGTGCGCGAGTCTGCCTCGCATTTGGCCGATTATTTATTTTATAGTAAATAACGCAATAATTCACCAAACAGATGGTAAAGAATAAAATTTTGTTCACATAAGGCGAAGATATTACGCGAAATGCTATAGGGCATTAAGGAGTTTCTTCCATATCTCCAAAGTTCTTCATCATGTCTTCAACAAATTAATATGAGACCAACTTGGTAGTAAACGCTATCAAATATAAAAAACGAGTTGGTCAAAGTGTATGAATTTTTATTGTGTATTATTTAAATAAACGTAAACTTGTAGAATTAAATAAGTTAATGCTTTTATCTTTAAAAAATCTTTGGGAGTTTGGAATAGCCACGCCTATATATGTTAAACCGTGGCCCGTACCATTTTAAGTACATTTTTCATACAACTCAGTACTTAGTCGCCTATACATTTGACTACAATTATTGTAAAATTAGCATTCAAGACAATTTAAAAAAAAAAAGGTTATATGTATATCTATTTATTATTTACATTACAGCTTCTAAATTTATCTAAATATTGACTTAAGGTGTGTTAGTAAAACAATAACACTTAGATTGTTTTAGGTTGTTTATAGGCATAACACTTAGATTTTTTCAGGTTGTATAAAGTCATCTGACACAGCCTAACGAATGCCATCTATCGATGACAACCAAAATCAACGGCTGAACGTGCCTATCGAAGCTCGGAGAAGCTCGCTATAGTAAAATCCCCTGAGTGGCGACCAATCCAATTCACAAAGATTACACACGCATTCAGGGTGTATCCCACTTTTTTTTTAGTAATGGGTTTTACGGCCATGGATACAAGTCCTTTATAGCCCTTCTTATTTTTTCTATCTTAGTCAGTCCTATAGTGTAGTTTCGTCGACCTAGTCAAGTCTAAAAGTCTAGTCGGTAGTCAAGTCTAGTCAAAAGAATCAGGCTAAGTGAAGTTGTAGAAAAACTGCACTTAGCGATTACTAGGAGCTTTTGGCAACAAGCATGAAAATCACATAAATCAAACACTGTATCACTTCCCAACACTCACGCTTGTTATCGAATACTCTGCGAATAATAATCCACCATTATTATGCATAAACACTCAAAAAAACACAAATTTTGGAAAATAAAATACAGCGCCGATACTGCTCTTCACAGCTTCCCGCCAAAAGTCCGGTGTATCCCACTATTTCCATAGAAATATAAAATTATATCCCATTATTTCTATTGCGACAAAAAAACGCACTTGTGTTATTTGAGAATCTGCTTCCACTTCAAGATTTATGACGGCCTGAATAAATTACTGATTAATAAAATTACTTGAAAATAAACGGTAGCAAAACCTTATTCCACCATATCAGTCAATGAATCAATAACGCAATATCTAGTGCAATAATAGAACTAAGTACAATGATGATATTCAATATGTTCAAGAGGTTTTATCTAAAGAGGAAATAAATCGTTTCTATGTGCACGTCGCATGATATAGCGTTTTTTTGCCGCCGCTGCTCGCAGTGGAAATAGTGGGAGACTCTGTCCCAGTATTTCTATCAATGGAAATTGTGGGATGATGGCATTATCTAAAATTATAGGCGTCGCGCTCGGCCACAGGCATCATCCATGAACCAAAGAAAATTGCATATAAACAAATGCTTTGTTTACCTAACGAAGCCTTAAAAGCGTTATGAAAGACATCCGGTGTTTAGACGGTACGGTCAATAAATCATACACAAATAAACACCATTGTAGATATTCACGGAGCGTGAAACAGCCGGATGGTACCTTAGCAACCGTTTATTGTACATTCGCATGTGGAAAATCGGTCAACCGTAAGTAGAGTCGCATAAATAAATCAATCAATAAATCAATCAATTTATTTATTTATCAATCAATCAATAAATCAAATCATTTATTTGTGAAATATAGGTAGTGGTTCCATACCAGCAACTCCAAAAAATTGACTCTGTCTACATGTAATTTTAGATGTATTTGATTTTTTCTAAACGAAATACTATGCTACCAAACTGCTTGTTAATTAATTAGCGTGTTAAAATATAAAGGCTACATTAGACAATAATAAATGTATTACAATCTTCACTATTTGTAAAGTAAAATAAAAATAAGCCCCAAAACTTTTTTTGAGAAAAGGTATGTATTTATTGCACCAAGATACTTGCGGAAACGTTTCATAAATGAAATACCCTGTACACCCACCGTAATGGCTGAGGGGTCAGGTTTATCTGTCTTCGCCCTTACATGACGAACTACCAAGTTAAATATAATGAAATGGAAGTCCTACTAATCAAGTGATTATTGTGGCAGACTGTAGGTAGTTTCACGAAACATGCATCATCTTTCTCAATTCAAAATACACAATAGAAGTTACGATTGAGCGCTCGCCGGCACGTAAACGTGATACGGTAGTACGGTTCAGGGTCACAAATTATTAATTTTGCGTGGTTCCGCACAACTAGACAAAACAATGTAAACACGAAATGATGATTATTAATTCAATAACAACATATTTTAAAATATTTGTTGTATTTACTACTTAAGCTAAGTATAGGTTGTAAAAAATAGTTTTTTAAACAGGAAAATAGTCTAAATCGATGTCAAACATTAAGAAAGAATCTATCTATCGATAATGATAATTTTTCGAGGTTTCCGCGGTTCGGTAACTGTTGTATGTGTACATTTTGATATTTACTGATTTAAAAAAACAAAAAATTGTTTTAAAATTCGACATTTTAATCACATTAAGAAATCACTTTATAAGTAAACACAGATATACCAATAACCTAACATCAAAATAAAAAAATTAGGTATTTTAGTCATTTTGAGAATCGGTCCGTTTGCGTCTCTACAATTTTGCGAATTGTGCAAATACGACTAAATCTACAACAGAAATGTTTACTTAAGATTTTCTTTACTATATACAAATCTTCGTAAAATTTCAAAATATTTTCTAAAATTATAGCAATACAATCCGATTAGAGCATGCAGTAAAAGTTGCACAAGATTGGAATTGGAGAAATCCCGCGCAGTGAGGCGGAGCTGCTCTCACTGTATCGAAATCATAGATTAAGGAAACGAGGAAATATGTTTTGTGTGGCTAAAAAATGCTTATAGTATAAACAGCCGCATTTAGAGCTGTTAATAACCATATAAGCAAATTCTTCAAATTAAAAAAATTGTGGAGAGATAATTTTCAAATGTATATTCATTAGTATAGATTTACATAAGCAACTTCTTAAAAAAAGTTCTCTCTCTAAGAGATTATTTATTGAGTTTGAAGAATTTGCAATGCACCCGTAAGTAATTGAATCTCATGACTGAATAACATTTTAAAATAAGTAGTATTGCTATACAAAGTCTGTTCAGATTCGAAAATTTATTCTTAATGGACCCTTTCTTATTAGGCTGTAGGTTACCAAATCCTTGCGACGACGCAGCGTTCCAAAAACGCAAGTTACCATACACGCCAAGGACCGTATTTTTTGTGAGTGTTTTCTTTAGTAAATATTTTATAGATGTATTTTTTGTACTTCAGTTATTCAATAAAGTTTTTATCTAAGTGAAAATTCATACAAATTTTTGTGTGTTTTGTTTTTTGAATGTAGACCAGCTTCGTCTACATTTTTCATATCTCCGTTTTCGATCTCTTTGTTGGTAATGACCGTGGCTGTGTAAAGACGATAGACCTGTTTGCAGACTTGCTATGTTGCTGTTTCTACCCGTGGGAAAGGATAAAAGTCTAATTCATTAGAATGTATAGACGAAGTACTAACTACGTTTCAATTAACATCAATGTAGATGTTAATTGAAACGTAGTCATCAATTAAAATTTCTTATTCATTAAATTTAAAACCACGACTTCACGTCATCTTTGCAAATTTTAAACAGGCTTTTAAAGTTTCTAATCATGCTCATTTCTATTTAGGTAGTAGGTATTGAGTTTGTTGAGTTGACTTGGTTTTAAGAGACGCTCATCATCATATTCAGTGCATATGTTATTATGTATATTGTTGTTTTATAGGTGGTGGGTACTTAATAGGTATGGATTGTACATTTGAATGTATAAGTATTCACGAGAACGGCTGCCGACAAACTGCATCGCTGTTTGGCAGATTGTGAAAAGTTGTTATGTACTGTTTTTTATAAAATAAAGAAGTAAAAAAAAAAAAAAAAATTTCTAGCCTTTCTTCGTTTTTTGAAAGGTAATGCAACCGCAATTATTTTTTTTGTTTTGGAGCTCTATATTTAAAATTAAAATTGTTTGCCTAACTGATTATGACGAATGAAAATTGCGTGTGTCATCATTTTCAAAAATAGGGCTCCTGAACGCTCTTTTATCGAGATAAACAGTTATATAGCTAATTTTATTATTTCTATCACATTTTAAAAAAATTTAAACTTGAAAAATTTCACAGTAATTGCAAACAGGTAATCTATAATGTGAAAATAATACAGACAACATCCGATAATTATTATTTACCGGACGGACGAGAAAGCGATTGGCGGGGCTCACTAGCCTTACTTTCGATCACGTAACTCTGTCAGTTTACGACTTCATCTTAATTTTTAGGGTTTCTTGCAGAATGAATCCGACCGCATAAATTTTAAATGGGCGAGTAGGTGTAAATTAGGGGCGAAAGGTGCTTACACCCTAAAGTAGTGCCCTTGCTTAAAAAATATAAACATTTTTTTTTTGATATCTCGTTAGACCCTGACCTTCGAAGCAAAATCTTCGATTATTGGCAGAAAAAGACTTATGATGTTGATGATTCTCAAATGAAGCCAATAATTTAAATCGTACAAATGTTCAATAGGTAAATGTTACTAAATGTAAAATTCATATTCGCATTACGCTATTTATAAGGATCAAAAATTCGACTTGAATTTAGATTATTTACAGGTACGCAAGATATTTAATATATTTATAAAAAAATTGAGAGTTTCTAGGAGACTAGTACGGAACACGTAATGCACAAGACCGAATTGGTTTTGACAGGTTTTAATTTTATGTAATTTATAATTTACATAATGTATAACTTCCTTTAACATAAGTAGGTAATTATACTACTCGAAATTTTCTATGCATATTTCCATGCTTATGAATAGAACCACAACAGATTTCGTATTTTCCCGAGAATGTATGTATGTATGTAAAATTCTTTATTGTACATAAAAGAAAACAGTTAATTAAACACGAACAGATATTTTTTTTTTAAATATTAATGTACAATGGCGGACTTATCCCTATGAGGGATCTATTCCAGTCAACCACTATAACAGAGGAAAGTCTGTGGCTGTATAAGGAGTACAGATTATCGGATCTTATTTACATGTATAAAAAACAATAAATAAAAGCTATATTCGTATGAGAGAATGATATGAAAAATAATATATGTAATAATATTTCTTTTTTCAGACACAGGCCTATGGATTCGTGAGTATCATTAAACACAAAGAGTCGTTCCAATTACGTTAATATTGTTGGTAAGATAACTCTTCTAATAGGCTACTTTTAGGCACAGGCGAAGCTGCGAAATAAATTGGGAATGAAATGAAGTTGGTAGGTGTACATTGAAGTAATTATAGCAATCAAATAACAATCATCTATTGCACAAATTCAGTCAACAATGCATGGTTCTCATAAAAAATGTATGACAGTTAGCCAATACGCCTAAATGGCCTCTCTATATCTATACCCTGGGCCCGTGAGAACATACAACATAGTACCTATTATAATATATGCCCTAATAAAGGTCCCACGATCTTGGTATATGTGCGTTTTCTTGGCTTTTCTGTTTGGAAACTCGGGGAGTTAAGATGCCGCTTATTGCTTCATATTAGTACAGATTACAGAATCCATACTTCCATACTAATATTATAAATGCGAAAGTCTGTCTGTTACGTTTTCACGGCCAAACCGCTGAACGGATTTTGATGAAATTTGGTATGAATATAGTTGAAGACCCAGGGTCAAACATAGGCTACTTTTTGACGCAGGCGGAGCTGCGGGAAACAGCTAGTAATATTATAAATGTAAAAGTCTGTCTGTCTATCTGTCCGTCTGTCTGTTACGCTTTCACGGCCAAACCGCTGAACGGAATTTGATGAAATTTGGTATGAATATAATTGAACATCTGGGGTCAAACATAAGCTATTTTTTAGAATACGTTGATTATTCTTATATTTTACTCTGATTAAAAAAAAAAGAAAGAAAAAAATTTCTAATTTATTATTTTTTTCAAATTGGCAGTTGTATTATCATTACTGTCCGGAACTACTACCAGACCAAAGTATTAAAAAAATAACTCATTTTAAGTATTTATCCTGTGTCACCCAAAATAATTTGCTGAATCATAATTTTTATGAAATTTGATTCCAGTGTTCAGTGTATTCAAAGAAACATACACACACTTCTTAAATATCAACTTTGTATCTAAAACTGTTTGTAGGTATTAGACTATGGGTACATTATAGCGCTCCAATAATGCTTATGTAACACTTGATAAAAAATTGGATCGCATTAATCATTGCTTGAATAAATGCGCCTGCAAATAGCATTCATTTATCGTAATAGAAGAAAATAACGAGACTCTAGAAGAACTATGGTATAAACTAGTAGTTAAGTATATGCTTTTATAATCATTATAATTAAGTTGGAATTAGGATTTTATAGAGTTAAAATTTTAATATGATTAAGTGTCTGTGTTCTGCAGCATTTAGGTTTGTTGGAATAAAGAGGCAACTCTAGACAGACTTTATTTTGATTGCTATTGGACTATTTTCGTGGTATCTTCATGCTGATTACATGTTATATTGCGCCACAGATTAATAATACTCCATTAAAATGGAATAAATATATATATTTATTTCCTTTATCTATTTCATTACCACTTCCTTCCTCTTTCCGCCAATCTAAGGTAAGCCGTGCCGAGAGATGCGTGGCTAAGGGCGAGCCTAGTCGAAAGCGTGCCGATTGCCCTGGGGTGAGGCGCCCCCAGATAAAGGCTAGCCTTCACCTGGCACAGGGGACTGCTGGGTGCGACAGTTTGTGTACCATACACTCGGTGAATGCTATGATTTTGGAAAATAACAAAAATCTAAAGGCGGCAATGCGGTTCGCAACTCATTACGTCTCATTTCTCGTGGGAGCGAAAAGCGGGCTAGTAGTCTCTGCCTACCTCTACGGGGGAAAAGGCGTGATGGTATGTCTAAAAAGGAATAAATCAGGTTTTGTTTGAACAAACTAACTCCGTTTAAAGTTTGTCTTCCATTTCATACATATAACCAGCTTAAACAACAGCTTCGTATACGCGTATTCAAACCCCATTGGAATAGAACAACTTTTGCGGGACTAAATATGCCCTACTAAGTTCTTCTCAGTACTCTTAATTATGTATTTTTGATATTTTAGGAAATACAGAATTATAGTTAAGATTAGGCTTTTACAGGAGATATATATATACCTAGATATAAAAGTAACAAACAAATATGCAAACTCACTTTAACATGATAAATTTAGGATTGGTAAAGATAGTTAGGAATGTTAGAATGGTTGTTAGAATAATTTACGGTAATTTAATATGTTATTTTGATAGGTCTTGATTAAATACACCAATGGTGACTATTGTGACCTTTTACACCACCAATAGTGTAATCTGGTATATGAAAAAATTAGATGAGAAAAGTCTAGCGAAATATAGGACTTAGAAATTTACAAAAATTAATCAATAGTACAGGTAGCAATTGTAAATACATAAAAATAATACCATAAAGCGTTAACTATGTTTGTTGACGGAGAAAGTTCTGGGACAGCCGTCACAACCAGTTACGTAACCAGCCGGTTCTATTGTTATTAAGAAAGTACGTGTTTTCAGGAATAAAGTTTAGAAATCAATGAAATATATGGTCTTACCAGTAGTATATTCTAACGAGAGGCAGTGGGTATATAAATAGGATGCCAGTATATGTGTACGGCCAAATTTGACTTTGAAAATCATATTATATTTTTGAATATCAGAAGGTATTATCAAAGACAAAATACATTGGCACCGGTGCTGTGCACCACTCTCGGCTAAAGTTGTTGCGAAATTTTTTGAATTTATGAACTTACTAGCTGCTTTCCGGGGCTCCGCATGTGCCTAAAAGTAGCCCATGTTTGACTCCGCCAACTGTTTCCATACCATATTTCATCAAGATCGGTTTGGCGGTTTGACCGTGAAAAATAACAAACATCCATCCATCCGGACATACAAAGTTTCGCGTTTATAATAAAGTAATTAGAACATTTTTGTTAGATTTTGGTGAATCACAAACTTCGAAGCTTGCATATGGTCCTCTTAAAAGCGATTATGTATACATTTTTCGCTTCTTAAAACACTTGTTATAACCGTCCCCCTGCCTGACGTTTAATCTTTTTGAAGCTTTTGGAATCAGCCAATAATTAAGCAAAATCGCAAATAGATTGAGTTCGACATCTAAAATATTATATTAGTCTATTCTTAAGCCGAAAACGGCCGAAATTTCGTGAATATTTAATTTGTATTTCACTGTGTGCAAAGAAGTGTTAAATAAATAAATAAATGCCAGTGATTACGTATAAAATGAATCACCAGGGCAAATTAGCACCTTATTGATTTATGTGGATTTGGATGGCCTTAAGGCAGATTATTAAGTTAAGGACAACGTACTTCAAATGTCTTGGTCACGCGAAAGCCTTGCCAAAAATAACAAATTTAACTGAATAAACAATAGTGTGTAGTTTCAGGGTTCAGTCAACTAGTTTATATTTTATTTTGGTTTCATTATTACACGTTCACAATATATATATATGAAAAATTAAACTATTATGAAAAAGATCGCAGGCAAACGCTGGATGCAGACAGCTGCCAACCGATCATTTTGGAAATCATTGGGAGTGGCCTGTGTCCAGCAGTGGACTGACTGCGGCTGAAATGATGATGATGATGATGAACATATATATCATAATAATTTAAATCGTTATTTCCGCCACCTGATTTCTATTGTAATAGCCCAGTTTAAACGCATTCAAAATTCATAAACATAACCCATTTTATTCATTTCACTCATTAGCAATAGTTCCTACTCCTGCCAATACCTGTTCATGGACATCTATTGATATAGCCGAGGACGGGTTTTGGCAGGAGCACCACATGACATCAACTTTTCCAAAGGGCCTCTACGCGTTGGATCCTCAAAGGCGCAAGCCTCTCAAAGGACCGGGGCAACCCGTGAATCCCAAGCGGAGATTCAATATTTAAATCGTAATTTCACTAAGTGGCGAGTCTTCGCCTGCCACAAATAGTCAGTAATCATGATTATGGCAGATATCCGATTTCTATAGTAATAGCCCAGTTTAAACCCATCTAAACTTCATAACCATAACCATTTTTATTCTTTTCACTCATTAGCAATAGTTCCTCCTATTGCCAACACCTGTTCATGGAAATGTCATCTTATATTTTTAAAACATTAAATACGCGGAGCTCTTTGTTTACGTGACGGTGGCGCCATCAATCGCTTTAGACCATGGAGTAATTATATAGGGGAGATGCCGTTTGAAATGGCGCAGTGACGTACTCATTGGCGCCTCGCCGACACTGCAGTGGGCGGAGCTTGTCGTTGCTCGTGCTCTATGATTGGAGCCACGGCCGAAACCAAGCACCCCGCACGTCTGCCTTCCGCCCCGTGTAGCCTCACAAACGCTTTCTTACAAAACGCTTATTAAGGCATCTCCTCTTTATAATTACTCCATGCTTTAGACTTATATCAGAGGACGGGTTTGGGCAGGAGCACCACATGACATCAGTTTCTCCAAAGGGCCTCTGGGTTGGATCCATATCCCTGCGCAAGCCTCTCAAAGGACCGGGGCAACCCGTGAATCCCAAGGGGGAATACATAATTTAAAAAGTACAACATTACATTACATACAAACATTATAATAGGTTATATAGTGTTTCTTGGTTAATTTCATAGATTTTTTTTACTACGTTAAGTTGATTTTGATGCCGTAATTTAATTTAATTTTTATTATGGCAACATACAGTTTTGTACTTATAAACATTTAAGTAACGTAATGTTTCTTTTATTCTCTGAAAATATTAGAGGTAAATTACATACATACATTTTATAAATATTTAAGACAAATTCAATGTCAAATCAATCAAAATTAAATGATACATTCATAGAGTACTAGCTGTTTCTCGCAGCTCCGTCTGCGTCAAAAAGTAGCCCATGTTTGACCCCGGGTCATCAACTATATTCATATCAAATTTCATCAAAATCCGTTCAGCGTTTTGGCCGTGAAATGTAACAGACAGACATACTTTCACACTTTTAGAGCACTATTTTATTTTCGCACAATTACAATACAAATAGTATGATTAGTTTGGATAGTATGGATTCTGTTTGAGTGTAAGAACCCATTCGTACGAAAACTACATCGTAAATTGATCAATTTTGCTTTTCGGGCTACTAGATATGTCTTTGTTATATGATACTTGCACCCTATAATTTGCCTATGCTGGTTCGCAACCTCTCTCAGTACATTCTTGAAAGTTCTCAATACATTCTGATAGAGTTCTCACAGTCTAATTAACGCGAAAAAAATACAAAGTGGCCGTAGTTTCTCTACGAGTACAAATAATGGTTTTTCCATCACCTTAGAATGTGATGGAAAACATCCATATCCATACTAATATTATAAATGCGAAAGTCTGTCTGTCTGACTGTTACGCTTTCACGGCCAAACCGCTGAACGGATTTTGATGAAATTTGGTATGAATATAGTTGAAGACCCGTGGTCAAAATAGGCTACTTTTTGAGGCAGGCGGAGGATGCGGTAAAAAGCTAGTTTTTAATAAATCTTTAACAGAGCTTTCGTCGTTAAAATTAAGTAATAATATTTTTAGGTTTACGCCCGTTTGCCTACTAAACAGTAAAAAACTTAGAATTTTTCAATACCTTGTGGCCGTCGCGGGCGGTTACATTTTCTTCTTATTAGAAATTTGGAAAAAGCATAGTTTGACTCGTTCTATTGTTTACAATTTTATCGAAATATAGTAGAAAATAATAGATATAGGAGGGCGAACCCATGGACAACAGGTGGTCTATAATATTTGCACGGTTAACCATCTTGATATTTTATTTCAAACGTTAATCTCTAATTATACCGGTCTATTTCAACATTCTTGACAATACCAAATGTATCAAGGTTTCGTCATATTTTTAAAGTCAAATTAGACAAATGAGTCATTTATTAATGGGCCAGGTTTAATCATAACTCTATAAGGTAACTATATTTATAACAAAAAAAAGTGAAGACAAAATTTAATCTAGCGTTTAGACTATAGATGAGGTGTTAAAGACATACACACCTGAAAAAGATAATTAACCCTTCTTCTTTAATTTGACAAGTGTGTCCCTAAACCATTATCTATGTTTTTTTTAATCAGAAGTTGGCATGTCTTCGTGAGATAACGTCTACTCATAGTATGGAATACCTACTGAGAAGAACATTACAGTATTTTAAACCTGGAAAAAAGGACTAAGTTTCCTTGGGTTTCAAAAAGCCGCTGGTAAAAGCCAGAGTAGAATAATAACGTCTATTTACCATGTTTAATACAAATAAAGTTTCATTCATTCATTCATATGACAGTAGAGCTGAAGGCATCAGTTAGTTACACGTTTTCGTGTTCAGAAACGGTGGAAACAAAAAGTGTATGAATTTCATTCACAGCTAAGGTTGCAAAGTTCACTCCACTACACGCGTCTAACAGCTTTCCATAGTAAATGACCTGTAAACAATCCCGTAACCGCTAAATTCGTACAAGATACAGTCAGCAACAGTTGTCTATGATTTTAAGAGTATGGTCTTTACAAGCTCTTTGGGTTATTTATCTAACTTTATTACATAATTGTAAATGGCGGACTAAAAGCCCGAGGCTTTATTCCAGAAGTAGTTCTAGAACTAGCCTTTTGATAAGTGCTGGTTTAAACATAGTACTACTGTCAGGCCGCGTTTTGTAATAAGATAGCTTGGGGCTAGAGGTCACCTATACAGCTGGCTAAGGCTGACAGAGTTTTAGAAAAAGAAAAACTTTATCCAATTGTAAGGTTATTATAAGGTTATAAGTATTTAGTTAAGCGGATCTAGATAACCATCTGAGGACGCAATCGGTAAAACACTGTATAATTGAGAAAATAATTGGGTGTATCCACATTTTTGTTGATCTCCTTTATTTACTGTCTTAAACAAATAAGTCTGAAATTACGGAGTACTTAAGCTTTACTTTAAAAATCAACAGACTTTAGACCATAAGCCAGTTGTATGATGCGATTAAGAAAACTCTACTAATAAGATAAGTAAATCGTAAATCCAATGAAATACATCATGCCTCGATAAAATCAACGTTAACATATTGCGAATATACTTACTTAATTCTACTATGAAAACTCTATAATGAGATAACCGAAGTAAATAAATTAAATACATCAAGCGCCAATAAAATCAACATCTGAAACGTCACTGCTGGTGACTAAAGCATTATATATATTCTGTAATCTGTGCTGCAGACTGTATTAGCAAAATCCGGACTCACCGTCCCCGCTCGGCTTGCGTCGCAAATAGTTGCGCTTGGGCAGCTCACTGCGTCGCGCGTCGCTCGTAGATGGCGCTTGTATTTCCTTCTCTTTCTCTTTTCTCGATTTGAAACGAGACGCACCCCTCCGGAATTTGGCTGTGGTCGTCTCCACGTCAGTGACAGTTTCTGTGTCTGTGGTGTCCGGGACCGTGGTGGATTTTGTCCGGCGTAGGAAGTTGTTCCGGCGGTCTTTCAGGCCCTGAGGAAGAATTTAGGGTTAGTATTTAATTTTTTTATTTTGCATGTTTGTGTTTTTTTTTTGTTGGTAGTATTGATTCGGTCATGTTATTTTTTTAATTAGTTTCGATGTTGATTTTTTTTTTTATTGTAAATTGTAAATGTTTATAAACATCACCAAATTAATTTCCAAAAAATATATAGAATATGTATGATATAAATAAAAAAGTTACAGAATATAAATTACGTCTCAACAATTTCATACTTTTTACGTAGAATTATAGATATCAGTCGAAGTATTTAAGTAAGAGTAGGTGTAAATAAAACCATATTTCACATCAATCTATTTTTAGTTTATTAATTTTTAAAAAAATTATCAGTTATAAATGGTAGTATCATATAATATAAATTTTACTTGATCGTGTATCCGAAATTGTTAAAAGCTGAAACTTATTACAATTTTTTTGGATAAATAAATAATAAATCCGCTTACATTAATAGCATACAACTGATTATTAAAATTCATTTGTAAACAACTTAAAAGTCAGGTACCTTTTCAATACAAGTTATTGTTAGATTAACTAGCCATGGTTTAGGAATGTTGTCTACCTTATTATCAAGTAGGTACTTAACATTGTTATGAAATTATGCAATGATTTTATATTAATCGCACATTCCTTATTTATATTCAATCATAATCCGGAAATGTATAAATAGTGTGTAAAATTAACAAATCATATAGACAGCGCTACACATTCTAAATCCCATTTTTAAATTGTTGATGAAATTATTTTTTATTTACAAGTACATACTTTTGGGCTAGAAATCTGTAGTCTACATCCTTTATTTATATACTTATATAATATATAGTTTAATGTTTACAGAATTAGTTTTTTAATAATCCTTGAAATTTGGTAAAGATTTTCAAGAACATATTTTTTTTTTTAACTTTTTGGTTTATAACGTCTTCTGTCTTTTGCTAATAGATAAATACTTCTCAATTTATGTCTAAATTCTTAAAGAAGCGAGGCTATAGTTCAAATCTAGTATGTTAATTATAATCTAGATTGTGTAGTACCTAATTTAAGTTACAGTTACTTAGAGATTGGTTTCACTCTTAACCGCAAACCACAAAAGACGTTTTACAATATTATAACTTAAAAATATCCAGTAATTAATTTAATACATAGATTACTCAAATACAATTTTAAGATTTCAAGAACCAAGAATCTAATGATATTCTATGTTCATAATACATTTAATTTATATATTCTTGATAAATTTTTACGTTACCTGGACAACAATAAAAATTTTATTTATCAAGTTTTAATACCTACTTTTTGTCACTTATCTTCCTTAACTAAAACAAGAATAAAAAAACAATATCGGTGTAAGATTCATTTTTCATACAACTTTTCCTCTAGCTAAAACAGGGCGGAAATTAATTTCTGTACAATTTTTGAGCAAGTGAATCATTAATGGTTTTGACAGAGATATGTACTTTATAAATGTATGTATTGGTATAGAAGAAGAAGTTTTTCAACACATTTGCCCATGAAGTGTCTTTTACTTCATTGTAATTGGGCCCTTAATCGGGGTTGTTAGCCGCATTGGACTAAAAATATTAATTTGTGTAGAAAAATTAAGAAGGGCTATAAAGGACTTGTATCCATGGCCGTAAAACGCATTGCTAAAAAAATACTATCAAGGTCTGCTCTGTTTGTATCGGTGGCGCCATTTTTAAATCTATTTGTTTTTTTAATCTAATTTACTAATATTAACAAATGTCGATTTAATTTAAGGAAATTTGACTCCGCCAGATATACTAATCTGGGCGAATATCGAATGTTGATAACTCACTTAGTAGACTGACTATAGCTATGATACTTAATTTAAATCTTCAAAGGAATAAGGACGAAGCTTTGAAACAGAATCAAGAACTATTTATTATTATGTATTCGGCACCTACCTTTCAATGCATTAACAAACACAAACGCCCAATTTTACTTTAATGATGTTTCTAAATATTAAAAGTATACCAACAAAAGTTAATGTGAAGAAATGTTTTGATATCGTTTGAGAACTTTTATTTATTGTGTAAATAATAAAATTGTAATTATTTAAGTGTGATTTACCTCGCAATTGTCCTTGAAAATCGTCGTATGACAACTCGTGAGCGAAATTGGTCATATACTCGGCTTCTATAATATACCGCTTCGTAAATAATGACCAACTGGGTGCGAACCCTTGTATCATAATCTACTATATATAAAAATACTTAGTTGCGCAATACAGACATTAAAAGTCACAGGTATCAACAGATTGGCGGGAACAATTGGAAAATGCAATAAAGTCCGATTTCAAAACTAATGACAGTTCTTATAAACGACTCAACGATTTTAAACGGTGGTCGGGTATATTATCTGTAATGGCCGAAATTATCCAAGCGTTTGTTTGTGGTCAGTATTTCAAGATGGCGGGAAAATTGTTGGCTAAAGTTAAGGTGTGAGATTACTTACAACTTCTCTTGGACTACATACATACTATAATTTAAAGAAAAAAAAGAAAAGTTTAGTAATGTTCTTTTTTTTCTTTTTTTGTTGACGAAATTTTGTAGGTACAAAACCTGATTGACTAGTATGGTACGACATAAAAAAAACCATATCTTTCAACCTGTTAGTTAATCACAATATTAAAAACAAGTTTATCCAAATAAGGACTAGTCCTAAAAGAGACACTGTATTATTTGTAGTATTTTATCAATAGAACATTGATTTACCAAGTTGAAACGAGAGAATTTTCAAA
This sequence comes from Euzophera pinguis, assembly GCA_947363495.1. Classification (NCBI taxonomy): domain Eukaryota; kingdom Metazoa; phylum Arthropoda; class Insecta; order Lepidoptera; family Pyralidae; genus Euzophera; species Euzophera pinguis. The sequence continues at coordinate 2,270,408 of OX376164.1, forward strand.
GTACTTAATCCTCTTTTTCCCTAAGGGGTCTCTTAAAATTTAATACAGCCTTTTAAAATTAGTAGGATAGGTTATCAAAACGTCCACCGCTACTCTATGGTACGATATCGAGACGGCCGCTATACATTACCGAGAGGATGTCGCGAGAACTGCATATGCACAAGAACCCCGAATGTGGAAACTTCTCAAACTCTTCTTCTCGAGTTCTCGGATATTGTGTTTTTTTTTAGAAAAAAGTGAAAAAAGAATAGGTCAAAACGCTAAGTTAATCTACACTCTCCCCTTTCTCTCTATGATTTTCGCGAAAAATGTGTACTTAGGTCTAAAAAAAAAATTGGTGGGGCTTTTGAGTTATTACCTGTGCGACTGCGCGGCTGTTCAATCTATGGCCCACTGATATGCTCCAATTGCCCAGTCTCCTGTAATGTTAGGATTTGAAGGACGCTATCTACATAGGGGTGAAGCCACGTACTGGTCGTAACACATATAATAAATATCCATTTCGACTTAAGCTTCACATAAATACAAGTGCCCTTGAAAGTTGCCCGTGAAAGCCTATCTTTTATTCATGTTTCTCATCAAAATACACTGTGTCTGCAATCAGATTCACACGGTCGCACCTCTTGCTTAATGAATACGAGTACAATTACTGTCTATCAATGTACCATATTGAGGTCTTTATTGTTTTATGGTCTTTGCAGTTGCAAAAAATATGGTACTAATCGAGCCTCTACCATGCCTCTAATTAGTAGTCTATGGTTTTATTTAACTGCGTAATATTTCAAACTAGGATTTCCAAATTTAAAAATTGTTATTTCCCTCTGCTCTATATTTATTTTCATTTGGAATTTAAATTGACTCTTATCTTTTTTTTAATCATTACTGTCGCTTCAGGAGCCCTATTTTTCAAATGTATGACATATATGTCGAGTAAAAATCTTTAGATACCGAACAAAAATTATTCGACTCACCGAATTTGCGTGAGTCACAATTTCGAAAATAGCACTCCAGAAGTTTTATTTTACACCATTGATTTTGTTTATCATCAAAATGGCGTTGTTTATGATGCATATAAGCAGCAAAAGCTTATGCAAGGTATTTAGTTGTAGCTCTTATTTTTTTATTAATTAATAAGATGCTTAAGGATAATTAGGCTTCTCAGGTTGACTTCAACATTATATTACACAAGTACTTTTTGCGCGTTGATCAATGATGACAACCGAACACATACCTCTTCTCATGTTATTCAAAGTGTGATGCTAATATATTTACCTATATTTTACGTAAGTAATGCTTATGTAAAGAGATCATCTACGAGTGAAACGAATCCATGTTAGTTTATATAATTATGCTATATTTAATTAATGATTGAATATTAATTACATAGATAGGAAATTAATTAATATACTAATATTGCTTCTCTATTTGAACGAGAATTATGTAACTTTTGGATCATGCATTGCTTAGATATCATATTAAATTATTTTTAACAGCCCTAGTTACACCTGCTATTTTTAGTTATTTCGGGCTCCTAAGCCGAAACAAACATACAAACTTGAATTAAAAAAATAAATAAAATAGTTTCTGTGGTTTTACTGTGTTAAGTTTAAGGAAAGTTAATCAAGATTTTACTTGAATTTATTCAATTTCAGTTTTATCATAATGTTGTCAAAATATAATCATAATGCACAAATATATACCTATTGTATTATTCCGTTAAGTTGTGTAGAGATTTTCATACAAAAACCTAACTACAGAGTAAATCATTTTCGGATTTTCTAACATTTATTTTTAATAACGGCCATGGATACAAGCATTTAAAGCCCTTCTTAATTATTCTATCTTCTTCAGTCCTACAGTGTGGTTTCGTCAAGTCCTAGTCAAGTCTAAAAGTCTAGTCAGAAGAATCAGGCTAAGTTAGGTGGTAGAAAAACTGCACTTAGCGATTACTAGGAGCTGTTGGCATCAAGCATGAAAATCACATAAAGGAAACACTGTATCACTTCTCAACACTCACGCTTGTTATCGAATACTTTGCGAATAATAATCCACCATTATTATGCGCAAAAACTAAAAAAAATACAAATTTTGGAAAATAAAATACAGCGCCGACACTGCTCTTCACAGCTTTCCACCAAAAGTCCGATTTTCTTACTAAATGCAAACTAAAGACTTTAGTTTGTAAATTTCATGATAGACATCTGATAGACATATTAGTAGCTTAACTTCCATATTCAGAAGCATGTAAAACTTTTTTTAAATGCGTGTAGTGACCACACATCCTGTATTGTGCGTATTTGTCACTAGTCAACATTTTTTCGCGTATTTTGCAACAAAATGCGCACATAAATGCAGATAATTGCTTAATTGGCATAAAATGGAACAAGACGTAGTAACTATCATTTTGTGACTATTTTTAAATGTTTCTTTGTTTTTGCGTCTTTCTTATGACCTGATCGCAGGTTTTGAACGACGTTGGATAAAACTAGAAATAAAACTCAATAAAACTTAATTAACGCTTTATAAATTCTCATGTCTCAATAGTAAACACCTATTTGACAACAATATTCAAATAAAAAAAATGTAAAATTACGACTATATGACGATATCTGTTTAACCCAAAGGTTGACTGTTAGATAATGCTTTTAGCATTAAGTTCGCCTATTGTGCTATACAATTGTATTATGTACAATATAGTTTAAATAAATAAATAAATAAAATGTCATTTCGGTCTGTATTGTTGGTCTGTTAAAATTTGTCATTGAATTAAACAATTTAATACAGTTTAAAAGCGTTTAATACTTATTTATTTTACACCTAACGTTTTCAAACTAACAATTTGTCACTTTTTTTTCAATTATCGAACCTATAATTTTTTTTTTAAATACATTTTTACCACGATTATACCACGTCCTAGAGTACGTTCGAATTTTAAACAAATGTCATATTTAAAATTCGACGTTTTTTTAAAAAATTATGATGTTGGTATCATGAAATTAATACTGGCTTGTAAGATTCCATCATTCTGCCACGGTATTCAACGTTTTGATTAAACGCGAAGGTGTAGTAATAATGATAACTATAATAAATACTCAGCATCGATTCAAGGCAATCCAGTGGCTTCGGTCCTCGATGAACTTGTAAGGAATTCATTATGTCGACCAGTTTGTATGTGAGTTGAGGTACCTATTACTTGATTATATTTGATGTATAAAACGAATTTATTTTACGCGCCACTAATCTCATTCCCTATCCATACTAATAAATGCGAAAGTCTGTCTGTCTGCTACGCTTTCACGGCCAAACCGCTGAACGGATTTTGATAAAATTCGGTAGGAATATAGAAGACCTGGGGTCAAACATAGGCTACTTTTTGAGCAGGCGGAGCTGGGGGAAACAGCTAGGTAGTTATAAAATACATTATACATATTTTAAGTGGGTTTTTCTACAAGACTTTCGTATGAAGGTATATTGAATCTATATTTTAGCATGTTCTTTTTACAAAGCAGACAAAAGCAATGATTTTTATGTAAGTATATTGTATTTTTAATTAAATATTTTTATATTGAAAAAGCAAAATCTTAATTTTAAAAATAAAAAATGTTAAAGAACATTTCCTAGTCAAAATTACTAATCAAGTAAAAATTAACATTGAATATTACAGGTATTTTTAAACTAACCTTGGAACGTATTTAAATCAATTAGGTTCCAAAATTAAAAATATTTCCCGCTTGATTCGTCAGATAATTTTCCGACCTTGACTGGCAGTAGACGTGCCACCATAGTGACTTAACACTTTATTAAATACCTATTAAAATTACTCGTTCGGCCCTTGAATTGACAACCTGTTTACATTGATTGGTATGCATGTAAGTAATAAGTACCTACCGATGTTGATATGTGCTTGTGTGCTTTCCGGGTGTACAAGCATGATGTTATCTGATTGGACAATGGTTGTCAGTTCTCAAAAATAACATGCTGTGACATCGAGCAGATAATACCGTTGCGCTCGAGTACTTGTTACGTGATTTAATTCACTTTGATATTTGGTGTGGATAATTGATATTGAAGTTTTTAAATACATTTGAAATTGATATTTTCAAAGAATATGGTATTAGTCATACTGTAATGTAATCATGTCTAGCAAATATAGTAGTTGATTTCATAATTTTTTTGACCTTTGTTTTGATCTTACTGAATACAAGGGAAGTAATTTATTCTATGAGCAAAAATAACATTTTTTTTAAAAATAATATTATATATGTTTATCATTCGACATAATCGGTGAGACGAACGATATTCAATCGACAAATGATTCATAGATCTCAAAAATAGCACTCCAGGTTATTTTTGAGATCTATGTTAAAATTGGCAGTTTTCTGGGAAATGGCTATGGCTACTGGTTTAAGTAATGATGTCTCCGAAGTCCATACTAATTCACACCGCACACGTTGACACGTGATAGGATTTCAATATTACTGCGAATAAAGACGCAGTAGCCTTAAGGTCAAATTGAATAACACCTACTACGTACTACGAGCCAAGAATTTTGATTAATTCGGTGGTGTAATCCTACACAAAAATACTTGATTTAGACTGGTATATTAGAGATCTTTAAAGTTTTGTCTTCTTTTTCACACAAGTGTCTTAAAAGTTCGTGACTTGGCTTAGAAAGACCGTCGAAAATGGCTAAGCCATGAAAAGATCTACACTCAGCAGGTGGATAATGGTTGAAGAAAAAGAAGTGTCAAGGTGCGACAGAGATAACGCTCTACATGCCGAAATGTCTTATGGCCTGGATACGCGTACTTAATATATCAGCTAATAACAGGTAGAGTAGTAACTGTTACATTTAACACCTAATATTAACAACTCAATCAATCAAATAATTTATTTGCTTGACATAACTCAAAATTCACCTCACTAGCATAATATCACCCTAAATCGTCATCTTTTTCCGTTTTCATCTCTTCTTTTATGTATGTTTATGTATGTATAGTTATGAATATTGTATGTAAATCTATGTATGTTTATTTAGCAGTTAAGTGTTTTAATTGTTTTTTTATTTTTCTAAAATAATTCGCGCCGCACATAACTTTTCTGTTTTTCCTAATGGTTGACTGGGAGAGAATGCTTTTAGCATTAAGTCCGCCAATTGTAAACTTGTGGTACAATAAAGATTTATAAATAAATAAATAACTACATTTTATACAACGTAGTTTATATATTCTCTTTGTTTATACTGCGTAATTTTTTTTGTAAGTTACGGACGATGTAGATGAATAGATCGCGTCAGAACTACCACATTGCAGTCCAACACCAAAATAAAAGATGTAGGATTCAATGCAGAGAAATTCAAGTGGGTTTGGGCGGGGCACGTGAATCGGATTCATCTCGAAACTCCGGAAGGGCGAAGGAAAAGGGGCAAACCTCGAAAGAGATGGACAGACAACCTAAGAGACAAAGAGTGTAAAGTAACATCAATGAATGGCTTTTGTCCAGCGGTGGGACCTAAGTAGCTAAAAAAAGAAATGGATGAAAACAGTATTGACAATATCCTCTTGAAGTTGTATCAACGAACAGTGTAATTGAGTGGCAAGAAGTGAGGCTCTGTTTGTAAGGTCATTTTTTGTGACGCGATATTTTTAATTTAATTTAGTCGAGTTTGTTTCCTTAACAATTACGTGAGTTTTCATGTTTTAAGTTCCCTGTTTGGTATTAAAAGCGACTGTATTTTTATATTAATAAACTAAAACTTTATTGTTACCTCATCAAAAATCATAAAAAAATACTTATATGGAAATTTCAAATTTAGTAGTATTAGTCTTAAGTATGTAGGCACTCTAAATAAAATTCATATTGACCTAATCATAGATAAAAAAAATGACAGTTACATTAGTTACATTTTAAAATAACGAAATTTACAGGCATTTTTGCGTCTCGAGAAGAAGTTTACACAAGTGGCATATTTTTGCTCTTTATTCATAGAATTTCACACCTGCCAACAAATCATAGAAATTATGATGTTTTACGCAATATTGCGTAAAATTGACCTTGAACGAAATTAGGAATACTGAGTAGCCCAGCGAGGCTTTGTGTCGAAATCCAAAATATTTAAAGTGTATGGTAGAAATGATTATTTTGTTGACGCCTGCGCAATATTACAAATTCCATAACAAGGCATATAATAAAACAATATATATATATATATTGTAAGGTGTTATAAATTTTATTAATATTTTTGTATGTTTTTGAAGAATAATATAGACAAAATGTGCCATTTTGTGTGGGCAACACTAACAAAAAAAGTGAGATGGATTTGACAGATGTCATGACGGGCAGTTGGTAGATTGAGCATCTTTGAAAAAAGAAAAGTGAATAGGATATCAAAGATTATGAGAAAAAAATGAACAAACAGAAATACAAGTTTGGAAAGAGACTGTTTTATTCGACTATCCTTACAATATATTGTAACTCTGAAATTGTAACTGAGAAACACGCTAAGACAAAAATATCTGATAACCCTATTCCTAACATTGCCCAACCATTGTAGAATGAAGAATTAAGGATAATTACAAGCCCCTTTTTCTCATCACGTGTGTAGGCTCACCGCACATTAGGAATCTACGTGGGTAGCCTTGAGCCCATTGTGGCATTATCATTATGCACTAGTGGAATTTAAACGTATTACGGTACGACAGGCCACGCCTTAAGGATTAACAGCATATTCAAAAGATTTAAGTTGATCGATGTTACATATAAAATACCTGCCTAATTACCCGATTCGTTTCTTGACCCCTTTTCATACAAAATTTCATATAAAATAGGTTTTAATACTAAAAGCATTAATTATTCTTACAACCAACCTTATAAGATACGAGTACTAGCTGTTTCCCCGCATGTTTGACCGCGGGTCTTCAACTATATCCATACTTAATTTCATCAAAATCCGTTCAGCGGTTTGGCCGTGAAAGCATAACAGACAGACAGACGGACAGACAGACAGACAGACTTTCGCATTTATAACATTAGTATGGATTATTTCGAGATTTAAGATTATTTATTTGTAGGGTATTAAACTTATTGAGTACTCAGGTACATATATGATGTACCTAAGTTTTTAATTTTACGTATTTATTTTGCATAAATTTGATTTGTTTTCGCGACTGTTAGATTAAATTAAACTATTTTTATATGGTTTTTATCGCGTTAATTATTTTGATTATTTACATCTAACGTTTCAGACATTAACAACGTTCACATACCTAGCTACCTGCGACATGAACTAGTTTAAAATAGTTTGATTTAAAAGCTTTGTTACCTATTAATATTGTAGTGTTCTAAAACCTTCTTATTTTTAAGGCCCACCATTCTTTACACGACGACTAACTAACACCATCATTAGTAGACAAAACGCATTATCCCAAACAAATCTTTGCTCTACGTGTCCATATTGACAAGTTGTATGTGTTGTATGGTCTTGAATGGGTTTGCATAATGTGTTTCGTAATAAACTTGTAAAGCTGTGAGGCGGTGCTAAAGCTTGATAGGCTTTCTATTTAACGACGTATAGCTTTCCTAATTTGTTACACAATTAATTTTAGTTTAGATGTATAATATTGGTCTTATTATTTACGATAATAGACATTTTAAAGGCAAGAAAGTCGTGTAATTCATTGAAATGTAGCCCGTGCAAATTAGGAGTACTATTTTTGTAAAAATGTGACTCACGCATAATTGGTGAGTCGAATGATTTTGTTTCTACATGTGTTGTTACCGCACGTTATATTTTGAAAATAGGGCTTCTGCAGTGTTTTTGACATCTATTACTCACTGAATACCGATGAGTTGAATGCATTTTTGACGATTTCGCAAAATTTTCAATTCACATAATTTATTTATTAAAACTTTATTGTTGCACAAGGTACACATATACTTATAACAATTGGCGGACTTAATGCTAAGAGCATTCTCTACCAGTCAACCATTGGGAGAAACGGAAAGATAGTTTGGCGTAAAATAGTTAAGTAAGTGCATAATCAGTGGATAGCTCTATTTTCATTCCGATTTTCGTTTTGAATGAGTTATAGATCTCAAATATAGCAATCCAGTAGTTTTTTTCTCTCGCAATTAAGATTCCCAAACTTTCTCATCAGACAGGCGGCCGGTTACAAAATATTGTTAGCCTATGTTTGACCCCGGGTCTTCAACTATATTCATACCAAAGTTCATCAAATCCGTCCAGCAGTTTGGCCGTGAAAGCGTAATAGACATACGGACAGACTTTCGCATTTATAATATTAGTATGGATAGTTTAATTTTATGTGTCACAAAAACTTAAGATATCATTGTCCAAAGTCAGACTTGGGATAACGCTAAAATAATAAAAAAATAACATTCTTATTTGCGATATGCTTTTGTAAATTTCAAGGAATTTAGAAATATAACAGTTGAAATGTCTAAATTATGAATGTATTCATGTTCATGTTTATTTAAATGAACATAAAGAGTTAGAGAGCGTAAAATGTAGAGGTATCTTCGTCTATTGTTTGACTCGACTCATCATTTTCATAGACGCAAAACTTACATATATTTTTAAACAGGGTTTAAATTGAGATTAAAAGTTTGTCACTTAAAAATAACTGTTAAAAATGTAGTTATAATGCATAAAGCCGCGAAATTACGTATCACAATTTTTTCATATGCCTACAGAGCCTTATAAATATTCAGATTAGTGGGCGATGTGATTCAGCGCTTACACAACCTCTTTGTGTGTTTGGTTGGGTACCTATTGTTCGGAAACCTGTAGGCTGGTCTTGGCTGTCATGTGCGATAATTATGTCGGGGGCGTGTAAACACCCGGATTTATTTGGTTACGGAGCTTAGGGTACGCTGTAAGTCATGGTCCTAGGTTTGACGGCACTGGTTATTACAATAAAGCGACTGCCGTCTGATCTCCGTAACTCTTTAAGACACCAGATCAACTTGACCCGAGGTATGTTAATGGCCAACACTGTCAGATTTTTAAAGTTCTTAAATTTTGCCAAAAACATCTGATACAGCCTAACTACTGCCATCTATCGATAACAACGAGGACCAACGGCTAAACGTGCCTTTCAAAGCTCGGAGGAGCGCGAGATTGAAAATACCACTAAATGGCGACCAACCCAATACGGGTCGCACCACGCCGCCGTTTGATACGTGTATTCTCTACTGATATGCGTGCCGCGCTCGGCTATCGATATCCTCATGTCAAATTAATTGAATGTTCATATCTTAACACAATCTGAAAAAATGTTAGATGCCTACACTCATCATTGGGTGGCAATGGGCTGAAGAAGAGAGAGAAGAGAATACAATCTGAACCTTGGCTACAATAAATGTAGGTATAATACCTTTATTTTAACTTCAATACAAATGTGAAGACGAAGTTAAATCGGCAGTACTTATAATTTTATTTTAAGTCAGTGCTATCAATGTCCAAACTCTACATCAACGCAAAATATAAATTTCTTCAAGAACAGAGAAATCAATAAGCAATGATTACGCAAGATTTGAAGAAGCATTAGATGAGCGGATTGTAGAGAAAGTGGTTTTCTCTGGCGGGATGCTGTGCGCTAGAGCTGCGGTAATTTGGATGAGCGGTAGCGATTTTCATATGTATAAACTGAGATGTACCTGCATCGCACAATTTTTATCCTTAATCAATTTTCTGAAAGGTTGCCTGGAAGAAATTGCAATCGCGATAGCCTTTTGCGCAGGGATTTTTCTTATGATTTGATTACTTGTATTTGACAATGTTTCCTTGTGCAATTTGTATGTATCTATTATACAAAACACTAGTTATTAATTAATTTTAAACAAGTATATATTTTTTTTACTTTTAGATCAATAATGTAAAATGGTATATGCATTCCCTTGTACTGTTTTCCTCTTATGTAAATCCTTTGTTTGCTTTTTATTGTGTGCGTAAAATAGAATCAAATGAGTAAAAATTTCATTATCGTTTATGTAAATAAATATCTAAAATTATTTCTAATTACTCGTAATTGTTTTAATTACTTATGTAATAGTTTCCGATAACTGATTTACGACCGAACCTGTTGTTTGTGAAAGTCAAAGGAATGGCAACAAAAAACGGATAATTGTACGGTTTACTGGTGCGCGAAAGTTCACTGACAAACAATAAAACGATTATTGAATAGAGTACTTAAATGTACTATTTATGGAGTAATCAAAATTTCGTATGCGTAATGTTAATATGTACACGTACTTTAGCCACATCCCGGACACTCCATACAATAGCGCCGAGATTACAACTACTATGATTCGGCCGCGTTCGTACGCGCGTCTATGTGAGGGATGTGTGAGTGTCACTCGTAGATAGAGATGGGCAGCGGGAAGAAATTCAAGAGGGAAAAAATGAAATGCAAGGGGAAGAAGGGGAAAAAATAATTAATTCCCATTTATTCCCCGAAATTTTTAAAAATTTATGGGAATAAATAATTAATTACTTCCACGTTGTCATTAAATATGAATATATTTTTTATCTTCATTTTGGCAACTAATTGTTTGACTTATTTTTTTTCGGTTACTGCCAATTCAGTAGAATTTAAGCATTGTTATTAATATATTGTTAAAATTAAAAAAATACAAACACGCCAAAAATATGATAATCCATTTTATTTTTTATGCACATAATTATGATTCTATGTTTTAACACATTCAAATGAGACATTAAAAATATTTTTCTTCTTTGTTACAGATTGGATTGTTACAAGCGAAGAAGAGTGGAGAAATTTTAAAAATTGAAGACTACTAGTTGTAAAATAAATCCAAGTTATTTGTGTGTTTAATTTAAATTCCCTCGTATACTAGAAGATACCAAATACATATTATAGCTGAGGTTTATGGTTTCCTTTGCAATAATTGAATTATATTATGTATGTATTTATTTGCCTCAAAACTTCATGAGTTAACTTTAAAACCGCACCGCAACACAATTGTAACACGGTTGAAACGTCGGAAGTATGAAGGTATTATATTAATCCTGTATTATCAAACTTCATATAGGCTTATAGTTACTATTTCTAACACTAGGAGGCATAAATCATGCCTAAAAGAAAGTACTACGAGGAACTATAATTTCATCTTAGCTAATGGCATCATCATAGTGCTTATCCGGCAGCATCCTAAGTATAGCGGCTTTAAAAGAAGCCGCTATACTTAGGATGCTGCCGGAAGAGCTTAAGGGCGGATGCTTCACTTTAACCTTCATTGGAATGTACTGTTGTTGACGAATTCTGCCCATAATAGGATATGATTAATGAGTTAACGTGAAGCAGGGAAGAACCTTTAAGCTATTTGAAGCCGTTATACTTAAGATGCAAATTATATTTGTTTTTAGGACAGTTTTGCTTTACGGCAGAATCGCTTAAAGACAGGACTTTGTACCTATAGGGAAGTCTAATAAGGATATCGGCTGATCCGATTTAAATAAATTAGGTCGAATTTTGTTTTTAAACTCTGTGGTTCTACCATAATGTTTTCTGTATAATAATAGAATATCGACGAAAACTCAAGACTCAAAAATTTTAGGATAATATTTCATTTATGCATAATTAAAAAAATAAAATAACATTCTTAGGGCGATTTTACCAACATCGTTCCTATCCAAGTGTAACTAATCTAAGTATAAAAAAAATAATAATCTAGAGACAGAGTCCTTCTACCAGAATTATACGTGAATTAACAGGGTTAATTGTGTTGTGAAATGTAAACTTCGTTATACGAGAGTAAATTGTATTTATTATCCTTGGAATAAAACTTATCCGACTTTGGTGAAATCGGCCTATAGTCCTGTAATTTTATATTTAGTTAATATATTTCGAAATTTTCATGAATTCAAAGATCAAAGCCAATTTTAATGTATTTTCATTACATTTTCATTATTGTACAGACGCGTACAAAAGCCTTCAGAGCACACTAACGTAAGCCGTGCATCTTGGAGATGTGACGTAAGAACCTGCCCTGCAAGTGGGTCACTTGAAGACGCACGAGCGATGATACTGAGAAAACATAAATAACTATAGTTATATATATTTATAGTAGTCTTCTTCTTAGCGAGTCGACTCTGACTGTTATTAAAATATTCAATTATTAATTAGCTGTTAGTTATAGTACTAGGTATAATCTAACTAATCATTGATATATGACATATAGGTAGTGCGCGTGACAAGCGACGACGAGACACGACCCGTATTGGATCGGTCGCCTTTTAGTAACATCTATCTCAAGCTTCTCCGTGTTTCGGAAGGCACGTTAAACCGTTGGTCCTGGTTGTTATCGATAGATGGCAGTCGTTAAGTGGCCTTAATTCTTCCTGATAATTCTGACAATGTTAGCCACTAACACACCTCGGGTCATGTTACTGTTGGTTTGATTTCCTTGAAAAAAGGGTTACAAAGGTCAGACGGCAGTCGCTCCATTGTAATAACTAGTACCGCTTAATCAAGGATGACTTACAGTGTACCCTGGGCTCCGAAGCGTAAGCTGAGGACGCAACTGGGAAAGACGCTTAGAAGAAGATCATCCTAACTAATAAACCTAATGACGACCATTGTGGCGTAATCGTTAACATGCCTAGACGCTGCTCATAAGGAGGGTTCGATCACCGCCCAGGTCAAGATGGAAAATGATATTTTTCTCATTGGCATGGGTCTCGAAGCGTCAGCTGTGCGTGCGACAGGGAAACACGCTACGATGGTGATGATAATTTGTTATTCATTCTGAGAACTCGATAATCTCATTTGAGATTTTGATAAAATTTGGTGCCTATCGAGTTTGATAGGTATAAGCTTGGTTTCAACTGAAATCAAAGTAAATTCAATTTGATTTAAGTATTGGTTTATAAGGAGCAATTTACTCTCAAGATAACCTTTTTGGCTGGGAGAAGGGACCGAATCAAATTGAAAGGATGCGCGGTAGAAGGACAAAATAAATTTAAATACCTACCTAAACAGGTATTCTTATTCATAAAGCCAGGTCTTAACAACAAATTAAAAAAATAATAATAATTGAAATAACCATAGACTAAGTTTTCCTATTACAAAGTTACTCTAAAAACTTTTCACTGTTTCAGTATACTTTAACTTTTCACTGTTTAAGTATATAAAAATCGATAAATTAGATTAGAAATATGTTATATTAATGGTGATTAAATATGGTTACTATACTTTGTTTAATGTCGACCATATTGTCTATGCCCGTACACCTCTTCATATACTGAATCAATTTAGATAAAACTTAGTGTGGAGATAGTTTATTCTAGAGGTAGGTACGGCTTTTTGTTACGACTAACAACGAGGCTGAAGCTAAGAGACGCATGTATTCCAAGTATTACTATCTACGAGTATATAGGGTAATCTTTTAAAAATAATTGAGACACTAGAAAAACAAATCGACCTTTAATAGGTTTAAATGTAGTAATCAGCTGACACGTTTTTGTATGGGAGGGAAAAATTATTTTTATTATATTCACCTATTTTTTTTTTGTTGTCGTCTAGTTTCATGTACTGTAAAAAATTGGCCCATGGTTTCAAAATAACCCTGTGTGTTGTTCTTTGTCCAAGTGTGTTATATACACGTAGTTTCTTAGATTTGGCGGCAATGGAGCGACTGCCGTCTGACCTCCGTAAATCTTCACTGGAAAACCAGACCAAGCCAAAAATAGCCCCGTGTAAGTATCAATCCGAGGTGAACTGGCAATCCGTATTGATGACACAGACCATGAGTCACGCTGCCGAAGCCCTATCACGTTCTCGGGTCGTCTTTGTAATTGGGTTCAAAGATACTGTCTTATACGAACAACAAACTAACGTGAAGCCTCCGTGGTCCTTCGACCTGGAGGTCGTGGGTTTGATTTCCACAACAACAAGTACACTTTGTCGAGTTGTTTCCAGTTGGTAAAGATATTTATTGGTGGCTTGAATCACCTGGTTGTCTGGTATTAATGGTTTTTGGTAATTAATAATGTGTAATGACATGCTTCGGAAAAAATAAAGCTTTTGAGATCTAGTATAATAGTCTCTAGAAAAATAGTCTCTCAGAAAAACTTAGGATAGATAACGAACAGAAATTAACTATAAGGATGTTTAAATTATGATGATTCCGTAAAACATAAAAGTTCGATTTTCTCGAATACTAGCGTGAGAAAATTATGAAAACAACATAAATCTGTAAAGTATTTGTATTTAATTTAAATCCACCTTATATAATGATTAATTCTGTAGCTATCAGGGTTTTTGTCAAGTTTAAACCCCTTTTTCCTAAAAAAAATTCGAACGTTCGTTAAGTCTATATTTACCAAAATATGTTTAGCCTCTTTCTGTCTTATCTATATTTGACATGAAAGAACGAGACGAAACATATTTTAGTTAATGCATGCTTAACGAACATCGGAATTTTTTTACGAATAAGAGGTAAATCTTTTACTTGATATTAGCTAAGTCTCAGACAGAATCGATCTAGGTGACTGCAAATTGAATTCAGAACCATTTTATGGTAGACAAAAGTGAAGGGCAGGTGTCGGGCCCAATAGGTCCAAGTAGGTACACGACACGTTACTCAGACACACATGTGTATGTGGGTCATTGCTAACTAAACTAGTTAGCTACTAGCTTTTAAAGTATATGCTAAAAAATCCTAAACTTACTTCGAAGGTTTTGGTAGTTGCGTTTTTTCTTGTTTTCGTATGAACCCTGAAAGGTGGGCAAAATTAGTTTGGATACCTACCGGACGGTCGTCGAGGTAGAAGAAGACGATGAGTGACGAATTTGACAGCTACCTACAGAGGATGTAATTATGTTGCTCATAATAGAGACGAATGGAAACAAAAGGTATTTGATAGAGTAGTGGGACATAACATCCGTATGAAAAAATCTTAGCTCCAGAGCCTAGTATCTAAGACCATGATTAGAGCGTGCCCTAGTACGCTTTAATCATGGTCTTAGATACGGCGGAAGGCGCAACTGATGATAATGTCGTGTGATCTCCATAATTTATTTATTTATTATAAGGAAGACCAACAGCTTATATCAATAGGTAAAAAACTTATGCAATTTAGAAGCCAATTGTAGGTCCTCACAGATACAACTAGAATAGTACAACTAACAAACCAAACATAGTACAAACAATGCATTTAAAAAAAATATATTTAATAATGAAATCATTCGTAAAGGCTTTTAACAGAGCCTTATTACGACCATGGAGAAACCGTAATAAGCGTTTTGTAAGAAAGTGTTTGTGAGGCTACACGGGGCGGAAGGCAGACGTGCGGGGTGCTTGGTTTCGGCCGTGGCTCCAACCATGGAGCACGAGCAATGACAAGCTCCGCCCACTTTTGTGTCGGCGAGGCGCCAATGATCACGTCACTGCGCCATTTTCGCCACATTCAACGACAGCCGTCTAACGATGAAAGTTAGCACTTTAGCAGCAACGGTAAGGCACGTGCCTTTCGAAGCACAAATGAAAAGTGTCCAATTCAAGTCTATGTCTACGATCATTACGAACACGCGTGCCAAACTAGGCTATCGAGCTCCTGAGTCAGACAGTATCCGCATTTGAGGTCGAACTTGAGATCCGATGACCCCTTAACCGCTTCTAAATTACCTAATCCATATGTAAATGTTAACTACCTACTACAGAAAATAAGGTATGTGTCCCAGAAAACTGCTTCTCGTACATAATAATTATGTAATAGTGGAAAAGCTTGCGAGTTGACCACACGACGTAGTACACTGCTAATTATGTAAGGACTTTCGCTAGAACCCTAGTTTTGTTTTTCATACATATTCATGTCGTATGCCTTTTGAAGGTTTCCATAAGAGGATGAATGATTAAGGTCCAAAAACGTAAAAGAAACTTACAGATGCTTTTTGAACAAAAATAATTACAAGGTATTTACAATAATAAAGATCAGAAAACAGCAGAAAAAGGTTTCTTTTATCATAATTGTGAAAAATGAATGTTTATAAGGTGGAGGTATAAATTGAAAACTAAAAATTATCCATACTTTCATACTAATATTATAAATGCGAAAGTCTGTCTGTCTGTTACGCTTTCACGGCCAAACCGTTGAACGGATTTTGATGAAATTTAGTATGAATATAGTTGAAGACCCGGGGCAAACATAGGCTACTTTTTGACGCAGGCGGAGCTGCGGGAAACAGCTAGTCCATACTAATATTATAAATGAGAAAGTCTGTCTGTCTGTCTGTTACGCTTTCACGGCCAAACCGTTGAACGGATTTTGATGAAATTTAGTATGAATATAGTTGAAGACCCGGGGCAAACATAGGCTACTTTTTGACGCAGGCGGAGCTGCGGGAAACAGCTAGTCCATACTAATATTATAAATGAGAAAGTCTGTCCGTCTGTTTGTTACGCTTTCACGGCCAAACCGCTGAACGGATTTTAATGAAAATTGGTATGAAAATAGTTGAAGACCCGGATTCAAACATAGGCTACTTTTTGACGCAGGCGGAGCTGCGGGAAACAGCTAGTCTAGTAATATATCTGCCACTGTCATCCTTTAAATCGGACACAACAATGTTGTTTAGCGCCAAAAAGATGACAGTAAAGTACATTTGTATAAAAGTACTTTTACTCTAACAACTTTCCAAAGCCTGAAAATTACCTTTTTGCTGGCATTACCTACAATTTATCGTACATCAAATACAAAAGACAAAAATGCCACTAAAACATTAATGGGAAAAACATATTTTGTTGTCAATTGTGTTAGAAAATTGAGCGACCATTGTTAATATCTTACAAGAAGTGAGACAATGCAAGTTTCGACTCAACGCAAAAAGCAATGGCAGCATTGTCATAAAGATTATCCAATAGTAAAGTGACACTTACCTTGACTAAAGAGGCTTCTTTCTTCTTCCCAATTATACATTTCACTATTAAATTGTAAGTTCGGTGAAGTGATTAAAAATAGAAGTGTTTGACTAATCTTTCTTTAAGAATTGATTGCACTCAGATTTTGCCAATTATTTTTAAGCATTTGATTAGTATTGATTTTTTATTAATTACTACGAAGTTTATAAATCCATTAAAATGGTATTTTATTTTTTTGTATAAATATTTTCCAATAAACATGCAAATAATATAAAATATATGGTAATACTTTATTACAAACCTTTTATTTCTCTTCCTATGTTACAATACAAATTCATATCTTTTTCCACATTACAAAGCCCGATCCTACTTGTATGTACATTTTAATGGTAACAATTAATATTAGTATTATTTTTACCTTTAAATAGTCTTAATGATAACCTATGACAATTTGTAAATTCGAAGTCCTTGCTATACCAAAACAAACTAACATAATATAATATACATTTTTTGGTACAAAAAAACTTCTATAAAACCTAAGAATAAAGTTAAAGCTATGAATCTCTATAATATGACTAAAATGAAATTGTTGAGACAATTATATAGTAAATATGTACATAATGAAAAGCATTGAATAAATGTGCTTTAAAGTTTCTCGTTTTTTAAGTTTTATTTAGAAATAGTCGGACACAGAAAAACTTTTAAAATGCTAAAATTGTTATCAGTCAAATTGTTTTATGGCCAGAATTACTGGATTCAACTAGGGAACCACAGGTAACCATGTGACATTAAGTATCAGTGGCTGGCGTGGTTGTCAAACTTTTTCTTGGCACAAATGATGGCCTGAACCCAGGTCGTATCGGTTTAATGAATAATCTCCTTTCTGTTGTTGATCTTGGAGTTTCAGTAGTAAAAGTTCTTGGCTTAGCCGTCGTTTTGGACACTGCCTTTCTACTATCTACTGGAACATTTTGAGCTCTGTTTCCAGTAAATCTTGATTTCCCCGGCACAAATCCTGAAGTTTTATTTGCTTTGTGATTCAAATTTGAAGAAACTGTTGCATTGATTTTGTTATTGGCACGAGGTATTGGGCGAGTCACATTAAACGGTTTAATGATAGGTCGCCGTGGAAAGTATTTCGATCTTTTAGCATCCAGGGGTGATAATTTCTGAGTAGTGGTCTCTTCTGGGACTGTTTCTGTTATGGGAGCCTCAGTTGTCATTGTGGTTGGTGGTTCAGTTGATAATGTTGTAGATTGGGTAGTTGTCAAAAGTCTTATAACAGGACTCGTAGCTCGTTCTGTTGTTGTCGTAGTAGACACTATTGTAGTTGAAGATAAAGGTTCCGCTGTTTGTGTAAGAACTGAAATGCCAACAGGATATTTCACTGTTGTTTCTTCATTAATTGATGCTCCAGAAAACTCTTGACCTTTTGCGAATGTTATTATACTTCGACCTGCCTCAGGTTTTATTACTTGTAACTTAACAATATTACCTTCTTTCTGATTAGGCAATGATGAGGAGTAAACAACAAATGGTTGATTTGCTTTATCGTCGTTAGTTTTGCTGTCCACTAAAGGACTCTCTGTTTTAAATAGAGATTCTAAAGGCAAAGTAGAAGGATGTGTTAGCACTGTGCGCGGTGTAATAATTTCAAAACTTTTTGCACCTTTAGTGTCTGATTTTTCATTTTCATAAGCTGCTGGTACAAATTGCCACTCTGATGGATATGGCAGCTCTTCGGATTTGTCCGATTTCTTATCGTCATTAACATAGCTCAAAAAATCGTCACCTGGTAGGCGTTCAACACGATCTTTGATTTCTGTATTCTCATTAGACTTCTTTACATGACGATAAGCTTCGTTGATACTTTCAGATGCCACTAAATTTTCTTTTGGTGCGTCAGCAAAGTTTTGAAGCGCTCTAGCATTTCTCGCTTCGTCAATACGAATATTATTATCAGGTAAATTTTCAACAGGATAAATGTGTCCCAATTTTGTAAGATATATAGGTATTTCATCCTCAACAATTTTTATAAAGCTAAATCTGCTAACCTCTCCTATCTTATCAACTACAGGTTTCTTTTCTACCATGATTTTTCCTTCTTCAATGAGAGTAGTTTCGTTGTTCTTGTTAAGGCGATGTTTGTCTAATTTAGAGTTTATCTCAACTCTTCTACTGACTGAAAAAAGTTTATCAAATTGTGTTTTAATTTTGGGAGCAATTTGTGGAGCACTCGTTGTCGTACTAGGTATAGTTTCAGTTGTCATTTCTGCGTTTGCCTCTGTATTTGTTACTGGACCACTAGCATTTATGATTTGGTTATCTGAATCGGGCTCTGTGTTTGTAATATCGTCTTGTGTGGTTGGATAATTAGTGGTTAGTTCCAAGTAATCGTCACTATCCGCATTGGTTTCCATAACAAAATTGGTGGTAGTTTCAGTTTCAATACTGTTCGTTGAAGAGGATTTTTCAGAGTCTTCAGTAGTCGGATAAGTTGGTTCAGTCATCGATAAGTAGTCATCGTCAATGGAAGTTGTTTCAGTTTCAACATCTGAAATAGTAGTGCTCAAATCTTCATTTGCCATGGATAAAGTTTGTTTAGATCCAACAGACGTCGTAGTCTTTGTTGTAACAGAAGCGGGTGAACTATAACCAACTGGGACGTTTTGAACTCGTTTCTTTGTGTCTACAGGTTTGTTTGGTCCAAATCTATTATACACAGCTGTTCTATTTGGTGAGCTACTTAATATTTTCTTAGTGGGCTCAGTTGTAGAAGACGACCTAAATGTATTTGAATTAACAACTCTTGGTTTAAAGCCTGGTTTTGCCGAAGTAGGTGTGAATTTATTACTTAGTGATTCTTCTTTAGAATCTTCTTCACCCTGATCTTCGTTAGAATCGTACTCTTCTTCACTTTGTTCTTCTTCTTTTTGACTTGGGTTTCTACTAAACAACTGGCCATCTGGTACGAGAACTAATGAATTTTCAGGCTCTTCTTCTAGAATTTCTTCGTCAGAATATTCTTCATCTTCTACTTTTGGTGTTGTTCTCGCTGTAGTATAGGGTCGTCTTGTTCTAGGTGTAAATAATGGTCTTCTGGTAGTAGACGGTCTGAATGATTCTCTTTCTAAAGTTGCGGGGCTAGTGTAAACACCAGGATTATACTTTCGACTGAACGTTCGGCTACTTGATGGGATAGCTGGTTCGGTAGAGGATGTAAATAACCTTTTAGATGGTCTATAAGGTATTCTTGTGCGAAGAGAAGATGGCGGCGGTTGGGTGGTAGTGGTAGTAGTTGTTTCTAGTTCGGATGCTTCAGTGACTGTAACTGGCACCTCAGGGGCCGATGTTTCAGTTTCGGAAATGTCAATAGATTTCTGTTCAGTTTCTATGCTGATCTCTGGTTTTTTATTTTCTTCATCTTTCGTATATTCTTTTTGTTCTGTATTGATTTTCTCAGTATTTACAACGTGCTGTTGAGCTTGGATATTAGAATCAGGAGAAAATATTTCATGGTGAGTTTCAGTGGAAGCACTGTCTGATGATATTTGTACCTTGCTATCAATGGAAGTATTTTCTGTTTTCTGTACATTATGCTCATTAAGTTCTTCTTCACTTCGATTATCATTACCTTCTCGTAAAATTTCTGGAACTAATTCATCTTCACTATCTTCGTCATTGTGAGGTAATTCGGAAGTAGTTGATACAGTAGATGACGCTAATATATTTGGTCTAGTTTTTTCACCATAATTAACTATTGTCTCAGTTGTAATATCTTTTAGAGCAGTATTTAGAGAACCAATAGATTTCGCGACTATTTCAGGATTATCTTCAGTGGGCCTGATTTTTTTGCGAATAATAATTCGTTTCCTTGGAGCTGAAGTCGTAGAAGTTAGAGATTCAATATCACTTTGTTCTCCAGCTTCTGTTGTGGATGTTGGACGGCGTCTTATGATTTTTAATCTCCTTTTTCCAGAGTCTTCAATAGGTATTGTCTCTGTTGAAACAGGGGTTTCCGATGTTGAAGCTGCTTGTTGAAGGGGTGTCCTAATTTTTTTTATTATTCGACGACGTTTTAGTGGTTCTTGTGTGGTTTCATTATCTTGATCATGTTCTTGTTCTTCTATAGCACTTTCGGATAAAGAAATGTCATCATGTTTGTTTTCAAGATCCTCTTCATCAATGGACTTTGAAACTGGA
Source organism: Euzophera pinguis (assembly GCA_947363495.1). NCBI lineage: Eukaryota > Metazoa > Arthropoda > Insecta > Lepidoptera > Pyralidae > Euzophera > Euzophera pinguis. Next base: position 2,291,513 of record OX376164.1, read on the forward strand.
ACATCAGTTGTTGTTTGTGTTCTAGAAACGAAAGGTAGCTTACGAGCTTGGACAATTGGTGATAATGTTGACCTATTGATTCCAAAAGGCAAGCGCGATGGAATACGTTGAGTGCCTGTGATTTTGTCTTCGTTCAACTCGGGTTCTTCAGGCTCTGGTATTGTAGAACCAGATGGGGGTCTTCTAGCAAAAGGACGTGGAGAAAATCTTGCAAATGTTGGTTGTCTTTGAATTTTAGAGGCTTCCGTTGTTATAGGCTCTGCTTCATTTATAGCAGTAGTTGAACTCGGAGTAAACCTATTTCGTCCTCTTGACGGGAAGCTTGGTCTTCGCACATCTACAGTTGCCGCAGAAACTTCACTATCTTCTGCTCTATCTGCAACCGTAGTCGAAGTTCTTGGCCGGAAACGTCTGTCATTCTTCGGATTAAATAATTGTCTCTGTACGAATTGAGGAGTATCTAAGTCTATTGGCGTCAATGATACGACTTCGTCTCGACTAAACTGAGGTCTAAATTGTCCTCTCGACACCTGTGAAGCTGCCGCAGGTTCAGAATCATAATTTTGCGCTGGTCTAACTCTAATTCTCTTTCGTCTAAGCTGTCTAATTTCATCATTTCCTGCATCGTTAACAATCTCGCGGCTATTTGGTGTCGTCGACCTAATTTTACGAGAGTGGTCAAGTTCATCTGTGTCCGAAACTATTTCGTTAGGTTTGGATAGAGGTCGACGGCGGCTAATGACAGAATAGCTCCTGGTACTCACCTGGCTTGAAGTGTAAGGCGTTGCTGTAGTGGAGCCTCGTCGCCTGAAGCCTATTTGTCGTGGAGTGACACTTGAAGATGCAGTAACAGGTAACTCCGTAGTCGTAGTAGTCGTTGTCGTGGTCGTTGTAGTGATAATAGACGGTTCGGTTTCTGTGGGGAGTGCTTCGGTTGCGGCCTCGATTGTTTCAGCCTCAGTAGGACTTGGGGAGTTAAGAAGTGATGCTATTTGAACAGCTAGGACTGTGGTAGGTTCAGGACTAGCGAAACCTTCAGGAGGAGAAAGGGTGGTGGATCGCGTTCTGACAATAGATTTGTATTGTGGTTGGGAAGAGATCTCTCTCTCGAGTGCAGTGCCTTGGGATTCTTCTTCAAGGTCGGTTTTATGGTATCTGAAAAAGAGATTGCATTGTAGTGCTTTGAGAAGATATCATTATTATCATATTTTACTAGAAAGATATTTATGATAAGACTGAATGTCATCTTGCTTCGTTCGAGAATTAACATCGTATAAGATGTGATTCTTGAACAAAGATGTAAGAATTCGGTGTAAATGTGTTGCAGAATGCTTTAACTGCTTTCCATATAGCCTAAATAAAAATTATTTTAAGCAAAGATTCAGGTAAATTATGTAGTGTCTAGAAGGTAGCTTGGCAGAACTATAAAGCGAAATTCAAAGATATTTACTGTGCCGTGGTAGTCTCTTCAGTGGTGGGCCTCTGCCTTCGAATCGTGACGTATTCAGGCATGTTTTCCCTCCTCGCGCTGATGATGTCCAAAGAACTAGGTGTCTCGGCTACCGCCACGTAAGGTTCGGCACGTTCGAATAATGCATTCCTGAAAGAAAAATTAGACTCTGTAATAACAAAAAGAACAAAACTTCGCGAAAACCAAATTGCCGGAGCTATGAATCTAAAATTTGTAGAGATGTTCCGACTAGACGGCAGAGCAGAGAATGCCTTGAGGCATTAAGTCCACCTTTTGTATTTTGTTATTTAGTGCAAATAATTAAGATAAACAAAGCCGTAGTTGGCTACTACTCGGCAAGAAGCGCCAACTATCCAGCTTCTTTACTGGAATATCTGGCTCTATAATCCGCCTACAAACACATTGAAGGCGGAATAACACGAAATGTACTGAAAAGTCGATGAAGGTTCCAATTGGATCATTTAGATATCAGCTTACTAACATATCCTCTGATCTTATGGATTTAGTAAATGCGTATAAGGAAATAGTTTCCAAGTATTTTGATAGTAGATACCTGTTTTTGACAAATGGCGGATTCTACGCAAATATTCCTAATGTGAATTGACTTCAGGTACGTCAATTTAATCGATGATCGGCAACAAACAATGCCAAACATTTATATAGGGTGGTTTGGCGATTGGAATACTTTCAATAAGTTGGTCAAGGTGATCGTTATAGGAATCACGTCAGAGGCCGAAAGGCAATTCCGTAAAGCCCTATAACTAGGATGTACAGGGTCGTTTGACAATGTAACTCACTCGTTATGAATGATTAAGGTGGTGAGAATGTTTTACCTTGAAGCAGTGTCATCAGCCGTATCAGTGTTATACGTGGGTCTGGCTCTCCTGATGTTGACATACTGAAGGGTTCTGGACGTGGTTCCGTCTTGTTGTTCCACGACCCTCGCTCTGGAGACTGGTCGGGCTTCTACTGCTGGCGACTCCTCTTCTTCTTCTTCAGATTGTTCTGTGGCCTTGAGTGGACGGGAACGGTTGATTGTGGTGTACCTGGAGGAGAATTATTTGATTGTTTATTTATTTTATTACTTTATAGTACTAGGGCATATAAAACATTATACAAAAGTTATACACCGACACAGAATTATCAATAATCTAACGTACCGAACGAATCATATCCTCCAATCCAAAACAGATGTCGCATTTGGTGAGATGCGATATCGGTTTTTACTGTACTTTGTTATCAACGGTGGTAGATAAGGGTAAAAACCGATTTAGGTCGCTCAAATATTATAATGATCCACTAGTCAAATTATTTTCAATTAAGAAAGTCAATCGCTGATATGTAGGTTTCTCGTCGCTCGACGTTTTCGCTCAAGTCAGTAATTTTATCATCCTAACTAATTATTTTTTACACTTAAAATTTGGATTTACAGCCACTCATTTCATTAGTATCCATTTAGAATGAAACTTACTGAGGCCTGTCTTTCTTCAGCAGAACATCCTTGTCAGCAGTAGGCTCGAGCCCGGCGTTCTGAGGTCCTCGGCGGCTATTTCCTGATGAGGAACCCTCTTCAAACAAGCTGTTACCAAATCTAAAATTATAATAAATATCAATTATAAACCAGTTGAGTAGTTTCTAAATACCTAGTGTTGTTTTGAAAGTGATATTGACAGTATCGTGATACTATTGGGTCTTTGATTATCTGTTGACATCTGAACTATCGATAGGATTGTTGTTTTTTAATTAACGATATTGATAAAATGAGTATGTAATAGTTTTGATAAGGATCGATATACAATAGTTACTATCGATTGTATTGTAATTCTACAGTATCCAAACTATCGATAGTATCAACAAATTTCGATATCATCGCTTTAATTTCACTATCGATGCGATATTTTCACTTGCCTGATACATAGAAGAATACTCACTTGCTCTTGCCTCTAGTCCTTTCTAGAACCTTGTACAGTTTCTTGTTCAACGACGAAGGTGTCGTTGAAGACGCCCCGTCGGTGGTCAGCGTACCTTCTGACAGCTTGAGGTGTTTCTCCAGTTGCTCCACTCCACCTGGATTGTAAATGTTTCATTAATGTCCGTATGTCTCCATTTTTCTATCTCTAAGATCTGATTTCAACTACATCCTTCCTATCCATAGATTTAATAATACTGTAGATAGAGTCATCGAACACTTTTGTTTGTGTCCAAAACCAAAACTTTTTAATTTTCTTGTTTTCCAGGATGTATGTTAAATTCTTGTAGAGAAAAAAAAATTAAAAAACGGTGTATAAATGTGAGATAAATGTAGACGAGTCCACACGTCTCTTAAAATTTTTAAATTAAATCAAAAATTTGATTTAATTCAGTTTTTACTGTATAACGCAGTCGCTAGCGAATGAGATTACAAAATTACCATAGTAACGATTACTTATATTTTACCTACTAACTTTAAACTAAGACAGTTTTATAATTAAAACATTGTTGACAAACCAAATGAATCGATGAATTCTAAAAAAAATAATTAAATATCAATAAGAGGTTTTTGAAACAATTGTAATTTTTTGGTTTTATAATACTGGCAACACCCATATCAATCGACATCGACGCGCCAAATTTTAAGTCAAAGAAAGATGTTGGAATAAAAAATATTTGATCAATTAAAAGACTTGTGAATATTTTGTTTAACATGTGAAAAGTTATCCTAACATGTTTTGTGCCTCGTTTAGTAATTTTTAGCGTGTGAGAAATATAGAAGACATATTGGATTTTTTATAGCAAGTTACAACAGATAAATACCGTATGCGAGTCGGCAGCAGACCACAGACTACAAAGGCGATACTATTTCTAGTATCCGACGGCGCACTTCATACAAGATTTTTCATGTATTCCACCTTTCTTAGAAAGTGATCCTTCTGAGAATGTGATGGGCGGGGTCGTGATAGAAAGAGAAGGAATGAACGAAAGGAATGAGTGAAAGAGTCAAATGCTAACGCTTGAACAACTTAACATGCTCGTAATATGGGAGTAAACGGGTGTGCAGCAGATTGACAAGAGATATCAGGTACTTTGCTAGTTTGTATTACTAGTTTATGCCTCACTTTCATACTAGAGCACTACTTCTAGATATTTAATTTTCTATGTTCCTATCCAAGAGTAACTATCTAAGCATAAAATTGGATGGCATACATTTTTACTCTAGAACAGAGTCCTTATACTGGAATCAACAGTGCATTCAGTTGTGATGACCGTGATCAGAAATTTGATGAAGACGATGTTTTTTTACCAAATTTATATCAAATCTAGGGTATGATATGGTAGCTACTATTGCTGGCTGGATTTCTATAGGAAAGTAATCTTCAGAAAGAGTACATAACAATCTCAAATCAAATCACGTAACGTCACTACAGCTAGTCGTAGATGTCGTAATTAGTATATCAAATCAAATTACATATATTCTCGGGTTAACCGTCTGGTGAAATGTAAAGTTCATTATACGCGAGTAAATTGCATCCATAACCTTGGAATATAACTTATCCGACTTTTGTGATATCGGTCCTAAGTAAAACTCACCAACTTTCTTGATGAGATCAATCAGTTCTTTGATAACTTTAGGATCTTCGGCTTCAATGTCGGCGGTGTCTTCTTGGACTTCATCTTCGTATTCTTCGTCTTCTTCAACCTGTACATTCATAATGTTTCAAAATTAAACTATTTCATTTCTAAATGCATTATTTATAGATTTTGATAAGCAACTTGCTTGGTTGATGACCATTTTCTGGTCCATCTTATCAGCTCTATAGTGGCACGGCGAGCGTGTATGACATAAGACATTTGTGTGGAGAAAGCGAAGGAGGTCTGGAGGCCGATCGCGGTAAATGCAAATGACGTTAACGTATTTACCCAAACCAAAAACAATCGCGAAGGTTATTTTTGAATATGCAAAAACTGTGGGTCGACTGAAAATAGTTCGACTCACCTGAATGTTATATACATTTTTCATCATATACTTTGTTTTCAATCACTGTTAAAATGACACTTGTACATAAATCTACTCTTACCAAATGTAATGCTACTCTACCTTTTTCAAATGCGTAATTAAAAATACCTACCTCTGGCTCCGGAGTAGTAGTTGTAGTCGTAGTAGTTGTCCTAAACAGCGCTGAGTTCTTAGTACTCAGTTTGATAGGCTTCCTAGTGGTAGTAGTAGTAGTGGTGGAGGGGGCTGCCTTGGGAGGGGGCTTAGTGGTGGCGGCGGACTTCTTGCAGAGCACGTTGCGGGCGAAGTCACATGAGTCGGCTGCCTTGTTGAAGAACAGGCCTGGAGAAGACGAAAATTAATATCATTCATATCGTGTGAGTTACATGGTCAATCGACTATGTTCATTCCATGATCGATTGACGATGTAATCCCTAGTGTTAGAGTTGTTCGGAACCGCCTCTCGGCCCCTGACTTAACTACCACATGCAGCATCTGGTGAAGCTCGATAGTCGAGAGCGACGCGTGTATCAGTAACGAATGCACGTGTCAAGCGACGGCGAGAGACGACCCGTATTGAATTGATCGCCATTTAGTGGCAACGTGCTTCGGAAGGCACGTTAAGCCGTTGGTCCTAGTCGTTATTGATAGATGGCAGTCGTTAAGTGGCCTTAATGCTGCCTGATAATTCTGACAATGTTAGCCACTGACACACTTCGGGTCATGTTACTGTTGGCCTGGTTACCCAGTAAAAAAAAAGGTTACGGAGGTCAGACAGCATTCGCTCCATTGTAATATCCAGTGCCGCAAAATCTAGGACCATGATTCACAACGTACTCTAGGCACCGTAGCGTAAGCTGAAGATGCAACAAGCAAAAACACGCTTGGATGAAGAGCATCTGGTGGTAGTTTAAAATTCTACGACTTCTATCAAAACAAAATCCACAAAATGAAGACTTCTTCACTTACCAGAAGGACATGTGAACTGATGCGCCACGATGCCGAGGTTGGAGGGTCCGGAGTCGAGGCACCAGAAGTACTTCTTGCAGTCGCGGGGATGCGGGAAGAAACCTTCATCAGTGCACTTGAAATCTGGAAAAAGATCAGATCATTATAATCCTGTTTATCATTGTTGCATTCTAAGCTCTTCGTATGCATGTATTGGATTGGAGTCTGTTAAATCATAAACTTAAGTCTGCATCTCATTGGGCATCTATTGTCTTGTGCCCACTGGGCAATCAACACGCAAAGATCTGGAGTGCTTTTTAACAATAGGCTAGTTTCCAGGGTGTAAAGACTAAAATTAAAATTAGTCCGTCATTTAGGTAATCAAAATATAGTAGTGACGTATTTTTTTCTTTTTTCAATTGAGCGTTAAATTATAAAGATATAACGCATCAAAGTTTAGGAGTGGGGGCTCATGACGTCACATATTGCGAAAAATTGTAGCACACTGTGACGTCACACGGAACTTTAACGCGCCATATCTTTACCATTCTTTGTTTAATGTTCAAAAGAAAAAATACGTCTCCAATATTTTTTGATTATCTAACTGACGGACTAATTATATTTTTTTAGGAAACTAGCCTATTATTATCGAGGATTTTTATTCGATATTGAACGATCGTCATTCGATATATAAGTATGTCATACATTTAAAAATAGGGCTCCTGATTGGATGGCAGTCGTGTAAGTTAGATGTCTTCAATAGATCAACGAAGCGGCTTGATTTTGACATTAGATTTGGAGACCACAACCACGAAATAGGGAATAATGATGACTATTATATTGCGCTCTTGACCACTTGTAATTTTTTATTTTATTATTTTATGTTTAAGGAAAACAGTAGTCATTATAGTAAATGATGTTATCCTAGTTGTATAGCTAGTTCATACGGTGTCCGCGGAAGACCAGCGTCGTAGTTATACTACGACATATGCTGAGCGGAGACCATTTTGGTACTCTTCTGTTTTTGTAATAATTATATTAATAGGTATTGCAAATTTTTGTGAAGCACCAAATAAACACCTTTTCTTTCTTTCTTTACTATGACTAGTATTTCCAAGAACAAATTGTTTCGGCATTCAGGGTCCACTCTTTGATTTAAATAATCAAAGAAGTTTTAAACTTATTGTTTTGATAGTTTACATGAAAAAGTGCGTTTGATTCACGTCAATACGAGAAGCGGAGAGACTTGATTTTTATATATATAGATATGGAAAAGTAAATAGCCTACCATTTTAAGAGGACAAAAGCCGGAGATGTTTTGAAAAAACTGTGGGAAATATCTACCTGATCCTGGATCGGGAGTGGTGGGGGGCTCCGGGGTGATGAGGTTCCAGGAGGGAGTGGTGCTGCTCGCTGATGACCCGCTCTTGCGTTTGCTGCTTATTGTTCTGAAAGATATACAACATACTGTTTTAGAAATAACTGTACTATTGTAAGAACCATTTATGTAATTATGGAGGGACTACCCAGTTCTGAGACACAGCCACCTGTTAGCGTTATGCTCTTTTCAAATAGACGCGAATTCCGCGTGACTTGCGTGACGCGCACAGAAATAAGAATACGTAGAAGTGCCTTAAGCTTTGGCACACGCTACGGCACTTCTACTGAATCTTATTTCTGTGGGCGTCCCGCAAGTCACGCGGGATTTGCGTCAGTTTCAACAGAGATATATGCATCGCGGCGGCACGGAACTCCTAAATTACTTTTTTAGCTTCACTGTTGATTCTACGACTCTCCGTCTGTATTTTTTAGTCTGTAGTTTTAACCAGGTTTTCGTACCTGGAGTCTTATTTTCTAACCCAAAGGGGGTTATAGGTATGTTTCGTCTCGTTCTTTCAGGTCTGCTGTCTCACGTCGTCGTCTGCGTTACGCTGACTTTACAAAAATAGGGCTCCTAGGTAATACAAAAATATTTTATTTTAACTTTTGAAAGACTATCGACTAATATAGAAATCTCCTTACTTAGCAGCAGTGGATGGTTTGAGGGTAGTTGTGGTGGTGGAGCTGCGAGGACGGTTGCGTCGCCTGGAGCTGCTGCGACTGACTGATTGAGGCTTCTCTGTGGCTATCGCGTTGTCTGTGGCACTGTAATGTTGAAATACAAACGTCAGTTACAATTGAGCAATCTCGTGATTTTTGAGAAGGTAATCTAGGGACTTGAGGAATGATGCAGTCTCATTCATCACACGAAAACTAGGATCGCAGTTACCGTACTTCATCATCATACTAGTGTGTATTCCTAGTTGCGTCGTCAGCTTACGCTTCGGAGCCTAGGATACGCTGTACGGCGGAACTGATTATTACAATGGAGCAACTGCCGACTGACCTCCTTAACCCTTTTACAGGGATACCAGACCAACAGGAACATGTCCCGAGGTGTGTTAGTGGCCAACACTGTCAGAAGTTTTCAGGCTGCCCCAAGGCATCTGACACAGCCTAACGACTGCTATTTATTGACAACAACCGGGACCAACGGCTTAACGTGCCAAAGAACGGAGATGATCAAGATAGAAAATGCCACTAAATGGCGACCAATCCAATAGTGGTCGCGTCAGGCCGCCGCTTGACACGCGCATTCGCTACGGATACGCGGGTCGCGCTCGACTAACGAGCTCCTCAAGTGCGGTACCGTACTTATTGGGTATTTAGTCGGAATGGGTCAAATCGATTGGTCATGTGCCATTCGGACGTCAAAAATAAATCATTACGTTCCAAAGGCACAGTGCAGCTGACAGCAGTAGTACAAATTGGTATCAGCGTTTTGGATAAAATCTCGTCTAGATGTGTCGTTTAACGGGGCTTAGCCAAAGTCACAAAAAGCGTTTACGACATTCATGTTAGCGATCTTTCGGAATTAGTATGAAAATCGACCACGTGATGATGTCAAACCCACACATTTTTTTAATGTCGTTACATATCGTTTTCAAATTGTGACTGTGTGTACGGGCACAGATTATTTTCAGGGTTAAGTTTTCCTTTTGCATATATTAACCTTGTTCTGCTTATTTTGATAATATGTCTGCCTTCGTAAGATTTGTCGTGGAGATGGAATAGAAAAACATAAATATTTTTTTTGAGAAAGCTATCACGTAGGTACATCAAAGGTCTTAAATTTAAATTTAAATTTGCTATATGTTTATACTGTATGTGACAGACGTCTTAATAGGTGGTGGCTCAGTGATACGCTAGACATGCAGGCATGACTAGCACAGATTTTCAGGCACCACCTTCTGAGGAGTCACGGAATAAATAAGTGATCCTAAAACAAAAGATTTAAACCTAAACTTAGTGAATATAATCCTTGACTGGTGTCTTACTACCATCTCACACCCCCATCCAAGTCTGTACATATACAAAGTTATACAAATACAAAAGATATGCAAAGTTACTTTGAAACCTTTAGCCGAATTTTCACAGTGTGCGACTTTCAATAAAAAAATAGGCTCAAATATACAAATCTAGTGATAAGCTGTCAGGGTCCGCTGCCTCCGTGGTGGGTTCAGTTCGTCCGTCTGGCGTCCGGTGGGAACACCGGAAGCCTACTTTGTTTAGTTGTTTCCAGTTTGGTTAGGACTTTGCAGGCTTGAATCAAGAAGATGATTCGGTGCTTCGGAAGGCCGTTGGTCCCGACTGCCATTTGGTGGTCGATAGACAATGTAACCTACACGAAATGATGAACAGCTGATATTTGTTTGAACGCGCTAATATCAGGAACTATAAGATTGCTTGAGCGATAAGGCCGCCTTTTGTATACATACTGTGTTTACATTTTATGTACGAGTAACATATTAAATTTTTATTTCACTGTGTGCAAAGAAGTGTTAAATAAATAAACTACTAGTCTGCTTTGAATAATTCTTTCAGTGTTGAATAGCCTATTTATCGAGGTAGGCTGTATGCTATAAGAGAGAGAAGGCTAGACATAACGAAGTCAACGGGTCGATAGTGGTTTATAAATGCTTAACTATATCTATAAACTTAAACTAAATTAATCTAACTTACCCAATTTTAACGATATAAGCCTCTTTAGCAGCTTCGATGAGTGGGTAAGGTTTGCCATGACAGGTGCCTCGGAAATCGTCGTTGTCGATGGACCAGAACATTATACCTGGAAAATATTTGACAATTGGGTATTCTGCTATTTTTATTTTTTCTTTCATATCAATATTTTTATTGTCAGAAAAAGAATTATGAAAGAATTTTTGTAATCCGTTCAAAAATAAATAAGTTATAAGCCTTTGAAATTCGGTGGAAGGGGAAACTGTCAAAAAACAAGAAAAGGATGCACTGTGTGAGCTGTGACGTCACTGCCACTCGGTTTCGTGCGTACAAAAGAGATAGCAAGACGTCCCCACCACGCTCCCACTTTTCTTTTAGAGAAAACTTTAAAATCAATTTTGTTGTTGTTTTCAGTATCGGTTACTTTTTAGTGTATATTTTGTTTAGTATAACAATATTAACCAAGTATAAATACAGTCAAGTAGCCTATTAGGTGTAGTATTAACTAAAGTCTTACCGCCTTATACATAAAAATTAACGAACATTCTTTAAGTCTACATTTACTAAAATACATATGTTTAGTCCCTTATCTTTTTTTTTGATGTGAAAGAACGAGACGAAACAAATTTTAGTTAACTTAGACATAGAACGTTTGTAAGTTTTTATGAATAAGGGGGTGAGCACAGTTATAAAATAATAGATGTATACTATAGAGCGGAGATAACTTTTTTTGTATAACTTAGACACACACATATCTACTGTACCTATAATACGCAATATTCTGATAGAACACTGAAAAAAAAACATTATTGTACCGCATCGTCACAAAAAGGAGAGAGCTCAGGAGTGCTATTTTAAAAAAAAATCTCTTGCAAAATCTGCAAATCGAATAATACTTGATCGTTAACGTAAAATTTCGATTTTCATTCGACGTGTATTCAAAAATGGGGCTACAGAGAGCAAACACTGATTTTCAGTCATCACCGTCAAATTTATAGGAACGTGAGTCCATCAAAGAAGTAATAAAATAATAATATAATATAATCTTTTATTCAGATGAAATTTCATTATTATTGTTAGTTTTTGTTAGTAACAATTTCCTTAAAAACTATGTTAGTAAGAAATATAAATTAAAGAGATATAGTTATAATTTTTTATTAGCCCCTATAAGTGTTTTGCTCCAAGAAGCCAGCATGGGGCTATCAAACTTAGAGCTAAGCACCTTCAGAATACTGTTGCTGCTGCCACGTAATCTGCCCATCAGGGATGCTATGCGGTTGCGCCTGATGGCATAGAAGCCATCCACCCCTGCCTCGGAGAACATGGCAGAGGCTCTACAGAAACGTGGCAGACGCAACAGCACTCTGAATATATTATTATATTGAACACGCAGGGCACTGTATGCCCTTTGAGTATAGCATAATGAATAGAAAAAATATAGATGGACATTGTCCTTACCTCCAAGGCCATTTTCAGCAACATATTCAGCTTTCCTCTTTACTATATCTATGTCATCATATCCCACCCACTGGTTGCCCTTGTAGGCCACGGGACCCATGGCCTTAGGGTTGGGGTACATCACGGTCCAGGGTTCCTCTTCTTCCTCGGAGTCTTCCTCAGAATCTTCTTCGTCATCTTCATCGGACACGCTGCGCTTACGCTGTTTGGGTTTCAGGTATTCGCAGATCTGAAATATTATTATAATTTTAATGTTTATGTGTCAAAGAAGATTGGGGGTATGTGGTCAGAGGTTTGGAAGGACTCCGCTTTGCCCAGCAGTGGACCAGAACAATATGGGTTAATTAAAAAAAAATTAAGGTTTCGTAAAAGGTATTCATAAGTTCCAAAGCTGTACACAATCTTTAATTTCTCACTCATTCTCATTATTATCTTCAGCCGGTTGCTTCTACGCCAGTTGTCTAAATTTGTGCCTTATCTCGGTTTTACAGACTTAAAAAATCTCTAAAATAGTAGTGTGTGTGTGAAGCTCGTACGTATCAGACTAAACGTTCAGTGTTTGGATGCTATCATGTTGCGTGTGAGATTACGTCTGTAGTTCTTTTAAGTCTGTGTCATTATCAATCTTGGTTATGAGCCTATTACGCTCGTCATCCTTGTTCAGGCTTACTCCAGTTGCCTTTCAGAGTGTTGGCGAAGGCAAAGAAATATGACGCTGCCACCTAGAATGAGTTTGACTTCCAACAATAAGCACCTCCACATGATATCCTGTTGTATAGCCAAATATTTAATACCCGATTTACTTGATGGTTTCCTTAAGACGTGACTTTACCAATTTACATTTTTAGTTTGTCCATATCTCTATAGATGTTTCCCGCGGTTCTACCGCGTCAGAAAGTGGCCTATGGTTGACCCGGGTCTTCAACTATATCCATACTAAATTTAATCAAAATCGGTTAAGCTGTTAACCATGAGCTTTCACGGGCACACAGACTTTTGTATAAATAAGTTAGTATAGATGTGGATATTCAAAAAATATGCTTTTTGAATAAGTTTAATAAAACCTCCACCCATCACTGTCTTACCTCATAGTAAGCCAAGTATCCCTTTTCTCTAGTAGCTTCTCCCTGGTCTCCAGGGCCATCGGCCGGGGCTCCGATGTCGAAGGCATCCGGGTTGAAAAGCGTGTACGAGCGGCCGTAGGTGGGTATACCCAGGACCAGCTTGTCAGGGTCGGCTCCGTTCTCCAGGTAGTATTTAATGGTGTAGTCCTGTAAACAAAGTATTTTGATGTTAGTTTTGTTACATAATAATAAAGTAAATAAATAAATAATGATTTTTGTCACACTGAATGTTAAATTTGTCTGTATCAAAAACATTAATTTCATTGCTGCTTTTAGGATCTCCTAAACACAGTCAATCATTTGATTATAGAATGGTGAAATTGTAATTTAATTTTCAAATTTAAACATTTGTTAAATTAAATAATTTTTAAACAGTTTTTATCGCGTTGATGACATGTAAACGAGTAGTTTGATTTAATGTGTAACAATCGCGAAAACATAAAACACAATATTTAAAGATACGTTGGTGAGCTCGGTTCTAAGTTGCAGCAGTCAGGAACAGATTTCTATACGGAATCCTAACTAGAGACTTTAAGGCGAAGAGTGGAAGAGGCTTCAATAAGGTCTCATTTCTGAAAGGAAATATTTTATTTCTAAAAGTCGACTGTGACAGACGGACAGACAGGACATGAGTGTCCATGTGACATGTCCTTTATGGGTTTCTTTTAATGCCTTTTCATGTACACTAAAAAATGACTTACAATGGTCAGTTCGCTATCATCGCTGTACTCGTTAGGCTCTTCCAAGGGGTAGAGAGGCGCATGGTGGTTGACAGCTGGTTCGAAGGCCGAGTGGTAGTCGTAGGTCAGCAGGTTCATCCAGTCCAGGTATCTGAAAAGAAGACAAGCATTGTTAGCAGCGTTGTTGGACCAAAAAGTCTTCTAGCGAGGCAAAATGAATCCCTCAAAATGCTTTAAATTACTTCAGGACAAAGTTATAGTGAAAAACATGAAATTTCGCCAGTTCTCTTCGTATTGGCCTTAAAGTTATGTATGTATGTAAAATTCTTTTTTGTACATAAAAGAAAACAGTTAATACAACGCGTTCATAAAGTAATACGTGCGGTCGCTCCAAGATTCTTAATAGATACAACTTCCACTATAATATGTTATGTAAAATAAATTCATTAATGGATAATCGCAGTGATGATCGCAGAGACTGAAAACTTATTATTTATAGACGCTATTAGCAGAATCTTACATGTTTTCCAGGTATTAACTCTGCCGGAGTCTATTTACAAAGTTTCAACAGATATAACCACCGGGTAAGTATAATATATAATTAACCTGCTTTCTTATAACTGAACTCAAGTGAAACTGGATACTATTGAGTTGATTTTATTTTGGCGTATATCGGCGGCGGCGGTTTAAAATAAAGACCCTCATTCACTTTCTTTAATCTAACCTTACAATCCACGAGTGGATCCCAGGATACTACAAATTTATACTCCGAGACTGGGATAGTTGATGTGGGCCGCAAGCTCATTATCATCATGATGGTGATGATCCGCTAAGCTGAAGTGGGACTGATATCGAATGCCACGAACGTTGGGCTTCTATAGGTACCAATTTTCGACCAAATAGAGAATGGAGAAAGAGATCGAGGTAGACCAAGGCTGCGTTGGAGCGATGATTTTACGACATTTGTCAGTGGATGGGAGACAGTCGCTAGCATTGAGAAAGAGACGTCATTCTCCTATTATTTTTTCAGCTGTCCTTTGCGGTCTGAGTCTCTGCACGATTTACTTCCATAAAATTATACCACGTCCTGTAAATATTCCATATTTGCTCACCTTGGTTTTTTCTCCCTTTGTGTCTACTCTTGCAAAATTTATTAAAAACAACAATATCTTTATTTAAACTTTCACTATTGTTCCCCTACCCTCTTTTCTTTTGTTCTTTTGTCATTTGTATTGATACACAATATTTCTAAGATGTCCAATTATTATGTTACTTACTAACTAACTTACTAACTACTTACCAACACTTTTTGTTGTGTTGTTTTAGGTTACACATAGACTACTGAAAACGCCCTTGTTTCTTTACTTTTTAAAAGTATTACACAATGTTATTCCCAACCATGACATTGGCAAAATCATCGTTTGACTAAACGATGGAGGAAAAATAAAATTGAATTGTCATTCTCCTACAAATGACGTTCCTTTCTCAATGGTCGCTAGCGAGAAGAGGATTGTTAGAAAAACTAGACCAATCTACCTAATTTTTTTAATTTATTATTTATTAATGTACACACTGTAAATATACATTGGAAACTTAATATTAAGAAAACTTTTTTTTTCAAAATCTACATTTGAATATGATAATAGTCGATACAATTCAGAAAACGATAACATTGTTATTGTTAACCTATTTCGTTGTGCTAAATGGACACTTTGTATTTATATATTCCACTGCAGTGATTGCAATTCCTTCCTTGTTTCAAACGATCTGCATTTGGCGCCATTTGCATTTTGCTGTCCGTGCCCCGACCCGGCCGGACACATTACGCGGCCATTTTATTTCCGGGCGTTGGGCGTCCGAATTTGATACTTCAAATTAATTGATGTTATAGGAATTGTGTTACCAGTGATGACATATGGGTCCGAAACGTAGTTTTTGACTATGGGGCTCATAAGAAAGCTCAAGGTCGTCCAGAGAGCTATGGAGAGGGCGATGCATGGTGTTTCCCTACGAAATCTAATCAGAAATAAAGAGATCCGTAGGAGAACAAGTCACCGACATAGCCAAGCGGATAAGTTTTTTGAAGTGGCAGTGGGCGGGGCACATAGCGCGGAGAACCGATGGCCGATGGGGCAGAATGGTTTTCGAATGGTAAGCGCAGCATTGGACATCCACCGACCAGATGGTCAGATGACCTGCAAAAGATCGCAGGCAAACGCTGGATGCAGACTGCTGTCAACTGGAAATCATTGGGAGAGGCCTATGTCCAGCAGTGGACTAACTGCTGCTGAAATGATGATAATGATAGGAATTCCAACTATAAATAAATAGAGACGGAAAATAAATGTAGACAGAATGACTTCTATCTTTATTTAGATTGAAAACATTGGCATGGGAAAAAAATCTTAACATTGTTTTTGCCACAATATAGATTAACGAATGATAATTCTAAAAAAACGCTTCACTTTTTCTGAGCGTAAAAGTTAACAGTCACCGCTACGATCCGACAGAAAATTAAATACCTGTAATGAAATATGTTTTTTACCACAACACTTAATCAAACAATTATTTGTATTATTTAAAAGCTGATAAAATATGATTTTGTAGTGATGGGATTTTGTTTTATTTGCACTCAATTGATACTATTTATTCTGACTCAATAGGATAAAAAAAATTGCCGGGTTTCCCACGACACATTTTTAAAAATCATCACATCAGCTGTACATAATCAAAACCGGAATCTAACTTGCATCAAACCTTGGCCTTTGAGAACGATCACCTAACAATATTTTATGAGACGAGGACGATCACTTCGACGAACTATATCCGGGATCGTTTAGAAAAATATGCCTAAATTGTTATAAAAATATGTTTTTATTTAAATTTTTACAAATAGCGGGCCTTAGCCGAAACGCTTTTTACTCGAGACGGACCTTGATTTTGGCGTTGGTTACTACAATGGAGCGACTGCTGTGTGACCTCCGTAACGCTTTTTACTCGAAAACCAGACCAACAGGAAAATGGGTGTCCAAAACCGTCAGATTTTTTTAGGCTGTCTAAAGGATTTTGACGCAGCCTAATGATTGTTATCTATCGACAACATCAAACGACTTAACGTGCCTTCTGAAGCACGGAGGAGGTCGAGATAGAATACGCCACTAATGGTGACCAATCCAATACGGGTCGAGTCACGTCTCGCCGTCGTATGACACGCGCATTAGCTACTGGTACTTCGGATACGCGCGCCGCGCTCGGTTATCGAGCTTCTTGTTATGTCTGCTAAAGGACATTATGTAGTTCATTGTGCTTTAAGTTAAAATTCTTTATTATTGGGACTACTACTACTACTACGGAACCCTACATTGCGCGTGGCTTGACATGCCACTTGATCACTTATTTAAAACAGATTTGGCAGAATTCGACAGATTGTCGATGCCCCTTAAACATGAAGATGCAACTAGGTCTATTTCTAAAATTTAAACGTTAAGAACTCATTATTATTTTATAATAAATTTCAACATGGTTTCAACTTTATCGTCTTAATTGTTAAAACTACTTGGATCGTGAATTACTTTCAAGTAATTAACTTTATCAAGGAAGTTTATTTCAAATTTTTAGAGACAGACCTGTCGACGTAAAGATCTATCACGAATGTCTCTATACAACTATAGCTGTCAGTGTTCTGAACACACTGCCTTGGTGCGGCGCGGTTGAACAATGTTGCTATTTATAAGAAATCAATACAATACAATACAAATTTATTGCATCAGAAAAAATAAGGTTACATTTTAAAATTAATGCGCAAAGGAAAGAAATAAATTTGTTGTAAGATGAAAAAATATTTTATTTGGTAGCAAAGACAACACATCATCATTGTAGAGTCATTTGCAGCCATAAGTTGAAATAATTTTGAAACATTGCGACGTATTTCACCGTTCTGAGATACTTCCCACAAATTACACCAAAATGAAGACAAACACAAAGACGGCAGAACAAAGCCTTCTTGCATAGCGACTGGATAATAAACTGGACTAGTGCGCTGTTTACACGAGTTTAGTAAGCACTAACCTTCTTTTGCTAAGCAGCAAGGAAAGGAAGAATTAGCATAGGTGCAAAAGTGAGTTCTACCACAGAATAGATAGTGCTTGTTCTATTAAGTGAACTTTACAGAACAAATTTTCTTGAAATTTTACATATGACTGAGAAGCCCGTACAAATAGTAATACTTATTCCTCAGCCTTTTGATATTCAAAACTGGGCTTTGATATAGAGCCTTTCCTACCGCGGTACGCCAAAAAGTACTGTTTCCGTAGGATTTAATGAGACAAAATGTCTGGTATATTGTAAACTTAGTTGTTATGCTATTGCTTTTGTGGGCTCTCCTATACAACCAACTGAGGTAGCAACTAGGAAAACCATAAAATGAGAGATACTGTTGTAAACGAGGCACAAAACAAGTTGAGAAAACACAAAGCCTCCGTTCAAAGCCCTCTTGCAACCGGCCACCGACGCATTGTACGGGTGGATGCTTATCTTAACCATTGTTGGTTCGCCATCCGGATGAACAGTTGGTATAGATACCTACTGGAGGTACATATATCTATTAATTTGACAGATTCCCTTTTAACCAGCTACGAAATTAGCAACCTTTATATTTTTGCTGTATAAAACAATAATCAACATAACGTACAACAGGGAAAACTATTGACATTACAGGTGAAATTTCAAGGGGTAGAGACCTGGTGACCTGAATACAGGCCTAGCCTAGCTTAGGTACCAGTCTTCCACATTTAACTGTTTATTGTAATAAGCATTTTGTCTATAATTGTAGTGAAAACTTGACCTTAGCTGCTCTTATTGCAATGTGTCATAGAGAATATTGCAAATGAATGAAATGTAATTGTAAGTATGTTAATTTTGCGGGGGAAAATAAATAAAAACCTGACCTGCCATATGACCAGAGATTGGAAAAACTTAATCTTACAACATTAGAGATATGTAGAGATAAACGTTAGGAGCTCGATAGCAGAGTGCGACGCGAGTATCGAGCTGAGAGATAGACGGCGAGGGCGATTGGTCGACATTTTAGTGGTATTTTTTATCTCGAGCTTCGGAAGGCACGTCAAATGAGAGAGACTGTTGTAAACGAGGCACAAAACAAGTTTAGACAACACAAAGCCTCCGTTCAAAGCCCTCTTCTATTAATTTGACAGAATCCCTTCCCCTATCTTCAAAAGATTGTTTGACGTTGATAACATCTGCCTTTCTAGTTGAAGTGGAAACTTAACTCCAAGAAAGCTTTCAAGTGCTGATAAGATTGACCATACAAAATTGTTATCGCTGTCAATAGCGTCTACGTCAATAAAATCTCATGATAGCACAAGATAATGTTCTGAAGTGCCATTATTACAAGCAAATTGTGAATTTGTTTGACATTTTACTAAACTAATTTTGCTGGATTCCCGCAGAAAAAGTAAGAAAGTGGAGCAACTAAACAATTTATTAAAATTCCTCGACCACGTGTCCACTCCACTACTCCGCATTTCACGCTTGGCCAAACTTAAACGTTCCAGTCACGATATATATAACAAGGCGGAACCGCGGCATAATTGCTGTATGTATTGTTACTTCTCGTCATATTTATTCTTTGTCCAAACGTGTTTCCTAGTTGCGTCAGCTTACACTTCAGAGCCTAGGGTACAACCGAGGTCCTAACGGAAGATCAGAACTGTCAATTACCTACATATGACGAATTTTATCAGTTCTCGAAACTAAATCACTCTAATACTCGTAAGTAATTAACATGTGACAACAAAGAAAAACTGCGCTGCCCAGTCTAGGGCTCATCTCCTGAAGTGTCCTAATTGTCCAAATTCCCGCACGGTTTAGGAACCTGGAGCGGCCAACGGCAGAGAGATCAGCGTTGCCACGTATTGGTCTAACCTTATGTGACATCGTAGCAATTTCGACTCGAGAAGAAGACCAAGAAAAAAATAAAATAAAAATGGCTGGTTTTTTTAAAATCTAATACCGTAGTGACATAATGGATGTATTGTTAAAGTAGTAAGATGAAATAAACTAAACCCCTCAGTCAATACTGGAGCCCTATTTTTGAAATCAATGAATCATATGTCTAATGAAATCGTTCGACTAACCGATTATGATGAATGGAAATCATTAGTATTCAAATGAAAAACATTCAAAAATAGCACTAAAAATCACATTTAGAGCGACCAACATATACTAAAATCTTATATTAAAATCTGTCAGTTAATAAATAATGCAATTCTACGTTCCGAATAGATACGTGGAGCGCCGAAGGCAGCCGCGCCTTATGGACGGACCAACTGAATTAACAAATCTCCGCTGGCGCGCGCGATACGCACTCTGAATTTGATCGCGGATAGGATTGATATATTCCAGTGTACTCAGTGTGAATTTACAAAGGTCGCTGTTTAATTAATAAGTTATGTTGTAAATAATTGATAAATATAATACTTAAGTGCTTTTCTATTGTGTTAGGTACAAACCTTTATTGTGTACATGAATAATGTAAAAAAAAAACATGTAAAAATAGAATAACTTGTTTGCGGAATAAATCTATATATATAAAAATCAATTGCTGTTCGTTAGTCTCGCTAAAACTCGAGAACGTTCAGACAGATTTGGCTTTTTTTTAATTTGAATTATTTGTGAAAGTCCAAGGAAGGTTTAAAAGGTGAATATATTCGGAGGCGGTACGAAGTTTGCCGGGTCAGCTATTAAATAAATAAATACTGGATCAAAATTAATGTGCTTAATATTCATGAAGCATTGCGGTATATAATAGCTGTTGATTACAATAATTATCACAGGTTGTCAGGCAACATTCCAATATTTGTTTTTATTTCCAAAATGACATTGTACTTGTGCTACATAAGCAAGTACAAGTGACAGGTAATAGTGGAATCATTTATGAGGAAGGACATTGGTAATAGTCGAAATTATTCAGCTACATTTAAATATACATTAAGTATATGTTTGCCTTTTCAAATCTTTTCATGTAAATAAAGTTTTTACACACACACATATATAAAAATTTTGCAGCTAAAAATTTTTGACCAGTCTGTTACGCGGCTCATACTTTTTCTTCAGAAAAAGAATAATGTTAATCGGGTTCTTACTATATTTATTCTGTCCTGTTCAACATGTTAACCTACAGAAAGATTTTTTATTCATATCGAGTGGGTTACATGGTAACGGGTCTTTGTACAATCATCTAATACTGCCCCTCGGATTGTTTCAGGAAAAAAATGCTAAATTTTCACTGACTTTCAAACTTCCGAAAACTTATTGCGAGCCCTATTTTTGAAATATGTTACTCGTATGTCGCATGAATATCGTTCGACTCACCGATTATCACGCTTTCCAAAAGAAACACTCCCTGCTCATATTTAAATATTATAATTTGTAACGAGTTATCTACTTTTTTGATATTTCAAAGAACATGTATTAATAGTAGCGTTAGTATTGTAGCGAAATAGAAAGTGGCATGTCATTTGTAAGAAATTGCATTCTTGCAATCTATCGCCGCGCACGGTGGTAAAGTGTGTCGATTCCTGACTGTCTTATATTTTCATCCATACTTCCATACTAATATTATAAATATACGAAAGTCTGTCTGTCAGTCTGTTACGCTTTCACGGCGACCCGCTGAACGGATTTTGATCAAATTTGGTATGAATATAGTTGAAGACCCGGGTTCAAACATAGGCTACATTTAGACGCAGGCGGAGCTGCTGGAAAAAGCTAGTCTTATATAAGTCCCCTGTGGTCCAGTGGTTAAGGCGTTTGCCTATAGACCGGTCAGGACGTCCTTCCCGTGGGAATATTAAGCACAGAATAAAATGATCTTAATTCATTCATTCATCTTAATGATTTCTTATGTTTTCGCGATTGTTACACATTCAATTAGATTCTTTTAATACGGTTTTATCGCGTTTATTACTTATTTATTTACACCTGACGTTTCAAACACTTTGCAGCGCTCATGGTTGCAGGACTTGCAGGTAGACTAATTTAACATCCATACTAATATTATAAATGCGAAAGTCTGTCTGTCTGTCTGTTACGCTTCAACGGCCGAACCGCTGAATGGATTTTGAAGAAATTTGGTATGAATATGGTTGAAGATAGGGTCCGGGGTCAAACATAGGCTACTTTTTGACTCAGGCGGAGCTGCGGGAAACAGCTAGTATTTGATAAGAAAACAAAAAATAAACAAAATGCGATATAGATGATCTTAAGTAAGATTGATGATGGAAGAAAGAAGAAGTGCGGGGTGCTTGGTTTCGGCCGTGGCTCCAACCATGGAGCACGAGCAATGACAAGCTCCGCCCACTTTTGTGTCGGCGAGGCGCCTATGATCACATCACTGCGCCATCTTTTCTTTGTAATTGCTCCATGGTTAGATCATGTCGAATGCTTTAAGACAACCTGAGCGTAGTATAAATTTAAACAAAAGACTTCAAATTCAAAGAGTTAAGAGCCAATTGCTCTTTTCATCTTATTGCCTTTCCGGTCTGTTGTAAGAAATTCCTTTAGAAATAAGCAGCTATCTTGTACAATCATTTTCTTTAAATGTATAAAATAAAAAATGAATAAATAAATAATATAAGTACTACGTATCACAATCGCACATAAAATTACACATGCGTGATCCACACATAGAATTGAGCAATGTGACATTGAATTGCCGCCGTTGAGCAACTGATATGCATAGTTTCACAAGCTGAGATGACGGCTGCGTCTGCGCATCGATTTGTTTTGTGGCGAAATTGGGGCTGTACCTCGAGCTGCGGATGTCGTTTGGAGCCCTACGTCGTTAGTTTGAAGCTGAATCATTTTTAGATTAAATACAAGACCATTTTCAAAGCAGGCTACAAAGATAGAAGTTTTGCCGTATTTTGTCAAAAGTAATTTCCCAAGAGGGAAATGAAAAAGGCCTACATACTAGTCGAGAAAGCCAGAGAGAGAGAGAATTTTTAAAAACACATCATTGCAGTTTTCTTTATTACTGGACTTTGCGAGGATATGTGAATTTCTTGTAGAAGGCGATTAAGGGATCAACCTTAAGGAAATTAATTTTTAGACTGAAAGCGTTAAAAAAGGTAATCACACTCCCAACAATTATAAACCTATTCGTTACCTAATAGAAAATTGACACTTATTTATCTGTATTTTAGATCATCATCATTTCAGTAGCCAGTCCAATGCTGGACATAGGCCTCTCCTAATGATTTAAATGACCAGTTGGAAGCTGCCTGCGTCCAGCGTTTGCTTGCGACCTTTTTCAGGTCATCTGCCCATCTTATTCGTTGACGTCCAACGCTGCGCTTGCCGATTCGTGGTCGCCATTCGATAACCTTATCTAGCTGCACCCAATAAAAATGATGATCAACCGGTAGATACTTATTACTTCCATGAGATCAACTACTTCAGATTAAATCTAACGTAACTGGTCTACCTTGTTCAATGTCTGATCCCCCGAGGAATGTGGTAGTCGCTAAGCACTATAATTGTAGTCACTAAGAAATGTTGTCAAACTTCTGTGGCAAGGCTGCGGTTGACCACCAACTAGGTCTTTGATTGTCACGACAATGTATGATTTTGTAAATCCATTACTTTTGAATGTACGACGCGGCGCGGCGGTCTAGCAGTGTTTTTATTTTTGTTTCGTCAAAATACTGTTCTTGATTTAAACTACTTTTAAAGGCAAAAAAAATATTATTTTTTATTAATTAATTTTAAATTTCATTAGTTGAAATTTTTCGGAACGTTCTTCTTATAAAAAAAAATTTTTTTTGGTAAAATCTAAGATAACATAATAATGCCTTCTTCTAAATCGGAAAATATTAAAGTGGATCATGGTATTTTTTTGTTTTAATTGAAAGTGGAAACACGAACATAGAGCTGGTGGGACCATGGGGTAGGACTATGAGACCGGTGGGACATTATTGATGGGAACACGAGTGAAACTCATTTTTGGACTGTTAAATGACTTAAAGACTGCTGTAGAAATGATAAGCACTAAATTATGGTGTCTAAAAGACAAGCTTTCAAAAAATAAAACTAACTTGTTCAAGGTTTTCACGTCAAATCCTTTCTTGATATAGCTGATGCCAGCTGGCACAGCCATAGTGAGCAATAGCCTCGACTTCCCGGTCTTCTGGGACTCCTTTTCGAACTCTTCCCTTAACTCCTTCACGAGCTTCGCGTAGTTCTCTCTGTCCTTGGCCTTACTGCCGTCGCGGGAGGCGGGGTACTCCCAGTCCAGGTCCAAACCGTCGAAGTGGTTCTGTCTGAGGAACTGTAAGGGGAAATTAGAGTATTACTTAAAAGCTGACAAAAAATTACTTAAAGTGGAAGGAACACAAAAAGGGTAATTAGGTATATATAGTCTTCACTTTTCCTTTCTTTTTTTTGTACACGCTAATTACCCTTTCTTGTCATTTCCTCTCTTGGGTCTGCTGGAAGAAATTTCTTTAGAAATAAGCAGCTCCCTTGTACTGTCTTTTCCACTTATATATAATCCTTTGCATTTTTATTGTGTACATGAATAAAGTTAATAAAATAAATAAATAAGTAACTAACATTCTGTGCCGACCTCAAATAACAAAGTGGGACAAGGTAAAGGAGAAGAAGAAGACTTAAAATCTGACAATATATAATACAACATTAAAATTAACCTACTTTTTGTTCATTATATAAAAAACAATCTTATCCAAAGGTAGTCCATAATAATATTTTCTTTTTTGCAATAAAGAGTATTTGTATTGCTTTTCTATCAATATCCCTTTATTTCCGCGCAAGTCTCTTAAATCAATAGTTGAAGACCCGGGGTCAAACATAGGCTACTTTTTGACGCAGGCGGGGCTGCGGGAAAAAGCTAATGAATTTATAAAAAGCTTTGTGTCCCACTGATGGGCAAAGGCCTCCCCTTTAGCTTTCCAGGCATGTCGACCAAAAAATATTAAAGTAATGTTTAAATATGTAAATGATTCAAACCTTAATGGCATTCCTGACGAACTCCCTTCTCCTCTCCTTGGAAGCGACCATGGGAGAGAACCGGCTAGAGCCTTCGTTCCAGCCGCCGATGGCCAGCATCGTCTTCAGATTCTTGTTGTACGTCTTCAGGCCATTGAACTTCGCGTAGCCACCTGTAACAATGAACAATAATACGCTTATGTTGACAGCCAAACATACGACCCGTAAGCCGTGTCCCTACCATGCGATTCTTTTGACGCAGACGATAACGACTGCATTAACAATTTTGTATGGTACATCTGTACAGCTTGAATTCCATGGGACGATAGTTTCTTTTTAAACGACAGAAATTTAGGACTTGTCCCGGGGGCCAAATAATGGTTTCTTTGGCATGGTTATCAAAAACCAAGTGTGTGTGATCCAGAATGTGTATATAATTGGCTGACTTTGTAACCTACATAACATAAATAAACTTAGTTCAAACTTACCCTTTTCAATGTCCTGATATTTGTCGAAAGGCTTCAACGCATTTTCCGTCGTGAACCCTCCAAACGCGTACACGAGATGCGTACACAAATACGGGTTGATATTCTGAGGGTTGAACTTGGCTGTGCCGGGTCGATAGACCGACCAGTTGGTGTAGTAGCAGACTACTCGCGGCTCTCTGGATTGTGCTGAAAAAGAAAATATTGGTTAGTTTTTCTTGATTTACACACAAAGTTGTAAAGTTGGTCAAATTCGTTTCCTATAATTTTGTTTAAGAGCGTTTTTCCCCCGGTATTAAAAAGTCGTTCATTAAAAATATTTATAAAGAGATAACCTTTAAAAATAAAGCCATGCGCTTATAATTATTTTTTATTCTAATTGTACATTGAACTTTCGAAAACCGTATGTCTCGTAGTAAAATCCCCAACATAGCCTCTTTGAGGTAAAAACGCTATGAGGAGCAATGAGAAGGAGAGCAATCGCGCCAATTGCAAATGACGATAACGTAAATTTCAAAACCAATACACCACAACCACGAGGTGTAATTTTGAGTCCGTAAAAATCCATTTTTCAAATTACGCCAAGTTCCTTTATTAGAAGTTTTTTATTACATCATTCTGACCACAAATCGAGTCCATTGTATTTTTTCAGTCACTATTATAATTTCCAATCTAGCCCACACAAATAGCCTAGTGAAAAGCCTAGGTTATGTAACATGACTGTTGAACTGATTTATAGACAGTCGTGAAGTAATGCCGCCCTAGATAGCTTCTCATTGAGGATATTGCACTGCATTCCGCAATATTGTTTTTATATTTTGGAGCCCTATTTTTTAAATGTATAACGCTTACGTTTCAGCTGCAATCAGTCCACTGCTGGACTTAGGCCTCCCCCAAATTGAGGGGTTGTTGCCATACTCGCCACGCTTGGCAGGCGGATTGGCGAGCGCAGTTTCAACGGCTTATTTTACTTCAGACGCTGCTGCCCATCGAAAGTTTTCTTAAGCTAGGGAAGGGTGGTAGGTGTAGGGGAAAGGATGAGGTCCTAGGATGCTACTGACTCGGATGGACATGGATTGACTCAGTAGCAGCTCGGGTAAGTCGGGCTCGCGTACCCGTGTGTATGTATCCAAGCCATCGGACAGATGCTTGGAAACAACACCCCTGACTGAATAACGCTAAGTCGATAGTATAACGCTTAAGTCGAATGGAAATCGTTCGATTCACCGGTTGTGTTAGTTTATTTATATATATTAAGTATCTTTGTATTTATGTATGTTTATTTTTATTGATATAGTGTGTACGTTTATTATAGATACTTTTTGTATGTTCTGCATTTATTATCTGTGAGTTGTTGGTATGTATCTCTGCACCTTACCTGTGTTATTTTTGTATACATTTCCTTTAATTATTAGGTTGCCTGGAAGAAATTACTTTTATGATAAGGCCGCCTATGTACATAGACATTTAATTTTTGAATCTGTATTTCAGTTCTTGGTGCAATAAAGAGTTTTTATTATTATTATTATGACTAAAGAACACCATTCGTTATCGAACGAAAATTCTTCTACTCACCGATTTCGCATGTATCTATCGGTACACCTGGTGTGCTATTTTTTGAAAATTGTGACATATATGTCGAATTAAAATCGTTCGATATCGAACAAAAATCCTTCGATAACGAACAAAAATCATTAGTTTTCTACCAAAAATTAGTCGACTCGCCGAATTTGCGTGAGTCACACTTTTCAAAAATAATGCGTGAGTCACACTTTTAAAAATAGTGCGTGAGTCACACTTTTCAAAAATAGGGCCTTTGGTGGCAACCCAATCCAAGCTGGTCATACTATGTGCTACTTTACAATTCTCATTGCTATAAATGCTTCACGCATAGTGTATAAAATATTATCGCTGATATTTTTTCTAATTGACGGAAAGTTTCCCAAAGTTTACGGGATTGGTCCCATTTGAAAGTTTAGTAAAACGATGAATATACGACTAAATTGTTTTTATTTCACTATCGTAATACATTTAAGGGCTCTTATTCTATTTGTCAGTCCTTTAACTTTTTGATACGACATTGTTCATTCATTTATTTATTTATAGAATTAATAATTTGACTTGGACTTGGCCCACGAGGTTACCGCCATGTGGCATGTTGACTCGACGATAATTGTTCCGATTGTCTTTAGTACGAACGGATTAATAGCGTAGGGTCAACCGTCATCTAGAGAGACTCTCGCTTGGCAGTTGGGTCAAGGCACAGATGCAGAAGGCAGTAGTTCTGGACACGGCCCGCATTGTGAGGAGATTCCTCTCTCTGGAGCCCTGACCACCGGCAGCTTGGGTCTAACTCCGCAGTCGATGGGTGCCCCTTTTTTGTATATTTTTAAATATTGTTTCTTTTTACAAGTAATATTTAAAAATTAATATCTTTATTCATAAAAAAACATGATATATACATTATGTAAGTATTGATCGTAAATACTTCATTATAGCGTTCATTCATTGATTATGAGAACTGATGGGTTTTCCATAATTATGATTACTATAGTTATCAAACACTTGGGAAACTATGTAAAATAAAGGCTCACATTATTTCCATGGTAGCATATTCCCACGGACATAAAATTGGTACCAGACCTACTTTTATAAAATTACCATAGGACTGCCAAGTTATTTCCTGTGAATGGCAGCCGTTGGCACATCAAGGATGTGTGCCATTAATACCTATAATAATATTTATTTTACAGCATCCTGTTATAAATCTATCTATCCATCCCACAAGGGACTAAGATTAAAAATTCTTTTACAAAAGAGATAACAGGCGACCCTCGCGCGGGCAGCTTTCTCGCTCAACGGATAGCCATCGCTATTCAGCGCGGGAATGCTGCCTGCGTGATGGGAACCCTGCCAAGGGGGCCCACTTTAGATTAAATTTAGTTTTTAAGTTTTTTTTTTGTTTTAGATATAGTTTTATTAAGTTTGATTGTCTATTTTTTTAATTACTATTGTCTTTTTACATTATACAATACAATATATCTTTATTGCCCACATTTGGGAAATCACAAAATTGAAATTATAACATTGTTAACAATATGGAGCAAAGGCGGACTTATGATTATTGTGTAGTTTAGAAAGAAGCAAAAATGATTGACCCCGCGTCTTTAACTATATTGATGTTCCTGTTGGTCTGATTTTCCTGTAAAAAAGGTTACGGTGGTCAGACGGCAGTCGCTCCATTGTAATAACCAGATCAAACTTACAGCGTACCCTAGCGTACCTGAGGACGCAACTAGGGTGAAGAAGATAGTTGAAGACCCGAGGTCAAACATGACTTCGGGTCGAGGCTACTTTTTGACACAGAACACGAGAAACAGCGTATCAGGCTCAAGAATAGACACTATTTTGATCATTGATGATCATAAATTTTCAATCTGGCCTATTTCAATTAATTTTAAAAGCAGCCAACATCCATCATGTCCCTGCTATATAAACATTTATTCTCAGCCATGTAATTAATTAAACCAAAACCCAGATAACTGGTGTTGTATAATGTATGGTTTCCGTATCATAGCGCGAAGACTGGATCGAATTCGGCGTGTAATGTAATAAAAATAGCGAAACGCGGTTATTTTGCAGTCTATCTCCGTGAAATGTGACCTTATTGAAAAATTATTGGTGGGCAACAAGGATGTGACTTTATATTTTAAAAACAAAAAAATACTCAGTCTAAAAAAATACTAAGTCAATCTTCCCTATCATGTACCTAGAGATGGGCAGCGGGAAGAAATTCTGGAGGGAAAAAATGAAATGCAAGGGGAAGAAATGGCAAAAAATAGTTAATTCCCATTTATTTCCGGGAATTTTTAAAAATTCCGGGAGTTAATGGGAAATTTCCTATCTCTACATGTACCATATCTGGGGTTATACCCATCCCTTCTTATGGTGTTAGGCCAAGTTGTGCGAGGGCGGCTTCTGCCTCTTTTCCCTTCGGTGATATACAATGCAAGTCTCTGGTGGAGTAGACCTTGGGATGAAAAACGCCCACAAGGACCACAGATGTGAAGGGCTGACGATATCAGAACAGCTGGTGTGAAATGGATTGAGATTGCTCAAGACAGAGAGAAATGGCATAGACTGTAGAAGCTACACCCTATTTCCTCAGTGACGTGCACAGACATTTACCTCAGGATAGGGACATTTAGGACTTGGGGGAGACCTTTGCCCAGCAGTGAGACAATATAGGTTAATAAAAAAATATGCACATTTAGTACTTGCATACGTTACATACCATACCAATCGTTGGTTCGTATCGTGTGGGTTATGTGGTCAATCGACCATGTACACCCTGGTGTCAGAGTTATTCGGAACCAATACCAATTGAATAATGTTTACCTAGTGTATTTCCTGCAGCTCCGCCTGCGTCAAAATGTAGCCTATGTTCGACCCCGGGCCTTCAACTATATTAATACCAAATTTCATCAACATAGCAGACAGACGGACAGACAGACAGACATCGCATTTATATATTGTTTATTTTTTTAGTGGAAGTATGGATAACTTAAAGAAAGTACAATGATCCCACAAACGCTTCATCAATTCTAATATTTGCTTCAGGCCAGCCCTGCTACTAATTATGATCGGTTACATAGATCGTTGCATCTTCGTCTGTTGCAAGTTACCGTCGCAATCGTAACAGGATTATATGGTTCGTATTTGCTCGGATTTTGGCAACATTTCTGATCATTTGAGGATCAAACAGTTTAGATCCTCAAATAATTTAGGTTGTATATTTATTTTATTCTGTTTTAATATAACATTATTAAATTGTTATAATGGCAACAGAAATACATCATCTTGTGAAAATTCTATCACAGTTCTTAAGATACAGCCTGGTCACAGACGGACGGACGCACAGCGGAGTCTTAGTAATTAGGTTTCGTTGGACATCCAGCGACCACATGGACAGATGACCTAAAGAAGGTCGCTGGCAAACGCTAGTTTCAGGATGCTTTCAACCGGTCTTATTGGAAAACATTAGGAGAGGCCTACGCCCAGCAGTGGACTGATTGCGGGCATTAATCACAAGCTGTTTCCCGCAGCTCCGCCTGCGTCAAAAATTTGCCTATGTTTGACACCGGGTCTTCCACTATATTCTTACCAAATTTCATCAATATCCATTCAGCGGTTTGGCAGACAGACAGACAGACTTTCGCACCTATAATACTAGCATTTATCCGCAGCTCCGCCTGCGTCAAAAAGAAGCCTTCATTTGACCCCGGGTCTTCAACTATATTCATACTAAATTTTATAAAAATCCGTCCAGCGGTTTGGCCGTGAAAGCGTTACAGACAGACAGCATTTCGCATTTATAATATTAGTATGGATTAGTATATAAATGAAGAATATAAAGAAGAAATATATAATTATAATCTAAAACAAAAGGCAAGCTTCAATCTTTTCTCCAAAATAATTAATTCATTTATAATTAGTACCTTATTTAACATTATGTTAAGGCCACACCTGTAGGCTGTGCGTAGGACCACAATACCTATTGTTTAACTATTAAACACGTCGACAAAACATCAGAAACCATTAATAGTGTGCTACAATCGCATGTTTCATTGTATGAAGTGGTTGAATGATTTCGATAATCATTATGACAGTGAGGTGAATGATATACTCACTTTTTTGAGTAGGTACATACTTTAATATTATTAGTTTATTTATTTATTTATTGAAACTTTATAACAAAGAATGTAAATGGCGGACTTAAAGCCGTGGGCTTTTTCTACCAGTCAACCAACAGGTGGTGTTGAGAGACAAATGAAGTGTAGTTCTGTAATAGCTACCTCCGTAGTCTAGTGGTTAAGGTGTTCGCCTCAGACCTGGAGGTCGTGGGTTCGACTCCCATGGGAAGTATACCTTTAGTTGTTTCCAGTTTAGTCAGCTAAACGAAGGTTTGAATCGCCTGATTGTCTGATAATAAAGATTCCGCGATTAGAAAGTTTTTAGAACCGCCTTTTGGCCTCTGACATGGTTCCTTTAACGACCTCCAAATGGCAGCTGGGACCAACGGCTTAACGTGCCTTTCGAAGCACGAATTCATTATTACGACCTACTGGTCAACCACTGGAGCATGGAGGCAACTGCTTATTTAATTTTTTATGTCGATTACTATCAATGTTTTAATTGTATTGTATTAGATAGAAAAAAAAATCTTACCGGGTATTGCGAATGTGAAAACTGCTAACGCAATAGACGCCCACGTTAGGAGGTCCTGTAACAAAGTAAAAACATGTCAATACATTTTGAAAAATCAAAAAAAATTTGAATTATCGCTAAATCTTAACAATGTACATAATAGGCTAGTATTCTAAAAAAATAAAATTAATCCGTCAGTTAGATAATCAAAAATATTGAAGACGTAACTTTTCTTTTGAAAATTAAACAAAGAATGGTAAAGATATGGCTCGTCAAAGTTCCGTGTGACGTCACAGTTTGCTACACTTTTTCGCAATATGTGACGTCACGAGCCCCCACTCCGAAACTTTGATGCGTTATATCTTTATAATTTATCGCTCAATTGGCAAAAGAAAAAATACGTCACAAATATATTTTGATTTCCTAAATGACGGACTAATTTTAATGTTAGTCTTTTGACCCTGGAAACTAGCCTATTGTACAAGAAACGAGTTATTTCCCAAGCGACAGCAATAAAAGCCTTAATGAACTCCTTAATGCTGCCATCTCAGACTTGCAAGACGACATTTTCCTGTATAATTAAACAAGAAAGCCTCCATTGTCCATTGTTGCATCAACAATATGTTTAAATAAAAAATGCACGCGAAACGCGCGCGTTGATGTCTTTTGTACTACGATACTAATGTACCTCTAGTATGAACTTCTGCTATTGGGCTTTTTCGACCAAACGTGTTTCCAAGTCATGGTTCTTAATTTGGCGGCATCTTTTTATTCATCATCATCATTTCAGCCGCAGTCAGTCCACTGCTGGACATAGGTAGGCCTCTCCTAATGAGTTCCAAAATGACCGGCCTGAAGCGGCCTGCGTCCAGCGTTTGCCTGCGACCTTTTTTAGGTCATTTGATCATTTGGTCGGTGGGTGCAAAAAAGGCCTCTAATCCGTACTAATATTATAAATGCGAAAGTCTGTCTGTCGGTCTGTTACGCTTCAGACCAACGGCTTAACGTGCCTTCCGAAGCACGGAATCATCTTTATTATCAGACCATCAGGTGATTCAAGCCTGCAATGTCCTAACCAAACTGGAAACAACTAAACAAAGTATGCTTCCCGTGGGAATCGAATCCACGTAACAAATATAGAGTAAATTTTCGGACCTCCCATACAAAATGTCTCATCACGTGACCTAACTTACTATGGGAAGTCCAAATTTGTTTTTCATGTTTCAAACTATGTTCCTTGGGGAAATTTGTTCGGTTGCATGAATGGAGTCACTGGACGATGGGTCCAAAACGACTAGAATTTCACGGTGTAGCTCCTGGTACAATTATATAATTTTTACAGTTTCCTTTGGAAACAACATTCATCTGCGTGAAGTAACCGGCATGAACCCGTTAAAATTCTAGTTAATATTCTACGGTAAGCCCTTAACAGCGGAGTCCGTTTCTGCCACAATGAGTAACTGTTTCATAATGTATGAATATTCATTACCTTTGAGTATTATGTATGGAGCGGTTAGCCATTCATATTTTTTAAATAGAGCGGAAGGTATGGTCCGTCTGTATGTCTGCCATGAGATTTTATACCTTATTTATTTATTAATTTCCACATTTAATGCAATAAAATTAATCGTAGTGTTGTGTATGAATTAAAGGGTTTCATAAAATTTGTTTTCTATATATTTTTTACCATATTTTTTTGCGCCAAACTATCTTTCTGTTTCTTTCAATGGGCGACTGGTAGAGAATGCTCTTAGCATAAAGTCCGACCATTGTTGTAAGTATTAGTACTTGTGGAACAATAAATTAAATAGCTATAAAATAATAAGTGTTTATTATCTACAGATAACTAAGATCCATAGTTTTGCTATAGTACAACATCCATACTAATATTATAAATGCGAAAGTCTGTATGTCTGTCTGTAACGCTTTCACGGCCAAACCTCTAATTGGATTTTGATGAAATTTGGTATGAATATAGTTGAAGACCCGGGGTCAAAAATAGGCTACTTTTTGACGCTTGTGAAGCTGCGGGAAACAGCCTTTACTTACGTTAAATAACAAAAAAGGAAAAAATAAATAAACAATTATCTGATTAGAATAGTGAGTACATTTCCAAAATCACCCTCCTTACGAGACAGGCATCCTGAATCCAAACTTTAAGTGCGAAAGTCTGTCTGTCTGTTACGCTTTCACGGCCAAACAGCTAAACGGATTTTGATGAAATTTGGTATAAATGTATTTGACGACCCGGGGTCAAACATAGACTACTTTTTAACAGCTAGTTTGTAATAAACACGAAAATACCATTTTAAAATAGTTAATTTTGATAAACAACAATAATACATTTAACATAACATCGTATTCCTTTCAATCTTTAAAAATGCCTTTGTTCATAACATGAAATCTTTTAGATCAACTATTGCAAATCATATTTACACAGTGTAAAATTCTGGTCATTTAACATTATGAATAGTAAAGAATCAGGGCGTAATGCTCTTAAGAAAACGCGTTTGCACAAGGGAAAATTGCTGTGCTGTAGTAAAATATGCATAACTATTTACATAACCTTTCCGCGCTTGCATGTGCTCAAACTTACAATACATCAATTTGTGATGACATAACTTTTGTTTTTACTACAGTGTGGGGTCAGTTTTGACGCATCACGCGAAAACTCTAATGATGTACATTATAATCTTAAGCTTCTCCGTGTTTCGGAAGTTATGTTGTTGGTCTCGACTGTTATCGATAAATAGTAGTCATTGGCTGTATGGCTGTATCAGATGCCTTTAGGTAAAAATAAAAATAAAATAAGTTTATTGCTCACCATACGGTACACACACAGCAACTAAAAATATAATTTTATAGAAAAGGTACAGAATATGTTCAAATATTCTATGCTATACTCATATGGTGGATTGACACCTGAATTAGGATTGCTGTATCTCAGGTTATCAACCTTTCACACTAAGTAAGAGTTAAAAATAAAACTAATAATAGAGGCAAGTACAGAATTAAGTAGATTAATCCATCCATCCATACTTCCATACTAATCCATACCAATATTATAAATGCGAAAGTCTGTCTGTCTGTCTGTCTTTTTGTCTGTCTGTTACGCTTTCACGGCCAAACCGCTGAACGGATTTTGATGAAATTTGGTATGAATATAGTTGAACACCCGGGGTCAAACATAGGCTACTTTTAAACGCAGGCGGAGCTGCGGGAAAAAGCTAGTGTCCCATAAACGCAACACTACCATAAAATGTACACTTTTAGATAAAAAATAGGATTTTCTATAAGTAGTAACAAAAACTAGAAGTAAACTAAGACAAAAAAAGAAAAATGTCATGTCTTACCCAAACAAACAAACAGGTCTGAAAAATCTGACAGTGTTGGCCACTAAGACATGCTTGGGCCATGGCTTTTATTCTTGTTGGTATGTTACAGAAGTCAGACGACAAGCGGTCTATTTTCAATCGAATCCTCCTGTATAATGGGTTGTGTTCCGAAGAACTATTTGAGATGATGCCACTGGAGATGATAGTAGGGGGCCACCTGTAATACCCCGGCCACACTGTCGCGTAAATGAGAATGTTTGCGTTGTCGCGGCGCCTAGGAGGGGTGTTCGTATTGTCGCGAATCATTTTCGCAGGCAAAGGTACGGTGCGGGGCGATAAATTGTAAGTTGATGAATAATTGTGTACTTATAGTTTAAAAATTATCATCATGTGCACCGTGACTCCTCAGAAGGTCGTAGCTGAAAATCAGTGCTAGTCATGCTTGCATGTCTAGCGTAACACTGAGCCGCCACCTATTGAGACGTCTGTCACGAATTTTATGTATCTTGTACTTGTAAGTGTGTGATGGATTAATCAATAAAGATTTATTAGATTCTATTCTATTCTATCGCACCTCTCGCCATCCACATTCATTAGAAATCAAAGGATCGCGTAAGGTGCGCTTTATTAGAAATTTTCTCCCACGTACGCTGAGACTGTGGAATGAGCTCCCCATGGTTTTTCCAAGGGATTACAACATGCGGTCTTTCAAAAAGGACGTTAAAGGATTTCTCAAGGGTCGGCAATACGCACGTGATGCCTCTGGTGTTGCGGGCGTCCATGGGCTACGGTGACTACTTACCATCAGGTGGGCCGTATGCCTCTTTGTCTACTTAATTGTATAAAAAATATATACATTTTCATTCAGCTCACCGATTTTAGGTGGGTCATACTTTTCAAAAATAGGGCTCCTGAAGTGTAAGCTGAGGACGCAACTGGGAAACACGCTTGGACTATATATCACATAGATATATTAAACTGTTCATTGGAACAACTTCTTAAGGAAATCTTTGAATGTATAAATGAATTTGTAATTTTTGTGCTTTATTAATTAGAATGCACCAATTTACGCTAATATTGTGCTTATAATATGTCGTATTGGTGTAATATTGATAGAAAGTTATAATATAAATTTTGCTGTTAGTTAACACTTTCACGGACAGCCAAGAAAATAACAATGTCACTCAATTGTTATCTACGTCGAGAGACGTTACTGTCCGCGAAAGTGATAATGCTTTTAGCATTAAGTCCACCTATTGTACTTTACAATTGTATTTGTACAATAAAGTTTAAATAAATAAACTATTTAAAAAGTATGACTCGTATGTCGAAGGAAAATACAATTAAAAATATATTTATTGTCCACATACCGAAACAAAAAAAAAGACAGATCGTACGTTAATCAACCGATCGGTTGTGCGTGAATCAAAAATAGGGCCCCAGTTTTAATTTTAAATTATCCACTTATTTGTTACAATGACACTTTATTTCTATCTGTTTCACACACATTTACAGAAATAGAACCACTTTCTGCACTTTCTCACAAGGCCAACGAACAAATAGTCGTTGTATCACAGATACAGTGTATACCATTACTACGAGTATTACGTAATTGTTAACATAATACTGAAAGTATGTAGAGTAATTGTGGGAATCCCCAACGAATTTCACATTGTGAATGATTCATCAATTAGCGATATTTCTCTCAGCTAACTATCATCATCATTTCAACCACAGTCAGTCACTGCTGGACATATGATTTTCAAAATAACCGGTTGGAAATTTATGTTAAATTAAAACATAAAATTACAGGATTAAATGCGTATAATATACCTATTTACTTCAGACATTTCAATGTGTTACAACGGCTGTGGTCACGGAAAGACTGGCTCAGCATTTCTACAGTTCCATACGTGGCCATACTTACATTGGAATAGTCTTCCACCGGCATATTTTAAACTCACAAATGACAGAGAAGAATGAAGAAAACTCCAACGACAAGAGCTAGCTCTAAAAACTAAATGAAAAACCACAAACTTTTCTAGTTCAGTTTCAGTCCTATATTGAAAATAAACGATTTCATTTCACTTCACTTCATTTCAGTCAAAAATATACCACCCCGAACGGCACCCGGCTCAAAGGTACCCATTATACTGGCAGCATTACCTCTCTGAATCGCAACGGATATCCTTTGAACCAAGTACCACTTGGAGCGATGGTCAAAACCTCTGTCTCTTAGGCGACGTCCTACGTCTAGCTCTTAAATTTATGATGATGATGAAAAGTTAGTCCCAGTTACGCCCCATTACTTCTGTATGAAATGCTAAACCCAATTGTTTAAATCCGACCAGGACCCTATTTTTAGAAAGTAAAACTCACGGAAAATTGGCTCGTCGAATGAAAATTGTACGACTCATCGATTCAGTCGGTATCGAATGGTTTTCATAAACAAGTCTGTTCAACCGTTCACCCAAACAAGTTTTCTAATTTAATATTGATTTTCCAATCTTTAAATAACTACTTATTATTTCATTTATAAATCTCTCAATGTTATTGGTGATCATTTTAATTATTAATCAATTCATTAAAACGTATGTTTGAACTGTTGTCCTAAAAAAATATTACGATTAGCTAAATATGTAGAGCAAGCTTTATAAAATTATTCAAATAACAGCCATCTAACCCGGATTTAATTTCGAAACTACTAGTCGTATTATTTTTACATATGATTCGAGTTAACTGAATGACTCAGACATCAGGTTTTAGCGACAATTACGAGTTATGACGTAATTTATTTCATCATTTGCACAAGAATTATTGAGAATAGACCTCTTTTTAAGAAGCAGATTAAGAGAATAAACAGTCTAAAAATCATAGGAGAACACAATTCAAATACTTTTTCGTTGTTTCCTGAGAACAACGATAACTACAAACTCAAACTTCAGGAGAGTTGACATCAAGCAGGCAATTTAAGAGAGGTAGGACATTTTGTAAGGAGTACCCCGTCTGGGGAAGTACCTCCACCCTACAGAAGACCGCAGCCAAATAACACTGTGATGCAGTTTATGTTCCTGCTGGTGAGTAGGGTCGCCAGGCTCCAGAGGGGTCGCTGATAGCGGACAGGTCGGCAACGCGCTCCAGTGTTGCATGCGTTCATATGCTACGGTAACGGTAGTCAATATAAAAAATAGGCCACCGAACTTAAAAATGATTATTTTATGTTTTAAGTTGGTCTTACAGGGGAAAACTATAAGACAACGCGTTAAAACAAACCAAGGGCTCCATCTGGTCAGACCTTTATTAAAATTTTCTCTGGAGTGCAAATTTTGAGATGTATAACTCACTCAAAAATTGAGTCGAATGAAAACCGATCGACTCACCGATTATGCCGAATGAAATCATTTGACACGATTTGTTTATGTGAATATACACATCACAAAATTAGCACAGATTATGTCATTTGATCGAGCGATTTCATTCGACTCAGGTTTTGAGTGAGTTATACATTTCAAAGGGCTCCAGTAGTGCAATTCGGTGATGGCAAGAGTCAGAACCGAAGAGAGTTGAGTATGTTTCAGTACAATCCAAAATACCTACCCATCTTACCCTTTTCCTATAATCACTACTGCCTATAAAGTGTGAATTTCTAATATATCCACTTTTTGAATTTAAGAGGTTACTTGGGTAAAAGTGAGAATTTCAAGAAATAAATAATACACCAAAGTGCTAGTTTAAGGAAGTGAACTTTTTAAGAAGATATGACGAGTAAAATTAGTACAGTGGGAATTTTGTAAATTATATAAGGCTTTATTATGACATTATATCTTCGAATGAAACGTACTCACATAATTGTGGTAGAACTTCACTTACAGGTAAGTTCGTTTAATCATCATAATGTACCAAAACGGATGACAAAAACTCTATTAATTATAAGCTACACGTCCTCACAGCCATACTGACACTATTTCCCCCCTAATTAACATATTTTCCCTAATTACATCGCCTACTTAGCAAATCAACTCATTCGTTTTGCCAAGAAACATTGCAAATACGTCAATATATGGAGGATCGAGATTCTCACCATTTAAGTTTGTTGCGTAAGCGCGTGTTACAAGATTTGATTCCTGGGTGAGGTACGGCATTCTTACTACGAAAGTTGACACTTTCTTGTACCTGCTTGTGTTTTTGTGGCTATTATTTTGTCAGCGTGTTAATCATGTTTTTTTTTATTAGATGATTCAGGTTAACGTTGTTAGTATTACGACTTGTCAGTTAGTGATAGAAATAAAATTGATTTCCTTTCGCTTATTGGGGCTACCTTGAAGATATTCTGAACTCAAGAGGTTCATACAGGGATATATATATCGTTAGACTGTGCCAGATGCGTTAATGAATTTTTTAATGACAATTTATAAGTATTGACATCACTATTGCTTAATTAACTATATGACATGTTTATTAATCGCCTATAATCACCTTAATTATTTTATTGTTTGTGCATGAAATATATATTTTTGACTTTAAATTTGGAATTGTTTTGGCTGTGAGCCTGTAACCATATTAGTATGAAATACTTATTTGTATGCTGTGCAATAATAGCAAAACATAGTGCGTCTTATACTCTGTAAATCATCTTATTATGTACCTATGTTAAACAAATAAATAAATGATTGATTGATTGATTGATTGTATGCTTTTAGACTGCCTGAAAAATATGATCTTCATGTTGGTCTGGTTTCCCGTTAATAAGTGTTACGGAGGCCACTCTATGTAGGTACCAACTAATAAATTAAAATAATTACTTCCATTTTAAGTTATTACAAAATATACCAGTTATTTATTACCAAATTCCAAATGTACCCATCAAATATAACCCACTCTCCACGTAACTCGTTACGCTTGCATTTTCTCACCGCTTGAGTACAGACACGAGAATATTTCACATTTGACAAGTCATTAGGTGAGTTTTAACTCACCAGTGATTTGATTAAAAGATAAAAATAAAAACAAAAATTAACAACAATCCCCAAATGGTTCAAAACAAACAGGCAAATAGAACTCTTCATATGGCATTAATCATCTTACAAATTTTTATCAATAGTTAAAAACAGTTGGGGTCAGCGCAGATCAAGAAGAGCGTAACGGAGAGGTTTTTATGACATTCGAAAATCAACTTTTGAAACTACTTCTTTAAAGTGCATACATGCTAGAACATAACAAAAAATGCTCGTTTATCATTGATAATACGCGGACCGCTAGTATTTATGGTTTTTTTATTTATTTCTCACTAAAATGTTCATGGTAAAAAATCGTTAATGGTTATCGATTTAGTTAATTAATAATTTGATTTTCGAATGCCCTAAAAAGTCTCGCTTCTCTTGGTCTGCGCTGACACTTGGACAACATTATTTTACTGAACAATAAATAGCTGCAATTTTTTTTTCTTCTCTTATTTTTGTTTTGCAGACAAAGTAATTTCATGGAAAAGGCACAGTTTCGGTACTTAAAGATATCTCTCATGCGTGTTACGTCAAAATGTAGAATGCAATATCGAAATTAATTTGAGGTCTACATATATCTAACAGCGTCTAAGTGAAAAAGTCTTGTGACGTTTTTACAGCTTGACTTGACTTGCTCGACCAATGTGATCTTTAGCTTGATCAGTGTGATTTTTATACAGCTTTACAAGTGTGATCTCCGCACTGGTCACCTGGTCATCTCTATTACAATACCGGTCCAGTCCGGTTGTGTCACTTGATGGAGCAGTTTCACTAACTTCCTACTTTGAAATAGTTTGCATCAGCTTGTGTGTAGTTGTATCGACCCTTTGTACCTTTGTGTTAATCGCATCATGTGATTAATTCTTCTTTTCTTTAAACTAGGAAAGCGGACCCTGGAAGTAAACAGCGGAGGATGCAACGGGGTTAACGCTAGGATGATGATGATTAGTTCTTAGTCCATTTATAAAAAAAAAAAAACAATATTCATTTTGTCTGAAATTACAACAATAATAATAATTTGATTTTATATAATGTAAATAAAACAATAAGAGGATACATAAATTACGCCAGGCATGCTATTTTTGAAAAGTGTGACTCGCGCAAAATCGGTGAGTCGATTAATTTTGTTCGATATCGAACGATTTTCATGCGACATATATGACATACATTTCAAAAATAGGGTTCCCGACCGTTGTCCGAACCATAGAAACATATTCACAATGTGTATCGTATTGACTCGTGTGGTATAAAATGCTTCGATTTGGAATTAAGATTAACATTAAAATTAGTCCGTCATTTAGGGAATCAAAATATATTAGTGGCATATTTTTTCTTTTGTCAATTGAGCGATAAATTATAATGATATAATGCATCAAAGTTTAGAAGTGTGGGCTCATGACGTCACATTGTACTACTATAAAAAATAAAATTATTAGTCATTGAAACTGGATCATTTCCCAATGTTATTGCTCAAGTCATATTAAATTAGAGACTGCTATGTGGTTTCCGAATGCTTTTAATGGCAAAGTAATGATTATGACTAAGTATTGCATATCATAGCCACGTATTAGGATGTTAGAGTTGAAATAAATAGGCTATATGTTTAAGTAAAGTAAAACACTGACGGAATGATCGCGTGTAATTTATGGTTTTTTTATTTTTATTTATGAAAAAGCTTTAGAAAACTCATCTGGGGAATACACATATCGAATTGAAGAATCTGTCTAATCAACGAATGTGTCCAATCCGGAATCTGTAAAGGAAATAGTAATTTTAAATCTTTAGTAATCTCCCATACTATCCATAATTCCATACTTCCATACTCAATACTAATATTATAAATGCGACAGTCTGTCTGTTAAGGTTTCACTGCCAAACCGCTGAACCGATTGTCATTAAATTTGGTATGAATATAGTTGGAGACCCGGGGTCAAATATAGGCTACTTTTTACGCAGGCGGAGCTGCGGGAAATAGCTAGTAGTAATAATTAAAAAGTCGCTATTTAAAAATAATTTTAATAATTAAATTGTTAACTAGTTAGGTGATATGTAAAAATTTAAGTATGTAAACCACATTTTTACAGACTTTCAGATGAAAAAGAAAACGTAAATAATAGGCTAGTTTCCTTAAAAAATATAATTAGTCCGTCAATTAGATAATCAAAAAATATTGGAGATGATTTTTTTCTTTTGAAAATAAAACAAAGAATGATAAAGATATGCCGCGTTAAAGTTCCGTGTGACGTCACAGTGTGCCACACTTTTTCGCAATATGTGACGTCACGAGCCCCCACTCCTAAACTTTGATGCGTTATATCTTTATAATTTATCGCTCAATTGACAAAAGGAAAAATATGTCATAAATATATTTTGATTCCCTAAATGACGGAGTAATTTTTATGTTATTCTTTTGACCCTGGAAACTACGAGAAGCCTATTCAGCGGGCAACAGTTAGCATAATAAAATAGACAAAAATATGTTGTTCAACACGTTGTGTGAAGTATTTTAAGCATTGCTAAATAATTAATAGCATACTAATAGTATTAATTATACTACATTATAAGTAAGTGATTTGTATAATCGGCTCATTAAACTTCCAAATGTCGATAAGTTTGATTCGAGCTTGCGGCCACACCTTTGAGCTTATTTAGATGGAAGACCTTGCTCGAATTTAATTTATCGTTAGTTAAACATACATTAATAAAGTGATATTTAACTTATAAGGAATTGAGAACATGAATTTTTTCATTACAATAACTAGCTGACCCGGCAAACTTTGTACCGCCTCCGAATATATTCACCTTTTAAACCTCCCATAGACTTCCACAAATAATTCAAAACCAAAAATTGCCAAATCGGTCCAGCCTCTAATTAAATGAACTCAAAAATACTATTGAAAATATGACCAAACAACTTCAGAGTGCTAATGCAGAAGTCGAAAGACTCTCACTTGAAAATAATCAACTTCAACAAATTATTAAGACTAAAGACCTTAGAATAAGTGAACTAACCCACATATGTTCGAGCACCATAAATAAATCTTTACCAAATTCTAAGCAGAAAACAAGAAGCTTAACAAAAAGGCGCATTTATTTCATAAATACAGAATCACCACCTAAAATCTGCTTACCCAATGTGACTTATCATAAAAAAGCAACTCAATCAAAAATTAGCCCGGTCTCAATTTTGGACAATGATATAAATAAGTCAAATAGTAATAAAACTGATAGAACTCACTATGGGAAAATAAAAATAATGGGCACACAACAAAGCAGAGGTCTGGCCGCAGCAATGATAAAATCAAGAGTAAATACAAAATATGAGAAATATGAAATAGCAGCTATAATTAAACCAAATGCAACAAGTGAGGAAATACTTAAGGAATGTGAAAACATTGGACTTAACAGATAAATTAATATTATTGTAGGGGAAAATGATTGTAATCCAACAAAATTTTTAATTGAATTATCTGCCGCTTTAAAAATGTTACAAAAGAATAATTGTCATATTATAATATTAAGTGTACTACAGAATCCTTTTTTAAATACTAATCTATTAAACAAGAAAATAAATATATTGTCTAAGAATTTTAAAAATTGTCACTTTATGTATGATTTTAGTATTTATAATAATAACGTTACTGTGGATGTGTTACATAAGTTGAATATCATCATTGATTCCATTGATTACGATACAAAATACCTAAACTTTAGTAAACACGAGTCAACACAACGATCTTCTGGTAGTGTGGTCTCTAATGTCAATAAGGTCAAGTCTCATAAACAAACCACTATGCTTGACTTTTATTCAAGAGTATACTGCAACAAGTCTAGAACTTCTGTACCTAAAATAAGCACAGAACAAACTACTGTCGTTAATGACAATACCACATTTTTTCGTAACTAATAAGTTTATTAACTTCACAATTATGTAAATAAGTAAATCGGATATATTAGAGATTGCAATTCATGAACTAGAAAAGAAGGGTTGTTCAGTGGAATTTATTTGTATAACGGAATCATTCTTGAGTAAAGGTGATGTGAAAAATTTGCGCATGCATGGTTATCAACTAGCGGATTCCTTCTGTAGGACAAAAAAACGTGGAGGGGCATGTATTTTATCTAAAGATTGTTACAAGTGAAAAACAATTTCTTTTCTCAAAGACTTAGAATCGATAAACACATTTGAATGCTGTGGTATTGAAATCCCTGAAATAAATTGGATTTTAATATGTATTTATCGAATACCGAATTCTAATGTTTATATTTTTCTACAAAAGCTTGAAATGGTTTTATCAAAGTTACGTTGCAAACGAAATATGAAATTCGTTATAACAGGAGATTTTAACGTAAATTTATTTAAAGACAATAACATTGTTTCAGAATTTGTTGAACATTACGGAGCCAACACGAGGAGCTTCATGCTTAGACCAAATTATAAGTAACATTCCAACGGCAGAAGGTAGAACTCACCACTTGAGGCTATGGATCACCAAAATT
The DNA here is from genome assembly GCA_947363495.1 of Euzophera pinguis. NCBI lineage: Eukaryota > Metazoa > Arthropoda > Insecta > Lepidoptera > Pyralidae > Euzophera > Euzophera pinguis. The sequence goes on from OX376164.1 coordinate 2,335,778, forward strand.
GCCAAACCATTAGCTTTCCAATTCATAAAAGTCAGATACCAATAAATACAAGCTATATCTATAAAAGAAATTTTTGTCTTCAAAATATGAAAAAGTTTGGTGAATATATCTCATCTATATCATGGAATGAAATATTTATGGAAAAAGATGTGAATACTGCGTTTAATAATTTTCATGATACTACTGTCCTATTTTTTAAACTTTGCTTTCCCACTAAAAAAATAAAAATAAAAAAACGAATCAATAATAATTGGATTACAAAAGGTTTAAAAAAATCATGCGTTACTAAAAGACTACTGCGATTTAAATATTATAAAAATAAAACTTCAAATGCAAAAACTACATACAGAAAGTATTCAGTTCTACTAAAGAAATGTATAAATAATGCACGCAAGTTAAAAAATGAAAATTATTTAAAAATGTAAGCAAAGCAACATGGAATATAATAAAAGACTATGAAGGAAATAATAAACAGAAGCAATATATCGATAAAATTATGAACGACGATAATATTTTGACATTAAATCCTGTTGACATATGTGATAGTTTTAATATTTTTTTTATAAATATGACGAATATTGATGGTAATTTAAACATGACTACTGGTAATAATACTCGTATTCAACCATGTAATACAAGTATCTTTCTATACCCTACTAACCCTGAGGAAATATTTGACATAATAAGATCACTAAAAAATTGCACCTCTGTAGGCTATGATGAATTTCCCACAAAAATATTAAAATACTGAAGTATTATTCTATCACCTATTCTTTCTTATCTTATTAATTTAAAAGTAGCTGTTATAAAACCTATACACAAAAAAGGTGATAAAGAAAAAATTAGCAATTTTAGGCCTATAACTTTAACTAGTGTCATAGATAAAGTGTTTGAAAAGGCCATGCACATTAGGATTTATAACTTCTTAGAAAAAAATAATATTTTGGGGGAGGAACAAAATGGTTTCCGCAAAGGTAAATCTACAACGTTAGCAGCTTTTAATTCAGTTAAAACGGTAACAGAAAATGTTGACAAAAAAACTGATACTGTTGTCTTCTTCTTTGACTCATGTCAATCATGTAACGCATTTTACTCATGTAAAGCATTCGATTTTGTCTCACATGATAAACTTTTAATAAAATGCGAAAAATATGGTATAAGAGGTGTAGCTTATAATTGGCTTAAAAGTTATTTGGAAAACAGATCGCAATATGTAGAAATAACCAATGTTAATGAAAAAAAGAAGAAAAGACATTTAAATCGACAAAATTAGTTAATCGTACAGGTGTTCCTCAAGGCACAAGTTTAGGACCGCTATTGTTTATAATTTACGTAAATGACCTTCTAAATGTGACGCAACATCAATGTAATTTATTTGCAGATGACATATCTGTTGTAATAAATGAAACTCCAGATAAAAAATTTAGTGATGACGTTAATGAGACTGTACAAAATATAATAAAATGGCTACAAGAAAATAATTTGAAAGTTAATATTGAAAAAACAAAATATATTAGGTTCTATAATATTAATAAAAAGTTACACAACTTAAATATGTGTTCATCTATTGTATCTATTACAGAAGCGAAAGAAACTGCCTTCCTGGGCATTATAATAGACAATCAATGGTCATGGAAGCAGCAAGTTAAATATATTTGCTCTAAATTAAATAGTTTTACATATGCTTTATGGAGATTAAAATCTCAAGTAAATCAGAAAATAGCGCTTACAGCATATCATGGTTTTGTCAATTCCAATCTTAAGTATGGTATTCCAATATGGGGAAATTCAGTTGACATAAACAGGGTTTTCGTAGCACAGAGGCAATGTATTCGTGCGATAATCGGAGCTCCGCCACTAACCTCTTATAGACCATTGTTTAAGAAACTGAACTTATTAACAGTTCCATTCATTTATATTTTTGAATGTTGTGTTTTTGTGAAAACCTATCCTAAGTTATTTAAATTAAAAGATGATTTCAGGGCACATGTAAAACCCTCAAGGTATCCCAATAAACTCCTTTTGCCAAGTATAAAAACAAAATATTGTCATAGAAATTGTTATTTTAGCTGCATAAGACTATATAATGAGTTACCAGAACAAATTAAAGAGATGGACTTAATGCCTTTTAAAAATATTCTCTTTAAACTACTTAACTGAAATGTTTTTATAGTGTTGAAGCATGCTGAGACAGTAACATTGACAGCGCAAATAATGCTCTCAAAATAAATATTTAGATATAATGATAATATTTGACTGGTTGAATAATATTTTAAGAATTATTTTATTGTGAATTGAATTAATTTAAATGTTAATGTGTATGTAATGTAGATTCATTTGTTTTAATTTACTTTGCATACCTAATAAGCTAATCAAGCTTATGGCCATATTGTTATGTAACACCAGACTGTACCACTTTCATTGCAAATAAACTATTTCTTTCTTTCTTTCTTTCTTTCTTTCTTTCTTTCTATGTATGTATGTAAAATTCTTTATTGTACATAAAAGAAAACAGTTAATACAACAACAGAAAAAAAAAATCTTCAAAATTAATGTACAATGGCGGACTGATCCCTATGAGGGATCTCTTCCAGTCAACCACTATAACAGAGGGAAGTCTGTGGCAGTAGTAGGAGTACAGATTATGGGATCTTACTTGCATGCACAAAAAACAATAAATAAAAACAATATTCAACTACCTATACCCATATTCATACCTATATTCATATTTCTTAATGATGAGTAAATGCAGTGCAAAAAAAACTAACAAATCACTCTACAGACAATTTATAGAAATTATTAATAGGACTAATTAATGAACTTTATACTCGTATGATCAACTTAATTAATTTATGTAAGTTTTATAAAATAAGATAATGATTATGAATGAATCGATACCCAATATTTCTTAATGTTAAGCTTTCAATGTGTTATTACAGTGTGCAAATGATATAAATAAAACAAATAGAAAAATCACATTAAACTAGAGAAAGTACGAAGTTGAATAGATCAATACGCGGTGATATCAAAATTATAAAAAGTCACTTACGGTTCGAATGGATACAAAAAGTCTATTCGTACGAACAAAACGGCGAAACTTGGTAGCAATGATGATTTTATAACATAAAGCATTGATAAACCACTTCTTATAGTTATTTCATAATAAGTAAAAAATAGATATATCTTATCTACCTATTATATCAACAATGAAATACGTTAATGCTTTGCAAAAACTAGACAAAACAGCATTTTATTATTTCTCTCTACCATGAGTTTTTCGAGAAAAAATATCTGTTGTACGGTGGGCCGCCTATCTAACGTCAACCTACATGAAATTATAACTTACTAGCGGTGTCCCGCAGCTCCGCCTGCGTTAAAAAGTAGCCTATGTTTGACCCCGGCTCTTCAACTATATTCATACCAAATTTCATCAAAATCCGTTCAGCGGTTTGGCCGTGAAAGCGTAACAGACAGACAGACAGACTTTCGCATTTATAGTATTAGTATGGATGGATAGTATGGATATGGATTTTTGTTCTTTTGCCGCTAAGTATTTACGATATTCACTGGATGAGAGGGCTTTTTCTGTTTATTTCGAAAACGGCACAGCCAACGGTTAGGTCAAGGTGCAAAATGATGGGGTGCAGGGCAGAGAACCTCCTCGAGTGCCCGGTCCTTTGAAAGCTTTGCATTCTCACTTGATCCCAAGGATCCGGTAAGAGGGCGGGCTGACAAGGGATTCGGGACGGTGCACCCTGGGCGACAGTTAATAACTCCCTGGTAGTCGGGGTCTTATTGGCTGTCGGCCAATTTCTGCCAACAGCCCACTCCACCGCCGTCTATGATGAGACGGCGAATGGATGTGGGTCTGGGGGACGGGCGTGGCCCATTTATGGGCCACTGCCCATGAACAACAAAAAAAAAAAAAAAAAAAAGGTGCAAAATGATAATTGTCTGATTGGGTCTTGGATAGTATCGTTGAGTTAGTATCACATAACATAAGTTACTTTGGAGCTTACTCAATCTGTGTGAATGTTTTAGCAGTTTCTTTTTATTGATAATCACAGCGTTTTATTTCATATTTATGTTCAGCAACAAGCTTCGGAAGAGGTTTTAAGTAACTACTTCTTTGTTTAACAAGGTTCATCATTTCATCACTTCTGGATCATTAAACACACATCGTCATCGCCCAAGAATTTCCAGTAAGACTTAATTGAATATATAATATTTTTAGAATTTCGTAAACTTAACCATGAAATATTAGTTTAAATGGTCAAATTTAGATTGGAAAGTAGAAAATTAGACTACAATTAGACCTAACCAACTTGTAGCAATGTTGATCTGTACCTAAACGAAGACGAATCGATTCATTTCGTCCAAATTGCAAAAGGAAATGAGATAATGCTTTACGTAATCTTTAAAAATAGCTTTAGGTGACGTCCATAAATTATAACAAATGGTTTTAATAGCGCGCGAAATTTGGGCGTGTAGTTTATTAGTTCCTATATTAAATTGTGTGTCTTTCAGACACTCTTATTTAATGATCATCATCATTTCGTGTAGGTTACATTAACTATCGACCATGTATACCCTATATTCATACCCTGTATATATCCTATTTATTATTGATTACTTAAAATAAACGCTATAAAAACCGTATTAAAAATAGTTAACTTACAGTTATTTTGATTTAATTTAATTTAGTTCCAATATTTTTAGAGTTCCGTATCCAAAGTGTGAAACGGGACCTTGTTACCTACTGAGATTTCCCTGTCCGTGTGTCCATCTGTCACCAGCCTGTATCTCATGAATGGTGATAGTTAGATAGTTGAATTTTTCACAGATGATGTGCATTTTTTTGCAATGTTTATCAATCGCGAGTCCGACTTACGAATACGCTTGACCGGTATTTAATAAATTAAAGGACTAAAATTGAAAACTGACTGTACCATTCGACTGTACCTACTTAGTTTCTTAACAATAAACAGCTTAGTTCAAGGAACTGTCATAATTATGAAGATATATCGTTACGGAAATGAAATAACAATTAAATTCTTTCCCAACAATGAAATAGGTGTATAATAGAAAAATGAAAGTTAATAAATTGAAAGGCCACTGTGTGCAATTAATTTGTTATTTGAATACTAGCTGTGCCCGCGGCTTCGCCCGCGTGTAATTCCGTTTGTGTCACGGAAAAAAGCCTATGTCACTCTCCAGGTCTCCAACTATTTCCACACAAAAAATCACATCAATCCGTTGCTCCGTTTTAACGTGAAAAAAGGATAAACAAACAAACACACTTTCACATTTATAATATTAGTATAGATAGTATGGATAGTATGGATACTACAACTACTGTATAAAAGAATTGTTTTAATTGAGTACCTAGTTGGATGAAATAAATAAACACACAGTGCTGTTAAAAAATATAACTGCAATAATATAAGTGTAATGTTCTTCATTCCCGAAAACTGCGAGTTGAAGGAAGTGAACTTTTCAGGAAGTGTGATAAAAACGTAAAAAATAGCATAGTGTTTTTGTGAATTGTCAATCAGAGGATAAAGGACACATGCACCGAAACGCTACATGAAATTCATGTTTTGTAATATTAAATACTGTTGAAATTAAGATGTTTTTTTAATACTTATATATATTTGTAACCTATATTTAGGATGCTTTAGCTTTTCAAACACCAGCCAAATTTCAAAAGTGTGTTTAGTATATGAAACTTAAGACACACACACACACACATACAACAAAGAAAATAAGTGAACACAAAAAAATCGACCCCCTCCCATACAAGGTCTGTTTTACAACTTAACACTTATTTTTTTTAAATTGAAAGCGATTTAACTTCACGTACTAAACGACGTTGTAAAAATTTGGCTAGGGTATAAAAAATCACTTTTTTTGAGTATAAGTTGCCGACCAAGGGTCGAAAGAAAGGATGCAACCTAATACATTTAGACTGGCTGCCGAGTAAATTCTCATTGGTACCTTAAAAAAATTATTGTAACCTTTGTATAAAAAAAAAAATTTGAAGACGCGTGAGCAAGTCACGTTTTTGCACATAGACAACTAGATTCAAAGTCAGTTTGCGCAATGCGACCTTTCATTGTAACCTTTAACGGATTGAGGGTGGGTTACTTCATTGTCTATGGATTCTACGCACGCGCCGATAATGTGTCGAAATATCGTCCTGTTACTCTATTGTCTTTCGATCGATCCTTCCAAGACTAGCAATGATTTCTTATTTTCTTTTATTATATTTATTCTTTGTTTACAAGATCTATTTGATGCTGTACATTGTGGTAGATTTTAATACTCTTAGACCTTGTAATACACAATCATTTTACATAGATATGGTTTCCTTGGGAGAAGAGGGTAATGGTAAAACGGACCTTCCGTCATCTGTATTAGATTTCTGACAAAGGTGTCCTGTTATACCCCTCTAATAAGGAATCGTTCCTTAGGCGCGTGTAAGCTATAATATGCTTCCTCCCTTTCTCTCCTATTCAATATTTAACGTAAAAGAACGAGACGCAACACATTTTAGCTAACATGAGCTTAACAATTGATACGAGGGTTAAATTAATAAAATTGAAAATATCCCGTGGAAATAGACTCCAATACCATTTTTTCAGACTAACCACTGGAGCACATATATATTTATCTGGGAGAATTCCGCCTTTGGAGTGCTATTTCTGAAATAAAAATCGGTGAGTGCAATGATTTTCATTCGGTGAATTCAACGATTTTCATTCGATCATACATTTTAAAAATAGAAAACTTATTTATAAAATAATTGGAAATGTTTGCAGATTTTTTAAATATGTTTTGTTGTAATGTTTTCTTATGTTTTCGCGATTGATATTCATTAAATTAAACTATTTTAATACGGTTTTATCGCGTTTATTACTTATTTATTTACAGTCTGCCTGCGACCATGAACGCTGTAAAGTGTTTGAAACGTCAGGTGTAAATAAATAAGTAATAAACGCGATAAAACCGTATTAAAATAGTTTAATTTAATGTTTTGTTGTAACTTTTATTTACAATTAAGATACAAAACAAAAAAAAACAACAATAAAAAAAAAAGCTGTTCCATATATTTTTTTCTATTTTTGAAAAGTAAAGCGTAATTATCTTGTCTTTGGTCACATTCTACTCACACAATACTACGAGTAATACGTACCCAGATTCCTTTCTCCATACAAAGTAATCACTAAACATATTGTAGAGTCAGAAAACGTTTCATTGGCCATACATTTACACCACAACCAATTGTTATTCAATCTAGAATGCCCATGTCCAACCCGTGTGGTCTTTAGAAGGGTTTTTTTTATCGATAAAAATATCAGCAGCTCCATTTAATAAGACCGCCTTTGCTCCATATTTTTTAACTTTTTATAAGTGTACAATTATTTGTTTCTGTATGTGGGCAATGAAGATATTTTGTTTTGTATTTTAGAGTATTCAATAAGTCGAACGTTTTTCATTCGACTCGCCGATTTTGGGCGAGTTACAATTTTCAAAAATAAGGTTCCTAAAATCTGTGGCTAAAAGATTTAGTCAAAATCGTAAACTTTACGTGACATTCTGGCCCCAAATGTCACTGGTAACTTGAGTTAAAACGGATACAATGCTATTTCAATCTCGACAGACCTGCTACTTATTTAAGGCCCTTCTCACATGGTCACGGTACTAACAGTACTTACCTGTGCACGGTATGATCACTTCTATAGCGCCCCGGTTGATCATACGTATATTATCCATATGCGGCGGATAAAAGTCTTATATTATCTTATTTTGTATTTCAACTCCCTTATAAAGGAAAATCAAAAATAATCAAATTGTTTAAAGTGTCTGTCCCGCTGTAATTTTAAAAGCTCTCTGTAACTAAAAATGTTAGTCCATGTCAAAAAAAAAATTGTTTATCGACCCTCCACATAAACATTCCTTTTATGTCATGTTACTTCGAAAAAAATACTCGTTTCTTGAGCAGTATAGAAGTCACACAACACATTAGATTCTGAACTGGATTTTCCATCAACATTGCACCATTTGAGTACAGACAACTCCAGTGATACAATCAATGGCTTACCTCATCGTGAATATCCAAATAGTCCGCAATAGAGATGGCAAAGTATTGGCCAAATCCAATATAGTGCAGTCATTAGCGAAAGAAATGAGACGTATTATATTGAACCGGTTGCCGGAAAGTGAGATGGAGCTGCCTGATTATTGGGAGTACAGTACACATAGATAGGTAGGTATCTACACAAATTCACTGCTTAATTTATGTGGGAACCTAGTATCATTCTCACCGATCTATAAGTACATAGTATTGAGTAACTTCACTAGTAGTTATCGGTATTTTACGGTAAGTTGTGCATATTGATTGGATGCATGACTACTTAGGAGTTTATATACTGTAACAACTGTTTATTTATTGGTAACTAGCTGTTTCCCGCAGCTCCGCCTGCGTCAAAAAGTAGCCTATGTTTGACCCCAGGTCTTCAACTATATTCATACCAAATTTCATCAAAATCCGTTCAGCGGTTTGGCCGTGAAAGCGTAACAGACAGACAGACAGACAGAAAGACAGACAGACTTTCGCATTTATAATATTAGTATGGAAGTATGCATTTTGGTTAGTGTTGTACGTGTAGTATAGTCAGTTGCAAAAGTCCATGAATAATTTCTAATACATTTTGAATTGGCCATAAACTTTTGAGTTGCAAAAAATGTAGTTATTTTGAATCATATTCACGCAAGTGTTTTTTTACCGCAGCTCATTTCTACCCTAAGGTTGGCTGGAAGAAATTCCATTAGCGATAAGTCCGCCTATGTACCCATTTAGTTGTATTGGATTTAACTATGCGTTTCTTTTGTTTGTAAATGGTGTAATAAAGTGTTCATTCATATTTGCAAAAGCTAAACTTTGAATGGACAAAGAAAGAGTCATGATCAGATTATTACTTACTTCATTTAACACTCATATAAATGAATAAAGTAGAATAGAATAATAAAATTCTGGTAGAGAATGCTCTTAGCAATAATTCCGCCAATTATTTTGTGCTTGTGGAAGAATAAAGTTTTAATAAATAAATATATCTCAAAATCACTTCCTAATAAATGAGTTAGGAGAAATCCAGATTCCTCCAAGGAATGACGATTCCTGACAGGATCAGACAGGTCAAATGACCGATTCCTTGTTATTCCAGTAAATTTCCAACATAAATGGAGCGCGACGAATCACTAGCGAAGTCGAATGACTAACATATCGAGTTACAGATTGTATTGTGTGTGTCTTTGACCTTGTACCTAACCTCCTGTTACATTTATTGAGACTTATGTCATGAATATAAATACAACTTAACCTGTAATCCAATAGATATTTATACCTATAGCTATTTTTTTTTTAATAGACATTTTTGACTCGATACGAAAATTGAGAGTAGAAGAGAGAATAGAGAGAGAACTTCACCTCATATCTTCTCCGAAGAGCGCGACAACTACCACTTCGTTAATTATGTAAGCGTACGAATTAAAAACAATGGAATTCTTCATTGGAATTAATGTAACTCGAATTTTGGTACAGTAGAACGAAAAATTTATAAAATCTTGACCGATTTACTTCTTAGCCACGATTATTTATGTTAGCCAAAAAAACATTATGTGTAAGAGTAGGTATGAAATGGTTATTAAGTATGTACACTTTGACATCTTAAACGTATCTATGGAACAAAGTGTGGATTATTAAAACAGTTTTTTTGTCAGAATTTCAGCACAACCGACTACATTTTTTTTTATACAACTAAGTAGGCAAACAGGCGTACGACCCACCTGATGGTAAGTGGTTACTGTAGCCTATGAACGCTGCAACACCGGAGATGTCACGAGCGCGTTGCCGACCTGCCCGCTGTCAGCACAGCGACCCCTCTGGAGCCTGGCGACCCTACTCACCAGCAGGAACACAACACTGCATCACAGTGTTATTTGGCTGCGGTCTTCTGTAGGGTGGAGGTACTTCCCCAGACGGACTACTCCTTACATAATGTCCTACCCATGGAGTAATTACAGAGAGGAGATGCCGTTTGAAATGGCGCAGTGAAGTGATCATTGGCGCCTCACCGACACTGCAGTGGGCGGAGCTTGTCATTGCTCGTGCTCTATGGTTGGAGCCACGGCCGAAACCAAGCACCCCGCACGTCTGCCTTCCGCCCCGTGTAGCCTCACTAACACTTTCTTACAAAACGCTTATTACGGCATCTCCTCTTTGTAATTACTCCATGGTCCTACCTCTCTTAATTTCTTTATTAGATAATTTTTCTCGGAGGCAGTAAGCTTTACCGGTTTCCCCCCACATCTTCGCACATCACATTTAAAAATATAATTTTTGACACCGTCCAAAATGCGTATAATAATATGTTTTTGCCATTCCACCTGTTTTACTATTAAGGATATTATATTCATATTCCAAAGGCAGTCGAACCAGTTATCACAACTTCACAATGTCAAACGAAAGCGTATCAAAACAAGTCCAACGGCTTTATTTATGTGATGTGACTACTATGGTCCATGAACATATTTCAGTTTTACACGCTTGTGGTATACAATACAAAATATCTTTATTGCCCACATACAGTAACAAATAATATAACATTTACAAAGACTTCAACATAATATGAGCAAAGGCGGACATTGCTAGGCAATCTCTTCCAGTCAACCCTTACGAGGTGAAAGAGAAACAGGGTTAAGTTAGGTACAGCAACAGATATAGTTGAAAATAACATAATCATTATCATTTCAGCCGCAGTCAGTCCACTGCTGGACATAGGCCTCTCCTAATGATTTCCAAAATGACCGGTTGGAAGCGGCCTGCGTCCAGCGTTTGCCTGCGACCTTTTTCAGGTCATCTGATCATCTGGTCGGTAGATGTTCAACGTTGCGCTTGGAGGTTAGTGGTCGCCATTCGAGAACCTTTTTGCCCCATTGGCCTTTGGTTCTCCGCGTTCCTCGTACATCATATTTTCCTCAAAAGAGGATAGTAAAATGCAAAAAAAAAAATCTGATCTAGGAGTGATATGTGTGTCAGTTAAGCCTCTCAAGCCTTAACTTAATATGGCGACTATTGACATCTACCTAAAATTAGTTCTGTCATCTTTGGCACATCATTCATTCATGTCCTAATGTCTGTTACTTGTTTCACATAATCACGCACATATTAAAAATGTCAGGGTCAAAATCTAGCCTATTTGTAAAAACATCATGTAACCCATTTTACAAATCGCCTAAACATGGGTACGCCAGTGAATTTGAAACGAGCAGGTGCTAGTAATCATTATAATAAAATTGAATAAAAAATGATTCTTAGATCACAAAAAATTAGACCGATGAATAATCAATTTATTTCCTTACTTTGGCGAACAAAAAATGTAGTAAAATGTCTTCGTTTGAATAAAGTTGAAATAATTTCGGTCATTTAGTAAATTTAAACTGCTAACGAAATAACAATCTACACAATTTTATACAAACAACAATTGGAACGATTATAATTTTGAAAATTTCAAAATTAGAGAATACAAACAGCCAGTTACAACACTACTGTTGCTTGCTTAATGATTTTTTCGCACGCAGAAAATTCATATTCGTCTGCAATATTACGACAGTCGATAAAAACTTTATATGAAGAGCCGTTAGGATTTTTAGAACATTTTCTTTTTAAACTTACTCAATTTGAAGATTTAAATATTCGTGATTGCAGTCAATGAATAGTGGATCAGTAGCGCTTAAATTGTTGTAAAATAGTAAGTAAATCGTTACGGATTGAAACTAAGTATTTAATGGAAATATTAGAATAATGTAATCGATTACATGTTTAAGTTGTCTTACATACAATAAACTGCTCATTTTGACGTATTATTTTTTAAAACTGTTATGTTATTCTGGATTAAGAATGATTTACAAGGCATTCTGTACTTATAAGTATGTATGATAGAGTAATTACAAACTTAAATAAAAGAATATGTGAAAAAGTAACATCTTTTCATACTAATGTATTTAGAATATACTTATTTGAAGTGCTAAAATAATTTATCAAGCATATTTACCTCTTACTTGTTGAAGGTTTGAAATACAGAGCGCAAGTCGGGAAGTAATCTAAGTGATAGAAAGTAAGAAGCTAATGGAGCTACACTTACGGCCAGTTTATGTATAATATTAATGCGATTTAGTAGTTAAATCAACGTTGCTATATACACGATTCATGTACTTTTTAACGATGTAGGTGTAATTTCAGATTCAGAATTAGACACATTTGTGATTATCGTAAATGTTAAATCGTTTTTCTCAATTTTCTGTAGGCAACACTTTGAAAAGACCTATTTTGATAGGCAGTGTTTATTTTCGACACAAAATATCCGAAAATATTGACATTTTGGTTGGTAAATAGAGCTATTTTGATTCGGCCAGAAAACTAAAAATACAAAATTCGAAATGGGTTTACGAAATGGTGGACGGTGAATCAGCACCTGTACGTTTCTTGTGATCCTTTTTGGATCGCAGCCTGTGCAATATGGAAATCTTGGTAGATTTCTAGGATGTTCCATCATATACATCACGCACACATACCTGTAACAAAAATAAACAATTGTCAAATTAATTTAAAAAAAAATACAACTCCAGTACCTGATATGTAAAAAAAAAAAGACAATAAATATGTTTAATAACATGTCCTTTTTGCTATTGAAAAACAATAGACCACAGACAAGAACCAGCCAGTAACACCCTAACATTTTGTGAGCTGTCAATTTTGAAAATGGAAAGTGGTTTGGGCGCGGTCGAATTCGAACGCATCTCCGCGCCTTGCGTCATATACCGGCCGGTTACCATAACTAAGATATCGCTTTCTATATGCGTAATTTTAGTGGGCGGCGTTTTTACAGGTGTTGTATGAATAGTGTTGAATCAAAGCGGTTTGTTTGAAGTATTGTTTGAATGATTAAGTACACGCCTACTTATCTACTGTTATTTAATTACTTTTATCATCAAAGATATCATGTATACATATGCTTTTGTTCTAGTAGTTATTTATCAGATTGGAGTAAGACTCATTTAGAAAAGATATTTCACCAGTAGACCCATAGATAACAGAATAAATGCAGTACAGATAACAGATTGTAATAGATAACATAGTAGATAAATGTACATAGCAACATTGATAAGTGTTTATGTTAGTACATAAATAGAAATAGCTCTTGTATTGTCGAGTTTTATTTCGACAAACCTATCCTGTTTCTCATTGGTACGTGGTTAAAGGCTTCAACCGCGTCGGTTCTTGCGCCCAGTAGACCTGCAAACTAAATCAGCGCAGCATATGTACCCCCAGTTCCGTACATATAATATAACACGCTAACTTATCTAAATCATTTGTTAAGTTTTCTTTGTTAATATTTAAAACTTCCTTACGAAGCTACAATTTGCTCCACACATTATACTCTATGGCGAAACCATAAACCATCCTCCAAATACCGTCACACATATTAGTATTCAAGTCCGCACATTATTCCTCTAAACAGTAATTAGCCCAAGGTATCTGTGTCAGTCGCTCCATTGAGCAATATATAACGGCAAGTGTGATCGTATAAGGATTCAGTTGACGGTATAGTTTATTTTGCAATCCTTTCTATACGATACTTGGTACTGTATCTAAATCAGATAAAATAAATGTGTAATCACATTAAAAGTTATAATTTGAAGAATTATAGGCTCAAATTGCTTAATCACATTGCAGTTTAAAAGCTTTTAAAAATAAATACAAAATATTTTTGTTAGATTATCAAAAGTCTTAAACGCAGAGATCCATGTAAACTATACAAATGTTATAAATACATATATGTATAATCTTGTATTTTCTTTCGTCCATTCTGTTATGTTTTTATTTTATTTTTTATGCATTTTTTTGTGTTTTTGCACCGTGGAGCACTTGTAATTTTTTATTATTTTACTTTTAAGGAAAACAGTAGTCATTATAGTAAATAATGTTATACTTAGTTTTTAAGCTAGTTAATACGGTGTCCGCGGAAGACCAGCGTCGTAGTTATACTACGACATATGCTAAGCGGAGACCATTTTGGTACTCTTCTCTTTTTGTAATAATTATATTAATATGTATTGTACATTTTTGTGAAGTACCAAATAAACGTCTTTTCTTTCTTTTTTTCATTATGTAGGTAATATATGGTATATCTCTAATTCTTCTTTTTATCTATATATGTATCTGTTATGAAATATATTATTGTTGAGTTTGTATCCCATAACACACGTCTCGAACTTACTGGGGCTAGCTCAATCTGTATGATTTGTCCTATATTTATATATATATATATTTCTTATTTTGCGTGCCTTCCATTTATTTTTTTGCATTTGTCGGAAGTTGGGCATCTTATTTGTTTTAGAGGCCACTGCTCTATCTATTAATTACCAACAATAAATCAATAGCAATGTAGTTTTTGAGTAAGAAAATACCACTCTGTCCTCGCATATTTATACAAATATATGAGTAGACATAGCTACAAAATATAATTGTGGTAAAATCAACTAAATAGAGTCCTATTTGGATAAAAGTAAAAATTTTACATCTGAAGTTAAAAATTACACACTCACTCGGCTAACAGCAGTGAGTAAAATAAATCTAAAGGAATGCTATTTTCGAGTTGCGGACCCTGGACTCCGAGGAAAACAGCTGAGGATGCAACCGGGAAAGCGCTAGGATGAAGAAGCTATTTTCAAAAAGCGTGACACACAAAATGATTCGTATAATTTTCATTCTAGCACTCTAGCTCACTACGCGTTTAGCATTTAGTCCGTCTATTAAATAAGTTAACTTGTGGTGCAATAGAGTTATAATAAATTGATAAATATTTTTTTCATATTTAATTTATAGCCTCAAATTATTCGCTTGCAAAACAAGCTATATCAAGAGGCTGTCACGCCAATCTAATGTCCGATTTCACGCAAACCAAGTATTAACTTTGTATTGTAATTTCAATAAATAGCGAATAACGAACTATGATATAACTGATGCCATGATTTGACCTAGTTTTTTGACATTTGTATTGACAAGTTTTATTTTTATATTGGAGTTTGTTTATTTGGTAGGTTATTCATTAGACTGACTAGGTTTTATCTTATTTTACTAGGAGTTACATGATAAAAGATATGAAATTGTCAATTTATGTCCATAAGGACATCTTTTGGTCATCATCATCATTCATCATATAGGTTGACTAAATGCTAAAAGCATTATCTAAAAGTCGACCTTTGGGTCAAGCAGAGATTTTAAATGTGGGTGTACAATCAGTGAAATACATGTAATACTATAATGTGATAAACTTATTGTGTTTTTATGTCTGAAATTAAAATACATAAAATAAATAGAATTTAGAAATCTATGGTCTTCAATTTCCTATACAACACTCCCGTATTCCATGTTCGGCTCAAGTCATGTAAGAACCAAGTTTGTGCATCCTATTGCATCGGTGTCAATTAGTTTAGCGCGAAATTTCTCTGCAATTAACAGCAACACGGCAATTCGTTGGTGTAACCATTTGCTATGAAGCAATGAGCCCTTGATGGCGCGGCGGATTTAAGGTCAAAAAAACACATGGATGTCAATGACATATTATCACAATTTACGTCAAACACATTATATGACATTTTATCACCATAATATAGCAGTAAAAAAAAATCTCCACATTCGGAATAAAAAAATGCCGCTAGTTTAATGGTCAAGAAAAGGCAATCAGTAGCCAGTACTGGCGCTGTATTTTATTATCCATAACAAGCAGTGGCGTGTATACCATAAAGACGTTTAGACATTGTCTACCCTGTGGAATTGTACCCTGTGGAGTTGTGACTATAATTTATTTCTTATTATACAAGAAATATTATTTTTTCAACCTATTTCAATAGATAAACATTCGTAAGATTATATATTTAGGTAATAAGTACCTAAAGAAAATAATAAAAATTAAAGAGCTCTTGAAATTTGTTTCTGCCTACCCTATGGAAAATCTCTAAGCACGTCGCTGATAACAAGTGTGAGTGTTGAAGTGATACAGTGTTTGATTTATGTGATTTTCATGCTTGTTGCCAAAAGGTCCTTGTAATCGCTAAGTGCAGTTTTTTTATCACTTCACTTAGCCTGGTTCTTTTGACTAGACTTGAGTACCGACTTGACTTTTAGACTTGACTAGGGCTTGATGAAACCAAACTGTAAGACTGAAGAAAATAGAAAAATTAAGAAGGGTTATAAAGGACTTGCATCCATGGCCGTAAAACCCATTATTAAAAAAAGACAACCAGTACCTATATTTCCGCCTCCAATTGGATCTTAATTTTATTTAACCTTTAATTCGATAAAAAATATCATTCTGTATTTAGGTTTTTTAATTTATTTCTGAACCGAATGATCTGAATTTAAAATAAATTTTGACCTAGGCATAGACAACACAAAAACTACTCATTTCACAGATTGCTCTCAAGCCGTCGCGCTTCAACCAACAACTAAGTAATTTAAATATGGAACACTATTTCAAATAGTATTGGATTCCAATCGAACAGCGAAACAATTGAACCATCTAATGGTCGCCTGGTCGCCATCTTGTTTTTTGTAAAATGCTTTCGACAAGTCTTTGAAAGAAATCGTTTTGTTTACATCTTTACGAAATAGGCTTGTGCGATTGTCAGGGTTTCTTTGAATGAGTGAAGTAATTCCTATAGTCTATGGAAGGCGTTATTACAGTAAATTGTCGTTTGTTTCGTCAAATATTTCTCCGTAAATAAAGTTTTTTCCTAAATATACCATATTAGTTATTTCATGGAAATAGATAACGAGTTACGCAAAGGTATCTATCCACCGGCAACAACAGGGTTGACGTTAAGCAGGCGGCCGAACAAAAATAATGTAGCTTTATAAGTTTCAATACTAAATTGAAATATCGATCATACTTCCTTATTTTTTCCAAGACTTATCTATCAGTTATATATTTACCGCCTTATTCATAAAAAATAACAAACGTTTGGTAAGCATAGTTTATGAAATATGTTTAGACCCTTTCTCTCTTATCGATGATTTGACGTGAAAAAACGAGAACATATTTTAGTTAAAATGAGTATAACAGACGATTGGATTCCAAACTTCTTGATATTGATTTAATAGTTAACTTTTATTTATTTATCAAACACATTTTGTTAATAGTACAATAGCTTAATTAATAATAAAAAAAAGAAAAAAAGATATGCTAATTAAAGATTATAAAATTATTCTTTTTAAATTAAATAAAATACTGAGCCCAAATCGTTGTCACTGCATGATGGCAAGGTATCCAAGAGGCTGGCAACGTTCCCTCTTTGTATGGCCAGGCTGATGCGCTGGCCGAAATAGGCGCCAGCTCTTGGATCGCCAGAGACGTCAACTAGGCGTGCGGATATCTCTTTATATAAAAGTTTTGCATTCGCACCCCAAGGTCCCAAGGTCTCCACAGCAAAAGGCGTAAATATATACGACTTATCTAGAGCCGCATAGTTAATAGTTAAATGTTTAATTCTAGATATAATACTGACACTGACACAAAATTAAATTTCGAAATTGGGAATGCTTTTCCGTTTGTTATATCAATCACGTTGACTTCTGAATTGAATTGCTTGACTAGGTAATAAGAGATATGCTTTGCAACATTGAGTTGGGTACACTTATTATTCCAAAATTCCCACGAGACCAACGTTTAGAGCGGAACATGACCACTAACAAGCATTTGACGCAAAACCATAAAACTGTGGAAAAAAAATTGGGATTTCACAAAAATATTTAAAATATATATCGTTAAAATACGTTGATAAGTTAGTAGAAAATTTAATTACTCAAGGTTGTCTGGAAGGAGTTTATATTTTTATGTCCATATTTTTGTAGTCCCCTTACTAGGTATAGACCGAGACTTTGTCTTGCTACGCCATCTCAGGTAGTTTAAGCTATCGTTATTGCAATGCATATTTCACATAAATGTAATACGAATTTATCTTCCTAGATAAGCATTACATATGCACTTTCCACAGATAAAACTAAACTAAAACTAGTATGAATTCTAGTTGGAATTTGGCCATTTAGTAGCGGACATTTCGCAAGGTTCCGGCATATTACTTTCACGAGTAGGAATAGAGGCCAATGCTCGTGTTCATCAATGTTTGTTTATTTTATACACGTTCATCCATTCATTTCGAATCCATATCCATCCATTCCAATATTAAAGTGCGAAAGTCTGTCTGTCTGGTTCGCTTTTACGGCGTGCTGAACGGATTTTGATAAAATTTGGTATGAATATAGTTAAAGACCCGGGGTCAAACATTGGCTAGTTTTTGACGCAGGCGAAGCTGCGGGAAACATCTAGTGGATAATAAATGGACCATCCTGGTGTTAGAGTTATTCGAAACCGAACTTTATTCGACACTAAGGAAAAAGAAAAAAAACATTTAAAAACTAGAAATTATATAAATTCTGCCCGTGTGGCACGTTAACAAGGAAGCTGATCCAAATGGTGTAATGCATTTGTATGGCATTCGCTACTAAGTAATCAAATAGAAAGCATTATAAAATTGTTTAAATAAGATAAACAGGCAGTGTCATGTTTTTCCTATTTGGAAAAAATTGTACATTTTTGCAGACACTTATTTTACATTTTCTAATACTTAAACATTTACTAACTTTAATAGGCTAGTTCCCAAAAAAAATATAATTAGTCCGTCAGTTAGATATTCAAAAAATATTGGAGACATATTTTTTCTTTTGAAAATAAAACAAAGATATGGTGCGTTAAAGTTCCGTGTGACGTCACAGTGTGCTACACTTTTTCGAAAATACGAGTATGTGACGTCACGAGCCCCCCACTCCTAAACTTTGATACGTTATATCTTACTAATTTATCGCTCAACTGACAAAAGAAAAAATACGTCACTAATATATTTTGATTCCCTAAATGACGGACTAATTTAAATGTTAGTCTTTTGACTCTGGAAACTAGCCTACGAGTATTATAATGAATGTCAAATGTTTATTAACGTAAGTAAACATTTTCTAACAGCAGTGTGGGCGCACCATATCTGAATCATGCCCAGAACACTAACTGCGTTTCCTCGCTATAACATAAATGAGCCAATCTACCTTCTTCAAAATCAATGAAAGTTATGCCATTAAGGTGAGGCATTATGGCATTATCCAACACATTCGGGATTACGAAACAAAATGAGTAGCTATCAACTTAATTAGACGACCATTGAGTCGTGGCTACGCGCAGTCGGGTAATAACCGTGTCAAACCATTTCACCGGCCTAACCGGCTTTAATCATAACAAAAGATTGTCATTTACTTCTTGTTTTTTACACGATTGACAATTACTTTTTTTTTTCTTTTTTTTTTTTAGGAATTGAGGTGCAACAACGAATTCTTGGTGGTCACGGCAGAGTGATTTTAAGCCTACAACATTTTTACCTGACAGCTGCGAACTAAAAAAAGTTTTATTTTTCGTCAATCAGTGTAAACTCGCCAACACACACTGTTCTGTGTAATTTGTTACAGTTATATAAAAAGTGTGTATGTAGCTTAAGTATATTTTAAAGTATCAACCAAATTACCAAGTCTTAGAGTTTCCTTAAATTTTGGTGTTATCTTATTGCCCCTCTAAAGGTGAAGCCCTCTGAATACAGTGGGCTAAAACAAAGCAAAATAGACATCGCTAAGTAGTGGTCCAGTTTGAGAGTTGATGATGAGATCTATAAGTGGAAAATTGCTAGCTGAAGGCTCCATAATGAATTCCGAGATTACAGGTTGGCAGCATTAAAAAAAATTAAACATGTTTTACAAAATCCATCAAATATCCTATGACCTTAAGTTATCAAATAAAACGCAAGCGTATTTGTGATCAAAGGCTTTCCATTTACTCGTAGAAATTTCGAATCTTAAGTATAAGACCAGGCATTTTCACAAGGTTTCGTAGGAAGGCTATACCGAAAAGGACATCGCCATATTCGCGATATCTTCCTAGAGTATCTTACAATTAAACGATTCATCTTTTTGTGACATTCATCTTCCGGGGTCAAGTAACTTGTTATCGATGGACAGATACATTAAATCAAGGTTTGTGTAGGTTGGCAAGATACATCAACATCCTAGCGTGTATTCCTAGTTGCGTCGTCAGCTTATGCTTCGGAGCCTAGGGTACGCTGTAAGTCATGGTCCTAGATATGGCGGAACTAGTTATTATAATGGAGCGACTACCTTCTGACATCCGTAACCCTTTTTACAGGAAAACCAGACCAACAGGAACATGACCCGAGGTGTGTTAGTGGCCAACACTGTCAGAATTTTTCAGGCTGCCCCAAGGCATCTAACACAGCCTCACGACTGCTATCTATCGATAACAACCGGGACCAATGGCTTAACTTGCCTTTCGAAGCACGGAGGAGCTCAAGATAGAAAATGCCACTAAATGGCGACCAATCCAATAGTGGTAGCGTCACGTCATCCACGCGCATTCGCGATACGCGGGTCGCGTTCGACTAACGAGTTCCTCAAGGTAAGGTTGGTAAGATACATAATATATATTCTCTGAATTCAGTACCATTTTTGCGATAAATGTATGGATATGAAAACGCTTTTTTGAATTAAGTAGGCTAAGCGATTGGATTGTCTTTATTATTATTAGTCGTATAGATTATTAGTCTTATTTTTATCGTCCCCACATGCAGCTGCTATTATAATAACGAATATCACAACGTTACAAGTTGAGTACCTATGTATGTATTTCCAGTAAAGTCAATAAACTAAATAGATTTTATTGAAAAGGTACAATATAACTTATGACTATCTTATATCTTATCTTAGGTAAAGCCGTTTAATAGTTACGAGATAACATTAATAATAATATTTTTTTGAAATTATTAGAATAGATTCAAAAGAACTTAGTTGTTGCTGTAAAAGAACAGATTTAGTATTACACTAATGTTTGTTTTTTGTATTGTTACGTACACAAATAGACTAGGTCGTCTGAATAAATAAATATAAATTAATTTATAAATAAAGAAACCTCATATACATTTATATCATCCATCCATACTATCCATACTAATATTATAAATGCGAAAGTCTGTCTGACTGTCTGTCTGTTACGCTTTCACGGCCAAACCGCTGAACGGATTTTAATGAAATTTGGTATGAATATAGTTAAAGACCCGGGGTCAAACATATATATATTTTTTGAGAATATGTAAATAGTCATTTCATAAGATATTGTTTAGTATTGTTGTTGAAATTGAAGACGGTATGTTCTCCGAATAAAGTAAAATAAACAAATACAATAAATTAAAACAGAGAAACAGAAAAATAAGAATATAACGCAAAAATACAATAATAAGACTAAAGTAATCTGCATTGGTTATCGATAATTAAACCACCAAAGAGCGCGAATTTAGCTATATAATTATCATTTCGGTTTGGTCTCATCTTGTCGTTTCGCAATCTTAATGCCAGAGTTGACAGATCCTGTTCTGACCTTACCAAGGCCTTATATTAACATTCAGGTGGCATCTCAATATGTATTTATAAAGATAATAGTATTAATAGGTATGTACCCGAAGTATTTTTATTTAGCATTGCAATAAAGGATGACAAAGGAGAGAATAATGTATTTATAGACCATTTATCATGAAAAACAAGCAACCGCACAATAAGTAATAAAATCGACATATTTATACGTCCCGAGTCGATATGACTGCTGCTGTCTTTTTTATTTTTAGTAATGGGTTTTACTGCCTTGGATACAAGTCCTTTATAGCCCTTCTTATTTTTTCAATCTTCTTCAGTCCTACAGTGTGGTCTCGTCAAGTCCTAGTCAAGTCTAAAAGTCTAGTCGGTTGTCAAGTCTAGTTAGAAGAGTCAGGCTAAGTGAAGTGGTCGAAAAACTGCACTTAGCGATTACTAGAAGCTTTTGGCAACAAGCATAAAAATCACATAAATCAAACACTGTAACACTTCCCAACACTCACGCTTGTTATCGAACACTTTGCGAATAATAATCCACCATTATTATGCACAAACACTCAAAAAAACACAAATTTTGGAAATAAAATACAGCGCCAATACTGCTCTTCACAGCTGCCCGCCAAAAGTCCTACTGCTGTTGTCATGTGGCTCCCATAGACTCACCGCATGAGATAGACATGCTGACAGTATTTATAATTATCTCTGGTCCAGTAGTTAAGGCCTTAGGCACAAATATCGTGGTTTCAATTCCTGCGTTATGCATACTTTATTTAGTTGTTTTCGGTTTGGTTAGGACATTGCAGGCTTGAATTGCTGATTGTCAAAATAATGATGATTCCGTGTTTCGGGATGCACGTTTAAAAATTGTCTGAATTTATGCTACAAACATTGTCTACCAAAATTAAATTATCTAGGAATTTAAAAGTCAATTGTACAAGTTGTTAGTTAATAAATGTTTTTATAGAGCCCAAGAATATTTGGGATGCAGGTTGTCTTGATCTTGACAATATAATACTAATAATGGACTAGATATACCTACCAGATTGTTTTTGACATCATTGTTATTAAGTCATGGACTATTAAATTGCATAACTAATGGACCTTGCACTGCAGTAGACATATATTATATTAATTATTTATGGAAATGAAAATAAGCACTTATTTTATATTTGACCACTCAGTTGACATGTAATGTTATTCTTAAAAAAATAGTAATAAATAAATTGTAACATTTATATTCACGGCGCCCTGGTGTCGTTCTTGCATGTCTGTCAATGATGGCTAATCATGTGATACCTACATTGTACCTTTTATATCTAAGATCTTATTTGTGTCTATTTACCTTGTTTATTGCAAATAAAGTTTCATTCATTCATTCATACTAACCATTGGGCGTAACTGATAGTGCAGCGATTTTATTAAATAACAATTTTTTATACTGAAGACAGATTGTATCTTAAAACACTGACAGCAGATAATACATGGTGTATTGACTATGTAACCCACCCAAAATGAAAATAATTTATTGATTTGTACTGTATAAAATTAAAAATGAATGTCATTGTCAGATTGTTAATCATTAATCAATGCGAACTTCGTCCAATCTTGCACTTGTCTCCTAACAGGTATATGACCATCAAGAACGGTATACGTAACAATCGAGAAAGGGATATTGGTATGCGGCCCGCCGCCGATAGTAAATGTCATAGGTGAGAGCGACACGACTCAGTCTTTTGAGTCGCGTAATGGCAGGATTACATGAGAACTAGTTCACTTTTTATACCATTTATTAGGCAAAAATGGATAACCGCTGTCTATGGATACGCATATTACAACAGAGGTACCAGGCGCGTTGGAGACCCTAAAGTAAAGATAATTTTCATAAATAGCCTGACCAGGAAAATAAAAACCATGCATTGGCGTTGCTACTGATTGCCTATTAGGTGGCAATATGTTGTATGTGTCATTATGTCATGTCAATAACTAGATTGACAATCACTTCTTCTCCACTTGCGCTTCAGAAGTTGTAAAAAACTTGATAAATATTATGTGAAAATCCTATCCTTCATTGAAAATCAAATGAGATTAACTTTTTAAGCTCTTAAGTGTATCGATTTTTCAATATAGTATATTTTCTCTTTAACCGCTACTACGACCTACTAATCTCATGTAAACTAGCCATTAATGATTCGCAAAATACAACGACTAGTCCGAAGCTCTATTTATGGTATCTGGTATTTAAGTTCATTATAGAGAGCAGACAACTTTAGACCTCGACTCTTGGTAAATCGCTTTAAAATAATTTATATTTGGTAACTGCA
The DNA here is from genome assembly GCA_947363495.1 of Euzophera pinguis. Lineage (NCBI taxonomy): Eukaryota > Metazoa > Arthropoda > Insecta > Lepidoptera > Pyralidae > Euzophera > Euzophera pinguis. The sequence goes on from OX376164.1 coordinate 2,359,697, forward strand.
GACGTTTTGTAATTTAAGACTATTTGTGCCTCATGGTTTTACTCTACAGTGGTGGCTGTTTACTTTTTAGGTTATCTTTCTTACTAATTTGGTTATCATGTGCAAAAAACTATGCTCGGATAGTTAACATTTTGATTAATATTATAGAAAATTAGTTTGTATATTTGTTACCACTACACGCTTTATTCACTGAACCAGTCTTCTTAAAAGGCATCACCTAGTATGAAAGAGTGGGGATTACGTCAGGCGGAAAATTGGCAGGCAAGTGCGAAGAAATGGGAAGACATGATATTCATCCTTAATATTTCATACTAGAGTGTCCCAATATTGAGGTGTGTAGAGGCCTTAAATTTCGTATACTAACTAAATAGGACATATGGTATATTTTATTCCGGAAAATGAACTGTTACATTTAAGTATGAGTGCATTTCGCAAAGTAACCACTTACCAAATTATTTGGCGGCCGGGACCCACCCACTACTGTTAGTCCCAACATGCCCGCCACCATTACTTCACACATGCGAACATGTAATTACTTAGTAGTTAGTACACTATGCAATGTTAGAATAAAATCATTAATCTCAAAGTTTTGGCGTTCAAACACAAACTCTTCAGTTTAATTGCATCACTTTAAATATGAGCAGAAAACTAGGACAAAATGATGTTAATTTGTACATTTCTCATTTACAATTTAGCAAACAGGTGCAAGAATGTGCAATGTTATGTAAGTAGATGTAGTGCTATGATAAACTAATTTCAGTATTAGGTTACCTAACGGCTAAACTATTTATTACACTTAGTACAGAATTACGTCATGATAGATTTAGCATCATTTTCTGACTCTTGTTAGTTCTTACATATCATCACGACTGTATCCCGTAGAGATGCTTATTTAGGGGCCTGCCTCACTCAGATTCATCAGATCATTCAAAGGAAATTCTTCACATTCAAATATAAAAAATCTGTTTAAAGGAGAGAATTTTCAATTTATACAATACAAACAAAACCCTTCATTATATAAGAAAAATCACATACACATAAGTGAATGTCAAATGATGGACTAATTTTAATAATAGACTTTTGACCCTGGAAACTAGCCAATTGTGAGGTGAAAGAGGCCTTTTAAGAAGACTGGTTCAGTGAATAAAGCGTGTAGTGGTCATCACTAACATACAAACTCATTTTCTATAATATTAATTAAAATGTTAACTATCCGAGCACAGTTTTTTGCACATGATAACCAAATTAGTAAGAATGCTACATAAGGAACACCTTCGTATAGATTTAAAAATTCTCTCTCTGGGAGAATGTTTTTTGTGTTTGATAAATTTGATGAAGTAGTTATTAAGGACTCTGATTGCGGATTGTTTAGTTAAGATTAAAATCTGTCTTCTATCTTAGGTTTTCCAGTTGTATCCTCAGCTGCCTCTTACGTGCTTTCTGAAGCACGGAATCATCAGTGATTCAAGCCTGCAATGTGCAACCAAACTGGAAACAAATAAACAGTTTGCTTGCCGAGTGAATCGAACCCATGATATCCGGGTCTAAGGCTTTAACCACTGAACCACAGAGGCAGTTGATGAAACCTTATTTAATATACGTTAGCAACGTTTATACCAGGCTTCTTATTCTTAAATTGTCTAATGTTCCACTGAAATTCCTTTATTTTGAAGACCGCAGCTAAATAACACTGTGATGCAGTGTTGTGTTTCTGCTGGTGAGTAGAGTCGCCAGGCTCCAGAGGGGTCACTGTGCTGACAGCGGACAGGTCAGCAATGCGCTCGTGACATCTCCGGTGTTGCAGGCGTTCATAGGTTACGGTAACCACTTACCATCATGTACGCCTGTTTCACTACTAGTTGCATAAAAAAAATCTTTCATTACGAACCTTCTTTTGACAATAATAAGCACAATTGTTCTATCCGTTCGTGATGCGATGTCTAAGGGAAACAGAAATTCATTTTTATATGTAATAATCCTAGATGTGTAATAGTAGATAATATGATAAAAGTTTATAAAATAGGCATTTTCTATCGTGCCAAAATATATATATAAACCAATTTATATCGTGAATCCGATAAAGATCAAAATAATCAAGTAAATATTTAGAAATCGTTCGACAATGGCTCTGTTGTCGCAAAATTTCGAGTGAAAAGTGAAAGAATGCGTACACTGGGCACGTTGCACTTTCTCGGTAGGTGTGTGCCGTTGTATAATGTTTACTGGCCAATGATTCGGCGAATTCATCATCATCATCTTAGCGCCTTTTCAGTTGCGAGCTAAGATACAGAGCTTTCGATAGAACCGTGGAGTTCTGTTTAAAGTCTAACACTCGGAGAAGATAATGATTAGTCAATTTGTATTCGAAATTCTTTAAAAGACTAAAAATGGAATGTTACTTACATTTCACTATTTTTTTTTATAGTTGAACCGTCTATTCTATTCTTCATTTTCTTAGTTGTCACTTGCGATTCCCACGGCAAGATATGGAAAGGTTTATTTCAAAGCCGGATTAAACCACCCAGCTACATGACTGAACCTGTTGCCGGCAGGCAATTATCGACGGCAGTAAACTAAACACATTAAATTCATAACTCTACTTAAACTGTCCAAATAATTATTTAATTTATAGTAGTAACACATCATCATAACTTATTTTCCGGTGAGTACTTTTCTCTTTTTATAATTGGTAATATTATAAAGTGATTAGGTAAAGTGGACTTTAAGGCGCTGTGCATCAGAGGAATACCGTAAAACGTCTATTTTTTCGTCGCGCAGTTAGCCTTATTTTCCATGGAATACTAGCATGAAAAAAATATGAAGTACAGTTCAAAGATCAAAATAAATGATTACATCAAAATATTTTTAGAAAAGTATTTAAAACCTAGCAAAATAAAATAGCAAAAAAGCTATATGCAGAAAAAGTTTCGTCGCAAATACTTGATATTTTCAGCGATAACTACCAACATTTTTGCGTTTATAAAAAGTATAACTTAATGAGCAAGAGGGATACTAAAAAAAAATACAATATTTGATTATAATTATTGAATTATAAAATTAAAACTGAAAAATAACAACCGAAATGGCAGACACGGGTTTTGAACTGAGACTGGTGACAGGCCAACCGGTATTCAACCTTATTTCATTACGAGTACGTACTATATCAAATATCGCGATATCAAATACCGAAAGGTTAAGGGATACAACGCCTTAAGAAACAACTTTATAAGCTCTACAAGACTTACAGCATCCTTCAGAGACGTTAATGATTACTTAAGCAAATTTGTTAAACTCTAAAACAATCTTAGAATAGCTATGTAGGATTTTTTAATATATCCTAAGAAATGGCGTATATTGAATCTATATGAGTACGGATTAAAATTTATTTGATGAGTTATTGATAAACATAGATATAGTTGCTAACACATTAATTAGGCTAATACTAATATTTAAATAATACTAAATTTTATTTTTTATGAAAATAAATTATTTTGAATTTTGAAATAAAATAAAAATTTATTTAAAAATGATAAATATCAACAAAAATTGGGAAGACTTATGCTTAGGCTGTTATACTGTTTTATAACTAAAATATGGTAAACCCCTTCACCATAAATATTTAACGGGAAATTATATGTACATAACATATATTTATTTTAGTTAATATGGCCTTGAAACAAATTCGAAACATGTTAGGGCAGCTTTTTCTAAGGACACCATTCCCAAGAAAGGTTGACGTCGGGCAGGCGGTCGGCAAAAATATATGACTCTTTTATATTAATCATATTTATATAAATCATATCCTATTCTATTCTATTCGAATGTAAATAATAGAGATTAAACAATTTGTCGTATACCAATCAACCCAAACTCTATATTTTAACAAGATCGAAGTATATATGCATGAAATTTTAGTCGTTTTGGACCCATCGTCCACTACATTCATGCAACTGAACAACTTTCCCCAAGATACATGGGTCGAAATATGGAGTAAATTTTTGGACCTCCCATATAAAATGTCGCATCACGTAACCAAGTTAGGTTACGTGTTGCGACATTTTATATGGGAGGTCCTAATTTGTTTTTCATGTTTCGAGCTATGTTCCTTGGGGAACTTTGTTCGGTTGCGTGAATGGAGTCACTGGACGATGGTGGAATAGTGTTCACTATTATCTATTCTGTACTATTGTATTAGTAGTTACTTATAACATGTAATAACGACATCACGTTTCATGTACAAAATATAAGAAAAGCGGAAATGGATAGTATATTGCTATGATTACAGCCGGAGTAATGTGTCCGAGTCGAGAATAAACTTTCCCCGCTTGAGTGATTTGTAGTAATTGTTATTTGAGCTTCTATCATATCATGTACAGATGGGCTATGTGGTAAGATTAATAACTTCGATATAATAACCATCACAGTCATAAGAAGTACACTGCTGGACATAGGCCATGGGGGTTTTGCCTTACTCGCCACGCTTGGCAAACGATTTGGTGAGCGTAGTTTGTACGGCTTGTTTTGTTTTTGACGATGCTGATTGCCATCGAAACCGTATTTATATCGGCTAAAGGACACAATATTAATTTATTATTGGGACTACTGAACCCTACATTGCGCGTGATTTGAAACGCACTTGGCAACTTATTTAAGCGAGGAAAGGGTTGAAGTTTTCTGGACTGAGGTAACAGATTAATGGTATTTGGGATGCTACTTGCTTGGATGAATTGGGGATAAGAATGTAACAGCTCGTGAGGCCGGGCGGTACTTTGGATAAAAAATACCTTAAGAGGAGCTAGGTACCCAAGTGAAGCGAGCGGATCCGTAATTGCCCATGTCAAGCGACGGCCAACCATGGCTGTATTGGATTGGTTGCCAGTAGCATTTTATATTTCAAGCTCCCCTGTACTTTAGAAGGCACTATAAGCTCTTAGTATCCTATGTTATCGCTAGATGGCTATCTTTATCGATGTCTAGATTTTCTGAAACACCGGTGTCGGCCGCTATACTAAGGGGCATGTTCTACACATCTATTGTGCACGATACATTCGTGGGCATCGCCAGTTAACATTGTCACATCTTTCAGAAATCTATTGCTTTAAAAAAAAAAAATGTCTAAAATGGCCACTTTAAGCAATTCATCAAAACGAATCATTTCATGAATTGCGAAGCTTAGCAATTCTGCAAATTTTGACATTGACGTTTCAACTCTAATTCAATTAATTTTTTATTCATTTCTTCAATCACTTCCCGTGTGAGTATTGCTATAATAATAAAATAAAAATAGATTTTATAATTTTAATATTTTTTTGATATATTATAATTTTAAAGTTAATTGATGTCAGTAAATCAACAGTATTGGTTAGAAAAACTTATTTAACTAAAAAATCGTTAAAGTACCACGCTAACTATGCAGAAATAAAGATTATTTTTACGCCGGGAAATAAAGAAGCAATTCACAAAAAGTAAGCCATTTTGAGACTTTCCGTCAAACAGCAGAATTGCCGTGAATTCATTTAATGAACTGTCAAAATGTGGCTATTTTAAGATTTGCAATGATTCATAATGTGATCAAATTGTAATTCGTGCAAAGTGGCCATTTTAGATCTACAATACAAGAACATTAGTGGGAATGGTCAACATTGACACATTTTTCAGGGTGTCTAAAGGCACCTGTCATAACCTATTATGCCATTTAGCGATAACAGCCGGGTCTTACAGCTTAAATTGTCTTTCTTTGCACGGAGGATTTCAAGATAGAAATGCCACTTGTAGCGACCAAACCAAGCCGCAATTGTCACCAACACGCATGCCGCGTTCGGCTCAATGACGCACACAAGCACGAAATAAAACCAGTTACACATAACTAGGCTCGAAAATATTCTAAACTATGTGTGTTAATTGGTTTTACATAACTTATTACATAACAACCGAAGACTAGCAGATATTACATGAGGCGGCCGTGTAAATATCTGTGTAATGTGTAATCTAAATGCATTTTTCTATATGAATTACTAGATGTTTCCCGCAGCTCCGCCTGCGTCGAAAAGTAGCCTATGTTTGACCCCGGGTCTTCAACTATATTCATACCAAATTTTATCAAAATCCGTTCCACAGTTAGGCCGTGAAATAGTAACAGACAGACACACTCGTATGGAAGTATGGATATGGATAGTATGGATTTTTAAATTTATATACCTACCTCAGTGGCTTTAATTGACGTGGGTTATGATTTTTTAGAAATATTTCCCGCGGCTTCGCCTATGTTTGACTTCGGTTCTTCAACTATATCCATACAAAATTTCATCAAAATTGATTCAGCCGTGATATGGTCAATGGTGGACCCTTTCCACCTGCATAGTATCAGAGTTTTCGGGACCGCCTTTCAGCCTCTGACATTGTTCCTTTAACGCCCACCAAAAATAGGGACCCAACGGCTTTACGTGCTTTCTGAAACACGGATCATTATTGACAAACAATAAGGAGATTAAAGCCTCCTAATGTTATGACCAAACTAAAATAAAAAAAAAAGGTTATGCCTCCCCATGGAAATCGAATGTACGACGTTCAAGTCTAAGGCAAATGTCTTACTTGTAAGTTAATATCATATTTAAGTTGTACTTAAAACTTGATGGACGATAGTATCATTAAAGTTAATATAAATGTACAGTCGCTTGCTGATGCCATTTGTCAACCACAAGACTTGTTAATACGATCCGTTCTAACCACAATGAGCCCGTCCTTCTGCTTATCATTATCTATACGTCTGTATTAATACTTAAATTGAAAAATTACAAATACACCCGATACTTAGGTTATAATGTCGTACGAGGAAGTTTAAAATAAAACAACTTGTTGGTTATAGGTTAGAAATTGTCAACTGTCTTTATTATCGATTAAACAGGGTTTTTATACATATTGAAAACTAGCTGTGCCCGCGACTTCGCCCGCGTGGAATAGTTATTTTGGGAATCATATTTATTTTTTGTTTACAAACCTACCTCCTCAGCTTTATTATAAATTACCTATAGCTGTTACCCGCGACTTATTATAGCCGATTTAGTTACATAATATATATATATTTTAAAGTAGTTTTAAAAAGAATATATTTTAAAGTACTTCTGCGTAAATTATATTTTTAGTTTTATTTTACTTATGGCAGAATCAATAACACGTTTATTTGGATAAAGATTAATACGTGGGGCGCACTATAAGTTTCCGGAATGAATATGAAAAAATACTATTAAAGGTACAAAATTAATTTATTGTTTTTCAAAATAATCTCCCTTGGCGTCTATGCACTTTTTCATTCGATGATATCAGTTTTGAAAACTTTTGTGCCACTCCTCTGTGGTGACCTCTGAAACGTGTTTTTCATACTCCTCGACAGCCTCTTCTGGTGATGAAAATCGTTGACCGCGTAATTGGTTCTTAATTTTTGGGAACAGAAAAAAGTCACAAGGCGCCAGGTCGGGACTGTATGCAGGATGACTCATGATTGTTTGAACGCGCTAATCCCAGGAACTACTGGTTCGAATTGAAAAATTCTTTTTGTGTTGGATAGATCATTTATCGAGGAAGGCTTTAGGCTATATAACATCACGTTGCGACTAATAGGAGCGAAGAAACAGTCGAAAATGTGGTAAAAACGGGGAAAATTATTCATCTTTTCAACATAATAATACATAGGGCGCACTGTAAGTTTCCGGAACTGGCCACTTACATAAACAATATTTAAAAATTTATTGCAACATTTGAAAATAGAACTCTTTGGCTGTAGAATGCAGTTTGTTTCATCTGACTGTCTTTTGTTTTTACCTTGTGGCGCCATTTAAAAAATTGTGTGTCTGCATCAACATGGATTTGACTCGGGAAAATTTTCGTAGTATGATTTTCTACGATTTTAAGTGTAATTTGACAGCTCAACAGAGCATCGCTCGGCTTGAAACAGCTTTTGGCAATGAAGCACCATGCAAGACAACTGTTTATAGCTGGTTTGCAGAATTCAAGCGTGGTCGTATCAATCTCAGTGACGAATCTCGCGATGGTCGGCCGTCCACCGCTGTGACCAACAAAAACATCAATGCTGTGCGCCGTATGATTGAAACAGACAGGCATGTGACCTACCACGAAATTCGCGCATCCTTAGGAATAGGCATGAGTCAAATACAATTAATCCTACACAAACATTTGGGTGTGAGAAAGCTGTGCTCGCGGTGGATCCCACACAACTTGACCGAGGCTCAAAAAACGGACCGCGTCACTTGGTGCAGTGCCATGCTTACCAGATTCAACGAAGGTGCGTCAAATTTGGTGTGGGACATAGTAACAGGTGACGAAACATGGATTTATTGCTACGATCCCAAAACAAAGCAGCAATCGAGCGTATGGGTCTTTCAAGATGAGCCGAAACCAACCAAAGTGGCGCGCGTGAAAAGTGCATCTAAGCGGATGAATGCTTCTTTTTTTAATAAAACTGGACACGTGGCTACTGTTGCTTTAGAGAATCGTCGTACAGTGAATAGTGACTGGTACACGACCATTTGTTTGCCGGAAGTTATTGACGAACTCCGTAAAAATAACCGTAAACGCCGTATCATCCTGCACCACGACAATGCTAGTTCCCACACGGCCAGACAGACAAACGACTTTTTGAAGGCGAAAAATGTAGAACTCATGAGTCATCCTGCATACAGTCCCGACCTGGCACCTTGTGACTTTTTTCTGTTCCCAAAAATTAAGAACCAATTACGCGGTCAACGATTTTCATCACCAGAAGAGGCTGTCGAGGAGTATGAAAAACACGTTTCAGAGGTCACCACAGAGGAGTGGCACAAAAGTTTTCAAAACTGGTTTCATCTAATGAAAAAGTGCATAGACGCCAAGGGAGATTATTTTGAAAAACAATAAATTAATTTTGTACCTTTAATAGTATTTTTTCATATTCATTCCGGAAACTTATAGTGCGCCTCACGTAGTAGTCACTTAGCCTTCAAAGTAGTACCCTTACGACCCAGTGCTACTTAATAAGTTACATCCATACTAATATTATAAATGCGAAAGTCTGTCTGTCTTTCTATCTGTCTGTTACGTTTTTACGGCCAAACCGCTGAACGGATTTTGACGAAGTTTGGTATGAATATAGTTGAAGACTCGGGGGGTCAACAACAGGCTACTTTTCGACGCAGGCGGAGCTGCGGGAAACGGCTAGTATTAAATAAAGCCGAAGGGTTCCGTACCATTATCTATAAAAACCGCAAAAAATCGTGTCTGTTGTATTCAGTCCCCCTTATATAAGTGTTTTATTTTAATTTATTATTTTTATAGTGAATAGATATTTATCCCAATATTCTGTCAATATTTGAAATGTCTACCTGTTGCAGTTATCAATATCGAGCATAAACGAGCAAAAACATCACGTTTGTTGTATTAACCCCTTAAATATTTATTTTATTCTGTTTTTAGTATTTGTTGTTAAAGCGGCAACAGAAACACATTATCTGTGAAAATTTCAACTGCACGGTTCATGAGTTAGATAGGGCCTGGTGACAGACGGACGGACAGCGGAGTCTTAGTAATAGGTTCTCATTTACGTACAGAACCCTAAAAACCTCAAGGGCCATGGCAATCTCCGGACATCCTTTACATGAACTCTAGACAATAGACAATAATGTGATCTTGCATGGGATGTATGAACGGCCGAGACTAACTCTAGTCCATTATTTTCGGCTAAACAATGTAATATATTATGAAATATCTTCATGGCATGATAGCTTTAATAACCTTTGAAACTGATAAGTTGCAAAGGTCATGTATGATTTTGACAATAACTTGATGTTAATGCGACTGTATGTTAACAAGAATTATAACTTTAGCGTCAACTATGATAATTAGCAGTCATGATAATTGTCATTGAATGATTTGTTAATGATTTTATTTTCTGGGATAGTTATAGAAACTTTTGATTCAAACTATGGCACCATGAGGCTTAGAGGCCGAAAGTTTTTTTTTCAGAAATTTCAGCTGGTCTCCTCAGGTTACGACCTCTAAAATCGAATCCCGAGGCCTGGCAGTTAGATTCTCCGCACAACGATTTGCTATTTATATTATTAGTTTGTATCGCTCTGCAAATGGGATAATTTATTTATTTATTTATAAATCTTTATTGTACCACAAGTTTACAATTGGCGGACTTAATGCTAAAAGCATTCTCTCCCAGTCAACCATTAGGAAAAACAGAAAAGTTATGTGCGGCGCGAATTATTTTAAAAATACAATGATTCTCTCACCGTTTTATCTTTAAGTTTGTTATTGTGATCTTTTTCTGAATACATTACAAAAATTAAAGATACACATTAAATACAACTTAAAACATTAAAATATCTAATAAAACATCCATACTTTCATACTAATATTATAAATGCGAAAGTCTGTCTGTCTGTCTGTTACGCTTTCACGGCCAAACCGCTGAACGGATTTTGACGAAGTTTGGTATGAATATAGTTGAAGACCCGGGGTCAAACATAGGCTACTTTTTAACGCAAGCCGAGTTGCGGGAAACCGCTAGTTAGTAGATAATATTTGGACCCCCGAGCCAGGACCAATTTGTTGTTACAGTTAAAGAGAATGTAATAAAAAAGGTAGCTTTATTACATAAGTAAATATCTCCATGCTCCACTGCCTCCAACTGGTTGTGGTTATGCATAAATGGCATAATAAGTTCATATTGTTATTTTTTTTAATTTATTGGTAAAATGTTTTTTTATTATATTTTCAGGCTTGTAGGTGATACTTGCGGCTGAACTCGCGTAATATCAAAGGGACGAAGCCGACGTCATCCTATGTGTATGAATAATTATACAAAACTAGCTGTTTCCCTCAGCTCCGCCTGCGTCAAAAAGTAGCCTATGTTTGACCCCGGGTCTTCAACTATATTCATACCAAATTTCATCAAAATCCGTTCAGCGGTTTGGCCGTGAAAGCGTAACAGACAGACAGCCAGACAGACAGACTTTCGCATTTATAATATTAGTATGAAAGTATGGATAGCGGCTCGGTACGTGCTTCGCTACGTATAAAGTGATAAATGAAGAACCGCTCGACCGATTTTGTGCAAACTTCACATAAACCATCTACTAAATAGTTCGAACAAAGCCTAAACATTTGGTTTGGATAGGTGAGCCCGCCATTAAGTTATAAAATTACAACGAAAAGTGGCATTGATTTTTATATATATAGATAAATAAAAAATAAAAAATATTTTCTTTTGTCAATCGCTGGTTGACTGTAAGCGATCCATAAATGGGATAACTCCGCCATTCTACTGGTAATCGTGGACTTACTTAACCAATAATGGCGAATCCTTTGAATCTTATAAATTCCTTGTGATACCCCAAAACGGGGATATAATAAAGACTATTGGAATGCAACCGGGGTAACGCATAGAAGATGACAATTAAGTGCAGTCCAAAACCACAAATTTAAAAACAAAACCAAAACCACGGTCACTTAAGTAATGATACTTGTACATATTAACTTATCATTATTCATTGCAACTTAAGTCATCATTAATTGCAACTTATCATTAAGCTCGTACAACCTCGACAAAATAAAGTGGTAGATTAATAGACAAATTGCTTTACTACATTATTTATTCGAATTCTCACGAGAGGAAATACGCCTATTGTTTAGGGTCAGAAGGTTTTACAAGCGAAGGCTACTCGTAGATGGATTTGTCTTTTGAATAGATTCAATCGTAAATTTACTTTGTAAATAATGTACACAGTAATAAGAGTAGAATTTACATATAAAAGAAATACTAGCTCTGGGAGCCGAAATAATAATGTTATTTTCAGTTTTAAATATATTTTACTTACTTCTAACACACTCTAATAAGCCTGCTTTTATGAGGAGCTCGTTGGTCAAGCGCTACCCGCGTATCCGTAGCGAATGCGCGTGTCAAGCGACGACGTGACGCGACCACTATTGGATTGGTCTCCGTTTTAGTGGCATTTTCTATCTTGAGCTCCTCCGTGCTTCTAAAGGCACGTTAAGCCGTTGGTCCCGGTTGTTATCGGTGTGTCAGATGCCTTAGGGCAGTGTGTAAAATTCTGACAGTGTTGGCCACTAACACACCTCAGGTCATGATCCTGTTGGTCTAGTTTCCCTGTAAAACGGGTCACGGAAGTCAGACGGCAGTCGCTCCATTGTAATTACCAGTTCTGCCAAGTCTAGGACCATGACTTACAGCGTACCCTAGGCTCCGAAGCGTAAGCTGACGACGCAACTAGGAAAACACGCTAGGATGATGATGATGACTTTTATAAGCCTGAGCTTTTAATCTTATAGCTATTTTTACTACCACATAGACTTCATGAATTGGTAACTTTGCAGCTTAGTAGTCATCTACACTATTTATTTTTTTTACCTCTTTTTTAAACTATCTATTGGCCAATGGGATGTATAGATAGTTCAAACTATCTATTTAATTAATTATAATTAATTCGTATATCTTTGTATATTATTATTATGAAATGCAGCCAACATTTTTGGCACGCTACAACGTGCTGCAACGCGCAGTAATTGCCTAGTATGCAGCCTAAAAAATAGTCTATTTTTTTCATACAACAAGATGGGTACTGTGGGTAGCTAATTAAATGTTTGTCTCTATAAATAGACAGTAACTGCGATCATTGAACCAAGACCGCCTTTCCTTCTCCAACCAGTTAAACCTCATTCGAGTCGACTCGACACATCCTTTCGCTTACCTAGTTAATGTGGGAAGCATTCAAGTAAGCTATAAATACTTATAGTTAATACTTAACTAGTAGTGTTGTGAACAGTAGATTTCGCGAACATCCACCAAATCCATATTAATATTATAAATTGCGAATGTCTGTCTGTCTTTCTGTCTGTCTGTCTGTTACGCTTTCACGGCCGAACAGCTGAACGGATTTCGATGAAATTTGATATGAATTTAATTGAAGACCCGAGGTCAAACATAGGCTACTTTTTGACGCAGGCGGAGCTGCGGGAAATAGCTAGTACGAAATATTTTCATAAAGCGCTACAACGATTTCTTTCGATTCCACTCTTCCGATTTGAAATTCGTTCATAAATAACGCTACAGCAAACTTTACATCCTTGTTCTCTAAGTTTTCCATCAAAAAAAAAAAAACAAAAACATGCGCAAAGTTTCGTTCAAAAAGTCTAACCCGTTATGAACATATTTCCCCGCAAGAGTTCAAGTCAGAATTAGTCATCAAACAAGTGATTATTAACAATATTACAAGATTAGAACATGCAATTTTTAATTACTTGACACATTGATTTGATTGAAAATTCATCAATCATAAATATTTTCATACATTTTACATTTCAACCGTGTTACAACCGTCGTGTTCACGGAGCGTCTAGCTACTTCTACAGCTCCATACTTCCAGCGGAATCGTCTTCCACAGGCATATTTTGATTTCTCCAAGTACCGTCACAAAATACACACTAAATAATATAAGCAGTGCGTTCATTTAAAACTTAAATCATGTTCATGCGAAATTAAACCTAGGAAACCTAAAAATTGAATACGAATGTCCTACCGCAAAAAAAAAATACGGATGGAAATTTAGCAAAAAATTGCTGAAACTAGAGAACCAAAAGGAAGGAACAATTTAAGCGAATGAAAATTGTGAAAAAGTAGTTAAGCATCCTTGACAAATCGTCGCAATTATGTGCTAAATGGTCCTAATCGTCAATTATGTAAACGGACGGACAAACACATAACAGCAGAAGTAATAACTGATTGGATCCGTAGGAAATGCCTAGAAAACGTACAAGTTATCGTAATTTGAACTTAAATCAGGTTTTGTTACAAAAAAATATGTATTGATTATAGAGGTCATTAACATATTTAAAAAATATATTGTACAATTAAGTTGGAAATTTCGTGAATTACAATGGATTTCCTTTTTATTTTCATAATTTTAAATAATTAAAATACATCTTTTTCTGTCCATTTCTTGCAGGTTAATGCAAATATTTTCGAAGAAATTTATTATAAAACTGAATAAATCCTTTGGGTAGCTGAGTCGCTGAATCAGCGGGAAAAGTATTCAATTATATAAATACAAGAATTGTATTTCAACCTTCAAACCTACAAGGAATGCAACCAATTATAAGAGCATATATACATTCTGGATATTTCAACTTATATTTTTTTACACATACATAACTCATGTTTATAAATAGCGCAAGTATTGATACCTGTTTACTTTTCCTTCCTAATTTTATATAATTCATACTTTACACTAGCTAATAAAACTATTATCGTGTTATAATTCTTTGACATACGAGTTTAAAAAGCTTTAATTGTTTATGGTATTCTTTTGTTAAACATTATAGACTTTTGGCGGGAAGCTGTGAAGAGCAGTATCGGCACTGTAGTATTTTTTTTCCAATATTTGTGTTTTTTGAGTGTTTGTGCATAATAATGGTAGATTATTATTCACAAAGTGTTCGATAACAAGCGTGAGTGTTGGGAAGTGATAGTGTTTGTTGCCAAAAGCTCCTAGTAATCGCTAAGTGCAGTTTTTCTACCACTTCACTTAGCCTGATTCTTTTGACTAGACTTGACTACCGACTAGACTTTTAGACTTGACTAGGTCGACGAAACTACACTATAGGACTGACTAAGATAGAAAAATTAAGAGGGGCTTTAAAGGACTTGTATCCATGGCCGCAAAACCCAATACTAAAAAAAAAGTTAAACAATTTTTACATAATATTAGCGACATTGTGCGGCGCCCTTGCTTGCCTTCTACTTGTGTATGTACTGACTGAGACAGTAAAAACAATATTTGCATATAAGAACATAGTGATTTTTTAATTACTAGAAGTTTTTACTTGTTTAAATCATTTAAATATCCATAAAACTGAAAAGCATTTCCCAGAGAACATGTTAAATATAGTTTTTTTTTTATTTTTTATTGATAAATGAACACTGGTATGGTATATGGTACTTATCATAATTATTAGAGAGATAAATCGTGAAATCGAAAAATAACACAGAAAATAACCACTTTATATTAGCCTCATTTTTTAAGGACTCTACATTGTATACCTTAGAAGAAAACTTAATAATCTTATAATCTTATGTTTTATAATAAATTTTATAATCTAACAACTTAATGCTAAGAACATTACAATTTTACTTTCGAAAGTCGAGTAGCATTTGTCATAGTTACAGGTTTGGGTCACAACAAGGAAAACGCTACGATAACAATGCGTTTGGGAGATTTAGAACCTATATCAATATAATAGATCATTACATTCTAAGGCAACTGGAAAAACCGTACGATGATAACAGTTTTATGAGATCAAACTGAAACGTAAAAAAATTCAAAATTGGTTCAGAAATAATGGAGATATGCTGTAACAAAATAAAAGAAAAAAATTGATAAATAGATATACACTATAATGTACCAATCACAAAATTAAATAAAAAAAAAAAACATTTAGAAAATTGAGTGCAAAGGCGGACTTATCGCTATTGCAATTTCTTCCAGCCAACCATAGAATAGATAGGATAAAAAGTGAAAACAAACAAAAGGCGATACAGTAATAAAATACTAAAACTATCATACTTACACAACAGTCAATAAATAAACCTACAATCAATTAATACATACTATACCTTTAAAGAACATATATATATCATATACCTACATACAACATACAATAATAAAAATAAAAGAATAGAAAAAAGCGACTAACGATTAACAAGATCAGCTACAATTGAAGAGAGATAATGTTAATGATTTCTTATGTTTTCGCGATTGTTATTCATTAAATTAAACTGTCAGGCAGACTACCTGCGACCATGAACGCTGTAAAGTGTTTGAAACGTCAGGTGTAAATAAATAAGTAATAAACGCGATAAAACCGTATTAAAATAGTTTAATTTAATGATTTTAGAGATAATGTTTTCTCACTAGATTTTTGAAAGATGAAGTAAGAAAACATAAAATAGTCGAATTGAGAACCTCTTTTTAAAATTTAATTTAGCCGGTTATAAATGTAACACAATATTGTTCATACGCTGTTTATATGTCGTGCTGAATCTTATTTAGATCAAAATCGTATTCGATTTATTCATAAGCTTATGTTAAAAAACTTACTAGCCTCGCCAACATGGAGTTTCATAATATCGACATATACATAACGGATGAAAGTAAATCAATTGCTAAACGACATCGAATATCTTTTTGGGTTACTATGACGCCATTTTGAAATGTTGTACATCAAATTACTTATTTCTGTAAGCGTTAAAAACACTTACAGAAATAACAGATACAAACAATCACATAAAATACATTTCACGAAAATATTGTTTTTATAAAATTACATTTAATTTCAATATCCTTATATTATTCTTAGAACTATGATTTATGTAAAAAATTAAAAGTAAAATGAAGAAAATTGTGTATGAAAAGTGTTTCTGAGATCAAATATTACGTTTTGGTGAGATTTAAAAAATAATTAGGTACTTATTATTATAATTATGCCGAAGAACATCTTTTAATGCACATAAATAAATATATAAAATAATATAAAAAGTAAATAAATATTTGAAAAAAAATCTTTCATCGAACCCCATCCAAGCAACGTACCCAGCAGACTGGCAGCATTTTATCACTGGATGGAGCAAAAAAGCTGTCCGACCTGTTGAATATTACTTTTTTTTATATTTATTGAAAAAAAATTAAGTATATTTTTCTTCATTGATTTTATATTTTTTTTCTCTAATATAATAAAAATTATTCATAATTCTTTTTTTTATCGGGTCTTTTTAAATTAATATTAATAATACCCGTAATGAATTCCAAAACTATCAAGATCATCAAAACATGTTAGAAAAGCAAACTAAGAAAATAAATGTGATATTTTTATATGAATTAAAAGTTGAATGGATCTCATACAAAAGACATCAACGCGCAGTAAAATAATGCCACCTGCCACAGTTCTGTATAAACGAGTATTTGATACTTTTGATTATGTATATAATGGAAATTCGTAGTCTCTGCCGACCCCTACGGGAAAACGGCGTGATGGTATGTATGTATGTATGTGTGTTATAAATTGTTATTAAGACACAATTTACATACCTACTGAGACTTGCAATTTTGGCACATAAGAATATTTACGATTAAGTACATTTTTAATACTAAATTACGAATATTTTAACACTAAGATTTCGTATAAGAATTTTTTCATTTATTTCGAGTAAATCACATAATCAATCGACCCTGTAAAACCTGGTGTCAAAGGTTTACGGAACCGCCTTAGAATATACATACCAAAACATATATTTTTTGTTTAGGAGAACCTAGGGAAAGTTGTTCAATATGACGAAGCGATTCTTATTAAGTAACTGTATGTTGGTATGTCTTCTCTCAACAGCCTTTGACCTAGAGAGTTGAATATCGATCGCTAACAGCCAGTCTGGGACCTGTTGCTGACGTGACGACTTCTGACCTTTGTGGACTAAGCAGACACTCCAATTTTATTAGTTTGAATTTGAAATTGATGCTAGATTGCACGTGAATCATGGTTCTACATATGTGGCAATTTGCCTGCTGTACCATGGACTATCCATACTTCGTAGTATTCATCATCTTAGCGCCTTCCAGGTTGCATCCTCAGCTGTCTGCTTCGGAGCCCAGGGTCCGCTTTCCTACTTTTAAGTCTCCACTTCCCCCGGTCTTCGGCATTCCTGACAGTTAGTCCGTTAGCACGCATATCCAGCTTCGCGACGCCAAGCCAGCTCTTTTTGGGCTACTTCGTAGTATTAGTAGTGTTTTTTTAATTAGACGAAAATAATTCGACTTAACATACTCAAAAATAGCCGTCACGGTAGTGGTTTTGTTTTAGTAAATACGCAATAACGCGATCGACCTCCTGTTTTATTACTAAAATTGGTGCTGGATTGCACGTAAATCATTGATCTGAATGTGGCAATTTGCATTTTGTACCCTCGACTATTTTATACAGGGTTGTAAAAAATTTCGACCTCACATTAATTTTGAAATTTCAATTTTCAATTTTAATTTTGGAATTTGAATTTAATTTGAATTTAGTTTGGATTTTTAAGGATGTTGATAGAGATTTCTGTAATAATTTGTCACGTTATTAATTTTATGTATCCCAATTCAAATTTTATCACGTTAGTATTTATAACTAAAAACTTAATTTAAATTGTCTAAATTTAATTAATTACATTCAGCTAATTTTGAAAAGATAATGATTTATTTAATAATTTTAAATAAGTAGAGAAAATTTTGTATTTCTGGAGGTGGGCCTTGACATTCTCCACACAGTTTTTAACTACTGCGGGTGCCATCGTTAACTGTGGTTTACTGTAAACACTTTTTTGTTCCCAATAAAGATTTATTTTATTAATTTATTCATTAGCTGATCACCAAATTTTAACGAGAAGTCGATACATTTTTGACAGTTTTCACTTTATTTTCTTTAGTGAATGTGGTTAAGTGTAACTACTAAACACACTGTCAAAAATTGGCCAGTAGTCTTTCATGGTCAGGGTTCTGTTGTATGGAGCCCCATAAATATTTATTTTATTCTGTTTTTTATTATTTGTTTTATAGCCACAACAGAAATACATCTCTGAAAATTTCAACTGTCTATCACGGTTCATGATATACAAGTCTAGTGACAAACGGACGGACATCTCTTAGTAGCCTTTTAGTAACGGAACCCTTAAAAGTACCTGTAATAAATGTAAATTTCCTACGGCTACTAACAATTAATCATTTTGAATGGTTGAAGTCATAATCATAACCCATACAACGTTTGAACTCTTTTGTTTAGCGCGTGCGACGGAGCTCTCTCATACAAAAAGTCGGGTCAGAGTTCAAATTAACGGCCATAATCATTGTTACAATGCACTAGTCATTCAAATGAATGACTGTTTTCACTCTCACTCGCATACTAGTGTAAGCCAACGGCTTTCGCTGGGTTTACGAGTTAATTCATGTTGTAATAGTTACTAACTTGAAAGTAAAGTAATAAGTATATTGAATGGAAGTTACCTGTGTTACTACTTTATTCAAGGTGATGTTACACCCTAGTGTCAGAAATTTTCGGAAGCCCATTTTGTCCTCTGACGTGGTTTCTTTAACGAGCACCATGACAGCATGACCAAATGGCATATTGTGCCATCATGAAATTTTTTATTATTATCAGACAATCAGGCGATTCAAGCCAGCAATGTCTCTGTCTGTCAAACTGTCTACGACTATATGTTTTCTCTTTCTGTGATCAGGTTGTGGCGATTTTTGTCTGTAAACATTGAGGGAGGTAGGACATTCTGTAAGGAGTAGTTCGTCTGGGGAAGTACCTTCACTACAGAAGACCGCAGCCAAATAACACTGTGATGCGGTGTTGTGTTCCTGCTGGTAAGTAACCCTACTACGCCAGGCTCCAGAGGGGTTGCTGTGCTGATAGCAAGACAGGTCGGCAACGCGCTCGTGACATCTCCTTTGTTGCAGGCGTTCATAGGCTTCGGTAACCACTTACCATCAGGTGGGCCGTACGCCTGTTTGTTTAATTAGTTGTATAGAAAAAAACAGAAGGTCTTGGATTCGATTCCCAAGCCAATCATATTGTATAAGTTGATTCCAGTTTGGGCATTAAAGAGACCACGTCAGAGGCACGGTTCCAAAAACTTTGACGTCACGGTCAACTGATTATGTTAACCACTGAAAATTGATAAATAAATCAAAACAGAATCTTATGCGGCAGTTAAAACTTGTATTTAGTCACTGAACAAGTGTGTATTGTAATGATTAAAAACATGTCACAAAAGCCTTGAAATTCCTTAAAAAGGATAAAAGCTCTCGACAACCCGCGCGGCCTCCAAAGCACTTCAGTTATTTATGTAAATATAAACCTAAAGCATAAAAAGGAAGATGCATCATTTGTGTAAGATCAATGGACTCATATTTTTTGTAGTAAAAATATTTTAGCAAGTGAACATGCGAATATAGTATGCAATTATGCTTATTTTTACCCGACTACGAAATAGTTCGAATAACTGATTATGACGGACGAAAATCATCTGTAATCGAGGAGTCTCGCCAGAAGTACTATTTTTGAAATTTACGAATCGATGAGTCGAAAAATGTTCGTTCAATATCGAATGGTTCTTATTCGTCATAATCGATGAGTCTAAAGATTTTAATCCGACATGCAAGTCATACATTTCATAAGTAGGTCTTCAGAAGGGTTATTTTTTTAATACAACTAAGTAGGCAAACAGGCGTACGGCCCACCTGATGGTAAGTGGTTACCGTAGCCTATGAATGCCTGCAACGCCGGATACGTCACGAGCGCGTTGCCGACCTGTCCGCTGTCAGCACAGCGACCTCTCTGGAGCCTGGCGACCCTACTCACCAGCAGGAACACAGTACTGCATCACAGTGTTATTTGGCTGCGGTCTTCTGTAGCGTGGAGGTACTTCTCCTTACAAAATGTCCTACCTCCCTAAAACGTTTAGTTTTATTCATGTTTAGTAATAGTTGATTACGTAGTACATAATCAACAGTCGTAAAAACATGAGACAGCATTGTTATTACTTAATATTATTTTCACTTTTATTTAATATCGATTTGTTGACTCTCTTTTTATATTTTCTTTTAGTTTAGCTAGTTTTAATTTAGTTTAGTTTTCTTTTAATTTGTATATAATTATTAATTATTTGTTAATAATACAATTTTTGCCATTGATTGCCAAGAGATTCGACCTCTGATTGGCGAAGTATCCCAGTCAAGGATTGATATCTGGAATGAGAGATACCCGACAGCATCGCACATTCCGCTGTCAGAAAATCTACCGCCTGGACATGATTTGCCCTGGCTGACATGGAAGTCTCTGAACAGACTCCGAACTCAGGTCGGCCAGTGCAGGGAAAACATGTTCAGGTGGGGCTACAGTTCAGAGGATTCCTGCCATTGTGGTGCCTCTCTCCAGACTATGGCGCACCTCTTATCTTGCCCTGAGTGCCCAGTCACCTGCACTCTCAGGGACCTTAACGAGGCCACTGACAATGCCTTGTCAGTGGCGGAATTTTGGTCTTCCCGAATTTGACTTTGCCAGAGTCGACTCGCTAAGAAGAAGAATAATACAATATACACTATTCAACAAAAAAAATAACACTAGAAATTAGAATAATTATAATTATAAACTATACAGTTCCGCCAAGCTGTCAACCTCCTGCGGTAGAGTGCCCAGAAGGCTGGCAGCATTGCCAAATTGAATGGCAATGCCAATCCTCTGTGCGAGGTAATTTCCAGCCGTCCGGTATTCCGTTGTAAATTGGTAATTTTATAATTGAATGTTATTTTAAAACAGTTATATACTGATTACATGAAATAAGTTTGAATTAAAATTCATAAATTAATTTACACAAATTATTCATCCCTTCCGTGTCTTACGCATGCAAATTGTTTAATAATTCACATGGGCTTATTACATAAGACATACTTTTGACTTCGGCCTAAGGTATTGTATGAATATTCAACAAATACTTAACCGCTTTCTCTTGTGTCCGTTTACGCACAAAATTCATAACTAATAAAGTGTTTACTTTGTCAATATTGCGAGTGTGCTTAGCAGTCTGTAATCTGTGATATTACATACAAGACCAATAATAATAAACACATAACATGAAGTTTTTCAAAGGGGCCTCTACATATTGGATCATATCCCCGCGCAAGCCTCTCAAAAACGGCCTTTGATTTTTTTAAATTGTAAGTCATTGTTGATCGGGATTATCAGAAGATCAGAGGCTGTTTCGACCAACTCTGACAACAGGGCACACCCCGGACACTCCATACAACAGCGGCGAGCGCAATGCCTATTATGACTACTACGTGCGTCAATGTGTGTATTACGTAGGGTTGGTCATCTGTGTGTGTACATAGGTCTATTTATCCCACTACTATGTAACCCACACATGATACGACGAACAGGCGCAGCGTCTTCCTAATTTATATCTTGAAATGAAACCAAAATGAGGATGATAGAATAAATGTGCATTTTCTTGAATCATTAGGTCGCTAAGTAAACAACAATAGAGTAGCTATTTATTTACCAAAACATAGCATGCGTTAGCGGCAAACAATTCTAGAACTTAATTTCAAGGTATTAGGAAAATTTAACATAAACCAACATTCCAAATAATTATAGAACATATTGAATCTTAATACGAAGCAGTAAGCGCTGTTTTTGATTGTGGCCATGTACGAGAAGAGCCGGAATTCTCGCGGTTGGGGAATGTGCGCAGGCGCAGACTAGTCAAGGACGTATAGTATAGCCGACGACGTAGACTTCAACCTATATATGTAATGATTTCATATATTTTCGCGATTCTTACACATTAAATTAAACTAAGTATTTTACTATATACGTTTTGATAACCCTCAAGTCCTTGCAAAAGAAATTTATTCCAAGGATGTTACGTGAAGCTATTGAAATTAAAAAACATCCTAATTTCAATAGAGAGAATTGTTGGCAGTTACCACTAGACCATTGGATGCTGTCAAATTGGCAACTCGCTAATGAAAACCGTATACTTCCGCAACGCTCGCTTATAAATGCAAATGCAAATTAAGTTCTATTTTTTTCGACAAATTTCGAATTCTACTTTTTCTCTTAAGGAAGAGCAGAGATTGGGGCTTTATAAATCTAGCCTTACGAATTATTTATTTTCCTTTATAAAGTAACATTTTTATGACCGGCTGATTGCCAGATTTGAGAATCAGAAATTGAAAATCCTATGAAAATCTAACTTTGCAATTGTAATTCTTGTAAAATAAATTATATTGATTCTAACGAGAAAATTTAAGCCTGTTGGGAGGAACAGAACCAAATTTTAGTTGACCTCAAAATCCACGTTGAGTCGACTGAAAGTAAGGAAAGTCTCCATTTGGAGACTGGCTAATTTTGCTTTTGTACGTAAAAGTGTATATTATGTTCCGGGCTAGAGGGTCGCATTTCTACACGGATTCTTACGAAGCTTGACACACGTTTTCCTTGATTTATTGATTTTTTTTTTATCGAAAACTTTTTTGATTGGGCGAAAGTTTGCTATATATGTTTTGTAAAATTTTTATTTTGATGCAACAATGAGTATTTCTATTATATTGCTTATATTTATTCTGAACTGAACGGATATTTATTTAACTTTTTTATCTATGTAACACACATAAATATGTTTGAAATTTTTTGTCCAGAGTTTTGTCATATTTGATAACAACTTCAAATGTCGGGTTCCCTGCCAGTGCTGTAAAA
This sequence comes from Euzophera pinguis, assembly GCA_947363495.1. Taxonomy (NCBI): domain Eukaryota; kingdom Metazoa; phylum Arthropoda; class Insecta; order Lepidoptera; family Pyralidae; genus Euzophera; species Euzophera pinguis. Next base: position 2,383,061 of record OX376164.1, read on the forward strand.
AAACTTAAAAAAGAGGGGAAATAGGGGGAAGTTCGTAGTAAAGTTTTATGAATAAAATTCATATTTGGAGGATGTTCGCGAAGTCTACTGTTCGCAGAACTTCTAGTTTTACCACAAGACCGTGTAGTTCCTATTATCTATTCAATTCCTTCCGTGCCACTGTGACTGTCTGTCGGTGTGTTTAATCTGTGTCGCGTTATGACCACGGTGCAGCGTAGCGTTTCATCTCAATTGCAATTTCGCCAACGATATGATTTCTGATCATACGATAGATCCAAGCTGCGTACGCGTCAAATCTCGAGTTTTCCCGGTCGCATTCATCGGCATACACTATAGGAGTGCTATATGTGTTTTAATGTGTATCCGTACTAATCCATATTAATATTATAAATGCGAAAGTCTGTCTGTCTGTTACGCTTTCACGGCTAAACCTCTAAACAGATTTTGATGAAATTTGGTATGAATATAGTTGAAGACCCGGGGTTCAAACATAGGCTACTTTTTGACGCAGGCGGAGCTGCGGGAAACAGCTAGTATATTATAAACGCGAAAGTCTGTCGGTCTATCTGTCTGTTACGCTTTCACAGCCAAACCGCTGAAAGGATTTTAATGAAATTTGGTATGAATATAGTTAAAGACCCGGGGTCAAACATAGGCTACTTTTTGACGCAGGCGGAGCTGCGGGAAACGGCTAGTAACGAATAATGTTCAATCAATATTAAATGATTTCAGTAAGTTAACGATTTTTATTCGATATATGAATGATACAATACAAATATGGAGGTCCTGAGCCCATTATAGGCCATCATGGTCCTTGATTTGGCGATTCTGGTTAACTAATTAATAAAAATAATATCGTAGGTATCAGAATTTTGATGGTCCAACGTTAGGTTCGTCGTACGTTCGGTACAGTCCATAGATTTTGTTTCCTTTATTCAACTTTACATTACAACTCTCTTCTTCGGTTCTTGTCGATGGTACTATATTCCTTCAGGCCAGAAACAAGCCACCTGAACAGATCTTCAGAAATCACGTATTCATGGTGCAATCACTGACTTTAAAGAAATACATTCTACCTTCTTATAGACTGTGTAAGGTTAAAGACTCATTTATGGGGAACTGTATACGTTTCTACAATAAGCTTCCTGAATCAATCACCAGTTTGCCTGATGGACAATTTAAAGCCCATGTTAAAGATCTACTGTAAAAAGGCTTATTATAGTACTGGTAATTTTCATAATGATAGGAATGTTAAACTTAAGCTTAAGTTTGACTTTTCTTTTATTCAGTTTTTATTTAAATAATCTGAAATCACATTAAAAAGTTGTGCAAATGTTAATAAACATTTGAATTCGTTTATTTCTAGTTAATTAAGGAAAGGTTTTTTCTTATTTGTAAATTGACGTTTTGAAGAAAATGCTGCAGTATAGTTTGTGGCGCCGCTTCTTCTCCACGCGCTTTGGTAGTGGTGGTAAACTTAATGCAAGTAAATTGACGTCAATAAGTGTAGTAGTAAGGATTTCATTTCATTACAAAATTCGGAAAGATGATTGATCATGGTAGTCTGACTACGTCTGTAGTTCATTGAAGTCTGTGGGTGCAATATATTTGGCACCTAGGCCGCGATATCAAATGCGAGAGAAACCATACTATAATACTAAAAATCAAACTAATCTTAAAATCATTATTTCTCTACTACTTCGAAATACATTCCGCGGACCACCACAAGTATGTCAAGTCAATTTAAGTGCTTCATTGCGTAAGGAATGATGGCCGGTTCGCTAATTAGTTTTTAATCATTCGATAATTTTATGTAATGACGATTTAATCAAATAATTTCGCAAAAACAATAGGATTGGTGAAAAGGGAATTTTCCAAATATTTGACCGGTTTGACGCTCATTTTCAGACCAGTACGTCTATTTTATACATCTACGAAATTAGCTTGGAATAAAATAGTAATGTACAAATTTAAGATTGTGTATTTTAGAGTTACAACCAGGTTTATAAACTTCTTTTCGAAATCAAATGGTTGTCCATTATGTTCAAATCATCTGGATTGCCTACCACCATTGCGTAATGGCACATGCTAGCCCGCTCATCAGGAGGTTAGGATTTCAATTCTCTTATTTTACATTTGTGCACAATTGAATCCTTATTGGATCTCAATGGCAATTTTTTATTATTAACTTTTGTGGTATTCTGTTCCAATTTTTAAGACCAATCGTATTCCATTGGCATGCCATTGAACTGCAACTGTAAAATTTTGCTAATCAAAAAAATATTAAAATCATAATTTTTTCAATAATCAGTACTCTGTTATTTATCATATTTACATTTCTTTCTACTATTACCATTCAATTACGTTTTAGTTGCAATTAAATTGAGATCCAAAGTTGTGTTAGCAGAATACCAATATTAAGCATATCAAAAATAATTGAGTTGTAATTGAATATCAGTTGCATGGTCTTTTAAAGCTTATTCGCGGGATTGCCACCCTGTTTCGATCCAGGAGTGAGGGTTCGATTCAATAGTGCTATTTTTGAAAAGTGTGACACATGCAAAATCGACGAGTCAAATGATGATTTTTCTTCGTTAACGACGAATTTTTATTCGACATATCCATACTAATATTGTAAATGCGAAAGTCTGTCTGTCTGTCTGTTACGTTTTCACGGCGAAACTGCTGAACGGATTTTGATGAAATTTGGTATGAATATAGTTGAAGACCCGGGGTCAAACATAGGCTACTTTTTGACGCAGGCGGAGCTGCGGGAAACAGCTAGTATGTCATATATTTCAAAAATAGTGATATTTTCATATCGGTGCATGAGTCAAATGAAAATTGTCGAAGGAAACCGTTAGCGTTAGTCAAACATTAAAATATAGGCTCTATGAATGATATTTTTTAAATGTTACTCAAGCAAAATCGCTGTGTCGAATGATTTTCATTCGTCAGAGTTAAGTGTATTGTATTCTGTAAGTAAATTTACGTCTAAGGATTATTTTTTTAAACAACTTAGTAGTCAAACAGGCGTACGGCCCACCTGGTGGTAAGTGGTTACCGTAACCTATGAACGCCTGCACTACACCGGAGATGTCACGACCGCGTTGCCGACCTGTCCGCTATCAGCACAGCTACCCCTCTGGAGCCTGGCGACCCTACTCACCAGCAGCAACACAACACTGCATCACAGTGTTATTTGGCTGCGGTCTTCTGTAGGGTGGAGGTACTTCCCCAGACGGACTACTGCTTACAAAATGTCCTACCTCTCTTAATGAAATGAAATGAAATTGTTTATTTTCAATATGGGATATAAATATCACTTATTGACGTCAATTTACTTATATTAAGTTTACCACCACTTCCAAAGCGCAAGTGGAGAATAAGCGGCGCCACAAACACCACATAAAATTATTAAAATACTTTGATAAGATTTAAAGGCATCAAAATCCATAGTACCTACCGTCAGGGTTAGATCTACATAGACATTTTCCCATAATAGCCATGCATTTTTGACCCCGAGTGTACATTAGTCCACGGTTCACACTGTCCAAATTTATTTAAAAGCGTATGTAAACTTTGTCTCATTGTTTTTGCCTATTTGTTTGTAAACAATATTGATGACAATCAAAAATTTTGTTTTCATAACTGATCTTGTTTTTTTTGTCCTATGTTTTTGCCAGACAAGTAGCCAATAGCCAAATTATGTGCTACATATACCTAGATATATAATAGTTGGTAAATAAAATTAAACGGAAACATGCCAGGACAAAGAAGCCTTTAAAATAAATTTTCACAGTAGGCTCAGGAGTGCTATTTTTGAAAACTCTCTCCTCAAAATGGGCGAGTCGAATGTATTTTTTTTCGATATCAAATAATTTAAATATAAATAATTTTCATAATATATATATATATTTAAATGTATATTACTAAATATTTACATAATGTCATATATTTTAAAAATAGGGATCTACAGAACGTAAAACTTCATTTGTCTTAACACTGAAAATTGTTAAAAAAATTGTTTGCCATACATAATCATCCTGTATTTATGTTTCTCTACTTCCTACTAAAATCCTAACAGACACTGAAAATATCGTGTACGAGTAGATTTCATAACAATAAATGTTCGATTTCCTGCCAATACACATCCGATTCTCACATGTTTAAAAAAACATTAATTTCCTTTTAATTTCCCAAACACACATTCAGAAATTCGTCGAAACTAGAGACGTATTCAAATTTCCATGTTGCGCATAACCAAACAGAGAAATCGGCAAAACTAATCGAGAGAAAATCTCAATCAGAATACAAATACCGATTATATTACCGGCCAGTTACTAAATAGAGCCGGACCTCTATGGTCTAAACTTTCTTGGCGCAAATAATATTTTAATAAGCACAAGTATGCACTTTAATAAGCATTAAATAGATAATCGGCCTTAACAACTTAATTAATAAGATATTTTTACTTACTCTACCTTTCAAGCAATTATAAAAAGGTTAATTAGACAATTAAAGTTTTACTGTGTTAAATTATTTTTGGATTTACGCTGGCTAATTTCGCATTTAAAAAATAACTTACCATTTTTAAAATTGTGTCGATTTTCCACCGATATGTCCCCATAACGTGAAGATATCAGATATACATGAACGATACAACAAAGAGTCCTTGAAAAGTGTACTTATGTGCCCACACAAATGTTTTTCACATTATTCACCACACCACTCGCGTTTGTAACCAAAACACATCCAGAAAAAAAAAGATTTAACACTGGCCGCCAACACGCGCGGAAAAAATAAATCAAATATCTATCGCGTTCGAAGTTCGAAATTTGAAAGTTTCGGCGGGAAACGTTTGCTTGCGCCAACCGCGCGCCACAGACTGCAAGATGGCGGACTTTTTTTGACGGTTCACACGAGTCGATTCACTTTCTACGACCTTACGTTGTATGCGACTTGTAATTAAACATAAAGATTTACGTAACCCGCCGATGTAACCCATGTCAGAATTAATTTCCGCGAAATGTTAGCTTTGTTGCAATTTAAACTATTGGTTGACATTTCGCGCCATAATGACCTTTAAATCAAAAATTAATACCTTAGCTCAAGTCAGCTCATACCTCAGGGTCAGTTCAGCTCAGAAGTCTAAATACTTATATATTAAATTCTGTGTTATGGTACTTTATCCATAGCAGAAAAAAGAAAAACCTCGCAAAATGTGCACCTACCCTACACGAATGTTTTCTTGTGCCACACAAATCAAATCTAGGCACTCCAATGCTCTACATATTTAGGTATCTAGATACTATTTAGCTGTTTTCCTCGGTTTATGTATGTAATATAGCTTAAAATCTTCCCAAAAAATCAGAGTAAGTACCTACGAGTATCGTATGCAGAAAGTAATTTTATAATTGTTTTAGTACGTAGTTCCGACTTTTGGCGGGAGCTGTAAAGAGCAGTATCGGCGCTGTATTTTATTTTTCAAAATTTGCGTGAAGTTTGTGCATAATAATGGTGGATTATTATTCGCAAAGTGTTCGATAAGAAGCGTGAGTGTTGGGAAGTGATACAGTGTTTGATTTATGTGATTTTCATGCTTGTTGCCAAAAGCTCCTAGTAAGCTAAATGCAGTTTTTCTACCACTTCACTTATCCTGATTCTTCTGACTAGACTTGACTACCGACTAGACTTTTAGACTTGACTAGGACTTGACGAAACCACACTGTAGGACTGAAGATGATTGAAAAATTAAGAAGGGCTATAAAGGACTTGTATCCATGGCCGTAAAACCCGTTACAAAAAAAAACATAAAAAAGTACCTAGTTCCGAAGATTACCCCCAAACAAACTCGCAAAATTTCAACACTATCTTTCTCTATAGATAGAACCATAGATTACTTATTGGTCTCCGCGGCGCAACGCGCGAGACCAATTATTAATCTAAGGATAGAACATTATTATCAGTTGAGTAAGTGTGATATATATATTCTGTCGATTACTGATCAAAAGCCCTATTTTTGAAATGTATGACATACTTGCCGTTTCCCGCAGATCCGCCTACGTCAAAAAGTAGCCTATGTTTGGCCCCGGGTCTTCAACTATATTCATACCAAATTTCATCAAAATCCGTTCAGCGGTTTGGCCGTGAAAGCGTAACAGACAGACAGACAGACTTTCGCATTTATAATATTAATATGGAGTATGGATATGGATATGTCGAACAAAAATAATTCGACTCGCCGATTTTGCGTGAATCACACTTTGCAAAAATAGCACTCCAGGGCCCGAATCGCGGTGACTAAATAACGTATTTACCAAAAGCAAGTTCCGATCGTTAGGACTATTTTCGAGTATGTAATATCGGTAAGTCGATTGATTCTTGTTGGACGTAATAGGCGAGTAGAACTATTTTAAAACGACAAAACGACAGATCGTAAATTCTTAAAAAAAATGCCTTTTTTTGTAACGTAAACAACTTATAATCTGTTATATTTTATTGCAATAATACTAAATTCAAAACAAATCGAAATAAATCAAAATAATGAATTAAAATTAATTTTAAAGAATTAAAAATTATAACGAAGAAAAAAGTATTATTAGTAAGTAGTATATAATAGTTCGATTTAGAATAATGAAAATTTCCAAATCGCTTGATTATTTTTCTGGTGGCAGGAATAAGGTTCCTTATTACCCAAACAAAATATCAGATTTTTAAGATCAGCCAATAAATAAAATAAAAAACATCAAATTGTATTCCCCTTAAAAATTTGCAGTTTACGGCTGTATGAGCATATACCTGTGCCACATCGGTAGACATATCAACGTTAAAAAAAGAAAACAACAAGTTATATATCGTGACGGGTACAGATACGTGCGCCAAGAAAACCTCGCAGTATAAGAATGAAATTTCCTTCTCCCTTCTGATTTTTTAAATCTATGAAATTGCCGTTTTGTATTAAATATGTTGAAGTACACTTTTCAAGTTTTTTTTATTTCTGTTTTTTTTTTCAAATGAATCACCCATGCAATCGATGCATCTTTGCCAACGCAGTGGCAGTATATCTTATTTTATTTATTAAAACATTTACAACAAGTAAAAATACAATTGGCGGACTTAATGCTAAAAGCATTCTCTCCCAGCCAACCATTAGGAAAAACAGAGAAAATACAAAGCGGCGCAAGTCCGCGCAATTTGTTAACAAAGTTGATATTACAGAAAAAAAAAGAACCCTACAGCTAAATATCGTAAACATACATAGATTTACACAAATAGGGAGTATAATATACATACATATTTAAAGATTTCAATGCAGAGAAATTGTGATTCTGGTTTATAAGTTAGAGAGAATTCATTAGATGAGCTTGAACCTTTTTCTTGAAGGTAAATTTTGTTGAGGTCTCTTTAATGTTGTTGTTGTTGATGTAATTCTCTTCAATGCTATTTTTGAGAAATGTCACTCGAGCAAAATTGGCGAGTCGTATGTTTTTTTTTCGAAATCAAATGATTTTTGTTCGTTAATGAAGGATTTTTATTCGATATATATGTCAAAGATTTCAAAAATAGGCATCTGGACGGGGATGGCAACGAACTCTTCAGGCGTTTTGTACTGTCTATTAATTAATTACTTACAATGAAACAGACAGACAGGCGCGGTCAGTCTACATTCCTAGCTAGGACAAGTTTTTATCCACTCACATGATCTAGGACATGTTGAAGGCTGAAATTGTCATGTAGGTGAGAGAAGGGCGGTAGACATAGATAATTATCACATGAAATAATTTTTATACGCATGTAAATCAACACACATGGTAAGAATTGGCACGTTTTCAAAGTAATCAACCTTCTAAAGTCTGAAGGAGTTTAATAGAGAGAGAACAAATGAGAAAATAAATTTTCACATTTGATGATCGAAAAGGCGACTCGAACTAGTGAGAATAAACGGATATTTTTATGGGGTGTTTTTTTTAGAGGTATAGTAACTTTAAGTTGGCATTACTGTTCAAGATGGCGACCGATTTAACAGCTGTCAAGTGATTTATTCTCAGTTTGGTTTGGCAATTCATCATGAATAGACTCACGCCCCGCTAGGGTATATAGTATTCTGTGCTCACGCCTGAACAACGCTTGCAAATACAGTACCGATTTTATGACGTAATTACACTACGAAGTTTGGTCTTCATATAAATATAGATATAATGACTTCCCTTACAGTGACATGTCGCTTATTATGACCCATTTTTAATAAATTATGTCTGGTTATAATGACCAACATGATTCTTTACACCTTCGGTAATGTTCGTTGATAGTTGAGAGACTATTTTTACAATAAAATGAAAAAAATAAAAGGAGACAAAAATTACAGATTACTTACATTAAAAAATGAAAAATATTTAATATACTATGTTAAGTATATATACTATGTTTCTCTATTAAAATACTCTATTAAAGTACATATTTACATAAAAAAGGTTTTTTTTTTGCACAAAACTCTTTGTATGACATCCGCTTATTATGACGTGTTTGTCAATTCCCTTCGATGTCATTATAAACGGATTCCACTGTAGTGCAATTTTATTTCGAAAATAATGGTTCTATGCGGAATACGTATCGCGCACTACGTCCATTTTATCGTCGACAAAATCGTCCATCAGAGCAGTTAATTCGACTAACCATGGAACGTTTTCGCACCACGTTTACTCTTATTGATAACTCGCATCCCCAGAGACGCCGTACGGTGCGTACAGCAGAAGCTATTGCTACTGTAGAGCGTAGCATTGAGGAAGACCCGAATGAGTCCATCCGCCATCGAGCACAGGAATTGGATCTGTGTCCATCCACTTTATGGAAGATTTTGCGGAAGGATCTTGGTTTGCGTGCTTACAAAATCCAACTCGTGCAAGAATTGAAGCCAAACGATCATCAAGCAAGGCGTAGATTCATCGAATGGGCCCAAAACCAGATTGCTGTTGTTCCTCATTTTCATAAGCGAATTTTGTTTAGTGATGAAGCGCACTTCTGGTTGAATGGCTACGCCAACAAACAAAACTGCCGCATTTGGAGTGAAGCTAATCCTCAAGTGTATGTCGAAACACCGTTACATCCAGACAAACTGACTGTTTGGTGCGCTTTATGGGCTGGTGGAATCATTGGTCCGTACTTCTTCAAAAACGATGATGGCCAGAACGTTACAGTCAATGGTGATCGGTATAGAGCCATGATTACTAACTTTTTCTTTCCTGAATTGAACAACCATGATGTCCAGGAGCTGTGGTTCCAACAAGACGGCGCAACATTTCACACAGCTCGTGCCACAATCGATTTATTGAAAGACACGTTTGGTGACCGCCTAATTTCACGTTTTGGGCCTTTGAATTGGCCTCCAATATCTTGTGATTTAACACCGCTAGACTACTTTCTGTGGGGCTATGTAAAGTCATTGGTCTATGCGGATAAGCCACAAACGCTTGACCATTTGGAAGACAACATTCGCCGTGTTATTGCCGATATACGGCCACAAATGTTGGAAAAAGTCATCGAAAATTGGACTACATCCGAGCCAGCCGTGGCGGTCATATGCCAGAAATCATATTTAACATTACATTTTATTTTTTTCTTACACAAGATTATCTTTCGGATAAATAAAATTCATGTCAATCGAATAATCCATCGTTGTTTTATTGCAATTTAAAGTTTTATACCTCTAAACAAAACACCCTTTACTATTTATTTTAGCTGATATCTGATGGTAGTTGCAGCTACCATGTCAGAGGCCGAAAGGCGGTTCTGGAAAACTTTGACATCAAGTATTACACAGTCGAATCTACCTAGTCGATTGACCACGTAACTCCACATGTAACTCACTCGATGTGAATGGATGAATGAAGTAGGCAATTTTGTAATCTGCGATAAGAAAGTACTTACGTGGTACTTACCCACGTTTTAATCATGTTACAACTGCTTGGTGACAGAACTTCTTCCTTACTTACTTTGTGACAGAACGACTGGCTCAGCATTTAGCTACATAATTTGAAGGTATTTAGACGTCATACGCGCTTAATCCTATCTTTGCGAGTCGACTCTGGCTGTTATCAAACTTCCGAGGACCAAAACACTTAATCCTATAATTTTATGTTTTCAATACGCAGAAAGTAACAACTGTTAAATTAACAAACAGGCGTACAGCCAGCCTGATGGAAAGCGGTTACCGTATCCTATGTGAAGCCTGCCAACTGCAAACGCTTTGCAGATTCAGTGCTATTTTTTAAAAGTGTGACTCACGCATAATCGGTCAGTCGAATAATTTTTGTTTGATATCGAATGATTTTCGCTCGAATCGAATGACTTTTGTTCGTTTCATGCGACATATATGTCATACATTTCGCATTGTTATACGATCCGCCCAATCCCATTTTAGCCTAGCTGTTTTCTTCCCTACATCCGAAATTATTGATTTTTTGTTTTGATAATAGAAAAACTATCAAGACGTACAGTCACTCAGTGATTTAAGAAACAATGTGTTTACATGTTAATGCACGTGACTGTACGTACCTACATACACAAATACCCTGGCATTCCGTGGTACCCTAAACGTACCATTGCGTCTCCTTCCTTCAGTATTCCTTTGTTCAAAACACAGAAGGGTAATAAGAATGACTAATGACACGGACAGGTCATCGACTTGCCCAGAATCTCGTTTTGTCACGCCGAACACGCGCGTCAGAGGAAAATCTGATGTTGACACGGTCTGCATGCCAATGTACAATGAAAGCGAACTCGTGAACTCACACACACTTCCTTTCTTCCCTACACTGGACGAGACCATCATCTACGTTACAGACTTTTGGACAACAAAAGGGAGCAGGGAAGAGAGGAGGGGTGCTATCTTTGAAAAGTGTGATTCACTCAAAATTTTTGAGTCGAATAATTTTCGTTTGATATAGAATTATTTATTTTCATTTGTCATAATCGCTGAGTTGAACAATTTTCATTCGACATAATATGAGTTATACATTTTAGAAAATAGGGCTCCTAGGTTAGTGTTGTAATTTTCTTCTTAGCGTGTCGACCATAAAGCAATTACAAAGAGGAGATGCCGTAATAAGGGTTTTGTAAAAAAGTATTTGTGAGGCTACATACATATAATACAATATACAACAGGGCGGAAGGCAGACGTGCTTGGTTTCGGCCGTGGCTCCAACCACGGAGCACGAGCAATGACAAGCTCCGTCCACTTTTATGTCGGCGAGGCGCCAATGATCACATCACTGCGCCATTTCAAACGGCATCTCCTCTTTGTAATTGCTCCATGGTGTTGAGTAAACGAACTCAATTGTCAATGAAAAATGACGACATGAACAAAGGTCATTGACATGCCCAGAATCTTATTTACTTGTCACCCCAAACACGCCGTCAGAGGAAAATCTGATCCTGTCTGACACGAGCTGCATGACAATGCGCAATGAAAGCGATCGATGTCCGATGAATTACAATATTGGAGAAAATATTTGCACATTTCTTATTGCAAAAAGAGAGTTTGAATTGCCAGTTTTTGCCCGCAGAGGAGTTCGATAGCCGAGCGCGGCGCGCGTATCTGTCACGATTTCGTGTGTCGTAATGGATTAGTCGCAATTATGTAGTTGTATATTCTATCTCGTGTCCCTAACGCTTCGGAAGGTACATTAAGCCGTCGGTCCAGGCTGTCAACGTCGTAAGAAGTGCTATTTTTGAAAAGTGTGACTCACGCAAAATTGGGGATTCGAATAATTTTTGTTCAAAATCGAGTGATTTTCGTTCGTTAAACGAAGCATTTTTTGTTCTATATCGAACGATTTTCATTTGACATATATGTCATACATTTCAAAAATAGGACTCTAGGCCATGGAATTACTACTAACGTAGTCAGGCTGTGATAGATTATAATAATATGCCTTTACAGTTATAATTTGAAAATGTAGTTTGAATGCAATTGAATTTTAAAAAAATCTCTACTTTTATATTTTTATTTTTTGCATACTCTTTTGAGAGTGCAATACACGAAATTATAATTTACCAAAGATCGTATGTACTGTATTCTTGCAAATAAACAAATTATCTTATCTTAAAGTATGCAGCCTGAAAAATCTGACTGTGTTGGCCACTAAGTTTATCGCAGCTCCAACCTGCTTCAAAAATAAGCCAAAATTTGACCCCGGGTCTTCCACATTTATATACCAAACTTTATCAAAGCTCGTTCTGCGGTTTGACCATGAAAACGTAACGGACAGACAGATCGATAGACAGACTTTCGCGCTAAACACATGGAGTAATTATAAAGGCTAAACATTAGTATGGAGTTTGTATGGATTGGATATGAAATAGGGAAACATGGATTATGCGCCACCTGCGCCACCCTGTGGCGCCAATTGGCGCAACTTACATTCCAGAGCGCCATCTATGTTTGCAAGTAAATATAAAAAATACACAGATTGGTTTGGTGTTACCAGAAATCTGTGCCAGGAAGAAATGAAGGAAAATGAAAGTCTTCAACTTTTAACCAAATTATGATTATTTTTGTTTTAATATATTTATTCTAGAGGTACAAGTACTATATGTCTGTCTGTACTTGCGGCACAGAATTATTAATAGTTTAATAGTACTAACTTGCGGTGTAGTGAGTGGCTCTGTGGTGTGCGGAGTGGCCTGTGGGAGTGGCGCAACCTGGCAACCCAAATCCGCAAGTGTCAATTTTGCGATTGTGGACGTCGGACGTCTGCTTGATATAACAATTTGTAAAAAATATGAAAATAGGACGAAAACATGAAATCTTTTGCAAATAATTAACGTTATTTTCAAATAAATTAATGGCATGTCTTGAACTGTTGTAAATATCTTCAAACGAATATAAACAAATTCACAAAATGGCTAAGTAAGTGTGCAATTTATTTTCTTTTCTATTTGGATTCTAACTGGATTGATTTGTAATTTTATACCGTCTTGTATACATACTTTTTGCGGTCAATGTAGCTCGGATAATAATAACCTTCGTGTATCAGTGGTTGTTGCAATGGTTCTTTATTACAATTATAATATTGTTGTAAATATAATGTGCGTGCAATGTTAAAAAAGATATTGCTTAAAATTTATGAATAAAACTTATTAACCTTACTGAATTAATTATTTATATCTTAAAAAGCATTTTTTTTTTTCTGTGATATCATCAAATAGTTTTGTTTGTTTTTATTTGCTATGAAAATAGTGGTAGGCACATAGAACTTTTCTTTTTTAAAGCTGGCTGGATTATAAACTCTTTTCTATATCAGAGACAATACACCTAGGTTTTTGTCTAAAAAACTGTTATGTGTATATTTTTTGTAGTACAATTTTGAACTGCATATTGAAGAGAATACAATGTATTTATAATTATTCAATGTTTTAAAAATGAATCATATTGCAGGGAAATGATGATAGTGTTTGTGTACGATACACAGTGCTGCACATCAGAGGAGGATGACCCAATAGATGCCGTGCTGTACTTTCATCCAGGATGGGTCTCGGACGCCCAGCGACATGCTTTAGCAGGACAGGTAAAACTGTTATTTTTACACAACAACTCAAAACTATTTTTATTTTTCCATATCTTGCGATGAATCCCAAGACTATAAGCAGATGTGTTAGAAGTCCCCAGTGGGAACTTCTCTCTTGATATTAACTTTATAAGGATTGTTGTCAGTTGCCAAATTGCATAGCATGTCTCTTCAGGCGCGTTTTATGAGCTGGTTTACTGCTTGGCAGATAGCATTTAAAATACATATGAAATAAAACCACTCTTTGACCACTTTGGAACAAGCCCGCCCCAATATCAATGAAATATTAATTATTATAAAATTATGTACTGGCAGCCTAAAGGTTAAATATCTTTATTAATGTTACCACTCAATGATGTAAATTGGCAACTACCCCTACCAACACATACCAAGGTCGTCACATGATGAGAACCATAAAGAAAATTGTTCCTTGGGCTTTGGAATATGAGTCTGTAACTCTGTTGGTTTACCAACCAATGGATGGATTTTGAAGCCTATGGATTTAAGTACGCCAATAAAATGCATTATAATAAAGTTTTCATAAATATGTACTGTGTGGTGCTCAGTATAGGTCACAACCCTCAATAGTGAGGTTTATGATTCAAGGAAAAGGAGGAGGATGCATCATGTATTTTTGTTATCCTGGCATAAAATAAATATGATAATTGATTGAAGGGGAGGTTTATCCCCAATATGGTTATAGAAAGCTGATCATAATAATGAAAATGATGTGTAATTGAGACATCTGATGAAGTGAATTTACCTTATCCTGTATTTGACTATTAAGTGCTACTTGAAACAGTTACATATTTGCATATACCTACAGCAATTAAAAGTCTGTAATCTACAGTTGTCAGTTACTATATTATTAGTTTCATTAACAATAGAGTAAACTTTTCTTCGTGAATTCAAAAATAGGCAGTAAAGCAATCCTTCAGCAAATATAATAACCCACTGCTTGGTCATGTCTCATTCTGTTTACGCCAACCATCTCTGCCCTGAGCCATTGCAATCCAGTTGTTGCCAGCTATTTTCCTGATATTGTCGACCCACCTAGCAGCTGGATGTCCATCCAGTACTTTGTCTTCCGTTTCTTGGATACCACTCCATTACAGTCTTACTCCACCTACCATCGATCCTTCTAGCCAAGTCTCTCACTCAGTTCCTTTCAATATTGCAACCCTAGAGAGTATGTCGTGGGCTTTGGTTCTTTGTCGGATCTCAAGGTTGCGAATTCGATCTTGCAGTTTAACACCAAGCATGACTCGTTCCATGGCCCTATGTGCAACTGCAATTCTGTACATGGTTCCTTTAGTGAGAGTCCATGTCTCGGCGCCATAGGTTATTGTGGGCAGGACACATTGGTTGAAGAAACGGGTTTTTAGACATTGGTATCTTTCTATTTTTCTTGGAGTCTTACCACAGAATTATTAATAGGTCTTACTCCACCTACCATCATACCTTCTAGCTACAACTACTTTTTTCTTATTGTATTTTAATGAACGTCTTCATAATTACTATATTTGGTATGTATAGAAACCACATTTATACCAAAAATATCTTAAATATTTTAAAACAAGATTTCAAATTTAGATTCCTTCATAATTATTTCTACATAATCATTACAGAATAATAGCAAAGTACACTGAGAGAAACAATGATTGAATATATTTTTAACAATTTTTTAACTTATACAGTATTTTGACTAGGGCCATATCAAATACCATACAGATTATTATAGCAATTGTCTAACTATTTCAAAGTCCAATCTGTCGCAGAAAATCCACTGCTGGATATAGGCTTTCCTCATAGAATTTCAATCTGATTGATTACAAATTTACAAGTGGCCCGCATCCAGCGTCTTCCTGTGACCTTAATAAGGATTTAGATCCCAAATGCCCGGACTCCTGCATGTATGATGATCTTTTAGCAGCCAACGATAGGTCGGTGACTGTGGCCACTTATTGGTCTAAACAAATGTGAAGAGTCAGCCATTTCTATTCGACAAGAAGAATAAGGATTTGGAACTATTTTGTAGATGGATGTACCATAAACTTTATCACCATCTAATGCCAAATATTCATTTCAGGTGGTAGGTACAGCACACTGCGTCAAGTCCCTCTTCTCGCAACCGGTGGCCATTACCCTGCAGAGCGGAAAATTTATCATCAGAGAATATGGGAGATACATTTTGGTAAGTAAAATTTACCAGCAAGATAGCATCCATGTTTTACAGAATTTTTTTTCCTGCACTCTCCTGTTCACGTACTTTCGATAAACATCTGGTGAGTTAAATGAGGCCGAGGGGTGTCTGGACAACTCTGACACGAGAGTGTATATGATCGATTGTCTTTGATAATAATAGTTAACACACACGAAATGACGATACAACCTTTTTTTTTAAGAAAGCCGGATATTCGGCGCTTTTGCCGAATAATTGCCGACTAGTCGCCGCCTACGATAGTGGCCGAATAGTCTGCTTTACATCAACATCTCTAATTATTACACTTTATGAATACAGAAGTTATACACAATTTTAAAAATAAAAAATGTAATTTTCTTTATTCAGGCTATAGGCAGTGATCGTAACATCCCAGATTGGGTGCTCAAAAACCGGGCCAATCTCCTGACTTCCATGATCAAGGTCTACCACGGGGACCTGCAAACCTTAGCAGACGAGATGGAAGACCCGAAGAGGCTGGCAGAGAAACTGTACCAGATTTTTGAGACTTACCTCCCCGTGTTGCAATATGGATGCCATATCTTCCAGAGGGTTCCAATGCTCACTCTTCCTAAGGTAAGTTCTTTTGAAATACATCAACTAAGTAGCTTAAATTGGTATACGAGAAACCTCTGCATTTATTGCTATCAGCATCAATCTTAGCCTAGACGAGACGTATTCTTTATCCTGTACTTCTCCATGATGGTCCTTAGGGCAAAACAGGGTCCATGGTTCCGTGACCGGGACGAAATCCATATTGACACTCCGAGACTGCACTTGCCTGCGGGATCCGGGTGTGGGACATGACCTTCATGCCGCTGTAACTTTTACACTCCTGCACCGATCCCGTTCCTTTGAAAACTGGAGTAATAATACTCAGCCTCCATTGGAAAATCCCTGGAATATTAAGACCCAGAGGTGGTGGGTTCGATTCCCACGGGAAGAATTGTTTGTTTTCAATTTGATTAAGACATGTATAATAAAGATGATTCCACTCTTCGGAAGCACCTTAAACAGCAAGTTCTTCAGTTTTCATATATTAAGTTATAGTTTTCAGGACTTTTCCTTTCCTTATCATCATAGACGTCTATCACTTCAGTTAGTAAATCTATCGATATATCAGTAGATTTTACAATATATTTTATATCCGATTGATAAAATTCAATGTAAACAAACATAACTGTCTGGCGGTTATCGCTAATGTAAACAAAACGTGCCGCGCCCACGTGGTTACTGGAATGTAATGGCCGATTCTCGTATATTAGAGTTAGTTTACATCATATCATGCATCTTTAAATTGCATACAAGTATTTATGAAATTACTGTTGAAGAGCTTGATAGCCGAGCGCGCTGCTCGTGTCCGTAGCGAACATGCGTGTTAGGCGACCCGTAATTGGATTGGTCGCCATTTCGAAGCGCTGAGGAACTCGATATAGATAATGCCACTTTTCTATCTCGAACTCCTTTGTGCTTCGAAAGGTACGTTAAGCAATGCCGGTTGTTATCGATATAAGGTAGTCGTTAGGCTGTGTCAGATGCCTTTAGGGTTATTACATTTGTAGATTGTGACCCATGAAGCAAATACAAAGAGGAGACTGGTGCACCGTTACGGTTATCGGGGCAGTGACTCCAGAAAAGAGGGCTTACGTCATTTTTCGTTCAACTGAAGTGAAGCGAGCTCCTATGTTTTTTTAAATTTTTCTAAATTACAGTAATGTAATTATAATAAGCTGAAACGTAAGTTTCAGCTTATAATATTTGTAAAATATTTTAAACCATTTAGTTTTAATAGTGTACTGTTATGGGATCACAAAAAACGTAGGAAAATAGTATATTTTCGAAGTTATTTGATATGTTCAAAATATCTGTAATATAAAGATATATAAATATATTTTTTTATATTAATATCTTCGATTTGCTAACGATTGGTGAGTAGAGGGGCGTCAATAGGGGCTGAGACACGGCCAAACCGAGCTCCGCGCACGGCTGCCTTTCGCTCCCCCGTATTTTCACACAATTTTTGTAAGGAAGCTCTCGATATGCCATCTCCTCTTTGTTATTTCTCTGCGGTCCTACCGGATTGTCCAATGATTAGAAATAACATAAGTAAAGTGGTATTTTCACTTCGAAGCGAGCATCTGAGGAATGCAACCGGGAAGGCGCTAAGATAAGAGAGATATCTGTCACACAAGTAAAATCGCGACAACAGCTAACTAATAAACAAACATTACCATCCCATAAATTTATTTATAAATTCACTTCACACAAATTACAATATAAAAAAATAATAGTATCATTCTGTTCTCGTTATATTTATTCAGTCTTATCTTCCGATGGATCTTCTTTTGTTTCGTCACCTTCACCTTCCATTTGTACACCATCTGTGTCCTGCTCTTCCATCATTTCTTGTGCAAGGTCTACTGTATGAATAAGTTCTTCAATTTCAGGCTTTGGGTCGCTATTATCACTTTCATTCTCATCTTTTTCCAATACCTCCGACATTTTCATCAGTACTTTTGACTGTGACTTTGTTTCTGCCAAATCTTTCATGATAGACTTCTGCACTGCTAATATACTAGCTTCCAACATTTTGTTCACGTTATCTTCATCTTCGCTTTGTGTCTCAATTTGAGAAACCTCGGGGACATGTTCAGACTTAGATGACGTAACAAACGACGAAACACTGCTCATGTTATCTAATAATTCTCCAGCACTGTCTGCGGGTATTATTTGCAGTCCAGGTATTGTATTTAAACTTCCAATTGTAGTTGAAACAAAAGAAACTGATGAAGGACTGTGTTCTACTTTTCTAGAAGTTTGTTTTGAAGTTAAGGACAGCGCAGAGGACTGCAAAGATCTTTTAGCGGTGGGTTTGGGAATAAATCCAAGATCACCTTCTTTGTATACTTTTCCGAACGATGCTAAAGTTTCAATAGAATCTCCTTCTTGGATGTCGTGATATTGGGATACAATCTCGAGCAGCCGCGACAATAGATTTTTTCTATCCATAATTTCTTTTGAAGGATCCGTAGTCGCCCATTCATCTAACTTCAAAGCAGCTTTCACTTCTATAGCCGCTTCTTTCAATATATTTTTCAGTTTGTCACATTGAGCGTACATTTTCTTCGTTTCAATACTAGTTTTATTTTGAACACTAGTTTTATTATGCAAGTTTTGTTCTAATATCTTGACTTGTAAATTCAAATTTTCATTCTCCTTTGTTAACTTTTGAATCTTTGCTTGTTGTGCGTCAAAATCTACTACCTTTTTATCCTGCAATGCTTTACTTTTCTTCATTTCGTGAAAAGCCTCTGTCAGTTGTTCTATTACTTTTAGTTGAATGACGTTTTTGTTTATAGCCTTATCTCTTTCTTCTTCAGCTAATTCCTTTGCAATCCGCGCTGCTCTTTCTCGCTCTTTGTATTTTTCATTTTGTTCAGTTAATTTGGCTTGTGAATTTAGAATGTTATCTAACTCATTGTTAATAGCTATGTTCTCTCTGATCACCCTGTGTGTTGAAGCTGCAATCCGTAATTCGGTAGCATCTTGAAAGTCTTGGGCAAGTTGCAATAACCGAGCTTCCATTTCTTTTTTAAGCTTATCTTTACTGATTACATATTTCTTCTCGGCGTCGTAAATAATTCTTTTGTACTTCATTTCTTGTTCCTCAAAATCTTTTTCCTGTTTCTCAAATTTCCTCATCAAATCATCTCTAATTTGTCTGAACTCCTCTAAAGTGTTGAGTTTGCTGGCCAACAGTTTATTTTCAGACGAAAGCTGATCTTTCATAATCGTAAAATTCTTTTCCAATTCAGCGACAATTTGTTTGAATTCCTTCGTCTCGATTTCTCTTGTTTCTTCAAGACCTTTAACTTTATCTCTCAATTCGTTGTTTTCTTCATTTTTTAAATTAAGAGTTTTTTTAAGATACGAAATAATATCCGCTCTATCTTCGTCTAGTTTATCGTATGCTTTCTGCAGTTCTTCGTTTCTGGTTTCATATTCGTCGACAGCCGCTCTGAGTCTTGCTATTTTACGGTTACACTCAGCTATTTGGAGTTCCAAGAATGTCCGTTCTACTTCTGTGAACGCTCCCCCGGCTTTTGGCGCTTCTTCTGCTTTTCCTTTATCCTTTTTCGGTGCCATTTTTAAGAATTGCTCAACTTAAAAATTGTAATTACATGTATTCTTGTAAATACAAGCTGATATTTAGATGCGTACAACTCCATGTATCTGTAGGAATTGTTCCCTCATTGTATCGATTAAACTAGGTGGCTGAATGATATCACCACGGCAACGCGTAAACGATCTTATCAACAGCAAGAAAATCCGATAGGAAATAAAGTCTCGGCCACACTAAGAGATTATGATAAGTTTTATTATTTCATGAATTAAATTATGAGTCATTCGTTGTGAGAAAGAAAGAATGCTTGTTTTCTAATGTTTTCGCGATTGTTACACATACTATTTTTATACGATGTTTATCGCGTTTCTTACTCATTTTTTTACACCTAACGTTTCAAATATTTTGCAACGTTCATGGACTTCTGAAGAAGACTTGATCTCATGCTGCTTAAAAAGATCATCATCATCATCCTAGCCTTTTCCCCTTTCAATTGAGGTCTGCTCTCCGTATCTTCAATCTTCTCTATCGTGTACAATTTCAGGGGTTATTCCCATCGTCTTTATACCCCTTCTTCTGCCTCTTTTTCCTTAAAAAGCGATGATAATAATATTTAATGTATATTCATTTGCAGAGTGCGACGTCAGTTTACATGGAGTCCATGCAGATTTTAGAACACTGCAGAAAGAGTAAAGGCGTGCTTGGAGGCGTCATTTTATACAACAACAAGTAAATATTTTTCAAATAAACTAATTAATTTCTTAAAAATAAAAACATTTCAGCGTTTGCCCAGAGCACTGGCAGCTTTTCTCTCTGGACTGCGAGACTTAAATGATTTTAAAATTTTGGTGTATTCGATACCTACTGATTTATATTAGTTCAAAAAAGTCAAAATATTCGTTTTTTTACACAAAAAAAAAGTATTTTTTTCTGCAAAACTTTTTGAACGATCAAAATTAAGACTTACGAGCCCAATACTAAATAAAGTTATTTGTCCAATAAAAGTATTTTCAACACAATTGCTCATAAAGTAATTGTAATTGTTAAATATGTAAACACGTTGTTTATATATTTAGTCGCCCTTGTAAGTAAGGGTTTCCATAGTTACGTTCCTTTTTTTTAAATGTACGCCAAGAGGATTTTAAGTCTCAAACCAATTCATTGTTTTTGCAAAAAATATAAATATATATAAACTATTTTAGTTTCCAAATGATAAATCAACTAATAATGATTAACC
The DNA here is from genome assembly GCA_947363495.1 of Euzophera pinguis. NCBI lineage: Eukaryota > Metazoa > Arthropoda > Insecta > Lepidoptera > Pyralidae > Euzophera > Euzophera pinguis. Next base: position 2,404,210 of record OX376164.1, read on the forward strand.
AATGATTTAAGAGAGGTAGGACATTTTGTAAGTCGTCTGGGGAAGTACCTCCACCCTACAGAAGACCGCAGTCAAATAACACTGTGATGCAGTGTTGTGTTCCTGCTGGTGAGTAGGCTCGCCAGGCTCCAGAGGGGTCGCTGTGCTGACAGCGGACAGGTCGGCAACGCGCTCGTGACATCACTGGTGTTGCAGGCGTTTATAGGCTACGGTAACCACTTACCATCAGGTGGGCCGTACGCCTGTTTGTCTGCTTAGTTGTATATAAAAAATATTTAATTAATAAAAATACATATTTATATTTATTTTACTAAACATTAGCCGTATTGGACTACAAATATTTATTTGTGTAGAAAAATTAAGAAGGGCTTTAAAGGACATGTATCCATGGCCGTAAAACCAATTACTCAAATTCAATTTCGCTCGGCAGTAGTCTCGTGTTTGCTACTTTTGTATTCTTGTACTGCCTATATGATCTAAGGTAAAACCTTAAACCCGGAGGTCGTGGGTTCGATTACCACAGAAAGCTTCTTTTCGTTGCTTCCAGTTTCAGGATATTGCAGTCTTGAATCCCGCCGTTGGTCCCGGCTGCTATTTGGTGGTCGTTAAAGGAACCACGTCGAAAGGCGGTTTTTTCTCTCTTTCTTTTTTGTTTATACAAATACCTTATTTCTCAGGATAATATCAACCCAACTGCCTCCGAGCCTGACATCATACCTAACCGTAGTGGACCCGTACAGGATAAAGTCCCCAGCGTTCCCGGTCCGCGGTGCCCCGCCCTTGCCGCTAGGTGCCCAGCTGCTGGCAGTATACGTCGCCAGGAACGTGTTCCTGAGATTGAAGAAGCAAGCGGCATTGCAGCAAGAGTTTCACGAGCAAGGGGAGGAGATTATTGCGAAGTTAAAGAAGGTATGTATGATACATGACAGTGTTGTCTATTCGGCACCCATCCACTACTGTTAGTCCCAACATGCCCGCCACCATTAGTTTGTATGAACTAACTGGTGGCGGAAGCACGCAAAATAATTTGAAGTGTGTATTTTATAAGTGCTTATAAATTTAGTAACGTCTGAATCAATTAAATATTTGAAAAGAAAATGTTAACCGCTATTTTTGGTTTTATAGAAAAGATTCTGATAGCAGGTCTGTGTATAGATAGAGTTACGGTTACGTCCGCGTAGTACAGTCGAAAACAGATAAACCTGGCCCCTCAGTCGTGGGTAGAGTAAGGGGGGACCTGTTCATTAATTCATTCATTCGGGTACGTTTATCTGTCTTCGACTGTACAACCCACTACACGACCGACCACAGGTTGTCGGGAGTATCTTTCATCTTAACATAAAGATGAAAGAATTAGCGGATCGGCAAAAGTCTCGCCTCTAGTTGGAACTTTGAAAGTCAACGTGGTATATTCTTAAGTTACTTTATAGACTATTTTATTCTTATCAATGTTTGTATTTGTACCTCATTTTTTATGTAAATTTTTTTTTTTTATTTGTATTTTGGTGCATAAACAGTATTTGTATTGTATTGTATTTGTTTATTTAAATAAAGTCATATACAGTCAATATCAGTATACAAAAAAATAATGATAATAACAGAATAGTCAGCAACATTACATAAAATAAAAATCAGTAAAATAATACTTTTACTAAAATAATAATTTATAGACTATCCCACATATTTGATTTACAAAAACAAAATTTCTAATCACAGAACCAAGAAGCAGAACGCGAGAAAACACGAGAATTTCCCCCCACCGGCATGAAACGGGACAAGTCCTTGCTCTTCACCGCCGTCCCCGAGGAAGACCACACCATGATCTCCCCTCCAAACAGAGAAGCTTCCAACGAAGACCGGAAACCCCCCGCCATGCCCGACGTAGTCCCATTCACAAACAAACCCCGCCAAAGACCAACCAAACTATCTTTAAGCTTCAAAACTCAAAAATCATTAGACGAAGACCCAAAAGATGAAAAAGTCTTCACCGGCCAAACCAGCGTATGCTCAACTCCTATGGTCGAATACAAGAGATTACACGGAAATATTCTATCAATTTGCCAAAACACAGAAGCTCAAGATAAGATTGAAATCGAACCAGACGTCTTAAGGAACATAGAAGATGCCAAACTTAATATTGAAAAGGAGAAACGCGACAATAAAATTGTACTCGACATGAATTGTATGGCGGATCATTACATAAGAAAACCAGAACCTATGAGGAAACTTGCAAGCGTCACTGATTTACAAGACACTGTGAAGAAACTCTCTGACAGAGCTACATCGAAATTCAAGTTAAAAAACTCAAAAACAGATTTGGAAGATACATCTCCGACGGATTTACAAAAATTCAATTCTTCAACTATCAACGACCCACTATTCCCTGTGTTTAGAAACGACGGTGTCGCCATATCTGAGTCCTTATTTAATCAGTATTTGGAGCAGCATTATTGCAGGATGCATCAGGAGTCCAAAGAGGATAATATGTTTACGTTTAATAAAAAACTTTGCGAGCAAGAGAAGTTTGAAGATTTCGATTCGGAGTTGAATAAGTCTCCTCAACGAACGCCAAAGAAAGTTGCCAAAGATTCGACTAAAACATTACCGTCTGATCAATCTAGGAGGAAGTCGTTATCTTTGCCTTTGAAATCGCTGTCAGAAGATTCCCAAATCGGGTCGGATTCAGAGGCGACTAGTTTCAAGAAGAAATTGACTGGTGTGCAGTTGACTCCTCTGATGGAAAAACTGAGTCATTTGGCTTTTTCAGACAAATCCAGCGGGTATAGTAGTAGAGTGATGACCCCGTTGGAAATCAGAGAGTTTCTGACGCCCGCTGCTGAGAGACAAGTCACGTTTTCTGACAGGTAAATAGTTTTAACCGACTTGGAGGAGTTTGTATGTTTTTTTTTAAATGTTTGGGTCGGCCTTAAGCGTATTTTTCTTGATATCTTAATTTTTACGTATTAGAGAATGTTTTAAACTTGCGGTTTAGCTGTATAGACAAACGGACACACGACTCATCATCATCATCATCCTAGCGTATTTTCCTAGTTACGTTGCAGCTTACACTTCGGAGCCTAAGGTACGCTGTAAATCATGGTACTAAATTTGGCGGAACTGGTTATTACAATGGAGCGACTGCCGTCTGACCTCCGTAACCCTTTTTACAGGGAAACCAGACCAACAGGAACATGACCCGAGGTGTGTTAGTGGCCAACACGGTCAGAATTTTTCAGGCCGGAAAACGGACACACGACTTATCTAGTATTAAAGTACGAAAACTATTCAGTCGTGTGGTATTTTCTCCTCTGGGCTTGAATCGCCGGATTGTCTAAAAATAATGACGAACCCGTGCATAAAACCCAATAACTAAGGTTAATGTTTTAACTTGTATGAATGTTTGTATGTCTGCCCTTTTGTTCACTCTTCTGAACGTCGTTTAGATTGTCGTTTTTTCGTGTATGTCTCTGTGTAGAAAAAAAAATTGTTAAAAATCAAAATTGCCGATTTTTGGCGCCAAAAAATATATTGATTAAAGAGTGTGGTATCACAATAAAGAATTTTAAAGGCGTTTTACACAAAACTTACGACTTCTTTTCAAAATTATTTTGGTATGCGAAACCAAAACCCAAATTTAATAATGTTTGTAGTTTTTTTTTTTTTTGCTAAATAAAGCTAAGGTAATGTAAAATAAATACAATTAATGTAATGGCCATATATGAAGCTAATAAAACATACAACATACAAAATTCATTTATGAATCCATTTAAAATAAAACATGTTTTATTTATTTTTTATCATTACCTAACAGATTTATCACCAAGTTGGAAACTATTCTATTTTTAAAAGTCTTGTATATCAAAATTACAAGTACAATAATCTGTAAGTGTAGTAATTTTTTTTGATAAACGCGATTTACAAAAACTTGTAGAAAATATTCTTGTTACTTGTAAATTTGTAGACTTGTGAGCTTGTATTATTGTATTTTTGATGAACATAATTTTTAACAACTTGTGGAATAGTTCTTATAACATGTAACTTGTAGATTTCGATAAACAGGAGACAGGAGTCAAACAAGTTATTTTTTGACGCAGACAGAGCTGTAGGAAACAGCTAGTGTATAATAAAGTTTAAATAAGTACGTAAGTTTCCTAATTCCAGACCAAAAACCCAGCGAGAAGAATCCGAAAGCGACTCGGACAGTGATTCCGACGTAGAAACACTACCAGAGTACAGTCGGCACGCGGAGAAGTGCGCTCTGTTTGTGAGCGGGTTACACAACATGGCGCTGCTGGCTGTACTCGACATAGAGGCCGTCGATGCTGACACTATCAACTCGTTGGTAAGTGAGAGAAATGATTGGAATTTATAAGTTGACATGAAAATAAAAGTGAAAAAATTTGATATTTTACAACGAAATTTTTGATGTATTTGTGTGAACTTAATTGAAATACATAAGAAAACTGGAAAAAAGAAAAGTAAAAAATTGTGTTTTACACGAGAGCAATTATTTTTAGATCTCGTGTGCCTTTCAATCACTCATTTTAAAATTAAAGTCACTCGCTGCGCTCGTGATTCAATGACCAATGTGCTTATTCTTGGGTCCAAATTCAAAGTCTTATCAAAGTTTTTTTTTTATTATTCTTATATTTAGTCGCCATGCTTATTTAACTTTAAAGCTAACGCACTACATATTTAAAACATAAAATTACAAGATTAAGTGCGTATTATTTCTGCTAGTGTATTTTGTGACGGTATTTGAAGAATAAAAATATGCCGGTGAAAGTCGATTCCGCTGGAAGTTTGGAGCTGTAGAAATGCTGAGCCAGCCGTTTTGTTATCACGGTTGAAACGTCGGAAGTATAAAATGTTATACGCACTTAATCCTGTAATTTTATGCCATGCTTATCAACTCGATTGGATTAATTTCAGTGGGAAACATCTCTAAACACTCTCGGGCCCATCGAGCAGAAATGCATGGAGCTGCTCAGCGAAGCGAACGAGACCACAGACTACAGCTATCTGCTGCTGGACCCCGACTGGGGCACCGTGAAGAAGGGAGGCGCGTGGCCAGCGCTGGACATCGCAACCATGGGGTTCATTCACAACGAGTTCGCTGAGGACTCGGAGATGTCAGAGTTTATATTGAGGTAAGGGTTTTATCTCGTAATTATTCAAGGGGAAGTCTAGCGCTGGACATAGCCACCATGGGGTTTATTCACGAGTTTACCGTGGACCCGGAGTTGTCAGAGTTTATTTAAGGTGAGGATTCCATCTCGTGATTATTTAGGGGGGATGCCCAGTGCTGCACATAGCCATCATGGGATTAATTCATAAATTAAAAAAAAAATATCTGAGGATCCTGAAATATTGGGAGTTTATTTCGAGTTTAGTAGTTATCGTCTTAAAAATAAAAGGGACGCGTAGCCAGCGCTGGACGTAGCCACTATGGGTTATCATCACCAATTCGCTGAGGATTCAGAGTTTATTTTGAGATTAATTAATAATTGGGAGAATTTACTTAAAATACTGCTTAAAATCCAACTTAACTATAATATGTTTTTATTCTCTTTCACGTCAAATATAAATAAGACAGCGAGGGGCTAAACATATTTTAGTTAATACTGGTTTAACGATTGTTATTTTTCTGAATGTTTAATCGTAAATAAATCGTCAGGAGTGAAGATAGCGTAGTGCTGGGCTGCAGCAGCGGCGGTGCTCAGGTATACTACCAGGAGAGAGGCTTGCGCGGGGCCGGCCCGCCGCCGCCTTCTGATGCACTCTGTGCTGCTCCCTTGCGTGCTAGGCGACGACTGGCGAGGGATCACGCTACTTTACTACTTTAAGACCCCAAGTTCAACTATTCATTCGTTCATATCGTGTGGCAGTATATGGTCAATCGACCCTGTACATCCTGGTGTCAAATTTAAAAAAAAACGCGTCGTAGGGCAGGTGACCCGATTTTGGCCATTTTAAGAATTTTGTAGAATTTGAGGCTATATTATTTAACTGTTTTTGTTATCACGGACATATTTCTTGTAAAAAGTGATTAAATATATATAAATCTAGCCTAAGGATACATTTTTTTTCATAATGATTCAATGGAAAAATAATCCTGCAGAAAAGAAAACAAAATGGGAATTTGTGCCATTTTTGGCCAGATTTATCCCATTTCTGGCCACAGTCATGTGCCAGTTCTGGCCATCAAAATTTATCAAAAATAAAAAGCAGATATTTCAAAGTAATAAAAAGTTTATTCGAAAATCGCATATTTACGACCAACAGTCTTTATTTAGAGAAAAATAGCTAACATAATATTGACGACAAATATGAAATATAATATCTCAGCTTGAATTAAAATTACAATTAAGAAGATCAACATTAACCTATACGAGGTAGATATCTATAATATTATAATGACCAGTCTTGATAAGTTTTCTTATACCTAATTATCACTAGGTATGATGCACAGTTTTTGTTTAAAATTAAATAACAATTTTGGCAACCTATCTTTGCAATAAAGTAAAAAATTATACTTTTTATTAATTAGGTACACATAAGATAATACTTTTAGTTGTATTTGCTACTTAAATTTAAGTTTATGCTTAGATTAATATCAATATAGTTCTAAATCACAAAAAATATATAGTATAATACTTTATCATATTGTAGGTAAGTATGCAGTCTTTAATTTAAGTACTTATATTTTAAGATTTTATAAATAAATGTTGGGCAAAAACTTTTCCATTTCAGTAACTTTAAAGAAGCCTCTGTTATTAATTTTAATAGGTGACTTTATAATTTCCACAATCTCATTAATTCCATACCAAATTTTATCAATTTTTTCTGGCCATCGGAATGTATTATTTGTAGATAATACCATTGTGCTAATTTCATAACATCCTTTATATTTGTTCTCAACTCTTCCAGGAAAATATTCACCTTCATACTTAACAATAACGTTCGATCCTACTTTTAAGTTTTCATCGCACATTTTATTGTTTCCTAACTTCGCTAACTGAGTTAGAGGCAACTCTGATTCGGAACTTGTGTCATCAGTCTCAGAACGTTTTCTTTTTTGTTTTAGACCTTTTTTTGGCATTTTGTTTTCTTCTATCACTTTTTCAGCATTTGAATCGCTACCATCACCATCATCACTACTTTCTTCAGAAGATGCGATTATTCTACACACTTTCTTCTTCATCTTTTTATTTCCTGGTTTATTTTTTTTCTTAGCTAGTTTTTCTGTTTTTTCTTTTTCAGCTGCCTTCATAATATCCCGCCATTTATTCGACGTGATAACGGATGGGACATACATTGCTTTTCTAGTATTTTTTGGTATTACTTTTCCTGGGTACAAAACACAATCTTTCACTAAATCTCTAGCTGTTTGAAGGGCAATTATTGCAGGGGGTTTAGCTGTAAGGCAGGTATTGCAGGGGTTGTCTTTGTTTTGTGAGTCTAGAACATTTGTATCAGAATAGCTAGAAGATGGACCTGGTTCTTCTGCTGTGATATCCTTTTGATTACAGATTTTTAAATCCTTTGAAGATGTGGTTTTAATTAGTGTGTTTTTCACTTGATCAGAATGTAAAGAGTCTTGAACATCTGTAACAGAATTGCCCGAAGATAGACCTGGCTCTTCTGATACTTCTTTTTCCGCAGCCGAAGTTTTGTGGGAGTTGTTTATATTTTCCGAGTCTTGAATGTCGATAGCAGGATAGACGGAAGATGGACCTGGCTTTTCTGATGGCTCTTTTGCTGCAAGAGAAGTACTGGAGGAGCTATCTTCGTTTTCAATGTCAGTTAAGTCATCAATGTACTCTTGGTTCCTTGGTATATTATCATCCCTGATAAGCGATGGTGAAGGAGTTTCTCTGTCGGCATTTTCAATATCATGAGATGCCAAGGTGGGCTGTGACATTGTAGCAGTAGTATCATTTTTGAAAGCTAGCCATATATCATATAACATTGATGCCTCCTTGTTGCCTTCCCAGTCTTTACCAGAATTAAATGTAGTATAAAAGTCTTTCAGTATGTGTGGGACGATTTTCCTTTCCAGATATGAAATGTAGCTGGATTCAGAAATAGCAACTTCGTGTCGGTTTTCAAAAGTTTTTGGATCTCTATCTTTTATGATTCTCTTGTAATTAACAAAGTCAGCACCAAATGGAAATAAACCACATGTCTGAAATCCTGCTTGCACATTTTTTGCAAACTTATCTTTTTTATCAAGGAGTAAACTTTGCAGAGCAGATGGCAAAGTAAATTTTGTGATATCTTGTCCATCGTTTTCAATGCGCCACTTTTTAACCATCTGACGCCAATTCTGTTTCAAGGGGTAAAATACTGCAACGTCCAAAGGTTGCAACATATGAGTTGTATTTGGGACAAGAGCAATAACTATAATGCCATTTTCCCTACACAATTCGCTAAGATGCATAGTCAGATGGGACTTGTGGCCGTCAAGAAACAAAATTATTGGTAATTCAGTTTCTTTTTCTTTCAGGTAAGGAATGAAGACATTTGCCACATATTCATAAAAAGATTCGCCCGTCATCCATCCTTTATCGGTTTTACCAACTCCCCATCCATTTGGTGCATTGTCAAGAACTTCAGAACTCATTCTTTTGTATTTGTAAATAGTTAAAGGAGGTGCATATTCACCAGCGGCATTGACAGTAAATAGGGTAGTTATATTTTCTTTATCGCTGTTTTTTGATGTATCGTAAACATGTTGTCCCTTTTCAGCTAACACAAGAGATCCTTTTGGAGCTAGAAAAAATGAGGTTTCATCACAGTTCCACACTCTCGCAGGGTTTTCTAGAATCTTTAAATTTTCATCACCGAGCAATGAAGAAATTTCTTGGAACCAGTTCCGAATTTTCTCTTCAGTTATTAAGGCACGAGCTTTATTAATATATTCGGCATGTTTTTGGCTCAAATCAGGATGCCTCGCCATAAATCCATCGAACCAGGATCTTGAAGGTCTATCATTTATAAAAGGTGTAGCAATTTGGCCCTTCACAACAATTTTCTTAACAGAATCCAGTAAACCTTCCTTGTTGATAGGAAATCCAGCGCGAGCGCAATCTTTGATCCATATGACAAGTTCGTTTTCTATTTGTCTTCCAAGAACTGACTGGGGCCCTACATGTCCAGAAGTTTCAGGCGCTTTTCCAGAAATTTTGTGACGCAAAGTCGTTCGAGGTACGTTAAAATTTCTACTAGCAGTAGCAACGGGCATCCCATTCTTTATTGCGTTCAACGCTAATGTTATTTTATGCGGTGAGTACTGGAACAATTTTCTTTTCACGACACCGATTTTTTTAGTATTTGGTTTCGATGGAGGCATTATAATCGTAACTCTGAAAATGAAAAAACCAAAAGTGGGGTTCTACGTGCACCATTTTTGGCCAGTCATGTGGCCAAAAATGGGAAAATTAATTTATTTTGGCTCCATTAGTGGCCATCTCATAACCTCACTTAATAAACAAATAGCGATAAAATATCATTAGTACCACTTAGACAGTGTATTCTTTATGAAGGATTAACATAAACATTAAAATAAATAAGAAGGATTTAAAAAATAATAATTGATTACTCACCCGCTCGCCTTAGCCTTTTTGCTAAGACTTAAAACAATTGACGCTCGTCAAACAATAATGACTTGTTGGATTGAAGTGAAGTTTGACACATCAAAGCTGTTAACGCTATCAGTGTTGCCAATATTAGATATTTTTATTCCCGTAAACCACAGAGTAATATATTTGTCTTTGCCTTAGTTATAACGATTTGAAGTTCAAAATGGCCACAAAGGGGTCGGTGGCCACAACCGGGTCACTTGCCCTACAACCCACTAAGAACCTGTTGACGCGCGAGCGCTCATCTCACGCGCAAATTTTGTCAAAATGCGCGGGATACATCAAACTGAGTACCGCAATAACGAGCGAGTTTTTATTCCACCGCAAACAAACTATTGGCGCGGGTACTAAACTTTTTAAATATAGCTTGATTAGAATGACAGCGAGACAGATGAATTAATAAGATTTTGAAGTGCGACAGAGAACTAACAAAAAAACGTATGCGATTTGACAGCTGTCATTTTAATCAATCTATATTTGACAGACTAGTGTGAGAACTGCATAAAGATTTTGAAGGAATTCCGCCGACAACAGCGCAGCTACTTGTTTAAGATATTATATCATATATTATAAAATTACCATTTAGAATTGATTCCCTTTCGTTGTAAATGGCATATTGATAAGTATTTATATACGAACAAGTTATTTATTGAGTTATTTATAACAGCAAAATTATATAGTTCAGGGTTCAAAGCAATAATGTTATTTCTTTTTAGTTAAGATAGTTTATAATCATAATTATGGTAAAAGTGAAGATTTGAATTTATTTATGTAAGACCCCAGAGCCAGTTGACAACTAACTGTTAGAATACTAACATTCCTCGAGTAACTTTCATTATGAACCTCCATTAAACATTAAACCGCATTATTTTATATTAACTTGCAAGTAAATATAGTGTAAATAATACATGGGACACACCCAAGTAGTGAGACATATGTATGTAGCCAAGTAGAATAGTATAGTTACAGTGCAGGTATCTACATATCCCCGAAACTTCAATTTGTCAAAATAAAATCGCATTAGGGAATTGGACTAGGAAATGTCTGTCGAACACTCCGCATGTTGCATAATGGGTTTCCTTAGTTCCTTTGGAGAGACTATTTTTAAATAAATAAGTAGGGTCCTCTTGAGCCCTCTGTTACCATGTATCCCAACCGGTAGAGGTTGAAAAATTAACTTACCATTCCGCACAATATAAGGCGTAAACGTAACCTAATGGAAATATTATAGCAGGGATATATGGAATAGAATAGGATATTGGACTCGCTAAGCACGTGTTGTCACGCTGGCGGTCGGACAAACACTGACTCACCGGCTCGCCCGACAGCATGTGATGTTCGCTTGCTCTCAAAAATGTTATACTACATAAATAACATTTATACAGGGATGACATGAATATCATACTTAAAATGCTGCTAGATATTCGACATAATTGTATGAAAACAAAGAGTAACATTCTCGGTTATAAGCACACGCTATGGCACTTCTACCGAATCTTATTTCGCGCGCGGGATTCTCGTCAGTTTGAATGGAGCTTAGGCATTATGTAGTAGGTATATTTAGTTATCTGTCATGACATGGCTGTATATACATACCTATATATACAGCCATATGTCATGTACCTATAAGAATAATTATCTTAACACGTAAGTTATTGTAAATTGTATAATTTCGTAAAGTTGCGTCTTCCTGGAAGACATGAATGGATTTTTACTCGTAATGAAACGATAAACTAGAAGATTTTAGTGTAATTAATGCTCATGAAATTCTTGCCACTAGTTTTTCAACAATTAATAATTTCCCTCCGAGATGTACCGACAAATGTTTGTCTTTTTGAATAGTTGTTAAAATGCAATTAAATTAGCTTAGCTTCATATATTTGTCTTCGTAGTTGTCGGTACATTCTGCTCATGTAATTCTTGCCGCCGCAATCTGCCCTCCAGAATAGAAATTTTAGATTATACTCAGTTCGGCTTCTAAGCAATGTTGCCCAGTGGTGTGATATTTCCTGAAGCTTTACCACCATCTCATAAAGCAGGACAGAAACGCGAAACAGACAGTAAGCGAGATGGCGCAATACAAGCTGTACGGTGATATCTCGCTTGTTTTTGCCCTACTTTAAGAGATGGTGATAAGTCTCCTGGCCGCGCAACTAATTATTATTATAGCAAATCCAAGGCGCTAATACACTTTACAGTATTATGGGTAAGTCGATTAAAAATAGTTACCGACTCACTATATGTCGAAGGAAAATTATTCGAAATCGAACGAGTCATTCGATTCACCGGATTGGCGTTCTCCAAAAAAAGCCATCGCGGTCATGGTTTTTGATTTTAGTAAATACCACACCATACAGTGCTCAAAATTGCCTGCCGAAAATACTTTAGTATTTTTGTAGATATTTATGTATGCTTAAAAATTACATTCCTAGTTGTTAATATTAAATCATAGAATTGTATTTGCTTAGATTTACACGGTGATATAATTTTATGGGTTTCTTGATGTGCAATTTTATTCATTTTTCATTTTTGTATTTATTTAACAGTATTACACTGTGGTATATGTATTGTACTTACGATTATATTACCCCCTTATTCATAAAAAATAGCTTCGTTTGTTTCATCTAATATCATAATATGTCTGACTCGTTCTTTCACATCAAATATGTATCGGTAAACGAGAAAGGGACTAAACATACTTTAGTTTAACATAATAATAGGTTAAACAAACGATATTTTTTTATGGAATAAGGGGGTTCAGCTTCCAAAGCACACAGGATAAAGGCCAAGGCTAAGGACTCTGAAAAAGGTGTACCGACAATATAAAGCACGCAACGTGTTTCGTCCTTTGCGGTTCTCTCCCTTGTTGCTCGCACACTTCGGAGCATAATGTACAAACGCAAAATGAACAAACATGTTTATTTTACAAAACCACGTCGGAAGTCTAGATGGCATCTACTCGGTATAACCAAAATTTGGGTAAATACCTATTTATAATATGGGGTATACAATGGGTACTTACTCAAAGTCTCGAGCTTATAAATGTACTTTATGGCTGTGATGAATTCTCACTTTAATGGACGTCCTTGGACCTTGTCTAAACTTTTAATTCAATTTTCTAATTTTTGTGTCGTCATTATTGTAAATTTTCAATGTGTTATTATTACAGTGGGGCGTATATAAAATGTTATGGGTATCCTTTAAGTGCCAAGTAAGTCCCTAGGCCGCTAAATCAAAAATTTTGTACGATTTATAGCATTTTATATGCGCGTTACTGTATGCACCGCGTCCACAAATGCCAACAAAAATTAATATTTAGCAAATTTTTTTATAATTTTATTTTTACAAACTTCAGAATCGAATCGCCATAAGGTGTGCCAATACGTGTGTATGTGGTATCTATTTATATTATACATAGTATTGTAAAGAATTTGAATAAAAATGTAAAACAGCAGCCGTAGCATGGCTCGCGCGATAGATAAGAGTCGCGGCGCATAAACTTCTTAAACTCCACGCTATTTCTATCTATTATGCGAGCATGGGTTGACAGCGCGATATAGTATCTCCCCTAGATAGATTTTTAACGACGCGACATAAGGTCTTGACCATTAACCACGCTGATAATGGCCATTTATTAAAATTCTTAGTGAAGTGAGTACCTGAAAAAAGTAAGATAAAGCTTCGATAAATACGAGTTTTTGTTTTACTATCATAAATCATTTTTTGAATATCATATATCTGTAACTCTTCTTTACTTTGATAAGTACTGGATATCCTTCGACAGTACGGGGAGCCAAGTCTTCCTCCAGTTCCTCGCATAAATATTGCACCATTACCGGGCTGATTTTATAATTTTCTAAAAATTCTTCCCTAGGTAGACTCCAAATATGGGCAAGCTCCCTTACTTCCGTCCTTTGACGCTTCCTTGCCTCCTTTTCTTCCAAAAGGACAAAATATGTCTAATATAGCCTCTTGACATCTATAACAAAAACAAACATTTATAGAAAGGGCCAAAGATTACAAATTGCAAACTGTAATTAAATTTTAATAAATATGTATTCTTTACTTACTTTGAACTAATTGACAGTAAGTTTAAAGTAATTCTATTGATCATTTACATAAAACCGCTCAATTTAATAAGTAAAAACGATATTTTTAATAAACTTACCTTTTATCTGGGTCTCGAAAATCGCAGATAAATTTAAGCCACTAAACTGTCAAAAGTCGACAATTTATCTTCAAAACACGGCAGCCATCTTGTAGCCATGCTCGCACTTGAGACAAATTATCGCGGTCTTAGATAAAATGACAGGTCGATTGCAAAATTTAAACCAATGTTTAGAACCCATGCTCGCAACGTTAGATAACGCGGGAAGTGCGATAAAATCATAGGTTAAAACAGTTGTCGCGCTAACCATGCTGCCCGTGCTGATGTGTTTGTTTAACCCAAGGTCTACTCACATTTATTTAGCTCTATTCAGCGTTTGTTCATAGAAAACAACGATTTTGTATGAAAACGAGTACGCATCCGTTCAGCTTTGAGCGTTTATTCAGCTTTCTTGGAAAATGAGTACAAATGTGTTTTTATCATGCGAGTGCTATAGTTCAGCGCTTTTCCGCCACTTTCAGCGCCGTTTCGTTGCGAACAGATGGTTTTCGGCTCCTTGTCGACAAGTTGCGAAACGATAAAAATATCACACATATACATGTTGAAAGCAAGCACAATACTATGATTAGCTTACTGTCTTCGTAGCATATTCAGCGGTGTACGCAGTTGATAGAAGCGTTTCAGCGGAGAAAACACACTATGACGGCTTTTCTCATTCTTACGCGGCAGATAGAAGTAGAACTGTTATAAGTCTGTCCAGAATCGTTCAGCGAAACGTGAATAGAGCTGAAAAAGTTAGTCCCCTAATTGACCCTTTCTAACTGCGGATAGCGTATTTAAATATATAAAATGGTTACTACATACATATTGAAACTATTATTCATAACTATACAGGGTTATTGTTATTATGTAACTATTGGCCAAATTTTTAGAGATACATGAAACTGGACTTGCTTACTTATTTTTGTCATTAAAAGTGGTCTATGTTAAATTAGAAAGCAAGACCTGTTGGTTTTCCTGAACAGACAACCCAGTGTTAATTATCTTTAGATTATTTTGTAGTATTAATGAATGACAAAACATCTTAAAAATAAGTTCAGGATTATTATTTTAAAGACAGTATTCGAATTAACTAAATGATCTACTCAACTTCTACATAAAGTCAAATTTATATATTAAATACAATCCAGATAAAGGAAAATGGATAAGAAAAGGTGGGATAGATAATAATGAGTAGAACGATATGGTATTACAAAACTAATTTATTGGATAGTTCGCTCACAACATCTACACTAAATATGTGTATGACGACCTTCAGATACATATAATACATAGTACTATGAATTTGAAAAATGCAAATGATCACGTCAAGAGAAGTAAATATAACGAGAAATACTGTTGTGTGTTTAGATCGCTAACTAGACAGTCGGAAGATAAAGAATATGATCTGTGCGCGGCGACGTCTTCGGCTTGCTAGCTTGACTACGGCTGACCCGATCATATTCTTTTCGCTTCGACAACTTCGACTTGTTTTTCTTTCGGCACCCGTCAGCCGGTTTTCGGCACCATTGCGAAAGGTTTTTTCAATCAAACATTTTCAAAACTTCAACACAGTTAGTTTCAAGGAACTTCATCCTTTACTTCTTGTTTCAATACCTTTTCAAACAAACAAAATTAATATTAGACTTAGTGTTAAACCTTTTATTAGATCTAATTTTAACATCCTAGAGGCAACTACGCCCATGGCAGGCCTTTATATACTAACTTATGCTAAAACCCTTTCAGTATCACTTCTAATAAACATAAATGGTCATCTCCGGCGCACGAGACTAGAATCCCGCTTACAAAACTTTGTATTTAATTAACAATTTTACAAATGGCCTACAGGTACAGTTTAAATGCATGAACGAGGCCAGTGGAGACATTTGGGAAGGTGTGTCGTATCAAAAGCTATGCTAGTCTGTTGACCTCAGCGTCACCTTACTAATAACGACCTGCAAAGTCAAACAGGGAAATAACCATGGTGCACACAAGGACATACCAACATCATGAAACCAAATATGCGTCTTACAATTAGTTATTGCTCCAAAACATTTTTATGTCAATTGGTACATAACCTTTTAAAATAACAAGTTTCAAAGTAAAGTGGGGCATAGATGTCAGTGCTGGTTCGGGGACTTATTACTGAACGGGGAACATAGAAGATTAACTTTTTAAATTAAAGACATCTACTACAATGTAATCATTCTTTAAAACGCGTTTTCCTTTAATCCACAATATGACAAGTATGTGCTTTTCACTTGTGAACATTTCTTCGTGAGGGAGACTGGATTATAATATACTGAACATCAAAAATATGAAGCGACAAAGGCAAAGGAGTCAAGTGTAACGTTTCAGAGTTTACAAAGTGAGCTTTAAGGACAATAACCAATTGTATTTAATAAAATTTTTAATACAATACAAATTCATTCAATTCTATAATGAATTAAAAATATGGGATAATGTGCATTATCCTACTACTAATATTACATTTTAAGGAACAATGTTAACATTCTATGAATAGCAAACTAAAAGCATGGCATTATGGAAAAGAGAACATACCAAAACCAAGCATTAACGCATGCTTCGAAAGCATAAAGCACATTGGCAAAAGGTATGAATATTTTTTAGATTGGCACTAAGAAAATGTATGAATCCCTTCATAATATTAATAGTGAAAAAACAATCTTTGTCGTATAATAAAATCGACATGTTATGTACTAACTTTGAGAAAACAAATGTAATAATATGAAGAGGTAATTCAAACACTTTCTTCATGAATGTTATGCATCAACTTTATCTTTCACATGAGGAGAAATTATGAAATAACACTAAACTATTTCGTTTTTAACGCCTACAAAATGCACAGCAAAACGGAAAATCAATACTACATCACTTGTAGTTAACAATCGAATGTTCTGGCAAAATTTGAGTTAACCAACTTAAATTACCCTCCATATTTATAAAAATATACAAGTCTGTTAAGACCATTTTAACTAATAACATGTTCCATCTCGTTCTTTTGCATCAATACTCTAAAAGAGCGAAAGGGACTGAACATGTTTTTGTTAAAATTGGCATTTGTAAAAACATTTGGTTACTTTTTATGAATAACGCGGTTAATGTGCGCAACATTTTCTTATTGAATGAAAAGAAAAACACTTTGCAATGCATTATTTTACGTCATCAATGAATTTTATATACAAGATGGAAACTGACATATTTTGTATAACTCTACCGCTTTTTTTTTAAGGGTTGACCTGGTTTGTAGGGCCTTTACCATTAAGAGAGTAAAAATGAGAATTTTCATTCTCTAAATAACGTATAGGTAAAAGTCACAAATATAATAAGTAAAACGTATTTTAACCTCTCAATGATATCAATAAGGAATACTCATGCATATTTGTAATTTATGAAAATTATATGCGTAATAATATAAAATGACAAACTATTTCACCAACCATTATCAGATGTGATAAACGAAAAGGCTTGAATTTGGGAAATTGCAATCCAAATGCATGCTTAATAATTTTTCAATTTACTAAGCAGTAGACTGACAGCACCCTAAAAATCAGGTCATACGATACTAAAACTATAATTTGGACGTGCCTTAGACCTATTCCCCAATAAAGTATAACATGTTTTCTACGATATGTATTGTAAATGAATAATCAAACAACAAATTCAAATATTTATTTGCAAAAATTTGGAACACGGGGTGTTACAAAGTCCTGACAGTAGGTTCACTTGAATATTTGTTGTGTTGCTAAAGCTGATTATTTTTAATTCCTTAATTGCACTGGGGCCTTTCTCGCGTCTAAATTAGAAATCAAAATTTGTCGAAAATAAAATGGCAACCGTGCAGCTATGTGACTTGGTAGTCTTTGGACTTAACTAGCATTATCCATTGGTTTCTACTAATGTACACTCAAAATACGACATGAGCACAGTTTACTACTGTTTATAAGATTTTATTACTCATTTGCTATTAGCACATTTACCAAACAGATTTGAGTTTGCTCTTTCATAGATATACACTTTATCCAATCCAGTACCAATCACAAAAGTAAAATTAAAAGAGATACATATAAACAATTGAGTACAAATGCGGGCTGGGCTTATCGTTATTGAAATTTCTTGCAGCCAACCTTAGGGTAGACAGATTACAGCTCTATTCTGACGCAAATTTCGCGAGACTGGCGGGACGCCCACAGAAATAGGAATCGTTAGAAGTACCGTAGCGTATGCCCAAGTTACTGGCCTGCTAATGACACTTCTGTATATTCTCATTTCTGTGGGCGTCCCGCCGTTCGAGTGGGATTCGCGTCAGTTTGAATGGATCTTAAATAAGTAAAAACAAAAAGGAAAGCTCAATAGGCTATTCTACTCAATATTTTAATATTATTCATATCACAAACTTAATTGAAAAATAGAATCAATTTTTTGAATCCGTTCAATATTAAATTAATTAATAAGCTTTTGAAATCCTACGGAAGGGGAAAATATCAATAAACAAGAAAAGGACGCACTTATTGGTGGAGTGATGTCACTGCCACTTGATTTCGTGCGTACAAAAGAGATAGCGAGACGTCCCCACCACGCTCCCACTTTTCTTCATTAGAAAACTTTCAATGCTTATCACTGCTTTAATTAATCACCAATTTTGTTGTTGCTTTCGTGAATCCGTTACATTTTAATATATGCATTGTTCCTTATAAAAATCTCGTCAAAATGTGAACACAGTCAAGTAGCCTATTACCAAACACATTAAAGCCAACTAAGGCACGTCCAATCGCAAAGCGTTATTTACCGCTCGTAATAAGACTTACGCGGTGAGTAGGAACGTTCGCGTTCGTAGCGTCGCGAGCGGCGGTAGTGCGGCGACGGCGAGCGATGGCGATACCCGCGATGGTAGTAGTCGCGGTCGCGGTAACCACCGCCTCCACCACCACCTCCGCCACCTCCGCCGCGGTAGTAGTAGTCGCTGGAACAAACGCAACGATCACTTTTGCAAACAGAAAAGACAAAATTACAATTACCCCCGGATTGTCCCCGGTTCCAAAGGTACCCCCCATCACGCTAGCTGCGTTGCCTCTCTGAATAGCAATGGATATTCTTTGGACCGGATACCATCCCGAGCGTTCGTCATAACCGCAGTTTTGTACACAAATCATGTTCGAGAGCCTGTAAGATGGTACGGCCGCGTCTTGCGAAAACCGGCTAATTATGTGATGCACTCTAGCCGTGCCGGCTCCCTCCGCCAGGCCTCGACGTCGCAACGGAGGATGTACGTGCTAATGGATGCCGAAGACCGTATGAGACCGATGGAGAAGAAAAAGTAGGAAAGCGGACCCTGGGCTCTGAGGCAATCAGCCAAGGATGCTGAGGATGGATGGAAGGCGCTAAGATAAGCAGTAAGTAGTAAAATTTAATAACAATTATTAGTCCACGGATGGACACCTAAAACAGGTTTTCCAGTATGAAAGTATTTGTACAAAATCTATACATTGATTTCTATAGATTGTTTTACGTTGACGAACGTTATTTAAGCCAACATTAACAATATATTTAGTCCCTATCTCTCATAAGCTCTAATTAAACTGACGCGAATCCCGCGCGACTGGAGGGACACCCACAGAGATAATATTCGGTAGATGTGCCGTAGCGTGTGCCAAAGTTAACTAACTAGCTAGCTTATGGCAGTTCTACGTATTCTTATCTCTGCGTGGGCGTTTAAATAGAACTTTACCAATTTTTAATCTAAAAGAACATATTTTAGTCAAAGTGGGCTTTATTTATATAATTATCTATGTTACAATAAAGTCTTTTCACTTCATTTTTATAGGGGGTATATCATTTCATGAAGCATACTTACTGCTAATAATCTTATGAACTTTTAGTCAATTATAAATTATTTTAACTACTACGAGACAATAAGTGCATTTAACTTCATAAAATAACGGTCACGACACTAATTAACTTAATCAAGTACACATAATTAGGTCAATTGGTCCCAATATATTACATATGATGAAACGACATGTTTATTTATTACTTTTGCATTATGAAAGTAATTAGATAATGAGATAAATGCCATCAACATTTCTCATCAAGAATCAATGAGCAATTTTTGTTTAGATAATCCTACTCATCATAATATTGAGTGGGTTACATGGTCAATCGACCATGCACACTGTACACCCTAATACTACAAGAAAAAATGTGATTTCTTTTTAAAAAATGTTATACCATTACTATACAAGCTAATGATAGAAGGTT
This sequence comes from Euzophera pinguis, assembly GCA_947363495.1. Taxonomy (NCBI): domain Eukaryota; kingdom Metazoa; phylum Arthropoda; class Insecta; order Lepidoptera; family Pyralidae; genus Euzophera; species Euzophera pinguis. The sequence goes on from OX376164.1 coordinate 2,424,280, forward strand.
CATTTCTAATTTCATAAAATTCTCTACACACAATCATGAAAACATGACATTAAAATAACAGAATTTAGAGTATAATAAAAAAACTGGCCAAGTGCGAGTCGGACTGAGAGTTTCGTACAAATCTGTAGTTATCGCGTTCACGAGGAAAAGGGGTAGTAAGTTTAAAATTTTTTAAAATATTTTTATTATATGTTACAAAAAATATACGGTTTTCGCAATTTTTTCTTTAACTGTGCTATAAGAGACGTTGCTTCATACCAAATTTTAAGATTCTGAGTTCAGGGAAGTACCCTGTAGGTTTTGATTCCCTTGCGAGTGTCGAAAGTTTGCGGCATAAACGGCTGTATCCTTTGATTAGGTTGGCTTAGGAAGTTTTATTCACAGCTCCAAGGGGCAGTAGACCTGAGTATTCGATATAAATTCCAACTTGATACCTTCACGCGTTCCTGAGAAAAAGGGCTTGCAAAACAGACAGACGGACGGACGACAAAGTGATCCTATAAGGGTTCCGGGTTCTTTCCTTTCGATGTACGGGATTCTAAAAAAAAATCACTGGTATGTATACTCACTCTCTATCCCTGCCTCGCCTGTCGTATCCGTTGTCACCTCTGCTGCTCATACTACTGCAAATAAGAAATTATAATCAATGGAGACATAGATAAAAGGACCTCGGAGACAACTATTTTGTCGCATTTGCTTTAAAAAAAAACACTGACACCCGTATTCTTAAACATAACCTTACAAACGACCTGCACTCCAACTCATTGGAGGAAGCCTTATGGAAGTTCTTAGAACTTTCCTTGAAAACGACATTCTTAGTTTGTTGCTTGAGCAAACTCCAATGAGGAACGTCACAGGTTATAATAACAATTCTAAACACAAAAATTGAAAATTATAAAAGAATTGAGAAAGAAATAAAATAAAGTAGATACCTAGGCGAAAAGTGAAAATAAATAGATTTATATCCACTATACAATTTCAAGGACGCCTCAAGGTACCTCTCGACCAACCTTATATTTGACAGTTCGATACTCACCTCCAATGAGAAATCACCTCATCAAGTCAAGGAAGCTAGTGTCGACTAATCATACCAATGAGTTGGTGTGAGGTTGAGTGGAGTTTAAGAGTATGGGTGTCAGACTCGTTAATAAAAAAATCTCTGTTAGATGAAGAGTTTTTAAATTTATACTCATCAGTATACATTTACTTAAGCAACTCCTTTAAAAATGATCAGTTTGAAAAATTAGCTAGTCGTAATTAACGACCGAGTGTATTCTATCACAGCTTGACCACGACTTGGAATACGAATAGTAACGAGTACTTTTATTCGTCGGTAGCTTCCCGGTGAAATTCCGTGGCGAATTCCCCCGTGGCCAGGCTGTCACGTCGACTTTATATATTACGTATTTGTACGAACAGGCCTTTGGCAAATCAACTAGTCTTATGGCTGGCTTGCCCTTATTCTGCTCAGGTATTATACCAACAGTGTAGTCCCCAGTGCAAAATTGTTTGCAATAGATAAGGACATGTTGGAGGACAGTAAATAATAATCAACAGTTTTATCAATTAACCTACATTTTCTCATTGCTACTATAAATTGGTTCTGGCCTGTCAGTAACATCAAAATATGTACGTTGAATAAAATAATTTTCTTTTGTTTTCTATGTGTACTTTTTGTGGGCACAACCACCAGTCTTTGGAATATCATAATAAAAATAGCTAGGGCATCTTGTTGGCGGATTTTATTCCAATTCCTTTCTGATATTAGTAAGATCCTCAAATTCTTGAAACGAGTCAATTAAATTCAAATAAATCAGTAAGCGTCGTCTCATGATGCGCAAACGAAAAAAAATATATATTTTTTTTCTCAGTTTTCACTTATTTTTCTATCAAAAGTAACTTAGTTTGACGTACTAAACACTCTGTCCTACGGGATTGATTTAGAACAGATATATTTGAAGGTTGGCTGGAAGAGATTGTTTAGCAATAAGTCCGCCTTCGCTCCATAGTTTTTTAGTACCATTATTATAATGTTCATTGTATTTTAATATGGGCAATAAACATGTATTGTATTTAGAACGATACATTACGTAGGCTTGCCCATGTAGATGCCCGGTGTGGGTGTGTGCGCTCGCTGAGTGATTGAGAAGTCCACTCGGATCCTTCGCCCGTCGATCTCCATGCCGGTGCACTCGTTCTTGGCCAGTTTCGCGTCTTCCTGGTTCTCGAAGTATACGAAGCAGAAACCGCGGGAACGGCCAGTCTGTAACAAGAAATAAATAAATAGCACCTTTGTACTAAATTTATTGTATAATATCTTCTGTCTTTATTGTTTTAGGTATATCTTACGTCATATTCTCTCAATACTAAAAGATTCACTGCAAGAGATAGCTTAGCAATAAGTCCGCCTTATATTGTTAAATCTTCTTTATGATTTCCCAGATGTGGGCAATAAAGAAAGATACATTGTATTTGTACTCAAGACTACTTTAAAGGAATTTTAGAAGGCAGTCTACTCCTGGACATACGCCTCTTATTATTTCCAAAATAATCAGTTATAATCTGGTTGATAATTTTTGAGGTATTAAATTCTTAGATTTTCTCGGACTTACCTTGGCATCAATAACAACTTGTACTTTATCAACATTGCCATATTTAGAGAAGATGTGGTTGATCTGCTGTTCAGTGGTGTAGAGGCTCAATCCGAACACTCCTAGGCACCGAGAAGGCGTGGGGTTCTCCTGTTGACAAACAATACATTCAGTTTTGAAGCCGAAGAGGAAATACCTAACCCAGGCGTGTTGGACAATAAGTAACATAAGTATTAGTTTTGCTAATAGATTTTGCTAATAGTTATTTTTAATGTTAATAAAGTAGTAAAGTTTAATTATGGCAACACACGCCCGGTATTTGCAAGTAAGACCATAACTCGAAATCATCCCAAGTATAATAAGAAATTATTTAAGAATGCAAAATAACTAATACTTTCAAAAATAAAAGAAAACACGGCTTAATTTTAGAAAATTTTAGAAAATATTTTAGAAACTCTGTGAAAGTTAGAAACATTTAGTAAAAATGTAATTTTCAATACCCAAGATGAAATCGCCAAGTAAAAATATGACAATAAATAAATAATGCTGTCTGCTGACAAGATTACATGCGCACCAGACTTTTACACATACCATAATGTTTCAAAAAACATTTTTAGTTCCAGATCATCTTAGGAGCGGAGACATGGGGATACTCACTCAAAACACGTACCCTCTTAGAAGATAATTATCTTAATTATATCTTGGGATGATGGCGAGTTAGGATCGAGCCCACTTACCACTAGGTGGGCTGCCTTGCTGCTCTGGAAAATTAAAAGAAAAAAATACTTTTGATTGCAATTTATGTATAAACAAAATTAAATTAAATTAAAAAAAGTGTACATTTATTTAATAAATAATCTAAACTATTATGAATTGATAAAATAGCGTGCTTTAAATACTGAAGATAATACAATACAATCGCGACCACGAAATTTAGGCTAGTTTCCAGGGTCAGAAGACTGACATTAAAATTAGTCCGTCATTTAGGGAATCAAAATATATTAGTGACTTATTTTTTCTTTTGTCAATTGAGCAATCTACACTATTATTATAAAGAGGAAAGATTTGTTATTTTGTGTGTATGTTTGTAATGAATAAACTCAAAAACCACTGTGCCGATTTTAAAAATTCTTTCACCATTGGAAAGCTACATTCACCCTGAGTAACATAGGCTATATACCGCTATATAACAGCTAGTAAATTATAAAGATATAACGCATCAAAGTTTAAAGGGACTGTAGCACACTGTGAGTCACACGGAACTTTAACGCGCCATATTTTTACCATTCATTGTTTAATTTTCAAAAGAAAAAATATGTCTCCAATATTTTTTGATTATCTATTTTTGCGGACTAATTATATATTTTTTTTTAAGAAAACTAGCCTATTTTAGTTAGTGAAGGTATGGAGTAGAACAAGTATCAGACCTAATGGGACTCATTGAAAACGCTAGGAGTGCTACTTTTGAAAAGTATGAGTCAACAACAGCACTCCTGGAGCCCAATTTTTGAAATGTGCCCAATTTTTGAAATGTGTGACTGATATGTCGAATGAAAATCATTCAATTTCGAACAAAATTCATTCGATATCGAACAAAAAAAAAAATCGACTTGCCGATTTTGCGTGAGTCACGCCTCTCAAAAATAGCATTTCTAGTGGCCAGATTGTGGCGCCTTCAGAGAAAATGTAGAATACAAAATTTGCCGAAAAATTATAGCGGACATATACGGTTTTTTAAGTAGTAAGTTGCCAATTATGCTTTATCTAGAATTGGCCACCAGACCTTTTAGCTGAAACAAATACCTCTCGACGTAGGTTTAGCATCAGCGAAAGTTTTAGGTTTGAGTTCGTCATATCCTTTTTTGCTGTATAAAATAATTATTTATATACTGTTATGATAACGATTCCAATACTAAAAATAGGTTAGGAATAACGTTATTACGTTTAATTACTAATTAATTAAGCATAGTACTGCGATAAGATAATAGGATTATACAATCAGTAACCCCCTCCAAAAAATAAAGTAGATTGAAAATATTTTTTATGTTGTACAATAGGTGTTTTTTTATATAATTTATGTAATAGGTAAACAAGCATACAGCCCAACTGGTGGGAAGTATAAACTCTTTGATTTCGATGCTCTAAAAATGTATTTAATTTTTTTTAGAGGTCTCCGAGGCAAACATATGTGAATGAATGAATGTAAGCACAAAAGTGCTCGGAGGAAGAAGAAAAAATAAATGTTTTTATTTTTTATTATAACTACATTCAATAAATTCAATCATATTCATATAATTTCTAGTTAACTGGTTACCATGGGAGATGAATTTCATTATTGAAATGAAATTATTTTCAAACACAGTTTATTTACACGTATAGATGAATTATTTCACAACGAATGGGTCAAAATACAGTTGTTTATTTAACTTTCGTTCTACTGTGTTAAACGTGAGGATTTCGCCGGTTGCAATAAATTCAAATTTTTGCTACTGGCATATTTTTGCCATAAACCAGAAATAAAATCTGATAAGAGGTGTGTGGTACCAAAAGAAAAGCAATAATTCAATGTTGTAATCGTAGAGATTAGAACTCACTAGCCTAGCGAGGTATGCATGACGAGGTACGCATTCGTAACTATTGTCCATGTTAAAAGTTGGGCAGATAACATCATCAATGTGACTGAGGGCTTACAGAATGGGGCGTGAAAAAATATCTACAGGGTCTGCATCTATGTGACTATTTCAAATAAAAGCTATTTAATTTTGCAATCAAAGTCTCCTTACCTACCTACTCAGAAATGTAACAAAATTATTAATGCACAAATTTGTCAACACATATAATTAATTATTTTAATTATATGTGCATACAGCATTAACACAAGCGGCATACATTATCATATCAAATCATTAGGTACTACAAACACAATAATACGTTTGTAATGTATTTTGTTACATTATATACATAGAATGTGTAACAATATACAGGCCATTTGTTGTTTGAAAACATCATCATCCTACGAAAGTTTGTATGTCTGAACCTCAAGAACAAGTGTTTGTAAGTATTTAAATAAAAACAGTCTTGAATATGTGCACACAAAAAAAGGAGGGTGAAACTGCAAGGCATGACTAGTTATCAAACAATAAGTATATGTCGGCATATTACTAATCTAAGTAATTTTAACTATCATTAATTTAGTATCGAAAGTAAAAGGAGAGGGGTATGGCGCATCGTTGTAAACAACACATGAGTCTGCCACCTCCACTTAAGTCCCTTCTTTTGCAATGGGTATAAATCGATCGCAAAATGACTGAATCGTCACTCTTGGCCAGTCATGGCTCTCGAATCGGTGTAGTGCACTTCGATGCACACCTATCCTTGTTTAACTATAACTCTTGACTCTTATTGATGGATGATAATAATAATGAAATTGTTACCCTAGTCATGTCTCTCATAATAAAGGGAGCTTTCATTATTAACCCTTTCGCTGCCAGAAATTTTAAAACAATTGATATTTAATTGTTTACTACGGTAGGTTGGCATTGAAAGGGTTAAAAGCTTTCATTGCTGCCATCCTGTCCTGTCACTTGATGACAGCCTACTCTTTTAGATATTTCGACATAATTTGTTTTATCATTAAGTAACTATTTATTTACTTAATAATGTTGCTAGGAAATGTATGCCCCTAGCAACAATTGTTTAATAAATGCGATGAAAATATAGATTTTAATATCATTGTAACAGAGGCTAGTTCAGCTATCTTAGTGATAGAACATTTTTTTAATTAAGTCAAGTACCTACCATTATCCATACTAACCATACTAATATTATAAATGCGAAAGTCTGTCTGTCTGTCTGTTACACTTTCACGGCCAAACCGCTGAACGGATTTTGATGAAATTTGGTATGAATATACTTGACGACCCGGGGTCAAACATAGGCTACTTTTAACGCAGGCGGAGCTGCAGGAAACCGCTAGTATTAAATATTGATAGGAAAGACAGAGACAAAACATATTTTAGCTGACATGGGCTTAACAAATGTTTAGCCCAGAAGAAATCATCTGAAAACTGTCTTAGTTAATACTGCAGAACAGGTCAAAGATACAGAACAGGTTGTGTGTCAATCATGAAAGGGCCTAAACTGTTCGAATCAAAACAAAGCAAAGTGTTTTGGAATGAAATTCATATTTAGGCAATAAAATCAACATCACACAATCTAAGGCTCAATTTACACTAGAATACTGTATTACGAGTTTCTTGTTTTGTCGAGACCCTAGAGCAAAATTAAACATGAAGCCCAAGACTGATTGACATGGAGAGTCAATGTGAAAGCCCTCTGCCCCAGAGGGGACAAGACTTTTAAGTCAAGGAAGTCAATAAAAATTCTATTTATTTATTTCAAACTTTAATCCCTAATATGGTACAATAGACAATTGTACATAGGGCTTTAAGCCCGATGTAATAAAGTTAAATAAATAAATTTTCCTGCAAGCAACAAATGATAAGAGATGATAGATATAATATTGCAGATTCGCAGTCCAGTGTAAATCTCGCTTCAAATCATCAGGTGTACTCACCCTGTCTCCCATGTGTCGTCGCCGCGAAGACATAGGGCTGTGGGAATGCGAGCGCCTGTAGGAGCCCCGCGGGGAGTACGAGCGGCTGCGGCTGCGGGAGTACCGAGAGCGGTACCCGCGGCGTGGCGAGCCCGAGCGAGAGCGCGTCCTGGAGAATTGCGAAATTATACCAGTGTATCTTCGAACCAGGACATAGGCTAAATAACTGATATCGGTGGAAGGCATTAAAAGACAGAAATATTCCAGTAATTCCACACAAAGGTTCTTTGTTCTTGACGTGGGGGGTTGTCCTTGGACCCGAGTTGTCGAAAACTGAGTTTAGAGGTGCATCCACCATAAGATACAATACAAAATTCTTAATTGAACATGAAAGGAAACATCTGTCAAAAACAAACAATGAAATGAAAATGAATGCCCATAGGCAGCCTTATCACAACAAAACTTTCTTTCAGGCAACCATGTTGTAAAGATTCAGAACTAATAAAATAACCATCATTTTGTTAGAAAACTGAGTAGCTATTAGGATAAAAAATTTACGAAAATAGTTAAGTGCCATTTGTCCTTTACATATCATTATGCTTGGAAAGGAAAAAGTCCTAATTTTTATTTATTTATTTATTTCCTTTATTCATGTACACAATAAAATTTTTGTTTAGTACAAATACCCCATCATCATCATAAAGGATAACGGCGAAAAAATGTTTGCCTAACTTTTTAGTGTCTAAAATATGGTTAAATCATTAAAATAATTTTCTGAAATTTTATCAAATAAAAACTATTTTGATATAAGTTTCAGAAAAATAAAGCAAAGAAATTGTACTGACAGTGGTGACAACGGGAGATATTTTCTCCTTTTCTCAAATTTCATGTTGATTTGTAAAATTTCCCCTAATAAAATAAATTCATCCTCCAACACTATAAATTTTACCCATAATTAAATATCATAGGAACCCGCAAAGTCAGTTTCCGCATACAGTGATCACCTCATACGGAGGTAGTTTTTTCGACATGTAGGAAGTTCACTTAAAACTAAATACCAAAACAATACAACTGACTATATATGATTATCAGTTGCTGGCTGACATCGACTAATGTACCTACATATTGATAATACAGTGTAGTGTATGTCTATTATGTATGTCTATTATTATCCTGGTTGTGAGCTAAATAATAGAAGATATAGTTCCAATACACTTTAGTTTATTTGGGTTCACAGCGTTATACAATACCAAAGTTAATGTTCACACATGATATAACCGCAAACGGAAATTTACCACTAAATACAACATTCAATATAGCGCGTGTCCTATATGGATCGCTAGGAGTGACTGAGGACGTGAGGGTCCGGTCGCCGTCGAACGATCGCATATGCTGTGTAAGCAAGTCAGCGTCCGGGCACCCTACATACAGTTTCATACTATTGATAAACATGCCAGTAGTCAAACATCTACACATCAGTTATTTAAATTGGTTTCATAAAAAAATGTTAATCTCTATGGTAACTTTAATGTTTGTTGAGAATATTGATTTTTCCCGTTGGAGTAGGTAATCGAGGTTTGCGACCACCAAATTAAATGAATAGGCATTATGAACACCAAATTTTAGAGTTTACATACCCTTGACTACAAGGTTACAAAAAAAACATTATAGACCGGTCAGCATATTGCGATCAGCAAAGCATAACCTATAAACCAAAACTCAAGGTCGTTAGGTACTTACGGGGTCCTATATTTTCTGGTTGATGACTTCGGCGGAGGCGGCGTTCTGGATCGACTGCGGCTATGTCCACGAGACATTACTGCAGCTTTCGGTGGCTCCCGAGAACCGTTTCGGGTCCTAGATCGGCTCCTCTGAAAGGCCAGGACAAGGAGTAAATATTTTTAGCAAGAATTCGGGTTCAAACAAATAAACCACGCATGCCGACAGCGCATTACGAACGTTATAAATATAGTACCTCTCGATCAGACATGATGTGCGCGGCGTCGGATAAAATGCAAATAAGACAATTTAAAGGTTTTCAATCTAAAATTAAACACTCGTTGAAATGAATTAGCACATGTAGTCCGCGACGACGCGACGAGAAAACTTGAAAAGTAAAATGGCGGCTGGCTGGCCTGGCGGCAGCAGCTAGCAGGAAGCGAGCCGATACTAGGGTTGGGCATCTGAAATCAATTAATCGTGAGATTTTTTTTATCAGAAAAATCGATATTTTACATCGATATGTATCTATCGATGTGTATATTTTACATCATATTCCATTCTTGAATATCGAGATCGTTTTTTTTTTTTTTCTAAAATAAATTAAAACTTATTATAGTACCTTAGACCAAACGTTATTGCTGCCACCTAGATCACTAGGTACAATCATGTAAGCATTTGCTAGTCAACTAAAAAATAAATTGTGTAACGCGCGGACCGAATGGTACATAGGTAGGTGCCCGCGCGCCCGAACGTACACGATCCTTTCCCGAATGTCTAGTGGTACCCACTGCGCATGCGCGAGTAGCCGCTCGCCCGCGGCACAAGCGTCGTCTCCGAGGCAGAATTTTTGGTTCGCCGTGCGTGCGCGTTATCCGATGTCCCGCGCATTCGATAATTTTTCCTACCCGAGTGTGCATTGTTTACAGTTTTATATTTTCGGTGAATTTGATGTTACCCAACCGATGTATAGTGTTTTTTTGAGCAAATAAACGCATTAGACTGCTTACAGTGGCGCCCAACGTGGGGCCCTGGCCGTTGTCTGGGCAGTCTCGAAGTTTCGAGGCTACATAGATGGGGCGGAAGTGGTGGTGAAATCTGATCATCAACCCCTCAGATGGTTGATGGGATTGAAATCACCGAGTGGGCGTTTAGCTAGATGGGCGCTCACTCTGCAAGAATATAACCTTAAAATAGAGTATACTCCAGGAAAAGCGAATGTAATAGCAGACACGCTCTCGCGCCCTGCTTGCCCCACCGACACCGACTGTGACTTGTGTCTCACCGTGATGGATCTGCCTTCACGCAGCCTGAGTGATGTCCGAGAAAACCAACTAAAAGATCCTGAGGTACGCAAGATCATAGACGCGATAGAATCTGACGATCCGTTCAGGGGGAGGGCGTGGGCTGATAAAGGGTACGTAATGGTCGATGGTGTGTTGTATCGCTATGGTCCTGAGAACGAGGAGAACGACGACGCAAGCTTAGTCGTGCCGGAACATGAGCGCAAGGATATACTGACAGAGTATCATGATGCTCCTACCGCTGGGCATTTTGGCGTAGACAGGACACTACAGCGCCTCTCAGGTAAGTATTATTGGGTTGGGATGAGAAATGATGTCTCCCAATATATAAGAAATTGTGTGGCGTGTCAGCGTTATAAAGTCGATACACGAAAACCCGCTGGCCTACTTCAGGTACCAGCTACTTCTCGCCGATTCGAGGTCCTGGCAGTAGATCTGTTCGGGCCACTACCAGAAACACCCGGCGGTAACAAATGGGTTTTGATACTAGAAGATACCTGCACCAAATGGGTAGAGTTATTCGCACTTCCGAACGCCACGGCCGAGGAGTGCGCCAAAACCCTGGTGAATGAGGTATATTTACGCTACGGAGTTCCTAGGAGGCTTGTTAGCGACAACGGTGTGCAATTTGTGAGCGAAGTGATGCAGCAAACCTGTCACGTTATGGGCATCAAGCAGTCGTTGACGTCATACTACCACCCGGAGTCGAACCCGGTGGAGCGCAAGAATCGCGATCTCAAGCCGCAACTGGCCATCCTGGTGGGTAAGGAGCATGACACCTGGGATGTGCATCTCTCGGCGATACGTTTCGCCATGAACTCCGCAATTACTGCGACCACTGGTCAATCGCCTGCTTATCTGAATTTTGGGCGTGAAATGAGAGCACCTGCTGACGTGCTGTCCGACATGCGCGCTATCATCGAAAGGGATAGCGTGGTTGCATCAATAACTCCATATCTAAGGAGGCTGTCGGTCGTGTTGCTAGAGGCTCGTGACGTTCACGAAAGAACCCAGTTGTCACAAAAGAAGTATGCGGATGGAAAACGTCGCCCAGAACCGGGTTATAAGATAGGAGACCTAGTGTTACTAAAGACTCAAGGACCCAATGACACAGGTAAAGGGCAGACGCCTAAGTTTATTCCCCGACGCGACGGTCCGTATCGTATCAAAGAAATTGTGGGTCTCACCACCTGTGCGCTCGAGCGCATCAGCGACGGGGTCTTGTTGGGAAATTATCATGTATCCTTGTTAACTCCATTTGTAGGTTCGGTTCAGGCTCCTCTTCAGGAGAAACGCAAAAGGGGGAGGCCCCGTAAGGCTAACCCAGCGGCGAGGGCGCAATGCTAGGGTTAGAGGGGGAGGATGTAACGCGCGGACCGAATGGTACATAGGTAGGTGCCCGCGCGCCCGAACGTACACGATCCTTTCCCGAATGTCTAGTGGTACCCACTGCGCATGCGCGAGTAGCCGCTCGCCCGCGGCACAAGCGTCGTCTCCGAGGCAGAATTTTTGGTTCGCCGTGCGTGCGCGTTATCCGATGTCCCGCGCATTCGATAATTTTTCCTACCCGAGTGTGCATTGTTTACAGTTTTATATTTTCGGTGAATTTGATGTTACCCAACCGATGTATAGTGTTTTTTTGAGCAAATAAACGCATTAGACTGCTTACAATTGTGTATATTATATATTTTATTGATAGAATAGACTATTTCGGAGATACTATTTAAACGAAAAAATTCTTAAAATTATATTTATTTTGTTATTTATTTTTAAAGATTTTATAGTGATGACGTCACGCAGCTATAATGGCCATTTCGAACTACAAGAAAGCAAAAATTACTAAGGTATTAAAAAATATATATGTCAGTGTCAAATGTCAAAGTCAAGATGGACCGCGAGCCGCGAGTTGGTTTCTTGTTTGTTTACAATCGCCAAATATTTAGGTACCCCATTTCTCGTATCTATTGCATATTGGCCTGTTTATTGGACTTTAGTGCAGTCTCTTCATCCGTTTAAATCTGATTTTTCAATAATTGGACACCGCTTCTTCATTATAATGTATGAATGAATGTAATTTAGGTTATGTTTACTTGAACAGAGATGACATTTGACATGGGTGACAAGTACGTGAAGCGCTTAGTTAGCGCTACCAAACAAAAAATATTTATTCACTACGCTGTGCTGCCAACCTAAAAAATTAAATGTGAATAGCCGGAAATTATCCGGCTACGTCATACGTCAACCTTGCTAAAAAATGAAAGTCATTGGGTTTTCTGCGATTTTCTTAAAAAATACTTGCTTATCTAAAGATCTGATTAATGTAATCTGTTCCCTAAGCCTATTCCTCGAAATGGTTTACGAATTAGACATTTTCATGAAAAAGTTTACTAGCCAATTTTGAAAAACCTCTACAAACATACTGGAAGAAACTCGCAAGAGTACTCGACCAATCCTCCTCGGACTTAGACGCTATCCCTGACAGGATAACGTCCACCGAACAGACAGACTTGGCGATCTCGTCACTCACCAACCACTTGCAAGCAGCCATCAAGGACTGCTCCAGGCAGGTCCCTTCCGTGGATCCTAACCATAGATTTGAACTGCCTGATGACGCAAGGAGGTTGCTGACGGAGAAGAACGCCGCGACAAGAGTTCACGACCTATACCCTACCGATGAAGCCCGTTCCAGACTTCGTTACTTACAACGTCGAGTTAAGGAGCGAATGAAGGAACTAAGGGACGAACGGTGGGGGGAATTCCTCTCAGAACTTAAACCGTCACATGTCACTTACTGGCGTGTGGCTCGAAGCCTGAAGTGCGATCAGATATCTTCTACTCCTCCTCTTAACAGACCAGACGGCTCCATCGCTTTTGATGATGACGAAAAAGCTGAATGCCTCGCAGACATCCTGGAGAGTCAATGCTCTCCTATTCGTGAGCCAGTAGATCCCGAACACGTAGAACGGATGAAAACTCATGCAGAGAACATAGCGTCCTCTGCATCGAGCCCTCCCGTTTTCGCACTCCCCCCGACGACGATTGAAGAGGTACAATCGATCATAAAGCCCCTTAAACCCCGAAAAGCTGCCGGTGCTGACTGCTGCTAGTGAGCATCTTCAATGCTTGCCTAGCAAATTGCACGTTTCCAGACGCCTGGAAACAAGCAACAGTAATAGGCATCCCCAAACCAGGCAAAGACCTGAAAAACCCGTCCTCATATTGGCCGATCAGTCTCCTGAGCTGCATCGGTAAGATATACGAGAGAATCATTTCAGCCAGACTCAAGGATTACATTAAATCCATGAATCCGATTCCCGACGAGCCAATGGGCTTTCGCGCAATACATACTTGCGTGAACCAACTGCACCGCCTGACCGAACACATCCTAGGCAACCGCCGTCGCGGAAGACCCACAGGAGCACTCTTCTTCGATGTAGCGAAAGCTTTCGACAAAGTCTGGCATGTTGGCTTGGTAGCCAAGCTGGCCATAATGGGCCTGCCGGACAGTCTCGTGCGCATCATACGGGACTTCTTGTCGAACAGATCCTTCCGCTACAAAGTTGAGGGTACGCTCTCTAGTCCCAGACCCCTAAGAGCCGGAGTCCCGCAAGGCTCCGTGCTGTCCCCGACCCTATACTCGTTGTACACCAACGACGTACCCCGCACCCCGCACGTGGAGCTGGCTCTATTCGCCGACGACACTGCGCTGTACACGTCCTACAATCGGAAAGACGTCATTTCCCAACGCCTCCAACAAGCAGTCGATTCCCTCGGCGCTTGGTTCCGAAAGTGGCGCATCGAAGTGAATCCTGAAAAGAGCGCAGCAGTGTTCTTTTCAAAGGATTCACGCGGTGCAACACATCCATGGAGTACCTTCTCGCTCCTAAAGATGGTAACGATGTTTGGCAAGCCCATTCCCTGGGTAAACCAAGCAAAGTACCTGGGCGTAATTTTTGACAGCAAGATGACGTTTGGACCTCACATCCAAAAAGTTCGCAATAGAGCAGCCTTCTATCTCGGCTACCTATGATCAGCAACGTAAAGATGTCGCTTAGAAATAAGCTGACTCTCTACAAGCTAAGCATCAGACCTGTCATGACTTACGCCAGCGTGATTTTCGCACACGCGCGGCCCCATCCCTCCTAAATAGGCTACAATTAATACAGAGTAGGTTCACACGCAGAGCCACGGGATCACCCCCGGGACTGCGCTCTCGTGACCTACAAAGAGACCTAGAACTTCCGTCCTTGAAGCGCTTCATCAAAGAAACGTCACAACGTTACTTTGAGAGTTGCCCTTCCCATCCAAACCCGTTAGTTGTGCAGGCAGCAGACTACAGCCCGATTAGAGATGCCCCCCTGCGGCACAGACGCCTGAGGGAATGTTCTCTCTGATCCTGACGACCCCATCACGGTGGCCAACAAACCCTTCGAAAATCTCCAGACTCGACGGAGTCCGGGATTTTCCATAGGTACATACAACCGTACTCGCCGGCGAGTACGACGTAGTAGGAACAGTAGCTCGTTTTCCAGGTACCGAAATGTACCAGGGCGCTTCACGCCACCGATAGGTATATTAGGATAGTAGGCCCTTCAGGCACAATAGTGTCGGCCCTTATGGCATTGAGCGTTTGCTACCGCTCGCGAGTTTGCATTGCTCGCTTGATAAAGGCAAAGCCCATGGCCGAGGTTCGTCCCAACTGGGAGCCCCTTGTGCATAGCCCTCGCCTCAAACTGACCCGCTGTAAATTTTAAAGCTCACGGGAGCTAAAATTGAAGGTCATTAAAAAAAAAAATGAAAAACCTCAAGGGAGCTAGACTACACATATTAGGCAATAATTGCGTCAATGCGCTGTTACATTAATGTTTTACTTACAAAAGTTCTTGAGAGATTTCCATCCAACGCTACAATGGACCATATTTAGTATTTAATTTATTTTTAAAGTGAATATAGATATTAAACAATAATAAACCGAACTAAAACTAGACTAAAAACTAAAACAATTTATAAATAAAAAAGGCCTGGCAAATCAAACAATGGCACATGGAGATAGATTTTTTAATAAAACTTAGAAATTAAGCACTGGGAACTTAATTCTAAAAAGAATTGAATCGAACTAAATATGTTTTTTTCTTTTTTACCTGATGTTTAATAACTAAGGGAAGGATTACAATAATACCTCACGCTCACGCCTGCACAGAGTTTGGTCCGTGCAGGCATTTGACAGTTTATTTGGAAAAACTCGCTCACATACATATTCAAAACATTACACTGCTTTCTGGAAAGTCGAGTGAAAAGATCGATTTTTACTAAATCAATCCTGCAACCTTCGATTTTTTTGTGGATCGATTTATTAGATTTCGATTCGAATTGATTCAAGAATCGATTGTTTTCGGAGAGAATCCCCATCCCAAGCCGATACGATTCGCGGCAATAGTGATGCGTTGTGGTCGACTAGTCGAACTTAGTCGATAATCCCTTTTGGGGTCTGAATTGGCAATCGATAACAAATAGGCCGTGCTCTCTTTGAATGCGAATATCCGTTACCAAAGAGAACTTTAATAAATAAATAAAAATTCTTTATTTACCAATAAACAAAATCTAAACATGCATTACAGCGTTTTGTAAGTTTGTTTAGTACATTTAGGTTGGACTTTGGACTCTGCACTAAGCAATGCTTGTATCGCAGAAGTCCAGGAGTACCTCACTATCCTGCTTAAATATGAATAAAAAGTCTAAATATCGAATCAAAAAAAAAAAAAAAAACATTTGCATTTGCGAGGTAAAATTTTTCTCGAGTACAAAATATTTGAGCGAAACAAAATCTGTCATTATGATTATCTTAGATTATGGATCCGATAGACGGGAAATGTAAAAGAGAAATATATAGGATATGCGTATGTTAGAATGAGATAGAGAGCGAGACCATCATATACACAATAATGTCCCATAGCGGCCTTACGGATTTCTTATCAAAAACAAATATTTAAATTATAAACAAAGTATCTAGTCTTAAGTATTAAAAAAGTGTTCAGTAGAAGCGCATAATTATGGTTTCATGTGCAGTGTCTAAACGTTACTCAAGTAACAAATAAAACCCACATAATTTCACATTTAACACTTAAGTACCACCAAAGTTTATCACTGTAGGAATCCATGATTTCATAATTGTTTCGATAGTTTTTCCGCACTAATATATGAGAAATATCATGTAGTTTTATCACATGATTTTGTAAGATGCTTAAGAATTCAAATTTGGATAAAAATAAATACGTGAATTTTCACAATTTTTAACCTAATTCTTGAAGTTTAGGGATTGACATCGATGCTGTCAAACATCATATCGATAGTATTGCACCCAAACGCTAGGGAGGAATAAATACCTATCAATCAATCAATCAATCAAATCATTTATTTGTGAAAACATAGGTAGTACATAAAGGTGTTAGTGTTAGAGTAGCAATTCAGAATCACTATGATTTTGCTGATAGACACAGCTTACAAATATACCTTTATTAAAATGTCAAATTATTAGAATTATCATGCAAGAATTCATTTACAGAATAGTAACTTTTGTCAACTAAAAATGAAAATAAATAGCTCTTTGAATTTCATAAGACATTGCATTTTTATCGTATTTGGTAGCTTATTATATATCTTGGGTGCCATACCCATAACACTCTTTTTTATTTGAGCCATAGTGCATCTCTGTGTGCAGACATTATATTGTGTTCGTAACCGTTGTCGTGTATTCGACAGCCTGGCAAACAAATGTGGATTACTTTTTACAAATACAGCAACTTCATAAATGTATAGACATGGCATTGTCAGTATTTTCAATGACTTAAATTTTGGCAAACAGCTATCTCTAGGACTTAGTCCACACATTGCCCTAACACATCTTATTTGTGCTTTGAAAATGGTCTCTCTATCAGTATTGTTACCCCAAAAAATAATCCCATATCTTAGTATTGGTGTTACAAGACCGTGATAAGCTGATAACACAGAGTCAATATTTACAACATTTCTTAAATTGTGTAGGGCATAGGCACTTCTACTTAATTTTTTACATACTTGTTCTGTTTGCTGTTTCCATTTTAGCTTACAATCGATTATAAGTCCTAAAAACTTTGCATTATCCACAGAATCTATATTTGTATTATGATATTTTACATTCATATTTTTTAAATTATTATCTTTGTCATAAAAATGCATTATGTTTGTTTTCGTTAAGTTAATTAATAAATTATTTTCGTCAAACCAATTAATTATATCTTTTAATGTCAAATTGATGTCATGTTCATATTCATCTAGAATATCGGGTTTTATTACGACTGTGCTATCATCAGCAAATAAGATCATAGATTGTTTAGTTACTTTAGGAAGATCGTTAATGTAAATTATAAATAGTAACGGGCCCAATACACTCCCTTGCGGTACACGATGTTTTACTCCTGTTTTTGTTGAAACCTACCCACTGGTATCAAACGTACCTCTATATATTAAAAATTCAGCAATCCGACACGGTTTATGAAAAAAAGTCCGCTACGAACGCGGGTAAATGATTCTCGCGTCTCTGAGATAAGTCGAATTCGAGATTTCTCGAAAAAACTCTAACGCCCCACGGCCCCAAAAATGGTTGGCAGAGAAGAATGGTTTTCCAAAATATATTCAACTATATGTAGTAAACACTTTCTTTCAATACAGTTTTCAGTAGATCGAGAATCGGCCACTGGTCTCAAAATTATAATAAAGTAAAGTTAATTAATGTCCACCTATTCGAAGTCGAGTCGGAGTGCTCGTTAAAAATAAAAATACTAAAGTGTTTATTATGTAATTTTATTCTAATTTATCCCAAAAAAAAAAAACGATCATAGTGATGTCGACATTGCTCGGCTCAAAGAGAATACAATACTATGGCTCGGCTCAGCACTATTTGACATTGGCACACATGTATGACACACACACACAAACAGTTTTCAAATTGGTCTCGTTTCTTTTAATAATCAGATAATCTATTGACTTAGTCAAAATTCTAAATCTATGATGATTATTATCAATAGTTGAACATTTTACGATTGTCGTTACGATAAGTAGTATCGAAATTCTCTTGATAGTTACTGAACCAATACTATCGATGATATCCAATGGTCATAGGTAGTGTCGATAAGTTCAAAAGCATCGCCTTTTTAACGCCATAGTATCGATATGATTATATATCGATACTGTCGCCTATATTTTATCATTGATACTATCGAATGCCAGCAATGTAATGTGTAGAACTATTTTTTTTTATGTATGATAAATACGCTTTACGTGTCTATGAATTATTATTAATATTAAATAGCATTCTTTTAGCTTTCCAACAACACTACACACAAGCATATAGACTTTATAGGTGCGATGTAATCAACAAAAACAAAAACCGTCGACGGCCATCTTTGTGACGTCATAACTAACCCCCCCCCCCCACCACTTTCAAACATTACAACACGCAGTTTCGTTAACTACACATCAATACCTGTTGTAGCTAGACAGAAGAAATCACGACGAGATTTGGTTTAAAGAAGGAATTTTCTTAGGTAGCCGGCCTACTACTAAGCCTATTCCTCGAAATGGTTCACGAATTTGTCATTTTCATGAAAAAGTTGACTAGCCAATTCCAACCAAATGCGAGTAAATAAGCGAGTTGACGCTATAATTATGATGTGTGTGTGATTTGGATGAAATTAAGACATCACGACACATTGTTTTTTATTTGAATTATGATTGTATTTTTCTCTACACTACTAAAATCACTGTCATTGCCATATTGGATGTTACTGTCACTGTGCTGTCACTGACAAATTTACCGCATGAAAAGAGAATTTATTCTCTTGCTTCCTACCCCATTCGAAATTGGCAAATGTATAATCATAGTACAATTTCCGTAATTTTTCAGGAAAAATGACTGATAACGAACCTCAAAATGGTTGTATTGGGGACCAACCTCAAGAGAAGTCCGCCAAGCAGTTGAAAAAGGAGGCTGAAAAGGCTGCTAAGTTAGAAAAACTTAAGGCAAAATTGGACAAGAAAAGTGCTACGCCAGCTGTACAAAAAGATAAGCCAGAAGTTTGTATTCTTTCTTTTAAAATACTAGCATGTAATGTCATTAATAACTAGGACTATAGTGTCTTCATATATGTACAAAACATATTTTATAAACAGAGATTTTTGTGTGTTAACATAGGTTATTTTTTTGTGCAATATGTTGGGTGAAAGTACGTACATATTTACCTGCAATTGTTCTTGGCGTTGCATCATATTCAAGCAGCATATTCGATAATTACTGTATATGTATTGGAACTTCATTGCATCAAAATTTTGCAAACTTTTAAATCACTTTTGTTTCTTTTTTATTTTTGATTATTATATTCTAGGGTGACTTCTATAAACCAAAGGCGACTTATGCTTAAAAATGACTTATGAAGACTAACAGCAGCACTCAGAGCGTTAATGACGATTAAAACAATTTCTTCAAACTAAAATCATATAGTAATAAAAAAATTAAATTAAATGTATATTGGCTAAGATAAAGTCGACACAGACTGCTAGTAAAAACATATTTTTACACATTAATTAGCGTTGGAAGTACGATAAGCCACTGAAACTGTGCTCGCCAACCCGCCAGCCAAGCGTGGCAAATATGGCAACAACCCTCAATTAATGGGGAGATCCAAGTCCAGCTGTGGACTGACTACGACTGAAACGACGATACATTAATTAATGTACCTAAATTATTTTAAATTTTTCTCTCTGAGGGAGAATTATCTTATATGAGATTGAAACATTTGCTTTAGTATTTATTAACAACTCTTGAGTGTTGTGGTAAGATATAATATATACGGAAAAATTGTTTGAATACCAGTCTGGAATTAATCAATCTGAGAATGATAACTGTTATTTTGTGTGCGAATACAGCCAGTGTTATTGGCACTATGCTACACAGACCCCATCTGAAGTCGTAAAATATAATAAATTTTAAATAAAATGTAGGAAATATAATGTAGTAATTTTAATGTTTAAGTTTTATATTTTTATTTTTCTAAAGTTTTGTTTAATCTGTTTGCATTTTGATGTTATATTTAACTGATATTTTCTATTGGCTGTAAATGAAATAAAGAAATAAATTAACTTTATAAATTTTAAATTATTTGAATTTTTTTTTCTTTTACAAAAGTAATATATGTAGTTGATAAGTATATTTTTAAAAAGCTGTTGCCACGAAATATTTGGTTATATTATTTCTGCCTTAATTTGACAAATTACAGAAAAAAGCAAAGGAAACGAAGGAGAGTGCCGTGTATACTGCTAACACTGCTGTCGGGGACAAAAAGGACATTACAGGACCTATGCCCGATGCCTACAGCCCTAAGTATGTCGAGGCGGCCTGGTACGCTTGGTGGGAGAAGCAGGGCTTCTTCAAACCAGAATATGGGGTAAGTAACTATAAATTTGCTGTAAAATCAAATTTATAAATCCATACTTCCGTTGTAAGTGCGAAAGTCTGTCTGTCTGTTATGCTTTTACGGTTCAAATTGTCCTATTTGTTTTTAATGAATATTGAAAAAATTAAGGTAAAAAACTGTATTTTTCCAGCGGAAGTCAATTTTGGATCCAAATCCCAAGGGCAAGTTTGTGATGGTGATCCCGCCACCCAATGTCACTGGTTCTTTACATTTAGGACACGCCCTTACAAATGCTGTAGAGGATGCTATTACGAGATGGCACAGGTAGACTTATGCTGCACAATAATATATATAAGTGTTTAACCTATTTCATTATTATGTTACTTGTACTCACTTAACATATTTACTGCTGAAAAAATGCATTGTTTTAATTTTTCCAGCAGTGACTATGTACCTTAGTCATTAGCGGTCTCATAAGACCACTAGGGCACTTCTTAGTGTCAACGATCACCTCATTAAGGGCCCGAGGCGTAACAAAAATCATTATCCTTTTATTTATTGACAACCTAATTAACCTATATTAAGTTTCAAAAGGTGTGCAAGTGGAGAAGATGAGACTACTAACTCCACTACTGCATTTTCTCCAAAATGAATTTACAAAAGTCTGAAAAAGGACACATTCCGCAGATTTCATCAGAAAAAAGCTGTTACTTGTTCCTCATTAATTAAGATCTCATGTTTATCCTATTTTATGGGAATAAATTATTTTGAATTCTGAATTTGAAAAAATTTGTAAGAAAACTTCACATACAGTTACGAACATTAAAATGTTGTATATTGGTAGATTATTATTCGCAAAGTGTTCGATAGCAAATGTGAGTGTTGGGAAGTGATACAGTGTTTGATATATGTGATTTTCATACTTGTTACCAAAAGCTCCTAGTAATCGCTAAGTGCAGTTTTTCTATCACTTCACTTAGCCTGATTCTTCTGACTAGACTTGACTACTGTCTAGACTTTTAGACTTGACGAAATCACACTGTAGAACTGAAGAAGGTGGAAAAGTTAAGAAGGGCTATAAAGGACTTGTATCCATGGCCGTAAAACCCATTATTAAAAAAAAATAGCCACACGTAATGGCCCATAAATCAAGTAATTCTTGTTCTTCAGTACCTCTAATACACTAACCTACCTGTAGTATGTTAAGCTGTTGGTCCCAGTTGCCATCAGGTGGTCTTTAAAGGAACCACCTTAGAGACTTAAGAGCCATTTTACATATTCGCGCGAATTTCTATGATTTTGGACTCCTTGATTTCTATTTTAGGTAACACGCAGAAATTATTTAATAACTGGGAAAAATGGATCAATCTTTAGTGTTGACGTTTAATGAAGCACATTTACTAAAACTTATTTCTTTAATTTTTAGTGCCCCATCTCCCACAACCATTTTACCGAGAAATTGCCGCAGGCTTAATTTCAAAGTCCTAAATCTATTAAAAATGCTTATATAATAAGCATAAATAAATTACGTAATAATCGGTCATATATTTTTGTCGACGTTTAATGTAAAACATTCCTGTATTTCATTACCATTACTGAATAAAAAAATAAACAATTTGGCAATATTTAAAGATTTACGTTTGACTTTCATCGTGATTTATGACTTAGATTACAGTAAAAACAAAATAAAAATTATCCCAAAATAAACAATGTTCTTTGGAGAATTGATTTTTACAAGTATTTTTCAATATTAGCAATAAATTTTGTCATTATTATTTATTACAATATCATATAAATTGCGATGCACAAGCGGGAGCCGATTAGTCTGGCGCTAGCGCTTGTCTGGGCAGGACCTATGCCATTTTTTTAGCGTCCTGAATTTCGCGCGCTCGTATCGTAAAGTGTTGAGATATACTACGATTAAATACTTTTGATCCGCTTTGAGTTTTGTAACGTGAGGTAAGTTTTGAAGAAAATCGAAATAGTTTATTTTATTTGTTTGTATTATTATAACCATATTTTTTTATTTGTTTTTTTAGCTATGGGTCGCAATGAAAATGTATACCGTTGTGTGAGAAAAAGGAAACCGATAATTCTGCAGCTTTTAAAAAGCAATAGAAGTGAGGTAAATTTATACAATGAAATGGTTACGGCTAATGACCGAAGTGCGGCTACTCTTAAGATTCGCCGGCTAATCTTAAGTGTAGCCGAAATGCCGGCTAATCTTAGCTGAAAGAAATTTTTTTACCATATGTTACTATTTTTTTAAATATATTTTGTAGGCAACAAGCATACTGCCTGCCAGATTATAAGAGGTCACAGGAGTTTAGACACCTGCCACATCTGGAATGGCACGTGCGCTTTGCCAAACCTTAAATAGTTTAGTAGGGAACTAAGCATTCGGCCAACCTAATGGTGAGATTTCACAGTAGTTAATAGTCACCTGCAACACCTGGAATGTGATGTGCGCATTGCCGAACCTTGAACAATTTGGAAACAAACATGCATACGGACTGCCTGATAGTAAGACATCATACTAGTCTATAGACTCCTGCAACAACTGGAATGTCATGTGCGCATTGCCAAGCATTGAACAATTTGAAAACAAACATGCATACGGACTGCCTGATAGTAAGACATCGTACTAGTCTATAGACACCTGCAACAACTGGAATGTCAAGTGCGCATTGCCGAGCATTGAACAATTTGGAAACAAACATGCATACGGACTGCCTGATAGTAAGACATCCTACTAGTCTATAGAGACCTGCAACATCTGGAATGGCACGTGCGCTTTGCCAATCCTTAAATAGTTTAGTAGGGAACTAAGCATTCGGCCAACCTAATGGTGAGATTTCACAGTAGTTAATAGTCACCTGCAACACCTGGAATGTGACGTGCGCATTGCCGAACCTTGAACAATTTGGAAACAAACATGCATACGAACTGCCTGATAGTAAGACATCATACTAGTCTATAGACACCTGCAACAACTGGAATGTCAAGTGCGCATTGCCGAGCATGGAACAATTTGGAAACAAACATGCATACGGACTGTTTGATAGTAAGACATCCTACTAGTCTATAGACACCTGTAACACCTAGAATTTCACGTGCGCATTGCCGACCCTAAAACTTGCATATAGACTACCTCAAAAGAGGTCGTAGTAGTGTATAGACACCTGTAACACCTGGAATGTCACAACACTCCAGATGTTGCAGGTGTCTGTATACACTTTGACAATTTTTCGTCAGGAGGGCCGTTTGCGTATTCTGTACTTAATTCTATAATGCAATGCGCAAGTGACATTTCAGTGGAGTGTGTTTTAAATTGGGACTACTACGGAACCCTACATAGTACGTGGCCCGGCACGCACTTGACCATTTTTTATGATTATTTTCATTTTAGGGCGAGAAATCCTCTGAACCGCCTAGAAGAGGGTTGCACTTTTAGAACTGACGCAGTGCCCGAAACAAGCCGTACAAGTAATAATTCGAATTCGGTAAAAGAAGTTGTACGTAATATTTTTTACAACTAGATTTAATACAAATTATTTAGTACATAGTTGTAAATCCATACTAATATTATAAATGGCAAAGTCTGTCTGTCCGTCTTTCTGTCTGTTACGCTTTCACGGCCAATACGCTGAACGGATTTTGATGAAATTCTCTTCTAATTTGGTAGCCGTCTGTTGTGCAGTGTGCAGTAGCTTTGTCGTGAAGCAGCAGTGGCGTAGAGCGATCGACCAGCCTCGGTTGTTTAGCAGCTAGCTTATCCATCATGATTTGCAATTGCTGACAATAGACGTCTGGCCAGATTTGAGAAAACTGTAATGAACGACACCGGCACTAGTCCACCAAACGCTTACAAATAACTTTTTTTTGATCAACTTTCGCTTGGGGCAGGATTTGGCTGACTTGTCAGGGTCTAGCCATTGCGATGAGCGCTTCCGATTATCGTAGAGAATCCACTTTTCATCACAGGTAATGATTCGATTAAGTAACCCTTCATTATTGTGCCGGTCAAGTAATTTAACGCAGCAGTCGACGCGCGTTTGCCGGTTTGCTTCACTCAATTCGTGAGGAACTTTTCGAGATTTTTAATCTTCCCAATTTGCTTCAAGTGGATTAAAACGGTTTTATTACTAAAACCGCAGCCTGCAGCTAACTCGGACGTGGTTTGCGATGGATTCGCTTCCACAATAGCCTTAAATTTTTCATTATCAACTTGGGTCTCCCGCCGTCCATGGGGCTTGTTCTGCAGGTCGAAATTTCCAGAACGAAAACGTTGGAACCAAAAACGCACTGTGTTTTCTTTTGCGACACGACCGCCATACACATCATTAACCTTTCGAGCCGTTTCCGCAGCACTGGTGCCACGGTGGAACTTGTACTCGTAAATAACGCGATATTTCAAGTTTTCCATTTTGTAAACTGAGCGCCGCAAACAGAAAAAAAAAACAAATAAATAACGGTTTACGAAACATAAACATAAATTATAATACATGTGAAAATAGCTGTATAAATTTGAATTTGGAATTCCTAACCAAAGAGGAGAGAATTGTGATAAAAGTGGCCAGTACGATTACATATACAATTTTATATGTAAGGACCTAAAATTATTATATACTCGTGTACTTACTCGTAATTATCTTTTTACTTTTTCCATTTTCCTGACGCGAATTCTATATAATAAATTTTTGGTTATCTTTGTTTTAGGATGGTTACATACATACATAGTGGATGGCAGAAGGATAATTGATTTTCAATTATTTTGGAGGCAGTTAATAAATATAATCTTGCATAGCAAAATCTTTGATTGCAAATTAAACTTATTTAAAATTGTCAACGAGAAACAGATGGGCCTCGTATCTACAATTGACATAAAGTGTGCAATGTGTGGCACTGAATTTGTTCTAAATACTTCGGACTTTAATAGTAATACTGCAGCTGTTCTGGATCTCAATGCAGGAGCGGTATCAGGTTCAATCATTACGGAATTGGACATTCAAACCTAAATAAAATCACTGCATCGATGTATTTGCCAAACGCTTTATATATACTAATCTGCTAATAAACAGTTTTGCTTTCAGCCAAATGAAACAGCTGTCAATAGTATTTTATTTAACTATCTATTTTATACGATTTTTATCGCGTTTATTACTTATTAATTTTACACACAACTTTTGAAACAGTAATGATTAGCAATCACAATGACATAAAAAATATATTTTTTTATTTTCATTATTGATAACTTTGACGCCAAGTCGTACCCGAATGATTTTTTTTAATTCTTGGCTGTACTGCAGCTGAAAAATAAAAAATAAATTGAGAACTATTAAAATGTCACTAGTACGTACTTATCCTTAGGTGCCATTCATGCCATAGCTCCGGTACCTACTTTGGCATGCTTAATTTTTTTAGTAATGTAATGTTTTAATTTGTAATCATATATTTTACATACCTATTTGTGTTTTATTATTAATTGAAATGTTGAATTTTTTTAATTTTCTCCCTATTTGGCCAAGCGAGGCGGATCAGGTCGAAGGCCATCTTTATCTGTCTCTGATAGTATTAATCCCGGAACACAAACCCCAATTTTTTATTACATTAACATTTTTGCGCCAGGTCTATGTTCGCGACGAACAACTTATTGTACCTATCACAAAAACAAAATTTAAATGGATACATACCAATAAACTATATTTATTTAAAAATAATATCATTACAAGTCTTACCACGGCTCAAGATTTCTTGGTCCATCTCGAACGCGCGTTTTACTCTGTTTACGCTGCGTACGTGTGAGGACCTACGCACACTTAAACAACAACGCCTCTAATACCTAAACTCGCGCGTAGTATTTTTGTGAAATGGCTCTTAAGGCGGTTCTGAAAACCTTAGACACCATGGTGCACGGGATCAGTTGACTATGTAACCCACTCGATATGAATGAATGAGTACCTTTAATGTAATAAAATATTTTTTCTTTTAGAATGAACGGACGTACAACCCTTTGGAACCCGGGCTGCGACCATGCCGGCATCGCCACTCAAGTAGTAGTAGAGAAGAAGCTGTGGAGGGAGGAGAAGAAGACAAGGCACGATCTCGGCAGGGAGGAGTTCATCAAGAGAGTGTGGGATTGGAAGAATGAGTAAGTACCTTTATCTTATTTCTTTTTTATACTTATTTCATTTATATTATTATGTGATGGATCTATCAATAAACTTGTTCTATTCTAACCCTCATATTAAAAATAATTCGTTGTTGCGTCTCATTCTTTCACGACAAAAATCGATAGGAGAGAAATGAACGAAACATATTTTAGCTAACATGATGAACCTAACAAATTATTCTTAATATGAGGGTAAGTCACATTGGAGTATTTAACTGGAGTGCTGCGATTTTAAACTCTTTAAAGTAGTGTTGTTGCAATAGCTATAGGTGTACTATTCCACATTAATACTATTATTTATTTTCAGCAACAGATACTATCAATAATACCAAAAATATAGCAAACTTTCGATTGTTTCGATAGGACTATCGTCAGCTCGACTGATTTTCAAGATTAAAAACTCGAATCTACGTAGTTAACTCCGTAAAAATGGCTACTTCCCAAAAAATGCTCCTGAGAATGCAAGATTATAACTAAAAATTCAGGATTTTAATTGTTATTGTTAATGTAACTGTAAAAAAAAATAAGGACCTTTTCTTCCTTTTCTTTATACTTCACGTGATTAATTCCAACAAAACACATAACAAATTCGTTATGGAAATTTCCAGTAAAGGCGACAGAATCTACGAACAGCTGCGTTCTCTCGGTTCCTCGTTCGACTGGAGCCGCGTTCGTTTCACAATGGACCCGCCCATGTGCCGGGCTGTCAACGAAGCCTTCATCAGGCTTCACGACGCTGGCGACATCTACCGGGCAAACAGGCTGGTCAACTGGTCTTGCACGCTGAAGAGCGCGATTTCTGATATCGAAGTTGATAAGGTGGAGCTTGCTGGCAGGACTATGTTGGCTATACCTGGTTATGAACATAAGGTAATTTAGTGACTTGTTATTGAGGGTGTTTTGTTACTGACTACGGCTAAAATAATTTTGACTATCTTTCTTAGGATTCCGTACCTCAATCGGTAAAAAAAGGAATCCTTATTGTTTAATGTAATTAATAATTATTTCCTTTGATACAATATTTTTAACAAAAAGTGACGGTTTTATATAGCAGTTGAAAACAAGAAAGGACAAGGCATTGTTATTGGAACGAAGTTTCTTATCGCGCGTTGCGAAAGCTAAAGGCTAGACGGAAAAAATTAAGACCAAAAGTTGTAACGACACTTTTTGGTATAGTTGTAAGCCGTGCGGCGTGCGCGTGTTTCTCTGTCTGTCTCTCTCTCTTTCTCTCTCTCTCTCTCGTAGAAAGCAAGCCAGTTATTTTCGTTTCGTCTTTCTATTTCGCATTGAACAGTGTGGTGTTCAACAAAACTTCGTTCCATCCGGGTGTCCTTGACACCTCACCCCTTTTTTTAATTTTTTTTTATAACCAACATGAAATGAAGTCGTCCATTTTCAATTTAATATATAAACATCACTTATTGACGTCAAAAGCGCAATCGGAGAAGAAAGAAGCGGCTTTTTCAATTTCATACCAGATACACGCTTGAGTCTGAAAAGTCCCATTGTCTACAGGTGGAGTTTGGAGTCCTAGTGCTATTCGCATACAAAGTTGATGGGTCAGATGAAGAGATAGTGGTGGCTACCACTCGCGTGGAAACAATGCTGGGAGACGTTGCCGTGGCCGTACATCCTAATGATGTTAGGTTTGTATTCATTCGTACATTACTTAGGTTCCGTACCATAAAGGTGGAGTTTGGAGTCCTAGCTCACTCCATACAACAGCGGCGAGCCCGATACATATTACTACAACACTGCTTCGGTTGCGCACGCACACGCGTCAGTGTGTGTGTTACTTTCAGGGTTGGTTATTTATCGTATCTGCGTCATAGTTGTCGCAGCGGGCCGGGCGGTCGAAGTGTCATCCTTGCATTGTCTTGCTCTATTTTACCCTAAATCTGCGCGGTGAGGTGCGGTATCGGTTTCGGGTGGGAGGGTGTGAAAGCCCGTTCTTTACGTTAGTACTATTAATAATTCTGTGGTCCTAGCGCAATTTTTTTTTTTTATACAACTAAGTAGGCAAACTGGCGTACGTCCCACCTGATGGTAAGTGTTTACCGTAGCCTATGAACGCTTGCAACGCTGGAGATGTCACGAGCGCGTTGCCGACCTGTCCGCTGTCAGCACAGCGACCCCTCTGGAGCCTGGCGACCCTACTCACCAGCAGCAACACAACACTGCATCACAGTGTTATTTGGCTGCGGTCTTCTGTAGGGTGGAGGAAGTGGACGGGTCGGACAAAGAGATAGTGGTCACTACGTTAGGTTGGTATACAGTTGTACATTTTTAGATTCCGTACCACAAAAGACGACAACCTCTATTTAGCAGAAAAACTACCTAACTACATATCAATGCATTTTTTTTAATTGCCTTCTAAAATCCTTTATTTCGATACCAATCGCTCGATAGGCTTAGTAGAAAAAAATATTGTAGACTACCTTTTTTTTTCAGATACAAGCATTTGATCGGCAAACATTTGGTGCATCCGTTCTGCAAAAGGAAATTACCTATCATCGCTGATGACTACGTGGATATTAACTTTGGAACTGGTTAGTATGTTCACTTACACTGAACACTAGTCATGCCTCACGGTTTCCATCTGTCGGTGATGTGGATGTACTTACAGCAACCTTTCTCGAAATCTTAATCAGGAATTCTAATGGATTTTTTTTCTTAACCCAGATAGACCGACCAACCCATACATGGGATTTGTAAAATAAAAAATTCTACCGCCAATACTTGATGATTTAAATATAAGTTACATACATTTTTAGAAACGTTATTAATTGACAGTTGATGTAATGTACAAAAAACTTTGTGGATCGTATAGCTTGTCTTCTTTTTTGTCAAGTGAATAAATTTGAATTGTGAATTGTAAAACATGTCTTCAAATAGGTCGGCTTAGGTAAGATGCTAACTAATATTTTTTAAATCTTATATTCAAAATAAAAACTACAAAACATAACCAATCAATATTGCGAACAAAGTTTTAATAATTTTGTTTGCTGCATCTTTTATATCATCATTAAAGTAAGGTCAATTTAATAGGTCCCATTTGACATCTGTCAATCTTAGTCTCATAGTGAAGTGACTTGTTAATTGAATACCGAGAAATATCGATACAAACTCGAAATCGATACTGATTTGGTATTATACTTTTAAAGAAATATGAATAAAAAACAAACTGTTGTAATATTAATTTAATACAAGTAAATAACTGTACATACTTCAATCAAATATCAATCCCTGTGTATATGTAATAATTTATTTTTTAAATGAAATGACATAATTTAGTTTAAAAATCCATTTATTCAGTGGAACTACAGCTATTATCAGTGTCATCATCATCACTACTGTCCGCACTTACAGATATAATCAACTCATTTTCGATGATATTGTCAATTTTAATATCGCGTTCAAAATCACTTTCGATGATTTTCTTTGTTTTTTCAACAACCTTTTTCCAATCTTCTACAGAGACACTGTCACATGCATTTTTTAACAGCGTAAGCATTTTTCCTGTGCTGAAAGGTGGCTCGGTGTTATTTCGTGCTGCATGACCCTTTATTTGTGCCCAAATAAGCTCGATGGCATTATACTGGCAGTGGTAAGGAGGCAATCGAATCACTTCGTGTCCATGTCCTAGGGCTAGTTCGTCGATAACATAGCGTGGCTTGGACGACATAGTTGTATGCACTAAATTCATTAGCTCGACTTTTAATAAATTTGGATTAACTTCCACACCATGTCTTTCGAGCCACGAAGCTATTTCATTCTTTTTATTGGCTTGAATTGGTGGTTTGTCAACCTGTACCGAATGGTAAGGAGCATTGTCCATTATAATTTTTGAGGGGTTTTCTAGGCTAAGAAGTAGTTTTACAAACCATTCTTTAAAAACATCACAGTTCATTTCTTCGTGATAGTCACCTGTTGATTTGGATGCAAATGCTAGGAGGCAATCTGGAATAAATCCTTGTGAAGCTGAACCCGCATGACATATAATAAGACGGGCTCCTTTTCCTGATGGTACTTTTGATGTTGAGGCTGCTGTATCATCAGTCCACGTCCGTGAGACTGTATGGTTTGTATTTAACCATGTTTCGTCAACAAATACAACATTGTCCCAATCTGTAATTTTATTTACTTGCCGCAAGAATGTCAGTCTCTTCAAAACAATATCATAGCGTTCTAGGAGAATTTTCCGCTTGTCTGCCTTTTTATATCTAAATCCAATTGATTTCAAAACTTTTGACAGTGACGTTCTTCCGCCAGAAAATAAGCCTGCCTCATTTAATGAAATAATTCGTTTCTTCCTTGTAGGATATTCCTTTCTTGAGTAATATCCATAAATGTGGTTGCGAATTGCAGCAGCATTAAAATTGTCAATACCGACAACTTTCTTCTCTCTCTTTCTTTTTTTCGGTGTTCGTAATCTATTCTCTTCCAAACCTGAGGGTCCATATTTCTCGTTGAGAATTTGCGTTACAGTCTTCTTCCCTATTCCTAATGCATCAGCAACGCGATCCCTCGTTTGTGTCACAGGCAAAAGAGGCCCACCGTTGGCCGACTCACGTTCGAAATAAGTGTATAATTTTACCACTTGTTCGCGAGCTTGGCTGTTTAAGGTTATTCCTCGTTTAGACATGGTTAAACCAGAACAAAGTCCAAATAATAAGCAATCGGAGTCCAAATGATAGCCAGGTAAACGTTTGCGGAAGATCCGACCAGTAAGAAAAGCCAGTTCAAAAGATAATAAGGGATACACGGAAATCGCACAGTCACTTCGCACTACAGTGGCGTCACTGTAGGTTTAAGTGTTGCCAGGAATAAGTAATACTAAATACTATGAGTTTATACTAAATATTATTAAATATTTTAATATAAAGTTATTGCTTAAGTATTCCAGTATAATTGTAATTAAACATATTTCACAAATAAACAATTTATGGTTTTATATTTTTTCGTACACACGTAGGTAAGTCATTACACATACATAAATCATTATATCGATTCAACTAATTCGGTTTTGTCGGGTTTTTTTTGTGGTACATCTCTAGTGATAAAAAAGAAAAAGCGTTAATCGAGCTGACTTTGTAGTGACGTTTAGATTTCATTAAAAAAAATAGCTTTGTATTTTACATACATTCAAAATGAATGTCTCTTTAATCGAAACAAATGGTAATAATACCGTTTTCTGTCATCACTATACAATAATTTATGAATTAAACAGAAAATGCTTAAAAAATTAATTAAATCTCACTTTTGCAAAAACAAATAATTGAGTACCCGCCGTTACAAGTACACATTGTTGAATTTTAATGAAGTGTCAAATGTGACCTATTAAAATGGCCCTACTTTAATTTCATAATCCCATATATGGGTCCGTCGGCACAAGATGGTACAACCTTAGTAGTAATTCAAATAAAAAAATAATATCTAGTTGATGTAATTTCAACAAATATCATTACATTGCATACCCTTTTAATTAAAACATAGTATATTGTAACGAATGTGATCCAATATTTAACATTTAGTCCACTAAATTACCCTAGCGTCTTACTGTTGAAGGTTCTGGAGAAGAGCGTAATATTTCCAAAATTTGATTACCTACCAGGTTCTAACTTAAAGGGGCTACATTGTCATACAATAAACTGCAATAAAAAAATACTGAAATTAAAAAAAATCATGATATTTTTGTTTATTTTTCGCATGATGTGTATCATGGACTCCCATACTAAAAATATTTTTAAATTACTAAAAGACATTTTTTTTAAATTAATGTCAACAATTTTGCTTTAAAACGTAGAGTAAACCTATTTTTATTGATAACAAATGTAATATTTTATTGATTAATTAAAAGATTAATTTAAAGAGCTATGGAGAGGGCGATGCTCGGTGTTTCCCTACGAGATCGAATCAGAAATGAAGAGATCCGTAGGAGAACAAAAGTCACCGACATAGCCCAGCGGATTAGTTCTTTGAAGTGGCAGTGGGCGGGGCACATAGCGCGGAGAACCGATGGCCGATGGGGCAGAAAGGTTCTCGAATGGCGACCACGTACCGGTAAGCGCAGCGTTGGACATCCACCGACCAGATGGTCAGATGACCTGAAAAGGGTCGCAGGCAGACGCTGGATGCAGACTGCTGCCAACCGATCATTTTGGAAATCATTGGGAGAGGCCTATGTCCAGCAGTGGACTGACTACGGCTGAAATGATGATGATGATGATGATGATTGATTAATTCAAAATGTTTTATAGAAAAAGTAAAACGGAGCGCTAGTGCCGACCAACCCATATATGGGATGTCATTTTCCAGCTTTTCCAGAAGAGTTATTTTTTTTTTACTATTTTTCCTAAGGTACTAGGGACATAATAAAACAAATATAAAAAAATTGCATCTTTCTGCAAAGAAAAAAGTTTCAGGCTTATGTGGGTTAATTGTCTGTTATTTTCAAAGTTTTTAACAAGCAAAACGTTGTTAAAAATAAACAAAGCTTTAGTTTATTCTATGGCCATGTGTGAGGGAAGTTAACAATACAATATATATTTATTGCCCACAAACAATAACAAATAATATAACATTTACAAAGACTTCAACAAATAAAGGCAGACTAACTAATTAACTCTGCGACCACTGGCATAAATATATGATACTTCCCAAAGATTGGCTGTTAGATTACGCTTTTAGCATTAAGTCCGCTTATTGTGATATACATTTGTATTTTTGTACAATAAAGTTTAAATAAATTAATATTACTTGCGGTAACCGACTACTAAATGGTTTAGAAATAAACTTAATTTCGAAATTCTAACAAAAATTAAGTAGTGCCATCGGTAATTTTTGTGTATGCCATAGGTGCAGTGAAAATAACTCCGGCCCACGACCCCAACGACTACGAGATCGGCAAACGTCACAACCTGCAGTTTATCAACATTTTAGACGACGAGGGAAAGATGCTGGAGAATTGTGGACAATTTGCTGTAAGTCATTGTTGAAGTCCTGTCATCATCATTTCGTGTAGGTTACATTGCCGATCGACCATAACGTACACCGTGGTGTTAGAGTTGTGCGGAACCGCCTCTTGGCCTCTGACGTGGTTCCTTTAACGACCACCAGGTGGCAGCCGGGACTAACGACTTAACGTGCCTTCTGAATCACGGAATCGTCTTTATTTTCAGACAATCAGGTGATTCAAGCTTGCAATGTCCTAACCAAACTGGAAACAATTAAATAAAGTGCGCTTCCCGTGGGAATCGACCCCGTGACCTCTGGGTCAAAGGTAGACGCCTTAACTACTGGACCATAGAGGCAGTTCAGCTGAGGTGCTGTAAGCCAGCGTTTTTACTCTGTGACAAATAAAAAAGTACACAGACTGACAGACAAGAAAATATTTTTTTAGCTAAATAAATATATTTGTATTATAATCCGACCAGGAAAATAAAAACCCTGCAATGACGTCGCTACTGATCGCCTTTAGATGGCAACGTGTTGTATGTGTCATGTCAACAACAAAATTGACAATGTCATTTAATTAAATAGAAATCTTTTAAATTCGGTGGAAGGAGAAACAGTCGAACAAGAAAGGGACGCACATAGGGGTGGAGTGACGTCACTGCCACTTGGTTTCGTGCGTACAAAAGAGATAGCGAGACGTCCCCACCACGCTCCCACTTTTCTTCATTAGAAAAATGTTTATAACTGCTTCAATTAATTACCAATTGCTGTTTTCGGCCGATTGCTGATAATGTTTACATTGTTTCGTATAAAAATCTTGTCCAAGTATGAACACAGTCAAGTAGCCTATTCTATTGATTCATTCTTTTGACGATAATACTGTTATGATTTTTTGTCATCTTATGCTTAAAGCTGAAGAGTTTGTTTGAATACTTATTTATTTATTTATTATAAGGAAGACCAACAGCTTATATCTATAGCTTATACATAGGGCGCACTGTAAGTTTCCGGAACTGGCCACTTACATAAACAATATTTAAAAATTTATTGCAACATTTGAAAATAGAACTCTTTGGCTGTAGAATGCAGTTTGTTTCATCTGGCTGTCTTTTGTTTTTACCTTGTGGCGCCATTTAAAAAATTGTGTGTCTGCATCAACATGGATTTAACTCGGGAAAATTTTCGTAGTATGATTTTCTACGATTTTAAGTGTAATTTGACAGCTCAACAGAGCATCGCTCGGCTTGAAACAGCTTTTGGCAATGAAGCACCATGCAAGACAACTGTTTATAGCTGGTTTGCAGAATTCAAGCGTGGTCGTATCAATCTCAGTGACGAATCTCGCGATGGTCGGCCGTCCACCGCTGTGACCAACAAAAACATCAATGCTGTGCGCCGTATGATTGAAACAGACAGGCATGTGACCTACCATGAAATTCGCGCATCCTTAGAAATAGGCATGAGTCAAATACAATTAATCCTACACAAACATTTGGGTGTGAGAAAGCTGTGCTCGCGGTGGATCCCACACAACTTGACCGAGGCTCAAAAAACGGACCGCGTCACTTGGTGCAGTGCCATGCTTACCAGATTCAACGAAGGTGCGTCAAATTTGGTGTGGGACATAGTAATAGGTGACGAAACATGGATTTATTGCTACGATCCCAAAACAAAGCAGCAATCGAGCGTATGGGTCTTTCAAGATGAGCCGAAACAAACCAAAGTGGCGCGCGTGAAAAGTGCATCTAAGCGGATGATTGCTTCTTTTTTTAAAAAAACTGGACACGTGGCTACTGTTGCTTTAGAGAATCGTCGTACAGTGAATAGTGACTGGTACACGACCATTTGTTTGCCGGAAGTTATTGACGAACTCCGTAAAAATAACCGTAAACGCCGTATCATCCTGCACCACGACAATGCTAGTTCTCACACGGCCAGACAGACAAACGACTTTTTGAAGGCGAAAAATGTAGAACTCATGAGTCATCCTGCATACAGTCCCGACCTGGCACCTTGTGACTTTTTTCTGTTCCCAAAAATTAAGAACCAATTACGCGGTCAACGATTTTCATCACCAGAAGAGGCTGTCGAGGAGTATGAAAAACACGTTTCAGAGGTCACCACAGAGGAGTGGCACAAAAGTTTTCAAAACTGGTTTCATCGAATGAAAAAGTGCATAGACGCCAAGGGAGATTATTTTGAAAAACAATAAATTAATTTTGTACCTTTAATAGTATTTTTTCATATTCATTCCGGAAACTTATAGTGCGCCCCACGTATCTATAAAACTTAAGCAATTTAGAAGCTAATTATAGGTCCTCACAGATACAACTAGAATAGTACAACTAACAAACCAAACATAGTACAGTACACACACTGCATTATGAAAAAAAAAAAAACATTTTTTTTTTTTAAATATTGCCATTAATCGAAAGCAACACCGTTTAGTTTAGTAAAGGAAAACAATTTAAAGCCAAAAATCACCAAACCAAAAATGAAAGGAACAAATGGTCATGTAAAAGTAGCTTAGCCCTCGCTATGCTTGTAGTGAACAAATCAATATCCACCGTTCGAGAAATAATATTGAAATTCTTACCTGCGCGCAAAATAAACGAATTCTGTCGATAATTAGTGGATGTGTTTGGTATAAAAATACGCTAATCTAGAAAAACCCTGGTCCAATTTAAAAAAATTCTTTCAGTCTATTTATCGAGGAAGGCTATATACCCGGACGAAGTCGGGACGGGCTGATAGTTTATACAATAAAGGCTTTTACCTTTTAGGGTATGAAACGTTTCGACGTCCGCCGCAACATCATCAAGTCGTTGGAACAACTGAAGCTGTACAGAGAGACGAAGGAGAACTCCATGGTGGTGCCGCTGTGCAGTCGCTCCAAGGATGTGGTCGAGCCCATGCTCAAGCCACAGTGGTAGATACCGCCTTTCGACGGATTACAGAATAATATGCCTTACAGATATTCTACCGCGATAAATTGAAGCGTGATTCGGAAAATCCTTAGGGGACGGGCCACGTCACGATGATAAAAGTTGGCATTCCCAAAGAGCGAGTGACTATCTCAGTCAATCGATATTTTTTTCCCATTCTGTGAACAATGTATCATGTTTTGTGAAAATAAATAATTTTGATTCATTTACTAATCTTACCATCATTATCATCATCATCCTAGCGTGTATTCCAAGTTGCGTTACGCTTCGGAGCTTAGGGTACGCTGGAAGTCCCATGATTGTAATAACCAGTTCCGCCAAATCTAGGACCATTCCTAGTTTTGGCGGAACTGTCGATTGCCGTCTGACCTCCGTAACCCTTTTTACAGGGAAACCAGACCAACAGGAACATGACCCGAGGTGTGTTAGTGGCCAACACTGTCAGAATTTTTCAGGCTGCCCTAAGGCATCTGACACAGCCTCACGACTGCTATCTGGCGATAACAACCGGGACCAACGGCTAAACGTGCCTTTCGAAGCACGGAGGAACTCAAGATAGAAAATGCCACTAAATGGCGACCAATCCAATAGTGGTCGCGTCACGCGATCGCTTGACACGCGCATTCGCTACGGATACGCGGGTCGCGCTCGACTAACGAGTTCCTCGTTTACTAATCATTTACTAATCTTACCATGTGCAGGTACATTAAATGCGACAAAATGGCCTCGGAAGCGATAAAAGCGGTGAAGACGGGCGAGCTGAAGATAATACCGGACGTGCACGAGAAGGTCTGGTTCCACTGGATGGAGAACATCCGGGACTGGTGCATCTCCAGGCAGCTGTGGTGGGGACACAGGATACCCGCTTACAGGGTCACTCTGCCGGGAAAGGTAGGTGTTGTTAGGGGTTTCAATGTCACAATTAACGATTAATTAATGTAATTAGTGAGGTCTGTAAAGATCTTAATAAATGGGAATCCAACTTAGCCTACCCCTACGGGAGAAAGGCGTGATGATATGTACGTATGTTTCAATATCTCTTTCTGTTAATTAGTTGACGTTGGTAAAATTAAATTATAATTTACTTAGAGTCGTTAATGAATTTTTATGCAAATTCTTCATTAGAGAGCAAATGTTTAAATTTATACTAAGAAGTTACTTATGTAAATGAGCATTTAAAAAAAATCTTCCTCTGACGTAGGTATATTTTTTATTTGAGTTTAACGCCTCTGATTTCGGCTTTTAAGACAGATATACTAGCGTAGCAAGTGGTGAAATAGAAGAAGTGAGTGATTTACACTTTTTATCAGCGGAAAAATAAACAATATTTATTGTCAAACTCAACTGCAAAATTAGAAAAAGCAATAATGAAATTTATATTGCTGTAATTTTGTTTTAAACTATCATTGTTTGATTAACTTTTAAACTAACGCACTGCATATTTGAAACGTAAAATTGCGGGATTAAATGCGTAAATAACTTATATTTATATTTCCGACGTTTCAACCGTGCTCACGGAACGACTAGTTCAGCATTTCTACATCTCCGTACTTTCAGCGGAATCGTCATCTACAGGCGTATTTTGATATCCAAGTACCGTCACAAAACACACTCATAGTGTTCTTATTTAATGTTTAAAATATGCAGTGTGTTAGTTTAAAAGTAAATCTAAATATAGTCAAATAGAGATAAGAAGGAATTACAATATTAATAGTAAAAAGATACAAAAAGAAAAGTGAAATACGAATATTGTAACAATGTGTTTTGTATCCGTCCGCGCTCCAAAGGAGCATCCCCAATGGATCCGCGCGGCGCGACGTCGCTCGCGCTCGGGCCGCAAGAAGTGTGTGCGCGTGCGCATCAGGCATCGCCGCGGTACTGCAGTATGTCGTGCACTGTACCTACGTGTGACGTGTCACGTGTGAGACACTGTCCTTTTCATACCTACAAATAGTCATTATTGCACCAAAAAAGAAAACAACACGGAAACGTATACCTGCCAATAGTGGGATGTCATTAATGAATTCTGTTTGGTTTATTTCTTAAAAATTACAGTTCAAATATTTTTTATGTCTTGTGTGAGTGAGGTATGGGTTCTGTCAACGCGTTTACTTTCTCCTCCTTCATGGTGTTGAATCGAAAATCATTAGTGCCTAGTGCCATGCTGCCACCCGAGTCGCACTTGTTGTTGCCCCCATATGGTCGCTTATGCTACACTTAGCAGGGCACGTGGTACACAAAACACGCGTTTCCTTTATTATTAATCCATAGCATATTAATATTGACCTTGTAGGTCAATCTACTCTTTCTTTACATCCGGGTCTCTTTACTGGGGGTCAATCGACTCTTCTCTGTCTCTCAGCTCGAGAAAATCTTTATATTGGTACCAGAAAATAAATGAAAGTCTATTATTGTTTTGAAAAAAATCACATAGTTTTTTTAATTAAAGTAAAAGTAGTTGTTTGATTCAGTAAAAAATATTACAGTATGAAAAGGACAGAAAACGTTGATTGCTTGCGTCTCGTGAAGTATTTGTTCATTTTGGTTTTCTCACTGCTCTCATATTGCACAATTTGGATTTTTTTTTGCAGCGTGATCTTTTGAGACTCGCTTATACTATGCTGGAATTTCATTGTGAAGTGTTGAACTGTTGAATGTTTTCAATATGCATGAATTGTTTAGTTTCTTTACTTAAATGATTTATAATAATTTGAATGTGTGATGACCCGACAGAACAAAAAAAAGTCTATGATTTTGCCAGTCATAGACATTGAAAGACAATTTCACCAAAAATTCAAGTAATAAATATTACATTAAAAGTATTAAATTTTTTATTTTTGTTACCACAAATATTTACAGTTTAAAGTACAGTATAAATTATTGAATTATTTATTTTTCATGAGCTAAGTTTTATAGCGTGTCTGATAAGTTATAGTTCGAAAAATTACCCCAAAAAAAAAAAAAAAAATGTGTTTCACTTCTCATCTCACACTAATATTAACTAGACTCACTGCCAGTCACCCAAATAAACATTTAATTTCATTTATGTTTAACTTGGACATTTCTAACAGCACTTATTCAAACACTGACAATGTGTTGGTTTGTAAACAATAAAAATACCAATTTATCTTTTTTTTTCTTAATATTCACACTGCATTTTAATCACTAGCTGAAATTTTACAATATGTTCATTTCGTAAACTAATACTTTCTATTTTGTTGTCACCCATTTGAAACGTGGTTACTCCTAGATGTTTTATGAGCTCTAATACATAAGAAATTATCTGTGGACATTGAGAGATGAAATATTGAAAAATGTTGACTTAATACGTAGATAGATAGATATACACTTTCTTGTATCAATTGTACTTTATTGTAGGTACACTGGTACACACCAATTGTGTTTTTTGCCGAATTTTTCCTTTTTAGAGAAAGTAAAAGATGAAGTTTTTATTTCCCCCCCCCTCGATGTATCCAAAGCCAATTCCAAGTAGAAATATAAATACTAAAATCTTTTTTATTAATGGCAAGTTTAAATAAATTGAGTGTCATTTACTGAAGACATTCTAAAATTTTCGCCGATTATTTATCAAGTCACCAAATACTATATTTTGATAAACAGAATGAAGAAGAAGTCTGGGTGTCGGCGCATTCAGAAGAGGAGGCTTTGACCAAGGCTTCGTCCAAGTTTGACGTGCCCGCGGATCAGATTAAACTGGTCAGGGACGAGGACGTCCTGGACACTTGGTTCTCGTCGGGACTGTTCCCGTTCTCTATATTCGGATGGCCGGATCAGACTGAAGACCTTAAGGTAAGTTAACGAACTTTAAGCAACTTAGGATATGGCTCGGAATTAAAGAGTGCTTCTTTATTGGTCCGTCTGCTGAGGATCGTGACCACATAATTGAGTTTCTAACTGTGCGATTCTCCGAACTACAATTTTCGTACAATATAATGTTTTGAAATATTGAGCAACATGCGGCAACAGAGCATTTTTTTGATGTATTTACTTAGAATTCGTTTGCGACATTCTCCGTTAAATTACTCCATATGGCGCAAGACCGTCATCACTATCATTGCACTAAATTTTTCTTTGCATCGGTTGGTTCTGTTTATTGGCGAATGGTGTATTGCAGAGGTAGAGGAGCTGGTTAGTCGA
Organism: Euzophera pinguis; assembly: GCA_947363495.1. NCBI lineage: Eukaryota > Metazoa > Arthropoda > Insecta > Lepidoptera > Pyralidae > Euzophera > Euzophera pinguis. The sequence goes on from OX376164.1 coordinate 2,465,129, forward strand.
GCGCGACCCGCGTATCCGTAGCGAATGCGCGTGACAAGCGACATCGTGACGCGACCACTATTGGATTGGTCGCCATTTAGTGGCGTTTTCTATCTTGAGCTCCTCCGTGCTTCGGAAGGCACGATAAGCCGTTGGTCCCGGTTGTATAGATAGCAGTCGTGAGGCTGTGTCAGATGCCTTAGGGCAGCCTGAAAAATTCTGACAGTGTTGGCCACTAACACACATCGGGTCATGTTCTGCCATGATACTGCCATAATAGATAGTCTTGTCTATATACTTATACTAGCTTTATCCCGCAGCTCCGCCTGCGTCAAAAATTTGCATATGTTTGACGCCGGGTCTTCAACTATAGTCATACCTAATTTAGTAATTTCATCAAACTCCGTTCAGCGGTTTGGCCGTGAAAGCGTAACAGACAGACAGACAGACTTTCACATTTATAATATTTTTAAAGATGTTTTATTATTGACTTGGTTTTGTTTACGATACGTTAACTGTCCATACTACTCACAGGCATTCTACCCCGGCACATTGTTGGAGACCGGTCACGACATCCTTTTCTTCTGGGTGGCCAGGATGGTGTTTTTCGGACAGCGGTTGCTGGGGAAATTGCCGTTCAAGTAAGTTTTTTTTTTAAAGAAATAAATATATAGAGACAAATCACAAAGAAATTTCAGCAAGATTGGTTCAGTTGATAAAGCGCGTAGAGTTAAAAACAAACGGATATTCGCGTTTATAATATTTATTTAAAGTTTATTGTACAAAATACATTTTTATAGTCGATTTTAATGCTAAAATCGTTATCCAACAGACCTTTGGGTTTGAGAAACGTAATGCATACATTTTTTTTTTTTATACAACTAAGTAGGCAAACAGGCGTACGGCCCACCTGATGGTAAGTGGTTTCCGTAGCCTATGAACGCCTGCAATACCGGAGATGTCAATAGCGCGTTGCCGACCTGTCCGCTATCAGCAAAGAGACACCTCTGGAGGCTGCAATGCAATATCTTCAAAGTTGTGTTGTTAAAAACATAACAAAAATGTTTTCAAAGGATTATTTTTCGTCTTTTGCGCATTTATCTTAAAATTGTAACTCACCATGTTATTTTTCTTATGCGATGAAGAGTTTTGTATTGTATTGTATTTTCACAGAGAAGTTTACCTCCACCCGATGGTTCGTGACGCTCACGGCCGTAAAATGTCTAAATCCCTCGGCAATGTCATTGACCCCGTAGACGTAGTACGTGGAGTGACCCTGGAACAACTCCATGAACAACTCGAAGAGTCCAATCTTGACCCAAGAGAGGTCGAAAAAGCAAGGCAAGGTCAGAAGCAGGACTATCCAAATGGAATACCTGAATGTGGTACGGATGCGCTGAGGTAAGTTTGTTGTACTTTTAAGTTTTTAAATTCTAATGTTGACCCCAAAAAGGTCAATGTCATTGATGACATGTGAATAAGGCGCGCCAAGATCAAACGCAATTTTTTGGTAATTATAAATCTACAATTATTATGTACAAACACACAAAAACAGAAATTTTGGAAAATAATAGTTTTATCGCGAATAATAAATCATAAGATTGTCAGCTATTACAGCCAACTAAAATATATAATGATTTTATAACATAATATTATATTTCTTTTAAACATGGTCAAATCTGAGTCATTTTGGACCCATCGTCCAGTGACTCCATTCATGCAACCGAACAAATTCCAAAGTGGAGTTTGTGGCGCCGCTTCTTCTCCACTTGCGCTTTGGAAGTGGTGGTAAACGTAATTTAAAGAAATTGACATCAATAAGTGATATTTATATCCTATATTGAAAATAAACGATTTCATTTCATTTCATACCAAATTTCATCAAAATCCGTTCAGCGGTTTGGCCGTGAAAGCGTAACATACAGACAGATAGAAAGACAGACAGACAGACTTTCGCATTTATAATATTAATATGGAAGTATGGATATGGGTAAAGATCCGTTATTGATTAAATTAAACTATTTTAATACGGTTTTATCGCGTTTATTACTTATTTATTTACACCTGACGTTTCAAACACTTTACAGCGTTCATGGTCGCAGGCAGACTAAGTTAACATTTGTCTTTGATGTCATAAGATTACAAAACTACCGCCTGAAATTTATTTATTTATTTATTTATCCGTTATTGGCTTGATTAGGACTATATAATTTTCATCAGTGTATTTTTACTGCTTAAAGTATTGAAGCTTCTACTAATTTCTTGGGTTTTGGGGAGAAAATAATAACGCGTGCTGACTTGGTTGAGATATATTTTAGAAGGTACAAGTTTAATGCGGCGGCGCGCTGTCAACATTCTACAATATTGGCGCCATCTATGTATATTGATATAAACCAGCAGATAAGATGCTGCTCGTGACGCGATGCGGTCGTATCGCTATTGCAATATCTTCAAGTCAACTTTGAATTTGGTTTTTGAATCCAGGTTCGCGTTGTGCGCTATGACCCAAGGTCGGGACCTGAACCTGGACATCCTCCGCGTGCAGGGCTACCGGTTCTTCTGCAACAAGCTGTGGAACGCCACCAAATTCGCGCTCATGTACTTCCCCAGGGATACCAGTTACGAGGCACGTCTTATTGTTTACTTTAGACAGATAAAAAACAGCATTCTTCCTCTTAACCATCGTGATTTGTGATGTGAATTTCCGGCAATTTTGCCAACTTTCCGATGGCTTTCGGAAACATTGGAAAATTGTGAATATTCCCGAAAGTTTGGTTTTCCCTAGTGACTATAACATGGGAGCCTTCAAAAAGGGCGTGAAAAAATCCTTCAGGGCCGGCAACGCGGTCGTGACATCTCCGGTATTGCAGGCGTTCATAGGCTACGGTAACCACTTACAATCAGGTGGACCGTACGCCTGTTTGCTTACTTATTTGTATAAAAAAAAGAAAAAAAAATACCATAAATAATACCACTTAATAAATGCAGTAATGTTACGTGGCCATAAATTTCTCAGGATAAATACTCCACGCATTTTTGCATTTTTTTCTTGATATGATCGAATGATGATTCTTTATGTCTCACTTCAATATTATTTTAAACCCACCTGATGGGAAGTGATAATCATAGCGTGTAACGCCAGGAGTTTTGCCGACCGTAGATTTAGATTAGCAAACCTTTTTTTAATTCATCGCCATATCTTGTAGATTTTTTTTTTTTTGGAAAAAACGTATCAGACAGCTAATTCCACAACACAGCGTATATTAAATAAATAAATGAAGGTAGCAGGAAATGTCTCTTCAATATTCAGTATTTGAAATAGATTATAAAAGGGATAACAATACAACAGGTGCACGAGCCGAGTCTTCCGTCGGAGTTATCCCCAATGGACCGGTGGATGTTGTCCCGACTGGCCCTGGCGGTACACAAGGTCGACGCCGGCTTCCAGAGCTACGACTTCCCGTCCGCCACCACGCACTGCTACAATCTCTGGCTGTATGACCTCTGTGATGTCTACTTGGTGAGTCGTTTATAGGACCCCTAGTGTTTCATTTTCAGCCTAAAGATCGAATTTCTGAGAGGGTCAAACATTTTAGAGAAACGCCCATTTGCGGAGGTCAAACATCCTTGGAGGTCAATAATTAAATTCTTAGAGGATAAATCTAGGGCCTAGTGTTGATTGTGATTTATTTGCAGCTTGTGAGGGAAATATACATCTTTAACGATCGGATGTCTAAAAGGGTCAATCATTTTAAGAATCACACATTTTCGCAGGTCAAACATCCTAAGAGGTCAATGATTAAAATTGGACAAGGATTAAAATTTATACTTATTTACGTTGAATTTATTTTTGTAACTTTGCGATGTTATTTATTTATTCTTTAAATTTTTATTGAATTTAAATGTGTAAATGGATTCTAATTTGAAATATATATATTTTTTTTTAATTTAATATTTTCTTTCTTTTAAGGAATACCTTAAACCAGTGTTCGCAACGGGTTCAGACGCCCAGAAAGCGGCAGCTAGGCGTACTCTGTATACAACTTTGGAGTATGGCCTGAAATTGCTAAGTCCTTTCATGCCGTTCCTCACTGAAGAGCTTTACCAACGACTACCAAGCAAGAAGCGAGATAGTCCTTCTATATGCGTGGCTAGTTATCCTACGGTAAGTTTATGTTTATACAATTTAGGGCCGATTTTAACAACATCGTTTCTATCCAAGAGTAACTAATCTGAGCATAAAAATAGATGGCAGACATTTTTTTTATTCTGGAGTGGATTAACTGTATGGTGAAATGTAAACTTCATTATACGAGAGTAAATTGCGTTATTGTCCTTGGAATAAAACTTATCCGACTTTGGTGAAATCGACTTTTAGTAGGCGAATGAATGATTTGATTGATGATTTAACAAAAGTCATACAGTCCATCTGATAAGTGTTAATTGAAGTATATTTTTTTGTATAAAGTGAACTAGGGCTGTGGATTTTGTAATCCATACTAATATTATAAATGCGAAAGTCCGTCTGTCTGTCTGTTACGCTTTCACAGCTAAACCGCTGAACGGATTTTGATTAAATTTGGTATGAATATAGTTAAAGACGGTATTGATAAATAAATAAATAAATAGATGGTAAGTGGTCACCACAGATCACTGACTGTTAGGAATGAAAAAGTCCCACGACTCAACAGAACTAGTGGGAATAAGGGGGACGCCCGCAATGTCTGAATACTTACGCTTCGTGCGCATTGTTTATTTAGTTTGGTTATCCATCCATACTAATAGTATAAATGCGAAAATCTGTCTGTCTGTTACGCTTTCACGGCCAACCCGCTGGACGGATTTTGATGAAATTTGGTATGAATATAGTTAAAGTCCCGGGGTCAAACATAAGCTACTTTTTGATGCAGGCGGAGCTGCGGGAAACAGCTTGTATATAATATATATCAGCAATAATACTTACGCGTGGGTATGTGTGCTAACTTGAACAATATTGTTGATCTTGAACACTGCTCTGTTGTTAAAGAAAGTAGAAAGGAATCATTGAAGTTTGGGCTAAAACTACAAGGACAAAACTTCGTTTGTTTGTTTGTAATAACTTTATTGCACAGAAAATAGCATTACAGTAAATACAGAAACTAAATATAAATGCAACGGCGGACTTATCTATCTATATCTATCTTCTATCTATATATATAAAAACCAATGCCACTTTTCGTTGTAATTTTATAACTCAAGAACGGGCTCACCTATCCAAACCAAATGTTTAGGCTTTGTTCGGACTATTTAGTAAATGGTTTATGTGAAATTTGCACAAAATCGGCCGAGCGGTTCTTCATTTATCACATTTTTTTTTTTTAATAAATTTTATTTAGTATTTCACTTTATACGTAGCGAAGCACGTACCGGGCCGCTAGTCATAAATAGAGATCGATTTCGTATTGACTAAAATCATAATTGATAACATTTGAGACACGGAGGTTCTAAGGCAAATGTTACATGAGTTCCCATGGGAAGCATACTTTGTTCAGTTGTTTCCAGTTCAGTTAGGACATTGTAGTCTTGAATCACCTGATTGTCTTACAGTAAGCGGTTGGTCCCGGCTGCCATATGGTGGTCGTTAAAGGAAGTACGATAGAAGTCGAAAGGCAGTTCCGAATGACTCTGCCACCAGTGTGTACAGGGTCGATAGACCAGGTTTTACCTATTACATGCTTTAGTTTCCGCAAAATTATTTCAGTATCTGTAGCCTATTACAAATGTAAGCCCTAATTATGTATCTTTCTAAGTAAATCAATTGTATTTATTTTTGTTGTTATGTGGAGAGAAATAAAATTACTTACTTATTTACTTACCATGGCGGATTACATGTAATCCATTTGATATGGATGAATGAATAACATTGTAATAACAGAATGCAGACACGCCCTGGCGTTCGGAAGACCTGGAATCCTTAGTGGACACGGTCCTCAAAATGGTCCATCTGATACGTTCCACCCGCTCGGAGTACAACCTGACGAACAAACAGAAGACCACGACGCATCTCATCATCACTGATCCCAGGAGTGACGAGTTGAAGACTTTATTCAGGTCAGATAGATAATAAATACTGTATTTTTTTTTGGCTTCGAAGTCTACTGGCTAACAGGCTATATTTACGGCTGGCTATTGCTGTATTTTATTTTTCAAAATTTGTGTTTTTTTGAGTCAAAATCCTTTCTGCCGCCTACGTAACTGTGTTTTATAACCGGTTACAAACAAAGAAAATATTCTTAAGAGTAGATTATTATTTGCAAAGTTTGCTGACAAGACTTTGACTATAGACTTGACTAGGACTTGACGAAACCACACTGTAAGACTGAAGAAGATAGAAAAATTAAGACGGGCCTTAAAGGTCTTGTATCCAAGGCCGTTAAACCAGTTATTTAAAAAAAAAATGTAAGTACCTACTAGCTGACCCGGCAAACTTCGTACCGCCGCCAATAAAAGTTGCATGCAACCCTCGCCATCGATTTGGAAATTTATCTGACATTGCAGACTGTACGCTTCGGTAACCGCTTACCATCAGAACGCCAAATACTCGTTTGCCTTCTAAAGAGTTGTAAAAATAAAATCGGTTTTCACTTTCTTTGCAATTTCAAGACAGTACCTACAACAGAATAGACACCTTTCTAATACTTGTCTGAGTCATCAAATAAATCAAAATCAATAAATTGTAGCAATCTAAAGTAATCATCCGAATTAAGAACATAACCGTACATTTTAGAAGATCGGTTGAAATATCTCTTTATAATTAATTTATAAACGCAGAGTTTGACAACAATACATATTTATTATTTCAGACTAGACGCAAGTAAAACTTTTAATTCTCAAAACCAATTCTTCATCTTCGCACTTCTCGTCATCGACAGGCAATTTCATCTTCATTTATGTACAGTAATGTGCTCCATAACTAGGGTTGCCAACCTTTTTTATGGCGAAATATAGTATTTTTGAATATAAGCTATTTATTTATTTATTTATTTAACACTTCTTTGCACACAGTGTAATACAAATTAAATGTTACATAAAAGGTAAACACGGTATGTATACAAAAGGCGGCCTTATCGCTCAAGCAATCTCTTCCAGGCAACCAAGCTATCAAGAATATACATTTCTAAAAAATATAGTATTTTATGGAAAAATGACAAAATAGACAAAGATATACCTATTTCTTTTTACCTATTTATTTTGTAGGTGAAACTAAACTTCTTGCAATTTTTAACAATGTTTTGTATAAAACTATCTGTGGGGATTTTACTTATTGACTGCCACATTTTTTGAAATAATCTTATCTTCTTCACGATGTCCTAGTTCTCTTAGCATATCTATTTCATTTCATTTAGGACCTTAAGCTTTCTTAAGAAACAATAACTACCTAATAAGTGAAATTATGATATTACTTAAATCCAATAGCAAAAATTAAACGAAATGTTTTTTTTTTATTTAAAATAAAATTTTGTTGTTGTCAATTTAATATTGAGAAGTTCGGAAGTAATCATAGTTTTAGCATTTTTTTTAATCTCTCCTAAAAGCTAGTATAAAGGCGCGTTGCAAAATTTTTAAAATAAGGGTTTGTTTGTTTGTAGATTTCGGTGCTGAAAATATATTATTTTTGCGTACTATATTTTTGTTCAACAGTATATAGTACGCAGACCCGAAATATAGTAAAATACTATATATTATAATACGGTTGGCAACCCTATCCATAACACTGTTTTCCCGAGAGGCTACAATATGGGGTTCAAAGAGTATTTCTGAATGATATGGGCCGCTAGGTACTTCTATTTGTTTTAAAAACTACTTAAGAAAATTAAAAAAATAACGGGGTGTGGCTGTGTTATGGACACGGCCGTTTGTTGTACGTGAATACGTCTCGTCATCACATCATCCATCTGCATAATTTCAACCGTCCCAGCTGCAGATGTACTGGCACCGTCGTTGATCCGCTCGGCCGCATTCATTACATACTTTACGTTTTTGTTTTTTTTTTCTTTAGCATGGCACCAAAAGTGTATAATAAACTGCCTCGGAATTTGAAGGAATTACCCCTAAATAAATTTAAAGCTCATCTGAAAGAGTTGTTGGTAACCAAATGTTATTATCATTTGCATCAATTTTTTTCTGACAAAATGTTGATTGTGACTTTAAAGGGCAGCTGATATAATTTTTGTAAGATTAACTCGCATTTATTTTCTGGTTTCATATTGTTTTGCATGATTTTGTTTGGATGATGTGTGACACCACTGACTTTTGTATGCCTGGTAGGCTAAACATGTATGTGCGTAATATTTTCAATGTACCATCTTGAATTCACATGTTTACAAAAGAATAAATGATTATGATTACGTTGCCGGCACTGCTTGACTCGATCATATGGTGTTATATTGGTACCATTCGATTGCTGTTGAGATGGCCTTTCCAACCGTATACGATCTCTTTATTTCGATTTGGCTTTTGGACGCGTATAGGCCGACATTATATATTTTTTGATATTTTTTTTTTAATTTTAACACCTTATTATATTCACAAACACAATTTTACACTAATATCATGTATAAATAATCGATAGACTTTGACAAGAGCTGACGATTGAAACTTGAATGAACGTCGTAGCTTCACCGAGTCGAAAGTTATACTAAATGGAAATTTCGATACGCGGCAAAATAACCTTCAAAATGGCGGTTCTGCCCCCTCCCCCGCTCGCTATGTCTTACAGTCCTTACTTAGCGTAATAAATTCTTTGATTCTTTAGCTATCCAGCGGTGTAAGTGAAATTTGGATGGGGTTGATAGATATGTAGCTACACCACTAAACTGTATCCCCTGATTTTGTTATCATTCGTATTTTTGATTTGCGTCCCTATGGAAGCAATTTTAAAGACGTATTCACGTCAAAATAAAGAAGGCCTTGAAGGACTCTTATCCAGGGCCGAAAAATGTATAAGACAATCTAGTTACTTCTTGCTTGCCACAAAAAAACTAAATAGCTTCAAAATTAACGGACATTATGCGGTTAAAAATAAACAGACATTATCTGAACGCAGAGTTTGACAATAATACTTGTCTATTATTTTTGACTCGTATCCAGGGCCGTAAAACAGAAAAAAAGTATCCGGCCGCTCCTACAAAAAAGTTTGGACTCTCCTATCCATTTTTACAAAATTTTCTATGATACATCCAGTTTGTATGGGAGGACTTTCGGCGGGAAGCTGAAAAGAGAAGTTTCGGCGCTGTATTATATACACTTATAATAAACGCAAATATTTCCCAAAATTTGTGTTTATTATGAGTGTTTGTGCATAATATTGGTGGATTTTTATTCGCAAAGTGTTGGATAACAAGCGTGAATGTTGGAAAGTAATCAATTATGATTTATGTGACATTCAAGCTTGTTGCCAAAAGTAATCGCTAAGTGCAGTTTTTCTACCACTTCAGACTTTCAGACTTGAGTAGGAAATGACGAAATCACACTGTAGGGCTGAAGGCGATAGAAACATTAAGAAGGGCTAACCTATGACCGTAAAACCCATTCCTAAAAAAAAATAACTAAACCCAATACTAAAAAGAAAATAATATTTTTGTTTTTACTAATTTCCTTGCAATTTCTTATTATTTTCTAACCACCTTCTGTTAGCTTCTACAAATATTTCAAAACCAAAATTAGTAGGTCAACCGTTCTCGAGTTTTAACGTGCCTAATATTTACAATTCAACAATAAAGAAGATGTAAGATTTGAAATTCACGGTATGGACCTAAAGATGAACATATTAGCGCTTTCCCTGTTGTTTCCTAAGTCGGTCGCTTTGGAGCCCAAGATCCGTTTTCTTACTATTACGTCTCCACTTCGCCCGGTCTTCGGTATCCTGGGCAGAAAGTCCATTAGCACGCATATCCTGCTTGGACGTCAAGCCAGCTCTTTTTGGGCGCGCCCTTTCTACCAGAAAACGAAGGAGACATGGCCAGACAGTGATTCTGATCCCCCATTTTACTGATAAAAACCCCAGTAGCCGTAATATATGCAAATAATACCCTCGTATTAAAACTATTTTACGATGCAAAACATTATATTTCCGATGTTAGCTAAAATGTTTTGCGTCTCGTTTTTATACGCTTATTATCGAATAGGAGAGAAAGGGACGAGACGTGTTTTGGCTAACATGTGGTTAACAAATTATTTTTAACACGATGTAAAACCTTTGAATTCCAGGAGTCTGCAATCGTTGGCTAACAGTGAGCTGTCAGACGAAGAAGCCCCAGCAGGTTGTTCGATTCTGACCGTCTCCGACAAATTCGAAGTTAGATTGGTTTTGAAGGTTAGTATTACATTTTACTTGATATTTTCAGGCATTTTTACGAATGCCCTCTAGCTACGACTGGAACCGTTGCATTACAATTAAAAAAAACATTCACTCGAATTGAGAACCTGCTCCTTTTTGGATTTTCAAAGGCGATTGAAAATAAGCTGCATTTCGGAGGTGGGCTACTTTGTATGTTTATATTTCCATAAAAAAGTTTTTCATTTATAGTTATTACTGATTACAGCGCCATCTATGTACTTCGTAGTAAAGCTGATTATTTTCGCGCAATTTACGAGATTGATATTAAACCAAAATTAACTTTTGTATTTTTATCTTTTACGTACTTGTTTTTGTGCAGTAAGGAATGAGTGAATGTAATCTAAACTATTTAAAACTAAAGTAAATTTGTAATTTGTTCTTCAGGGCCTCATCGACCCCCAAAAGGAGATCACAAAACTAGAAAAGAAGAAGGAATCCCTATCGCAAACGATCACCAAATTGCAACAAGCGATTTCAGCCGATGACTACACGACCAAAGTGCCGGTAGAAGTACAGAAGAGCAATACTGAGAAATTGGCCCAATCTGAAGGGGAGATTGATAGGCTCCAAGCGGCGATTGAAACTCTGAAGTTGATGTGAAGTTAAAATTATATTGACAGCGAGTTTTATTTATTTTAAGTTTATATACCTCATGACAGCCGGCTGACACGTAATATTGGATAATATTGTTCCCTACGGTAGCTGAAGGATGCCTTTTTGTAATCCTGTAGGACTCTTGATCATGATCTCTTTAATTTCATTGAAATGTGAGTGAGTAAGCGAGATGTCGCTTTACAGCTCGTATTGTGCCTTACTTATTCACACTTATGGATGGAATTAAAAGACCCATCCCACTGCACGTTAGTCACATCACTTTCAAATAGTGTAAAACTTGAGTAAATCATGGTTTTCCCTAGTGACTAACAACATGGGAGCCTTCAAAATGGGCGTGAAAAAATTCCTTCAGGGTCGGCAACGCGCTCGTGACATCTCCGGTGTTGCAGGCGTTTATAGGCTACGGCAACCACTTACCATCAGGTGGGCCGTACGCCTGTTTGCCTATATAATTGTATAAAAAAAAATCTGCGTTACTGAAAATAGCACCTTATAACAATAGCATTAAAACAAAAAATCTACCGATTAAAAAATTCGCGGAAAACGCCGATTGTGCCCGAATTTCCACGAATAATACTTGCGTTCTGTTTTCACTGAGACCATTGATTGATAATGAAATAAAATATTTGAAATTTTGATTTTAGAAAAAAATTACATTAAGAAGTACAGTTTGAGCTTATCGAGAGTGCATTGAAATAATTTAATAGAGTATTACTGAAATAAGCAATATTTCACTTTAATTTATATTCTAATATTATGTTCGATTACCATAGTCTATATTAATGTCATGCATTTTTTGTTGTGTGTATATTTCGGGAATAACTTTTTTTATAGTAAATCATAAATTAATAAGCTAATTATTCATTTAAATAGTAAGATAGTTCAAATACTTTCATCCACTTTTTTCTTACCTCAGTTGAAATAGTTTCATCCACTTTTTTCTTACCTCTTTCAAAAATGTTATTAGGATAATAGTTTAATGGTAGATAATCATGTAAAATAAGCATGTGTGTGCATAAGAAACTGTGCTGTTAAAAATAGTGCGCAATACATCGGGAGTTTTAATGTTTAAAAACTTTATTATGCAGACTTACATATGCATTTAAATTGAATTGAATAATTATCTTCTTCGTTCGAAGGTTGAAAAAAAATATCCAATAGAATATCACCGTTTCCTACAAGCTTGTTTGATATGGTTTACTGGCTGTTATATTCTAAAAAAAAAAATATTTTAAGGAGAAGAAATATCGATTTTGATTTTTTATTTATTTGTTTTTGCAATAAAATAGCTTGAAAATATATTTGCTTTCATTTGCCTATTAATTTTGCTCCTAAATTAATAACAAAATGCCTTTTCTTTTGGAATAGAGATCACCAACCGCTTGTCAGATAATTTACAGCAGCAAACCATGGACGCAGCACTAATTTAGGATTTCACAAGATGCTGTATTAGAACCGAGAACTAGTTATACCACAGAAATTATCATCATTATCCTGATGATGATGACAGAAATAATAAAGTTCCGTGAGTTATACTACTTACCAAGGCTCCAATCTAGTAAACCTTATTTCGCCCCATTTTTCAGGCTTTGTATTGCGTTGAGAAAGCGATCATCACTAGCGAAGAAAGTAATTTAAAAACTATGGTGGGCGATACCTTGGTATCTTAATTCCATCTTCATCCTAGTGTTAACCTCTAGGGCATCCTCAACTGTTTGCTTCGTAGCCCAGGGTCTCTTAAATCCATTCAAATGCGAAAAAACGAGTTGGTGCTATACGGAATCTGTCGAGAACTCGCTGTTTGGAACTAATAATCAATAATCATTTATTCTTTTGTAAACATGTTGAATCCCGATGGTACATTGAAAATCATAGATTAAAAAAAACCAATTATTAATCTAAGATTTAAAAATATTAAGTACATACACGTTTAGCCTAACTAGGCATACTAAAGTGAAGTCAGTGGTGTCACACATCATCATATAAATAAAATCATGCAAAACAATACAAAACTAGTAAATAAAATTTACTAAATTTTCTTGAAAAATTAGATCAGCTGTCCTTTAAAGTCAAAATCAACATTTTGTTAGAAAGGAATTCATGCAAGTCATAATAACATTACATAAAGATTTTTAATTAAATATTTTTTATTTTACATAGGTTACAATTTATGTGCCTTTACTTGTACGAAAAAAAACCATTTAATAATAACTATTGCTGTCAATGTCAATCAATTAAATTTCGACACGAAAGTGACGTGACAGTGACATTCTGACATTGCATCATTGTTTTTTTTTTTTTTTGCATGTTTTTTGATTTGTTGAATCATGGCATGGTTTTCTTTACGTTTTTCTCTATAGTACCTACGGAGAAAATATTTTTTTTTAACTTTAATCAGTTGCTAATTGAATCAATTCAAAACATTCTTCAGTGACTTAACAGTTTTTTTATTGTAACCTCAAAGGCGAAAAATACAATGGAGTTTCCAACCCTCGGAGAACACTGCCAATATCCTAGCTGCAACCAAACGGACTTCCTTCCTTTACAATGCAAATGTGCAAAGGTTTTTTGCCGCGTGCACTTCAACGAACATTGCCTCTCAGGAGATTGTGAGTTGGCGCCAAAACCAAAAGAAGTTAACCTAAAAAATGAAGACCAGATCTTCAAGTGTGCAGAAAAGGGATGCAGGAAAGGAAACCTTCATGAGATGCTGTGTGAGAAGTGCAAGAAACATTACTGTATAGAGCATCGATTTCATCCGTAAGTTTCTTTTGCTGTTTTATGTATATCCCTAGGAGTCCCACTGCTGGGTAAAGGCGGGAAGCCTTCCATTCCATTAGCCATCCAAGCATCTCGGCCAAGTGCCGTTTGAAGCCATCCATTGACGAATACGTCCAGGTCATCCCGCCAACTTTTACATTATTTTTTTGCTGTTAGATATAATAGATTTATCATATTAATTGTTTATTTGAGTTTTGTTCCTCCAAATGTTACACTATAATGAGTCACAATCTCACAAATGACTATACATATTCGTATTAACTAATAATAGTTGTATTATTTTTCCTTGTATAACCTGCCTTGAATTTTCCAGTTCCTGTCCTGAAATTGATGATGAGACGATGGCAGCCAAGATCGAGCAGTTTGCAGCTCCCCGGCGCCAGTTTCAGGAAGCCAATAAACATTTACAGGAAAAAGTAAGTGATCAGAGTCCCCTACTTCCATTTAATTCTTTATTAAATAAGTATCCTTTAGATATGAACTTCAACTTGAGTCAGAAACTTGAACTATTACTTTGTTTTGGTTAAATTCAATCTTTACATTTATTTTCGTAACTCACTTATAAAGCATTATTGTTTTAGATTACAGAAAATATAAGAAAAGCTCTTCAATCATCAGCAAAAGTGAAAACAGCGTCAAAAATCCATTTAATGAGAATCAAACAGAAAGCAAAAGGGCCCAAAGTTGTTCTCCCTTCAGACCGAGTATACTTTGCAATTGGCAAACCCAAAAATATGGAGCCTAAACCAGTGAAAATTGTCAAAGAAATAGATAATTTGACAAATATAGAAAGTGTTACTTTAGACCCAGATTTAAAGGATTCTGTACCTGTTTTTATAAGTTCCAAATGGAGTTTGGGTCGAGCTATAGATGGTATTTGTGATTCTTGTGGAATAGCAAATGATAATAATAAGATTGGTAATACTAAGCTAAGGTTGTTTAGGCAATTGGATGGATATTGTATAAGTCCAGTGAAAATGGATGTTGAAATTCAGGAGTTGATGCAGACGGAGGTTTTGCTTGAAGGGGACAAACTTGTAATTGAATATGTTGAAAGTTCAGTATTAAGCACTTTGGATGAGAACTCTCAAATGTTTTTAAGCTGACGGTGAGATATCTAGTCGAAAGAAATAAATACTACTACATTATAAAATATTAATGAAATTTTTGTTTCGTTATTTGCATTCTATTCCATGTAAGGATACCCATTCTGCCCCCGTTGTGGTAATTACAGCAAGTCGAAAAAGTTGAAGTGTGGGAAATTGCACTTTTGTGTCAATTGTTTAAAATTGATGTATCTCAGTATTACGAACAGATATTTCTAATATTGAAACGGATTATGAAAGGTTAACGCGTGAACTTTAATATTTTATGTGTTTTATTTACTGAAAGTCAATACCTTTTTTTTAAACTTCAAGGATGCATTTATACCTATCACAAATTATCAACCTACCCTGACTTTTTTATACATATTTACAGTAAGTAAGCAACACACTGTAAATATGTCTACCAAATATTTACTTACTGTAACTATGTTTACTTTAACCTTTATTAAATTGTATGGATCCTGAAAATACTAGGAAATTAATTTGAGGTTTTAACAGTGATAAAGTAATTTATACCAAGTAAATCAATCATTTATTGAGAATACCCAATTACAGTAACATTATTATTCATCTTAAAACAAACAATTATTCAACCTTTTTGTTACCTTATCGAAATCACAGGACATTTATACTAAAGTATGTCTTTGTAACTGCTTACAATGAAAAAATTATAATGAAATAGACTATTAATTATTAATTATAGACTAAAGTACGTACTTAAATCGTTATAGAAAACACAAAATATAATATTGCAAAACACTCAAAATATTTTAATATAATCCTTATTGAATAATCAGTTCTTGTCTTACTTATAAATAAGACATTATTGAAAACAAAAACAATTGTAAAAATTACAATAAGTATATCCTTTGCTAAGCATATTTATTTTAACGTTTTGTATTAATTAACAATCAGTTCTTGTCTTACTTTTAAAATAGACTCAGTCTCAGGGTGGTGTATCACACTCGTACATTCTAGTAACATTTTAACAGTACAAATAACTACTTAACATACTCTTAGTGCAATAGAATTTCTTAGTTTTATTTTATTTGTATCACAATCAGAGATCACGAGTTTGGCAAAATTTTAAACATCACATATTATTATGATTATCCTAAATAGTAAATGTAGTAATATGGGAGAAAAGAAGAATGGTTGAAAATCTTCAATTTTCGAGATTGGAATCATCATTATTGGAAGTGGGCAAGTTAAGCCAAAATGCTCGTCTATTATCTGGCATCAATGGAACCAGTTTGTCTACTATTTCTTTCTTCTTTTGTTCTGTAATGCCCCTTAAAGTTGTTTTAGGTCTAGGTTCCGGAAAAGTTTTATTCTTAATGATTTTATGTTGTAGAAAATCTAATGTATTAAAATTTTCATCGTTTAGGTTATTTTTAAATAGTAGGTGAAAATTGCCTCTTTCCGCTTTGATATGTGTGATTTCTTTTAAGTAAATTCGTGGTGACGAGTTGCGAATTTTGTGTTGCGATACACATTCATTGTACTCGTAGAAATCAGTAACGTTCATTTCTTTAACGATTGTTTTATTGGAATTAGCGCTTTTGACCCGAGCTACGAAGTCATCAAAATCATAAACTTTCGTATTTTTCAATTTCTTCTCAACTTGGTGATGGAATTGGTCAGCGGACATAAAAGTATGACCAGGCTCAAAAAATTTCATCTCAATCGTGTCAGTTGCAATGAGGTTGCTGTTTATTACATAAACTAAAAAAGACAATAAACTCCAGTTCTTATTTTGGGCCGATGAGTTATCAGCCCACAAAACAACACATTTAGTGTCTCGGTTTTGCACAAAAAATGCTCTATACGCTGAGAGGATGTCCTGCGCGCTTCTTCCTGATACAGTTTCATTCCACAAAACTGCGATTGGATAGTTTATGGAAGTCTTGCCGAGTGGAACAAAACTCTCATTGAAAGCGATAATTCTACTGCAAAAAATCGCCGCTTTAAATTGTTCCATTCTGGGGAGCATTATCACCTTTTGAAGATCTACAGAATAATATTTAGTACTACTTTCATTAGCACTAATTTCAACATCTGATTTGTATTTGATCCGGGTTGTGGTGTATTTCTGTTTATGAATTAAGTATTGTTTACAAGTATCGCAATTCTCGTCTTGAATTTCAATGTGTTCTTTATTATGCTCTTTGAACAAAGCGCACGTTTCGCACTCTTCATTCCCCAAATGGCTAAATGAAATATTCATTTCTTTTTTTACTACATGACGGTATGTTTCTATAGACACTTTAATTTCAGGTTCAGTTTCACAAAAAATTTTATACATTTCTGTCATATTAATATCGCTCGGTAAGTACAGTTTTTTTGGCGCATGTTCACGTCTGTAATGTGATATGGTTGGATTATATTTTAAGATGTGGTTTTTTATGACATCTCTATCTATTTTATCTTTTCGTATATATTTACCCCTATTGTCTTTCTGGTTGTCTTCAGTTCTTTTTAATATGGTCAAAACCCTGCAATCATTTTTAGCATTATATCCTAAGGTAGATAAGAAAAAAGTTTTACATACTTCAACTCTTTCTCCATTCATATTTTTTAAACGATAAACATAAGTAATATTTCGTTTAGGAACTTCTTTTTGCGTGATTCTTCTTGTCTTAACTTCTTTAACGTCAACCATACCTTTTATGAATATACCTTGAGCTTCTTTGTTCAAATTGCGGTAAGTTGTATTGATATTTTCTCTTTCAAAATGTGTAAATAACGATGAACATTTTTTTGAACATTTTTCGCCACAAGCGGCCTTCAGTTTTAGTTTTTCACTCTTAGCTTTTAGTTTTCTTTTCTTTCTTTCTGATAATGGTTCATCAATGACTCGTCTTTTTCGTGGCAAACCTGCTTTATTTAATCCTTTATCTTCTTTAGATTCAGGAGCAGCTGGTATAGTACTTAGAAGTGGCGATCCTTGTCTCGATTGAGTTCTTTGTTCTGAATGTAACTGTGGTGCACTTAACGTTAGTATAGAAAAACACCTCGGGACAGATGCAGATCGCAAACAACGTGACGGAGATGCAGCTCGCGCGAGAGATGGCACAGACTCAGATCGTAGGAGACATGGCAGACTCTCAGATGGCATACGGCGTGGCGAAGTCTCAGATGGCAAACGGCGTGATGGAGACTCAGATGGCACACGGCGTGGCGGAGACTCTGATGGCAGGCGGCGTGGTGGAGACTCAGATGACAGACGGTGTGGCGGAGACTCAGATGGCAGACGACGTGGCGGAGACTCAGATGGCAGGCGGCGTGGCGGAGTATCAAATGGTAGACGGCGTTGGCTTAACGACGATTCAAAATAATCAGAAGATTCCGAGGATGATAGATTCTCAGGAATATAATCTTTATCCTGGACACTGTCATCTGAGTCATCAAAATATGTCACAGTTTCACATTTTGATGATAGGTTTGATGACGATTTGTCGACACATATCTTACTGGTACTGGGAACTGCTTGAGGATCTGAAGAACAATTTTCACAGTTTGATTCTCTGTAACATTTCTTGGCTAGTGATAATATTAAATCTTTTCTTGACGTCATCGTGATATCTGTAAGTAAAAATCAATAAGAATTACCGTGATATTCAAAATAAATCCTTGAATACAATTATATTCAAAGGCTTATATTAAAATTCTAAAAGTTGGCAACACCCCTAACAACATCTCGACAAAATAATTAGTGATAGGCAATTGACGCGAAGAACGCGCGGCCGCCATTTGCGCCACGATCGGGGCGTTTTTCATTCGTGAACTTGTTCGCTCGCAGCTTTGACAGAAACAATAGATAGCGTCTGGGCACGTTAGTATCCAATGCAAGCAACAGTTTAAGATTTAATGGGCTTAAATATTTATATAAATCTAATGTCTATGTTTGATTTTTAGTAAGGTACGGTCGTAGGTAAAAAAGTAAAGTAAAATTAGTACTTACATGTAGGTTAAAGGTATATTTTGGCGCCAACGTCGTCCTCCCTAGCACTTGTTTGTATTGTGAATACGGGTTCATGATTCGACAAGATAGATTCCCTTCCCCGCGCCACCCCGTGTCGCCTAAAACGCTATTATATTTTACAGTAAGTATGAGCTTTACTGTAAGCTAGATTAATATAGCATATTTTCATATGCGTTCGATATTAAATATACTTGAGGTTAGTAGACTTACTACGATAAAAGTTAAAAATGTAATCGTCAATGTCCAAGTTTTTATTACCATACTTACAGTAAGGATGTGTGTTCACTCACATACTTGAATTATGTTTACAAATCCGTCATTTATTTTATATTGATCACAAGTTATAAGTAGTGTAATTGTATTTACTTTGAACAAGGTTACCAAAAATACTACATTTCAATAACGTAATTTAAAGTAAGCTAAGTTACCTTAAATGTCATAGACATTATGCTATATTTTTTTATTTTTCAACAAAGTAAGTAAACTTGCTGCATTCATTTTTGTGGTCGGTTGAAGTTTTCTAATATTTACTGTGATTATGCTAGTCGTATCTTTGCTAATATTGGGACTATAAAAAAGTGTCAAAGAGACATATGTGAGTCCTGATCTGCTGATCACGATAGAGCGAAAAAAACATACTTACAGTAACTTGACTTACTGTAATTACAACAACGGGGGCAGCATTTGTTTAATTAGTTCATTTGCTTTGCATTTATTCTTTCAGAGAAAGACCAATATAAACAATGGACAACGCAAGGAATATTGCTTTATGTAATAAAAAAACAAAACATCTTAATAAATACTGTATTAGAGGTATGAGTTATCCTTAAAACTAAATAAAATAAATTACATCTAAAACGCGGCGTCTCCATTTCCTTTACTGACTCGTGACTGGCTTTCATATTCCACTAGAGGCATCATGGCCGCGGGGGCGGAGGGGTTCGTGTGAGCGGTGGGAGGGGGGGTCGCAGCCAGTTTGTACTTCTCTACCAACCAGTTGCACTTTCCAGTCCTCGCTATAAGGGTCATAAAGTCTCTTCTGTACTGTTTCGTCAATATAGCATAGAGGAAAGGATTCGCGCATGCGTTCAACGGGTAAAAGAATACCAACAATACTTTTCCATGACTAACATCTACCAACGGCCAGCCTACTAAAGCCGTTACACCAAAAAACGCGACTGGCGCCCAACAAAGCAAATCTGTTCCGATGAGGAGCGCCATTTTGTTCGCTATCCGCCTCTCCGCGGCTGCCGCTGACCCTCTCCCCCCATACTTCTCCCCGCCCCCTCCCAGAGACCGGTATATCTGCACGTAGCACACAACAATAATCACCCAAGCTACCATAGTCGTTAAAAACAGGGATCCTTGGTAAATACCGTCTCCAATGTCCTTGCTTTCGACCGGCAAACAAATCGATGTCGAGGAATAATCCGACACGCCGACCAATGGTAAACCGGCCATTAGAATGGAAAACAACCATCCCCCGACCATAATCTTCGCGGCTGCAGCTAAAGAAATCCGCCTTTCCAAGTAAATTGCGTATGTGATCGCAAACCATCGTTCCAAAGTGACTATGGCCAGAGTGAAAACTGACAATTGTCCAGAGAATACTGACAGGAATCCTGCAATCTTGCACCCGACGCCGTACTGCCAGTTGTAAGCGTAGTTGAAGAAAACTCTGTAGGATCGGAGGTCGACGACTGCTAGCATGAATAGGTAGATGCCTGTGCAGAGGTCTGAGAAGGCGAGGTGGCACATCAGGAACCTTGGGACGGTGATTTCAGCGTGGTTGGCGAGCAGGACGAGTAGCACTGCGACGTTGCCGACCACCGCGGCTGTTATAACGAACCACACACTGGCGCGAAGCCACGACCAGCCCATCACGTCCTCGCAGGGGTTGAGAGCGTTTGGCATGGGGGTGCATACCACTTGGGGTCGTCTGAAATAAGATTAAGGGTTTTTCTCATTACTTAATATGTGGAATTTACCCAGGTATCGTTGGAAAGCCTTGCTTGGTGGCATATAAAAGCAATAGCTTGTATTTTAACAGCAATCGTCAGACGTACTTTTCTCTCCTGATATTGTCAATCGAATGGTGCTGGTGCGTTTACTTACTAGATCTTAATTTATTTACCAAATTCATGTACACAGTAAATCGAACAGGATACATAGAACAGAACATTAGTACAAGGTTGCTGCTTATCTCTAAAGAAATCTCTTCCAGCGGACTCAAGAGAGAGAACGACAAAAAAATGGTAACAGGCGTCTTTATTAGAACTTCCCTGGGTCTCCTGCAAGGAGTTCCTATAGTCGATGGAGTAGAATGTTTCTCGAATGGCGACTACGCACCGGCAAATGTAGCATCGCCCACCAAACAGTTGGTTGATGACCTGAAGGCGGTCGCAGGCAACCGCTAGCCAACCAGTAGTTCTGGAAATTCTTGGACACCCTCCATTGCCAGGCAGCCGTAGTCTACTACTGACTTAAGTGGTTAAAGTTATTTGTACAAAGGTTTTTCTTGTGGTACGTTTAATATTTATTTTATAAGATAAATGTCCGTAGAGTAACTTACGTCGCACTAAAATTCCCGCACATAGCCACATAGCCCTTAGAGAGATCAGATTCCACGAGGTCGTGGAAGCTGTCGTCGTCTCCAAACTCCTCGTTGCTGTCGGAGTACATGAAGTCCAGCTCGGACTCCTGCACCGTCGTGCCGAAGTCTTCAGATGATGAGGACATTGACGAGTCATCTTCGGGACTGTAATAATATGAGATTTTCATCATCATCACCTGATTGTCTGATAATAAAGATAATTCCGTGCTTTGGAAGGCACGTTAAGCCGTTGGTCCCGGCTGCCATCTGGTGGTCGTTAAAGGAACCACGTCCGAGGCCAAGAGGCTGTTCTGAAAAACTCTGACACTTGGGTTCACATGGTCGATTGACAATGTAACCTACACGAAATGATGATGATTATCATCATATCGAGTAGGCTACATAATCAATCGACCCTGCAAACCCTGGTAACCGAGTTTTTCGGCACCGCATCATGAGTTCGATTCCCACAGGAAGCATACTTTGTTTAGTTGTTTTCAGTTTGGTTAGGACGTTGCAGGCTTGAATCACCTGATTGTCTGATAATAATGATGATTCCGTGCTTGAGAAGACACGTTAAGCCGTTGGTCCCGGCTGCCATCTGGTGTCCGGCGGTTCCCAACAACTCTGACACCATGGTCAATTGTCCGTGTAACCCATACGATATGAATGAATTTATTGATTTAGGAACGGGCGGGAGAACTGATTACTACATGGGTTGGGATATTGGGCTGATTTGAGCTTTATGGCACTACGCCGTAGAGAGTCTACGCCGTAACCCGTCTACGATGTGTAGGGGATTGTGCTTTGCGATTCTACGCTGTAGAGGGTCTACGTTGTAACCCGTCTACGACGTGTAGGCATACTGCGCTTTGCGATTGTACGCCGTAGAGGGTCTACGATTTTACGGCTAGTTTCCTAAAAAAAAAAAATTAGTCCGTCAGTTAGATAATCAAAAAATATTAGAGACGTATTTTTTCTTTTGAAAATTAAACAAAGAATGGTTAAGATATGGCGCGTTAAAGTTCCGTGTGATGTTACAGTGTGCTACACTTTTTCGCAATATGTGACGTCACGAGCCCCCACTCCTAAACTTTAATGGGTTATATCTTTATAATTTATCGCTCAATTAACAAAAGAAAAAATAAGTCACTAATATATTTTGATTCCCTAAATGACGGACTAATTTTAATGAGAGTCTTTTGACCCTGGAAACTAGCCTATTTGAAAATTTATACGCAGAAGTTTACAAAAGCACTTTAGTACAGATTTAAAAATTATCTTTCTAAGGAAGATTCTTTTTATATGACTATGAAGAATAAGTTTACCATAACACATTGCTGCCAATTAATAACAATTCATTATCAATTGTTAATGTGTTGAGTAGTCATGAACGACCCTGAGTGCGGCGGTTAGTATCTTATACTTACTTACCCGGCCGTCCTTCTATAGCTGCGTGGTTCTAAGCTGATAGGGCTGATCGGCTCCAGAGACCTTCGCTTTCTTGCTTGACTTTGATCAGTTTTACATGCCTGAAAATGTTATATAGGTTGGTTTATAATATAGTAGGTTGGCTATTCTCTCATGAATATGATAGAACATTTTTGATCATATGTCAAAAATGTCAGTACCCCTTACCACGAGATTTTATTTAGACTCAGACGCTAACGACCGCGTCAAGATGTAATATGGAATTTCTTAGTTACCTTATTATCCGCCAGAAGCGCTGTGCAGGCGTGTCATACAAAATTGTCAAATAAAATCTCACAAAATGTGCTTTCCGAGGGATTCGGATCGACGCCACGACCTTTAGGTCAGGTTTTTCACCGTTCCACTTCCAAGATGCTATAATAGAACATAAATTGCTTGTGTTGTGATTTGCAATTAGCGCGATTGGCCTGCAGGTCACACTGACGTCGTTTGATTCAAATACCCATGCCCCACTATTTTTTACTTTTTTTTTTGACTCAAAGATTATGACGAATGAAAATCATTCGATATCGACGAAAATCATTCGACTCACCGATTTGGCGAGTCACACTTTTCAAAAATAGCACTCCTGGTCAAAATGACTCACCTTAGTCATAAGTTCCACTTGCATCTCGTACAGTTTATGTTTGGCCGGGTCGTGCCGCTCGGGGAATGCAAAGGCGCAACAGTGGAAGCTGTGAGTTAACTCTGCTGACTCCAAATGCTGCAATACAATACAAAACTCTTTATTGCACAACGAGGATATATTGTCAAATACAAGCAATTACAAGAAAAATCCTTGCGCAAAAGGTGGCCTTATAGAAATATTTTCCAGGCAACCTTTCGGGAAATTGATTATAATCCATACTAATATTATAAATGCGAAAATCTGTCTGTCTGTCTGTTACGCTTTCACGGTCAAACCGCTGAACGGATTTTGATGAAATTTTGTATGAATATAGTTGAAGACCCGGGGTTAAACATAAGCTACTTTTTGACGCAGGCGGAGCTGCGGGGAAAAGCTAGTAATGAATATTGTGCGCGGTAGGTGACACGAGATAATTGAATTTATTCAACACCAGGAGTGCTATTTTTGAAAAGTGTGACTCACGCAAAATTGGTGAATCGCAATTTTTTTTTTATATCGAATAGAATAGAATATATCTTTATTGAGAAAGCTATCACGTAAGTACAGCAAAGGACTTAAGCACAAGCTGGCGGCTCAGTGATACGCTAGACATGCAGGCATGCCTAGCACTGATTTTCAGCCACCACCTTCTGAGGAGTCCCGGAACAAAGATTTAAACCCAAACAACATAATCCTTGACTGGTGTCTCACTACCATCTCACACCCCCATCCATGTCTGAGATTCAAATTCCAGCAAGTGATCAAGATATCGCCTTACACACCATATTGCAAATATTTTTCGTTTACCCGCAAATCGTATATAGACGGAATGTATTTCAAGGACGGCGTGTTCTCAATCTTGAGAGACTGCAGTTTCTCCAGACCAGCTGTCGGCAGCGACATGATGGCTGTGAAGCTGAGATCTCTGGAAATAATAAGTGTAAATAACAAAAATCATTCGGAGTGTAAATCAAAATATGTTATGAGAGAAAATCAAAAGATATTTTAAGGGTAGTTTAAAGATTATTTTATTATGCAACACTTCAATCAGTGAGAAATGAACGGTTTCGGTTTCGATGCTCTTGGTCTTCGATCAATTTTCTTCGTCGAAAGTATGTTTGTTTGGGAAGATTAACAAATTTGGCAGCTGACAGTATCTAGTTTAAACGGAAGAGTATCTTTTCCAGCAGTGGACTTTTTGTTATAAGGTCAGATAATCCAATTATATTTTTCTGTAGCAGTATTGTAATGTATAAAATACGGCAGGCTTGTTGTATTCTAAAATATCGATTTATATTATCACAATTTTTTAATCTATATTGTCCCACTGCTGAGCAAAGGTCTCGCCTATCGCCTTCTAAAACCTTTCTCTGCTCCTTACATGGAGTAATTACAAAGGGGAGATGCCGTACTAAGCGTTTTGTAAGAAACCATTTGTGAGGCTACAAGGGGCGGAAGGCAGACGTGCGGGGTGCTTGGTTTCGGCCGTGGCTCCATTAAGTAATGATATCCATCTTACGGAAAGTAGCAGTACTACGTTATTTACAAATTATCAAGTACTTCAGACACCCGACACTAGAGGTCACTACTGTTTACTTACTGTTGTTTTTAATATTTGGTATAACTTTTAGAGCGTTAAATATATCTTATTTAACAGAAACCAAAGAAAATTATTTCTAATTAATACATTTATAAAACGTAACTAAGTACAACTTACCTGTGGAAAGATATTTGTTGATTATGTTCCAATTTTTTGTCAGAAAAGTTTTTACACTGAAGCACACAACACTTCATCCTTTATATTTATATGAAACAAAATTATTCAATGCTAAATTCCTAAAAAAGTCGTGGAAAATCGTGACAAACTTAGAAGCTCGCGATCTGTTTCTCGGTACGCTTTTGAACGAGCAATGACAAGCTCCGCCCACTTTTGTGTCGGCGAGGCGCCAATGATTATATTACTGCGCCATTTCAAACGGCATCTCCCCTTTGTAATTACTCCATGGCTCCGTATTACCATAGTAGATTAAAAAGAAAACAAAATTTGAACTTTGTCACTACATGGCACACTAGTCGTGCTGTATCCAGTACTATTAGTAAATAATAAAACTATTTGCCACTAGATGGCATTTACACCGAAGTGGTTTATCTATTGTATAATAGATGGCGCTAGTGTCTGAAGATGCTTTTAGCGCCATCTGTTGTTCAGTAGATATACTATATTTGAAGGCGCCATCTTGTGGCGAATAGCAAATGTAAGACGTGTTTTTAATTTATATCGATACTAATAGATGGCGCTCAATGCAGGTGTCGCTATAAGCAGTGAAAATCATGGAAATAAATAATTAATGTAACCTGACTGCGGTGAAACAAGAAACAAAACAAAATGCAAAGAAAAAATTTAAGAACATTAGTTGAATTTTTCTTTGGAAATACATGTTATTCTACTAGTAATATTTACTTCCCTAGTTTTACCGGGAAACGCGTTACTATTTTTTTTTTATACAATTAAGTAGGCAAAAAGGCATACGGCCCACCTGTACTATGGTTATGTCTGGTTTATTTTTATATAATTATTTAGTCTATATAATACTAAATAATTGTATACAAGTAATACTGTATACATTTAACTACCACAACCTGTTTACCTAAAGCAAAACCAAGATAGCTCATCATTACATGCAGAAGATACCTTCACCTTTGGTAAACTACATACCAGTTTACCGGTTAATCAAAACTGGTAATGTAATATCCCTGTTTGTACAATAGGGATATTACATTACCAGTTTTGATTATTTAAAAAAAAAAGAAAGTTCTCACACGGTGCTATTCCAATGAAACTTTAGTATACTACTACCAGTCGCACTAGAGTATCTTTCATACATAATCAGCTATGCCCGCAGACGACGCAACTGGTACGACGCTATCCTGTCATACGTAGTACACGACTCAAGTTGCATCGCAGTCCCGTCGCAGTCGCGTCTCACGAATCGTATAGCGCCGTGTGCAAACTGCCATAATGTTAACACGTGCCAAAGGATCCAGAAGGGTTGATCCCACATTGTTTCTAAATGAGATTAATAATAAAACTATCCTCATCAATATAGAAGTGAAGGAGCCATGAATTAACTTACAATTGTCTCAGTAACAAGTTGCCAGCGAAAGCGTTGTCGTCCAAATGACTCAGCTTTACATTGCCTTTGAGACTCCTGTGAAAAATTTATAATTACTTAGTAGAGAACCGGTGATACATAAGTGATATTTTATTCCAAAGCGAATAAATTTCGTGAAACATGATCTTACTTCGTTTGATTCATAGGTATTACCGGTGTTACAAAAAAAGTAGCACTCCTTTAGGTATTATGTAATTTACGAATATTTTACTGGTTTATTTATTGGCTAAAAGTATAGTATTATCAGCAACATGCTTCGTCAATAGATCACCTCGTGTCGGTCCATAATGGGAGGTGCATAATGCTGGCTAATTATAACTTGCATTCATATTAATCTATATATACATCTATATATATAAATAAAATTGGAGTGTCTGTTTGTAATATTGAAAAAGCCGTTTTTTACTACATGCATATGAATATATATACGGTACATGCACCAAAATAACATTTTTTACAATTTTTGTCTGTCTGTTTGTTCCGGCTAATCTCTGAAATGGCTGGACTGATTTTGACGGGACTTTCATTAGCAGGTAGCTGATGTAATAAGGAGTAACTTAGGCTACGTTTATTTTAGAAAAATTCTTTTATTTTAGAAAAATAAAGTAAAAAACCAAAAAATTAAAGAATCGACTGTTAGGCGGAACGAAGTTCGCCGGGTCAGCTAGTTAATATATAAATAGAAAGATACTTACAATTTGGATATTTGTGCGTATTTGAACGCAAATGCTGGAATTTCTTCGATCATATTGTAGTTCAGAGATCTGAAATAGACACAAATTGTTTTTAAAGCTGATGAAATTATCACCAAATAATTTATTGCTTGCCAATGATACTTCATAAAAATAATAAATATGGCCTAGGAAAAGTCCTGCAGTAAAAAATGCTTGGTATCATCTTATTTAATTAGGAATTATAAAATTTTATACCTTATTTATATTATACTCTACTACTGCAGCATAAAGGACAACCGTTACTTTATAGTCTTTTTATCTTTCCAGTTATTACAGTCCCTTGATTGTGTCTGTTGTTAGTATTTTATATGGAAATCTGTAAAACTCCCCTGGTGGGCAGGATATTATTCTATTTACTGTAGTTACCTTATGGCGGAGTAGAAGCTCAGTATATCAGCACCAAAATATTAAATCTCTTCTGTTGTATGTCTATTTTAAAAGTACTTAGGTAGTAAGAAATGACTTCAAGTATTGCCGCAAAATAAAAGCATAAATAAATTACTGAATTAAATTTGATGATGAGTGAGTAAATAAAAAGAAAATAGCATGATGGCCTGTACCTAGTGACTTACACTTGATCGGCCCGGATACGCAGCGCATGCGCAGGGATGCGCTTGATTTGATTGCCATCTAGATCTCTGAAACAAAAAAAACTGCATCATCATCATTTCACCCACAGTCAGTCCACTAGTGGCTATAAGACTCCTAATGATTTCCAATATGATCGGTTGGAAGCGGCCTGCATCCAGCGTATGCCTTCGAACTTTTTCAGGTCATTTGACCGTCTGGTCTGTGGGTGTCCATCACTACGATCAGTTGTATCAATATGTGTATGATGAGTGCATTATGAGTATCAAAAAAGTATATAAAACACTTGATGTAAATAAGAAATAAAAATACATTATAAAAAACATACAGATATTAAAGAATGGCTACACGTTGGGCGCCACTTCAATGTATTAGGTTCCGGTTATTTCGGTACAGATGTGATCAAAATCAAATTTAGCTGACTCATTCCTCGATGACTCATTACTTAATTCTAACCTTGAAAATAATCAATTTGTATGTCCGAATCCAATCTGGAATGTAATCTGAAAATAGGCAAGTTGGAAATCCCACTCTTTTGCCGTAGGTACGCATTATGCAAATGGTGTGTTGCAACAACACACGGGTGAAATAAGTATTTTTTTTAACCAGGAATTTGTTCACACACAAGTAAGAAAATGTTTATTTACCGAAAACTTTCTCTTCAATAATGTCAGTTTTACCAAAATATCAGATGTCGATATTATGTGTGGTTTCATGTGTGGGCGGAATGGATAGAATTACTTTTGTGTTGACTTGTATGAAAGGGATCTAGTACGCAAACATTTATTTTATTGCCAATTTGTCAATAAAGACATTCTATTCTTAAAACCCTGTCTATCACGCCTCAAATAGTGTCTAGACATTTACATTCTCATAAAAAATACAAACATTAATAAGGCCCTTTGTCATAAAAACTGGTGAATAAATAAACATATTTTATTTAAAATAGGCTTAACAAACGTTCGTTAACTTTTTTATGAATAAGGCGGTTAGAAGATAAATTAAACTCACACTGCTTGCAGGTACGGTATGGAATCATTTTTGACTGGATGTACCCGGCTCAAATTCGGGACCTCCGTCAGGCCGGACGATGTTATTATACTGAAACAAAACAAACGAAACTAGGTAAGTAAGTACTTAACTATTTTCTGACTTAGTTTACTTAATTGATAATAGGCTAGTTTCCTAAAAAAATATAATTAGTCCGTCAGAAAGATAATCAAAAAATATTGGGGACGCATTTTTTCTTTTGAAAATTAAACAAAGAATGGTAAAGATATGGCGTGTTAAATTTCCGTGTGACGTCACAGTGTGCTACACTTTTTCGCAATATGTGACGTCACGAGCCCCCACTCCTAAACTTTGATGTGTTATATCTTTATAATTTATCGCTCAATTGAAAAAGAAAAAATACGTCACTAATATATTTTGATTCCCTACAAGACGGACTAATTTTAATGTTAGTTTTTTGAACCTGGAAACTAGCCTATTTCGCTTCCGCTGCTATTTAAGCTGATGTTCAATTTTTTAAGTGCTACTCAAACAAAATAGCTGATTCGAATGATTTTCGTTCGATATCGAATGAATTTAATTTGGCATAGGTGAGTCCAACGTTTTTCATTCGACTTTTGATTCATACATTTTAAAAATAGGGCTTTTGATATTAGAAAAAATGATACCTAATATTGCAAGTGTGTGTGTCGCTTAACCACTTTAATTAATTCTTTAACTTTTTTGGTGCATTAGTGAGTTGTATTGTACACTTACACTGTGCGCAGTTCCAGCATGGTGGGCAGTGGGTCTACTTTCTCTAACATCGGTGCTTGAGTTATGTACCTGCCGACAATTTGTAATGAATATGCGATAAAATAGAGATGCGAGCTGAAAGAAAGGAAAAATTCCTAATAGTAAGAATTTAATAACTATGGATCCTAGTCAATATAGGTGTAGATTCTGTGTTTTAAGCAAATGACAGGTAAATATTAAGGAAGAATTTTTCAAAGTAGTTTCTAACCATGGATGTAAATAAGTACTAAAAATAAGGCTAGAAGGCTTTCCAATAAACAAAGCATTCAGGTGCATTGCATCACCCTCTGAACCATTGGTCCGACAGCTTTGTCCGATAAATCGTAACCGGGTGATTTGTAACCCTATTTTTGAAATGACACACGCAAAATATTTTTTGCGAACGATTTTCATTTGACTTGTATGTCATTTGACATTTAAAAAAAAATTGGGCTCCTGACCTTTTTTTCCTAATAGTCCGATAGCTTTAAATAATTAGTTCTGCCACATAATAATCAGTTTACTTTGTGGTTCTGCTATCTGATAATAGGTGGCGCTACAAGAATTGAACATTTCCATAGATCTGGCTTTTAGTTTACAAAATAATAAATGATTATTGAGTATTTAAATTAAGTACAGCAATTAATCTTAATCTACAATTTGATATTGTGGATAATGCATCATTCACATAGTCGACACTTCCGCTATGGCGATCCATTTTGAAAATCAAAGACGCCTTTTTTTCAACCGCTTAAGGCAAGTCCTTGACGTAAATCAAAAAGAGGTCCTAGTATCGAGCCTTGGGGTACGCCTATCTTTACCGTTGAACCGCCCGACTTAACGTTATTTATATCAACAGTCTGAAGCCTATCACTTAAATATAAAGTCAATAACTGTATTGTTTTAGCGTCAAAACCATAATGTGCAAGCTTCAGCAGAAGTGTCTCATGATCAACACAGTCGAATGCCTTGGTAATTAATCTCAATCTACAGTGCTTCATCAAATATAATGATTGGCTGAAACAGGGTGCGTCCTTGAAGAATGAAGATTAATGATCACTTCCTATGAAATGTAGATTCTTTTTATTACTGTTTGCGATTCGGAAAGAAATAGCGCCTTCCTAAGTAATTAGACCCTCATTACGGGCCTAATTACAATTAAATAAAAGACACTTTATGAGCAAAATGTGTTTAAAAATGAATTTGTTAGTTACCTCACTATCCGCTAAAGGTAGGTTTGCCATAAAAAAATGATAACGCAGTCGCTAGCGTCTGCGTCATTAAAAACTCATGGTTGACGTACAGTATGAGGCCACCTTCTCTGCTCAGTTTCCTCCAAAATCTTAAACATGCAGTACACTGGTGTATGTAACTACTGTGCATATCATGCATATGTACTTTACCACAGATTACAGAATATATGCTATACCTACCTTACACTTATTTTCATAGCACAAATACTTACAGCGATTTTAACCTGAGTATTCTTAAAAAGTCTTCTACAGCTATGTATTTTAACTTAGGCGCGTTCATGATGGTGCTGGAAACATAAAGACAAGCTTCATTACAATTAATTTCAATTTTATTTTTGGGCGTAACAATCTAAATTAGTTGCGAAGGCATTTGGACAGACCCAGAACTGGACAAATTATAAATGGACCTTGCCGATAAAATACAATACACTTACAAGCTTTTTTATGCAAAAATCGACTCGGACTTCTCTACGAAATTTAAAACATATACCCAAGTTATGTATATTTTTCTAATGTTAAGTTTCCAATGTATATTTACAGCGTGTACATGAAATAAATAAATAAAAATTTGTAATGGCCCTTGAAAACTCTTTATTTCAATAGGTTTAGAAGAACGACGTAGTCTGTTAAAAATACCTAATCGACTCGGATTCACCCACCGAGTTCCGTACCTTATAAAAAATGATTTAACTTACATATTTTTATACAATTTATTAAGCAGACAGGCACGCGGCCCACCAATGGTAAGTGGTTACCGCAGCCTATAGAAGTCTGCAATACCGGAAGTATTACGGCCGCGTTGCCGATCTTGAAGAAATTTATTCACACCCCTTTTGAAAGCCCTCATGTTACAGTCACTAAGAAAAACCGAGGCAGGGAGTTCATTACCTAATCTGAGCGTACGCGGTTGAAAATTTCTTTTAAAACGTACTGTCTGCGACATTTTAGGGTCTAGGGTATGAGAATGAACGATGTGAGTCGATGGCGAGAGGTGCGGTGATAGAAGGTGGCTGTTGGCATCATATCGAACAATACTTCTGAGCACAACCCGTTGTATGAGCGAAATTAGATCTATCTATCTGACTTACATGTGCTCCACATGGTGAAGGTGGAACCCTGCCTGATGCAGGGTCTTGTGTGTGAACTTCGTGATGTCCGTGTTCCCCAACTCGAAGGAAACACCTTTGTGCTTCTCGACATCTTCCACTTGGAGCGATCTTCTAACTGAAAAAAAAAATCCTTGGAAGTGCTATTTTTGAAAAGTGTGACCTCACGCAAAATCGTTGAGTCGAATGTTTTTGTTCGATATCGAATGATTTTGATCGATATCGAACTATTTCCATGTCATTTCATTTCATGAGTCATAAATTTCAAAAATAGGAACCAAGATATTCTTGGCTTGTCCAAACCCTCTTTACTATGCTCAGGATTCGGAATGCTATTTTTGGGAAAGCAAAAACTAATTATCGATTATATCGAATGAAATTAATTCGTAATCGATCGGAAATCATTCGATGCACCGATTTTGAGGGAATCATAGGCCCGAAAATAGCACTTCAGGTTTTTAGGGCTCTTCACCATTGGATACAATAAAAAAAAAACTATCTACATATTAAAATTATCAGAGAGTGGACTCTTTAACAAAAATATACATTTAAATTTAAGAAAAAAAGATACGATATATGTTGGGGCACCGTGACTCCTCTGAAGGCGGCGGCTAAAAGCCAGTGCTAGTCATGCTGCCAAGCCATGTCTAGCGTATACTGAGCCGCCACCTATTGAGACGTCTGTCATGCATATATTGTACTTTGTCAATCATTTTTATATTGATAAACGTTTCAATCAATTATATTCTATTATATTCTAGATACCCTACTAGGATTAATAAGTTTGGATTTTCATACAAAAACCTAATGAAAAGCTCTAGTGCTTGCCTTATTAATAAAGATTTCATGAGAGGTTCACGTTTCGTAGTAATTTTCCACACATTTCATCCTTGTACGAAACACGAATAGGTCTCAATTCAAATAATTTCGGTTGCCTACTAATTTAAAAAGTAAATAACACCCCATTACGCCAAACGTTATGTGATTTGTTGAAATGTATTTGTGTTTTCGTAATTGAAAACCGTTGTTTTTGTCAAAATTTACCGCCGCTTAAATAAGTTCGCAGTTGAAGTCATTGTAAATGTTAAATTACTTGTTACTATATGTAGGCAATAAATATATTTGTATTGTATTGTATTGTAAAATCCAACAAAGTAAAACGAGGTTTACAATTAGAGTCTTTTTCACATCACATGTCTATCTAGGGATTTTTTTTTTTTGGACCGGACCTACAATTTTAGCTCCTATGAGCTTTCAAATTTACAGCGGGACAGTTAGAGGCGAGGGCTATAAACCACTCAGCCTTTTCGGAAAATGCACTAGGGGCTCCCAGTTGGGACGAACCTTGGCCATGGGATTTGCCTTTGATCAAGCGAGCGATGCAAACTCGCGAGCGGTAGCAAACGCTCAATGCCATAAGGGCCGACACTATTGTGCCAGAAGGGCCTACTGAGAACCTATCGGTGGCGTGAAGCGCCCTGGTACATTCCGGTACCTGGTAAACTCGCCGGCGGGTGCGGTTATATGTTCTATACTGCATATTATATACATACTGTAAACTTAAAACAAAATAAATATGAAAAAAATAATTATTAGGTAAACGAAAATCTAAGATAGCCTATTAAACTAATTATTACTATATAAAGTCCTGCGTGGCCTTGGCCTACAGGCTAATACGTATATAATATTCTGTAATCTGTGATAATCATAATAGCTACTTTAAAGTATAAATTTAATTTTATCTGCCGCATGTGATGCGCTAACCGATCCATCATCGAGCTAAAATGGTAATAAATTATTAAAATACGTTTACATTACGAGCTGGCGTGTGTTTATAAACATAAAATATTATAATTTCCTATTCATTTCTGCGCAGGGCTGAGATAAATTTACGCGCAAACACTTGACTACCTAAACGAGCGGATATGGAGCGTTTATCTGAACGCGTTAAAGTAAGTAATCTATTTTAAATTTAACATTATACAAAACTGGATCCAAAATAATCAGATGAAACGCATTGAAAAAAGTTGCCAGTGAAAAAATAATCACAAATGTCGATTCGGACAAAGTGGAAGAAAAATTTGTGATAAATAACATCGGCCATCGTAATAATATGCAAGCCAATCGTACTAATTGCAAATCACTTTAACGTATGGTAAGTGGTAACTAAACTACGACCACGAGAGCTATTTTTGATTGAGATTGCACGATTGCCACTTGGTCGAAATACTTCCAATTTTTATTTTTTATTTTACATTTTAGTTAGGTAATTTTTTTGTTTCTTAAATAATATTTTTAAATATGAATTAGTTAGATAGCCTTAAATAAGTAATTTATTTAAGACTATAAAGTATATAAAGTGTCGACTATATAAAGAAAGGAATTTTTAAAATTACCTACTTATTAAATTTTATATGTACAACATTTTATAGATTTCTAAATGTGTAGAGCTGGACCGTTTTTTTTTTTAAATGTATGACAATAACACGAATGTAAATTGTTCGATATCGAACAAAAACTATTCGACTCGCCGATTTTGAGAGCGGGTAAAAAACAGCCCGTGTGTGTCCAGTGTGTTTTACTATTAATAGTGATTGTAGAGTACTAGAATCGAGTGTTTCGAATAAACTGGCTGATTGTAGTTCTAGATTTTATAAGAAACTCGCTCTTGAGGTATTTTCACTTTAGAAATCAGTCATGCCATAACTTTGAATATTGTGAATAGAGATGATTTATTGAGTTTGTGCTAATAATGGAGTATTATGGAGATCCTTTTGAACTTTATATTGTATCTATTCATTGTTACTTATTATGTTATTTAAACTAACTAGGTTTTATCTCTATTGCTACTTATATCGTGAAAGAAATGTCTAATTAGAAATCAGTAAAATCACAAGTCTACAATTTACATAATACCATCAAACAGACGACAGTCAACGGAGGCGAGTACTATGATCTTATTTTTATACTTTTCATACGGAACCCTCAAATACTCAAATCTAACTTTTTACATGTAGGCACCTCATATGACTCAAAACTAGCGAGTCGAACATAAATTGTTACTTCGAAGGAATATCAATTGAAATCTGATGATCATTCGAAATTACACGAATCTCATTCGAAATTACACGAATCTCATTCGAAATTACACGAATCTCATTCGAAATTACACGAATCTCATTCGAATCACCAGTTTTGAGTGAGTCATCTATATCAAAAATAAAATTCCTCTACTTAGATACAAGAAACAATTAATAGAAGTCAAACAAGTACGCTTATAATGAATTGGCGCCATAAAAATATTGGGGCAAGCCAGAATCTCGAGAGCCCTTCTGGAGTGCTATTTTTGAGTTGTATTTATTTATTTACTTGTAAATCTTTATTGTACAACAAGTAAAATAAAAATACTTTTAAAATTGGCAGACTTAATGCTAAAAGCATTCTCTCCCAGTCAACCATTAGGAAAAAGAGAAAAGTTATGTGCGGCACGAACTATCTTAAAAATACAATGAGAGAAAAAATAAAAACACTTACTAAATAAACATACATAGATTTACATTGTTGTTTGACTGTAGAATAAGAATCATTCGATAACGTACAATAATTTTCAAAATCATTCGACTCATCGAGTTTTAGTGAGAGACTAATTTCAAAAATAGCATTCCTGAATGGATTATTTTGATATTGTAGTTTGTTACCCTCGACACTTCAATTGACATTTTCTGCATTAACACACATTTATCTATACTAATACTTAATTTAATAATATTATAAAGCAGAAGAGTTTGTTTGAACGCGCTAATTTCAGGAAACACTGGTTCGATTGGAAAATTCTTTCAGTGTTGGACAGCCTATTTATCGAGGAAGGCTATAGGCTAGGACGAAGGCGGGCTGCCAGTACATAATGTAATCGTGCTTTCTGTTGGGGCATATCTATGGCACAGAATTATTTTTACCTATGGTCTGTGGTGGTATGGTTTGGTATGGTCTTGGTTTATGGTAATTCTTGTGTCGAAGGCCGAGATCTTCTTTGGGTCGCCGAGCCATCGCAGTAAGTAAGTATGGTCTATAGTAGACTGGTAGAGAATGCCATGTGGCACATTTGTATATTTGATTTTACATTGTACATTATCACCTACAAATAGTATTTTTTATCTGGTGCATATCTGAATGGCAACCGATAGCATTCATTGCGTTAATTGCTAGTTGTAAAACATCAAAGAAGAATATAAAAATGTTATCAACTAGGAATTCGTGCGATGAACTGGTTAATAAATTCAAAACGTCGTAATCTTAGGAATTCTTGTCTTAAGTTATTATTAAAATGTTTAAGAGAATAAAAACAAAGATTACTCTTAAAAAAATACTAGATACGAATTATCTAGTAAGTATTTTTTTAAATATTTGTAATAAAACAGAATAAGCAGAGCTTTTTGGGATATTCGATATATAGGGAGTCCCATTCCCTAAAGATCTAATTTTTTTTCCGATTTAGTAGACATACGAGCAAGCATGCCTGATGGAAAATGGTTACCGCAGCCTATGGACGCCTGCAATATTCACGGGCATATTATCGGCCATTATTCATGTAAATCGTTGGCATAGACCTCCTCCACATATATACGTCCACAGATACGTCTTCCAAGCTTCTTTTTCTAGTTGCATCCTCAGCTTATTCAGAGCCTAAGGTACGCGTTATGTCATGGTCCTCGATTTGGCGATACTGGTGATTACAGTGGATCTATTGCCGTCTGACCTCCGTAACCCTTACGGGGAAACTAGACGAACAGGAACATGACCCCAAGTGTGTCAATACTGTCAGATTTTTTCAGGCTGCCTAAAGGCATCTGACAAATCCTAACGACTGCCATCTATCGATAGCAGCCGGAACCAACGGTTTAACGTGCCTTCCGAAGCACGGATGAGCTCGTAATTGAAAATGCCACTAAAAGTCGACCAATCCAATATGGTTCGCGTTTCGCCGTCGCTTGACACGTGCATTCGCGACGTATACGCGCGTCGCACTTGACTATCGGGCTCCTTAATATCTACCTATACTAGATGATCTGCACCTTACCTGTGTTATTTTTGTATACGTTTCCTTTGCGTAATAGGTTGCTTGAAAGAAATTACTTTAGTCTTAAGACCGGCTTTTTACATAGACATTTCATTTTTTTTGTGTAATCTGTATTTTAGTTCTTGGTGCTATAAAGAGTTTTTATTATTATTATCCTTTATTCATCTCCAGTCTATTTTTTAATTTTTTAAATATTACGTGTTTTTATTTAAATAACATTTTAAAAATATACAAAAACGGTATTATTATAATCACTACATTGATCATAATTCTATGAAAAAAAAAATTAGAGACATTAACTATAGTCAGTTGACTTAATTTTATTTATTGTAAAGTAGTCAGTTTGTTTAGCAATAACATCCCGCACGACATGACGTGTACCATGCAAACAAAGATGTCGATTAAAAACATTGTTATCTGTCGAAAGTACCCAAGGCAAGATAATATAAACATTGAAAATATAGGTTATTTTAGAAAGGCGATCTAGATAAGGTGGCAGGAATGGGCCGCTTTATATCAGTTAGGAACTCTATTTTGTCATAT
Organism: Euzophera pinguis; assembly: GCA_947363495.1. NCBI lineage: Eukaryota > Metazoa > Arthropoda > Insecta > Lepidoptera > Pyralidae > Euzophera > Euzophera pinguis. Next base: position 2,502,923 of record OX376164.1, read on the forward strand.
GTATGGTTTTTCGTAGTGACCTGCATCCCATAAAGACAAAAAGACATTGCCTACCTTGTGCTTTTCTTCTTATATTTAATTTTCTTTCATAACAAAAATCAGTAGGTAAATGCGCCTTCAAACGCACTCAGCGAAGCGGCGGCGGCGGAAGGTAGGCAGTCCATTTTTTTGCCTTCGATTTCACACATAGGCAGCAAGTTTTTGTCTATGTTGTCTATATCGGGAACCTGTACAGACAAGCCTGCGCTTCCATGTAGTAGTGAGGCTAAATGAATCTGATTAGCCGAAATCCGTATTAGGAGATTCTGTCTTTAAATGCGTTCAAAATCAACGATTAAAAATGTGAAAACATTATTACACAAAAATATTTTTAAGTAACTTTTTTATAAAAAAAGTACTAGGTAATATTGGATTTGAGTGTTATAGAAGTCCGTACAAAACAATCTTATTACTTTTATTCTATTCTTAGTAAGCATTAATAGGCTATTTGACTGTATTCATACTTGGGCAATATTTGCATATGAAACAATATGTACACTAAAAAGTAATCTATTCCCAAAAGAACAACAAAATTCGCAGTACCTAATTGGATTTATCAACAAGAAAAGTGGGACCGTGGTGGGGATGTCTTGCTATCTCTTCTGTACGCACGAAACCAAGTGGCAGTGACGTCACTGTACACACAGTGCATCCTTTTCTTGTTTTTTGACATTTACCCCTTCGACCGAATTTCAAAGGTTTAAAAACTTATTTATTTAAGGACGGATTTTAAAAAATCTTTCTGTTTGCTGTTTCTGGTAGTGAAATGTTTGATATGAATGATAAAAATAAATTGAGTTGAATACCCAATTGCATTTAACATATCATAATACAAATCATTAAGTATATTATTTTCCAATAAGTTATAAAACATCCTGAAAGTTGCAGTTCTATTTTGTGCAAGGTGGTCCATACTACACAAAATAGGTACTCAAATCGTTCTCTGTTCAGTTTTAAGACATAATACAACCGCCACAAAAAAAAAACATTCGACTCAGCGATTTTGAATCACGAATATCAAGAATAAAGGCCCCGAATGAATGGGGAATGAAAAATGTTTTAAAAAAAATTAAAATTTACGTATATAACGAATGAAAATCTTGCGTGAGTCAGACTTTTGAAAAATAGCACTCTAATTCCAAAAGTGGACTTGTCTATGAATTCAATACGAGTGACAAAGCAAAATAGTTCTAAAACGAAGAGTTAATTAATTTGTTATTGTGGTCTAGTCTAACATCTGTGTCATGTATGGCAATTTCCTTAATATCCACTAGTGCAACACGCGTTCGTCTTATTGTGATGTCTAGATAGATTAATTTGATATTGTTAGAGGTAAACAAGCAGGGTTGTATCTGTTATTAGATCACTACCCTTTCAATAAGGGTGAGTAAGTTTGTAGTGCACGTCAAGAGCTTTTATAAAATACTTATCAATCTATTTCTCTAATAAATTCTACTTAATAACTACTTATAAGACAAAAAATAATATTTTTATGGTGTTTTTAACCATTTTTGAATTTTGAAAGAGCAGCTCGTCTCGACTTCGTTAGCCTTCCTCGATAAATAGGCTATCCAACACTGAAACAATTTTTCAAATCGGAACAGTGGTACCTGAAATTGGCGCGTTCAAACAAACTGTTCAGCTTTATAAATTATTATAATTATAATATTATTAGTAACTAGCTGACCCGGCGAACTTCGTTCCGCCTAACAGTCGATTCTTAAATTTTTTAGTTTTTTTACTTTATTTTTCTAAAATCAAACATTTTTTCTAAAATAAACGTAGCCCAAGTTACTCCTTATAACATCAGCTACCTGCCAATAAAAGTCCCGTCAAAATCGGTCCAGCCATTTCAGAGATTAGCCGGAACAAAAAGACAGACAGACAGACAGACAAAAATTGTAAAAAATGTTATTTTGCTGCATGTACCGTATATATATTCATATGTATGTAGTAAAAAAACGGTTATTTCAATATTACAAACAGACACTCCAATTTTATTTTTATGTATAGATGTATAGATTAGTATAAATAAAGACGTACGATAATAATAATATGGGGTTGATTTGATATTTGATTATGACCGCAATAAATTGCACTTTGTCTACAGCCACTGAATTTCCAAGCATTAATAGACAAAATAACTTTCAGTAGTTGGCAACCAAAGAGCAGCAAAACCCTACAGAGTAAAAAGTTTCTTTCTCAATGTTGGCAACCCTACATATTAAGTATTGTAGGTACCGGAGTGTTGACCGAACCACTTAGCACTAGACGTGACGAACCCATTACCTCGCATATTGAGTTAGGCGACGTCTACTGAACAAGGACAGACAATATTCCTCTAAGCGATATCCCGGTTAAATCGAACTGTATGGCTTCAGGAGCTCTATTTCCGAAATGTATGGCATACAGTCGAACGAAAAATCCTTCGTTATCGACCACACAAATTCTACGTTAAAAGACTAACAATAAAATTAGTTCGTTGTTTAGGGAATCAAAATAACGTATTTTTTTTTTGTCAATTGACCGATAAATTATAAAGATATAACGTATTAAAGTTAAGGAGTGGGGGCTCGTGACGTCACATATTGCGAGAAAGTGTAGCACACTGTGACGTCACACGGAACTTTAACGCGCCATATCTTTACCATTCTTTGTTTAATTTTCAAAAAAAAATCTCCAATATTTTTTTGATTATCTAATTAAATTGTTTTAGGAAACTAGCCTTATAGATTTTGCATGAGTCACCCTTTCCAAAAATAGCACTCCAGAGGCCAACGGTTTTCTCTTCATGAAGTATTCATTCATTCATATCGAGTGGGTTACATGACCAGAGTTTTTCGGAACCGCATCTGACGTGGTTCCTTTAACGACCATCAAATGGCAGCCGAGACTAATGTATTAACGTGCCTTCCGAAGCTTGGAATCATCATTATTATCAAGCCATCAGGTGAATCAAGCCTGCAATGACCTAACTAACCAAACTGGAAACAACTAAACGAAGTATGCTTCCCGTAGGAATCGAACCCACTAGTCTAAGGCATACGTGGCCCAGTGGCCTTAACCACTGGACCACAAAGGCAGATCGAACTTGATGAAGTACTGATGATATGAAGTAGGATTGAGGATGATGTTCAGATGTACAGACGTCTGCAGTATATAAGTATTTCCTTCGTTATTGTTTCTGTGTTGGGTTTCTCGATGTTTTTCTCTCGCGATCATATTTCGTGATTATTTTTGGCGCTGCATGTTTATTTACTCGTACATCTTCATGCATTCAACTCCGGTCATAGTATTTTCAAATGTGATGGACTGTCGGCTTAATTAAATTACCATGGTCTTATTTATTTATTTACCAAATTCATATACAGTAAGTCGACTACATAGCGCGGTGAACTGATGGCTGATAGGTCAGAAAGATTCTCGAATGGCGTCCACGATGGGGAGGCCATGACTATCAGTGGACTGACTGCGGCTGGAATGAAGATGATGATCATGAAGTCGAATACAAAATACATCGTAGAAGAGAACATGACTAAAAATTTGCTGCTTTTTCCCTTTCAAATCTAACAATCTTATCTTACAAATATAGTGATCAGCTGAACTAACAACTGAACTAAAAACTCACCCAAGTAGTAAGTAATGCTGACTTGGAACCTTTTTGAAAACACTTTATATAATTTACTTTAACTGTAATTACACAGTGTTCTTTTGCCGATCCACGAGATCCTAAAAAAAATTATATATATATCCATTAATTTGATGCCCTACCTAAAAATTTGTATTGATGGTAAAATGTGGGTAGAATCGTACATTACATCATTTATTCATTCATTGCGTTGTAGTAAACACGTGCTCCTACTATCTGAGCAACAAACCCCTCCTTTTTTAATGGTCAATGTGGCGGGGTCGAGTGGTGGAGTAGTGTGGCTCGTTCACTTTGATTAAATAGACTCTGGTCCGGTCGGTAGTGTTGTGTTGTATCGTGATAATATAGTTTACCTGAAGTGTTAATACGTGTTTGTGACTGTTTATAGACAGACAAGTCCCGAAAGCTAGCTAGTCCATGTTGTCCAGTGGGCGTTGTTCTTGGGGTTCAGAGAGGCGCTTGTGATTGTGTACCCTTGACCCATGTTTACCAATGCTATTGGTGTTTCAGTTGTGTGGGCATGGGAGAGATCCAGGAAGACTATTGGCTGTGGATCATCGCATGACGCGGGGTGTTGTGGAAGTCTGCCTATACCATACTTCGGGTTATCGTTCCTCTACTGGAAAAAATATGCCCTCTCTTCGTCTTTGTAAATTGAAACTGTTCATGAACTCTCTATTGACATCATCCTGGCATCCGAACATGCCCACCATAAATATCAGCTTCTTTCCGACATACACATATTTAAAAGGTCACAGCACACACAGTGCATCCTTTTTTTTTTGATTTTTGACAGTTTCTCGTTCCACCGAATTTGAAAGCCTATAACTTATTTAATTAAGAACGGATTTTAAAAAATCTTTCTCTTTCTAGTTTCTGGTGGTGTTAAGTTTGATGAAGGATAAAAATAAAAAGAACGAAAATCATTCGATATTGAACAAAACTTGTTTGCGTGAGTAACACTTTTCAAAAATAGGGCTCTAGATCAAGTAATGTCGAATATGAGGAGAACTTATTTATCTAATGGTTACGTAATGGTGAGATATTTTCGTACTATACCAATACGTATTTAAGTAATTTGTAGAATTAGCGAGGCTTACACACCCGGATTTGGTTACATATAAAGAACAATTTTTTTTCGAACAATCCTTTATATAAATACATGTAAGTTTACCTAACAAGACATCCAGGTATAATTTTAAAAACAATCCAAAATTTATAATAAATAAAATCCGCTTTTCTATGACAATGCACCTACGAAGTTAATTTTTGGTAACGAAGAAATAGCTTCAAGCGTTGGCTGCCAACAGGGTCCATTGGGTCCTGCTATATTCAGCCTCGTAATCAACCCAATTATTTGCAAATTAAATTCTAGTAGTATTATGAATCTATGGTACTTGGACGATGGGTCACTAGGTGACGACGCGTCCACTGTTTTAGAAGATCTCCATACCATAGTGCATGAATTCGCTTTAATAGGGCGCCGCTATCTCTAAATTTTAGTTTAAATGTGAAATTTATATGTCCGACAAAGTTCCAAACAATATTAAATCAGGTTACTTGTCAGATTTTAATTCTGTCCTTCCCAACGTATCGATGATTGAAAAGTCTTCTTTATCTCTACTTGGTGCTCCCATATTTGATGAAGAAATTCCTTCTACTATCAACGACAAATTAGATAAATTTAATTTTTTACATACTTCGACACTGTCTTTTTACACCAAAATTAACCTACCTGCTGGACGACCGTTCTTGGAACCAAGCGACCCTACCGGGGCATACGTTCATGTACTGGAATTGCCATGCCTGCCTTTCTTTCCTCGTCTAACAGCTTCGTGGTTCTCATCAGCAATATATTATCATATACATTGACTGCTGGGGACGTCGCCTGTCTTGACGAGGCCCAAACAGGTGGTGCAATTCTTTTATAAATAATGCCCCCTCTGACACCAAAAGTCAGCAGCAGGCTTTGGATCTTCCGCACATTAAGCAGTCCACACTTCTTTGCTTGAACAGTGTTTAGACGAGATCGACCGCGTAAGATTACTTGCAGTGTCTGAAAAAGAGCCGGGACACTGGCTTTATCATATTGGCACGGTGTTGGACTCGTCGACTCTCCGCATAGCCGTAAGTTTGCGGTTAGGCGCGAGAGTGGTTGAGCCACATCGTTGCTCAAGCGGCCGAGAAGTGGACCAATTTGGGCGCCACAGCCTCTCTTGTCGCACAAGTGCCGGACGAGCATATCGCCTGGTACCTCAATGACCTGGTATGTCGGTCCCTTGCCACCGTCTCTGTGCCTGCAATTCTCGGACCCAATGGTTTAAGCAGAGATGATGGCAAGAGACCAGACGGTGTAACCCTAGTGCCGTGGTCATTGGAGAAACTTTAGTATGGGACGTGACCTGTGTCGACACGCTTGCAGTATCTTACGTCCGGCAGACTGCCACCAGTGCCGGTGCTGCGGCAGAAAATGCCCAGACACTTAAGCGCCACAAATACTGTAACTTAATTAATAATTACGAGTTAGCGGCGCTAGCAGTGGAGACCACGGGGCTGTGGTCTTCAGACATGGAAAAATTTATTAAAACTATTTCGGCACGACTGGCCCATGAATCGGGTGACCTGAGGACTGGCAGCTATCTCGCACAACGTATTAGTCTTACTATACAGCGAGGTAATGCTGTCAGTGTTCAGGGCACCATGCCTCGACGGGGTATTCTTTTTATGTTAATTTAGATTTAGTAATTATTATAGTTTTTAGTTTCTTAGGTTATAGAGATTGTTATACATGTCGAAAATGTTAATAATTAAAATATATTTGCTAAAATTAACATGGCACATGACTTACATATGTATAATTCATATTAATTATTGAGTTTAACTTACATTCCCCCTTTTTAACGCAAAAAAGATAATGTGTAGATACCTACCCTACCTACAGTTATAATTAGGTAGAAACAAAATTTTTGAAAATAACTACCTATTAGAAGGTATTTCTGTTGCCCTAACAATACCTACTCTATGTTCTATCCTATCCAAACACACGTATTATAACAATTAAAAACGATTGTTTTTATTATTAGAGCTGTAAGAAATAAATTGTCGCTATTACAATTTTAATTATTCCTATATATGCTTTGTACCTTGAACTTCGCACTGGTACTTAGCAACAATAAAATAAAACTATTTCGTGAAACACATTCTGTCATGGCCGCCGGCGAATCTTTGATGTGTAATAAAAGTTACAATTGGCTAATAAAAATGGACGCTTAGCAAATATCCAAACATGGACACAATCTACATTTTGTAAGGTCTTTTATATGTATACGACATGGTTTGACCTTGTCTTTGGATTACTTTATAAGCCCCACATCTCTGGCTATATTTCTGTTCACCCCGAAGGTCAGAAGGCGGTCGCTTTATTGGAATAATCAGTACGTACTGCCAAATCTAAGAACACGATTACATACCTTACGTTCCGAAGCGTAAGCTCAGTACGCGATCGGGAAATACGCTTGGACGAAGAACATACCAAGGCAAACAGAGTCAATTAACCCCTCTAACACCAGGGTGTAAACTATCGATTGATTCTTCTTGTCGTTTCGATTAGCTAAAACTTAGTCATTGTTTTTTCAGAAACATGCCACTTCACCCGCTTTCCGTGGCTGACTTGTGAGGTCTTGTTTTGTGCAGCTCGGGCAAGAAAAGCTATGTCATATTAATGTTATTTATGTTTTATTTTATTATGTTCCCTTATTGTATGTAGCTTCCACTGACTGACGCAAACCCAAAGGCGGCTGCGATCAGACACTCAAAAACACCTCCCACTGTTCTATAAACATTTTATTGTGTTTCGGTCGATTGCAGGCTGTTTTAAGAATGCCAAGTGTGTGTTTGATTGTACGTCGAGGGTTTCGTAACTGTCCAAAAACCGATAAAGAGATTTTTTTTCATCGAGTATCTAAAAATATATTTCATAATTTATATTTTCTAAATTGGAGCAGTATGGTCTCCGTCACGGAGTAATAAAAAGGTCTCCGTTAACAGCAGCTAATGATAGTTAGCTAGGTAAAATAGGTAATTTATTGAATTTTAAAGAAAAAAAAGTACAAAAGGTAGACTTAATGCCTTCAGGCATTCTCTGCGTATATGTTAATTCAGAACAACGTCAACAACACAACACATTCCAAAAATAACAAGTTACATATATAACTGTGCAATCAGTGATTAGTGTATGTATATATTGTTGTTTATATTGTATCTTTTATCTATCTATTGATTAACGTGTACTGTCTTGTACTTACCTATAGTAAGAATAGAAATGGCCCTTTGAAACTCGATAAAAACTTCTAAAAAATAGATCTAATTAATTAACACTTACTTAATTGAACGATTTCGTTTGTGATAAGTATTGCCCGTCGAAAAAGAAACAAATATCTACATGTGGTGATATAAAAAAACTATGAACTAGATAATAAAACTTGTTATTCATTATTTTATTTTAGATTTTAAAAGTATTATCTATAAAATTATACTTGGTTTCAGCGGCTTGTAGTACATACGGCTGCAGATATTTCTAGTCCATCTCAGGACCGATACTTGTAGAAAGGAGGCCCTAAATAACAGCAGTTGTCTTTACTACAAATATTGGTGGATAAGGTTCCCATATATTGAACGCTGCAGACAGTCGCTCCATTGTAAAAACCAGTGCCGCCAAATCAAAGATGTCATGTGCCTACAACGTACCCTAGGCCCCGAAGCTGAGGACGCAACTAGGAAAAATACGCTTGGACGAAGGTTCGGATATTCGTTTCGGGAACTCTAAACGCGATTTGATCGAACGATAATCATTCGACTCAACGATTTCCGTGAGTCAGAACTTAAGAAGTAATTAAGAGCATAGATTTCAACATAGATTAATAATTGGTCTCGTTTGGACTTCAATTTGTTTTCTCCCGTCAAAAAAAAAATTGTGTTACGCGTAATTTGTATTTATGTGACAAATGGGCAAATTTTTTTTTTAAAGCCAAAATAGTGCCCTATTTTTGAAAAGTATGACTCAGCCAAAATCGATCAGGATCACTCGGATTCGGTGAGTCGAATGATTACAGTTTGATTTCGAATAATTTTCATTGACATTGTCAATAATAATCCTATATTGAAAATAAACGATTTCATTTAATTCGCCATTAATCGCCAATGTCGGTGAGTCGAACGACTTCCATCCGACATATTCATATATAAGTCATAAGATATAAGGCATCCATTTTAAAAATAGCCACTCCTTATCATGCTTATTCTTAAAGCTAAAATTGATTGAGATCTGGCTCAACTGAACATCGTTTGAAGATTTTTCATGAATTCGATCGTATTTTACGTGCAAAGTTACTTCGATGGTATTTCATGTCAGTATTTTAGTGACGTGACGTCCATTGCTGGCGTCCTTATAGGCTATCGTTATTAACCATTCCATAAATCGAGCAGGTGCCCTATTTTTGAAATGTATGACATTATGTCGCATGAAAATCGTTCGATATCGAACAAAAATTGTTCGACTCACCAAATTTTCGTGAGTCACACGTTTCAAAAATAGCATTCCTGATATCTCGTATCTACCACCAAAAATTGAGGCCTCTCTTTGTCTCTTAGTTTCCAGTTACAATATCCACGGTATAAAGAGATGCCTATTCCTTAACAATAAACGTGGCTATGAGAGAGAGAGAGAACGTGGTTATGAGAGGTAGGACATTTTGTAAGGAGTAGTCCGTCTGAGGAAGTACCTCCACCCTACAGAAGACGTAGTACGTACTGCCAAATCTAAGAACACGATTACATACCTTACGTTCCGAAGCGTAAGCTCAGTACGCGATCGGGAAATACGCTTGGACGAAGAACATACCAAGGCAAACAGAGTCAATTAACCCCTCTAACACCAGGGTGTAAACTATCGATTGATTCTTCTTGTCGTTTCGATTAGCTAAAACTTAGTCATTGTTTTTTCAGAAACATGCCACTTCACCCGCTTTCCGTGGCTGACTTGTGAGGTCTTGTTTTGTGCAGCTCGGGCAAGAAAAGCTATGTCATATTAATGTTATTTATGTTTTATTTTATTATGTTCCCTTATTGTATGTAGCTTCCACTGACTGACGCAAACCCAAAGGCGGCTGCGATCAGACACTCAAAAACACCTCCCACTGTTCTATAAACATTTTATTGTGTTTCGGTCGATTGCAGGCTGTTTTAAGAATGCCAAGTGTGTGTTTGATTGTACGTCGAGGGTTTCGTAACTGTCCAAAAACCGATAAAGAGATTTTTTTTCATCGAGTATCTAAAAATATATTTCATAATTTATATTTTCTAAATTGGAGCAGTATGGTCTCCGTCACGGAGTAATAAAAAGGTCTCCGTTAACAGCAGCTAATGATAGTTAGCTAGGTAAAATAGGTAATTTATTGAATTTTAAAGAAAAAAAAGTACAAAAGGTAGACTTAATGCCTTCAGGCATTCTCTGCGTATATGTTAATTCAGAACAACGTCAACAACACAACACATTCCAAAAATAACAAGTTACATATATAACTGTGCAATCAGTGATTAGTGTATGTATATATTGTTGTTTATATTGTATCTTTTATCTATCTATTGATTAACGTGTACTGTCTTGTACTTACCTATAGTAAGAATAGAAATGGCCCTTTGAAACTCGATAAAAACTTCTAAAAAATAGATCTAATTAATTAACACTTACTTAATTGAACGATTTCGTTTGTGATAAGTATTGCCCGTCGAAAAAGAAACAAATATCTACATGTGGTGATATAAAAAAACTATGAACTAGATAATAAAACTTGTTATTCATTATTTTATTTTAGATTTTAAAAGTATTATCTATAAAATTATACTTGGTTTCAGCGGCTTGTAGTACATACGGCTGCAGATATTTCTAGTCCATCTCAGGACCGATACTTGTAGAAAGGAGGCCCTAAATAACAGCAGTTGTCTTTACTACAAATATTGGTGGATAAGGTTCCCATATATTGAACGCTGCAGACAGTCGCTCCATTGTAAAAACCAGTGCCGCCAAATCAAAGATGTCATGTGCCTACAACGTACCCTAGGCCCCGAAGCTGAGGACGCAACTAGGAAAAATACGCTTGGACGAAGGTTCGGATATTCGTTTCGGGAACTCTAAACGCGATTTGGATTGGACATTAAAGCATTCGTTTTATGTTTTCGAACAGCGGCCGTAAAAATGTAGAAATAGTCGGCAAATACTGTTTATAATTTACGAAGACATTTATGTTCGGTGCAAAATCAACATCATTATTAACTTCACATTTTGGTTATTTGTTAATATTTTTTTGTAATAAATTATGCGCCTAACCGGCTTCATAGTATGGGGTAATAGGGTACTGGTGCGTGTGTAAGTAAGTATGTCTTTGCCCTATATAATACTAGCTTTTTCCCCTTGCGTCAAAAAGTAGCCTATGTTTGACTCCGGGTCTTCAACTATATTCATACCAAATTTCATCAAAATCCGTTTAGCGGTTTGGCCGTGAAAGCGTAACAGACAGACTTTCGCATTTATAATATTAGTATGGATTTAAATATGGCTTTTTGCTGTACTGCAGTTGTGATTGTGATAAATTTATTGGGTAAACACTTTACCAATGAAAAAATATAAAAGTGTTAAACCAATTAAATTTTGTTAAATTTTTATGCGATTGTACAGTTGAAAGTATATTATTTCCCCGTTGTTAACTGTACCTGAGTAACATACTTCCTGTAACAATTTAATCAAAATATAACCATTTTAGACAACGGAAAGAGGAAGACCAAAAAGTAGATATGTAAAACTAATAAAGGAAAAAGGAAGAGTCGTGTTGTATTGTTGTCCCCCCTGGATCCATATGTTGAATGAAAATTGTCGAGTCACCGATTATGACAAATGAAATCGTTCGAGTCACCGATTATGACGAACGAAAATCATTCGATATAAAACGAAATTTGGGTTTTGTCATACTTTTTAAAAAATAGCGTTCCATGGTCGTCGTTTATTTTGAGAGTATATTGTCAATCGACCATGTACACTGGTGTCAGAGTTGTGTCCATGGAGCAATTACAAAGAGGAGATGCCGTTTGAAATAGCGCAGTGATTGGCGCCTCGCCGACACAAAAGTGGGCGGAGTTTATCATTGCTCGTGCTTTATGGTTGGAGCCACGGCCGAAACCAAGCATGTCGCACGTCTGCCTTCCGCGTTGAGTAGCTGAACAAATACTTTCTTATAAAACGCTTATTACGGCATCTCCTCTTTGTAATTGCTCTATGGTTGTGTCCCTCGGCCTCTGACGTGGATCCTTTAATTTTAACAGGGTGGTACAACAATAGAGAAAAATGTACTCTGACGGAATTCCACAGATAAGACTGTAATTTATTAATTTTGGATAGTTACTTCCCTACCCAACTAGCACACAAGCGCTATAAGAAGCTCTACAGTGGCCGTTAAGAGGTTATTAATTACGGCATTAGCTTCACAGATCAGCGATACAGTAGCCGTGTAAGCTGCTATAGCGCTACTCTAACCCCAAAATAGGCACTTTTTATAACGGTATCAGTTCTACAATCGCGCTATAGTAGCGAAATAAGAGTTAGAACCGCCATATAAAGACGCTATAAGAGTGGTACTGTACGTCAATGTATGTACAATGACGCTTTAAGAGTGGTTGTGTAACGCTAACGGATATACAATGACGCTTTAAAAAGTGTAGCGTACGCTGGAAGACTAGAATAAAGTTTTCTAGCGCTATTCTGCAGCTCTTGTCGTATTTGTTCGCGACTGTGTTACTGAAACACCAAATACTTATGGAAAAATAATAGTATTATTTCTAAATCAGTGTAATGAAACAGTGACAGTGTGTTATCAGAAAATTTTCAATTAAAGAAACTCAACAGGTAAGTTTGAACATATTACTGTGCGAGATATTATTGCGAGTATCAGTTTATTGTGAATATATACATGTATTGTCGCTTAGATTTTCACGCGCCCACAAGATATTACGTTTTTAACTTTACAATAATTTTATAATATTGGCGACATATTTTTATATCTTATTTTAACCAGTTAATAAGGCTTTCCAATAGATAGTTAAGTCATTTATTAACAAATAATATCGAAACTAAAACAAAGTAGTTGTAATAACACGGTATCGATGTGGGTATTGTTAATGTTATTGTTATACATGGTTGTAATATTATTAGGGATCCGTCAGCGATAAATTAAACCCATTTATAGGTAACTATAGTCCGTTTGAGTAGGTACTTAAATAAAGATTGTTAGGTTTCCATCTGTCGACGTGTAGATTATCTAAGTACTTAATAAGTAATTTAGAAATTAATTGATTTGCAGTAGGAATTCATAGAGATGGCGTTGTATTAAGTTATTTGATCTATATATATGTGAGACATTATACATAAATTCTAACGAGTTGTTCACGCAAATTGCAATAATATTATGTGTTGTAAATTTAAGTAAATAGGTGAATACTAGTACCTAACCATTGCCTAACATATAAAAAAAATAGATATTTATTCATTGCCTTCGACAACATTTCGTGTTAAAAAACAAAGTTACAAAACTACCACGAGACCACGAGTTCGCGAGACGTATGAGCGGAGTGCGGGACGGGAAGTAACCACTGCAGCCAATGACGCGCACACACAGACCGATGCCCGAAACTCACCTTACCTGTCCTGTCAATCCTGCTAAAAACTCAAAATATTAGTTTTGTTTCGCGCATCATTCAATATCGACGCTTCTTAAACCGTGTTGTTGCAATTATTTGCAAAAGCGGCTTGCGCCTTGTCATCGTAATACCTACTACTTGTTTCATGCTAGGTACTTAAAAGTATTTCTATTTGATTTTGTTTGTAGTGTATAACAGAGTTTTACAATTATTTGAAACTGATTTATAAACGGAGACGTAAGGAGTGATTATAGTAAAAATAAGAAGGCATGCCATTTTTTTATTATTCACATATCTAAGTGTGTAAATTTTGTTCAGTTAGATAATGTCAGCCCACCCGCAAGATTTTTTGGGAATTGTAATAAATTAATAATATAAATAATACACAGAAGTTAGGTAGCAAATTAAATTTGAATGAAAAATATTTAGAGTGCACATAAAGTAGAATTATTCTTCGTCACTTAAAGTGTCGGTGTCATTATCGCAGGTCCCACGTAATCACTGTCTGAATCGCCTTGTAGATGTCCGCCGCACGCGACGTACCTTTTTAGTCGGCGCTTTTATTAATGCTTTCATTAATTCATTCAAGCAATCCTTCATTCAAAGTCTACCCCTGTGGGAAAGAGGCGTGAGTTTATTTATGTTTGTCAATAACTAACTAACGATCCTGTCTTTTTTTGCAGTATGTCATTTAAAATCGTGAGGACAATAGAAAGGGGAAAACCTCAATTATGCATAGTACCCGCTCAGTGGGAAAATAACGGGATTTTAAAATGGCCCAAAAAAAGCGCAGAAAAGCTGGCCAAGAATAATAATTCTATACCCACGCATGACTGGATCAGCATAAATTGTATGGTAAAAAGGCGGAACCTTGTATCGTATGAAGCCGCTGAACTTGAACTCCAGACAATGCTAGAGTACACTGACACAGAGCAAGAAGACGATCGGGTCACGTTGCGACGTCCAGTGGAACGACAGCAGCAAGTGAATTTAAATTCTCTTGCAGAGCAATTAGTAAGTAGTTTCAAATACAATCAAGGTTTTTAAAGTATGTAATTTTTATAGTTCCAAATTCATATTTTTACCCATTTAAATAAAGGAGCAGGTTCAATTCGTCGGAACCTTATTTTTAGGTATACCTCAAAACGACGATTTAGGTAATAAATATTTTTTTTGTTAGAAGGATATAGAAGCTACTATATATATATATATATAGAAGGTACTTCCCACTTGGTCTAATTTAAATTTGAAGAATAGCCATTCCACTTAAAAGCTCAAGTTCATTTATTTGTCATAAAACATGTGATATACAAGAATGTGATTTAAGAGTTCTAAATAAAATAAAACAAAAAGCAGATTATATTTTTGTTTTTTCGTATTATAAAGCCGTTGTATTTATTTAGAACTAGCTGTTTCTCGCAGCTCCGCCTTCGTCAAAAAGTAGCCTATGTTTGACCCCGGGTCTTCAACTATATTTATACCAAATTTCATCAAAATCCGTTCAGCGGTTTGGCCGTGAAAGCGTAACAGACAGACAGATAGACACACTTTCGCATTTATAATATTAGTATGGATTATACTACTAAATACAGTTTTTATCGCGTTTATTACTTATTTACTTTAAGCACTGACGTTTCGAACACTTTACAGTACCCATGGTAGCAAGCAGACTAAGTTAACATCTGTCTGTGACGTTATTATAATTATTTAAAACTACAGTCCACAATACGCGACCGTTGCCACTGTAAAGTTTTTGAAACGTCAGTACTTAAAGTGAATAAGTAATAAACGCGATAAAGACCGTATTACGCGTTAAATCATTATGTTACCATTGTATTTATGTATCATTATATCATAGCTTTATCTCCTATTTACAGGTATGTTCTGAAAATAATGATTCTAGAGCTGAAGCGTTCGAGCCTGGGAGCTCTGAAGCACAAACTAGTCAGACATATATCATTGTTTCTGAACCTGAAAACATAGGAAATCCGGTTCGATCTCTACCAGAACCAAATACTGACATTCAAAATATATTGCAAAACCAGTCGGTTTTATTTGAACTAATGGGCAATGTAATTGAAAACCAAAAAAAAATTATGCACGAAATAGCAAGCCTCTCCATTCAGATCGAAGAGTCAAATCGTAATAGTAAAACCAAGGTAGTAAATTTGAGCAAAGCTTCTTCTGACGCAGACAACAATTCCTTTATTTTAAAACAAATTAAAAGTGTAAAAGACCTAGAGGATATGGAGCTATTACTTTCTGATAATGAACAGAAAATAAAACTCATCCGATCATGCTCAATAATTTGTTCGGGTGGTAAAGGTAAAGGAATAACCTGCGCGTACCGATTGTTGGATGTACTCTTCTCCAGAGAATTTCTTTGCGAATGTTCTTGGTCTGGAAGCACTCGTGGTGATGGTGTTAAAATAAGCCTAAAATGTTATAAGAAAACTCTTAACTTTTTTTTCACTATGATCAATCAGTGGGATAATGAATACACACAAGAAGAAAATGACACATTTTTCAAAAACGTTTTGAAAAATGCTAATAAGAGAAAAGGTGTAAAATATGACAGAATACCTACAAAGAGGCAAAGGTCCAAAAAAATGACTACTGAAAAGAATACAAAAGAAATAGAGGAGGAAAGAAAGGAAGAAACGAAAGAAAAATACGGAAAGGAAGACACACAAAACAAGGAGTCCGAAGAAGAAGAATCACTGCTGTGCTAGTTGTCTTATTATTTTTTTAATTATTATGATTAAACACCTATTTTTGTTGGTAGAATATGGTTGAAAAATTTAAAAATATTAGATTTGACACAAACTTTTGTGTAAAAGTTCTAATTGTAAAAATTGCTGATTTTTCAAATATTAATTAGTTCTAAAAATATTATTAATGATTATTACAATTACTATTCTCTTGTAAACAGCCAGCCAAAAGGGAAAAGTTAAATCTAAAATTAGTTAAGTCAAAACGTAAGTTAAGCCTTTATCAAAAGACTGATTAAAGTATATAATACTATGTACCTACCTTGTATAAACAAATAATTATTAAATAAAAAACTGAATCGTATTTCCATTATTTTATTTTACAAAATTGTATGTAACAACGGAAAAACGTACATTTCCCTTTTATGTTCTAAACCCACTAATTTACACTTTATGTCCTGGGGAGTAACAATTATGTTACTTCTTCGTGTGGAAGTATGTGGAACTTTATAAATGTTAAGAAACGATGATTTTATTGGAGTTTCGAACAATTCTATTTTATTTATGAACTTAAAACCATGAAGGTACACTCTTCCTGCATCTTCTTTCACATTCGTGATTTCTATTATATCATTATTTTTCAGCATTAAGTATTTGTCTTGAGGTTTGGACGATATTTCATAATTATTAAATTTAAAAATATATCGTGATTTTCTTTTTAATATTACTGGCGCTGCCGTCTGCTTTGATGTATTCATATTTTTTTCAACTATCATATCATCTTCACTTAGTCTTTTAGCTGCTTGTGAAAGTGCTTTATTGCCTTGACGTAGCATATTTTTAATAACATATAATTTATTTTCGAAAGGGTATGCATTAAAAGTATCTAATGGTCCAAACCTCTCAACTTCATCTACAATATGCGAAAGATTATGTACGTTACTCGTAATGTAGTCAATACCATAAAAATATTTATATCCGTCCACAAATTTATATAGCAAAATTTTTGCTATTGGTAGAATGTTTTGATAATTTGGAGTAGAACAAATAGTAATTGCACAGTAAAGTAACAAAAAATGTTCCATAACATCATGATTAAGAACATCAGGCAATATCACTACGCTCAAGTAAAAAAAGAATGTTCGGAACTCTGTCGCTTTCCAATAAGCCAATGTGTCCAATTGTCTTACTGCTCTGTGAATTTCTGATGGCATTTTACATTGCTTTAAAAAAGTATTGACTATATATATATCTCTAGAACACCACTTTGTTAAATACAATCCAAAATTCCCATTACACCAACCGGTAATTAATCTTTTCATGATTCCTAAATCAATTAAATGTAGTGAGTCACCAACAGGAAAATCATTAACCATGTCGATCGGTAATTTAAGCAAAAGAGAATCATACTTATGGTGTTGTCCATACTTTTTTTCACGAAAATCAACATTTGTTCTATCAGGACACTTTGTTTGGGGGAACGTAACCGTGTGAGATTTGTGAGAGTAATCGCCGACTGTAGTGCATTTCATGCATCCGTGTTTACCATTGAAATTACACACTCCTGAAATATTAAAAAAGGGATTAACTAAATAATTAAATAAGGCAAAGAAGTTAACAGGTTTAGGCAGTTTTTAAAATTTATTTCTTTACTTTTTTTTAATAACAGGAGGAGGAGAACAATAACATGCGTAGAAGAATTGCGTAGGTGTATAAATAGGTATATAAAGGTTTATATTAAACTTATTTTTCCTTGAACCAAATATACTACGCGTATAATTATTATTATGTGATTGGAATGGTTGCGCGATGCATGGCAATTCGAAATTTCAAAATTATCGAATTGGCCTGTATTCACAAAAAAAAATTATTGTGGTATCTGTAGATTCATTATAATTTTTAATGTCCATGAAGTCTATTTGTTATTGTAAATGATAAAGATTGATGTTATTTTCAAGAATTTAAAAGCGAATAAAATATATTTAATCTTGAGACAGTAAACACCAATCAGAAAACGTGACGTCACACAGTGCGTTGGCCATAGTAACTGTAGCTGTTGACATTTTCATAGTAAAAACTCATTTCTAAATTAAAGAAAAAAAAGTATCATATGACATTCGCAGTTTGTTGTGTTTTGCACTTCGTGACGTCACTCAAGACACCATGATAGTTTAGGGCGTTTTCGCGGCAAATTGAGATAGCTTTTTAAAAATCTATAATTAATAATGTTGCTGATCAATTTATGAAGAAAAAAACAGTTGTTTCGGTTGAATATCTATAGGAATATAGGAATGAAACAACTACGAATTACATTTTAGGAAACAGGTCTATTAGCGGGCATAATGTTTACAATGCCGGAGTTGGACTCGTTCTTGTACCTTCACATCGTTAAAATATAACCCGAATAATTGAAATTGGTTAATAGTTTGTACTACCCGCATAGTTATTAAAGTCAATCATATTTGGTTTGGGTACTTAATTTACAGCTTCTCATGGCGGGAACTTTAAACAAAATCTTGTTTGTAGTATCAATCATAATTATCTGCACATAATTTTAATGTAACTATTAATTGTAAGTTAATAATACATACCTTTTATAAATGCCCTTGCAGGAGAGTCACAGATGAAACATCTTATAGTTATTTTTATTCTTTTTTCAAATTGTTCCAAATATAAATCATTGTCAAGTAATTGTATCATCTCCTCCACAAAATCATTTAAAAATGCATTCAAATCTTTTGGCTTACCTTTTCCACAATAAATACCAATTATAAATGGGTCTACTTTAGGTATTTCAAAAATGTTACAAAGTATGGGCCAAAACTCTTCATTAGAACTTTTATGTATAGGAAGGCCATCAAAATTAAAATTTAAAGATATTTTTTCGGGCATTTCATTTGCAGCCCAAGAATACAGGATTTTTTTCAAAGGAATAATAACACCATTATGCCAATATTTTCCACCCCCTCCAATTGACTTCAAATCGATGTGTCTAGGTGTTCTCAATAAAGTCCGTGGGTCATTAGGTAAAATGTTAGGTATTCTTACATTTATAATTTTTGACAATTCTGAAAGCGCTACTTGCGTGACGTTGAATTTAACAGCCCACTTTTGAAGTTCATTTCGAAAATTATTATTTCTAATAAAATCAGTACTACTATCAGTTTCTTCATCTGAACTAGATTGATAGCCACAGTCAATGTTAAACGAAGTTGTGTCGTCACCTAAGGAAGCTTCTTCAATTAATTCAGTGTGAACCCCCTCAAAACTCGGGTTAGTTATTTCAGACACCACAGTACTGTTTTGGGAAGCTACGGAACCCACTTCATTTTCTACTTGTATTTTATTGCTAAGGTCTTTAAACCTAACACACTGTTTCGAATGATTATTCAATATTTTAGAATACTTCTTCTTAATTTTTTGTCGTATATTTCCCTGCTTCTTTATTAATTTCCAAGTTTTTGTTCTATTCATAATGACCGAAGATTTTAAGTCAAAATGGACGACAACGAATACTATTCAAAGAATTTAAAACAGCTCCTGTCCCACTCAAAGCGTTATGGTAACGCTATAAACGTATTACTCATAGTCTTAAGTAATTAAAACCACTACTATAGCGGGTTTCGCAGTACAAATACTATATCATCCTCAAATATAGCGCCTTTAGCGCTACTGTAGATAATGATGCTACAAGAGTGGTTTTAAACTCTATAATAGAACTTAAGAATATAAAGAGACGCTCTCTTCCACTCAAAGTGATTTAATAGCATCCTATAGCTCTTTTCAAACACTCATACCTCTCAAAACATCATTGATACCTCTACTAGTGTTATAGGAATGTTCACAACTCTGATTTACCTCTATTACCCGTAGAATAACGGAACAAGATACCATTGTAACTGCGTTAGTGTAAATGATTACAACTGCATGGCCACTGTATCGCATACCTGTATAATGACTTTAGAATACGATGCTCTACAGGCTGAGGAGTTGATTTTACCTTTTCAACAGCAATTGTATCGCTAACAAGTTCTACAAAGGCTGAAGAAGCAGCTTGTGTGCTAGTTGGGTAGTATTTTTAATCTTATACCAAAAACTAGTTTGAGTCAAATGGTTTAAAAGGCGCGATTTTTTGTGAAAATATATTGAAATTTATTCACTTCAGTTTCAGCAACTGATAGAAAAAATACATACGTACCAAAATCAGGTGGGACAAAATGCGGAAACGAATTTAATAATAGATTTGTTCAATGAATATATAAATGTTTCATACGTAAAAGAAAATTTATAAAAATACTTTTGACGTAAACCGCCAAAACCTTGAGTGACAAATATAGAGGTATGATAACAGATAAGGACAGAAACGAATGATTAAACGTATATCAAAAGATTAACGATTTAACGAACAAAAGAAAGTGACACGGCATTGCCAAAATACAGGAAAAATATTTTTAAATGTTTGACTCTTACGACGAATGAAAATCGATGGATATCGAACGATAATCATTCGACTCAACGATTTCCGTGAGTCAGAACTTAAGAAGTAATTAAGAGCATAGATTTCAACATAGATTAATAATTGGTCTCGTTTGGACTTCAATTTGTTTTCTCCCGTCAAAAAAAAAATTGTGTTACGCGTAATTTGTATTTATGTGACAAATGGGCAAATTTTTTTTTTAAAGCCAAAATAGTGCCCTATTTTTGAAAAGTATGACTCAGCCAAAATCGATCAGGATCACTCGGATTCGGTGAGTCGAATGATTACAGTTTGATTTCGAATAATTTTCATTGACATTGTCAATAATAATCCTATATTGAAAATAAACGATTTCATTTAATTCGCCATTAATCGCCAATGTCGGTGAGTCGAACGACTTCCATCCGACATATTCATATATAAGTCATAAGATATAAGGCATCCATTTTAAAAATAGCCACTCCTTATCATGCTTATTCTTAAAGCTAAAATTGATTGAGATCTGGCTCAACTGAACATCGTTTGAAGATTTTTCATGAATTCGATCGTATTTTACGTGCAAAGTTACTTCGATGGTATTTCATGTCAGTATTTTAGTGACGTGACGTCCATTGCTGGCGTCCTTATAGGCTATCGTTATTAACCATTCCATAAATCGAGCAGGTGCCCTATTTTTGAAATGTATGACATTATGTCGCATGAAAATCGTTCGATATCGAACAAAAATTGTTCGACTCACCAAATTTTCGTGAGTCACACGTTTCAAAAATAGCATTCCTGATATCTCGTATCTACCACCAAAAATTGAGGCCTCTCTTTGTCTCTTAGTTTCCAGTTACAATATCCACGGTATAAGGAGATGCCTATTCCTTAACAATAAACGTGGCTATGAGAGAGAGAGAGAACGTGGTTATGAGAGGTAGGACATTTTGTAAGGAGTAGTCCGTCTGAGGAAGTACCTCCACCCTACAGAAGACCGCAGCCAAAAAAATCTGTGATGTAATGTTGTGTTGCTGCTGGTGAGTACGGTCGCCAGGCTTCAGAAGGGCCGGTCAGTCGGCAACGCGCTCGTGACATCTTCGGTGTTGCAAACCTTCATAGGCTACGGTAACCACTTACCATCAGGTGGGCCGTACGCCTGTTTGCCTACCTAGTTGTATAAAAAGTGTGTAAAAAATATTTTTCCGTATCGTCATATCAAGTAGTCATACAATCATTATTTATCAATACGCTACAGCTTAAGGTCTTACCTTTTTTATCGAAAATAGTTTATCTAAAGTCTTTTGTATATTTATGTAAAGTAGGTATTGTAGGTGGTATGGTATCATTGCCTGTTCTCCGCTAGGATAGGTACAGTCGAAGACAGGTTAACGGGGTCTGGAGCCCTATTTTTGAAATGAATGATTCATATGTCGAGTTAAAATCATTCGACTCACCGATTAAAACATAAAAATATACGATTATTCCCAGTAGTCCTCTCTAGCACTGCCCCCCGGGGTGACAACTGTGAATTTTATTCCCAGTTGTCACCCGGATGACAAATTTTCCCACCTATTCCCTTCCTATCTGAATCAGAGGGGGCAACTGGTATTATTTTTTCTTAATTGTCACCCGTGACACCGGGAGTGGTGACAAAAGCTACGATTCCTTCCCAGTTGTCCACTCCCTATCTTATCTACGTAATATAACCAATTGTTTATCTGTTTCTTTGTTCCAGAATCACGAAAAAAATACTGTCCTGATTTAGATGAAATATTATAAATAACAAAAAATCCAATTACCATCGAAAATATATAGATAAATAATACCATACATTAAAAATATACAAGTTTAAATAGTGTTCACAAAGGTAGATTTTTTACAGTCAATAGGGGTAAATAGAAACTTAAAATAGTATGGTAGTAATATTTGTTGAATATTCCTATGATTATTTCACCGGTCAGATTGGAAATACGTATGAGAAAGGTCTATGTAAAGCAGTGGAGAGACTGTCGTATGATGGATGACTAGCCGTAGCGCGACTCATTAATCTGAAAATTAATTGTCAAGTCATCTGATCTATATAGCTATGATTATAAATTTCATGGTATTCAACGATAAGAAAACTATTTGGAATTAATTTGATATTTTTTCCATACTCCATTTATTTTTCGTGAATGTATAAAAAGAATCATGGATGCCAGGTAATTTTTAAAATTTTTGATGAACATTTTTTGATCGATTTCGAACGATTCTCATTCGACATTATTACATGTCACACATTTCAAAAATTTCTGACGCGAACGCTGAATATGTTACTGGGAAACATCCTAGTACGAAGAAGATCATTTAGGTCATTAAAGGTACGTAATGTAAAGTATAAGGACAGAATATATATATATATATATACACATATATATAAAGAGTTTTTTTGTATATACAACTAAATAGGCAAACAGGCGTACGGCCCACCTAATAGTAAGTGGTTACCATAGCCTATGAACGCCTGCAACACCGGAGATGTCACGAGCGCGTTGCCGACCTGTCCGCTATCAGCACAGCAACCCCTCTGGAGCCTGGCGACCCTACTCACCAGCAGGAAACTGTATTTGGCTGCGGTCTTCTGTAGGGTGGAGGTACTTCCCCAAACGGACTACTTACAAAATGATGAAAATCTCTCTTATTAATAAAAAATGTATTGATAAGTAATATTATATTATATTTATATAATAAGTAGTATTGCCACACCCCGGACATTCCATACAACAGCGCCCAGATTACTACTTACCTAGTACATAGTACCAAATAGTAGTCTATTTGGTCGTGTACGTACGCGCGTCGAGTCAATTTGTTGCGTCACTCAAGTCTTTCCACTGAAGCGGAGCAGAGCGGAGAGGAGAGGAGAAGAGACGTGAAAAGAGGTGAGTGTTTCCACTAAAGCGGAGCGGAGTAGAGTGAAGCTAGATATGAAGCGGTGAAGGGTGGAGTGCTCCGCTCCACTGTTTCCATTGAAGCCGAGCGGAGATTTCGAGAATTGTGATTGGTCACTCCATGCACCGCTAAGCTCCTCTCCGCTCCGCTCCTCTTCAGTGGAAACGCAGCCGTAGGGTTGGATAATTACCGTGTCTGCGTAATAATTGTCCGTTGCTGAAAATAGTATGGTAGTGATATTTGTTGAAAACTTCTAAGATTATCTAACCGGTCATATTGGAAATACATATGAGAAAAGTCTATGTCAAGCAGTGGAGAGACTATCGTATGATGGATGACTAGTCGTAGCGCGACTCATTAATCTGAAAATTAATTGTCAAGTAGTAGTTCTGTGGTAGTGCTATATTATAAACGAACTAGTTCCACAAATCGATAGTTCTGAATAGTGTCATTTGGTGCATCAATTTTTGTTTTTTTTTTGGTGAAATTCTTATCTGTTTTTAAATGCAGAAACAAATAAATAATTATAAAAGTGAAATCGAGTTTGTATTTTTGTGTGTTACCTATTCGCGTTTTATCTAATTTTATTGCAATTTCTCATGCTCATAGTTGGGAGTGTTGTGAAATGCATATGCTACCTTTCAACCTGGAAACAACACTATTCCCGAGTGACTTAAACACGTTTGTGCAGCCACAAGGAAAAGCTAGAAAATATGGTTTTGTTTATGGACACCGTCATAAACATGAAATGAGATATTTACGAGTATTTGGAGTAAGTACAAGGAAATTGGTTCACACAATTTACCACCCGTTGCTATAAGGTATTCACAATTTATTACAAGGAAACTATCTAAGAAATACCAAACAGTACCAAGTTTACTGTACCTCGCTGTTTTCTTTTTAAAAAACTTTTTGATTCCATATATTGTATTTCAAATGTCACAAAAATGAAAGTGATCATGACTTGTATCAAAAGAAACTATCAAATCCATACTAAATCAAAATTAATCCCAGAGCCACAAACATTTCTCGACAGCTGCTACGAGCTACGAAAAAGTCTACAGCTACGAGCTACGAGGACCTACGAGTCTACGACGTACTACGCAGCCGCATATTTTTTTCGAAAAAGTCCTTTTATAATTCCTTAAACAAGTATACTTTGATAGTATCGTCATCTTTAGCTCAGAGATTTTTAGATCTAGAAAAGTATAATTTAGTATGGCTTTGCATCATCAAGTTAGTATGTAATGTGAATGTGTATGAAAAAATATGTATGTATGTGTGTATTTAGAATATAAGTTATAAGTAATGCAAATGTAACATAGTAGCAGGTAAATTGCATGTAAATTGGTATAACATGACTACTTTGGCGCTTTGGGAGGCCTGTAATGATACTTAGATGAACGGACACAAATTCCGTGCTTGTTGTTGGTTGGCAATTAATAAAATGTTTTACCTATTCCACATTTTGTCAAATTAAAAAAAAAATACATACTTTTCGTTATTTATATTTAAATGCTATTTGAAAAGGAGGAGACTCAAAAAGAGCTGGCTGGACGTCGCAAGTTGCAAAGTGTGCTAATGGACAATACCAAATTATGTTGCGTGCTTCCGCCACCAGTTAGTTCATGCAAACTATTGCCGGCCGGCACTCACCCACAACTATTAGTCCCAACATGCCCGCCATCACTAGTTGGCACATGCGACACGTGTTGCTTGTTGTGTTAGTGCTTGTAACCTCCGCAAAGTAATGCCTGAATCAATTAAATATCTTATGGACTTTGTCAATAATGCTGAAGACCGGGCGAAGCAGAGACGTAAAAGTAAGAAAACGGACCCTGGGCTCCGAAGAAAACAGGAATAAGCTAAAATGAAGAAGATCCTTTAAAATAACATGCGAGGATGGCTCTAGAATATTTTTTATCAGAATAGGTACATTTGCGGTGCCTTTGTAGTATAGTTATTAGATTGAGTTAATCAGTCAATCACGCCTTAATCATTTGCGCTTGAAATTTTCATGAGTCCATGGTAATGTTGGCTACTGCGAGGAAAATCATATTTTTATCTTTGAAACTAGCAGATAAAATGTGCGTTGATATAGCCATGAAAAATTATGAATGAGATAGATGATTGAATGAGGACTTATAAATTTATTTGAAAGAACTTACAAGACACATTTCAGTTAGTTAGTTAACACTTTATTGTACGAATCCATACTAATATTATAAGTGCGAAAGCCTGTCTGTCTGTTAGGATATCACAGCCAAACCGCTGAACGGATTTTGATGAAATTTAGTATGAATATAGTTGACCCAGAGTCAAACATAGGCTACTTTAAGACGCAGGCGGGGCTGCGGGCTACAGTATAGAAATACTTACAGAAATTTAAATTTAATGGATGGATAAAAAACGTACTGAATTGTGAACTCTTATTGCTTTGCCTTTTGAAAATGTACACCATTTTGTGAATCTATTATTTCTAGCTACTAAGTTCACAACAATTTTAATTTACCTATTGATATTGCGATAAATTAGATCTACTTATATCATTTTCTTATATTTTATAACTACCACTGCTGATAAGAAACACCAAAACGAAAGCCGTGCATTATGTTAATCCTAAAGTAATTACTTTTATTTGCTTTTTGATTATACTAATTATATAACTTTAATGCACTTTAGTATTTAGAGGTATTTGTTTCTTTTTTATGAATTTATTTATTTATAAGGCACATCAACAACGCTTTCCATTTCATTAACAATGAACTTATAGCAACAACTAAGTACCCAAAGACACCCATTCATTAAATTATTGTTAACTGAATCATGATTCATTCCGAAAATGTTAAGCCTATTTAAACAAAAATATGTTTTGTCTCTTTCTTTCACTTTCTTTTTTCTTTAGTTAAACTATCGGAATAAATAAATAGGAGGGCTAAAATTTATTTAAATTACAGAAATAATATTAGTTAGTGATAACTATATGTAAACTTACCGAGCAAGAAGAAGCAGACAGCAAAAACTTGTAGTTTCCAAAAATACATTTTAAATTCACCCACAAAACACTGATTTCTTAAACAAACTAATTACTAGTCATTTCCGTAACGAACCAAAACACTTTACATTTTATAAAAAAAAATCTTGATCACATTTTCGACATTTGTCTTTTTTAATTTTATTTTTAAATTATTTTAAATAAATATTCCATGTACAATACCTTTATTTATAGCCACTTAACTGAGATTTAATAATAAGCAAAAGTTTATTTTCCCTTTTGATTAAAGAGAAGTTATAATGAAAGAAACACTTTACTCGTCCGTGAGACGACAAGATATTTGTCTGTGAGACGTCTGACGTGCGAATCACTCTAAAGATCGCGATGAACTAAATAAATGGTGGGCGTTACGTACATCGTATGAAAATTGAATTTGAAAAGCAAACCAGTTTTTCAGTCACTTCAAAGATTTCGAATACTTAATGAGGTAATTATTTTTTCTATCTAAACCCAGCACCCAGGGGTAAACCGCCAACACGCTGTGCTGACCCTCTCCTTGCAGCTATGAAGTGCAATATCCAAGAGGCCCAGGGGACCTATTTTTGAAATGTATGACATATGTAGAACGAAAATCGTTCGACTTACCGATTTGTGGTTCATAATTTTCAAAAATAGGGCTCCTGAATGTAACTGCCAAATCCCACTCGATATGAATAAATGTACATATTTTTGTTTTGGTGAAGTGTATTTGTAGAGATCTGTGCAACTAGGAAATCACATATTATATTTAATGTCCTGTCATTCGACACATGAGTCCATACATTTCAAAAAGAGTGATCCTGGTCACCTAACAAACTAACCCATTTCAACATGATAACAAATCAAATCGATTTTGTTTTTCATGTCTGGAAGGTTTCCAAACCATGCCGATTTATGAATTAGGCATGTATGTATTTTTATCTATTCATTCTTCATTCCTCATAGCCGAAAGAATTCGTCTATTGTTGTCGATAAACTGGAACAATCTGTCCAATCACAGCTATTAGATAGTTGGTGTTATATATATATTTTTTTGAATAGACAGTAGTGGAAACTTTCGAAAGCGAAACTATATAGAGTGGATTTTTATTAAGTGCAAATATTTTGAGGGGTGGTTTATTTAAGCCTAAGAAAAGTACTAAAGCAAAATTTTAAAAATAAACACGTTTTTTTTATTACTGTAAATGCACTAGAATACTGCTACTGTCCTCATTCCGTTTATGACAGACAGAGACAAAATGAGTTTTACAACTTCTGCCAGTATTGCCAGCAAATTGAAATAAAAAGAAAAGAAAGAAACACCACAAGATGTCTTAATTATTACTAATTCGTAAAACATAAAAGTTCGATTTTCTCGAAAACTAGTCGTATTTTTTTTTAGTTTCAGAAAATTATCACATTTCACCCAATTTATGGAAAACCTCAATGTATTATATACCCAAACCATTTCCCACTTAAACTAAAAACCTCAAGAAAAACGGCTTGGTATTTATTTGTTTTGTGTGCCGTCAGTAATTCCCCACTTGCTAAGGTTGTCTCTACATCGACCAACTTGGGTTCGCAACTTGTTATGAGACTTCCAAACAAGTCAAGGATAGTGATGGTCACCGGGAAGTCCTCCTACATACATACATACATACCATCACGCCTTTTTCCCGTACGGGTAGGCAGAGACCACGGATTTCCATTTGCTACGATTCTTACAGACTACCCTCGCTTCTTCTATGCTCATCACTCATACGAAGTCCTCCTGGGCATGAAATTTTGGAAAGTGTGGTTTGTCTCCTATACTTCTATTCTAGTTAATAATATTAGTATGGCTATAGATGTATATGGTATTTAAGGTCCATTCAAACTGACGCGAATCCCGCCCACAGAAATAAGAATCGGTAGAAGTGTCGTATTGTATGCCAAAGTTAACTGGTCCGCTAATGAGACTTCTACTCGTATATGCCCATAGGGGCGTCCCGCCAGTCGCGCGGCATTCGCGTCAGTTTGAATGGACCTTTCTTCCAAGAAGATACAGGGTGATTTTAAATTTTGACAGTGTATTTAAAACAAACTAATCTGAATGATAGTGAAATACGACAAAAGAATTTTCGACCTCCCATTAAATCGAGTGGTCACCTGACTCGATTTTGTAAGTAGGTCTCAAAACACTATAAGGATTTGGCAAAGTATATAAACTCACCCTGTATATATGAGCTTCTTAATAGTCTGTCCATCAAAATGAAACAGTTTTAGCTTTCATTTGACCTGATCTTAATCTTCAATGAGGGTTATGCGTCATTTTTCTCGAAATATAAACTGTGTACAAAATAAGATCTTTATTTATTATGACAAAGCGGAACACGTCTTATCAAGCTAAAATTTCATAAAAGGTATGCAGGGTCGACTGACAATGAATTGTAATTAATACAGACCTAAGAATATATAGATAAATTAAAACTTTTTGTCTAATTAAGACTTTTTGTAAAACTCTATCTGTTCGTTACGCTTTCATGGCCAAACCGCTAAACGGATTTTGATGAAATTTGGTATGAATATAGTTGAAGACCCGGGGTCAAACATAGGCTACTCAGAAGCTTTGGGAAACAGCTAGACCTATATAAATATATTAATTATCATGCAAAAAAAATCTCATACAACACAGCAGTGCTAGCAACAACAAAAAATTCCTTAATAAATTAAACTTAACACCTAAATGCCCGTTAATAAAAAGCATGTATTACTCAATAAAAGAATTGATTTAAAATGTAAACAATTTCATTGCTCCAAAATTACTTGTGAATTAGTTATTTACAATGGATTAAATGATAGATAAGAGAATAATTTAAAATATGTCGATACAGTGTAAAATAAAAACAATCAATATATAGGTATGTAAATGTTCAATTAATAAATTATATTAGCGATAATGACATGCTATTTTGAGTAAAGGTATGACTAAACAGCAATATTTATTTTGCATTAACAATGCCACGCCCCATGTGATTTGCATACCAAATCAGTCATCATGGTCACATATAGTTTTTTTTTTGTACTTAAGAAATTATTTATTAAAATAAGACGTAAAAAAATATCGAAATTACAACTAACTAAAAACCACAAACTTTTCTAATCTAAAAATATACCACCCCGAACGGCACCCGGCTCAAAGGTACCCATTATACTGGCAGCATTACCTCTCTGAATCGCAATGGATATCCTTTGAACCAAGTACCACTCGGAGCGATGGTCAAAACCTCTGTCTCTTAGGCGACGTCCTATCTCGCCCAAAAACTTTTTTGCCTCTGAACACCATGGTCCAGCAGTCTCAACAGCTACTGGAACAAACTCGTACTGAGAACATAATTTGAATATTTGAGGTGTTTATGTCCAGCAGCTATCCTCGCTGCTGCCCCAGGCTCACGAACAGTTTTGTTCTATTTTAATTATTGAGGGAGTTTGTCAAGTAGTGACTATATAACCCTCGTATAGTTGACATATAGAGTTAGTTCCAAAGTAAGTTCGAGACTCAGCTATATTCATACCAAATTTCATCAAAATCCGTTCAGCGGTTTGGCCGTGAAACCGTAACAGACAGACTTTCGTACTTATAATATTATATAGTAAATATAGTAAGTATAGTATATATAGTACCTATGAATGGATGGATTATATACGGATTGGATTGGATTTTGTAACATTACCATTCCCGGGTCGTAATACTCGCAATTAGAGAAAGTTCATTTTCCATCTTGAGTTTGACCTGTCTATTTGTTGAAAACTCATTGGAATGAAAATCGTTCGACTCATCGAATGAAACTCATTCTAAATCGAACAACAATCATTCGACTCACCGGTTTTGCCTTAGTTATACATTTAAAAAATAGGGCTCTTGACCGGTGGTATCGAACTCTGGACCTTTTGAGAGCGATCATTGCAGGCAGGTAAACCATTATGCCATGGATGTCGTCCATGCAACCATTCATTCATTCATATCGAGTAGTTTATCCGGTTAATAGACCGTGCACACTCTGTTGTCAGTTTTTTGAAACCCCTTTCGGCCTCTGACACGGTTCCTTCAACGACCACCGGATGGCAGCCGGGA
Organism: Euzophera pinguis; assembly: GCA_947363495.1. NCBI lineage: Eukaryota > Metazoa > Arthropoda > Insecta > Lepidoptera > Pyralidae > Euzophera > Euzophera pinguis. The sequence goes on from OX376164.1 coordinate 2,533,580, forward strand.
TCAACGGCTTAACGTGCCTTCCTAAACACCGGAAAGCCTTCCGGAATCATCTTTATTCCGGAATATCTTTATCAGACAATCAGGTCAAACCACGCAGTGAGTGGATTCCAAGGATGGTAATAAAGACCGAGCTGAGTAGAGGGGAACGGAGAAGAACGCAGACTCTATGATTCTAATTTTTTTTTTATTCAGTTTTTATTTAATTTAAATAATCTGAAATCATATTCAAATAAAGTGCAAAATGTTTACAAACATGTGAATTAATTCGTTTAACTAGTTAATTAAGGAAAGTTGTTTTCTTATTTGAAAATTGACGTTTTGAAGAAAATGCTGCAGTGGAGTTTGTGGCGCCGCTTCTTCTCCACTTGCGCTTTGGAAGTGGTGGTAAACTTAATATAAATAAATTGACGTCAATAAATTATATTTATATCCTATATTGATAATAAACGATTTCATTTCATTTCAAAGCGGTGTGCTTAGAACGTAGCCAGGAAGACGCTAATATTAAGAAAATACCACCAAAAACATTGAACATTTTCCAAAGTGTATGCTGTCCTGTGTGCGGTTTCGTCAGATTTAGGTCATTTTAACCAAACAGGTGTCTGCCATATGCAACTCAAACGTGCCAAAACCGCCATCAGTTTAATGTCAGTATTTGATAATTCAAGAGAGGAAACCTTGAAAATCTTTCAAAATGGAAAATTCAGTTTTTACACGATTGACCAAATGGGTTATGCTTTCGAGGGGCTTTTTATATATCTATTTTTTGAAAATCTTTCAAAATGGAAAATTCAGTTTTTACACGATTGACCAAATGGGTTATGCTTTCGAGGGGCTTTTTATATATCTATTTTCTTGTCATGCCTCATACGAGTCGAACAAATGTATGGGACCGGCTGAAAATTTTTCAGCATTTTCACAAAGTACGTAAGTTTGGACTGGTAAAACTCAAAGTTTTAGTCTTTTTATTACAAATTTTAGGAATCTATTGCTGCATCGAAAGGGCATCTTAAAATAAAACTTTTCTCTATTAAAATCTTATGGATGACCGGAAGAGCTTCTTTTTCGGATAGAAATTTAAGTAATAATTTGCTAGTCTAACTCCCGCACTTAAAATTTTTTTAGTAACATGATACATTTATACATACAGCCTTCAGCCAAAACAACAACAACAAAACCATGAAACAAACAAGAAAACAAAGTCCAGTGTTTGCTGTCGCCAATTAATCCCCGTCAGGAGACTGCCGTCACAGCATTGATTCTCCATTAAGCCCAACCCAAACATATAAAGTAACGTAAATAATTACGACGCTAAATGGTTATTGTTTTGAAAATGTTGTGCACACTAGCGCCGCGGTCGGAGAAAATCTGAACTAAGGACTAGGGCGTTTCATGAACGGCTAGGGGTCCAAATTAGCCGGATACTTGATTACATATTGTGTAATGTAGATACAGCTCGTCAGATATATCTAAGTATAGATTTTCGTAAAAAATAATTATTTTGTAAGTACCTCAATGAGAATTGTTGTGGATACCATGGGAATCGAGGATTTAAGTTGGATGCCCGGTCTCCTAATTATTTTCAAGTTCTACTACATAGATTAATAATTGGTCTCCGCGGCGCTACGAGACCAATTATTAATCTAAGTTCTACTACCTAATCGATAAGACACTAAAGAGAAAAACAAAGTAGACAAAGTAGGAGTAAAATAAATATGCTTATTTTAAATTAATTTCTTAGGACAATAAAAAAAATACTTAGATGGAAATGGATCAATAATATTAATGAATTAATGTATAATTGCATGTTTGACATTTGAATATATTAATAAGTTTTTTTATATTTGTATATATTAATGGCGAACCACAAATATGTACAATAATTTATAAGATCTTTATAACCTGTGGTACACAAATAAATATTATATACCACACTTTGTCAGGCGCCGTTTTTTTTTGAAGTAATTGAATAAAGGATTGTGATTAGATATAATCGATAAAATATAGTATTTTCATTTTCTCCCTCAAAACATCACCCAGAGAATTTTCTCAATGTGTAGTCTGTGTGCAGATATAAAAATAAATACATATTATATATTAAAAAACAAATGGGACTTTTGGCGGGAAGCTGTGAAGAGCAATGTCGGTGCTGTATTTTATTTTACAAAATTTGTGTTTTTTTTTAGTGTTTGTGCATAATAATGGTGGGTTATTATTCGCAAAGTGTTCGATAACAAGCGTGAGTGTTGGTAAGTGATACAGTGTTTGATTTATGTGATTTTGAAAAGCTTCTAGCTTCACATAAATCACGTTTGTGCCAAACTCAGGCACTTTGTGGCAAGTAAGCAAATCGTCAATCATCGCATTCCATATCGTGTTAAACGTTTGCTGTACATCTCTCTCGCTAAATCACACGTATTAAATGGCCTAAGTAGCTACGGTCGAACATATAATACGTACCTAAATAATATTTATAGATTAAGTACAGTTAAAAATATTAAAAACTATAGTATCTAAAAAAAATTGCAATTCCGCGATAATAAATTTGGCCTCTTTCAACATTGTAAAATATTACCGGTACACTTGAACACGAAATATTCATTATTAAAACAAAATAATTTCAATCAAAATTATTCTACGGTTAATCATGTTGTATATATGTCGCAGTCATCTGGTTAAATCTGCTATTTGCAGAGAGATGACTGCAACATATACACTTCGGTCGCTTGAAACCGGTTGTTCACCGAGCGCGCGAACAATGCCTACGGTGAGAGGACGACTAGCTATCTCCTGCCTCGCTTGATTAACAAGTGACCTGATGATTTTAAAACTAGTATTACTAACAAAAATATAAAATATAAACTTAAAAAACACTTTCTTGACACCATCGATTTTCTTCTATAATAAGTACGGCTTCATTCTTCGATTTCATACGAATTTTGGAAAATCAGCTATTGTTGGACATGACTTAGCTTAGATAGGAATGAAATGAGCATGTAGTAGAAGCTGCTGTTGTCTGCAGCTTCATCTCTGTGGTTCTTATCAAGATTGATTGTCCGGCTCACTATTAGGATTTACTTCATTTTTCTTGTATTAGTATCATACATTTTAAATTAACTTTTTTTGAATATACCTGCTATTTCTAAACAAACATCAGTGGTTTTGTGAAATGCGTCTTATGTTAATTTGTTTGTATCAATTTTTAGGAAAATGTTAAATAAATAAATAATCGCTAAGTGCAAACTGCTCTTCTTGCTTAGCCTGATTCTTCTGACTGGACTTGACTACCGACTAGACTTTTAGACTTAAATAGGACTTGACGTAACCACACTGTAAGACTGAAGAGGATACAAAAATAGATAAGAAGGGCTTTATAGCACTTGTATCCATAGCCGTATAACCCATTAATAAAAAAAAACAAATGTCATGCCAAGTCAAAATATTTTTCAATTTATTTTCATTTTATTATTTCACGGGGATTTCCCGTAAAATATCTTTATAGCAGTTTTCTGTCAGGTGAAGCGGGGATTTCCAGCATAATATTTTTTTATACTCTAAACTCTAAACTTTCTTCTCTCTCAAACAAATTAGTCTTATTCACTGTCTGAAATTTGTTCGCAAGGGTCAGTTAAGTCACTTAGTGAAAAACCTCAGTATTTTTAAAAGTCGACCACACTTCAAAGCCGACGACGAAAGATTGTTTAGTAGCATGAACATTATCATTAGATGTCCTGAAAAAGGTCGCAGGCAAACGCTGGATGCAGACTGCTGCCAACCGATCATTTTGGCAATCATTGGGAGAGGCTTATGTCCAGCAGTGGACTGACTGCGGCTGAAATGATGATGATGATGAACATTATTAAAAATAAACAGGGGAATCGTATGAAGTTCAATCTTTTATGTGCCATATTAAGAGTACGCTACGGTATGAGGGTGATAGGAAAATACTGCAATAACTATGAAATTCCAAAACACGTTATTAAAAAAAATGGAACCAATGAATCATATCGTTCCTTGGAAAGTGATGAGATGGCGGCGGTGAAATAGACACATCTGATGACGATTTGTAATAATTTTAATATGTTCAATTTTAGTACTAAACGTTTTTCATATATCCCTGCTTAAAAGATTTAGTGGCAAATTTTGTGGCTTTTTTTTACCTTGGGTTTTAGAAGTCGAATTTGTTGGACAGCTCGTTCACCTGTTGGCAACACTGATTATTTCTGCTTCATTGTAGTTTTTTCAAATTATTTCAATAAAATATTTTTAAATTATTTGTGAAAAATTACAACAATTGGTTTTGTGCTATTTTTGAAGACATGAGCCTCTTCGCGAATACTAACGAAATCCATACTATCCATACTAATATTATAAATGCGAAAGTCTGTCTGTCTTTCTGTCTGTCTGTCTGTCTGTCTGTCTGTCTGTCTGTCTGTCTGTTACCTTTCACGGCCAAACCGCTGAACGGATTTTGATGAAATTTGGTATGAATATAGTTAAAGACCCGGAGTCAAACATAGGCTACTTTTTGACGCAAGCGGAGCTGCGGGAAAAAGCTAGTTATAAATATAGTTGTGAGTTCCTAGAGTGTTCCAGGAGTGTTGTCTTTAAATAGTGTAACTCACGCAAAATCAGACAGACTCTATTACTAAATTTAATGAAATAGTTCCCAATATTAAAGTCGTCCAAAAAGATTCCCTTTGTCTTCTTGGATTCCCAATTCTAGATTTAGTTTCCCAAATTTTGTAGAAAAATAAAATACAAAATTTTAATTTATTTTCGGATAGATTTTTAGATCTAAACATTCATTTGGCTTTTATACTAATTCGATATTATTTCGTTCCTAAATTCACCTATGTGCTTAGATCTTCTCTAATGTGGAAGCACATTTCCTTATTAGAAAAATTCCACTAAATCACCTGTATGAAATACTTTGACTTCTATCTTAAACGTACATTTAGACGACTGTGCATGTCAACAGGCAACTCTGCCAGTTCGATTGGGTGGCCTGGGCATACGCAAAATTTCAAGTGTCAGTGAATTATTTTTAAGTTTTAGCTTATATGTTATTTAATTTTTTTATGGTCTAGTTTAGTTTTAGTTCATATTTAATTAATTTTATTTAGTTTAAGAAATAACACACAGCTACATTACTTACATATAATACTCAAATTTAGTACATTTTAAATTTTAACAGTAATGCAGCCCAGGGCGTTGTTCACATATTCTTGAAAAAACACAAAAAAGTGACGAAACAGTAACAAGAAATTAATTTTACTACAAGCCGTTTAACTTAGATCTAAAATTGGTCTCGCGTAGCGCCGCGGAGACCAATTATTAATCTATGCCGTTTAAATTAAATAAACAAACAAATTAACCACACAACTCCACAATGACCATCCTTATAAATTTTTGTGAGCTGCATTTAGTTTTAGTTTATGGTTAAATGTGTATGTATTGTAATGTTCCTATATTAATAATTATATCATTAAAAATAAAGAAAAAGACATAACTAAAGTATTATATGTAAATATTAGGTAGTATATTTGTAAATTGTGGATCATGCCACGAAGGCTACAATATCAGTTTGAACAGCGTTTAACACGTCTCAGAGACGTGACGGTCTGCTTAGCCGCCCACCCGTGTCACAACAAAATGGTATATTTGTTGTACTATATTTAAACTTTAATTTTAATATTTATTGCTAGCTGTTTTCCGCAGCTTCGCCTGTGTCAAAAAGTAGCCTATGTTTGACCCTGGGTCTTCAACTGCATTCGTACAAAATTTCATCAAAATCCCTTCAGCGGTTTGGCTGTGAAAGCGTAACAGACAGATAGACAGACAGACTTTCGCATTTATAATATAAGTATGGATAGTTTACAAAGCTGCTACTTTTTAGAGGTACTGGTATAAAAGTGCAAAATCATTAGGACTGGACCCTATTAAAAAATTACTCAGCCAATATCGTTGAGTCTTATGATCGTCCTACAGCCTGATAACGTGGAATGAAAATCACGCGTAAGTCGCAGTTTCAAAATAAAAATAAGTTCAAAAACTAAAACCCGACTACTGCAAAATCACGCTCTAAAATGTATGAAACAAGACAATAATTTATTATTTAGCTGACCCGGCAAACTTCGTACCACCTCCGAATATATTCACCTTTTAAACCTTTCCTGGACTTCCACAAATAATTCAAAACCAAAAACAACCAAATCGGTCCAGCCGTTCTCGAGTTTTAGCGAGACTAACGAATAGCAATTGATTTTTATATATATAGAAGACATCATATGCGAGTATTGTTTCAGTAGTTAGTTATTTTATACAAACACTGACCGCACATATTCTAAGGACAGCACTTACAGTTTCCCAATGCGTGCTGTGAGTTAGGACAGGACAAAATACACAGGTTTATGAGATACACATGATACATACAAATATATAGTAATGTACAGAACACAGCGTAGTCGCAAGCCACTTTGCACTCAAAGTGGGTGTACGACTGTGTTCTGTACATTACTCTACTAAAACAATAGGTATATGTTATCAATAATAAATTATCATTTTAACTGCGCGGACACCATATTATGGTTCTTAACAATGGAATTTTTATTGTTATCTATTTCGACGCAGGCGTGATTTTGCAGTAGTCGGGTTTTAGTTTTTGAACTTATTTTTATTTAATTGGTTTTGGGGTCATTATGACACATTCTCTTGTTCTGCTCGATTTGAAGACAAATATTTCTAATTATCGAATGAAAGCAAATAAAACCACAAGCAAAAGCTATCTATATATATTTTTGAAATGTGCTAATTAAGGTATTTCATTAGATAACCCAAACGACGGTAACACCAATTTTTTTGCCATAACTCCTTTATCCTGTAGATGGCGCCCTTTCAAATTGAACGTCACATAGTCTCACTTAGCTTTCCAACGATACTCCATTTGTTTGATTATCTCTAGTAGTTCAGAATAAATTTCGAGAACAGACGAAGTATTCGATTTGTACGAAAATATTCTCAAATATCGGATTAAAGCAAGCAAACCCGCGAGCAAAAGCTAAATTTTTATATATAAGCCCTTTCATTTAATACCCCACACGGCATCAACAAAATATATATTTTTTTCGTCCTAACTTTATGCCCACTAGATGGCGCTGTTTTAAATTTAATTTGACGTCACATAGCCAAGAACTTGTTTAATTATCACTAGTAGTTCAGAAGAAAATCGCGAACAGATAAACATACAAACAGGTCAAAATTATAACCCTCCTGGTAGCTTTACACTTTACTTTTGGTATAGGCACCTGGTATTATAAAAGTACAAAATCATTAGGAGCCCTATTTAAAAAAAAATTGTGATTCACTCAAAATCGGTGAGTCGAACGATTTTCATTCACTGTGTCCATAATAACACATCTACGAACTATGGTTGTGTACTCGAGCTTGGCTACCAATTATTGTTCTCTTCGATATTTACTTCCCAAAACATGCATGACATGCCGAATAAGGAATAATCGATACCTAGTAGTAGAATATGTTGATGATTATCGGTGTCAAAAATATTCACATTCTAGACCTAGGTATGTAGGTCTGTAGGTACATATGTTACAACCATGCGGGTGTTTAAGCTAAAGCAGGTTATCGTCCTACAAGAGCAAAAGCATCATCATCATTTCAGATGCTGACAGTCCACAGCTGGACATAGGCCTATCCTATAATGATTTGCAAATAGGACTGGTTGGAAGCGGTCTTCATCCATTGGCCATCGGTTCTCCGCGCTATGTGCGCCGCCCACTGCCACTTCAATCATAATTTAGTTTCTACTAATACTTACACATGGTGCCTCTTTAAAATTATGCAAAATAGTTTTACATGGAACATTATGCATGTTCCTATCCTTTCTTGTAAGGTTGGCAATAGCGATAAGTCCGCCTTTGTACTCAATTTTCTAAATGTATTTCTTTTAATTTTAATTTTGTGATTAGTACAATAAAAATAATTGTAATCTTATGACATCAAAGACAAATCTTAACTTAGTCTGCCTGCGACCATGAACGCTGTAAAGTGTTTGAAACGTCAGGTGTAAATAAATAAGTAATAAACGCGATAAAAACCGTATTAAAATAGTTTAATTTAATGGTACAATAAAGTTATGGGAACTCCGCCCAGGAAACCTAATTTAGATTATATTTAGTTTTTTGTATTTATTATTTTTAGATAAGATAGTTTTATATATAAGTTGTACCTTATCAAGTTGAATAGTGTATTTATTTATTTATTTATTTGTATATTGTATTAATAAAGATTATAAAGTGTATATCTATCTATCTATCTTGTATGTCAATGAGAAACATGCGAGGGCGAGACATGAATTGGTTGCCAGATGCCCATCTTCATGTCCTACGGCTATGGTAGGTATGAGTTATCGCCATCTTTCAGTTGCCTTTAACAGCTTGACCCGGATTACAATCCTAATTGATTTGGAGCCCTATTTTTGTGATTTGACTCACAAAATCGGTGAGTCGAATAATTTTTGTTCGATATCAAATGATTTTCATTCGACATAACTGTCACACATTTGGTGTTCAGGAGCCCTATTTTTGGGCTCCTGAACACCCTATAAAAAAGAGGTGCCTAATTCAGCATTCAAATCAGTGTCAGATCTAGGAAGCGTTAATGATACCTGTTGGAATGCAACTGGGATAGAGAAAGTTGATTTGATAGTATAGAACCAGAACCACAGATTACCGAGAAGCAATGATCCGAATTCTCACTCGTGAATTCACACAAATGAAAAAATATATTACTAGCTGTTTACCGCAGCTCCACCTGCGGTATATAGCCTACGTTACTAAGGGTGAATGTAGCTTTCTAATGGTGAAATAATTTTTGAAATCGGCACAGTAGTTTTGATTTTATTTATTACAAACATACACACAAAAATACAAATCTTTCCTCTTTATAATATTGTAAGTGTAGAGTGTAGAAGTGTAGATTTAATATACATTTGCAGTATCAAAATCATGTTATTTGTTCCTCCTAATAATAATTTCTTAATAATCTGTGCTATAAAAATGTTAACGAACATTCTCTACACAATCTAACATTTTGTTAAACAGAAATATCGTCGTAAAGTCAGCGAACTGTGACAAATAGAGCAATTCGCGCCATTTTACGATAGCCCCGTAGTTAAAGGGCTATAAAGCGGTAATTATAACGACTTTTATGGCTCGATTATGCATTAACCATTGTCTAGACATGCCCTTACTTGCCGGTCACCGCGCAGTGGAACTTTAACTTTTTTATTATTTGTAAAGTAACTTGACGTACACCTGCATGTTTTATGTAAATTAGCAGCGTCATTGTTCGCTTTTTAAATATTGCGCTGTCCGTTTCTTTTAGGAGCTCTACCCTTCAATTTCGGGATTACGCCACTTGGGTTATCCCAAGTAGCAATCAAATGTCTTTAAAAGGTATTGTAGATATCTTGAAGACAAGTTCATTAATTATAGCTATTGACTTGACTAAATCTATTATGTCCCTGAAGATATCTTGTAGATATACCCCAAGATACAGTTAAGACAAAGCGGGCACAGTCTTTTAAGAGAAGTATGGCATTTTTTAAGGAGTAGACCGTCTGGGGAAGACCCTACAGAAGACCGCAGCCAAATAAAACTGTGATACAGTGTTGTATTCCTGCTGGTGAGTAGGGTCGCCAGGCTCCAGAGGGATCGCTGTGCTGATAGCGGACAGGTCGGCAACGCGCTCGTGATATCTCCGGTGTTGCAGGCGTTCATAGGCTACGGTAACCATATACCATCAGGTGGGCCATACGCCTGTTTGCCTACTTAGTTGTATTATAAAAAAACAGTCTTAAAGAAATATATACTCGTAACAATTGAGACTACTTTTAATATCTTGATGGTTGACTTTAGACAAAGAAATAAACTTAAAGATATCGTATCTACAACGCATAAGACTAACAACAAATCAAGGCGCCTATACACCGTGAAATTATAGTCGTTTTGGACCCATCGTCCAGGGACTCCATTCATGCAACCGAACAAATTTCCCCAAGGAACAAAGGTCGAAATATGGAGTAAATTTTTGGACCTCCCATACAAAATGTCTTATCACGTGACCTAACTTACTATGGGAAGTCCAAATTTGTTTTTCTAAAATAAAACCATTTTCTAAACTACAATTTCACGGTGTATAGTTAATCGTCAAGGTGTCTATCCCCTAGGGTCCCACACAGGCAAGGCACACAGCCTTGCTTAGGCTGGGTGGTAGCTGGTAGGCAAAAAGGCTAGAGGTTCTCGGCGTAACCGTCCGGTTTTAAGTGTTTTTTCGAAACCCTATAGCCCTTTTCGAGGCTTTTTTGAAAATGTGACTCACGCAAAATCGGTGAGTCGGAGTATCAAATTATTTTCTTTAGTTAACGAAGATTTTTTTTAATCGTTCGATTAATATTCCAAAAATATGTCATACATTTAAAAATAGGGCTCTTGATCTTCATCAAAACGATAAAATGGTGAAAAACATGATCGGTCGGCAAAGTGCCCGTAATATTTCGGAAGTTCCCGTAAGGACCGAGTGCTATTTTTAAATGTATGATTCATATTTTATGTCAAATTAATATCGTTCAACTCACTGATTATGAGGAATTAAAATCATTCTATATCGAACGAAATCGTTCGACTCACTGGTTTTGCGAGAGTCATCCATATCTACTAATATTATAAATGCGAAAGTCTGTCTGTCTGTTGTTTGTATTCGGCGGACCAAACGGATTTTGATGAAATTTGGTATGAATATAGTTGAAGACCCGGGTCTTCAACTATATTACTATATGACTCCGGAGTCAAACATACTTTTTGACGCAGGTGGAGCTGCGGGAAAAAGCTAATTGTTTATAAAACGTGCTTGAATTATGTAATTTTTTACAACAGGCCATCTATCCGTGGTTCAACAAAACTAAATAATAATAACAGCAAGCGCCACCTGGTAATATAAATTTGCACTTCTTGAAAGACATAGACAATCCCTGCCACAAATCTGTCAAGTACTGACAAATTTTGTCGCAGATTAAAAATATTTCACCATGGAATTAGCTGTCTCTTTCTTTGCTAAGTTGGCAGAAAGAGTACGATAGATGCACAACATAACCTATCTTATTTAATGTAATCGAAACACCGAAATTATTTTAATGTTTACTGTGTTTTTAGCTACTGAAATATTCACTTAGCGTGAAATGCAAGTTATCATGATGTAGGAATAATATTTTAAAAAATAATCTGATTGAGTGTCTGACATTAAATAAGTTTGTCTATGATCAACTCTATTATTTTTTTGCGCCTGCGCTCTTGCTTGATAGTCTACGCGACATACATAAAATCATTTTGTGGAAAATTTGAAGTTTGTTGTTATTTGTGACAACCAAATATTAATAATTATTTATGAAAGCATTGTGCTAAATAACATTCCAGGCGCGAGACTGAATTTTTCGGTGGCGGTCAGCCTGGATGCGTTCAGTCACTATTATTCAGTTCGAGCGGTGTACGGTAGCCATCTTGGAATCGAACAAAGCTTCAGATGTGTAGTTTCTCTGTTTATCAATAATTTTTGTGCATTTTATTGTAAATAGTTTGTATGTTTAGGATATGTACGGAACGTGCGTCCTTATGTGTAAATAGCTATGGCTGCGACAAGGAAATTACAAGGTAACTTGTCATGTTATCAGGTTAAAGATTGATTGACCCCAACCGTAGTAGATGCGTGTTCTAGACCACGATTATTGTCGTGTTGACAATACCTCGACCCTCTGAGGTTTCTAATGACAAGCATATTGTCGGATACCCTACTTGATTCTTGTAACTCTTCATACTGTACTTCTACGATAGTTGCGATGGGAATTGGCTGCGTCTATCGTATGGACTTCAATATGTTCAGACTTAGATTTCACTAGTTTTATTGTTAAATAGTCGGTGTTTTACCGACCCGACGGTGACCCGCAGATATTATCGGCGTTTCCACACATATTGTTGATAAAAGTCAATGTTGTTGCATTCATGTTTGGAAAACAGGTTTACAATTGCATTTATTTTTTTCAGGTGAAATAGACAGGTGTTTAAAAAAGGTAACGGAAGGGGTGGAGACTTTTGAGGACATTTGGCAAAAGGTTCATAATGCTACGAACAGTAATCAGAAGGAGAAGTATGAGGCGGACCTTAAGAAGGAGATTAAGAAGCTCCAGAGGTTACGAGATCAGATCAAGTCGTGGATCGCCTCCGGAGAAATTAAGGATAAGAGTACACTTTTAGAATATAGGAAACTAATAGAAACGGTGAGTGATTCTATTTTACATTTGCATATTAAAGCGAATTTGACTGGCCCCATCTTTGGAATATCTTTGCTATCATTTTAAACATACTCCTTTAATACATTACTCTTTTAATCTACTGTCTATCTCTGAAAGAATTAGCTGAAAATGTGTGTAGATTTTTTTTTATCTTTATAATTTTTAATATGTGGGTACATTGGTAATTTTGATCTTTTCATGATGCAAGATGCATTTTGAAAGAAAATCAGTAATAAATAATCTTTACAAAGATTGTTTATTGAAATCTTATTAATAGTATCCATATCTCAAATTCTGTTTGCATTGTTTTTGTTGAAATTATCAACCAATCAGTTATTTATCTTTTAAAAATTTCTATAACATAATGAATTTTGTATATAGTCCGACCAGGAAAATTGAAACCCTGCATTGGCATAGCTACTGATCGCCTTTAGATGGCAAAATGTTTTAGTGTCATGTCAATAACTTAGAAAAGACTAAAGAAATCAATCCTTCCTTTTTATTTATATTAAATATATAACATATTTTATATCACTTTTCTCTCACTACTATGAATTATTTTTCTGTTTTATATTTATGTATAAATCATAGGAAATAATCGCACAATACACCACATCAACTCCTGTCTCTTTTTGGCAGGTGATGTTGAGATGACGGAATGTTACATGAATGCTTAGTTGCCAGTAAAAGAAATTATTTCCTATATTTTTCCGCAATATGGCCAAGACTGCTATTTTTTGGTTGGGTTATACAAATTATTTAATACTTATACATAGTCTTAACTTCTACAGTTTTATATCCTTAGAATGAATCAAATACCATAAGTATAGATTTAAGTTAAAGTTGTTCAATCTTTGTTAGTATTAATTCCTATTTTCATCTTTATACCATAATTATGGGGCAGGCAGAGCCTTATATGTATACCACCTTTACTTATTCAATTTCAAAGCCTTTTTTGCTGACAGTAGTTATTGTGTCCACACGTCATAGGTGTCCTCCAGATTCTTCCATATTTCTCTTTGTCTAGCTATTATGGCCCACAAAGGTGTTGCAGCTTGTTTCAGATCATTCTCTTCCTTTGTCCGCCTCTTTTATTAACTTGTAATGTACCATGGTGTCCAGTTTGTTGTTAATGCATAAATTTTTTGTTTCTTGTCATGCAATATGTGACCAGCCCATCTCCACTTTAACTGTCTGGTCGTAACTAATTACAACCATATTATTTCACTTGTGTATTACATCTGTTGTTGAATGTCTTTTTGTGACACACAAAAGCCTGTCCTAGCTTTCTCCACTTTTTTTGTAGGCTTAGTTATTACTTCATTGAATACTATATTTTTTGAGCAATCTTTCAAGAGTATCATTATACCTACATATAAAAATACCCCATTATACCTACATATAAAAGCACCCCGCACATCTGCCTTCCGCCCCGTGTAGCCTCTTTTCTATCTTTGTTACAAAACTCCTCTTTGTAATTACTCCATGGTCGGATGTCATAAGGCAGCCTGTAACATTTGGCAGTATTGTAGTTCCTATATTGTAAGAGACAGTGCATACTATGTAAGATTATGGTGTTAATGAAGATAATTCCATTCTTCAGAGGGCATGTTAAGGTATTTGTCCCATCTGCTATCTGGTAGCCATGTCAGAAACTGACAGGTGTTTGCAGAAAACTGACACCAAGATATATAGGACCAATTGACCATGTAACCCAATCAATACAAATAAATAAATGGTTAAAGATGCATCCTTATGCATATGCCCTATATCCATTTGGCCCAGGCTTTCTATTTGAAATGTTAATGATTTTCTACTGTTAAATAAATATTAAAAACCAGCTGTTTCCCGCGGCTCCGCCTGCGTCAATAAGTAGCCTATGTTTGCCCCAGGTCTTCGGGATTAATTGAAAGTTTAAAATGTAAGGGCTTCCCAAACAACAAACATGTTTTTATACAAAATATATTTATTTATTTAAACTTTATTGTACAAATACAATTATAAAGCACAATACGTGGATTTAATGCTAAAAGCATTATCTAACAGTCAACCTTTGGGTAATATACCTGACAGAACAGAAGAATCCGTAACATGGCAACCAGCTATGCTTCGAGTCCTGAGTTATTAATAAAGATTGGACAAACAAGCTAACTTGTCCACTGCATTTGTGCTCAAGTGGTTAAGGAGTTTGCCTGCTCATTCAGAGGTCATGGTTTCGATTCCCACAGGAAGCACACTTTGTCGTATCCAGTTTTGTTAGAACATTTGCAGGCTTGATTGATCTAAATGATAATGAAAATTATTCCATGCTTCGAAAGGTATATGAGAACCTGCATGGCCAATTGACTAGATAACCCACACAATAAAAATTTTCATGTGCTAATTATCTTTATAAAACACAGGAATAGGAATTTGATCAAATTACTTAACAGTTTTTACTATTCAATCTTCCAGAAGGTTCAAATGTATGACTGAAACCCATGCAAAATAGGGACAGATTGTAAGTAAATAATATTCAAATTTCAATGTACCAAATGTGTTTCAGTAACAGTAATCTTTTGAGGTACTTTATCTTAACACATACATCAGATGTGGTATACTTTTGCTGTACACCGTACACCACAGTAAGTGGTGTCAAGCAAAAACAGCCAATTTGAATTTGGCATCAACAGTATTCAAATGAGATTGTTGCTTTACTGCAGTTTTGATGTATTGAGGAATTGTTTGAAAAAATGATGTTTTATCCAGCATCAGTGAGCCTGTCTTAGGTTTATAAAAATATAGTTTTGGCTTTTGATATGCAGCTGACAAGCTTCTCATTAATAACATCCAATAATAACATTGTGTACAATGATTTGAACTAGTTAAATACATAACTCAATGATTCAAACTAGCCAAATACATATGAACCTTGTTATTGCAATAGGAGAGAGGAAGACAGACTGTTCATGAATTTAGATATTCTTCAATGGAGTAGTATGGTAGTTCTCCTAAATATAAATAGGTAAAGGACAACCTGGACAACTCTAGACAGCGAAATTTCAGGGTATTTTGGCAAAAGATCTTGAGCTAGCTAGGCCATCAAGGGGTTTGCCATTGTTTACAGGTTGATCAACAGCCCATCATCAGAAAATATATAAAGAAATGGAGGCCTAAGAAGATAAACTTTTTTACAACACCTAGGCTGAGTTGTTTTTGGCAAAAATTAAACTCATTCATTTAATTATGGAACTTTTTTGTATCATTAAAGTCAGCAAAAATGCTTCAACCACCTTCAACATAAAAAGTGTTAGAGTGCATTGCCAGCATTTATCGAAACCTTTCACCCCCTTCTTGAAAACTCATTATATACAACATATTGTCACATAGCAGGAATTTCTTTCCAGAAATATGTATATATTATTTATCGTAACTTTACATTTTCAGCAAATGGAGAGGTTTAAAGTGGTGGAACGGGAGACCAAAACGAAGGCATACTCCAAAGAAGGGCTCGGGGCCGCGCAGAAGCTCGACCCTGCGCAGAAGGAGCGCGAGGAGATGTCTTCGTGGCTAGTCTCGTCCATCGACGCACTTAATTTACAGGCAAGTTTGTTTATTTACTATCTATGTCCGCCTGTCTCAAACACTTCCTGTAGAAACTGTCTCAGATTTTATACACATATTCTGTCTGTGATCAGCTTTATAAAATGCCTGCCGAATGCTAGCTTTATAGAGATTTCAGCATATAAAATATATACTAATATTATAAAGCTGAAGAGTTTGTTTGAATGTGATTTGAAAAATTATTTCAGTGTTGGATAGCCTATTTATCGAGGAAGGCTATAGGCCTGTGAAGTCGGGACGGGCCGCTAGTAGTCCAATAAAAAGAGGGGACGTGTTGAAATAGTACTATCCGCTTTTTCTATGAATCTGGATCTATGGTGTGCATGTATAAACATATTGTAAACTGTTTTTAGTACCTTAACCAGAGTCTTTCAGGTCTTTGAACATTCGTACAAAGGTCTTCTGAATCGTTGCTTCCCTGTAATATCTTTGCTCTGAAACATAAGCTGAGGACGCATCTAGAACATGTTTAAACAGTTATTACCTATTGAAATATTTCAAAACATTTTAATTTCAGCGGTAGGCTTTATACATAAAAAATACGGTATTGAATCATAAAGTCAAAATGAGTACACCTATATTTCTGCCGCTAAACAGCTGTGCTTGTATCAAACAGTGTCTATTGAATAGCGTAAATAAGTTACGTGACCGCGAATCCATTTTTTACGAGTCTAGAAATTCATTTTCTTTCATTCTCATCTTTACAGGTTGATCAATTTGAGTCTGAAGTAGAGTCACTGTTAGTTGGTAAGAAGAAACGGCTGGACAAAGAGAAGCAGGACCGGATGGAGGAGCTGAAGGTGAAGCTCGAGAAGCACAGGTTTCATATAAAAAAGCTAGAGACGCTGCTAAGGATGCTAGACAATATGTCCGTTGAAGTTGAACAGGTTAGTACTGATAAACTATTTTAATGGTTCTATCGGTTCTTTTTATGTATTAAAATATGTTTAAATTAATGTTTAACAATCGCGAAAACATAAGAAATCATTAGGTTGGTACCGCCATTTATATCAATCGATGCTGCACATCTCAAAGTCTTTTTAAAAGCGATCCTTGGATTTTAATATGATTTATTTGCATCATATATCAATCAGTGGATAGTCATATAAGAGATAGTTTTAGATATTTATGCAAAAAAGTTTACATAAAAATTGTACATTTGACGTTACAGATAAAAAGGATAAAAGACGACGTAGAATACTACATAGACTCATCCCTGGAGCCCGGGTTCGAGGAGAACGAGTACATTTACGATGACATCCGCGGGCTGGACGAGATCGATCTCAGCGGAGTGGGGCTTCCTTCATCCGCAACCACCGACAGTAACAATAGTAACGCATCACCTGGATCTCCTACTAGTATACTATCAGGTACGTCTGGCATCTTCATTTTGGTTGCCTCTGTAGGGTAATGGTAGACATGTTTGTCCTTTAACCTGGATTTTCTGGATTCGAGCCCCAGTCAGGTTTGAAATGAAAATTTATCAAATTGTCTTGATCTTTATCTATATATGTATTTGTTAGAAAATATAGTAGACTGTCATTTAGATTAAACCAGAACTAACTGCTTAACGTGCCTTCCGAAACGTGAAAGGAGTTCAAGATAGAAATAGGCACCACTAGTGGCGGCCGAGGCCTAATGTTTTATTTTCAATTACAGGTACAAGTCCAATAACCTCCCCTACGTTAGAAGTTCACAATCATTCGACGGACTCAACGGAGGTAGAAAAAAAGAAAAAGGACGAAATCACAATAGCGAGGGTAAGTTACCAAAATATGAGAAATACTTGTCTATTACTTGCGATTGCATTAATCCAAATTGAAATTTAGTTTTGGGCATACCATTGTATAATAGTGAGCAAATAAAATAAAGATTAGTTTCTAGGATTTCTAGCTGAGAAAAAAAATATTGGCTGGAATTTATCCTACTCATAGAAGAAAAAATATCGGAAACATTTTATATTTAGGTAGTACAACATATTTGTTAACTATGGAATGTATTACATTTTCGCGTTGCAAATTTATATGATAAAGTTACGGAAAACACGGATTTCTACTATCTATGTGTTCACAAAATTAATTACTTTAGTCCCAATGTTGACTGTTCCAACATAGTCGTGGAATGATTTGTTCAATATTTCTCCTCCATATGTGCAAATTTGTTACACCAGCATATTTTTATCTTCATGGTACAAAATTAAAATTGTTTGTTTCCGTAATTTTATTATATAGTTAGGCATAAATAATCTGGTTTAGTGCTAAAGTTCTTTATTGGAAATGGTATAGATTTTTGAGTCCATAATTCTTAGGAACATAGCAGAAAACAACACTCAAAAATCTTATCCATTTTCTGTGAAATTTCGGTGCCTCCTTCTTTTCTATGTCTCAAATTATCAACGTAAGTTACGCAAATCAAGTTATTTCACACATACCTTAAATCGTACCCAAAAGGACCTTTTCTTTGAGGGTACGGTGATAGGTAACCCAAAACTAATTGAACGAGTAGTAATAGATGTGTGTTAACTTTGCAGCCGGTTAAACCATTGCCTCTACGGGCGGTGAGTTCCAGCCTCGTGGGCAATAGCACCAATAATGTTAGTTCCTTGCTCAATAACGCAGCGGCAACCACAAATAGGTCAGTTCCCCCCAATATTTTCAAATTTACCCCTTTTTTTAGATTTTTTTTTTTTTCTATTTTGTAAATATTGTTTGAATTGAGCACCAATGTGATAGGAAATACTGAAAATAATGTTAGTTTCTAGTTCAATAACGCAGCGGCAACCAATAGGTCGGTTCTCCCAATATTTTCAATTTTGCCAAATTTTTTTAGATTTTATTTTTTTAATAATATCGTTCAAAATAATTGAATTGAGCATCGATTTCATAGGAAATAGTGGCAAAAATATTAGTGTCTTGCTCAATAACGTAGCTGCAACCATAAATAGGTCCGTTCCCTCCAATATTCAAATTGAGATTTGGATTTGTGTAAACGGCACTAATGTCGTTATTTCCTTGCTCAACGCAGTGGCAACCACAAATAGATCAGTGCCCCCAATTTATTCAATTTTACCCCATTTTGTAGGAATTTGCACTAATAATGTTAGTCTTCTTTCTCAACAACTCACCGGTAACCACAAATAGTCAGGTCTGCTAATATTTGAAAAATTTTGTATTACTAAAAAATTCACGAAACTCTTGGACACATTAAAATAAATATTTACTCTTAAGCAACTAAAACAAAAGCAACTAAATCATTTCCTTGAACATTGTTTAGCGCGTGCGCAAAATGTCAAGTTAATCCATACACATCTTATGTCGTTGGTAATAAATGCTAAATTGCAATTATTAGGGTGGATTGATGTGCTGGCGTTTGTATTTTCGATTGTTTTTTGTGACATTTTGTTGAAGCGTAGTTTATGGAATACAGGTTTTTACAGTGAGTGATTTGATTTTATATCTTATAACAGTAATTTATCTATCATCAATTTATTATTGTGTCTTCTGGAAATTAAGAAGTAATGTCTGTTAATGGAGCTTTCAAAGTGTACTTTTTCAATTACGTTTTCGGCCTGTCAAAACATATTGTGACTGTCGGTAATGGAAATTGTTGACCGCTTAGATAGGCTTTTTGTATTTTTGTACATGTTAGGTTCTACCAGGTGGACAATAAGGTTCTTGAGAAATTCGAAAAGCAAACAAAAATGGCTAAAATATTTACATTACTTGCAATTTCCGGTCGAGAAATATTGGAAGGCTGAAGCGCAGCCGAGACCTTGCCAAACATCAAGCGGACATTAATTATTAAACATTTTTGGCTTAGGCGCGCAATTAGTCAATTGACGTATTGTTTTTTTTAAGTAATGAAGCTATTGGTAAAAAAACACAACGCTATCAGTTGCCATCGTATTCGTTTGTTGGCAACATGCGCCAAATAATGCCAAGGATGGCTGTTGGCTAACTTTAAATACGCAAAGGTGTCTCTGAAGTTAGCCAACAGTCATCCTTGCGAAGGTACAGTTGAGCGTTGCTACCTATTACAGATCGCACAAAATAATCTGACGCTCAAGTTTTCTGACAGTGTCGTTTCGCGCTGCGTTTTCTACTGCGCAGCTTTCCGCGCGTTGTTCAGAGCTGTCAAGTTGTTGTCCGTTGTCGGACTGTGGACACATAAACTACTCGCAGCCAAGTTCAGAGACGCGAAGTTAGTTGTGCCGCATAGTGATGCACGTGTTGTTGTCGTACCGCAGTATCAGTTCGTCGCTGCCGCCGGCGCCGCTGCTGCCGGACTCGTCCGCTCCCAGCAAGCAGCCCGCACCCAGCCCCACGCACCACGCCAGAAACAATACAGGTAACTACCATGCAACTCGTCATCTTATATCTCGTTCCTAGCAGCCATAGCCTTCCTCGATAAATAACTCCAACTCTGAAAGAATATGCTACTTCACTGTATTTATGTTTTGTCAATATTTTTATACGGAATAATACGTGAACTAAAAAGTTACCGGTTGCAAAAACAACAACAAAATTGGTAATTAATTAAAGGAGTAATTTTAAGTTTTCTGATGAAGAAAACTGGGAGCGTGGGACGACTTGTTATCTCTTTTGTACGCACGCAATCCAAGTGGCAGTGACGTCACTCTACAATTAATTGCGGCCTTTACTTGTTTCTTGACAATATCCCCTTCAACAGGATTTCAAAGGCTTATAACTTATTTAATACTAGCTTTTTCCCGCAGCTCCGCCTGCGTCAAAAAGTAGCCTATGTTTGACCCCGAGTCTTCAACTATATTCATACCAAATTTCATCAAATCCGTTCAGCGGTATGGCCGTGAAAGCGTAACAGACAGACTTTCGCATTTATAATATTAGTATGGATTGAAAGAATTCAAAAAATCTTTCAGTTTTCAAATTAGGGTACAAAAATATTGGATATGAATAATTAAAAAAATTAGGAACAGCCTATTTTTCATATCGGACCAGTAAGTAATTCTCTTAATTAGCGCGTTCAAATAATCAAGCCTAAACTCTATATAAAATTATTATAGATTTCAACGACAATGTAAAGATTACTCATCAGCCTGGCAATTCTGAAGAATATTGTTTTTTTATACCAATAACATAGGTAAAATTAAAATGGATACGTTTTAACAATTGTGCACAAAGGCGGACTTATTGCTAGTGTCATCACTTGGGTGTCGAAAAATGACAAAATAATAATTTGAAATGAACTGTTTACTCGTTGTTTACAAAATAAACAGTCGCTACTCGATGAATGGACGCATTCACTACGACGCACAAGCTAAATTGGCATTCTGCCAAACCGTGTAACTCACTTTTGGATAACCGCCAAACGCCACGCCAGTCGCCAGGCAGAAGCCAACGCGGCCTGTGCCTAAAAAAATAAAATAAAAAAGAAACAATGCGTCGTTTTAAAATTGGATAAACATGGACGATGGTAATGTGGGTATTTGTGCATGCGTTTCAAATGTGATATTTGTGTGTTCCAAATTCAAACGTTATGTAATGATTGGTAATGAATATGTGTGGACGCGTCAAGGTCGCGTGTGTGCGTGACAATAACGTGTTTGTATACTAATAGGTAATTATTTTTTGCATCTGTTTAATAATTGATCTATTGTTTTTTTTTTATTGCCATTAAGTGCAGTGTTCTAATATCAGTTTGCAAGTGCTTATATGCGTGGCACTGTAATGTAAACATATATGTACAATTGTTTTGTGAATGTGTTGTTTCGTTTCGTCTTCGTTCATTCAATTAATAGACATAAATTGCCAGTTTGAGGACCTTTACATTGAAATGTCGATACTGTTTTTAACATTACTCACATAGAGATATACAAATATTGAGCTGCCGATTGAGAATAAGGAATAAATTGTTTTTCATGTAACGAAAGCTTTAAAAAATGCCGCCACCAGATGTCAGCACTATTAAGTCGGATCGAATACATTAACGTCATGATATTATATTAAGATCTGTACAAAGAAATAAAGACGTCTGTTTTTCCGTCCTTTTACGAAATCCACAAGAAAAGTGATAAAACGCGCGCCTTATTGTGAAAACTAGCTTGCTTATTTATACGTGAAAGGCCCTTGTGTGAGTGCATCGTTCACGACGCATTGTATGTCTTCGTCCAAGCGTGTTTCCTAGTTGCTTCCTGAGCTTACGGCACATTGTATGGAACCTTTTCTTCTATAGTTAACTAGGTAAAATTTATTCTGTACCCTAGTTATTTCATGTATGTATGTAAAAACTTTATTGAACCGAAAAAACATTGCAACAATATAGAATACAACAAAAGTCAGTCTTATCCCTGATAATGAACGAAGGAAAAAAGTACATGGGCATTGAAGTTAATAATTAAAGTTGATGGGACCAGGGTCGTCATTAGTGGCATTTTCTATTTCGAGCTTGTTTGTGCTTCAGATGGCACGCTAAGCCGTTGGTCCTGGGGACCGTTCGCGTTAACACTAACGTATTTTGCAGTTAGCGCGATCGGCCTCCTGGGTTCTTCTAGATAGACTTAAGATAGATAGAAGGCAGCTTAAAAATCTGATTGTGTTGGACACTAACACACCCCAAATCCAGAAGAAGAGAAAGTGCCAGAATTTACTAACATATTTTGTAGCAGGGCGGGAAGTAAGCAAACGAGATGGCGCAATACAAGCTGTAAGGCGACATCTCGCTTGTCCACTAGTTCTAGCTCTGCTTTAATAGATGATGGTGACCTTTAGTACTCCTGACTACGAGTAAGCACATTTTCAGGAAGATCGGTTCAGTAGATTAAGCGTAATGAACATACTAATACAAAACCTAAATATCTAAGGCGGTTATTAGTAAAAAAAAAAAAACCCCAACCCACTACATTTTTTTTTTATTTAATCTTTTTTGAGTCTGTAAAGTTTTTGATAGTTTTGAAATAGTTTTTATGACAGTGAAAACTTTTAATTTGCTAACATAGCTATTAATAACATAAAATGCAATATGAAACGTTATAAACTGTAAGCTTTCTAAATGGGCTGGAAAATCTTAATCAATCAATCTGCTGTGGGCGTCCCCGCAAGTCACGCGGGACTCGCGTCAGAGCGTTAAAGATAAAAGCCCCTTTAAAAACAAGGGGAGAAAAGATTTCTAAATAAAATAAAAATAATAATAGGATGATTATATGATAACTATATCATGTTGATTGGTGCATGTGTCGGGGTCAACGGCCGTAGTACTACGATGCTGACTCATACGCACGTGGCGCTGATAACGATTGTAAACAAATGTTATGTCTAACCTGGTATTAGTTTGAAAAGATTGTTTTTGTGTTTGTTTGTGTGCTATGTAGTGATGGGTTTTTAACATGACCAACCATTTTGGTTGAATACCGAATAAACAACCGTTTTCTACCAGTATTAAACCAATTCTACGGTTCAAAAGTTTTTCATACAAACATTCAAATATAATTTAAGTGAGTTCAAAATTAGTCTGGTACGGAATCCTGGACATACGAATCCAACTCCAAAAATTAATAGAAAATGTTACAAAAATGCATGGAAAGTTTTCTACCGTAATTTATAAGTAAACAAACAACCGTAGAAAACGGTTGAAAACGAGTTTTTAACCATTTTGCTTGAATACCAGAGTTTTTATATATAACTAGCAAACCGGTACGTGCCTCGCTACGTATAAAGTAATAAATGAAGAACCGCTCGACCGATTTTGTGCAAACTTCACATAAACCATCTACTAAATAGTCCGAACAAAGCCTAAACATTTGGTTTGGATAGGTGAGCCCGTTCTTGAGTTATAAAATTACAACGAAAAGTGGCATTGATTTTTATATATATAGATCTGCGAGGAATTAGTAAAATACTTTTTGATTAACTACTAATTTATCGAATAAATAACCTGCTTTATGTTTATACGCATTCGTAGGTTATATTTTTTATTATCACAAACTGTTTTGGCAAATCAATTTTTATTATTTATTAAATTAAAGAATATAAAAGTTGGAAGACTTATTTTTATAATTAATATAGGTGCTATGTACTGTCAATTTGATTCCATATAAACATTTAAATGAGTAGGTACACTGTTTGATTTTTTTATTAAAAATAACTAGAGATAATATGCCATCCAAGTAAAATAAATCCGTATATCTATATGATAAGATACTTTATAATGGAGTGGTATTTACATGTCTTCTTATTTATTTATTTTTTGCTGACTTGTAGAGAACGATTTTAGCATTAAGTAAATATCTTATTAGGACTAATCATATTTGACGCGTCAATTTTTCTAAGACACAAATTGCGGCACACAAAAGTATACGATGACTGTAGTAATTTATTTAATCTTTAATCTACACTAATATTATAAAGAGGAAAGATTTGTATTTATGTGTGTATGTCTGTAATGAATAAACTCAAAAATTACTGTGCCGATTTAAAAAATTATTTTACCATTGGAAAGCTACATTCACCCTGAGTAACATAGGATATATACCGCAGGTGGAGCTGCGGGAAACAGCTAGTTATTAATTATAAAGCTGAAGAGTTTGTTTATTTGTTTGTTTGAACGCGTAAATTCCAGGAACCACTGCTTCGATTTGATAAATTCTTTCAGTGTTGGATAGCCTGTTTATCGAGGAAGGACATAGGCTAGGACGAAGTCGAGACGGGCTGCTAGTCTGTGATATATATAAACTAACAATGTAATTGTATGCTTGTTCCAGAAGTAGTGGAGAATGGTCCCGTGTCGATTGCGCCCGCGCATACGAACACACACATACCACCTCCCACGCAAGCGCCCCCTGTAAGTGATTACCTTTTCAATTGATGTAAAGCCTCACCAGGAAAATAATTACCCTGCATTGGCATCCTGATCGCCTTTAGGTGGCAACATGTTGAATATGTCTTGTCAACAACAAAACTGACAATGTCATTCAATGATAGAGATACAGATAAATCATTCGTTCGTTTTTATTCGCGTCAAATATGATTTTTATTTTATAACTTTTCTCTCATTACTACAAATAATATTTGTCATTTTGATAAAAAAAATCGTAGTAAATAATCACAAAATACACAACGTCCTGTGTTTTTTTTGGCAGATGACGTTGAGATGGCGGAATGTTACATGAATGCCTAGTTGCTAGTAAAAGAAATTAGTTCCAAATTTTTTCTGCAATATTTCGAAGGTTGTTATTTTATTGGTCGGGCTTTACTTTTGAATGTCTAGATGAAAAGTATAAATTAGGTTTTTTTTCTCACTCATTTAAGGATTTTTATTTCAAACTTAAGACTTTATATTAAATGACCTAAAGCTAAGGGTTGCCATGATACAAATAAAAACTTTTTTTGAAATGATATAAATTTATTTGCAGGCGTACACAGTAGAATGCATTTTTTATACTAATAATAAGATTGGGAAGAAAAGAGAACTATTATTTGTTATTTCATTTCAAAGTCTCCTTAGAAATAAACCTATCCTAAGAAACGATTATAGTCACAGCTCAGCCTGTTTCCTAATATAAATTTGTTTTCAGACGTCAAAAAGTTCGTCAGTGCCGCTCGGTTTAACGTCGAACTCTCATGTGGGTGTGAGTGAAGCGAGCAGCGAGCCCGCCGTCAACGGTCCTTCAGCCACACCCGTACACACGGCACACACACACAACAAGTACGTTGTAGCAGAGTAGATCTTGTTGCTATGTGTTGGATTCAAGTATATCAATAAATAATATTGATTCCATCATACACAAAACGTAGTTCGGCGTTCTTAGCTGTTGAATTTTGTATGTACGTATATGGAGCATGAGATTTCAACTGGACGTCAGCGATCTGCGGGGGCGTTTGAATTTGCCGGCGGCGGCGTGGATTTGTTACCGCTCGCGAGTTGGTATTGCTCAAACGCCAAAGCCTACGGTCGAGATTTGTCCGAACTGAAAGCCTCTTGCACTTATGCCGAAAGGCTGAGTTTCGAAAGCCCTCTCCTTGTATCGCTCCCTCTACCCCTCTCGCTGTAATTATTGAAAGCTCTCTGTATATACAGCGCTTTGTAAGAGTTTCGAACGATTAAAATTTTTAACACCTTAAAAGAAATGTACTCTTTTGACATGTCTAATACACAAGTATAATATTTCAGTGGCAGAGTAAGCGAAACGGCCAGCACGCCGTCGCTGAGCCTGGCCGGCGAGGTGACGTCCAGCGGCACCGCCTCGCTCAAGAGCATGGCGCAGGAAGCCGTGCACCGGGCGGGGCTCGAGCAGCACACGCAGGTAGGTCACTGCCTGCCGTGCGCCGGGCGGGGCTCGAGCAGCACACGCAGGTAGGTCACTGCCTGCCGTGCGCCGGGCGGGGCTCGAGCAGCACACGCAGGTAGGTCACTGCCTGCCGTGCGCCGGGCGGGGCTCGAGCAGCACACGCAGGTAGGTCACTGCCGGCCGTGCGCCGGGCGGGGCTCGAGCAGCACACGCAGGTAGGTCACTGCCTGCCGTGCGCCGGGCGGGGCTCGAGCAGCACACGCAGGTAGGTCACTGCCTGCCGTGCGCCGGGCGGGGCTCGAGCAGCACACGCAGGTAGGTCACTGCCTGCCGTGCGCCGGGCGGGGCTCGAGCAGCACACGCAGGTAGGTCACTGCCTGCCGTGCGCCGGGCGGGGCTCGAGCAGCACACGCAGGTAGGTCACTGCCTGCCGTGCGCCGGGCGGGGCTCGAGCAGCACACGCAGGTAGGTCACTGCCTGCCGTGCGCCGGGCGGGGCTCGAGCAGCACACGCAGGTAGGTCACTGCCTGCCGTGCGCCGGGCGGGGCTCGAGCAGCACACGCAGGTAGGTCACTGCCTGCCGTGCGCCGGGCGGGGCTCGAGCAGCACACGCAGGTAGGTCACTGCCTGCCGTGCGCCGGGCGGGGCTCGAGCAGCACACGCAGGTAGGTCACTGCCTGCCGTGCGCCGGGCGGGGCTCGAGCAGCACACGCAGGTAGGTCACTGCCTGCCGTGCGCCGGGCGGGGCTCGAGCAGCACACGCAGGTAGGTCACTGCCTGCCGTGCGCCGGGCGGGGCTCGAGCAGCACACGCAGGTAGGTCACTGCCTGCCGTGCGCCGGGCGGGGCTCGAGCAGCACACGCAGGTAGGTCACTGCCTGCCGTGCGCCGGGCGGGGCTCGAGCAGCACACGCAGGTAGGTCACTGCCTGCCGTGCGCCGGGCGGGGCTCGAGCAGCACACGCAGGTAGGTCACTGCCTGCCGTGCGCCGGGCGGGGCTCGAGCAGCACACGCAGGTAGGTCACTGCCTGCCGTGCGCCGGGCGGGGCTCGAGCAGCACACGCAGGTAGGTCACTGCCTGCCGTGCGCCGGGCGGGGCTCGAGCAGCACACGCAGGTAGGTCACTGCCTGCCGTGCGCCGGGCGGGGCTCGAGCAGCACACGCAGGTAGGTCACTGCCTGCCGTGCGCCGGGCGGGGCTCGAGCAGCACACGCAGGTAGGTCACTGCCTGCCGTGCGCCGGGCGGGGCTCGAGCAGCACACGCAGGTAGGTCACTGCCTGCCGTGCGCCGGGCGGGGCTCGAGCAGCACACGCAGGTAGGTCACTGCCTGCCGTGCGCCGGGCGGGGCTCGAGCAGCACACGCAGGTAGGTCACTGCCTGCCGTGCGCCGGGCGGGGCTCGAGCAGCACACGCAGGTAGGTCACTGCCTGCCGTGCGCCGGGCGGGGCTCGAGCAGCACACGCAGGTAGGTCACTGCCTGCCGTGCGCCGGGCGGGGCTCGAGCAGCACACGCAGGTAGGTCACTGCCTGCCGTGCGCCGGGCGGGGCTCGAGCAGCACACGCAGGTAGGTCACTGCCTGCCGTGCGCCGGGCGGGGCTCGAGCAGCACACGCAGGTAGGTCACTGCCTGCCGTGCGCCGGGCGGGGCTCGAGCAGCACACGCAGGTAGGTCACTGCCTGCCGTGCGCCGGGCGGGGCTCGAGCAGCACACGCAGGTAGGTCACTGCCTGCCGTGCGCCGGGCGGGGCTCGAGCAGCACACGCAGGTAGGTCACTGCCTGCCGTGCGCCGGGCGGGGCTCGAGCAGCACACGCAGGTAGGTCACTGCCTGCCGTGCGCCGGGCGGGGCTCGAGCAGCACACGCAGGTAGGTCACTGCCTGCCGTGCGCCGGGCGGGGCTCGAGCAGCACACGCAGGTAGGTCACTGCCTGCCGTGCGCCGGGCGGGGCTCGAGCAGCACACGCAGGTAGGTCACTGCCTGCCGTGCGCCGGGCGGGGCTCGAGCAGCACACGCAGGTAGGTCACTGCCGGCCGTGCGCCGGGCGGGGCTCGAGCAGCACACGCAGGTAGGTCACTGCCTGCCGTGCGCCGGGCGGGGCTCGAGCAGCACACGCAGGTAGGTCACTGCCTGCCGTGCGCCGGGCGGGGCTCGAGCAGCACACGCAGGTAGGTCACTGCCTGCCGTGCACCGGGCGGGGCTCGAGCAGCACACGCAGGTAGGTCACTGCCTGCCGTGCGCCGGGCGGGGCTCGAGCAGCACACGCAGGTAGGTCACTGCCTGCCGTGCGCCGGGCGGGGCTCGAGCAGCACACGCAGGTAGGTCACTGCCTGCCGTGCGCCGGGCGGGGCTCGAGCAGCACACGCAGGTAGGTCACTGCCTGCCGTGCACCGGGCGGGGCTCGAGCAGCACACGCAGGTAGGTCACTGCCTGCCGTGCGCCGGGCGGGGCTCGAGCAGCACACGCAGGTAGGTCACTGCCTGCCGTGCGCCGGGCGGGGCTCGAGCAGCACACGCAGGTAGGTCACTGCCTGCCGTGCGCCGGGCGGGGCTCGAGCAGCACACGCAGGTAGGTCACTGCCTGCCGTGCGCCGGGCGGGGCTCGAGCAGCACACGCAGGTAGGTCACTGCCTGCCGTGCGCCGGGCGGGGCTCGAGCAGCACACGCAGGTAGGTCACTGCCTGCCGTGCGCCGGGCGGGGCTCGAGCAGCACACGCAGGTAGGTCACTGCCGGCCGTGCGCCGGGCGGGGCTCGAGCAGCACACGCAGGTAGGTCACTGCCGGCCGTGCCATTTATAACCACTTTCTTTTATTTCGAGGACGCCTCAAGGTACCAACCTTATATTTGACAGTTCAATGCTCACCACCAATGAGAAATCTCCTTAAGCCAAGGAAGCTTGTGTCAACTAATCATACCAATAAACTGGAGTAAGGGTGAGACGAGTTTGAGTTAACTTTTGAGAATATGGATGTAAGGGTAAAAACCCACCGCGACGGGTAAATACGACGCAGACACGGTAAATAACCAGTCTTATGACTCGAGTGACTTTCAAATTGACGCGCATGCGTTCGCGATCGAATCGGTGTAGTAGAGATCGCTCTAACGATAAGTCCGCCTTTGTACCTCATATTCATGTATATTTGTTGTGTTATATTTTTGTTTTAGCAATAAAGAATATTTGTATTGCATTGTAGTAGTCGTAGTAGTTGTATGGAATTGTCCGGAGTGTGACGCCGTCGCTGTTACTGGCCCGCGTGTTATCTTTAGAAATCTCAATAGTAATCCACAGAAAACTACACTAACCCATGAAAAACACCTTATTGATCGATTACAAAACAAACGACAAAATCGATGAAATTTTTAATGTCAACAGCAATATCTCGATAGTAATTTACAGAAAACTTACAGAAAACGCAAGTGCGGTTGTCATTCCACTATTCGAAATATTTAAAACTAGCTTTTTCCCGCAGCTCCGCCTGCGTCAAAAAGTAGCCTATGTTTGACCCCGGGTCTTCAACTATATTCATACCAAATTTCATCAAAATCCGTTCAGGGGTTTGGCCGTGAAAGCGTAACAGACAGACAGACTTTCGCATTTATAATATTAGTATGGATTTCATTTGCTACGTATACCTTTAGGAGTGTGTATGTATGTGTGTGTATATGGCAATAGAAATCGTAAGTACTTCAAGATCTTAAGCAACACGCAGATAATTTTCTACGTATATCCCGGTCAATACGGTGGGTAATTTCGTGTCCATGACGCCACTGGATCGTGTGTAAACCAGCCATTATTCCTAAATAACGCAAAGCTTCTTCTGTCGACGACATCGCAATACAGTGTGAGCAAGCTTCACGTGTGTCGCCGACGACGTCGAGCCGAGTAAGTTTGCAAACTTAAAAACCGCGTACTTTAAGTTCGTACGTCTATCACCCACTTAAGACTCGAGACTTTTTTATTTTTTTTTTATTTTTTTTACCGGACCTGCAAATTTTAGCTCCTGTGAGCTTTTAAATTTACAGCGGGACAACTTTCATTGACGATTTTGACGATTCAGTCATTGTGCGATCGATTTATACCCGCTCCAAAAGAAGGGGCAACAGTAGGGATATTGGTGGAGGTGGTAGGCGCACGTGTTTACAACGCCGCGCCACACCCCTCTCATTATACTTTCTATATTAAATTATAAATAGTTAGGTTAGTCATATGCCGACAAACTTTATTGCTAAAACATATGGCATAAACAGTTGGCAAACAAAAATGATCAGTAAACAATACAATGTAATCAATGTAATGATACATGTCGGTAATTCCCAGGCGGCAACCGGTCGTCGCACGGTGTCGGCAGCACATATTCCTCCGCTATTGGGCGTCGCGCCACTGGGACCGGCGCCTTTAACTAATGTAAGTACTCGGACCCACGACCACATCATACACACACACACACACACACCAACACCAACACCAAGTCAAGACATTCAAGTAACAAAATTGGTTTGCACAGTGTTCAACCTTAGTTAAAATGAAAGAAATACATACGGCTACCAGATGTTTCCCGCAGCTCATAAAGTAGCCTATGTTTAATCCCAGGGCGTTAATTCTCTTATTTTCATTTTCAATGACAACTTTTGACGTTTCTGGTATTCTGTTACTGATTTTAAAACCAATCGTATTCCATTGGCATGCCATTGAACTGCAACTGGAACCATTTTGCTAATCAAAAAAATCTACGAAATCATCAATTCTTTAAATAATCGGATGTTCTCTGTTATTTATATTATTTATATTTTTTCTACTATTACCATTCAAATACGTTTTAGTTGCAATTAAATTGAGATTCAAAATTGTGTTAGCAGAATACCGATATTGAGCATTTTAAAAGTGCATCATAATTGAGTCGTAATTTAATATTAATTGTATAATCATAATCATAATCATTTATTCTTATGGTCAGGTCTTGTAGTCTCCCCAGGACTTTAATTATGGTCATATCAAATTTCATCAAAATCTATTCAACGGTTTGGCCGTGAAAGCGTTACATACAGATATTCGCACTTATAATATTACTATGGAAGTATTTATCTTATTAATGCCGTCTGCGGCGTTATAAAAATAATAATAATATAACTCTTTATTACACCAAGAAATTAAAATTACATAATTATTATCATTTACGAATGGTGTATTGCAGTAAAGTTAAATACAAAACTCAAGGCTGTGAATCAATTTGACAGCCTCCCGAGAACACGAATACAAAAGTATGATCGGCTTCATGAATCATTAGAATGCCACCATCATGCAAAGAGGGCTGTCCAAAAAGTTCCATCTGCACAGCTACTGGGCACATCTTCCTTGCGAAGTTCGGCACCTGTTTATTTGAGTCCAATATTTTCGCAGAAGATCAAAACCAGGGACAGGTAGATTAGGGTCAGAGATAAGATTTTTATTACCCACTTCAGAGTTGATTTATCTATCCAGCCTCTTTTTCTTAGGGATTTTATCATCCTGTTGTACAGAAGTAACAAGGACTTTAAATTTGATTGGCGTGATTTAAGCCGAAGGTCTTGTTTGGTGTAATCCAGGTCTTCGTGAATTGGATGTTGTTGTTTTTGGCATATTCTGTCATATTCTATCCTCAATGCCATCTCTCTACGCAAGTCTGGTGGTAGGAGATGACAGAGTACTGGTAGTCAGATGGTCGGCGTAGGTTTTATGGTGCCTGATACTGTTCAGTCTAGATTGGACAGATTCTACTTTGGACATCATAGTTTTATTTCGACAGATTCTTCTTAAGATAGATTCTGTATTAGACGGATTCTACATATGACATATTCTATATTGGACAGATTCTGCATAAGACAGATTCTATATTAGATTATGAAAATAGGAATCGAATGTATGTATCTGTCCAATATAGAATATGTCTTATGTACAAAGAAATAGAATCTGTCTAATATAGTGTTACGAGCTCGGGGTTCGCAATTTGGAGAAAAACACCTGATGACTCTTAAAAACGTTTATTCCCACAAGGATGGTCGCCGGCGTCACTTCACTTCACTTATCACTAACAATGTCCAAAACACTTGCTAATCACAGTCACTGTAACTTGCCGAGGTCGCTTGTATCACTTGTTATCGCTCCAGATATCGCTTCTTGATCGCACTTGTAGCTCAGTTAAATTAGAACTGCTCTCCTGAGGCACCTTCCGATATTTATATGGCCCGGGAAACCCGCTCCATAAGTTTCTAGAAAGATCACAACTACTCCGGAATAGAGAGAGAGGGATACTCTCTGTCTCGTTCCCTTAGTACATACTAGAAGTGCGAGAGCGAGACAAAGCAATATGTCAGAGCGAGATAATCGATGTACTAGATCGTTCGCGATATTATTCCCGTATGGAAACACGCGACGATTGTACGAGAATTTTCCGCGGACAGCGCTACTCAAACTTCCGCGGACCGCTTTTTATTTTTATTTATTTTTGATTTCGTAACACTGCCCCCTTCTTAGAGATGCTCGTCCCGAGCATCATCATTACTTCCGTGATATTTCGCCAAGCGGTCGATGTGAACAATCTTCATTGCTCCTCTTGGTTGACGCTGTATCCGATACGTCACATCATTTAGTCGCGTTACCACCTTGTATGGGCCCTCCCACTTGGTTTGTAACTTTGGCGATTTCCCTTTCCGGCGAGTCGGGTTGTGAAGCCAGACTAGAGCGCCTTCCTCGAAGCCATTTGTATTCGACATTCTGTCGTATCTGGTCTTCATGTTCTGACTCGACTGCAACCCGTTTTCTCGAACTGCGGCGTGTATTTCTCGCATTCGGTCACGCAGATCAGAAACGTAGTCTTGAACACTTTGAGGTTCATCTGGTGAGCCTCCTGTTAGGAGGTCCACTGGCAACCGCAGCTCACGACCGTAGTTGACATATGCCGGAGTTGCCTTTATGCTTTCATGTTCTGCTGTTCTGTACGCTAGCAGGAACAGTGAAATGTACTTGTCCCAGTCCCTTTGATGGCTTTCCACTATTTTTGCCAGATGTCTCTCGATCGTCTGATTAAACCGTTCGACCATCCCGTCTGACTGAGGATGGTAAGCCGTGGTTCGGGTTTTGTTCATTCCCATAATCCTGCAAACTTCTTGAAAAACCTGTGACTCAAAATTCCTGCCTTGGTCGGAATGGATTTCCAAGGGCACGCCAAAGCGACAAATCACTTCTTCCACTATCTTGGTTGCAACTGTCGTAGCTCCTTGGTTTGGTATGGCGAACACTTCCGGCCACTTAGTGAAGTAGTCCATGACAACCATGAAATACTTGTTCCCTGAGTCAGTGACAGGAAATGGTCCAGCTACGTCGACTGCAATGCGTTCCCAAGGTGCACCGACGTTGTACAGTCGTAGATTCCCTCGGCTCCTGGTATGTGGCCCTTTTACGGCAGCACAAGTTGTACACTTGCGGCACCAGTCCTCCACATCCTCCCGACAATGGAGCCAGTAGAACCTTTCGCGGATTTTCGTTAGCGTCCTCTTGACTCCCAAATGTCCACCGGACACGCCGTCGTGTACTTCCCGAAGA
Organism: Euzophera pinguis; assembly: GCA_947363495.1. Taxonomy (NCBI): domain Eukaryota; kingdom Metazoa; phylum Arthropoda; class Insecta; order Lepidoptera; family Pyralidae; genus Euzophera; species Euzophera pinguis. The sequence continues at coordinate 2,567,387 of OX376164.1, forward strand.
ACATCACGTATTTTTGTTCTTGGAACCACAATTTGCAGTTTAAACTCTCTGCCGTTAGGTTTATCCCATTTCCGGTAGAGTATTCCGTTTTGTACAACGAGGCTATCCCATTGCGCCCAGTACGCCTTGGAAACAGTGCCTGTCGGTGCAACTTCACTCCACTTTGGCTTATCATTACTTTGTGCCTTCCATCTGATGATGTGCCGTAGGTCATCATCATTCTCTTGCTCCTTTCTCATCGCATCGTTCTCCCAGGTCTCTAATGGTTCCGTCCGAGTTAGCTTTACTGTCATTTCTTTTAACTCCTGCCTGATACAGTGCTTACAATCTTCTGGGCAGGGTCTGCGTGACAGCGCATCCGCGTTTCCATGGGCCCTCTCCGATGATGAAGCCTCCTGCTTCTTCTTCAGTTCCTTTACGTCGTCTTCAAGCTTCTTGATCTTTGGGCAGTTCATTTGTAGGTGCCCTCGTTCGCCGCACCTATAGCACATGGATCCAGGTCTCTTCCTTAGCGGGGCTTTTATTTCCCTAACTTCCTTCACTACTTCGCGCACTTTGTGAGTCGCGGAATGACGAATGTCATGTCTGACAGCTTCCACCTCCAAAGCGTGGGCCAGTGCATCTTTCAATGAGGCATGATGGTTTAGCCTTACTGCAGCTCTGACTTCCGAATCCTTGATGCCGTCGACGAACGCCTGCACGGTGTTGGACTCAAGCATCTTCAAATCGTCCCCTGGATACGCCTTGCGGACGAGTCTTTTTATTTCCAGCGCCCATTGCTGCAGACCCTCTCCTGAGCGCTGGACTCTGTCGCGGAGTTGAGCGCGGAAGACGTGCTCCAAATGCCGTTCCCCGTATCGCGACTCTAGTGCCTCCAGCAGGTCCTTGAATCCACTGCCCGACGGAAGAACCTCCAAGACCGTCAGAGCCTGTCCTCGGAGTGCGACGGTGAGAGCTGTCAGGCACTGTTCATCTGTCCATCCGTTAGCAGCTGCGATGGTCTGGAACTGTTGACGGTATGCGGTCCAGGACGAGGTTCCGTCATATGGCGGCAATTTCACGCTGGGTCCGTGGTGGGCAATGACTGTTCCGCCACATGCAACTGCTACTCCCGTTGTTTCAAGGCGCACGACCTTCTTCTGTAATGTGGAAAGGTCCGTCTTCATATTTTCCATGTCGTTCCCAAGAGTCGTGACGCGTTCCTCCACCAAGTCAACATCCTTCCGTAATTTGGTAACCACGCCACTAACTTCACCAATAGCTGACAGGAGTTGCTGTTGAGCCTTTTGTTGTTGCTCTTGAGCCTTTTGTTGTTGCTCTTGAGCTTTTTGTTGTTGCTCTCTTGCGTCTTGTAGAAGCTTCTCCTGCATTGTAAATTTGTTGTCCAGCATTCGCATCAATTCCCCAAAATCAAAGAAAGGCGCAGCCTGGTGGGCGTTGGACTTGTCCTGGCGGGCGTTGGATGTGGCCTGGTTGGTGTTGGACGTGGCCTGGTGGGTGTTGGGCATGGCCTGGTGGGCGTTGGACGTGTCCTGGTAGGCGTTGGACATGGCCTGGTGGGTGTTGGACATAGCCTGGTGAGCGTTGGGAGTGTCCTGGTAGGCGTTGGACGTAGCCTGGTTGCCGTTGGACGTGGCCTGGTGGGTGTTGGACATGCCCTGGTGGCCGGTGGGCGCGGTGGGAGCGGCCTGGTCAGCAGATCCAGTAGAAGTGGCTTCCGCAGCACGCTTCGCCCTCGTCTTCACACCCTCACTGGTGACGTCTTCTCTCGGAGTCAATGGCATCTCCAAATCCACTTATGACACCAATTGTTACGAGCTCGGGGTTCGCAATTTGGAGAAAAACACCTGATGACTCTTAAAAACGTTTATTCCCACAAGGATGGTCGCCGACGTCACTTCACTTCACTTATCACTAACAATGTCCAAAACACTTGCTAATCACAGTCACTGTAACTTGCCGAGGTCGCTTGTATCACTTGTTATCGCTCCAGATATCGCTTCTTGATCGCACTTGTAGCTCAGTTAAATTAGAACTGCTCTCCTGAGGCACCTTCCGATATTTATATGGCCCGGGAAACCCTCTCCATAAGTTTCTAGAAAGATCACAACTACTCCGGAATAGAGAGAGAGGGATACTCTCTGTCTCGTTCCCTTAGTACATACTAGAAGTGCGAGAGCGAGACAAAGCAATATGTCAGAGCGAGATAATCGATGTACTAGATCGTTCGCGATATTATTCCCGTATGGAAACACGCGACGATTGTACGAGAATTTTCCGCGGACAGCGCTACTCAAACTTCCGCGGACCGCTTTTTATTTTTATTTATTTTTGATTTCGTAACAATAGAATATGTCATATGTAGAATGGAATTTAATCCGTCCAATATAGAATCTGTCTTACGAAGAATCTGTCAAATATTCAATATGTCGAAACTAGACTATGATGTCCAAAGTAGAATCTGCCCAATGTAGACTAAACGCCTGATACGAGTCTCATCGCCGCATTTAGTTCGGTTTCAACAAGATTTAAATGCTATAGCGGCATTTATAATTAATAATTTTTATACAGTTTTCTAACTTCAAATCCAAAAGGCTTTTAACTCAGAAATTATTTGTCAAGATAAAAAACTAAAAGAGGCTGCTGAAACTAAGTTTCTGGGGATAGTTTTGGACCGATATTGTAAATGGAAGTCTCATGTAAATTATATCTGTAGTAGATTAAGCTGATTTGTTAATGCACTCCGACGCCTTCGTAATATTGCTGGTGAAAAGACAGCACTCACAGCTTATTATGGTTATGTGTCGTCCGTGCTAAGATATGGAATAATAATATGGGGAAATTCAAAAGAAGTGAGTGAATGATGTATTTATTGTTCAAAAGAAATGCGTACGAGCCATATGTGGAGTAGGACCAATAGATACATGTCGTCCTCTTTTCAAAAAATTTAATATTTTAACATTAACTGGACTGTATATACTGAACTTTGCATATTTCGTAAGAACCATCCCACATTTTTTGAGAAATCATAAAGATATCAAAAACTCCTACCAGTGCCCTTTTCAAAAAGAATTGTTATGCAATGACATCAAATATTTATAACAAAATTCCAGTCGAATTAAGAGAATTGCCAGACGACGAATTTAAATACAAACTTAAAAATTGGTTGGTAAAGGGTTGTTTTTACAGCTTTAATGAATTTATGAATTATGATAAAAATTGACATGATAACTACTTAATCTATTTAATTTAAATAATAAAATGTCATTTCAATGCAACTGGTATTTTGTGCAAGGTAAAAAAATAAATAAATAAAAATTGACTTTCATCAAATATAACATTGACATTATTGTATCTAGGCATTATAAACTGACATTAATTAAATTGTAATCACGAACAAAATTGATCATCTGCTCGTACATATTTGAATTACTCGGTAAAGTCATTTATAATAATAACATTTACATTGTCATTTAAAAAAAAAATTTTGCATGCCAGTATTGGTGACACATCTTTATCTTCACTACTTATTACATCTAACTAACAATTATGTTAGGAACTCCTATCGACAAGAGTCCTACTCCTTAATTTATTATGATGAGACCGTCCCCTTTTCTCTATCGTGTCTTTTCACTTCATATAACTTTGTAGTAATCCACTTCTCATGTTTGTCCCCGCCAGGAGCACCAGCTGCAGTTCCAGATGATGGAGTCTGCGTTCTACCACATGCCGCACCCTTCAGACTCGGAGCGAACGCGCGTCTACCTGCCCAGGAACATCTGCCAGACGCCCGTCTACTACAACCAGGTACCTCACACCAGCTCTCAAACACACTTAAGCTAAAAAAATAATTATTACAAAACATGTTTTCTGTCCGCCGTGCATAACATTTTGTATAAAAAATAGTATAGCCACGCCCACATTTTGTTAAATGTTCGATGTTCAGTGTTAGCAAACACAAAACACGGTCGCGGGAGTCCCGGCGACCTCACCCTCGTAGATTTAAGGTAAAAAGCGAGAGTTAAATAATGGAAGGATGACGCTTCGGCCACTAACGTAACTAAATAAATAAAATTAGAAATATCAAAAGTTGACCCCTAACCTGCTTACGGGCTCGATCGAGCCCAACATTTTTCTGCGCTACTGTGCTTCTGGGCTCGATCAGCCCCAACTGTTTTCGCTTGCATCATTTTTTAGTTACACAACACTGAGTAACTCTATGTGTCTATGGCTTTTTCTCGGCTAACTACGATCCTGCCACTATCGATTAAAAATAATTCCATTGCCATCCAGGGCCGAAAAAATTTTTAAACACGAATTTGAAGTTGAGCTTGACGGGTCTCATTTTTTTCTAGGATCACGGTACGGGAAAATGCCTGGCTAGGGAGGTTATTCTTTATTATAACTAATGAAATTTTTTGAGAAAATGCTTAAATAAGTCTATTTTAATATAAAATACAAACATAATTGATCACTTTATGTTTTCATGTGTTATTTCCACTATTTATCGAAAAAGTTGGGAACAAAATGGCTGACCAGACCACGCAAAAAACATTTTTTCATAAATTATAAAATTCATTATTTTCTGTGCAACTTTTTCTATTTATATTACTAATTTAATAATAAGCAATAAAAACTAACAAGAAACCACGCTAACTCAAGCGATCTTTCATGATTTCAAAAAAAGAACGCGCGAGTGGAGGATCGCGTCCTTGTCTAACGTAGCATCTTAGTATGGGACAGCGGGCGCGCAAAAAATGCGCCACAAACGGATTTTATGGGAGCAGTCCACATTTATTATATTTTTGGTTTGTATTTTTTTTTCGACAGTACGTTCCTTTCCAAGCAATACTGAATTTTTTTTTTTTTTTTGGATTCGTGTAGTAGTTTTTATACTGACCTTGGGTAAAGATCGGTCGAGCCGACCATAAAAAACGACGGAGGTCCATTGTTTGTCAGTTTTTTTACAATTTGAACATTCTGAGAACTTATTAATGCTTGTTATCTATTCTAAGATAGCTAGGCTTCAATAAAATATGTGTATTCATTGCTTTTAACGAAATTTGTAAAACAAAGTCTTGATGCAAAATATATCATTTTTTCGTACAAAAACCCGCGAATTTCGAAATTGTAATTTATTTTTCATTCAAAAGTTTACTGTAGCAGGATAGTATTCTTTGTTTTAATTACAGAACTAGATAGATACTGTTAGATTTTAAAAAAATAAGGCATATATATGGTACAACTTTTATTTAAAAAATCATTATAGTACAAAATTACGGGGACAAAAAAGAAATATTTTCCTTCCACCCGTTACTACAAAAGAACCACTTATGATATCGTTATCCAAACAGTTTTGTCGATAAGGTCGATTATCTGTGAACAAACATAAATTTTACGTGTTATTGTAACCGTACACTCGAGTTGTAAACAACGCTTTATCTAAAACGCTTGTAACGCGCGCGCGCGCGGGCGCGTTTTAAGCACGGTAGCGTAGCGGTAGCGGGGGGCCCAAAGCAGGTGAAGGGATAATCAATAAACAAATGAATAGTCATGATGAATAATTTTCGATTTTATGTTTAAATGAAAGACCTCAGTATATTAGGTACATTGGTACAAAAACAAGTCGATAAAACTTACGAAATAAAACTCGCATGCATTTTAGACGATACCAAACGCTCCATACTAATGAAACCCAAGCGGTGACGTCACGCCTAACAACTACAACTAGGTAACTTACAAGGGCGAGGCTAAATTTGTTCGACAACTACCATAAAAATTGCATTTATCTAAATAGTTCCAAAAATAACGTATCTTTATTTTTATGTATTCATGGATTATAATAAATTTTTATTTTAGTCATTTTACGTTTTCAAAATGGACTTTCCCATCGATTGTTAAAGTGTTATAAAAAATCGTCTGTGCAAAATTTTAAAGTGAAAATTTGACCACGAATTTTAATACATGTTATCAAGAAATCACATTACTTTTACAATTTTTGAACCTTCTCGTCAACCTGATTGCAGGTGCTCCTCCCGCACTCGGACTCCGTGGAGTTCTTCCAGCGGCTGTCGACGGAGACTTTGTTCTTCGTGTTCTACTACATGGAGGGAACCAAGGCCCAGTACCTCGCAGCTAAAGCTCTAAAGAAGCAGAGCTGGCGGTTCCACACCAAGTACATGATGTGGTTCCAGAGGCACGAGGAGCCCAAGGTCATCAACGAGGAGTATGAACAGGTGACACATGCTCAATCAATCCTGGTGTGGTCTTTTAGAACCGCCTTTCGGCCTCTGACGTGGTCCTAACGAGCACCAAATAGCAGATGTTTCCAGTTAGGACATCGCCAGGTGAACCATTAGGTTCCACGCCAAGTACATGATGTGGTTCCAGAAGCACGAGGAGCTCAAGGTCAGACTCTTATATAAAACTAGCTGTCCGCGTCTTAATGTATAGCCCGACTAGTAAAATAGCAGCCCTCGCCATATTGCGGATAAATATTGGAACTAATTCTTTTACTGACAAGTACTACTTTCGCAGATCTCAAAGTCATCTGCCAAAATGAGACAAAGAGTCGACGTTGTGTATTTTGTGATTATTTCCTATGATTTATTTATCAAAATGGCAAAAATAATTAATAGTAATGAGAGATAAGTGAAAATAAAGATGTTATCATATTTGACGCGAATAAAAACGAAGGATGGATTTCTATTTCATGAGACGACATTGTCAATTTTGTTGTTGACATGACACTTGAAAAATCTTGTCACCTAAAAGCGATCAGTAGCGACGTCAATGCAGGGTTTTTACTTTTCTAATCGCGCTGGTTTAGCCTGACGTATTACCCTGGGTCTTCAATCATTATCCATACGAAATTTCATCAAAATCGGTCCAGAGGTTTAGCCGTGAAAGCGTAACAAACAGGAAGACATTTGCATTTATAAAATTAGTATGGATACTTAACTCATTCATTCATATCGAGTGGGTTACATGTTCACTCGACCCTGTGCACCATGGTGTCAGAGTTCGGAACCGCCTTTTGGCCCCTGACGTGATCATTTAATGACCACCAAATGGCAGCTGTTTCCAGTTTGGTTAGGATACTGCAGGCTTGAATCACCTAATTGTCTGATAGTAATGATGATTCCGTGTTTCGGAAGGCACGTTAAGTCGTTGGTCCTGGCCGCCTCTATCAAACTCTTCTTTTTTTCACAATTCTTATAGCATATGATTTAATTATGAAACTTGAAATAGATATATTTTGTCAAAACTATTCATCATAGACGCGCACTGATAAATAAATTCAAAATCATTATATAGTGACATTATGATCGAAAAGTATTACGGTGAACATAAATACAAATCTATTCTCAATCTATTTCATTCTGGTATATCTGTCTTTATCTAGGAATTTATAAAAGAAAATTGTGGTTTCCAGGGCACATACATCTACTTCGACTACGAGAAGTGGGGCCAGCGCAAGAAGGAAGGCTTCACGTTCGAGTACAAGTACTTAGAGGACAGAGACTTGAACTGAGCGCAGACCATTCCGTTGTACGACAGTATTTTACTTCGATCGGCTCGCCGCCGAAACACCGAGCCCCAGCGAAGCGATTTCTGGCAGTTTTTAATTGTTGTAGATACGAGTTTTAGCAAGAGAGATATCATGTGATGCAATACAATTAGACGCGGCGTCTCAGCTGCCAAATGTGATATTGTTTATAGGTCGTCTCGACGCCTCGTGGCGTTTCCTCGAAATTGTTTCACTTCGAACTCTGTCACCTCGAAAATTTAGTATTTTATCGAATTTAGAAGCAAAGAATCAATTGTTTTATTTTTACGTTTTAACTGTCGTAAATCGTACTGATTTGAAGAATCGTTTAAAAATCGCAAAATTTTAATAAATTTATTGTATCGAATAAATGAGTGTTCGAAGTGATGAGATATCGAGGAAATGCCATTATGTGAAAGACGATATAGATGTTCGGGCCGCGTCGGCTCGCTAGTTCAACGAGCAGATGTGATGTCATTTTCCCGCAACTCTTTACAATACATACGATTTGAACCTAAAATGTACATTTTAGAATTCGCTTCGTATTGTTGACTTCATAATTAGAGATGTTGTTTTTACAGAAAATATTTTGCGAAGATTTTTGCCTGCTAGTGAATTATAGCCTTAAGTTCCGAACATTTTACTTAATTTCTATTCAGTTGAAATTTATATAAACTTTATTATTTGTCATAAAATATTTAAGTACAAAAGTGAACTCGAGATCGGAAATAAAAGTTGAACCGCTCACATATTATATTTCTAATGTTACATATGATACAATGGTGAAACACTTTTTCAGATACAGTAATTCCAAAGTTTTTTTAAAAAAAAACAAGCTTCATATAATTTCTCTCTATGACATTAGAATAGTTTTCGCCAATTAGCCTAAGACGTACAAAACGTATCTCTAAATATGAAGTTTTTCGGACAATCTATCGCCTGTCTAACCTCCGTTGTTGTTATAGGATAAGCTATTGTAGATAAGGGTATGTTTTTAACATATTTTTGAACCTCTGAATGAGAGGTTTTATGAACACACGTCAATACCGAACCGCGAAGCATTAGAATGTCTTGGGATCGTGTGCTGTCGCTTTGGATGACAAGGTTTTTTTATATGCAATATTTAAGTGAAAATTACCGATTTTTTATATACTATATAATACCTGTCCGATTGGAAATCTACGAGGGAAATGTATGTCCAGCAGTGGGCATCTTGTGGCTGAAAAGATGATTGTTTAATTACAGAAAGGTCTATGCATACCACGTTTTTGCATCGTGGCAAGTTCTATTCCGTGATCAATTATAAGTTATCAAATACATAGTTTTCATAAAATTTTAACACCATACAGATGGTGTTTAAATTGTATGATAAGTAATACAAGTAGCACGTTTTCATGGGATATAACTTAAAATCTACTTGACGTCCTATTAAGTTGTAAAATTTTGCTGATGTGATGTGAATAAAATAAACTGGTACGAAGTAGGTAGGTATTCCAATAAAATTTAAAAATAATCTAGGAACATGCTACGTTAGAATCTCGTAAGCGCCTTAACGCGCATCGCATTCAAAACGGGATATGCATAGTCTTAATTTAACAAAAAAAAACCTCTCGTCCAATTCGTAGCCACGTTCCGGTGATGTATGCTAGTCTTAGTGTCATATCTTGTAAGAAACAAGTCTATGTGCGCGGCCCGGACGTTTTGAGCCTTTTTCGCAGAACGCGCAATTCGCTAAATATGCACTGCGCATAAAGGGCACTTGATAAAATGAGTAATTCAAATTTAATATTAGAAATATCAAATCAATATGACTAGATTATAACAGTATCAAAGGCGCAAAATGCAGCCTCATTTTGGTATGAGTTTTCGGAGACCTATGAACTGTACAGTACAGGTTTCCCTGTTATATTTCGTCACAATTTTCATTTTTATTATTAATACATACAGGCCTATAGGCTACCTGATGGAAAGCGGTTACCACTACTTATACACGCAACACTGTTTTTTTGCGAATTAATCAATTTATCGAAGTGCTAACAGCGTATTGCACATTTCGCGTAGCGCACGTTCTGCGCAAAACCCATTTTGTTTTAACTATGTATAGCGAGCGATCGTAGTGGTTGAATTTTTTTTAAAGGACGGCCCGCTGCTCGCTACACGATGTGTCATAATTGGACAAGAACCACTCGAAAGTGGTCGTGTAAAAATAGTTTTAAATTGTTATTATGACACGTTTTGCGCAAATGATTTGACTGTTGAATGGTTGTTCGCTCGAATATGTGCGTGTCGCGCGTTGTCGCCGCAATGTCGCGCGACTTTTTTACACGTCGCGCGACCGACGTATCGCGACAAGCGACATCAGCACCACGACAACGTGTAGCGAGGACGTGTCGCCGAACGCAGGTAGGGTTTCCAGTGTGATGTCGTATTTCAAATGCTCAGCAATACACTCCTTCATCCCAACGCGTAGCTGTTGTACATTTTACTTTGATTATATTTGGATTGCTGTAACTGGTTTGACTGTCAGGGTAACAGGTCTTGTGTGAGAGCATAAAGTTGTCGCGCGGCTGTTTATTGTAGTTAATTAACTTATTGTGACGAAAACTATGATTCCAGTTTATTTGTGGTTATGACTGTATGCTTGTAACGTTTCCTCGATCAGTCAAATTTGCGCCAATAGTAATCGGAGTATAGTGAATTTAAATTGAACGAAACCCTATTTATGTAAGCGCATGTATGTAAGTCACTGCCAGGCTTGTATTATAATCGGTGATTTTAGATATCGGTATAAATCGTACTTATTTATTTTGTGATAAATTGTCGTGGCGGGGTGAGGGAGGGAGTGTATGGCTGTGCGCGAACGCAATAGCTTACTGCCAGACGATGGCCGCTTGAACATGATCAATGAAACACCAAATAAGTTTTCCACGGGCCCCGGTTATGGCGCGCGATCTCGTTTATTCCGTGCGTCGTGATGATAGTTTTCACTTTTGTAAAAAGTCTATCGTGAGAGCAGATGAAATGTGGTAAATAATAATTTAAAAAAAATTATCTGTACAGTTCTATTTGTATAGAAATAATAAATAATGATTAAAAAAATTTAAAACAATGTTGTGATTTCTTCTTACGCTTAGTTCGAGTTCGAGTGCGTCGGTGGCCGCCGGCGGCCGCGTTACATTTTTAAGTTATTTTTTTTAAATAAACAAATGACTGTTTACTTTGTAGAATAAATACTAAGAAAGCATTTAAACATTTTTTTTGTTTAAATTCCGTTTGGTATTGGGGATTTTTCAATAAGTTATCCAAAAACCTTATCCTAGGATTTAACAGCTACACATCAATTGTCATTGATTACTCTAAGCTCAATTTTGACAGTCAATTTGGAGTCAATCTTGTGTGAAATTATCGGTAGACCTATGGCCAGCAGTGAACTACACAATTTACGGATTTATAACCTTATTCCTACCATTAAAAAAATAATCAAGCATTTTTCAAATTTCATCTTTTCCCTATTACGCTGTATATGAAGATAGATTATATATAGATAGACATAATGGAGATAGATTGAACAATGTCTAAAAGGAGCACGCTATTAATAACTCCTCTCATCATAGATTTAATGCCTATTTGGTCTTCTGAACCTCTGTTCTCCTGGCAACATAAAGGGAGCGAAGCGAAAATGCTATGGCCTATATAGAATTTGTAAATGTTTACTCTACCTGGTAACCGTAGGTTCGGGCAGTGGGGGGGTGATTATTCCCGCTGACCACCCCCTGCTTGCCCACCCGGGGTGGACATTTTAATGACTTAAAAATTATTCCCACTATTCCCGGAGGGTGGCCAACGAGAATCACTTTTAATAATTTACAGTAGCCACCGCTGGTGGCCACGGCTGCAACTTTTTCAAACTCTTACAATTGCCACCACTGGTGGACAGCGTCATTCACTAACCAAGACTCTTCTTGTCAGTTGTACCATTGACGAGTAACATCCACGGAGCAATTACAAAGAGGAGATACCGTTTGAAATGGCGCAGTGATGTGATCATTGGCGCCTCGCCGACACAAAAGTGGGCGGAGTTTGTCATTGCTCGTGCTTTATGATTGGAGCCACGGCCGAAACCAAGCACCCCGCACCTCATAAATACTTTCTTACAAAACGCTTATTACGGCATCTCCTCTTTGTACGTGGGGCGCACTATAAGTTTCCGGAATGAATATGAAAAAATACTATTAAAGGTACAAAATTAATTTATTGTTTTTCAAAATAATCCCCCTTGGCGTCTATGCACTTTTTCATTCGATGAAACCAGTTTTGAAAACTTTTGTGCCACTCCTCTGTGGTGACCTCTGAAACGTGTTTTTCATACTCCTCGACAGCCTCTTCTGGTGATGAAAATCGTTGACCGCGTAATTGGTTCTTAATTTTTGGGAACAGAAAAAAGTCACAAGGTGCCAGGTCGGGACTGTATGCAGGATGACTCATGAGTTCTACATTTTTCGCCTTCAAAAAGTCGTTTGTCTGTCTGGCCGTGTGAGAACCTGCATTGTCGTGGTGCAGGATGATACGGCGTTTACGGTTATTTTTACGGAGTTCGTCAATAACTTCCGGCAAACAAATGGTCGTGTACCAGTCACTATTCACTGTACGACGATTCTCTAAAGCAACAGTAGCCACGTGTCCAGTTTTATTAAAAAAAGAAGCAATCATCCGCTTAGATGCACTTTTCACGCGCGCCACTTTGGTTGGTTTCGGCTCATCTTGAAAGACCCATACGCTCGATTGCTGCTTTGTTTTGGGATCGTAACAATAAATCCATGTTTCGTCACCTGTTACTATGTCCCACACCAAATTTGACGCACCTTCGTTGAATCTGGTAAGCATGGCACTGCACCAAGTGACGCGGTCCGTTTTTTGAGCCTCGGTCAAGTTGTGTGGGATCCACCGCGAGCACAGCTTTCTCACACCCAAATGTTTGTGTAGGATTAATTGTATTTGACTCATGCCTATTTCTAAGGATGCGCGAATTTCATGGTAGGTCACATGCCTGTCTGTTTCAATCATACGGCGCACAGCATTGATGTTTTCGTTGGTCACAGCGGTGGACGGCCGACCATCGCGAGATTCGTCACTGAGATTGATACGACCACGCTTGAATTCTGCAAACCGGCTATAAACAGTTGTCTTGCATGGTGCTTGATTGCCAAAAGCTGTTTCAAGCCGAGCGATGCTCTGTTGAGCTGTCAAATTACACTTAAAATCGTAGAAAATCATACTACGAAAATTTTCCCGAGTTAAATCCATGTTGATGCAGACACACAATTTTTTAAATGGCGCCACAAGGTAAAAACAAAAGACAGTCCGATGAAACAAACTGCATTCTACAGCCAAAGAGTTCTATTTTCAAATGTTGCAATAAATTTTTAAATATTGTTTATGTAAGTGGCCAGTTCCGGAAACTTACAGTGCGCCCTATGTATTTGCTCCATGGTAACATCGACGGACCTAATTATCACTAGTTCCATCGATAATACTAGTGATCCTATGGTACAACTCGAAGGGGGTACAAAAAGTTAACCGTGAAACTTCTAGGTATACTTACCTAGGATACTTCTAGATAACTGCTTTGGTGAACCATGGGTCAGAAAGGGTTATTACGCGAAGAATTTTCGTTTTCTTTAATTTTTTTAACACCCTTGTACCCCTGGTTCACCTGGGTTTACTACGCCAGTTCCAAGCACGTTCTATTCTTGTAAAACTATGACTACTGATCGTCCATTTATTTGAGCTAGTCTTCTATTTAACAAGTTACATTGCACCGGTGGTTCATTTTACCTAAAGTCATTATATCCAAGTATTATTTTAAGTAAAACTATTTGGTCACTCTTAACATTTTATTTTACAAATACCCACCTTTGCCATTTGTAAGTTAACCCGTTCTTGCGTTTGACACACCTCCATGGCGCAGTGGATAGCACGCCAGCTTGCGGAGCGGAAGGTCCCGGGTTCGATCCCCGCCCAGGTCAAGTTGGAAAAATGATCTTTTTCAAGTTTTTCTGGGTCTTGAATGTTATTTTATAAAATATAGTATCGTTGAGTTAGTATCCCGCGACACAAGTTCACAACTTAGTGCGGGGTTAGCTCCACCTGTGTTATCTGTCCCTATTTATTTATTTAAACATTGATTACGTAATTAGATAAAAATATTTCTAGGGCAAACTCTCGTAGATGAATTGCAGCATGAGGAAATGTAGTTAGGATTAAGTGTTTAGGTGAAATGATGCATGGGTGAAATATTTTTAGTCATATCAAACATTTAGGGAATTAAACTACCGATGAAAATAATAATGTATAAGTCGTCATAGTTAAAGTGTTAAAAGATAGAACGTGCTTGGAACTGGCGTAGTGCACCCGGTTCACCTAGGTTTTACTATTTGTATGTGCTCTGAATGTATAGAAAACCAAATGTCGAAAAAACAAGTGAATGCCGGGGAAACAAAAAAAAAGTCTGAAAAGGCTTGTGTGTTGAAATCAAAATCCGTTTAGTGGTTTGGCCGTGAAAGCGTAACAGACAGATTTTCGCATTTATAACATTAGTATGGATTTCAAAAATAGGGCTCCAGACACTAGATAGTGATCGATATTATGATGTCGACATTTTAGGAATATAAATCATGAAGTTTTGGAAGGAATAAGTATACAAACCCACTTTGGAATATAATATTATTTGGGATGGATTTGCCCCAAAGTTAGGTCATATGATTAACAAGAAACTTGTGAACGCGACTGTATAGGCGATATAACAGGTATAATATGTCCAATGAAGGGAGGCATCGGTTTGTATGAAACAGTCGCTTTTTTTGTAGACTTTCGAATTTGGTCGGATAACCAGCCGTTGTTTACATACTTTCGTTTTTGTTTATATCTACACATGTACAAAACATTCCAAGCTGTTTTTGAGTACGCCCTCTTAATTTCTGGTTCAAACCTGTAAATCTTGTGTTCAGTCGATTTCTTGTAAGTTAATGTCAAAGTTATAGAACAATTTTTTTGAGATTTTGTAAAATTATGCATAAACCACAGACATATAAGACGTACACAGACGGAACATAAGTTAATAGTTATACTTATGTAGCAAGTAATTGTTGTTGTCCTTTTCTCACGTATTCGGATCTATATGGCGATATCTCTTTTTTACACCTGTAGCAACATTCACTCACACATAGATATTAAGCTACGCGTGGCAATTTTTGGCCGTGACGCCATTTTGTAATCTGCGTTGTTAGATCGGTGAACACTAAAAATAATAGAGTAGAATACCGTATAAATGATCTCAGATCATGCACTCCACACAACATTCATACATTCTTTGAAATCATGGAAAGCATTATCGTAAACAACTTACCCTAGACTAGATACAGCCCAGGCTGCATAGTTTTGCATGTGTGTGTTTGTGCTACGCTAAGTAATAGCATACCTTCCGTCTGTTTACGTCTTATATGTCTGTGGCATAAACTTATCTTTTTGATACTTTTTGTTTGAAGAATTTAAAAACAGTTATAGCACGACCACACTTGGCGTATTTGTGCGTTGTGTCCTGAGTCATGCTTTGCTAAAATATCACATATTACGTACTTATTTGTATCCATTTTGGCAAAACATGCAATTACAAACATTATGGCAAAATAGGCCATGTGTGGTCGCGTTATGATAACTCTTCCTACCACGATGAATACGCGCTATGACAAGATAGAATTTGTAAATTAGAGTAGGTAACTCTTAAAACCATCTATTATCCTGGAACGTAGGGAAGTGCCACGATGCGATGAGAATTTTATTTGATAGAAATACTCCCTACCTCTGTTATTCTAATAAGTAGGACCTCTCCTAACGCTGCACGAAACAATGACGATAAAAATTGAAAAATTTCAATAACTTACTAACTTCTGTTTTCCTGGTAACGTATGGCCTCTCCCTGCGCTCCACGATGCAATGTCTGGATAGAAAATTAAAAAATTTGAATATTTCTAACTTCTGTTTTTTGGTAACGTTTGACCTCTCCTGGTAAAGTAGGGCATCTCCTACCCTAGATCCACGATGCGATGACGAGAAAGAAATTTCAAAATTTAACTCTTTCTAACTTCTGTTTTCCTGGTAATGTTCGGCCTAGCACCATCCATCGAAACACGAGATAGAAATTAAGAATTGTAAATAACTCTTTGTTTCTGTTCTCCTGGTAACGTTCGGCCTTTCGCTATGTGAGATGGCGAGATAGAATTTGAATATAGGTACTAGGGCCCATGAATTAAATTAAAATAGGGCTGGCCTGATAAAATAACACCGAAAAAAGATTAGGTGGAAGCATAGATTTAGAATTTTTTTGACTACGTCAATAGATTGGCTGGTCAGTAAAAGAAACGAGACCAAATTGAAAACTGTTGATGTGTGTGTGTCATACATGTGTGCACTGTCAAATAGTGCTGAGCCGAGCAATATCGACATCACTATGATCGATTATCTTAACGTGAGACCATTGCCAAATTAAGTATGCAGTTTATTATTTGGGATAAGTAAGTAATAAAATTACATTATAAACATCTTAAGTATTTTTATTTTTAACGAGCTTTGAATAAGTGGACGTTTTAATAACACAAAATTTATTCTTTCTAGACAAAAACATACACACATACCAAAATCAAAGCACAACCATGAGGATATTTTTAAGCATGTAATACCGGCGAGTCGAATGATTTTCAATAGACTCACTGGTTTTGTATATTCAATAATATCTCTGGTTTGGTTTTGGTAATAACGTTAAAGTGATTGGCAATTAGCGGGATTGGCCTGCATTTACATACACATAAAAATAAAAATTGACTATATAACCCACACGATATGAATAAATAAATGGACCTTAATATAATTTACGGCCCAAAAAATACTGGCGTTATTTATTATTTTAAGTAGTACAAGTCTTTTATTTATCACCAAAGATAATTAATTTATTATAAAAATGTCTTAAACTGTCCTTGGAAGTATTTTCTTATGTTGCTTTATATTTTAGCCTAATAATGAAATAAGTTTCAATAATAAGCTTTGTTAACAAGTGTTTGTGATTGAACAGTCCTGAAGAATCAAACATATGAATGTTTAGTTCGGTAAAAAAGTTTTTACAAGACGAAAAGTGCGAAAATCTGTCTGTCTGTCTGTTAACCCATACCGCTGAACGGATTTTAATGAAATTTGGGATGAATATAGTTAAAGACCCGGGGTCAAACATAGGCTACTTTTTGACGCAGGCGGAGCTGCAGGAAACAGCTAGTACACAATATTTTAATAAATTTACAACTTACAATGTTGGGATTGAACCTGATTTTAGTTTCACTCTTTTTATGCCCCTGTTCGAAAAACATTCTGGTTCAAAGTGTTTACTACAAATGGTTGAAATTTTTTTGGGAATCCATTCTCCTCTGCTAACCATTTTTAGGCATTTTTGGCGAATATCTACATTTGATGGAAATCTGAAACATAAGAAATGAATGAGAATACGAACACGAGGTTTTCAGTAGACATCTGCAATGTTTTTCGCGATATCTCAAATTCGACTTAATCTCTAAAGAGAATTGCCCTCCTGTGGTTAGCCGCCATGTTTTTTTGAGTCTAATCCAATTGTATGAAAAATTTTATTACTGAAATTTTAATAAGTAGGTACTTATATGGTACCTATATGCACTTATTCCTTCCTAGCGTTTGGGTGCAATACTATCGATATAATGTTTGACAGCATCGATGTCAATCCCTAAACTTCAAGAATTAGCTTGAAAATTGTAAAAATTCACGTATTTATTTTTATCAAAAATTGAATACCTATGCATTCTAAACATTTATGTGATAAAACTTTAAAATATTTCTCATATTTTAGTGCGGGAAAACTATCGAATCAATGAGAAAATCATGGATTTATACAGTAATAAACATCGGTGGTACTTACGTGTGAAATGTGAAATTATGTGGGTTTTCTTTCTTATTTGAGTTACATTTAGGCACTGCACATGAAACCATTATTATGCGCTTCTACTGAACACTTTTTTAACACTTACAGATAGATACTTTGTTTATAATTTAAATATTTGTTTTTGACAATAAATCCGTAAGGCTGCTATGGACCAATAGTGTGTTAAGAAATGGTCACGCTCTCTATCTCATTCTAACATACGCATATCCTATATATTTCTCTTTCGCATTTCCCGTCTATTGGATCCATAGTCTAAGGGTGGAAGCGCCACCTGCGTGCCACAGTTAATCCCTCTTAAAGACTCGAGAGACTTAACTGGCCCACACATGGCACATCTACCTAATCTTATTTTGTGGTTGACAGGCAGTTGTTATGATTATAACGCTATAACTATTTGAAATTAAACCATCGCATCATTTAAACATAAAATTTATTTCTTTTTCCTCTTAGCGGCGTGTTTGTTAGGCTTCCCCTTGATGCGTCGCCTCACGCCGGCTGCCTCTTCTGTATCGTCGTCCGAATCAGCGCCCCTCTTCTTTCCTTTAGTAGACTTTTTATCGTTGAGCTCTTTCATTTCCTGAAATAGATATTTCATAGGCGTTAAAGCCTGACCAGGAAAATAATAACCCTGCATTGGCGTCGCTACTGATCGCCTTTAGGTGGCAACATGTTTTAAGCGTCATGTCAACAACAAAATTGACAATGTCATTTATTGAATTAGAAATCAATCCTTAGTTTTTATTCGCATCAAATATGATAACATCTTTTAGATCACTATTTTTCTTATTTCTATGAATAGTTTTTATCTTTTTCATAAATAAATCGTAGTAAATAATCACAAAATACACAACGTCCACTCCTGTCTCTTTTTGGCAGATGACATTAAGATGACGGAATGTTACATGAATAGTTGCCAGTAAAAGAAATTAGTTCCAATATTTTCCCGCAATATGGCGAATGCTGCTATTTTACTCGTCAGGCTATACACGATTATTCCTACTTCAAGTTGTTAAAATGTGCTAAACTGGGGGAGTTACCATGATCTCTTAATTCTATCCAAATACAAGGGACTAAGCGAGATGGCGCAATACGGGATGTAGGGCTACATCTCGCTTATAATGCCCGGCGGCATATATGTTGACCCAAAACGCATACTAATAATGCTACATATTAGTTTGTCCCGCTCACACTCAGGTCAACTTATACTATTTTGAAACTCATGGAACTCGTAACAGCCACCTAGCGGCCCATTTTTTAAATATATGACATACATGTCGAACAAAAATTATTGGACTCGCTGATTTTGCAAATTTAAAAATCGACGTGGCGGATTGCTTCGAGTCCAGGCTGTAACTCATTATCTCGTGCATGTTAACTAACCACCATAAAAATGTTGCAGCACAACTTTGAATGTTCTAAATCGAGACGAGAAATATTCATACTAGATCCGATCAATCTCTGCTCTGAACACGATATTATGATTAGAAGCCAGATAATGCTGTCAAATTAAATATCACTCACGATGTTAGTAAGTCGCTGCGCTTAGGCGACTCTCTCTTGTAGCACCATAACCTCGCAATCTATGGAGATGTTAAGATAATGCTGTTAAAATAAATATCACTTACGATGTTAGTAAGCCGCTGGGCTTCGGCGACTCTCTCTTGTAGCACCATAACCTCGCATTCTATGGAGATGCTAATATAATGCTGTCAAATTAAATATCACTCACAATGTTAGTAAGCCGCTGTGCTTCGGCGACTCTCTCCTGCAGCACCATAACCTCGTTCTCGTCACACGCGTACAGAGGAAGCTGTTTGCCGATCAGCTGCTCTATTCGCTGATACAGCTCGACGTCATACTGAAACAATTTATTTATAACTGATGCTGTATCACACTATCAAAATATTTTTTCTCCGCATATAAATTACAAAGTTTCTTTACGTTTTTCTTTGTCCCAGTTGCGCCTAGAATAATCATGGTCCTAAATTAAGCGGTTATGGTTATTACAATGGAGCGACTGTAATCTGATTTCCGAAACATTTTACAGGAAAAGTAGACCATGGAACATGGCCCTAGCGAGGTGTGTGAGTGGCAAACGCTGACAGATTTTTCAGGGTGCATTAATGTATCTGACATAGCCTGTTAATAGCTTTCAGGTGATGGAAAGATGAGAGGAGAATCTATGTTTAAACATCACTCGACTTAACCTGCTTGTTGAAACATGGAGCATAAGATATCATACCACCAATGGATCCATCTAAGACAGGCTTCGGCGTTGTCTTATCTATTGATTGATTGTTGATTTGTCTCATAATTGATGTGTTTCATAAGAGGTTTGATTTTGCTCTAAAGTGCTTTGCACATACAGAATGACTTTCTAAACATTCGTGAAAAGTGAGAAATTATTTTCAATTAAATTAAACTATTTTAATACGGTTTTTATCGCAATTATTACTTATTTATTTACACCTGACGTTTCAAACACTTTACAGCGTTCATGGTCGCAGGCAGACTAAGTTAACATTTGTCTTTGATGTCATAAGATTACAAACTACCGCCTGAAATTTTTATTGGGAATTATTCCGATTCACGCAGTATTGGCTCACAGTATCTAAGGGTCTTGCAGTCTGCTTCCGAGTTTGCGATTTTATTAAGTTAATGACTGGGTCCCAAGCTGGTGGTACCTGCCATCCATCCTCTCTATTGAAATTAGGATGTTTTTTAATTTTAACTTCGCATAAAAATTCCTTTCAATTGGGTATTCTACTAATTTTTATTTATTCTTTCATATCAATATTTTTAGTACCAGAAACAGAAATAAGAAAGAATTATGTAATCCGTTCAAAAATAAATAACTTATAAGCCTTTGAAATTCGGACGAAGGAGTAACTGTCAAAAAACAAGACAAGGATGCACTGTGTGTGCAGTGACGTCACTGCCACTTGATTTCGTGCTTACAAATGAGATAGCAATACGTCCCCACCACGCTCCCACTTTTTATCATTTTAAATGCTAATTACTGCTATAATTAACAACCAATTTTGTTGTTATTTACAGAATCGGTTACTTTTTAGCGTATATTTTGTTTAGTATAACAATATTCACAAAGTATGAACACAGTCAAGTAGACTATTGCTAGATCTCCTATAAAATTATTCTATTCTATTCTATAACAAAAGTAAGTATACAGTTAGCCAAATGTTAACAAACACGCCATAAACGATGGTTACCTGCGATACAAAAGTGATAGCTTTCCCGGCCCGTCCTGCTCGGGCAGTTCTTCCCACTCTGTGGATGTAGTCTTTACTGTGCAGCGGGATGTCCAGGTTTATCACCACGTCCACGTGTGGGATGTCCAGACCTCTGCAGTGGAAATAGCATATTTTTAATCAATCGATAAACAATTTCATCAATTATTCTTTTGTGAACATGTTGAAGTCAAAATGTCAAAATATTAACATACATGTTTAGGCTACTAGGCAAACATAAAGTGAGTGGTGTCACATAACATTCATCTATACTTTTATGCTAATATTATATTATAAAGCTGAATAGTTTGTTTGTTTGAACGCCCTAATCTAGAGGAACTACTGCTCTGATTTGAAAAATTCTTTCAGTGTTAGATAGCCTATTTATCAATGAAGGCCTGGGCGAAGTCGGGACGGGCTGCTAGTATCCTAAAAAAAATTCATGCAAAATATTCCGTGCTTCGGAAGGCACGTTAAGCCGTTGGTCCCGGCTGCCAGGTGGTAGTAGTTAAAGGAACCACGCCAGAGGCCGAGAAGCGGTTCCGAACAACTTTGACACCAGGGTGTATATAGTCGATAGACAATGTAACCTACACGACATGATGATGATGATGCAAAATATGATTAAAGAAATGAAAAATATGAAAAAAAGAAAATAAATAAATTCGAGTTAATATTGCAAACATTTCATCAGCTGTCCTTTAAAGTCACAATGAACATTTTGTCAGTAAAGAATGCATGCAAATCATTATGCATAATTTTCAACATATTTATGTAATTGCGCTAGATAGCCTAGCGGGGTATGCGGTTAGTCTCTAACAGTTTTTAACAGAGTCGGGATGATTTACTTGCATAGAGGATTATCAAGACCTAGGTGTCCTTATGGTCAACGCTGTCATTAATGTACCTTGAATTTTAAATAGTGATGCAATGAATACGAATATTCGTATTCGCCGAATAGTAGGCTTTTACCGAATATTCGTATTCGGCGAATACTAATACGAATATTTAAAAACTGATATTTTTGTACGCAACTCTATTTAATGCAGATTTGAAAAACGCGCGTAAAAAATATGACGTGTGTAGAGGCCCTTAACCGCAACGACGACGCGACGGGGGACTCCCCGGCCATAGTTTATTTATACAGTTCCCGCGACTCCGGGAGTTTCCCTATCATTACCATTACGAACCATGGATTGATTTATTCACTCCTTTGATCCTTTCCTTTCATTCATTTCATTTGTCAGTCGTGAGCACAAGTCAAGCAAGAGAGTATTGTTTTATTTATTTTCTGAGGTTGCTGCGAATTTAAAGAAGTTGAAGTTGAATTGAAAATGTCTTCTCGTAAACGAGAACAAAGTGACATATGGAAAGGATTCTGCCGTCATTGTGTTGGTTGACACACGCGTTTTTTGTAAATCCGTGCGAAATCTTTCTTATTTCCTTTATTTGTATTTATTTGGTGGTGGTATCTTAAATATAATTGAGGTGAGTTTTCTTGATTTGATTTAATGGATGTAGTTGAAGGAGATCCCCCTGATGGGGGTGGCGGTCGGACCGCTTTGATTTCAGAACCTGGCCCTTCTCGTCCAGTTAAAAGACATGCTGAGAACTCCATCACACCTGAACCTACTAAAAAGATTACTCCACCCTCGGACTCGATCCAATCGATATACTACAGACCCGGCTTCGAATCTGATGTTAAGCTTAAATACATTGAAAACGATCAAGGCCCTTTTATCGTTCACGTGTCAAGAATCGAACCAGACCCCTCAATCCCAGACCTATCAATTAAGCTTCTTAAATTTGCCCAATTTATACATCAGAATACTATTTCAGGTATCAAGTCAGGATCCATTCAGATGTTGGGACGAAACAGGGTCTCTATTGAGTTTATCAATAGAGATTCTGCAAATGATTTTCTCAACAACCCGGCCCTTGCTAATAATAAATACATGGCAATTATCCCAAAGTTCCACATTACTCGTATGGGTGTGGTAAGAGACATTCCCACTGATTGGTCTCTTGAAGAACTAGTCCACAATATCTCAACCCCTGTGAATTGTGGTCAGGTGGTGATGGCAAGACGCCTTAATTTAAAAAATAAAAATCCTGACTCCTCAACAACATGGATCCCCTCTTCTACTGTTGTGCTAACTTTCCGCGGACAATCACTTCCAGAACGTGTTTACGTATATCATTCTTCCCTTCCAGTTTCTGTTTATTTACTGCCCACAATCCAATGTAGGAATTGTTGCAAATTTGGTCATGTTGCTAATCAGTGCCGTTCTAAATCTCGCTGCTTCAGGTGTGGTCAGGCACACACTGGAGATAAATGCCTCAATCCTATTTCCTGCCTGTTCTGTGGCAATTCTCACTTGGCCACCGACCCGTTATGTCCAGAACATTTACGACAAAAAGAGATCAAAATCATTATGGCAAACCAAAACATTTCATATACAGAAGCCGAGAAAAAAGTCCCCCGAATACGTTCTTTCTCCCAAGTCACTGCTTCTCAACCTCCCGCGTACATCCAATATTATCCACCCTCTCCTTCCCATCAATCTCAATCTTCCCCCAATCCTTATTTTACTCCCACCAAACCCTCCACTTCTTACAGGAAAACAGTCTTCCTGTCTCCAAAACCTAGGCAGGAACTTGGAAAATCATATGATATTCATGAACATGGAAATATTATCTCCTCCCCTAGTTCTTCCCAACCAAATGGTTGTGCATACCCTTCTGGCCCAGCAGAAGAATCTACTCCACTATTGACCCCAAATGACAACCTCATCGAATTACTTGTATGCTCCCTCATTAATATTATTAACAAATTCAATGATGCCTTACCGTCCAATGTCGTCATACTTCTTCAACAATTATTATCAACGCTCATTTCCAAAAATAATGGATCCAGTGTTCCTCCAATGGAATGCTAGAAGTCTTTCCAACAAAAAACCTGATCTTACATTTCTAATTAACAAATTCAGACCTTTAATTATTGCCCTTTCAGAGACGTGCTTCAAACCCACGTCTCATTTTCATATCCCACATTACTCTTGCTTTCGAGACGACAGGGACGATGGTTGGGCTGGTTGTGCCCTACTCATCTCTCAGTCTATCTCATTCTCTCAAATCCCAATTCCTTCTCATGACGCATCCTATCACATTGTTGCAGTTAAGGCCCTGGATATATCCTTTGTCTCAGTATACTTACCCCATCCAAATGCTGATATTATATCTGATCTGCATAGAATTTTATCAAATATCCCTTCTCCACTTCTAATCCTAGGAGATTTTAACATCCGCAATACTCTTTGGGGCTCTCCTTCTGATGATCCCCTCTCTTTTCGCTTTTTAGATCTCTTGGACGACTTAAATTTGTGCATTCTAAATGATGGCTCAGTCACTCGCCGCTCACCTCCTTCTCAAAACAGTAGTGTGCCTGACCTTTCCCTTTCTTCCCCTTCCTTGGTCCCTTCTCTTGTATGGAGGGTCCTCCCCAACACGTATGGAAGTGACCACTTCCCTATCTGCACTACCCTTGCCCGTTCTATCGTAAAATCTCTTCATCCTCCTCCCCTTTTAAAATACAAAACAAACAAAGCTAATTGGACTGAATTTTCAAACTTCCTTGACTCTCTTCTGTCTTCCCTTCCTACACCTTCTAATGCAAACCTGTTAGTTCTCTATGATGACTATACTTCATCTGTCCTAACAGCAGCTGACAGGTCTATTCCTCTTAAAAATTCCCCATCCCACAAAATTCCATCCCCTCCTTGGTGGGACTCAGAATGTACAGAGAGTATTCGTTCACGTAAAGAAGCAGAGGATAATTTCAACCGAGATCCTTCTATGACGAATTATTTATTGGTCTGTAAAACATCCGCTCAGACTAAACGACTACTGTCTCGGAAGAAACATTTGGGTTGGCAGTCATTCTGTGAATCTCTCTCACCTAAGTCCTCATCTTCGGTTGTCTGGAAGAAAATTAAAGCCTTTAGAAGAGCCAGTGCTCTGGACAATTTCACCGCTTCTAATGATAATTCGTCATGGTTAAATGATTTCATCAATAAACTCTCTCCTCCTTCTGTTCCTTCCAAAGATGAACTCCCTAACTTTTCCCCATGTCCTCCCTCTCACAGATTAGATGAACCTTTCACCTTACAAGAATTGCTGTGCGCTCTGGATGGTCTTAAAGACTCATCTCCGGGTATTGATGGTATTCCATTCTCTTTTATTATTAAATCCTCTCTTCCTTCTAAAACTTTCCTTCTTTCAATCTTAAATCAGATTTTCTTATCTGCCTCTGTTGCAGAAACATGGAAGAAACAAATTATTATCCCCATTCTTAAACCTGGAAAGGATCCCTCTGATCCTTCTAGCTTCCGCCCCATTGCTCTTTCTTCTGTTATTTGCAAAATTATGGAACACTTAATTAAGAATCGTCTTGAATGGTTCTTGGAGTCCAAGGGCTTAATTCCTAACAGTCAATTTGGCTTTCGCAAAGGTATGGGTACCCTTGACAGTCTGAGCATTTTAACCTCTCAAATCCGTCTAGCTTTTTCTGGTAATGAACACTTAATTGCTATTTTTCTTGATATCACCTCAGCTTATGATAATGTACTGCTTCCAATACTCAGGCAGAAAATGCAAAAGCTGAGTATTCCTGTGAGGATAATAAACATTATTTGTAATATGTTGATGAATAGATCTATAGTCGTCCGATCCCAAGATTCCTTTCTTCCCCCTCGCTCTGTTTGGAAAGGCCTCCCTCAAGGGTCGGTCCTAAGTCCCCTTTTATATAACATATATACTTCAGATCTGGAACAATCAGTATACTGCTTCTGCAACATCCTGCAATATGCTCATGATATTGCCCTATTTGCCCGTTCTGAATCCTTTTCTGATCTTACTAATAGACTCAATTCAGCTCTTTATTATCTTAACGATTGGCTTCTTGATCATGGTCTTACGGTGTCTGCCCCTAAATCTAATGCTGTAATTTTTACCAGAAAAAGGTCTGTTCCTCTTTTAACTATTAACATAGATGGAGATCCTATTCCTATTAAGGACTCCGCAAAATTCCTAGGCGTCACTTTAGATTCTAAATTAACTGGAATTCCTCATTTAAATAATGTAATTAAAAAAGCAGAAAAAGGAGTAAATGTATTGAGGGCTCTCTCTGGGGTTCATTGGGGCTCTCACCCTTACAACCAAAAGTTACTTTACAATGCCATTGTGCGTAGCCACTTAGACTATGGTAGCTTTCTTTTGGAACCTTGTAGCAAATTGGCTCTTACCAAATTAGACAAAATACAGTACAAATGTCTTCGTATAATAACAGGAGCCATGAAATCATCCCCATCCAACGCTCTCCAAGTGGAATGTTTGGATCCGCCTTTGTTTCTAAGAAGACAATTTCTAGCTGATAGATTTCTTTATAAAACTGCTCAAGTTTTTTCACATCCACTTCTGGACACCTTACGGCTTTTATCTAACGCTTGTTCTTTATCTCCTTACTGGACCAACAAAGACCTTCCTCTTCTAGTCAAAAGTTATAATAATTTGCAGAATCTTCCCTATCCCATTAAACAAACTTCCAAAAACCCCATTTTCGAAATAGATTTCGACTCCTTGATTTTTCATCCTCAAATTCTTCTCTCTTTTGGTATATATAAAGACACCCCTGGATCTGATAAGCTCTTCAATGAGATTATTGACGAGAAATGGTCGGACTGGAATCTCATTTATACAGACGCCTCTAAATTATCCCAAACCTCTAATGTTGGAGCTGCGGTCTGGATTCCCAAATTTAATTTACTTCTAAGTTTTAAATGCCCACCTCAAGCTTCAGTCTTCACGGGCGAAGCTATTGCTCTTCTTGAAGCTACCTTATTTGTTCAATCTCACGGTCTTAACAATTCTCTTATCTTGTCTGACTCCCTGAGCTGTCTTCAAGACATATTAAAACGTCCGTTTCACTCTAGAGACAATTTCTCCATTACCCTCAAGATAAGAGACCTTTTATATAAATGTCATATTGCAGGACTTAATGTTGTTTTAGCCTGGATTCCTGGTCACTCGGGTATCAGAGGAAATGAAACTGTGGACTTGTGGGCAAAGCAAGCGTGTAATTTGGGTTCCGAGGTTCATTATGACCTCCATCCTAGGGATCTTCGCCTTCTCGCAAAACCAGCAATGTCTCAGAAATGGTCAAATCTATGGCAAACAACCAGACAACATAAAGGCGTTTGGTACGGTAACCTTCAACCGAACATTCCCAACTGTCCTTGGTTTTCTCGCCATCGTAATTTAGATAAATGGATAACGTCTGTTATTATTCGCCTTCGTCTAGGACACGCATGTACGCCTGTCTTTCTCGCCAAACTCCGAATACGAGATAGTTCAATATGCGAATGTGGCCTTGACGAGGGCTCTTTAAATCACATCTTTTTCAATTGCCCTAAGCTTTCCATTAATCTTCGTGATATACTTCCTTCTACTCTACTTCAAAACCAAATTGATGTTCCGTTCCTCCTTAACTTAGTTCATAGTCGATATTATTACATCCTTGCAAAATTTTTGATAAAGAATTCACTCAGGTTCTGATCTCAAGTTCGTTTATGTTTTACCAAAAATATATTTTTTTAAAACACCTGCATTATCGTTACTATTTTTTATTTTTAACTAACACTTTTCCTTTTTACTATTATTATATATTGTGTTGTGACTATGTGTTTGTGACATTGTTTTTCCCTTCCCTTTCAGCTCGTCCACCCCGTAACTTGAATACCAACAGCACATCGTGTCTCTTCAAACCTTGACATTGACATTGGCAGAATCACCGAAATATCGGTGGAAGCCATAATATAAAATAAGAAAGAAAGAAAGAAAGACATATGGAAACACTTCGATAAATTACCTAGTAAGTATATATGGTCTGTATTTCTTTTGTATCAACAAAAATAAGTAAGTAACTTGAGGAACGTTAGTAATGGCTGCGTCTATGTAGTACTAGACTTTGCCCGCGACTTCGTCCGCGCAGACTTCGGTTTTACTTTTGCATGTAATATTGTAGTGGGATAGGATTATAAATTGTATTGTTTTTATTTTAGACTGAAAGCAAAGCTAGATGCAGATATTGTGCTTGTGAATTGTCTCGGGGAGGGAAAAATGCATCTTTTAAAGGATTTACTACGACCGCACTGTGGACTCATGTGAAGAGATTTCACGAGAAGGAGCTTTCTGCCTGTATAAATACTGTAGATGAAACAAGCACTGAAGTTGAAGTAACACCAGCGAAGAAACAAGCGTCCTTATAGGAAATATGGGAAAAACGTACTACGTATGAAACTGGTGATCCTCGGGCTGTCAAAATCACATATTTGATTGCTGAACAAGTTTGTCTAGACATGGAGCCCCTGGATTTGGTAAATAAAAAGGGATACCGTCGTTTGCTCAGTGAACTAACCAAGGTTTGTTTTTGTTTGCTTTTAATAAAATGCAAAACTTTTGTTCATACATATTAGTGGGATACTCTTTAAATTTAAACTTTCACAAAACCCTTTTTAATTCCTGACTGATATTTTTTTACAGATATAACATTATATCTAGAACCCACCTTACAGAAAAAAATCTGCCGGATATCAATGAACGTGTTAAAATAAAATTGAAGGAGCAGTCAACAAAGACCCCATATCTCTCTGTCACAACAGACATGTGGACCAGTGACGCTTCCTCACAAGTCAATGATTTTATAAGTCTTACTGGGCATGGAGTCAATGAAGATTTCCAGCTCAAATCTTATTGTCGTCGTTGAAGTGTTTCCTTTCCAAGGCGACTCACATTCAGGAGAAAATATTGCCCACAATATGCGTATGATGTTTCTGGAATGGCAGCTAGTGGGTAAAGTCGCAGCAGTTGTAACGGACAATGCACGGAATATGGTTAAAGCAAATGATGAGCTAGATCTTAACCTTAAACATATTTTTTGTTTGGTACACAGCATCCAATTAGCGACGAAAAAAAAATTGTTTGGTCAAGAACGCATAACCGAAATGTTAACCACATGCAGAGGAGTTATTACTCATTTTAATCACTCAACCTCCGCACTCAAACAACTGAAAGATTCTAAATAAGCTAACAATATACCGAAACATGTTTTGTTTCAAGATGTTGAAACAAGATGGGACTCAACATATCAGATGTTGAAGAGATTACATGAACAACGCATAGCGATTCAAGATGTTTTACCATCTCTACCAAATTGTCGTCATGAAATCACAGCAAGGCAATGGGCTCTTATGAGCCAAAACATTGCTATTCTGGGCAATTTTGAAGAAGCTACTAAAGATCTGAGCAAAGAATTAACGACGTTATCTCAAACAATCCCAATAGTACGAAGTCTTAAATCTTGCCTCAATAAAATTTCAAATGATCCTTCTTCTTATCCTGATGTGAAAAATCTGGCAAACTCCCTATTCAGTGGACTTTTGAATAGATTTGAGTTTATGGAATGTGATGAAACTTATCTATTAGAAACGATCCTTGACCCACGATTCAAAACAAGGATTTTCAGCTCAACAGTGGTCGCTGAAACCGCTCGGTCAGTTCTTAACGCTGCTTTTGATAACAGAGAGGCCATAAGACCGACAAGACCTCCAGAAGAACCTCAACCATCTACAAGTAGAGGAATTTGGCAAGTATGCCAAGAAATTATTGAAGAGGCCGAAATGGAAGAGCCACTTTCAATATTTTATGGTGAGTATGAAAAAAGTTAGAAAAGTTATTAATATGTAATAGAATAGGTACTCTTTGTCATCTACATAGTAAAGTAAAAGTAAAATTTAATTTCAAAATGTTTTTTACCTGAATTTAGTTGTCTGAAGAAATTTGGAGATCCTGTCAAGGGTTTTCTGCCTGTCGCTTGAATCGCTCAATCCACAACTTACTAGGAACTAAGCTAATACTTACCTAACGGATGATTCATATCATCTGCAGAAATAATGCTGTTAGGACCTATTTTAGGTATTATTTCTTTTTAATAATATCTTGTTTGTATCTAAATATTTTCAAAATTATACCTCGAAGCAACATCCGTACAGATCAGTATAGACCGGCTTTTATTCTTGAACTTGTTCAGAGCAGCGAGTCGTTTGTTCTGTGACATCTGTCCGTGTAGAGGCACCGCAGCCAAACCCAGGTTGCGTAGTAGTAGCGCGCAACGTAATGCGTTTGCGCACGTCGCGACAAACACTATGAACGAGTTGCCAGCCATCTCGTTGAGTATGTGCACCAGGTACACGTCCTATGGAAAATAAACACATTCGTATTTATTAAATTAAAATAGGATTTTTATCATGTTGATTAATTATATAATTACATCTAACGTTTCAAACACTTTGTAGTTATAATTAAGTTCATGGTCGCAGACAGACTCATCGATTGCTTATAGGAGAATTCGCGTTGAGAACCGTACTGTTCCGAAAAAAGTGTTAAAAAATGTTTTGATGATTTGATTATTCGTTGGCGTAAGTGTATCGCTGCTAAAGGTGATAAAGTAAATTTGAATTAATAATTAACATTTTGTGTATTATTGATCTTTTCCCAGTACTTTCTCAACAAAGTTGTATATACTCTACATACATCTGTACAACTCTGTCAAGAAAGTACCGGGTATGTAATCTGAGTTTTAAAGCATCAGATTTCTAGTATAAAAATCAAATAATTTCAGATATTTTGAAACTTAGTAGTAGTCATATCCACTATCATGAACATCACGTGAGCCCAACAATTGTACCTAATACGTATTAGATTCAAATACTATAATAATCTTTATTGTGAAATTTCACTTACCTTATATTTAACGGGAATGAAAACATAGTACTGCTGCAACTTATCAACTGTCTGATACTTAGTGGAAACTTCCACCTTCACGGGATCCTGTAGGGAAGCTCGCTGTAACTTCTGGACTTTCTTCGTCATGGTTGCAGAGAAGAGGTATGTACGTCGTTCCCGGGGTATTACTCGGAGAATCTTGTCCACTTCTACTTCGAAATCCATGTTGAGGATGCGGTCGGCTTCATCCATTACCTGGATTATGTGTTTTAAGTAAGTAAACTTTATTGCACCATAGAAAATTACATACAAGGACTGTCGGTAACAAAGATGTACAATACGTAAATAGATAATGGGAAATAGATGTACAATTATGTATGTAACATTTTTTATCCCTTTGCCTACGTCAAACTAGATAATAATAAAAATATCAATTGTTAAGAACCAAATGTTTTATATATTTATTGCTAAGAACCAGAATATGGTTTCCACGCAGTTGAAAGGTTGCACATAAAATAACACAATTAAAAAGCAACAAAAAAAGATAACTTAAATATGTACAATGAAAGACTTATTCCCTTTGAGGGATTTCTTTCAATCAACCACTATAACAAAGGAAAGTCTATGACTGTATTTTTTGTGTGACATAAATAAAAAAAATGTAAAATATTTGCTAAAATTAAAAGCTTAGTACAGAAACAGTAAAAGTATATATATGTATATATACAAACCTATAAATATAATGATTTCTTATGTTTTCGCGATTGTTATTCATTAAATTAAACTATTTTAATACGGTTTTTATGTTTTTATCGCATCGCGTTTATTTTTCAAGTAATAAAAACCGTATTAAAATAGTTTAATTTAATGAACCTATAAATATTATTAGATATCTAATCTTGATGTGGATATATATAATAAAACAATTTTAGTTTTGTAACTTTTAGTTGTTTGATTTTGTTGCGTAAGAATAAACAAATCAATAGACCAATACCAGATATGTAGTAAGATTCAATAAATGGAACAACAGATATCTCAGTTCTTGTACCTCCCTATACAGCTAGTGGCAGATTACACCAATAACAGCATTTACAAGAGCTGACATCAGTCAGACGGGCAGTCACAACAATAACACGCAATAATATTAAATTATTTGAGTAGTGGATAGTAAATAATAAAATAGATAGATAGATAGATATACACTTTATTGTACCAATCATAAAATTAAAATTAAAAATATTTATTTATTGAAATACATACTAATTATAATATTCACATAAGAATATTGCACCACGTTAGAGGCCAAGAGGCAGTTCCTCAAAATGGCAAAATACAAGACTCGCCTGTTGAAGCATAGACATGAGCTTGCAAACATGGTCTTGGAAGGCCGGGAGTATTATTTTCCAGATTAAAGAGGTTCTCTCCGTTTGATTTGTGTCCGAATAACCCGAATGATCCAATTTGAAAATCGACTCTCAATGTGATTGATGTGGCCAAGTCACTGGCATTGGTCCACAAAAGGATTTCTATCAACAATAGTTACAAAATCATAATGTCCGGTAGCAGGTAGTTTGTAGAGAAACTAGAGAAAAAAACCCCCTGGCATGTATAGGGTCGATTGAACATGTAATACTTGATATCAATTAATAAGAATTTGTGTTTTTAAGATATCTCAAACTATATGTGTATAGGACTTACAAGATATTTCAGTGCCTTCAAGTTGAACCCTTTAGTGTTCTCAAGATGGTCGACCAGCCGTCCAGGGGTTGCGATGATGATGTGGGGTTTCTTGGACAGCAGCAGCGCTTGGGCAACCATATCCATGCCACCGACTATCACTGCACATTTTACACCAATGCTGGCACCTGATGGATGATGATGAAACACTATTTTGATCTTACATTGACACTAAGATAAATAATTCAATGCTATATTTTTGTCTGTAAATATCTGTAAATCACAAACATACAAATAATTATTTTTTTTATATTTAGAAACTACTTGAGTTTGTAAATTGTGTATATTAACAATGCATTCTAAACAGAGAGGTGTTAACATTAACACATTGCTTATATGCAATTATAACAATGCATTGTCAATTGTTTACAACGCACATGTGCTGCTGTGTTTCCTGAACTAAATAAAAAGATTTACTCACCAAGAGCCTCAAACTGTTCAGAAATCTGGAAAGCCAACTCTCTCGTAGGTGTGAGAATAAGAGCAAAGTATCTCTGTGGATTCTCCAGCAAGGCCTGCAGGATGGGCAAGGCAAATGCTCCAGTTTTGCCCGAACCAGTCTCGGCCAAACCAATTATATCTTTGCCTTGTAAAGCCACAGGTATAGCTTCTTTTTGAATTTTTGATGGATTCTTCCATTTTAACTCTTCACAAGCTTCGCACAGGACGTCCACAACACCCTAGAAATTATTGAAAGAAATTTTCAAATCAAATATTAATGTTCATAATGCATGTAAAAAGATATTATAGGTAGTATAGGTGCCTAGGTAGGTAGGTATTGAAGTTAGGCAGTTTGCACACGGCGCTATTACAATGAAACTTGAGTATCACTACCAGTCGCATGAGAGTATCTTTCATACAAAATCAGCTATGTACGCAGACGACGCGACTAATGGGATGTCCTGTGTCAGAGTAACTCCCATCCATCCTGGCGGTCCCGCCCCGGTGACGGGACCGTTGGGAATTGAACCGAACTGCCTTAGATTGTTTTGAGTATGAGAATTCATAACCTAAAATTAAATGTTCTGATTAGTCAGAATTTATTATTTTAGGTTATGTGTATAAACACCACAAATTCAAATGCAGCTTTAATAGAAATGCGTTATAAAGGAGATTAATGATGTAAATATGTGATGTAACACTTACCAAATCTTTGAATGTTACTGTTTCCTCAGTTATTTCTTCACTTGGCTTTTCATCCACCTGTTCAGATGAGGGGCCATCTAAACTTTTAGAGTCATTTGTCATTATCGACAAATTTTAAACTTAAAACATCGGTAGCTAATTTAACTCTAAATAGTAAAAGAAAATATGATTGATTTTACGAAATGAAAATGAATGCAAGAAATCAACAACACGTGTGTGTGTTTGTATTTTTTTTTACTTTTTCTTTGTGTCAAACCAGATTTTTTTCAATACGGCTTTGACTTTACTCGACTAGCCAGTATAAAGTTGTTTAGTCAAACAAGTCTAACACCCATATTCTTATACCTTCACTCAAACTCGACTCAACCATGACTCAACCTTACTCCACCTCATTGGTATGATTAGTCCTCACTGACACATAAAGATTGGACTGTGGGACTTTTGGCGGAAAGCTGTGAAGAGCAGTATCGGCGCTGTATTTTATTTACCAAAATTTGTGTTTTTTTTGAGTGTTTGTGCAATGTGCTTAATAATGGTGGATTATTATTCGCAAAGTGTTTGATAACAAGCGTGAGTGTTACGAAGTGATTCAGTGTTTGATTTATGTGATTTTCATACTTGTTGCCAAATGCTCCTAGTAATCACTAAGTGCAGTTTTTCGACCACTTTACTTAGCCTGATTCTTCTGACTAGACTTTTAGACTTGACTAGGACTTGACGAAACCACACTGTGGGCCTGACGGAGATTGAAAATTAAGAAGGGCTATAAAGAACTTGTATCCATGGCCGTACAAAACATTCAAAAAAAAAAAATTACTGTGTATTTGACGTTTTACCAACTTAGCGTTTGTTCTTTCTTCACCGTGATTTTAAGTTAGAAAAAGTAGGTACATACAAAACGGCAAAAACAAAACAAATTGTTTTGGTTGTGCCGTAATTCAATAAAGCTGAAAGCCGAATCTATTAAACAGTATGGCTAAACATCATCCTGATCTTATCTTTTGTAGAAAACAGCCCGGCGTGGGTAAGTACCTACTTACAATCCTCATATCGGAAGGCATTTAATTAGGCACAAAATATTAACCTCTTTGTTTTTTCAGCTATCGGCCGTTTATGTGAGAAATGTGACGGGAAGTGCGTAATCTGTGATTCTTACGTGCGGCCCTGTACTCTAGTGCGGATATGTGACGAATGCAACTACGGTTCATATCAGGGAAGATGCGTCATATGCGGAGGCCCCGGCGTTTCAGATGCTTACTACTGCAAAGAATGTACTATCCAGGAGAAAGATGTGAGTACATTTTGCACACAATTTGAGCCCTCCTATTATAAAATGACACATATAACTTTCTGAATGTTTCAGATGTTTTTATTTTGTCATTTTACATTCTTCTTTAAAGTCATTTTGCTCATAGCTGAGAGTCGTGACCACCAAAATCCAAATTAGTGGTTAGATCCATCCTGACAAATCTTCTTTATGTTCGTTTTCACATAAAAACCACCTAATTTATGCCCTCTTTTTATGAATACCAAGTTTTTATACATATTTGAAGCACTTTATCGTAAACTTCACAGGATGCTTAATGGATGTATAGGGGAAGTTCCTTCTACCAGTACGAGATTCTAATAGTATAGAAACTATGAAATCTTTAAAATTGTTTGTTTAGAAGTATCATAGATGTGGATTCTATTGGTATTACACATATACACAAACTGCTAACAGAATTGTTAACACTAAAGCAGCATAAGCTGACACACCTTGGGACACATGTCCCATTACAGGGAAACCAGACCAGCAGGAATGTTCCTGCTGGTGTGGTTTCCCTGTAAAAAGGGTTACAGAGGTCAGAAGGCAGTTGCTCCATTGTAATAACAGTGCCGCCAAATCTAGGACCATGACTTACAGCATTCTCTCTGCTTTGATTGAAGCGTAAGCTGAGGACGCAAGAAGGAAAACGTGTTTGGACGAAGAAGAAGCAGCATGAGGTCAAGACTCCCTTCTTCCCTTTAAGACTCCAACCATGCACTTGCATTGTTCCTCATTTCTCCAGCACATTTTCATTTTAAAATCATTTCATTTTTCAAATTACCTTTTTTTATCAAAATTATTTTCATGTCTCCTTATCAAGTTTCATTTTCATCTTGTAAGAGCTAGAGCTCCATTTCTATTTACTGTATTTTTTATTTCTAAGTACCAAAGTGCAGTTTTATTAATTTGATTAATGTGTTCTGTGAAGCCTAAGAAAATTTGTGAAAAGCAGAGAGACGAAAAAAAAGACAAACAGGGGAGCTCACTATCTATTCTGGATCAAGCAGATTTGTAATGCATCAAATTCTGTGTGAATCAGAAGTGAACAGTCTCAAGAACATTAAGTCCGCCTATTGTAAAAGTATGTTTACTTGTATAAATAAAAAGACTATACAAATTTTCCAAACCACTAGACTCTGGTGTGATCTACAATTAAATTTTATATATTTTTTTACATTCTTCTGAGCTCCAAAGCAAACAGCGTAGGATGCAACCGGGATAACGCTAGGATGATGATATTTTTTTTACATTTATATGTGTTGTCTCAATGCCTCCC
This sequence comes from Euzophera pinguis, assembly GCA_947363495.1. Taxonomy (NCBI): domain Eukaryota; kingdom Metazoa; phylum Arthropoda; class Insecta; order Lepidoptera; family Pyralidae; genus Euzophera; species Euzophera pinguis. The sequence goes on from OX376164.1 coordinate 2,603,507, forward strand.
AAACCTTTAATTATTAATAATTTTTTTTCTTGTTCCAGAGAGATGGATGTCCGAAAATTGTGAATCTAGGCAGTTCCAAGACTGATCTGTTCTATGAGAGAAAGAAATATGGGTTTAGGCGGCACTAGCAGTAGGCTATTTTTTAGTTTTTTAATGTAAACAGACTTATTCATGAAATAAACATTTCCTATACCCATTTTATTGGAGTGTCCTATGGATAGGCGATTGTGATACTCCAGCAGATGTTGTAGGCGTCCACAGGCTATGGTGACCACTTGCCATGTGGAGGAAAACATTCCTGTTTTCTTTCTCAAAAAAAATAAAACCTTATTGTCTATAGTAGGACGAACACATTACTAAAATGAGGTGTCACTTTTACCTTAAATGAGGACATAACTATCTTTGTAGCTATAATGAGCATAGTAAATGTTTTTTAATTGCTATGAACAAGCCAGTCAGATAATTACAATTTACAATTGTGTATATTTTATTTTGTCAAGTGTGTTAAGATTTAAGAGCCGAAAGCAAAAATTCTGTTGTGAACTTGTTTTATGCCAATGTGTACTAAATTAAAAAAAAGAAATTGGAGAAAAGTTCTTTATTGTTTGAAAAAGACTAAGAAAAGCTAAAGGAAAATAAATATATAAATTCACTTGGCTTTTATAATGTTATATCAGTCAGGATATTATTAGAATAACTGAAGCCCTATTTTTGAAATGTATGACATACATGTTGAATGAAAATAGATATCGCACAATAATCCTTCATTAAAGAACAAAAAACCATTTGATATCGAAAAAAAATTATTCGTCTCAACAATTTTGCGTGAGTTCAAAATTAGTCCAAGAAGGTTCAAACTATGAAAGCAAATAAATAGTTCAAATTTATTACACCTAAACATTATTTTGTTTTAAAGACTATAAAATACATATAACAATAAAAATGTAAAAGTAAAACTATTCACTTTTTTTTATACAATAGGCTAGTTTCCTAAAAAAATATAATGAGTCCGTCAGTTAGATAATCAAAAGATATAAGAGGGATTTTTTTTTTTTCAAAATTAAACAAAGAATGGTAAAGATATGGCGCCTTAAAGTTCCATGTGACGTCACAGTGTGCTACTCTTTTTCGCAGTATGTGACGTCACGAGCCCCCACTCCCAAACTTTGATGCGTTATATTTTTATAATTTATCGCTCAATTGACAAAAGGAAAAATATGTCACTAATATATTTTGATTCCCTAAATGACGGACTAATTTTAATGTTAATATTTTTACCCTAAAACTAGCCTATTAAGTAGGCAAACAGGCGTACGGCCCACCTGATGGTAAGTGGTTACCGTAGCCTATGAACGCCTGCAACACCGGGGATGTCACGTGACGAGCGCGTTGCCGACCCTGAAGGAACTTTTTCACGCCCTTTTTAAAGGCTCCCATGTTATAGTCACTAGGGAGAACTATGAATAAGACTTATTGTATTGATACGCTCATTTTTATTTCAATTCGTTTAGAGAACTGAATTTGACATAACTGGCTGACACCCATACTAATATTATAAATGCGAAAGTCTGTCTGTCTGTTATGCTTTCACGGCCAAACCGCTGAACGGATTTTGATGAAATTTGGTATGAATATAGTTGAAGACCCGGGGTCAAACATAGGCTACTTTTTGACGCAGGCGGAATCGCGGAAATAACTAGTTTATATATATATAAACAAACCAAGACTTCTGTATTAATGTAATTAAAATAATTTAATAAGCATTTTGTTTTATTATAAACTAGTTTTAATTTGAATACACACGCTAATACCTATGTTGTACAAAATAAAATTTAAACTGCACAATAGCCAGACTTAAAGCTATGATATATTTAACTAACACATATTTACAAGTAATCTAATAAAAGTTGTTTGTACTTTTTGCTAATATTCTATGATTTAACACATTTTAAAAGCATTATTGTCACAAATTTGTCCTAAATGCAAAAGTTTATCTAATACATTCTAAAAACGTAAACTATTTATAGTGAGTAACTATCAATTAGTCAGATATCTACAACTATGTATATCATTACTATTTAAATATTATAATAGTGTACCATGGAGTAATTACAAAGAGGAGATGCCGTAATAAGCGTTTTGTAAGAAAGTGTTTGTTCAGCTACACGGCGCGGAAGGCAGACGTGCGACATGCTTGGTTTCGGCCGTGGCTCCAACCAACCATGGAGCACGAGCAATGACACCACTGCAGTGTCGGCGAGGCGCCAATGATCACATCACTGACAATTACAATATATTTGATGTAATTTATTTAATAAAATTGAAATCAATCATGCAATTGTAGATATAATTAATTGAGCAGTGTTTTTTTTTAATTTTGTAATTTTTTACTTCTTTGCATGTCAACTAAGGCTGAATGAACAGGACATTATTATAATAACAATTGTAATTTACTCATTCATTGCGAAATAAATCATTTCATTTCAAACGGTATCTCTTTATAATTGCTCCATGGTACAGACAGACGGACGAAGTAACGCATTGTATGCGTAGCTAGTCAAACAAATCGCACATTTTGAGCTAGCTCCAAAATAAGTAGTTGTTTATGGCCCTATTTTCAATGAAGCGGAGGAGCAGACAGAAAACATTAAAATCGCTCGATCATATCGAGTGGAATTTATTCGGAATAAAACAAACATTCGATTTACCGATTTCGAGTAAGTCATTGATCTCAAGAAAGCGCCCCTGGAGGTATTATTTTTGAAATGTATGTATGACTCATCATGTGTGTGCAGTACTAGTTTTGAAAAGGGTGACTCATGCAAAATCGGTAAGTTAAATAATTTTTGATATCGAATGATTTTCGTTCGACATAATGGCATACATTACAAAAATAATCCTGGGCCGAAACACTGTTTAGATTGCTTGTCAAACAGATCTTCCTATTCGCGATCAGAAGTCACACTGTCAAAAGGTCCTAAACTTGTTACTTTGTTCTGCTGACGGTATGACGATTGTCCATTGTTCAAATATTGATGAACCTTTGGGCAGCTTCTAGCCAGTAGTTACTCTGCTGACCGAAGACGCTGCTAAATTGGTCCACATATTTGCCTCTAAAATAAATATTTGGGCCATGGCACGGGCCCACCTTTATAAAAAAAAGACACACACGGGGGCAGATAAACCTAACCCTTCCGAGTTGCTCTTAGCCCAATTATTGGCCGTCTTGCTGGCAGTAAATGCCTCGGAGTTGGTCCAAATATTGGCTCCAGTTATTTTTGGTCCATAGATTGGGCTTAATTGCCCCCTCTAGCGACACTGCTGTCTGGCGGTAGATGTAAGGCTTTAACTGACCCTCCCCCCAAATGTTGGCCATCTTAACTGCCCCCACTAGCGACACTGCTGGCTGGCGGTTGATGAATGGTTGACCTCAACTGCCCAGATATTGATGGTCACTAGCCATACTGCTGGCGCTGGATGCTGCAGGGTTGGTCCAAATATTGGCCTCGTCTGAATACGCTGGACGCGCAGGGATGATTGGCGATCTGACACAAACACTGAAAATTGAGAAAAGTTAACAAAAAAAGTCTTCACATTGTATTCTTGCAGATGGTCGCCACCATCGTTAAATCTTTTAGTTTCACGTAGTTACTAAGTATTATATATTCAGTGGTGTCTTGAAGCTTGGGCCACCACATAGTAATAGATAATTTTAGACACAGAAAGCCAAGGAGCTTTCACTCTTTGGTTTTCATCACATCGCAGATTTTGATGGAATTATTTTACCTTACTTTTTTTCTGATACCATTTATAGTTTTTTAAGTAGTGGTACTTAGGTAAACAATAGTATAGATTGGTCATGATCTATTCCATAACATAATTATGTTCGCAGTATGTTTACAGCTAAGTTTATGTCTAAGCTATTCAAATTCACTCGTGCCGTGTAAAATTTAAGATAATTACTTAATTGAACATTTCTTTCAACAAACAACAATCATCATTATTTAATATGTATTTTTTTATTTAATTTGATTTATTTATATTTGCGTGAATCATGCAAACAGCAGCATTCTCAACACCGCACTGACCTTTGGTTTTTTAAACATCAGCTTTGTCCGAAAATTGTCCTACGAACATTCATAAAATATCAAATTACTATACTTTACTCATAAATAATTCAGACTTAACTCGAAAAGATAAGTAAGAGTCTAAAAATTCAATATAAAAAAACTGGCAAGTTGAAAGTTTTTACTTCGATTTCGATTAATTTTTATTCGACATAATAGACGAGTCATAAATCTTAAAAAATAGCAATCCAACTTAAGGTCAATTTAGTCATTCGAGATGTAAGACTTCGAATTCCTATATGGCTATGGTCATAACAAGGAACAGGAATAAAAAATATTCGATATCAAATAAAACTCATTCGACTCGCCGACTTTGCGTGAGTTACACTTTTCAAAAATACCACTCCTGTTCCCACAGAATATCATCAACAACTAAGCGTTAATCTTATTCCATCCTCATAGGCTCCCGGTCTTCTAACACACAATAACCTTCTATCTTCATGAAGTAACCTAAGTTAAATAATACAAACATGTGTACCCAGCTGTCCCCAGATGGCGGCCATCGATGAGGTCATGAGAGTGGTAGAAAGTTTCTCAGAAAAAATACCGATTCTTTGCAACGGCGTCGACACGCCAGGAATAAGTACCTACCAAGTAATTTCATTGCATCTCTCATCCTTCAAACTTGAAGCATAAATGCTTTTTGGTTGAAATACCTACCTACTTAGTTCCAAAAGCCACTTACGAATTTGGCATTCTCAAATTTCTTGAGAAGCCTCTTAATCTCAGCTCGGCAAGTCTCCTCACATAGCCTATTTATTTACGCTCGTGTCTTATCATTGACCAGCAGCCCGTCTCGATTTCGCCCTAGCCCATAGTCTTCCTCGATAAATAGCCTATCCAAAACTGAAATAATTTTTCAAATCGGACCAGTGGTTCCTGAAATTAGCGCGTTCAAAAGTTTGCCTCAGGTTGACATACCTAGTTTTAAAAGTCTATTACTAGTCTTTACCTACGAGTTGACATCCTTCAATTTTTTAGAAGCCTCTCATTTTCCCTGCTCTGTAACTCCTGGTCCCTCACTCCAAACAATTATGTGTTCTCCGTCCTTAAAGCGGAGTTTTCTTTCATGTAAATTGTTTCGTGATTTCTGTGCCATCCTGATCATGTCGTGATACCTTGAGCGTCAATAGCGCAGTGCCAATTCTTTATTAGAATAATGTTATTGCTTCTCTTACCTTTCAAACTAAACGAGCAATGCTATTTGGCACCAGAAATAGATGAGGGTTAGACACCCAAGCAGACGAAATTCTTACTAAAAAGTGGCTTACGGCCCATCAGGAGTACTATTTTAGAAAGTATGAATCAGTGAGTCGAATGATAGTCATTCGACGTATGAGTCACAGATAATTTTAAGTCTGGGTTCTTGATGGTAACCGGTCACCGTAGCCTGCAACATCACTATTCTAATTGAACTAGTTTCAAATGTCTGTACTTACGAATTGACATCTTCCAATTTTTTCAGAAGTCTTTCATTTTCCCTGCTTAATAACTCCTGGTCCCTCAACAGCTGGTCTCTCACTCCAAACAATTCTGTGTTCTCCGTCCTCAAAGCGGAGTTCTCTTCCATGTGCAGTTGGACTAGTTCCACTAGTTCTGTTTGAGGAAGTTGGTACAGTTTGTTTGGTTCTATGCGAGTCGGCGTGCGACGATGACCTTGAAAAAAAAGAAGACTTTATTTGGCGTCTGTTTTGATATGTGATGAAATTGCCATATCAAGGATTTAATAGCTTTTGATTTCTCAAAGTTCAGGAAAAATTTTGGCCGTACATTAATTTTGAGTGGGTTACATGGTCAATCGACCCTGTACTCCCTGGTGTCAGAGCACAGATAACCCCCAACCCCCTTGGGGGTTATCTGTGGTCAGAGTTATTCGATTCCGACTTTAGGCCTCTGACGTGGTTCCTTTAACGATAACCAAATGACATCCGAGACCAACGACGATTGTGATGATCAGTACCGCTAAATCTAGGACCATGACTTACAGCGTACTCTAGGCTCCGAAGCGTAAGCTGACGACGCAAATAGGAAAACACGCTTGGACGAAGAAGCAGTATAAAGACATTTCTAGCAGAAGTTTTCTTGTCGTAAATGCGGCAGTACCGTAGAAACACGACTTTACCGCTGTGAGCGACGGTCTAAGCGATCAAGATAAATAAATAAATAATAATTATGAGTATGAAGTCGTTAGAGGCTGGCCACGAGCGGCCCGCTACAGCGATTTCGCGCGCGGATTTTACGAGCGACAGCGATGGGCGGATCGCGGAGCGGCAAAAGCACATAATACATAAATAAAAAGTATTCTACATTTTAATCGCGAACACGAAAAAGTGGTCGAAATTTCGATGTCGATACCAGAAAGTATTCGACATTTCGATCTCGAACGCCAGAAAGTGATCGACATTTTCATCTCGAACACGAGAAAGTAGTGGAAATTTCATCTCGAACACCGGAAAGAGGTCGAAACCGGAATGTACTTATTCGACATTTCGATCTCGAACACCTAAAGTGATCGAGATTTCGATTTGGAATGTAACAGCAGAAAGTGGTCAACATTTTAATTTCGAAAACTAAAAGCGGTAAGAATATGTCGAACGACGAGTTAGTGTACTACTTCTCTTATAAAAATAATATCTTGTTTTAAAAACGGGCTGCTTTCATCAACTGAGAGACAATTTTGATAATGTCATGATTTGACAAAACTACCAAATACGTCCACGTCGGCCGCTACCGCTCGTGGCTACCAAGGTTCATGGCCTGCACTGCACTGCACTGCACTGCACTGCACTGCACTGCACTGCACTGCACTGCACTGCACCAGCACCAGCACATCGCCCCGCTCAAGGTCGTGATTCGTGAATGCGCCGTTACGCTGTAAAAGCTGTAACATGTTAATAAGAGATGCTTACTGTAGGAATCCATGTTATAGTCAGTCTGTACGTGTAGAGCGGTCCTGAGATGGTGGTTCTCAGCCTGTAGGGCTTCAACTTCCCGCTTCAAGCTTAAGATCAAGGCGTCTCGAGCGTCCTGTAAAGAACAAAATTAGGAAAGCCTCCAGCCGTGCGGGTTTCAAAGCTCTTGTTTACGATCATCTTCTCGCACAGCTGAGTGATGTGGGAATCTAGTTGCCACATGTATTGTGTTGTTTGTTTTGCATTGCATTAATAATTGTATATGTTTATTGTTTATGTAGGTATATTGTAAATACGTGTTTATATTATATGTAAGTATATGTATACATATATATATATGAAAATAATATGCAATACATATATATATATGTATTGCATATTATTTTCTTATGCTTTTTTGTTAATTTAACTTTATTTTACACCCATATAAAGCTCTCTGCTTGACCCAAAGGTTGACTGTAAGATAATGCTTTTAGCATTAAGTCCACCTAGTGTGCTTTACAATTGTATTTGTACAATAAAGTCTAAATAAATAAATAAAACAAAATGAGAATTCCGCAATGTACCAGGGCGCTTCACGCCACCACGCTCTTAGTAAACCCTTCAGGCACCATAGTGTCGGCCCTTAACATGACATTGAGCGTTTGCGAGTTTGCATTGCTCGCCACGGCCGAAGTTTGTCCATACAACAGTAATAAGCGCTATTCATATTACGACAAATACAATTCAGCCGCGTACGCACACGCGTCAATGTGCCTATTACCCCGTATCTACATCATAGTCGGACTTGTGAAGTGTCATCCTTGGAAATATTTTGCTCTCGATTTTTCCCTTAAAAGACCGTTCACACTGACGCGAATCCCGCTCGCGTGGCTGGACACCCACAGAAATAAGAATATATAGAAGTGTCATTAGCAGGCCAATTAACTTTCGTACGCTACGGCACGTCTACCGATTCTTATTTCTATGGGCGTCTCGTCACGTCAGTCACGCGGAATTCGCGTCAGTTTGAACGGTCCTTCAATCTGCGCGACTCGGTGCGGTATCTATTTCGGGTGGGAGGGTGTGAGTGTCCGTGTTGTACATTGGTACTATTAGTAATTCTGTGCTTTTGCCGAAAAGCCTGAGTGGCGAAAGCCTCGCTTCAAATTATCCTGCTGTGAAAGCTGGACAGCGAAAAATGGAGGTCCATTCAAAAAACAAAAAAAATCCTCAAAATCCTTTTATCTCTTGGGTATGCAGAAAAAGATTTCAGAAAATATAATTCAGCCTTTTGGCAGTGGCATTAATTCATTTAGCCTGTTATTCACTCTCTTTGTTTTCAGCCATTTGGCGTAATCCTCCTAAATGATTACTTAAATAAGTAAATAGAATAAAAATTCTTACCATTTTGACTATCGGCTTTGATTTAATCTTCTTCGCTCTAGCAGCGTATCTAAGCGTGTTTATCGTCTCGCTTAGATTCGATTTGGATGGAGCTATGCACGCTATCTGAAAATTTAAGAAATGGTATTTGTGATAATTTATAGTAAGCAGATTTCATCGTTTGATCTACGCAACATCAGAGACATGTCACATCGAAAACATAAAAGGATACATCAGGGTTGTCATCCCACGTCTGATGTCGGCCCAGGGTATAGAATAGATTCCCAGGGCAGCCCATCTTAGCATTATATTAATTGTAAGCACGACATTTAGATGAATTATTAATGGTACTATTTTTTGTCCATTCTCATGCTTTTTTCTCCATTTCGCAAGAACTTTAGAACCCTTTGTTCTTGAACTATTTGCAAACTATATAAGTTAGTTTTTAACAACCAAGGATTTTTCAAGATAAGAAAATTCCTATAGAGAAATCTATTGACATTTCAAGTCTGAAGTTCTGAAGTAAAGTTGACTAGAGTATGAAATGGGTCGAAAATAAATGCGTCATTTTTTGACCAATGGTTTAGGCATTTGTCTGCCAACATCCATACAAATATTATAAATGCGAAAGTCTGTCTGTCTGTCTTGCCGTCTGTCTGTCTGTTACGCTTTCACGGCCGAACCTCTCAACGGATTTTGATGAAATTGGGTATGAATATAGTTGAAGACGGGAGCTGCGGGAAAAAGCTAGTATGTCATATGTAATGAAAATATGACATATGTATAATCCTTTACATTTTTATTGTGTACATGAATAAAGTAAATAAATAAATATTTTGGCAGACAAAAGCCCCACGGGAAGCATACTTTGTTTAGTAGTTTCCAGCTTGTTTAGGACATTGAAGGCTTGAATAATTTGATTAGATGATAATAAAGATGATTCCGTGCTTCTAAAGGCACGTTGGCGGTCGTTAAAGGGACGAAGATGCCTAAAGGCGGTTCCAAAAACGACACCAGGGTGTACAGGGTAGATTGACGGGAATGCGGGAGCTGTCAAAAGATAACTCATCCACGGTTTGCAACTTCTTTGCCGGGTGCAAAAGAAAAATTTTTTTTTAGTCTCTTATACATATGATGATTTATGAACACATTATTGTTGTATTAAAATTTTACTGTTTTCTTTTTTTTGTCTCTCTTTTTTGTGCATTTGATGAAATTTTACGCGGAATAATATATTGGAGTCTATGAGTCTGCAGTCGCTCGCTCTTTTTCAAAGGTGCCAGCTGAAAATCAGCAGTTGCTTTAAATAAAGTAACATTTATGCTGAGCTTGTAGCCTTTTTGTGCTGCTGTGGCATACAAATGCATATAGGCTTGTCATGTATCTGTGTGTGTGTCTATCGTGTTGATTGAATGCAATGATTGGGTATTCTACTAATTTTTATTTTTTCTTTCATATCAATATTTTTATTTCCAGAAACAGAATTATGAAAGATTTTTTTGTAATCCGTTCAAAAGTAAATAAGTTATAAGCATTTGAAATTCGGTGGAAGGGGAAACTCAAAAAACAAGAAAAGGATGCACTGTGTGAGCTGTGACGTCACTGCCACTCGGTTTCGTGCGTACAAAAGAGATAGCAGGACGTCCCCACCACGCTCCCACTTTTCTTCTAGAGAAAACTTTAAAATCGAATTACTGCCTTAATTAACAACCAATTTTGTTGTTGTTTTCAGAATCGGTTACTTTTTAGTGTATATTTTGTTTAGTATAACAATATTAACCAAATATGAATACAGTCAAGTAGCCTATTATATGTATATGTGTGTTACAGACGAACAAATAACTAACATGATAGTAAATGACCATTAAAAAAGTAGGCAGTTACCATCAACGTGACTCCATTGCCTGCTAAGCTGTCTGCTAATAGTTTGGTCAGCTTGCTGTCCCGGTAGGGTATGTGACCCCTCTTTTTGCCGTCACTGAGTTGGGCTATGCAGTATCCTGGAAGATAAACAAATTATAGCATAATGATAAAGCGTAGAATCTTCTGGAATTTCTAGGAACAAATGATTCTAGAATTGAATGAAACGTAGAATCGTTTGAAAGCAGGAGTTAAAATAAGCTAAAATTTTGTATTTGTAATTTTGTTTTTGGTAAAGATAAAATTCCTTGTATGGCTTAGTTCTGTTAATATTATTAGTCTTCTCCATTCCGGAACTATTAGTCTTCTTAGTCATCTAACGACCAGTTAAGTCCACAAAATTGATCTTTCTGTACCTACTTATGTAAAGCAGGTGACGTCATTATCCTTAGATTTCACCAATCTTACCAAGCACCATAAGGCTCCTATTAATATTATTAGCCTCCTCCAAAGTCTTTCCGGAACTATTGGTCATTTTAGTCATCTCACTGCTAGCTAAGTCCACCCAAATTGATCTTACCAAGCCTAAAGCAGGACTTCACTTTAAATTTAATGTTATTAGCCTCCTCCAAAATCTGGAGCTGTTGGTATGTGACGTCATTAACGTAAGCTATCCAAATTAAATTTAAAAAAAAAAAACACTTCTTTTCCAGCAAAAGACTACAATAGCTACAAAAGGTGACGGTTCCATTTAAGCAAAAGGGATGCTTGTGTTAGAAAACCTCGCTCTTCATGATTAAAGTTGTAACAATAATAATAAAACGCAGTGAGTGTATAAAGTACAAATTCAAAATCCAAAACTCAAATATTAAAACTTATAAAAGGATCACGGCCAAAAAATATCTTTCTTTCTCGGCTTGCTTAAGCAAAAATTCTTTATTGTATTATTCAGGAATAGAAGCTTTTCATTTTAACATATTTTCTATAAGTAGACGCTTTCGATTTGAGTCAACAATTTTGATTTATGGGCGTCTGCCGTGATACATTTTATAAACTGATAAAATTCAAAATTTTAAATTTTATTTCATTATTATTAATGGGGTAGGTCAAAATATGCAATTATCACAATCACAGAATAGCATTGATTTTCTACCTTATTACTATAAATTTACTAATGAATATGAAAAACACATATTAATAATAATAATTATACAAGTAGTGTTTAATGTTGTGGAGATAGATATGACCTGCAAATAACATTGTGATCGTAGGTAATTAAGAAATTTCAAAGTCCTAGCCATTATATCCAAGACTATAGTAAATCTTTACCTAAGACCATAAGACTCCTATTAATATTATTTGCCTCCTCCAAAGTCTTTCCAGAGCTATTGGTCTTCTTAGTCATCTCACTGCCAGCTAAGTCCACAAAATTGATCTTTCCATGTGTGGAGCACGTGACGTCACCAGCGCTGCGTATATCGCGACGCACTCGCACGCATAGCAGTGTGTGTGAGCGGGACGAGTGTGCGTTCATTGCGTGTGTGCCTACTGCACGGTTTCGCATGCCTGGAAATACATTCATTGGGTTATTAGATTCACCCATGGCAAAAAAATATTAATTGTACCCGAAATAGATACCGCACCTCACCGCGCAGATTTAGAGTAAAAATCCAGAGCAAAACGATGCAAGCGTGTCGCTTCGGCCGCTGTGACGACTATGACACACACGGTAAATAACCACCCTATAACTAACAAACACATAGACACGCGTGCGTACCTATACGCGACCGAATCGTTGTAGTTGTAATAGGTATCGGGCTCGCCGCTGTTGTATGGAGTGCCCGGAGTATACACATGGTTCACCACTTAGCCTGCACTTACACCTGAAAGAAATGTCGACAGCAACTTATGAATGTAACACTGCAATTTCCACAGAGCGTTAACATTTGAGAGCTGCTGGCGGACGGACCGACATTTCTTGCAGAAGTTTTTACCTACAGGTGGACTAGTAGGTAGAAATATGGCATGACACAAATACCTATTTTATTTATAATTTCCACTGTTTTAAATCACATGAAGTCACGAGCACAGATAGTAAAAAAATAATACCTTCTTCCAGAACAGCAAACAAGTCGTCAAGCTCCTCACAATCCACTGTGAACTGGTTTTCCACGTAGAAGCTCCTGCTTTCCTTGGACCATCTCACTTGAAGTGGCTTCCTGGCAGTTCCCGGGTTTAAGAGGTCTATTACCTGTAAAATTAGAATTCATATCTTGTTGAGCCAAATAGAAAGCTGCTTGATTTCGTTTTTTTAATAGGCCTCCCTCTGTTAGGAATAGGGCTCCCATTTAGCTTTCTCGGCAGTGTCTGTCTGTTACGCTTTCACGGCCAACCCGCTGAACGGATTTTGATGAAATTTGGTATGAATATAGTTAATGACCCGGGGTCAAACATAGGCTCGTTTTTGACGCAGTCGGAGTTGCGGGAAACAGCTAGTTTTTAAATGTATCATATGTCGAATGAAAATCGTTAATCGAAAATGATTCTATATTGAACAAACATTGACTCTCCGATTTTGCAAAAATAACATTTACGGTCATCCCGCCATCTTTTATGTGGTCTCCCTCTAGATTTACGCCCCTCAGGAACCAATAATAATGAAAATAATACTTATTTGTTCTATACAAACTAATCAAAGTTGTCAGAGTCTAATTTTGAAATTAGAGAACTAGGGTCCGCCATCTAAGGTTTTTTTTTCAACTAGTGCTTATTTCGTGAATGGCAACACTTAGCTCATGTCTGATTTGACAGATAATTAGTTTTATCCTTCCGCTGAACGAATATGGTTGTGTATACGCTTGAACAACGCTGGGAAATATTGCGACATTACTTTGAAAATCATGGTAATGTTGCAGAATGTGTGCGAAAATTGCGTACGGATTTTGGAAGAAAAGAAGCACCGTCAGCTCCGTATGTTCGTTACCTTGTGAAAAAAATGAAAAAAAACTGGCATCCTCATCGATAAACCAACGCGTGAAAAGCCAAAAACAGTGCGTACACCCGAGAATATTGCTGCTGTGGCCGAAAGTGTGCGTGAAACGCCATCAACATCAGTTCACCGTCGTTCTCAACAATTGGACATTTCGCAGACATCATTAAGACGAATTTTGCGTAAAGACCTTGGTATGACGCCGTACAAAGTCCAATTGGTTCAGGAGTTGAAGCCAACTGACCATCCAATGCGTTTTCGCTTCGCTAAGTGGGCCTGCGATCGACTTGCAGAAGGTGCGGATTTTGCCAAAAAAAAACATCTTTTCAGATGAAGCTCATTTCGATCTTGGCGGGTATGTAAACAAGCAGAATTGTCGCATTTGGGGCACAGAAAACCCGCATGCATTCATTGAAAAGCCGGTGCACCCAAAACGAGTCACTGTTTGGTGCGGATTTTGGTCCAGAGGCATAATTGGGCCATTTTTCTTCGAAAATGAGCAAGGAGTGGCCGTTACAGTCAATGGCGATCGTTATCGGGCCATGTTGAACGAATTTGTTTTCACAGAAATTGAAGAGGAGGATATTAGCAACATTTGGTTTCAACAGGACGGCGCTACGTGCCACACAGCCGACGCTACACTTGATGTTTTGCCCCCTGTTTTTGAAAATCGCATTATCAGCCGCAGAGCTGATGTCGTTTGGCCACCTCGGAGCTGCGATTTGACACCGTTGGACTATTATTTGTGGGGTGCCGTCAAAGATAAGTGTTACGCCGACAAGCCAGAGACAATTGACGCTTTAAAGGACAATATTCGTGAAGCCATTGGTGAAATACAGCTGCACACAATCGATAATGTACTTAAAAATCGGACCGATCGTGTAGGCTACTGCATGGCCAGCCTAGGCAGCCATTTGAATGAAATTATTTTCCATCATTAACCGGAAAGTTTGTACTTTCAAATAAAAAAAGAAATTTGAAAAAATATTCAGTAGTTTTTTTTTATATAGCATTTAAAAAAATTTTATATGGCGGACCCATTATTACCGTCCAATCTACCATTGAATCACTAGCGTAGCGAGTGATTCCAATAAGGATTATTGAACTAGGTATGTGAGTGATTTAACGGCAAGCAAGATCGGAGAAACTGTTTGATCTCATGTAAAACTTTATAAACAATTAAAACTAAAATTTAATTTTACATTATAACAATTGTTAATTAATTAAATTAAACTAAAGAAATTTTTACAATCACGTTTATGATTGCTTTCAATTTTCATACAACTTCTAAGTAGCTCTCTATTTAGCCAAATCACCAAATTCGTTTTACGTTTTTGCGCTAACATTTAGTTAATCTGAAGTCATTTTTGGATTCCTTGTTCGTGGATAAAAGTGAGTAGGTATATTTGAATCTACCGAATGGTGGATCGAAGCGAACCAACAAAGGAGATCAAACAGTCGTCCTCTCTTCATACCTTGAAATTCCGGGGAATACTTTGAGCGTTCGGACTTGAGTTGACTTAGGTTAGGTGAGTTAGTTTGTTTTACATTTATATTTATCACATCTATTGTACTGTACACTCTCTGATGCCCATGTACTCTTTTTCCTTTGATTTTCGGGTTGACTGGAAGAGATCCCTATCAGGGATAAGTCCGCCTCTTGTTGTGTTCTATTTTGTTGTACTCGTAACAATAAAGTTTTTACATACATATACATACAAAAAAACTATTCTCCGATTAATCAATAAATCCTAGGGGTGGATCTAAGCGGACTGAGGGTGAGGGGAAAGAGGAAGATCAGAGACCTAGGAAATCAGATCAGTCATACCTTCTCGTTATAAATCTCCAAGAACGACGCTTTCAATATGAAGTGGCATTCTGGTCGCTCCCGGATCAGCTTGAAGAGGTACACGAACGACCTGACGACCAGGCCATGCTCAGGGTTGTGGGGACTGGTGCCTTTCTCCACCTGGAATTAGGAACATCTATTACGGTGCACAAGCCTCTACTCGTCCGAGAGTATTTCCCAGTTACGTCGAAGCCCAGGGTACGTTGTAAATCATGGTCCTTGATTTGGCGGCACTGGTTTTTACAATGGAGCGACTGCCGTCTGACCTCCGTAACCCTTTTTATAGGGAAACCAGACCAATAGGAACCTGATCCGAGGTGTATTAGTGACCAACACTGTCAGATTTTTTCGGGCTGATTCACAAATTTGAGCAGCAGCGGCCGGCGGCAGCGAGGTCTTTGAGCGGGGTGATGTGCAGGCCACGAACCGCGGTAGCTATGAGCGGCAGCGGTCGACGTGGGGACGTATTTAGTGTTTTCGAAAGTCGATGATTTCTAAAAAAATCCTACAACCTATTTATTGATTTACATTCATTCCAGCCATGTCTTTGTCACAAGCAACATGCGTGAATCAATCGCAATTAGTGGCATTTTCTATCTCTTCTGTAATCGGAAGGCACGTCAAGGCGATAACTTGTTGATCCCTACTGTTAGACGCATAAGCTTGTGTTAGTTGATCTATTGTTAGATGATAGTCGTATGGCACACCCCGAACAGTCCATACAACAGCGCCGAGATTATTACTACAACGATCCGGTTGTATACGCACACGCGTCAATTCGTGTGTCAGTCGTAGGGTTGGTTATTTACCGTGACACAGTGTCATCGTTGCATTGTTTTGCTCTGGATTTTTAACCTAAATCAGCGCGGTGAGGTGCGGTATCTGTTTCTGGTGGGAGGGTGTTAGTATCCGTTCTGTTCGTTAGTACTATTAATAATTCTGTATCTATGGGTTTATTTATTACTTATTAAGTACTCGTACGTACTCTACATACTTATTCTTGGGGTTTAGTTTCTTGATTTCTTCATTCCATAAATTTATAATATTTTAGTATAAGATGTCTAGTCAACATACCATTTTCAAAGACCAATTAATTCTAATCCTTCCATTCACATCATAAGCTCGTCAAAATACAAAGCAGCATAACATTTGTTTACCACAAAACAATTATTATTTGTCACGCACGTCCGTCCTGAAATTCGGCACGCCTCCAGTGCCTCCACCTAACTATATAATAACTACAGTAACAGAGGAATCGCTTAGCTGGGTTCGTAACGATAGAGCATGTTAGGCAAAGGTTTTTGGTTCATCCTTTATTTTGTTTGGTTTCTCCATGGAGGGTTACCATCATCCTAGCGTGTATTCGTAGTAGCGTCGTCAGCTTACGCTTCGGAGCCTAGGGTACGCTGTAAGTCATGGTCCTAGATTTGGCGGAACTGATTATTACAATGGAGCGACTGCTGTCTAACCTCCTTAGCCCTCTTTTCAGGTAAACCAGAGCAACAGGTGTGTTAGTGGCCAACACTGTCAGAATTTTTTAGGCCGCCCCAATGCATACAGCCTAAATACTGCTATCTATCCACAACAACCGGGACCAACGGCTTAACGTCCCTTCAAAAGCAAGGAGGAGCTCAAGATAGAAAATGCCACTAAATGGCGACCAATCCAATAACCGTTGCTTGACACGCCATTCGCTACGGGTCTACGACTAACGAGGAGGGTTACCATACAATACAGCGTTTAGTCGGCCTGAAATATTTGACCTTATCGGTCTAGTTTCTTTTAATTTGTATAATAGTGGGTCACTCGACCCTGCACGCGTGTTTTTATAGACAACATAAACGAACTAATATTTTAGGGTTCCGTACCTCAAAAGGTAAAAAAGGTCCCTTATAGTCTCACTCGTGTCGTCTGTCTGTCCGTCTGTCACAGTTGATTGCTTGGTTGGTTGACTGCTCAGCATAAACTGCACTACATCACTGATATTCTGTAAGTCCCTTGCAGGATTTGGAAAAAGGACATGAACTCACTATTCCCAATGCATAGAGCTCCGAATTTATCAATGGAAAGTAAAATGTGTACTCTGATAACAAACAAAAACATAACTCTCTCAATCCAAAATCACACACGAACCCACGACAGGACAGAGTTGAACAGAAAATACAATAAAATTATCTAAGTAAAAACTAAGCCATAGACTACCATACTCCAGCCCATCAGAATAAAATAAATATTTGAGTGGGCTCCAATACTGCACATGTTTTTTTTTTTTTTTTTTGCGGTTTTATGGATAATGGTACGGAACCCTTCGTGCGCGAGTCCGACTCGCACTTAACCGGGGTTTTTTAAATATATTTAATTAATTTTTACAAATTACAAAAAATAATTTTGCTTTTTCACTGGGCACGTTTATCTACCCTGCGTCAAATATCTGTGCACGTTAGTTCTATAACCTTCTGTTTATCCACTATATCTATGTGTTTTTAGGCATTAGCGTGGAGAACAGTTTTAGATATACATTACACTTAAAAACCCCTATAAGTATAATAATCATAGAACATTAAAAATATGATTGCGTTCGGATATAATTATTGGAATACAGACAAATTTTATGATATTGGAGATACTACGATGCGAGGTATTAATATTTTCCTTTGACAAATAGCTGCATTATTTGTCATAATTTCACAGCCTATAGTCATACATGTCATGCTAGCATTTTATAACAACAAACATAATATGTTAAGCTACCAATTTGTAACAATGTCACTACCATTCGTCACATAGACTTAAAAAATCGATAGAAATGACAATCAACGCTGTAATCTGGACGTCCGTTCTATCATCAATCACTAATTGTAGATTGGTGTTTGTGCAATGTATTGTAGCCACTTTAGTTGTAAACACTATCTGTGGCATGGTAATGACTTTGGCGCCAAACTCACCTTGAAATGTTTTATGTTATGTGTTTAATAATTTTATCAAATCAGAATCAAATCAGTTTATGATTAAAAAATCATAAACTACAAGCACTCTTTCGGACATCAATTTCGACAAACTATTTTTTTTTTAAATTCATGATTTCTTGAATAATACTTTATAGAAAAGTAGATAGGTATATAGTACAAACTAAAACTGGACTACTTCAAAATCACGTTCTAAAATGGATGAAACTACCTAATGACGTTATCAATTCTACAATTTTTTATTTTATTTTGTATGTAATATTGATGCCCTAAGAGCTAATAATGATGTCATAAAATTTTATTTTGCCTCTCTCGTGTGGCGTACTGCACCAATAGTAGCACCCCAAAGGAAGTCTGACATTGAGCAAAAGGCCCATGACCATAGAACATCGAAACGAAACAATTCCTTTCTCAATGCCCATGACAAATATTGTCAAATATTTGAAGGAGCAGGATAGTGGAGGAAATGAGGTAAGGATTTTGTCCAAACAAAATATAGCATCTAAAATGATTTTCGTCACGTCATTGTTATACACAACTTTTCAGCCGCAGTCAGTTCACTGCTGGATATAGAACTATCCTAATTATTTCCAATATGACCGTTTGTATGCGGCTTGCGTACAGCGTACTTAACCTGCGACTTTTTTCAGAACCCTATTTTTGAAACTTGACTGACATGACATTATGACGAATGAGAATCATTTGATATCCTAGATATTTTCCATGACCAATTGTATACTTTCAAATCGAAAATTCAGTCATCCCACACAAATGCATGTTAATTTAATTTAGTATCAACTTAATTCAATCTTTTAATTCAAATTCAAACCGAATTTAATTTAATTCTATAATTAATTTGATTCAAATTCAATTTATATCTAAATTATTTTATTTTCAAATTCAATTTACAATTCACAATTTACAATATTTGATTTATTTTGCTTGCTGCCAAAATGTTTATGAATGCTGTGTTTATCTGTAATTGGGTTGCATGCTAGCACATTTGTGGGAATGTTTATTGTATGTTATTACATGTAACCTGTTGGTGTACCAAATTGAATAAATATCGAACGAAATTAAATTATTCGACTCACCGATTTTGCGTGAGTCACTCTTCCAAAATAACATTCCTGACCATCTGGTCGGTGGATGCCCAAATAGATAATCTTGTTTTACAGATTGATTATAAACTTACCAATCCGGGTGGTCCTGTCAGTGTGTGCGTCTTCCCGCTTCCCGTCTGTCCGTAACAGAAGGCGGTGCACGAAAAACCCTCTACCGCCATTTCTAGTAGCCTCTTAATCCCGGAGTATTCCAGTACATCTTCCTGTGGATTGCAGATATACCTAGTCAACTAGCTGTTCATTCATTACACAATACAATACCCAGGGTGTAGTTTTAAGGAATCGCCTTTCGGTCTCTAAATGGATCCTATAACGACCACTAGATGGTAATCGGGACCAACGATAAGTGTCTTCCGAAGCACGGAATCAGCATTCTAATCAGATATTCAGGTGATTCAAGTCTGCAATGTCATAACCAAACTGGCAACAACTAAACAAAGTATGCTTCCCGTGGGAATTGAACTAACGAGCTAAGGCAAACTCCTTAACTACTGAACCACGGAGGCAGTCAACTTACTTACTTATTATATATATATATATATATATAATATAACTAGCTGTCTTTATGCTAAACCTACCTACTTTCTTAAGAATTGACCCTCATAAGTGACAAATGTGACAATAATACCAAGAATACTTATTCGAAGAGCCATATAAAATTTATAGGTTTTGCCTCACGAAAACAAAGAATATAAAATAGCCACGAAAACTTGATAATTACAGTGTCTGTCTGACAAAACAAATTCTATCGCAAGCGTTTTGGACTCTTTGCATTAGCTCAAAAAATTAAAGACAAATTGAAATTTCTCTTAGTTACCTGTGTAGCAGCCGGTTCGAATACGACATTATAGGAGAATACTTTGGGCTTCTGTCCAGGATTGTCTGTGTTGCAGACCACCTGCCCTCGACCTGGAAACTCCAGGATGTCCCGCTCACCCAAAGACCGCTCTTTTTCGTTGAACGGACGAATTCTAAAGAAAATAAACTCATTTAGTATATTCAAGACTGATATGGAATAAATTGCATCACATAAACCAAACTTTGCCTCAATTAGCATATCAAAATTATTTATACAAATTACTACCTAACTTTAAAACCTAAATCTAGAAGTAGTAACTTTACAACTAACTTTTTCTCTGAATTGGAATTTAAAGCTTTGCTGGATCTTATTTAAAAATACTGGGCCTCTTATCCAAGAACTGACCAGCAGTGCAGTAATTTGTCTAGGTGAATGTAAATTTATGCAAACAATTTCTTCAAAATTTAAGAACCACTTTCAACCCATACAATTAGGATTTGGCAGTCGTGGAGGTGCTGAAGCAGCGGTACATTCGGTTCGTACTTTTTTATCTAAAGACTGCGAAGCGGATGTCCTGCTCAAAATTGACGTGAAGAATGCTTTTAATAGTATTGATAGGTCAACCCTGCTGAACGAAGCCCAAATATATACGCCTGAAATTTATAAATATATTTGGCAATCTTACAGTTCCCCTACAAAATTATTCTTCGGTAACTCTGAAATTTCATCAAAAGAAGGCGTTCAGCAAGGTGACCCTCTAGGTCTCACTGTTTAGCTTAGGAATTCATTCCATTAAATCAAATTTAAATGTCTGGTACCTAGACGACGGAACTCTAGGAGGTAAAGTGGAAACGGTTAAAAAAGATTTAGTCAGAATAATTAGAAACTTCCAGAAAATTTATTTAGAGCTCAATGTTGGAAAATGTGAGCTATATGTTTCTAATAAATTTGACAATGACCATAGTCATTAAATAATTCAATCTTTCAAAACGATACGCTTCACCTCCTCGGGTCACCGTTACTCGAGGAAAGTATTAGGGGTCTACTAGAATATAAGTCTAACTTGTTTTTGGAAAATATTACCAGATTGGGCCTTTTAAATTCACACATAGCATATACCATTTTAAAATACTGCCTATTTGTCCCAAAGTTTACCTATATCCTTAGAGCTTGCCCAATTTGGAAACACACCAATATTTTAGAACATTTAGATGCCACCCTCAAAATTGCTTTAGAAAAAAATCTAAATTTAAACCTCGAGACTAATGCCTGGTGTCAAGCTTGTTTGCCAATTAGATCTGGTGGCATCGGTATTAGAAAAGTCTCCAGCGTTGCCCTTCCGGCGTTTCTGTCGTCCGTACACAGTGTGTCTAATGTGAATTTTTTTTTAAATAATACATCAATAGAGATACACTGTCGTATGGACGCAATTAAAGCCTGGAAGGCTCTCTGCCCTAGCGAGAAAATTCCAGAGGCACCAAACCGCCAGAAACTCTAAGATGATCTGCTGGTGCAGAGAGACTATAATATTTTGACACAAAATTGCCTCAAGACCGCGCAAGGCTGCTTGCTGTCTCGGAGCACGAATCGGGCCAATGGCTACACGCCTAAAATAGTTTCTTTCTTAAATAGGTTCTTTGTTATTTAAGTTTATAATTATAATTTTAATTTTTAGTATTAATTTTTTAGTTGAATAGTGTATATTGAATTAATAAATTTATATTTTAAGTTTAAAATAAACATTATAAATATGAATGTTTTTAAGACGTTAGACAACTAAGAACGCATAAAAAATTATGAACGTTCGTTAAGCCTAGCCCAAAATATATTTAGTCCTTTTCTCTCTTATCGATAATTTGACGTGAAAGAGCGAGACAGAACAAATATTTTAGTTAAAATGGGCTTATCAGACGTTTGGATTTTTTATGAAATAGGAGGATCTTGAAACATTAGGTAAATCGGTTCAAAGAATAGGTTTATGTTTGAGTGCGATGCTTGTTACAAAATCATAACCCTCTTTAGGATTTGCCGTAGTCAGGTAAACAGACAGGCCATTCGCCATTCAAAAGTAAAGGTATCATTCATTCTCATCACTGAATCTCATGAGTAGGTAGCAATTGTGTATAATTAAATTGACTTATAATTATCTACGTTGCTAATTAATAGATATGGTATCATGTAATGTAATTACATACAAATTGGTTGTCCCGTTTTAGGTACAGTCGCAGAATATTTCGTAGTTACTTTGTATTGTAAATAGACAATGGTAATTAAATATTTTATGATGGATTGATTCATTATGTACTTTTGAGTTTTTTTTCTCAATATTACTTGATTTAAGTAATATTGGTGCAGGGATGTGACGACCCCATCACCCACTGGATGCCCTTCCCAGTGCAGTCAGTCTTCGCAGGGCAGCTAGTGGAGAGCTGTTGGTGAGTGGCGACACCGCGGACCTGAGTGCTCCCAGAGGAGGCCTCCGTCTCTCAACCCCGGCCTTCCTTCGCCAAGGTCGGAGTGGACGCCGATGAGGGACAGGACCCCTACCTCTGGCTTGCCTTAGCCGGCCGGCCAGAGTGGAGTCGCATGAGCTATATGCTCGAGGGTGGAAGTGTATTGCACGTAATGGCGTAATAACGGGGAAACCCGCTCACGAGACAACTCGCGATGGCAAAACCGGAGCCGCACCTCTCGGCACCCTTAGTAGCTCATTCCAATGTTGCCCCTCTGTTGCCAAACGCGGTGACTATTTGGGGGCCCATTTACTGAGTGGCGAGTCACCGCCTGCCACTAATAGTCAGTAATTATGATTATGGCAGGTGTCCGAATCTCTATTACAATAACCCAGTTTAAACCTTTCCAAACTTCATAACCATAACCCATTTTATTATTTTCACTAATTAGCAATAGTTCCTTCTCCTGCCCAGACCTGTTCATGAAAATATCAACTATTGATATAGCCGAGGACGGGTTTAGGCAGGAGCACCACATGACATCAACTTCTCCAAACTGACTCCAACTCCTCCTCGGCCTCTACGCGTTAGATCCATATCCCAGCACAAGCCTCTCAAAAGACCGGGTTTAACTCGTTATCCACAAAGAAGTTAATATAATAATGTGTGTCACATATATACGCAAATAAAAATACCAGTAGGTCCGTAATAGGAATCTTTAAATTTTTGTAAAGTAGAATGTACAAGTCACACAACATTAACTATAATAATAAAGTAATCGCAGTAAGGAACCTTAGACTTGGCACGACTTTGTCTAGATTTCATTACTTTTTAGAGATAAACAAGCAGCTCCATCGAGACTTGGCTAGTTTTTTACAGATTGTTTTTGATGGGAATTCACTTTTTTTGTAGAAACGTGGGCATATTGATTTATTTTATTAGATTTTCTTATTTGACAGTTTTTTTTTTCTTTTTAGGAGTAGTTTGTAAATTAAACCTAGAAAACTAAGAGTACTAAATAACTAACAATTAAATAAAGTATTCAATTAAAACTTTTTTAAATCTAATAATTAAGTAATAATCAGTAATCCGTCACTAATCATAAAATTCCTAACCTATTCAAATCTTCGAATTGTTATAATAACAACCTGTTAAGGTAAGTTAAGGTTAATTAGCAAACCTCACGAAATAATAAGCGAAATGCAAATAATCCCTTCTAATCCTAGCAAACGTTTTCAAGCGCAGTAGAAGAATGTCGTTGCACGACTGTTGCCAATTCGCAATATAAGGTTATCGGAAAAACAAACGTAAGCGCGTTTTAAAATATAGTCAGGGCCATCTAGCGACGTGTGCGGGTATCACCGCCACTCTTAGTCCAATGCATTATATTTTGACCAAATTTTGAGCGAAATTAATATTTTAGTGTAATTTGTTTATTTAATTTGTGTAATGTTCGAGTAGAATAAAGTTAATCGTTCGACTATTTCTTCTTGTAAACTTGTAAATATAAGTATAAAAGCCAGTCTAGTCTTATCCAGAGTTTTCCTTTAATTTTATTTATATGCGTATTAAAAGCAGAAGGAGAGGCATTCGCCCAGCAATGGGACGCTATAGGCTAGATTAAATTAGAAGATGTGTCCCACTACGCTGGATTTTCGCAATGACAGTCGATTTTTTTATGTACCAATAGTAGAAGAGGGCATTACCATATCTCTAATACAGCTGAGACCGGCTGAGGGTTCTTCATCAGATACCTTAGACCTTCGATTTTTGACATCAAATGAAGCGGCCCACCAAGTTGAATATTTTTTGTAAAGGCGGTGTAGAAAACTAATATTTTGTGGACTAATATTAAGGCTGGAAAATAAAACACGTAGATATTTTTTGAGTACTTGATATGACTGTTTATTAATTGTTTCTATAACAACCAACAAAACAAAATATATATTAGACAGAGTATTTACTAATAAAAAGGTTCAGTTCTCAACAGGCGGTATGTCGATCTCTAATAGTTTGGTTGGGCTCTAGTGTTTTCTAATCAGGGTCACCAGGTACTCCAGATCTTCGATTATCCTAGTTTTTATAGTTTTCCCTTTATGTGGCTATTAAACCCTAACTCTGTTCCAAATTTCAGCTCTCTGAGTTTATGGGAAGTACTAGTTCTATTCTGATGATCATGAGTGAGTGAGTGTCATAAATGCGAAACTTTGCTTTCGCTTAACTTCGGAACTAAATGACCTACAGACTTGAAATTTTGGATTTTAAGTATGTGATTATAGCTTACTGTATGACGAAAATTTCTGCGTTCTGGTCTTATCTAGAGGTTCTCAAATAGGGGCCTGAAAATACGGCAAAATGGTTCCAGTAAAGGATGGTACGGCAGTGTTTGCTTCGCGCTCGACTTGGCGGGGGCACTGCCGTGCTCCCCGATTATTTAAATAAAACCGGTCAAGTACGGGTTCGATTCGCGCAAAAACGACCGTAACATCCATACTAATATTATAAATGCGAAAGTCTGTCTGTTTGTCTGTCTGTTACGCTTTCACGGCCAAACCGCTGAACGGATTTTGTTAAAATTTAGTATGAATATAGTTGAAGACCCGGGCTTCAACATAAGCTACTTTTTGACGCAGGCGGAGCTGCGGGAAATTGCTAGTTATCTTTAAAACAGAAATAAAAATCATGTCTGTTGTATGGGAACCCCCTTAAATATTTATTTTATTTTGTTTTTTTTAATATTTGTCGTTATAGCGGCAACAGAAATATTTCATTTGTAAAAATTTCAACTGTCTAACTATCACGGTTCATGAGATACAGCCCGGTGACAGACAGACAGACGGGCAGAGGAGTCTTAGAGATAGGGTCCCGTTTTACCCATGGAGCAAACTCCGTGGGTACCCTTTGGGTACGGGACCTTGAAAACAGGTGAACTGACATTTTGCCAGACGTTTCGCAAATTTTTATTAGCTATTGTAATAACTTAACAAGAAACTCGTCATAACCGGACGCCCACAGAGGCAAGTTCAAATTTTGTTTTGTTTTGTAAAGTTCATGAATCCATTTAGCGAAATAGGCTTTATGTACGAATGTTGACTTAATTTTCGCTATATGCAAGCTACAATTTTTGGGACGTAAAATATAAGCTGAAGCGATAACAAGCTGCTAAATCTAACAGCTGCTCTTAGAGTCGTAAATGACCAATAAAAATTCTTTGTCAAACCATACGGCCTTAGTAGACAGGCAGAGTTTCTGCTTCAACAAAATAGTAACTTACAAAAATTATTTATTTATTTCCACTTACACATCTACCATTACGGATACCATTACGGATACCATTACGGATTACCATTGCGATAGAGTAGCACTATTTAAATATACATTTACAATACATATATTTTATGCCTTATAACAAATTTTCGATAATGATATACTTGTGAATTCACTCATAGTGCAACTAAATAGGTCGATCTCAAGAGCCACAGCATTCAGTGTTCGCAACGCTCGCGTCAGTGGGGCTTCTCGCATCAAGTTAGTGCGTGTGTATGGCAGTGCCAGCAGCGGCGGCCGGCGGCGGCGGCGCGATACGTATCCATTCGGCACACAGAGACACACTTCCGATAACACATCCGCATGAGAAATTTCCCCCCTTAAGACCCTTAACAGATATTTTATATGGACAACTTGCCTTCTGACCTTTAGTTCCTCATATCCAACCATCCCTAAAATGAACAAAGTAGGATACATCAACGGGTAGAACGGGTAAACTCCATACAGTCTCATGTACAGATACCTAACAAACTTGTTTTGTATCTTTTCCAGCATGAGACTATATTTGGCTTCATGGGGATCCCAGATCATAGAGTTCACTTCAAGTTAATTGATTATCTTCATAGAGATATACCTATGCATATATTTCGAGGATTTTCTTTATTTTTCTTTTCTGATAAGGTTTGTAGTTTTTATTAATCATATTGTATAGTAGTAGTCTTTTGTTATAATTAATAAAAAAAATATAAAGCTGTTGTGTTGTGTTTTTCATATTGCTTTTGATATTGCATATTCGCCGTTATCGCTGTCTATTATAACTTGGACCACAAAGTTCAATCAAAAAGAAGGCTTTACAGCAATGGAAATCGATTGCTTATCAAAAGGCTGTGTCAACAACCCCACGCGTGGAAGCCTCAATAACATTGCGTCGGTAATCATATTCCAAATTAATTATATTGTATTGCTATGTGGCCTAGATTGATAAATTTCTGAAATACGCAGTTCATTGCACAGAAATAAGAATTGGGAAGAAGTGGCATGTTAAGCCTCTCGAGTCTTAACTTAATTCGGCGAGGCTTAATTGTAGCATGCAGGTAACGCCCACATGGTTCTACCCGTTTTGTGGTTCATTGTCTGGGGCACCATCTAAGTGAGATTCTGTCAGTTTTCATGACTATCCTTTTTTTAGCGTGAAAACTTAAACTGTAAAACTCGTTCTAAGTTACTTTAATTTTTACAATTTACGACACCATATTCAACAACTTTTTTCTTGACTTTTATCTTTTTTTTATTGAATGTATAATTGGAAGGAAATAGCGAGAAATAGAGATTCGTGGAAGAAGAGAGGGGAGGCTTTTGCCCAGCAGTGGGACACCTAAAGCTATTTAAAAAAAATATTGAGGTCTAGTTTCATGTATATAACACACTGTAAAAATCTAGCCATACCCTGTATTTAAGACTTTTGGCGGGAATCTGAAAAGAAGTGTCGGTGTATTTTATTTTCTAAAATGTGTGTTTTGTCGAGTATTTGTGCATAATAATGGTGGATTAAAATCAGTTTCGAGAAATTTCTAAAAAACACCTCGAGTTGAATAGACGTATTTCATCTCTCCCAGCTACAATACTAACCTGACCACAACGTTGATGTTGTCCTCATCGGAGTTGAGGGTCGTGCTGGAGCCTCGGGTGCTCCGGTCCAGGCTGCCGGCCCGACTGCTGCCGCTGAAAGAGAACACCAAATGAGGATTCACTTAAGTCATATCTCGCCGTATGACTGCGAATGTAATCTTAAAAATAAAAAACAATCGCGGTTTAAAAAAATATTCTTGGGGCTATGCTTTCGAAGCATGTCATTTATCTGTTGCTGGATGGTTGCCCCCGATTTTCCCGCGTAAAAAGTAGCCTTTAAATCGTACTTGTGGGTACCTACTCTCCGGCTCCGGTTCTCAGACTATACAAAAATCACGTCAATTTGTCGGTTCCTTTAATACGTATACCATATATTAAATACACAAATTAGCAAAAAGCGTCGAAACACGAGATCAATGTCGAGCACAAGAGATATTTTTATAAAGAGTTCCTCATCAACATCTAACTTTAATATTTTTTTTTTTAATATGTTTGAAGAATAATAATTACAATTATATGAACCTATGAACTAAAAACCTACACTAACAACTCAATTTAACATAAACTAAAATTAAATTAAAACTAAAAACCTAAAAATCTAAAAACTGGTGTCCCTGTGGCATGGTTCCAAGAACGCCAGCTGCATTCCCGCGCTGAATAGCAATTGCTATTCTTTGCGCGAGATATGAGCCGGCCCTCTTGTCACCAGCGACGTCGACCAGTCGTGGGGCCAAAGTTTTATAAAATGATTTCATGCTGGGCCCCCATGGACCGAACGTTTCAAAGCCAAGCGGAGCAAATATGTAATCACTAGATAATGATTCATATTTACGCCGCTTGGCACCCTCTGCAGCCTCCGCCGCGGCTCCGGCCTTGGAGACTGTTCCCTTGAGGCGGGAAGGAGCCATCGTATCGACACATGTTGCGTCCCATACGAGTGCCCTTCTAATATAAAGAGTTTAATTATCTGGTTATATTAGAATTGGGTTGGAAGTACATAAATTATACATCGTGACGTCATCTTTTCAGTTTATTTAGTTTGGAACGTTTTCGATACGTCCATTGCAAGTAAATTAAAAAAAAAGTCTACCATCCGTAAATATACCATCATCAGTTAGCTTTAGTTTATGACCCATAAAAAGCTGTTAAGGCTTTATCAGTTCTCATATTCATGGACTATAAAATAGGCCAATCATACGTACTGGTGTTTGCTCATATGATTGCCCCCATAAAGTTACTTATGCAGTAGTACGAATCGATTTGAATTCTTAGCTTTTATATATCTGGACTGAAATGGCTGAAATAGCCTAAAATTATGACTTCTATTTACCAACTACCTGAGGTCTCAGAACTCAGAACTACAAGTCTTAGTTTGGTCTACTCCACGACGGAATACTGTGCGCCGGTCTGAATGAACAGCTCTCACACCAACCTTGTGGAAGTACAGCTCAATCAGACTATGAGGTATGTTAGCGGAACAATAAAGAATATACCTGTCGAATGGCTTCCTTACCTAAGTCATATACCACCACCTCATCTACGCCGAAAGCATGCTCTAGTGAGTCCCAGAATATTCTCACAAACCACGATCTGCCCGCCTATACGGAATTGGCGTATCCTGCTCAGCATCGGCTCAAATCACGCCATCCCCCTTGCAGAACTGCTCGGGAACTCATTGAAAGTAACTTTACCATCAAAGAACAGTGGGAACAGGAGTGGTGCGTCAAACCACCTAACCAAATGGGTGCTCTCATATCCCCCACACAGAAACCATCTGGATTCACGCTCCAACGCCGCGAATGGTGCCTGCTAAACAGACTAAGAACTGGCTGCGGTCGAAGCAGAGCGTTCAAATTCCGATGCGGCTAGATTGACTCTCCGGCTTGCAAATGTGGTGCTCCCGTACAAGACGTGTCACATATTATCAGTGAATGCCCGCTCACCAAATATGACGGCAACCCGGCAGACTTGCTTACCCTGGATAACAACGCAATCCAATGTATGCAGACACTAAAAGTTTCTTTGTAGTTATTAGTTAAGGAACAACTTAAATTTGGCCATACGATTAGTAATAATGTACAAAGATTGGCAGCGTTGGTGCACTACTATCTCCTATTGCTGCTGTCAAACAGTAGTAAGCTTATTGTGTTCAAGTTTGGAGGTAGTTTATACTACATACTTATATTATTAACAAAACCAAATCTAGGACCATGATTAAAAGCGTATGTATGTCTCTTAAGCGTAAGTTGGGGTTACAAATGAAAAAACACGCTCCAGGAGACCTATTTTTAGAGAAGAGATATATGATATGTCGAATGAAAATCGTTTGAGAATGAACAAAAAAAAAACAAAATTAGATAATGCTTTTACCATTAAGTCCACCTATTATGCTTTACAATTGTTTTAATACAATAAAGTTTAATCAAATATATAAAAACATAAATTATTCGACTCGCCGATTTTACGTGAGTTACACTTTTTAAAAATAGCACAAGATGAACTAGTTCAAATAATGGCTAGCATTCCAAATTTAACCCAGCTCACCACAGTTTTGACACGCAGCCCACGAACATGCATGCCCAGCTAGGCTATCGTGTAGGTACTACATATACTTAATTACAGGGGCTGTGACTGTGACGTGACAACTCGTGTAATGAGCAAATCAATGGTGAATGAAGCTAGATTGCATGTTCGTTAATGTTTGTTAGGGGGATGCTTGTTAACGACCTTACATAACCGAAGATCAAACCAAGTATAGGTAACAGGCATGGATGAATTACAAAGATGAGTATTTGAGAGGCTACACGGGGCGGAAGGCAGACGTGCGGGGTGCTTGGTTTCGGCCGTGGCTCCAACCATGGAGCACGAGCAATGACAAGTGACACTTTGTGTCGGCGAGGCGCCAATGATCACATCACTGCGCCATTTAAAACGGCATCTCCTCTTTGTAATTGCTCCATGTTAACAGATCATTTTCTATGGTAATAGGTAAATTAGGCTCTTTATTCTTGTGGGTAGTTGCAAGTACAACATTATACATTAGACCCACAAACTGTTCTCTGCATTACCCAAAGATTTTAGACCTTCCTATTATCTATTAAGTGCTCCTTTTTTTTTGTTTGCACCATGCACTCTCTTAATATTTATGATGTTTCTCACCACATACGAAATAGGCGATACTAGTCTAGATTGTCACCATAACTGACATTAATACTTTAGAATAAATTGTATTATTTAAGTTTTATTTTAGAAAGAAAAACTAGAAAACGAAATCTTTTTGGTTGCATTCGGTGGGCTATTTTCATAAATAACACCATTGTGTTATTTATGAAAATAGCCCACCAATAATATTCATTAATATTAAACACTTTTCCCGCGCTTTTACAGATTGACAGCTGTAATCACGTGCCGTTTCCCATCCAACATGGCGGACAAATGTCAAGGATTGTCTATTGACCAGCTGGTATTTATAAAATATATGGTTCTTGCTTTTTAAATAATAGCCCCTATATTGGTTAATTGAGTAGAATTGGAATGTCACTTAATTACGTTAATGCCATGCCATCATATAAGCAATAAGTACCTACCGATCGACAGGTGCCATACATATGCGGCTTTGACGGAACAAATTAAAAAAAATGTTATCCATTCTTTAAATTTTTAGGGTAGTGCCGACCCATGAATGACTAGGTAGTAGGTGAATTTAAAAAAACTTGACTACGTCGGTACCTGTGGTCGGTACATATACATGGAATTAAATAGTTTTTAGGACTTTTGGCGGAAACTTATGAAGAACAGTGTCGGCGCGGCGCTGTATTTTATTTTCCAAAATTTGTGTTTTTCTGAGTGTTTGTGCATAATAATGTTGGATTATTATTCGCAAAGTGTTCAAGAATAAGCGTGAGTGTTGGGAAGTGATACAATGTTCGATAAAAGCTCCTGGAAATCGCTAATTTCAGTTTTTCTACTACTTCACTTAGCATAATACTTCTCACTCGACTTGACTTGACTTGCTCGACTAAACGACCTTATTGTATATTTTTTACTTGTTACTGGCTAAATACGAAAGTAAAAGCCATAAAAAAATGGGACGAGCTGCATGACCAACTGGTAGTGGATTAAAAAACACAAAAAAAAATGTTTACCTATTTGTGTGATGTATATTATAAATAAAATAATATCAGTTTATACAAATTAGATCAAGGTTTGGTATGTCAGTATACCTACTTCATTATGGTGTGAATAGACTCATCGGAGGCTATACACCCCTGCTGATTGCTATGTCAATCTTGAAAGGTAGCGAAAAATTAATGGGGTTAAGGACCGCTGCGAATCCGCTTAATTTTGGCTTGGAAATTGTGTTTAGTTTGTAATATCTTTATTGTACATAGCCTATTTTATAACTATGTACATAATTTAGGCGGGAAATATTATTGTAAAATTTATATGACTGTAAAAATGTGAGAATAAATAAAGTCATCCAAATAAAGTAAATTCATTTTTTTTTAATTATCTTTTAAATCTTTTAAAAGATATGCTTGCATAAGCATGATCTTGAAATCATAATCATACACATAGAAATAAACTGGTAATACAAACTAATACATATAATAATATATACATATCTCTGGTCAGACTAGTAGTGATCTTTGGAGTCTGCTGCCGACTCGCATACAGTACCTAATCATTTGTTGTAACTTGCTATGAAAATATCCAATATATCTTCCTGTATATTTTTCACATGTAAAAATTTACTGAACTAGTCACAAAACATGTTAGGATCACTTTTCACGTGATAAATAAAACATTCAAGTCTTATTTTTGATAAAATAATTTTAATTCAAACCTTTAATTCAACAATATGGCGCGTGGATTATATGGGTGTTGCCAGCATTACAAAGTCAAAAAGTTACAATTGTTACAAAACCCCGTGTTGATTTTTTAGAAATGTTTCATTTATTTGGTTTATCAGTCATTCTTAATTATAACATTCATTCGCTAGCGACTGCGTTAAGGTTTTGTATGTTTGTAAGGAAAAAGCATATAATAGATTTTAATTTTAAAATAGTCAAACAGGGTTTGCTAAAACTGATGGTAGATCTTACGTCGTGTCGATAACTCAATTTTAGAAGCTCAGGAGTGCTATTTGTCAAAAGTGTGACATATTCCTATGTCGAATGAAAATTACGTTAATTTAGTTAACGAACAATAATAATTCGAATCGCCGGTTTGCGTGAGTCACATAAATAAATGATTTACGTAAATTCGCTGAGTCGAATGATTTTCATTCACGATAAACATTGAGTCCAATGATTTTCGTTCGACATCGAATTACTTTAATCTGTCATAAACGATGAGTCGAATGATTCTCATTCGTCATTGAATCGAATGATTTTGTATGTTGTAGTTGAAAACTGAATTACCAATCAAATTTTATTTATGTTGTTTTATTTTCGTCTGTAAAATAACACACAACATTTATAAACCTATATTTACATTTTATTTTTTCTACAAGAATTGGTATTTAACATACATCCTGGCAATCATGAAAATTAAAAAAAAAACGGTTTTAGACATAAAGCGACGGATATAAATGTGTTGGAAGACTCTATCTAGGGTTTACCTATGCCAATTGACCACAGATCCCAGTACCACAGAACCAACTCACGGCCATTGTATTGGATTTTTTGGGGTTAGTCTTACTTGGGTAAAATGGTAAAATCCATGTAGATCGATCTTTTACACCCTAGTATCAGAGGGTAGATCGTAGAGGTATAAATCGACTCTGTTCGCTTTCGTATCTTCTAGTTGCGATGTAGGTATGCTCCTCTTGGTTTCAGAATATCTTCAAGTTAGCCCGGTCTTCTTCTTCTTTCGTGTCTATGGTATAAAACTATACTAGGCTACACTTCCACAAACTTGCTAAACCAAAGGATGGCATAGATGAGGCAACCCAGCTCACATTGCGTGTTCCAATCATTCAAACCCTCTACCGTGATTCATTTTTCACTTGAAGTGTTGCGTGTTAATTCACTTTAAGTACTGCGTATAAACTTAATAGTTCTACGTAAAGAGATGACTATGCAAAGAGGTCTATTATTTGGTTTGGCGAAAAGGTTAAAGCAAAAAGTTATTTTGATGTTTATTTAAAAGACCGCACAATAAGAAAATTAAATACTCCGATTTTTTATAAATAAGAGCTTCCCGAAATAACTATGGGAATCAGAGCCTGGGAAGCAGCTACTTTGGTAATTAAATACAATTTACAAAGTGAAAACAATTTTAAAAAGAAATCAAGAGCATCAAGATATCAGAAGTTCCAAGAGCTGGCAGCTTCTTTTGAGAGCGAATCAGTCTCTATTTGCTATACAGCGTGGGTAGGTACGTTGCCCTGTTAGATTTTTTTTTTTAAGAATTGGTACAAAAGATAATGCAGAAAATCCTCGGTATTACTAAGAACCCCGATGGAAGCTTGCGAATCAGGAAGAACTTAGAAATCGAGGAGCTGGATAAGGAACCAAATATTCTGGGCATAAAACCAAATATATAAGTCACAGCGACTTCGCTGGCTTGGTCATCTGGAGAGAATGGGTGAGGATCGTTGCGTCAAAGCAGCTTGGAGAAGATTGTAGGCAGAAGACCAGTCGGCCAACTGACAACTGGTGAGCCATCGCGCAGAATAGAACATTCTGGCGCTCTCTCGTTTTGGAGGCCCTTCAGGTCGCCTATAAACAAATATCTTCTCTATAGAGAACCGAAGAAGTATTCATAGACATCCATGCTAATATTATAAATGCGAAAGTCTGTCTGTCTGTTACGCTTTCACGGCCAAACCGCTGAACGGATTTTGATGAAATTTGGTGTGAATATAGTTGAAGACCTGGGGTCAAACATAGGCTACTTTTTGACGCAGGCGGAGCTGCGGGAAAAAGCTAGTATTTTATAAAATTTCGAGTTCGAAGTAAATTAGTAAATGGATCAATGCAAATTCGTTGTACACTAATGTTCAGGCTAGTCACCGACTGCTATGAGTAAGATAAATTATGCGGGGGAAACCAGATCCTTATCATGATGTATTGTAGTTTTGATACAATAAAAAATGAATTATTTATTTTAGGGGCAAGGTTAAGGATTAAGACTAGCAGCTCAGATTACAGAATATATGCTATACAGATATTTATTTATTTACTAGCTGACCCGGCAAACTTCGTACCGCCTCCGAATATATTCACCTTTTAAACCTTCCCTGGACTTCCACAAATAATTCAAAACCAAAAATAGCCAAATCGGTCCAGCCGTTCTCGAGTTTAAGCGAGACTAACGAACAGCAATTGATTTTTATATATAAGAAGATTTAATCTTTATTGCAATTTATACAACAAAATACAAAAGGTGGACTTAATACCTTAATGCATTCTCAGCCAGTTACGTTCAAACGTTCTTTTCTCAATGGTTCATGGCACTTCGGCAATTAATATTTTTTTTGTTGCTACGAAACGCAACGGAATGCTACGACATGCTACGACCCTACGCCTACGATGCGTTACGAATTGGGAGACGAATTCAGACGTCATCCAATGTTGTATACCTGCTGGTAAGTAGTGTCGCCAGGCTCCAGAGGGGTCGCTGTGCTGACAGCGGACAGGTCGGTGTTGCAGGCGTTCATAGGCTACGGTAACCACTTACCATCAGGTGGGCCGTACGCCTGTTTGCCTACTTAGTTGTATGAAAAAAAAAAAATACCTATTATGTGCCGAGTGCATATAGCATCTGGAACGAAAATGTGTCAGAGTATTGAAAAAATATCTGTACATAAAATCACACATAAAATAAAAAAATAATCACACATAAAGTCACACATAATAATAGAACTTACACCCTTTTTTTCTTATTTTAGTTACCGAAATTCAATTGTTTGACGTCAGAAAATTAATAATATTGTTTTAGATATAACATTACTTAGCGATACTGATGATTACTTTGAGGTACAGTATAATTATTTAAAGTAATATTTATTTTTAGCTGCTTGCGTAAGTTATTAATCCAATCGTCTAATGTACCTGTGGTGCATATTTTAATACCTAGTAACATGGTTAATGTTTATTTAAAATCCACGTGTAAAAGCATTGAATCTAAGTAAATATCTTACGAAATGATATGAAATTTACTATTTTCATTCATCATCATAATTTTGAGGAGGTTAT
The DNA here is from genome assembly GCA_947363495.1 of Euzophera pinguis. Taxonomy (NCBI): domain Eukaryota; kingdom Metazoa; phylum Arthropoda; class Insecta; order Lepidoptera; family Pyralidae; genus Euzophera; species Euzophera pinguis. The sequence goes on from OX376164.1 coordinate 2,639,051, forward strand.
ATTGTCAATCGACCATGTACACCCTGGTGTCAGAGTTGTGCGGAACCGCCTTTTATTGATTGACTCATAACATTAAAATCATTTTATTCTATTTAAATCCATACTTCCATACTAATATTATTATTAAATGCGAAAGTCTGTCTGTCTGTCTTCCTGTCTGTCTGTCTGTCTGAAATTTAGTATGAATATAGTTGAAGACCCGGGGTCAAACATAGGCTACTTTTCGACGCAGGCGGAGCTGCGGGAAACAGCAAGTAGGTCATAAATCAGCTAGCAAACTATAATATAAATAAAATAAAAAAAATGTTGAAAAATATGCCACAAGAAACATAGTAATTTGCTTTCTTTCATAGGAAGGGCTTTGGTCTTTTTTGGCTCATTTATGTAGTTATTTATTTATTTAAGCTTTATTGCACAATACAAAATATTTGTACAAATGGTGGACTTAATGCCAAGTGGCATTCTCTACCAGTCAACCATGGGACCAAACAGAGAAAGAAAAGTTGGCGATAAAGACGAAATCACGAACACACAAGAAAGATAAAATATGATAAAATCAACTTACAAAAGAAAAGTCATAATACATAAGATTACATATACATAAATACATAAAATAAGTATATAAAATATATACATACAATACATAGGATATAAATTGGATGACTATGACACCGCGACTTGCTGCAGAAACAGTTTATGAACTGCGCGCTTGAAGGCAGAACGGCTGGGGGCTCTCCTGATTGTCTCAGGAAGAGCATTCCATAACTTTGTGGCCTGGAGTAAAAATGATTTTTCCATGAAGACCGAGCGGTGAAGAAGGGTGGCCAAAACCAGGCTGTTGGAAGACCGGAGAGATCGAGAATGGTAAGAGCTGAGAAAACAGAATTTAGATTTAAGATAAGTTATTCCTCTATTTCTAGCTCCCCCAATATTAAAGTTCAATATTCTCCAAATCAGCTTTTTTATCACATTTGCAACTTTTCATATGCTTATGAGAAAAGTAAATAATAGATAATATTTTTTATGCGATATATTAATCTATATATCGTAAAGGTTCCGTCACTATTCCTTTAATGCATAAAATATTGCATGCGAAGCACTTATCTACGGTGTCTACCAAGAAATGTGTCTATGGTCGCGTTCACCGATGGTCAAGTGGCAGCCGACTCACGGCCATATACAGGCATTCTATATTCATGAGAGCCGAGGTGGTAGGTTCAAAGTCAAAGACTTCAAATTAATTAGGTCTATAGCAAAATACCACCTTTTAAGTATATTTTGGATAAAGGACAAAAACATTTTCTGCGGTATCGTTGGTTACTTAAATTAATTTAATAAATTACCGCGATGTAACGATTCTCAGGGACTACATAACTTGTAAATATTAGTTTTTTCTTAAATATGCGCGGAAATATTGTCATTACTTTTGAATAAAGAACACGCGAAGTAACATATTTACGTAGACTGAAAATCAAATTCACTTCCCGGCGCGTTCTTATTTTTGTTCTTTAATTTGGAACGAAGAGCACACCGTTTCATACAACGAAACGGTGTGCTGTTTGAATTTAGAACTTTTTCATCTATCGTACACATTGCGTTCTCATGGCTGTATCTGAAAAACCAAAATCACTTCCCGGCGCGTTCTTTGAATTTGGAACGAAGAGCGCGCCGGCAATGTTGTATGAAACGGTGTGCTGTTTGAATTTAGAACTCTTTTATCTATCGTACACATTGCGTTTTATTTCAATGACTAAATAAGTACAAATGAGCCGCGTCAGCAATACGCAGCGCTTGATACATTGCAACGAAATTGTGAAAATATTATAAAAATTAAAAATGTACGAATATAGCTCGTACAGAATGAATGAACACTTTATTACGGTTAGTATCATAATGGCTTATTTTATACGCTAGTACACTATTTAAATACATGGAAAAAATACAGCATTGAATCCAATCGACAATAAAAATATAAAGACTAAAATCTATTTCAGCCAACCTTATAGTAGAAAGGCGCAAGGAAAAAAATAAATTTATTTTTTCTTACCTTCCGTTTCTTGAGCGACTGTGTATGCTATCGTCATCTCTTCCCCAGCCTTTGACCAGCGCTGGCAGTCCAGAGGAACTGGATCCCTTGACCAGGCCTGCTCCAGGCTGCTCCGTGCTGCGGGCTTTGCGTGCGCGGATCTCTTTACCTGGAGGTAAAATTAAAACTAATTGTACAAGGAGACGAGCGAGAAAGTGTATGCGCTGGCGAAAGGCAGTTTGCATGAACTACTTGGTATGGAAAGGGCGCAAAGTATAAATTAGTAAATCTATGAAAAATAAAAAAAAATCCTTACATTTTTTCATAAGTCAATGAAATACAAAGATCACAATTTAAACCTTAGGATAATGAGAACCAAAGTTTAGAATTGGGTAACATGATGAAAACGGGTAACGGTTCAAGCCTTTGTTTTTTCGTGAGTCTACGAAATTTTTATCCATCACTGCTACAAAGAACTACGGCGTAGCTGGCTACGAAATTTGGTTTAATTCATTTCGAAAGTGGAGATTTGGAAAACTGATTTTTTGGAAGGTACATTTTGAGAAACTGCAAAATATCGATTTGGGTTGGTATATTTGTTAGGACATAGTAAAAGTTTGTTTCAATAGAACAGGACTGAGCAGGTCTATGGTGTGCCTGCAACGTAACTTAATTTTTTTTTATGTGATGCGCTTCAATTTTTTGCATCACTGAAATAAGAGTGCAGAGATGTAGAATCCAAGATAGGGACAGTAAACCCACAGAATCATTGAGAAAGAAACGTATTATTTCCCTGTGCGGTTTCAATACTCTTTGCACACAACAAAAATATGTTTTTAATAGTTACCAGGAGTGGAAGCATTGTAATAAAAGATGACAAAGGAGAGAGATAACAGATATAAAGAGATAAATAATATTAAAGAGTATCTATCTGTAAATCCTTATCATTTAACTTTTGGCGGGAATCACTGTATCACTTCCCAACACTCACGCTTTGATTTATATTTTTGATTTGTGTGATTTTCTTGCTTGTTGCCAGAAGTTTTCTACCCCTTCACTTAGTCTAATTGTTCTGACTAAACTTGACTAGATTTAACTATCTACTTGACTTATGGACTAGACCAAACAACACTATAGGACTGAAGTATATATATATAAATTAAGAAGGGTCATAATCATAAAGGACTTGTGTATCCACGGCTATAAACACATTACAAAAATAAATGTTCTGTCAGATTCAAAGAGCATCAATCTGAAAAGTAAAACTTTCTTTTCTCAAATTGAAACGAAGGTTAGATTAGAAAAGATAAAAAAATCCTTACCATTCCTAGTGGTAGCCACAAGAGTTTCAGCAGATTTGGATATGCTCCGACTAAGGGCAGTAGGGGGTGCTCTCATTGGTGTTCCATGGCGGTATAACATGTCAGTCTTCGGCTGGAACAGCTGGAGGTTCTTCAGGGCCATGGCTCCTCATACACATCTCCGTGATGTCTTCGGAATCCGTCTTCTTGGTTTTCGCATTATGTTTTGTTTATCTGTTTACAAATATTGCAGGTAATATTCAAACTTTTTTTCCGACGCACACTGTCCCGCGGAAGCATAGACAATTTCTTACTTTTTGTGAAAGATTTTAGTTTTAATAGTTTTCTTTTTAATTTTACTAATTAAACATTGTGTGTTGACAAGAAATTATTAAGTTGGACTTTTGGCGGGAAGCTGAGAAAAACAGTTTCAGCGGTGTATTTTATTTTCCAAAATTTGTGTTTTTTTGAGAGTTTGTGTATAATAATTGTGGATTATTTTCACAAAGTGTTCGAGAATAAGTGTAAGTGTTGGAAAGTGATACAGTGTTTGAATTAAGTATGTGATTTTCATGCTTGTTGCTAAAGGAACCTAGTAATCGCTAAGTGCAATTTTTCTACCACTTCACTTAGCCTAATTCTTCTGACTAGACTTGACTACCGACTAGACTTTTAAACTTGTCTAGGGCTCGACGAAACCACACTGTAGGATTAAAGAAGATATAACAATTAATAAGGGATTTAGAGGACTTGTATCCATGACCGTAAAACCATGAATAAAAAAAACTGTTCGATTCCGTATCAGGGATTTTTTTACGGGGAAACTACATGTAGATAAGTAATGATTAGCGAATATAATTAGAGAGCTCACATTTTGTGCTAAATTTCCAGGATCCCTAAAAAGCATCTAATCAAGCCTGATAACTGCAATCCAACAACAGCCGGTTATCAGGAAGGAAGAATAGTTAAAGACCCGGGGTCCAAATATTTGAGTCGCTTTATGTCTGTTTTATGAATAATAATTGTAGTAGGAAGAATAAAGAATACCGTTACGTACGTACATACCTTTATAAAAAAAAAACAAATGTTGTTAAACGATAAACATTTTAATGGATAAGCCTATTGAAAACGAAGGTTAGATATGATAACACGTTTTCTAACTAAATAGAAAATATGCGGGTTAATTTATCACTTTCTAACATGCTTTTAACAAAAATAAATCGATATACCTTACTGGCATATATCTAGGTAGGTACACATATTTATGTTTAATTAATTTTAATTACCAGTCCGTAAACAATGACTAAAAAAAAAATCGCAATAAATTGAGCTAGCTTCCAGCCTTTTATTTTCTTTTTACGACTTTTGTGTACCTATTTAGTCAGTAACAAGTAAAAATTAATATATATAATACAACCAAGCTGTTTAGTCAAACAAGTCTAAAGTCCAAGTCAAGTCGAGTCGAGTCAGAAGTATTAATTAGGCTAAGTGAAGTGGTAGAAAAACTGCACTTAGCGATTTCTAAGAGCTTTTGGCAACAAGCAAGGAAATTACATACACCGTGAAATTTTAGTCGTTTTGGACCCATCGTCCAGTGACTCCATTCAAGCAACCGAATGAATTTCCCCAAGAAACATAGCTCGAAACATGAAAAACAAATTTGGACTTCCCATAGTAAGTTATATCACGTGATGAGGCCCAAAAATTTACTCCATATTTCGACCCATGTATCTTGGGGAAAGTTGTTCAGTTGCGTGAATGGAGTCACTGGACGATGGGTCCAAAACTAAATAAAAAATAATAAAAAATAATTTATTTTCTCAACACAATTGGCAAGTGCTTAATAGTAGGTACAATATAAAAGCAACTGATAATACCAGTGTTGTGAGAGAGTGGTGTCTGAGATAGGTTTCCGAAGAAACCTGTATTACAGATCACCACAGACTCTAGACACGAATTTATTATCTTTTGGTTGAGTCACACAAATAATGAGGAGATGAGTAAAATTTTGGTAGAAATGTAATCCACTAAGTACTAAACTAAGCTAGGTAATGTAATTGCATGTGTGTGTTTAAAACTACTAAAATTTTACGGTGTATATCAAACACTGCATCACTTCCCAATACTCACGGTTATTCTTGAACACTTTGCGAATAGTAATCCACCATTATTATACACAAACACTCAAAAAAACACAAATTTTGGAAAATAAAATACAGCGCCGATACTGCTCTTCACAGCTTCCCCCCAAAAACCAATTCCAGGCTTGTGTTATGGGATATTCAAAATAATTCTTAATCTATGGTAACGATAGCTACTACATAGGTATTTTATAACAAATAGTTAAAAGATTGTATTATTTTATATTAAGTGCAAAAAAGGTTAAAATAAATAAATAACTAAACGGAGATTTTGAAATAAGGCACTTACAAATTAGTGTATACTAGAACCATAGAACCTATACACAATAGGACTAGCGTGTTTAACCATCGACACGTAGGTAATCAAATAGTCAATCAATAATATTATAATAAAATTAAGCACCTAAAAATATTATGGTCATGTCATGTCATAATAATCAATGTCATCCTCATTGTCGTGAGGTCGTGTGAACATGCATGTGTTGACCGTCAAAATAAAATATTTAAATCTTCCAATTCACCTTTCAATTTGACTAAAACGTCCATACACAAATTACATATTCAAACACCGAACTAATAACTTCTATTTTTGAAAATGTTTGTTTTTATTCGATGGAAATGGCGGGAAATTTTCCAATATGGCGGCACGGCCGCTTCGCGCGATATGGAGACACAGACTGAATTCGTTTTCAGCCGGGGTGTTTTCTACAGGGGTTTTTCAGTGAAACTTTGTTATAATGAAAGCAATTAATGTGAGGGGTTAAAATCTACTATCTGTGGAAAAGTATCGATAATGGACATTTCTTTTTAGATAGATGTAGCGTAGCTAATGCCAGTTTTGATATTTATAATAATGTCAATGTTTTATTTATTTAAAATTACAGCACAAATTTCTTATTCTTAGCTTGAAAATCATACAAGGTCTCACTGTTACAGTCAGATTACAAAACAGTATTCTGTAATCTATGCTCCAATCTTCATCATCATTATTATTATTAGCTCTAAGAAGTTTGCTACAGTTACTGGATATAGGCCTCATCTCTCACTAGACTTTTGGAGGGAAGCTGAGAACTTAGATTATATTCTCTGTGGCCGAGAAAATCAGTTTTGGTGCTGTATTTTATTTTCCGAAATATGTGTTTTTTTTTCAGAATTTGTACATAATAATGGTGAATTATTATTTGCAGTGTTCGAGAATAAGTGTGAGTGTTGGGAAGTGATATATGTATAGTGTTTGATTTATCTGATTTTCTTGTTAGTTGCCAAAAGCTCCTAGAAATAGCTAAGTGCAGTTTTTCTACCTCTTCAATTAGTCTGATTCTTCTGAATAGATTTAACTATCGACTGAAAGACTGGAGAAGATACTTAAATATAAAAATAAAATAAATAAAACCTTTATTTAAAAAATAGACCGATAGACTGATTTGAATATGACTGAAGTACCTACCTAGTGTACTATACTGTGCTTTGGGGGAAGATTAATACAAACAAGCGTATGATCTCTCCTATTATCCCATTTATGCATGCATTGCATTTATGCGTTAGCAACCGTAAATCGTAAAAAACAAAAGCCTAATGATTAATTCACGAAGCTCTTGTTATGTTAACACAAACTAACGAGTTCGTAAATTTTAGGGCCGTACAGGCAAATTGGATACTGTGAATTAATAATGACTCAATTTGTCTTTCACACATCGTTAGGAAGGGAATATCAATAAATACGTTTGATATTGATCGCTAGATGATAGTCGTTAAGTTGTGAGTTGTGACAGCCTGTGAAATCTGAAAATCTTACCCACTAGTATCCTGTTAGTCTGGTTTCCCTGTAACGAGAAACCAAGACTTACAACGTACCCTAGGTCTCGAAGCGTAACCTGAGGACGCAACTGGGAACACACGCTAAGAGAAGATGCCTCTAGGCAGCCTGAATTTGAGACAATGCTGACAATTCATTAGTCTCATTTTTTTCATGTGAAAAGAGTCACGGCGTTCAGATTGTTGTCCTTAAAAATAATCGACTAATCTTCTATATATATAAAAATCTATGCCACTTTTCGTTGTAATTTTATAACTCAAGATCGGGCTCACCTATCCAAACCAAATGTGTAGGCTTTGTTCGGACTATTCAGTAGATGGTTTATGTAAAGTTTGCACAAAATCTGTCGACCGGTTCTTCATTTATCACTTTATACGTAGCGAAGCACGTACCGGGCCGCTAGTTATATTATAAACAAACTTCATCATTCTTAATGCTAGAGTGTTTTTCCTAGCTGTGTCGTCAGCTTACGCTTCGGAGTCTAGGGTACGCTGTAAAACACGGTAAAAAATTGTAATTAAATTATAAACAAACGGCCAACTAACTATAGATGACTCCAGGCAGACTAAGAGAAATTGGTTTCAAGCGATGGCAAGTATCTGCCAACGAATGTGTACTAAAATGCAATTTTTCAAAACCAAACTATATTATTAACTGCTGCTGTTCACATGTCGATAAAAATCAGTTCATTTCTCTAAAAGCCTGCCTTGTGTTGTTTACAAATATTAATTTTTGATGTTGAAGGGTGTATGCGGGGGTAACGACCGGTCATTTGATAAGGGTTGGAAACTTGTAAACTTAACATTATATACTTACTTAGTTCAGGGGTCGATTTTCTAACTACAAACTTCCTAGGTAGTAACTTTTTTTAATGTCACTACTTTTTGTAGAAGGTACAGAATTACCTAAAGCACAGAATAGTTAATAGTACCCTTTCGGCCGCCATTGTAACTGAATTTTGTAACCGGTTACAAAAGAAAATTTTCTTTCAAGTACCTCGTAAGCAGTTACAAACTATTAAATATTTCAATTTTTTTTAATTGGTTCCATGTTAGAATTTCTTTTCCTATTTTGTAACAAAACTTCTACAGGCAAATACATGCTACAAGACCCCAACCGCTCCATAGTCGAACCAATTTACCACACCAGTGTGACTACGGTTAATTTTAATTATCCGTAGTCACACTAGTGTGACCAGGGCCGCGTCGACCCCCGGCAGCGCCTTTGTGCGAAACCTGTAAAGTGCCTCATTTTAATAAAATAAATATTTAATTCCCCATTTTCAGGCTAGATATTTCTCAGAAAGTAATAATCACATACTTAACAAAATGGGAAGAATGGAAACTTTCATAAAAAATCGAAAATGTCCCCATATTTGCTACAAGGGGGGCATTCTGTGAAGGGAAATTTAGGACTAAAGAAACATTTTGCGAAATGATCATTCTGCGACGAAGCCAGACGTCATTACGTGTTTTGCAGTCTGCGCCATGCCCCCTGGACATTTCACGACTACGACGCCAGCTCTGGAGCGGCGACAAAAGCACTCAAGTTCTATATTTAAAACTTCATTCGTTCATTCATATCGAGTGGGTTACATGATCAATCGACCCGAAAAAGGAACAGTAATAAAAACGAATAAATTCAATCGTTTTGACGAATCAACGCTTCGCCTTCGGACACCGAATAAATGAATGATAGACACCGGATCGATAGCTAATCGCCACGACATACGGGTCAAATCGAATGCCTCCCCCTCCCTATTTTAACTATCTGTGTTCCACTGCTGGGCAAAAGCCTTTCTTCCTTTCCATTTCGGTTTTAATATTCGTAATTTCAGGTTTTTTTTTCAAACACGAGACGTCTTGCCATTGTTTTGAGAGGTCAACAATAAAGTATACGTTCTAACCTATCTTTTATTGGGCAGTTTTACTTTTCATTTATTTTTATCCATACTTCCATACTAATATTATTAATTCGAAAGTCTGTCTGTCCGTCTGTTAGTTCACGGCTAAATCTCTGGACCGATTTTTATGAAATTTGGTATGGATATAGTTGAAGACCCGGAGTCAATTATAGGCTATTTTTGACTAGGACAGAGCCAAGGGAAACAGCTGGTGTAATAATAAATATGAAAAAAATAGATTAAAAGAAGCGAATTATACCTACTTAGTTTTCCTACAAAGATTGTGTTCTATACAGAGGCTCAAAAACATCTCATTGTTTTTCTCGATTCTCCCAACAGTACAAGCAATAAACCAACAAACACAATGAACTCATTACTCTCCCTTTGTACAAGCTGTGTCGGTCATAAATTGAGGATGCGTATCATATATTTTGCAGTTAAATGGCAAATCGAAAACAAGTATGTAATTTGTGGGTCAATGTGCTTCAGATTTAAGTAAATTTTAGCATGAAATATAGTTGAAAACGTGAATAAACCCACCAGGGCTCGATAGCCAGGCACGACGCGCACGTGTTTGTAGCGAATGCGCGAGTCATAAGCGACGGCGAAATGCGACCCTAATTTTTGGATTGGTCGCCATTTAGTGGCAATTTCTATCATGAGCCCCTCCGTGCTTCGGAAGGCATGTTAAGCCGTAGGTCTTGTTGGTCGGGTTTCCCTATAACAGTATTGCGGAGGTCAGACGGCAGTCGCCCCATTATAATAAATTAGAGCGTATCCTAGGCTCCGAAGAAACTGAGTACGAAACTAGGAAAGCACACTTGGACGAAATTAAAGAAAATGTGGAAAAATCTTAAAAATAACATTACTTTGGCAGTGAAGGGTTTCGTACCACTATCAGTGCATTGATGTCGATTAACCTTGGAAATAAGTTACGCAACTGGAAACCACATTTAATATATTTTTTCATTAAGTTTATTAATTATAACTAGCTGTTTAGTAGTGTAAAGTAGCCTATGTTTGTCCCCGGGTCTTCAACTATATTCATACCAAATTTCATCAAAATCCGTTCAGCGGTTTGGCCGTGAAAGTGTCACAGACAGACAAACAGGCAGACAGACAGACTTTCGCATTTAAAATATTATTATGGATTATGGATATGGATATTTTTACAGAGCATAGTGTAGGACTTCGGGCAATGCCCTTTAATTGTCTAATTATCAACCTTTACTATGGCTTTAGATCAACAAATTATAGTTCCAACATAGGACTCCGGTGATCATCAAACGGAACGAAAGAGTTGGCAGAAAAACAGAGATAATGAAGGTTAAGCATAATCTGCATTTCACATTTCCTACGGGTCGTTAGTTTATTCAAAGACCGAAGGTAGGGTACAAGGACCTAGAAAATTATGTCTCATCTAAGTACTACTACAGTAAATACTTTTACCTCCATGGGTGTCCGACAATTAAAAAAAAAAGAAAAGAATTCAGTAAATAAATCAACATAAATTTTTAAAAAGAATTTTGTAGTAAATTCAAAAAACAAATTTAGAACAAAAATAAGTAGTAACAGTATTTTGATTCGAATAAAGTTAAATGATACTACTCCATCATTATTTTAAAAAAATGCATGCACGCACACTGATTTAAAACGGCGGCAGTATATAAATTCAAGCCTGTTATTATTGCGATTACCAGTTAATGAAAACTTCTCAATGTGACTTGACTTCATCATTGATATTTGTGTAGGTATATGTATATATATATATATAGGTATATATTTAAAATGAAATAGTATTTGTGTATGTTTTATGTATGTTTACGTAGTGTATAAACTTAAGCTTTTGATAAATTTGCTCTTTAAGTAATACATTTTTCCCCCTTAACTTTTTTGCGCCAAACTATCTTTCCGTTTCTCCCAATGGTTGACTGGTAGAGAATGCTCTTAGCATTAAGTCCGCCAATTGTTATACGTATATGTGTACTTTGTGGAACAATAAAGTTTTAATAAACAAATAAATTACCGAGATACAACGACTTACAGATTTTATGTAATTAAATGTACATTTTTCAGTGAGTAACCCTAAAATGAGTAATTGTCACCAAAATCACCTGAGTCTTGTTAAGTGTCACATGGGGTGCACGGTCGACTGCCCACCAAGCACATAATGACGTGTCAGTCGCGGTTCGCCACTCGCCCATTTTAGGTACGACCGTCAGTACTATTATTTATTCTGTGGTTTGTGAGTATTCCAGTATGAAAGAGGAGATAGAGATCGATAGCAGAGGGGGACTACATACATAATTCGAATTTTTATCTTTGGAGACAAAATTTTTCGACCGCAAAAAGTATGAGAAGTTCAAGTATAAGTATGTAAGATGTCTTTTGCCTATCTATCGGCAAAAGAGATATTCTTTATTGTGTTGATCCGATAGGTCGCAAGAGAAATGAGTGAAAAATAAGAATAGATTATCTAAATAGCAAATGAGTACCGATATCCACACTCCACAGTCATTTTGCCGAACTAAGAATTTGGTGGAAAGAAAATTCAATTGCAAGTAGAAAGGAGTCATTTTAAACTCTGTCTCTAGAAATAAACGAGCTCATTTTTTTCATTGGTTAAAACATATACTTAGGTAAATGCAGTTTTCACGTGCATTAACGCTCCGTTCGCTATATACCTATATAGATTCAAACTAATTTTTGGCAATATCTCAAACAAGACCGCGTTCGAACAAAACAAAAACTTCTTAATGTTTCCTTTTTCGTCAAAGAGGAAACAATTGACTTGCGTTTTTCGTTTATTATCCCATCCGTCATTGCTCCATAGTTTTTGAGTACCATTCATACTTATAATGTGACTTTTGGCAGGAAGCTGTGAAGAGCAGTATCGGCGCTGTATTTTGTTTTCCAATATTTGTGTTTTTTTTAAGTGTGTGTCATAATAATGGTGGATTATTATTCGCAAAGGGTTCGATAACAAGCGTGAGCGTTGGGAAGTTTTACAGTGTTTGATTTATGGTGATTTTCATGCTTGTTGCCAAAAGCTCCTAGTAATCGCTAAGTGCCGTTTTTCTACCACGTCACTTAACCTGATTCTTCTGACTAGACTTTTAGACTTGACTAGGACTTGACGAAACCACACTGTAGAAGCTAGAAAAATTGAGAAGGGCTATAAAGAACTTGTATCCATGGCCGTAAAACCCATTATTAAATAAAAAAATACTTTTAATGTTAATTGTTTTGTTTGTAATAAGGACATTATAGATAATATTGTATATTTAAACCCGATTTACATAGTTCACACATGACGTGCTAGGGTACGCGAACGAGTTACATACAACACGAAACAATGGATTTCCTCTTCCTACTAAGTTCGTTCGATCTCATAAAATCTAAATTTTTTTTTGGTGTTGAAACATACTATTATAATGATATTTCCTGGTGTTATTTCTGAAATTATAACTTGGTAAGTTTGCTTCACTTCTATTTTGTATTAAAATGCACAAATGCGCATTGAAATTTTTACTTCTTACTTTTGATCTCATTGTAGAGACAAAGAAAGAAAATGGAAATAAATAGTACAGGCTACGAAGTTGCAAATTTGTATTTTCACTAACTTTATATATTTTTATATACGCCATCCATACTAATATTATAAATGCGAAAGTCTGGCTGTCTGTCTGTCTGTTACGCTTTTACGGCAATACCGCTTAACGGATTTTGATGAAATTTGCTATGAATATAGTTAAAGACCCGGGGTCAAACATAGGCTACTTTTTGACGCAGGAAACAGCTATTATATTATATGTTGGTGTGTCCCAAATGCCTACACGTATGGGGATCTGTTAGCGGCCAACGATAAGGTGGTGACCACCACCCTCTACTGGTCACCTATTGGTCTAAACAAATCTGAACAGCCAGCCATTTCGACTCGACAAGAAGAAGACTACTCTAACTGACACATACCATACGAAAAATGCAGAACTATATCAGACTTTGGGAATTTAACCACTTTTTGTCTATTCCAACTTTCCACCTTGTAAACGTCGTAAAACTTTGTCTTAAGATATTTTCTTGCACATTGTTCAATGAAATTCAAACCATTATTGGTGTTAGATTGCAATAAAATTTAAATATTTAGTATTTTATTTAGTCGAAGTTTCGAAATCCGGGGGCGTATTCGTTAAACGTAATGACGAAAGCTCTACTTAAAACAAGTTCAAAAACGATGCCCATGAAATATAATGTTAACCACAATAACAGCGTCACTGGAGGCAGTATAGCCTTCAGTTTGTTCACTCTAGCCCTCCAGTGATGGATAGACGGATGGACAAACAAAAAAACAAACAATTACCATAATTATTATAAGTGGAGAGCGCATGCGCGACTGGTCAGTCCACTTTAAGCATCCGTTCGACGCGCCGCCTGCGCGCTTTTGGAACAACTTTTTCAAAATTCGAACTCTTTATTTTTAAGTTTATGTTTCGCGGCCGCTGGCCAGTAATAAACCATAGATAATAAAATGTTAAACTAAATACACATGTAAAAATAAATTATTGACCCGTTTTAAATTTTTGCGACCGAACGGGTTTTGCAGTTAGTGCATGCAGTAAAGTTGTTTAGCAAAGGATGAACTGTATTTTGATATTCTGTTTTTAATTCTGGATCAAATGGAGTTGGATCGTATTTTTGTTTTGGTAAGTTTATAGTTTCCTTAAATAATACCCTAAATAATTATCTTCACTATAGCAGAGATTTTTTCATTTTCAAAAGCTTTTTTTACGAAAAGATATGTTGTTCTGCGACTCTATTTAATTTTGAACTTTTACTAACATATTTAGATGTTGCTAAGTGTACAACTTGTGAGAATTTCATATATATCTCAACTCTACCTGCATAGAACCTAGCTCCACCAGAAAAATCTACTGCAGAGGCAGTTGCCCGTTTTGTAATAATTTGTGTAAGGATCATATATCGATGAAGGAACCCTAAAACGCATTTATCGTAGTTTTAACATTTTAAGCGACTTCAAAAAGGTGGAGGTTCTACGTTCGTATGTATTTTTTTTTTAGTATACAACAATACTAACAAATAAACGGCTCCCCCCATTACTAGGCTTATAAACGACGCTACTAGTACTCGTAGTGAGGCTAGTAGTGTCATTGACAAAAAAGCGGCTTAAGAAAACAAATAAAATTTATTTCTTCTATAACCACAGGACAATTGCTTTTCGTGCTCAGGTCTCAGGGGGTTAGTCTATTTATAACTCTATGGTATTTAGTTAACTAATTATTATAATATTATGGATTAATCCATGTTTTGTTTATATGTAATAATAACGTGACTATTCAAATATTCGCATTTGCATTACAATCCGCAATGTTTATGTAATAATGTGTCTACATGTGCATTAGTCATAATCGCGTTGTAATTGACCATAGACAATAGACGAAAAGTTATGGGAATAATAGACGACGTATATTTTTATTTGTAATAACTTTATTGTAATTATTTTTTTAATTAATAAGTATATGTTGGAAAATTTCCAGTTTATCATAAAAAGTCTATGCGATACAGTTAGACTTGTTTTTGTTGTCTACAAAATCCTAAAAAATTTAAATGGAGACGAAATGAAATGAAATGAAATGAAATTGTTTATTTTCAATATAGGATATAAATATCACTTATTGACGTCAATTTACTTATATTAAGTTTACCACCACTTCCAAAGCGCAAGTGGAGAAGAAGCGGCGCCACAAACTCCACTGCAGCATTTTCTTCAAAACGTCAATTTACAAATAAGAAAAAACTTTCCTTAATTACCTAGTTAAATGAACGAATTCACATGTTTGTCAACATTTAGCACAATGGTTATTTCAGATTATTTAAATTAAATAAAAATTGAAAAAAAATGTCAAAAGAACAGAAATGTCAGAACATATAATGATATGTCAATTTGCTGAGGACTCTGCACCGAGCTTAAGTTCAACATTCCTGTCATTAAGAAAATCACCAGTACTATAAGCCTTTTTACAAAGTAGATCTTTAACATGGGCTTTAAATTGTCCATTAGGCAAACTAGTGATCGATTCAGGAAGCTTATTGTAGAAACGTATACAGTTCCCCACAAAAGAGTCTTTAACCCTACACAGTCTATAAGAAGGTAAAAATAATTTATCTTTATTGCGCAAGGGTCTATCAGCCTGGAGATGAGTGGGTCACATGAATACGATGCGAGAAAAAAAAGCCGAAAAGAGTGGTACTCTAGAGAAGGCAAGAGAAAGAGTGGAAGACCACAAAAAAGCTGGGAAGCAGAAATGTAAGTGAATGTAAATCATGAAATAAGTAATTTTGGGGGAGGCCTATGCATGAAGCAAGGCAGACAATAGGTACCAGAGTGCTATTTTTGAAAAGTGTGAATCACGCAAAATCGACGATTCGCATGATTTTTGTTCGATATCGAACGATTTTCATTCGACATACCAGTCATAAATTTTATAATTGGGCTCCAGATATACCTAACAAAGTACTATTGTATTTTGTATAATAAAGTTTAAATAAATAAAATAATACAAAGAATAATCACTGCCAAAAAGGCTTACTGAAATTGTTAAAAAGATACACAGATTTTTTTTAATCTTTTGGGGTTCCGTCAATTATTTCTTTATCCTTAATGGTTCTGCCATAAATACTTTTAGGAGCGCTAGCTTAGATGAACCTGACGTCATATAATTATTACCATAACATGAAATGTCCAGTTCACTATCTTACGACCTCCATAAAACAATGGGGTGATGTCACTAAAGCCAAAATTCAAAAATCAAGGCCAGTGTGGCCTAATTACTATTGTTTTTGTACAGGAAGATAATAATTTTGTCAGTACTTAGTGTATGATGTTCCTAACTCGTAATTTACTATGATATGCCGTCTTATGGCCTATCAAGGTTAGGTAGGCTCGAAAATTTGAAACAAAATGGGTAAATGTGAAATGTAAAGATATATTTTTAACGGTAATCAACGAGCGTGTATGATAAGAGTGATGAGCGTGGAGGATGTGAGGGAGGTCTGTAAGCATTGCAGGAAGTGGAAATCCGTAGTATCTGCCTACCCCTACGGGAAACAGAGGGTGATTAGGATAAGTATGTATGTACAACAATTTTATAGGGAATAAAATAAAGGAAAAAGTGGTTGTAGGAATTGTAGGCCGATAGTAGACGGAAGGAGCAACACGTTGCTCTATTATTCTAAAAATATGTAGGTACATTTGAACGTCCTTTCGTAATTGTAAACAATTTTTTTGTAAGTTACGTACATATTTACTTTAGATAAGTAGATTCATCTTTTGATAGAACAGTGCCAAAAATAAACATTTAATTACTCCTTTACCTAATTATACAACAGATCAAAGGCCCGGAAATGACTTAAAGGAAAAAACGCCATAAACTAAGTTCGCACGCGAACAAGCTGTTAATGTGTGATCGGAGATAATCCAACAATCATTGTCCATGTTTATATGGGAAATGCGACGTTGCTCTGATGATTGACGGCTGAGACAATATAGTATCAACATCGGTACTTAATACTTCCATGTATTAACATTTATATATTTATTTCAGAATAAAATTCCATAGAGTGGGTTAGTAACAAACTTAAGACTAGTGTTAGCAATTTAAATTATTTTTTATTAACCAGAGCAGGCCTAGAGTCAACATGTGTCTGACTCCAATGCCTCAAGATTAGGCAGCAATAGCGACTTCCAATGCCTGCCAGAAGGCTGTTGGGGCTGTCCCGGATCCGGTGCCACATGGAAGCCACCGCTTGGGCGTGATAGTGTAAAAATCATCTACACGGGCCTCGGCAAACATTGTCGATGCACTGCAGAACCGAGGCAACCACAGGCATCAGGATCCCTGGACCCTGTCCTCGGAAGACATACGATTTAGGATGAAACCGGGAGAGTGGTGGAAAGAGGATAATTCCTAGTCAATATTTAAATATTTTTTTTTCTAAAAACCAAAATTAAGTGCAGCGTCATGATTTCACAAGAAAATTGTTTTCGTTCCTTGGAATATGAAATTCATATAGTAAAATTATTCGTTTTAAACATTATGATGGGGATGGCCAAAGAGTAAGATTGTCACAGTTTGTTATGATGCAGAAGAAAGGAAGGTAGGTTAGTAAGCAAAACAATGCTCACTAATGTTTTTTGTTGCAGACTCTGTCGTCATTCTTCACCTGTTTCCTACACACACAAGTATTCGCTGCGGAAACCATTTTATCCACTGTCCTCACCCCTGACACCAAACTCTTATCTCGCCAAAGCAGGAGTTACTACGATCCACGATTCTATGGAGTTGGGCTGCCATACGATGGGAGAGCATACGAGTATGCCAGACCTTATGAATATGGACGTTTAGAAAGGCCTTATAATGAATATGCTAGGTTAGAATACGATAGACCACGCTGTGGAAGATGCGACGATAGATACGATAGAGATAGGAGTGATAGGGACAGAGATAGAGATCGCGATAGGGATGACAAAGATGACGATAGACGAGACCGCGATGGATATGATGACAGAAGAGTCAACCATAGACCGACTTATGGAAACAGATATGACAGAAATAAGAATGATGACGATAGCAAATATAATGATGACAGGAACAATAATTCTCATAATGGTACTGATGATGATAATGATTCTGATAAAAAGAGACCGTACGATGACAAAGATAGCAGACCGAGTGGTAGTAGGAAAGATAGGGATAGAAGTAAATATGATGATAGAGATCGGTACAGGCCGGATTATTACGATAGGTTTCTGAGAGATCCAGCGAGGGATAGAGATAGGGATCGAGTGTATGGAGACCCTTACAGAGACAGGAGACCACTTTATGATCGATATCCAGACAGGTATGTAATTTATATATTTTAAATTTATATTTGATGCCACGAATTACAACTTTCACAAAACAATCCAAATCAGTATTATTTCTATCTTGAGCTCCTCCGTGCTTCGGATGGCACATTAAGCCTTTGGCTCCGACTATTACAATGGCAGTCGATTGCCTATTTTTATAAGATGCTTTTCTTCAAAGTCGTTTTCCTCATAGCTGTGGGTCGTGACCAACACAATCTAATTGGGCAGTTAGCTTCATCCAAGCAGATCTTTTCTGAGAATTTTGTATGGCCTCTGGGATGTTGCATTTCATAGCTTCGAGAAAGATCAGTCCAGCGGTTTGGCCGTTTATCCCTTTGTTGTGTTTTCCCTATAAAAAGGTTGGTCGGAATTCACCGCTTGCAATTTCCAATAAAGAAATCGAAGACCATGCTTAAAAAGTGCACATGGTTCTAAAGCGTAAGCTGAGGATTCAACTGGTATTCGAACTCAGCTGATAATTTAATTCAAACACTTATACTAAGCACTTCTTACAGGTACGACGATGGATATGCAACTAGAAATGACCCAGCATACGTGAGCAGGTACGATGGCTACGGAGGCGGAGGGTACAGGAGACCAGTATACGATGATCGTTACGACAGAGGATATGATGATGGTTACGGAGGATACGGACCTGGGGTTGGGAGAGGACCTCATGACAGGTGAGGGTAGTTTTAAACCGGTTCGAAGATGGAGTGAGATAGAGATATGATACAGCTTTCTAGGCAGTTGGTAAAGTTGGACGAGAAACCAACCTAGCGCGCATTGAAGCAGTAATAAGCTGCCACAGCTGCAAACGTTGACATACTTGACTACGATGTCGCACAAAACCAAAGTGGACCTTCGCCTCCGACACTAGAAAGCTTCATTTCTTGTGGTCTTGTTTTAACCCATTGCCGTGAATTCTAACCTACTAACAAATAAATGTTTATAAACTATGTAAATGTGTCTGCAAATTTTACATCGTGCCAATGTACCCTAAAGGCAAGCATTTCCATGTTGATTGGCAAGTATCTGCGCAATAAAACTTCCAGCCTTTTGGTCAAGGGACACCTCGACGAAATCCTTTATATGCACCAAAAGATAACATAATTATTAGGACTTATACACAGCGGTGAGGAGTTTTGTGCTTGAACGGCACAAGCGAGTAGCGAGAGTGGCATGTCACGAGACAGACTAAGATGCTGGATGTATGTGCGGAGTCATTTAAGTTTTTATATCATCCTAGATGTATGTACTTACACTTTGATAACCTTTATTAGTCGGTACCTGGTGGCTCCGAAGCGTAAGTTCAGGAAGCCATTATGAAAGCACGATTTTACGAAGAAGAGGTAGCTATCACGATAATGCAATAAGCATTTCAATTGCATAAGTAGATCAGGGAAATTATAAAAAGGGAGTTTTGTTATGTTCATTATTCGCAAAGTTCAATATCCAGTAAATTGACAATGGTCAAAGGGTTCCCGTTACATTGTAACGATGTCGATATTCAATGGACATACGCTTTCACCTAAAATTGTAATTTTGTATCACACGTGTTCAATGCACGGATAATTGCAAATTGTAAATCGTAACGGATTTTATACAGATCCATTGTTGAAAAGGCCGATCCTGTGACCCGTGATAACCTAAAAAAAGAATTATTAATTTGGTAAAGTACAGTCGTGTAATTGACATTTATCTGTTTCAATAACACTTACATAGGTATATCTGTGCTTTAAATGGTTTTCTGCTTACCTATCAGGTTTAAACTATAAAATGCAACTAACGACAAAAAAATTGTCGAGAGCTTTTTTGATTGCGGGGAAAATAAAGACCGAAAATGTAAGCAGTTTGCTGTCTTATTAAGGAACTAGCTGTGCCCGCGACTTCGTCCGCGTGGAATAGTTATTTTGGGAATCATGGGCGAGCGCTCATCATGCGGCGCGTGTGAATTTTGTTTCAGAGTTATTTTAAAATTGTATTATCATATAAGATGTTTATTGAAATAAGGTGATGTCAAAGACAATATTGTTGACAGTTAAATACTCTTAATCAATAACACATTTATTTGGATAAAGATTATTATGTTGATACAACTCTGACAAATAATTTGTAATAATGCATTAATTTCGACAAAATTTGATTATCATAAAAACGGTTATTGTAAGTTAATCTTGAAAGATACATATACTGTCGCGGATATTTTTTTAGATAATTTAAAGAGGAATAATTCTTTCATTCATATTTTTTGGGTATCTCGAACGGTTTTCGCAGCGGAAGCACGGAAGCCCTCAAAGATGAATAATTTTCCGCGTTTTTTCCACATTTTAGGCTGTTTTTTCGCTCCTATTAGTCGCAACGTGATGTTATATAGCCTAAAGCCTTCCTCGATAAATGATCTATCCAACACAAAAATAATTTTTCAATTCGAACCAGTAGTTTCTGAGATTAGCGTGTTCAAACAAACAAACAAACTCTTCAGCTTTATAATATTATAGTATAGATTTAAATAAAATATAGAGTAGGTATGTCGAATCCCCCACAGGTTTCTGTGTAAATAGGGAGAAGTTGAGAAATTCGTATATTGTGCTATGAGTAATTTTCATATAAATAGGAGGTCTACTGTTCACAAAACTTCTAGTCTTATCTTACAACACAATTTATACCAAGAATACAAGAATAACAATGCTGCTAGGCGTGAAATAACGACTACCATTGAATAAATACATAATTATCTTCAGCAAAACACCAACACTGATTCATAGATACAATTATCCAATTTGCCGCGTAATCTTGACACGTTTAGACATCTGATAGTACGCACATTAGCACGAAGATACCGCTACAAGTTGATGAATTCGTTTTAATTCGCAAACGGTATGTGTTTTTTGTTGCTTGCCGCCATTTCGTTTCCTGTTGGCTGCCCATCGGTTGAGTACCCCTTGTAAACGCGGCCACTGACCCTCTGCTTCCTGGGTTCGAAATTCGAACTGCGGTCATAGAGTTTTTTTTTTCTCAAAGTAAGGCCATGATTAATTGAAAGATAATGAATAATACAGTTGGAAAAGTTACACGCCCGTGAAAATAATATGCAGAACAGTTAAAGTAACGGAATTTAAATTTACAGTTTCGCCTTTCTGATGCATGCCAGGAGGAAATATTAGCAAATTTTTTTAATATCAGGAAGTCAGTTAATAGTTTTATTTAAACTAACTAACTAGGTCAGAGCTTTCCCGGCAGACGGAGCCGCTTTATTGTAACAAGTGCCGCCAAATCAAGGACCATGATTTGGCGACAACGCACCTACCGCCAACAGCGCACCCAAGGCTCTGAAGCGTAAGATGAAGACGCAACTAGGAAACACGCTTGGACGAAAAAGATACCTACTTACTTCTGGAACAATTATGTTTCCTTCTTATACATAAAAATATTCGAACGTTCGATAAGTTCAAGTCTGTCTCGTTCTTTCACAGTCTTAAAGACAGAAACGGATTAAACATATTTTAGTTAATATAGGCTTAACGAACGTTCGTTTATTTTTATGACAAAACGGGGTTAATTAATTAAAGTTTCACATGATTAACACACTGTTATAATTTGGATCGTATTTAAAAAGTCAACTTGCATGTAAATGCCTTCAGAAGATCGTGTCAGTTTCAGGCCCTGGGACGAGACGTACCGCGGCCAGGCTGGGTGGGACGCCGGCGGCCGAGGGTACTACTTCGCGTCTGGACGACCTGATGCTGCTCCAGCACCCAGCTGGAACCAACCCGGGTATACCAGGTGAGGACATCTCACAAATGCCCTGTCCCCCATCTCGCCAAAGCCATTAGCAAAGTTACCTTGAGGCCAATCGCCGAGAGAAACTACGAGGGATATTTTTGAGTATGCCCAATGAAAATCATGATTATACGATTTTAGAAAAAGAAAGCACTCGACACAGGCTCAGGAAATGCTATCTTTGAGATCTATGACTCATGACACGGTGAGTCGAATATCATTCGAAACTCATTCAAAAACCTACTTTGCTCTATCAAAGAGTTCCTAGGTAGATCAAGAAATGCGGTCGAAAAAGCCAAATTTGATTGCCCGATTGCAACTTCATCTTCCGCTTTAGAGACAAGGGTACGCTTTAATCATTGTTCTAGATTTAGAGGTACAGTTATAATACAATGTAGAGACTGCCGTTGGTACTGTATGTAACCTTTTACAAGGAAATTAGAGCAATACAATCATTATGACTTTAACGACCAATAGTCGGGATGCGTATTAACGTGCATTCCAAAGCACGGAATTGTCTTGTAACGACTTGATCTTAGATTGGTAATATTAATCTAAGGCCTTAATGACCTTACCTGGCGGATTAGTTCTTTGAAGTGGCAGTGGGCGGGGCACATAGCGCGGAGAACCGATGGCCGATGGGGCAGAAAGGTTCTCGAATGGCGACCACGTACCGGTAAGCGCAGCGTTGGACATCCACCGACCAGATGGTCAGATGACCTGAAAAAGGTCGCAGGCAAACACTGGATGCAGACTGCTGACAACCGATCATTTTGGAAATCATTGGGAGAGGCCTATGTCCAGCAGTGGACTGACTGCGGCTGAAATGATGATGATGATGATGATGAATGACCTTCTGCCAAACCTGTCAGTCCTATTATTTATTTAACACTTTTTGCCATACACTACAATAAAACATAGGTAATATAAAGCATGAACCCAATACGTATAAGTAGGTAAAAACTTTTTATTGCACCAAAGAAAATCCATACTAATATTATAAATGCGAAAGTCTGTCTGTCCGTCTGTCATTCTGTCTGTCTGTTACGCTTTTACGGCCAAACCGCTGAACGGATTTTGATGAAATTTGGTATGAATATAGTTGAAGACCCGGGGTCAAACATAGGCTACCTTTTTAACGCAGGCGGAGCTGCGGGAAACAGCTAGTACATAATAAATATAATAATGTTTGAGACGAGATGTACAATAGGCGGGCTTATCGCTAAAGCAATATCTTTCAAGCTACCTTAGGGTAGAGAAATACAAAACGCCTCTTAGCCCTAATAGTAGTAGTCCCCACGCTAGGACTAAGACTACTTAGTCCTAGCGTTAGTTCTAACCTAACAAAATAACCTATGTAATTGCAGACCACAAGAAAGCAGTTGGCAGAACATTGGCTACACGGGCTACCGGGATCCCTTGGAGTACCGAGGGTCCTTAGGCTTCCAGGACCAAGGGTACCGACAGGACCTGAACGCTGGGTATGGACAGGCCAGTGGGTGGCACAGTGTGGGGGAACGGAGACCTTATAGAGACCAGAGGTGGGTTATTAAAAAGAAAACTTCTTAATCTTGACTGAGAGATGTGACTGTCTTGGTCATTCTGACCACAATCCATAATTCTGTGCTTCTTCGTCCAAGCGTATTTCCTAGTTGCGTCCTTTTTTTTTGTTAACCGAGGGGAAATGCATTTACGCACCTCGTGTGGGACTCCCAGGCAGAGTGCGTGGACTACCCACTACAACCCCTCCGGCGTTTCCGCACCGGCTGTTGAGGGCGCCATGGGGTCGCGTTAGCATTCTACCACGACGCCCTCCAGCCATGGCCTTTCGGCCCCGTCCATTGGCCTTTCCGCCACCCCCCCAAACCAGACAGCGGCCCATAGAAGGACCACGCCCGTCCCCCAGATCCACATCCGTTCGCCGTCTCATCATAGACGGCGGTGGAATGGTCTGTTGGCAGAAATTGGCCGACAGTCAACAACACCCCGACTACCAGGGAGTTATTAACTGTCACCCAGGGTGCACCGTCCCGAATCCCTTGTCAGCCCGCCCTCTCACCGGATCCTTGGAATCACGTGAGAATGCAAAGCTTTCAAAGGACCGGGCACTCGAGGAGGTTCCCTGCCCTGCACCCCTCCTAATTGCGTCCTCAGTTAACGCTTCGGAGCCTAGGGTATGAACAGAATATCACTTTTTTGAGACATCAACATATCTATAGACGTTAGTTAGTCATGTTCCTAGATTTGGCGGCACTGGTTATTACAATGGAGCGACTGCCGCCTGACCTCTATATGGGTTACAAGTAAAACAGACCAACAGGAACATGACCTAAGGCGTGTTGGTGGCCAATACTTTCAGATTTTTCAGGCTGCTTAAACGCTTCTGACTCAGCCTAACTACTGCCATCTAACGATAACAACCAGGACCAACGGCTTCACGAGCCTTCAGAAGCACGGAGGAGCCCTAGATAGAAAATGCCATTAAATGGCGCCTATCACACAACAGCTATTAGAAATAATTATTAAAACCAGTTTGTAAAAAGAAAAAGAAAAATCAAACTGTATATATTAAATATATATATTAAATATAATATAAATTTTTAGTTTCTGTTGATTTCAGCGGAGTTGCCCATCTGGACGACAGAGGAACATACAGCAAGCCAACCAGAGACCAGAACAGCTATGGACAGTCAGAAAAACAAGGTCAAAACCAAAACGCGTACGGCCAGAGACAAAGTGTCTATGGTCAACAGAATGGTTACGGACAAAACGGGTACAGCCAGCAAAACACTTATGGCCAGCAGAACCCTGTTACAAGTAGTTTTGTTAGTAGCACCACCCCTAGTACTAGTTACTTGTTCCAAAGAGCTGATAAACTGGTCACTACTAAACCGGCTGAAGAAACTACGAAGACGCCATCTTAGATTTAGTTTAAAAAGTTAGAATAAGAACGAGGATACACGGGCGTTTTTTTAGGAAACCGCTTTAAAAACACAATGACATTTTACGCGCTACCTCAAAGTTGGTCATTGTAACAGAAAACTGAACTATTTGTTTAAATAATCATTTAATTTTTTGTAATATTAAAAAAAAAACGTGTGGCACTCGGGGACTGCCGCGGTAAAGCTATTGCATAGCATTTTTTTATCAACTTATGCAAATTTGCTTGTAAGCCTACATGGTAGGCGGAGTGGGGGTTTTATTTTCGTTACGGAATTTCTTGATTCGGTTGCCGCGCTCAAAGCCTGCGATAAAAGCTATGCAATAGCTTAAAAAAAAATTCACCGCGTGTGATTTTTGTACTCTAAAGACGTGGCATGGGAAAAACGCCCGTGTAACATAAACCTTGGCACGTGCTGCTTGGTGGCTTTATTTAAGTAAAATTTTCTTGATAAATTGACACTTAAATCAATTTATATTTATACAAATACAAATATATAAAGAATTTTCAATTCAATTCGATGATTTAGTTTAACGAAATTTTTTGCAATGTTTCAGCGCAGAACGTGTTACGTACGATTTTTAATCTGTGGTTTTAATTAGAAGTAGGTAGCATGTAATAGATAATAAAACTGTCTGCTAATCTGTGCTGCTTTAATGTCGTATATTTTTATTTGATTTTTTTTTTTTTAATTGCCCGTAACCGTTTGCGTTTTGTTTATTTTATTTTGTTTATTCGTGCAATGCTTTTAGGCCGGATGTTTAATTGACAATGTTGTAGTCTAAAAAGAGAATTATAGCTAAAGATTCATATATGTTTAAAAAATAATATTTTAAACCGAATTTGATGAATTTTTGTACAAGGACTACGTATTGTTTTTATTTTTCAGTATTAATTAGATAAAGAATGTGGTTAGCATATTAAAATACGAAAATGAATGTCACGTTTAATAAATAAAAGTAAAAATACAATTTATACTGAAGTTTTACTAATACACCCAAAATTTGTATCATCTACCGCACGAAAAAATAAACTCTCATGAGGAACAAATATCCTCCAGGAGCCCGACTCACCGATTGTGTAGTATGCAAATCATACGATATTGTTACTTTCTTACTAATGCGGTCCGCGGAAGTTTGAGTAGCGCTGTCCGCGGAAAATTCTCGTACAATCGTCGCGTGTTTCCATACGGGAATAATATCGCGAACGATCTAGTACATCGATTATCTCGCTCTGACATATTGCTTTGTCTCGCTCTCGCACTTCTAGTATGTACTAAGGGAACGAGACAGAGGGTATCCCTCTCTCACTATTCCGGAGTAGTTGTGATCTTTCTAGAAACTTATGGAGCGGGTTTCCCGGGCCATATAAATATCGGAAGGTGCCTCAGGAGGGCAGTTCTAATTTAACTGAGCTACAAGTGCGATCAAGAAGCGATATCCGGAGCGAATAACAACAAGTGATACAAGCGACCTCGGCAAGTTATAGTGACTGTGATTAGCAAGTGTTTTGGACATTGTTGGTGATAAGTGAAGTGAAGTGACGTCGGCGACCATCCTTGTGGGAATAAACGTTTTTAAGAGTCATCAGGTGTTTTTCTCCAAATTGCGAACCCCGGAGCTCGTAACAATTGGTGTCATAAGTGGATATGGAGATGCCATTGACTCCGAGAGAAGACGTCACCAGTGAGGGTGTGAAGACGAGGGCGAAGCGTGCTGCGGAAGCCAGTTCTACTGGATCTGCTGACCAGGCCGCTCTCACCGCGGCCACTACGTCCTAGGTCTCAGGCTACGTCCAACGCCTACCAGGACACGTCCAACGCCTACCAGGCCATGTCCAACACCCACCAGGCCACGTCCAACACCAAACAGGCCACGTCCAACGCCCACCAGGCTGCGCCTATCTTTGATTTTGGGGAATTGATGCGAATGCTGGACAACAAATTTACAATGCTGGACAACAAAATTACAATGCAGGAGAAGCTTCAACAAAAGGCTCAACAACAACTCCTGTCAGCTATTGGTGAAGTTAGTGGCGTGGTTACCAAATTACGCAAGGATGTTGATTTGGTGGAGGAACGCGTCACGACTCTGGGGAACGACATGGAAAATATGAAGACAGACCTTTCCACATTACAGAAGAAGTTCGTGCGCCTTGAAACAACGGGAGTAGCAGTTGCATGTGGCGGAACAGTCATTGCCCACCACGGACCCAGCGTGAAATTGCCGCCATATGACGGAACCTCGTCCTGGACCGCATACCGTCAACAGTTCCAAACCATCGCAGCTGCTAACGGATGGACAGATGAACAGTGCCTGACAGCTCTCACCGTCGCACTCCGAGGACAGGCTCTGACGGTCTTGGAGGTTCTTCCGTCGGGCAGTGGATTCAAGGACCTGCTGGAGGCACTGGAGTCGCGATACGGGGAACGGCTTTTGGAGCACGTCTTCCGCGCTCAACTCCGCGACAGAGTCCAGCGCTCAGGAGAGGGTCTGCAGCAATGGGCGCTGGAAATAGAAAAACTCGTCCGCAAGGCGTATCCAGGGGCCGATTTGAAGATGCTTGAGTCTAACACCGTGCAGGCGTTCGTCGACGGCATCAAGGATTCGGAAGTCAGAGCTGCAGTAAGGCTAAACCATCATGCCTCATTGAAAGATGCACTGGCCCACGCTTTGAAGGTGGAAGCCGTCAGACATGACATCCGTCATTCCGCGACTCACAAAGTGCGCGAAGTAGTGGAGGAAGTTAGGGAAATAAAAGCTCCGCTATGGAAGAGACCTGGATCCATGTGCTATAGGTGCGGCGAACGACGGCACCTACAAATGAACTGCCCAAAGATCAAGAAGCTTGAAGACGACGTGAAGGAACTGAAGATGAAGCAGGAGGCTTCATCATCAGGGAAACGAGTAAGAGCCAGGACTAGGGGGCGAGTACTTCAACAACTTCAGGAATATGACTTCATTATCGAACACCGTCGAGGACAGGCCCATGGAAACGCGGATGCGCTGTCACGCAGACCCTGCCCAGAAGATTGTAAGCACTGTATCAGGCAGGAGTTAAAAGAAATGACAGTAAAGCTAACTCGGACAGAACCATTAGAGACCTGGGAGAACGATGCGATGAGAAAGGAGCAAGAGAATGATGATGACCTACGGCACATCATCAGGTGGAAGGCACAAAGTAATGATAAGCCAAAGTGGAGTGAAGTTGCACCGACAGGCACTGTTTCCAAGGCGTACTGGGCGCAATGGGATAGCCTCGTTGTACAAAACGGAATACTCTACCGGAAATGGGATAAACCTAACGGCAGAGAGTTTCAACTGCAAATTGTGGTTCCAAGAACAAAAATACGTGATGTTCTTCGGGAAGTACACGACGGCGTGTCCGGTGGACATTTGGGAGTCAAGAGGACGCTAACGAAAATCAGCGAAAGGTTCTACTGGCTCCATTGTCGGGAGGATGTAAAGGACTGGTGCCGCAAGTGTACAACTTGTGCTGCCGTAAAAGGGCCACATACCAGGAGCCGAGGGAATCTACGACTGTACAACGTCGGTGCACCTTGGGAACGCATTGCAGTCGACGTAGCTGGACCATTTCCTGTCACTGACTCAGGGAACAAGTATTTCATGGTTGTCATGGACTACTTCACTAAGTGGCCGGAAGTGTTCGCCATACCAAATCAAGAAGCTACGACAGTTGCAACCAAGATAGTGGAAGAAGTGATTTGTCGCTTTGGCGTGCCCTTGGAAATCCATTCCGACCAAGGCAGGAATTTTGAGTCACAGGTTTTCAAGAAGTTTGCAGGATTATGGGAATGAACAAAACCCGAACCACGGCTTACCATCCTCAGTCAGACGGGATGGTCGAACGGTTTAATCAGACGATCGAGAGACATCTGGCAAAAATAGTGGAAAGCCATCAAAGGGACTGGGACAAGTACATTTCACTGTTCCTGCTAGCGTACAGAACAGCAGAACATGAAAGCATAAAGGCAACTCCGGCATATGTCAACTACGGTCGTGAGCTGCGGTTGCCAGTGGACCTCCTAACAGGAGGCACACCAGATGAACCTCAAAGTGTTCAAAACTACGTTTCTGATCTGCGTGACCGAATGCGAGAAATACACGCCGCAGTTCGAGAAAACGGGTTGCAGTCTAGTGAGAACATGAAGACCAGATACGACAGAATGTCGAATACAAATGGCTTCGAGGAAGGCGCTCTAGTCTGGCTTCACAACCCGACTTGCCGGAAAGGGAAATCGCCAAAGTTACAAACGAAGTGGGAGGGCCCATACAAGGTGGTAACGCGACTAAATGATGTGACGTTTCGGATACAGCGTCAACCAAGGGGAGCAATGAAGATTGTTCACATCGACCGCTTGGCGAAATATCACGGAAGTAATGATGATGCTCGGGACGAGCATCTCTAAGAAGGGGGCAGTGTTACGAAATTAAAAATAAATAAAAATAAAATGCGGTCCGCGGAAGTTTGAGTAGCGCTGTCCGCGGAAAATTCTCGTACAATCGTCGCGTGTTTCCATACGGGAATAATATCGCGAATGATCTAGTACATCGATTATCTCGCTCTGACATATTGCTTTGTCTCGCTCTCGCACTTCTAGTATGTACTAAGGGAACGAGCCAGAGGGTATCCCTCTCTCTCTATTCCGGATTAGTTGTGATCTTTCTAGAAACTTATGGAGCGGGTTTCCCGAGCCATATAAATATCGGAAGGTGCCTCAGGAGGGCAGTTCTAATTTAACTGAGCTACAAGTGCGATCAAGAAGCGATATCCGGAGCGAATAACAAGTGATACAAGCGACCTCGGCAAGTTATAGTGACTGTGATTAGCAAGTGTTTTGGACATTGTTGGTGATAAGTGAAGTGAAGTGACGTCGGCGACCATCCTTGTGGGAATAAACGTTTTTAAGAGTCATCAGGTGTTTTTCTCCAAATTGCGAACCCCGAGCTCGTAACAATATCAACCGAAAATCATTGGACTCGCCGGTTTTGCGTAAATCACCCTATGATTAATATTTAAAAATGTATTTACAAAGAAAAGAGAATAAATAAAGAGATAATATGATATAGATAAAAATAATATTTATGTACTTTCTACAATTTGGTACAGTTTCAGTACAGAAAACGGGCGTTCTAACTTAGCTTTTTTTTAGCGGATCACTTTTTTTTAAATATTACTCAAGTAAATTCTTCTCAAAATCGGTCTCACCACCGATTCTTTTCTTGTAAATTTCAGATCGAATTTATTCTATAAAAAGTGATAACTACCCCTAGAAATCATGGAAGTAAAGTGTTGCCATCTACGAGTATATATACTCCAATCATAGAATTGTAATTAAATTATACTGAGAAGCAGTAAGTACTAAGTACTGCCTACTGAAGACAGCCCTGCAATGCTTGTATGTTGCTATAAAATTCTTACGAATTCTAATAGGGGGCGCTTTTTATAAATCCATACTAATATTATAAAATACTACTAGGAAAATACTAATATTGTAAACGCGAAAGTCTGTCTATCTATTAAGCTTTCGCGGCCAAACCGCTGAACATAGGCTACATTTTAACGCAGGCGGAGCTGCGGGAAACAGCTAGTAATAAATATATTATGGTCTTTCGAAGAGCCATCTTCTGCCAGCTTTTAACTATACTTTTGAATTAAAATTTTAAAACAAATAGGTACCACTTATATGAAAAGCTTTCTTTGTACTGAAATTTTTTGAAGATAAGCCTATAGGTATAGTTGGCTTATCTTCAGCTATAAACCAACAAGTATAAACCTAAGTTTATGCCAGCAGAATACGTTTCAATGGAACATTTTTAAACAATTTTACAAATTAAGACGAAGTGGTATTTATTTCAATCTTTCTGTGTATTAACTTACCTTTCTGTAACTTTTTGAAGAAAGATTCCACTAAGCTGACCATATTAAAATTGATGTCATGTAAATGAATCTCATGAAATGAAAAGAAAATTTAGTCAACCATCAAATTCAATCAACATAAACACAAAGATGACGATAAATTAGAAAACAGAGCCGAAAGTTAAAGAACATTTCTTCCACAATGGATAAAAGGGACACAAGGACAAGGAGCATCGAAACAGACTACCGCTCGCGAGTTTGAATTGCTCAAGGCATTAATCAAAGTCAAAGCCCATGGCCGAGGTTTGTCCCACCTGGGATCCCCTTGTTTGAGCATTTGCCAAAAAGGCTGAGTGGTGCATAGCCCTCGCCTCAAACTATCCCGCTGTAAATTTGAAAGCTCACAGGAGCTAAAATTGTAGGTCTTTTAAAAAAATAATAATCAAGGTACCAATTTATAACTGTACTGATAAGCTGACAGCATTATATTCATAATCATATAGCAACATAGAAATTATAATACCAGAGGTACTTATTACTTTCATTATAGAAACAGAACATTTATAATCCTATATTTACCTTCTTTGTTTTTCTTATTAAAATTCTGTTTATCTATAGTCATATTCCTTCAGGTTAATTTTACGACATTTATGATTAAGACATAAACGTACCTAAATACAATTTGTTAGAATTTAGTGTGTGATTTGCTAGAAATTTTATAAACAATGCATTTTTTGCGCCTGATAATCGCCTCACTCTTTCAATTTGGTGTCGCAAAAGACACACTGCCCGTTTTCCTCATAGATTACGATCAAGCTTTGGGACATTTGTACATCCAATCAAACCCATTCACAAGAACTGGAAGCATTATGTTCGCTGACATGATCGAAGACGCTTTACAGCAATCCACCGTTTTCGTAATATTTGTTGAAGAACAATTTTGTTCCGAAGACGTGAGCACCAGAGACGAAAACGGAACACCATTCCCTAATCTACATGAGAATTTGATGAAATACAAAGTGAAATACTTGCCAAATGTTGTTAATCCAATAACTATACTGACGCGATTGATGAAACCGACGCAAAGTAATGTTTTTGTCCTGAAACCGGACCACAAATTTGAGCCAACGGACAATTTGAATTTTTTCTACGTGTTTTTCAAGGATGAGACGCCAGAGACTAGAATACAGACGTTGCGCCGCCATGACAGTATCATTCAAGAGATTTACGACACTACCCGCAAACTGGCAAATGGTGCTGTAGTCGGACTTTACACAGGAAAAGTAAATCCTGTTATGCTGACTGATTATGACCATAGTGTAAACTTAGGGGAACCATATTTTGAAACCGATCAAGGGGTTTATGTGGCGTCTGAAGGCGCTCTGTTTCGTTTCGTGGGTAAGTTAATCTTTCGCTACAAACTTGATAATTTTGAGCACGACACACACATGAGCTCATATTACACTACTACGCACTATTATGAACAACATTATTGAAGCATTATGGGCCCAGGTAAGACCAAGGTATTTCGCAAACAATAGACAACATTTTGATATTGATTGATTAAGATTTTAACAGGTATGATCAAACTCTCTTCTGATGAAGAATAAAAAAAAAATAAGTTTATTGCTCACCATATAGAACACAGCAATTAAAAATATAAAATTAATAAAAAGTACAGAATATGTTCGAATATCTATGCTATACTTCATATGGTGGATTGACACCTGAACTAGAATTACTCCTGTATCTCAGGTTATCAACCCTCCACACTAAGCAAGTGTTATATATAAAACTAATGAACGAGGCAAGTACAGAATTAAGTAGATTAATGTCCCATAAACACAACACTACCATAAAATGGATGTACACTTTTAGAAAAAAATGACAGGAGGATTTGAGGAGTAAAAATAGAGAAAATGTCATGCCTTACCCAAACAATTATGAAAGAGGTACTCATTATGAAAGGAACTACACCGAAATAAAACCTGCTCCTCATTAGGTACACATAAAGGTACAAGTTATTAAATTCTTTATTATCATTTCGTATCATAGTCGACCATGTACACCCTGGTGTTAGAGTTATTCGGAACCGTAAATTGATTTTGCATTTTTATTTCAGGCATGAACATGGAGATGTCTGCACGGACCCCACGCACGGATTTCGCCGACATACCCATGGTGGTGTCGCAACTTCGGTACAATTATGGCACACGCTCTACCCGTGATATTTTGGAGTATCTTAACACCATCATTGAGTTTCAAGGTCTAGAGATTCAGTTCTCGTTTTCCTTTTACAAAGAACACTGGGTTCTTGGTGAGTGTCTTGGGATTCAATCATACAATAAAATACAATACAATAACTCGTTATTGCACCAAAATAAAAAATAAAAATACACAAACAAAAATGTATATATGATAATGAGATGAAATAAATAAATGAGCTATTTCTTCAATCAAACCTTAGGGTGGGGTAAAAACGTTGAACAAGGCGATTCATTTCGAGTTTGATACGTGATAAAGCGACTCTATATTTTTTTATAATGATTTTACGGCCATGGATACAAGTCCTATAAGGCCCTTCTTATTTTGACTTCTTTTTCAGACCTACAGTCAGGTCGATAGTTAAATCTAGTCAAGTATAGTCGGGAGAATCAGGCTAAGTTAATTAAGAATTCAAATAAGTGGTAGAAAAACTGCACAAACTTAACGATTTGTAGGAACTTTTGGCAACAATCTAGAAAATCATATAAATCAGTTAAGTCCGCATATTGTAATATAGTATCTATATTTTGTACAATGAAAAATAAATATATCGTCTGAAATCGTTGAAATATCAGCTCCTCTCAGCTTCCAGCCTTAGTTTGTTTACCATTTCAGACAACGTGACATTGTTGGAGGCTGGTGAAACAGTTGGAACTACACCAATGCATGTCAAAGTGCCCATTGGCAGGTCTTACTATTGCGACGAACCTTTGGTGATCACCAACAGTAACGATAATAGCCGTATCAGTATTCCAGAGTATCAGGTAAGTTCATTCATTCATTTCGAGCGGAGTCCTCTACAACCTCAAATATCACAATCTAGTATGATGAGCGGGGATGCCTAGATTTGCTCGTGTGTAAGCTAGCAGCGTTTTGCCTCGCTGCTTGCCCAATATCGGCCGATCCTTCCTATATTGACCCAGACAGCACGACACAGCGTCTGTAGCCCGATTGGACCAATTCACCGTGAGACGGGAAATTGGCTGGCAAGTGTGTAGAAACGAGACGACATGATGTTGCCCCAATTTGCTCCAACTTTGATTGTGCAGGAGCAGGAGAGCCAAGCTGGCATGTGTGTAGAAACGACAAAAACTGTTTCTATCTGCTCCAACATCGGAACACGTCAGTAGACTGTCTAACATAGTCAATCATATAGCGCAGAGAACCGATGGCCAATGAGGCAGAAAGATTCTCGAATTTCGACCACGAACATCATCCGACCAGATGGTCAGATGACCTGAAAAAAGTAGCAGGCAAACGTAAGATGCAGGTCGCTACCAACCGGTCATATTGGAGCGCCCACCTCCCTTATTCTATCTGGTGTATCAATGGATCAGTAATATTTTTGTGATTTTTTATTATTTTATAACGTCGAGTGATATTCACCACATTAAATTAACATTGACACGCTGACCAAAGATTTATCGGAGCTGGTTATTGACAAATATTTAAATCTTACAACACGCAAACTTTTTTTTAACTATGTTGCTCTGCCCTCTACACGCAGCTCACACTTGACAACATAAGACTGGCAAAGCGTAATCAACGCTATTAACTTGATCTGATTATTTATTTTATTATTTTTATCACTTATACAGACTTACATTTTGATTTGATTATACTATTCCAGAAACTCCCATATTCTCCCCTGTAATTATTTTAAAAAAATGTATCGCTCTTCAGTTCCGTTACTTACATACTCCCCTCAGGCGCCTGATGTACCCGTTGTTCTAAATAAGACTGTGACAAAAACTGAATATAAATAAGCAACCAAAATACAAAACGACGCCGCCGTAATGGCAGAAGAAAGTAAATTAGTTGAAACAACGGACACATGCGCTTCAACGGAGTCGTCCTCGGAGGCAGGTAGCAGGACAGTGAAAGGAGCAATCGGGAAACATCAAAAATTCCATTAAGAAAAATATCTTAAAAAAATTTACTAAAATGTTTGAGTGGTACTAGAAGCGAAAGAAAAACCGGAAGAGAAAGAAAGTGTTTCGGTCACAGATGATAGCTTTATTATTAAAGAAATAAAGGAAAGTAGGAAAATACTTGAAGAAAACAAAAACCACTTGACAGAACTGACAGACAGACATAAAGATGACATACGCGAGAGTGGTGTCTGGCCTCCCAAAGGGTGGGTTGGGCATAGGGTTGGTACGACCATGCATCCGTTAGTCATCACGTATACAGATGAAGCTGATACAGGAGAAAAGGTGTTAAATAAAATAAGGAAAGCTTTAAATGTGATCGAAGAAGGGCAAGAATAGACTTGATGAGGAAGGCTAAGAACCAGAAGGTGATAATCGGGTGTAAAAAGAAAGAAGATTTTGAGAAAATAAGGGAGAGATTGAAACAGACGAAGGTCAACTGAAAGTAGAAGAAATTAAAAAAAAAACCCCGCTTATCATCTTCTGGAACTTGCTGGAATATAATTCCGACGAACAACAGTATGTTTGATGGATTTGATGAGAGTGACGTGAGGATGGAAGTAATCTACAGGAGGCGCACTAGGAACCCTCACAAGTCCCACAGACTTCTCAGAGTGTTACCAGCCTTATTGCAGAGATGACCACTGCAAGGGCTGTGCACGTGGACTTCCAGAGGGTGAGAGTCGCCGACCAGTCCCCCCTCATACAGTGCTTCTGCTGTTTGGAGTACGGGCATGGCCGGCAATTCTATGAGCTAGAGGTGCACGTGTGCAGCCACTGTGGTGGCCCGTACATGAGAGCTCAATGTGCAGACTTGAAATTCCGCCCTCCCGTAGAAACTGTAAGGAAGCAAAAATGAAAGATCCGGTCCACAACGCTTTTAGCACCGAATGTCTTAGCGAGGTCCAATGTGGCTTATTCCTAAGGAATAGAAGGATGTTAAGTTAACGGGGGGCAATGGCAATATGTAGCGAAGCACAAGAGTCAGACGAGGGCTTTGATGAGAAAGAAAAAAATATATTTTCTGGTCAAAGTATACCGCAGCAAAAAACTTCTTGTGAATCGTGAACGATTGCCGCTCTCCTGAGATAGAAACTAGTTTTTTATAATATTGATTATAAAAAGATAGTTTAATTGGAAACGAAAACAACAAAAGCATAGGAATAGCACAATGAAAGTAAAAAATTAGAAAATAGCTTAAATTGAAAGAAAAAACAAAAATTGAAAATATTTTTGGATATTAAAAGTACTTTGGACAATGTTACATAAAATAGAATATAAGAAACATAAAAAAATAATTGGCAGATATAATAAGAATTAGATATGAGGATAGAAATTAGATAAAATATAAACATATAGTAAAATAAGAAGAATATTACAGATACCAAAACAGATACAAGTACTAGATAATAATTATAAGACAAAACACAAACAACAAAACATTAAAAAAAAAAAGAAAATTTAAGTAGAGAAGTAGCCAAGGTCGTCGCGAAACTTGATGGCACGGAAAAATATAAAAATCTGAATCTCTGATAATCATTTTCGATCCTCCATTCAAATTTTGTGATATTTATGTGCGTTCGAAGTTTCTTTCTTGATTTTCTATTATTTTATTAAAAGTGCTATTGTAGTCTACTGACTTTCAGATTCAACCATTCATGGCTGAAGTAAATCCGGAATCATTTGCACCTGAAGAACTATCTACCACCAGTAAGTATAAAATACAGGAACTTATGTGATTTCTATCTTAAAATAGATCACTCCCGTGTATGGGCCATGGCATTTTTTCTATTTCCCAACTAAATCGCTATTTAGATCATCGTCGCATTTGATCATTGTCGCCTCGCCGACACAAAGTGGGCGGAGCTTGTCAGTGCTTCAAGGCCACGGCCGAAACCAAGCACCCCGCACGTCTGCCTTCCGCCCCGTGTAGCCTCACAAATACTTTCTTACAAAACGCTTATTACGGCTTCTCCTCTTTGTAATTGCTCCATGCAGTTCACAATTTGACGATTTTATACGGATAACTTTTAATCAAACGAAACCTAATAATAATTTCGATAGTTTACAATCTCGCTATATAGATTATATAGATTTTTACAATTTTACCGTACCACTTAGGTAACACTCATACCAACTCTACACCGCCACCAATAATAGTCTTTTAGAATTGTCTGTATTTTTTTTAAGTCAACGTTTGTGGGACTTTTTATACATGTATTCTTGCGAAAAAAAATTCTGATTACAGTCTCAAACGATCCTCAGGCAGCTCAAAAAGCCGCAAAAGAGGCAGCTCGGGCTGCTATGGCGTTAGCTGGAGAAGCTACAACCAAGAACCAGACCTTTGGCCCCGTGGTCAAGTGCAATCCTTATTTCGACGTGGTCATCCTGACAGGATTGTTCATATCAGCGCTCCTCCTGGGAATTTTGTTGGTCGGAGTCGTGTTCCTCATGAATTGTCAGACAAATGACCGTTTCGATGACCCTCATGGGAAACCACTCGTATTTTCTACGGTGGAGTAATTTTACACACTTTGAAAAACAATTTGCAATTTTACTAAGTGTATTAGTTAAGTTTTAATGACTTCAATTGTAAGTTTAGTATTTTTTTTTATTTTAGCAAGTCTATAGTGCAAAATGTTAATACTGGCACTGTTGACAAGTACAATCCTCATTTCAACGTGGTCATCCTGAGACAGGATTGTTTATATCCGTGCCCCTTCTTGAAATGTTATTGGTCGGAGTCGTGTTACTCATGAATTTTCAGACAAATGACCGTTTTGATGACCTTCACTTGTTTTTTCTACAGCGGAGTAATTTTAAGTATTTTTATGAAAACAAGTTTCATTTTAAGTTTAAGTTTTAGTGTATTAGTCAAGTTTGTAAGTTTTAGTGATTACAATTAAAAGTTTAGAGAGTAAAGGCCGATTTATAGGGATCCATTAGCGCCCATCCAGAAAATTTGTCTGTGTTCGTGGACAGGATTGACACATCCACAAATGGATCCGTAAAAATCGGCCTTAAGATATGTTTTTTTGTTTTTGGTAAATTTAAGTAAATAGTCACACTGGCTAACGTTCTGTCGTCAAGTCGATTGTTCATATCAGCGCTCCTCCTTGGAACTTTATTGGTAGGAGTCGTGTCTCTCATGAATTGTCAGACAAGTGACCGTTTTGATGACCCTCATGGGAAACCGCTCATGTTTTCTACGGCGGAGTAAATTTTAGTACTTTGGAAAAAAACAAGTTTAATTTTAAGTTTAAGTTTTAGTTATGTTAATTAGTGTCCGTGACTTCAATTGTAAGTTTAGCGAGTATGTTTTTTTTTTTGTTTTCAGTAAGCTTGTGTATAAAAGGTTCTTTCTGGCATTGTTGACAAGTGCAAACCTTCAACGTGGTTATCCTGACAGGGTTGTTCATTTAAGCTCTCCTTCTTGGAATTTTATTGGTAGGAGACGTGTTCCTCATGAATTGTCAGACAAATGACATGTTTCGATGACCACCACGGGAAACCGCTCGTGTTTTCTACGGCGGAGTCATTTTAAGCATTTTGAATTTAAAAGTTTTGTTTAATAAAGTGCCTACAAGTGTAGTAGGAGTTCAGTTAATTATAACGTTTTAATGTTTTCAGTCTTAAGTTCAGTAAGAGTTTAGAGTAAAAACCTGTTTTGGTTTTTGGCTTATTAGGTAAAAATAGTAGCACATTTCTGCTATGATACGTTTTTAAAATAATATGTAAGTTTAGTTCGTTAGCTCAATTTTAATGTCTAAATCCAAGGAACTGTTGGTTTATCTTCACTAGTGTAAAAAAGCAAGATGTAATGTTTAAGTTTTAGTAAGATTTTAGTTTTAGAATTTAATAAGCATTAAGTACGTACCTATTATGATTGAATTCCAGCGCCTGAAAATATTAACTTTGTTGTTTACAAGTGTAATTGTAATTTACGTTTTTAGTGCCTTCGAATATGTAAGTTTTTTTTTAGTAAGAGTTAAAAGAATTAATGTAATATTTAAGTATTAAGTCCGCAAAATATCGTAAGTGTAGTTTACCTGTGGAACAAGAACAAATAAAGTAGTTTGGGTGGTGGTAAAGATTTTAATTTTACGGTTCAATCAAGTACCAACTGCTAAATGAGTATGGTTAAAGTTCGCTTGTGTTAAAACCTTATACCATTTCATTTTATTTTATCAAAAAATCGATGCCACCGACGACTAAAAGAAATAACTAATTCATTTGTTTCAATGCACTAATCGTTCCTACTCCTCATTTCGCCTCGCCAGTCGCCAGTTCCCATGGCTTTTTAGTGCATTTATTATGTCATCCACCATACCACGGAGATCCATCCATAACCATACTATCCATACTTAATATTAATAGGTTGGGGGAAAAAAATCCCATTTTTTTTTAATTCAAAACATTTTTTAATATAGTTTATTTACATTTAACTAAAGTATGTAGGTGCCATTTTGTTCGATTACTTTTTGCCATCTTGTAGGTAGGGACATGATTCCATTGCTATAGCCTCAAAATTTAGGATTCTGATCAAAATAGCGAGATAAGTGGTTTTACAGTCCTCTCGTGATGTTAACCTGTCACTGCCTAAAGAATTCTGAAGAGACCGAAACAGGTGGAAATCTGAAGGTGCAAGGTCAGGACTATATGGCGGGTGCATTAACAACTCCCAGTCAAACTCTCTTAATTTTTGCTGAGTGGCTAAAGATGTATGAGATCTAACGTTATCATAATGAAAAACCACACCCTTTCTGTTGGTTAATTCCGGCCGCTTTCTTTCAGCTTCTTGCTTTAATCTCATCAGTTGTTCGCAGTAGAGTTCAGAATCGATGGTCCTGCCTGGTGGTAACAGCTCATAATGAATAATGCCCTTCCAACCCCACCACACACACAGCATCACCTTGTTGCGAGTTAACCCGCTTTCGCCACAGTCTTTGAAGCCTGACCAGCTATTGACCACGACCTTTTTCGCACGTTCTTGTCGTACGTGATGCACTTTTCATCGCCAGTTAACAGCTTCTTTAAAAATAGTTCGGTTTCATTACATCGTAATAAAGAGTCACAAATGAGTACACGGTTCATTAGGTTTCTTTCAGTGAGCTCGTGAGGTACCCAAATATCGAGCTTTTAAAACTCACAAGTACAACATGAACACACAGTAGGTAGGTAAATTAAACCAGTGGACAGCGAAAAATTACTCAAGGAGAGGAATGATATAAATTGTAATCGAACAATTAACGATAATGATAAAAAGATTATTATTTTCTATAACTGATAAGAGAAATAACTCGTCCACTTGGCAGCTGGTCCTTGAAGGAACTTACCGCCACGTCACAACACTATTTTAAAAGTATTTAATTTTATTTAAATTAACTACTACACGCTATCCGCGAGTGTTTTAAAAATAAATCTGTTTTTTTTTTCTTTTCTTTTTTAATTTTATTTCCAACCAGTATTGCTCGTTCACTGTATCGGGACGTCAGAATTTGTTGAATTGTATGGATATCTATAGAATTTGGTACAATTAGATTTAGTGTACGAAATTCTACTTCTTAATTAGTGTACGTCGTATCCATCGCAATGAACACGCAACTAGACGGTAATGGCATGACACTCCAACTCATGTCCATAGGCTGCGGTAACCGCTTTCCATCAAGGTAGTTAGTCAATGCCCCAATAATAGATAATAGTGAAACAGATTTATTTTTAATTTTTTTCAGAGTGATTGTGCATAAGAACTGTTAAAAATGACGGACCAAATTGTAGTGAATGTGGTAGAGAATACTAGTGAGAATACCCCTGAACCAATTCAGGTGGTGGAGAACAGTGCTGGATCCTTGGCCCCGCCTAGCACTCAAGAGTAAGTACACCATTCGTTCAACTAATATCTATAAGTACATAAATTAAAAAAGTAAACTACTAAGTCAAATCAAATAATGTTTTTTTTTTTATTTTCTTGTGTTTTTTATGGTCAGGAAATGGTTAATGTGAAAAAGAAAAACATTGATATTTAGCGTAAGGACGTGGCCAATTATGCGACGAAAAGGCAACTGGTTTTGTCCCTAAAATGTTATCGGCCAAAACAACATAGTCATCTAAGTATACCAACCGCGGAACAAATTTTTATTTTAAATTGT
Source organism: Euzophera pinguis (assembly GCA_947363495.1). Taxonomy (NCBI): domain Eukaryota; kingdom Metazoa; phylum Arthropoda; class Insecta; order Lepidoptera; family Pyralidae; genus Euzophera; species Euzophera pinguis. Next base: position 2,680,113 of record OX376164.1, read on the forward strand.
GTGTTTTAAAGTGCTTTGTTGTATTGAAAGGCAGCAAAAAATGTCACATTTAGGTTTCAAAAGTTACGTAGCATACATATCTATTTCCTTTTTTTTTGTATTTAAAAAAACAAAAGGTCCAAACAATGTCAACTCGAAGGAAAGAGCCATCGATAATCGACATGATACCTAAATTAATTAAAAAAAAAAAACTAATTTTTAAAGATGAGTCGATGAAGGCATTGGAATTTTTAACTTTAAGTAATATAATTACCGATAAGTCCTCATATCATGCGACGGTGATATCTAAAATCGCTTACGTAAAGGGCTGTTGATAAGTATTTATAATTTTATACAAGTTGGAACATAAAATACAATCTAATTACAATAAAAACGATCTGATATAACACCTGTACTTATCAAACATTTCTTTGAACCATCTTATCTTTTATTTTCTGTAATGAAATGTTCTGAAAAATAATGTTATTGTTATTTTAACTATCTTTACGTAAAATTGATCAAATGTGTGAGTACACATTTGATCAATTTTACGATTTCCCGGTTGCATCCGAAAGCAGTCTTACAGCCTTGCTATTATCTCTTAATCCATACTAATATAATATTATAAATGCGAAAGTCTGTCTGTCTGTCTTTCTGTCTGTCTGTTTGTTTCACGGCCAAACCGCTGAACGGATTTTGATGAAATTTGGTATGAATATAGTTGAAGACCCGGGGTCAAACATAGGCTACTTTTTAACGCAGGCGGAGCTGCGGGAAACAGCTAGTAAATATATAATCATAATCATAATAATTAATTCTTTTATAAACATGTTGAATTCAAGATGGTACATTAAAAAATAAATTAAGAGATGATATAAGCCTATAGTAATACTATAATATTAATATTATAAATGCGAAAGTCTGTCTGTCTGTCTGTCTTTCTGTCTTTCTGTCTGTCTGTCTGTCTGTTACGCTTTCACGGCCAAACCGCTGAACGGATTTTGATGAAATTTGGTATGAATATAGTTGAAGACCCGGGGTCAAACATAGGCTACTTTTTGACACAGACGAAGCTGCGGGAAACAGCTAGTAAATATATAAATTAAGAGATGATATAAGCCTATAGTAATATAATTGAGATTTGGTAATTATGTACGTAATATATTCGGCTTATCTGCATAAAATATTTCATGATAAAGGCCACTCAAATTGTAGATTACTTTTACTTTGCAAGCAGACAATCTTAACCAGGTCAAAGTATGTTCTTCTTTTGTCGATTAAAGCCAGATCTTGGACACGATAAATCTGCATTAAACTGCACAAACTGTATATCAAATGAAAAATCGATATTTTTTCAATGCTGGTTATTAAAGCCTCTACTGAACTATTAGCATAGAATATTGAAGTAAGCCGTTGTAAAGTAAATAAAAATTGTACAGTGTCCTCCAATGTAGTATTTTAGGACCGATTTTTTTCCTTAAATTTTAATATTATCTGGTAATATTACACACTTGTATTAGCTTCAGAATATTCAATCAAAGATAACATTACATAACTTGGAAATTGGCACAGATCATCGTCTTCATACCAGTTTTCCAGTCAGCCAGAGTCCTTATCTTAAGGACCGTTCAAACTGACGCGAATCCCGCGCGACTGGCGGAACGCCCACAGAAATAAGAATCGGTAGAAGTGCCGTAGCGTATGCCAAAGTTAACTGGCCCGCTAATGACACTTCTTTATGTTCTTATTTCTATGGGCGTCTCGCCAGTCGCGCGGTATTCGCGTCAGTTTGAACGGTCCTTTAAACTTTGGATTCAATACTTATTATCACTGTAAATAGCGGGACTGCTTTCCTTTGCATTCATGACCGGATGTTTTAGTGACCAAAATTCGTCAGATTTTCCATAGATTTAGAATTTTTTTGACTACGGATTTTTCAGACTGCCTAGTGCCATCTGATACAGCCAAACACCTTCCGAAGCATGATTAGGCACTTGTCAGATTTTTCAGAGGCATTATACAACATTATGCCTGTAGCGCATACATAGACACGAAATACTTAACTCTTCTGCCGTACTTTTTTACTAAATATATTTAACGTATTATTTATTTCCAAAGTCGGTGGATGCAGTTGGCTTTGAATGACACGTAGATAAAGATTGGGGTGACTGCCTTTACCCGGCAGTGGGGCTTAAATAGCTAATTAAAGTAGAACTGCTTACTATAGTAAATAATTTTTAATTTAAAAATATTATACCAGTGAACACGTATAGTACATGTCACATCACGCCAATGAACGCGTGCATTGATTGACATTAATTGAAACAATACGAAAGCTCATAAACTTTTTAATACTGGTATTGATTTAATGCTATGCTGATATGACAAGACGCAAACTCATCAAACAAGCACTTAACGCTGCTACTAAACGATTTGACATAGTTTTCACCACGTTTTCACTTTAACAAATATAATGCCCTTTCTAGAATCTGTTCTTATACAATTCATTGACTAGTTCTAAAGTTAGTTAGCAGCCTATATATAGCACAGAATATATACTAGTACATATATCTATGTACCTATAGTTTTCTGGGGATTATCTTATTTATTTATTTATTACAGCTTTATTGTTCCACAAAGTACACATATACTTATAACAATTGGCGGACTTAATGCTACGTAAGAGCATTCTCTACCAGTCAACCATTGGGAGAAACGGAAAGATAGTTTGGCGCAAAAAAGTTAAGGGGGAAAAATGTATTACTTATGGAGCAAATTTTATCTTCTGCATAAGGAGGGAAATAATTTAACAAACACCGAAAAATATTAGGTATACACTTAAGGAGAAGTTTCTTGGGCCCTTTAAAATGCGTATAGATGATAACCGAACCATTTATGTATTTGTCCAATTTTTTTTTTTTATGTATGTATGGTAAGTTTTAATTGTTTAGCTACATGACTGTTTATTGTCATTTGTGTAAATATTGTACACTAGTTGTGCCCGCGGCTTCGCCCGCGTGTAAACCTCCTTTGGGAACATGATGTTTTTCCAGGACCAAAAATAGCCCATGTTATTCTCCATCCTTTCAACTAACTCTATGCCGAAAATCAAGCCGATTGGTTGCTTAGTTAGGGCATGAAGGAAGGACAAACAAACAAACACACTTTCACATTAATAATATTAGTATGATTGTTTGACGTAAACTTTTATTTTTAGTAAAATTTCAAAACTTTGTGGTTTTGCTATGTTAAGTTAATACCTACCTACAAAATAGTTTTAGGTAGTAGGACCTTATAAATGATAATAATAAAAAATAAAAACATTTTTTCCTTTGTAATAACTTATTGAACTAATTAAATGGTTCAGGGCTCAGCTGAGATCACCCATGGAAATCTTATCGTAACCTTTGAAACGCAAGTAGGCAAATATTATCACTTGTATATTTGCTATTTTGAATATTTTGTTAGGATGTTTTAGTTAGATATTTAGTTCATAATTGTTTCCCAGCTGCGTCCTCAGCTTAACCTTCAGAGCGTTTGGGAACTAGATTTGACGGTGGTAGTTATTACAACAGAGCGACTGACATCTGACCTCCGTAACTCTTTTTACATGGAAATCACGCCAATAGGATCATTACAAAGATCTGACAACAATATTGGCCACTAAATGTTATGTGGACCCTTTATATCAGCTGTACCATTGACTAGTACTATTGAGAGGGTACAAGTGATACAACTTTGCCATATATACCTAGTACCATCAAAGGGTGACATCTTCATGGCACATGACATGGCACGGCACGCAGCATATGGGCCTAAGAAAATTTTAGAATTATTAAAACTAGTTGTTTCCCGCAGCTCCGCCTGCGTCAAAAAGTAGCCTATGTTTGACCCCGGGTCTTCAACTATATACATACCAAAACGTAACAGACAGACAGACAGACAGACTTTCGCATTTATAATATTAAGTATGGATTTAAAATGCATGTTACATTTCTTGAAAAGTTGGTTGGATCCTTCCTATTAACGAGTCGTCTCTGATAATTTTATAAAATGTAGATAGATAAAAACAAGTTGTCACCTTTTTTTCCATTCTCAATTAACGTATAATTTTTGTGAATGGTACAATAGAGTATACCTATCTATTTATCTAACCAAATAGCATCGTAATTCATCATCATCTTAGCATGTATTTCTAGTTGCGTCGTCAGCTTACGCTTCGAAGCCTAGGGTACGCTGTAAGTCCTAGATTTGCCAAATAGCATCGAAACTATAGAGTGGAAAATTCCTCTAAGACTTGACAGAAGCGAATTCTGTCAAAACGCAAGTAAACACTATTTACGAAGGCATCATCTGTATTTATACATACAGTAATGCTAAACCAACATTTTGACACATATCTCGCTTCATAGAAACGTAATATTGGTTTAACTGTATGTTTCTCTATCTGATTACGCCTATTTTAATACTGCATATTACTTACTTACTTACTTACTTACTAAGATGGTGCAGCGACCCAAAGAAAGTCTTGGCCTCCGTTAATAAGGATCTCCGCTTCAATCTATCCTGCGCCATCTCCTGCCAGTCATCGCATTACAAAGAAAAATTGCAAAATATTACGTCCAGGAAAACTAATTTCCATGAGTGATATTTTTGAAAATGACTCACTCAAAAATAGCACTCATGGAACTCAAGTCAAATTATTTTCGTTCGATTCCGAATGTTTTTTATTCGACTTAATCAGTGAGTCGAACATTTTCATTCGACTCACGGGTTTTGAGTGAGTAATAGATCTCAAAAGTAGTAGTCCCGTGTTGGCACATTTTCTTAACCGCCTGCCTGACTGTAACCCTCATTGTAATTGCCGATGCGGGTGAGATCAGCTGAACTCCCTGCCATGGTTTTCCCTAGTGACTATAACATGGGATCTTCGAAAAGGGACTGAATAAATTCCTTCAGGGTCGGCAACGCGTTCGTGACATCTCCGGTATTGTAGGCGTTCATAGGCTACGGTAACCACTTACCATCAGGTGGGTCGTACGCCTGTTTGACTGCATAGTTGTATAAAAAAAACTTGAAAAGAGACAAAGAAATTGAGCCCCATTTCAGACATCTATGCCAAGAGAGGATAAGGAACTTTCAAGCCATACTATATTTTCTATTGAATTTCCACAAGCCTGCATCTTTAAGAGTTGTTTTCTACCTTACTTAAGTTTTCACTTAGTTAATTATATAGATTTGAACGACAATTAGTTACAACGATACTGAACTGATCATATCAGACCAGTGACCGTATCTCACATAGGTCAGAGTCATAGAGTTTAAACAACATTTAATTAGTAAAGAAGGAGTATATATCTAAACTTAATTTGTTGAAATACATCCACTCTTCGTACAATTTAGCTTCTAAATAAAAGTGCCAGCCAGAAAAAACGTGGGTTATTCGCATCGCATGCAAGCGTTTTGTAAGAAAGTATTTGTACACAGGCTACACGGGGCGGAAGGCAGACGTGCGAGGTGCTTGGTTTCGGCCGTGGCTCCAACCATGGAGCACGAGCAAAGACAAGCCCACTTTTGTGTTGGTGAGGCGTCAATGATCATATCACTGCGCCATTTTAAACGGCATCTCCTCTTTGTAATTGCTCCATGGTTATTCGTGTTGTCTTCAATCAATCATTTCTTATTATGGGCACCAAAGCTGCATCAGCTTATAAATATCATAAAATACAAAATGTATGCGGTTCGCAACTCATTAAGTCTCATTTTTCGCGGGGGCGAAAAGCGGGCTAGTAGTCTCTGCCTACCCCTACGGGGAAAAAGGCGTGATGGTATGTCTATGTCAAAATGTAAGGATTTAATTTTTGAACTAAAATAATATCAAGTACATACTGTTTATAGGGGTAGAGATATATTTATTTATCGGTAGTACTCTCCTCTGTATCCTAGCATAAGTTAAAAAACGTATGACAAACAATCATTTGACTAAAAAACGTTAGATAAATTTTTGCTTGACAATGTTATACCTTGATAAACCAGTCATGCTTAAAATCATTCATTTGTCAAACTAATCGAAAGTTAAAATCCTATTACACCAAAACATTTTTTAAAACTAATTCTTAAATTATTTTTATTTTTTTATTTGTTTGTGTAAAAACATAGAGTATGAAACCCTCATTACTCCGACTTTGTTTCAGAAGGTAGGTTAGGTTAAGGGTATACCTATATTTTGAAAAAAGAAAACTTAATAATGGATAATTAGTACTCGCATTTTTATTTCTAATTTTATTATAGAAGTGGCCGAGTATAAAAAGACGACTTTATGACAGAAACTAGGTTAGGTTATGATTGTTTGTACAGTTATCATAACATTGAGTGAGCGAGCGACAGACCTTGTGACATAAGCGAAATAGTGTCAAAAAACGACTTTATAAAAAAGAAAGTTGGTAAGGTTATGGTATGATTATAACAGTAAGCGAGCGAGCGACAGACTTTGACTTGTGACAGAAGTGACTGAGTGTAAAAAGAAGACTTTATGACAGAAAGTATGTTAGGTTATAGTTGTACAGTGACCATGTCAATCAATCTTGCTTTGAAGTAGCGACAGCTTACAAAGCTTGTTTTCTAACACTCACACTTGTTGTCGAACACTTTGCGAATAATAATCTGCCATTATTTTTCACAAATACAAAAAGAAAACACAAATTTTGGTAACGAAGATACAGCGCCGATACCGCTCTTCGCAACTTCCCGTCAAAAGTCCGATCATTTTTATCAACCGTTTTTTATAAAATCAAAAATTTCAAAAACGTAGTACTTGGTCAAATAATATTTTTTAGAATGTTAGTTTATCATTTGCAATATTTGCAAAAGAATACATTTATAAAATTTGAGTTTTGTCAAATGATTATTTTTAAAGTAATATATTTAGCAAATGGGAGGTTTGTCAAATGATTGGTTTTTCTAAAATAATTTTTAAAATGATCATTTTTCTATCGTTTTTTGTCAAACATTAGGAAACTACTCTCCTCACATAGTTTACCTGAATGGTTTCATGAAATACGTTTGATCAGATTATTGTAAACAATTTAGTAAACGTACGGCACAACAAAATATTAAGTTTTTAATAACTAGTAACGTACAAATTCCGTGCTATTTAGTAATTTTATTTCTAAGTGTTGTAGATATGTCACAGAACTCATAGTAACGTGTCGCGATACCGGCATGCTTGAAATTAGTAAGATAATTATTTTCTTCCACAATAGATAATCTTTATTGGAGTCATTGACTTTATAAAAAAATAAGTATACAAAAAATAGGGGAAGAATAAAAAAGAGATGACAGGATTGTATCAGAGAGAACATGAGTAGGAAGGGCGTTGAGAAGGAAATGGCTAGAGAGGCTAGAGAAGTGGAAGGAACTAACATACTGTACCGACCCCACATAACGAAATGGGACAAGGTAAAGGAGAAGAAGAAGAGGTATACAAAGACACACACACACACACTGCGATTATGGAATGAACTCCCTGCCATGGTTTTCCCTAGTGTAACATCGCCTTTAAAAAGGGCGTGAAAAATTCCTTCTGGGTCGGCAAGCGCTCGTGACATCTCCGGTGTTGCAGGCGTTCATAGGCTACGGTAACCACTTATCTGTATATATAAAAAAAAAGCAAAGGTATTTTTTACGTTTCACTCAATGAAACAAAAATTGTTGGTCTTTTGCGTTTTTGGTGATATGCCTGGTTTTAGAGTTCTTTGGAACCGAATTCAAATCAAAATAATTTCAGCGTTACGAAAACGGATCTTTTTGAATATTCGCTATTAAAATAAAATGAATAATAGTTTCTCACGACAAAGTAATAGTTATACAATTATCAAGTTAGATTCGCTGTTAACTGTTTCATGATGGAAGATAAATATTGATTGCATTAAATACTGAGATCTATCAATGGGTACCCGTATACCTCTATAAAAAATAGAAGTAGGTATAGGTATCTTACCAGTACCTTTCCTACGTATACTTCTATATTTCGCCAATTAAATATTTTAATACTTAAAAAGGGATATATGTGTGTGTGTATACAAATATCTTTATTATAGAACACAGTTATATAGCAACAAACATTAAATATAAATTTGAGGAGCTCGTTAGCCGCGTGACGCGACCACTATTGGATTGGTCGCCATTTAGTGGCATTATCTATCTTGAGCTCCTCCGTGCTTCGAAAGGCACGTTTAGCCGTTGGTCCCGGTTGTTGTCGATAGATAGCAGTCGTTAGGCTGTGTCAGATGCCTTGGGGCAACCTGAAAAATTCTGACAGTGTTGGCCACTAACACACCTCGGGTCATGTTCCTGTTGGTCTGGTTTCCCTGTAAAAAGGGTTACAGAGGTCAGGACGCTCCATTGTTATAACCAGTACTGCCAAATCTAGGACCATGACTTATAGCGTACCCTAAAGGTAGGCTCCGAAGCGTAAGCTGATGATGATGAAAAATTAAATTTAAATGATATTATTATTACTAATCTGATAGGTCCAATAAATAAATCGATCAAATAATTTAAAATAAATATTAGGTATATGAAGGGTTAAGTCATGGAGTAATTACAAAGAGGAGATGCCGTAATAAGCGTTTTGTAAGAAAGCGTTTGTGAGGCTACACGGGGCGGAAGGCAGACGTGCGGGGTGCTCGGTTTCGGCCGTGGCTCCAATCATAGAGCACGAACAATGACAAGCTCCGCCCACTGCAGTGTCGGCGAGGCGCCAATGAGCACGTCACTGCGCCATTTCAAACGGCATCTCCTCTTTGTAATTACTCCATGGGTTAAGTATTTTGCATGATGATTGATCACCAACAAAAATTTCCACTTGCCGTTCTACTTTTATAAAAAGTGCGACACGCGACAGGGTTCATAATGTAGGGTCATCATGAATGTAGTTAGAACTTTATTGTAAGTACTTATGAAATGGAATAAATAATATTTATATATTTTTTTTCATTTGAATTCATATGTATCGCTATGAGGGATGGTGCAGGAGCCCTATTTTTAAAATGTATGCCATAATATATCGAACGAAAATCATTCGATATCGAACAAAATTATTCGACTCGCCGATTATACGTGAGTCACACTTTTCAAAAATAGCAATCCTAGAGTTCAATTTCTCCCTCACTCAAAACCGGTGAGTCGAATGATTTTCGTTTGATTACGAAAGATTTTCATATTACTTAATTCGCCATATCGGTTTTCAGTGATTTTTAAATCTCAAAAATAGCATCCTATATATATGTGTTATATACATAAACATATAAGTAGGTACGTCTGTATTTATCTAAGTATAAGACAATTATACCTAAAATGTAAGACAAAGTTTCAGTTTAAAATTATTTTATTCTTTACAGTCTATGTAGGTAAAAATATACAGCTGATCTGTAATAGGCTACTTGACTGTATTCATACTTGGTTAATATTGTTATACTAAACAAAATATACACTAAAAAGTAACCGATTCTGAAAACAACAACAAAATTGGTTGTTAATTAAGGCCGTAATTCGATTTTAAAGTTTTCTCTAAAAGAACAGTGGGGACGTCTTGCTATCTCTTTTGTATGCACGAAACCGAGTGGCAGTGACGTCACAGCTCACACACAGTGCATCCTTTTCTTGTTTTTTGACAGTTTCCCCTTCCGCCGAATTTTAAAGGCTTATAACTTATTAATTTCTGAACGGTTTACAAAAATTCTTTCATAATTCTGTTTCTAGAAATAAAAATATTGATATAAAAGAAAAAAGAAAAATTTGTAGAATACCCAATTACACGGACCATACCATAAGCTTTTGGGTTAACAAGACTAATCTACAGTAATGTAACCTATTCGTGAAACAAAAATAAGTTACTTAGAACAAACATAACTACGAGTATGTTTGTTAACTTAACTAAGTACACTTATTATTAACTAGAAATTAAACTTGACTTATCGAGGGTTCGTTCACAGTCTAGCAAGGATAAGACATAACCGGTATACCAAAACAATGGCTCACTGTTCATTTAATTGGAAAACGTATGGTTAAAACGATGACACAATGCCGACTCTCACTTGACCGCAACCAGTAAGCCGCCAGCGCTTGAATCAACTCCATGTCGCTAACTGAGCGCGCCGTCAGCCGTTGACGAAACAAAAACTTTAAATATCGAACGCGTGTTTCAAATTTGAAAATATTGCAATCATAGTTTCAGTCTTATTTTTTTTAAATAGAGCTAGTGATTGGGAAACACGTTGAGTGAACAAATCTACTAGATAAGGTGATAAGGAAATCGATATCATTTTTTTGGTTCAACAAAGTTCAGTTTAGTGCAAGTTTCTCGTGCAGTGATGCAGGTGAAGAGTGTATTGTCGGATGTGGAGATTTAATCGAGTTTTTATTGAGGTGAGTCTTGCGAGTCGGTCGTTGACTGCAATTTCGGGGATTGATCCTGTCTCGATTATACAGAATCGATTGATAACGACCGAATTAAATTGTATGGTCGCATCTTTTTGCGCATACAATTTTATGATTTTGTTAATGTTTATATTGTTACCTTTAATTAACTAGCATTAGATAAGTTTTTGCCTTTTATTTTCTGTTTGTTTAGAATATTATCAATAAACATCTTTTTTTTATAGTTTTCGACATTGCGGGTAGGTGTTTAAATACATCACATTAGACCTCATGCATGACCTTATTCAACAGGCCCTTCAGATTTTTATAAATGCAAACTTATTCCCTCTGGAAATGTAGATAAGGAAATTTAAAAAAAAGTGCTACTTTCAGCTTTTTTCAGTAATAATCTGTGAAGTTTTGAGTTTTCTCAATTTAACATATTTGCGTCATAGTTCGCATGATCGACTATTATTAAAAACAATGTGGCCTAAATTGATTGCGTGTCTTAATACATGCAACCTATGCCATTACTTGTTACAAATTGATTAAATATTAATGATCTAATTGATTAATATAGATACTTGTAGTATCTAAATAGGTCAATTTGGTCGTCTCGTCGCCGGCATAAGAAAATACTAAGGAAACAATCGATGACACAATCCGACCTCTGTCCATCTGGCGGTGGTTTCTAAAAATATTAATGTAATTTTTAAATCTTATTCTCAATAATTTAACTTCCACAAAACTTTTGTATATACTCGTAAAACATAGATACAAGCACGATACAAGCTTCAAATTTTAAACAATTAGAGCAATGCAAACTCGCCGAGTGGCACAAACGCTCGATGCCATAGGGCCGACAGTATGGTGCCTGAAGGGCCTGCTAAGAGTGTGAATGGTCCCAAATGGTCTTGGTCATAAAACCTACTATAAAATTTTCTTTTCATGTTAAAAGAAATCTGAAACGAAATTTCATAAATAGCGCCATCTTGATTTTGGAAATGTCAAATGTCAAAATATGCCAAACTATAGCTGCTCACGTGAGATGCTTAATTCAATGAATTAGAATTTTACATGTTTTTTTAATTAATGAATAAACTCGTAAACTATTAAAAGCCTTACGTCCGTGATAGTTTTCCTTTGAAATTAATTATATTTTCTACTGTTATGAATTTTTTCAAGCGTCCAAATGCAACGGTTTTTTCAAAAGTGGTTGGGGACACTCACCTCTGAATTTTTTTCAACGATAAAGCTAAATATATCATGAACGAAACCGTTAATCGAAAAACACTCTGAGTGTACTTATAATGTTTTTAGAGACCTATTAAATATTACACAAACCGAAAGTAGAAAAAGAATAATATCAAACCCCACTTTACATGTATGGAAGGTAACCGAAAAAAAAAAATATCTCACAGATCGCTCCGCGTGAGTAATATGCATAGGCATACCAAATTTTAACTCACTAGGTCTAATAGTCTCTAAAAAAACGTAGGACAGACAGACGGACAGACATGACGAAACTATAAGGGTTCCTTATGTTTACAACGGAACCCTAAAAAAAGAGAAAGAAAAAAAGAGAAAAATAAGAGGTTCATAAAAATAATGAAAAAACTTATGTTGCTTACTTTACCCACTAACATTCCATGGGAACAGGAGCCTATTTTTGAAATGTTTGACATATATATCGAATGAAAATCGTTGATAAATACTTTCCAAAATATTTCCCGGGGTACCCTATCCCTACATTCTTTTCAGTACTCCTACTTATGCATATGCCAAATTTTGCGTAGATTCGGTAAATAAAGGGAAGCAAAACAAACGCACATTTATTTCTCTTTTCAATATTAGTTAAAATAGTTATATATATAAAATAGTAATAGGATTAGGATGTTTATTATGTAGGAGTTTTACTAGGAAATAGCCTAATTAAAAACAGATATAAGTCTTATTAGTAAGTATTCTGTAATCTGTGGTCTTATCATGTGAATCACATATCTACATCCTAAAAACAATACTAAAATCATGGGACTTTAGTCTAGATAATTACTTTTTTTTAAAAAAAACAACCGACTTCTACTTCGTGCGCGAGTCTGACTCGCACTTGGCCGATTATTTATTTTATCGTAAATAACGTAATAATTCACCAAACAGATGGTAAAGAATAACATTTTGTTCACATTAGGTGAAGATATTACGCGAAATGCTATAGGATATTAAGGAGTTTCTTCCATATCTCCAAAGTTCTTCATCATGTCTTGGTAGTAAAGGCTGTCAAATAAAAAAGAAATCACCAAAATCGGCTCACGGTTACCGAAGATATCGCGTAACATAAATAAAAAAAAACACAGTCGAATTGATAACCTCCTACTTTTTTGAAGTCTGTTAAAAATACTTGTGACTTACCTACTTTTTTCTACGTGCTAAATTTGTAATAAAAAAAAGTATATTTTACCATAAAACTAAAGAGTGCACAATGTCCTGTAGTTGATATACCAGGCTCAAGTAACATATGACAAAGCATTTGTAATGAATAGTTCACCTTGCTAAAACAAGTAAAACCCTGGCCACACCGTGACCTCTATGTCCTGCGATACCTTCTTAAACACCGTGAAATTTTCGTCGTTTTGGACCCATCGTCCAGTGACACCATTCATACAAACAAACAAACAAACATTCCCCAAGATACATGGGTCGAATATCGTAAATTTTTGGACTCCCATACAAAATGTCTCATCACGTGACCTAACTTACTATGGTAAGTCCAAATTTGTTTTTCATGTTTCGAGCTATTTTCCTTGGGAAAATTCGTTCGGTTGCATGAATGGAGTCACTGGACGATAGGTCCAAAACGACTAAAGTTTCACGGTGAATACCTTCAACATTTTAGTTCGGTATACCGTCACCAAAGTAGGTGACGGCTGTAGATACCTATACGGGAAGCTTATTTTTTTTTAGTCGTTTTCAATTTCATTAGGGCATTGCGAGCTTGAATCTCTTATTCGTAAAATATGGGATTCTTAAAATAAGCAGATATCACCTGATTGTCTTATAATAATGATAATTCCGTACTTCGGAAGGCATTAGATGGTCATTGAAGAAACCACATTAGAGGCCTTGTTGGCCTCTAATCAATGACATCAGGCAGTACAGGGTCGATTGACCATGTAACCCATACGATACAAATGAATGAACTATAGAACCCTCAAAACAAACGAGTTCTTAGATACCGGTGCTCAAAATAACAAAAGTTTGTTAAGCCTTGTTTTGTCTTGTTTTTTTCTTAAGGATTTTAAAAGAGGGAGGGTTTATTCTTCTGTAGTACATATACAGTAATATTTCTTTTAGTAAATGACTTAAGTAGTAAAAGTATAATAAAATAACATTCGTATTCTGATGATTTTTGGATAAACAAAAAAAAATCCTTAAGGGATCTTCTGTATTTCCAAACATTTTGAGCTCGATAAAGGGCTTTTTGAATTCAATGTTAACAATAACTTTTTGTCTGAAAACATTTTTTTTATGTTGTCATCAAAAATTCAAATTGGACATCGACTGTCTTTTGCTCCTTCCAAATTTGCATTGAAATATTATTTTTACTAGTTTAGCGAACATTACCCCCTAAAAAAAAGCTGGATTATTTCTATGACTTCAATAAACAAACTGACACAGCCTAACGTCTGCCAGCTTTCGATAACCAGCGGGAACAACTGCTTACTGCTTTCCAAAGCACGGAGGAGCTCGAGGTAGAAAATGCCACTAAATGGCTAATATTAATCCACTATAGGTCGCGTCATGAAACGCGCATTCTCTATAAAGCTCCTCGACTGTTCTATTCTGCACTCTTTATAAGCTTAAAATATTTAGATTTTTTACTTCGACTAAAGTAATCATTAATGTCTCTAAATGCAACTGTGTTTCTAAAGTCCGCCAAAATTGTGTGGTCACCGCCTTATAAATGCGGAAAACGATACTATTTCTGGAAACATAACGGGATAATATTTCAAAGACATTTTACTTAGTCATGTATTTACGTATAGAGGATGTTAAGTCATCGCGTATTTATAAGTGGAATTAACATTTGTCAATGTTGTGTGTTTACCTTGTTGATCTCTAATGTTATGTTAATTTTATTGTGCAATAAAGGGTTTTGTATTGTATTGTATTGTACCTATCCAAATAGAGGTGGTAAGCAAAAGTCCTATTTGTTTTTCACTTTACGGAACAGCTCAGCTGCGCTTGCTATTATATAACTTGATGATTATAATATTGTTTCTAGCGGCTCCGTCTGCGTCATAAAGTAGCCTATGTTTGATCGGGTCTTCATCTATATTTAAACTGAATTTCACCAAAATTTGTTCAGCGGTTTGACCGAGAAAACGTAACAGACCGACTTTTGCACTTGTAATATTAGTATGACTGGATAAACCTTCACCCTCTATAACACAACCTTGAGGGTTGATTCAAAAAGTAACCTATGTTTAACATCGGGTCTCCAACTTTAACTGTACCAAATTACATCAAAATCGATTCAGCAGCTTTGCCGTAGAAGCTTAACAGACAGACAGACTTTAACATTTATAATATTAAGTATGGATATGAATGGAACATTGATGGAACGCATGATGGAAGAATGGATTACGTACTGCGTATTACGATTAAAGACAAAATGAGAGTAGTAGGCATAGAAATTATATTTGGATGTGAAATAATGTCATACGATTGTTTCATAATGAACGCTTATTCTACTATATTTGTTCAGATTGCTTTATATATTATGTTACAATCGTCGTAGCGTTTTCCCAGTGACACCTTCCTCTGCCTCCTAGGGTCTGAAATGCATAATGTTAGATTAAACTTTTCCATCGTGAATTCGGGGGTTTCTCCTACTAAATTTATGCAAAATTTTATCAAAAGCGGCTAAGTAGGTAAAGAATTACTTTCACAGTTTAGACCAAGTCTTCCCGATCTTTTTCTCAAAAATAATAATACTAGATGTTCTACACAACTCCGCCTGGTTCAAAAATTACCCTATCTTTGACCCCGGATCTTCAACTATATTCATACCAAATTTCATTAAAATCCTTTCAGCAGTTTAGCCGTAAAAACGAACAGACAGATAGACAGACTTTCGCACTTATAAGTATTATTAGTATGGAAGTGTATGGATTCTCTTCGCTTGTCATCAAAATCGGCTCAGCAAATTACGTGTGAAAAGTAACAGTAAATACTTTTGGTTTTCGTATGAACCACAATTACATTGAGATAATTTGACAAAGATTAGATAAATTTTACGCGTCAAAGTAAATATTCCAAATGCACATGACTCATATGTTTTGTATGCGAAGGATAAATATGTAGGTATATGTCGAAAATGTATGAATGCCTTTACCTTAATGCACATTTTAATGTCTACATTATAGAAAAAAGATGATGCATCTTTGTTGAATTTAGAGGTACATTCATACATCGAGTGGGCTTCATGGACTATCGACCCTGTACACCCGGTGTCAAAGTTTACCGAAACCGCCTGACTTGCAAAGCACGAAATCATCATTATTATCAGACAAACAGATGATATAATTCAAGCTTGCAATGTCCTAACGGTCCATACCATACTGGAAACTAACCAAAAAAGAGAGAAAATAATTTTATTTTAGAAACACATAAAAAATCTAACAATGTTTGCTTCCCGTAGAAATCGAACCCACAACCTCTGGGTAGATAAATTAAGGTACAAATTGAGTATAGTTTTTCTTCGTTGAATATTTTAAACATACTACGTTCGTTATACCTTTCTTACATATATTATTTTCGCCAGTGTATCGCGTGTAAATTTGCTGGCAATAACATTGGTCATAAATAGCGGGGATGTTGCAAAAAAGCATACCCGATAGTAAAAGTGGGCGCTCGTCTTTGGCGTGGCGTTAGCATGTTCTTAGCAGATATAATGCCAGTTAGTTGCATAATTTGTTGTTGCTGTTTAGCCGGCCTAATAAATTAAAAAATGGCCGCGTTGTGTAGGTTAGATAGTACGGTGGACATCAAACTGATCATACGTGCGGGGAATGGTGTAAGTATCCAAATTTAGACCTTTTTAGTCACGTGTTAGCCTCAGCACTTTTTGCCTAGTTTTACACCAGAGTACGTATTCCAGTCGCAAGACAGCTTTCGCTTTAGATCCCAGGGTACGCTTTTAATGATGGTCCTAAATTTGGTGGTAGTAATAGTTACAATGGAGCTGCTGCCGTCTGATTTCCGTAATCCATTTTTTACATAGAAATCAGATTATATTTGAAGAAGGTACTAGAGACTGAATGAATGACTGCAAATACTTCGTCGAAGTGGAATCTATATAGACTACCATTTTCTTGTAGATAACTTCAAAGACGAGAACGGAATAACTCGTCTATGTTGTTACTCCTTAAACTTTTATCTTTTAAAAGTTTAATTCCACATCTATCACATGCAATGATATGTTTTAAACTTTTGGTAGTTCGAGAGATAAAAAAGGTTTTAAAAAAAACTCTTCCGTTTCGTTTTATTATCGTTAAAATGTCCTTGACATCGCAAGGTGTAGGGGAAAGCAGATGTCATTGTGGTTAGGGAAGGTCCGTGACTCTAAGCTTCTTTTACAATCCATGTAAAAATAATATCATGATTAAAAATGGTTTCGCTTTGGAAAATATATTTCATTTGTTCATGCGTATTCCCGGTTTCCCCATCAGATATTAGCGATCTCTAGTACGTCTAAATATGGGTCGCGTAAGATGGATGGATATAATGTCACAATCACAATAAGCTAGTTTCCAGGGTCAAAAGACTAACATTAAAATTAGTCCGTCATTTAGGGAACCAAAATATATAAGTCACGTATTTTTTCTTTTGTCAATTGAGCGATAAAATATAAAGATATAACGTATCAAAGTTTAGGAGTGGGGGCTCGTGACGTCACATATTGCGTGACACTGTGACGTCACACGGAGCTTTAAAGCGCCATATCTTTTTCATTCTTTGTTTAATTTTCAAAAGAAAAAATACGTCTCCAATATTTTTGATTATCTGACTGACGTACTAATTATATTTTTTAGAGGAGACTAATTCTTACAGTTTCGTTACTATATCATAGTTTCTCATGCCGCATCGGTCTTATCAGATATACATACACTATCTTTTAATTAGCTACAATTCCCACGGCACAATAGTGGGAAATGTTGGAAAAAAAGTAACTTTCCCATGCAGTCACCATTCCAGTTTACATGTCTATGTCGCAAGGAATCCAAAATAGCTTTTTTACAGGATGAGGAAAAGCGGATAGATGATAAATGTGGGATTATTGATGACGGAAAACTGTATTTCATGGTATTTGATGTCGGAAAAGCATTATTTCGTGTCGGAAATGATTCAATATCTGGTTAAATAAAGAGGTAGATTGGTGCGTATTATTTACTCAGGTTTTGCTTTGTCTATACAAAGTTTGTCTTGTTTTAAGTGTAGTAAGAGAGGTGATTTCATCTAAAAAAGTGTAATAATGAGTAAGATCTTTATTTTCGAAAGCGTAATACACTTCTCTTTTTTCGTACTACTTAGAGAAATAAGATTCAACAGCCTTATAATAACTAGCCTTCATCCCTTTTAGGCGCATCAAATTAGCTTAACCCGGACATAATTCTATAACTGTAATTTTCTTTTTCTATAGCATTAAGCATTTTTATTTATAATGTAATTAAGAAAAATTAAACATTTTTAAAATGCGCGTCAATGCAAAAAAAATAAAAAACTTAATTCCAAGTAAGTTTAATTTCATATCTACAGCATAATAAATAACTCTGTCGAAATACTTATCTTATGTTATATATCTTGCATTCTATTTATATAAATCAAAATTAAACTTATTAATCATCCGGTACTACCATTAATCAAGTGGGTTCACAAAATTTCAGATTTTTTGGTTTATCTAACTAGACATTATAGATAACTGCAGTTTTACAACTTATTCAGGACAATGTTTTATTTATCTAAACAAATAAAAAAAAATTAAATAGATTCACTTTGCAGATTTTTGCGAGAAAAATATTCGTAATTTTGGGAGAAACCAAAATATGTAACTATTTCAAAAATGTTTAATTTAGGCTTTGAAAATAATACTATTACCATGGAAATCAAATTAAACAATAATTGTTTACAGAGATTCATTTGTACATATTTTTTTTCAGTTACGTTTTAATATAGACGATATTACTTGGGCCATAAAGCCGTAATTGGTTTGTTTGCATGCATATACTGTCGAGATGCGACGCGACTAGCTAGACGCACAACTCGCCCGCCACTTAGTTACGCGGGCATATTTTATACCTACTAAAAGTATAACTAGTTACGTTTATAAATATAAGCAAAGCATATTACATAGATACAAATCCATCGCAACGCTCATAAATGATATGTCCGTATTTATTATAGTATGTTTGCTATATCACTGTGTAAAATATTTTTATTTCTTATACTACACAGTCCTTATTGAACACATATTACGCTTTCTGCATAATCCCAAGATGGACTATCAGATAATGCTTCTAGCATTCGCTTTTTAATTTGTAAATCTATACTATCTATACTAATATTATAAAGCTGAAGAGTTTGTTTGTTTGTTTGAACGCGCTAATCCAAGGAACTACCTACTGAATCGATTAAATAAAATCTATCACTAATGGATAGCTAAGATGTCCCCGAGTGCTATAGTCTATGTATGTACCACAGACCACGGACGAAGCCGGGGCGGACCGCTAGTAAAAGAATATTTATTTATATGTAAGTAACAATAATAGGCGTGACGAATGGGTCAAAAAAATGAAATTCTGTTTAGTCTGTCAATCAGATAATGCAAAAATATTACATACATATTTTTTATTTTCTTTGATAAACCAATAAAGACCAAGTTAAAACGTGTTAAAGTTTGAGAGTGGGGATAAAAACGTCACGAGTATGCATAAAACGCAGCTAGACGTGACGTCATGCGTCTTTTCAACTCATTATATCTCTGTAATTTTTAGAGTATATGAAAAAACAAAAAATACGTATCCAATATTTTTAAATAATCTATCTGATGGGCTAAGAATCAAAAATCATTCGTCATACCTAAATAGGTCTGAAAACAAATAAAACTCCTTACTCCTTAGAAATGTGTTTATTTATATAACATTTTCTTAAATTCGAGTATACATTTTAGGCAAGAAATGTTAAATAAGACGTGGACATGAATGCATCTAAATAAAATTAATTTTAGAAACTAAAACCTAAAACCCCGACGGGCCCGGCTAACGTCGTGGTGTATGTGCCTTCACTGGGGAATGGGCGTCACCCCTGGTGCGACTTTATACTTCGGCCCTACTCGTGGTAACAGTTTATGGATACTAATAACGAAAAAACCCAATCCAATGAAATAAAAAAAACATCAAACCTAATACAGCAGACTTTTCACAAAAGTATGTTCACGCACTTTAGGAGTAACTCCACGCCTTCTCTGTCAACAATGTCTGATGATTGTATCACTGACAAGCAAAATACACCCATATTTGACCAAAAAATGGCACACCCCTCAACGATAATCAAACCGCCAGACTGACAGACCATACCTATACCAAGAGCAAAAAGGCCTCGTAAATCTGACTCACCTCCACCACAACAGCAAGTACTGCTCACCAACAGATTTGAACAGCTACCTGTTGATGAAACTGAAACAACATTAAAGCAGATTGACGCACCTGGAGAGAAAAGGAGAAATAAACCTCCTCCGCTAATATTGTATGGGATCACTGACGTCAACAAACTTATAGAAACAGTTGAGACTGTTTTAGTGAAAACAGATTATGTAATTAAAATTGTTACAAAAAATCAACTCAAAGTAAACTGCGCATCAGCTGAAGCTTATAAAAATATTATGACACTGGTAAGGCAGAAAGGACTTATAGGCCATACATTCACACACATCTGCATCACACTACACCACATGCAGAAATTGTTAAAGAAATTGAGCAAACTGGGAACAAGGTATTTGGAGAAATCATAAATGCTCGCTACGGCCCCAATAAGATACCAACTTCAACATTTTTTGTTAACTTAGATGTGTGTGAAAATAAGAGTGCAAATAACAAAGATGTAAAGAAACTGAAATACATATATAACACTTGCATAACAATCGAAGATCCTCTGAAGCGCAAGATAATTGTGCAATGCTCTATTTAAAATGGCGAATTAAAAAAGCTGTCAAGTCTACCAGGAAATAACTGCAAGAAGAGATAAAAGAAATGTAAAGACGAAGGAACAAAGAATAGTAGAAAATAAGAACCCACAACCAACCGAAGAAGTAAATACTAAGCTGACTATACAAAAAAAATACTATCTGACAACAACTTATGCTAATGTTCTTAATAAAGGTAATCTAGAAAATCTAAATGCCGAGCCAACCCTGGTGTTACAAGATATACTCATAAAACAATCTGAAAAGATAGATATGCTCCTTCAACAAATCAGCACTCTTATGGGTCTGATGACTAAAGTGATTGACAAACTTTTATAATGACTGCACTAAAGACTTGGAACATTAATGGACTGGCGCCAAATAATGAAGAGGCAATAATGGTCCTAGATTTGCACAAACTTGACATCCTGCTTATATCCGAAACCCCACTTCACAGAAAAAAGCTTGATTGGCCAATTTTTAACATCTACAATACAAATCATCCCGATGGTACAGCTCATGGTGGGACTGCCATCATTATAAGATCTTCATTGAAACATCATGAGCAACCATGCTTTAAAACAGAGCATATACAAGCTACAGTGGTATGTGTAGAGGATAAGTATTGTAAATTTAATATTGCTTCTGTGTACTGCCCACCTAAGCATAACATTAAAGAACTTGCATACACAGAGTTTTTCGAAAGTCTAGGACCACGTTTCGTAGCAGGAGGTGGCTGGAATGCGAAACACACTCATTGGGGCTCTAGGCTTATTAATACAAATGGTAGAGAACTTAAGTGCTCTATAGATAAGGGTAAGCTTACAACCTTATCAACAAAAGAACCTACTCATTGGTCTACAAATCCAAAAAAGCAACCGGATTTAATTGATTTTTTCATAGCTGGAGGGCAATTGGGAATGGACTTCAGAGTTCAGTCCTGTCTGGATGGCTCGTCTAATCATGTTCCAATAATTTTATCACTAAGCGCAACAGTATTATATAATGACACATTTTCTCCTCTGTATAATAATAAAACTGACTGGACTAGCTTCAGAGAACTAATAGAGTCAAACTTGTAATTAAAAACCCCTTTAAAAACAGCCCTAGACATTGACAATGCTGCACAACATTTTGCCACAGTTATCCAGACTGCCTGTTGGCAATGTACACCAGTGAATAATCCTCCAGGTGAAAAGTCTAAAATTCCATTCGAAATAAGAGAAATGATTAGAGAGAAACGTAGGCTTCGCAGAGTCTGGCACATAAGTCGATGCCAGGAAGATAAGTCCGCTCTCAATAAAATGATAAAGAAGGTCTTGTTGAAGCCGGAAATGCAGCCGTTAAAGCAAGGCTCAAATCACTCACGGCTAGTAGGACTACGGATTATACACTTTGGAAAGCCACTCGAAACATGAACCAGCCACAAAAATCGAAACCACCCTTAAAAAACAGTGACGAAACATGGTGCCGAACAAGTAAGGAGAAAGCCGACTATTTGCTAAACACCTGCCACAGGTCTTTACTCCTAATGAAAGTAATGCTGATGATCAAGACATAGACCTTGTACTGCAACAAGAATTAAAGCTGGGGGACCCCATAAAACATATTACTCCTACGGAAGTTATTAGGGCAATCAACAAACTTGAAAATAAAAAAGCACCAGGGTTCGACCTAATAACTAAAGAAGTGCTCCGAGAGTTACCGCGGAAAGCAGAAGTATACCTAACATCATTATACAATGGAATACTGAGAACTAAATACTACCCACAACTCTGGAAAGTGTCGTAGATAGTTATGGTACACAAAGAAGGTAAACCAACATCTGATGTCACCTACAGACCTATTAGCCTATTACCAATAGTGTCGAAACTCTTTGAAAAACTTCTGCTTCAAAGAATCCTTCCTATACTTGTCGAGAAATCCATAATACCCGATCATCAGCTTGGGTTTCGAACAGAGCATGGCACAATTGAACAGGTATATAGAGTATACGAAACCATAAGGAAGTCTCTAGAGGACAAAAAGTACCGCTGTTCCGCATTCCTTGACATCAAGCAGGCCTTTGATAAGGTGTGGCACATGGACTCCTATTCAAAATTAAGCAATGGCTTCCTCACACATTCTTCGAACTTCTGAAATCTTACCTGTCCGATAGAATATTTCAAGTGAGAGAAGGAGATAGCACATCTGAGTTCTACGACATCCTGGCAGGTGTACCACAGGGCTCTGTACTTGGACCCGTTCTGTATACAATTTTCACAGCGGGCCTACCCGTGAGGCAAGGAGTTACCACAGCAACATATGCAGATGACACAGCCATTCTTGCAAGCGACAGTAACCCAGCCACGGCTTCTAGAAAAGTACAGGATAGCCTAAATGATATACAGAGCTGGTTGGAAAAGTGGAGGATAAAGATCAGCACAACTAAATGTGTGCAGGTAACATTCTCGTTGCGACATGGAAACTGCCCTCCCATCAAGCTTGGCCAAGAAGAACTGCCCCACACGGACACTGTTAAGTATCTGGGAGTGCATCTCGACCGGAAACTAACCTGGAAACACCACATTCAAACTAAAAGAGATCAAATTAACCTTAAAATGAGAAATCTGCAGTGGCTGCTGGGTAGAAATTCTGTGCTCAGCACTGACAACAAACTACTGGTGTATAAGACAATATTGAAGCCGGTATGGACCTACGGGATCCAACTCTGGGGCTCTGCTGCCGCCTCTAACATAAATATAATCCAGAGGGCACAAAATGCTATCCTTAAGACCATTGCAAATGCACCATGATTCATTATGAACTCAGAGGTTCATGAATACCTGAGAATAAAAACGGTGAAGGAGGAAGTAACTGTAGCTGTAAACCGTTACAAACGAAGGTTGGAAAGGCACCCTAATCAACTGGCCATCTGCCTAACTAAGTCAGCTCATAGGAGGCGCTTGAGGAGACATGCTATAATGGATTCTGCAACTGACAACAATACTTAAAAAAGTTAATATCGAGAGAGAAGAGGTTCCCACTGGGGAACCCCCCGACAAGCAACCATTCCATTAACACGTCTGCTTATAGTCTTATGACTGACTGCAAGATTTAGAAAATAAAGAAAACTTACTACTGCAAAATTAAACTGTTATCGATGACTTTAGCTGCTTTAAAGCTAATTATGAATTTTTTTATTTATTTTTTAACAATTTGAGTTCAAAATGTGAAGCAAAAGTGATAAAGGTATATGAGATCAACACTATATGAGTAATTTTTAGAAATTAGTCCTAAATTCCTGTAGTAATTGTGCGAGGAGACAATCTAATAAAAACCATCAAAATATTTAGAAAACAAGTGGTATATTCAAAAATATTATATTTGAATGATTTCAATGTAAAATTCTGTAAGTAATATTTATAATTATTAAATTAAGTATATAAGTACTTAAAAATTTTTAATCACATCTTTTTTCTATAAAATCTGAAGTTTCTGATTTTTCTACAGAAACTTGGTCGCTGTCAGATTCTAATTCTAACTCTATGAGAAGTTTTGTAGTCTGTTCCGAGTCATTCGCATTTTCAAGTTTAAACCTTTTCGGGCTGTCTGCATCTGAATCGTAATCAGTTTCTTCTGAAAATGTATTGTCATCATCTTTTAAAACATCATCGGTGTCTACTGGGTTTCCATCGGAGGTGCATCCAGTCGGATTTTGAATCGAAAAATCGTCATTAATATCAGTGTCATCAATTCCATGACACACCTTTCCGTCACAATTGGTACAAAGCACCGAGCAATTCAGTCCGAATTTTTTGCAGGTGCAGTTATGTTTGCAGATTGTTTACTGGAAATCATATTCAAAATATGTTTGGGTGCGGGATCAGCTAGAGTCATAACTGGTTCTAAGTTTTTATCAATTAATTGCCAGCCCCATTCATTTGGTGGTTTTTCGATCGAAAACCACTTTTGGATTTGGTGGTATGGTCTGTAAATATGTTGATAAGCCGATGGTAGTAAGCATGCTAAATTGAATTTGCTTTTGGTCATAGATTTAGTAATATTGTAGTATCGTATCTGATTTAGTTTGTTTTGTGTCTCCATATAAATGCCGTAAAAACTGTTCTCCTGCGACCGCTAGATCTCGCGGATTTGCATTATGGTTTTTGAAAATTGAGATCAGTTGTTTTACGGTTGCATCGCTTTTGATTAAATTGGCAATTTGTTTTTCCCTTGTCGAAAAATCGGTGACGTAAGGTCACATCCGCTAATAGCATGAATGAAGAAAATGTTACTTTTGATCTCTTCGTTGTTGAAGCAATCAGTCGCATAATATTTTGTGTTGATTTTCCTTCGACCTGGCTTCATAAGGTATACATTTCGTTCTTTCGAAAGTCCACAAAGTATAACTAGCCAATCGACGTCTTCACCAACTTACGACATATCTTGCACTTGGGGTACTCCATTTTTTTGTCATAAATAAGTAAATAAACACGCGAGCGATTGACCGAATTATGACGAATGGGGCGGCGGCGGCGCGGGCGGTGGCAGAGCGCGCCACCGCTCCGTCTCCCCGCCCCGCACCCACCGCATGTACCCCGCTCACAACCCGCGCTCGCGCGTATTTTATATTTTTTTATAAATTTCATAAACGCGACACTAAACTGTATAATTTTAGTGAAAACATAATTGAGGCATCCCAAATTCTATAATTAAACAAAAATTCCGCAGTTAGGATTTTTTTCTAGCGAGAAATATGTTTTGATTGAAACGTTAAAAAAAAATGTTTAATTTTTGTGTAATGTATCTATATAGACTTTATTAAGCTTATCAGAGACATAACATCATAGTTATTATTTTTGCTTAATGATATATAGGCATAAAATGAATATTGCTAAAAAAAACAGACATGCGAAATAAGATTTTGTTTAATTTTGATTTCAAGTGATAGACTTTAACTACAGCTTAAAATTATACTTACAAGGTTTTCGGTTACGTATTATACTTTTACGATAAAGTTGGATGATTAACAAAATCGTGTGATTTCCATAAAAAAACATTACCACCCCGGAGTTTTTACAACTCGGTATTAATTTATATTTGATACTTAATATAAATATCCAAAAAAAATAAATAAACATCGAGTTTATGAATTATGTCCAGGTTAAGCTAATTTGACGCGCCTATTTGGTAATTTGACGTCAAAGAACGAGACATTTATAAAAAAAATATTGTAGTGTTTTAGTTAAAAAGGGCTTAACAGAAACTTAGAAACGACTATAAATGCCCCTTAGGCAAGAAAAAAAGTTCAGATGATTTTTTATTACGTTCTTAAATAAACTGACTTCTTGAATGAATGAATGAACACTTTATCGCACCATTTACAAACAAAATAAACACATAGTTAAATCCAATACAACTAAATGGGTACAAAGGCGGACTTATCGCTAATGCAATTTCTTCCAGCCAACCTTAGGGTAGAAATGAGCTGCGGTAAAAAAAAACACTTGCGTGAGCGGTGCAGAAAGCTTAAATGTCTAAGAAAGCCTACATTAAGACGCATAAAATATACTTACATAAATAAATAATAAGAATAACCTTACTATATAATAATAAATAGTAGTTAATAAATACTGTCAATAAGTGTAAGAAGTTAGTGACAGCCATATCATAACATAGGAGAGGATTATTCTACCTCGGAAAGGTAGTGAGACTTAACCTGATCTTTGAACGAAGGAATGGTCTTCTTCAATCTTTTCTGCCAATAAACCTTAAGGAGAATCAGAAAATTTGTGCGACACAAAAAGTTTTATATTTTCTAAAGTCACATGAGATTTTATTGAGTTTAGTTTTTATAATACCTAATTATACTTTTTATTGTCAATAAACTATAAAATGTATTGTCATTGCTGTAGCAAGGAAGTAGGTCGGGGCGCGGCAAGGCGCGGCGCCCTACAGCAAAACGGGCTCCTATTGACGTGTGTTTGATAGTCCCTATATGTTTATGACGACATAAACTATGTTTTGTTACGGTTAAAATGGTTAGTTTGTAGTGAGAACTAAAGCTTACATTGTACAGTACAAATTGCTTCCATACTTTAGCATAATACAGGCGGCAATCTATTACTAGATTAGGCTTCGAAAGGTACGTTAAAAGCTGAACGTAAGTGAATAGATCTGTGATTGATCCACAGATTTCATTCACTTCCTCTAAACTCTTCTAAAATTCTAGTGTGTAGTTTTCAACTAACAACCTATGTTAATATATAAGTGACTGCAGGGCTGTTTAGTCTATGGTCGTCTACTGAAGTGTCCCAATTATCCAGATTCCTGCACGGTTGAGGATTTTGGAGCGTTCAACGACAGAGTTTAAACTTTGCCGCGTATTGGAGCCCTATTTGTGAAAAGCATTTTTTTTGTCATAATTAAATTGACCTAGGTATTTTGTCCCACTGCTATGGGGAGACCTTATTAATTCAAACTTCTCATTGTACGGTTACCTATAATTCTAATTGAGGAAAAATTAAATTACATTCCTTCTAATTGTTTGCGAATCCAACTGTATACAAAATATTGATATTAAGTATGACAGAGTAGCTTTGAATGACATCAGCACATGACTAAATGGTGATTCAAAAGTGCGTGGTATAAAATATGAGGCGACAGAATCCAGTACATAAAATTCAAATTATAAAACAAAAATCTTGTTCGGACAGAAAATCGACCAAAACGAACGATTTTTTTAATAATTACAATAATGCTGATGATGATTGTAGATTTTATTAAAACAAAATGATTAGGATTAGTACAATAGTTTGTCATATATAACGCTTTATTGCACTTTACATGTTGTTTGGAGGGGAGACTGAAATCATTTTGGTTTATTTTTAATGATTATGCATATAGCGCCTACGATTCTCCTAAAGTTAGCTTTTGAACCTATTATAGGACCATCTTGGGAACCTGCTAATTTATTCACGCCCGTTTTTAAGAAATTTCGGGCAATAAATCACGATCTATTCAACTTCCACTTAATTGTAACACAAAGTATTTATTTACTTTTACAAGCATTAACTTTAACGTATTTACGAGCAATAGCATATCCATGGACTTAGTATATTAAACAGGACTGAGCTCTTTGATCTAAAATCCGAGTAGAAAAAGGTAGAAATAGTGGAGGAATTTATCTCTTTTTAATAGGGTAACCATGATAATGTTTTTAATTGGGACAACATATTTTAAGCTTCGTAAATACTGTACATAAGTAGCTAGCTAGATAGCTTAGCGGGACGTGATTGTTGGTAACGATTACACGAGTTAAGCAACAGCAGGTGCAGGTATTACTTTCAGCCGTTAGTCCTGCTTGTCTAGTGGATGGCCACTAGTAAAGTTTCCTTGTCTGCCCCGAGGGAGCCAATAGGGGAGAAATGTCTACGAAACGTTATTTTCGACTAGACTCTAATTTCCTTAAAGTCTGCCCAGAACTCGGAACATATGATTACGTCTGAAAAAAAAATCTGCATGAAGTATGTACCATCTTTTCCCTTTTTCCCAGAGGAGCGTGGTCTTGTATTTGCTAGAAAGAGACAGGTTCCTCCACTATTTCTATCTCGCTGGGCTCTGCCTCGCCTCTATACAAATTTTCAGAAATATTAAAACCTGTTAGCATACAAAGTCAAATGCGAACTAAATCAATTCCAAAGAAACAAATTATCCTTGAATTCAAGGAAACATCCTGTTTACCTGCCGAGCTGCATCTTAAGACTGTAATCCTAACATTTATCATCGAGATCACGTCTGTCTGGCGTGAGTCACGGTCAAGTCATGACGGATTTGGCAAGGCCCAGACGTTAACCCCGATGCCTTGGCTTAACAAGAAGTTATAATTTATGCCTAAATCCACAGATGAAAGAAATCATTACAGATGAGTGCAACACGTGGTATAAATGAAAGAAATCTACTAACACTTTTTGGCCGCTTTTGTACTGAAATATGTATGTTCCGGGCTGCTAGAGGTTGTTTCGCTTTTCTCAACGAATCCTTACAAAACTTGACACACATGTTCCTTGATTTATTTAAATTTTTTTGTCACCACAAACATTTTTTTCATGGGGAAAAATGAAGGATGAAGGCGGAAGTTTACTGTAGCGTTATTTCTGAACGGAATCTTACAAAACTTGGCACATATGTTCCTTTATTTATTTGAATTTTTTTGTCGAGAGCAAAAGGGGACAATTTGGCTTAACATTATTTTACTGATTTCAATCATCCATAAGTGATTACAGTAATATATGGCGGGTTCTTTACAGTGCTGTGATACTCAAAAAAGGGGGTAAAGGGAGGTAGTTCATAGCAGCGTTTTATGAATCTCTTATTTGGAGGTAGTTCGCGAAGTCTACTATTCACAGAACTACTAGTCTTATTGCCACTATGATAGAACTAGTGACAGCGTGCCTTATCCAATCCACGTCTGGATGGCCTTACCTTTTGTGTTGCGCACGCGCATGGTCATGCGTCACGCAGCGCTAGACTTGCGAGGCTTACGTCACGATGTCTTGACAGACGGATCGTGTTACTGTAGACGTATTGTGGCTAGTGGAATAATTGACACAATTGAATAGACCGCAGCCGAAGAATGTCCACGGCTGGACATGCCAAGGTTTGCCACATGATTACGCAAAAGCCTCAGTCAAAAATGATGTGAAATTCATTATGGGCTTAACATAGATTAATAATTGGTCTCGCGCATACTAAACAAATGCGGCAACTAAAACTACGCGAATTCGGCGTACTTGCGGCATACCCGCGTCAGTCACACCGCAGCCGATAAGTGAGTTGGACGTCGAGATAAATTTTAAATTTTAGTTTAAAAACAGAAGCAAAATGCCAGTTTGCGTATTCAAACTATGTAAGAATATTAGTACAAGAAATAACTCTTGCTCGTTTCGTTTGCACATTGTCTTACACACACTACAATATAAAGTTGCCGCATTCTGGAAACTGATTTTTCTTCATAACGCGCGCGAGACATCTAAGGGGCTAAAGTTATGTTCAAGTTTAGTGGACCCCAAGCGTCAACGTTCTTTGGTTGAGGATACAACTGAAAAAATTACCTGGAGCCCCCTGGTATCCATAGGAGTTATTTCTAAAAAGTTGCGAAAATTTGACAAAGTCTGATTTAATTGTAATATCAGACAAGTTCCATAAAAGGTAACATGTGATAACGTTAATTATCAATAAGGTATTTCATAATAGATATAAAAGTAAGACGTTTTATTTCCCAGGAAAATTAAATTATTTTTCATAGATTCGAGACAAATTGATGATTAAAATCGCCAATAGAGCCTTCGCAAGTAATTTCAACGGTGGCATTGAATTAATGAGCGTGACTTTATCCTATTACAGTGTTTAATGTCTAGACTATGAATTACATTTAGAAGGATTGATACAATTAGGAGGTTTCTGAGGAGGAGAAATGGGTATTCTACTCATTTTTATTTTCTCTTTTATATTAATATTTTTAGTACCAGGAACAGAAATAAGAAAGAATTTTTCTAATCCGTTCAAAAATAAATAAGTTATAAGCTTTTGAAATTCGGAGGAAGAAGTAACCATCAAAAAACAAGAAAAGGATGCACTGCGTGTGCAGTGACGTCACTGTCACATGATTTCGTGCGTACAAATGAGATAGCAACACGTCCCCACCACGCTCCCACTTTTTATTATGAGAAAATTTTAAATGCTAATTTCTGCTATAATTAACAAACAGTTGTTATTTTCAGAATCGGTTACTTTTTAGTGTATATTTTGTTTAGTATAACAATATTAATCAAGTATGAACACAGTCAAGTAGCCTAATGGGAAAAAAAATTATAAGATGTCAGTCTAAGCTAAGTAGCAGTAGATTCGGTGGGTATTAGAATTCCCGTTTTTACATTTGGATAAAAGATAGAAAACATTTTACCCGAAAAAATAATTGGCCTGAAATAAAGATAAAAGATAGAATAAAGAAAAAAAGGTAGTCCTAGAGTTCCTATTTTAAACTTACGTTAGCTATGTATCGGTGTAGTACATCAGTTAGATATAGTTTTTTTTCCACATAAGTCTGGCTAAACAATCCTCACGAGATTACACACGAGATAATAACCTTTTTTTTTTTTTACTTAAGCAAATTCGCAATCGTTACAATTTCGCCACCCGCCCACTATTTCGACCTTTTGAAACGCGATTTATATGCAGTTCCACATGTTGCCACAGATTATACAACGGTGTTAATGTGATTTTTATGCGATGCGCCTCATTTGCAAAGACGACCTTGGCTTAGATAGTTAATGACTTGAAAATAAACATCTCATATTTGTTGTTTTGTAAATTAGTGTTTACTAAATTAATGTTTATTATGCTAAATATAATTTTGTTAAAACTTTGAATTCGATATTTTTTTGACGATTAATTTGACAACCACGCATACAGTACGTTCTGTGTATAAATCTAGTAATCAGACTGACTTGATTTTATCCAAGGTCAAAAAGTTAATCTCGATGTTAAACTGTTCATTTTTTAGTTTTATTGAAAGTTGTTAGTTTCACTGTATCTCCTCCTTAGTCTATGATTTCACTTTAAAAATTTAGCTGGTGTGTAGAGTCAGCTGCATATACTGTGCCGTAGCCATAGAATAGAATCATAGAGTTTCTTACGAAATCCCAATTCATCTTCCACTCCGATCATGTTATTACGCAAATTCCTTACGCAAACAATCGACAAACAGTAATTTTCCTCTGTTTACTTTCCATTGTGAGGACACTATCGCGGTAATGTTCGTTAATGGATACTTACTTACCTATCACTTTGGCATCAACTATCCATGCCATGTTATTACGTTTTTGAAGTAAGTTTCCGTATTAACTTCTTAAGATAGGCTAACTCCAAGACCTTAGTCATCAATCAATTCACAACAAGCACAAATTCGGCTAATCTTATAAGTGTAGCCGCACTTCGGTCGTTGGCCGTAACATATATCATACTAATATACTAATACTAATAATAATTAAAAATTATAATATTGTAAATGTAAAAGTGTGTTTGTTTGTTTGTCCTTCTTTCACGTTAAAACGGAGCAACGGATTGATGTGATTTTTTGTGTCTCTAAGTCTTAAAATAACTTTAAAAGCTAAGCTGTCGCGGAGTAACATAGTCCCAAAAGGTTTCCTCTTCTGTTTTCAATCATTTTTAAAATTACAGCTTTGACGTTAAACTTAGGACCGCTCTTGTAACCTACTCTATTAAAAACTTCTTCATCTCTAGTTATTAATCGTAAAATTGCATATTTATACCAATAATAAACGAAAATATGCAGACGCAGATATGCTGAAAAGAAAAAGAAAGATACCAATCAAGGAATCACAAGCGTGCCTACCTAATGATCTTCTACGAGCTACTTGTATGCGGATAACTTTTATAATCTAAGCGGATAACTAAGAAAAGGAGAAAAATGAAGATATGTTACAAAAGATTCAACCCAAAAGGATAAATTTATACAGTATAGTAAATGTATGTATATCGTTTCCTACTTACATTTTAAACTTATTAAAATTCAAGACGAAACAATGACTGTCTTGAATTTTAATGAAGCTTCCAAATATGGCTCCTGCGATTAGTTCATTGTTTGACACTTAACCTAACGGCTCATGCCCACGAGTAGTTGATTTTTTGTTTTGTTTGCTTAGCAACAATTTTATTAATAACCTGCAAACTATTGCACATTCATTTGCAGTCCAGGCTGGCTTGCTCTGGACTGACCTCACAGTGAATACCCGGAGGAATAAAACAATTTAAAAAAAATAACTTGTTGAAAATCCAGCCTCACGCAACAAGTTTATTGTTTGTATAACGTTGTAAAGATGTCCGCCATGACGTCACCTCAACTTTCAACTGCAAACAGGATCATAAACAGACGCTTTCTGCCTTTGTGAGATGCTGCTTTCCTTCAATAAACTGACTCAGCCTCAGAGTAACTAATTGCATGTGTAGAGCGCGTCTCTACTTCTGTACGTCAACCATGAGATATTATTGACGCAGACGCTAGCAACTGCGTTATCAATATGACAAACCTGTACAGCGCCTCTGGCTGATAGTTAGTTAATTAAGAATATCCATATTAAATCTTAACGTGGTCGCTAGCGTCTGCGGTAACAAAATCGCGTGGTACAGGTTAGTACCTGTAAATACGTTTTCGGTTTGTTCTTTAAAAAATATTCCTGAAGTGCAATGTTAATTGTACAACATACAATTGTATAAGATTATAGACAATTATTATGGTTATTGCTAAAAGTAGATAATGTTTTTAGCTCAGCAGGCAACCTTTGGATTAAGCAGAGATCGCAAATGTGGGTTAGATTATAATGTTTTATTCTTATCTCCTCATGTAATTGAAATTAAATATACATATTTGTTATAACATGTGTTTTAACTTGATATAAAGTTGTTATGTTGTATTTAACTTACGTTGGTTTTGTCCCAAAAATATATATGTTTTATATTATAATATAATGTTTCCCTTTCTTTTAACGAAACTCCCAAACTCTGTTACATTTATATGTGTACTCAAAGAACGCACCAATGACCCAATAGAACACAAGAAACTCCATTGTTTATCGGGTCATAGCATGGAGCAATTACAAAGAGGAGATGCCGTAATAAGCGTTTTGTAAGAAAGTATTTGTGAGGCTACATGGGGTGGAAGGCAGACGTGCGGGGTGCTTGGTTTCGGCCGTGGCTCCAACTATGGAGCACGAGCAATGACAAGCTCCACCCACTTTGTGTCGGCGAGGTGCCAATGATCACATCACTCCGCCATTTCAAACGGCATCTCCTCTTTGTAATTGCTCCATGGGTCATAGGGTCATGTTAAAAATGCGTCCTAAGTGTGTTCAATAGAAGTGTAAAAACCTAAACACTTTTAAGTATACAAAAGTCAATGAATCCGAAGAGGTAATACGCGCGCTCTACCATTTACAGGAGGAACGAATGTTATTCTCACTCTTAGTAAAATCCACTTCGCTAATGCATGAAAGTTCAAGTTGCTAGTTATCTATCAGACGGGCTCGTTAGAAACGTAATTGGTTTATTTTATGTAGTTTTCGTTAGAAGTCATCTCTAAGATAGCACCACTAACACTAAAGAATTGGTATCGGAAATATACTAACGTAATCATCATTTCGTGTAGGTTACATTGTCAATCGACCATGGTGTCAGCTTTGTACGGAACCGCCTCTCGGCCTCTGACGTGGTTCCTTTAATGACCACTAGATGGCGGCCGGGACCAACGGCTTAAAGTGCCTTTCGAAGCACGAAATCTTTATTATCAGACAGTCAGGTGATTCAAGCCTGCAATGTCCCAACCAAACTGGAAACAAAGCGTAAAATAGCAATAGGTATTTATTAAATACTATTGATAAGTGCATACGTACTGTACCTACAATACGGTTGTCTATACGTGACCGAGTACTTTGTAATTATCTTATCGCCCAAACGTGCCCGTATGCCTTTAAATATTATGGCAAGTTTACACTTTAAATATTATGGCAAGTTTACACTTCATTTTCAGCTAAATACATCATGCAATGGTGTTCCCGGATCTTTTAATTTATTAATTCCGCTAATTCATTTCACCATTCAATCTCGTTTAAAATACACGGTTTTTTAACTGAACGAAATGACGAAACATGTAAATGGGCTATCAGTCAAATCAACCGAGCCCTTGTGAAGATATCCTTCTTCGCCCTAACGTTTTTCTTGTCGCGTCCTCAGCTGGAACCTAAGACCAAAAAAATTCTAAATCTATGGTCATATCGCTACCAATCTGAGAATGTACAAACAAATTTGATGAATATTTAGACGCCATTACGACATTCACTGCAGTAATGAACAAAGTAGAAAGCTGTGAAAAATTATAAAATAATCAAATTTATAACATTGCTTTCATTAGTTTAGGTACAGGTATAAAGGATGTTATTTGGTACAAGTTATTGGCAAGAACTCTGTTAGGGCACCACAATTTAGGCTTGATAAGAATATTAGATTAATTATATCAAAAAGAGAACAAAAATTCTTCTTCTTAATGACAACCAACTGAACAACAAAGCGAGTGTAAACCAACCAATATTAAACATAATTTAAACTAATGACTTACCAAAAACTAAATTAGTGTACAAAAGTTGTGTAAAAAATAAATGAAAAAATAATGCAAAAATAAAATTAATCAAAATTCCACCCCGACCAGTACCCGGCTCAAAGGTACCCATAACGCTTGCTGCATTTCCTCTTTGAATTGCTATGGATAGCCTTTGAACTAGGTACCATCCGGAGCGATTGTCAAATCCACGACTTTTTAAAAGTCGCCCTATATCACAAACAAATTGCTTAGCCTCTGTACACCACGAACCAGCCGTTTCTACGGCAAAAGGTACAAACTCGTACTGGCTGGTCAAAATTGAGTTCTACGCTACTTTAAGTCCAGTCGATGACTTACCTAATACTTACAATAGAAATTCTAAATTGGAACGAACTTCAAAATATTTCTGAATTTTCCGAGGCGGATCTTTTTTGAATTCAAATAATCAAACGTATATCTTTCGCAACGCAAAACGATTTTTTTTATTCCAAATAATTATATCTGTAAAGCCGTAATAGTGTAGTCTTTATTTAGCCAGCCAATGTAACAAGGTGATTGACTCGCCGTTTTCGGAAACAATGCGAGACAAAAATAATCTTTAAGCGTTCAACGTTTGAACTCGCTTGTAATATTGTGTTCTACCATAGATAACTGCT
The DNA here is from genome assembly GCA_947363495.1 of Euzophera pinguis. Taxonomy (NCBI): domain Eukaryota; kingdom Metazoa; phylum Arthropoda; class Insecta; order Lepidoptera; family Pyralidae; genus Euzophera; species Euzophera pinguis. Next base: position 2,715,562 of record OX376164.1, read on the forward strand.
AGGGCAAAAACATTAACCTCAAACTAAAACGCATCATATAATATTAGGCTTTGGACGGATTTCGCTAAAATCATCAATTCAGCCGCAATCAGTCCATTGTTGTACTGGACATAGACGGTAGTGCTATTTTACGTAAATACCGTATAAGATTTTCATTCGATCGAAAGATTGACATTCAACATATCGGTGAGCGAGATTTACATGCGACTCACCGATTTTGAGTATCATACTTTAAAAAAATAGGGCTCCAGCCACAGAATAATTACAAAGAGGAGATGTCGTAATAAGCGTTTTGTAAGAAAGTATTTGTGAGGCTACACGGGGCGGAAGGCAGACGTGCTGGGTGCTTGGTTTCGGCCGTGGCTCCAACCATGGAGCACGAGCAATGACAAGCTCCGCCCATTTTTGTGCCGGCAAGGCGCCAATGATCACATCACTGCGCCATTTCAATCCTCTTTGTAATTGCTCTATGGCTCCAGCACATAATTATATTAACTGGCATTGTCTTAATAAAAATAAACGTTACTTAAAACAGGGTTAAGTAAGTAAAGTTAGAACTAAGCAAATTTAGTACCCACGTAAAATCATTAAAAATCCTATCAGTATACACGTACTTCATTATGTCATAGCCAGACACTCGTCCCGTGGGAACCCAATGATTTTAGCTGATATTTAGTAGGAATGTCACCGCGACTCGTCGACCGTGCAAATACCACGCTGTGGGGAAATATTGCAGAAATGTATGGCTAATGTCAGTTTTACTAATAGGTACCATCTGCTGATGTTAAAATGTTTAGCGTTACAATTACAAGGTACCTAACATGGGACTTTCCTCCGAATTCCGTGCAATTATCTTTAAAAATCCATACTTCCATACTTAATATTATAAATGCGAAAGTCTGTCTGTCTGTCTGTCTGTCTTTCTGTCTGTCTGTTACGCTTTCACGGCCAAACCGCTGAACGGATTTTGATGAAATTTGGTATAAATATAGTTGAAGACCCGGGGTCAAACATAGGCTACTTTATGACGCAGGCGGAGCTGCGGGAAACAGCTAGTATTTATATAATTTTGTTATGTATTTTATTTATTTATTTAAACTTTGTTGTACATAATACAATTTTAGTATTCGTTGTTATAACGCAAACAGAAATACATAATCTGAGAAAATTTCAACTGTTCTCTAACCCTTTTCGAATTAAATCCACCATTATTATGCACAAACAGTAAAAGAACACAAATTTTGAAAATAAAATACAGGGCCAAAACTGCTCTTTTCCCGCCAAAAGTCTCGAGTTTGTTGTTGTTGTATAACTTCAAACTTTATTTTTAGATAAAATGTTTGAATCGAAAGTCAAGATGACCCAGGCACCGTGTCAAGCGGAGGTTGCGTGCAGGAATCACTTTGCCGGCCTTTCCGCCGCCTACTATTGTCTTGTTTATGGCAATCTGTGTCAAGTTGAACGCACTGATGGTAAAAATAATAAATGGATCAATGTTGTCGATGGCTAAACCCATTACTTAAAAACGCTTTTAACCTACTACGACGAAGTGTACGGACGTGATACGAAAGTACGTCGACGATTTTTAACTGTTCATGTAGATAAGTTCATCTGTACCTTCCAAATTACTCTGCATTATTTGGTCAATTCCCACCACATTTTAGCCTCTGTAATGGAGAGTTGATTTTTTTTATTAATTCAGTAATAATGTGGTCATATAATGAATCCATACTAATATTATAGATGCGAAAGTCTGTCTGTTTGTCTGTTACGCTTTCACAGCCAAACAGCTGAACGGATTATGACGAAATTTGGTATGAATATAGAGGTGAAGACCCGGGGTCAAACATAGACTACTTTTTGCAGGCGGAGCTGCGGGAAACAGCTAGTAGTTTATATATCAATGACATCACAATCAACTAACATTCAAGCTACACCGGATTTCCTTTAGAAATACATAACATTACTATTTATGCATTTGATTATATTCTGATGTACTTAAATGGTCTCAGCAGGACATAAAAAACTTGTGCGTTTGTTTTTAACATCTATAAATTGTGTAAGAGATATTTCCTCTTCCGGCACATGCGGTTCAAATTCTTTATCCGAGCGTGCTTACATTCACAGTTCTCGTGTGAAATCCCAGGGTACACTTTAATCGTGGTTGACGTGGCAGTACTGGTTAAAACAATAGAGTGACTGCCGTCTCATACCCCTAAACATTATTACAAGCTCACACGATCAATCTCTGTTATTGATCCAATATTTAAAATTACTCAGATCAATTTATCTTCTGTACTTTACTCCCATTTAATTGATATTTTCACGGGAAATTGCTTTATTTTTCAGTGATTGATGAATTTATTTTTCATAATGCTTAAAATGGCATCATTGAAATAGCCTAAAGATTACCATTTATACTTATTTATATCCAAGTACTCTTACCTGCTCACCGTCGCTTAACATGCACTATCGTCACAACAGTTTCCAGTTTGGTTTAGGACATTGCAGGCTTGAATCACTGATAATACGTAATGTTGTGTCCGTGCTTCGGAAGGCACGTCACGCCGTTGATCCCGGCTGCAATTGGGTGGTCGTTAAAGGAACCCCCATATTACCAATGTTGAGGTGTTAATGCGCATGGGGAAGAAAGTGAAATTGGTTAGGACCATTAAAATAAGACGGTCACATATCTTGGTCACATCTTAAGAAATCCACAGTACCATCTTCTACAGACCCTCATGATGGGAAAAAATTGCCGGAGAGCGCAGAGTGGGAGGACGCAGAATGTCATGGCTCAGGAACATCCGTCAGTGGACAGGGATCAGAACTATGGAACAGCTATTCAGACTCGCCATGGACAAAACGAAATTTATGGAGCTGACAGCCAACCTTCAGTAATGAAGTGACACTCAGAGAAGAAGAAGAAAGGAACCACGCCCAAGGCTGAAAGGCGGTTCCGAAAAACTCTGGCACCAGGGTGTACAGGATCGATTGACCATGAAACCCACTTGATATTAATAGCAGTGTGTAGGTTTTTATATTCTGTGCTATCGTTACAATCAAACCGTTGCGATTAGTTTTAAATACGCATGCCCCATTAGGCTCCTTTAATTCTCATTTTTGTTTACTTAAAATAAACAGGATATTACTTAACTAATTACTTGACAGGAATAATAAGCTCATTAAATAAATTAGTTTGTTTTCAATGATCAATAGTTATGATATTTTTTCTCAGTCAACTCACGGATCTGATGGTGATTTGTATTTTGTGAAATATCTGGAAATCTGTGCCATTTTCTTATTTATTTAAATAAAATTCAATAAATTTCTAAAAATAAATAATGAAAGTGTGACTATTGGAAACAGAATTTGAATTTTGTTTCAGTAGATTGATTCTGTAGTGATTTTGAAGTGTCGCAAAAATGGGTTTCGGAGAATTGAGTGCGTTGCTGTACAGAATTGACACTTTGCGGTGAGGTGTTTAATATTAGGATTTTTAATCAAATTTTTTAAATGTAAAAATTAGAAATATATATTTTTAGCTTTAGAGATCTCAAGATACCAAGAGAATCATTCACGTCCTCGCACCAATTTTGTTTGCGAGTTGTATTTTTTTTTTTAGTATTTAGTATTAAATATACGACAATACAATTTTTAAGCATTTAAAAATGGTGTTAATTTTACAAATTTTACATCCTCATAATCCACGTTTTGTGCAAATAAATAATTTCATTTCATTTGCGTAATTATTGCCACTACCACTGTCAGAAAAAAAAAAGAAAATGTCACAACCTTCCTAATCCATAGTATGTTTTGTTCCAGGTTGCACCGGCCGCACTCGGTGCAAGGCGACATGGAACACGCGCTGCAGCACCGCGAGCGTGTGGGCGTGCAGGACTTTGTTTTGCTGGAGGATTACCGATCCGAGGCAGCCTTTATTGACAATCTGAAGAAACGGTTCCATGAAAACATTATCTATGTGAGCAGTTCAGTCTAGATACATTATTTATTGGCGCCATAAAAAAAAAGTTAAGTAGTTGCTGGCTGGTAAGCTTTTCACTTTTAACCATAAAAAATGATGCTGGCCAGTTCGATTTGAAAAAATAAATAAAATTGAAATCCGAATTTGCCTACAAATTGATTGTTATTTTTATCTGTAATTTTATGGCAAAACATGTGCACCACATATTTTTGTATTTCTTATTTCAATGTCTACGCAAATGTTTAAAAATGACGAATTCCTAACTTGAGTACTCGAGAAGTGATGTTTCACGAAAATGATTATTGGTAAGGCAAAAGGAAAAAGCCTAATTAATTTATATTTATTGATAATAAAAATGTTACGACAATTGCAATATTTTTTTAAGTAGGTATTTTTTTTCTTCATTAGGAATTTATCCTCTCAAATTATGTTATCCTTTCCCATAGTCTTTTCCATGGAACTTAAATAAACATGGTAAATGGTTTTTTCCACAGACTTACATCGGCAACGTGTTGATATCAGTGAACCCATACAAGAACCTGCCTATTTACACGGAAGAGAAGATCAGGCAGTACTACAAAAAGGCTTTCTTCGAGGCTCCGCCCCATGTGTAAGTGAAATTCTTCTCAATAATAGATGGGATTATATTGAATTTGCTCAATATTTGGTCACTCTATCCTACCACCCATAGCAGCCCTTATGATATCCATTTTAGGACACAGGTCTCCTCCATATTCTTCCAAGTTTGTCGCTCCCGTGCCACTTGCATCCAGTTAGGGCCTGTGTGGCGCTTGATATCGTCCACCCAACGCTGGATGGCCCCTACATCGCGTATTTGCCCATGGTCTCCACTCCATGACTTTTTTGGTCCACCTTCTTGGTTCATCCGTGCTATCTGTCCTGCCCATTTCCACTTCAGTCTCTTGATTTGGCTACTAACTAAAGCAATACTTAATCTAGTAAACTTTCGCAGAAATTATTGACTTAACAGGACGTGGCACAACATAGTCTGCCCTGTGTATGTAATATAAAATTTAATTTCTTTAATATCATCATTTCAACATTTGGACATAAGCCTCTCCTAATGATTTCCAAAATTACCGGTTGGAAGCGGCCTGCGACCTTTTTCAGGTCATCTGACCATCTGGTCAGTGAATGTCCAACGCTGCGCTTGCCGATTCGTGGTCGCCATTCGAGAACTTTTCTGCCCCAAATTCTTTTAGTTAGGCCGACCGTCTGCCTATCCTTTATCCTTCTTAGGAATACTAAGAATCCTCCGCCATTCGGTCAAAGATAATGAGACCTTTGATTTTTTCCAATCCAGAGGGTGCTCTATTCTCAAAAACACACGACAACAAGATGTGAAAGTTATACATGAATCATAAACATTGTACTCGTATGTCGTTGGATATTAATAATACATTAGCACGATATCATAGTCTTATCGTTATCACTTATCAAAAGTTATTGAGAACGGAATAATGATGTGTATGATGGCTGGACATGATGTAACATGAAAAGAATGTCAATATAAATGAATTGCTTTTGAATTCATTTATACTTTCATTTATTACAATATCGTCTTTATCCTCTGTAAACGATTCATTCATGTCAATTAAAGGAGAAAACAAACTCTCTCCATTAAAAAATATTAAAAACCATATGTAATGGCGAAGACCAAGTAGACGTAAAGACGGTGAAGATGAAAAAACTAAGAAGACAGGAAAACGATGACGGGGGAAATGGAGAAAACGAGAAGATGAAGATAAGATAATCGCAACTGAGAAGGGTCTTTACCAGACATACCAGATATTTTTTGCACTTTGCCCTCGGCATTTAAAAGGCAATGCCGCATTGTTCTACAGGAAACGGTTCGTGATTGTTACTTAGATTTTGATTCATTATCTTGATATGAAAATTTTAAAAAAAATAAGAAAACTTGTTAATGGCAATGACCGGAAGACGATAAAGATGGCGAAAAAAGGAGAAAATAGAAAGACGAGGACGCGACAATAAAGAAAATGGAGTAGAGGATGATGAGGAAGATGGAAAAAACGGGAAAACGTAGACGCGACAATGGAGAAGACGGAAAGACGATGAAGATGGAAAAATGAAGAAGACCGATCGCAGGGGACATGAAGAAGACGAGAAAACAATGACGGAGAAATGGAGAAAGCGGGAAGACCAAGGCGAGATAGGATAAAACAGGAAGACCATGATATTATGTATTATTTGTAAGTAGTTTATGTGTAATATTTCTTATGGATCTCCATTACAGCTTGTTATTTTACATTGACCTACCGCTTAACTTTCTCAGCATCGCCCATTTGGTTGACTGGTAGATAAAGCCTCAGGCTTTAAGTCCGCCATTTACAATTATGTAATAAAGTTAAATAAATAAATAAATGACGGAGAAAATCGCGAAAACGTGAAAACCATTACGGAGAAAATGGAGAAAACGGGATGATCAAAAAGATAATGGAAAAGGCGAAGAAGACGGGAAGACGATGAAAATGGAAAAATGGCGAAGACAGGAAGACGACGGGAGAAATAGATTCAACACGAATTAAGGGGTTAATGGAGAAAATGGGAAGACGCATACTATACAGTGGAGAAGACGGTCAGACGATCAAAGTGGCTAAATGTTGAGGACACGAAGACGAAGGGGAAAATGGAGAAATGGGGTAAGACAAAGACAAGAAAATGGAGAAAGCGGGAAGAAGCGGTCACTACAGTGGAGAAGACGGGATGACGATCGGGGTGGTTAAATGAAGAAGACAGAACGCAGAAATGGAGAAACCGGGATGGCCACAACACGATAATGGAGAAGTCTAAGTGGTTAAGGCGTCCGCGTTCGACCCGTGGGTCGTGGGTTCGATTTCCACGGGAAGCTTACTTTGTTTAGTTGTTTCCAGTTTGGTTAAGACATTGAGGCTTGAATCACCTGATTGTCTGAAAAAGATGATTCCGTGCTTTGGACGGCACGTGAAGCCGTTGGTCCCGGTTTCCATCTGGTGGTCATTAAAAGAAAGAAAAGTTTTAAAACGCACAGAAAAGAAACACATCATCATAATAGAAAGAAAGGCTGCATGTGGAACCACGTCAGCAGCCAAGAGGCGGTTCCGAACAACTTTGACACCAGGGTTTACATGGTCGATTGACAATGTAACCTACACGAAATAATGATGATGATGATGAATATATGGATATTAAAACAGGGAAAAAATTTCATCCTTCCATTCCATACAAAAAGTTTCAGTGTGTTAGGTACATGGCTAGTCTTTAAAAAGTCACCGTGGATAGAGCAAAAAATGTCAAAAAACAGGTTTGTTGTATGGGAGCCCTATTTTTGTTGTTTTAGTAGCAATAGAAAGTCATCATCAGTGTTAATAATGAACTCTTTAGTTGTAATGGGAAAACAGGGGTTACTCCAGGTCAAATTTTCTTGACCCAGCATTGTGTATGCCTGCGCGGCTTCCATCTTTACCTTTAGTTCCATGGGGTCCACTTGCTTTCACCAGTCCAAAGCTGTACATAATGATCCTCACCTAATGATTTCTAAAAAGTAAAGTAAAGAGGTTATAAATTCGTGGGAATCTTATTTCAATCATTTTTTTCGATTACAGGTTCGCGATCGCCGACAACGCTTATCGGTCGTTGGTGTACGAGCATAGAGAGCAGTGTATATTGATCTCAGGTAACCGATGAGATAACTTATCATATACTAGATACCATGCGATTCATTGAACCGGGACTATAAGAAAGTTCACTATCAATTATCATAGGAGCCTTTACTTTCCTCAAAAATGGACCGCATAAGAGTGTGGCAAATTTAGATCAGCCTATTGACCACCAAACTTAAAAAAGGTCATACGGTAGTCGCTCCAATGTAATAACTCAGAATCTATAACTAAAGTGATCTAATAGTCGTAGTCTTGCACATCTGATAATAATTTAATATCCAGGTGAATCCGGCTCCGGCAAGACCGAGGCCTCCAAAAAGGTCTTAGAATACATCGCAGCAAGGACAAACCACCTCCACAATGTGGAGACCGTCAAAGACAAGCTCCTCCAAACCAACCCCTTACTGGAAGCATTCGGAAACGCCAAAACCCACAGGAACGACAACTCCAGTCGTTTTGGGAAATACATGGACATTCAGTTCAATTACGAAGGAGCTCCTGAAGGGGGTCATATTCTTAACTACCTTCTGGAGAAGTCCAGGGTTGTTAGTCAGATGTCGGGAGAAAGGAACTTCCATATTTTCTACCAGTTGCTCGCGGGAGGAGACCCTGAGTTGCTGAATCAGTTGAGGCTTCAGAATAAGCCGGATACATACAAATATGCTGCTGAAGCGGTAAGTTCTTCACAGTCACAATTTTTACACATTTCAACACTGAATTCTATTAACAATAAACTTACCTGATGTTATCCAATTTAAACAAAAGCTTGAATAACTTTCGGAATTTCAGAATGTCCAGTATTATAATAGAACAAAAATATTTTAAATTTTTATTCTTAACTTTATTTGGTTTCTACTTGCCTGGATTATTATATCATATTTTTGCCTACAGAACTCTCAAGTGAGCCAGCAGAAATACGATGCGGGACAATTCCGAACCGTCCAGGAAGCGATGAAAGTCATAGAAATAGGAGCGGAGGAGCAGAGAGCTATCTTCGAGATCGTCGCGACTGTTCTTCATCTGGGGAATATCAAGTTCAGCAGGAATGAGAAGGGACATGCTGAGATTGTTCACCATGACGCGCATAGCAGTAGTGTCGCTGAGGTGAGAGATAATCCTTTTATCAATTTCATTCTTATGTAAAGGTGTTAGAGATATAAGCAGAAGAGCAGAGAGATCTCTTAGAGGTAGTAGCGACTGTGTTTACATCTGGGAAATATAAATTTTAGCAGGAATGAGAAGGGCTGAGATTGTTCATCATGATGCACAGCAGTAGTGTCGCTGAGGTGAGAAATGATCCTTCTATAGTTTCGTGGCGACTGTTCTTCAACTGGACAATATCATGTTTAGCAGGAATAAGAAGGGATATGCTGAGATTCTATATCATGACGCGCATAGCATTAATTTCTACCTAGGTATATTTTTATACCAGTCAGTCAACCTTCATGCGCTTAGTCCAGTGCACTTATTTTTTTTAAATCGCCCCTGAACGTGACGTGTTTTCACACTTCAGAGGCTAAGAGGCGACCACGAAGAGCCAGCCGCGGCAGTCAGCTTTTAAATAAATTTGAATATATTATTTAAAAAATATTGTATAGGTTTACTACTAAATATTCCAGAGTAATCGCTGAGGTGGTTGTAATTGTAATATATTATCAAATACTTCTAGAAACGTATTGATTGTGCGTAATTGTTTATAAATGCCGGACGATAGGCCCAAGGCACCATTGTCTATAACGGACTAGATAATAGACAGTTATTGTAACGTGTGTAATAGTGACCTCATTCGGCGTGCACGTAGGAAGGAAGTCGTCTAAGTATGCAATGCAGTTTGTCAACTATGTAGTGTACTATGTAGTGACGTCATATTTCCTCTTTTAAAAGAATCCTATCAGAGGAGACGATATTATAACACTATTTGCAAGACGATGTTTAATGATAATTCTGAATACAGCCTTTTCCATCTTAAGAGTATACCAAAGAGTACGTAACATTAACACCTTTTTGAAAAGCTTGAAAATTCGAATTCAAGTGTTTATGAGCTTGTCTCTATTCATTAAAGTTTCGTGGATGAATATTTATCAGGAATGGCGAACATAAAACTTTGTGACTGTTATTTTTAAACATGTTGCAATGTTTCCCTTCGCGCTATCAATGCTCCCACAGTGGGCTTATCGTAAGAGGACATTAGGTCACCATGTTATTCCCAGTCATTTTCGCATAGACAAATTTAGCATATATTTGAGTAATTATCTTTTTTCACAAAAAGCAAAAACCTACTTCCAATAGCTTACCGTGGGCCACCTTGAGGATATTCTGAACCTAACGACTCATAAACTAAGGCGAGATACTACGCAACTAAAAAACACGCTTGGACGAAGAAGATACCGTTAAAAACAGAGCCATATGACTGATACCAAGAAGTGAAAGATCGGTGGACCATTGGAGATAATCCCATACTACACGGACTTTAACTAAATGTATGCGAAATTTCAGGAAGGTCTAGAGAAAGCAGTAATGAGTATTTAAAAGTTTTCAAGAAGAAAAGTGGGAGCGTGTAAGGACGTCTTGCTATCTCTTTTGTACGCACGAAAATAAGTGGCAGTGACGTAACTCCACCCCTATGTGCGTCCTTTTCTTGTTTTTGACAGTTTTTAATTTCACCGAATTTCAAAGGCTTACTTATTTATTTTTGAACAGTACAAATTTTTTTTTTCGGTTTTTGGTTTCTGGTACTGATATTTTTGATATGAATGATAAAATACTTTGAGTATTTTGTCTTTTGCTTAGGTTACTTAACATTCCACAGCTCCTAAAAGTGAATGCAGTTAAACTGCGCGAAGTACTAACCAGCCGGACCATAGACGCGAGGGGTGATGTCGTCAATACGCCTTTGGAGATGGAGCAGAGTCAGTTCGCGAGAGACGCTCTCGCTAAGGCCATGTACGACAAGCATTTCAGCTGGCTGGTGTCCAGGTAAGCCAGGATTATTTGCTATTGGGTAGGTGAGAAGCGTCCTATACCTTCTATTTTAACAAGAAACGATTAACGAGAGAAACATAGGAGAAAATTAATCTATGCCCGAGTTAATTCTTTCATTTTCTAGGCTGTCATCTCTTTCGATACCCATTAGTAGCCCATCTTTCTATGATAACGATGATTTCGGGTTGCATTCGGCATACGTGCCCCCAACCCCATTTCAGCCTAGCTTCTTTTTTCCTACAACTGAAACTTGAGTGTTGGAACAAAATGGCCAGATGACTTAAAAATGATCGAGAAGAATTTATAGGAATTGGCAGGAGATAGGGATTCGTTGAGAAAGAGAGGGGAGGCTTGTGCCCAGCAGTGAGCTGACCTATAGCTAAGAAAAAAAACCATTCATTTTAAAATTAATACTAAATAAGTACTTCTTCTTGTTTCTTTCAGACTAAATGCATCACTTGCACCCCAGGATCAGGATGCGAGAGCATCTGTCATGGGCATTCTAGACATCTATGGATTTGAAATTTTCCCGAAAAACAGGTGATGACTAATATGCTTTCGTGTCTAAATTCTATGTTTTATTTTTAAATTACATTTTCTCGTGACATTTCAAACTGAATTTCGATAGGTCAGGCATAATCCTGGTCCAGCCCTGTATACAATTCCATTTTCCTCATAAAATGATCGTTTGTAAAAACAGACTATAAAAACTTTTGAACTGTTTCTTTCACAGCTTCGAGCAATTCTGCATCAACTTCTGCAATGAGAAGCTTCAACAACTCTTCATTCAGCTAACTTTACGACAAGAACAAGAGGAGTACCTTCGGGAAGGCATCGAGTGGGAGCCAGTAGAGTACTTCAATAACATCATCATCTGTGACCTAATTGAGGCCAGGTATAAAGGTTAGTCTGCTTCTCCTTTACCACTAAAGTGCGGTGAATATGGAGGTATAAAGTATGGGAATGTCATACGTTGCCGGCTTTGTTATCTGGTTATTCCGCTGGATAGTCCAAAAATGTACTATAGCTAGAAGTCACTGAATGGGGTTCAAGAAATATGATAAAAGAAGCTACCTACAGCCTTCCATCTAGTTAACTCTGCAATAGAAACAAGTGCCATTAAGTGGAGCACTTCAAAAACATTATCATCTGTGGTCTAATTGAGGCCAGACATAAAAGTTAGTCTGCTTCCACTTTTCCACTAAAATGCGGTAATATGGAGGGATAAAGTATGGACATTTTATACGGATACTGGTTAATTTTGTCTAAAAATTAACTATATCTAAGAGTCACTGAATGGATGTCAAGTTAAATGAGAAAAATAAGGAGCTACAACAGTTATCCATCTAGCCGCAATAGGAACAAGAGTGGGAACCAGTAGAGTACTTCAATAACATTATCATCTATGACCTAATTAAGGCCAGACATAAAAGTTAGGTCTGCTTCCACTTTTCCACTAAAGTGGGGTGAATATGGAGGGATAAAGTAAGAATTTTGCGGAGCTCGTTAGTCGAGCGCGACCCGCGTATCGGTAGCGAATGCGGCGTGTCAAGCGACGACGTGACTCGACTAATGGATTGGTCGCCATTTTAGTGGCATTTTCTATCTTGAGCTCCTCCGTGCTTCGGAAGGCACGTTAAGCCGTTGGTCCCGGTTGTTAACGATAGGGCAGCCTGAAAAATTCTGTCAGTATTGGCCACTAACACACCACACAGGTCATGTTCCTGTTGGTCTGGTTTCCCTGTAAAAAGGGTTACGGAGGTCAGACGTCAGTCGCTCCATTGTAATTACCAGTTCCGCCAAATTTAGGACCATGACTTACAGCGTACCCTAGGCTCCGAAGCGTAAGCTGACGACGCAACTAGGAACACACGCTACGATGATGAAAGTACGAGTATGTCACAAGTTACGGGTTAAGTTTTTAGGTTTATAAGAACGTCTACTAATTTCCAAAACTCAAGCAAATAATAATGCAATAAAATAGAAGTTATCTTTATTACACCAGAAAAAGAGAAACATCAACAAAAACAGTGAGGTTCAAAGGCGGACTTATTGCTAAAACAACCTCTTGCAGTCAACCTTACGATGTATACCTAATGGAATAAATTGAAATAAGAACAAAACCAATTATTGCAGGTATCATTGCCATCTTGGATGACGAGTGCCTGAGGCCTGGAGAATCCACCGACGCGAGTTTCCTCGAGCGGTTGTCCCAACAGTTAGACAACCATCCTCACTACAAGTCACATCAGAAGGCAGATTCCAAGACCCAGAAGGTTATGGGAAGAGATGTGAGTACTTTGAAATTCTGTCTGGATGTTAGGTCAATCGGCTACATACATTTTTGAAATCACTCTGTGACACGAACCAAATCAAAAGGTAAAAAAAATGCAGTTTCAAAACAGGCGTACAGCCCACCTGATGGTAAGTGGTTACCGTAGCCTATGAACGCCTGCAACACCGGAGATGTCACGAGCGCGTTGCCGACCTGTCCGCTATCAGCACAGCGACCCCTCTGGAGCCTGGCGACCCTACTCACCAGCAGGAACACAGTACTGCATCACAGTGTTATTTGGCTGCGGTCTTCTGTAGGGTGGAGGTTCTTCCCCAGACGGACTACTCCTTACAAAATGTCCTACCTCTCTTAAGTTTTTTCAAAATGGGGTTATTTGGACCTAGGTTTGAAATTTGAGAAATATGGTTTGAAGTGAGTTATATGTCATCTGCAATAAAATAAAATATTTACTATCAACAGATTTCTATAACTTTACAGCGTACTCTAGGCTGATGGAAAAAACACGCTTGGACAAAGAACTGACTTCTTTATTTCAGTTTTTGAGGACACAACTAGGAAAAACTTATTCAAACGAAGAAACCAAATATTTATTTAAGTTTTTAAGCAAAATATTTGGTACTTCTCCAGTTACCGCCATAAGACAACAGTAAAATAGTTTATTAGCAATAATAACTCATACCTAAAATTTAAAGTATGCTACTCTCTGAAGAAATAACATAACATTTACCCCCTTTCAGGAATTCTGCCTGATACACTATGCTGGAGAGGTGACGTACAACGTGAACACCTTCGTGGAGAAGAACAACGACCTGCTGTACAGAGACATCCAGGGGCTCATGGCCAGCAGTGGGAACAAGATTGTTGCTGACTGTTTCAAGGTTCGTTTCATATATTGCAAGATGTTGCAGCATAGTTTTTCATTGATGAACTTGACCTGAAGGTTGTAATTGCAAAAGAGCATCCTAAGATCCCAAAGAGTCTACCGTTTTATAAATTGTCTGAGACTCATGGCCAGCAGTAGGATAGGAACAAGATTGTTGCTTATATTATATTGTTATTAAATCTGTATCTGGTTAAAACGTAGTATGGCCAAGTCTTGTACTCTCCTTTAAGATTTTCTCTTCAGTTTAATTTGTGTTGCCTACAACCCAAACGTAACTCTCTAACATTTAAAACAATAAGCTTGACGAATAATTTTCGATTTCATGTTCAAACGAAAGACCTCACTTTAATAGGCACAGTGGTAAATAAAACACGTCGATAAAACTGAAACTAACTGAGATATGACGAAGTTTAACTCACGTGCATATTGGACGATACCAAACGCTCCATACTAATGGATAGCTAGCGGTGACGTCACGCCTAGGTGATTTACAAGTGAGACTAAAATCTGGTTGGCAACTACCTTATATATTGCGTTTATGTAAATAGTTCCTAAATAAAAGTTATTTTATTTTTTATGTGTTCATCGATTATAATATATTTTTAGTAATTTTATATTTTCAAAATGGACTTTCCCATCGATTATTAAATTGTTATAAAAAAAACTCCTGTGCAAAAATTCAAAGTGTTAATTTTAATAACGAATTTAAATACATGTATGCTATCATGTAATATTATTATTTCTTAAAATTTTTTAACCTTGTCGTCATACCACAAACGAACTTCCAGGGCTTCGCTCTCTTCTTAGGTGATATAATGATTCAGTTTTTTAGATTTCATATTAATAAATGAGCGAATGACCTTCCACTTTTATTTAGATATTTTTTTTTTTTGTTTTTAAGTAGTTTTTTTTCATAGTGGGCTGGCTGATTACATGATTCAAACATAAAGACAATATAGCTATGTATTAAGTTTTTTCGCATCTATTGGCATGCTTTATAAGACATGTGAGATAGGTCTCAGCTTTTCTTAATGCCAGAAAAATTTAAAGCTAATATTAACACACCATAAGGTTATATGATCCAATTTAAAGGGTGAACTCACTCAATAACCACAATGTAAACCAACAGGACTGCAACTTCACCAGCAAGAAGCGCCCAGAAACCGCCATCACTCAGTTCAAAATCTCTCTGAATGAGCTCATCAAGATCCTCAGCAGCAAGGAGCCTTCCTACATCCGCTGCATCAAGCCCAACGATTTCAAGGCTCCCAGTAAGTCATTTTATAGTTCTATTTCTTTCTCTCAAGTTGCCTGAGAGCTCCATTATGTTGTTCAAGAACTCTTCTAGAATCCACTTGTGGAACTCATCAAGATTCTCACAGCACTAAGCAATTTTGCGTCCATTACATCACGCCCAACGATTTCAAGGGGAGCCGTAAGTCATTCGTCATTTCAGTCTCTTCCATTTCAGCTATTTTCATTTAGCTTATTTTCCCTATTTTATTCCTGAGAAGCTTGCTTGCGCTTGTAACGAAATTAATACCACCGTGTCTGGATAACAACTGATTTATTTGATAAGTACCCTCATGACACCTCTGAGGCCAACAGCTGACTATGAAGCTCTTTACACACCTGCTACGCGGGATTTGTATTTGACTGCGACGCATTTGCACATTCTCCTGGGATGTCAACACTACGCTTGGGTTTTCTGTAAAAGTGTACGTCACTTTGTATATAACAAATTGCAGAAGAAATTCAACTACAAAAAATACATGACTTCTCAATGTTATTTTATTCATATCATACAAATACCTAAATTCACACCAAAATTCCAGTATTCATTTGACGACATGTCATCTAAATAGCCGAATTCAACCCTAATTAATTTTCTCAAAATTGCAGTGCAATTCGACGACAAGCTGATCTCCCACCAAGTGAAATACCTCGGCCTGATGGAGAACCTCAGAGTGCGACGTGCCGGCTTCGCTTACAGGCGGACTTACGAAGCCTTCCTGGAGAGGTGAGTGAATCAGATCAAACGCTACCAATAGATTCTTCTTCGTCAAAGCGCTGTTCCCAATTGCGTTCTTAGCTTACGCTTCAGAGCCTAGGATACACTGGTTATAACGGAGCGACTGCCGGCATACTGTATTGCATACTACTTTGTGTGAAGTAGACATCCTTGCATTGTGTTGTTCTCGATTTTTACCCTAAATCTGCGCGAACTATGGGGTAATTGTTTCGGGTGGGAGGGTGTGTGTCTCCATTCCATACGTCAGTACTCTCAATAATTATAAATTACTGTGCTACAGTAGTATTTTAACACGTGCTATTAAAATTAATAAATGAAATAAGTTAATCAACTTATGTAACGTACGCGCTTTTATTGAGTTACTTTTGGTATTTCCAATAGCAATGATCGTATCAAAGTGCTAGATATTGGTAACAAAGATTGGCAAGACAAGAATAAATATTTTATTTTTACGTTTTACATGAAATTACGAGGGATGATTCATAAAATGCGTACTTGCAGATACAAGTGCTTGAGTTCGGAGACGTGGCCCAACTACCGCGGCGCCGCGCGTGACGGCGTTCAGTTGTTGGTGAACGCACTCGCATACGACAAGGAGGATTACAGGCTTGGCAAGTAAGTATAACTTATGGCTCGTTTAGACGAATCCAAGATCCAATCCAGTGTTGGAATCCAGTAGACGTACCTGTGTATGTGGCACACACAAGACAAACAACAGGACAATGAAACAGTTGGGTGGTACACACAAACAATGTCTAAACCAGCCCTTAAATCAGAAATATTTTTTGGATGTTTAGTAGAAAGATATGCTCTAAAAAGAAGTTCGCATATTGTTTAGGCTTAAAATTAAGTTTAAATAAAAAGCTGTATAAATATTACTGCATTTTACAAAGATGCATTTTTAGAACGCCACTGATATCTCTATCGAATAATATCAGTTCGGTATCGCCCGGAATGGCATATCTTAATACATAACTTGATGAATATTGCCAATAATCAAACGAATGCTAAATTTATTATTTCCAATGTTCCATTTCATCCTCATCATACAAAATCAAAATTTGATGGAAAGTCTATATATAAAGTCTACTACTACAAAAAACAACAACACTAAATTCTAGAACATCTTTATTATGCTTCACAAATAATATAAAAGAAAATCCTTAAAAGAGGGGCAAACTGCAAATTTCAATTCTTCTCACAGCACGAAAATCTTCATTCGCTTCCCGAAGACGCTCTTCGAAACTGAAGACGCGTATCAAATCAAGAAGAACGACATCGCCACCATTATCCAAAGCCGGTGGAGGGGATACTGGCAAAGGAAGCAGTACCTCAAGATGAAGGCTGCAGCCATTGTTATCCAGAAGTGGGTGCGAAGGTTCTTGGCTCAGAAGCTGAAGGAGAGGAGGAAATGGGCCGCTGGCATCATCAGATCCTTTATCAAAGGTATGCAATTTTCGACAAATGTAATTTTTGCCAAATGCCTGATGGAGACAGATTTTAACCGGGCGTTGTTAAAATATGAGACTTTGGACTACCGCATATTGAAATAATAGTTGTGATAGTCCAATAGCATTCATATCCATACTAATATTATAAATGCGAAAGTCTGTCTGTCTGTCCGTCTGTCTGTCTGTCTATCTGTTACGCTTTCACAGCCAAACCGCTGAACGGATTTCGATGAAATTTGGTATGATTATAGTTGAAGACCCGGGGTCAAACATAGGCTACTTTTTGACGCAGGCCTAGCTGTGAGAACCAGCAAGTCTACAATAAATGTAATAAGCCACGCGCCATTATAAAAGCTATGTAACAATATAATATTCCAGGTTTCATCACCCGCAACGGTCCAGAGACTCCCGAGAACCGTCGCTTCCTGGGCATCGCCAAGGTGCACTGGCTGAAGAGGCTCTCCAAGCAGCTGCCGTCCAGGATCCTCGATCTCTCCTGGCCTGTATGCCCCGCTACCTGCCAAGAGGCTTCCAGGTATATAAAATCAACCAATAAATAATGTTTTGAATTTCATAGACGACAAAACGAGTATGCCATCTGTGTAAGGGAAAACAGACAAAAGTACATGTTTTACGAAAACCAACCACTGTAGACCAAACTTCTTCGTCCAAGCGTTGTTACCAGCAATTTCATCAGCTTACGCATCAGCCTAGGGTACGCTTTTAATCGGTACTGGTTATTACAATACAGTTACTGCCGTCTGACCTCCGTAACCCTTTTTACAGGAAAAGCAGACCAACAGGAACTTGACCTAAGGTGTGTGACCAACGCTGTCCTATTTTTCAGACTGCCTAAAGTAAGGCCCTCTAATGCGTCACCTACGTCTTTTACGGAATGCTTCACCATTCTCTCAATTGACTTTTAGCTTTTGCGATTTACTATTTTCAATTAGCCGCCAATTAACTAGGTTCAATAGTTTTAATTTTATAATTCTTTGGTGTAGCAAGTCCATGACCTTCTTATGGTTGTCTTCTTCATCCTAGCGCTTTTCCGGTTGCATTCCCAGCTTGCTTTGGAGCCCAGGGTCAGCTTTCTTACTCTTAAGTCTCCACTTTACCCGATCTTCGTTATCCTTGGCAGAGAGTCCATTGATTGGTATAACAAGTTTATGACCCTTTCGAGTGTTTGTCTTTTTCATCCAAGCGCTTTCCGTGTTGCATCTTCAACTGCTTGCTTCGGAGCCGTCTCCACTTCACCAGGTCTTTAACATCCTTGGCAGAGAGTCCATTGACAGTACAACTCCATGACCCTTACCAATATTTTTTTACCAGGGAATTGCAACGTCTGCATCGCGCGGTTTTGTCGCGTCGCTATCGACTGGCGTTATCGCCCGAAGACAAGAAGCAGTTCGAGCTCAAGATACTGGCTGAGAAAATCTTCAAGGGTGAGTACCTGAATGTTCTGAAACATTCCTGAAAGCAAGTTGTGCCAAAATTGACGTAACTTGTAGTAATTATTACGAAAAAAGATCTTTTGAAATAGATTCTAGTGAGATATCTTATAAATCATCAGTCTTAGTTCATAAGACAAACCCCACTTTTTACAAGACAGCCATGTCGTCTTATAAGACAAAAATAATTTCTCACAAGACACAAGTCGAAAAGTTATTTAGAGACACATTCTAGTGAGACATCTTACAAGACATCCATTTTGTCTCATAAGATAAACTCCACTTATCACAAGACACCCATCTTGTCGCATTCGATAAGAACCACTTCTCACAAGACACAAGTCGTGTCTTACAAGACTTATTGCAATCCTCACAAGACACCAGTCGTATCTCATAAGACAAACTTCATTACTCACAAGACACCAGTCGTGTATTATAAGACAAACAGCACTTCTCACAAGTCGCCACTCGTGCCTCATAAGACAAATTCGATATCTCACACGATACCAGTCGTGTCTCATAAGACAAACTCCATATCTCACAAGACACCAGTCGTATCTTATAAGACTAATTCCATATCTCACAAGACACAAGTCTCTCACTCTTACAAACAGTTGAAAATACATTGACAACGTTGCACAAACCTTTGGTTTTTCCGAACATTAAAGGTCCATTCACACTGACGCGAAACCAGCGCGACTGGCGGGACGCCCATATGAATAAGAATCGGTAGAAGTACCGTAGCGTATGCCCAAGTTACTGGCCTGCTAATGACACTTGAAATATATTCTTATTTCTGTGGACGTCGGCGGGATTCGTCAGTTTGAATGGACTTTTATCATCGATTGATTATTCGCAGGCAAGAAGAACAGCTACCCGAACAGCGTCCGCGATCGCTTCGTGAACGATCGCCTGACTGCGGAACACCAGACCCTCAGGAACACCTTCATGGCGTCTCCGTCGTGGCCTTCCGGAGAACAGCTTATTGTAAGTCTTCTAGATCATCACATGAATTTAGCATCTTCTGTAAAGAACAGATACTATCTTCCTTGAGTTATATAAGTAAGCTCAATAGATTATAAATAATCTCATGTGAGTAGATTATAGGAGAATATAGGTGTTTGTGTGCTCCAACTGTCTTTTGACAAAATGTATTAAACCTTCACTCAAACTCGACTCAACCTTACTCCACCTCATTGATTAGTCGTCACTAGCTCCTTGACTTGAGGTGATTTCTCATTGGAGGTGAGTATCGAACTGTCAAATATAAGGTTGATCGAGAGGTACCTTGAGGCGTCCTTGAAATGAAATAAAGTGGGCATGAATCGAGTTTTTGCCACTTTTGGCCTAGCTATCTACTTATTTTATTGTATTTTTTACTCTATTCTTTTGTAATTTTCAACTTTTGTGTTTAAAATTGTTATTATAACCTGTGACGTTCCTCATTGGAGTTTGCTCAAGCAACCAACAAGAATGTCTGTTTCAAGGAAAGTTCGAGGACTCCCTTGAGGCTCCCTCAAATGAGTTTGAGTGAAGGTTGTTCTTAAGATTATTTTTTTGAATACGAGTGTTAGACTCAACCAAAGTTGTTCTGATTTCTAGTCTAGTTTTTCTATCAACCTAGCGTTTTTTCGATATATAGTACACTCCATAGATTAATGATTGGTCTCCGCAGCGCGCGAGACCAGTTATTAATCTAAGGTACACTCAGATGGTTGCTTCTGATTATGATCTAATTATAATTTTATAATCATTGAAACTGATGACGCAATCCGAAAAGAGCTAAATGAGAGATTCATTGCCATGAAAAAAGAATATTAAAAATTAGTCTTAGTTTTATTATGGAATTAGTATATCTTACTGTAAGAGCTATCGATGTTGATGAAAATAATACTGACCTTACGCTACATGAGCAAGTGTAGATCATTCCTATTTTGGTCATTCTTGTTCATGATCGTGTTCAGGTACATTGTTTTGATCATGAACTTTTTTCGCGCCGCGGAGACCCATTATTAATCTATGGAATTAGTATATCTTACTGTAAGAGCTATCGATGTTGATGAAAATAATATTGACCTTACGCTACATGAGCAAGTGTAGATTATTCCTATTTTGGTCATTCTTGTTCACGATCATGTTCAGGTACATTGTTTTGATCATGAACTTTTTTCGCGCCGCGGAGACCAATTATTAATCTATGGAATTAGTATATCTTACTGTAAGAGCTATCGATGTTGATGAAAATAATACTGACCTTACGCTACATGAGCAAGTGTAGATTATTCCTATTTTGGTCATTCTTGTTCACGATCATGTTCAGGTACATTGTTTTGATCATGAACTTTTTTCGCGCCGCGGAGACCCATTATTAATCTATGGAATTAGTATATCTTACTGTAAGAGCTATCGATGTTGATGAAAATAATACTGACCTTACGCTACATGAGCAAGTGTAGATCATTCCTATTTTGGTCATTCTTGTTTATGATCGTGGTCAGGTACATTGTTTTGATCATGAACTTTTTTCGCGCCGCGGAGACCCATTATTAATCTATGGAATTAGTATATCTTACTGTAAGAGCTATCGATGTTGATGAAAATAATACTGACCTTACGCTACATGAGCAAGTGTAGATTATTCCTATTTTGGTCATTCTTGTTCACGATCATGTTCAGGTACATTGTTTTGATCATGAACTTTTTTCGCGCCGCGGAGACCCATTATTAATCTATGGAATTAGTATATCTTACTGTAAGAGCTATCGATGTTGATGAAAATAATACTGACCTTACGCTACATGAGCAAGTGTAGATCATTCCTATTTTGGTCATTCTTGTTCATGATCGTGTTCAGGTACATTGTTTTGATCATGAACTTTTTTCGCGCCGCGGAGACCCATTATTAATCTATGGAATTAGTATATCTTACTGTAAGAGCTATCGATGTTGATGAAAATAATACTGACCTTACGCTACATGAGCAAGTGTAGATTATTCCTATTTTGGTCATTCTTGTTCATGATCATGTTCAGGTACATTGTTTTGATTATGAACTTTTTTCATAGCCCTACGTGTCCCACTGTAAGCAAAGGCCTCCCCTTTAGTATTTATGTACCTATAGGCAAGGCAGGCGTATAGGTATAAAACAATCCTATCTTGCAGTATCCAAAGCTCCTGTTCGAGTGGTCAGTCCAGGGGAATGTAGGTGATAATGAAATCCAGTTATGTAGGACGCAAGGTTTATTCACCACTTCACAAAAGCCACACACAACAGAAGCAAAGTCAGAAGGAATAAGGAGAATAGTAAAGAGAAAGTTTATAGCACAACACGCACAAAGGAAACGATAGAAAAATTCAAAGCGCATAAGAATATGATTTCGCGTCGGTAGCAAATCTCGACTGTCGGCTGAGCATTGCGCTTGTGCACAGGGCGCGGCCTGTGAATCTACCTACATTTTGTATGCAACGAAGATAATGCGATGGGGCGCACACTTTATTCTTGCGCTTGGTACGGCACGTCACGACATTATCCGACCGAGCAAGTACTTCGCTTATATATGTTGTATAATTTATATATATGATTTACAATAGTTATAAATGTAAATAAAAATAGTTATAAGTGTAAATATAATTAAGTTATAGTATTAAGTTGTATTTGTGTAGTGTAAATAATTATATTTATAATATTATTATAATTATACAACTATAAATTTATACATATAAAAGTTACCTACATACCTATGTATGAATAAACTAAACATCTTTTCCCAGTACTCCTGTGAAGCCGTGAAATACGACCGTCGCGGCTACAAGCCTCGCGAGCGAGCACTCCTCGCCTCCGACAAGGCGTTATACGTCCTTGACGCTGCCAACCGCAAGACTTACAAGCTGAAGCACCGCCTTCCGCTGGAGAAGCTGAAGGTGGTCGTCACCAACGAGTCTGACAGCCTCGTGCTTGTCAAGATCCCGCAGGAGCTGAAGAAGGACAAGGTCAGTGTTAGCTAACTGTACGTCGGACGCTGCCAACTCCAGCTGAAGGTGTCACCAACGAATCTGACAGCCTCGTGCTAGTCAAGATCCCGCAGGAGCTAAAGAAGGACAAGGTCAGTGTTAGCTAACTGTACGTCGGACGCTGCCAACTCCAGCTGAAGGTGTCACCAACGAATCTGACAGCCTCGTGCTAGTCAAGATCCCGCAGGAGCTAAAGAAGGACAAGGTCAGTGTTAGCTAACTGTACGTCGGACGCTGCCAACTCCAGCTGAAGGTGTCACCAACGAATCTGACAGCCTCGTGCTGGTCATGATCCCGCAGGAGCTACAGAAGGACAAGGTCAGTGTTAGCTAACTGTACGTCGGACGCTGCCAACTCCAGCTGAAGGTGTCACCAACGAATCTGACAGCCTCGTGCTGGTCATGATCCCGCAGGAGCTAAAGAAGGACAAGGTCAGTGTTAGCTAACTGTACGTCGGACGCTGTCAACTCCAGCTGAAGGTGTCACCAACGAATCTGACAGCCTCGTGCTTGTCAAGATCCCGCAGGAGCTAAAGAAGGACAAGGTCAGTGTTAGCTAACTGTACGTCGGACGCTGTCAACTCCAGCTGAAGGTGTCACCAACGAATCTGACAGCCTCGTGCTGGTCAAGATCCCGCAGGAGCTAAAGAAGGACAAGGTCAGTGTTAGCTAACTGTACGTCGGACGCTGCCAACTCCAGCTGAAGGTGTCACCAACGAATCTGACAGCCTCGTGCTGGTCATGATCCCGCAGGAGCTAAAGAAGGACAAGGACAGTGTTAGCTAACTGTACGTCGGACGCTGCCAACTCCAGCTGAAGGTGTCACCAACGAATCTGACAACCTCGTGCTGGTCATGATTCCGCGGGAGCTAAAGAAGGACAAGGTCAGTGTTAGCTAACTGTACGTCGGACGCTGCCAACTCCAGCTGAAGGTGTCACCAACGAATCTGACAGCCTCGTGCTGGTCAAGATCCCGCAGGAGCTAAAGAAGGACAAGGTCAGTGTTAGCTAACTGTACGTCGGACGCTGCCAACTCCAGCTGAAGGTGTCACCAACGAATCTGACAGCCTCGTGCTGGTCAAGATCCCGCAGGAGCTAAAGAAGGACAAGGTCAGTGTTAGCTAACTGTACGTCGGACGCTGCCAACTCCAGCTGAAGGTGTCACCAACGAATCTGACAACCTCGTGCTGGTCATGATCCCGCAGGAGCTAAAGAAGGACAAGGTCAGTGTTAGCTAACTGTACGTCGGACGCTGCCAACTCCAGCTGAAGGTGTCACCAACGAATCTGACAGCCTCGTGCTGGTCAAGATCCCGCAGGAGCTAAAGAAGGACAAGGTCAGTGTTAGCTAACTGTACGTCGGACGCTGCCAACTCCAGCCGAAGGTGTCACCAACGAATCTGACAGCCTCGTGCTGGTCAAGATCCCGCAGGAGCTAAAGAAGGACAAGGTCAGTGTTAGCTAACTGTACGTCGGACGCTGCCAACTCCAGCTGAAGGTGTCACCAACGAATCTGACAGCCTCGTGCTGGTCAAGATCCCGCAGGAGCTAAAGAAGGACAAGGTCAGTGTTAGCTAACTGTACGTCGGACGCTGCCAACTCCAGCTGAAGGTGTCACCAACGAATCTGACAACCTCGTGCTGGTCATGATCCCGCAGGAGCTAAAGAAGGACAAGGTCAGTGTTAGCTAACTGTACGTCGGACGCTGCCAACTCCAGCTGAAGGTGTCACCAACGAATCTGACAGCCTCGTGCTGGTCAAGATCCCGCAGGAGCTAAAGAAGGACAAGGTCAGTGTTAGCTAACTGTACGTCAGACGCTGCCAACTCCAGCTAAAGGTGTCACCAACGAGTCTGACAGCCTCGTGCTGGACAAGATCCCGCAGGAGCTAAAGAAGGACAAGGTCAGTGTTAGCTAACTGTACGTCGGACGCTGCCAACTCCAGCTGAAGGTGTCACCAACGAATCTGACAGCCTCGTGCTGGTCATGATCCCGCAGGAGCTAAAGAAGGACAAGGACAGTGTTAGCTAACTGTACGTCGGACGCTGCCAACTCCAGCTGAAGGTGTCACCAACGAATCTGACAGCCTCGTGCTGGTCATGATCCCGCAGGAGCTAAAGAAGGACAAGGTCAGTGTTAGCTAACTGTACGTCGGACGCTGCCAACTCCAGCTGAAGGTGTCACCAACGAATCTGAAGCCTCGTGCTGGTCAAGATCCCGCAGGAGCTAAAGAAGGACAAGGTCAGTGTTAGCTAACTGTACGTCGGACGCTGCCAACTCCAGCTGAAGGTGTCACCAACGAATCTGACAACCTCGTGCTGGTCATGATCCCGCAGGAGCTAAAGAAGGACAAGGTCAGTGTTAGCTAACTGTACGTCGGACGCTGCCAACTCCAGCTGAAGGTGTCACCAACGAATCTGAAGCCTCGTGCTGGTCAAGATCCCGCAGGAGCTAAAGAAGGACAAGGTCAGTGTTAGCTAACTGTACGTCGGACGCTGCCAACTCCAGCTGAAGGTGTCACCAACGAATCTGACAACCTCGTGCTGGTCATGATCCCGCAGGAGCTAAAGAAGGACAAGGTCAGTGTTAGCTAACTGTACGTCGGACGCTGCCAACTCCAGCTGAAGGTGTCACCAACGAATCTGACAGCCTCGTGCTGGTCAAGATCCCGCAGGAGCTAAAGAAGGACAAGGTCAGTGTTAGCTAACTGTACGTCGGACGCTGCCAACTCCAGCTGAAGGTGTCACCAACGAATCTGACAGCCTCGTGCTGGTCAAGATCCCGCAGGAGCTAAAGAAGGACAAGGTCAGTGTTAGCTAACTGTACGTCGGACGCTGCCAACTCCAGCTGAAGGTGTCACCAACGAATCTGACAACCTCGTGCTGGTCATGATTCCGCGGGAGCTAAAGAAGGACAAGGTCAGTGTTAGCTAACTGTACGTCGGACGCTGCCAACTCCAGCTGAAGGTGTCACCAACGAATCTGACAGCCTCGTGCTGGTCAAGATCCCGCAGGAGCTAAAGAAGGACAAGGTCAGTGTTAGCTAACTGTACGTCGGACGCTGCCAACTCCAGCTGAAGGTGTCACCAACGAATCTGACAGCCTCGTGCTGGTCAAGATCCCGCAGGAGCTAAAGAAGGACAAGGTCAGTGTTAGCTAACTGTACGTCGGACGCTGCCAACTCCAGCTGAAGGTGTCACCAACGAATCTGACAACCTCGTGCTGGTCATGATCCCGCAGGAGCTAAAGAAGGACAAGGTCAGTGTTAGCTAACTGTACGTCGGACGCTGCCAACTCCAGCTGAAGGTGTCACCAACGAATCTGACAGCCTCGTGCTGGTCAAGATCCCGCAGGAGCTAAAGAAGGACAAGGTCAGTGTTAGCTAACTGTACGTCGGACGCTGCCAACTCCAGCTGAAGGTGTCACCAACGAATCTGACAGCCTCGTGCTGGTCAAGATCCCGCAGGAGCTAAAGAAGGACAAGGTCAGTGTTAGCTAACTGTACGTCGGACGCTGCCAACTCCAGCTGAAGGTGTCACCAACGAATCTGACAGCCTCGTGCTGGTCAAGATCCCGCAGGAGCTAAAGAAGGACAAGGTCAGTGTTAGCTAACTGTACGTCGGACGCTGCCAACTCCAGCTGAAGGTGTCACCAACGAATCTGACAGCCTCGTGCTGGTCAAGATCCCGCAGGAGCTAAAGAAGGACAAGGTCAGTGTTAGCTAACTGTACGTCGGACGCTGCCAACTCCAGCTGAAGGTGTCACCAACGAATCTGACAGCCTCGTGCTGGTCAAGATCCCGCAGGAGCTAAAGAAGGACAAGGTCAGTGTTAGCTAACTGTACGTCGGACGCTGCCAACTCCAGCTGAAGGTGTCACCAACGAATCTGACAGCCTCGTGCTGGTCAAGATCCCGCAGGAGCTAAAGAAGGACAAGGTCAGTGTTAGCTAACTGTACGTCGGACGCTGCCAACTCCAGCTGAAGGTGTCACCAACGAATCTGACAGCCTCGTGCTGGTCAAGATCCCGCAGGAGCTAAAGAAGGACAAGGTCAGTGTTAGCTAACTGTACGTCGGACGCTGCCAACTCCAGCTGAAGGTGTCACCAACGAATCTGACAGCCTCATGCTGGTCATGATCCCGCAGGAGCTAAAGAAGGACAAGGTCAGTGTTAGCTAACTGTACGTCAGACGCTGCCAACTCCAGCTAAAGGTGTCACCAACGAGTCTGACAGCCTCGTGCTGGACAAGATCCCGCAGGAGCTGAAGAAGGACAAAAGTCAGTGTTGGCTAACTGTACGTCGGATGCTGCCAACTTCGAAAATTTTTCGTAATGCACGGATCCTCGAAGTGCTATAGAGGCCCGTACTGGGGCTATTTTTCGTTCGATATCGAATGATTTTCATCCGACATAATTTTGCGCGAGTCATACTCTTCAAGAATAGAGCTCCTGATGTCTCTTCAAGGGGACTTCTAGGGCAAACGAAAGATCAATATCCTTTTAAGAGATGTGTGTGCCTACACTACTAAGTGCGTTCAGTTCATAATACAGAACAAGAGTGCTACATTTCAGATACACACCGTGAAATTTTGTCGTTTTGGATCCATCGTCCAGTGACTCCATTCATGCAACTGAACAACTTTCCCCAAGATACATGGCTCGAAATATGGAGTGAATTTTTGAACCTCATCACGTGACCTAACTTACTATGGGAAGTCCAAATTTGTTTTTCATGTTTCGAGCTATATGTTCCTTGTAGAAATTTGTTCGGTTGCATGAATGGAGTAATGACTCCATTCATGCATTCATGCAGTTAGGACAGGAACAGGACAAATTACACAGGTTTATGAGACACGAATTAACAAAGGATTTCAGCTTATCATAAAATATATGTTATCATCATCATTTTGTAATTAAAGTTTTGATGTGTGTTTCAGGGCGACCTGATCATCTCTGTCTCGCACCTGGTGGAGGCGCTGACCATCGTCACCGACTACACCAAGAAGCCGGAGCTCATCGACATCGTCGACACCAGGACGTGAGTACATTACGAGTACTTCATTACTTAGTGGAAACATTCAAGAGCTGTGTGTTACGGAGATGAAGATGCTGCGCTGGATGTGCGGAGTGACGCGAAAGGACCGCATAAGAAACTTCCTTATTTGAGGTAGTCTTCATGTCCGTGACATAGCGGATAAGCTTCAAGAAAATCGCGGAGTTTTTGGCGGGAAACTATGAAGAGCAGTATCGGTGCTGTATTGTTTTTTCCAAAATTTGTGTTTTTTTTTTAGTGTTTGTGCTTAATAATGGTGGATTATTATGCGCAAAGTGTTCGATAACAAGCGTGAGTGTTTGATTTATGTGATTTTCGTGCTTGTTGCCAAAAGCTCCTAGTAACCGCTAAGTGCAGTTTTTCTACCACTTCACTTGGCTGATTCTTCTGACTAGACTTTTAGACTTGACTAGGACTTGACGAAACCACGCTGTAGGACTGAAGAAGATAGAAAAATTAAGAAGGGCTATAAAAGACTTGTATCCATGGCCGTAAAACCCATTACTAAAAAAATTAAGTAAATCGATGGTACGGTCACGTCTTACAAACCGGCAACATACATTGGCAACAAGTGTCTGGCCATGCCGCCTCCGCCACGCCGGGGCCTGGTACAAGGGGCACGCCCAAGCAGAGCTGGCTTGACGTCGCAAAGCTGGATATGCGTGCTAACGGACTAACTGTCAGGGATGCCGAAGACCGGGCGAAGTGGAAACACAAAAGTAGGAAAGCGGACCCTGGGCTCCGAAGCAAACAGCTGAGGATGCAACCGGGAAGGCGCTAAGATGATGATGATGAGTTACTTATGAGGGACAATATTCCTCCATCAATTAGAAATGTTTCTAGTTTATAGTGATAGCTGAAAATCAGTGTTTATTCTTACAGAGCTGAACAGAATTATTGATAGTACTAACGTACTGTACTTGTGTGCTGCTGTGGCACATGCTCAGCAAAATAATTATGTTTTCGCAATGTATTGTTTATATCTTGTAATATTTTTGCAATTGTGTGTGCGACAGTTGAACAAAATAAATCTTTTATCGATCTATAACATTTAGTAAGATGTTGCCAGGACATTTGAATCACCTGATTGTCTGATTGATAAAAAGATGATTCCCCGCGTCTGAAGGCACGTTAAGCTGTAGGACGTACTGGCTGCCATCTGGTAGTCGTCACATCATGATCTGGAAATTACTCAACAAAATAAGCTATAAGTATACGAATCGAACCCACGACCTCCACATAAAATAATATGCATTTTGAAGAAACATATTTTGAAAAAGGCACTGTTTGCGAAACTTCCAAACGGTCATTATGGAAATCTTTGGGAAAGGCATATGTCCAGTAATGGTCTGCTTGCGGCTGAAACAATGATGATAACTGTTTCTAAAATCTCTTATTTTTTTTTCTTACCAGCATCGCTCACAACATGGTTAACGGCAAGCAGGCGGGCAACATCGAGGTGACCAACGGCCCGCAGCCCACCATCCACCGCGCCAAAAGCGGCAACCTGCTTGTGGTGAGATTGGATTTTTGGCCAAAAATTGTGTTTTAAGTTAAAAATTTACTTCTCCAGGAAATGTACGTCATACACCGTGAAATGTTAGTCGTTTTTGGACCCATCGTCCAGTGACTCCATTCATGCAACTGAACAACTTTCCCCAAGATATTGGGTCCGATATGGAGTAAATTTTTGGACCTCCCATACAAAATGTCTCATCACGTGACCTAACTTACTATGGGAAGTCCAAATTTGTTTTTCATGTTTCAAGATATGTTCCTTGGGGAAATTTGTTCAGTTGCATGAATGGAGTCACTGGACGATGGGTCCAAAACGACTAAAATTTCACGGTGTACAGGTATGTCGAATGATAATCGTTCGATATCGAACAAAAGTTATTCGACTCACCGATTGGCGTGAGTCACAGTTTTAAAAATAGGGCTCCAACCCCAGGTGCCTGTTCAGCAATTTTTTTTGTTTTTATTGAAAAGTATCGACTTACGCAAAATCGAGAATCCTCATAAGAGACTAAACGATTTTCATTCGATATATGTCATACGTTTCAATAAAAGAACTCCTGGCCCACTCAGGGCTTACTTTGATTATGATGTAAAGTTTGACGTGTGTCTAGTCTAAACGGATGATCCGATTTTGATGCGGTTTGATCGAAATGGTTCAGTCAGTAGTTTATGGATATTGGTTTTTCCATTTGATAATTAGAAGTTTGCGGGACACTTAACTCTTCAGACACTTTTTTTAAAAATTCATTACTTTTTTCCCCTTCAGGTCGCTTCTCCATAAAGAAACCAGTATTGAAGAAAGCCTACAACGAAGTCCTATTTTGTTATTTATTGAAATTCGTTCAATTTTTCCATTCTATCTAATTTATTCGTATTTAATAAGCGTCTTATGAATGTTAAATATGTGAGCACTTCCATTAATTGGCCATATCAAACAAAAATAGTTAATCTAGTAAAAGTGTGTATTATTCAAATGATAATTTTATTCATGTATTGTTATATTTCTTGATTAATTTTTCAAGTGGAATTATGTATTATTTTTAATATTTTCTAAGTTTGTTTTCAAAATGTGATAGTTTTACGTACAAAGTACTTAGTATTTTTTATAAGCCATAAAAGTTCAAAAAAAATTTTTTTTTTTTTGGGAATAATTTATTTTTTATAAATCGATCAATAATCCCTTGAAACCTTTATAATAGTATACTTGAACTTTGTTGTTAGAAAGATTAGGTAATAGATTGTGTGATGTTATTCAACCACAAAAGTTTTTTCCGTGCCAAAAATCAGCAATTTAATTAGTATTTTTGGGTTTTTGATTAACAAGCCTTACTTTCCTAGAATCGAGATATTAGCTGAATCAAAGGTGCCTATTAATAGTGAATTGTAGTTACTGAGAGTATAGCTACGTACGATAGACGTACAACCCTATGGCTAAATGATAGCATTTTTTTTAAATTAAAGTCTTATTATTGATATGAGAACGTAGCAGCAAAAATAAATCTAGTCTTGGCGCGTTTAATTCCTAGTCTTGATTTCAATAAAAAAAAAAACAAGCTTGCTCTCGCCTTTCAAACATTAGCCATTCCTATTGATTGAAAATACATCTATCTGAATTTGTGGTAAATTTAAAATGCAGGCAACCGAGTGCCTTATTTACGCCAGTTCCTGTGCAGTCATTTTATAAATAAATGTATTTTGATAAATGAAGTTTCATTTGAAACCTTAATAAGCTGGTCATAAGAGTGCTTCCTAACAGCAGTAACAGAATGATTATAACATTATTTCAAATCAAAAAAGGTCATCATCATTATCCTAGCGTGTATTCCTAGTTGCGTAGTCAGCTTACGCTTCGGAGCCTAGGGTACGCTGTAAGTCATGGTCCTAGATTTGGCGGAACTGATTATTACAATGGAGCGACTGCCGTCTGATCTCCTTAACCCTTTTCACAGGGAAACTAGCAAACAGGAACATGACCAACACTATCAGAATTTTTTAGGCTACCCCAAGACATCTGACACAGCCTAACAACTGCTATTTATCGACAACAACCGGGGCCAACGGCTTGACGTGCCTTCCGAAGCACGGAGGAGCTAAAAATAGAAAATGACACTAAATGGCGACCAATCCAATAGTGGTCGCTTGACACGCGCATTCGCTACGGATACGCGGGTCGCGCTCGACTCAGCAAGCTCTTCAAATAAAAGCAAAATATTTTAATAACTGCAATGTAGGAGCACCATTTATACAATGTGAAATAATACAAAAAAGTAAATTCATTGTAGTTTAATAATTAAAAAAATTAGGTACATTTTTACAATTTTATTTTGTGATAACAATCCAGAGTTTCAGACAATCGCACTAGGATCAGTCTCAACACTAACTATGCAATGGTTTACTTTCAGTCCCCATATCATTAATTTGTTATATAAAGCACGTTTCTATCATGATTTGTGGAGACTAGATTTAAAAAAAAACCTTTTTTTCAAGAATGTTATTGGCATATTTTAAATTTTCGTTTTGCCGAGGATTTCCTCATTTTAAATTGTTCAACTATCTTGCAAACATTTACGTAGCAAATGGGTATCTGGGAACGATTATTTTTGAGAATAGTTCATACCCAAGCTTTTGTACGGCACGGTTCTCTTAATAATATTATTATCATAAATATGAACAGCCAGCGATATTTGTCAGGTTTCTATTGACTACACTATAATGAGCAAATATGCTGCATTTTCAATGTAACATCTTGTATTCTTGTGAAATTAAAAAGGCTTTTTATTTATATATAGTTATAACAAATACACCGTTTTAAAATACATTCAGTTCCAAAGACTCAATACTGTATATAGTGAATAGTTTGTTATAACATAAAATTAGCCGATTTCTATAAGTCATTAGCTCTACAACTGAATACTGTAAAATTTTATAACCTAACTACAATCCAGCGAAGCCAAGTTTGCATCTCGCTGGTGTGCGACAATTTCAAAAAAGTACACTTATAAAACAAACGTTGGGTTGAAAAAAATTGACATGGCAAATTGTTTTTTGCATACCGCGCCTAAGCGTGACGTATTTGACTCTAGAAAACCATTGACGAACCACAAACATAGGACGTGCTGTGAGAGTGCCGAAACTCCGGATTATTTGTCTTTTTAACCTATATATTACAGAGACTTTAGTCTTTAGCCGTATGCTAGCTATGATATCGGTCCGCTGTTTCGGGAAACGAAAACAGCTAGACTAGATCTAACACAGTAAAACACGCACATTGTTACAAATGTATACAAAATAGCCAGATTAATGTCTAAATAAAATTTCTACTTCCTAAATTATTTTGTGAATATTGTGACTCAAATTTTGGAAGAATATTTTTTATAGTTTGGCAAAAAGTAATCAAATCTCTCCGTTGTTCAATCAGATGGATCAAATAATTAGACAATGAGAAAGGATGGTAAAAACTGAGGCGATAAATAGGTATCCATACTAATATTATAAATGCGAAAATCTTTCTGTCTGTCTGTCTGTCTGTTACGCTTTCACGGCCAAACCGCTGAACGGATTTTGATGAAATTTGGTATGAATATAGTTGAAGACCCAGGGTCAAACATAGGCTACTTTTTGACGCAGGCGGAGCTGCGGGAAAAAGATAGTTATTTATAAATGACATGTAATTAATACTACCTTTAAAATAACCAGTCACGTTTTAGAAAATAAGTGACAATTTACAAATTTTATATTTGGAATCTCGGAAAATAAAAATTAAAAAAATATAAACGAACAATAAAACATTTTGTAACAACGGCGGTAATATAACGTTGAATTTAACAACACAAGAGCCGAAATTAATAGGCAACTTAACGGCAAAATTAACAAAAAATATCAGTTTTTGTTTCCAGAAACATGGACACATTTTAAGACACTTAAAATGCAGGGGCAGTCGCTTTACACATACAAATCAATCACTAATTTCATGGAAGATTCAGATACAATGAAAACCGAGAGAAGACAGTAAAAATAATAACTTTATGGAACTACTCAACCTCGCACATATTTACAACTTTCTAAGATAAAAAAAAAATATTGTATGAATAGTTAACAGCAAATCAATCATTATCACCAGTAATTACTGAGAATTTTCAATAAATGGTTCAATTTGACGCTGATTAACTTTCGCGAAATAATACCCCAAGCAAGTAAAATAATGTAAAAATACCAGACTTGTCATTGCCAAAATGTTAAGCTACTTTTATCTTCGCATAAAGAAAATATCAGTTTTGGAAAACCATTTCTTCAGAAAATCATCAAAACTTATTTTCCATATTTCATAAATTTAACATTTTCTATAAATACAACACTTTACAAACTCAATAATATCCAAATGTGTGCATAGTGAAACTAATTAGTGACCTTCTGTAAAAATGGCTTGTACAAAAGTGTGTTGTTTGCGATGAACTTGCGAAAATTACAATTTAGGATATCCTTTTTTGCGAATTTTACATTCTGTGTCAAAACTCAATCGATTTGCTGTTAACTGCACATTGCATGATACGAAATTTTAAACATTTGTGAAGTTTTAACATCATGATATATTACTTACTCTAAAAACATCACTCTATGCACCGCCAAATATACATATTAATACTTAAATATATAGTTAAATGCCAACTAGAAGGACCGAGTCCGAGCGTATCAACAGAATTATTGAAGATTCAAAGAAATAAATATTAATTTACAATAATTCAGCTGATTTGTCTTTGATGTTTGCAATCACAGATATTTTTAGGACATTTTAGACATAATTAAAATATTTGTGAGCTAAAAACAGCCTGGCTACGGGGGAATTTCGATTAACAACAAAACAACACTTCGATCTCGACCACCAGAAGTGATCGACATTTCGATCTCGAACACCAGAAGTGATCGACATTTCGATCTCGAACACCAGAAGTGATCGACATTTCGATCTCGAACGCCAGAAAGTGATCGACAGTTTCGTCTCGAACACGAGAAAGTATTCGACATTTTGCTCTCGAACACGAAAAAGTGGTTGAAATGTCGATCTCGAACACTGGAAAGTGGTCGAAATTTTGATGTCGAACGCCAGAAAGTGATCGACAGTTTCGTCTAGAACACCAAAAGTGATCGAGATTTCGGTCTAGAACAAAAGAAAGTGATCGAGATTTTGATTTCGAAAAAGCAGTCGAAATTTACTACTTCTCTTATAAAAAGAATATCTTGTTTTAAAAACGGGCTGCAAATAATATAATACAATTTTGATAATGTCATGATTTGACAAAACTAAATACGTCCCCACGTCGGCCACAGCCGCTCAAGGTCGTGAATGCGCCGTTATGTGGAAACGTGTTTTAGTTTCATGTCAACAACAAAATTGACAATGTAATTTCATGAAATAGAAATCAATCCTTCGATTTTATTCGCGTTAAATATAATAACATCTTTTTTATCACTTTTCTTATATTACTATGAATTATTTTTGCTATTTTGTTACATAAATCGTAGGAAATAATCACAAAATACACAATGTCCACTCCCGTCTCTTTTTGGGAGATGACGTTGAGATGACGGAATGTTACATGAATGCCTAGTTGCCAGTAAAAGAAATTAGTTAGTAGGCGAAGGTTGCTATTTTCCTGGTCGGGCTATACATATACCTACTCATAAATTCACTCACTGGCTAAATACAAACCACCTAATTCATAGAAATCAATGGTTTGTATTGATTGATCAATTAAAATACTTTGTCACATTCTTTCACTTTAAATATAGTAATGAGTTAGCTTTATGAACGTAAATTAGGCAATTTATTTGTAAGAGACATAAGCTAGGACTAAAGCAAGAATTAAATATTGATAATTTCATCCATGCTTTATACTTATAGCCAGACTAGGAAAATAGCAGACTTCGCCATAATGCGGAAAAATATTGGAACTAATTTATTTTACTGGCAACCTGCCTTATTCATGTAACATTCCGTCATCTCAGCGTCATCTGCCAAAAAGAGACAGGATGGGCGTTGTGTATTTTGTGATTATTTCCTATGATTTATTTAACAAAATAGCAAAAATAATGCACAGTAATGAGAGAAAAGTGTTATAAAATGAAAACGAAATTAATTTTAAAATTTAAATGACATTGTCAGTTTTGTTGTTGACGTGACACTCAAAACATGTTGCCACATAGAGGCGATCATTAGCGACGCCAATGCAGGGTTTTTATTATGCTGGTCGAGCTACAACAAAATTTATAACGCTCAGCATCGAAAACTTACTTAAGACAAAGTTTATTGCAAGTGTTTCATTATCATTTCTCTCCAAGACAAATGAGAATCCCAGTTTTAGGGATCGTCCATTAATCACGACGCTCAAGACACCAGAGTATACAGGGTCAATCTAACCCAATCGATATGAATGAATTAATAGTAGTTTATGAAACTGTTGCATGATACGGGTTCTTACAATAAGAGTGTAAGTTAAAGTAGTGTATGCAACTGCACATAATTTGACCTTACAATACCCGTGTAATGCTATAAAAAACCTCACCCACGGCCCGTTATTTTAACTTTTACTCGTATTTTAAGAACCCTTATTATGCAACAGTTTCATAAACTACTATATTATGTTTTACAGGTAAGTCATAGACTCCGTTTAAAACAATATGAAAACTTATAAGGGAGATGTGAAATAAAAGCACGTTCTCAATACGATGTTTGTTTTTGTGAACACGTGATTTTGGCTAGAGTGTGGCGTGAATAATGGGACCACCCCTTTAATTAATAAAGAAAAAAAAACCAAATGCGGTACATACATATCAACAAATTCACAAATTCCCTACCACCCTATGATTGCTGTACAAACACCACGACCAAACTCTCAGCCGTCACAAGGCAAATTCTCGTTCGTTCCCAAACGAATTGTTCTTACAGTAACCTAACTAATATTTACATTATTTACATTTTATTCTGCGCGCGCAGATACTATTCCACTTTGGTTAATATTTTTATTTTTTTATTTTGGTACGCGTTTCGCACGCTGTCGGAAGCATTGCCGTATACGGGACGAGGCGTAGCAACGTTCTTCATGTGGCGTATGCTTTAAACTAAAAATATGTGAAGACTATCCCATAATGGATTCGATATATTTTCAGTTTAAACTATCATTTTCATCAGTTCCTAACTGCTGAGGATTGTTTTAACTATATAATTGCAATTCATTCCATTTTAAGCAATATTAACTAATCTCACATTATTTTAATGTATTGCTGTCATTTCATAAGAATTTTATTGCTGTGTGGAAATAAGATGAAAATCCTAATAACAAAGCAATCGTATTCAGTCTTTAAAAACTCACTATAATAAGATACTAGCAATCCGCCTGGTTTACAGCGGATGAAAACTTTAATAAAGAACTCTTATAATCATTTGTTCAATATTCAGTTATAGCGACAGATTAATTGTGGCAAACGGTAAATTTGCCCTCTTCTATGCCACCTCAGTTTTCTATTACTTCATTAGATTTAACATTTAGTACTCTTAATTCAAACCCCTTTTAAAAGCTAAATTTAATAATCCGCCCCATTCGCGCCTGCAGGCCACAGCCATAAATCTACTTGCCTAACCACCGTTCTATAATTTTGGATAACTAAATTTAAATACAAATATTTATAACATATTTAATCCATGCTTAATATAACAAATATATTAAATTTCTTTTTGTACAACACAATATCAGTCTGACTACCGCATTTTAATTTCAAGACACACTGCACTCGGAACTCGTTACTACGCCGTCCCAGACCGTGTAACCCATACTTAATTAAAAATCACAAAGTCAATTGGTCTAACGAGCACCATTAACAGTCATAATAATAGTACATATGCTATTTCACTTGCCCCACTGTCTCCGGATTGGGTTCCGTCGGTTTGAACCCGCTTTCCGTTTTGTACGGTTCCATTTTGTAGTCCTGCTGGTCGGTTTTGAAGTTGGGGTCCTTGTCGTCGGGGTAGTAAGGCTTCGGTTTGCCTTGCTCCTGCTGCTCGCGCTGTTGTCTCCGCCGTTGTTTAGACCACAGCTCGTGGCAGTCCTGCCATGTTGGTAACTCTGGCGCTGGCATTCTGCAATGGAATTACTCATGTTAGACAACAAACTACAGCTACACTTTATAAATGTGAAAGTGTTTTTGTGAGCTATTTTTTAACGTCGTAGTGGAGAGATAGATTGCCGTGCTAAAGAATGGCTACTTTTACAAGGGCAAAGCAGCGGGAAATATAACTAATATATAAAAATATTAATTTCGAGACAATGTGGCAGTGAACTAGTGTGACTGGTATACAATACAATACAAACCCCTTTATTGCATCAGAAAAAAATAACAAGCTAAATCATAGCCCATAGTGGACGTTGTGCATTTTGGGATTATCAAATAAAAATATTTATCAAAATGGTAAAAATATTATATAGTAATTAGAGAAAAGTGATATAAAAGATGTTATACATATTTGATGCGAATGAAAACAAAGGATTGATTTCTATTTCATTAAATGACATTGTCAATTTTGTTGTTGACATAACACATACAACATATTGCCACCTAAAGGCGATTAATAGCGAGGCCAATGCAGGGTTTTTATTTTCCTGGTCGGGCTATACATACAATTATCATCATGTAATCCTTTTTATTCCAACAGAATTTGCAAAATATCACATGAAAAATTTTTTCTGTACATTTAAAAAAATAAATCAAAAAAACGCTAGAATGATGATGATGAATAAATAATTCAAATGAAGTCAACTACAATATTTTCACAGTATTAGGAAGTTTGGAATTGAATCTAGGCTCACATAATTCAACCAAATCTAAGTAGCCTAAAGATGCAAAAAAAAAAAGATAAAATACTGATAAATAAATTTAGATTCATATAACAGAAATACTCACTGATCGGGCACAACATTCTTCAACCACGGACTCTTCAAAGCCTCCTCAGCAGTTATCCTCTTATCCGGATCTAACTCCAGCATCCGGTCCAACAAATTCAACGCAGGAGTCGGCATGAACGAGAACTGTTCCCGTACGCATCTCTTGTGGAATCTCTTTGGCCTTAAAGTATGCCATAGAGGTAAGTTGACTACGTTCGGCCAGACTCCTGGGACCGGAGTGCCACACACTCGGGATATCATTTCGAGTTGCATCATTTCTACGTTCGCCTGGAAACAATGTTATAGATATGTGATACATATAATTTTTTTTTTATTTTATAGTTAAAATAAAAAAAAAAATATATGGCCGCGACGTAAAGTGAGTCGTCGTCTCCGATTATGGTATTTCCACTTTGATCTATCTTGCGCAACTTGTTTTATTTATTTTAATTTTTTACAAAGCGACAATTAAACTACCCGAATCATTGTTAACTTGCATTCATATTACAAGTATGTAAAACGTATTTATCAGTCTCCTTCAAAATAAAAAGCCATTTTGGTGCAAGTAAAAATATGCTGTTACAATTTTACGCAATCTAGAACAATCTGTATTTCATTTGATTGAAGATTGTCGGCAATTTAGTACATTTAGACTTATTGCTAGGCAATCTGAAGCATAAACAAGCATACAAAAGGCGGCCTTATCGCAAGCCACCCTAAAGGTAGTTTGAAATATAAGATTTCTCCCTCTCCTATCGGGCATATGCATATATTTTCACTTTTCGCTTAAATTTTTATTGTAAATAAACTAACCTGAAACAAGGGATGCTTCAGAAACAGCTCTCCCAGTATGCAGCCCATAGACCAGACATCTACAGCAGGCCCGTAGCGTTCCTCTCCTAGCAGCAGCTCCGGAGGCCGGTACCACAGAGTGATCACCTTGTTGGTGTAGGGCCGCTGTCTGTCCTCTGCCGACCACAGCCGAGCCAGACCGAAGTCGCCGAGTTTCACTTCACCTCTGGAAAGTTACAAAATCTGTTTATGAACATTTCAAACTCTACTTTTCAATAGCATAACAAATATAACCTCCGAGATACACTATCCTACATTGAACATGGGATTCTCAAAAAGGGCGTGAATAAATCCCTTCAGGGTCGGCAACGCGCTCGTGACATCTCCGGTGTTGCAGGCGTTCATAGGCTACGGTAACCACTTACCATCAGGTGGGCCGTACGAATGTTTGCCTACCTAGTTATATATAAAAAAAACTATCGGCGTAAACATTGAAGGTATCACTTCCGCACTGCCAACTCTATAAGAGGCGATGGTATCTTTCGCCACAATACCTAATAATTTCACTGTCTCACTCACATTTCAACCCAAAAAGACCAAACCTTTTTGGTAAACTAAACCACTTTGAATAAAATAGAAATAAATGAGAACCAAAAAACATTTGCAACCTTCCATACAAATCAGTAATCAGCTAACATGGTTTAGTATGGGAAGTTTTTAAATTATATTATCTGCAATCAGCTATGTATAAAGTTAAAGGCACATGTGTGCAAGATAAGTTTTATTTAGAGTGTGCCCTCCAGTGAGGACCTTTACTCTTCTTCAGCTACTAATAATATGTTTTCTTTTAAATCTTTTACGATAATCGCACGTTATCAGCTTGGCAGCCATCTGATTGGTGTGTCGCTCCAGTTTTTCCCGATATCCTTGAACCGTCAATAAAATCTCTTCCTTGACAGTGTTCATGTTCAATTTATCGTGTATTTCGACATTCCTGATAAACCATGGTACATCACTGATTGATCTTAGTATTACATTCTGTTCTTTGAATGATCGAGATGCTACAGTTGCTGGCCCCATAACTGTAAGCCGTAAGTCCATATTGGCTTCAAGATAGTTTTATATAGACACAATTGTATGGGGGTTGAATTTTTTTTGTTTTAACTGTTTTTTTTATTAATGTACTTATGTAATTGATTCTTTTTATTGACATTATAATTGTAATTTTTCAATAATTCAAAAATTTTGATTTTAACAATAATATTATTTTGCATGCAATGTATGGTGAAATATGTAGATCCAAATTAAACTGTAAGATATAACATCCCTGTAACCATATTTTATGCAAATAAAATTATTCTATCATTCAAATTGATATTTATTTTGATTTTTGCAAGATAGACCCTTAGATAACTTCTGCAAGTTGCTGTCTCTCAGTCTCTTCGGCAGCAACTTGCACATTTAAATTGTGTTTGCTTTGCAAATTAATATCTGATAAAATATCAGACATTTCTTGCATACGTAACCTGCCTGATAATCTGACCTTAGACAACCAAAAATATTAATACAATATTCCATTGTTATTGAAACGGATCAGTGCCAATGCGGTCGAAGGATATATGCAGAGAACGGATTCCCCTAAACAAACCCAAATGGTAGCATTATAATATAATACACACAACTCACTTATTATTCATCAATATGTTGCTACACTTGATGTCCCGATGCAGGAAGTTCTTCCGATGGCAGTATGCGAGTCCGTCCAGCAGCTGCCGCATGATGGAAGCGTTGTGTGACTCCGTGAAGTCCACCATTTTGGACTCCAGCAGGCCCATGAGATCGTGGTCCATGTACTCAAACACGAGGTAGAATGAACCTTTGTCCTGAAATTGAAAATAACATGGAGAACTTTTTAATCAAACGAGTCACAGTAATAATAGTACTAACATACGGAACACACACCCTCCCATCGAAAACAGATACGTACCAAGCCAACGCAGATTTAAGTAAAAATAGTTTTTTTTTTTAGTAATGGGTTTTACGGCCATGGATACAAATCCTTTCAAGCCCTTCTTAATTTTTCTTTCTTCTTCAGTCCTACAGTGTGGTTTTGTTAAGTTTAGTCTATAGTCAAGTCTAGTCAGAAGAATCAGGCTAATTGAAGTGGTAAAAAAACTGCACTTAGCGATTACTACGAGCTTTTGGCAACAAGCATGAAGATCACATAAACCAAGTACTGTATCACTTCCCAACACTCACGTTTGTTATCGAACGCTTTGCGAATAATAATCCACCATTATTATGCACAAACACTAAAAAAAAAAACACAAATCTTGGAAACTAAAACACAGCGCCGATCTTCACAACTTCCCGCCAAAAGTATAGTAAATATCGAGAGCAAAAGAAGAGCAATGATGATTAGTAACTTACTTTTCTAAAGTCCATAGCATCTTTCTTATCCGTAACAATCTCTCTTAAATTGACTAATTTTTAAGGTTCAGCTGCCGTAATATTTTGATTTCGCTCCTATCAATAATGACACTTCAAAATGCTACCGGTTGATATTTTTAGGAAATGTCTGCTTAATTACTTTATATCAGCATCTTATCTTTCTAAAATCCATAGCATCCTGCTCATCCGTGACAATCTCCCTCAAGTTGACGACATTTTTATGGTTCAGCTGCCTTAGGATCTTGATTTCCATGACTGCGGTGATTGTGAAGCCTTCCTAATGCTATTATCTAACATTTACAGTAAAGTTTCTACAAAAATCCATGCTAATCAGAATCTTACCTTTCTAAAGTCCATAGCATCCTCCTGCTTATCCGTGACAATCTCCCTCAAGTTGACGATATTTTTATGGTTCAGCTGCCTTAGGATCTTGATTTCCAATGACTGCGGTGATTGTGAAGCCTTCCTAACGCTATTATCTAACATTTACAGTAAAGTTTCTACAAAAATCCATGCTAATCAGAATCTTACCTTCCTAAAGTCCATAGCATCCTGTTTATCCGTGACAATCTCCCTCAAGTTGACGATGTTCTTATGGTTCAGTTGCCTTAAGATCTTGATTTCTCTGACGGCGGTGATGGGAAAGCCTTCCTTCTCGTTCTCTAAGCGAACCTTCTTCAACGCCACCAGTTGGTTGGTGTTCTTGTCTTTAGCTTTGTACACTTGCCCGTACGTGCCCTCGCCGATTTGCGTGATAACCTGCATTTTTATAAGCATATTTTTAAGGATTTAATTACAAAGCGTGATGTCAGCCAGTAGGGGAAAGTCAAAGTAAAAAAAATTATAAGCTTCAGTTCTATTCTACACTAACGGACGCCCCTAATATTTATTCACAAACGTTTGATTTTTTCTGACTGCAATTAAAATTTTAATATTTCACTAATTCTATGTAAAAACTAAAGTTTCATACTGACGAAACTTTATGATTTTCTTAAAATATACATAAAAAAAATTCCAATGTAGACGACAGAAAAAAAAAAAAATTCAAGAGGTAGCCTAACATATATTTGTGTCGCCGTATACTGGCATGTAAAATTTCAATAAATTAATATTACATTAAATCTTTTTGACGAAGCTAGGCATTGGTGAATTTATGATGCAGCATGCTGCTGATAGATAACCCTTAGTATTTTTATTCAATAAACAATGAATACAGACCAGTAAATTTAAAAAATCCATACTAATATTATAAATCCGAAAGTCTGTCTGCCTGTCTGTCTGTTACGCTTTCACGGTCAAACCGCTGAACGGATTTTGATGAAATTTGGTATGAATATAGTTTAAGACCCGGGGGTCAAACATAGGCTACATTTTGACGCAGGCGGAGCTGGGGGAAACAGCTAGTCATAAATAAATGAGCAATTTACCTGAAAGCCGTCGACACACTTCTCTCCCCAATCCTTGGCGTGATGCGTGGGCGTGACCACGGGGACCACCTTCGATCCTCGCCGCTTCAATATCCGAGGCCTCTTCAGTTTTGATCCCGTCTGTAAGTTATACACGTAGCATCATATATAACATTGCTCTGAATACTTCTTTATTAAGTTCAAATCAATATCATTGTAGGTGTTTAAATAAAAACTAATGCTAACTTACGTATAACTATTAAACTAAAACTAAACAATAAACGTGTTATAAAAAGTTCATTGAGGTAGGGCGCCCAGAAGACTGGCAGCATTACCACGTTGCTCTGAATAGAACATAATATCGTTTATCCATCCCTCTTTCGGATCAGCGTGCGAGAAACGCAAAATACCATATCCGCAAATGATTTTGTCTTCAATAATATTGCCCATTCGTTCGGGCGCGACACGTCAACTTTTAACGCCTCTTTTTATATTGGGGGTGTAAAAAAACTATTCGTTTCACACCGACAACACAACTAATATCTCTTCAAACCATTACGCCGATATATCGTTGGAAGGCATAGCTTAAAAGAAGGAATTGCTCCGTGGTCCATTGGTTAAGGCGTTTGCCTTAGATTCGGAGGTCGTGGGTTCGATTCTCACGAGAATCATACTAAGTTTAGTTTCTAGTTGGGTTGGTACATTGCAGGCTTGAATCACCTGATTGTCTGATAATAATGATGATTCCTTCGGAAGGCACGTTAAGCCGATGGTCGTGACTGTCATTTGGTGGCCGGTAAAGGAACCGTGAAAGGCAGTTCCAAACAAAAAACTAACACCAGGGTGTACAAGATC
Organism: Euzophera pinguis; assembly: GCA_947363495.1. Classification (NCBI taxonomy): domain Eukaryota; kingdom Metazoa; phylum Arthropoda; class Insecta; order Lepidoptera; family Pyralidae; genus Euzophera; species Euzophera pinguis. Next base: position 2,759,338 of record OX376164.1, read on the forward strand.
TACTGATCATGTAACCCACTCGATATGAATGAAAGAAAATATTCATCTCCTACGCCTTTAGCTGTTGCTATTGCAGAAAGCGAACCGCCTGCAAGGCCAAAGCCCTTTGCAAAAGAGGTCCAAACAGGCACTGATCAAGAAACAGGGGATACCAAAAATATACTAAGCGAAAAGTTTACAAGTTCAACCTTACCAATTCGACTACTCTCTGTTTGTACATCATCTGTTATAGAAATTAAAAGAAGAAAATATTTTCCAAAGACCACGAAAATTAGTATCAATGTAAGGATACAGATGTCTACTTACGTTGTTGACAGTCCCCGCTCTGCTAAAAACGTGCGAGTATTGATGTCTCCTCGACTCCGGCGGTGGCGTGGAAGCCTCCAACTCGTCGCCAGACAGCTCCTCCGACCCGGGGATCACTGGAAAACACCATTCATTTATAAATAACTAGAAGCCCAGCCTGATTTCTACCGGGCCTATAGCCTTCCTCGATAAATCAGCTATCCAACACTGAAAGAATTTATCACATTGGCGCGTTCAAACAAACAAACTCTAGGGGCAACCCTAATGTTCAGTGAAACAAGTTTAACCCTTTAATTCGCAATGTTGAGTATACTCAACTACAGGATCACAAAATTATTTTCACGATACAAAATCTTTTTTTCGTGATCTAATACTATATACGCTTAATGTGAATCGGAACGCTTCCAAAAAAAGTAGACAGTGTCATTTTAACACATCCTCTGACACTTGAGAGGCAAAATGGCGCCGGGAAGAGTTACTACGCGTGGACGAGCGGTAAGTTTTTATTTGAAAAAATACTAAATACTTCTGTTACTTGTTAAAAGCTATATAAATTAACTGGCGAAATATAATATTTCTATTTACTAACAATATTCCTTAGCCCAATGACATTTTAAATCGAAATATAAGCATGTTTTTGCCTATGTTGAGTATCCTCAACATTGCCGTATATACCAAGAATGATTTATAGCATCATGTGTTGAGCCCGCTTAACATTGCTCCTTTTGCTTGTGCCTTTTTTGTGCATACGAATTTATTTATTTTTTTATATTTAATTGTGCTTGAGGTGTTGGTTGTCTGTTGCATGGTTTCTTTAATTGCTTGTTCCAGAATAAAGTACAATGGGAAAGCACTAGACGGATTTTAGCATTAGTACCTCCTAAAGGAGTTTCCAGATAGTGGCTCCTCATCTGATGATGAAATTATAATTCAGAATGTGGCCCAACGTCGTCGCCAATTTTCGGAAAGTACGTACTTTAGTTCAGGGCCGAAATCTTTACCATCTTCAATAGAAAATTTAAACGTCTTCGATACATCTGAAGGCAATTGTTCACGCGTTTCCCATCTATCTCCGCCACCCAATCTACCAGATGAAGAGACTGTCCCTTTAACACCAGTTATTCAGGAAATGTTCCATCCTGACAAGCCAGCTCCATTACCTACTTTGAACTCGTTATCTTCCGTGCTGTCTTCAGTTATAACATTCATTGGTAAGAGTACCCGATCAAAAAGGAAAATTAACAGAACACCTACATTAGTAATAAAAAAAAAAAAAACAAAGAAATATGTAAGACAACCATTGGATTTTAAATGGCAGGCTGGTAATTTTAAATTTGGCGCAGATTTCCAAGATCCTGAGTTACGAGTACCATTAGGAATAGAAAACCATTCGCCCCTTGATTATTTTTTCAGTTTTTTTTCTACAGATATTATAAAAAAGGGCCAAAGTAGTTATTGCACTTTGTCAGTCAATAAAAACAAAACCATCGGTAGTTTATTTTGACAACTTTTTTACCTCTTTAGAATTAATTCATTTGTTGCGTGATTCTTATGGTATTTTTAGCTTGGGCAGAATTAGATCTAACCGTTTAAGAAGTTGCCAGAATAAACTACCAACAGACAAAGCTTTAGTTAAGAAAGGTAGAGAGTCTAGCAAACAGATTGTCTGTAACAAAAACAAAATTACTGTCTTCAAGTGGTTGGACAATAAGAGTGTTACTTTGGCTAGCTCTTTTGTTGATTCACTCCCTCTCGAAAAAATTAAAAAGATACTCAAAAGAGACTAAAACTAAAGTTGATATTGACTGCCCCCAGATTGTACGTCAGTACAACATGCATATGGGAGGAGTGGACCTAGCCGATATGCTGATTGCTGATTTATATCGAACGCAGTTTAAAACAAAGCGGTGGTATATGGCTATTTTCTCTCAAGCTATTGATATGTGTAAATAACGCATGGTTGCTATATAGGAGACATAATAAAGATAATATTAAGAAGTGCATTTCACTAAAGAAATTCCGTTACCTTTTAAATGACGAATTACTAAATAAAAATAGGACCCGTGACGTCTTAAAAGAGAATGACGCTTCATTGCAAATTAAAACTCCCATGGCTCCCAGACCTCCAGATGCTGTCAGATACGACAACACTAACCATTTCCTAGTATTTGTGTCATACGGTCGCTGCTAATATTGTAAGAACGGCTACACCAATGTCAATTGTGTGAAGTGTAACTTAAGACTGTGTTTAGTTTCTAAGATAAATTGTTTTTATAATTACCATATTCAAGAATAAAAAAAAAATTCCAAAATTTTACTGGTATTATTCTTTGCTATTTCATCTTTTATAATATGAGCAATGTTGAAAATACTCAACTACATTTAATGTCCATTGCTACTTAGATGTTTCGTAATGTTGAGTATTCTCAACATATGTTTCCCAAGAATATATATATGCTAGATTTTATTTACTATTTTTGGGGTCACATTCACACCTAATTGAACCAATAAAACTGCCAATAAATTAAAAAATATGAGAAAACTTATCTTGCGAAGTAAAGGGTTAATGCAGTTCGAAAGTTAGGGCATATTTTCTGGATTCACCAAAAGTCACACGTTACAACTCTATAATTACGTAATTATTAGGGTCCTGTTTTACCCAGGTACGGAACTTTAAAAAAATAACTTTTTAACACTGCATAATCTAAACAAAAAAAAATACAGGATAGAACAGCCTCACTCAGAATCGTCAAATATAAAATTCCATGTTGCGGAACCTTTTTGGACCTGTGGTCTATGCGTTACAAGAATACACTCGGCAAAATAAGGCTTTGAAATTGAAACTGTTTAATTTGATGATAAATATCGAAACTATAATATACCAGGCGGCATGGGCAGGTTCATGATGCCAGTCTTCTTCTTCTCCGGTTTCTTCACAGGACTGGGGGACGGAGTACTGAGAGGACTGTCACTCGCAAGGGTTTTTAGGTCCTCTACCTGAAATAACAAAAAAAATTCGAGATATTTTAGCATGGCAATTTACTAGTAGTAAAATTAGTTCAAAACAATCACTTCACACAACAAGAAAATAAATTATTTCTTAGAAACTACGCTATTGAGATTTTCCTTGGACCATGTGGTTGTGATACCAGACTAAGTAAAACATAAAATTAAGTGTTCTTTGTTTTATATGGAGTCGGCACTGCATAACTCTTCTACTTCACTTACTTCGATCTACATACATTTCATCTGTCAAACCTCTGTTACACATATCAATGCCTCAGGTATCATTTCTTTGGTCGACCTCTACCTCCACCATCTATCCACTTTCATATCTAGAATCTTCCTCGTTATATTCCTTTCATGTATAATACTTTAAGGTAAAGGTTAATCTATAATACTAGATTAAACAATTTTCTATCTCAGTTCAGGATAAACCTACAATTTCCCTGGATTACCGAACAGGTTTTGTTCGGGTTTCACTAATTGAGAGAAGAATCTCTCTTTTTTTATTTTCTTCTTTGTTTTCTTTCCTATAGAAATCAGGGATGATTTTTGGTTTATAAAAATAAACTGATGGTTAGCGTTAAAGTCCAACAGTAAGATATTGTACTACACGCCTGCGTGTTAGGTGGCATGGGCAGCTTGGTGAGGCTTTTCTTGGCGGGCGCGGTCTGTTGTTGTTGTTGTTGTTGTTGTAGTAGTTGTTGTTGTTGTTGGCTGCAGACGAACACGCCCTCCACCACGCTGCTGCACGCCGGCAAGGGCGCGGACACGGGCTGCAACAACATGTCCCTTTATTTATCTAAGATAAAGATTTATTTATCTGTGTCTTCTTCCTTTACGCGTGTTTACCTAGTTGTGTCCTCAGTTTACGCTTCGGAGCCTAGGTTACGCTGTAAGTCATGTCCAAGGTTTGACGGCACTGGTTATTACAATGAAGTGACTGCAATCTGACCTTCGTAACCTTTTTTAAAGGGAAGCCATACCAACAGAAACATGACTCAAGGTATAGTGGCCAAAATTGACAGATTTTTTCATGCTGCTTAAAAGCATCTGACACAACGACTGTCATATATCGATAAATACCGGGACCAACGGCTTAACGTGCCTTCCGAAGCACAGAGAAAGAAAATAACACTAAATAGCCACCAATCCAATACGAGCCGCGTCTAGAGTGCTCGTGACATCTCCGGTGTTGCAGGCGTTCACAAGCTACGGTAACCACTTACCATCACGTGAGCCGTACGTCTGTTTGCCTGCTTAGTTGTATTAAAAAAAATACGATACAACTATTCTATAGACAACTGATAACTTTCTCTACCTCCATACTAACTCCGTTACAATATAACTTAGCTGAACCACAAATGAGTTACCAATCGTCAATTCCTTACCTCAGCGCCATTGCTAGACGGGGCAGTCTCTCCATTGGCGGCGAGTGTGTCGGCGAGCGTGTCGGCGAGCGTGTCGGCGAGTCCGAAACTGCCGAACTCTGGCGGCGGCTGCAAGGGCGGGGGCTCGCTGGAGACCGGCATCGGGATGTCCATCGTGGCTTGTGCTTCTTTGGCAGTCTCTCCGTTCTCTTTCGACGCCTGGATAAAAACATTTTTTAATTCAAGTTATTGAAGTATATTACTGTCGAATGTCGAAAATTAAGCAATTTACGGCTGTATAATATTGAACGGCCAAAACGCAGCTGAGGCCTTACCAAGTAGTTAATTTTATTGATACAATAAAGTATATATCTATCCAGTGATTTTAAAATATGATACACGGAGGAATTGTTTGACATGATGCCAACAGCTACTTTTTACCATCGCACCTCTCGCCATCGTCAGGGATCTCATCCCCATACCTTGAATCTCATGTTATCGCGTACAGTACGCTTCAAACGGAATTTCTTTCATCCATCCACATTGCGAGAACGTATAAAAGTAACAAACGAATTTCTACTCAGTAGGGTTCTAGTGGGTTACCTAGTGACAATATTATGAGTAATACGAAACTAACGACCAATTCCAATTAGTCGGATTATATTTTGACTATATGTCAATGATGCATGGTACAAGAACGAGTCCCGCTCAGTCAATGTAAACATTTGGTCCGCCATTTTATTTTGGTGACGGTTAACCTTTTCACTTTTATAATATATACAACTAATCAATTATAAAATACACGCGGGCGGTTGCAACGGTCAACATAATCATCTACAACCATTCTTAAATTTAAGTTCTCTCTAAACATTATAATATCACAAAAATACTATATATTTTTTTCATTGAAATGTTTCGAACCCCTAAACATTTGTTTACATAATTCATAGCCTCTCGTGGCGAGGTCTTTAGTAGTCAGTAGCTGCATAAATGTCGTCCGGAGAGATTGTGTTCAGCGTACATTGTTGAGAGACACGTTGCACACGCGTCCACACTCTGCGACAATCAGCACGACACTGTCACGCAACATCTCCCGCGTCACCAATGTTGCGGGTCATGTTCCGTAACACTGTGTGACGTTGCAGGAACACGCAAATCGTGTGTTTCGCGTCATATTGTGCAACAATTTGTCCCATAGTGCTTTAAAATTGGTATCTTTTTAATTAGCGAGGAAACAACATAGTACGTACTTACTACAACAACTTTTTAAATAGTTTTACCTGCGTGGAACTGTCGGCCGTCGCGTTGGACAACTCGTCTATGGTGAGCACCTCCGGGTTGTTTATGGAAGTGCTCGACATGCCGCCTTGTGATTCCTCCTCTTTTTGGTTCAGGATCTCTTGTAATTTCTGTGTACAAAAATATTTATCAAGGATACAACCCTATTGCGACAATGAAATATTCGAATGTTAAGTAAATTAAAGAAATGATGGAGTTTATTTATTGATTAATTTACGAGCACAAACATAAATATCGCTACAGTTCGAACAACTTCTTTCGTTTCCCCCCCCCCCCAACAGATCGCCATTCTCAAAAATAATTTATTATTATCATCAGCCTATCTTCGGGTAACAGATATGCATATATGTACGAAATTTCAACTTGATCGGTCCGGTAGATTCGGAGAAAATCAACTGTGACAGACGGTTCTTTTTTTTTACCTTTTGAGGTACGAAACCCTAAAAATAAAAAATATTCACTCTAATTGAGAATCTTCTTTGGATTTTGGAAGTAGTTTGGAAATGGCGCCGTATTGTTCGTGTAAGCGTTTTATGAGTCCATATAACCCTCAGATCCAGGAAGTACAATCAAATACTAATAAGCAAGAAAAATCCCAAATGGCAGACTGATTATACTTTTTAAGGATGTAAGTCAGATACTATAAAAATGTATGACAAAACGCCGTCTCCATACATTCCTCTGAGCTTTAATGATACCGTACCTTAGCCCTCTTATGTTTATCCTTGACAAGTTCTGCAAACAGACTGGTGTCGCTGATTTTCTCTTTGAAGTCTATCTTTCTTTGCAGCACCGTGCTTGGCGGACTTGGGGACTCGTGTTTTGTCCTGCGAATAGAACGTTTTTAGTTTGAAAAATGAAATTGTCCGATGACTTTAGAATGTTTGATAAGAATAGGAAAGAAATAGCACTGAATAGGATTGCATGCTCCCGGACCCCGAATATACAACAGCGTCGAGCCCAATACCTATTACTATTATTACGATTTGCGCGATATTATTCGCACGCGCGTCAATGGTGTGTTAGTCGTAACGTAGGGTTGGTTATTTGCCGTGTCTGCATCATAATAGTCGCAGCGGCTGGCGGCTGAAGCGACATCCTTGCATTGTATTGCTCTCGATTTTGAAAGATGTTATCATATTTGACGCGAACAAAAAGGATTGATTTTGATTTCATTAGATGACACTGTCAATTTTGTTGATACGACACATATACCTGCAACACATACAACATGTAGCCACCAGGCAACATGTTCTATGGGTTGCAGGGGGTTTTTATTTTTCTGGTCGGGCTATACAAAAGAATAGAATGAAAAATATAAGAAGTATCTACTTAAATACCTAGGCAAAAAGTGTTACAAAAATGATTTACAACCACTTTATTTCATGTCGAAGACGCTTCAAGGTACCTCTCGATCAACCTTATATTTGACAGTTCTACATTCACTTCCAGGAAGCTAGTGCTAACTATACGGGTGCGAGTGTTCGTTGTGTACTATAGTGTATAGTATACCTGAGGCGATGTCGGGGTCGATGTCGCGGCGGCGAAGCGGTGGAGCCGCGCCGGCGGACGCGCGACGGCGAGCGGCGCCGCTTCAGCGAGCTGCGGCTGTGTGACCTGTTACATACAATTCCATACTATTGTTATCGTCGCTAATATCGTACACGTTAACGGCATAACAGCCAGTCATGTTTTTTGATTATGGATTTTACGGCGATGGATACAAGTTTGTTTGTAATATCTTTATTGTACAAAACGCGAGTGATTAATATACACAAGCATGGCAAAAGAATAGGACGATGGCGGACTTCTTAATATTTCTATTTTCTCCACTCCTATAGTATTAGTTAGTCAAGTGTAAAGGTAAGTCCTATTCAAGTCTAGTCAGAAGAAACAAGGTAAGTGAAGTGGTAGAAAAACTGAACTTAGGGATTTCTAGGAGCTTTCGGCAACAAGCATGAAATCCAATTAACTTTTAAACTAACTCACTGCATATTTCAAACATAAAATTATAGAATTAAGTGCGTATAATAGCTTTACACTTCCAACGTTTCACTTCTAAATAGTCATGTTTGTATATTTATTTATTTTGTTCATACCTGTGTGACCCTCGGACCTCCCGATGCCTGTCTTTATCACGACTGCGATGCCTGCGACTGCGGCTGCGACGGCGGTGCGGCCTGCGAGGACTGTACTCGCGACCTCGAGGTTCGTGTATCGGCGAGTCTGGAAATACGACGATTTTGTTGAAATAGCCTATTCTAATCGTCATTTCGTGTAGGTTATTTGTCATACACCATTATACATTATTACATTATACATTGTCAACCGACCATGTACAATGTTGTCGGAGTTGTTGCCGCCTCTCGACCTCTGACCTGGTTCCTTTAACGACCACCAGATGTCAGGCGGGACCAACGGCTTAACGTGCTTTCAACGCAATCAGGTGATTCAAGCCTGCAATGTCAAACTGGACAATTTCCAATGGCTTTGGTTATCTAATTGAAAGATTATATGGAGTGCCCACTGTCTGCTGCTATGTGTAGAAGTGACCTAATGGAAGCAACCAGTGCGTCCCAGGTGGCAGCATATTGGTACGGCTGCACCCATAATACGCAATAAAGTTGATTCATTAAACAGAGACACGACGAAGTAGCACTAAGCTGTAAAGTGCTTTATTTCTAACTTCGACATAAACAGTAATGACCTTGTATTGAACTGTCTACAATATTCATGCTTTGTTTCTTGAAAGTGTTAATTACAATACATTTAATTTCTATGTTTATTATATAAAAAGCTTTTGATAGAGACTAGCTGGAGATAAGGAAGGTGACGGAGAAGATCTTGTGCGTTTTTTTTTACTTTTTTTTTTTGAAGGGACAAAAACAGCTAAAATTTTTGTTTTTTTATGTTTCATGACTTGTTATATAGATTTTATATCCATACTGATATTATAAATGTGAAAGTCCGTCCGTCTGTCTGTCTGTCTGTTACGCTTTCACGGCCAAATCGCTGAACGGATTTTGATTTAAAGCATTTATTTATTAAAACGCCATCCCTTGCCTACACAGTGTGAACAAATTATCCTCACCTGGTACCATAATGGGTGTCTACAATCTTCATGCTTTGTTTCTTGAAAGTGTTAATTACAATACATTTAATTTCTATGTTTATTATATAAAAAGCTTTTGATAGAGACTAGCTGGAGATAAGGAAGGTGACGGAGAAGATCTTGTGCGTTTTTTTTACTTTTTTTTTTTGAAGGGACAAAAACAGCTAAAATTTTTGTTTTTTTATGTTTCATGACTTGTTATATAGATTTTATATCCATACTGATATTATAAATGTGAAAGTCTGTCTGTCTGTCTGTCTGTCCGTCCGTCTGTCTGTCTGTCTGTTACGCTTTCACGGCCAAATCGCTGAACGGATTTTGATTTAAAGCATTTATTTATTAAAACGCCATCCCTTGCCTACACAGTGTGAACAAATTATCCTCACCTGGTACCATAATGGGTGACTGCACCCTCTGCTCATGCCAGGGCAGATACTCCCCCCTCCTACCACGCTGCTCGTATTCAGGTTCGTTGTCGGAATCAATCGTAACAGTGTCGTGGTAAGGGGGGGCCAATGGCGTGTGTGGAGTGGAAGATTTCTGTCTCCTTCTGTAATTAAATTTTTAAAAAAAACTTTTAGTTCTGTAACATGTTTAAATATTATTATTTTTTATGTGAGAATTGTAACAGTAAATAGTTTATCTTTTCTGAAATTGTTTTATTGTAGATGGTGTCGGTCACGGTATTTGAAAAAAGCATCAAATTATTATGACAGTGTAGAAATACAAAACAATAATAATGTAAGGAATAGCAATAAAAAATACCCAAAAAAGAATATTTAATATTTTTGTATAACATAATATTTAATGTTTAGATTTGACCATAAAATTTAATATAGAAAATTTCACTTGAAATTATGCCCATCATTTGTGCAAAGTAATTTTTTTTGTGCAATTCAGCTATAAAAAAAAATAACGCAAATCGTGAACGAATCCTGGAGGAAACAGTTAGGTATATAATATACTTTTTAAACACCAGCCAAATTATTACTATTGGAGGTCTATGGGAGGTCGTAAAACTATTTTCGGTTTTTTTTTATTGAAAGTAATTTAGTTTCAGGTACTAAATGCACTGTTAAAATTTAGCTAGTTTTTAAAAAGATCTGTTTAAATTAATTAAAAAAAACTATTCAGAGTAATATGACTGAGGTCAGTAACATAATGCACTGGTTTAATAATGCTTAGTCAGTGTTTTTACTAACCAGTACATAAAACTGATAAGATAATATTTGGTATTAAGACACTTTTTACCTCAATTTATTTGTATTGACAAAAAATTATTTAAATACTAGCTGACCCGGCAAACTAAACCCGGCCAATAAAAGTTGCATGGTAATTATCATTCTTCCATCACCGCAACCCTTGCCAGTCGTCATCGATTTGGAAATTCATCTGACATTGCAGACTGTACGCTACGGTAACCGCTTACCGTCAGGATGCCAAATACTCGTTTGACTTCTAAATAGTTGTTGTAAAAATGAAACTGTTTTTTGCAATTTAAACACAGTACCTACTACAGAAGACACCTTTCTAGTGTACCATTTTCAAACAATATTAAGGATTATTCAGGTAATACTTTGGAATAATAAATTGATCTCAAATTGACGGAGTCATCAAATAAATCACAGATCAATGAATTGTAGCTAGCTAAAGTAAATACATCCGAATTAAGAACCTAACCATACATTTTAGAATATGTTGTAAAATCTCTAATTAATTTAAATAATTTAAAAACGCAAAGTTTGACAACAATACATATTTATTACTAGCTGACCCAGCGAACTTTGTTCCGCCTTAACAGTCGATTCTTAAATATTTTAGTTTTTTACTTTATTTTTCTAAAATAAAATATTTTTTCTAAAATAAACGTAGCCTAAGTTACTCCTTATTACATCAGCTACCTGCCAATAAAAGCCCCGTCAAAATCGGTCCAGCCATTTCAGAGATTAGCCGGAACAAACAGACAGACAGACAAAAATTGTAAAAAATGTTATTTTGGTGTATGTACCGTATATATATTCATATGCATGTAGTAAAAAACAGTTATTTCAATATTACAAACAGACACTCCAATTTTATTTATATGTAAGATGTATAGATTTCGGACTTGTAAAACGTATAAAAAAATAAAGGACATTATGTGGTAACAACATTAAGATACACCCGAGCTAAGAACTTAATCATTTTATACGAGAGTAGCTGTTTCCCACAGCTCCGCCTGCGGTATATAGCCTATGTTACTCAGGGTGAATGTAGCTTACCAATGATAAAAGAATTTTTGAAATTGGCACAGTAGTTTTTGAGTTTATTTATTACAAACATACATACAAAAATACAAATCTTTCCTCATCGGGCCCCTCCTACAAAGATAATGCTCCCAAAATGTTGGACTATAAACAAACTAACAAGTGAAGTGGGTTAAAATGTCTAATCTAAACAATATCGGAAAGCAGCAATTGAAAACTGTAATTAAAAAACATGAAAAAATCATCAGTATGTGCTGTGTTGGTACATAATTACTTCCCTGAAGAAAAATAACAAAAGCCTTAAAGAACTTGTGGTTCGTAAAACTGTCTCTCCATTTTTTTAAATTATTCTACGGTACATCCAGTTCGTATGGGAAAATAATATTGTTGTTTTTACTGATCAAATCGGTCTAGCTGTTCTCGAGTTTTAACGTGCCTAACATTTACAATTCTTTATTATATATACAGATAGATGAATCATTCAAACTAATGATTTCATAAGTATAAACATGTTACATATGTACCTATATCTTTACTAGCTGTTTCCGGCAGCTCCGCCTGCGTCAAAAAGTGTTAGACCCATGGAGTAATTACAAAGAGATGCCATTTGAAATGGCGCAGTGATATGATCATTGGCGCCTCGCCGACACAAAAGTGGGTGGAGCTGGTCATTGCTCATGCTCCATGATTGGAGCCACGGCCGAAACCATGCACCCCGCACGTCTGCCTTCCGCCCCGTGTAGCCTCACAAACACTTTCTTACAAAACGCTTATAATGGCATCTCCTCTTTGAAATTACTCCATTGACATGATGCATTATCTTATCTACACATCACAGCACTTTTATACAACTACACATAAAACTTGATCAATGTAGGAAGTACAGATTGCAAAAAACTGACCTAAATAAAAAATATATATAAATGTAAGATTATATTATACTTAGTTTTGTATGTTAGTTGTATAAATCCATACTTCCATCCATACTAATATTATAAATGAGAAAGTCTGTCTGTCTGTTTGTCCGTCTGTCTGTCTGTTACGCTTTCACGGCCAAACTGCTGATGGATTTTGATGATATTTGGTATGAATATAGTTGAAGACCCAGGGTCAAACATAGGCTACTTTTTAACGCAGGCGGAGCTGCGGGAAACGGTTAGTATATTATAAATGCGAAAGTCTGTCCGTCTGTTACGCTTTCACGGCCAAACTGCTGAACGGATTTTGATAAAATTTGGTATAAATATATTTGAAGACCAGGGTCCAACATAGGCTACTTTTTGACCCAGGCGGAGCTGTGGGAAAAAGCTAGTATTACATAAACGATAAAGCATTATTTAAAGAGAATTCTTCATAAAATATATCTAGATATCTATCATCTAGATAGGGCTAAAATGGGATTAAACTTTTATGACGCAATACCACGCCCATATTTCGACTTATTTTAGTCAAGTGCATACTTAATGATATGGATTGATTATTATTTTACTTTATAAATTGACTAGCTTTAGCCCAGCAGTTTTTCAGCTTGTGATATTATAAACTGACTAATAAAGCAAAAGATCAAACCGATCACAATAAAAAAAAATGTTTAAGATTTGATTCTAGGGGAAAGTCATAAGCTCATAATGATGGGTGAAATCGGGGAAACAGCTAGTGTCTATAATATGTTATAGCTTTTAACTTGCCGCAAGAATCATCAGGTAAGATTTTTTTAATTGATCAGTGATCAATACAACCAAATATGCTAACCCCTTCCTCTTATTCAGCCTTTTAGTGAACACAAATATTGTGGAATGGAATACTTCATGGGTTTAAAAAAGTACGGCCAGCAAAAAAAAAAAGAGAAAATTAAGAGATTAATCTAAATATTAACAATTCAAAGAAATCTCATAATTCCTTCAATTGAATATAATGCCTTACCAATATTGCATAATTTGGTCAGATTTTCTGTTACATGACCCTCCACCAACCAGATTGTTAACCACCCTATCCATAAAATTGTATTAATAGTTAAAACAATTGGTCTGATACACTCATATGCGATTCAGACAGAGAACCTGTTAACTGACCCAAAAAAAATTAACACTTACCGAACAGGAGATCTGTCTCGATGTGGAGAGAAAGGAATGGGGTTGCGGTGCATGGAAGTTTCCAGATGCGGCACTCGATGTCGCGGTGACATGTCTCGTATCGGGGGCGGCGTCGTCGGCGACACAGGCGAACATGATCCATTTGGCAGAGGTGACGATCCCTTCTCCCACTCACTAATCGGCACCCGCTGGTACCTCTGCGGGCTTGGAGGCCGCACTGGTGTCTCCGTTGGTATTATCTCATCAGGAGACACACTCTCCAAACTGGCCGACCTCGAATGATGCTTAGACTTCTTCTTTCGCTTCTTTTTATCTTTCTTCCTCTTCTCCTTTTTTTTCTTATATCTGTGCTTGTCAAATTCCACATCAGGCTCCACATACTCCAACCTCCGGCTGCGCGACGCTGATGCCTCGATATACTCATCGGGCCGATGGCTCAGAGTTGTGACTGATATAGTATTATCTACAAATGTACGGATATGGTGAGACTTCCTCGTTCGGTCTAAGTCATCGGCAATGTGGCGACTGATCGAGCTAGCCTCACTCTCAATTTCCCCAGCCTCGGGGGCCGAGAGAGCCTCTGAACTAACGTCAGAATACTCAACCAAAGGTTTAACAGAATTAATAGTAGCATAAGATTGTTCATGACTACCACTTGGAGATCGGTATTTCTTGTGCGTCCGTTTCTTGTGCTTCTCCTTGTGGTGCTTGCTATGACGTTTATCGTAGCTACGATCCATGATCGAAGGCAGGGCCGGGGCGCCCGCCCGGTGTGCTCACTTCACATTACATAAACTGAAACAAAAGATATGTGACGTCGCATTACATTAGTACCTAACAAAAATAACATAAAAAAAAATAGTGAACAAACGTGACATTTGATGATTTTGCAGACCGTACCTACTTAGTATTTCATGGAAAAAAGTAACAATTTCGTGAATGTGGTGTTATTAAATAAGTGACACAAATGTATTTAGCATTTAGGTACTAGAAAACAAACCAGGAATAAAGAATTTCTAAAAATAAACACGACAGCAGTAGGTAGGCATCGACTACTAATGACAGAGTAGGAAGCAGCCTCAAAATATAAGAAATCCATACTCGAAATACATGAAGCACATAATATAAATAATAAAGCACTTACCTGAGAAGTTAACGAACGTGCGCCGAACTCGTACACACGCGAAATTACTTTATTTTATTTAAAGTAGAAAGTATGAATTGTCTAAGCTACGTTTAGATTTATATTTTAATGTTCAGGCAAGTTTTCTGCCAGCAATATTTAATAATCTTTATTCTTTGTATTTCTTAGATTATTATTTTGCTAATCATGATCATCAAGAGCGCATAATTCATGTAATTACATCGGATTAATTTTATCAGGATTCCTAGAATGGATGGCGATTTCAGGCAGCCATTTGCTTTTTCTATCCATCCATTCCGTTCCATTTAATTTTTTCAATTAACTCATTTCATGGGTTGTCCACATTCTCACGAACTCGCAAGAACGCGAGAGCCGTGAGTATGGGCCCGTTCTCGTACTCTTCTCGGACATTTCTCGCGAGAAAGAGCAAGAAAGTGATCCACAATCTCGCCTTTCTCGGGCTAGAAAATTTACGAGCCTGGTACAGACAAACGGTTCTTATTGCAATAAACAACCGGACAAAAATAGTTGTCAAAATTAAAAGTAACATGTTGAGATTTGCCCCTAAGGGCCCATACATTTTCAGAATATATAAATATTTCGGGAGAAAAAAAATAATGTAAAAAGAGCTTCGTGTTGCAAGCGCGAGAATTATTGAGAAATGTAGCGAAGACGCTTCACTTCGGCGAGAAGTACGCGAGAATGTGGACAGCCCAATAAACGGGTTCTAAATTAGGGTTGTTGCGTTACGATAGCGATAGTATCATGATACTATCGTGACCTCGAAAATCAGTTGAACTATCGATAGTCCTTCTGAAACTATCCAAAATTTACGATAGTTTCGATACTAACAATAGCTGAGGGTCAATAGTATTGATACTATCGATAGTTATAACAAATTCAATACTATCGACAGTATTGTATTTGTACAATTTATAGTTGAACATTTTACGGTTGTCGTTATGCTAAGTAAATCTTCCCAGATAGTATCGAAATCCTCTTAATAAATACTAAATCAAAACTGTCGATACTAACGACATTCATCGTCACTATAAAACCTTAACCTGCTATTTTCTGGCACAAAGACGTCTTTTGAAACTAAGTGAAAAAAAAAAAGTATTTTTATTGACATGATGAATTCGAATGATTAAGATAGATCATTAGGATAAAAAACATAATAATAAGTTAGAAAAATTTGTATGATAGAATAGTATGAATAAAAATGTTATGAATTGAGATGATTATGAAGTCAGATCGTTAGTACTAAAAAAAATTATAAAGAGTATAAATCATACCAATGAGTTGGAGTGAGGTCGAGTAGAGTTTGAGGAAACGTTTGAGAATATTGGTGTCACACCCTTATTCCACTATTTTACTATTGACAGATTAGTCGACACTAGCTTCCTTGACTTGAGATGATTTCTCATTGGAGGTGAGTATCGAACTGTCAAATATAAGGTTGGACGAGAGGTGCCTTGAGGTGTCCTTGAAATAAAATAAAATGGATATAAATCGGACTGTTGGCCCAGTTATCTCTATTCTTTTGTAATTTTCCATTTTTGTTTCTGGAATTGTTATCATAACCTGTGACGTCCACATTGGAATTTGCTCAAGCAACCAATTAAGATTGTCGTTTTCAAGGAAAGTTCGAGGACTTTCTTAAGCCCAATCCAATGAGTTTAAGTAAAGGATGTCCTTAAGGTTATGTTTAACAATACGGGTGTCAGTTAACTTAAGTAATAAAGATATTTATTGGAGATGACAGCTTTTACCCTCACCATTGAAGAAAAGGAATCCATAGAAAGAATAATTAAGGTGCACACATTCATTATGAAAAGATTTAGGTACCAGATGATGAAGAAAAATTATTTTGAATTTTTGTTATTTATTTATGATTTTATAAAATTTTTAACATACAAATCACAATTAAAATACATAAGATGCATTTAACTAAATTCGATATTTTAAAAAGGTTAAACTGATGTATTATGGTTACATATGGTTAATGGTTTACATTTCAGTATTTAAATTGATGCACGCGTAATGCTTTTTCCGTCAGAGAAATATTTAAAAATTATTTCATTATTTTGTTTTAGTGAACTCTCACAATACTTATTAATATTATACGAAAATAAAAACTGCTGAGAACAAGGCGAGAAAAATCTGAGACGGTTAGATGAGTACGAGAACACATTCAAGGTGCTCGCGCTTTTCTTGCGTTCTCGCGATATTCTCGCGTGAATGTGGAAGGCTTATTTGAGAAACGCAGCCCTACCCCAATCTACACTCGCAATCGCAATTATTCTCGGTTATCGTTCGTTTCGTTCTCAGAACCAGTATCTCTTTATAGTTTGTGCTCAGAACAGTCTTCGGGCTCAAGAAAAATGGATACAAAGTTTTTATCATCTTAATACTTAACTGAAGTTTTGAAAATATTAGTGGCAAATCTAAATGCCTATGTTAATTTCATTTTGATAATTGTGTCAGTATGTCCATTTCAAATCAAATTATAGTCACAGACTAAAGAGGCGATACTATTTCTAGTATCAGACAACGCACTTCCTACATTAGTGTTGCTTCGATAGTCGACTATCGATAGACTATCAATAGTTGCAGTAAAACCATTAGTATCGATAGTCTATCGATAGTAATACCACGTTTCAATAGCATCGATACTATCGATAGAGATTTCTGAGCCATACTATTGATAAGACCAATACTATCGATAGTTTTTCGTAAAATTGAGAAGAGCAGTTTAAATAATAATATGTAACCATAAACAATCTTAACATAATGGAAATTAAATGAAATTCTTTATTTTCAATATACTATATAAATATCACTTATTGACGTCAATTTCCCTATATTAAGTTTACCACCACTTCCAAAGAGCAAGTGGAGAAGAAGCGGCCGGCGCCACAAACTCCACTGCAGCATTTTCTTCAAAACGTCAATTTACAAATAAGAAAAAAAAATCCTTACTTAACTAGTTAAATGAAAGAATTCACTTTCATTTTGAACAATATTGTATTGTGATTCCAGATTATTTAAATTAAATAAAAACAGAATACATTTTTTAATAATAATTTTAAAAAAATATAGTAGTATAGTGATATGTTAATTTGTAGAGGACTCTGCACCAAGCGTATGTTCAACATTCCTGTCATTATAAAAATCAACAGTACTTTTTACAAAGTAGATCTTTAACATGGGGATTCAGGAAGCTTATTGTAGAAGCGTATACAGTTCCCCACAAATGAGTCTTTAACCCTACACAATCTTTAGAAGGTAAAAATAATTTATCTTTATTGCGCAAAGGTCTATCAGTTATATCAGAGTTCTTTCTAAAAGTGGTAATATTTTCCACGTATACTTAATAACTTCAAATTAAATAAAAAAAAATAATAATTATATAGTTAAACTACTATTTCCAAAAAATTTCAACATGCCTGTTCTTTTGGGAAGGTTTCCGGAAACGTTCCCCTATAAATAGCAATATTCTCAATATATTTGGGAATGTTTCCGCACTTCTAAGGAACGTTACCAAAATGCTCGGGAAGGTTCTTCATGAACTATACCGGGAAGATCCACAAAATCCTCGGTTCCTACAATGCTAGGGACGATTACTGAAATGTTTGGGAAGGTTCTCAAAATGCGCAGGAAAGTTCCTTAAGTGCTTAGGAAGGTTTATACATTTGGGAATGTTCCCGCATTTTCCCGGAGAGTTCTCAAAATGCTCGGGGATTTCCTCAAATTGCTCGGGAAGGTTCTCAAAATGCTCGAGAAGGTTCCCACATTACACGGAAAGATACCGAAAATGCACGGACAGATAACCAAAATGCTTGAGAAAATTTCCAAATGCTCGCGAAGGTTCTTGAATAAAGGTATTGATAGTGTCGTTACTATTACAAATGGTGTTACTATCAATAGTCTTATTGATATTCTGAATAGTTTTCGAGGTAACCTGTCGATAGTTTTCCTTATCGATAGTTCCGTAATACTAGCGTGCATATTCTCTTCTGGGAAAGACGGTGTGGAGCGCTTTCTCACTTCTCGCTCTTTCTCGCATTCTGGGCTCCTTTGACTCGGGCCAAAAAAATAGGCCTGAGTCCTGAGTCAAAGTTTGGATGCAAAACGCTTCTCGCAGCGTTCTCGGCAAGATGTGAGGAACACAAAAATATTGCCCACATTGCACTTCTACCTACAGAATGGGAGGTTATCAACATCTCATATTTTATTCTCTCGCTTTTACTCGCATTTAGATGGAATTAAGAAATGATAGTAAGCTACATGTGCCCACGTGGGGCATGGGACAAAACTGGCAAGGATTTTATGAAAAGTATATTTTTTATGAATGATGGCCACACTGATAGTTTGCGTGCGATTGCGATTTGCGTCCCCCACTGCATTTATTTTGTTATTTTAAAATAAATAGATGCAGTTAACTTTCTTACATTTCTTTAGTTAATACAGAACAATACATTGCCTTTTCTTGAGATAATATGAGTGGTTTTGTTGGTAATGAATTAGTCATAATGACCCCAGAGTTCACGGCTGCATTTGCTTGCGCATCGTGATGTTACCCAATTTAGTTTATAAATTCCAAGCATTCTAGTTTTCTATTTGTTTCTTTTATCTATTAAACATTTTTGAATTGTAGTGGATCTCTGGTTTTGATTATCTGGTCTTGGAAGACCTGGCTGTTAAACTGTGGTTGTGATGGAGGAATTCGGGGCTGTCAAGCTGCGCGCGGCGTGGTGACAGTACTGTGACTTGTGAATCGTAAATATGTAAATAAACATGAACGATATAAGTGTGAAAATTGAGGAATCTCTGAAAGACCAGCCGGTAGGTGAAGATCCTCCGGCTGTTGAGCAAAGTGGTGAAAATGAGGTTGATCCGTTGGCGATAGACGAAGGCGAGGCGGAGTCGGTTAAAGGCCCACTGACCGAAGAAACGCCGGTAGAGAAAAGCGGAGGAGTAGAAAACGCGGGAAGCTGTGATGAAAATGCCAAAGAAGTGAGTTTAGAAGGGACAAATAATGCTGCTGAAACATTGACACACACTACAGAGAAGATTCAAGGTAAAATTGTTTTTTTGTTTCTTTATTCTAAGTCAAGGCAGTAAAAGTCTTTCATACAATCCTCAGTAGACATCTCTAGTGCATGCACGAGGAGACTCGATCCCAGAGTTCTATCACTATGTACATAATAAAAATTATATGAATGACTGGCATGCAGGTGATTTGGTGTAAAACTGTGAATCTATACTAAATAAATAAATAAATGGGAAATCTGAACAGCCTTGCGTTTTGGTAGCTGTTCTTGTATTGGACATTTTGGGTCTGATGTATGAGATGATATATGTACCTACCCTTAGAGATAATATAATTGAGTTAATTGACTACATTTAATATGTATATCAAGTTGCATGATGTATGATTTTATATGGCAGATCTGTAACATTGTACGTATTTAACATATTTTGTACAACTATAAACGCAAATAAAGATTTTTATTAAATGTTGTCAGCTTAGATGTTTGAATTTTTTCCCAACTATCTACTGCAAAACAAAGATAATGATTTTGTTTCAAACTTGAATATTGATGTTTTATGTATTTGCGATTGTTACACATTAAATTAGACTATTTAATACTGTATTTTATCACCTTTATGTTTCAAACACTTTCAGTGTTCATTAGTAGTATGTTGTAAGTTAGTAGTAGTATGTTCATTCATATATTGTTAGAAGTGTCAATATACTCGATGTGGCTAAAAAAAAAGTACAAGGTAAATAAAGTACAGAAAAAAAATGGACAGATCTTAGATAACTATTTTGTTAATATTGGAGGGTAACAGCCAAGAATTGAAAGGTATGGTAATTAAAAGTGGAAGCTTTTTCTGCATATCCTTTTTTTGGCCTTGATTCAAAAAAAGTTATGACCTGAAGCTCCTTTAATTTGCTCTTTCAAACTAAAGTAGATAAGATGGCTATTGTAATCCTTGTAAAGTTATGTTAGTTATCAATTGTTTTGTGTACCTTTCTATTGTACTTTTTAATCTCAAAAGTCACTCCACAGTATTTAAAAGAATTTGCTTACAATTTGCTTACACTGTGATACCAGCAATGGACCACAGCCCTCTAGGGAAATGAAAAAGTAAAATATACATAGCACTCTGTACAGACTCACTCTTCGATGGGAAGAGGACATTAAGTTGCAGGTAAAGGAAACTTAGACCAGGAAAGCACAGTACAGATTGCAATGTAAGGCCTATATCAGAGGACAATCTAGTGTGAACAAGTGTATATAAAATTGTGTACTTAATTAAATGTTTAACACCAAAAATAAAGGCTACCTTTATCTTTTAGATGAGCCACCAAAAGAAGATGTTAATTTAACGGACACACCAATAGCAGATGAAGACAAGCCTGAATCACATGTGAATGAGCCGCAATTGATTGAAAATAAGGAACCAGAACCCTTTCCTGCTCCAAAACCCGTAGAAGAGGCACCTGTGAAACCGGAAGTGGTACCTGAGGTTGTCAAAGAGTTGCCTAAAGCTGTCACTCCAAAAGTAAGATTTTATAGACTGTTAATAATTTTATACAATACAATGCAAAATATTTTTAAAAACATATAAATAAATAAAGCTTGTTGTTTCTAGTCTATCTAAGCCTATCTGTAATGTACATTGTATACATACACTTGCTCTAATAAATATTAATGCATCTGTGGTCAAGTAGTTAAGGTGATAATAAAAATAAATAAATCACCTGATTATCTGACAACAAACATGATTCATCTAGTGGTCATTAATGGAACAGTGTCTAAGGCCGAGCTTCAATTCCAAAAAACTCTGAAATCAGAATGCACTGGGTCGTTTGACATGTAGCCTAATCAATACGGATGAATAACAGTGCCAAGTTTTTAAAACAGTCTTTATAAATAACCAAAAACAGCATCAACATTTATTGCTAAGATGTAATTGAAACAATGTAAAACATTCCATTAATTTTCAGCCTCCATCACCCCAACCGTTAAAGGAGCCTAGTCCACCCAAGGAAGTTCCACTTCAGAAGCCCAAGGAAAGTATACCACAAATAAAAGTGGCTGATGTGGAGATGATTGAAGTGCCTCCGCAATTCCCGGCCCAGAATCCTACGGTCTCTGTAAGAAAAGATAAGGAGATTAAGGCAACACCACCCCCTGTCAATGGGGACGTTGTTAAGGTAATTTCAATTGATATAATGTATACCTATGGTGAAAGTATTATTGAATTTGTGATAGTGTTTTTGTGACAGTTTAAATTCTTAAAACTCTTGATTACTTATCCTATCGAAAGCACGCGTCAAGCAAACCAAAACCGAGCGACCCCCGCGTCTGCCTTACGCCCCGAGTAACCTTACAAAAAATTTGTTAGAAAACTGTTGTGACTCCTGTTTGTTACTGCTCTGTGGAGCGAAAGTAAAAGCATTATTTAATAGTCAACCTTTGGGAAACCGAGATAATGTAACTTTGTTATAACAAATTGAGAAAACAATGATATTATTTATTTATTTAAACTTTATTGACTTTATTGACTGTACTTTCCTAGCGAAAATATTATAGATCCATGCTTTATACTTCATCTTGGTGTACCTTGTCTGTCTGTAATACTCAATTTACTTATATTATTTGGCAGGAATATACATATTATTTATTCTTAACGTTCTTGCAATATGCGATACAATGCATTTGAGCCGCTTGAAATCTGTTTATGTAGACAAAATCAGCATATTATACCACCACCACTCAATTATGTTGCAAGTTATACAAATTTGTAACAACAGAATATGTTTATTACCTTTACTATTTAAATTTTAGGACGACCAATCTATAAAAAGACGCGCTAGCGAAGACATAGAGGCAGAATCTCCTCTTAAAAGGCTCTGTCAAGAAGTAGAGAAGACATTTCCTCAGCATGACGTCATGATAAATGACTATATACAAACCGCGACGAAAAACAACATCGACGAAATACAGAGGCATACGGAGCAACTCTTAGCAGAGATTCAGACTTTACGAGAACTAGCGCAGAAAAAAGAACACGAGTGGAACAATATTCTCCATCTTAAAAAAGTCAAAGAAGAGATATTACTTCGGCTTTTGAGGAGGAAACAAGTGCTATCATTCGAGAAAGCTGCAGATGTTAACGGAGCAGAGAGAAATGATCCGTTCGACTATTTGAATCAAGCGAAGAATTTAGCTATAGATAAAAGTGATGAGATCTCAGGATTGGCGATCAAACAGCCCTGTTCGACGATGAACCCTATGATGCAACAGGCTCCCGTGATGCCAGTCAATGCTCACTTCAACCCTATGGCCGGTTTACCCCCTCCTTATGATAAAGCTCATATGCAGCCTATGCCGAAACCTGTATACCCACAGGCTATGATGATGCCTGGTCCGATGCCGGGCATGTCAGGGTTCCCTAGAGACATGAACGGCCAATTGCCTGGAAGTTTTGGGCTGCCAATGGGGAGACAAGGACCTACGAAAGACGTGAAGTCAATAATAGCGGACTATAGGCAGAGGAATCCGGATATAACCCCGAGAAGGGGTAGGCGAATGAAGTCAATACTTAATCCTAACATGATGAACCCACCCAGGCCAATCGCGCCTAAAATGGACAACATAAATAATTTGAACAATATGCTGTTTAACAATTTGGATATGGTGAGTCTGTAATTGTTAATTTCATACATTTTATATGTATAGGTATGATTTATTAATTCACTAGCTGTGCCCGCGGCTTCGCCCGCGTTGAATTCCGTTTGTGTCACGGAGCCTATGTCACTCTCCAGGTCTCCAACTATCTCCACACAAAAAATCACATCAATCCGTTGCTCCGTTTTAATGTGAAAGAAGGACAAACAAACAAACACACTTTCACATTTATAATATAGTATATAGTATGGATTAGTATGGGTGTGTCAAGTAGGGTTGCTTTTTTATATGCAATGGTATTAAGCTCAACATGCTGGCTCAAAAAAGTGCTGGTTCGACATTGTACGGGTGGGATATGCGTGCTATTAGGACTCATAACCGGAATACCGAAGACCGGGAGAAGTGGAGTATGAAAGCAGACCCTGGGCTCCAAAGCGACCATCTGTGGACGCAACCGGGAAGACGCTAACATGAGAGAGAGGTAGTATGCTAAGTGCAGCAACTTGAAAGAGGTATTTAAAATTCTTTCTTTAAGATTTTCATTGTTAATTATTTTATTAATGTGCCAGTGCTCAAGTAATCATTACCGATTCTTCAAACAACAATATTACAGAGGCTGCTGTAAGATTGTTTATAATATCTGTGAATATTTTATTTAAACACAATTTCATCATAAAATTTGATAAAATACATTAGTGACCTCATTTTTGGCGTTCAGGACGGCAAGTCTGCCCCCATTTCAATGTCGTCGTAATTGTTACATGAAATTGACATTTGATGAGAGGTGAAGGACGCATTAGTCTGTAATTCGTCGCTTAGGCCATTGAAGTATTGATTTGAAACAATTTTAGATTTATAATTTGGATCGTTCTTAATAGATTGATTTATGTTATCAAAAATAGAATTCCAATCATTATCAAATTATAATTGAATAGTAAGTTGTTATAAATAAGATGTTAATAGCTCAACATGCAACTCGAAAATACTGAATTTGCCCAAAAAAAAAAAATTTACTTGATGTCTAAATCCATAGACAATAATCTATATTCAATTGATTTAGGTGTAACTTTGTGGAAGTCAAAGTTACAAGCACTTACCAAGTGATATTGTGTGCTTGCGTCACCTGTAGCTTATGAAAACTATTACGGGTCTATAGTCCACCCTATAGTGCCAGCATGACATTATTAAGTTAAATTTGCATAATCAAAAAACTGGCCAAGTGCGAGTCGGACTCGCGCACTGAGCGTTCCGTACAAATCTGTAGCTATAGCGTTCACGAGGAAAGGGGTAGTAAGTTTAAAATTATGTTTATTATATAATGTATAAATATAACTACTTTATCTGTTCTTCGTACCAAATTTCAAGATTCTGAGTTCACGGGGTAACGAAAATTTGCGGAAATTTACGGCTTAAAAGGCTGTATCTTTTGATTGCATTGGCTTAGAAGTTTGATTTTTTTCACAGCTTCAAGGGACAGTAGACCTGAGTATTTGATATAAATTCCAGCTTGATACGGACGGACAACAAAGTCATCCTATAAGAGTTCCGTTTTTTCCTTTCGGGATACGGAACCCTAAAAACGTGTTACACCGGTACATTGAGCATGCACTTATTGTCTTAATTGGTTGAAGAAAATTGAAACAATATTTAATTGAAAACTTTTCAGAACCAAAAAGCAATGCTAGACCGCCTACAACAAATCCAAGCTGGCGGTCTCCTCAACGGCGTTTCGTTCAAAGACGTACTAGTCCAATACGCTAACATGCAACAAGGCCCAGGTCTAATGCCCACTAGGCCTATGGAAATGAACAGGCCCGAACACCACATCAGGCCTGAAGGTCGAAGGCGACAGGAGAGGAACCATGAAGAACCCCACCCAAGTACCGCGAAGCAAGCGGAGAGAATAGCTTCATCAAGCCCAAGATTACCCCCACCACCGCCGTATCCAGAAATTTCTCTCCTGCCAGTATCGACTGCACAGGAAACGTCAACGTCGCAATCGCAACAAAACTCTTTACTCCATGGCATACTCACAAAGGTAACTTTTTAATTCTCACTGGCCGTTTTTTTTATTCATTCCAATTTTGAAGCTTCTATAATCATAATTCATTTTTTGAAATTAATTATGTATTGCTTGCGCGCTGATTGTCCTGCGTGAGCGATTCGATATTGACGTGTTAATTATAGGATTTAGGTTGATGATATTTTTATTTGTGTAGTAATTTTGTATGTAAAGGTCAATGAGTCATGTTGGTCGCGAGGAACCGAACCGGTCGCAATCCTCAATCTACCTTGTGTTAGTTCTATTCCATACATATCCGAATATGTTCTTGATTTTTTATACAGATATATCCTGATGAATGTAATTGATTTATTTTTTTTAATCTTAATTGTACCGTTACTTGGTTATAATAATCTGTAACTTGCAAAAAAAAGTTTATTTTCCAAAATGAAAGTAAATTAATTTGAAACATATTTTGTAAAAATGATCCAAAGAAAATGAGAGACGAATTTCTGTTTATATTTTGAACCTTGTCCGATCGATGTTTGAATTTTTGTGACGTGATCGATGTGCGACCATCGCTCGCGAAGGACACAGCAAAATCAACTGCATTCTAAAATTTTAATAAGCTTGAATGGGTGTTGCCAACCTTCCAGCAGGCGTCCCCTGCGTCTCAGAGTTACTCGCCGACGTTGGCTAAACTGCTCACTTCGCCGGAACGGAAACAGAGCGCGCCAACGTTGCCAACTTTCGGTCAGGCCAAGGTACCACCTTAATGTGTACAAAAAAAAAAACAATTGGTGTCCTGATTGGCCTCGATCATTCAAAATTCAAAATTTAGATTTAAGTTCTATTTTGTTTTTTAAAAAGTTGGAGTTGCATTCCGGGCGTACATTCTAAACTGCCAGTGTGGTTGAATGTGCCTCTTT
Organism: Euzophera pinguis; assembly: GCA_947363495.1. Lineage (NCBI taxonomy): Eukaryota > Metazoa > Arthropoda > Insecta > Lepidoptera > Pyralidae > Euzophera > Euzophera pinguis. The sequence continues at coordinate 2,785,550 of OX376164.1, forward strand.
TTGGAACAATTTGTATTGTAAAGTTTTTACACGCTTCAACTATTTACAAAGCAAATTGTGTTGAATATACTATTTGAATGATACACAAATTTTACAACTTGCAGAGAATGGCAATGCTCATTGGAAAATCAAATATGCCACCTCATAATCATATTTACATATCACATAACAAACTTACATAATATGGTATTATCGAGATAAGATGTGGATGCAATGCATACTAGAATGGGCGAGTGACGTCATCATTGAGGCTAGGCGTGGTCTTCAAATACAATGTGACTTTTAAAACTCTAGCTCTAACCAAATTTTAACAGGATTTTTAGTACGCAAAACTCGATTAATTTTCTTAATAAGAAAAAACTGATAAAAAATTTCGGCCTCCCGAACATAATCCATTCACAGATAAATGTCAACTTAGTCTACCTACGACCATGAACGCTGCAAAGTGTTTGGAACGTTAGGTAAAAATAAATAATTAATAAACGCGATAAAAACCGTATTAAAATAGTTTATAACCCGTCCAGGAAAATAGCAGGCTTCGCCATATTGTGAAAGAATATTGGAACTAATTTATTTTACTGGCAACTAAGCATTTATTTAACACTAGCTGTTTCCCGCAGCTTCGCCTGCGTCAAAAGTAGCCTATGTTTGACCCCGGGTCTTCAACTATATTCATACCAAATTTCATCAAAATCCGTTTAGCGGTTTGGCCGTGAAAGCATAACAGACAGACAGACAGACTTTCGCATTTATAATATTAGTATGGATTCCGTCATCTCAACGTCATTTGCCAAAAAAGTCAGGAGTGGACGTTATGTATTTTGTGATTATTTTCTACGATTAATTTAACATAATGGCAAATATAATTCATAGTAATGAGAGAAAAGTGATAAAAATGTGTTATCATATTTGACGCGAATAAAAACGAAGGATTGATTTCTATTTCATTAAATGACATTGTCAATTTTGTTGTTGACATGACACATACGACATGTTGCCACCTAAAGGCGATCAGTGGCGACGCCAATGCAGGGTTTTTATCTTTCTGGTCGGGCTATAAATTAAAATCCAGTCAGCTAATCACTGGATTACTATGGTTTCCTTTATTTAGTTTTCACTTATTCCTTTATTTATAAAAAGTAGTCATTATCGTCCTAGCGTGAATTCCTAGTTGCGTCAGCTTACGCTTCGGAGCCTAGGGTCTACAGCGTACAACTTACAAGTCATGGTCCTAGATTTTCGGAACTGTTTATTATAATGGAGCGACTGCCGTCTGACCTCCGTAACCCTTTTTAAAGGGAAACCAGACCAACAGTAACATGACCCGAGGTGTGTTTAGTGGCCAACACTGTCAAAATTTTCAGGCTGCCCTAAGGCATCTGATACAGCGTAACGACTGCTATCTATCGACAACAACCGGGACCAACGGCTTAACGTGCCTTCCGAAGCACGAAGGAGCTCAATATAGAAAATGCCACTAGATGGCGACCAATCGAATAGTGATCGCGTCACGCCGTCGCTTGACACGCGCATTCGCTACGGATACCCGGGTCGCGCTCGACCAACGAGCTCTCAAAAAGTCAAGTATCTCGTTCTAAACACCATGTAAAAATTTGACTTTGGTGTTCAAAAAGTCACTCTGTATAAGTAGTTCGCATTTTAAAATTGCAATTTTTTGGCGGGAAAAGCATGGCTGATGGGCGCTTATGAGCTTGAAATATGCCTTCATCTGTTGCACTTTGGGGCGCAAATTGTAGTTTGTATTGCATTATATCGTTTGTTTTATGATATTCAATATTCAACATTATTTAAGTATTATTATTAAGATTATATAAATACCTAATTTAATTAAAAAACTACTAGTTATGAAGCTGAAATTTGGTAGGTTGGTAGTTTAGGAGGTGTCAGTTAAGAACGATTTTCCAGAAATTGCTATAGTAACCAGGAATGGCGTCCCGCGCAGCCGCTAGTCCTGATATCAAAAAAGTGAAAATGAGTATGTTTGTTGTTTGCCCCTTAGTCCTTCTAAGAAGTGCTGAGAAGGACTAAGGTTACGTTTTAACCCAAAGAAAAGTATTGTTTCCATGGGATTTAAGTACGCGTGCGAAGCCAGAAGCTGCCAAAAGCTAGTTAACTATATTTTTCTTGTAATTTAATAGCGTTGCCTGCGGAGTCTCCCTGGCGACGGTAGAAGATCACTATACAATTGCAAAAAACGTAGATGCTTTCAAAAAAAAAAAAAATCGAACTGAATAATAAGATGAGCTGGCAGTTTAAAAATCAATGTTTGACACCCTATCGCAAACAAAAACCCGTTCTAATTTTATTACCGGCCAGTGCGAAAGAAAATATTTTATATTTAAACTTAATTAAAAAAAGAATATACTTACTAGTTGCAATATGATGTGTGAATGTTGGCAGAACTGCGGGGAGATCACTATAACGCCAGTGCAGCCAACCCCGCCGCCGGAACCGCAGCCAGAGAAGACGGAAGAAGTTGTTCAGTTGGTATGTTCTGACCGTTGAATATTCAAATTTAGTTTATTTACAGAACATAACTATTACGGCTCATTTACACTGTCCGATTTATTAAATGCATATATGGCGTCTAAAATAAAAAAAAATAAAAATAAAGTCACGATGCGATGTTTGAAAATTGAACTGATATGTCCGTTCGACAGGTCATTTTGTGTTTGTGACTGTATATAATGTTTTTTGATTAGTTGGAATTTTCTAATTTCTCTCAGGACAGGAGTTTTTGTTCCATAATAGTAAATTACTCACTTCGCTCAGTAATCTAAATTGCAATCAGGCACGTCATTGTCGTAACCGTGTTAAAAAGTGGTCGTCAATCAATCACTTTCATGTTAAAGAAAATACTAACGTTTGACTTAACGTCTCAGGACCTAAGCGACAGCAGGCTGCCGCGTTACGGCACTTTAAAAAAACTACAAGGGGTGGATTTAATGCCTTAAGGTATTCTTCTGCCAGTCAAACCTTAGTACCAAAATGTGGATGAAAATAAAGGGAATTAAATTTTTGGGTTTTATTCTCTTCGGTAGCATTTTCCACTAATCGAACTTTGATATCATACAGATAATTAAATTAAACTGTTTAAATACGGTTATTATCGCGTTTTTAACTAGCTGGTTCCCGTGGCTCTGCCCGCGTTAGAAAGTAGCCTATGTTTGACCCCGGAAACTATATCCATGCAACATTTCATTATATTCGGCCCAGAGGTTTAGCCGTGAAATCGCAACAGACAGAAAGACAGAATTTAGCATTTATAATATTTTTATATAAAAAAAGGGATAAGTCAGGAGTACCCGTAATCGACGAGCGTGTATGACGAGAGTGATGAGCGTAGAAGAAGCGAGGGAAGTCTGTGAGGATCGTAGCAAATGGAAATCCGTAGTCTCTGCCTACCCCTACGGGAACAAGTCGTGATGGTATGTATGTATGTATGGATATGGATAAACGCGATAAAAACCGTATTAAAATAGTTTAAAAACATAATAAATCATTATCACACAGATAAGTAAACCATTGTTGTAACGTACAACAGGACGACGAAGAAAGCGCCGCGTCATCACCGTCCGGCGCGGGCTCTCCGTCCGGTTCCGGTTCCGGCCGGCTGGTGATAGACGAGGCCGGACCGGCGCCGGAGCCCGACTCGGACAGTGGCGAGGCCCCGCTATGCCAGGGCTGCCGACGGAGAGACGCTCAGTTCGTGTGTGCCGGCTGCGCTAACCAGTGGTACTGCAGTCGGGACTGTCAGGTGCGAGGGAGAAATCGATAGTTTTTTTTTTTTTTTTTTTAGTTTTTTTTTTTAGTTTTTTTTTTTTTTTTGGCAAACAGGTGGACCTCCCACCTGATGGTAAGTGCTTACCGTAGCCTATGTACGCCTGCGACACCGGAGATGTCAGCTGCTGACTTCGGGCCGCATTCCGCATCAACCAGCATGGCATTTGAGATGAGACATTCACCACCACAAGATTCTATCTAGTGTTTTTTTTTTTAAATACTTTTTAGCATTTTCTAAGTTACATCCTCACTTTATGCGTTCTGCACCAGCTAGCATCTTTTGCGATTAGAATAAACCTCCCGGAACCATCAATCTTTCTCAATAGGACTAATAGACACCGACAGCCTTCCACCTTCTGACGCGACCCTCGACCGATGTCATAGTGGCAGTGGTCCTTGATTGAAGGAAATGTGATGTTATCAGCTAGTAAGTAGGAGTCTAGGACAGCGGCGAAGCCCCGCTGT